>CM042240.1:42674400-47474400 GCA_023566225.1 Romanogobio albipinnatus | reverse complement strand
TTCATACAACAATATATTCTGGGGGCCATGAAAGTATTTCTGAAAATTATCAAAAATGCGAGCTGGCTGGCCACCTTTTTTTTTGTAAATTCTGTTGGGGAAAGAGTTAACTATGGTAAAATCACTGTCATGTCCATGGCTTCATACCCTTCTGAAGCCAGGAACATTCCTTTAAACACTCATGGAAATTAAAAAAATTAATCCATATTTCCCTCAATGTATGGAAAGAATAATAAAGCAAACTAATTAAATATAGTTTCTTATTCTAGTACAAAAAGTGACATTTAAATGAAACAGCTAATAATTGCTAATTGTAAACTATTATACTCATATAGTAGAAATATAACAAAAAGTAAATGACTAAATATCAGTTATTTAACCTGCAAAAATGCTATGCTGTTACATAAGTGAACAAGTTAATGTGTCTGCGCACGTTTGTCTGTGTGTACATATGCAGATCCTCATCCGATGCGGATATAAGAGGTTGTTAGTGTAGGTCACGTGTATTATGGCCCCTGTTAATTACTCCAGAGTTAATCGGTTTGAGAGAGCGGAACAGCTTTAGCTGCCGCGTCTCTCTGCCTGTGACCTGTACTCAAAGGTTATATATGTACTCAAAGCCCTTGAGCTCGCAGATAAATGCCAAACAGGCCAAATTCTAAAAGATCCACAGAATAGGTTAAAGCCTGGCTGGTCAAAAATCAGGTTGTCTCTGGGAAGCAGAGTAATTCCCTTTAATCACAAGAGATTGCTCAAGCATTTAGTCGGAATGAAATTCATGCACCAAAAAATCCATGGGAAGAACATTTAATAGTTTATTTGTACAAGAAAGGAGTTTTATTTGTACGTTTTATATATATTTATTTATTTATTTATTTATTTATTTCTATTTTTTTAAAGCCACTACAGCCTAGTTAAACAGACACATATCTGAACAGTTTGTATTACAGTTATTAATGACATTCAAACTTACAGGGCCCTACTTTAACGATCTGAGTGCATGGTCTGAAGCGCATGGCACAGGAGCACTTAGGGCGTGTCCGAATCCATTTTTGCTAGTATAACGATGGAAAAAACAGTCGGTGCACTCGGCGCATGGTCCAAAAGGGTTGTACCTAGTCTCTTAATGAGTAATGGGTGTGTTTTAGGTGTAACGTGCAGCAAACCAACATGAGTCTCATCTCCCATTCCCTTTAAGTGATGTTTTATTAACACATTTTAACTAATTAAACAAGTGGAGCATGGGTTACTCTGGGTTCAGGCTAAAAATCCGAGCCTGGAACCCTCCCCCAGACAGCACGCCAAATACACATAATCTTTACTCTATTTCATTTGATGTAAGTGTGAACTCGTGAAAAGCCAGTTGCGCTTGCACCATGGTGGATTCGCTATTTACATGGAGGAATTTGCAAGCGGAAAGACTAAATGCTTCTCCAGAGAGGAATCCTTTTATTTTTAATATTTAAAAATGTTTGTGTGCCGCTGCGTATCCTAGTGTGTGTAATAATCAGAGTGTAAGGGAGCGCGGGGCACAACCTAACGCGGGGTTAGTTGTAACACACATGGTTTAACACTTTCCACACATGCCATGATGACCAAACTTCGTGTATTTACCATATCAACATTATTTAGAGAAAAAATAGTGCCAAAATTAAAAAATCTCTGGAAGATATCACCGAACATTTATTTAACCATAGCAAAAGTACATTTCTTACTTAAGTTTATTTTTCATCTCTGTGTTTTGTGTTTATTTAAAACAAGACAAATATGATATTATTTTAAACTTATATTGGTTATTTAACATTTGAGATTGTTCTTTAATGTTGATCTAACAGCAGAAGACACAAGCCACGGTTCAAATATTTGCGCAGGTGCATGGGGTGTGTTGTAACACTGCGTTACAATGAGTTTCTATTAGAACTACGCTATTATATTCTATACTTTTATTAATTATTTTGAGAAGCCATGAGAAAAGGGTGAATAAAGACTGAGAGTCAATGTTCAGAAATTATTCATTATCATTATGTTTTTTAACTATGCTGTATAGCTGTATTTAGCGATGTGTTTGATGTCAAACTCAAAAATCAGTATATTTTTAATGATTAAAAAATGCTATTATTTTATTTTAAAAAGTTATTAATTGTATTTGATTGACAAAATATTTTAGTTTTAGTAAATTTTTTTATTATATCAGTTAACATTTTAAGCTGTCATATGGTCATGTTACAATGTGTCCCTCACATGTTACAATGTACCCCACCTACGGAGAATGTTGTCATATTTCACTTCCATTCTTTCGGGGTAAATCAAGAAAAAAGTATACACTGTATTAATGAAACCAAACCACATATTTGTACTAGACATGTGGGGAATTAATGTGAGAAAAAATAAATACTCTGAACCCCAAGTGAATTTACACAAACTGAGACGAGCATTACGTTGTGCCCCACTCTCCCCTACGCACATTGTGCACCCACCTATAGACGCGTATTACTAACACACCCTTTAAATAACACAATATATTTGTTTTTGTTGGTCAATGGCACAGTCGATTTCAGTTCCTCAAAATAACAACGCACCAATAATGCACCTGAACACACCTCGTTTTCAGACCAGCAGGCCCATGGGCGAACAGATGGGCGCAAATGCATTTGCTATTTAAACAACATGGCACTGGACTTGAAAGTGATAACTGCGTTGAGCTGAAATTAGCAAAAAACACTTGCGCCTGGCGTTGCATTGCGTCGGGTGTAGGCAGGGCCCACAATGTTCACCTGCTGGACAATAAAACTCGCAAAATTAAAATAACATACACTTACATTGAAGGAGGGACTAGAGAATATCATTGTGTCTTCCTCTGTAAAAAAAAAAAAAAAAAGCCATTTGTAAAGCGTTGAAGCAAGGTATTCATTAAAAAGGAGGAAGAAGGCAGGAACCAGCTGACAATAAATGGAATTTTAATGAAAATATTAACTTAACTGCATGTTAAGTGCAAGTCAATGAAAATGTATTAGTTTAAATTTGAATTAAATTCAATTAACTGACCTTTAGTAGGACTTAAGTAGATCTTTATACTTAATTAAATATTTTCTGAATGTACTGACAAACGAAATATACAACTAAAATAAACTTTAATGTAATTTCTATTGTAAGTTGCATGCCATGTATTTAAATATTTTTTAAATCAAACATTATGTAGTTTCAGTTTATTACATTTAAAATATATTAACTTCAAATGCAATAATTACACACAAAATATTAAAACATAATCAAGTACTTTACATGTGCTTTTGTATGTTACTAAACACATCAAAATATGTGCTCTTCTTTAAAGCATGCCAAAAGATTATCAAAACATAATGATTTAAAATGCACTTTACAGTACAATTTTTACTGTTTGTGTGTTAAGAAACAGTCATAAAAGTGAACTCTCTTTAAGTGTACGTAAGTGGATGTTTATTTCATTAATATTATATTATCTGCAAGTGTGTGTGTGTGTGTGTGTGTGTGTGTGTGTGTGTGTGTGTGTGTGTGTGTGTGTGTGTTTATACACGCCATCTAAGTGTGTGTAATCATCTCCAGCCAGGGCCTCTGCGGCTGTCATGTTTCTGGTACAAACCATCTGCTGCATAAGGCTGCCGTGATGCCAGCAGAGACAAGAGAACAATCTGCCAAACATACACACACGCACGGACGCATGCACAAACGCACACACACACACTCACACGCACGCACGCATGTACATGCACGCACGCACGCACACACACACAAACACACACCAGTGCCTCCATACTGCTGCTCACTCAAACTACAATCCTAGACCAAGGGTGTCAAACTCAGTTCACTGTCCTGCAGAGTTTAGCTCCAACCCTATTTAAACACACCTGATCCAGCTAATCAAGGTCTTCAGGATTACTAAACTTCCAGGCAGGTATTTTGGAGCTAGTTGGAGCTAAAATCTGCAGGACAGTGGCCTTCCAGAAGCGGAGCTTGACACGTGCCCTAGACCCTAATTATTTTCCAAACCCTAAAGTCCCCTGGCATCCCCCGTGAAAAAGATGCTAACCACACTGCAGTAAGCTGGATCAACATTAGAATATCATATTAATAAAAGCTGGATGACTTGTATATAACACAATATATGGATGTTTTATATTAACTAAAGCTTCTGTTTGTGCCGCTTCACTTCCAATGAAAACTTTCTGACATTCACAAACCAGTGAGCCACTGTCCTAGATACAGACCTAGTGTGACCGTGGTGTAAAGACATCAATACAGCCCTCCGAAATGTCTTAAAATAAATGTCTAGCTTAAATTGTTCAATATCTATAAGATGAACTTCACTCCATCATGCTCTAAGGCCTGTCACTGTAAAGCCTGATGCACCAACACCACCGCTGACCTCTCTTTTAACATCTTGGAGAACAGGTACAGTAGACATTTACAAGCATACACAGTACCATGACAACCACGCACAAGGGTAAATGCATAATACACACAAACACAAAGATTACCACACACTTGGCTAACGTTTAGTGAATGCTACAGCAGCAAACAGATTTAACTGCCGCCCCTGAGGCTTCCACATTATAAGCATCCTGCTGTGTCGCCGCGCTCCCGAAACAGAGCCGCCTTTATACCCACCAGTGCTGCAGCGACTGCTGGCGATTTATCTGCAAAGATTTATTAGATTTATTTTATTAGATGGAGAAAAAAAAATCATGTTCACAGAGACCCTGCTGCTCTGAGCCATTGCTGATTGAGTTTAAAACACTTTTCAGTTCAGGAAACACTTGCTTTAGTACAACATCCACCTGGACATTCTGTAGAAATGCAACCAGACACACTCGGTTTGATAGTGGAGTTTATAGTGTACAGACTCAGAGTACATACAGTAATACACTTCAAGTGTGATTCACTTATCAAGGATTTCAGTTGGCAGACATTCTACTAACTATAAGTAACTTTGGGAACACTTTAGTTTAGGGTCCAATTCTCACTATTAACTACACTGAACAAAATTTTAAACATAATACTTTTTTTTTTGCCCCCATTTTTCATGAGCTGATCTCAAAGATCTAAGACTTTTTCTATGTACACAAAAGGCCTATTTCTCTCAAATATTGTTGACAAATCTGTCTAAATCTGTGTTAGTGAGCACTTCTCCTTTGCCGAGATAATCCATCCACCTCAGAGGTGTGGCATATCAAGATGCTGATTAGACTGAATGATTATTGCATGAGTGTGCCTTAGGCTGGCCACAATAAAAGGCCACTCTAAAATGTGCAGTTTTATATAACAATGCAACATATATGTTACCCTGCACCACAAAACTAGTCATTCGGGTCAATTTTTTGAAATTGAGATTTATACATAATCTGAAAGCTGAATAAATAAGCTTTCTATTGATGTATGGTTTGTAGGACCGATATACAACTATTTGAAAATCTAGAATCTGAGGGTGCAAAAATAATATATTGAGAAAATCGATATATTGAGAAAATCGCCTTTAAAGGTGTCCAAATGAAGTCCTTAGAAATGCATATTACACTGTAAAACCTAACAGTTGTATGTACAAAAAAATGAGTTCACTGCACTCAAATATTACCGAATGTTGTGTGGACACAATGACTGAAACAGAACTCAAACTGAATGAGTTATAGAACATTTCTAGTTCCCAGCATGATAATGGGATAATAATTGTATTGTTAAGTGATTAAATAAGTGATCATATCATATTGGTGGTGACACCTGATGATGGTAATGAGCAGAATCACTGAAGGAAAGAGAAACACAAGAACTACAACGGACTTCAGCCACAGCTTTAGATGAAAAGAAGACATTAAATCTCTGAAGATCTCAGCAGAGGAGGATTAAACAACTCCACAAACAGCATTACCAGCCTCACACATTACTAACCAGACTAACTTTATGTCTGTTATATTGAAAATAATAGTTTTGTTTGAATTCACCATGATGGTGTTCAGTGTTTGCTTTTGTTGGGATCTTGACCCTTGACATAACATGTCTAGCTCTGGCTGCTTTAACTGTGTTTACGAAGCACATTTGTTATGGTAAGAAAAGCCAAGAGAAAATGTGATCAGCTGATTTTGGTTGTTTTTTTATTTGCTGATGATATGGTCATGTAGTGACTGAATCACTGATATCATTTAGAGTCTAATGCTCTGGTTATAGAGTGTTTTTTTTTTTGTATTATTCATAATAGAACCTATGTAATTCTACAGTACAAGATCTAGGATGGTTGTGGTAATCGAACAATGTGCAGGATTTAAATGAATAAAATTAATGCACAAAAGGTTTTAATCTACAACACTACACGGACACACAGACATCAAGAATCAGAATATGAATCTCAACAATGGTGGCAATCAAAAAAAATATTCAGATAAACAGATCAAATTTGAACATAAAACAAGCTACAAAAACATCATAACAAACACAGCAAAAGTAAAAGCAAATAGTAAGAATCTAAGAAAATTAGTCACAATTCAGATGCATAATTTATTCATGCGGCAATGCTGGGACCCATGAGGGAGTTTTGATCGGTGGTACCCCAGCATGCACTGCAGCATGAAGCTTTTCATTGATTGTCACCATTGTTGAGATTCATAAGCAGATTCTTGATGTCTGTGTGTGTCTACGTAATACTGATTAAAACCTTTTGAGTGCTACGTGATTTTAAAATTATGCATATTATTCAATTACCACAACAGTGCTGGATCTTGTGCTGCTGAATCATGTAGGCACCATTATGAAGAATACAAATATTAAGAACACAATACATATAACCAGAGCATAAGACTCTGCGCATAAGAGTGAGATCAGTGACTTAAACCACCACATGATGATTATACCAACATCAATGTATAGTCAACATCACCTAATCACATTTTCTCTTGGCATTCCTTACCATAACAAATGTGTTTTCTAAACACACAGTTAAAGCAGCCACAGGGAAAAAAAAACCCCTAATGTTTAAGGGTCAAGAGCCCAACTAAAGAACTCATCTCATCTCCATCATGGTGACTAAACTGAATTAAACTATTATTTTCATTAAAACAGAAATACAGTTAGTCTGGTTTGTAATGTGTGAAGCTGGTGGTGCTGTTTGTGGAGTTGTTTAATCCTCCTCTGCTGAGACCTTCAGAGATGTAATGTCTTCTTTTATATTCTGTTATGTTATCTAAAGCTGTGGCTTAAGTCAGTTGTAGTTCTTGTGTTTCTCTTTCCTTCTGTGATTCTGCTCATTATCATCAGGTGTTCATAATTAATGCTCAATCATAACTTAATTAATCACTTAATTACTCAACTGCAACATATATTAAGAATCATTTAAAAAATGTCTATTACTGAACTCAACTGAAACGAGCTTAGAGTACTCATAACTGTTGGTTTTTAAACTCAAATTATTTGAGGTAATACGTTTCCTCAAATGTAATGCGTTTGCTTAACTCATTGGGTTTGACTTTGTGTGTGCTATTGTGAGCTAGCAGTAACTAGCAAGCTCTCTGAGTTCATTTAAAGTTTGTAATTTCTGTTGTTTTACTCATTATAGTGAAGTTTTAGCTGTGAAAAGTATTTGAATGCAGTGTAAAGTTTAATTGGATATTAAGAAATATCATTGGTTTAGTGGACTCAAAATAAGTTCAGAGTACTCATAACTACAGTTTTTTTTAACTTAATTTAAGGTTGTCAAACTCAATTGAATTGAGGTAATCAGTTTCCTCAAATTAAATGAGTTAGCTTAACTTGTTGGGTTTTACAGTGTACTAATAATAATACATTGTTTATATATTTATGGTAGGAAATTTACAAAATATCTTTATGGAACATGATCTTTACTTAATATCCTAATGATTTTTGCCATAAAAGAAAAATCGATAATTTTGACTCATGCAATGTATTGTTGGCTATTGCCACAAATATATACCCGTGAGACTCATGACTGGTTTTGTGGTCCAGGGTCACATATATGGTATGATTTTACCCTAAAATTCAACATATTGACAAAAAATGATAACTGCAAATCCACGTTTCTCTGCCTGGAGTCCAGTTGTTTCTGTGAATTGCAACGATCCATTTGCTTCTCATTTCTGTAGCTTTGGGAAGTCTGTAAAAATATACCTCAGATTTCTTGTCAAACCTGTTTGTACAATCAATCTCAAAGGTTTTCCCTATTTCAGATGTTTTATGTGTTTTTCACAGCATTCATGCTGAAAACCAATGCTGCCACTCTAAAGATAGCTTTGAAAGCATAAGATCCCACACCTCCTTCAAAACACATGAATGCGTACAAGCGTCACGAGAGATGGCGTAAACTACTTCATGTCTCACATAACATTACAATAACAATGAACATAAACAACTTAAAGAGCGCTGACCTGTACTAACCGACTGCTGCAGATTAATTTTGCCGTTGATATTGTTGCCATTGAAACTCGAAATTCGAGTCGAAAACCTCTCAGAGTATAATGTGACGGGTTTCCATCTCTTCCAAAAAACAGTAGTTATGGCATGAACGCCGCATAATCTTATTTTGGTTCAGGAGGAACTTTAAAAGGTGGCTGCTGTTTCAGTTGTGGTGCTCGGTGACTGGCGTCTGTCTAACTTTCTGACGTGTGATGTCTGCGCGAGCAGGTGTGTGGAGGTATGGAGGTATTATTACATTCGGACCGAATGCAATGATTGGACAAACATTTTATGTTCCTACGCCATATAAGTACACCAATCAGGCATAACATTATGACCATTATGACAGGTGGAGTAAATAACACTGATTATCTCATCATCACGGCACCTGTTAGTGGGTGTGATTTTATATTAGGCAGCAAGTGAACATTTTGTCCTCAAAGTTGATGTGTTAGAAGCAGGAAAAATGGGCAAGCATAAGGATTTGAGGGAGTTTGACAAGGGCCAAATTGTGATGACTAGATGGCTGGGTCAGAGCATCTCCAAAACTGCAGCTCTTGTGGGCTGTTCCCGGTCTGCAGTGGTCAGTATCTATCAAAAGTGCTCCAAGGAAGGAACAGTGGTGAACCAGCAAAAGGGTCATGGGCGGGCAAGGCTCATTGATGCACATGGGGAGCGAAGTGTACCCGTGTGGTCCGATCAAACAGACAAGCTTCTGTAGCTCAAACTGCTCAAGAAGTTAATGCTGGTTCTGATAGAAAGGTGTCAGAATACACAGTGCATCACAGTTTGCTGACCCCTGTCCACCGCCGAAAGCGCCAACAGTGGGCACGTGAGCATCAGAACTGGACCCCGGAGCAATGGAAGAAGGTGGCCTGGTCTGATGAATCACGTTTTCTTTTACATCACGTGGATGGCCGGGTGCGTGTGTGTCGATTACCTGGGGAACACATGGCACTGATGCACAAACAAGTCCGATCTATGGAGGCCCCACCTCAAAACTTACCGGACTTAACCCTTAAATGCATACCTCGGGTCTTTAGCGACCCGAGATGTCATTCACTACCCTCCTCCTCATTCATTTTTTAAAGTTAGACATCAACCTTCTTAGTATTCCTCAATCAATCCATTTTGAACAATATAACAAGAATAATTTTTTTTTTTATAATTGAATGCCTGTTTTTCCACTAGTTTTTTGTCAAAATTGTATAGGGTCGATAACGACCCGAGGTGTGTAAGATTGTACACATTTTTTTTATCTGCACAATAATAAATAAATCTATAATGACGAAATGAGTGCAATTCACCTTTGTTCACCTCAGAATACACAATGATGAAGTGACGTTTCACTCATATTTACCTCAGACAGAAAACGAAACTAATATATATATATAATCTGCAAAACTTGAAATGGCTCAGCAATTTACTTCAGAGACAGTACTGAACGCAATCAAATATTAGTGTCACTGTCACTTGATGATGGATCTGGTGAAGGAAGCTGTCAGTGATAAAAATGAAAATGAGTTTTGAGGATATGCGTGAGATCGCGAATATGAGGGAAATGCAGAATGTACTGGGAAATGAGTTCTGACGAGGACAGTGATGATGGTATAAAACATCTGCTCAAACTGAACCCTTCCAAGCTCCAAAAGGTAACAAAATATGTTTTATTTTATTCTTCTGTAATTGTTACTCAAATATCAGGAGTATTTTATATTATCGCGACAGGTATAGATCTATCCATGTTAGATATAGATCCGGGTCGCTAAAGACCTGAATATGTAAGAATGTTTGGCAAAACAGTCATGCATTTAAGGGTTAAAGGATCTGCTGCTAACACTCAATGTATATACATATAAATACTTTTGACCACTTGTGATTGTGATTGCTATCAGGATGTGAAGAGACTTTCAACAAGCATAACAAAAATGCTTCTGGAACAAATAGCCTACCCTGCCTACAGTCTACTAATACTCTAATGACTGCTAGTTGACATGTAGTTGCAAAGCTACTTATAGTTAGAAAGTGGACCATCAAAACATGTGACTTTGTTGTGAATTTAAATCAGTAAATTCCTCTTCCTGTCGTTCAGAGTCAAATTCCAATTCAGAGTCTTTATCAATATTTGATGAATCATGTTTTCAAAAAACATAACTTAGTATGATGTATTAGCTATTTTCCTCATAGGGAGCAATAAATGTTCCCGAAAGGACAAGGATTTCAGATGCAGGGTTTACCTGAACAACACACACACACACACACACACACACACACACACACACAGTGATTTGATTTCCTTGCCTCCAAGCATCTATATGGGTACAGTGTTTATAGCATTGCTGCTGGAGGTGATGGGCGTCTCTCCCACATACCTCTACCATAAAAAAGTCAAAACTCTCTGCATCTCCCACTGGTGGCACATTATTACGGAAAGACAGACTGTTGCGCAGAGGTGTTTTGTGGAGCCAGCACATTTCCTCTCCTCTCAACACACAAACACACACAGCAAATAAAGTCACTCTCCACGGTTGTCTTCATCACGGTTGCTGTCAGCCTTGTCTTCATCTTGATTCATGAAGTGCCTCACCAACACTGAGGAGAAAAAGGCTTAAATAAAGAAATTAATATTTTAGCAGTGCATCGAAAAATGTCATGCATTAAACAGAAGCCTTTGATCAAAAGATCTTTAAAATCGTAAATTCAGTGGCCAAGCTTTTGATTGGTAATGTATCTGAAAGATTATTTTTATGTAGATTAAAAAGTTATGCATTAACATATTTTTGTAAATTACTTGAAATAGTGAGCTGGTAACAGTGGTTTAATTGCAACGCATAACTCTCAACACTGACAGCCAAACTCTGCTGGATATGCTAAACATGATACTAAGAGACACTGGCTCTGCTCCAACCCTCAGTGTCTCACTGTAGTAAGAAACCCTACAAATTACTGGTTTGAATAATATTTTTTTTTTCAATGAAATGATTGTACTATATTTTAGTTCGATAAAGTTTTTTATTTAATATTTTGTATTTTTAGGGGATTTTATGGTACTAAATTATATTTATGCAGTAGTTATAATACAATGTATTCACTTTTTGAGATAATTTCCAACTTCAACTATGATAAATCTTGAGTGCTTTGGAGTACAGACTTAACTTTAAGTCTCTTTTTAAAGACAACACTTGGCAGATTATTGCTGAAGTGAAAACATTAAAAAAAAGATGTTATGAAAAGTGCACAAAAATACAATTATCAATTTTTTTATACAAAATATATATTTTTCCAAAACACGTTTTACTCTAAAACTCTGAGAAAATCTAAACCAGCTGTGTTCTAAATTTGTGGTCGATATCAGATTTTGTTTGGGTGCAGTACCAAAAGTTTCCACTAGATGAAATTATTTTTCCATTCATTTCCAATGTCGTCATTTTTGACCGTGCAGCGAATGTGGCTATTTTTAGGACCATTTAACCTTTTCAAGATTAGTTCACTTCAGAATGAAAATTTCTTGATAATGCACTTACCCCCTGTCATCCAAGATGTTTATGTATTTCTTTCTTCAGTCGAAAAGAAATGAAGGTTGAGGAAAACTCAATGCAGCTTCAAAGGGCTTGACACGATACCTGACGAGGAATAAGGGTCTCATCTAGCGAAAACAATCAGTCATAAAAAAAAACTATATAAAAAAAGTGTATACTTTTTACCCAAAAATGCTCATCGTTGAAGTCCACTATATGGAGAAAAATCCTGAAATGTTTTCCTCAAAAAGCTTAATTTCTTTTTGACTGAAGAAATATAGACATAAACATCTCGGATGACATGGGAGTGAGTAAAGTATCAGGAAATTTTAATTCTGAAGTGAACTAATCCTTTAACATCATTTCATCATTTAGCTTTAGAAGAAAATGTAACTGTTTAGAAATGTATACTTGCAAATAAGACAAACATATATCTTAGTGTGGTGATATAGAACTATTTATTGAAATTGTTACAACTTAAAACTGTAATCCTGCTAGTAATCATATATTTTATATATATTTTTTCACATCTATATCTCTTGTAATGTAACTCAGTGGCGTGCACAGACCTTGTCGGGGGCAGGGACAAAATCGCATTGTTGTGTAGGGGTGTAGAAATCGTGTTGTCGCAATAATTCGTAGAATTGCCTCCAGTAGGAAAATTTGAAATCTCGTTCCGGGGGCACTGCTGTACGATCGAAAAGGGCACTTTCACGTTCAAGATTACACACCATGTGCACGCCACTGATTATTATTTTTAGCATTATAATGCTTCCTATATTTTAGAGTATCTGGAGTGCACCTATTGTGTAATGTCTAAAAATGGGTCTAGGTACACTACGTTTAAACGTTTGGGGTCAGTAAGATTTGGAGAAAGACATTATTACTTTTATTCAGCAAAGATGGATTCAATTGCCCAGAAGTGACAGTAAAGATTTTTACATTGTTACAAAAAAACTTTTATCTTTTATAAAAAACTTTGGCCTCAGATTACACACAAAACCTACAAATACACAGACTACTCTACTTGCCAGTGAACACTAGTGAGATCAATAAATTAAAAACACCATTAGAAAAACCTCCTTTTGTTTTCCTCCTCAGGCATCATTTTACAGCTTAAAGTCTACGGTATACAACATTAATAGAGGGGTGCAAAATACAGTGAAATTCAACAATAAGCTTTTCATGACACTACTGTAAAGAGATCTTGCAGTAGATGAAAAGCACTAAAAAAGAAAAGTTCAAATACCAAAGAATTGAATATGAACTTGGTATGCAATACAATACAGTATACTGTCAATTACACATGACCGAGCAGCTGCATCCAAGCCTTACATCACCAAGTGATGTAATACCAAGCTACATAAAGACACCTGTCCACCCCATACAATCAGTAAGAATCCAACTACTAAAACATGGCCAAGACCAAAGAACTATCCAAAGACACTAGAGACAAAATTGGAGACCTCCACAAGGCTGGAAAGGGCTACAGGGAAATTGCCAAGCAGCTTGGTGAAAAAAGGTCCACTGTTGGAGCAATCATTAGAAAATGGAAGAATCTGTCAATCTCCCTCGGACTGGGGCTCCATGCAAGATCTCACCTCGTGGGGTCTCAATGATCCTAAGAAAGGTGAGAAATCAGCCCAGAACTACACGGGAGGAGCTGGTCAATGACCTGAAAAGAGCTGGGACCACCGTTTCCAAGGTCACTGTTGGTAATACACTAAGACGTCATGGTTTGAAATCATGCATGGCACGGAAGGTTCCCCTGCTTAAACCAGCACATGTCAAGGCCCGTCTTAAGTTTGCCAATGACCATTTGGATGATCCAGAGGAGTCATGGGAGAAAGTCACGTGGTCAGATGAGACCAAAATAGAACTTTTTGGTCATAATTCCACTAAACGTGTTTGGAGGAAGAAGAATGATGAGTACCATCCCAAGAACACCATCCCTACTGTGAAGCTTGGGGGTGGTAGCATCATGCTTTGGGGGTGTTTTTCTGCACATGGGACAGGGCGACTGCACTGTATTAAGGAGAGGATGACCGGGGCAATGTATTGCAAGATTTTGGGGAACAATCTCCTTCCCTCAGTTAGAGCATTGAAGATGGGTCGAGGCTGGGTCTTCCAACATGACAATGACCCAAAGCACACAGCCAGGATAACCAAGGAGTGGCTCTGTAAGAAGCATATCAAGGTTCTGGCGTGGCCTAGCCAGTCTCCAGACCTAAACCCAACACTGTAAAACCTAACAGTTGTATGTACTAAAAAAATATGAGTTCACTGCACTCAAATATTACCAAATGTTGTTCTAGAACATTTCTAGTTCCCAGCATGATAATTGGTTAATAAATGTATTGTTAAGTGATTAAATAAGTGATAATTGCGTATTGGTGGTGACACCTGATGATAGTAATGAGCAGAATCACTGAAGGAAAGAGAAACACAAGAGCTACAACTGACTTCAGCCACAGCTTTAGATGAAATCAACTGAAGGATAAAATAAGACATTAAATCTCTGAAGATCTCAGCAGAGGAGGATTAAACACAAACAGCATTAACAGCTTCACAAATTACTAACCAGACTGACTTTATTTCTGTAATTTCTGTTATATTGAAAAAAATAGTTTTGTTTGAATTCACCATGATGGTGTTCAGTGTTTGCTTTTGTTGGGATCTTGACCCTTGACATAACATGTATTGGTCTGGCTGCTTTAACTGTGTTTACAAAACACATTTGTTATGGTAAGAAAAGCCAAGCGAAAATGTGATCAGCTGGTGTTAGTTGTTTTTTGCTGATGATATTATTGTCATGCAGTGACTGAATCCCTGACATCATTCAGAGTCTAATGCGCTGGTTATAGAGTTTTTTTGTTATTATTTTTTTGTATTATTCATAATAGAAACTATGTGATGGTACAGCACAAGATCCAGGATGGTTGTGGTAACGAAACAATATGCAGGATTTAAATGAATAAAATTAAAGCACAAAAGGTTTAATCTACGACAGTACTTGAACACACATAGACATCAAGAATCAGAGTATGAATCACAACAATGGTGACAATCAAAAAAATATTCAGATAAACAGATCAACTTTGAACATAAAACAAGCTACAAAAACATCACAACAAACACAACAAAAGTAAAAGCAAATCGTAAGAATCAAAGAAAATTAGTCACAATTCAGATGCATAATTTATTCATGCGGCAATGCATGCTGGGACCCATGAGGGAGTTTTAATCGGTGGTACCCAGCATGCACCGCAGCATTAAGCTTTTCATTGATTGTCACCATTGTTGACATTCATACGCAGATTCTTGATGTCTGTGTGTGTCTAAGTAATGCCATAGACTAAAACCTTTTGAGCACTACATGATTTTAAGATATTGCATATTCAATTACCACAATAGTGCTGGATCTCGTGCTGCTGAATCACGTAGACGCCATTATGAATAATACAAATATTAAGAACACAATACCGCTATAACCAGAGCATAAGACTCTGAATGAGATCAGTGACTTAAGCCACTACATGATTATTATACCATCACTGTATAACCAACATCAACTAATCACATTTTCACTAGGCATTCCTTACCATAACAAATGTGCTTTCTTAACACACAGTTAAAGCAGCCAGAGAAAAAAATTATGTTAAAGATTTAAGTGTCAAGAGCGCAACTAAAGCAAGCACTCATCTCTATCATGGTGACTTCAATTAAACTATTATTTTCATTAAAACAGAAATGACAGAAATAAAGTAAGTCTGGTTAGTAATGTGTGAAGCTGGTAGTGCTGTTTGTGGAGTTGTTTAATCCTCCTCTGTTGAGCTCTTCAGAGATTTAATGTCTTATTTTATCTGCTGTTATTTCATCTAAAGCTGTGGCTTAAATCAGTTGTAGTTCTTGTGTTTCTCTTTCCTTCTGTGATTCTGCTCATTATCATCAGGTGTTCATCACTAATGCTCAATCATCACTTAATTAATCACTTAATTTATTGATTGCAACGAGTGTCTTATTTTAGTGAACTGAATTGAAATAAGTTCAAAGTACTCATAACTATTGTTTTCTAAAATTAAAAGAATTAAGGTAATCAGTGTCCTCAAATTTAATGAGTTAGCCTAACTTACTAGATTTGACTTTGTGTGTGCTATTGTGAGCTAGCAGTAACTGCAGTACTCTGAGTTCATTTAAAGTTTGTAATTTCAGCTGTTTTACTCAATATAGGGAAGGTTCATCTATATAAAGTATTTGAATGCAGTGTAAAGTTTAATTGTATGTTAATATAATGTATATTAAGATTGTATATTCTTTTTGAGTGAACTTGATTAAAATAAATGCAGCGTACTCATAACTATTGTTTTTTATAAACCTAAAAGGTTTGACGTAATTGGTTTCCTCAAATGAAATGAGTTAGCTGAACTTGTTGGGTTTTACAGTGAATAGAGAATCTTTGGAGGGAGCTCAAACTCCATGTTTCTCAGCGACAGGCCAGAAACCTGACTGATCTAGAGAAGATCTGTGTGGAGGAGTGGGCCAAAATCCCTCCTGCAGTGTGTGCAAACCTGGTGAAAAACTACAGGAAACGTTTGACCTCTGTAATTGCAAACAAAGGCTACTGTACCAAATATTAACATTGATTTTCTCAGGTGTTCAAATACTTATTTGCAGCTGTATCATACAAATAAATAGTTAAAAAATCATACATTGTGATTTCTGGATTTTTTTTTTTTTTGTGGGAGAACTTGCAAAATAGGAGGGTGTTCAAATACTTATTTTCCTCACTGTATATATATATATATATATGGCAGCCAACTCAATAGCTTGATACTGTGCGTTTAAGTGTCTATCCAAACTTTCAAAAAAATTGCGTTTTCAATTTAGATATTTTATTATGAACACCTACAAATACTAATGATATTATGTTGGTGAAAATGCAGACAGGACCCTGACTCAAATAAGCACATTTGTTACATAAAATGCCACAAGCTCACCCTCTATTCAGTTTTATTTGTTTTTGGCAATTAGGGCTCATAGGTCCACCGAGGCCCCAGGAAAGCAGAGACTTTCTTTAATTGCTTCATTAAAAAATGCTGATTCCAAACCAGCTCTGTCAAGTTGAAATACGGCTCCTTTTCTCCTGAGCTGCGGATGAGGTAGAAATACTATATATGCGAAATAAACTCGAAATGATTTAATAGAGCATGAGAATATCTTAATGAAAAATATGCTGTGAGGGCTAATAAGAAGGTGGACATACATATATCATTGTATGGCTTAAGTTTACTGAAAAGCCATGTATCACAGCGGTGAGAGAGAAGCACCTTCAAAGTGTTTACGAGTCACATCAGGTGAGGAAACTACTGTGGCTCCAAATGCATGATGAACTGGCTGATGTGCTATAATGTCTTATTTAGCTGCAGTGGCTCGCTGCGACTTTTCCCATCTGCTCCAGGTCGTAAGCATTTCTGATCGGTCCACTTCAGCTCAAGTCAACCTGAACACTTTGAGCTCAGGCCAAAAGCTCTCAGAAGCCCTTCACAGCCGTAATGACGTCTTGTCACCAGCCAGTGATAAAACCCATTCATCAGACATCCAGAAGAACTCACTCCCTTCAACTCAAATGAACAACAAATTGTTCTTTCGAATGGGTTCTTTTTTTTGTGAACTGGATGAACCAGTTCACCAAATTGGACTGAACCGTCTGAAATGGTTTGTGTCCTGAGTCATCACAGATCTACAAGTTACTCAATCAAAACTAACTTTTAGACGTGCCTGATAGTCACATCAACTAGAAATGAGCCAATATCCAAGAGTATATGATCCTATGAAGCCTACACTGTAAACCCTAACACTCAAAATAATTAATTGGTTTGAGTAGAACCAACTTAAATTAAACAAATTAGTTCAATCAAATTAACTTGTATGAGTATTTGGAACTTTCGTTTTCTTTTGAGTTCACAGCACCAACACATTTTAAGTAATCTGAATTGTTTCATTGTTTTGAGTTTTATGAACTTAGACTAAATTAAATTGAACCAAAATTGAGCTGGGATTTCCCAGCATGCTTTGCCTTGACATTCAAAAGGAACTGTAAATGCCAAAATGAAGTGTTGTATTGTTAAGTGGGAGATTTAGTGGTGTTTTATGTCGTGTTATGCTAGTTTAGAAGAGTTTTTTGTTACGTGTTTTTTTTTTTTTTTTTTGTAGCGTTACCATCATGGTGTCGAGTGGAGCTTGAGCTTAGTTTGAGAACAGATATGTTAAATGCGTTATATTGCTGTCCTCATTCAAAAAGTGCTTTGCTAATGTTACCAAAGAATTGTGTAACCAATTAGCAAAGTGGCATTTATTGAATAAGCTAGTCAAGTTTAGACCAATTAAAATGTATGATTACAAAATAAAACTGTGCAAGTTCTGCTTACTTAAAGAGTGGGGTGGCAGTGGTTCCTGTAGGTTTTCTACTAACTGGAAGGTTGGTGGTTCTTCATCTGACTAAGTGTCGAGGTGTCCATGAGCAAGACAATTATCCCCAGCTACTCCCGACGAGCTGGATGGCGGCTTGCATGGCTGACACTGCCGTCAGTGTATGAATGAGTGAATGAATGGGTGAATGTGAGGCAATATGTAAAGCACTTTGGTGGCCATGGGTCTGTTGAAAGAGCTATATAAATGCAGTCCATTTACCATTTAAACTTGAGTCAACTTTTTTGAGTTTTGCCAACTTACTCTTAGGTTTACATCCAGTTAGTCACTATAAACCCTAATGCTAAAATAATTAATTGGTTTGAATAGGATAAACTTAAAGTAAACAAATTAATTGAGCCAAATTAACTTTTTTTGAGTATATTTGAATTGTTTGACTGTTTTGAGTTTTACAAACTTGTTTCTTTAAATTTAGACAAAGTTAAATTTAACTCAAACTGACACTCGAATGGTAGAGTAAATGCTAAAATTAAGTGAAGTTATTAAACGTAATTTCGGGAGGAGTATGCCCATCTAATCTTCCAATTAATACCAAGGTATAAAACCAGCAGCTTACCTCTTCCCATTGTTAGTTCTTGCAGCATCCCTCCTCCTCCCCTGCTCCTCCTTTTTTTACACAATTTTGCCTGTTATAGGGGGCAATCTGAGCTTAATATCCTCTCTGAGTCCCTCTATTGCAGACAGCAAGCCAAAATATGTTTATCACTTTCACTAAGATTATATGAGAACACAAATTCGTGATGTGTTATTAATGTTTTGCTATACCAATTTAGAAGAGTTTCTGTTATGTTGGGTTTTTGGTGGAGTTACCATCATAGTGACATGAGTGGAACATGAGCTTAGTTTGAGAACAGACAAGCGTTAAATGTTTTATATTGCGTATTCATTCAGCAAATGCTATGCTAGTGCTATCAAGGCATTGTGTTTCCAATTAGCAAGTTAGCCTTTACTCTGGCTATCATCATCCAACTTCTCCAAGCATCATAAAATGACTCAACCAGCATTGTGTGGATCATAAACAAACTAACCAAAGAAATGTCCAATCCAAACTGGAGTCCGCCAGGGAGATGTCGCTTCTCCCCTGCTTTTCATTTTCAGGATTGATGCCATTATGAGGAAAGCATTGTTCAGTACAACAAACAACTTCCTGACAGTTTTGATGTTCATAGATAACAGCGCCATATTTGCTGATACAGATGCAGAGGCCACTATCATCCACTACCACATTGCCCAATCCCATGGTCTAATAATCAAAGCTGACAAGTCAAAAGTTCTGCCGATTGATGGATCACAGGTCAATTTCTCTGACACCATACATGTCTAGATGTCCTGTTAAGAGCACATTCAGGGCTTTTCAGAGATACCATTTATTTTGAGGTTTCACAAGGAGAACAACTTCTACTTGGTCTTTAAAAATGACTGAATGATCAAATGTAGCACTCTTATGGAAATATGATAAAAAAAAAAAAATAATTATCATTTAAATCTGACTCACTTTCAAATAGTTTTTCATGCATCAGGAAAATATTATGGGATTTATATTCAAAATATACTTTATTTTACAAAACATCATGTTTATCAGGCATTTTGGGAGACACAAGTGAATAGGAATAGAAATTACATATCACTATTCCTATAAAATAATAAATATTATTATGAAAATATTATCAACTATTACTCCCATTATTACACCTTTTTTTTAATTACATGCTGCTCCAATAACACAATTATGTAAAGTAGATCCAGTGTATAGATACATTGCATTGAATGGGAAAACCCATGCATGGCCATCTTACCCACATACTGCATAAAGTAAAATGGTTTATCAATTAATTTATTCATATCTAGTTGAGAATCATATTTAAACAAAGTTTGGTTAAAGAAAATAATTTGATGATTGGTGAGTGAAAAAAAAAATCCCATTGTTTTTGCCTATTCGTCATTTCATGTAATTTTATTTTTAAAACAACTGAATCCCAGTGTCCACTTGTGAGGACATAGCATAACATATGAATAAAATACTTTTTAAAAAACGTTCCCCCTTTTTTTTTTATGCTATGCAATGTAATGACATAAAAAATGCTAAATTCAAAAAACTTTTTTTTCCTGGGTCTTAGGGGGTTATTTTGATGATCCTTGTTGACTATAAGTAATGTTGCACCTACATGTCTTCTAACTTGCATTTGAGTGTTAGTAGAGTATTAGTGGTAGGGTTAAGGATAAGTTGACATTTAGTTGTAAAGTAACTTAAAGTCAGGAGAATGTCTGTTGGTGGACCATCACAATAAAGCAGAGATCTTCAACACTGCTCCTGGGGACACACTGTCCTGCAAAAATTATTTTCAACCTGCTTCAGCACACCTGCCTGTGTATTTTCAACAAGTGATCCTGAAGAGCTTGATTAGCTTCACCTGTCTTTAATTAGGGTTGGAGCTAAACTCTACAGGGAAGTGGGTCCCCATGAGCAGGGTTGAAGACCTCAGCAATAAAGAGTTAGCAGATATTAAACAACTAAGACCTAAGGGTATTTTTACAATAAATTTTCCACCTGGTGTTATTTACTAAAAAAGCTTGTAAAACATCAACCCTGTTGTGCACAGACAATTGACACACCTCTTTTTTTTCAAGACAAGTTGCACTGTCAGTATATTTGTGTTGCATTGATGTCACCTGAATGTAAAATAAGTTATGGGACCATAAAGACAAATGAAAACATAAAACGGAAATTGAATCCCTCAAATATTTATTGAAAACACACACAAATAAATAAAAGCTAAGCATATTTCCTCTGGAAAACTGTTTGTTCAAGTCTTTGGAGTCCTGGAACTCAGGAATAAACATGATAACTTATACAGAACCAAAACTATTTACATTTTTCCAAAAAAAGTCCAGGCGCTTTTGGCCTCTTTGGATTTTGGATATTTACTGGTGCCAAGCCTCAAAACAGTTCCTATCAGGAACTTCTCCTCAAACTTTCTCCTCAAACTTTTTCCACGCGTCTCTCTCTCTCTCTCTATCTCCTCAATACTAGCCGTGCGTCTCTATCTCTCCACAATAACAGAGCTGTGGTTCATGCGTAATGACGCACACCAACGTGGATGACGGATCAGCCTGTCATTGGTCAAACCCTCATCCAAAATGGCAGCTAGCATCGCGCTAGCGGCAAAAATGACGGAAAATGTATAAATTATGGACATCAAGTGGATATATCTTGGATGTAAGCGTTTTGATTTATTGCTGAACAACTCCAAAAAGATGCACATGGTCCAGGCTGGATAGAAAACCTTCTGTAAAGGCTACAAAGACACCCCCGTGATGGCTAGCTCGTTAGCTTTCTGCTGGAAAAAACGGTAAGAAAATCGATAAAAGTTTCATGAAATAATATAGATATTTATCGGAGGTGCCGTGTGACGTCGTGGGCGATGCCGTCGGGCTCTGAGGGTTAATGAGAGTTAGTTGACATGTATCCAAGTTGCAAAGTTACTTATATTCAACAGAATGTTCAATGCTCAGGCAGTTCAGGGAGAGCCTCTGTGAATGGGTAATCCACCCCTCTTTGGAGCCCTCTCTGGACTCTGGTCGTGGACAGGAGTCCTCTCTGAATCAGATAGGACTGGAGATGACTCTGGATTGGACAGAATGGCTTATCAGGAGTGGACCGGCTGAGCAGAAGGGCATATAGAACATGTGCAGTTTTTTGTGTTCCATGGCATCTCTCGAAAATAACGATTCGTCCAGACCTTCATGGAACAGAGTCATAAGCTAAACACTGCTGAAGAAAGCTCCAAGAATGTTTCAGCATAGGCTTCAAAGGGGCAAGTGAGGACAGATGGAAGCACACACCTCACTGGTTGGTGAAAAGCAGACGTGAAGACACACAGGACTGACAAAGGGAAACGCTGGGGAGGAAGATACGCTCACAGTAAATTCCCCAGTGTTGAATTAACACCGCTGTTCATATGGGAACCACCAGCAGGGTGTTATCAGGTGTGTTCGACATTGGCTGCGGCTGGATGCAAATGATCAGCAAGAGCCGCGTGCAGTAGTGATGTGTCGTTCATGAACGATTCTTTCATTTTGAACGAATCTTTAATATGACTCGAGAACAACGGGTTGTCTTCACAATTCCTTACAAACAAGTGAGTTTTTTTTAAATGTTTGTTTAGTTCAGTTTTTTTTAGCTAGTTTAATTGATTTTCCTATAAAGCCTGCATATTGGGTTGTTCAGAACGGATAGGCATAACAAATGTTTATTGCACATATCTTCTGATGATTTTATAATAATAAATATATTACAACATGCAGTCAATAATACGACTGTAATATTATATATGTTGCGAGACACTGAACAGGAAAGAGGTCACGTGAAAAAAGAACGAACGACTTGAACGAGAAGACTCGGGAGATGACTCATCTTTTCTGTTTCTGGAGACTGCATATTGCATTTGGGTCTGGGACTTGATGAATGAATGACTCAAACCCGAAGACTCGAGACTGGTGAACTAAGTAATTCTTGTTTCCAGACGCATGTATTACATGAGGCTGTCACGGCCCAGATCAGACATGATGATGGAACTAACGGCTCATACACGAGAGGTGAACTAAACTTTCCAGGGAACAGACGTGTTTAAATGTGAAGTGACAAAGGAAAGCACGATTTGGATCTGGAGGTGAGGTGAACTAACAGACTGCATACATAGACTGAAGCAATTTAAGCAATTAATTAATTATTTATTTCTCAAAGTTTGGCGATGGCTGCATTAGCTTATAGTTTATTTGTATTCCAAAAGTACTAAATGTGTTGAAAAATGTAGCATGTAATGTTTTAATTAGACTCTGCTGAAATGAACGAAATGACTTGAAAAAAGATTTGTTAATTTTGCTGAATGAGATTCAAAGATCCGAGTCAGTAAAATGATATGAACTTCCTTCCCATCACTAGTGTGCAGGCGGGGAGGAGTGGCAAACGGAGACGTGAAGTTGGACACTTTCTGCTTCCCGCAGTGACACTCACGCTGTGTTTGCATACTTTATCATAGCTGAAGTGAAATAAATTCAATATTTGGCAATACACAGATGTTTCAGAGACTAAGGCTGTGGCTGAAGTCAGTTGTTGTTCTTGTGTTTCTCTGTCCTTCAGTGATTTTGCTCATTATCATCAGGTGTCTTCGATAATCCAACAATCATCACTCAATGAATCACTTAAGTATCACTTATTAACTCTAACGCTGCTTCAGTGTTACTTTAACACCCTGCTGGTGGTTTCCATATGAACACCAAGCGGTGCTAATTCAATACCGGGGAATTTATTGTGCTGGAGAAACACAGGAAGCAAGTTCAGTAGAAACATTGGAGAATCTCTGGAGAATAACACTTGGGGGATGTTGGAGAATCATTGGAGAATATCACTTGGAGAAACACTGGAGAAGGTCCTTTTCGTAAAACGAGACTGGAAAAGTGAGCGAATCGAGGTGTGTGCTTAAGTAGGTGCTGTGATGATGGTCCAGACGAGGTGCAGGTGCGTGTGATTATCCAAGAGAGGTGAGGATGAAGTGAATGCAGGTGATAGGGTGGATGATGGGAGATGTAGTGTAGACATGGTAGATCTGTGACAAAGGCTTATCAAAACAAAATTACTGGGTTGTCCTTTTTCACGTTTTCTGGGATGGTAAATGCATGGGGACCCGATTATAGCACTTAAACATGGAGAAAGTAAAATTTTCATGAAATGTCCTCTTTAAGTGTTACCAAAGTGGCATCTACCACTTGGGGCAGTCCACAGCAGAATTGTCCAGGCAAAATCAGCATTGGCTCAAATGTTGTCTCTGGAAGAAGGCCAGCATCTCCACCAAGACCAAAATTCTCCTCTTCTGAACAATAATCCTGCCAATTTTGAGAACATGGACTCTGCTCAAATTAGACATGAACAAGCTCGACGCAAATGAGATGCATGAGACAGATTCTGGTTGTCCCTCTTTGTGATCACCATCGTGACAAGGCAATCTGGACAAAGTGCAACTGCCAACCTTCAGTTGAATAATAAATAACGATTAGAACATATCTATGTTTAAAGTTTTTTTTTTTTTTTTCATTCAAAACCTTAACACAAGATTTCAACATTCAATCAACACACAGAGAAAAAGGGTGTCAAAATTGTACCTTTTGGGGTACAACAGCTTGTCGCTGGGGCAGTACCCTTAAAAGGACACATTTGTACCTTTTTTACCACTTAAAGGTTCATAGTAGGACCATAAGGTACGTATTTGTACTCTAAGGTACTAATATGCCCTTAAGGGTACTGCCCCAGCGACAAGCTAATGTACCCCAAAAGGTACAATTTTGACACTCTTTTTCTCTGTGTGAAACATAAACGATGTATTTGAATGTTTGTCTTTGAATGACAAACTTGGCTTTTACTTAATACGTTTTCTGAAGGTTCCAAAACAAAATCCCCTAGCAACCATACCTTAAAACCTTGGCTTGGGCTTGGGGTTATTACAGCTCAGACAACATATACTTACATGTTTATCACTTTTAGCAGTGGTTTATGTAACTTCAAAGGTATCCTGTAAAATGACACCAACATTTTGTATTTAGATCACTGTACTGTATGTGTGTATGGGAAGCTTTTCAATTTGGGTAGGCCAAATCCAGGCGGAAATGGTACCAGAGTAATGTAGTGTAAATAAGTTACTTTGTGTAAAACAAATGCCAAAGTGATGCATATCTCCAGAACGTAGAGACTCTAAGCTTTCAAATGGTACCACATGAGCTCCTCCACAGACATTTAAAATTTTAAGTATATACTTGATGATGTCATTCTCTGTACAGGGTCTGCAGAGTTTAAGAGGTTAATAAATGCTTTATTAACACATATTCCTACTGTAATTTACGGAGCCCGGCAGGTCACCTATAGGAGAAAAAAAAACAATCCGTGCTGACGGTTTTGCAATCCCTCAGTTTATAAACCGTGATCACGATTTCTTAAACTGTTCCCTCGGTTTAACAAATCGTGCCCACGGATTAATAAACCGTACCCACGAATTTCCAATCCGTGCGCTCAGATTTTGCAAACCGTACCCTCGGTTTTTAAATCTGTTCCCACAAATTCATAATCCGTGCACACTCTTTAACAATCCGTGCGCACGGGTTTGTAAAAACTTTACTCACGGATTCATTTTAGAAGAAGAACAGCAAACTCCGACGAATCTTATTGCTTTATTGTGTATTATTCATCAAATTATATTAACTGCAGTGATTCTCTATAAACGGGTGGCGGAATACAACGATTTAATAAGAATTATGTGTGTCAAAATCTTGTTTAACTGTAATAATCTTAGCACTTTATTATTATTGCCTAATAAACCTGGCATTGTGTATTATGACTGACTTTTAATTTCTTTGTTCCCTTCTTCTAAATGCATGTAGCCTAAATGCAACAATAGGCAAATAATAATTATTATAATTAATTATAATAATAACAACAACAATTATTATTATTTATTGTATTTATTTTTTAAATGTATTTATTTATCAATTATTTTTAATTTATGACTATAAATGAGTGCACTTAAAACAGTATGTTTATCATAAAATAATTAATGAATGCGTTATAAAAAAAAAAAAAGTTTGTACAGTTTTAGAAATGTGTAGCCTACTATTCATTTTTAACATGATGACTTTGGTCAAAACAATGAATAGTAGGCTATTCCTGCCGGGCTCCGTAGTAATTCATGATTAATTCAAGTAGTTATACTTTTTTTTGTAGTTGACTTATGCCTCGTAAAGCTTTTACAAAGGAGATTATCTTGGTTTTGTTTACATCAGCATGAGTTTGAAAATCACATTTCTTTGATTCAGACTCATGCCATCGAGAATTCGCTCTGAATATTCACAAAGTTGAAATTCTGCGCTTTAAAACGATACCAAACTTGTGCTGAGGGGAATTCTCAAGTGTCCCAAATACTTAAGAAACATGCTCCAGGGTGTTCAGTTCTTGATCCACTTCTGTTTATCATGTATATATATCCACTTGGTGACATCATACGCATGCATGGACTTCAATTTCATTGCTATGCTGATGACATTCAAATTTACCCCACCACCAGCTCTGATAGGCCATCCATGACTGACTCACTTATTGCATGTATCAGGGATATCAAGCATTGGATGTCCTTGGATTTCCTTAAACTAAATAATAACAAAACTGAAATATTGATGATTGGCTCTTCTACCTTAGTCAAAAGGATGGACCTGTCCTTTAAAATTGACAGAGTTTATGTTAAGCCTTCTTCATCTTTCCGTAATCTTGGCGTCTTATTTGACCCATCTCTGTCTTTTGCCTCTCATATTTCTTCTGTTGTTAAAAACTCTCGTAATATTGCACGTCTCCGATCTTCTCTCACTCAGGCTGATGCTGAAATCTGAATTCATGCATGCATTAATCACATCACATCCGGATTATTGCAATGCTCTATTTCTTTGTCTTCCTAGAAACGTATTGCAAGATTACAGTATGTTCAAAACTTGTCAGCCAGAGTTCTCACCTCCACCAGACGCTCTGCTCACCTAACTCTACTGCATGATCTTCACTGGATACCTGTGGCATCACGTATTCACTTTAAGATATTACTTCTAACATTTAAGGCGTTAAATGGTCTTGCACCTCCATATCTGTCTGACCTCCTCTTCTCCTCTCCTGCCCGGCAGGGGCGGGTCTAGACAATTTTTCGTGGGGGGGCCAGGCTGGGGCACAGACTCAGAGAGGGGTGGCACTTTTAAATACATGCACTGTAAAAAACACAACTTGAAAAAAGTTGAAATGACTGACTTTGTTGTGTTGGATCAGCAAAAATTCACACGCTGTAAAAAACACAAATTGAAAAAAGTTGAAAAGACTGATTTTGTTTGTTGGTTCAGCAAAAATCCACACTGTAAAAATCTCGTACAACAAAAAAAATCTTAGTACTAATTTCCCCTAGCTTTTTCTTGTTGACTCAACTTTTGTAAATAACAGTTAGATGAACTGAAAATAAGTTGTCTGTGACACAAAATATTTTTTTAGTTGCCTCAACTTGACATTATTTGTTTTCTGGAGAGATGCAACTATTCTGTAACAAATCTTTTGTAGTTGAGCCAATTCAACAATTTGTCAACAATCAACCAAGATGATTAAGTTTTCAGCCTCATAAACTCTAGTAAATCAATAATATTATTTCACCAGCAAAACTTTGTTGCAGCAGATCAGACACTCTGAATTTAAAATACATAACGGGGAAAAAAATATTTTGCCACACAGACATCAAGAATCAGCATGTGAATCTCAACAATGGTGACATGTTTCATGCCACAATGCATGCTGGGAGCCATAATTTTAATACTTTGTTGGCTCCCAGCATGCATTGCGGCATGAAGCATGTCACCATCATTGAGATTCACATGCTGATTCTTGATGTCTGTGTGGCAAAATATTTTTTTCCCCGTTATGTATTTTAAATTCAGAGTGTCTGATCTGCTGCAACAAAGTTTTGCTGGTGAAATAATATTATTGATTTACTAGAGTTTATGAGGCTGAAAACTTAATCATCTTGGTTTCTTTCTTAGCTGCCCAACCAAAGGAAACACTCATCACCAAAATGGTAATGATTTTCAATAAAAAATTCAACTTCTGTTTCCAATGGACAGCATTTCTTGAATTGGCTCAACTACAAAAGATTTGTTACAGAATAGTTGCATATCTCCAGAAAACAAATAATGTCATGTTGACTCAGCTAAACATTTTTTATGTCACAGACAACTTATTTTCAGTTCGTATAACTGTTATTTACAAAAGTTGAGTCAACAAAAAAAAAGCTAGGGGAAATTAGTACAAAGATTTTTTTTTTGTTGTACAACCTTCAAATTATTTACAGTGTGTAAACAGTGAACCAGTATAAAAAGCACTGGAAGTAATAATACTGTATATTATTGATAACAAAACTATTATTCTGCGTGAAAAGGTATTAAAAATGAGTAAAATGTTGAAAAGCACATGGCCTGTGGTAAATGCACTGCAAGCAAGTGCAAGCATGTTTTTCCATCATAGTTATGATGTTTGTAAACAAGCAACAAATGCTCTGATGATGATAAGCTGTAGAAGTGTTTATTCATATTTATATTGCATTATAAATATATAATATTATTCAGTTTTTCGCACTGGATTTTGTGAGACTGCTGGGTAGACATAGATCCCTCTAAGGTGCTCCCCGAAAGAGCATTTTATTTTCCAGTTTAAATTTAAATGCATAAATCTGGTGCATTTTGAGAGCGAAATTAAGTGACTAGATCCATGATTATTTTTTTTGTTTGTTTTCTAGTAGTAATTAATTTATTGGTTACATAGATATGAATGGTGATGATACAGGGCACATATATGATAGTTCGTAATGGTAAAGCATGTAGCATTTGAACCATCAAAAATATATTAACTTATTTCTAGAATAATTACTGGGGGCCTGTAATACAACATGTTTATTATTTACATATTTACTAGGGGTGTAACTGTTCAAATTACTCATGGTTCAGTTTGTATGTGCTATATTCAGGGAGAAAAGTAAAATACAAATAAAGAAATAAGAACAAATAAACTAACTACGCAACAGCACAAAAATACAATAGAGCAAAATAAACAGTGCTTTTCAGTTTTTTTTTCTGGTAGGTCTAACATTAGTTTTCAGGTACAGAAATTGAATATCAGTAATCAAATGTAAAATAGCATTGCATATTGTACTGTATAAGTTAAATTGAAGTTACAAAAGCTATTCAATCAAGAGGAGTGAGTGATTTCCTTGTCTTTTGTTGTTTGATTAAAAACACAGACAGCAGGAATATTATGTTCGCTAGGATACTCAAGATGGTCATTTTGACTATTTTTGTGTGAATTTGTCCGGTTAAGCGCAAGACTTGAAAGAGAACTCTGTATTTGTCGCTATCTGAGATGCGGGTTTGCGCGTTTCGGATGAGCGCACACACACACAATCTTCTCACGGCACACGCAACTTCTCATTTGCGTCTTCTGGCTCCTGAATGTGTAAATTGGTTTAGGTTTAGTTTTTTGTTTAGTTTTTAGTTTATTTTTGGAGCGTAAATTATTTTTTAATAAGCTTTAAAGCAGAGAAAACAACCAACCACTGCACTTGGCCGTCCGTTTGTGCCCACTATTTACTCTGATAACAACACGTCACGGTACAGTGGTTCCTTCCAAGTGCGGAGGCGCTCCACAACCACAGCAAACAGGGGATGAGTGCAGTGGCCACATGCATGCATAAAATTAAATAGAAATAAAGCAAAGCACTGTAAAATATTCGTTATGGTTAAGAAAACTGCTAGTAACCCTAACCCTAACCCAACTAGTAAAGAATTAATACTGACAAGTCCAACATATTACATTCCAACTCTGATGGAATAGGGGGGCACTTGCGGTGGCCAGCTACATTTTGGGTGTGGCCCGTGCCACCCCCTGCCACCGCCCCTGCTGCCCGGTCCCTTAGATCATCAACTCAGTCTTTTGTCCATTCCTCGTTTGCGTTTGTCCACTGTAGGTGGTAGGTCATTTAGTGTTAATGCTCCTAAATTATGAAATTCGCTTCCTCTTCCACTTCATAATATATCATCTTAGGCTACCTTCAAGACTCAGCTAAAAACATATCTATTTCATATATATTTTGAATAATGTGGCTATAAAAGGCCAGTGCTTTTAATGTTTATGTGGGTGTGCAAATGTATTGTATAGCACTATGTAAAGCGGCCTTGAGCTATGGAAAGGCACTATATAAATCAAACTTCTTCTTCTATGAGAAGCAAGTATTTTTCATTGACAAATGAAAGGTCCTCCTCTCAGAAAACCTCTCAGACACTTTTAGATGTTTAGTTGCTATTTGGAGCATTTGGATAGCTAGACGAGGGATTAATGAACACATTTTTGTGGAAACCTCAAACTCGAAAATTTTCACTTGTTTTGTCTGTAACTCGAAATTAGCCTGTGTGCACTCCCCCTCATTTTGCTAGCACGTCACATAGGGGAGAGCGGGGCACAACCTATAACGCTTTTTGACTTTCTCAGTTTGTGTAAATCCACTTGGGGTTCAGAGTATTTTTTCCCACATTAATTTCACACGTCTAGTACAATAATGTGGTTTTGTTTCATTATTACAGTGTATACTTTTTTCTTGATTTACCCCGAAAGAATGGAAGTGAAATGTGACAACATGCCCCATAGGTGGGGTGCATTGTAACATGTGAGGGACACATTGTAACATGACCATATGACAGCTTAAAACGTTATCTGATATAATAAAAAAAATCCAAGAAAAACTAAAATATTTTGTCAATAAAATGCAATTATTAACTTGTTCAAATAAAATAATGGCATTTTTTAATCATTAACAATATACTCATTTTTGAGTTTGACTACAAACACATGGCTAAATACAGCTATACAGCATAGTTCAAAACATAATACTAATGAATAACTTCTGAACATTGACTCTCAGTCTTTATTCTCCTTTTTCTCATGGTTTCTCAATAGAATTTACAAAAGTATAGAATATAATGGCGTAGTTCTAATAGGGGCTCATTGTAACGCAGTGTGACAACATGCCCACATACACCCACATCTTTACAAAAACAAGTTGGAGATTGTCGCATATTTCCCAATTTGAAGTGGCTTTCTACTGCATCTTTTCAAATAGGAAAATGACAATTCTGGCTGTCTTAATTGAATGGACCTCAGTAGGAGACATTGAAATGCAGTGCAACACTGCAAACACAGTTTCTTAATTTTTCCCTAGGCAGCACATTACAGCATAAAGGTTGGAAAGCATTAGGCAGTCACTTTAATATCCGCCATATTTGTTTAAGCCCCCATCTTAGTCTGAAATATCACTGTGGGCCATTGATTATTGCTACAGATGGCCACGTGAGTTAACAGCTGGTGAAAGATTTGAACCCGGGACTCCACACACACGTTGATTACAGGGAGCCGCATACGCACATACATTCAAACCCACATGTGCACTCTTTACAGTACAGTTAAAGTAGACCGCAGCATGTGTTATCTCTAGCCAATACATCATAAATATTTCCTGTTCTCAGCGGGAACATGTCACAGCTGTGCCAGGAAAGATGACAGGCCCAGAGTTTCATACAAAGAGGATTTGAACCAGCTAAGAAAAATAAATAAATAAATGCAAGGTATTTCAGTGTCAAGAGACACACACTCCAGCACACCCCCATTTCTTCTGTCTTGGCGCACCGTTTGTTCTTCCGCGCAGCTGAGCTCTCTGCTCTTCAATTGTTCAGGTTGACTGCAGTGCAGACCACAGCTCTACATTCACCAGCCAGGCACAAAAGAGCTGGTACTGTCATATGTTTAGCTGAAGAACACACATACTCAAACCCGACCCACAATATGACACTTTAGATTGAAACACAGACACATCCACATATCGGCTCTCACACGTGGGTAAGGTGTCACATGTTACTCTGGAAGAGAATGCCTGATGGATTAATCCTCAAGGTCATGGAAAATATGATTGCGATGGGCTGCATTTGTGCAGAAAAGTGGATATCTGTGTAACAGTTATGAATAGATGAATCAAGTGTCTCTTAGAGCACTGACCTATTTAATTCAACCTTAACAACCACCAAATTAAATGTAAATAATTCAATTAATTAAAAGACGGAAAGTAAAGATATTTAAAATGGCGGTGTACTGTTCAACAGTAAAAGGTTAGCAAAGACAGCTTTGGTATTTCTGAGACATAATTGAAGTGCTATTATACAACAGTTGAATAAACAAGTTAACAAAGAGCTGCATTTTAGACACAGTATTGCCAGTTACTTAGTTTTCACTCTGTTCATGAAAATTGTTCCAAACGAGGCTATGTTTTGTTTTAAGTGAATAATTCAATGACTCATTTATAAAGGCAGTCCTATGTTTCATTCCTGAATGAATCAATATTTTTGAACGAATTGGTTGAATGATTCAATGACTCACTCATAAAGACAATCAGTTGTTATACCAAGAAGCATAATGATGTAAACTGCAGAAAGAGTGGGCTACACTTGACCACATTAAGATTAATGGCTCAATCGCACTGAAGCCTGCTCACCTTGATCGATTCAACTGAGCTTGATCCAAATGAAAATTTGATCTGATTGAAAGGGGTGGGGTAGATTTTTTGCTAACCTTGTATGGCATTGTATACAGTGGTCTGCAGTGGTCAGTATCTCTCAAAAGTGGTCCAAGAAAGGAACAGTGGTGAACCAAGGCTCATTAATGCACGTGGGGAGTGAAGGCTGGCCCATGTGGTCCGATCAAACTGACGAGCTTCTGTAGCTCAAACTGCTCAAGAAGTTAATGCTGGTTCTGATAGAAATTAAGGTATCAGAATACACAATGCATCACAGTTTGTTGTGTATGGGGCTGCATAGCCGCAGACCAGTCAGGGTGCCCATGCTGACCCCTATTCACCACCGAAAGCACCAACAGTGGGCACCAGAACTGGACCACGGAGCAATGGAAGAAGGCGGCCTGGTCTGATGAATAACGTTTTCCTTTACATCACATGGATGGCAGTGTGCGTCGCTTACCTGGGGAACACATGGCACCAGAAAGCTGAACTGGTGGAGTGGCCTTAGATGACAACATGCTCAGTGCATTATGGGTGTTTAAATATTACTACCTATTTGGGAAAAGGCAACAGCCCTTTTCCTCTGTTTTCTCTAGTCAGGTAGCACAGATTTCCCCCCACATTTCTACTGCATAGGCAGCCACGTTTTATTGAAAGCCAATTTTGCCAGCTGTGAATTACTCCTTTAAATTTCATTAACAGAGTGTGAGATGGAGAAGCAGGAGGAACAATAAATCAGTGGAGAAATGCAGGGAAGTGCAGCACACCTGTGTTTGAAAGGAGCTCAAGGTCCTGAGAATCTCTGTTGGGTAATATCTGCCTTCTAGCACCATCCCTATTGGCCTACCCTGCGAGTGGGGTGCAGAAGTTGCCTCTTCTGCTATGTGGAGGAACCATTTAGGATCGGGACACTGCTTCAAGCATACTGTTCTGCACATTTATAGAATGAATAAAATCTGCACTTGCCATTTTGGCATTGTCAGACATACTAATCACGAAAGATACTGCTTTTTGCATACTGTACAATATACGGAAGTAGGCATATTCAGATATGGGGCTGAACTGGAAGTGTCCACTGGAAAATGTGCAGTGCTGGGGTCGTGTTTATAAATTGTGCGTACGCACAGATTTGAACTTTACGCAAGTGTTTTTTGCTAGTTTCCGCCCGAAGCAGTTAATGCCACAATGGCCCAGTATTTTTGTGTTATTTAAATGGCGCTTTAGTAATATGCACCTATATATGTGTACACAACGCGCGTACACTCTGCTTATTACACACACAGCGATGCGCAGCAGCACACAAACATTTTTAATTATTATAAATACAAATTCCTCTCTAGAGAAGCATTCAGTCTTTCAAATTCTTTTCAAAATTCGCAAATTCTGCCATGTAAATAGCAATCAGCCATGGTGCAAGCGCAAATGGCTTTTAAAGGGAATGGGAGATGAGACTCTGATTGGTTTATTGCATGTTACACCCAAAACACACCCATGACACCCATTTTTTCTGGTTGTTACCCATACGGAAATGTAATATATGACATATATGTCCCTATATCGCAAATGACGCCGTCATATATGCTAAATATAAGACAATATATTGCTATCACATATATACATATCTCTAGATATATGTTGATATAAGTTTATAACATATATACATTTTTCATATTAAATTAGTATAGTGACATATATTAATACGATATATATGACTATTGTTTATATAATATTGTATGTTATGACCATATATGTCACCGATATGTTTAATTTATATATGCCCATTTATTTAAACAACATACATACATTTTATATGCCTAAACTGTTAAAAAATGTTTTCACTAATTTTGAATTATGTTTAAAACTATGTAAAATTACAAACAATATCTGTAAATAAACATCTTGACTGTTATTTTAAGGATTATATCATTAATGACAAATTACAGTAATTTTCATTTTTATACAGGAAAATGACTGTATTATTTATACAGTATTTTTCTGTTTTCATTAATGACATACAAATTCATGTAAAATAACAAACAATATCTGTAAATTAACAACTTGACCATTATTTTATCATTAATGACAAATCACAGTTATTCTCATTTTTCATATAGGGAAATTACTGTATTATTTATACAGTATTTTTCTGTTTTCTTAAATTACATACAAATGTATGTAAAATTACAGAACTAATCTGTAATAAAATATTTAGCTCATTATATTAATGGTTTATGTCCATACTAACAATTTAACATTATTCTTTCTCATTTTAAAGTAAATCTTATTAGTTTCACTGTAAAAATAAAATCGTAAAAAAAAAATGTAAATGACTGGCAGCTACAGCTGCCAAACAAAAAACGTACAATTAAAGTAAAATATCTTAATTCAAATAAAGTGCAAAAACTTTACGTAAATTTACATTAAAAGTTTGAGAGAACTGTTATTTTACAGATTTTTCCTTATTTTACGTTTTTATATCGCGGAATTTAAATATATCCACGTAGCACGTTACTTACACTTATTGACATTTTGATAAAGAAACATGCATGAATGAAGAATAAAGAGTAACGTTAAGCCGCCTCTCTCAGACAGCATGCGATCCCGCAATCAATGATCCTTTCGGTAAAATGCACACAATTATCTCAAAATCCCTGTCATGTGAGGTATTCACTTGATTTAAACAGTCAGTTATGTTTGAAGTAACGTTAGAGTTAAACAGTTCAAGTTATCGTGGGGAATCCCGGATGCGTGTCATTGTGCATTCGTTCTTAAAGGGGTGGCAGTTTAATAAACTGCCGACTCATAATTTGAATCAAACAACAAGACTAGAGAAGACCTTCTGCGTTTTTAAGAATCAAGTGATATTAATGCATAGAATATCATAAAGTGAAGACTAAGCAGTATTATTCTGTAGTATTTCTTAATAAAATAACTCTATTGTGATATCGTTATTGTGAAATAAAATGTCTCATGTATGTAGAATAATATGGTCTTAATGCCCATCCCTACTGGTAGTTTTAAGATCAAGTTTTAAGCTAGTTTTAAGATCAAGCTTGTCATAAAAAGTAAAGGAGCTTTGGAATGAGTAATCTGAGAACACTGTTATGTTCACTCGTTCAACAGAGAGGACAGGAAACCGCCATTCTTGGACTCTGAAGAATTATAGGCAAACCAGGATTTTGGATCCACTGTGAAGTTTTTGTGGCCTGGGCTGCGTTTCCCAAAACCATCGTAAGCTTAAGTTGATCGTAGAACAATTGCCACCAATGGTCTCTACGATCAACTTAGGCTTACGATGGTTTTGGGAAACGCAGCCCTGGTGAGTACATTTTGCAAGTCCATGTCTCTGTCAGTAAGTTGATAATTAATATTAATGTTTTATCAAACAAATTAATATTCAATTGTGTGTGTGTGTATGTTTCTTCCCCTCTCATGATCCAGAAGTTTTGGGAATGGAAATCTGCCACATGATCTTCAGAGGAAGTGAGTATTCATGTCATCTCCAACATTAATACTGTTACGGTAGCCTTATGTGGAAATGTGAACACAGGCAACTCAGCACCAAGACACAACTCTGGTTCAAACGTACCTTGGGTTTAAAAGCATAACTCCCTCATCGTTAACTCACCTTCATGTCTTATCAAACTTGTATGACTTTCTTCTGTCAAACTAAATATTTTGAATAATGTTGGTAACCAAGCTACATTGGACCAAATGTTATGGACAATAATCAGCAAAAACCATCTCAAAGCTGAGCGGACTCTGTGTTCATATAGCCAGAATATCTCAATGTCAAATGTTGTTTAAAGGAAAGGTACAAAAACAAAATCCTCCATTTTTAAGGACTTTTCAGTGAATCAATGTATTTTTCTTTCTTTCTTTTACAGATCCAGCTGATTATTGGAGATTTGGAAGAGGATTGCTCTTTATCTCCTATGTCTGTCCCTTCTGGAGCAGAATCATGGACCTGTTGTATGTTTTGATTTATATTTCTTATTACATTATATAGCTTGGATTCTGAATTAAAAGGTAAATGTTTGTCCATATATATATATATATATATATTATCAGAGCTATATGGAGCCCTCGGGGTTCAGTTGAATATAGAGGAAAACAATATAAAACTTATTTGGAAAATACAAAGCTAACAGTAAATGGCACAATTTGTTATTTTGTTATGAGGTGAAATCATAACCTCATCATGATATTAGTAACCCTGACTTACAAGATAAATGCAATTTTTAGTTTTTCAATTCCTCCTGGGGGCTCTGAAGAATTTGTTTACATAAATTTACATCTGAATAATCAAGTTTTAGAATCAATAGTGAATCAGTGACAAGCTTGTAAATGTATCAGTTTTGTACTTTTTTCAGTTTGAAATTTTATTCAACTTAAAAAAAAAATGAAACTGTTCCACTGTTATCTGTATTTGAAATGTATTATGTGTTGTATTGTTTTACAGACTGTATTTTGTCTTCCAAAATAAAACTGTAAATTTAGCACTTTATTGAATGTTTTTTTATTGTAATAATCTGTAAAATAACAGTACTGTATATTTTTAGTACTGTCACTTTATTGAAGGTGTTTGATCATAATAATCAAGGAAAAATCTGTAAAATAACAGTTTAACACTGTTAAAAAAATGGTAAATGACTGGCAGCTATGGCTGCCAAAAAAACCGTAAAATTAAAGTAAAATATCTTAATTTAAAAAAAAAGGAAAAAAAATCAGTAAAATAACTGTTTTTCACTAAAACTTTTAATGTAAATTTCTGTAAAATTATTGTTTTTGCACTTTATTTGAATTAAGATATTTTACTTTAATTTTATGGTTTTTGTTTGGCAGCCGTAGCTGCCAGTCATTTACCTTCTTTTTACGATTTTTTTTTTTTTTTTACAGTGTATGGTTTCCTTATTTATTCATTCCTTGTTTTCCTTATTTGAACAGCTTGAACTTTTAACATGTCTACACAATCCACATTTCATTAAACAAGTGTTTTTAATTTTGCGCAGCTTAATTTTTCTTTTTAAATTAAAACTGTTTTAATGTTTTAAATGTTTTACTGTTTTACTTATTTTTTGCTAACTGCACCGTTTAACATTTAAGGATTAGGCATGTCATATGTATTGCATTGCAAGTGTGTAAGTATGCCATTTATATATTCCATATACATTTATCAAAAATATATTTTATATATATATTTCATTTTAAATGTAAAATATATAATAAGACTATATAAAACATATATTAGGGACATATATGTAACATGTATGCAAGCAATATGCTATGCATATATGTGTAGTTTGTATATTGAACATATATACAAAGAAATATATGTCATGTATATTGATAATTATATATGTGACATATATATATAAAATACTGTATTATACATACATAAAATATATGGGCTAGTTTTATATGTCAATATATTAAATTGTTCCATTTTCTAATAGGTTTTATATATGGGCAGATATATATGTACATATATGTTTTCACTTTCTATGTGGATATATTTAATATATGTATATTTCATATGCGTACATATATTGAATTTCCGTATGGGTAAACTAGCAAAAGTGGATTTGGACACATCGTAAGTGCACATGCGCCATGTGCTTTAGACCATGTGCTCACATTGTTAAAATAGGGCCCAAAGTGTGTGTCCCCTAAAATCCACATTAATACATATTTATAAAAACAGTCTTGGAAAAGGGCTTGGCACCTCATTAGGGTCTAAGCAGACATACACACATTTCCTTATGGCAAACAGTCAGATTACTGGTATTTAAAAATCTAATCAATTCTTGCCGCTGGCCATTCTCAAGTAAAGCATTTGTATGTTGACAGGTGCTCTTTTATATGTTAATGACATTAATTAGGCAGAGATCTGAAACCATCAGCTGCGCACAATTTCAAGATAATTTGTGATTTATGCATTTCACATCTGAAAGAGAGGCGTACTCACAAGTTCATTCTCTGAATCACAAGTACGCACATTTTTGAAATAGTTGTAAGATCAAATGTAGTGGTTTCTATGCAATATTTTATAAACAAGGCCCTTGAGGTCCTCCAGGACCAGGATTGAGAACGACTATATTAAAAAGAAGCAGTGACATGGAACTAAACGAAATTGAAATTCTACCAGCACTAATGAGACAGGAGTGGTGTACCTTTATGAGGTCAGGTAAAGTTGTGTTTTGTAGATATAATTTGTGACTTAAGTCCCACCTGAAACTTTTCTTCACAGAACCTTGGTAAATTTTACAGAACAGATGACCTGCTGTTTTTCAGTTAACTAAGGCAGCCTTTGAGAAATCAAATCCAGTCCAGATGGGAACGTCAGTGATTGTGGTATTTTTTTAAACAAAGCTTCCTAATTATTTTGAATATTACCAAATATGACTAATTGTATAGCTTTTATACAGTTTTTCTAACTTTATAGATAAAATAACAGTTGGTGTCAGAGCCATAACCCCCAGTTCCTGTCTCTCCTCTCCCATCCCTTCCTGTGTATATTCAAACATCCAATGTAAAGGCAAAATATTCAAACTGAATATTCCACTCATAAAATAAAATTCTGTCACTCACAAGGTGCAAAAAGTGAATGCTGTAAGTAAGCACCACAATAGTCTTTCTTTTGCATAATTTTGCATCTTCCGATGTCATATGATAGCTTTATGTGTGAACCAACTTAAATTATTATTCATTGATAATCCTCAATAATAACCTTCATGGCAGCTCTCAGATGTGGCAGACTTCAATAACATAAAACATCATTGCTTCTTGAGTAGCTTCTAACCAAAAATTGCTTATAAGAATTAAGAACACCTTCACAATGGATTTTCTGTACATTCTTTCACACATTTTTAAAATGAAAAGCCCTTCACAGACAGGACTTAGATTTAGCCAGGATTAGTCCTTAGTTCAATTAGGACATTTAAGTAGCTTTTATACACATGCCTTAGAAAAAAAACATTACTGGTGTGCATCTTGAGACAAAACAATGACACTGATATATTTTAAGATACACTACAGTATATTGTCAAAAGTTTTGGACGTCTGACATCCCATTCTTAATCCATAGGGTTTAATATGGAGTTGGCCCACCCTTTGCAGCTATAACAGCTTCAACTCTTCTGGGAAGGCTTTCCACAAGATTTAGGAGTTTGTATATTAATGGAATTTTTTTACATTCTTCTAGAAGCGCATTTGTGAGGTTAGGCTCTGATGTTGGACGAGAAGGCCTGGCTCACAGTCTCCGCTCTAATTCATTCCAAAGGTGTTCTGTTGGGTTGAGGTCAGGACTCTGTGCAGGCCAGTCACGTTCCTCCACACCAAACTCGCTCATCCATGTCTTTATGGACCTTGCTTTGTGCACTGGTACACAGTCATGTTGGAACAGGAAGGGGCCATCCCCAAACTTCCCACAAATTTGGGAGGATGAAATTGTCCAAAATGTCTTGGCATGCTTAAGCATTGTTGAGGGTAGATGTGACTGAGGCGGTGTGAGTAGATGTAAGCACTCAGGAGAAGTTGGATGACAGACTCAAGATTCAAGGGCTTTTCTCAAGATTCAAGATTCAGACTCAAGTTCCCAGACTCAAGATGGCGCCGAGGATGGCCGCTACGTTGCGAGCTCCGTTACAACATTGTAGTTTTTTGTTTGTTCTGTTTACAGTTTTTGTGTTTTTTGTCTTGGATGTTGTCTGCCTTACTACATATGACAGACAGACACTTTTGGACATTGGTTCGGCAATCGCACACTGAAAACCGGACTTTAAATTCATCAACGACGACATGCTGTTTACAAACACGGCAGCGGAACCTTTTGTGTGGGCGGCCCGACCGCGGAAACGCGGCCGGAGAAGGGGGAAGAGAGCCAGCGTGCTCATCAGAGTAAGACGCCGCGCAAACCGACCCCCGCTTCCCAGTATTTTACTGGCAAATGTTCAGTCTCTGGACAATAAAACTCTGCGAGCTGAGAGCGCGGATCTGTTTCCAACGAGAGACGAGGGACTGCTGCTGAGATTCCAGATTCGGCCATCGAAACCGCGGGGTTCTCCGTGCACCGAATGGACAGAGAAAAAGATCTCTCAGGGAAAAGCAAAGGCGGGGGTGTATGTTTTATGATCAACAGATCCTGGTGTGATCAGAGGAACGTACATTCTATCAAGTCTTTCTGTTCTCCTGATCTGGAACTTCTCATGGTTCTGTGCCGACCATTCTGGCTACCGAGGGAATTCACAGCGGTCATCATCACAGCTGTGTATATTCCCCCACAAGCCGACACAGACCGGGCACTAAAGGAACTGTATAGGACAGTGAGTGAGCAGGAAACCGCGCATCCTGAGGCTGCGTTTATTGTGACTGGGGACTTTAACAAAGCCAACTTCAAACGCATTGCACCCAAATACCACCAACATGTTAGCTTCAACACGCGAGGGAACCGTGTCTTAGATCACTGCTACTCTCCCTTCAAGGATGGTTACAAGTCCCTCCCTCGCCCACCATTCGGCAAATCAGATCACGCTTCCATTCTACTTTTGCCCGCTTATAGGCAGAGGCTGAAACAGGAAGCACCCGCCCTCAGAACCATCCAGTGCTGGTCGGACCAATCGGACTCTATGCTACAGGACTGTTTTGATCACGCGGACTGGGAGATGTTCCGGTCGGCCTCTGATGACGACATCGAGGTCTACGCTGATAGCGTAACGTGTTTCATCAGGAAGTGCGTAGAAGACGTTGTTCCGACCAAAACAATTCGGCTGTACCCAAACCAGAAGCCGTGGCTAAATGGGGATGTTCGCGCGGCACTCAATGCGCGGACCTCCACTTTTAACTCCGGTAATGCGGAGGAGCATAAACAAGCAAGTTATGCCCTCCGGAAAACCATCAGAGCAGCAAAACGCCAGTACAGGGACAAGATTGAAGGACAGTTCAACACCACCGACTCCAGAAGCATGTGGCGGGGAATTAACACCATCACGGACTATAAAGGGAACACAAACTCCACCGTGAACACCTCTGCCTCTCTCCCGGACGAGCTCAACACCTTCTCTGCTCGCTTTGAGGGAACTAACACCGCCCTCGCGGAGAGAGAGCTCGTGGCTGAAGATACAGAGGTTAGTTCACTCTCCGTATCTGTAGCGGATGTAACCCGATCCTTCCGGCGGGTGAACGTCCGTAAAGCCGTGGGTCCAGACGGCATTCCGGGCCGCGTGATCAGAGTGTGCGTGCACCAACTGGCTGGAGTTTTCACGGACATTTTTAACCTGTCCCTCTCCCTATCTGTGGTCCCCACATGCTTTAAAACGTCCACCATTGTTCCTGTACCTAAGCAGTCAAAAACCACCTGCTTAAACGACTGGCGTCCTGTTGCTCTGACCCCCATCATCAGCAAATGCTTTGAGAGACTAGTCAGAAACCACATCTGCTCTGTTCTCCCCCCCCCCCACTGGACCCACTGCAGTTTGCATACCGCACAAACCGCTCCACTGATGATGCCATTTCATCTACAATTCACAGTGCTCTCTCCCACCTGGAAAAGAGGAACACATATGTGAGAATGCTGTTTGTAGACTACAGCTCAGCATTCAACACCATTGTGCCCTCCATACTTGACGGGAAACTCCGGGCTCTAGGCTTAAACAGCTTGCTATGCAGCTGGATCCTGGACTTCCTGTCAAACAGACGCCAGGTGGTCAGAATGGGCAGTAACATCTCATCATCACTGACTCTCAACACTGGAGCCCCTCAGGGCTGCGTTCTCAGCCCACTCCTGTACTCCCTGTACACACATGACTATGTGGCAACCCACAGCTCAAATACCATCATCAAGTTTGCTGACGATACGACGGTGGTAGGTCTCATCACTGACAATGATGAAACGGCCTACAGAGAGGAGGTGCACACTCTGACACGGTGGTGTCAGGAGCACAACCTCTCCCTCAACGTCAGCAAGACCAAGGAGCTGGTGGTCGACTTCAGGAGGAATGAGAGAGAACACCGCCCCATCACCATCGATGGAGCACCGGTGGAGTCAGCAGCTTCAAGTTCCTCGGTGTCCACATCACAGAGGAACTCTCATGGTCCGTCCACACTGAGGCCGTTGTGATGAAGGCTCATCAGCGCCTTTTCTTCCTGCGACGGCTGAGGAGGTTTGGAATGAATCGCCACATCCTCACACGCTTCTACAGCAGCACCATAGAGAGCCTGCTGACTGGCTGCATCACCACCTGGTACGGCAACAGTACCGCCCGCAGCCGAAAAGCCCTGCAAAGGGTAGTGCGCACGGCCAGCTGCATCATCGGAGGTGAGCTTCCCTCCCTCCAGGACATTTATGCCAGGCGGTGTGTGAAGAGAGCTCAGAGGATCATCAGAGACTCTAGCCATCCGAACCATGGGCTGCGCGGTACCGCAGCATCAGAACACGCACCAGCTGACTCCAGAACAGCTTCTTCCCACAAGCAATTAGACTCTTTAACTCCTGATCCATCAGTATCATAACACACACTGACAGAATATCACTCAGCACAACCCACTGTAGATACACACACATTATATACACATTTATTTATCATACAGCATCTATTGCACTTTGGATTTCAATTTGTGAATAATATTGTATACTATACATTGTATATTATTATTATTATTATTATAGCGTAATGTATATTGTTAAGTGTATGTTTAGTGTATATTGTTTAAAGTATATGTATATTGTAAGTATGTGTATATTGTTTAAAGCTGTGAGAACTACACTCACATTGTGTAAATTATTTATTGTTTATTGTAGTGTATACTGTGCTGTGAGTAATTGTGTGCGCATCAGATGTGTAATCTGTTGTTGCTTAAATGTTGTACATGTCATGTCATGACTACTATGTTGCTCGGACTGCACCTAAGAATTTCACCTACTGTTGCACTTGTGCATATGGTAGAGTGACAATAAAGTGATTTGATTGATGAGTTTTAACAGATGGGATTTTTTTTATTTACCCTAATTAAGGTCAAAGAAAGGCAATCAAGAAATGAGAATTTTTTTTTTTTTAAATAATAGGCTATATATATATATATATATAAAAGAAAAAAAAAATACTATTTAGTAAGTAAAATAAATGGACATAAGAGGCCAAAACACAAAAAAACAATCATTTTATAGCTGCTTAGAGATTGGCCTTTACACAAGCCACTTTACATGGGGCATGAACAGACTTATGTCTTCTCGCTTCACCCCCCCCCCCCATCCACCCGTCCCCCCCCCCCCCATAACGTTATTTAAACCCCACCATTGCAGCAAAAATTCCTCTACACAAACCAACAGGAGACGCTGGTCAGACATAAAGATGGTATGTCAAAGCTATGTTCCTTTTAAACTAAATAAACAAATACACACTTAACAAAAACATGTGTTGCGTGGTTATTGTAACAAATTATGATTGTGAAGTAACTGGCATGGTTTCAAACAGTCAGATATGTATTGAAAGTAATAGCTATAACCGTAGTATTAGATGTTAAAGGTGTGCACACGAAAGCTACGGGATTACTATGGGGTTTTGATGAAAGGCTAGATTAACTGCTGATTTACAACAGTACGAAGATTAACAGAACACATTAACACACTATACAAACAAATACAAGCAACATTTGCACTCAGTCTTTGTGAATGGGAATAGGTAACGCAAGCATTACAAGCATTAAGAGTTCCTTTCACTGGAACTATAAGGGGCCAAGCCCAACCCCTGAAAAACAACCCCAACTTTGTTATAATACCACTAACAGTTGCCCGTTAAATATTTAGTAGTACTGAGGAAATTTCACAAATGTACTTATTTCACAGGTGTCAGCCTATCACGGTACCACGCTTGAATTCACTGAGCTCCTGAGAGTGACCCATTCTTTCACAAATGTTTGTAGAAGCGTCTGCATATCTTAGTGCTTGATTTTATACACCTGTGGCCATGGAAGTGATTGGAACACCTCAATTCAATGATTTGGAGGGGTGAATTCTTTGAATTCTTTTGGCAATGTAGTGTAGTTAGTGAAAGTTGCTTTCAGTTAAAAGAGCTCAAATACATTTTAATTTGAGACTTAAACCTTGTATGTGAAACCAGGGGGATGTGTTTAAAGTGTGTACACCTTAAAAATGTATACACCTTACTTCTCAGCACATACAGATAAACATCAGCTCAGGCTCCTGTGTGAAGCTGACACCAATGATATACAGTGGAAAAGGTTGTGCCGGGAGGGAACTGGGCTTCATTCCTCCCAAAAAGAGCTGTGCATGCTGACAGAAAAGAAATCACTCCCTGGAGCTCAGCTCTCCTGTTTTTCCTCAAAATAGTTTCAAAAATTCAGTCTGGCAGCCTCAGAGAAAATCGCACAATGTCAGGCGGGTGTGAGAGGTGCAAGTCGCGGGTTTACCTCACATTGCATATGTGCATCTGAAACAAGACCTCTCGGTGAGATACTCTTTTACTTTTACCCCCTTTAATAGTACGCTGTTCCTTACAAGAAAGTGCAGAGGTGGGGCTATGGTACAGTAATGTAATGCCATGGTACTCTGATTAAAAATGATTACTATTCATGCACTGAAAAAAAAGTTGAGCTAACTTTAAAAAAATAAGGCAACATATCACACTCAAGTTAACTCAACTAATTTGCTCAACTTGATCTAACTAAGTTAAAGTCAACTTGAATACTTTTGTCCATCTAATGAGCAACAGGTAGTGTTCTGAACTTAACAAATATTGTTAAGGCAACTAAAGAACATTTAGTTCATTTAGAACATTTATCAAGGCATTTTTTTAATGCTAACTACATTATACGAACATTATTTGCCTCTTAATTAAATTAATTGCATACAAAAGTACAAAAGTAATGAGATGCACATATACCTCAACACACAAATCTCAAACTGTAATAAGACAGCTAAATAACACTGACAACAACATAAAAAACATACATGAAGCCAGAAAATGCAAAGCAATTATAATTTTTAATAGTAACCACATATTTTTTTCAAGCTGCAGTGCATGCTGGAAACTGGCACAACATTGTTAAATGTAAAATGTTTGGAAATTTGGAAAGTTGGGGCAACATTTGGTCACTTTTTGGCCAAATACTTGAGAATCTAAGTAAGGTAAACTAAACAACTTTTGTTTTTAGTTAATTCAAGATAATAAACTCACACATCCTACTAAATAGTCTTTATTCTAGCTAAACTTACAAGCAAAATGTTCTAACAGATGTTAAAAAATAAAAAATAAAAACAGTAGCTTGACAATCATTTTTTAAGTTTAAAACACTGTGGCCTCGTTTCACAGACAGGGCTTTTATTAAGCCAAGATTAGGTTTCAGTTCAATTAGGGCATTTAAGTATCTTTTATGAACAAAAAAGCATTACTGCTGCATGTTGAGACAAAACAATGGCACTGGCATTTTTTAAGATATGTCAGTGCAAGTTGCTTTCAGTTAAAACCGCTCAAACATGCCATGAATTTTAGTCTGTGACTACACTTAAGTTAGCTCAACTTTTTTTGTGTTGCTGTGACAAGATTATTTAAGTTCAAAACACTAGCTGTTACTCATTAGATGAACAAAAGTATTTAAGTTGACTTTAATCAGAGTGAATTAGTTGAGTTAACTTAGCAAAGGTTGCCTTATTTAAAAAAAAGAAAGAAAGTGAAAACAAATGTGAAAATATAAAGGGGGTTGTTTACTTCACACATTCTACTAACTATAACTTTGCAACTGTATGTCAACTAACTCTCATTAGAGCATTAGTAGACTGTTAGGTTAGGATTAGAGATTGTGTTAGTAGAATAAAACTGTATGTCAACTAACTCTCATTAGAGCATTAGTAGACTGTTAGGTTAGGATTAGAGATTGTGTTAGTAGAATAAATTGACATGTTGCAAAGTTGCTTATAGTCATTAGAATGTATGTTGGGGAGCATCACAATAAAGAGTTAGTAGACATTAAGCAGACACTACTAATACTCTAATGACTGCTGGTTGACATGTAGTTGCAAAGTTACTTATAGTTAGTAGATTGTCTAACGTGTACCATCGAAATAAAGTGTTTGCTTACAGGGTCTGAATAGTTTCTGAATACACTGTATAACACTTGCCATTAAACTAATGTAATCCAAGCCATGGCAGCCATGTTTTGAGCAGGTGCTCACATGGGAAATCCAGGTTTGAATCCACCCTGTGTCGTGTACTGAACTCCTCTTTCCAATTAGTATTGCTTCCTGTTTAAAAATGGTAACGAAAAAAAAAAGAATTTCAAAGAAATGCTCATTTCACAGCCCTGCTGGAGCTCTACTTTGAACGAAGCAGCATTAACTTTTGATTGACAAAGCATTGTTCTCCTGCAGGCTTGATCTACTGCTCATTGTGTCCTCCTACTCACCAGATGCTACCGTATTTAAACTCAACAATATCTTCCAATAAAGGCAGCTGACTGCCCTGCAGGATTCAGAGGAGTCTTTTATTTACACAGGCCTGGACACTTTCTGAACACCTCAAAGCAACAGAAGACCTGGAAGAGTAGAAGGTTGATACTTAATGTATGAGCAGGTTGCTTGGGGAAAATCGTATCTATTTATATTCATGCATTTGGCAGACACTTTTATCCAAAGCGACTTACAGTGCACTTATTACAGGGACAATCCACCTGGAGCAACGTGTCTTGCTCAAGGACACACTGGTGGTGACCGCTAGGGATCGAACCAGCAACCTTCTGCATAGCATAGCAGTGGTTTAACCCACTGGACCACCATCTCACATAGTATCTCTATTCCACTCAATCTAAAGTCAGTCAAACATCAATTTCACGAGTTTTCACTAACAAATAATCAGATCTAGAAAAGTGTGTGTATTTGGTGTGCCGTTTGAGGGGAGGCTCCTAGCACAAAATTTGGCCCGAACCCAGAGTACTCCCCCCGTATCCCTGGCTGGGATAGAAACCAGCCAAGAGTGAGGAGTTGGGGAGTTGGGGTGATGGGGGGAAGGTGATAGGTGCAGATAAACTGTAAAGAAACATAGGTGAGTCATCTATTTATATATAGGCCTCCTCTCGTGTTGATTAGGAATGTGTTCCACCCGAACTTAAAGTGTTAGTCCACCCAAAAATGTAATTTCTGTCATTAATTCCTCACCCTCATGTCGTTCCCAAACCGTAAGACCTTCGTTCATCTTCGGAACACAAATTAAGATATTTTTGTTGAAATCTGAGAGCTCTCTGACTCCTCCATAGACCACAATTTAAGTACCACTTTCAAGGCCCAGAAAGGTAGTAAAGACATTGTTACAATAGTCCATGTGACTCCAGTGGTTCAACTTTCATTTTAATTTTATGAAATGTTGGGAATAATTTTTGTGCGCAAAAAAACAAAAGCAAACAAACATAATTTTTCATACAAATTCATAACTTTATTCAATAATTTCTTCTTGCCTGTGTCAGTCCCCCATGCAGTTTACGTTGGCCAGCTCCTGCGTCAGCATAACACGCATACGTCGTGGTGCTCACATGAACAGCATTGGCCAATGGTATGCAGGCCTTCTGGCGTAGCTCTGACGTAACTCTGAAGCGCTGGACTGTTTTTACTATGCCAACAGAGTAGACTGACACAGACAAGAAGACATTGTTGAATAAAGTTGTTATTTTTGTTAGTTTTTTTGCGTACAAAAAGTATTCTTGACATTTCATAAAATTAAGGTTGAACCACTGGAGTCACATGGACTATTTTAACGATGTCTTTCCTACCTTTCTGGACCTTGAAAGTGGTAATAGCTGTCTATGGAGGAGTCAGAGAGCTTTCGGATTTCATCAAAAATATCTTTGTTTGTGTTCTGAAGATGAACGAAGGTGTTACGGGATTGGAACGACATGAGGGTGAGCAATTAATGACCGAATTTTCATTTTTGGATGAACTATCCCTTTAATAGAACATTCTCTATGCATCCCTAAAACAAGGGTCCTTGATATACTGTAGCCACTGTCCAATTACAGGGAGTGCATAACAAAAATATGTATATACAATCAGGGAAGGAACATATAGATGTTTGGAGGAACAATCAAATGAAGCAGATTACAGGTCTCCACCAAGGTATTATGCTTATTTTCCACCCCAGCCTGTAAAAGTTAATTTGTAAAAGCAATTAGATCTTGCTGACAGTGTTGTGGCTTTAGAGAGTTACACTACATTCATCACATTTAGGACTCACATAAGTAGCCTGAGCAATGCTTAGACCTCATTTTAAAACATTTATGAGCCATTGTTTTCATTAACAAGCAGGAATCAAATGCTAATTTGCGTGCTATGTAGTTTATTTTTAACCCAGGGATGTCGGGCATCGTGCATCAGTGTGACAACTGTGATTGTAGTGAATCGTGCTAAATTTAGAAGCCTGTTTAATGAATCATCAGTTTAAAAATTCTAAATGTCAAGCTTGGCATCCCTTACTATTAATAGAGACCCCACCAAACACCCTGACCCAAGCCCCACTTTTTTTTTTTTTCTTTTTTTTTGTTATGCTTATTCTGGTAATTGGAATTCAAAAGTGGAGTATTTAAAAATAGCTCTGTGCAGCACTGTGCATTAAACAAATAGTGCTCTTATTGGAATACTTTTGGGAACTGATTTTAATAAAGTTTAGAGTTTTTAAACTAATAATATAATACTATAATAAGTTAAGGTACCCTACTAAGCTACCACAGTATAAAACTCATGGCTCCCAGTATGCATTGCAGCATTAAGTATGTCACCATTGTTGAGATTCATATGCTGATTCTTGATATCTGTGTGCGTCTAAACTTTTTTCTGCCTAGACTGTATAAAAAAAAATCTAAATTCAAAAGTAAGTATTGTTGGTGAATATTATTTTAAAAATATTTTTAACATTTTCTTTTGATTTGAACAGATTATGTGTTTTGTTAACATAGTAACAAAAACCACAAACTCACATAAAATGCCAAGAGTCAAACTGCCCAACTAAATAAAACACTGTTCACCATAATGGTGACCAAACATTTTCAATAAAACATCAACATCTAAACCTCTGTTAATTCTCAATAAGAGCTTCTATAGATGTCTTTCAGGGTTGGAGCCAAACTCTGCAGGACAGCGAACCGAACGTACCTGCCAATGGTTTAATTGTACCCTAAGGACCAATTGTGTACCTTTAAAGGTAAAATATAATATATTAAGTTGAGTGTCCACCTAAGAGATAATCACCATATTTATAATGAAACCATCATATTTAAAATATGATTAAAATATGAATTTAAATATTAGTTGTAAAGCTTTATTAAAAATGATTATTATATATTTAATTTAATTATCATTCAATTCTTTCAGAATCTTTACTTTTTTTAATACATTTTGTTTCTGTATTTTTTAAATAGAATTTTATACTAACATATTTTTATGACAGTATATTTATTGAAAATTTATTTTATGAATTATTTTATTTATCAAAATAAACAGAAGTGATTGTTTTGAACAAGTATTAACTAAGACATGATTTAAACATTATTTTAGCTAAAGTATTTGTATCAATACTGTGTCCTTTGCCCCATGCTGGTTTGTGTCTGAGGGGTAAAAGGCCCCCCTTGCCACCTCATACATTTATACGATTTTTAAACAAACAAACAAAACATTTTTATGCTTTATTTTCAATTTTTTTTTTTGCTCCAGCGATGTTTAATACAAACAAATATATTTTTTGAAAAGCACACTTTTTTTAGGGTGTGCATTAATTGCCATTGTACCCTACTATGCTAAGATACAACTCATTTAGAACATTTATAGTATATTACCTTTTTTAATTGTGTATAGTATTAGTATGGTATTAATAAAACTATAAATACAATGTATGTTATAGATACTAGTATTAACTCACAATTGTGGGAAATATACTCTACAGGAGTTAAAATGTGACAAACTGTCTGCTAAATATTCTATATGATGATTTACCCGCTGACATGCTGGAGCTTGGAATCCATGTTTGCAATGTTGAACGTCTCGGTTACGTATGTAACCCTCGTTCCCTGAAGGAGGGAACAGAGACGTACGTCGGAACTGATCGACGAATTGGGATCTGATTTCAGAGACCAATCTACTTTGAGTGTTTTAAAACGAGCCAATGAAGATTGGCATGCGATTCACGCATTCCACGCTCCGCCCCGCAGCACGGATATAAATAAGGAAGTGGAATGCTTGATCATTGCTTTTTCTGCTGAGGAGCAGAACTCGTGACTCGGCCTCACACCTGGCGACGGGACATACGTCTCCGTTCCCTCCTTCAGGGAACGAGGGTTACATACGTAACCGAGACGTTCCCTTTCAGTCGGTCACGTTCGACGTACGTTGGAACGACTGCATCGTGATACGCCGCTATTGCTGCGACGTACACTTTGATGGTGGAGGGAGACAGCCCTCGCTCCAGCCCATCTTGCAGGAAAGAAAGCACGACTCTAATCGAACACCTTCGGGGGTCTTCCCGGTGGGAAGAGCACCATTCAACGAACAGGTTCCACTTCAACGCATAGAGGCGCCTCATAGAGGGGGCCACCTAGAACCTCCGCGTCCCGTCCAGGGACCAGACATGGAGTTTCCAGAGGTCTGGACGCGGGTGCCATAGAGTGCCACGTCCCTGAGAAAGAAGGTCCCTCCTCAGGGGAATCGGCCAAGGAGGGGCTGTCGCGAGGAGAGTAAGTTCTGGGAACCAGGTCCGGTTGGGGAAGTAGGGCGCAACTAACAAGACCTTCTCCTCGTCCTCCCTGACCTTGCACAGGGTCTGTGCAAGAAGGCTCACGGGGGGAAACGCATATTTGCGCAGGTCCCGGGGCCAGCTGTGCGCCAGTGCATCCGTGCCGAGGGTGCCACCGGTCAGAGAATAGAACCACTGGCAATGGGTCGAGTCTGGAGAGGCAAACAGGTCTACCTGTGCGGCTCCGAAGAGGTCCCATATCAGCTGGACCGCCTGGGGATGGAGTCGCCACTCTCAGGTGCAGGCTGCCGTGAGAGCTTGTTGGCTGTCCGGTTGAGCGCACCTGGGACATAAATGGCACGAAGTGACCTCAGATGCTTCTGACTCCAAAGGAGGATGTGGCGGGTGAGTTGGAACATGCAACGACAGCGTAGACCACCCTGGCGGTTGATGTACGCAACGGCTGCAGTGTTGTCCGTATGGACCAGTACATGCTTGCCACGTAGCGGCCCCTTGAGGCGGCGTAGTGCCAAGTGTACTTCCAACAACTCGAGGCAATTGATATGCCAATGCAATTGAGGTCCCGTCCAAAGACCTGAAACTGCATGCCCGTTGTACGTGGCCCCCCAGCCCGTGGAGGAGGCATCCGTGAAGAGCACAGCTTGCCAGGACACTTGTTCTAAGGGCACACCGGCCCAGAGAAACGAAGCGTCGGTCCACGGGCTGAAGGATTAACGGCAGTAAGGAGTCACTGGGACCCAGTACTGGCCGCTCTGCCACACCCACCTCGGGACTCGGCCATGGAGCCAATGTTGAAGCGGTCTCATATGAAGCAATCCGAGTGGCGTTACTGCGGCTGCAATGCCATATGCCCCAGGAGCCTCTGAAAAAATTTCAGTGGGACCACTGTCCTGCCTTTGAATGAATTCAAGCAGTTCAACACCGACCAGACCCGCTCTTCCGTGAGGCGCGCAGTCTGGCTGACCGAATTCAGCTCCATACCGAGATAAGAGATCCTCTGTGTGGGACAGAGTTTGCTCTTCTCTCGGTTGACCCGAAGGCCCAACAGGCTGAGGTGACTGAGCACCATGTCCCTGTGTTCGCACAACTGCTCCCAAGACTGGGCGAGTATGAGCCAGTCGTCGAGATAGTTGAGGATGCGAACGCCACGTTCTCTGAGCGGAACAATGGCTGCCTCTGCGACTTTCGTGAAGACGCGAGGCGACAGGGACAGCCCGAAGGGCAAGACTTTGTATTGATATGCCTTCCCTTCGAATGCAAAGCGTAGGAACGGTCTGTGTCGAGGAAGGATAGAGACATGAAAGTACGTGTTCTTCAGGTCGATCGCCGCGAAAAAATCTTGGGGACGGATGCATTCGAAAATAAATTTCTGCGTTAACATTCAGAATGGGAGCTTGTGCAGGGCCCGATTCAGGATATGCAGGTCCAAGATTGGCCGTAACCCACCCGCTTTCTTGGGTACAATGAAGTAGGGGCTGTAGAACCCCACCTTCATATCGGCTGGAAGAACCGGCTCGATCGCGTCCTTCGCCAGCAGGACATCGATCTCTGACCACAAGACCTGAGCATCGCAGCTTCGCACTGAGGTGAAGAGGATGCCCCTGTACTTGGGAGGCCGGTGAGCAAACTGAATCGCGTAGCCAAGTCTGATGGTACGGATGAGCCAGCGAGACGGCCTGGGGAGCTGAAGCCAAGCCCCCAGAGACCGTACAAGCGGGATCAACGGCACTACAGACATACCTGGGGTGGGGCGACGAGGTGTGTTGTCTGAGAATTCCAGGGTGGGACAGAGTATGGGTGAGAAGGCCCGGGGGCGTTCTCGGTGCCCACACTGCTGTCCCGTGGCAGGGGGAGGAAAGGAGTGAGAAGGCCCGGAGGTGTCGCATTGTAAGGCGCTGTCCACGACTTTGTGATCTCCTGATGCACTTCCGGGAAGAAGGGCACTGGGGCGGGGCGCTGAGAACCAGCACGGGCCGTCCCGAGATACCAATCGTCCAACCGCGAGGGTTCGGGAAAGCATAGCCGTGAGCTCTGGGTCAGACTCAACCCAAAGGGGGAAGCGTTGCCGAGTCTTCATCCTCAGAGCCCATAAGCTGTCCCCCGATGCTGCAATCGAAAGCATGTCCTTAGCCGGAGCCCCAAAAGTAACAACTGGGACCCCCTGGGAGGGGCCAGCGCGCTCTCTTGGAAGCTCCACCGGCGCAGCGGGTGGGGGAGGGGCCCGAGGAGCCATTTGACCCATCGGGGAAGCCCTCACCATCACCCTTAGATCACCACCAAAGTCATCAGCCAAAGTAGCAGCCCTCTGCTTTGCAGCAGGAGGGCTGCTAGATCGGGGGATGCACAATGGCGCCCCACCTCTTTCAAGGTATTGGAGCCTGGACCGTAACACTGCGATGGTCATGTTCCCGCATTGGGAACATGAGTCATTCACGAACGCTGCCTCAGCGTGCTGAACGCCCAAACACATGAGACAACGAACGTGACCGTCAACTGGAGACAGAAATCGACCGCATCCAGAAACACACGGTTTGAATGACATCTTGAAAAAGACGCAGGGTCAAACCGTGTTGCTCTTTTAGAAAGGAAACTGCTCTTTTATGTGCTGAAGCACTCAGGGAGATGACTGCGGAACCACACAGTACAATAGTGCAAGCCTGTGTTTGCACTCAAAACGGAAACGCCCAGCGAACCAACACTTTGATGTCCATTGAAGCAGCCACTCGCTGAGACGCACCGTCACACCCGCACTGGCAGAAGCAGTCCTCTCACGAGACTCGAACACTCTTCGTAGGAAACAGGAAGCAGGAAACATTCACTGTTCGGCTCCGAAGTAGAAAGCAATGATCAAGCATTCCACTTCCTTATTTATACCCGCGCTGCGGGGTGGAGCGTGGAATGCGTGAATCGCATGCCAATCTTCATTGGCTCGTTTTAAAACACTCAAAGTAGATTGGTCTCTGAAATCAGATCCCAATTCGTCGGTCAGTTCCGACGTACGTCGAACGTGACCGACTGAAAGGGAACTGACTTTAGCCTCTCTTTGCTCTCTCACTGTCTTCTTTTTTTGTGAAGTTTTTGTCTACAATATGTGCCGACAACAGCGAATTTGGTGTTATTTAGCTATATTTGATCAGTTCAGGTTTGATAATTTGATTAGACAATTAATGATCTTCCAAGGACGTGAATATTTTGCATAAGTTGTTAGCACTATTAGAAGACAAGGAGCAAAAGATTACAGACAGAAATAGAAAAACAAACTACCAAATGGCATTTAATTCCGCATATAATGTGGATTGTAGCTAGTTTGTAATCTACCTGTTAATGGGACGGCATATTGGAACTATCATCTCCACGACAGAGCGTGCACAAGCACAACCACAGACTGAGCGATGCTGCGGAGTGAGCATGTAAAAAGTGTTCCTTGTGCTGCTGTAAAACTCTGACAGAAATGGATATATATTCTGACAATGACAGTCTGACCGTCTCTGACAGTCACTTGCATCACAGCGCCCGCTACAATGTGGATCAGTTTCTTCATTGATACATTTAAATTCTACTTTCATCATTTGCAATGTTTCCAGTTGCATCTTTAGTAATTTTGCAACTTTTTACAATGTCTTGTTGTCCAAAGAGGTGGACTTAGAGGTTTCGGGGGAAAAAAGCACACATGGACTTAGCTGGTTTCACAGCAAAAGACAAATTTGTTAAATACCAATGAATTGACTAAAATATTTTTTTTTGAAAATAAGGCATTTCAATAACTGACTAATAACTTTCTCATTGCTATTAAAGGAGTGGTAAAGCACACTCTTTCGAAGGCTTGATTGTGTTTGTGGGGTACACTGTAGCATGTGTTCATGCTTCATTTAAAAAAAAAAAAAGCATTATTTTTTATATATTTTACCTTTATTCTACACTGCTCTGTCCCTCCTTGTAAAAACGGTCTGATGGTTTCCGGATTCTATGAAGCCAGTCCCTCAAAAATACGCAATGGGCTCAGATTGGTTAGCTGGCCCAGTGTGTTTTGATTCGCTAACCGCCTAGAGCACGTTTGTCAGAAACGTCCCGCCCCTTCCCTTTATCGGTAGCCTCAGGCTACTAGCGTCAATAAAACCATACCAATGGCGTAAATAAAACCATACCAATGGCGTCAATAAAACCATACCAATTTGAGCCCGAATCAGACCCAGACAATTTTAGTGAAGATGATCAAGCAGAACCTGACTGCGGATCTATAGTGCTCGCTACTGAATGGCACTGTTATTTTTATATTTTTAGAACGATTATAGCCAAATATCTGTCGCAAGAATGAACACTAAACATTGGCTTTACTATAGTATCCAAATCAAACACAGAACCATGTTTAGCATGCCTGTAGATAAACAATACATAAAAGCTCTAATCAAAGCATAATTTACACTAATGCCAAGATCGCTGTTGAGATTTTAAACAGTTTGTAACGTTAGGTGTTTGTCAGATAACATTAATATGAATGAGCATTTAACAAACTGGGTGCAGAGCCAAATGAGCGTTGTCATCTGTTTACTTCCTTGCTACAACATAGACTACAATTAACAACACAAACTATTACAGGAAAACACATAGACGAAAAATAAATCCTACTTACAGGTTGTGGCCGGTAAACAGCTTCTGTTTTTAATCCATCTTTCAGGACAAGCCGTTGTGCGAATCCCACTTTCATAGCGCTCGTGAAGATTGTGGAAGCCTTCCTGCGTGAGATGAGTCGCGCGCGCCCGGCTCATGTGGCGTTCACACCGGACGCGAATAAATCGCGCTATTCGCGCGAAGGTGGACGCTTGAAAATTTTGAGTTTACTCGCTTCATTCGCGTGTGACATTCACTGCACAACAGACGCAAATTCTCATCATAGGAGGGACTTCTGCCAGCGGCTCGTCTCGGTGAGAAATGGCTGACACGGGCTGTGTTTACGTCTTTTTTTGTTAAAATCTACTGTTAATGTGTGACAAAACGGAGTTTTAAGACTTTTTCAGTCGATAATGTAGTTGTTTAAAGCTCAGATCTGTGGTTTATTTATATAAAGAGTGCCTATTTGTACATTTTATCTGGCGTTTTCGGAGTTGTGAGCTCCAGCGGATCAGCGGCGCTTACACTGGCTGGTTTGTCTCGTGCAGCTGAACTGCGGCTCCATGTATTGCAAATACAGACGAATATAGTCCATTATGTCACATTTCCCGGTCTTCTCCTCCGACCCCTGTCTGTCTCGTGCTTTGATTTCGTAGGCATTGGCAACAACACTCTCCAGCCTACTAACTATAGCCTACCACAACAACTATTCCCCGCGGCGATTCAAAATGGCCTCACCCCCCCTTATTTAATATTCTCGGAAGAGGGGTTTATGTAAATATTGGGGCTGGTGATGTCAGAGACCCTGGAGGAATGTGTAGTAGTCCCTAGCGGCCGTTTGCTGTAGTCCTTAGAAACTGATTTCTTTAAAAACAAATATCTCCCTTTGCTTTAAACTTTGAACGTTGTAACTTTGCAGATGTTGTTTATGCTCAAACAGCAACATTACACACTAGCTAAAGTTAGAAAAGTGAAAAGTGCTTTACCACCCCTTTAAAGTGAAATTACTGAACCTAAACATAGGAACCTGGTAAAAAAAATGCTCATTTAAAATAAAACATGTCAGATGGACTTTTTGCATCTGAACTCTTCTAAAAAGTGTTTTTATTGTGATGTGTGTTTCACAGGATTGTACCAGAGTGTTTCGCACATAGACCTTAAAAAAATATGGACAACGTGCATTCACTATCTTCCAATGAAGAAAAGTGAAGCCACCAATGTCCGATTATCAAATCAAATCAAAATCAAATCAAATCACTTTATTGTCACTCTACCATATGCACAAGTGCAACAGTAGGTGAAATTCTTAGGTGCAGTTCCGAGCAACATAGCAGTCATGACATGACATGTACAACATTTAAGCAACAACAGATTACACATCTGATGCGCACACAATTACTCACAGCACAGTATACACTCTCGATGGTGCTGCTGTAGAAGCGTGTGAGGATGTGGCGGTTCATTCCAAACCTCCTCAGCCGTCGCAGGAAGAAAAGGCGCTGATGAGCCTTCTTCACAACGGCCTCAGTGTGGAGGAACCATGAGAGTTCCTCTGTGATGTGGACACCGAGGAACTTGAAGCTACTGACTCTCTCCACCGGTGCTCCATCGATGGTGATGTGGCGGTGTTCTCTCTCATTCCTCCTGAAGTCGACCACCAGCTCCTTGGTCTTACTGACGTTGAGGGAGAGGTTGTGCTCCTGACACCATCGTGTCAGAGTGTGCACCTCCTCTCTGTAGGCCGTTTCATCATTGTCGGTGATAAGACCTACCACCGTCGTATCGTCAGCAAACTTGATGATGGTGTTGGAGCTGTGGATTGCCACACAGTCATGTGTGTACAAGGAGTACAGGAGTGGGCTGAGAACACAGCCCTGAGGGGCTCCAGTGTTGAGAGTCAGTGATGAGGAGGAATTGTGGCGGGAATATACACAGCTGTGATGATGACCGCTGTGAATTCCCTCGGTAGCCAGAATGGTCGGCACAGAATCGTGAGAAATTCCAGATCAGGAGAACAGAAAGACTTGATAGAATGTACGTTCCTCTGATCACACCAGGATCGGTTGATCATAAAACATACACCCCCGCCTTTGCTTTTCCCTGAGAGATCTTTTTCTCTGTCCATTCGGAGCACGGAGAACCCCGTGGTTTCGATGGCCGAATCTGGAATCTCAGCGGACATCCAAGTTTCTGTAAGGCAGATAATGCAGCAGTCCCTCGTCTCTCGTTGGAAAGAGATCCGCGCTCTCAGCTCGCAGAGTTTATTGTCCAGAGACTGAACATTATCCAGTAAAATACTGGGAAGCGGGGGTCGGTTTGCGCGGCGTCTTATTCTGATGAGTACGCCGGCTCTCTTCCCTCTTCTCCGGCCGCGTTTCCGTGGTCGGACCGCCCAGACAAAAGGTTCCGCTGCTGTGTTTGTAAACGGCGGTTCGTCACTGAAGAATTTAAAGTCTGGTTTTCGGTGTGCGATTGCTGAACCAATGTCCAAAAGTGTCTGTCTGTCGTACGTAGTAAGGCAGACAACATCCAAGACAAAAAACACAAAACACACAAAAAACACAAAATGGCGCTGACATCTGGGATCTGCGTCTGTGCAGTAGAGAGCTGGACGCAGAGCCGGGATATCAAAATCCTGCTCACACTCATTATGTTGGTGTGAAATAAACAGTTATGAAAATTTAAAAAATAAAGCTAAAGCTCCAATCTCCTCCCAAAAATCCAGAAAAAAACACTGTTAGTGCCTCAATGACTAACTAAAACCAAACTTATTTAAAAAACGAACAGTTGAACTTACATCAGAGTGATAAAAAAACTAAATTAAAATGACAGAAACAAAAAAATAATTTGAAGTGTAATTTGATTGTTTAGTTTGTCCCACGCCCCATTACGTTACACAGAGAGGGCAGGGTTTATGACCTATACTGAGACCAACCAGTTGAGGGCTATCAAGACACTTTGGCTTCATTTTTCAAGTCCAATGTTGTACCAGGTGAGCTACCGAGCAAGTTTACTACTTTGGAAAAACCACTCATTTGAACCTGGTTATGTGACGCAAATGTGTTCGTTTACAAATCATGCACTATGGTAAAAGTGTTTTGAGATCATAGGTGAAGTGTGAAAGTGAAGTGACGTTTAGCCAAGTATGGTGACCCATACTTGGAATTTGTGCTCTGCATTTAACCCATCCAAGTGCACACACACAGTAGTGAACACATACACACCGTGAACACACACCCGGAGCAGTGGGCAGCCATATTGCTGCGGCGCCCGGGGAACAATTGGGGGTTCAGTGCCTTGCTCAAGGGTCACCTCAGTCATGGTATTGAGGGTGGAGGAGAGTGCTGGTATTCACTCTCCCCACCGACAATTCCTGCCGAACCTGAGACTCGAACCCGCAACCTTTGAGTTGCAAGTCCGACTTTCTAACCATTAGGCCCCGTAAGCTTTTAAGTATTTCAACAAGAAGCCATGCAAAAATATGGTCTTTATTAACCCTTAAATGCATGACTGTTTCGCCAAACATTCTTACATATTTGGGTCTTTAGCGACCCGGATCTATAGATAGATCTATACCTGGATAGATATGGAAGCTTTAGCATAAGTTCTGCTGGGAAGGCTTAATTGTCATGTCACTTTAATTTTATCTATCCAATCACATGCTAAATACCTGGGTATAAAAGATCGGTACTTACGCATGTCTGAGTTCGCAGATGCTGACGCTCCAATTCAGTTGACGATCCGGGCGTTCCGTAGCGGTCGATCGTTGGTCCTATGATAACTAATAATGTGCATACAGTGGCGTTCTAAGTCCACGTCAGTCTATCATTCTGTTCAATGGGTTACCGCAGTAACAGACGCGAGTGCTTCACTAACAAAAGCAAGTCTCACGTCAGACTCAGATCAATCGCTTTCATGGAGGACTATCTGGGCATGTTATCAAAGACACGGCTGCGGTTTTCATCACCATTCTGGCGACATCACTACATCAGCATTTATCACCGTGATATGCATATGGTTATGCATTCCGATGCCGATTGGGTGTAGTATCTTACTCTTTTCAACTTTGTCGCAAGTATGTCTGTATAGAGCACAAACATGCATCATGTGAGACGCGCACAGGTGTTTGCCGGTCTGCTTGTGCAACGTGATCGCTCGTTGTGACTCGCTTGTGTCCATAGTGCTCGTAAATGATTCGCATGACACCGGTTACCGTTATAGATAGTATTTTGTTAGAAAAACTGAAACAGAACAGATATGCACAGCATATTTAGAATCTATCATTCTCCCTATGAATGCAAGGAAACAACACGGGTTTTAAAGCAACATGCACCTTTTTAATCGGGGCTTCATGTTGAACTGAAGTTAAGCTGAAATCGCGATTGGTTCAGTGTTATCAGATCGCTGAAATTCAATTTAAAAAACTATGCTGAGCAAATTAGCATATTTAGGTACAGGACTGACATCAGTGCTTTCTGTTCTTATTCAATGGCGTTAGATTCATCTTCCAAGCGCTGTGAGTTCGTCACATATGCAATTTAACTGACATAACAGTTTCAAGCTTAGAAGTGTTGGCCTGCATCCAGCAGAGTACATATTTGCTCAAACATATGGGGCGCCAAGTGTTGGAATGGCTTCCTTTCGTGATTCGATATGGCTTCCTTCCCTATGAGGAAGAACTGCAGCGTTCTGTGCTCACATTAAGGCGCTTTGCTTATTGTATTATAAAAATGCGCAACATAATATTAAATTGGTTAATCAAAACAAACACGTCATATATATTAGTAATTGTGTGCATTTGTCTTCGCTTTACTCCAGTTAATTTGACTCTATTCGTTTTTTATTCAGCTACTGATATCTGGAAACCTCTTATATTTCGAGAAACTTAGATTGTAGCGTTACGTCTTACTTGGTCCTTCCGGCTAGGACGCCATGGCTACATTATGATAAAACAAATGTGTATCTTGCTTGTACTCTCAGCACCATATGTCGGGTAAGGTTTGCATACAAAACAAGGTTTGACTTGACATTCGATAGCAGCACTAAATTGATTCAGTACTCAATCAGACCCGTTTACATAAAGATTGCATCGTATAGCATCTAAATCACAATTATTGATTTGAAAACAATTATTCAAATCTTTTATGAATACAGTGAGCAGAGTGCACTCCCTTTATAAACGCATGAAACTGTCAAATGCTTCAGTTCAGAAACTCCAATGGAAACTGCTGTGGTCAATCTGACTACACCGAATCATGAATCTATTGCATGTTCTACTATTTGTTGGTAGAGCGTATGCGCTGGAAGGCAGAGTTGGCAGTGATGAGCTCTGGGCCATTCAATCCTGATTGAGTGTTTCTGTGTTGTGTGGCGCGCCAATTGGGGATTGCATTCGAGTGCTCAACAGACTTTACATTACATTTTGTGCATTTGGCAGACGCTTTTGTCCGGGGCACCTTCAGTTGCATTCAGGGTGCACATTTTGCATTTTCTGGGTCTTGCTTTTCCTGGGAGTCGAGCCACAGGCTCGCCGTTGCTGGTGCCGCGCTCTGCTGTTTGAGCTACTGAAAAGACATGCCTGTGATCAGCTACACTTGCATCGGATCCTATTGTGACTAACAAAATGTACAAGGGAGTAAATAGTGTTGACTGTTGACACAGTCTGCACATGCGTCTTGATTCCTGGCTGCACCGCAAACGGCAAGGTCTCTCGCAGTAAGCTTTTTCTCTTCACTAAAGCTGGCACACGGTGCACTTATAGTCATTGTGTTTTGTTGCTTTTCAGACTGCGATCCTGATGCTAAACTGTGGGATCTCAGTGCATTACAGCAGCCTGTATGTTAATCAGACGCACAAGGACTTGTCCGGAGTTTTACATCAATCCATTCACTTAGCGAAATCATTAAGGCCACAATTTTATCATGGCGTTGGGAAACAAGTCAAACTAACTATTAAAGACATCAGATTTCATTCTAGGGTCAAAGGAATTTTTTAGGATTGCGATATTGTTCTCATATTGCCAAACGTGTCCTAAAAAAAAAAAAAAAAAAAAAAAAAAAAAAAAAAAAAATTCATCACACAGTATTATCCTGGCTTAGGTTATCAAATGATGAATCTCGTTTTGATCTCTTTCATAGGTTCGGTAGCTGTGTCGGGTCCTATATAGCTAGTTATGGTTTTATTAGCTAGTAAAGCTTAACCTTATAAAACATTATTTTTCTTTTGCAAGGGCATCGTCCGGTGTTCTCAATCACATGCACACGTTATGTATTCGTCATACTGTTCTGGTTTAATTTCTTTTGGGGGTTCTCTCAGCAGGTTGAAGGTTAGATGGTGTTCTATCAAGATGTGAGCGGGAGCTACGCCCAGGGGTTTAGAATCCTCCTAACTGCAGATGGAAAGAAATGTGATTTCCAACTCACCTGTGCATGGGCCATTCTTTCAGATTGGTGTTGCTACGAACATAGCTCAACGCAGTTGGCATCCATGAATGTTGGATTCCATGATGGTCAATATGGTTTTCTTCAGCAATGCTCAAGCCATCAGGCATGTTCAGTAAACTCTCCCATAATTCCAAAGGTAAAACTAAGATTACCTACTCGTCTTAACAAACATCAGGTAAATTCAAAGCTTTTAAGGTTGATCTTCCACTTCCACCGATATTCTGCTAGAAGCCATGTTATTAGCCTTTCGGCTTCATGTGTCCAGGGAAATTCACTTTAGAAACTAATCAGTTTGATTTACTGTCTTTCCTATTCTGATCTTCACTTCTCACTCAATTTCTTTACTCTTTTAGTTAAGCATTCTAGAATGACTCTAAAGGTTCTGTAGGGCCCTATGATTTCCGCGATCACGGAATCGCGGACGGAATCGCGGAATTGGCATATTAACGCGGAATCTATTGTTAATGCGGAATTTCCCGGAATTTTACATATTTGGAATGAAATGCGGTTTTGTGTGGGAGAAGAACGTATGTCTGGGGAAAATACAGACCGGGGGAAGCAAATCTGGGCGACACAACCCCTCCCGTCATTTCAGCTCCCCCTTCAAAACAATGAAAGTATGGCGAAGCGGCTCTCCACCACTCTGCTCTCATCCATGTATGTAATCGGTGAAAAAGTTAAGAAACTCAACGCTAAGCCCTCAGTGCCGAGCAGCTCCCTCGCGGGGAGTGCTTGCTGTATTTTGCTTTTAATCTTGTTTGTATCTTGTTTTTAATGCACTTTAATGTACTGTATGGAAAATAATGTCTTAAATGAACTTGAGAGGAAATGAGATGCGCGGGACAGCGCGCCTGATCTGCGTCATGTTCAGCAGAGGTAGATCTTAAAGTGACAGTAGCACTGATAATGTCTGTCATTAATGTTCAAAGAACAACGTGACCAGAGAAGATTGTAGCTTTAATGATGATTCATCTATATTTCACTTATTATTTATGCTGTTAAGAAAGGTGTTGATAACTTTATTCAATTTCTGTGTAGACTATGTCTGACAGGGAAGGCCACAGGTAAATATAACATTTATTATAATGGGTTTATGTAAAGATTTTTTTTAAGTTCGATTAAATTAAGTTATTTTTTTAAAGCCTAATAAATGTTGAAATTGGCAGCTTTCAGTTATACTGTAATGTAACGTCATTAATGTTTCATATAGACATTAATATCAGTGATACTGGCCTTCATTCATAAAAATGCTATTACAACACATTTAAAATATGCGTCTTCAAGTTGTTTCTAAATTAATTTGGAGAGTAACTGAAATTATTACAATATCAAAATATTAAAAACTCCAATGTTTTTAATTGCAATTAAGCATGATTAATTACAGAAAAAATGCGATTAATTATCAATTCACAGCACTAATATTTTGTTGTGACTTGAAGTATTTAGAGTGGAGTGTTATGTTGCATCATGCGGTATTTGTCCTGAAAAGTAAATGTGATGTTTGTTACCTCAATAAATTTAAGGTCATTCCTATTTTATGTTTTATGTTCTATTATATTAACATTAAAACACACTCTTTTTATGACTAAAATAACAGTTAAGGGTAAAAGAAACTGAATTACCAAAAATTAAAACGGAAAAAACGGAATTTGAGAAAAAATAAAACGGAATTTGGGAAAAAATAAAACGGATTCCATAGGGCCCTAGTTCTGGTATCACATTAACAATTCTAAGATGAAGAATCTCTGTCCCTGCACTTCCACTGTAAATATCTTCACGTTCGTCCTAAGACTTCCGACCACTCCCCCCTATTTATTTTATCTATTGGAGCACCTCTCTCTAAGGACTGGTTTCAGACCCACTTTTATACTGACCTTAAAAGCTGCAGTCTACCTCCTTCTCTTCGTAATGGACTTTCCTACAGCTACGACCATGGAACTTCTAGGCCAGCATTCAAGCTAAGGGGGAGACTGTGTTCTTCTGCATTCGAGTCTTATATAAGACCAATTCTAAAATCATCCTTGAAGCTCAGCAAGCTCTCCAGTAATGGTTCAGGTAAATTCCTATGCAACTACTGGTGGTGGTTTATTAATATAAAAAAAAATAAAAAATAAAAAAAATGTATGTGGCCCTGCGGCCTTGTCTCTGTGGTCTAACAGACCGTGTGGCCCTGCGGCCTTGTCTCTGTGGTCTAACAGACCGTGTGGCCCGGCGGCCTTGTCTCTGTTGTCTATCAGGCCATGTGGCCCTGCGGCCTTGTCTCTGTGGCCCTGCGGCCTTGTTCTCTTTGTGGCCCTGCGGCCTTGTCTCTGTGGCCCTGCCGCATTGTCTCTGTGGCTCTGCGGCCTTGTCTCTGTGGTCTAACAGACCGTGTGGCCCTGCGGCCTTGTCTCTGTGGTCTATCAGGCCTTGTGGCCCGGCGGCCTTGTCTTTGTGGCCCTGCGGCCTTGTCTCTGTGGTCTAACAGACCACGTGGCCCTGAGGCCTTGTTTCGGTGGTCTAGCAGACCGCGCGGCCCTGCGGCCTTGTCTCTGTGGTCTAGCAGACCGTGTGGCCCTGCGGCCTTGTCTCTGTGGCCCTGCGGCCTTGTCTTTGTGGCCCTGCGGCCTTGTCTCTGTGGTCTAACAGACCGCTCGGCCCTGCGGCCTTGTTTCCGTGGTCTAGCAGACCATGCGGCCCTGCGGCCTTGTCTCTGTGGCCCTGCGGCCTTGTCTCTGGTTTATACGTGTTTCATTAAAAAACAAAAAAACAAAAAAAAAAGCCATCAGCAGGCGGTGTTCCATGTTCACGCTTAACATGTTAACTCTTGTTTTTCTTCTTTGTAGGAACTCCAGGATACAAGACCGGTGGGTCTATTTTATTTACCATTTTTGGGGGATAGGATAGGCTCCGTCCAGGTGGAAGCATTCTTCCACTTATTTTTGGGGGTCGGCTGCGCCTCTGCCTTCGTCTTCAGGCAGGATATGCAGAGTCCGGACCCTCAGATTGCTAGCTACGGACGGGGCCTATCCAATATACTTTATCGCTTGCTGGGTTGTTAATAAATGGATTATTGTCACAGTATTTAATCTCCCAAGTCTTTCTGGCAGAAATGGAAGCTTTAGCATAAGTTCTGCTGGGAAGACTTAATTGTCATGTCACTTTAATTTTATCTATCCAATCACATGCTAAATACCTGGGTATAAAAGATCGGTACTTACGCATGTCTGAGTTCGCAGATGCTGACGCTCCAATTCACCGCCATCCTCCCCACCACCTCCAAGTTAAATCCTTCCCTACATCCACCCCACCACCACCAGGATGGTCCCTTCCATACCTCACGGGGGTCGGCTGCGCCTCTGCCTTCGTCTTCAGGCAGGATATGCAGAGTCCGGACCCTCAGATTGCTAGCTACGGACGGGGCCTATGCCAATATACTTTATCGCTTGCTGGGTTGTTAATAAATGGATTATTGTCACAGTATTTAATCTCCCAAGTCTTTCTGGCAGAACTATACCTGTCGTGATAATATATAAAACTCCTGATATTAGAGCAACAATTAAAGAAGAATAAAATAAAACATATTTCGTTACCTTTTGGAGCTTGGAAGGGTTCAGTTTGAGTGGATGTTTTATACCATCACCACTGTTCCCTTTCGTTCAGTCACTACGACGTACGTTAGTGACTAACGAATGGGGGTTTCGCTTAGAAGCCTATCATCTTCGAGCATATAGAAAACGCCCAATGGCGTGCCAATGCCATGGGGCATGCGGAATTTGCATACGTAACTCACCGTGTGAGTATAAAAGGAAGTACGTGGCAATATCGCATTATGTTTCTGCTTTCGGAGCCAAGAGTACCTACCTCTTCACTCCTCACAAGCCGTCTGAGACTCTGTCAGCTTCTTCGAGACGAACAGCTTTCCAGTCGGTGTTGGTGTGACGGCGCGTTCCAGTGATCGCATACTTCCTGCCTGCTGATCTGCGCGGTGGTCTGCTAGACAGCTGGTGTGTGTTTCCCTGGGCGCTTCGGCATCGACTGCAAGGTTTCCTCTCACAAAAAGAGCTTGCGCGTGGCACGTCTTTTTCAAGACGGTTCGCCCGTGCACTTCCGGGTGCGATCGATCTCCGTTGCTGTCTATGGGCACATTCACTGCTCGACGTGTTTGGGCTTCAGCACGTTCGGGCAGTGATTGTGGATGTGTCATGTTCCCACTGCGGGAACGTGACCATCGCAATGTCGCGGTCGAGACTCAGTGATCTCCGTGAGGAGAGAGAGTCCCCTCTGCCACAACCCAATCTACCGTCTCTGAGAGAGGTGGTACTTTGGCTGGTGGCCAGGGTGACCTGAGGGCGGTGCTGTGGTATTTAGAACCCCAACGATACGTTCCTCGGGCCACGCCCCCCTCTCGCACATCGCTTCCCGTGAGTGCTCGACTGAAACAGCTGCCCGTCTCTGACACCTCGTTCGTTTCGTTCACACTCCAGATATCACTGAGATGTCGATCGCCGCATCCCAAGGTGGGCTAGAGTCCTTTGGGGATGACGATTAGGTTGTGCTCCGCCTTCGGGTGTGCCAGCGCTGCCTGTTATCTTGGGCAGCCACAAGCCTCGCGTTGGTGTGGAACTCCGCCCTGTCGCGAGTGCTCGTGGCTACGCGATCGGTTTTTGGGGGCGGCACCCGACAGCTGTTGGGCCCCGCCCCCAATGCCTTTCTCCCGAAGTGCATGAGGAGATCACGCGGCCCGAGAGTCCCCGTGTTTCCCGTGACCATTTGGTGGCCTCCTCCGCCTTCTCTGCCCTTGTGAGAACAACGTGCCTAGGGTACACTGCCCCCCCCCCCCCCCACTGTTGAAGACTCTGTTGCGCACTACGGTGTCCACAGAGGGCTTTGATGTGGCGTGGCTGTCCTAAGCACCATCCCTAAGCCTGTGGGCTCGTCTACTTTGGTGGTGTGGTCCTGCAGAGCTACGGGGCAGGCCGCCGCCCCTTTGCACATGCACAAGGGTGGAGCTGACCCAGGGCTCTTCTATGAGCTGCGTGCCGCCACTGATCCCGCCCTCTGGGTGGTGAAGGTGGCCACATGCTCCCTCGGTCGGGCGATGTCCACAGCTGTGGTCCGGGAGAATTTCCTGGCCTTACCTGGTGATATGGGGGGGTTGAGTGAGCCCGCCTCCTCAACTCGCCCATATCCCAGGCTGGCCTCTTCGGCGGCGCGGCTGAGAACTGCGCCCAACGGTTCTCGGCCGCCCCAGAGTGGACCATCACTTCCGCTAGGGCAGAGTCCACTCGGCATGCCTATGCGTTGAAGTGGAACCTTTTCGTCACCTGGTGCTCTTCTCGCCAAGAAGACCCCTGGAAATGCCCGATCGGTTCCATGCTATAGCTCCTCCAAGAGGGGTTGGAGCGAAGGCAGTCTCCCTCCACCCTTAAAGTTTATGTGGCCGCAATATCTGCCTACCACGATCTCTTGGGGGACAAAAAGGTAAGTCAGCATGACCTGATCATCAGGTTCCTGAGGGGGGCGAGGAGACTGAATCCTCCTCGCTCTCCTCTCGTACCCTCTTGGGACCTCGCAGTAGTTCTAAGTGCTCTGCAGAGGCCTCCCTTTGAGCCTTTGCGATAAGAGTTCCTGTTGATGAAGACGGCTCTGCTGACCGCATTGGCCTCTCTTAAGAGGGTCGGGGACCTGCAGGCATTTTCGGTTGACGAAGCGTGCCTGGAATTCGGGCGGCTAATTCTCACGTGATCCTGAGACCCCGGCCTGGATATGTGCCCAAGGTTCCCACAACTCCGTTCAAAGACCAGGTGGTGAACCTGCAAGCGCTGCCTTTGGAGGAGGCAGACCCAGCCTTGGCACTGCTCTGTCCAGTACGCGCCCTCCGTGCTTACGTAGACCATACGCAGTGTTTCAGGACCTCAAACCAGCTCTTTGTCTGTTATGGTGGAGAGCGGAAGGGAAGAGCTCTCTCAAAGCAAAGGCTGTCTCACTGGATAGTGGACACCATTGTTTTGGCTTACCAGCAGCAAGGTCGACCATGTCCCCTTGGGGTCAGGGCACATTCCACTCGGAGTGTGGCCTCCTCTTGGGCCTTAGCGCATGGCGTCTCACTAACAGACATCTGCAGAGCTGCAGGCTGGGCAACACCAAACACATTCGCCAGATTCTACAATCTCCGAGTGGAGCCAGTGTCCGACTACGTCTCGCTCCCCCGAGGGGCCGGTAATGGGCCAGGCTCAGGTGTCTTCGCTTGCTCGCCATTCCACTCCACGGACTGGATACGTGCAATATTTTCCCTCAGGTGAGCTCCCCGAGAGCCCTGAGTTCCTCCAGCACTGCTTACGCCAATACCTGTGTGTCTGCCCTCTATCGAGCCCAGACCCTCGCGTTCGGCCAGGTGCCCCGTGTGCATGGTTCCCCTCCGGCAACCCCCACACGTTTATTTCCACCGTAAGCCTCCTTAGCGAGCAGGTGTCTTTCCCTTGGCAAGTCCCTGCCACCCCTAGGGTTAAAAATCCACCTGCGGTTGGTACCCTAGAGTTTTTCCATATGCAGCCCTTAGCGGGTAATATGTGTACTCTCTTAAGTCCTCCCTATGGGCAGGCATCTTTGCATACCCTCACTGGGATATGCTTCCCAGTGTACCTTGGTATTCCTGTGATAAGCGTGAGTCCTTTGTCCGTATTAGTCTTACGACAGGGAACTCACACTTACGCAGGGCACTGGAATACAGCTGAGTGGCGGAACCCCCATTCGTTAGTCACTAACGTACGTCGTAGTGACTGAACGAAAGGGAACGTCTCGGTTACGGATGTAACCCTCGTTCCCTGAGGAGGGAACGGAGATGTACGTTCCGTTGCCACATCAGCTGTGCTACCTGGAACGTGGAGTTCAGTCTTGGCTCCTCAGCAGGTAACATAATGCGATATTGCCACGTACTTCCTTTTATACTCACACGGTGAGGCGGAGTTACGTATGCAAATTCCGCATGCCCCATGGCATTGGCACGCCATTGGGTGTTTTCTATATGCTCGAAGATGATAGGCTTCTAAGTGAAACCCCCATTCGTTAGTCACTAACGTACGTCTCCGTTCCCCCCTTCAGGGAACGAGGGTTACATCCATAACAGAGACGTCCTCGTCAGAGCTCATTTCCCAGTACATTCTGCATCTGGATCATATTCGCGATCTCATGCATATTCTCAAAACTCATTTTCAACGTCTTGAAAATAAATATTTTGATCACTGACAGCTTCCTTCACCAGATCCATCATCAAGTGACAGTGACACTAATATTTGATTGTGTTCAATACTTGCTCTGCAGTAAATCGCTGAGCCATTTCAAGTTTTGCAGATTATATATATTATTGTTTCGTTTTCAAGTCTGAGTGAAACATCACTTAATCATTGTGCGTCAGACATTAATAAAGGTGAACTGCAGTTATGTCGTCATTATAGATTAATTTATTATTGTGTAGGAAAAAAATTCATACAATCTTACACACCTCGGGTCGTTAGCGACTCTATACAATTTTGACAAAAAACTAGTGGAAAAACAATTAAATTATAATTTTATCATTTTTTTCTTGTTATAATGTTTAAAATGGATTGATTGAGGAATACTAAGAAGGTTGATGTCTTACTTTAAAAAATGAATGAGGAGGAGGGTAGTGAATGACATCTCGGGTCGCTAAAGACCCGAGGTATGCATTTAAGGGTTAAACAATAATCTACCTCGTAATCATAATTTGTGTGAAAAGGAATCACATTTGTTGGTGGTTTTATTGTCACTAGTGTTTAAGGGTTAGTTAACCCAAACATAAAAATTCTGTCATTAATTGCTCACCCTCATGAAAGACCTTCTTTCATCTTCGGAGTACAAATGAAGATATTTTTGATGAAATCCGAGAGCTCTCAGGCCCCTCCATAGACAGCAATTTAATTACCACTTTCAAGGCCCAGAATGGTATTGAAAACATTTTTAAAATAGTCCATGTGACTCCAGTGGTTCAACCTTAAAGGGGTGATGAATTGAGAAATATATAAAAATTCATCATGATATAAGAATATCCTGTAAGTTTCAGAGCTGAAAATGTCCTTGTTAGTCAAAGTAAATCTTTTATTGACACCTGGCCCAGAAAACGCTCCATCTCAGAATATGTCGACCCCTGACATCATTGTATGCTGAAACGCCGCCTCAACAGATAAATATGTATGTTGATTCTATAGTCCCGCCCACCGACTCGTGGAGCTAAACGGATTGCACTACCAAGCAATAAACATGCCGAAGATAGCAAGATATTGCACTGTGCCTGGTTGTGGAAGAACACAGTCACTGCATGAGCTTCCTTCGGATTCTAATATTGGAAATGTGTGAACTTTATTTTCAGTGTTGGGAATAACGGCGTTATAGATAAACGGCGTTACTAACAGAATTATTTTTTTCAGTAACGAGTAATCAAACAAATTACTTTCTTCCGTTACAACGCCGTTAGCGTTACTGAGAAAAAAAATGCGCCGTTACTATAATTGAGCTCACTGAAGCGGTTTTCATCCGAACAGGCTCTCTGTCAGTCATACCTGCAACGTGTGCGGGTGGGTTGGGTGGTACACATAACTGATGATGATTGGTGGGTGGGAGGTTGAGGTTGATAGGTTGAGTTCACACACACACACATCTATGATGCACACGCATATGCACAGTCAGCGATGGCAAGTCCAACGACTTCAAAGGTAGCTTTCGAATGGAGGGGTCTATGGAGGGGTCAGAGAGCTCTCGGATTGCATAAAAATATTGTAATTTGTGTCCCAAAGATGAACGAATGTCTAACAGTTTTGGAACGACATGAGGGTGAGGAATTAATGACAGAATTTTCATTTTTGGGTGAACTAACCATTTAAATGAGCTGAACAATGCAGTGAATTGTGAGTAATATGTACGTTTGTGCAGTTAACATTTTCTTGTGAGATTGTATTTGAGTTGGATGCTTTAGAAGGCAGCTGTCTATGCAGGCGAGTGACATCAAGGATTGATTCACTGTGCATGTTGTGGCAGAATCGTGTGCTGCTGCTGCCATCATCATCACCATCTTTGCCAGCTCAGCATCATGATGCTCGTAACCTTCAGTGAGGAGAGGGTTGCTCACTTTGACTTTGCAGAAATGTGCAATATTCAGTGGGTTTAAAACCTGGGCAGCAGTTTCTTTGATGGATGGTCACAGGCAGTAGAGGAAGAGCTGGCATTTGGATTTACCTGAAGGCAGAATCGAGCGATATGCTTCTGAGCCACTGGGTCTGTAAAACAACAAAAGCTAAGAAAAACAAAGCCTTGTTTATTGGAAATGCCCTACCCAACATTTCAGCACGTCTCCAAAGAATAACTCAAGCTAATCATTTAGATAGAGTTTGAGAATTGGAATATAATCGAATGACAGAAAGCAAGGGGATGGGGAACTCTATTAAAATAATCTAAACTACAAAAATAACACAATCACAAACAATTCCACAGAGTAATGGAAATTTGTAACAACAAAAAAGAAAAAAACTACTGACCCAACCTGCTGATATTAAAAATTACATATTATGCATACAATGTAGACAAAAATATTTTACCTTATCACGCATAACAAAATATATAAATATATGCAATATGGAGTGAATTCATAAGAAATTATTAAAAAGATATTTATAATTGCTGGTAAATACAGGCTTCATTTGAAGTGTTACTGAGATTTCTTTTGAATTTGACACTTTTGAAGTGAGAATTTCAAGCGATTCAAGTGTGATCATTATCCAAATCACATAAGTCTGCTAGATGAGTGAAACATTAACTTAAACTCTTCTCCATGTCACTTTACTCCCCGGAGGTCAAAACTCAGTGATCAGTCCTTATTTTTGCTCATTAAATCTATTACATGGTTGGCTAAAATGTATGTTTCCCCTCCTCTAGCTCCAAGGTCAGTGTTCTGTCTCTGCCTCTCCATCAGTGGGTAGGTCACCAAGAGTTGGTCCGCATTCTCTCAGAGTTCAATAATACTGAACGGTAGGGAATTCATTTGATGTTTAGATGTTCTTCTCCCTTTTTAAAGGTCTCTGTAAATGTCTGCACTTCTGGGACACAAATGCAGAATGGAAGTCTTAAGGAAACTTATATTTGTTATTGAAACTTACATTTATAAATTATGTATCTTATAAAAAGTTGAACAAACAAAACTGAAGATACTGCCAGCAGTTTGTCATGACACTTGGCCACTTTCGTAAGCCTGGACGAGGGCCAGTGACAGTGTTGGGCAATGATGATTTGAGGAAAGCCAAATGCTCCATCGTACTGTCAAACTAAAGAGCCTGAGAACAGAAAGAAGCTTGGACATTTTGTTTTAAACTGAAGGAATTAGTTAAGTTGTGTTTAAGGATTAGTTGAGACAAATCGGAAAATTCTCGAAAATACAGTATCTCCCTCTGACAAAGCCTTGAAATCTCATTCACAGTCTTATTCAGATTTGTAGCCAGCTCCTCATGCTTTCAGAATGATCAATTTTAAAATTGAAGTCATATGTCACAGTTACAAGAAACAATAAGGGCATAATAAGTAACCTACGAAATGGAAAACAGGAACAGAAACAACATTTCCATGAAACATTACTCCCCTCTCCCGGTAGGCACCTCCTGGTGCCGTAAATATAAGATACGCAATAATGGTGGGAGGGAATGGGGGTGGTGTGAAAACAGAAAAAGGTCCATTTGAAGAGGAGGAAGAGTCCATGGTGAAAAGGGGAGAAGTCTTCTCCAGGAGAAGACCCTGGAGGGAGGAGCCAGGGAGTAGATAATGGAGGGAAGAATCAAGGAGGTGACGCTGGAAGAGGAGCCAGAGCAAAGCCTTTAGGATAAATGCCGACCGGAGAGCGGCGGGTGGAAGGAGCCAGGGTGGAGCCAGAAGCCTAACTGACTGAGGTGCAGCTGGGAAAGGTAGAGACCCAGGTGGAGTCAAGGAGACAAAGACCTGGGATGACACCATAGGCCTGGAGTGCCAAGGTTGAAGTGGGGACTCGGCAGACCGGGACATAGCCGGTGGGAGTGAGGACAACTGTGGAGCCGGAGTGAAGGAAGAAGCATAGCCGGAAACCCAGAAGTCCATGGCACAACAAGGGTGATGACTGACCAAGGCTGAGCCGGAGGGATGAGGGAACCCGCGAAGCCGGAGGGATGACTGACCACGGTGGAGTCAAGGGAGCATGGAGTCAAGGTGAAGATGATGGGTCGACAGGCTGAGGTGGAGTCCAGGGCTCAGAGGCATAAGATGGAGCAAGGAGATCGACACACAAAGGGTGGAACTGGAGACCTGGAAGCCCAAGGCAGATCTGATCAGCTGGGCGGAGCCATTGAAGAAAGAGCCGAGGGGAGGATGAGGGAGTGGGAGGCTGGGTGGGACCAGCGGTGCCAAGGAGACTTGAGGTTAGGCGTGACCAGCTGAGAAGTGGGAGGGGATCAGGGAATCAAGGAAGACACACCCGAAGAGGAATAGACTTCCTCTTACAATCCACGCCTGTCCCGGACTTAATTTCCCAAGATCCTTCCTGTCTCACACCTGAACTCACTTCCTCATCATCTCTCCCACTCTCCCCGGATTCCCTGCACCTGGTCCTCATCATCTAGCACTCATTTATATTGAACCCAGAATTGGATGTGTGTCCGTGTGTCCATATGTTTCTCCCATAAAAGTTGTTTTGTAATATTTCAGGTAAAGGGATGCGGCGAGGTGTTGCAGAGCTTTTTTATTACAAATAAAACAAAACAAACACAAAGAAAAACTAACCTGTGGGGGAAAACAGGACCGGAAGCTTTAAAACCTTTGCAAATGTTTTGTTTCGAATCAGTGGTTCAGAGCACGTATTTAACTGCCCAAAATCACGTGATTTCAGTAAACAACGTTTTATGTCAACTGTTTTGAAAAGTTTCCGAAATCGGAACTGCACACCAAGGTTATTTTCGTAAACGAAAACTGAAACTAAGACTAAAACTATTGGTCAAAAAACATTTTCGTAAACTGAAAAAAAAAAAAAAAAAATCATAATATTTGAAAAACTAAACGAAACTAACAACTCTACTGTTTTTACTGAAAAACTAACTGAAATAAAATAATAATTAGCAAAAATAAATATTTGTTTTCGTAATTAATAAGCTCTCTTAAGGCCCTTTCACAACCGGACGCGTAACGAAAAAGCGAAGCGGAAAAAGCAAATATTTTGTGTGTGAATAGTTTGTGTCAAAACCATTTACATCAGCCGAGACGCGACGCGTTTCAGAGCTCCAACATTCCAAAACATTCGTGGCAACAGCTGAGAAAACATGGACACTTCATCATTCAGTGGAGACGAGCTTTTCATTTTCTTTAAAAAAGAAGGTTTTGGGTGCACTGAGTCTTAAAGAACAGAGAGTCTGAAGGGGAGTATGCTAATCTTGTACAGGAGCTAAAACTTTATCATGGCCGGTTCCGCACTTACTTTCAAATGTCGGTGGGACACTTTGAGGAGCTCCTCCAGAGACAATTGCAACGCATCTGACGAGACAAACACAAAGGAACCAGGAACCAATTGATCCGGAACAGCTCTGTTTCCAGCTATGCTTCCAGTTGAGTCACAATGTAAACACAGTCATACTGACGGAAACACATTCACTTTCTATAGTCGCGGACACAATTAGGTTAGAAAAAAAAATCAACGTATTGATTATAATATCGTAATCTGTAGCGTATAGTGGGCAAACACAGCTGCATCTGTACAGCTGTAAACACAACTACAACTGTAATCATGTGAGAAATGCGATACCTGGCAAAGGTTAATGTTGATTGAATGGCTAGTGACATCAACAGGGCATTTCGTCACCTTTGTTTCCTTGTATGTGATTGGTTTAAGCCTTTACTATCGCTGCGAGTGTTAAAAAAAATCGACATTGAAACGAAAAAAATAAACAGTTTTTTTGCCGCAGCACATTCGAATTCAGTGTGGAAACTCTCATTACACAAACAGCTGATCAAAAAATAAAACCATCGGGCAAATTGTGAAAGGACCTTTACTGTGGCGGCAAATTGGCCCTGTGGCAGTTGAGGGAGTGTCTGTATATGGCGCTACTGCGCGTGAAGTGAGCGGAGGAGATTAACCGTGACGCGACACGTGCAGTGAACACACATCGCTAGTCCTAAATAGCTGTTCACAAAGAATGTGTTCGTGGCAGTTAAATGGGAAATGACACAAGGCAATGAGATGCACATTGAACTTCTTTTAACTTAATCTCACTGCTTGAATACCGTTTCATACGTGACGAGAGATGCAGTTGCAACAGCAACTATAGTAGCACGTACTACTGTGTGTTTGAGATTTCATGTTTGCATAATATTGACAGGCTCAAAGGTGTTATCATTGTTTTTACAAATAATTGACTACTAATAATATTATCACCCGTGTGGAGACATTTCACACACACACACACACACACACACACACACACACACACACACACACACACACACACACACACACACACACACACACACACACACACACACACACACACACACACACACACACTGTAGTCAGATGACTTTAGCTCTGGTCACACTGCTAGCCTACATTGTAGTACTGAAGAAATTAAAATAAGCTTTTCATTGTTTAACAATATTTCATCTTTAATATGAATTTACGTTGCATTTATTTGGTTCTTTGTTCAATCTCAGACCATTGATTGTTGTATAGGTCATAGTTTGACTCAAGCTTTTTTGTTTAAAGGTGAAGACCCAACTTTATGCATGTTTTGTAAGATTCCCCTCTCCGTTAAACATATTTTGTTGGACTGTCCTGGGTTAAAACAAGAATGCTCTTTTATCAAGTTATTTCACTTAAGGAATTATTTAGTAAGATTATGCATGAAAAGGTTTTGGATTTGTTTTATCATAAGTTGATTTAAAAAATCTTGTATAATATAACTTGTTGTGTTTGTTTGCTTGGTTTTATTGTATTTATATGATATTTGTATTTTTGTAATTACACTTTTTCCATGAATATAGCCTTAGATGCTGACATGGCATTAAACAAAACAATCTGTATTCCATTATTTTATTATTTTATTATTATTATTATTATTATTATTATTATTATTATTATTATTATTATTATTATTATTATTATTATTATTATTATTAAGATGTCTGCACAATAGTTAACTCTAATCTGTGCAAACATTAAACTTTGCTGAAATTAAAAATCTTGATTTGGTCTCTAAACTTCGTTCTGCTAACTCTGCTAAACTATAATTGCTAAAACTGAAACAAAATATATAAAAACTAAATAGAAATGTGATCACAAAATAAAAACTAAACTAAAACTAGCAAAACAATTTATAAAACTAACTAAAACTAACTAAACTGAAATTTGTAGCAAAATTGAAAATGATAAAAACTAATTTAAAAATGCAAAACTATAATAACCTTGCTGCACACTTACCATAACAAGACAATAAGAGTATCAGAGCTCTGTCACCAAACCAAGAATGACCACATGCACAGTGAAATAAGCAAACAAAATGTAAATTCTGAACATTTTTAACAGTATTTATGGTCCCATAAACAGTTACATATTACATTCTCAATAACAAATACCATTCACACTTTTTCTTAGCAAAAGAAGTGCAAAAAAAGTCAAAACAGTGGTTGGGGATGTGTCTGAAATGTATCAAGGCATCTTTTATCTTTAGATATATGAGGTTCTGTAGTAGATAAAGGGGAGAAGAGCCACAAAGAGACAGAAATAGGCATACTGTTTCCTAATAAGTGTAAAGGAAGTAAGGAAAGTACTGGGGTAATTGCAGAGACTAGATGACCAAAGTCAGCTCAGATCACCAGCATGCTACCCATAGTGACGTTACATAAAGATAAAAGCATGTGCTCCCATTTAGGTGGATTATCTGTGTCTGTGTGCAAAATCAATCGTGAGAGGGATTCAGGAAGGACACAAAGAATACTCACCACATACAACAACCCTAAATGGCCCAGGAATAAAGGAGTGTGAACTGATGACTGATATAGCGGCAGATAATGGTCTGTGTGACGCAAAGCATCTCCCAGCACCCCACTCCTTTTTACTGGTGAATAATTAGAGGTCATTCCCTTGTGCTATAGATGCATTCTCGTATTTACTAAAGGCCAAATTGAATGTGGCAAAAAGAGAGGAAAAACTAATTAAATATCTCTTGTAGTACTTTTTAGGGAGCCACGTTAGCGCTGGCCCATTTGTAATATCGCCTCCATAAACTGTGTTTTGTCCCATGATGACTCGAGGAAATGAATGAATAGTATTTGTCTCAAAAGTGCATCGTCATTGAATTTCAGTGGTGGCGCATGTATAGTACATAATACATCACCTGAAACTGATGGTAGCATAACAGTGACTCTTGGGTAAACAACATAAATGCAACTATGTTGCAATTGCTTGTTTGGGTCACATTTCACCCAACAATGACATTTTTTTTAATCAGTTATATTATATCAACTTTATTTATATAATATATGCAATTTATATTATTTATATTATTAAATTATAGTATTATAATAAAACAAAGATTATAACATACTAGGTACCACTTTACAATAAGGTTCCATTTATTAACATTAGTTAACTACGTTACTACACATTAAAACATAAAGCAGAAACATAAAGCCATTATCAATCTGAATGTTATTTTCACTTTTCTCTAACAATGAAGAGTTGTATTTTTATTTACTAACGTTAACAAAAAATAATAAAAATTGTAGCAAATGAATTGCTCATTGTTAGTTTTGGTTAATGTATTCACAAAGTTTTACTTATGGGACCTTATGCTAAAGTGTTACTACGCACACTGTTCCCTTTCGAGGGACCTCTCACTGCGTCGGAACGACAATTTGGGGGATGCTCCCTAAGCATCAGCGAATCTGAAGTCTAGAATAGAAACTAAACCAATCCAATTGGCGTGCGTGATGACGTCACTGTGACGGCATACCCGGAAGTATAAAAGGGGAGCCGGCGCATTGAAACGGCAGTTATTGCTCTTCAGCATAGCGCTCTGTGTCAAAGTGTCTGTCTATTTACTGTTGTTTTGTCAAAACCAAGAAAGTGTGTGAGAATCTATGGAGAGTGTGAGAGAGTTGAAGCAGTGTGTGCATCCGTGGCCCCGCTATATTTCTGGCTCGGATGCACACCTGCTTTGTGTGCATTGTCTGGGTGTGGAGCATGCTCGGACGGCTCTCGAGGGACCGGCTCCCACTCAGACTGCTCCGCTCACGGCTGGCCGTGTTTGATGAGGCCGGCCAGCCTCGTGAGCCCCATGGTTCTGGACCCGCGGTCGCTGAGGCGGCTCGGCGTCGCAGATCATGGGGTTCACAACAGGACTTGTCAGAAGGTTTTGGGACTGCTGGGGCACTTTCCCAATCCTCTTCTGACAGTTCCGTGGATCTTCCTCCCCATGTGGAAGCCCGCTCTGCGGCTTCTTCCCCCGGGGTCGAGGATCCAATGCTCATCCTCTCCGATTCCGAGGAGCCGGACGAGGGTGGCATCGGGGCGGGTGGAGAAGCAGGAAGTGTTTCATCGCTTCATCCACCGGCCCAAGAGGAGCTGGTTGAGGTGTTAACCCGTGCGGTGGTCAAGTTAAACATCGATTGGCCACAGGAAGTGCTGGAAGTTCAGCCACCCAGTAGGCTGGATGACCGGTTCCTTTCTCGCCGGGTTCAAACACCTTGCCGGGCTTGCCATTCTTCCCGGATCTACACACCGAGGTGTGTAGGTCCTGGAAGAGACCCTATTCCTCGCATGTTTCCAATCCTCCAGTGTTGGATTATTCCAATGTGCTGGGGGTACGCAAGGCAGGTTATGGGTCGATGCCTCGGGTGGAGGAGGCTCGATGAGGGCGAGGGTCCCTCTCCGGAAGTATATTTTAGAATTGAGGAAGGCTGCAGATTTGTCTCTCCGCATCACCAAGGAGACGGCCCGTGCTATCGGCCGCTCCATGGCGTCCATGGTGAGTGTGGAGAGGCATCTCTGGCTGAATTTGTCGGGGATGAAGGAGAAGGATAAAACCTTTCTCCTAGACTCCCCGATTTCGCCTTCGGGTCTATTTGGTGGCGCAGTTGAGACCGTCGTCGCCAAATACCAGGAGGCGAAAAATCAGTCAGCAGCCTTCCGTCAATTCATCCCTCGCCGCTCAGAGCCGGGGAAGGCGGCCCCTAGGGGGCAGCCTCAGCCGTCTACCAGCTCCTCGCACCGGCAGGTGCAGAAGGAGAGAGTTGCCTCTAGAGCCCCTCCTCCAGGAGCTTGGCAACAGAGGCGGCGCTCTCTCCAGCAATCTCACCAGTGGCCTTCCGCTCCTAGAGGCGATCTGAGGAGCGTACTCCAGGTGCGGAAGGCTGATGGGAAGAAGTCCTAGCTGCAGCAGGACTTCTAAGGGCGGTCCCCCCCGCAAAAGGGCAACCGAGGTTGCTTCTTCAGCGGCGTTCTGGGGAAATCTATGTGGTAATCCCGCCGTCTATGACGCTTCGGGCCACATCGATTTCCCGCGAACGCATGCTGCTCCAGCCGCCTCTGGAAAGACCTGCTGCTGGGCAGCTTGCGCGTCCGCACACAGAGAATCGTTCCCAACCACTTCCTGCCGGTCATCCGCTTCAGGGGGTTGGGGACGAGGCTCGTGTAACACCAGGCAGCCTCGAGAGGCTGGTTCCCTTAGTAGATTATCTCGGCGCATGGAAATGCCTTCCGAATATTTCTACATGGGTCCTGCGTACTGTAGAAAAGGGTTACAGACTGCAGTTCGGTCACCCTCCTCCAGGGTTCAGGGGGTTGAACTGGACCACAGTGGTACCAGAGCGGGTTCGGGTAATGGAACTAGAAGTAAAATCCTTGCTGGCGGAGGAAGCCATAGAGTGTGTTCCTCCGCCAGAGAGGGAGTCCGGGTTCTACAGCCGGTACTTTATAGTTCCCAAAAATGACGGAGGGTTGCGTCCGATTATAGACCTGAGGTATTTGAATCGGTCTCTGAGGAGATTCAGATTCAAAATGCTCACGGTTCCCATCATCGTGAGTCAGATCCAGCCCGAGGACTGGTTTGTGACGATAGATCTAAAGGACGCATACTTCCATATCTCCATCCTTCCATGTCACAGGAAGTTCTTGAGGTTCGCTTTCGGGGGCGAGGCGTACCAATATCGAGTGCTTCCCTTCGGTCTAGCTCTTTCCCCACGCACATTCACGAAGTGCATGGATGCAGCTCGGGCTCCATTGAGACTTCAGGGCATCCGTGTGCTGAATTATATCGACGACTGACTCATATTGGCCCAGTCGTACGAGATGGCAGTTCGGCATCGAGATGTCGTTCTGGCCCACATGAGGTGCTTGGGGCTGAGACTCAACACAGTGAAGAGTGTGTTGATGCCGTCCCGGAGGACTACGTTCCTAGGGAGGACTACGTTCCTACGTTCCGAAGGGCTGGCTGAGGCCCCCTTTGAGCCATTGGAGTCGGCGGAACCAAAGAACCTGACCCTGAAGGTGGCTTTTCTCCTGGCGATTACATCGCTGAAAAGAGTGGGGGACCTCCAGGCCTTGGCGGTAACGCCGACTTGCCTGGAGTTCGCCCCTGGGGGAGTAAAAGCCATCTTACACCCTAGGCCAGGCTACGTGCCCAAAGTTCCATCAAGGGTGGCCAGGTCTTTGGTTCTTCAGGCATTTCATCCTCCGCCTCACGTGACGGCGGAAGAAGGGAGGCTTCACCTGCTCTGCACAGTTAGGGCTCTCAGAATATATCTGGAAAAGTCTGCGCAGTGGAGGAGATCTCAACAGCTGTTGGTGTGTTTTGGTTCACCCAAGAAAGGGTTGCCTGCATCTACCCAGACAATCAGTAACTGGATTGTCCAGGCGATAACCGCGGCTTATCAGGTGCGCAATTTGCCTTCACCTATGGCCGTGAGGGCTCATTCCACCAGAGGCATGGCCTTTTCGGTGGCCCTCCTTTCTGGGGTCCCCATGCAGGATATCTGCGAGGCGGCTGGGTGGGCTACCCCACACACCTTTATCAGGTTTTATAGCCTGCATCTCCCTACTGCGCATGGCGCTAGGGTACTCCAGCCCTAGTTGTGCCCGGTCTCCGGCTTCACACTAGGGCAGACGCTACCCTCGGTGTGGGCTAGTGGGTACTCGTTCCCCAAATTTTTGTTCCGACGCAGTGAGAGTTCCCTCGAAAGGGAACGGCTCCGGTTATGTATATAACCCTTGTTCCCTGAGAAGGAAACGAGCACTGCGTCGCGTCACCACACCTCGGCACGCCTGGAGCGCATGCTTCAGAGCAATAGCTGCCGTTTCAATGCGCCGGCTCCCCTTTTATACTTCCGGGTATGCCGTCACAGTGACGTCATCACGCACGCCAATCGGATTGGTTTAGTTTCTATTCAGACTTCAGATTCCCTGATGCTTAGGGAGCATCCCCCAAATTGTCGTTCCGACGCAGTGCTCGTTACCTTCTCAGGGAACAAGGGTTATATACATAACCCGAGCCGTTTTGCCTGCCTTTACGTGCACATGAACTTTAATGACATCCCATTCTTAATCCGTAGGGTTTATATGGAGTTGACCCTCCCTTTGCAGCTATAACAGCTTCAACTCTTCTGGGAAGGCTTTCCACAAGGTTTAGGGGTGTGTTTAGGGGAATTTTTGACCATTCTTCTAGAAATGCATTTCTGAGGTCAGGCATTCATGTCTTTATGGACCTTGCTTTGTGCACTGGTGTGCAGTTATGTTGAAACAGGAAGGGGCCATCCCCAAACTATTCCCACAAAATTGGGAGCATGAAATTGTCCAAAATGTCTTGGTATGCTGAAGCATTAAGAGTTCCTTTCACTGGAACTAAGGGGCCAAGCCCAACCCCTGAAAAACAACCCACACCATAATCCCCCCTCCACCAAACTTTACACTTGGCACAATGCAGTCAGGCAAGTACCGTTCTCCTGGCAACTGCCAAACCCAGACTCGTCCATCATATTGCCAGACAGAGAAGCGTGATTGGTCACTCCAGAGAACACGTCTCCACTGCTCTAGAGTCCAGTGGCGGCCTGCTTTTCGCCACTGTATCTGACGCTTTGCATTGCACTTGGTGATGTAAGGCTTGGATGAGCTGTTCGGCCATGGAAACCCATTCCAAGAAGCTCTCTACACACTGTTCTTGAGCTAATCTGATGGCCACACAAAGTTTGGAGGTCTGTAGCTATTTAAATCAAAATACTAACTTTTTATGTTGCATTTCGGACTTTATAACTTTGCAATTGTGAGTACATATCACACATTTCTCAGACAGAAAGTCAGAATTGTGAGATTAACTCACAGTTTATATCTGTTTTCTAAGCGTGCAATTGTGAAAAAAATCAAAATTATCCAAATTCTGAATTTTTTTCTCAGAATTATTCAGTGTCATAATCTGGACAGATTTTGTGAAATTCACCCAGTTACTCCATTGGGCCAATGCGATCAGGGTTCTCTCAGGGAGAGATGAGATAGACAAACTGTAACTCTATTTACATCTGCTCTATTTGGCAACTCAGTAAGTTGCAATCTCATGGAGAGAGGTGGAGAGAAAGAGACTAAGAGACGAGAATTAAATATTTAGCCCCAAAAAAAAGTATATTTATAGATTGGAGTTGGTAGGAGGGAGGGGGGAGGCTTTGGTTAAATTATTGATGTGGGAGTGTGAGTGGGGCTTTTTCTCTGGTCTGAGGGAAGGCAAGGCCATGCAGTGAGAGAGAAAAGTGAGGGAGGGAGGAATTGCTGTAATGCAGTAGGATACACCTCCCTGACAGTATGTCGAGAGACAGAAGGAGAAATAAAGAAAACATGCATGAAGCAATATTTTTTATGGTCCCACAATTATTATATGTCAATAATAATATAGGTACTGTTAATATACTGATTTATAAAATATTAAAATTTATATTTTAAAGTGCCCCTATAATTTTTTAGATATTACCCTTTCATAGGTGCTGAAATCCAGATTTGGTACATGCTTGTAAGCGGTTGATCAATCACAACAGATGGAGCCATCTAACCAATCAGAGGAGACCAATCATAACGGACTGGGCCATCTGACCAATCAGAGCAGAGTGGACCGATCACAACAGACTGGGCCATCTGACCAATCAGAGCAGAGTGGACCAATCACAACAGACTAGACCATCTGACCAATCAGAGCAGAGTGGACCAATCACAACAGGCTAGACCATCTGACCAATCAGAACAGACTGGACCATCTGATCAATCTGAACAGAACAGGCTTTCAGAAAGGAGGGATTTAGAGAGACTGAATTCTTAATCTAACCGTTTCAGACACTGTGAGAAAATAGCTGATACTGAAATGTATATTATGAGAAAATTAAAGTGCTTTTTGACTTTGGATGTATGTAATCCTTTATTTAACTAGTGATTGATACCACAAACTAATCCTCAGGCCAAAACTTCCATCATTCCTCAAGGAAAGAGAAATTAGATGGTGTTGCAAGCCTTGTGCACGATCAGACTGACACTGGAAACGTGTTTAAAACACCTGACAAGGTCAATAACGTGTCTTGGCCATGTGTGCTGAGCGTGAGAGTGAGCCAGTGGGAGTGTGTGACTCAAGATTCTTACATTTCGACAGAAGAATGGTGAGTGTTGTGAAGCAGCTCGTGCTACATCCAGGGCCAGATTGTATTCTGTGGAGAATAGCCTTGCTTTATATTGAGAAGAAATGAAAGAATAAAAAGCAGGCCAAGTGTGGGTCTGGTCTCCTGTTAAACAATTTATTCACCAGGAATATAACTTAATCTCAATAAACATGCTCTTGCATTGTAGCTCACAAACTTGATGGTGGTCAGTGCTTGATTCAAGCCACTTGACTGACCAGTTCATTGCAGCATGTATCCTTTGGTGAAAAGTAAATCCTGACTTACTTGTGTAAGGCCCACTAAAATCGTTCCAGTGGAGGCTAACCATCCACAGGTGAAGGTCGCTGTGTTCGGTCTTTTCAGCATTTTATTCCAATTCATGTTTAATCTGACTCCATTTTATCATAATCTCGAATTTAGGTTAGAATGCCAATTGGTTATTTGGTCATTTAAATTTAATAGTTAATCACACATTTAATTATTCAGTTTAACCCTGTTGATCTGAAAATTCAGCTTTGTCCCCTTTATGATTGAATCACAGGACCGGATACCAGTAATTTGCCAAGAGATCTCTTATTTATTATTTTTATATGTCAGACATAGTAGAGACATTGAAAAGTTATTGTCTCATGCCAGCTGTATGTTTCTCCATTCCTCCATTTCTCTCCCTCTCCCTTCTCCATCCTCCCTTGTCCCTCTCCCGTCTCTCTCTCTCGTCTCCCGTCTCTCTCTCCCGTCTCCCGTCTCCCGTCTGAGGCAGGACACTCAATTTGAATGTTATATACTACTAACAGAGGATCTCACTAGGAAGAGACTTCCTTAGAAGGAAGAGAAACATGCGTCCTATGTTTAAAATAGAGCATATACTTCATGCTTACATATGTTGCGCAATCCACTTTCCTTATAAAGAATCAGTTGACAATACATCACGGAACAGATGCATGCTACTGTATGCATCAGTGGAAACGTCCTATAGTATGCACATTCCTGTAACAAATATAGCTCATCCATGTCTCTCCTTGGGACAAACAGCCTGACTTTACATTGTACATTATACAAATAATTATGAAAAATAATAAAACATAATAATACTATATAAAAATAACATTTAACAATAAAATTTCAATCTTCAAACCCTTTGTTGAAATTATGACCGTTCATAATCTACTAGAGATAGTTCATAATTCCAGAGTAAATCAAAATAAATCAAAATGTAACAATTTATTAACAGTCAGGTAATTGTATAACGCCAATTGCATAATCAATTCAAAGATAATCCATACATAACATCAAATACTCTGAAGTAAAGAATAAAATATGGATACCTGACTTCTTAAAATTACATAACGCTGAGTATCTAGGAGACACTCAGCTTTATGGGCTGAACGATGTAAAAGTTTGCACCCTGACCCTTTTTCCACATCTCCTTAAATGCTCAGACCAAGAACCTCTTTCAAATGGAAACGTGTTAACAATGGGATTTTATATGGATCACTGTCATTGACCTGTATTGACAAAAGACCAAATGGCTCAAGCCACACCCACCATAATATGCAAAATATCTCTAAACTATCATAACCTTTATTCTCTTCTTGTTTACTTCTGTGGGGATGAGATCAAACAATATCAAACATGTATAATACTGTATAATGAGAATTCACATTAGACCATATAGATTTTGGATGAATTCTGGAGGAGAGATTGGGGGAAGAAGTAGGTGAAAGCAAAGTCATGTATATTAAAGCCATTCTCAGATGATTCACTCAGTGTGACGTTGTCTCGGATGGGAGTTATAACTGTATGAGTGAGTTCAGATGCTAATTTCTTTTATTTTCTCAGGGTCCTTGTTCCTCAACCAGACATTCATATGCATGTTCTTCTAGATTATTATGAAATGAAGTAGAGAAGAATGAAGGTCTCAAGTAGAGCTTTACATTGGTTGTTCATTACACCTCTAAAACCATGCAATACATATTTTAACCCTTAAATGCATGAATGTTTTGCCAATAATTATTACATATTCTGGTCTTTAGCGACCCAAATCTATATCTAACACGCAGATGGCTCTCTACCTGTTGTGATAACATAAAACTCTCCTGATATTAGAGTAACAATTACAGAAGAATGAAATAAAGCATATTTTGTTAACTTTTGGAGCTTGGAAGTGTTCAGTTTGAGCAGATTTTTTATACTATCATCACTGTCCTCGTCAGAGCTCATTTCCCACTACTTTCAGCATCTGCCTCATATTCGCCATCTCAAACATATTCACAAAACTATCACCTTTAAAGTCAATATTTTGATCTCTGACAGCTTCTTCACCAGATCCACCATCAAGTGACAGTGACAGTAATATTTGATTGTGTTCTGCAGTAAATCTCTGAGCCATTTCAAGTTTTGCCGATGATACTTCCTATTCTTTTGTTTTCTGTCTGCGGTAACTATGAGTGAAACGTCAATTTATCATTGTGTTTCAGACATTGCCACCTTGAGGAATAAAGGTCAATTACACTTATTCAATCATCAAAGATTAAATTATTGTTGTGCAGAAAAAACACACTTGCACTGTTACACACCTCGGATCGTAAGCGACCCAATACAATTTTTACAAAAAAAAAAAGGGAAAACAGGCATTCTTTTATATATATTATTCTTGTTTATAATGAATTGATTAAGGAATACTAAGACGGTTGATGTCTAACTTTAAAAATGAATGAGGAGGAGGGTAGAGAATGATGTCCCGGTTCACTAATGACCCGAGGTATGCATTTAAGGGTTAAACTGCAATCATCCAACACAAAAAAAAGGTGTTTTTAAGTTTGGCAAATTGGTGGCTAATTTGTATTAATTTGTACAATTTAATATACATGTTAAGATACATCTGCTTACACCCCAATGACTGTTATGTTTAAGGAGGGACGGGGACCTTCATCCTGCTTTTTTTTGTTGTTGTAAGATTTATAAGATGGTGAAGTTTTGGGTAATTATGTAATCATCGCCGCTGAACACCAGTCAGTGTGAATAATTGAAAAGTGAGGAAGTTCCTCAAGTCAAGCAATCGGAAGACTAATCTCGAGGAGCCACGTAACAGGATGAGGACCGGTACAGAATGGACTGAGAAATGCATTTTTTTATGTGCTTTTGAGTTATTGAAAGCTTCCCTGGATACATAGACACCTGATGCCTTTCCTGATTCATGTATGTGACTGTATAGAGGGTATCTTACTGCCTACCTCACTATTACAAGAAGCTCCTTCATTATGGATAGCAAGCCAATCTCTATTCCAATTCCATCAGACATTATGAACAAATCACTGTCTTTGGGTAATGTGAAAATAACGCACTTACCTTGGCTCTTGTGTGATTAATTTAAGTAAAAAAAAAAAAAAAAATGTATACATATATTCAGCCAAGGGGGAGAAATCAAATTTCCCTTGAGCTTTTGACATATAATCATCATACTATAAGAATATCCCATAAGTTTCAGAACTTAAAACATCCTTGTTAGTCCAAAAACAGCTTTTATTGTAACCAAGCCCAGAGAACGACATTGTGGAATGTGCCTATAGATCAAAACCTACTTCATCATCACAACTTTGGCCCCGCCCTGTGACCCAGCTGTGACCCAAGTCACATCTATCCAATGACCTCCTTTTTAAAAATGTTTCTTATGGGCCAATGAGGGACTTTTTTTGTTTGCGCTAAAGTAAATTTTAAATAAAAATAAAAAAATAGTCTGGCCAATCCGGGGACCCTGCACACATGGGGCCCCTAGGCTGCAGCCTATGCAAGCCTGTGCGTTAATCCGCACCTGGTTGCCACCTCTGCAATAAATCCATTTGTGAAAAAAACGAAATATTCCACGGTAAACTGTTAGTGGTATTTTAACAAAGTGGAATCAATTGGGAACAACAGCAACTCAGCCAAAGTGGTAGGCCACGTAAAATCACAGAGCTGGGTCAGTGCACAGAAGTCGCCAACTTTCTACAAAGTCAATAGCTACAGACCTCCAAACTCTGTGTGGCCATCAAATTATCTCAAGAACAGTGCGTTGAGAGCTTCAAGGAATGGGTTTCCATGCCCGAGCAGCTCATCCAAGCCTTACATCATCAAGTGCAATGCAAAGCGTGGGATGCAGTGGTGTAAAGCACGCCACCACTGGACTCTAGAGCAGTGGAGACGTGTTCTCTGGAGTGACAAATTGCACTTCTCTGTTTGGCCATCCGATGGACAAGTCTGGGTTTGGCAGATGCCAGGAGAACGATACTTGTCTGACTACATTGTGCCAAGTGTAAAGTTTGGTGGAGAGGGGATTATGGTGTGGGGGTTGTTTTTCAGGGGTTGGGCTTGGCCCCGTAGTTCCAGTGAAAGGAACTCTTAATGCTTCAGTATACCAAGACCTTTTGGACAATTTCATGCTCCCAACTTTGCAGGAACAGTTTGGGGATGGCTCTTTCCTGTTTCAACATGACAGCACACTAGTGCACAAAGCAAGGTCCATAAAGACATAGATAAGCGAGTTTGGTGTGGAGGAACTTGACTGGCCTACACAGAGTCCTGACCTCATTTTTTCAACCCGATAGAACACCTTTGGGATGAATTCCAACATCAGTGCCTGACCTCATAAATGCGCTTCTAGAAGAATGGTCAAACATTCCCATAAACACACTCCTAAACCTTGTGGAAAGCCTTCCCAGAAGAGTTAAAGCTGTTATAGCTGCAAAGGGTGGGCCAACTCCATATTAAACCCTATGGATTAAGAATGGATGTCATTGAAGTTCATGTGCATGTAAAGGCAGGCGTTCCAAAACTTTTGGCAATATAGTGTATTTTATTTGAAAAGATGTTTGCCAGTTCAAACCAATGATGGAAACTTTGCTTATTGTAATTTTGTAGTTTAATTTAGCTACATTACATTCCGAATAATTTAAAAGATTGTAACCAATAAAATTATATTTCATTTATTTCAAAACCAGCCTGCTGATGCTTTGATATGTAAACTTTGAACAAGAGTAATATACAGGTAATATAGTTATAATTTAAACCAGATTTAGCTTAAGTTACCTAACATATAATTGATGTTAAAATTTAGGATAAAAAAAATGCCTCAAGTTTAAAAAAAATACACAAAATGCTCATTAAATGAAAATCTCAGGAAATATGTTTATTTACATTGTTCAACCATCTCAATGGCCATACCTTCTAAAAAGGCACTGCATCCAAGGCCAGATTGTATTATATGGAGAAATGGCCTTGCTTTATGGTTTGATAAAACATGAAAGAGTTAAAGCTAGTCGAATGTGGGTTTGTTTCATAACAGTGCATCATATTTGGTCTCATGTTCAGTAAATTCTTCATAATCAATATAGGGTTAAACTTTATTTTGATGGACAGTTTGTCCCCATAGCAAAGGCTTTACCTAGACCACACATATACTGTACAAACTGTATATTCTGTCCCCTTACACTAAACCTACCCCTAAACCTACCCATCACACATGTTTACATTTTCAAAAAACTTCTTAGTATGATTTTTTTTAGCTGTTTCCTCATGGGGACAAATAAGTGTTCCCACAAGGACAAAGATTTCGGTTATTGCCATCTTTATGGGGACATTTTGTCCCCATAGCATATATTCTATCCCATTACACTAACCCCTGCATTTTTACATTATAAAAAAAACTATTTTTCAGTATGATTTATAAGCTTGTTTCCTCATGGGGACCTCAATTTAGGTCCCCACGGTGATACAAGTCCCCAAGTCCCCACCGGGATAGAAAAACATGTACACACACTAACTAATCTCTCTCTCTCTCTCTCTCTCTCTCTCTCTCTCTCTCTCTCTCTCTCTCTCTCTCTCTCTCTCTCTCTCTCTCTCTCTCTCTCTCTCTCTCTCTCTCTCTCTCTCTCTCTCTCTCTCTCTCTCTCTCTCTCTCTCTCTCTCTCTCTTTCTCACACACTCTCTCACACACACACACACACACACACACACTAAAAGATGAATAAAACTAAAGGAACTGCAAAAGCATGTACACACACTAACTCTCTCTCTCTCTCTCTCTCTCTCTCTCTCTCTCTCTCTCTCTCTCTCTCTCTCTCTCTCTCTCTCTCTCTACTTTCAGTTTTAAGGGGCATCAGCCTTACTAGGCAGTTGATAAGGTGTTCGGAGTGGTTGCTAGAAGGCTGTTTGGTGCTTCTACAGACAGACAACATGAATAAGATTTAATCATATATATTACATTTCCAAAGATGAAAAATATTTATCAGGTTGACTCAGTGTAAAATGATATCTGACTCATGTGCATTTGTTCAATCCTAATTTTTAGAATATGATGTTCGTATTATATGTATATATCAAATAAATGTAGGTTTGCTCAATGTGAACTGTCAAGCGTGGGATGAAGACATGCATCAGGTCATTATTTAGTATTGTATTGTCTGTGGCTTTTGAAGAACACATAATTCAGGAGCTGTAATATTGTGAGTATTAAACTTTTAACAGGTCATAACTCAAGCGCTCATACCGTATGGAAATACTATTACCGTCTAATACAGTCATTACTAGCAAACATAATTACCAGAGATGAATTATCCTATTCCTTCAAGTTAGTCTCCATCTGCATCAGAACTGAAAGTACAAGACTATTGAGCATTGCATGCAGCCAAAACAGAAACAAACCCAGGAATGATCTCTTACAGTTTGACAATTCATTATCGGGACATTGTTACTGTTGAAACATCTATAAAAAGCTAACCCTATAAAAAGAGCAGACAGGAAAAGATACAAAGACACCTGGCTACAGACAACCATCCTTCTGATTACCCAACAACTCGAGAGTGTAGCGCTATGATTGTTACTCTAGTGGCAAACCCTGCCGAGTTCAACAACTGTTATTGTTACTTGCATAAGCTCAATAATATACCTATAGGCTCTCAATAATGACCATAGGGCAGTGTTACTTATTGCGTGGCTCGCCAGCCTCCTGCGGCTCGCCAAGTTTTAATTTGAGACAGTGAAATGATCATGCAGTCAATACAGATATTTCATAAAAACATTAAAAACAAGCAGGGCTATAACATAACCCATTAAAAACTCAAAGTGTCTGCTCTATTACTAAAAAATACCCAAAACAGCGACATTACAAAACAGAAATATAGACTAGAAAAGATATTTAAACTTCATCTGCCCTTATGTCCATGACTCACTGCAGAGTTTGCGAGTTTTTGGCGGTCTTTCCAGCTCTTACACCGAATGTGCACTTAGAAACATGATGGGCTAATTTAGAAAAAAATAACTTAAGATTAAAAATAAAGTTTACATTAAAAATATATTATGCATACCCTCTATTATAAGCATACTTGTCAATATGGAATATATTTGGGCATTCACTAAAAAATACAAATAAAATGTTATAGCTAAATTGGAGCAATATGATTGGAGGACAACCTGGCACTTCATACGCACATTATAGCTGCGGTTATTTCCAGCATTTCATGCTAGTTAGCTTGTGATATATGTGGACTGAAAATGGATTGATTTCTTTTTAAACAAAGTGGACAGAAACAAACAAGGGAACTAAAGATTCTGAGCATGCAACTACCGCGAATCGACAGGATGACGGAGACGAGGTTTGTGAGTCAACTCCTGCTAAAAAGAGAAAGGTACGAGTCATACAAGATGAGCATAGCAAATTTAAAGAAAAGTGGACAGAAGAATTTTTATTTGTCCTCCACGTATCTAACCCTTTGTGTTTACTATGCAAACAAACCCACTCTGGTTTCAAGCGAAGTCATTTGGAGCGGCTTTTCCAAACGACACACCCAAAATACAACGAAAGTTTGTCGAAGTTAATCGAAGTGAAATAAGGAAAAGAAAGAGCAGCTTTCTTCTTCTCTTTCTGGACAACATAGGGTCATACACCGGACAACTTCTACAGCTGAATATTTAACTGAGGCCTCTTCATGGATTTTGGCTCGGGGAAAAATAAAACTTCTCAGACTCATAAATTGTGAAAGATTGCTTTTGGGCTTCAGCAGAAATATTGTTTGCAGAGTTTGTCAACAAGAATGCAATTGTAAAGCAAATTAAAGGATTACAATGATCCGATTCCACCATAATGAGGCGGATTGAAAACATCGGCAAAGACGTGAGTGACCAACTCTGTGCAGCTGTGTCAAATGCTGTGCTTAATCCACTTGTTGGCCAAATGAGAGGTGAGGACATTCTGAATGCACTTCTGGCATTTTTTGATGAACAAAAATCTCAGTTGATCAGGTGTAGCAAGGTTGTGTACGGATGGCGCCCCTAACATGCGAGGAAAGGAGAAGGGGCATCTCTCACTCCACCTATCACTCTGCTCTGCCCAAAAAGTGATGTCCTTCTTTGTGAGCACATACCAGTGAGTCAAACTTCTCAACCATGAACACGATAAAGAGGAAACAGATAAACCGCCTCACCAATGAACATATTGCATGCCTCATAAGGACTGCAACAACAAGCTACAAATACAACATGAAGAAAGTTAAGGAAATGCATGCATGCTTCCGCTCATCCCAGCATTAAGGTTATCCAGTTTTTTTGTAATGAAGGGAAATCATCTTGTCTTTCTTGTTGAAAGTTTACATTAAAACTATAGTATGCATACCCCCTATCTAGCTACCTTTTGAATTGATTGATAAGCAGACATGCTATTTATGGCTGGATGTAACTTTTGATACTTTGCTGTAAAAGTGGCTCTCCTATTGATTTTGTCCTATCAGTGTGGCTCTCATGAAAAAAAAAAATAGCGAAGACCACTGATATACACTCTCAGAAAAAAAGGTACAGTGGAGGTACAATTTTGTTCCTTGAAGAACAAAACGTATAACTGTACCTTTAAAGGTACACAATTGGTCCTTAGGGTACAATTAAACCATTGGCAGGCAAGTTCGGACCTAGCGAGTCGCTGTCCTGCCGAGTTTGACTCCAACCCTGAAAGACATCTATAGAAGCTCTTTTTGAGAATTAACAGAGGTTTAGATGTTGATGTTTTATTGAAAATATTTGGTCACCATTGTGGTGATGAGTGTTTTCTTTAGTTGGGCAGTTTGACTCTTAGATTTTTATGCCAGTTTGTGGTTCTTGTTATAGTTTTAACAAATAAAAAAAAGCCATTAAAAAAATTGTCATGAAGAAAAATGAATGATTAAACTCATCACTGACTAAAAATATCAATAAATATAATTCACCAACAATACTTTCTTGCTACAGATCAGGCATTCTGAATTTTGATTTTTAAATTCATTTTAGGGAGAAAAAATGTTGGACGCACACAGATATCAAGAATCAGCATATGAATCTCAACAATGGTGACATACTTAATGCTGAAATGCATGCTGGGAGCCATGAGTTTTATACTGTGGTGGCTTAGTAGGGTTGGAGCTAAACTCTCCAGGATATCAGCTCTCTAGGACCGAACATGTACCCCAGTGACGGACACATGTACCTTAAAAGGTAACATTTTTTACTTTTTTTTTTTGAGAGTGTAGGGTCATTTTTGGGGTTATATTTTCAGTATTTGGGTAGTTTTTGTGTTACCCAGTTCCTAACAACCCAGTGTTTTTTTTGTTTTTTTTTGTGTTAACCCAGATCCTGGGTCAGATATAACAACCCAGTGTTTGGGCAGTTTTGTGTTACCCAGATCCCGGGTCAGTCGTAACAAACCAGTGTTTGGGTAGCTTTGTGTAACCCAGATCCTGGGTCATATGTAACAACCCAGTGTTTGGGAGTAGTTTTTGTGTGACCCAGATCCTGGGTCAGACGTAACAACCCAGTGTTTGGGAGTTGTTTTTGTGTAACCCAGATCCTGAGTCAGACGTAACAACCCAGTGTTTGGGAGTTGTTTTTGTGTGACCCAGATCCTGGGTCAAACGTAACAACCCAGTGTTTGGGAGTTGTTTTTGTGTGACCCAGATCCTGGGTCAAACGTAACAACCCAGTGTTTGGGTAGTTTTTGTGTAACCAGATCCTGGGTCAGACGTAACAATCCAGTGTTTGAATAGTTTTTTGTGTAACCAGGAGGGTATTCCAGAAAGCAGGTTATGTGACATACCTGGGTATGTTTAAGAGTAAGTAAGTGGATAACTCAACTTTCTGTTCCAAAACCGGAGGTAACTTTCAGGGTATGTAAGTAGCCATAGCAACTCACTCTCTGAACATAATGAACATTTTGTGTTACCCAGCTCCTGGGTCAGTCGTAACAAACTAGCGTTTGCATAGTGTGGCGAGGGGGGCGTGGCTCAGCGAGGTGCAAAATGACATACACCTGTGTCTCGTTGCAGTAATTCACAGCGCATGCGCGAGTTGTGAGCACGCTGTTGGTGTTAGAGCTCCGTCGATTTGATTCATAATCCTTGATTTTCTCCTTAACACTCGCTTACAAACGAATATTTTCTACTATTTACAGCGTGTGAATATATCTACGATACGATTCTCTATAAAAAACAATCGGATTGCTTTGATATCACTACTTATATCCGAACTTCCACTACTAGCCGTAGCCCGCTAGCATTGCACGCGTGGTAACTTATTTACACCGGTAGCCGTAGCCCGCTAGCATTGCACGTGTGATAAACTTATTTACACCCGTCACTGTACCGACAATTCGTCATCGTAGCACATCTGCTACAATGCCGAATAACTCGGATGTGTGTCTAATGTTACCTTTGAGTGCAGGCGAGGACACGTTCGAGCTGCATTCGGTGCTGTTGGAGTTGGACTCGGTGGAGAAGAAGATTAGCGACCTTCTAGACAGACAAGCCGTGCTGAGAGAGCGACGATCAGCGCTTGAAACATCACGCGCCGATGCACACAAGTCAGTGGTTAATAACCTGTTGACTCCGAGCTCGTCTACTCCGTGTGTTTCTTTGCACAGGACGCGATCATCCATGGTTTCGTTCACACCGGCACCGACACAGCACCGGGGACCGTGGGTTTTTCCCCAGCGGAAGACGCGAGCCAGGACCAGAGCTAGGACCTCTCCGCCCCTCCCGGTCTTCGAGATCTCCACTCGGAACTGCTTCTCTCCTCTTCGCGAGACGGAACGCAGCGCTGTGGTGATCGGTACTTCCATCGTCCGGCATGTCCACGCTACCTCAGGTAAAGGCAAAGTAATCACTCACTGCTTTCCTGGTGCTCGTGTTCTCGATGTCGCTGCGCAGGTTCCCGAGATCCTGAACGGTGACGAGCGCATCGGAGCTGTCGTGTTGCACACGGGAACGAACGACACCAGGCTGCGGCAGACGGAGGTTCTGAAGAAGGACTACAAGAGCCTGCTAGAGACGGTGCACAGAACATCGCCTGAAGCAACGATCATCGTGCCTGGACCCCTTCCCACGTACCGACTAGGACACGAAAAGTTCAGTAGATTATTTGCTCTAAATGAATGGTTATTGTCATGGTGTAATGAACAGAAGCTGCTCTTTGTAAATAATTGGAATCTTTTCTGGGAGCGACCTAGGCTCTTCCGTCCTGATGGCCTTCACCCCAGCAGAATCGGAGCGGCTCTTCTGTCGGACAACATCTCCAGGGCGTTACACACCACCATATGACTAGTAAGTCCAGATCACAGTCTTTCCTGTACTAACTTAATTGACATAAGTACCAATGTAGAACATTATATAGAAACTGTGTCTATTCCTTGTTTAATGAGATCAAACATTAAATCTACTGTAATATCTAGGAAAAATCTAATTGTGATTAAACCAGAAAAGCTAAATATTAGTGAACAAAAACAATTGTGTCCTAACTTAATTAACATAAGTACCAATGTAGAACATTATATAGAAACTGTGTCTATTCCTCGTTTAGTGAGGTCAAACATTAAATCTACTGTAGGATCTAGAAAAAATATAATTGTGATTAAACCAGAAAAGCTAAATATAAGTGAACAAAAACAATTTCTAAAACTAGGTCTTCTAAACATTAGATCACTCACACCTAAGGCGGTTATTGTAAATGAAATGGTCACAGATAATAGTTTTGATGTACTTTGCCTTACTGAAACCTGGCTTAAGCCAAATGATTATTTCGGTCTAAATGAGTCTACTCCGCCAGGATACTGTTATAAGCATGAGCCCCGTCTGATTGGTCGTGGCAGCGGTGTTGCAACAATATATAGAGATATTCTTAATGTTACTCAGAAAACAGGTCACAGGTTTAATTCGTTTGAAGTACTAGTGCTAAATGTTACGCTCTTAGATGCAAGAAAGAAATCCGTATTATCTCTAGCCTTGGCTACTGTGTATAGACCTCCAGGGCCCTATGCTGATTTCTTAAAAGAGTTTGCAGACTTTCTCTCAGATCTGTTGGTCAACGTCGATAAAGCATTAATTGTTGGAGATTTTAACTTACACGTAGATAACACAAATGATGCATTAGGGGCTGCGTTTACAGATCTATTAAACTCCTTTGGGATCAAGCAAAACGTCACTGGTCCCACTCATCGTCTTAGGGCGTTTTCACACCTACCTTGTTTGGTCCGGATTTTCGGACTTTTCAGTTTGGTCCAAATCAAAATTGCAGGTGTGAAACCTCCCCCGTACCACGGTCCGGACCAAACAGACGAAATTTGGTCCGACGAAAAGAGGTAGTCTCGGTCCGGATCAAACTGAACAAAGGTTCGGTTCGTTTCTAGTGTGAAAGCATTTTCTGTATGGTTCGGACTTACAGGAAGTTCCTGTTTATGTTTAAATATTATAATGTTATTTTTAAATTCAATCTAGGCTACATTGATTATGAAAAGTGAAAATATGCGCAATATGTCAGAAGACAGAAAGTCAGAAATAATTTTGAACGAAATTTTGTATGATTTTGCTTAGAAAGCATTTCTTTAATGGGAATTTCGTTTTGTATAAATTGTATCTTGATTTTAATCAACGTTTAATCAGATAATTGCCTGGATTTAATAAATAACAAGCAAATAATCTATAGCAGACAATAATCGCGGGAGCGATCATGCTTTACACATGAACTGGAGCGGGTCTCAAATAAACCGAAACTCAGCAGGCTACTCGTCTCACAAACATGAGAAATATGTGTATATAAAGCTTGAAATGTCCACTTTTAAACGTAACGAATAAAAAAATAGTCAAGCAATGCGCAATGCGCACTGTTCAATAGTGGCGGTGATATGCGTCCGTTCATTCATTCTTATCAAAGACGCTGACGTCAGACGCACGTCCGTTTACAAACCAATCAATGTCCAGATGCAGCCCACAAGGATGATGACGAGTGGACGCAAGTGCGTCAAGTTAAGTTCTTTAGTGCGCTCGCATGATTGCAATGTGAAACCAAACCAAAACTAACCGAATGTATAAAAAGTATCAAAACATGAACTTCGGTTCGGACCTTGGTGCGGACTTTCAGGTGTGAAAACGCCCTTAATCACACACTAGATTTAATTATATCACATGGAACCAACCCAACCGATATAGATATTAAACCGCAAAGTGATGATGTCACTGACCATTACATGGTAACTTGCATACTGCGTACTGCTGAAATCTGTCATGTTGCGCCACGTTATCGACCAGGCAGAACAATCATTCCAACCACTATAGATAGATTCTCAAATAGCTTACCTGATCTGTCTCAGCTGCTCAGTGAACCCAAACAAACAGATGAACTAGAGGAAATGACTAGCAGTATGAGCAACATTTTATCTAGCACATTAGAAATTGTTGCACCAATTAGATTAAAAAAGGTTAGAGAGAAAACTAAAGCACCATGGTACAACAGTGCTACACATGTTATCAAGAGAGAAACTCGTAACTTAGAGCGTAAATGGAAACAAACTAATTTAGAGGTCTTTAGAATCGCGTGGAGAGATAGTATGTCACGTTATAAAAAGGCCCTAAAAGCAGCCAGGGCTGAGCATCTCCGCAAACTAATAGAAAATAATCAAAATAACCCAAGGTTTTTATTTAACACCGTGGCTAGACTAACAAATAAACAAGCATCGACTGAGCAAAATATTCCGTTACAGTTTAGTAGTAATGATTTTATGAATTTCTTCACTGAGAAAATAGAAAACATCAGAAATAAAATTGTAAATGTACAATCTTTATTGATGTCTTATGATTCAACCGCTACTATCGCCCCTCAAGAACTACTACACCGCTTTACAATTATAGGACAGGAAGAGCTAAATAAACTTATCATTGCATCTAAACCAACAACATGTTTATTAGATCCAATACCCACTAAACTACTCAAAGAGTTGTTACCTGTATTGGAAGTGTCAGGACTCCTGGGTGATCATGTGTGTGTGTGTATGTTGTCTTACCTGTTGGTGGTGGTTCCTCATGGGTCCACTGGCTCCTCCCGCTCGTTTCAGTAATTGTTCACCTGTCGTGTCTCATTAGCTGTTCTCTTTTTATAGCACTCTGTCCTGTCTCTCGTCGCGTGCTCATTGTCTTGGTTGGTCTCAGTCTCGCTGTCCTAGTCCAGTCTGTAGTTCCTGCTGTTTCTTCAGGTTCAGTCGCAGGCATCTGGAGGCTCGTCTTAGCCCGGAGTTTACACGCCTGTGGATCGTGAACGGGACCTTGAGTGAACTGTGCTCTGTTTTCTGGTATTACTGGTGCGCTTTGTTTTCAGGCGAGATCCAGTATCATCCAGGTTCCAAAGAGCTGCTCTTTTCTGTCGGACGTTGTTTTACCTTCTGTCCAGTGTTCTGAGGTTATCGTCAGTCTCCTGCCGGGTGAGGATTTCTTCCCGGTCACCGACCAGAGTGGATTACCTCGTGGGACGCCGCGTGTGGTCTCTGTGCCGTGGACTGTGACTTTTGTGCTTCATCTGATCCTCTCTTTTCTCCTCTATTAAACTTTGTGAACTTGCATCTGGCTCCGAGACTTATTCTGACAGAATGAGCACGCCAACGATGGAGTCAGCGAGTTCGGAGAGTTCGGATCCGGTGTACGCCGCACTTCATCAGCAGGGAGTGGTCATTGAACAGCATTCATCTCTGTTGAATGAAGCTTCCAGAGATTTTCGTGTCCTGTCTGAACAATTTACTGAGCTCAGTACCCGGGTAGACCAGATGGTTTCCCAGGTCGGTGAGCGTTTTCCTTCTGCACCGGTTGAAAGTGCACCTGCAGACCGCGAGCCACACGCGGCGACACCTCCGTCCTTCGACGGCGATCCCAAGTCTTGCCGGGCCTTCTTGCAGCAGTGTTCCCTTGTCTTCGCCCTTCAGCCACGGCGGTTCACCGCTTCATCATCCAAGGTGGCGTATGTACTGACACTTCTCACCGGAAGGGCAAGGCAGTGGGGAATGGCTGTATGGGGAGCCAGGGCTCCGTGCACGGCTTCGTTTGAGGCTCTTGAAACGGAGATGTTGAGTTTATTTGATCGATCGCTTCGTGGGGACATGGCAGCAGCCGAGTTAGTGAGACTTTTGCAACGGACCTCTTCCGTTACGGATTATGCCATCACGTTCAAGACGCTAGCCATCACCTGCGGCTGGAATGACGCTGCATTACGGGCTCAGTTCCTCGAGGGTCTCAAGCCTGAAATCCAGGATGAGATTGCTGCACGGGATCCGCCGACATCTCTAGAGACGGCGATCGACCTGGCGTTGAGGATCGAGACTCGCCACCGTCAACGTGACATCCGCCGGTCGTTTCGTCATCTCGTCGTCTCTGAACCGGAGGAATTCACCGCATCTTCTCTCCAAACGGAGGAACCCATGCAACTGGGCAAGCTCCGTCTGACCGCCACTGAAAGACATCATCGTCTGTCCTGTGGTTTGTGCTGGTATTGCAGTAAGGCGGGGCATATCGCCGCTGTGTGTCCGGTAAAAGAGTCTGCCCGCCGATGACTTCGGGAGTTTTGGTGGGCGTGTCATCATTAAAGTCTCCCGTAAGCTGTACCACACTTCCAGTAATCATAAACTATAAACAGTCTTTTTAGTCACAGGCGTTGCTGGATTCTGGTGCGGAGGCGAGTTTTCTGGATGCCAGTGTGGCCGAATCGTGGAACATTCCTTTTATTCCTCTGTCTTCTTCTCTCTCTGCTTGGACTTTAAAGGGACAGCATATGGCTGTTATCACCCATCGCACTCCCCCTGTGAGTCTGTTTGTTTCTGGCAATCATCGTGAGGAGATCGAATTCTTTTTATTAGAACATTCTCAATCACCCGTCATTTTAGGGCATGATTGGTTGACCAAACATAATCCTCACGTTGATTGGCAGAACGGTGTTGTGTTATCTTGGAAGTCTGCGTGTCATGTTTCATGTCTCGGTCCTGCTCCTTCTCCTGTTGTGTGTTCTACTTTTCAGGTTCCGGATGTTGATCTCTCAGGGGTTCCGGCGGAGTACTCTGATCTGTGTCGGGTGTTCAGTAGAGCTCGGGCCACTTCCCTACCTCCTCACCGGTCGTATGATTGTGAAATCAAACTTCTCTCAGACACTTCTCCGCTCAAGGGTCGCATATTTTCCCTATCTAAACCAGAGAGAGAGGCTATGGATAAGTACATTAACGAATCTCTTAATGCCGGTCTCATTCACCGCTCCTCGTCTCCAGCTGGCGCTGGATTTTTCTTTGTTAAGAAGAAAGACGGGTCTCTTCGTCCGTGCATTGATTATAGAGGGCTGAATGACATTACTGTTAAGAATAAGTACCCCTTGCCTTTAATGTCATCAGCGTTCGAGTTATTACAGGGAGCGCACGCTTATCACTTGGTACGTATTAAAGAGGGCGATGAGTGGAAGACAGCCTTTAATACACCATCAGGGCACTGGGAATACTGCGTTCTTCCGTTCGGTCTTTGTAACGCACCGGCTGTCTTCCAAACCATGGTCAATGAAGTGCTGGGTGACATGATTAACAAGTTTGTCTTTGTGTATCTCGATGACATTCTCATCTTTTCTCCCTCTATGCAGATACACACCCAGCATGTTCGCCAGGTTTTACAACGGCTGTTAGAGAATCAGCTCTTTGTTAAGGCGGAGAAGTGTGAGTTCCACCAGGAGTCGGTTTCGTTTCTGGGTTTTGTCATAGCCGAGGGAGAGATTCGTCCCGATCCCGCTAAAGTTAAAGCGGTCGCAGAATGGCCAGTGCCCGACACTCGTAAAGAGCTTCAGCAATTTCTGGGTTTCGCCAACTTTTATCGGCGTTTCATCAGAAACTTTGGTCAGGTCGCTAAACCTCTTACCGCTCTTACTTCCTCTAAAGTGTGTTTCCGTTGGAATACTGAAGCTCAGGAGGCCTTTGATGAAGTAAAGTCCCGTTTCATCTCTGCACCTGTTCTTTCTATTCCCGATGCGGCGAAACAATTTATAGTGGAGGTGGATGCATCTGATGTTGGGGTAGGCGCCGTTTTATCTCAGCGATCCTCTGTTGACGGGAAAGTGCATCCGTGCGCTTTTTTCTCTCATCGGTTAAACCCAGCGGAGCGAAATTACGACATAGGTAATCGGGAGCTGCTGGCGGTTAGACTCGCTCTGGGTGAGTGGCGTCACTGGTTGGAGGGAACCTCGGAACCCTTTCTGGTCTAGACGGATCATAAGAATTTGGAATATATCCGTTCAGCCAGAAGATTAACATCTAGACAGGCTCGCTGGGCACTTTTCTTCGAGCGTTTTAACTTCTCCCTCTCGTACCGGCCGGGGTCTAAAAACACTAAACCTGATGCTCTCTCCCGTCTGTTCGAGGGTTCCGGCTCGGAGCGGACCGAGACCATTCTCCCGGAGGGGAGGGTGGTCGGTGCCCTCGTGTGGGGAATCGAACAGCGGGTGAGAGAGGCCGGCCGAGAGGGGGAAGTCCCGGAGGGGTGTCCGGCGGGTCGTCTATGGGTTCCTGAGCGTCTACGTTCCGATGTCATCCGGTGGGGTCACGAATCCAAGTTTGTCGGCCATCCAGGAATTCGGAGAACGTTGGCTGCCATCCGTCAACGTTTTTGGTGGTCTTCTATGACTTCGGACGTCAGACAGTTCGTATTAGCCTGTTCAGTCTGTGCTTGTAATAAAGCATCTAATCAACCTCCCGCTGGTCTACTTAAATCTTTGCCCGTCCTCTCCCGCCCCTGGTCTCATATAGCCCTTGATTTTGTCGCCGGCTTACCGGCGTCTAATGGTAACACTGTCGTATTGACTGTGGTGGATCGTTTTTCTAAAGCGGTTCATTTTATTCCCCTGCCTAAACTCTTTCTGCCAAGGAGATGGCTCAGGTTTTGATTAATCACGTCTTTCGGTTACACGGCATTCCGACTGATGTAGTTTCAGATAGGGGTCCTCAGTTCATCTCTCGTTTTTGGCAGGAGTTTTGTAGACAGATCGGCGCTACAGCCAGCCTGTCTTCTGGTTATCATCCGCAGACCAATGGGCAATGCGAACGGGCTAATCAGGATCTCGGTCGAACGCTTCGCTGTCTGTCGTCTAAATATCCGAATTCTTGGTGCCAACAGCTTCCTTGGGTTGAGTATTCTCATAATTCTCTTCCCGTCGCATCCACTAATTTGTCTCCGTTCGAATTATCTGTCGGATATCAACCTCCCCTTTTCCCATCACAGGAACCCGACGCAGCGGTTCCGTCTGCTTTAGCTTTCGTGCGCAGGTGCAGACGCACTTGGAGGAAAGCTAAATCACTCTTGTTACAAAACTCCAGACGAACCAAAGCTGCGGCTGACCGTCACCGGCGACCTCCACCCCGTTATGTGTGTGGACAAAAGGTATGGCTTTCCACCAAGGATCTGCCTCTCCGTGAGCCTTCTCGTAAGCTGGCTCCTCGTTTCATTGGGCCATACAGTATATCTAAGGTCATTAATCCGGTAGCGGTCAACCTTAAGTTACCTCCTTTTCTTGGTCGGGTTCACCCAGTTTTTCATGTATCCAGGGTTAAACCTGTGATTTTTGCCCGGAACAATCCCCCTGTCTCTGCCCCTAAACCCCCCGCCCCTCGTCTAGTGGATGGTGCTCCTGCCTATACTGTTAGGAGATTACTAGATTCTCGTCGCAGGGGCAGAGGTTTTCAGTATTTAGTGGACTGGAAGGGTTACGGTCCGGAGGAGAGGTCCTGGGTTCCGGCCTGGGATATACTGGATCCTGGTCTGATCGAGGATCTCCGTCGGCGACAGGGTGAGTCCCCTCCGTGCCCGTCCGGTGCCGGTCATGGGGGGGGGGATACTGTCAGGACTCCTGGGTGATCATGTGTGTGTGTGTATGTTGTCTTACCTGTTGGTGGTGGTTCCTCATGGGTTCACTGGCTCCTCCTGCTCGTTTCAGTAATTGTTCACCTGTCGTGTCTCATCAGCTGTTCTCTTTTTATAGCACTCTGTCCTGTCTCTCGTCGCGTGCTCATTGTCTTGGTTGGTCTCAGTCTCGCTGTCCTAGTCCAGTCTGTAGTTCCTGCTGTTTCTTCAGGTTCGGTCGCAGGCATCTGGAGGCTCGTCTAGCCCGGAGTTTACACGCCTGTGGATCGTGAACGGGACCTTGAGTGAACTGTGCTCTGTTTTCTGGTATTACTGGTGCGCTTTGTTTTCAGGCGAGATCCAGTATCATCCAGGTTCCAAAGAGCTGCTCTTTTCTGTCGGACGTTGTTTTACCTTCTGTCCAGTGTTCTGAGGTTATCGTCAGTCTCCTGCCGGGTGAGGATTTCTTCCCGGTCACCGACCAGAGTGGATTACTTCGTGGGACGCCGCGTGTGGTCTCTGTGCCGTGGACTGTGACTTTTGTGCTTCATCTGATCCTCTCTTTTCTCCTCTATTAAACTTTGTGAACTTGCATCTGGCTCCGAGACTTATTCTGACAGGAAGAGCCTCTTCTCAATATTATTAACTCGTCTTTATCTTTAGGTCATGTTCCAAGAATATTCAAGCTGGCATAAAACCTCTCATTAAGAAGCCACAATTAGATCATAATAACCTAGCAAATTACAGACCAATTTCAAATCTTCCGTTTATGTCTAAAATACTAGAAAAAGTTGTGTCCGCTCAATTGTGCTCTTTCTTGCAAGAAAATGATATCTATGAAAAATTTCAATCAGGATTCAGGCCGCATCATAGCACAGAAACTGCGCTCGTTAAAATCACAAATGATTTACTTCTAGCTTCTGACCAAGGCTGTATCTCAATACTAGTTCTACTCGATCTTAGTGCTGCGTTCGATACTATAGATCATAAAATACTCATAGATCGACTTCAAAATTATACTGGTGTCCAGGGACAGGCATTAAACTGGTTTAGATCGTACTTATCAGACCGCTACCATTTTGTCTGTCTAAATGGGGAAAAATCCAGGATGATGTCAGTAGACTATGGAGTGCCGCAAGGATCCGTATTAGGCCCTCTGCTATTCTCAATATATATGCTACCGCTTGGTAATATTATAAGAAAACATGGAATTAATTTCCACTGTTATGCTGATGACACTCAATTATATATTTCATCACGACTGGACGAAAACGCTAAATTATCTAAACTGAGAGCGTGTGTTGAAGATATTAAATACTGGATGACGTGTAATTTTCTGCTATTAAATTCAGATAAAACGGAGGTATTACTTATTGGTCCAAAAAACTGCCCACAAAACCTCGCACAATACAACTTTACCTTGGAAGGATGTCCTGTCACTTTATCCACTACAGTAAAAGACCTAGGTGTTATAGTAGACCGCAACCTGACATTCGAAAATCATATTTCATATGTTACAAGAACGGCATTTTTCCACCTTAGAAACATTGCTAAGCTACGTAACATACTATCTATTCCTGATGCAGAAAAGTTAGTTCATGCATTCATGACCTCGAGATTAGATTACTGTAATGCTTTATTAGCTGGTTGTCCTGCATCCTCAATAAACAAACTACAGTTAGTCCAAAACGCAGCTGCTAGAGTTCTTACTAGGTCAAGAAAATATGATCATATAACACCAATTTTATCATCTCTACACTGGTTACCTATTAAGTTCCGTATCAATTACAAAGTATTGCTACTGACCTATAAAGCCCTAAATGGTTTAGCTCCAGTGTATCTAACGGATCTTCTATCGCCCTACAACCCATCACGCGCTTTAAGGTCACTAAACTCTAGGCTTCTGGTCATTCCTAGGATATCCAAGTCCACTAAAGGAGGGAGGGCTTTTTCACATTTGGCTCCTAAACTCAGGAATAGTCTTCCTGATATTGTCCGAGGTTCAGACTCGCTGTCCCAGTTTAAAACTAGATTAAAGACGCATCTCTTTAGCCAAGCATTCACATTATAATTACCTTTTATACTACAGTTAAATGGGAACAACAGCATTAATATAATATTCTGAACAGCAGCTACGCTAATTATTTCCCATCTGCTTTTCTGTTGTTATCTCGGGACACTAGTCCCGAGGTAAATAGTTTGTCAGCTCCAGTTTGTATCCCGCCTCTCATGAAGACTTCGGATGCCCCAACACCTGTGATGAGACGACTCCACGCCTGTGAAGAGACGACTCAACGCCAGCGTTGTTATGGCCTAAATTAATACACGACTGATTATCTTTTTCGAACATTGTTCTTGAACATTGTGTTTCTAACAGTTTTTATACTGTTCATCTATGAAATGCACTTTCTGTAAAGCTGCTTTGAAACAATGTGTATTCTGAAAAGCGCCATACAAATAAATTTGAATTGAATTGAATTGAATTAATTGACATGGGGACAGGATAAAAGCCACCTGGAAACGGGAAGCAAAGGAGAGAGAGAGTGGCTGTGGAAACGTGTGGCTCTGCCTGTGAACTGTAGATCTGGATAAGCGAATTGTGAACTGTTTTGAGCACCTTATGTTTGGAGAGCGCTTAAAGTGAAACTTTGTTTTGTTTGAAAAGAGAACTAAATGACCCACACTTTCCACAGCAAGCCGACCCTGTCTCTTTCCTTCAGTATCTCCTTGAGCATTGTTACACATAGTTTTTGTGTACTCATTGTGCCAAGTGTAAAGTTTGGTGAAGGGGGGGGGTTATGGTGTGGGGGTTGTTTTTCAGGGGTTGGGCTTAGCTCCTTAGTTCCAGTGAAAGAACTCTTAATGCTTCAGCATACCAAGACATTTTGGACAATTTCATGTTTCCAACTTTGTGGAAACAGTTTGGGGATGGCCCCTACTGTTTCAACATGACTGGGCACCAGTGCACAAAAGCAAGGTCCAAAAAGACATGGATGAGCGAGTTTGGTGTGGAGGAACTTGACTGGCCTGCCTCAACCCGATAGAACCCGATAGAACACCTTTGGGATGAATTAGAGCGGAGGCTGCGGGCCAGGCCTTCTCATCCAACATCAGTGCCTAACTTCACAAATGTGCTTCTAGAAGAATTACAAAATTCCCATAAACACACTCCTAAACTTTGTGGAAAGCCTTACCAGAAGAGTTGAAGCTGTTATAGCTGCAAAGGGTGGGCCAACTCCACATTAAACCTTATGGATTAAGAATGGGATGTCATTAAAGTTCACGTGCATGTAAAGGCAGGCATCCCAAAACTGTTGGAAATATAGTGTATGTAATATGTAAGTGCGAAATCCTGCAAAAAGGGTGGACTGCTTAACAGGCAGTATGCCACAGAATGCACAACATTATAACCTTATGTTTTAACAAAACATAAGGACTTAAGGAAAACTAAAAACATTAATCTGCAAAGCATTATGAAAAGACAAAAGAGAGAGTGCTGCTCATGTGTGACCACGAGGGATGAAAATTGCTTTAATTAGATGATTCAAGGCTATTTATCATTTCATTGTATAGCTGGTATTTGAGTCTCTAGTTAGTGTGGTGACCCTAGAATGACCGAATCCATCCTGCTCTGGGAAGGCAGGGATGATCCTGGCCCTCAGGCCCAGGTCCATTTTAATTGGTGTTTTCCTCTGTGATGAAGTAATGAAATTAATTCCTGTGAGCACAAGGGCAGATGTGACACTGGTGAATTCAGTGTGTAGGTTAGTAGTTGACAAATTGTATGGTCATGAAGGTTTTTATAAAGCTTGTAAGGCTTGTATTTATATTCCTCAAACAGTCTGGTCAGGGTTTGTTCTCCACCCAACATATTAAACTAATCAAAGTTGTTTTTTTTTTTTTTTTTTTTGGTTTTATACTACTTTTAAGAAATGTAAACTCGCCACAGAACAAAAATAAAAAAGGAAATTGTGATTTTTTATCTCGCAATTCTGGCTTTTTTTTCTCAGAATTTGATGATATAAACTCGCAATTGTGAGTTATAAAGTCAGAATTGCGAGATGTAAAGTCAGAATTGTGAGTTATAAAGTCAGAATTGCGACATATAAAGCCAGAATTTTTTGATATAAAGTCAGAATTGGGCGATATAAAGTCAGAATTGGGCGATATAAAACCAGAATTGTGTTATATAAAGTCATAATTGCGAATTATAAAGTCAGAATTGCAAGATATGAAGTCAGAATTGTGAGTTATTAAAGGGGTGGTAAAACACATTCTTTCGAAGGCTTGATTGTGTTTGTGGGGTGCACTGTAACGTGTTCATGCTTCAGACCCAGAGCTGACAGCCATGCTGTCTCGGGCAGCCGCGAGCCTCGGGATGAAGTGGAACCCTCCGCCCTGTCCCAAGCGCTCCCGGCTCGATGATTGGTTTTTGGGAGCGTGCGCTGACACCCGTCAGTCCCCGCCCCCAATACCTTTCTTTCCCGAGCTGCATGAGGAAGTTGCGCGGTCCTGGAAGTCCCCGTTGTCTTCCCGCGACCGTTCGGCGACTTCCTCCGCCTTCTCTACCCTTGATGGGGCCGCGGCCAATGGGTACACTGGGGTCCCCCCAGTTGAATGGTCTGTTGCGATGCAACTGTGTCCACAGAGCGCTTCAACTTGGCGTGGTGATCCTAAGCACCCCTCCAAAGCCTGTCGATTCACATCAACCTTGGTGGCAAAATCGTACAGAGCTGCGGGGCAGGCTGCCGCCTCTTTGCATGCCATGGCGATCCTTCAGGTCTACCAGGCCAGGATCCTCAAGGACATGCACGAGGGTGGAGTTGATCCGGGGCTCCTCAACGAGCTGCGTGCCGCCACCGACCTCGCTCTCCGGGCGACGAAGGTGACCGCACGCTCCCTGGGTCATGTGATGTCCAGAAATGTGGTCCAGGAGAGACATTTGTGGCTGAACCTGGCTGATATGCGGGACACCGAGCGAACCCGGTTCCTCGATGCCCCCATATCCCAGGCCGGCCTTTTCGGCGGGGCAGTTGAAGACTTTGCCCAACAGTTTTCAATCGCCCAGAAGCAGACTGAAGCTATTAAACATGTACTGGCCCGGCGGCCAGCTGCTGCCTCCACCCAGCCGCCGGCACAGTCGCCTCAGCCTGCTCCACGCCGAGGACGCCCTGGTTTCAGCTTCCAGGGCTGTCCCGCTGGGTCGCGAAGACCGTCAGGCGCGGCTACGCGATTCAGTTCGCGCTGGTTGCTCCCTGCTTCCGGGGAGTCCGTTTCACTATGATCGGGGCTAATTCCCTTGGCAAGTCCCTGCCACACCTAAGGTTAAAAATCCACCTTCGGCTGGTACCCTAGAGTTCTCCTAAGGCTCCCTTAGGCTTCCTAATGCTTCCTAAGACGCCCTTCCTAAGGCTCCCTTAGGAAACCATGGGAGTCTGGTTTCAGCTTCCAGGGCTGTCCCGCTGGGTCGCGAAGACCGTCAGGCGCGGCTACGCGATTCAGTTCGCGCTGGTTGCTCCCTGCTTCCGGGGAGTCCGTTTCACTATGATCGGGGCTAATGCCCCCATCATGTGAGCGGAGATTGCCACCCTACTGGCGAAGGGTGCGATCGAACCTGTCCCTCCAGCCCGAGATGAACTACGGGTTCTACAGCCCGTACTTCATTGTACCCAAAAAGACCGGTGGGTTACGACCAATCCTGGACCTGCGCATCTTGAACCTTGAACAGGGCGGTCTACGCTACGGGTGGCTGGTAATGGACCAGGCTCAGGTGTCTTCGCTTGCTCGCCATTTCACTCCACGGACTGGATACGTGCGATATTTTCCTCAGGTGAGCTCCCCGAGAGCCCTGAGCTCCTCCAGTACTGTTGACGGTGACATCAGTTCAGTCTGCACTTTCGAGCCCAGACCCTCATGTCCGGCCAGGTGCCCCATGTGCATGGTTCCCCTCCGGCGACCCCCACACAAGTATTTCCACCGTAAGCCTCCTCAGCGAGCAGGTGTCTTTCCCTTGGCAAGTCCCTGCCACACCTAAGGTTAAAAATCCACCTTCGGCTGGTACCCTAGAGTTCTTCCATATGCAGCCCTTAGCGGGTCATATGTGTATTCTCTAAGTCCTCCCCACGGGTAGGCATTTTGGCATATCCACACTGGAATATGCTTCCCAGTGTACCTTGGTATTCCTGTGATAAGTGGGAGTCCTTCGTCCGTACTAGTCTTACGACAGGGTACTCACACTTATGCAGGGCACTGGAAGACAGCTGAGTGGCGTTGTTGTATTGGAACCCCCATTCGTTAGTCACTAACATATGTCGTAGTGACTGAACGAAAGGGAACGTCTCGGTTACGTATGTAACCCTCGTTCCCTGAGGAGGGAACGGAGACGTACGTTCCTTTGCCACATCAGCTGTGTTGCCTGGAACGCGGAGTTCAGTCTTGGCTCCTGCAGCAGTAACATAATGCGATGTTGCCAGCGTACTTCCTTATATACCCACGAGGTGGGGCGGAGTTAGGCATGCAAATTCCGCATGCCCATGGCATTGGCACTCTAAGCGAGTGTAATTGGCTTCTAAGCGAAACCCCCATTCGTTAGTCACTAACGTACGTCTCCGTTCCCTCCTCAGGGAACGAGGGTTACATACGTAACCGAGACGATTTCTTTAAAAGCAAATATCTCCCTTTGCTTTAAACTTTGAACGTTTTAACTTTGCAGATGTTGTTTATGCTCAAACAGCAACATTACACACTAGCTAAAGTTAGAAAAGTGAAATCGTGGTTTAACACCCCTTTAAGTCTGAATTGCGAGATACACTTCCGAGGGTCTTCCCGGCGGGAAGAGCACCAGTCGACGAACAGGTTCCACTGCAGAGCATAGAGGCGCCTCGTAGAGGGGGCTCTAGCTGAAGCGATGGTGTCTACCACTGCTTGTGGCAGGCCACCTAGAACCTCCGCGTCCCGTCCAGGGACCAGACGTGGAGTTTCCAGAGGTCTGGACGCGGGTGCCATAGAGTGCCCTGTCCCTTAGAAAGAAGGTCCTTCCTCAGGGGGATCGGCCAGGGAGGGGCTGTCGCGAGGAGTGTGAGTTCGGGGAACCAGGTCCGGTTGGGCCAATAGGGCACAACTAACAAGACCTGCTCCTCATCCTCCCTGACCTTGCACAGAGTCTGTGCAAGAAGGCTCACTGGGGGAAACGCATACTTTCGTAGGTCCCGGGGCCAGCTGTGCGCCAGTGCATCTATGCCTAAGGTACCTCTGGTCAGGGAGTAGTACCACTGGCAATGGGTCGACTCCGGGGAAGCGAACAGGTCTACCTGTGCAACCCCGAAGTGGTCCCATATCAGCTGGACGCTCCGGGGGTGGAGTCGCCATTCTCCCGGAGGTGTCGACTGACGAGAGAGCTTGTCGGCTGTCTGGTTCAGCGCACCTGGGATGTGTATGGCACGAAGTGACCTCACAAACTTCTGACTCCACAGGAGGAGATGGCGGGCGAGCCGGAGCATGCAACGGGAGCATAGACCACCCTGTCGGTTGATGTACGCAACGGCCGCAGTGCTGTCCAAACGGACCAGTACATGCTTGCCCTGTAGCGGTTTCTTGAACCGGGCCAGGGCAAGACGTACCGCCAGAAGCTCCAGGCAATTGATATGCCAACGCAGTTGGGGTCCCGTCCACAGACCCGAAACTGCGTGCCCGTTGTACGTGGCCCCCCAGCCCATGGATGAGGCATCCGTGAAGACCACAGCATGCCTCGACACCTGTTCTAAGGACACTCCGGCCCGGAGAAACGAGGGGTCTGACCACGGGTTGAAGGTTTGGCGACAGTAAGGAGTCACTGGGACTCGGTACTGACCGCCCTGCCACGCCCATCTCAGGACTCGGTCGTGTAACCAGCGTTGAAGCGGTCTCATATGCAGCAATCCAAGCGGCGTTACCGCGGCTGCAGATGCCATATGCCCCAGGAGCCTCTGAAAGAATTTCAGTGGGACCGCCGTCCTGCCTTTCAAGCAGTTCAGCACAGACCGGACGCGCTACGGAGTGAGGAGCGTCGTCCGGCTGACCGAATCAAGTTCTATACCGAGATAAGAGATCCTCTGCATGGGACAGAGTTTGCTCTTCTCTCGGTTGACCCGAAGTCCCAACAGGCTGAGGTGACTGAGAACCATTTCCCTGTGTTCGCACAACTGCTCCCGAGACTGGGCGAGAATGAGCCAGTCGTCGAGATAGTTGAGTAAGCGAATGCCGCGTTCTCTGAGCGGAACAATGGCTGCCTCTACGACTTTCGTGAAGACGCGAGGCGACAGGGACTGCCCGAAGGGCAAGACTTTGTACTGATATGCCTTCCCCTCGAACGCAAAGCGCAGGAACGGTCTTCAGGTCGATCGCTGCGAACCAATCTTGGGGACGGATGCACTGGAAAATGCGTTTCTGCGTTAACATTTTGAACGGGAGCTTGTGCAGAGCCTGATTCAAAATGCGCAGGTCCCAGATTGGTCATAACCCACCCCCTTTCTTGGGTACAATGAAGTAGGCGCTGTAGAACCCCAACCTCATATTGGCTGGAGGAACCGGCTCGATCGCGCCCTTCGCCAGCAGAACATCGATCTCTGACCACAAGACATGGTCATCGCTGCTCTGCACTGAGGTGAAGAGGATGCCCCTGTACTTGGGAGGCCGGCGTGCGAATTGAATCGCATAGCCGAGTCTGATGGTACGAATGAGCCAGCGTGACGGTCTGGGGAGGCCAGGCCAGGCCCCCAGAGACAGAACAAGCGGGATCATCAGCACCACAGACATACCCGGAGTGAGGCAGCGAGGTGGAGCACTCAGACCCGACTCGGGAGGCCCGGAGGCGGCCCGGAGTGTTGTCTGAGTACTCCAGGTGGGGCAGAGTGTGGGTGTGGAGGCCCGGGGGCGTCCTCGGTGCCCACACTGCTGCCCCCTGGCGAGGGGTGAGAGGGGAGGAAAGAAGTGAAAAGGCCCGGAGGCGTCGCACACTGCCAACATGACCCTCTCGGAGTTCAGGTAGGGAGGAAACTGCTCTTTTGTTGAGAATGTGGGTACCTGCTCTTTTGTTGAGGATGTTCTTGGTCTGGATGACATTCTCCCCCCGGTCCTCCTCCGGGGGGAGGAGGGGTGCGGACACCAGCAGGTCGCCAGGGCAGGATGTTCTTGATGGCCTCCGTCTGCTTCTGGGCCACCGAGAACTGCTGGGCGAAGTTCTCGATGGCGTCGCCGAAGAGGCCGGCCTGGCAGACAGGGGCGTTGAGGAACCGCACTTTGTCAGCCGACTGAAAGGGAACCAGTATTGTGTTATATAAAGTCAGAATTGCAAGACATAAAGTCAGAATTGTGAGTTTTAAAGTCAGAATTGTGTGATATTAAGTCAGAATTGAGAGATATAACTCTCTGCACTCTGTGCTCACCCATCTGGACCATAAGAACACTTATGCACGCATGCTGTTTGTTGACTTCAGCTCAGCATTCAACACTGTCATCCCATCCAAGTTAATAGCCAAACTTGGAGATCTGGGCATCAACACTTCAATGTGTAACTGGATTTTGGACTTCCTAACTGACAGACCACAGAATGTTCGATCAGGATCCACCTGCTCCACGTCCATCACACTCAACACTGGTGTACCACAGGGCTGTGTGCTAAGTCCGTTTCTCTACTCCCTCTTCACCTCCGACTGCAAGCCTGTGTATGGATCTAATTCCATTGTCAAGTTTGCGGACGACACTACGGTGATTCGTCTCATCAGCAACAACGATGAGACTGCCTACAGGGAAGAGATCCAGCACCTGGCCACATGGTGCGCTGATAACAACCTGCTCCTCAACACCACCAAAATGAAGGAGCTCATCGTGGACTTCAGGAAAGAGTCAAGAGGCACACACGACACCATCCACATCAATGGAATGGCTGTTGAGCGTGTCTCCAGTTTCAAGTTCCTGGGGATCCACATCTCGGCGGACATGTCGTGGACAACCAACACCTCCAGCCTGGTCAAGAAGGCTCACCAGCGCCTCTTCTTCCTGAGGACACTGAGGCAGAATCAGCTCTCCTCGGCTATCCTGGTGAACTTCTACCGCTGCGCAATAGAAAGCATCCTGACCAACTGTGTCGCAGTATGGTATGGGAGCTGCTCTGTTGCGGAGCGCAAGGCACTGCAGCGGGTGGTGAAAACTGCCCAACGCATCACAGGGACTCCACTACCTGCTATCGAGCACATCCAGAGGAAACGCTGTCTGCATCGAGCTCGCAGCATCCTCAAGGACTCCTCTCACCCAGCCCACAGACTGTTTTCTCTCCTGCCCTCCGGCAGGCGTTTCAGGATCCTCCGGACCAGAACCAGCAGACTAAAGAACAGTTTTTTCCCCAGAGCTGTCTCTTTATTGAACTCAAACCCCCGTTGATCCACTTCCCTCATAAACTGCTAACTCTCCTACCTCACATCTGCCTTCACTTTGTTATTTGCACTACCGACTGTTTATTACAGTAACAGCTGTTTACTTATGCATCTTGCACTGCCATATCTTAACTGGATTATGCTCATTTGCACTGCCGACTGTATTTATAGTACCAATGTTTACATTTGCATTTTGCACCGTACTTCTAACTGTAATATGCAACCACTTTCCACTGCACTTTTACACTTTATTTTTTCGGATAGCTCTGTCCATAATTTATTGCACTACCCTAATCCGCTGCTATATTCCTCATATTAGCCTAACATATTATTGTATACCTCTATCTGTAAAATTCTGTTTATAGTAATAGCCATCTGTATATTATATTCATAGTACATATTCACCTGTAAGTTCTGTTTATAGTAATAGCCATCTGTATATTTATTCACTGTACATATTCACCTGTAAATTAAGTTCTGCTTATAGTAATAACCGTCTCTCTATTTATACATATTTATATATATTCAGTACATTTCCATGTCCTGCACTTATGCAACCGTTGTATATCCTGCACATGCTGCTATTGCACTTCATGTTAGACCTAAACTGCATTTCGTTGCCTTGTACTTGTACTTGTGTAATGACAATAAAGTTGAATCTAATCTAATCTAATCTAATCTAATCAATGTCTTGCTAATATGTTGCTCACTAGTTTACTTTTAAAATATTGCAAATACCTATTTCCCCAGACAGCACCAGCAAGGCCACAATTCACTGCACTTTATTATTTAGCATATTGAGGCTCCTTGATTGTTTGGTTATATTAGTGCACTGGGCAAACTGGGAATGGAAAGATCACCTTATAGATTACACTACTCAAGGCAACTCAGTGAGCAAACACAGCTCTAATGGGAGGAGGATAGATAGCTTAATCTACTTGGTTAATTAGCCATGCAGAAAAATAACCAGGTCCAGATGGAGTATGCAGTCATTTTCTGCATTGATTTTGAGGAAAAGTCTGCAGAATTCAGCCAAATGGATTCAAACACGGTGAAATGTGTTAAATGGAGCTGAAAGCACTACACTCTTATTGGTAGCTGAAAGCATAAATAATTTATGCTAAAAGATATTCGATTGGCAGGGGATGAGAGGAACTATGCTCGAGTATGAATATGAATGATGGACATTTAAATTCTGCAGAAATCTGTGGAGTCCTGTGAATGCAGATGACATGAAAATAACTCCTGAGTAAGAAATTTTACTTTGCTCAACATCAATCCTGAAATCGCCCCACCCTTGTGAAAAAGACGTGCACTTAAAGTCACCATGAATTCAAAATTGAACTTTTTTTTTTCAAATGGAATATTGCAGGGCAGGATAACCGGGACAACATTCAGCAGACAAGTTAGAAGACAATAGAAGTAATTTTGAAATAACATAAAGATGTAGGCTACTTAAGTTACCTAATAGGGGTGTAACGGTTCTCTGTAAAAATTTGAATCATACAGTTCTCCACGGTTCGCCATGCACGCAGTTGCACCGCGGTTCATCGCAAATCTGACGACGCATCTATAATATGGTTTGTTAAAAATAACAACGGATAAAAAAGGCAGACAGAGTTAGGTTAATGTATTTTTCTGTTGATGGATAGACATTCTGGCTTCCCAATACATTACAACAGAGATGATCAAAGACTTTATTTAATCTATAGAGTGAAGACTATAATATGCAATGTTATTTTATATTTGATTACTTTATTCAATTTCTATACCTGAAAAACCTGAAAAGCATTGTTTATTTTAAATGCATCTTTGCTCTATTGTATCTATTTGTGCTGCTGTTGCTTGTATTTTGATTATTGATTCTTATTTTTCATTTTTATTTGACAAATGTCCTAATTTCTTTAAATATAGCACATAACGAACCATACTGAAACAGTGACCTTAAAACTGTGATAAAAAACAAGTAATTTGAACCTTTACACCCCTAGTACTTAAGTCCTATTTACATATGCCAAAAAGCAATTCAAGTTCAACTAATTAAATGTAATACAAAAAACCTATACAAATAATTTTTGTATACTGCAAATTTTTTTGTACCCAAGTATATTATTTTTGTAATAAGCACTCTTTTGAAAGGTGTACTAAAATGTACTTCCTTTTTACAAGGACAGGTTGAAAGGGATGTTATCAAGGTTTTCTGATTGAAAACTCATTAGACAAAGTGAAAGATAATGAAACTCACAGTGCCAGAGGACCTTTGTAGGAACATACATTATAAGAACTGGGAAACCACAGAAACTCTGCTGATGCACTCAAGAAATACACATCTCCCATTTATTAGCGTTGCGCACTAAACTCAGTTCTTCAGAAGCCCTCAGTCTTTAAGACGAAGTGCCATAATACAACTTCAGAAGATACTGCCATCTTTTCCTAATGTACGGTAAGGTGAGAGGCATCATGTGGAATTACAGTCATTGATCGCTGACGTTACTCTGCGTGTTTCTGCCGTTAAGGGGATGCATGCATTATTGAGTGTCCGACCACAACAGGAGTAAGTCTGTTTTGTAATGAAGCTCTGGAGTATTAACGTATGTGTATGTGTGATAGAGTACAATAGAACAATTTCTCTGTTGTATGCTTTAATGAGAGAGAGAGAGAGAGAGAGAGAGAGAGAGAGAGAGAGAGAGAGAGAGAGAGAGAGAGAGAGAGAGAGAGAGAGAGAGAGAGAGAGAGAGAGAGAGAGAGGGGGGCGGGGGGCGGGGTTGGATAACACATCTTGGGAGCAGTAAATTGCACATTAGATTTTCTCTTCTGGTAAGTTACTGTCTTGGGTTTCTGAATGGACTGAGTACACATTAGCGCAGCTACTTTATGGCTCTTTTTACAAACTAGTATCTAATAATGATGAAACACATCATCATATGTTCAGTGCGGATCCCCACAAAAAAGATGTATGTCTACACTAAACATGACGATAACAACTAACCAGAACATATTTGAGGCCAGATTTACTAACAGCTTACGCCAGCGCAAACCCTCATCTGCACTTTTTTTATTCCTTATTTATTAAACATTTTATATTTTTAACTATTTATATCAAAGCCCAAGATCCGCCCACAATCATAAGATATAGAAATAAGACTTAATTTTTTTATTTGTTTTATTTTTATTAAGTAAAATAAGTGAATAAATATGACAAAAAAGGACCAAAACAATATATATATATATATATATATATATATATATATATATATATATATATATATATATATATATATATATATATATATAGGACATCCAAGTAGACATCGCTGGGGTAGATGGTTCCAACCACAGTTTCAGGATAACCTTTTTAGCAGCAGTAAGGGCAGCGGACAGAATCCTCTTTTGATTGGCATACAGTGACAAAGAAGAATCATCCAGCAAGAGAAAAACCAGTGGGTCCTTTTGGATCTGGGTCCTCAGAAGATCTGTCAATAAGTCCCAGACCGAAGACCAGAACTGCTCAATTCAAGGACAGTCCTAGAACATATGCCTGTTCTGCTACACAGGTGACAAAAATGGATCAGACTTTCTTTTCATTACATATAGCAAACAGGGAGTGGCATATGCCTTATAAATTAACATATAGTGAATAATTTGGTGAGCTGGATTTTTTTGCGGTAACAAAACAATTCCCCCAGACAGTGTCCCAATCAATTACAGTGTCAAGTTCTCTCTCCCAGAAGTCCTCAGTTGGAATGCTTGAGTACTGTCGTACCAAAAGTGCCCTGTTTAGTAAATCTGGCCCTTGATATTTAAATGTACAGTTAAGTTGAGCAGGATTTTGGACTAATAATGTCAGGTTCAGACAACGCAATATCAGCCAGATTTTAGCAACAATGGGCATCGTGAACAACAATGGGCATCGGGACGCAAGAATTTATCATGTATAGTGTCATAATGGACGACAACCAACAACATCGTGAAGAACTAGACTAGTTTTCGTCCCTCCACATCTGTTGACCAATAGGAGTACCGAAGCTCTTCCGTACACAGCTTTCAGACATGGCGAAAAGAAAGACAGACGATGGTATTGGTGCTGCAAGGTGGAACAATACTCCTGCCTTTATGAAGTTTCCTTGAAGGATTATCAATGCTGGCGAGTGATAGAGGAGGTGCTTCAGCAACCTGGTGAGTGTTGGAATTAGCGTTAGGCTAGTACAACCATTGTACCTCTTGTTTCTGGAAGTCAGTCGCTAGTTCCACCTTCTCAATGGCATCATGCACGCCATTAAAGACAGCAGGCAATGAAGCAACGTGTGGTCCATGACAAGAATTTAGGCATCAAAATCGCATAATCTGACACAGGGACTATTGTACAACCCTGCTGAAAAAAAACGGCTAAAAACTGCCTGGCTGGTCTTAAACGTCTTGCAAAATTTAAGACGATTAAGACTTTAAGAAGATTAAGACGATTTGGCCGTCTGATACAAAATTTTGCAAATCCTAAAAGATTCCTCTGATCCTAGGCTAAAATCTGAAGTCTTTGATCGTTAGTTTGACATGTTCCCCGACAGCCGATGACCGTTACAATCAAATTTTACCTGTCAGTGTCAGAAGATTTGGGGCACAGTCCTGCAGTGTGACTTCTCCTACGATAACCGTCAAATTGTCTTGGTTTTCTAAGACAAACCATGACCAAAATGAGCGCTAGAGATTTCTTTGTAGCCACCATTTCAATAACACATGTAATGCAGCTCACTGTCAACGAACGCGTCATTGATTGATTTAAAACTCAGAACGAGTTTTCTTGTGTGCGTCCATTTTTAATGCACCTTGACTATTGTACAGTCTGACATTAATGAAAACTTAGATCTTACAGTGTGACATGAGTTACAGCAGGGATCATGTTCGTACAGTCTAACAAGGACCAATCGTAAAGGACTTTTATAAATCGCACAGTGTGTACGCGGCTAGATAGTTTAAACTGGTTTAAGTTGGTCCAGCCTGGCCAAGCTGGTGTTCAGATGGTTTTAGCTGGTCTCCTAGTTTGACCAGCTAAGTCAGCCTGGTCAGCTAAAAAAAGTGTCCAAAACCACTCGAAAACCAACCTGGGAGACCAGCTAAAACCCAGCCAATCCTGGGTTTAACTGTTTTTTTCCAGCAGGGAAGATGTCTATCCAGCATCATGTCATCTACTGTAGATTTTGTAAAGCTAGAACGTCAAGGATATGTGTAAATAAACTGTGTCAGTTGTGTGGGTTGTGTTTTGTGCAGGAAGATTTATGAATTCAATTAACTTTTGACATCAACTCTTGATATCATTGAACTGACTACAGCAAAGTGTTCACATAATTCAAGATCTCTTTGCATTTTCAAGGATGCATGGGTGTTTTCTTTATTCTTCTGTTGCCTACATTTAAAAAAATTGTCAAACCTGTGAAAGGAGCGCAGAAAATAACAATAAAAATATGAAATGTTATTGAGTTTTCAATGTCTTTAGCTGTGCAAGAAAAAGCTTGACTGTCACAGGTTGCCAGAATATAATCATTAGACTGATAGAGGTGGAATCGCCCACTAGTGCTGCCATCAGCCCAGCTATTACACAACAAGGAGGTGGTGAAATCGTTAAAAATATCTAGCATTTCGAATGATTTGAGCCTTTAGGTTGTCCAATTTTGAAGGAGCAAGCCTAAAAAACACAGAACGCGTATCTGCAATCCATTTTGCAGTTTTTCTATGTAAAACATACGCTAGACAGATGCGTTTGGCAGTTGTGCTCGCATGTTTTCAGGGTTGGGGAGTGACGAAATACATGTAACTTAGTTACGTATTTAAAATACAAAATTTCAGTAACTGTATTTCATTACAGCTACATTTTAAATGGGTGGTAATCAAACTACAGTTACATCTGAAAAGTATTTTAGATTACCAAAGTGATTACTTTGAATTTTAATATCATTTATTTCATTTAAACATTAATGTAAACTGTAACGGTCAATTAATGTAAACAGCAATTGGTGATTCTCAGACTCTGACAGTCTGCAAAAGCATCCTAAGATACATTTCTGCTCATATATTTCATACCCCTTGCAGAATATGCTACATTTTAATAATTTTAACAATATGAGAGGGTTCTGGGATCATACAAATTGCATGTTACTTTTATTTACTGTCCTGAATTAGCTAATTCACATAATAGATGTTTACAAAAACTCCACAAGACAAAATTACTTAATTTATACAAATTACATTTGAATCTTAACTCTCCTGTTGATACCTGGATGATCCACGACTGGTTTTAAGTTTCATGTTAAGTAATTTGTTTAGGTAATTGCAACTTTTTATCTCACAATTCGTAGAACTTTTTTCTTTTTTCTTTTTTCGTAGAATTGTGAGATATAAACTTTTTTTATTTTATTTTTTTCCCTCAAAATTGTGACATTAATAAAGAAAAAATACAAAAGGTAATTGCTACTTTTATCTCACAATTCTCACTTTATAACACACAATTGTGAGTTTAAATCTTAAAAGTCTGAATTGTGAGATAAAAGTCGCAATTACTTTTTATTTTTTATATTTAGTGGGAGAAACAAGCTTCCATAAGAGACAATGCATTAAAGCAGGGGGTGAAACTTTTGAACAGGATGATGTGTACCTTTTTCTTATTTTGCTTAAAGATCATATTTTTTCATTTAGTGCTGCCCTTAAGAAGCTAATAACTACATGTTTCCCAGAAGATAAATTAAGTACAATTTACCTTGTTCATCCAATTCCAAAAGTTTACACACATCAGATATTAATGCATTGTTTTACCTTCTTGAACATCAGTATTTTTTCCCTAAGATTTTCTGCATGTTTCGTGGAAAACTGATGTTGTTTAAAATAATATGCAGAGGAAAACCAAGTCCATGTTTGGTGGTCCCTTTCTTACATACCTTATTAGTATTCCAAAGTATCCTAAAGTATTTAAATTAAGTTACAAAACTTGTGTAATCTAACGAAACATGTCACAAATTACTTTTTAAAGCATGTATTTTGTAATGTTAAAACCAGTTTCAGGCCGGTTTTTCCCTACGCAAAAACGCATTATTTTTGATCTGCCTCCTGAACTACTGAAAGGTGAGGCGAGTCGCGCAAGTCTTATTGGCGGCCCATAAAGCTCTCCTCCTCACAGTTAATGTCACCTTTGAATTGAACCTATTGTATTAATGTGCTCTAAGACGAGCCCTTATCTAGGCAGGTCAGTGGCAATGATGGTCAATGAGCGCTTGAGGGCAAATCACCTTGTTTTACATAAAGGGCTTAAGCTGTGGCTTGCCACGTCCTGTTTACTATGCACTGCCTCTTCATTCCATAAAGGATAGCTTAGACCTATAAAATATAATTTTTCCTGTTTAGCCCAAGACAGTTACTGAGCACACTTTGGATGATGGTTCATAAAAACACACAGTGGGACCCAATTGATATTCAACTCAAAATGCTGACTCTACTGAACTGTAAAATTACATGCAAATCTTGCATATGCACCTAAAAAAGGAATGTGAATGTAAATTATTTTTTTCCAATTTGTAAGATTTAAAAAAAAAATGTTAATGGAAAAGGAATGAGAAATTTGAAACTGACCATATATATTATCATCTGTACATTTTTTGACCACATAATCTTTTATCAACAATGTCATAACTGTCCTGTCATTAGACGCCATGATGCATGTTCAGCCAAACATATTCAGATCTGCTTCCATTATTTCACTTTGAAGGACTCTAGATGTTTTTGCTGTGACAATCAAAAGGATGAGATGTTTACACGCGCTTCCATGAAATTAATGCTTACAGTGTTCAGAAAAATGTCAAAAGAGCCACTCTGTTGCCTACTGTAATTTCAGTGTCAATGATTATAATTCAAACTCTGTTGTCATTAGATCTGTATAGTCTATAGTCTCAAATATACTTTATAATCAAAATATCATAACAGTGTACTTTTATTTACCTCATCTGTCGACATGATTCCGTTGCAGAGCTGGTGCAAACATATCCCCATTGCATGATCAGATGCTTTCTTCACTGCTGTTTTCTCACTGCTGTCATTTTTGTTGTGTTTATTTTGTTATTAAAGGTGCAGTGTGTAGTAATATGAGAATCTATTGACAGAAATGCAATATAATATACATAACTATGTTTTCAGTGGAGTATAAAGACCTCACATAACGAACCATTATGCTTTTATTACCTTAGAATGAGCCATTTCTATCTACATACACCACGGGTCCCCTTACGAGTGAAGTCACCATTTTGTGGTGCCGCCATGATTCTACAGTAGTCCTAAAAGGACAAACTGCTAGCTACTCTCTGCTCTCTCAGACAACAACATTTTTGTCCTGTGTCTGCCACCGTAGCTTCTCTATGTGCTATAGAGGGGGGGGGGGGGGGGGGGGGGGTTGGGTGCAATTTACAGCCTCACCACTAGATGCCGCTAAAAATCACACACTGCACCTTTAAGAGGAAAGCATGCAGCACATATTTACTTCCCTTTCAAGGGAACTCGAGCTGCGTCACCGCTTTGGGAACGCCTCTGCGTGATTGCGTCGTGAAGCACGTATGTAATCAGTCACATAGAGAGACGGAATTTCATGGGCGGGTGACGTCATAGACCCGGAACTATAAAGCATACCGGCAAACACACGCCTACAGCTTCTGTTGTCTTCAACAAGCTCGCTATGTAACATAGTCCTTGTCAGCTCTATGTTTGTGTCTGGGTTTAGACTTTTTTGTTTTCATATAACAAGTTTGCAACACATACTGACACATAAAAGAGAGACACTATGGCGAGTACGAACAGCAGTACAGAAAGTGTGTTCCTCCCTGCTCTAGCTACATTATGAGTGGGGAACACAATTTCCAGCCCCCACATATGTGTATAGAATAATATTACGGGTCTGATGAGACATGGTTATGGTTCGGTGCCGAGGGTGGAGGAGACGCTTGCGAGCCATCTCGCTCCCAATTCGGCATCGGCCATTAAGCCCCGACTTTGCCTACCAAACCATTAAGAGCATCTTGTGCATTTTTTATTTCTTAATTTACTGCATATACGGTTTGTAAGCAGTCCTGGTGGGCAAATCGTACTCGGCATCGGGTCAGGCTGCCGCATACCTGCTCACTATGGCTTCGTGCATGCTAAGCTGACCTGCTGGAAGACCTGGGTGCGTAATGCCAGGTCTCATCTGTTGTGGTGCGGGAGCAGCAGACACCGAGTACGAGCTCCTCATACCGGGCGCAGCGAAACAGAGTGTCGCCACCAGTACTCCCCTTCAAGGGGTGGGGCGGTGGGTGGCGCCCTCAGGCGCAGATTCCCAAGATTAAGACGGATCTGAGGGCTGTCATTATTTCAGGGAAGGCTGTGTCCAAGAAGCCCTGACGCCAGTGGGCCCAAGGCGGTGAGGGTGGTCCCCCCCTGGGGCAGGCGGAGCTCACCTCAGCATATGGTGCCCATCTGCTTTCGGTGCCCTCACAGGGTCAATCCACCAACCTCGCCTGAGTGCCGGGGCATGGAGAGCCCTCTGAGGAGGAAGGTGGCGCTGTCGAGTCAGTTGTTCCCTGCTGGTCAGCCATTTCAGGGTGCTGCACTTGCAGTGCAGAGTACATCAGAGGCCAGTCTCGAGAGGCTGGTACGCTTACTAGATTTCTGTCAGAGTGGGAGAATCTGCCAGATATATCTTAGTGGGTCCTACAGATTATACATTTCTTGGCTCTGGGTATGTCTCGTGCCAAAGAAGGATGGAGGGCTGCGCCCTAAACTAGATCTATATATTAGGATGCTTACACTCATACATCATGTCTCAATCAGGTCCGAGGACCGGTTGTCACAGTAGATCTGCTTATATCATGTTTCTATCCTTCCGCAGCACAGGAAGTACCTGAGGTTCACTTTGTGCACCAATTTCGGGTGCTTCCCTTCGGTCTTGCACTATTCACCCCGCATGTTCAGCAAAGTGTGTGGACTCCTTGTGTATGCAGGGGATCCACCTGTTAAATTTTTTGGAAGTAAAAATAATTTAAATAATAAAAAAGAATGAATAACTAAAATAAAAATGTCAGTTATGCACATCAGGGTGTTTTATGTTAAGTTGTATGTTGTTTAGTTTATTGCATTATGTTAGAGTGATGCATTTTACCTTGATACCCTTTTGACTTTAGTTGTGTCCGAAATGATGCACTATTCACTACACATTTACACTATGTACTTACAATATGTACTCGACCATGTAGTGTGAATGCACTTTGTGCACTGGCCATATGTGTTTATTAGTTCTGATTCATGAAACCATTTGGTGCTCACAATGCAACACTGAAAACAGTCGCCACACAATGTGTGATGTCATGAGAGATGTGCAATGTCACACAAGCATGGCCATTGTCAGAGTAGTCAATAGCTCCTGCAAATAGTTTTTACACATCTGCAGTAACACATCCCCCAAATACTCAATAACAGAACAGCTGATGTGACCGTCAGTGATGCACTGCATTTGTGTGTGTGTGTGTGTGTGTGTGTGTGTGTGTGTGTGTGTGTGTGGTCCAGGTAAACCCTTATGCTATAAGGACAACAAATATCCCCACAAAGATGGCAACATTTGAAATCATAGTCCATAGACAAACAGCTAAATTATGTTTTTTTGAAAATGTAAAAATACAGAAAGCCATTGTGTGATGGATGGTTTAGGGTTAGCGTAGGGGGATATAAAATACAGATTGTACAGTGTACAAATCATTATGTCTATGGAAAGTCCCCATAACACATGAAAACACAACATGTGTGGGTTGAGGATCAATAATCAATCAGGTACTGCAATTATGCTTCCATCACTAATTAAGCGGTTGTCCTCATGAGTCTTTTCAGACACCCATTTAGTGCAATGGACACAGCAGATAGGAAATGAAAGCATAATGTTCAATCTAGTAACATTATACAGGCAGTTAATATGATATACTGCGAAGCTCCTGTTAGTACAAAGAGTTACACTGCAACCGGACATACTTTTCATATATTTTCAGTCAAAACCAGTCATAAGTCGCACAGGTATATTTCTGGCAATAGACAACAATACATTGTATGAGTCAAAATGATCGATTTTTCTTTTATGCCAAAAATCATTAGGATATTAAGTAAAGATCATGTTCCATGAAGATATTTTGTAAATTTCCTACCATAAATATATCACAAATGTATTATTATTAGTAGTAGTAGTAATATGCATTGCTAAGGACTTAATTTGGACAGCTTTAAAATATTTTTTCTCAATATTTAGATTGCTTTCAGATGATATATAAATATCAATTTCAAATAACTGACCCTTATAACTGGTTTTGAGGCCCAGGGTCACATATACAGTTATAAAAAAAAGTAAAATGTATTTATTTATTCTTTTTCTTTTTTTCTTAACAAATGCTAAATCTATTAGTACTGAGAGAGACTGTTTTCTAGCTAATGCAACAATTATACATTATAAATGAGCTTCTTTTACTTCTCAAAAGAGAACACTGTGTGGTTTATCTTAGTGGTTTAAAATATAGCCTAATGTGCTTGAGATTGTTCACACAGAAAATTATGGGAAATGCCTCTTTTAACGTAAAGTATATACTGCATAATAGCGTATATATATATATATATATATATATATATATATATATATATATATATATATATATATATATATATATATATATATATATATATATATATATTTTTTTTTTTTTTTTTTTTTTTTTTAAGACAATCTTCCCATGATTGTGCGGAATTAATTCAGCTTTAGAACAATGAAAATCCGGCCGACGGGGTCAAAACTAGTTTCTCTGAAAGCAGTTTTTTTCTGCTTTAATATCTAGGGGCGGGAGATCATGATCAGGCGCGTGATGCATCTCACCGCCGCAGACGCGCGTGCTATATAAACCCCGCGCGCACCACAACCAGATTACAACCAGCACAAGCTGTCATAGTGAGAGCGAGAGAGGGTACTGAAATCACTTGTCCAGAAGAGACTTCGGAAACAAACGCGCAATGGAGGCTGGAGCGAGAGGGATGCACTGGAAACTTTTTATACTTTCTTGTCTTTTAGCGGACGGGATGAGCCAGGACTTCGGACAGACCCAGTTCATTTGCACGTCCGTGCCCAAGGATATGGACATATGCGCCGCCACACTGCAGAACAGCGTGCCCGGGGAGGATCTCAAGAGCACGGTCATGCAACTGCGAGAGACTGTGCTGCAACAGAAGGAAACAATCATGAACCAGAAGGAAACCATCAGGGAACTGACTTCCAAGCTGACGCGGTGTGAAAGTCAGAGCGCGTCCGAGCCCGGAGACGCGAGGGCCGGCGGACGACGGAAGGAAACGGGCACTAAGAACACAATGGGAGATGTGTCGAGGGGTCCGACGGACACACTGGCTCAACTCTCACAGACTTTACAGTCACTCAAGCAGAGGCTTGAAAACCTGGAGGTATGTTTGTTCATCTGGAGCGCTTTCTTCCATATAGGCTACGGTGGATTATTATTTATTGGAGAGCGCATTCAGATAGGTTCTCACAACTTTGTTTTAGAATAGTACACCACTATATTATAAATGCTGAATAATGGCGCATAATCCTCTTTTAAAAGACGCATTACGTCTATTGAGACTGGTGACTGAAACCCGTAGATTACAATGAAAAAGAAAAAAAAAGCCAGTTTAAGCGCATATTGACAAAGTAAACTATTTTCTGATGACATAGTAACGCGTTTTAGCCTATTATTATGCGTAATAAAAAAAAATCTAAGTCATGTTGTTTTAACGGGGTAAATGCATTATAAACAATATGCCGTTGTTTCCACATAACCCAAATCCCTTAAAATTACTTTTATTTGTGCAACTTAATTTTGGTTGAATAATACTAGATCACATTTGACTTCAATAAATCATTAAATACATTTACTTGTTATTTCAGCACCAGTGCCTTTCTTAGAAGCTTGACGTTTTTAATTAAACATTTATCTCACAAACAGATGTTCACATTTATATTTCATAGCAATTTAGCCGGAATAACAACTCCGTCCAGGCGAACAGCTTAAAGGATCTTCTACAGAACAAAATCGACGACCTGGAGAAGCAGGTCCTGTCCCGTGTGAATGGTTTGGAGGAAGGAAAGCCCGGGGTGCGCAACGAGAGCGAGCAGCGCGGGCGCGTCGAGTCCACTCTCACCTCACTGCACCAGAGAATAACCGATCTAGAAAAAGGTAATGTCCTCGTTTCTGCTCCATCTATCACATACGTGTTGCGTAGATACGGGTGCTTTCCTTACCTGATTTTTTTTCTAAGAGGGAAAAATACTGTTGAGCGAGCCAGCATGGATAATAAATTGCCTTTGTGGTGTCGCAGGAGAGGAGGGGGTCTACAGAGCTGCATTGCTTTGCATATCCAATTCCACCCAACCAGCTTTATAGCATGATTTACAGATTGGAACCAGAGAGTTTTTGCAAGCTCATGCGTTTTGTGAATTTTCATTCATGTGAATCACGTTTTCGTCCGTCATTAAGATGCATAATTTCCTGCAACCTTTTACAGTCTAAAAGGGAACTTTAAGGGGTATGGATTTTCATAATTTACTCACCTTCATTCTCATCCCAAACCAATAAGACATGAATTCTTCTGTGAAGCACATGGATACTTTGCAGAATGTTTGAGCTGACCTTTTCCATTCTGTTTTGAGGGCTAGTTCACCTAAAAATGAAAAGTATCCCATAATTTACTCACCCTCAATCCATGTATATGTTTTCTTCTTCTGATGAACACAATCGGAGTTATTTACACTCACCTAAAGGATTATTAGGAACACCATACTAATACTGTGTTTGACCCCCTTTCGCCTTCAGAACTGCCTTAATTTTATGTGGCATTGATTCAACAAGGTGCTGAAAGCATTCTTTAGAAATGTTGGCCCATATTGATAGGATAGCATCTTGCAGTTGATGGAGATTTGTGGGATGCACATCGAGGGCACGAAGCTCCCGTTCCACCACATCCCAAAGATGCTCTATTGGGTTGAGATCTGGTGACTGTGGGGGCCATTTTAGTACAGTGAACTCATTGTCATGTTCAAGAAACCAATTTGAAATGATTCGAGCTTTGTGACATGGTGCATTATCCTGCTGGAAGTAGCCATCAGAGGATGGGTACATGGTGGTCATAAAGTGATGGACATGGTCAGAAACAATGCTCAGGTAGGCCGTGGCATTTAAACGATGCCCAATTGGCACTAAGGAGCCTAAAGTGTGCCAAGAAACCATCCTCCACACCATTCCACCACCACCACCAGCCTGCACAGTGGTAACAAGCCATGATGGATCCATGTTCTCATTCTGTTTACGCCAAATTCTGACTCTACCATCTGAATGTCTCAACAGAAATCGAGACTCATCAGACCAGGCAACATTTTTCCAGACTTCAACTGTCCAATTTTGTTGAGCTCTTGCAAATTGTAGCCTCTTTTTCCTATTTGTAGTGGAGATGAGTGGTACCCGGTGGGGTCTTCTGCTGTTGTAGCCCATCCGCCTCAAGGTTGTGCGTGTTGTGGCTTCACAAATGCTTTGCTGCATACCTCGGTTGTAACGAGTGGTTATTTCAGTCAAAGTTGCTCTTCTATCTGCTTGAATCAGTCGGTCCATTCTCCTCTGACCTCTAGCATCAACAAGACGTTTTCTCCCACAGGACTGCCGCATACTGGATGTTTTTCCCTTTTCACACCATTCTTTGTAAACCCTAGAAATGGTTGTGTGTGAAAATCCCAGTAACTGAGCAGATTGTAAAATACTCAGACCGGCCCGTCTGGCACAAACAACCATGCCACGCTCAAAATTGCTTAAATCACCTTTCTTTCCCATTCTGACATTCAGTTTGGAGTTCAGGAGATTGTCTTGACCAGGACCACACCCCTAAATGCATTGAAGCAACTGCCATGTGATTGGTTGATTAGATAATTGCATTAATGAGAAATTGAACAGGTGTTCCTAATAATCCTTTAGGTGAGTGTGTGTATATATATATATATATATATATATATATATATATATATATATATATATATATATATATACATATAAATATAAATATATATCCTGGGTCTGCTTTGTAGATTTTAAAGCCCAAAAAAGTGCATCCATCCATCCATCATAAAAGTAATTCATACGGCATACAGGGGGTTAATAAAGGTAAAGCAATGTGTTTTTGTAATAAAAATATCCATATTTATAACTGTAATCACTGGCTTCCGGACACGAGTCTAGTTCCGGCGGAAGAGTAACCTCTGACTCGACGCATGACGTATTGACGAAGAGGATAAAGCAAAACAAAACACAGGTCACGAGTTAGAAGTCTAAAGCGAGAATTTTTAAAGAAAAGGTACAGCAAATGGCAAAAATAACAACTTGTCGTTTAACACGCAAAGCGATTGTATGACTTGTTTAAGACTTAAGAGCAGCATGTTTAACACATTCTTTTATGTTCCTTGGGGGAGATGATATTGTGTGGGTTTGGAACAACTTGAGGTTGAGTAAATTATATGACAGAATGTAATTCTAACTATTCCTCTGCCAGAGACCAGTAATGATGTCTACCATTGATTGCGGCATTTACTCCTTGTTACCTGTAGCGAGCATCAAACAAAAAGGTAGAAATGAATGAGACAAGGGATGCTCCCAGGTGGGATGACAGCACTAGTGTGCTTGTCTTTCCCCAGGCAAAAGAACCAACTAAATCAATAGATTTTTTTTTGTTAGTATTATATCTTAGAAGTATACACCGTGTGTTTTGCTTTTATATGATACATTTATAGAGGGGAATGAACATTTGTTAAAAATTATAGCATATATATGTTCTATATGTATTTGAGAGTTATTTTGAGAGATTGTGTATTTTAGTGCTATGCAGTAGACTGCAATGATAAGAAGTTAAATATTGTTTGAGCTCTGATTTTTAAAAAAAAAAATTTTTATGACAGGTCAAAAGGAAAACAGACCACTGGATAAATTTCAGCTGACGTTCCCTCTGAGGACCAACTACATGTATGCTAAAGTCAAGAAGAGTCTGCCGGAGATGTATGCCTTCACTGTGTGCATGTGGCTCAAATCCAGCGCATCTCCAGGAGTGGGGACGCCTTTCTCTTATGCAGTGCCTGGACAGGCCAATGAACTGGTTCTTATTGAGTGGGGAAACAACCCGATGGAAATGCTCATCAATGACAAGGTACATTCCCACTGTATAAGCATTGGGATAGATAGATAGATAGATAGATAGATAGATAGATAGATAGATAGATAGATAGATAGATAGATAGATAGATAGATAGATAGATAGATAGATAGATAGATAGATGGATGGATGGATGGATGGATGGATGGATGGATGGATGGATGGATGGATGGATGGATGGACGGACGGACGGACGGACGGACGGACGGACGGACGGACGGACGGACGGACGGACGGACGGACGGACGGACGGACGGACGGACGGACGGACGGACGGACGGACGGACGGACGGACGGACGGACGAAAGAAAGAAAGAAAGAAAGAAAGAAAGAAAGAAAGAAAGAAAGAAAGATTGTGTCCTGTGATGGGACAGTGTGTGTTAGACACTGAATTCTTAAAGCAGTCAGTCTGTATCAAAATGAATGTGATATTTAGGTTTCATCTGGGTTTTGCCCTCTTCTGATGTAGGTTGCTAAGCTACCTTTCCTGATCAATGACGGGAAATGGCATCACATTTGTATCACATGGACCACTCGAGATGGAGTGTGGGAAGCTTATCAGGACGGCGTAATGAGGGGAAATGGGGACAGTCTGGCCCCTTATCATCCAATCAAACCACAAGGGGTATTGATTCTGGGACAAGAGCAGGTATGCATCCTCTTTTTACATTCACTCATCAATACATTAAAGTGTGGAAGCTCAAGGTGTTACGCAAAGATGATTTAATGATGAGTGAAGAATACAAAATGGCTCTGTTCCAAAACACAGTGAGCTGCCTACGTAGCAGCATTTTAGGGCATCGCAGGCGTTCTCCCATGCAGAGCTCATCCAAACGGCAGCTGCCTACATCTAGTTGTGGCCAAATTGTATGTATCCTTCTCAAATAACACAATCCCATAATTCATTGAAGCATGCAATGAATTGACATTTTTCAACAAAATCCTATAAATATATATTTATACAAATTGCTATTTACTCGATATTCGATGATTTGTATTTTAGTGTCGTAAGTGAATCAAATGATTATTTAGCTTAAACATATTTAGTGATGTGATATAGTGATATAGCACTGCGCATCCCCATATTATATTTTGACGAATTTGCCGAATGTACTATTAAGTTTATCCTGAATGGACTTTTCGTACTATAAAAGTAAGAATGAAACAGTCGCCGTTTCACATTTTTCCCCTCAAATGCTGAAGCTACTGTTTATACAGCACACAGCGTTTCCGTGACTGACTAAAGCATGTGAATATGAGGCACGCTATTGGTTGTCAGTTGCTAAGCATCTAGTCATAACACTGTTTTGTTTCACACTGTTGACGTTTGGCACAAGTCCTGAAAAGTGAAGCCAAAGGGTCTCGATCGCCCCTAGGTGGCTGGAGTCCCAGTATAGATCATAAACCCCACCCTCATCATGTAATGTAATGGGACGTGATACAAACTAAACAATCAAATTACACTTCAAATAATTTTCTATCATTCAAGGAACCTTTTATTACGCTGATGTAAATTCAAGTGTTCGTTTTTTCGTTTTTTAAATAAGTTTGGTTTTAGTTAGTTATTTGATGCTATAAAAACTGCAAGTGTGTCACTCAGAGAAGCTGTCAATCACAGCTGTCAATCATGACGATTGACAGCTGTGATTGACAGCTTCTCTGAGTGAAGTAGTCACTGAGGCACTAACAGAATTTTTTCGGGATTTTCGGGAGGAGATTGGAGCTGCAACTTTAATTTCTACAATTCCATAACTGTTTATTTTACACCAACTGAATGAGTTGTTCTGCAGTAAACTTTGCTGTGAGAGTGTGGACAGGGTTTTGATATCGCAGCTCTACTCCCTGCTCTCCACTGTGCAGACTCTGGTCCAAAATCAGCACAAGAAGTCAGCGCCATGTTGGGACATTGGCAACTTCACTTTTCTTCAGTGGAAGAGAGTGAAGGCACATAGTCCATCTTTTTTACGGTCTATGGTTTGGCACTACAATGGGGGGTTAAACAACACATGTTCTAAATTAACGTGTGTGAAACACTCCTTAATCCGGGGTTAAAAGCGGGGTTTATAACGACGATAACCCAGGGTGCAGTATGTAATATTGGCAGTTAGTGGTTGAAATGGGTACTGCAGTCCAAATTCAAAATATTAGAGAGAGTTGTTTCTCCTTCCCCCTCCTCCTCGACACTCATGTGGATTGAGATTGAGTACACGCAACAGGAGTGAGCACAATTGACAATGGAAGGCAAGGAGACTTAAAGGTACAGTGTGTAATAGTTATGAGGATCTATTGACAGAAATGCAATATAATATAAATAACTATGTTTTCATCGGTGTATAAAGACCTTACATAATGATGCGTTATGTTTTTATTACATTAGAATGAGCCATTTCTGTCTACACACACTGCAGGTCCCCTTACAGTGAAGTTGCCATTTTGCGCCGCCATGTTTTTACAGTAGCCCTAAAGGGACAAACTGCTCTACAGAGCGCTGAGTGCTAATCTCAGTCTGCATTTTTGTCCTGTGTCGGCCACCGTAGCTTCTCTATGTGCTTCGAAAGGGACGTGAGAGGTGGACAGTTGCAGGTTGCAACATCACCACTAGATGCCGCTAAAATTTACACACTGCATCTTTAAGGTCCTTGCACACTGAGTCTGAAAATTTTGCTTGTATGGTGTCTCCGAATTGTCAAAACACCTCTCAAAATGCTTGCTACGAAATCTATTATGACGGACGAAAGTTTCGGAGGCAGAGTGTAAACGTGATTGATACCACGTGAGATTGTATTTTTTTTGTATTTTAATTGTATTTTGGAGTCAGTGTGCAAGGACTTTTACTCTGTAAGTTGATTATATGATTTAGCTGCGTTTTAATACGCTCCTGTTCATAGAGATTTTTAGATGGATGCCGAGGCTTTTTAGGTCCGGTAGAATCTGCGATATCTGACCCAGTTTGTTCACTGGCTTCCATTCTTGTAATATGCTGTGTTTTCCACCAAATGGCAACCCAGGGGTATTGAAATACTATTGGGTAAACTGGCAGTGGGCGGGATCAAACAGACCAAAACAAAAACAGACATTCTGACACTAAACGCACATTTAAATTTAGAATAACTGGCTGTAAGCATTGTTTTTCTTATAAACAAGTATGTGAATTCATGTTTCCTAAATATATGCAAACATATAGCATTTCTTTATCACAGTCAAAACATTACAGCACCTTTAAGTACAGTGTGAAAAGTCCTAAGAGGTCCACACACTTGGTTTAGTAACAGAGCCAATTGTACGAAGATATCATTGTAAACAGTCAGTTCTAAAATACTCTATAGCACAGCCAATAGACAAGAAGGTTTTGGCTCATTTTAAATGGAGAGACCTTCAAAGACGACTGTAGGGATGAAACGCATTTATGAATCATTTATGGGCAAATGAGCTTCAAAGGTTAACGGGGACTAATCTAATGTCTTTGAAGGCATTCAGCGTTTATTCTATCAGCATCTCAAATAAATGTTATCTACCTGCAGGACACTCTCGGTGGAGGGTTTGATGCTACTCAAGCGTTCGTCGGTGACATGGCCAATTTCCACATTTGGGACCGAAAGCTGTCCGTGGGAGAGATTTATAACCTGGCCACATGCAGCAGCAAAGCACAAGTGGGAAATGTCTTCTCTTGGTTGGAAACCAGCATTGAGATCTACGGAGGGGCTTCAAAATGGACATTTGAGGCCTGCCGCCAACTGAACTAAAGAGCACAGAAATCTCCCAGCCAATGGGAGATACGAGTTACCAGGTGTCTGTTACCAAATCATTCATCTTTAAAGAACATTTTCAATCAAGGCTGAACATGGACATCAATATCAACTGGAATTTTCTAGCTATTTCAGTATTTGTTGTCTCTTAACACTTCTCAGTCCTAAAAACAATCACGTCTTTGTCAGTTATTTTGGGATCTTGAAGGCAAAAGCTGGGGTTGGTGATAATTCAGAGTTTTAGCTTGAAGGCACTGTGGTTCTGCTTTGGGCAAGCAACGCCTTACTGGAAAACTACTTAACGTGATACGGCTCAGACTTCCATCTTAACAGCCTGGATCATTTGACCACTCCCTTCGTACAGGAAGCCATGTAGTCATGAAGTAGATTTCTGAACCACTTAGGTTACTGTTCTCCATCAGGATTATTATATAGATCTATCCACTGCCTGGGATACTCACTGTGAACTTCGGATGTAGAATGTAAAACAAACAAAGCTGAGTGTGTTATCCATTTTTTCACACGCTTTTGTTCTGTCTCATCACCTCCTGCTTGAAGCATTTTTCTTTGTTCTTTTTTGTTTTTTTTTGGTGTGTTTGTGTATGTGGGTGTGGGTTTGTAAAAAATTACTTGATAATTGCCAACACATTTCAAGCCTGGGTGCCTTGGGCTGTTGAAAAAGATCAGAATTTGACACATTTGTCATTATTTGCTGTGTACTTCTATTTATCTCTTTCTTTCCTTGTGTAACTACTGATACGTTATGTTGATTACAACTTGTCACAATTCAAATGGTCAGGCTGGTAATTCAAACTTTAAATCGTGGCGTGCTCGGCAAGTGTTTGTATTTTTCAAGGAATGTTACGTGTACAGAAAACAGCATGAATATCTAAATGCTGCAACAGCATCAATGAAAAACTGCTTTTATTAGCTCATTTTGGGTTGAGATTTTATACTGTATTGTTATATGCTAAAAGCATGGCAGCACTGAAAGATGAAAAAGGTCTAAATTTTGTAATAAAATTGTTATACAAAAAATAGCAAGTGTGTTAGTGCCTAAATTATTGATTTGCAATTAACAAATGCCATGTGCAGACAATATGTGCCTGGAAAAATGCATTCAAGAGTGCAAAAGTTTGGGGGAAGGTAAAAAAAAAAAGTTGCAGTCAAAAGTGACGCTAAAGACATTTATAATGTTACAAAAAATGTCTCTGTGCTCTTTTGAACTTTTTATTCATGAATCCTGAAAAACAAAACATGGTTTCCACAAAAAATATGAAGCACAGCTGTTTTCAATGTTGATAATAATCACAAATGTTTCCTGAGCATCAAATCATCACGTTAGAATGATTTCTGAAGGATCATGTGACAATGAAGACTGGAGTAATGATGCAGAAAATTCAGCTTTGATCACAGGAATAAATTACATATTAACATATAAAACGTTTTAAAATTTAAAATTGTAATAATATTTCACAATATTAAAATTTTTACTGTGAGCAGAAGACACTTTCTTTAGGAACATTAAAAGATCCCCAAACTTTTGAACAGTACATTTTATACCAGTGGTCTCACATAGCTAGACTTTTAAATATTGGCATAATCTTTGGTTTGGTTTAGTGTTGGTTCTGGGAACATAATAAATGTCCAGTTTTCTTGACATTAGAGGAACTTTTTAAAAGGTATGATGTTCATCAAACGTTCTTTCAACTTACTTTTGATTAACAATTTAACATTATAGGAACATTGATTTGTAACATTCCAAGAACATAAAAATGTCCAGTTTCCTTAATGTTAGTAGAATGTTATTTAAAGCTTAGTATGATGTTCCTGAAACACCTGCTGTGAACAAGCACTGAAAGAAAGATAAATAAAAACACAAATTACAACTTTCTTCAGCCACATGAAATCAACTGAAGATAAAAAAAGATGTCAGACGTCAGAAGTTCTTATTGAGAATTAACAAAAGTTTAGATGTTGATGTTTGGTTTAAAATGTTTAGTTTGATGTCACCATTATGGTGATCAGTGTTTGATTTAGTTGGGCTCTTGACCCTTGACTTTTATTAAGTTACTTTTTTCAGCAATTGCAGGTGTTTTCAGAAAACATTTCTGTATTGATAAAGCTGATCAACATGGCTGCTTTAATGGTCAAATGACTGCATTAAAGTGTTTAAACAACTACAATTTCTGTACTTTTGGAATTGAAGCATTTTTTGAGAATAACCTCAACAATAGTGACAATCAAAAAATAATTCAGCTGCATAATTTATTCATGCCGCAATGCATGCGTGTTTTGTATGCTGGCATGAAGCATGTCACCATAGTTGTGTTGCATATGCATAATGTTGATGTCTGTGAGTGTATAAATGGCACAAAACATGTTTTAAACAGAACATTAACAATAATAGTGTTATTTATATGCTCCCAGGTATCAAAATTTAGCATCTGAAAAGCAACAATGGTGTTACAAATTATCTTTATCACATCACTGAGTTTAATACTTTTCAATAATGCTTCTATTCCGTAAGTCAACAATCACAGAAAAATCTGTTTTTTAATCCACTTCATTTGACCATTAAAACAGACATGTTGGTCTGCTTTACTAATGCAGAAATATTTTCTGCAAGTGTCACCATAAATGAAACTTTTTCAACCACACACCAACATCTAAAGCTCTGTTAATTCTCAATGAGAACTTCTGTAACCAAATAACAGAAATAAAGTTTGGTTAGTAATAAGTGAAGATGGTAATGCTGTTTGTGAAGTTTATTCATCCTCTGTTGAGATCTTCAGAGATTGAATGTCTTCTTTTATCTTCAGTTAATTTAATCTAAGGCTGTGGTTGAAGAAAGTTGTAGTTTGTATTCTTATTTATCTTGCAGTGCTCATTCACAGCAAGTGTTTGAATGATTGAGAGATAATGTTTCAGGAACATCAGACTAACCTTTAAATAACATTCTGCTAACATTAAGGAAACTGGACCTTTTTATGTTCTTGGAATGTTATAAATCAACATTCATAGAATGTTGAATTGTTAATCAAATTTAAGTTGAAAGAATGTATGAGGAACATCATACCTTTTAAAACACGTTCCTCTAACGTCAAGGAAATTGAAAAAAGGAATTTACATTACCAGAACCAACACTGAATATTTGGAGAATGTTCTAATAAAAAATAGGTTAGCTGGGATGGATGCTGTCTCATGTTACAATAACGTACTCTTGACATTGTCATTAAAATAACGTCATAGAAACTGCATCAAATTAACTATAAAAAAGAATAGAAAGTCGTGTCTGAAAGCTATGTGCGCTGACGGTGCCTCCATCCTGCGTTGCCGCCCTTGGCAGCTGCCTATATTGCCTATGCCAGAATCTGCCACTGTTGGCTGGCATAAGCAAATCATTATCAGATTTGAAATGTCTACAATGACTAATCACCCAGGCTCTGAAACTTTGACTACAAAAGTACCAAAAAAAATTTTGTTTCTCGACACACTGATAAAAGCTTTGCATAGCTCTTGGAAGTTGCATGTCAGACAGTCTGATATGATCTTCATAAATGCTCTTTGGTTGTGTGCTAAATATGTATCAAACAGTAAAGGGACTGTGAGTGGTTGGTGGGAAGTTGTCTCCGAGGATAAGAGACTATTTTACCAGTAACATTTGATTTGCTAGAATTTTCTCCACATTTGTCCAGCAATCTGTGACTAAAGCGCTTCTGGCTACACAAGCTTGATATCATTCATTGTTGGATTCTGAAATGTGTCAGAACACAATTCATAATGTAATGCAAGAAGCACAGCAACTTTTTTGTTGCGGTTCCTCATAAATTTACCAACCAACTGGGAAAAAGCAGAACACAAATACATTGTATAGCCAAAAGTGTTGGGACGCCTGCCTTTACATGCACATGCACTTTAATGACATCCCATTCTTAATCTGTAGGGTTTAATATGGAGTTTGCCCACACTTTGCAGCTATAACAGCTTCAACTCTTCTGGGAAAGCTTTCCACAAGGTTTAGGAGTGTGTTTATGGGAATTTTTCACCAAACTCGCTCATGCCTTTATGGACCTTGCTTTGTGCACTGGTACACAGTCATGTTGGAACAAGAAGGGGCCATCCCCAAACTGTTCCCACAAAGTTGGGAGCATGAAATTGTCCAAAATGTCTTGGTATGCTGAAGCATTAAGAGTTCCTTTCACTGGAACTAAGGGGCCAAGCCCAACCCCTGAACAACGATCCCCACACCATAACCCCCCCTCCACCAAACTTAACACTTGGCACAATGCAGTTAGGCAAGTACCGTTCTCAAGGCAACCACCAAACCCAGACTCGTCCATCGTATTGCCAGACAGAGAAGCGTGATTGGTCACTCCAGAGAACACGTCTCCACTGCTCTAGAGTCCAGTGGCGGTGTGCTTTACACCACTGCATCCGAAGGTTTGCATTGCACTTGGTGATATAAGGCTTGGATGCAGCTGCTCGGCCATGGAAACCCATTCCATGAAGCTCTCTACGCACTGTTCTTGAGCTAATCTGAAGGCCACATGAAGTTTGGAGGTCTGTAGCTATTGACACTGCAGGCGACTTCTGCACATGCGCTGACTCCGCTCTGTGATTTTATATGGCCTACCACTTTGTGGCTGAGTTGCTGTTGTATCCAATTGCTTCCACTTTGTTATGATGCAACTAACAGTTGGGATATTTAGTAGTGAGTAAATTTCACAATTGGACTTATTGCACAGGTGGCAACCTATCACAGTACCACGCTTGAATTCACTGAGCTCCTGAGAGCGACCCATTCTTTCACAAATGTTTGTAGAAGCATCTGCATGCCTAGGTGCTTGCTTTTATACACATGTAGCCATGGAAGTGATTGGAACACCTGAATATATTTGGCAATATAGTGTATATTAGCATTCCAATATTTAAGATTACACAGATATTCATGTTTTTGACAGAAACTGATTGGGGCTTTCAGGGACACCTTTGCAAATGTTTCAGCACACCTGAAACCCAATCTTCTGTTCAACTAAGAAGGTTAATTTTCTTTCCTTTGATTGCAACATACTTCCATTCCAAGTTCAATTCAGTGTTATTATATTTATTTATTTAAAATTGAAGGTGCTTCCATGCATACGATTGCCAAATAATTGAAGATTTCATACAAAGGTGTCCAAACTGCTTTGAGAAAAGAGGGCAGATTTTAACAAAGACCAAGTACTGCTCAAGCGGAGACATACAGCAGAGTAAAAGACATCTGGACTTAGAGGAAAGGTTTAAAAGCTGAAACTGAAAAATAAAAAGAACACAAACACTGGATGGTGGGTGACTGACAAGAGTATTATGGACAGATGAGTTTGAGGGGCATAATGCAAATGAATGGATGCTTGACGCCTTCTGTCAAGCATGAATTAAGTGTAATGGTACGGGTGTGCTTTGGTACTGCGTGCTGGGAGATTAATACAGAGTGCAAGGAACAAGAAATTTTACCGTTCTATTTCACAACGTCATGCCGTTCCCTGTGGTCAGCACTTAATTGGTTTAAATTTCATCATGCTGCAGTACAAAGATTTGAAGCATATTTCAGAGCTATGCAAAACCTATTTGGAGAAGAAACAGAGAGCCAGAGTACTGTCTTTGAAATAGCCTGCATTATCACCAGATTTAAACCCTACTGAGCTCCTGTGGGACAAGCTTAAGTGTAAGGTCAGAGAAAAAATGCCCTACAAGCCAGTCGCACCACTGGGAAGTGCTGCAGAATGTGTGGGTTGAAAATGGTCCCTGAATATCTTTAAAACCTCACTGTTAGAAAGTTACTGCAAAGCTGTAGTATGCATGGCTGCATATGGAGAATTATTTGATGAATTTTAATAATAATAATAATAATAATATATATATATATATATATATATATATATATATATATATATATATATATATATACACTCACCTAAAGGATTATTAGGAACACCTGTTCAATTTCTCATTAATGCAATTATCTAATCAACCAATCACATGGCAGTTGCTTCAATGCATTTAGGGGTGTGGTCCTGGTCAAGACAATCTCCTGAACTCCAAACTGAATGTCAGAATGGGAAAGAAAGGTGATTTAAGCAATTTTTAGCGTGGCATGGTTGTTGGTGCCAGACGGGCCAGTCTGAGTATTTCACAATCTGCTCAGTTACTGGGATTTTCACACACAACCATTTCTAGGGTTTACAAAGAATGGTGTGAAAAGGGAAAAACATCCAGTATGCGGCAGTCCTGTGGTCGAAAATGCCTTGTTGATGCTAGAGGTCAGAGGAGAATGGGCCGACTGATTTAAGCTGATAGAAGAGCAACTTTGACTGAAAAAACCACTCATTACAACTGAGGTATGCAGCAAAGCATTTGTGAAGCCACAACACGCACAACCTTGAGGCGGATGGGCTACAACAGCAGAAGACCCCAACGGGTACCACTCATCTCCACTACAAATAGGAAAAAGAGGCAACAATTTGCACAAGCTCACCAAAATTGGACAGTTGAAGACTGGAAAATGTTGCCTGGTCTGATGAGTCTCGATTTCTGTTGAGACATTCAGATGGTAGAGTCAGAATTTGGCGTAAACAGAATGAGAACATGGATCCATCATGCCTTGTTACCACAGTGCAGGCTGGTGGTGGTGGTGTAATGGTGTGGGGGATGTTTTCTTGGCACACTTTAGGCCCCTTAGTGCCAATTGGGCATCGTTTATATTCCACGGCCTACCTGAGCATTGTTTCTGACCATGTCCATCACTTTATGACCACCATGTACCCATCCTCTGATGGCTACTTCCAGCAGGATAATGCACCATGTCACAAAGCTCGAATCATTTCAAATTGGTTTCTTGAACATGATAATGAGTTCACTGTACTAAAATGGCCCCCACAGTCACCAGATCTTAACCCAATAGAGCATCTTTGGGATGTGGTGGAACGGGAGCTTCGTGCCCTGGATGTGCATCCCACAAATCTCCATCAACTGCAAGATGCTATCCTATCAATATGGGCCAACATTTCTAAAGAATGCTTTCATCACCTTGTTGAATCAATGCCACGTAGAATTAAGGCAGTTCTGAAGGCGAAAGGGGGTCAAACACAGTATTAGTATGGTGTTCCTAATAATCCTTTAGGTGAGTGTATATATAGTGTTTGAAATGTATCAATGCACAGACTATCATTTCTATACTGACTATAATCTTGCTAAATAATAGTACCACTTTCATTCTAAACATAAATATGTTAATTCCAAAAATGGTAATTCTAAACTTTTGAATGCTAGCGTTTATTATCCTGCTCTAAATAACATAAAGCAGAGCCATTAGTGGACATATTGTGTTTCCTCCACATCATCCTGAAATATATGCCCTTCCCCCAACATGCACATCTTCCAGCATCCTTCCTATTCACAAGTGTATTGCCCGGATAGATATATCTGGCCCTTGAGATGACCTCAGACCAGATCACTGCCGCCCTTTGTGTTGGACCTGGTGCTGAAATCTATTCATAGTAAACAGATCCGAGCTTCCATACAGCAGCTATGGTATATCCAACCCAATCTCATAAATGTTTTACGAAGTGGCGATTTTGAATGAATTCATACAAGAAATCATAATTTAAAAAAAAAATGTATCATGAAGGTCCAAAAACATAACCGTCAATGGGACGAATTCATATGAATTAGCCACCAATTTGCCAAAACATAAAATAGATACATGATTTTGTTGGCACATCTAACCTGAATAAGTAGTTTTTTCCATCAGTACCGAACGTTATTTGACAGTTGAGTTGACTACTTACTTTAAAGCCCAAATTGTCAAAATTATATCATAAGAGAACGGAATTCCAGAGGGGAATGATATTTTCAGATTATGCGTGTGCTCCCGTCCCATTGTGTCTGTAATCATTTTACATCGGCACGGACGTGCCTGGAAAAAAAACGTGCGCACGTCTGCATTTAAAATAACGAACTTGAGTGCGCAAAAGTCGCGACATGTGAACTGTAGAGTGCAATCTGAATGCAGTGTGCCTTAATCTAGTGCAAGAGCAGAATAGAGTCTATTCCAGAGGAGAATCAAATTTTCAGATTATGACTAAAGATTACAAAAAATTAATCTTGCTGCAGCGCAGATGCGTCTGGAAAAAACGCACGCACGTCTTTAAAATAACGAACTTGTGCGCGCAAAAGATGCAACATGTAAACTGTAAAGTGCAATCTGAATGCAGTGCGTCTTAATCTGTTTGCCATGGAAGAAAGCACAGAAACACGGAAGGCGAATTCAGGGTAGGATATGTACCAAAAAAACAGAGAGACAGGTAATTTAGGTACAAAGCAGAGTATTAAGGGCCATTCACACAAAATGCATTTTTGTGGTTAAAACACGAGACGCTGGTCTAGAGATGCATTTTTTAAAAGTTGAACTTCTTTTGAGCAAGTGAGAGCTGTGTAGAACATTGTGTCATGTGCGAGATGTTGCAAAAAAAGCAAAAAAGATTCTTCCAAACCATGTAGGGTGAATTCAGGGTGATTGGGACACTTTTTGCGATTGAGATGACTTGGAAAAAGTATCCCAATCACCCTGAATTCCCCCTATACAAAAATGTACAGGCATTTGCGAACTGCACACCATACTAAAAGAGTTAAAAAAGTCATTAAGGAATAACCGTCACAATATCATTTATGCAAAAGCTTCCAAAACAATATATACACACGTATACACAAGTATGTGTGAAAGAAAATATTGTTTAAATTTGTGATTAAAATCAAAATCGCAATATTGATAAAAAAAATTGTGATAGATTGTTTTTGTCCATCTCGCACAGCTCTAGCCTCCGGCGACCTGAGCTCGAGTCCCAGCTCGAGGTCCTTTGCTGATCCCGTTGCCCTCTCTCTCTACGCCACACTTTCCTGTCAAAATCTGTCATATCCAATAAAAAGGCACAAAAAGGCCAAAAAAATAACTTTAAAAATTTTGATTTGTGGACTGATCATGGATGCACTCATGACATTTAAAAGTTAAAGGCCGTGACACACCAAGTTGAGAGTTGGGCACTGGATTGCCATTAAGAGTCTGTCAGCTCAGATTTTGCAGTGCGTTCCACCCCGGTGCACTTGACAGACCCTATCACAACTTTTGGGGTGACATGTTGAATCGGCGTCGGGCAGTCGGTAAAAAAGATCACTCTGGCTGTTCAGCTTAGAGAACTAGAGCACAAGAAGAAAAATGAAAATGATGAAAGAGAAGAAAAAACAAAGACCAACTATATTATTATTCATGACCAACAATATGATTAATATCCAAAATGGTAAGCAAGCACTGCTTTACTTACAATTTGTGCAGCCGCAATGCTAGTTTCAGTTCCCTTTCGAAAGGGGACTTACACTGCGTCCTCTAGAGGAGACTTTGGGGAATGTCTCCGGCGGTGTCTGAAGCACGTGTTTAAACGTGACAATGTCATTTGCCGACAACAGTCTGTGACGTCACTATTGGTGAGACCATGAGTATAAAAGGGCACCTATATTAGACGTCATCAACTTCTTTGTCTTTAGGATCTGTTTGTTTGCTTATGTGTGAATGTGAACACCATGAGGAAACACTGTTTCAACAAGCATGTGCGTCTTGTTCGCTTTGTACGTGAGTGAGGAGCATGCACGTTTAGTTCTTGAGGGAGGTGAATGTGCACATTGTGAGGTCATCCCTATTCTCTACGGATGTGGGATGTGCATTTGGGTGGAATGCCTTCAACTCGTCAAAGAGGTTGGATGTGTTGGGTAGGTTTCCTCTCACGCAGGTGCTATGTGCTAGTTATCCATTAGTCTTGTGTAGCCAGACCTTCAGACTGACAGCAGAATATCTGGACTCTATCGCAGCTTTCATTGGTCAAGGACCGCCCAGATCATCCATTCACAGTTTGTTTTGTTCCTCTTTATTTTTAATGGTGTGAAAATATAAAGTAGATGTCCCTGCAATAGCAGACCGGCGTGCATGTATTAAATAATTAATTCAAGAATGTTGTGCAAATTTACTGCAACAATGCAAACTTCACATACTTTCGAAAATCCAGCATTTAGTTGATCCTAGCAAGCAGAATCTGATCCTGTCACAGTCATAAACACGACGTCGTTCTTCTTCCACAAGGGAGTTTTGCGTCACGGAATTTGTTTCTAGGCTTACCGTTAAAGAAGGCAACACATACATCTGGTGGGCATTCTGTAGAATTCAACCAATCAGATGACGACTTCAAAACTCCTGAAGTGTTTCCAGATTAGCGTGTCATATGCATCAGACATTCAGCTGAAGGTCCGTGGGCGTGATGTCTGAGGCTGGGACTAGTTGTCCGTTGGCTGTAGTCTTTGTGGTGTTTTGAAGCACTTTTTAGAGGCACTTTTTAGCCCAGATACAAGCAGCACAAGGTGAAAACACAAGTTCTTTGATGTCGATTTGATTGTTAACTTCCAAATTCTATCAGAGCACTACAGTAGGGTTCTGGAAATAAAAATCCCATTCATTTTCTTAATAGAAAATGATTAAGTGATGACATGCTTCAGTAAAAGCCACACATCAGTGTGACTTCAACACGTTTAAAATATGGTGCTGAATAGACACATTCCTTCTATGCTCACTTTGAAGACACTACTCACAAGGTAGAAACAAAGCTTATTTTTTCTCCAAACCCTTGCAGTTTCTTTCTCCTCTGCTAGTGGGTGGATTGTAATGAGTCTGCAGTGGAAGCTACAGGCTGGAGGCAACGTGCACAATAGAAGTCAGTGAGATCCTAGTATAACACATTTTGGAGCAGATCCACAAGTTTCACCAGCATATGAAGAATCCAGCCCCGGCATGCAGCCATGCAGCTAACAAACTCACATGACCCAAAATACACCCGTGCCTCCTTGCCAGATCAACAGCTGCTTGTTAAGGCATGCATGGAAAACCTTTATCTAGCTTCCTGACTGCTAATTCTGGGATGAAAGTCTGGGTACCATCTTGCATATTAAAGAGGCCCTTCCCAGAAAAGCATATCAGTTTTTTTTTTTTCCTGGCTGGGGGCCTGTACAATCTGTGCAAAGGCTGGTTGAACCATGGTACCTCATGTACCTCTTCTTTCTGCCACCACAGCACCAGATTGGAATTCCTAATGGATGCCATATCCCCTGGATGCTTTTTCCAGTGGTGACCCATGAAAAATGCATGATCAGTATAAGTAAACAACAACATCTTATGGGTAAGTAGAATAATGGGAAAATGGGGGAAACTGCAGAGGTATTTATTGACATCGAGCCTGATCCATATGGACACATCCCCACAGATGACCTTTCTGGGTCAAGAGTGATAATGAAGGGAATGGATGGTATTTCAGGCAACAAAAGAAAACTTCTAACGTGTGGGAGGACAATGCATCTATATTTATTAGGGAAGTTAGAGTATATCAATACGTCATAATGCATCATCTGCTCCTTGATGAACCCTTTTCATCTACAGCTTTATCAGTGTCCTGATTGCCCATGAGAAAAGCTTGAAGGAAGCCGTGAATTTCCCAGAGGAACCACAGAAAGGTTATTCTAAATCGTTTCTACTCCCCATAAATCGTTACAGACGATTTAGTCCTAAAATCTGAACGCAGTCCACCTGACTGAATTGACTGTGGTAGCTGCATGAAAGCCAGTTTACACCGACTATTTATAGAGTTTTTGTTTTTGAGTTTGATGTTTTTGATCTGCTGTATGAAGATTCTTCTTATAGAATATGGTTGTGGTCTTTCAGTGTTTCATGAGATGAAAGAACATTTCTGATCGACTGAATCTCATCACATTTTCATGGGTTAGTTCAAGGGTTGGATGGGCTATGTTTTAATGTCTAAAGTGAAAAAGACTTTTTGTCAAATTGCACCCACCAGGCATAACATTATGACCAAGTGAAGTGAATGAACACTGATTATCTCTTCATCACGGCACCTGCAAGTGGGTGGGATATATTAGGCAGAAAGTGAAAATTTTGTCCTCAAAGTTAGTGTGTTAGAAGCAGGAAAAAGGATTTGAGCAAGTTTGACAAGGGGCAAATTGTGATGACTAGACATGGGGAGCTAAGTGTGGTCCGAGCAAACGGACAAGCTAGTTCAAATTGCTCAATAAGTTAATGCTGGTTCTGATAAAAAGGTGTCAGAATATACAGTGAATCACAGTGTGTTGTTTATGGGACTGCATAGCCGCAGACCAGACAGGGTGCCCATGCTGACCCCTGTCTGAAAGCACCAACCGTGTTCACATGAGCATTAGATGGGTCTGATAAAGCACACTTTCTTTGAGAAACATAATACTCTACCTATGAAAATAGTCTTATCAAGACTGATGTTCTACAACAGAATACTTTGAGATTTGGTGGAAATGACATTTGTTTGTTTAAAAAATTGACAGAATCTAATACAAATTGAAAAAAACTAGTGAGTTTATAGTATTTTCTAATGGTCTACAGGGTCAAAATGCACATAGTTTGAAGAAATACGCATCTACCGTATGGTCAAGTACTGTTGTTCTGTCAGAAACGAATCCTGTCAGTGTTGGTACTCAAAAAAATCTATCAATCAACACAATCCATAAACCCATTTCCTCTCCTCTCATCTTCCCTCCACTGCTAAGCTCATTCTCAATGCTTCATGCAAATTTCATGAATAATTGATTTCACTCCAACAGGGGAAATTTGTTTCCAAAGCAGGGCACCATGCCAACTCTTGACAATCCTCTCCATGTTCTGGGCAGAAGACAGAAGGCCCTCAGGAAAACTCCAAACAAGGACACTTTAAGGACCTTCTCCTCAGCTTAAGTAGGCAAAGCAGATATTCAGAAGAAAATCACATTACCTCTGCATATACTGCTGACACTCTTGTACTTTTGGTCTCCAGAGGTGAAATCTGACTCTCTGGTGATCTGTTCCAACAGCATCTTAACTGAAATAGGACCTCATAATTGACAAATCTCTACATGATTTGGAACTCAGTTGAGGTTGCAAACAACAAGGCTCTCTAAATAAGCATAGAACTCTACAGCTCATAAAAATAGACACACAAATATTGCTTAAAATAAAAACCAAGACCAATACATACATTTAGATAACAAAAGACCTCACTTTCCTCACACGCAACAAACATCAATATCCATTCATACCTTGTAGCCTAACAGCTCATATGTAAAGCAGCATCAACTCAGTTACCATATTTGCATGTTTTATTTGTAGTTGAGCACTTCATGTGATTAGGGTTTAATTTAGCCTGAGTTCTTCTCTGCTGCTTCTCCTGGTATTTGCCAGTAATATGATTTGCACACTCGCTTTTTCTTCAGAGGCCAGGTGTTGGACAGACTGTGATGAAGAAAAGAAGAAGATGTTCTCCTGCTTTGTGAGCTGCAGGGTAGCCAGAGGTAGAACAGTTATGGGGCGTGAGATGCTAAAGCGTCTGGCTGGAGGTGTCTAAAAGTAGTCAAATTCTAATTCAAATCACAATTTAATTTACTTGCTCTCTACATAACTTGCCCATTTAAAGATTAACAAAGGTAAGGTTAATACAGTTAAAATAACAACATGGACATTTCATTACTTATTATACCACTATTTTCAATTATATATTATCGATTGTAGAAATATTTAAGAGCTGAGGATCACTTGATATTTTTTCTTTTTTTTTTTCACTCGGTTGTCTCAAAACTTTTAAAGAAATTTGTATGACCCATTTTTTTGGATCAGGTCCAGATTTGGGGATTTTTATGGATTTCAACATCTCTTAGCCATGGACATAACATTACCTAATGCATGCTTCCTTTTTTTGCGTAAGGATATAGTGAAATAATGCATTATATAATTATTCCCCACATAATACATGAAAAAAGCTTATCATTGATAATTTCGTAAAATAAGCAATAGATCTGTGCAGCTAAGGCCCAGATTTACTAAGATCTCAATACAGGACTGCAGATTGTGTATCTGCTTTGTGGGCATATTGTGGTTGAGTTAAAGTATCCTACTAAGAATAGTATAAATAAAATAGCTACACATGAAATATGTTTGACACACTTATATTTTAAAGGAGGCTTCAGCACATTTCCTTGCATGATACTATATTATGCTCTCAAAACACTTTTACAATAGTGCAAGATTTGTAAACGAATACATTTTGACGTTTACATCATATAACAGCTTAATTTGTGTGGCTTTTCTGACACAGTAAACTTGCTTGGTAGCTCACCTGGTATAGCTTTGCAGTTGTAATGTGGAGCGATCGATTAAACATGTGAAACACAAGTCATAATAAAAGAGATTTAAAATAGCTAAAATGACATGGTTGCTCCAAAAATGTGTGGCTTTTTTATAAGTTTGCTTTTGTTAACACTAATAGTAAGGTTAAGAGTAAAGTAGGTGGCTATTTTCAAACACGCAGCAGTGACCTTTTAGAGCCAGTTACTGAACATTTCATTTGCGAACTACCATGATACATACAACAATCAACACAATAAAACATTGCCAGATTGACATTCATATCGGGTAAAACTGAATGCGCTGTTTGTGCCACTCGCAATTGTGCAAACAGCAACGTAATATCATTCTGCAGGAATGTCACCACATGCAGCCTTTTCCTAATAAGCCTGGGTAATTGGTGTTGTCTGCATTATGTTTTGGTGTAAACATAGACATTAACTGATGGGTCGACTCTTTATTAACTGATAAAAGATAAAGCCCTCTTTACATTTATGTGAAATAAATGTTTTGTGCAATGTTCTTTCAATTTTGCTGTTTAGACAGAAAAGTAAACATGACCTTAAAGGGTTAGTTCACCCAAAAATAAAAATTATCCCCTGATTTATTCACCTTCAAGCCATCCTAGGTGTATATGATTTTCCTCTTTCAGACAAATACAATCTGAGTTATTCCGAGCATCCATCCATTATAAAAGTGCTCCACACGGCTCCAGGGGGTTAATAAAGGCCTTCTGAAGTGAAGCCATGGATTTTTGTAAGAAAAATATAAATTGTATAACTTTATAAACTATAATCACTGGATTCTGGTAACAGCCGTACACGAGTCTGGTTCCGCTGGAAGAGTGACTTCTGACCTGACGCATGGCCCATTGTCGAAACACCGGTCACGAGTTAGAAGTCTAAAAAGAGATTTTTTAAAGAGAATTGTAGAGGACCTTGAGTCTGTTGCCCAGCCCTATTTGTTTGCACTGCCAGAGGCGTCTACTCTCTGTCACGGTTCATGAATTCACTATCTCACTCTCGTACGTTTTACGTGGGCGCATGAGTGAATGTGTGTGTGTGGGTTGATTGAATGAGTTGTGCGTGCGTAAGTTGGGTGTGCTGATTATTGATTACACCTGCTGCGATGATCAGCGTTCCAGCTGCGGTTGATCAGCGCACCCTATTTATTGTCTCTCTGTTTGTCATGTCATTGTCAGAGCGTTGTTGGATGTTGTCCGGTTTGTTTCCTGCCTGCCCTCCTGTTCCTCACCCCGTTGTTCTCCGTGCTCCTTGATCTTCGTGTTTCACCGATTCCTGTGGATGTGTCACCATCACCGTCTTCACCACTTCACCTCACGGGAGATCGCTGCTGTCCACAGAGTCCCTGTGTCGCCAAGTGTCTCTTCCTGGAGGATCTTCGCTGTGTCCAGATCTTCTTGTCACACTCAAAATAAACATCTTTTACTTGCAATTGAATCCGACCATTTCTTGAGTTCCGGACGTAACAGAACGCTCTGACCATAACATGGATTCAGCAAGTTCATCGGACCTGAGTGAGTTTCTGACGCAAAGTGTTGCGAGGATGGATCAACAGGAAGAGAATCTGAACATCACGGGACACGCGGTTAAGACCTTGGTGGCACAGGTGTCCGAGCTGACCCAAAGGATCAAACAACTCGCCAGTCCTGCTGTGCCCAACTCACCGCCGTTTTCCCCCACACCTGCAGAGCCGATCCGGCATCCCGAGCCACGCCTACCCAGTCCTGAGTGCTACAGCGGTGAGCCGAATTTCTGTAGACCTTTCCTGACCAAGTGTTCTATGATTTTTTCGCTCCAACCACAGACTTTTCACACAGAGGAGGCGAAGGTGGCTTTCGTGTTAACTCTGCTTTCCGGACGGGCGGCGCTGTGGGGAGCGGCGGTGTGGGAGAATCGTCAACCCTGCTGTTCCTCGTTCCTGGCACTCTCAGAAGAGATGAAGCGAGTGTTTGACCGAGCGGTGGCGGGGAGAGAGGCAGCACGTCAGCTGGCCGATCTTCGTCAGGACAACCGCTCGGTCTCAGACTATTCTATTGAGTTCCGCACCCTCGCCGCTGAGTGCCATTGGAACGAGGAGGCACAGCGGGACATGTTCCTGCATGGGCTGGCTGACCGCATCCAAAGAGAGATCTACACCCTGGACCTTCCTGAGAGACTCGACGGTCTTATCGAGCTGACATTGAGGGTGGATAGTCGCCTCAGTCGCCTGGAGCAGTCGTCGAGAGGAAGGGCTCAAGCCGCCAATGTCGAGTGCTCTCAAACCAACAGATGGGGTGCGGTCAGTTCCAGTGCTGATCTGGAGCCCATGCAGGTGGGTCGGGCTCGGCTTTCCCGGGAGGAGAGAGAGACGGAGATCCCATGGTCTTTGCCTCTACTGCGGTGGTACAGGACATTACCTGGAGAGATGCCCGGTAAAAGACCATGCCCGGCGGTAAACCAGAGGCTACTGTCGGGCGGGATCTCCGTGGAGAAGACCTCATCCTCTACTCGCCTTCCGGTAAGACTGCTGTGGGCAGCCCAGTCACACGTCTGTCAGGCACTTTTGGATTCCGGAGCAGAGGGTAATTTTATGGATTTTTCACTGGCACGCACTCTGGGTATACCCATCACTACACTTCAGGACAGTATCAAGGTCAACGCACTTAACGGACAAGAACTTCCCAGTATTACATTCACCACACAACCATTGACACTCATTACATCTGGCAACCACACGGAACTCATTTCATTTCTTCTCTTGGACTCACCCCTGGCTCCCGTTGTCCTCGGTCATCCTTGGCTGGTCCAGCACAGCCCTAGGATCGACTGGGGACATAATTCAGTTTCCACCTGGAGTAATAAGTGTTATGAGTGTTGTCTGGTGTCTGCCGTTTCGTCTGTGTCTCGTCCTGTTTTTCAGAGTGAGGTGATGAATTTGTCTAACGTGCCCCCCCAGTACCAGGACCTGAAGGAGGTGTTCAGTAAGTCCCGCGCTGCTTCTCTTCCTCCGCATCGTCCCTATGACTGTGCTATAGATTTACTCCCAGGTAAGTCTCCGCCTAAGGGCAAGCTTTACTCTCTTTCTATTCCTGAGAGGGAGGTCATGGAGAAATACATTTCTGATTCTCTAGCCTCCAGATTCATCCGACCTTCCTCTTCTCCAGCGGGGGCGGGGTTCTTTTTTGTGGGAAAGAAGGATGGTTCACTGCGACCTTGCATTGATTACCGAGGGCTGAATAACATCACGGTAAAGAATACTTATCCTTTGCCGCTGATGTCTTCAGCCTTTGAGAGGTTGCAGGGAGCATCTGTTTTCACAAAACTGGACTTACGTAACGCTTATCATTTGGTTCGCATCAGGAAGGGGGATGAGTGGAAGACCGCTTTTAACACCCCCAGGGGGCACTTTGAATATTTGGTGATGCCGTTCGGCTATCCAACTCCCCAGCGGTCTTCCAGGCACTCGTCAATGACGTGCTGAGAGATATGGTCGACCAGTTCATATATGTCTACCTGGACGACATATTGATTTTTTCTTCATCTCTCCAGGAACACGTTCAGCACGTCAGACGAGTGCTTCAGAGGTTGCTAGAGAATGGGCTTTTTGTCAAGGCGGAGAAATGCGTTTTTCATGCACAGTCTGTTCCTTTCCTAGGATACATCGTCTCGTCTGAGGGAATGCGTATGGACCCTGACAAGGTTAAGGCTGTGGTAGAGTGGCCAAGTCCAGATTCCCGTAAGGCCCTGCAGAGGTTTCTGGGGTTCGCCAACTTCTATCGGCGTTTCATTCGCAACTACAGCCAACTAGCCGCGCCTCTGACCGCCTTGACCTCTCCCAGAACTACGTTCAGGTGGTCTGATGCAGCAGAAGCTGCATTTACCAAACTGAAAGGCCGCTTTGTTTCGGCCCCCATCCTTATCGCCCCTGATCCATCACGTCAGTTCGTGGTAGAGGTCGACGCATCAGAGGTGGGGGTAGGTGCAGTTCTATCGCAACGCTCTCTCTCAGATGACAAGATGCACCCTTGCGCGTTTTTGTCCCACCGTTTATCTTCTGCCGAATGTAATTATGACATTGGTAATAGAGAGTTGCTGGCCGTCAAGTTAGCGTTGGAGGAGTGGCGTCATTGGTTAGAAGGGTCGGGGGTACCTTTTATCGTTTGGACTGATCACAAGAACTTGGAGTATATTAGAACTGCGAAAAGACTCAATTCCAGGCAGGCTCGGTGGGCTCTTTTTTTCGGTCGTTTTGACTTTTTACTCTCGTACCGCCCCGGGTCCAAAAACATCAAACCCGATTCTTTATCTCGCATTTTTGATCCATCCGAACGCCCGATTACTCCCGAGTGTATTTTGCCGGAGAGACTAGTGGTCTCCACACTCACATGGGAGGTCGAATCGAAGGTCAGATCGGCCTTAGAAGGGGTAACGCCTCCGCCCGGCGGTCCACCGAGCCGATTGTTTGTGCCGGAGGAGTTACGGTCCGAAGTTATTCAATGGGGTCACTGCTCCAACATTGCTTGCCATCCAGGAGTAAACCGGACTAGGGGTTTGATAAAGCAACGATTCTGGTGGCCATTAATGGCTCGTGACGTCCGCAGTTTTGTATTGGCATGTTCAGTTTGTGCGATTGGTAAGACGTCTAACCGATCTCCTGACGGGTTACTCCATCCGCTGCCGGTGCCTTCGAGACCTTGGTCCCACATCGCGCTAGATTTTGTCACCGCCCTCCCGCCCTCTAATGGCATGACGGTTGTTTTAACCGTAGTGGACCGATTCTCGAAGGCAGCACATTTCATTCCCTTGCCCAAATTGCCCTCAGCCAAGGAGACAGCGGTGTCTGTCATTGACCACGTCTTTCGGTTACATGGCCTCCCGATGGACGTGGTTTCTGACAGGGGTCCCCAATTCGTGTCCAAATTTTGGCGAGAATTCTGTAAATTACTAGGAGCTACGGTTAGTTTGTCTTCGGGTTATCACCCCCAGAGTAATGGTCAGACTGAACGTGCCAATCAAGATTTGGAGAGAGTGTTACGATGTTTGGTATCCAAGAATCCTTCTTCCTGGAGCCAACAGCTGTCTATGGTTGAGTACGCTCATAATTCACTACCAGTGTCATCTACGGGCCTCTCTCCGTTCCAGTGTAGTATAGGGTACCAGCCACCTATTTTTCCGAGTCTGGATTCCGAAGTCGCGGTCCCCTCCGCCCACGCCTTTGTCCAGAGGTGTCACCGCACATGGACCAGAGCCCGGGAGACTCTGCTCCAAGTGGGGGCGCGCACCAAGGCTAAAGCCGATCGCCACCGGTCTAAGCCTCCCGTATACGTCGTGGGTCAAAAAGTGTGGCTTTCTACCAGAAATATTCCGCTCCGCTCCGTATCTAATAAACTTGCTCCTAAATTTATTGGCCCTTTCACTGTCACCAAGATCATTAGTCCGGTGGCAGTCCGCCTCAAACTTCCTCCAGCGTACAGGAGAATTCACCCCGCCTTTCACGTATCCAAATTAAAGCCTGTTTTTCATTCTCACCTTAATCCGCCTGTCCCGGTTCCCCCACCGCCGCGTCTCGTAGATGGGGAACCTACATATTCGGTCAACCGTATTCTGGACTCGAGACAGAGGGGACGCGGATTCCAGTACCTGGTGGACTGGGAGGGTTACGGTCCGGAGGAGAGAAGTTGGGTTCCTGCTAGGGACATTCTGGATCACTCCCTTATTGACGATTACAAGCAACAGGTAAGTTCTTCTGGGAGCGCCAGGAGGCGCTCCTAGGGGGAGGGGTACTGTCACGGTTCATGAATTCACTATCTCACTCTCGTACGTTTTACGTGGGCGCATGAGTGAATGTGTGTGTGTGGGTTGATTGAATGAGTTGTGCGTGCGTAAGTTGGGTGTGCTGATTATTGATTACACCTGCTGCGATGATCAGCGTTCCAGCTGCGGTTGATCAGCGCACCCTATTTATTGTCTCTCTGTTTGTCATGTCATTGTCAGAGCGTTGTTGGATGTTGTCCGGTTTGTTTCCTGCCTGCCCTCCTGTTCCTCAGCCCGTTGTTCTCCGTGCTCCTTGATCTTCGTGTTTCACCGATTCCTGTGGATGTGTCACCATCACCGTCTTCACAACTTCACCTCACGGGAGATCACTGCTGTCCACAGAGTCCCTGTGTCGCCAAGTGTCTCTTCCTGGAGGATCTTCGCTGTGTCCAGATCTTCTTGTCACACTCAAAATAAACATCTTTTACTTGCAATTGAATCCGACCATTTCTTGAGTTCCGGACGTAACACTCTCACCTGAGCTTACGCTACTCCTTAGAGCTGCACGATTCTGGATAAATTGAGAATCACAATTTTTTGTGTAAAATGGAGATTGTGATTCTCCCACGATTCTGGATAAAAAAAAAATTTAATTACAGTACATGCAAACTAGAGGTTCTGACAAAATAGCCATTGCTTTAGTCTATTTAAATTATATATATTCATTTGAACTAAATAAAAAATAATTTGGAGTCAATGTCTCATTCATGATGAGCGTTTGTGAATAAATCTCAAAACGATTCAACGACAAACACTCTTTTTAAACACTCACTTGTCGCCACCTCCTGGCGTAACGATAAGCAATACAATATACATACAAGTGTCAAAATACTTTTTTAAAAGATAATTTACTCTTATTTTGATCAATACTGTGTTATACCCAAACTATAAACTTGTATCCTCTGTTATTTAGTTATTTGTAACACATAAACATCTATAATGTGTGGATTGTTTGTGAAGCTGCTTCATACATGACAGCTGATCTCTCAGGATCAGCAGCAGTGCGTGCAGGTTTGAATGTTACAGTGTGATGATGATCGTACTTTCAAAATGGTTAACCAAAGTCTTCGTTTTAAACAGTTTCACATCACAAGCGTCAGTGGAGCGCGAGCAGCACGTGTTTTGTCACTGCCCATATCAATGAATGAGAGCGTTCGAATCGGAAGCGTTGCGGCCGACCCTCTCACAGTGCGTGTCCACTGGCGCTAGGGCTGTCACGATATCAGATTTTTCACACCACATTTATCGTGGCCAAAATAATTCACGATATATCGCAATATCTATAGAAACTTTGGGGAAAAAAACATGTTATCAGTCAAATTCATCTTTACTTGTTTATTATGTGTTTTGCTTTCTTTTTTAGACAATGAATCACATTGCATACAGCAATTGAGACTCTGGCTTTCTCTGGCTTCTTTGACTGCCTAAGAAATAACCAAGAGAGAAAAAATACTGTCAAGTTCAACAGTATAATAAATAAGCTTTAACAACACTAATACCTTTACCTGTCAATTATTTAAAATATTACGATTATCGCAATATATTGTCACACCCTTAATTAACACAATATCGATATTTTGTGTTCCCATTCAGTCGGTCACGTTCGACGTACGTCGGACGTACCGACGAATTGGGATCACTTCTGGGAGCCCCTATCAGCTTCGAGCTATCTAGAACCGGCCAATGGACAATTGGCGTGCGAGATTTGGATCTCGCGCCCCGCCCCGCGCCGCGGGTATAAACAGGAAGCGAGAGCGAATGCACGCTGTCATTCACTTCGGAGCCACACAGGCATATGAAGGACTCACTCGTCTCACGAGTTTTTTCTGCTATCAAGCAAGACTTTCGAGGACCGGAGAGAACCAGAGGAGGACGCGTGTTGGAGAAACGGCACCTTTCAGCGGGACCGCGCTGACTCATCAGCTGCCTCTGAGTGAACAGAGAAAACTGCTGTTATCACAGCAACCTGTTGGTCTGGGTAGGGCGTTTTTCTGTCTGAGTACAGGCACGGGCTGCACTATAATCCCGTGCGCTGTCGCGGTTCCCCTGAGTGCTTCAGCACAGAGCGTTTTCCTCACAAAAAGAGTTTCACGGGTGACGTGCCGTCTTTTTCAAGATGTCTTTCCACCCGTGCGTTTCTGGATGCGGTCGTTCCCTGTCTTCTGCTGACGGTCACAATCGCTGTCTCACGTGTTTGGGCTCTCAGCACGCTGAGGCGGCGTTTGTGGATAGTTCATGTTCCCACTGCGGGAACATGACTATCGCGGAGCTTAGATCGAGACTCTCCTACCTCCGGGCTGGGGGAGTCCCCTTACCCATCCCACGAACTAGGTCTTCCCCTAACCCGGGTGGACCTGCTTCTTTGGATGGCCAGGGTGATCTGAGGATAACGTTTAGGGCAAACCTGCCGAGTGATCCTCCGCAGGCCCCTATTCCCTCAGCTCCGCAGCCGGTTGAGCTTCCGAGAGAAACCGCTGGACCCTCCCACGGGAGACCAGTGGTGACTTTTGGGGCTCCAGCGGACGAACAGATGTCGATCGCTGCATCGGAGGGGGAGTTTCAGTCCTCGGGGGATGAAGGGTCAGTTGTACCGCCTTCCGCTGGGAGAGTGGCAACGGCTGCCCCGGACCCTGAGATGGCTGCTATGCTTGCCCGGGCCGCCGAAAGGGTTGGGCTCGCGTGGAACCCTCCACCGTGTCCCGAACCCTCTAGGTTGGACGATTGGTTCCTCGGGGTGGGTCGCGCTGGTTCTCAGCGTCCCGCCCCGACACCTTTCTTCCCGGAGGTGCATGAGGAGCTCACGAGGTCGTGGACGGCACCTTTTTCTGCCAGAAACCGACCGAGTGACTCCTCCCCCCTCACTACCCTCGACGGTGGGCCAGCCAAGGGTTACGTGGGGATCCCGCCAGTGGAGCGCGCCGTCGCGATGCAACTGTGTCCGGCGACCGCCTCTAACTGCCGCGGTGACCCGCGTCTCCCGTCCCGGGCCTGTAAGTTCTCTTCCGGTCTGACCGGGAAGGCTTACAAGGCTTGCGGACAGGCTGCGTCCGCCTTGCATGGCATGGCGTTGCTGCAGGTCCACCAGGCCCAGGCACTCCTTGACATGCACGAGGGTAGGCCTGACCCAGAGCTCCTCCGGGAGCTCCGGACGGCGACGGACCTCGCCCTCCGGGCGACGAAAGTCACCGCCCGTGCCATCGGGCAGGCGATGTCCACGCTTGTGGTCCAGGAACGTCATCTCTGGTTGAACCTGGCTGACATGAGGGAGACCGATAAATATCGGTTCCTGGACTCCCCCATCTCGTCAGCTGGGTTATTCGGCGACGCGGTCGAGAGCTTTGCCCAGCAGTTCTCGGCCGCCCAGAAGCAGACGGAGGCGATCAAACACATCCTGCCCCGGCGGCCCGCTGCTGCCTCCACCCCGCCGCCGGCGGCAGCGCCTCCGACTGCTCGTCGCCGAGGACGTCCACCCGCCGCCGCCTCCGCCCCCGCCAAGGCGCCGCAGCAGCCTTCCACCAGCCGTCGGCGTGGGGCCGGCCGTGGGAAGGACGTCCAGCCCGCTCAGCCCGCTGCCAAGCCAGGTGGCAAGCGTCGTCGCAAGCGACCCTGAGACGGGCCACCCAGAGATGGAGGAAACTGCTCTGAGGGAGATGGTTGCAGCACCACTCCTTCCCCCGGAGGAGGGCCGGGGGAGAATCTTTTGTTTGTCTGTTCCGCCGCTGGCGCCAGTGCCAGCGGTACCCAAAACTTCAATAAAAGAGCAGTTTCCAATATCTCTGGGTGCCAAGAGAGCGCGCTTGACGGTGGTCGACTCTCCCATGCCTCGCCACCCTCAAGTACCTCTCCCTTCGCCAGCAGGGGACGCCGGCTGTCGGGACGCACACAAGCGGCCTCCCCACACTCGCACGTCCCCTCCGCGGATGCAGGTATGTGTTACACACCACACTCAGATCCCGCTCCGGGCCGCTCCCATGCCGTCCGGGCCGGATCCCTGCGTTCCGCCTCGCTGCCCCGCTGCGGGTACGTCTGTGGTACCGATGATCCCCCTTGCTCGGAGTCTGGGAGCCTGGCTAGCGCTTCCCAGCCCGTCTCGGTGGCTCCTCCGTACCATCAGACTCGGCTATGCGATTCAGTTCGCCCGGCGTCCCCCCAAGTTCAGGGGTGTTCACTTTACGAATGTAGTGGAGGCGAACGCCCCCGTGCTCAGGGCGGAGATCGATGTCCTACTGGCGAAGGACGCGATAGAGCCGGTCCCTCAAGCCGATATGAGGTCCGGGTTCTACAGCCCGTACTTCATTGTACCCAAGAAAGGCGGCGGGTTACGACCGATCTTGGACCTGCGATTCCTGAACCGGTCCCTTCACAGGCTGCCGTTCACGATGTTAACGCAGAAGCGCATCTTCAGGTGCATCCGTCCCCGAGATTGGTTTGCAGCGATCGACCTGAAGGACGCGTACTTTCATGTCTCGATTCTCCCTCGACACCGGCCCTTTCTGCGCTTCGCGTTCGAGGGACGGGCATATCAGTACCGCGTCTTACCCTTCGGCCTGTCCCTGTCGCCCCGCGTCTTTACGAAGGTGGCGGAGGCGGCCATTGTTCCCATGAGAGAGCATGGCGTTCGCATCCTCAACTACCTCGACGACTGGCTGATCCTTGCCCAGTCGCGGGAGCAGTTGTGCGAACACAGGGACAAGGTGCTCAGACACCTCAGCCAGTTGGGACTTCGGGTCAACTGGGAGAAGAGCAAACTCTGTCCTACACAGAGGATCTCTTTTCTCGGTATGGAGATAGACTCGGTCGCCATGACAGCGCGCCTCACCGAGGAGCGCGTCCAGTCAGTGTTGAACTGCTTGAATTCATTCAGAGGCAGGACAGCGGTACCACTGAAACATTTTCAGAGGCTCCTGGGGCATATGGCATCCGCAGCCGCAGTAACGCCGCTCGGATTGCTTCATATGAGACCGCTTCAACGCTGGCTACACGATCGAGTCCCGAGATGGGCGTGGCACAGCGGTTCCCTCCGTGTCCAAGTGACTCCGAGGTGCCGCCATACCTTCGGCCCGTGGTCGGACCCTTTGTTTCTCCGGGCGGGAGTTCCCCTAGAACAAGTGTCCAGGCACTCCGTTGTCTCCACGGATGCCTCATCCACGGGTTGGGGTGCCACGTACAACGGGCTTGCAGCTTCGGGTCTGTGGACGGGGCCTCAGCTGCAATGGCATATCAATTGCCTCGAGTTGTTAGCAGTTCGTCTTGCACTCAGCCGCTTCAAGGGGCCGCTCAGAGGCAAGCACGTTCTGGTCCGGACGGACAACACTGCGACCGTAGCGTACATCAACAAACAGGGTGGTCTACGCTCCCGTCGCATGTCGCAACTCGCCCGCCATCTCCTCCTATGGAGTCAGAAGCATCTGAGGTCGCTTCGTGCTGTTTTCATTCCGGGCCTGCTCAATCGTGCGGCCGACGAGCTGTCACGTCAGCAGGTACTTCCGGGAGAATGGCGACTCCATCCCCAGGTGGTCCAGCTAATCTGGAGTCGTTTCGGGGCCGCACAGGTAGACCTGTTTGCCTCCCCAGAGACGACCCACTGTCAGTGGTTCTATTCCTTGACCGAGGGGACCCTCGGGTCGGATGCCCTGGCCCACAGCTGGCCCCGGGAAGAACGCAAGTATGCGTTTCCCCCAGTGAGCCTTCTTGCGCAGACACTGTGCAAAGTCAGGGAGGACAAGGAGCAGGTCCTGTTGGTCGCTCCGTATTGGCCCAACCGGACCTGGTTCCCGGAACTAGTGCTCCTTGCGACAGCACCTCCCTGGCCCATTCCTCTGAGGCAGGACCTCCTGACTCAGAGACGGGGCACCCTATGGCACCCGCGTCCAGACCTCTGGAAACTCCATGTCTGGTCCCTGGACGGGACGCGGAGGTTCTAGGTGACCTACCGCAAGCGGTAGTTGACACCATCACTTCCGCTAGAGCCCCCTCTACGAGGCGCCTCTATGCGTTGAAGTGGAACCTGTTCGTCGATTGGTGCTCTTCTCGCCGAGAAGACCCCCGAAGATGTTCGATCGCATCTGTGCTTACCTTTCTACAAGATGGGTTGGAGCGTAGGCTGTCTCCCTCCACCCTCAAGGTCTATGTCGCCGCTATCGCCGCTAATCACGAGCTCGTAGATGGGAAATCTCTAGGTAAGCACGATCTGATCGTCAGGTTCCTTAGGGGAGCGAGGAGGTTAAATCCACCTCGTCCTCCCTCCATACCCTCTTGGGACTTAACTCTGGTGCTAACTGCACTACAGAGAGGACCTTTTGAGCCTCTGCAGTCAGCTGAGTTGAAAGTTCTGTCGTTAAAGACAATACTCCTGACTGCGTTGGCCTCCATCAAGAGGGTAGGGGACCTGCAGGCATTTTCGGTCGACGAATCGTGCCTGGAATTTGGGCCCGGTAACTCTCATGTGATCATGAGACCCCGGCCTGGATATGTGCCCAAGGTTCCCACTACTCCCTTCCGGGACCAAGTGGTGAGCCTGCAAGCGCTGCCTTCGGAGGAGGCAGACCCAGCCCTAGCTTTTCTCTGTCCCGTCCGTGCTCTCCGGACTTACGTGGATAGAACGCAAAGCTTCAGGACCTCAGAGCAGCTCTTCGTCTGTTACGGAGGACAGCAGAAGGGAAAGGCTGTCTCCAAGCAGAGGATGGCCCACTGGATAGTGGATGCCATCGTCTTGGCTTATCAGTCCCAAGACGTGCCCTGCCCGCTCGGGTTAAGAGCCCACTCCACTAGGGGTGTTGCCTCTTCCTGGGCGCTGGCTCGTGGCGCCTCGCTGACAGATATTTGTAGAGCTGCGGGCTGGGCGACACCTAACACGTTCGCTAGATTCTATAGCCTCCGTGTAGAGCCGGTTTCTTCCTGTGTGCTCACTTCCCATAGTCAGTAACACCGAAGTACCCGTTCCAGTGTCGGCTTGCTGCGCCATTCCCTCCCCTTTGGTAGACGGATGCGTGCGCTTATTCTGCTCCAGTCGAGTTCCCCGGTTCGGCGAACCCTGTTGAGTCCTCCGCAACCCACGGCAGTCGGACGTGGCGGAGCGTTCGACGCCAGGTCTAACACTCGTATGCATTGGTGGAACTTGTGTTAGGCTGGGTTCCATATGTAGTGACCCCCACGGCGGTCCCATATGTGTATTCCTCCACGGTACGGCTCCCTACGGCGAGCCCGTGTCTTTCCCTCGGCAGAGTCTCCTCTGCCGTTCCAGGTACGTGTTGTCCCCCTCCTCTAATTGGCCGGGGCCACCCCTGGGACTTCCGTATGTTGTGCTGCCCACGGCCAGCCCATACGTGTATTCTCCACATGTTAACTCCCTCTGGGCATGATGTGGCTTCCGCAGCTGCCTTTTCAGGCACGCTTTCCCAGCGTTATCCAATACAGTCAGCTGATGGGGTCTTGCGGAACAGCAGCTTGGTGTCTCCCTGCGTGAACTTTCCCGCCCGCTCCAGATCGGGGTCTGAGGGGCTCATCACTGGGCGCTGGAAGTGGTAGTAACTGTGGCGTTTTCCATAGGGGATCCCAATTCGTCGGTACGTCCGACGTACGTCGAACGTGACCGACTGAATGGGAACGTCTCGGTTACGTATGGTAACCCTCGTTCCCTGAAGGAGGGAACGGAGACATACGTCCCGTCGCCACAGTTGCTGTACCATCACTGCAGGTTGAGCCATTACGTGTGGCTCCTCAGTGAAAAACAGCGTGCATTCGCTCTCGCTTCCTGTTTATACCCGCGGCGCGGGGCGGGGCGCGAGATGCAAATCTCGCACGCCAATTGTCCATTGGCCGGTTCTAGATAGCTCGAAGCTGATAGGGGCTCCCAGAAGTGATCCCAATTCGTCGGTACGTCCGACGTACGTCTCCGTTCCCTCCTTCAGGGAACGAGGGTTACCATACGTAACCGAGACGTTTTTAATATCACAGTTATTTTCAATACCGGTATATCCCTTATAGAAAGTACGTTTTCAGTTAATTGAAGTTCATAGGAATGAATTGGAAATACTCACTCTGCTTGCTTCACGCCAGTGGAGACCCATCATTCATTAACATGGGCAGCGGAAAACATGTGCTGCTCACGCTCTACCGGCATAAAAGACATAGCAGAATCGCGGCCATTTAGGAATAAGATTGCGTGGGTGTTTGAATCGAGATTGCGATCTTTTAACGATTAATCATGCAGCTCTACTCCTCCTACATCCTACGTCATGCTCCGGGTCAGAGGTCACTCTTCTGGCAGAACTTGATTTGTGTGTGACCGTTACCGGAAGCCAGTGATTATAGTTTATAAAGTTAAAAATATGGATATTTTTCTTACAAAAACACATCGCTTTTCTTCAGAAGGCCTTTATTAACCCACTGGAGTCGTATGGATTACTTTTATGATGGATGGATGTGCTTTTTTGGGCTTCAAAATCTTGAGCTCCATTCCCTACCATTTTAAGCTTGGAAGAGCCAGGATATTTTTAACATAACTCCAATTGTGTTTGGCTGAAAGATGAAAGTCATATATACCTAGGATGGCTCGAGGGTGAGTACATTATGGGATAACTTACATTTTTGAGTGAACTATCTTTTAAAAAAAAGTGAAAATATGAAAATAATCAAATGTCATAAACATAAATTAAAATATAAATGCACATATATATGTATGCATTTAAACTGTAACGATCACCAGCTGGAGTGTCCTTGAGAGCCACCAGAGGGCACTCCACACATAAGACTATATTCACTCACTAACTACATTTCCCATAACTCACTGCCCAGACTCATCATCACTTATCACTGATCACATTCACCTGTACCTCATTTACTGATTGCATTTCACCTGTGTCTCACCATCCTGTTATTTCCTGTCTATTTATACCTTGGTCATTCATTTACTCACCGCTAAGTCTTGTTCAATGTTACATTGCATTTCTGAGCACTCTCCTGGTTTTCTTGTTTCTTGTTTTTGGATATCTTGCCCTGTTCCCTGGATTACTCTCTTGCCTCTGGTCCCTGCCTGTTTTGTTTGTTTGTTCGTTTCTTTGTTTGGACTGCCTGTCTGTGTATGACCCTTGCCTGTACCTTGGATTACGCTTCTGGATTGCCCTCAAATAAAGCTGCATTTGGATTCTCAACCCTTCTGTCGCAGAGCAGTTCATAACATAAACAGGGCCGTGCAGAGAGTTCTTCAGGGGCAGGGGCTCAAATGTAAAAAAGGGGCAATATATATGAGCACATGTCTCTTATGCTCATCAAGCCTGCATTTATTTAATCAAAAATACAGAAAAACAGCCTAATATTGTTAAATATTATTACATTATGTTCCTTTTAACTTTTTATTAATCAAAGAATCTTGAAAAGAGTATCACAGTTTCCATCATTGACATTAAATCATCCTATTAGAATGATTTCTGAATGATCATGTGAAACTGAAGAGTGGAGCAATGATGCTGAAATTCCAGCTGTGATCACAGGAATAAATTATATTTTAAAGTATTTTAAAATAGAAAACCATTATTTTAATAATATTTCACAATATTGCTGTTTTTTATCAAATAAATGCAGACTTTATGAGCATAAGAGACTTCTTTCATTATGCTGCATAATCATCAAAAATGGTAATTTAATAAAGACCTTTCATGTAACCATTTCGCCAGCCTACACTTCACATAATAGGCCTGTAGGTGCCGGTGGCACTTGGGCTTCATTAACTTTGATAGTTTCATGAAATAGTAAATGGTATAGCCTAGCAATATACATAAATACAAGTGAATTTAACACTTACCATTAACACGACTTTTGCTGCTGCATGGTTTTGTGCAGTGATTTGTTTGTTGTCAGTTAACATCTATTTAGTCAGTGATGCAATTTATAAAATGAGACAAACCGCATTCGTTCCACAAAAGTTAGCCCATGTGCCCGTGTAATTTTCAACCGATTTATGAATAAGAACAGAAAATTACCACTCCACTTCACATTGCCCAATGGAATTTGAAACTTGCTTTGCCAGATCATGATTGGTTGGTGTATATACATGACAAACGGGCATTGATGAATTGTGAATTGATGAACAGTATATATTTAAAATATATACTGTATGTAGATTTGTAATTAAATCAACACATTAGCTCTGATTATGGATGAAAAAAAATAATTGGTTTACGTTTTTCCTGTAAGGCCACACACTCTCTGAAAGAACCATATTTGGCTCGAGACCCGTTTTCGAACAGTGGAAAATCAGCAGTCAATCAAAACGCACGCATCCCATAGCAACGCGTTATGGTACCGCCTCAACAGAAATTGTCCGACTTTTGAGCCGTTCGTTACTATTGTATGCATTGTCATATTATTATAATCACATTTATTTCACATTTATTTCGTTTTATTGACCACAATTTTTGACACACCTTTTGATTTATTTTGAGAAAGGGCAGGGGCTCAAGCACCCAACCCCCCCCCCCCCCCCCCCCATCCCCTCCCCCCCGCACGTGCCTGCATTTAAAGTTGCACTTTGTAACTTTTCCGTCCGCTAGAGCTCGCCTATTCAAAACAAAGGCGTTGCTTGATGACGGCAAGTTTGCGCCCAGAATCTTGGGAAAAAAATCTGGATAGGACTCGGGCAGAATTCATGTTCATGGATGCGATTATTAACGTTACTGTAGTATGAAGCAGAGCAGGGCCGAGTGTTGTGGGAGCTGAGCAAGGCCGCTGGAGCGATTGTTAATAAGATGACCGCAACACACACTTGGCAAGCAGCAGGACTTTTATTATGCCACAGTCGCCGGCGCCATTTCCGCTTTTCCGGTCATGAGTATGAGGTAACGCAGCTTTGTTTATCATATTAGATACATATGAGTGTGTTGAAAATTATGTTATGATGTTACTCTGTGCATTCGCTCTGCGGCTGCTATGTACACTTGTTGAACACTGCAGTAAGAGTAAAGCTTTTCTGCAAAATAAAACCGGAAACCGAGAGTAACGCAGATATGACGCCATTGACAGGCGACTCCCTCACACGTCCTGGTTCCTTGGTTAAAATAGCAATCTCTTTTTACTATTTGATTTACAAATAGTTGGAAATATTTGGGATATTGTAAGTACACAACTGAACAATATAACACTGGCCTAGTGGTTTTTGTATATTTTACTATAAAAAATGTACATATTGCAGCTTTAAACGTTTTGTGTCATTATAAATATGATACATGTTGTGCAGGCTATAATACAGTAAACACCAGGGTTTCTTTTCAATGTGTTTTATATGATTATTTATATGATTTCTGGTATGTGTATACAAATCAAGGAAGAAAATGTTGGGTTATTTGCACGGTGAAACCATTACACAACAGATCCCAGCTCCCATTTTTGCTTCCGTAATGATTTTTTTTTTTTTTTTTTTTGCTGTTTTGCTTAGTTAAACACTGTGTGCGTTGTGTTGTTGTAATTGTTTTTTTTTTTTCCTGGTATAAACTGACACCAAATGCCTGATGATGCAAATATATTAAGGCAAGCCACGAGGCATCAGTTGGCACCACAGGGAAGATCCTACACAGGTCTTACACAATTTTCTCATGGTCCGGGAGTCATGCCAGCAGCACTGCTCCATATTAATTCAGGTCAGGTAGGAGCACAGGCAGCCATTTCTCATCAGTTAGTCATGCCCAGGACAGAAAACCTCCACACCGATTTCCTAAGACTACCCGTAAGGCACGATAGGTCAATCGGTCTTGTCACTTCTATTTATATAATTGTGGGTAAGCTTATTCAATCATAATATAGGTTATATAACATTACCAACATATTCCCTTTAATAATCACAGCTCATTCATATGATAAGTCATCTTGCTTCACGGTTAGAATTACTTCAATGTTCTACAGTGGATCAAAGCAGAGCAAAGCTTCTGGGACTTAAAACTAGCCTTCAAAAACACACAGTCAGCATGGGCATGTCCTTCAGGACCGACAAAGGAAAAATAGCTTCCTATGTGTTGTCCTGCTTTGAAAATTCATTCAAATTTCCATGACAAAAATCACTGCTAGTCTCTTGCAGAGGTTGAGGACATCATGGGTAAAACCAAGCAATTGTGATAAAGACAATGTTTGGTGAATGTGGAATGTTTGTGGATTTATCACACTTAGGAAAGCATCGCAACTCCTTGCCAGATGATAAATGACTGCAGGAAAGCTAAATCCGAAAAGATTAATCTAAGCGGGCCCATAGAAAACTCAGTAACCCTCAGAAGAGCTTCATTTGTTCAAGGTTTTGTCATCATTCATCAAAGCTCACATTTGGTACACATAATTCTTTCCTCGTTTAAAAAATAAATAAATAAAAAATTCTACAAAGAAATGAATAGTACTTTTGATAAAACTTTTTTTAAATTATGTACAGTATCATGAAATGAAAAATCCAGGCGTATATGTGAACTAGAAATAGCTGTTTGTATTATACAAGAAGCTATGGACTATGTTTGGTAACACTTGGACCCACTTTATATTAGGTGGCCTTAACTACTATGTACTAACATTTTAATTAATAATTTGATACAATGCACTTACTGTGTACATACTGTACATGTTTTACATTGTACTTACATTTTACAAATTACCTGCATGTAAGATGTAATCTGTAATTAATTTGTGTAGTTACATTTATAATTATACTGTTGACACTTCACTTACACCTAACCCTACCCTTAAACTTACCCATACCACCACACCTGTCCCTAACTTTACCCTTAAACATACCCATACCACCACACCTGTCCCTAACTTTACCCTTAAACTTACCCATACCTCCACACCTGTCCCTAACTTTACCCTTAAACTTACCCATACCACCACACCTGTCCCTAACTTTACCCTTAAACTTACCCATACCCCCACACCTGTCCTGAACTTTACCCTTAAACTTACCCATACCACCACACCTGTCCCTAAATTTACCCTTAAACTTACCCATACTACCACACCTGTCCCTAACTTTACCCTTAAACTTACCCATACTACCACACCTGTCCCTAACTTTACCCTTAAACTTACCCATACCACCACACCTGTCCTTATAACTTTACCCTTAAACTTACCCATACCACCACACCTGTCCCTAACTTTACCCTTAAACTTACCCATACCACCACACCTGTCCCTAACTTTAACCTTAAACTTACCCATAGCCCCACACCTGTCCTGAACTTTACCCTTAAAATTATCCATACCACCACACCTGTCCTGAACTTTACCCTTAAACTTATCCATACCACCATACCTGTCCTGAACTTTACCCTTAAACTTATCCATACCACCACACCTGTCCTGAACTTTACCCTTAAACTTACCCATACCACCACACCTGTCCCTAAATTTACCCTTAAACTTACCCATACCTCCACACCTGTCCCTAACTTTACCCTTGAACTTACCCATACCACCACACCTGTCCCTAACTTTACCCTTAAACTTACCCATACCACCACACCTGTCCCTAACTTTACCCTTAAACTTACCCATACCACAACACGTCCCTAACTTTACCCTTAAACTTACCCATACCCCCACACCTGTCCTGAACTTTACCCTTATACTTACCCATACCACCATACCTGTCCCTAAATTTACCCTTAAACTTACCCATACCACCACACCTGTCCCTAACTTTACCCTTAAACTTACCCATACCACAACACGTCCCTAACTTTACCCTTAAACTTACCCATACCCCCACACCTGTCCTGAACTTTACCCTTAAACTTACCCATACCACCACACCTGTCCCTAAATTTACCCTTAAACTTACCCATACCACCACACCTGTCCCTAATTTTACCCTTAAACTTACCCATACCACAACACGTCCCTAACTTTACCCTTTAACTTACCCATACCCCCACACCTGTCCTGAACTTTACCCTTAAACTTACCCATACCACCACACTTGTCCTGAACTTTACCCTTAAACTTACCCATACCACCACACCTGTCCCTAAATTTACCCTTAAACTTACCCATACCTCCACACCTGTCCCTAACTTTACCCTTGAACTTACCCATACCACCACACCTGTCCCTAACTTTACCCTTAAACTTACCCATACCACCACACCTGTCCCTAACTTTACCCTTAAACTTACCCATACCTCCACACCTGTCCCTAACTTTACCCTTGAACTTACCCATACCACCACACCTGTCCTGAACTTTACCCTTATACTTACCCATACCACCACACCTGTCCCTAAATTTACCCTTAAACTCACCCATACCACCACACCTGTCCCTAACTTTACCCTTAAACTTACCCATACCACAACACGTCCCTAACTTTACCCTTAAACTTACCCATACCACCACACCTGTCCCTAAATTTACCCTTAAACTTACCCATACCACCACACCTGTCCCTAACTTTACCCTTAAACTTACCCATACCACAACACGTCCCTAACTTTACCCTTAAACTTACCCATACCACCATACCTGTCCTGAACTTTACCCTTAAACTTACCCATACCACCACACCTGTCCTGAACTTTACCCTTAAACTTACCCATACCACCACACCTGTCCTTATAACTTTACCCTTAAACTTACCCATACCACCACACCTGTCCCTAACTTTACCCTTAAACTTACCCATACCACCACACCTGTCCCTAACTTTACTCTTAAACTTACCCATACCACAACACGTCCCTAACTTTACCCTTTAACTTACCCATACCCCCACACCTGTCCTGAACTTTACCCGTAAACTTACCCATACCACCACACCTGTCCCTAAATTTACCCTTAAACTTACCCATACCACAACACGTCCCTAACTTTACCCTTAAACTTACCCATATCACCACACCTGTCCCTACCTTTACCTGTATCCCACCTGAATATCAGCAAACGTGTTTTTCATTACAATATGAACATAATAAGTACAATGTACTTATTTTTAGATGTAAGTACATAGTAGTTAAGACCACCTAATATAAAGTGGGACCCATAAATACAAGCAAATAACCCTAAAGTAAACCTTAACCCTATAGTAAGTACAAGTTGTCAATTAATTAATATTATGCAATACTTAAATGTATAATTATGCTGTAACAATAACAATGTTACACTTTACCTTTATTTGTGTCCTTGTTAAACTGTAATTATAAATTTGAGTACTGTGTAATATGAATTAACAATATGTACTTACTGTAGGGTTATGGTCTGGTTTAGGGTTAGTTGCATGTAATTATGCATACTTTACTTTTACTAGTATAGCATGTACATGTAACGTGTAACAAAGACACTAACATAAAGTGTTACCTGTAACCCTAAATTTCTAAACACATTAAAATGTTACAAAGTGCACTCTGTAATAATCAGGGCTTGACATTAACAATTTTAAATGAATTTTATTGTAGTCTTCTCAAAATGTATCTGTTATATACGGTGGCCCAGTAGTGCACAACACAACGAAATTTAAAAAGCATACATAAGTTCACAACACAACAAAATAAATCCACAACACAACGAAATCAAGCCACAACACAACGAAAAATCCACAACACAACGAAAAGTCCACAACACAACGAAAAGTCCACAACACAACGAAATAGCCACAACACAACGGAAATGCTCCCGACCACTCGGAGCGCTGTAAAGTTGCCACTGTTCTATAGAGTCGGCAATCTTACAAATAAATCAATACCACAATTAGTTTTAATAGTAAGTAGGCTAACCATTGTTTATCTATATGAAATATTAATTTAAAATCACCTACATGCATTATAGCTGCATATTTATGCTCGAGAATGCTTTGACCCGATACCACAGCGCTAAGGGAACGTCTACCAATTCCACCAATTGGTTGAAACGTATAATTTGTATGAATTAAAATTACTTTTAACATTTAAAAACAGACATATTAAAATTCCACAGCTTGATTGTATTGGTAAAATTTACTTAATAATGCACAACACAACATTGGAATTTGAAAATTAAAAAAAAAAGTAATTTAATTCATACAAATTATGTTTCAACTTGGTGGAATTGGCAGACGCTCCCTTAGCGCCGAGGCAGCGGGTCAAAGCGTTCTCGAGTATAAATATGCAGCTATTATGCACGTAAGTGATTTTTAATTGATATTTCATGTCGATATACAACTGCACACTTAAAACTGATCGTAGAGTTTAAATATTTGTAAGATTGGCGAATCTATATAGAACAAGGCAAGGAAAACTAACTTTACCGCACTCCGAGAGTCCCCTAGTGGTCGGGAGCATTTCTGTTGTGTTGTGGCTATTTCGTTGTGTTGTGGACTTTTCGTTGTGTTGTGGATTTTTCTTTGTGTTGTGGCTTGATTTCGTTGTGTTGTGTCTTGATTTCGTTGTGTTGTGGTTTCATTCCGTTGTGTTGTGAACTTATGTATGCTTTTTAAATTTCGTTGTGTTGTGCACTACTGGGCCACCGTAGTTATAATCACGTGGCGCATTATAACCAATCACACGCGATTCTGTTGAGCTTATGAATGCAATGTCTAATAATCAGAGGCGATCAGATGAGTCATTGCTGAAGTTTTGCCGGAGTTTTGTTCAGAGCGCGCTCTCACTCACTGAAATCTGCACTCTCATCATACAACAATGCAGAGATGTATGTGTGATGTACGTAACAGATTCATTCATCATACAGCGATTGGCTGTTTTTGTTCTATTTTAGCAGCAAAATAGTTTCAAACAAAGATCAAAGCAGAACCATAGCGGATCTGATGTGACTGGCATAAAGTTAGCTTGACGTTGAACATTCGATATTCGCAAATTTAATTTTATCTCTAAATTTGCCTACAACATTAGTATGCATGTTTCTAACTTTAATACCATTTGAAGATAATTATTTAAAGTCATAAAACCAACTGTTAAGAGTTCATCTAGGTGTCCTTTTAGATTTTTGATATTTAATAAACTGTCAAATAAACTGAGAGAAATAAACTGTCAAAGATATTTAATAACCAACAAATCAGACAAGCAGCTGATAGTGTTTCTCTGTCTAGATTAAGGAGCTTTACACACAACCTTATCAGAGCTAAATAGACCTTAATGACCTGTTATGTTATACATTTCATGTAGACTTGATTTGGATGTGTACAGTGATCATTTACATATAGACAACAGCAAATTTAACCAACAACACAATTTTGGCAGTGAAAATGCTGAGTGACTAGTAACTTTGGAAAACAAAGTTTCTAAACACATCTGAGTGTTACAAAGCATATTCTGTAATAATGTTGAATGAAAAGTTTTACTTTAAAGAACAATAATGACAATTGCATGTAATCATTCATAATTTACTGCTAGAGCAAATACATGTAAATTGTAATAAAGTGTTACCTGCAACCCTAAGTTTCTAAACTCATTTAAGTGTTACAAAGTGCACTCTGTAATAATGTTGAGTGCAAAGTTTTGCTTTAAAGAACATTTTAAATCATTGTTTTAATAATATTGTGTCATGCTTTAAAGAAGTACACTCTATGTGTTGACTAAAATACAAAAGCACATGTAAAGTTCTTGATTATTTTACCTGTAGTGTTACCGAAAATGACATTGCACTTGAGTATATTCTTTTAAAGTACATTATTTCCATAATAAGTACTCTTTTTTTAAAAGTATGCTAAAGTGTACTTATTTTCACAAGGAACCTCACAGCAACAAACTGAGGACACACAGCAGAAGCTCAAGTGGCTAATGTGAACATCTGCTGGCCACAGACATCCCACCATTAAATACTTTCAAGACATTACCACACTGCTGCAAACATTTCACAGTCAGAAGTTTTTAACCAGTTCAAACCCTCTAGGAAAGTGTGAAAATCTGTTGGGATTGAAATGAATCCAAGAAAATAAATTTTATTAAGAAATAAACAAAAGATAAACCAATACCAACAGCTCTGGTCTGAAGCAGCAGCAGTTAATGATAACATTTTTCATTATGGAAACAGTGCTAAAATTCTGTCTCTAGCGCCACATTTTACATATTTAAATTAATTACTGTTTTAGTGGAGAGTGCAAAATATGTTTTGTTCAATCTGATGTAACGTCCTATTCATTTGGGTGTGCAGTGAAGCCATTATCTCTATTTGTTAGGATAACATAATTATTCATATTTGTACTCAGTATAGAATATATAGAAGTTGGCATGGCTTAACCAAGAAGTTACTAAAGTTACTAAACAAAAACCTTTTTTTATGCAAATCATTAATAATTTGATTACACCACATGCCATATAGTAATGTTTAAAGAATAGTACATTCTAAATATTGAATAGTTTACTGATTATGCATTGTGGATAATCTAATATTTGAGATTATCATTGAATATCCTGTTCCCTTTCGAAAGGGAACTCGCACTGCGTCAGCTTTTGCTTTCCGCCTCCAGCGTGACAGGTGCCTGAAATCACAATCAAAAAACGTCAATCCTATTGACCAGCGACAGCCTATGATGTCATCAAGGCGCGACCAGGAAGTATATAAGGGCGCCTTGCCAACATGACAGTATCTCTTCGTCTTCAGGGACTGTTTTGCCTGTTTCACCGTTGGGAAATGTCTTCGAAGTGTGCTAGCAAGCAGCGCCACTTCCGCAGGTGCGTGGATCCGTGTAACAGGTATCTTACGCCTGATGACACACACTCACTCTGCGTATACTGTCTGGGGGAAGAGCACGCACGGGAGGTTCTCGAGGGAGCATCCTGTGCGAACTGCGAGCGTTTTCCCATGAGAACGCTCCGCTCTCGTCTGGCTCTCTTCTCGAGGGGAGAGAGCTCAGCAGCTGGGAACGGCCCCGCTCGTGCTGAGGCTGAGCGGTGCCTACAATCTTGGGGTTCCCAGCTGGATCTGGCTCGTCGCCTAGAGGCTGGTGTGGTTTTGGCTGACGACGAGCCAGATCGCGAGGGGCGGACCTCGGAGGAGGAACAGGATTTGGGTTCCTCCTCCTCGTCCGCTGCTCTTCTGTTCGAGCAGAGGATGGTTGGGGAGGCGAATGAAGCGCCTGAGGCTGAGGCTTCCCAACCACCTTGTCCCATCTATGGGGAGTTGTTGGAGGTCATGGAGCGCGCTGCAGGTAGACTGCAGCTGCCCTGGCAGCGTGTTAGGAGAGATGACGTGCGTCCAAGTAGGTTGGACGACCGTTATCTCTCCGCCCATGACCAACCAGCTCCCGGGAGTCTTCCATTTTTTCCTGATCTCCACCAAGAGATCTCGAAGGGATGGAAGAAACCTTATTCAGCCCGTATCCATCGACATCAGCGGGCTAATTTCGCTGATGTCGAGGGATTGCCCGAGGCTGGATATGTGTCGTTGCCACCCGTAGACGAGCCGTTTGCACACTATCTCGCCTCCGGGAGGTTATCGACACTAAGGGCTCCCACCCTGCCGACGGAAGCGCTCAGGACCACCGCGCGCTTGAACGGCAGGGCATACATGTCGGCGGGTCATGCCGGGGCGGCCTTACACACAATGGCCGTGTTACAGGCCTACCAGGCAGACCTGCTGGGGGACCTCGATCAGGGGGAGGGAATAACCCCTGAGGCGGTGGCCGAGTTGCGCCGGGCCATGGATTTGTCTCTCCGGGACACCAAGCAGACTGCTTTCGCCATCGGTTGCTCGATGGTGGCGATGGTGGCCACGGAGAGACATCTGTGGCTCAACCTGGCGGACATCGGGGGGAAAGAGAGATCCTTTCTCCTCGATGCCCCGGTGTCGCCCTTTGAGCTTTTCGGCACCTCCGTAGAGGCGGTGGTGGAAAAGTTCAGAGAGGCGAGGGCGCGCTCGGCGGCATTTAAAACATGCATTCCGCGGAGGTCCGGGACCGCGCCCAGGCAGTTGGGTGTCCCTCTCCCATCTCAGTCTGAGTGCTGGAGACGGGAACAACGAGCCAGCGTTGCCTCTCGAGCACCCCCGCCGCGGAGGACCGGGACGCAAAAGAGGCGGGACACCCGCAACCGGAAGAGGAAGGAAGCCGGGGCTGGCAACCGGAACCAGCGTAGGCAGCGGACTCCGCCCCCGAGGGAGCGGACTTGAACGCTGCCTTTTTCCCTTCCTCTGACTTTTTCCCCGGGCGCTTTTACATCAGGCCGGTGGGCCCATGATGAGCAGGAAATGCAAGATTCTGATGGCCCGCCTGGTTTGTTTGTTGAAGCGCCCCTCTCAGGAAGCGGCGGGCGGATACTTGCTCGAGGGCTGGTTTGAAGCACCGCGAGGAGCGATTGGTGAGTCCCCCTCTATAGGGCGAAACATTTTCAAAACTATGTTTTTCAGGACTTTTTTGTACCGTTGCTCCCCTGAGGGGTTGCTTGGGGAAGTTTGGATCATCGCTGGATTTCGCAGGGCCTGCAGCTCCCCGTGAGTAAGCTAAGAACGATCTTCTTTGCAACATTATGTGGTTGTGTGTGTATGCCTCACTTTTGCTAGTAGAATTTTGCTGCCTCTCCGTGTATGTTTTCCCCACTGATGTGGGTAACTGAATTGCGCTCTTGCCCGAGGGTTTGTAGTGTCGGGGGCGAGCTGTGTTTTTCCTAGCGTAAAAGTGTGAAGTAGCTGAAGACCGGGTATGCACTTTTGCATGAGCTGTAGTGAGATCTGCGCCCAGCTCTGCGGGGCTTTGGGAAAAGGGTTTTCGGGGCCTCATTGTGTATTATTAGAGGTGATAATATTTCTTTCCCGAGCCCTGAGTGGATCTAGTGCAGACTTAGGTCGCACCACTTGGCCTAGGTTCCGTCAAGGATGGGGGCGTTCCCTTCTAAGGAAGGTCGTTCGCCCCTGGCCTGTCTTGATGCATCCTTGACCTAACCTCCTCTTGTTACAGAGTTGTCTGGCCAAGGCCCGCCCCCTTCTCTGCGTTCTGGGGTTACGAGTAACGCAGTCGAGGTGTTGCAGGAGACAGCGACTTTGCCAGTGGTCGTGGGGCGGAATGAAGCGTCTTTCGCCGGTTTGCGATTAGACTTTATCTGGTGTTTCCGCCTTTCAGAGCTTGGTGGCCGCCATTTTTTGGCGGCCCCCGGCCTCTTCCTGGAGGATGGTTCGGCCGGTGGGTTAATTTTTTCTATGAAAAAGTAATGTTTTACCCTTGCTTTATGTCTCTGCTCCACCTTCTTTAGGGCTCGGGGTAAGCTGAACATCGGATAAACCGATGTTTACGGTTCTGGTCGGATGCTCCCCTGAGGTCCGAGCATTGCCATTGGCTGACGCCCTCGCATTACGGTTGGCCGCTGCATGGGAAATAAGACAGCCGCCCCGAGGCAGGTGACGAAAGTTGTACTCCCCTCGCTTAGAGGGTTTTTGTTAGCACTTCTGCTGAGTACACTGCTGTTGGCAATGTGATTAGGTCCATGTCTGTAGGCACTGCCCGAGAGACTGCGCCGTCTTGGGGGCCCTAGGGCAAAGTGAGAACTTGTTTCCTAGTTACCTCCGGGAAGGACCAGCCCCATGTGCGGGTATAAGAGCCAGCTGGTTGTTGGTAGCCAGCTTGGGCGGTCTGGGCAGCAGGACTTCAGGACAGGTAGTAGGCATCAACCGGCCTCCTTGCAAGATGTCTCGACGCCATGGCCCACGAGTGTGCCTGGGAGGATTTTCTCCACTGGTATCGACGTCAGCAGTAACCTCGTCAACTAGCTCCCTGGGGACGAGTTCCCAGGTGATATCTGGATTTCCAGGCCTTTGTCAGCAGCAGACAGCTGCCGTCAGCCCAGGTGCAGCAGCCAGCCTTCTTAAAGGCCTCCCTGAGGCTTAGGCTCCTGGTTTGGGTTATCTTCGCTCAGGTGGAGGCCACGTTTGGCCTCCCTGAGAGCCTGCTTGGTCAACAGGCGCTGCCTGGTCTCCCCCGAGGGGGCGCCACCGGCTTTAAGCCCCTCGATGGCTGGTACGTGCTGCTAATAGGTGGTAGGCGTTACCTGGCCTCCCTAAGAGCCTGCTGTGGGGTAAGCAGGCTCACCTGACCTCCTCTGTGGGGGCGTTCCTGGGCTCCAGTTACTGGAGGGCTAGCATGAGTGCTAGTAGGTAGTAGGCCGCAATCTGCCCCCTGAGTGACCTTCCTGGCTGTGGCGGTGAGCAGGAAGTGCTATGAGTAGCACAGTCTGCTATCAGGTGGTAGGCATTGGGCCTCCCTGAAGGCGAGCTCCCGCTCTGAGACGGGTGGCATGTTCTGCTATTAGGTGGAGGCATTGCGCCTCCCTGAAGTCGTTCCCCAGTCCCCAGTTTCGGTAACGGGTCGTAGCATGGGTTGCTATCAGGCAAGCGGCATGGGGCTTCCCTGTGGGATTCGCTTGGAGTAGTAGGCCCCACGGGGCCTCCTCTGAAGGCACGCTCCTGTCTCGTGGTCTCTGGATAGGTCCAGCCACTGAGCGGAGGGCTGTGATGGAGAAATGCCCAACATTCTTGCAGGTGGTAGGCCCGCTAGGCCTCCCTGTTGAAGCGAGCCTGTTGAAGACGAATGGGTGGTTCCAGGCCTTCGAGCAGGGCCTGGGAAGGACCTCATGTGTGTGAAGGTTCATTCTTGGGCGATAGCTTGGGCTATGACCGTAGGGAGCGCTGTCACTGACAGCCTAATGTGACCAGAAGGGGAGTGATTCAGGCATTTCAGTAGAATTTGCTTGTCTTGACAGTTGTCACTGCCTATGGGCATGCACTCCCGTCGGCATGGCGTAGTGGGTATATCGTTCCCCGTAGCGTAAGCAAAAGCTGACGCAGTGCGAGTTCCCTTTCGAAAGGGAACGTCTCAGGTTACAAATGTAACCATTGTTCCCTGAGAACAGGGAACGAGACACTGCGTCGCTTTGCCATGCCGCAGGGCCTGCCTGCCAAAACAGTCCCTTCAGACGATGAGATACTGTCATGTTGGCAAGGCGCCCTTATATACTTCCTGGTCGCGCCTTGATGACATCATAGGCTGCCGCTGGTCAATAGGATTGACATTTTTTGATTGTGATTTCAGGCACCTGTCACGCTGGAGGCGTTCCCCGTAGCGTAAGCAAAAGCTGACGCAGTGTCTCGTTCCCTGTTCTCAGGGAACAATGGTTACATTTGTAACCTGAGATGTTTTACTAACTACATCAGATTATGGAAGTAAAAGGGGTTGCAAAGTCATTGAAGTCATTGTTTCTATGAACCATAACTGGGAGTTTCTTCACCTATGGCCAATTTTGGACTTGTAAACTCCCTTAAACAAGTTTCACACTTACGCTAATTTAATTTACCCACTTACAAATATTCTTTTAGCTTAGTATTTTTACAGTCACTGACAATGTATTGTGCTTTGGTGTGTTTTTTGGACAGTTTGAACATGGTAAACTCTCTCAGAGAAGTGGTTTCATCTCCTTTAATGCACCGCCGCAACAGCAATAAAAGCTGTGCTTGTGTAACAAATTTACCACCTTCAGCAATACATTTTGAGACAATTACTGTCAGACTTCAATAGATAGAGGTTTTTTTTTAGAACAAACGGTTATAATTATTTATCTCTTTTTTTTAAATACTTGTTTTTGGATTTATTCTGCACTATTTTGTATTCTATTGTAAATATGTAAACAGATTTTTTTTAAACAGCATGCAGAGTTAAAAATAGTTTAATTATAGTGAGTATGCAATTATAAAACAAATATGTACTTTTGCATATCCCTAAAACTCTCTAACATTTTTGGGAAAGGTAGTCTAATGTTCATTCATTTTGTTATTTCATTATTCATGCTGTTTCAAATAAGATATTCAGCTTCAGGCATAGCACTAGCAACTATACACGTATTATCTCTTTAGTCAGCATAGAATTGTCTATACAATGTAATGTCATGCATGGGAAACAATCTCCAGGAAAAACAATATGTTCTTGGAGTCTGTGTCATCATGCAAACAGGAATATTCTCTCATTTGTCATATTTAAAGCTAATCCATCTGCTAACGGCTAACAGTTTGTACTATAATCCACAGACGACAGGCAAATGCCAAGAGGCTTACAAGCTCTTGCTGTTTGATTTTTAATATGCATAAAAAATCCAAGTAATCATTCACTGCTATGAGCCGCAGGATAGATTTATGGTTCTCAAACCTTTGACGTAATCTCCATCACCTACGTGATCCAAACAACGTCACCATATTCATAGCATCATTGATAAAACTACATTTCCTGGAATGCCTTAAACCATCAGGCTTTATGTCTGTGTGGCTGTTCATCTGTGAATTTCAAGTCGAGTTTATTCCATCTATCTTTGATCATTGATATGGTCAGAACTAATGAAATGCGATGACATGTCTGACCTCTGGTTTGAGTGGGAACAGCACTATAACAAATGTCTCCATCTCGTAGGGGTCTGATGGAGGAAAAGGTCTCATTTGATTACAGGGGGCGGTCGATATCAAAGCAAGTGGAAGTGTTTTTTTTTTTCTTGTGGGAAGGCACAGGATATAAAGTACATCAGGGAACCTCTCAAAGACAGTGCTGAGGAAGACATCATTTCCCACAGCAATACAGTATCTCACAGAAGCACTGATGACTGGTGCATCTGCAGTGCGTAATCACCGCAGCAGGATAATTGCAGCAGCAGGGGCACACTGAGCTTTCACACTGACAGTGTTTCCTCTGTGTGCCACAACTACAGCTCCATAGAAGAGATTCCACTGAGCATTTCTTCATCAGAAATCAAGCGTAGCGTTAGTTCTGGCAGGTCACGTTAGTCAAGCTCGCAGTAGCTGACTGTCAAGTTGAGAAGCTAGTCAGTTGAGTTTGTGGCAAAACCTTTTACAGTGCTTGAGTATTGTTGTCTTTCAATGCATTTCATAATTCATACTCAGAAAGTAGAACTGAAATGACATTCATTACAAGATGATTAGTTAAAACATTTCAAAATGCACCTGCAGACTATTTTTCCAGTCATTAATTTTTTCATTGAGGATTTCTTAAATATACTGTGCAAAAATCTTGTCTCGTTCTCGTGAACCCAATCTCATGTCTTGTCTCATCGGGTGAGCTAGGTGTCTCGTCACACCCTTTCTTCTTAGCAAACATTTAGTCATAATGGTGTCTACTTGATTTGTTCCTGGGTGCAAAAATTCAAAGAGTAAACATTTAGCGGGAGTGAGTTATTTTTGGTTTCCAGTGAAGGATCCAGTGCGTTGTAGACTAAAGGCTGCAAAGAATTGTATATATGGAGAAAAAAACCCTCTGTGTTTGTAGTCAACATTTCAAACTGGATGACTACAAACAGTGTTTCTGGTCAAATGGAGGGGAAAACAGAAATAAACTGGCACTCTGTCCGTTAATTTGGAAGAAAAGAAACAGGGAGCACCTTTTGCCTAATCCCCTGAATCAAAACGCAACTGAGTACCAGTAAGAAGGCATAGTTTTTTTTTTTTTTTATCATAGTGATGTTTAAAGAGTAGACAAAGTGCTATGCAATTTTCAGAGATAAACCTTATCATACAATAACTGTTTTGTTAATAACCCTCTGTCGATCTAACTGTCATGGGCCATGGGCAGGGATAATCTGTATAGCTTTCACAAAAGCCATGGAGCTGTCAAAAGTAAGCCAAATTACACGTTTTGAATCATCTGTTGTAATTTTGCTGACAAATAAATGGGTTTTTCTCAGTCCAGGTCAGGAAAAAGTGAACATTGTTCATTTACATATATTACAGACATTGTAGCAATACAAAGTAGGTGGAAAATCATTGAAATTACACCACCTGTGGCAAGTGTTGACCAGATGTGATTAGTGCCCAGTGCTCTGAATGTTAAAGAGAAAAAAGTGCAGGTAAACAGTGGGACTAACTATGGCTCTCTCAGTTACAAGGCCTGAGCACCTCCTCGGGATGACTGCTGGATAGGACGGGACAGTCTTTGTCAACGAGTGAGCCACATTATGCCCCATTTGAACTAAAATCCAGGCCACCCCAGGTCAGGCCAAGTACCCAGCTGGGGGTTATCTGCTGGCTACTGACACAAACAGGAATAATAATAAAACTGGACCCTCAGGAAACCAGGTTGAGGAGCAGAGGCAAAGCCATCAAAGGGGTAGATGAGATTACCCTGGGGAATAGGATTTCCTCTACACTGATATTCTCTTGAAACGATATGGACTTCCCTCTCAAAGGAGCTTAGGAATGGTCACAGGCACCATCAGCACCCCCTCGAGGTTAATGCAGAAAGAATAACATCTCTCTCGACCAAAAGAAAGGTGTGGTCACTTGAGGAGGATTCGACACTGATCAGGAAAGCTAACATCAAGTGGAAGCAAGGTATGCAGAAAAAAAAAAAAAACATCTGTTACTTCTCCAGGCACTGAATTTACATTATCCACACTCCAGCATGTATTCCTACATAGGGATGGATGCCTGGAAGACAGCTCATTACTACATACTACTTAGGGATGTCCATGATGAGACTAGACCCAACTTTATGCTATTGCTAGAACTTGCAAAGGCATTCACATGAGGCCATCGTGGATGCTGCAAGAAGGGGGGGATCCTGGACTGTAAAGGGACACCACATTATATATGGAAGCTGGGGAGGCTTGCAGAGGCACCACTAAAACCATACCACAGGCTGGAGATCCTTAAAACATTCTTAATTCCGAAAAACACACAAGCTGGTCTTTGGGACCTTGCGGGATATTCAGAAGTGTCTGAGGTTTCTGAAAGACATAGGGGTATTACCATGCACAGACTCAGGATGGGGGATTTGGTATCCCCTGTTTTAGTGTCTACATCCCCCAACTACAGAAGGCAAGATATGGAAAGATTTTGGATATTAGGAACACAGTACGCAGAGACGACAGAAGTTGCTTAATATGATTTCCAGCAAATTAACCTCCCCTGCAGGATTGGCAAGAAAGTAGTGACTTCGAGAAGTAATGCATGGAGGAGTGGGCGGCTCAGTTGGAACACTCTTTGAAAGACCATGATCAGTTCAGAACAAGGACAATACTGGCTGGACAATTCGAGAAGGGTGTTCCAAAGCCTCCACCTGTGTAGCATCCAGCTTAGGTGCGGAGTGCTAACTATAAAGGCCTGTAGTCCAAGGAGCACAATATGATATGTGAGGCAACATGACGCCAAGTGTGCTTTCCACAATAGCATGGCATGGAGAGTTGAACAGCTCCTTAAGCGGAACACCTCAGGGATTTCGATTGAGTCAATCATACTCACACCAACCTCATTTATTAAGCCTACCACAGGCAGTCTATAACAATTATGGATATGTCATTAGTGGCAGGATGCCGAGTGGAGGAGAAGTATGGCTCCCAGGTGAACACCGTTGCCATCATACTTTGGAGTGGCACCCAGGTCCCTATTAAACATCTACCAATTATTCTATAAAGCTGAGGCTGCCTATATAAACCCTCAGGGAATGGCCTTCAAGCGCTGGGTCTGACAAGGATGGATCTGTCTGACCTTTGCTCTCTGATGATTGCTGGCTCTCTGAAGTGTTGCAATCTCTACACAATAGGAACCAAGTAAAGGAATGAATATAACTAGGACACTGTTATGCCAACTTTGGTCAGCAACTGCAGAGACAACCTTTGACGGCAGAGTCAAAAGAAGCCTCAAATCACTGAGAGACATAACATCTCCACCAACAGCAGCTTGATAAGATGTTTATAGATAAATGCCTCATGCCCTACATGGCCAACCTACCTGCTGTCTAGCAAAACCACAGCCAAGCGAAAGAAGACCCTGTTGGGCTTGACTCTTGACTCTAGTCTGGCACAGTGAAGAGACATGAGAGGTGTAGAATAAGTAGGAGGTCCCAGGGATGAAATGCCAGTACTCTTATCGTTTCTTTACTTAACCATTGAGGCATGAAAGTGAGCTCCGGGCCTCACCATCCTTCTGGATTTTTTGGATTTTAAATATTCATTCAAATATGGCTGCTGTCTACTTGGATGCTGAAATACTGATATCTCCAAAAGTGTTTCGCAAGATTATTTTTAATGTAAACAATAATGTATTTCAAAAAAGCAATACTATCAACGGCATAATGAATTTAGCACATTTACCTAAAAAAGGTATAACCCCATAAAAAAAAAAAAAAGTGAATTCTAAAGTGACCCTTTGAGCTTCAAGGCAGGACTTCCATACCTACAGCTGCAATCTTGAGCATTACATCAAATTGTCAGCTCTCATTAAAAATGAATGAGTTCTGGTCACTTTGTTGCTACAAATCACTCAGTGTGTTCCATTCGACCATAAGTGCCCTGCGAAGTGGATTTCAGTTCAGTTTGAAGGGCACTGCAAATGGCATAGGGAATAAGGGTCCCTCCACCGCATGAAGTGGAGAGGGAAATTTACCCACCAGTGAAAATGAGTAGAGGTTCCAGCATTTTTATTTATTTGAATTAGTCTCAGGTGTGGTTTGTACACAGTTATTCACTCTGTAAAAAGTGTGCAAGATGTGTTTGTTGCAATGCAACTATCATGATTATGGTTAAATAAGATAAAAGAAACACCTATTACAACTAATTTATGTTTATTTTTAGGGATGTGCCCGAAGCTGAATACCTTTTTCAGAAAGGCACATATAATGGCTTCGAAATGGATAACGAATTCTAGCTAATAAATGGAAAAATATTCAGCAGACCCATTTACTCCTCATGTTTGCTAGATAACAGGTAAGCCAGGGGATAGCATTTCACAATATTATGCATAAACCTCTAAAATCACTACACAATAATGAGTGTGTGAACTGAATGAGTGTAAACTCTGAATGAAATGAGCGCAAATCAAATAGTCTTGTAAAAACCCAGCCCACTTTTGGATTTATTCAAATACAGATACAAATAATTGGTAACACTTTAGAATTATGGTCATTAGTTAACATTAGTTAATGTATTAACTAACATGAATTAACCATGAGCAGTACATTTGTTACTGTATTTGTTCATCTTTGTTAACGTTAGTTAATATAAATACAGCAGTTCATGGTTTGTTCATGTTAGTTCACAGTGCATTAACTAATGTTAACAAGACTTTAATAATGCATTAGTAAATGTTGAAATTAACATTAACAAAGATTAATAAACGCTTTATAAGTTCAGTTCATTATTAGTTAATGTTAACTAATGTAGTTAACTAATGTTAACTAATGACCATTATTCTAAAGTGTTACCAAATAATGTTGTGATTGCAACAGATAGAGATACAAATACAGACATTGGCTCCACTGCACACCCCTATTTATTTTCATATTAAACATCACAATAGACGTTTCGCACAACACTCATTTAGCACAATGAGTGCAATTTATTAAAGTGAAACGAACTTCAACAGTGCTCTGTGTGTAGTGAGCAGTGAACACTGTGTAGGGACACTGTCAATTGAAACACAGTTGTCAGTGTTGATGCCTCTTACAAGTGCTAAAATTACAGCACAGTTATTTTTATTTAATTAGAACTATGGCAAGATGATAGCTATAGTTAATAACATTGTGGGCACAGAGACCCTAATTGAGTCATTTAGATACACAGATGCAATTTCCCGTTAAGGCCTTTTCAGCCGGCTTTTCTTTGGCTGACGGCTCTTTCCTGTGCTGGTAATTAGTCAGTAAACAATACTGACTCACTGGACTATAAGAGGTGAAGCCTGTTTCATTAACCCACAAAATGCTTAATCTCCTTAGTGATAAAACCCAGCAATCTTATTTATGTATGCTGATCCCAAGTTAAATATTCAGGGTTAAATTATTCTGGTTATCACAGAAAAATAATTAAACCCCTCAGTTTATATAAAAAATAAAAAATAAATTCTTTAGGCCCAAAGTTTCCAAGTTGGGGCATGAGAGTGAAAAAACATCATAGTGTTATTCGAACACACCTGACATCATAATTACAGCTTTCTATATATAAATATGAGTTCACTAAACATTTTTTACTTATTATTTTAAAAATATGTGTATATGTAATTTAAAACTACAGAATGTTGAGTGAACTCTTATATTTATGTGTATATATAACAGATTTTCTTGCACCGCTGGTTTGAGGACCCTATTGGAATTGCTCAGTCAATTCTTCTTCTCCGAAATGAATTGCATTTTTGAGGGCCAAAACACGCTAGAAAACTTTGCACATGCGTCAGAAGAGGTGAAAATTTACATCTGCTATGGGTTTCAGAATTAGGTGTGGCAAAATGGCTCGATAGTGCCACCTACCATATTTCAATTAAGCGCCGTTCAAAAACCCAACTGGAAGTGAGGTATTTTGAAATTTCTCTGCAAAATCTTAGCAGTTTTTTCCATTTCCAGACGTATTTTAACGAACACCTCCTAGAGATTCAATCAGATCAACATCATATTTGGTCAGTCTAATCTAAAGGCCTTTGCGAAGTTAAATTGCAAAGATCTTGAGTTTTCACTGAAGTTTTCGTCTGTGGCAGCCTGACAAAATTCAATGTTTAAATGCTCAATACTCACCAACGTCTTGTGACAACAAATATCTCTATTCTCTTGGGAATATTTGTTTCGGTCTTCAGCTCCACTCGCTCTCCCGTGCATCTGCATTTTAAATCTCCATACCAACGGTTTTCCTCAGGCGAATTTTGCTTTTATTTAGTTAGTATTATTTCGAAAATTAGTTTTTTGGACATAGGACTTGTTCATCCAACATGGATTTTTCACTTCAACTTCATAGATTGACTGATCACAATTAAGTCAAGTCAAGTCAACCTTATTTATATAGCGCTTTTAACAATGCAGATTGTTTCAAAGCAGCTTTACAGTGTTAAACAGGAAAATAATGCAACATAATTTTATTCAGCCGTATAGCCATTCTGGAGAAAACGGTGATGTCATCAGTTCATTTCAATTATCATACAGTGACAGTGTGGGCTTTAGATCAGTAATTAGATCAGTAATTTAGTTTATATGGTTAATTTAGTTTAATAATTAGATTTATTTGGATATTTAGTTGAAAAATTTAGAAAAATTACTTCAATTAAATATGTTCGGTGAATATATATTTTTAATTTTGAGTGAAGACCTTAAGCTATGATTAGTACAATGCATCTTTTTGCATGGGGATAATTATTTGGAAGTCATTTATTGGGCCAATATGTAATTAGCAATTTGCACATTTAAAAAAAAAAAAAAATTTTTTACAACGTACTAAACATGCTAGAAACATTCTAAAACATGCTAGCAACACTTAGCTGAGTGCTAAAGCATGCATTATCGTAATGAAACAGGAAGTTGTTATAACTCAAGCATATGTCCAAACTGCCTCAAACTTCACATGTTTGATAAGAGTCCTCGCCTGAAGACATCTACATGGCAAAATGTTATTATAGTCATAGTGCCACCAGCTGGCAGCAGGAAGTGTGGCAAATACAAATGACTGACGTAGTCGTCCTATTTTTTTATATTTAAATTCAATTAAAATTTATTTGTATAGCGCTTTTCACAATACACATTGTTTCAAAGCAACTTCACAGAAAGTGCATTTCATAAATGTACAGTAAAAATGTTAGAAAGACAATGTTAAAGAAAATTGTTCGAAAAAGTGAATCAATCGTGTATTAATTTAGGCCATAACAACACTGGCGTTGAGTCGTCTCTTCACAGGCGTGGAGTCGTCTCATCACAGGTGTTGGGGCATCCGAAGTCTCCATGAGCGGCTGGATACAAACTAGAGCTGACAAACTATTTACCTCGGGACTAGTGTCCCGAGATAACAACAGAAAAGCAGATGGGAAATAATTAGCATAGCTGCTGTTCAGAATATTATATTAATGCTTTTGATCCGATTTAACTGTAGTATAAAAGGTAATTATAATGTGAATGCTTGGCTAAAGAGATGCGTCTTTAATCTAGTTTTAAACTGGGACAGCGAGTCTGAACCTCGAACAATATCAGGAAGACTGTTCCAGAGTTTAGGAGCTAAATGTGAAAATGCCCTCCCTCCTTTAGTGGACTTAGATATCCTAGGAATGACCAGAAGCCTAGAGTTTAGTGACCTTAAAGAGCGCGATGGATTGTAGGGCGATAGAAGATCCGTTAGATACACTGGAGCTAAACCATTTAGGGCTTTATAGGTCAGTAGCAATACTTTGTAATTGATACGGAACTTAATAGGTAACCAGTGTAGAGATGATAAAATTGGTGTTATATGATCATATTTTCTTGACCTAGTAAGAACTCTAGCAGCTGCATTTTGGACTAACTGTAGTTTGTTTATTGAGGATGCAGGACAACCAGCTAATAGAGCATTACAGTAATCTAATCTCGAGGTCATGAATGCATGAACTAACTTTTCTGCATCAGCAATAGATAGTATGTTACATAGCTTAGCAATGTTTCTAAGGTGGAAAAATGCCGTTCTTGTAACATATGAAATATGATTTTCGAATGACAAGTTGCGGTCTAATATAACACCCAGGTCTTTTACTGTAGTGGATAAAGTGACAGGACATCCTTCCAAGGTAAAATTGTATTGTGAGAGGTTTTGTGGGCAGTTTTTTGGACCAATAAGTAATACCTCCGTTTTATCTGAATTTAATAGCAGAAAATTACATGTCATCCAGTATTTAATATCTTCAACACACGCTGTCAGTTTAGATAATTTAGCGTTTTCATCCGGTCGTGATGAAATATATAATTGAGTGTCATCAGCATAACAGTGGAAATTAATTCCATGTTTTCTTATAATATTACCAAGTGGCAGCATATATATTGAGAATAGCAGAGGGCCTAACACGGATCCTTGCGGCACCCCATAGTCTACTGACGTCATCTTTGATTTTTCCCCATTTAGACAAACAGAATGGTAGCGGTCTGATAAGTAAGATCTAAACCAGTTTAATGCCTGTCCCTGAACACCAGTATAATTTTGAAGTCGATCTATGAGTATTTTATGATCTATAGTATCGAATGCAGCACTAAGATCAAGCAGAACTAGTATTGAGATACAGCCTTGGTCAGAAGCTAGAAGTAAATCATTTGTGATTTTAACAATGTAAAGATTGTACATTTACAATTTTGTTTCTGATGCTTTCTATTTTCTCAGTGAAGAAATTCATAAAATCATTACTACTAAACTGTAACGGAATATTTTGCTCAGGTGATGCTTGTTTATTTGTTAGTCTAGCCACGGTGTTAAATAAAAACCTTGGGTTATTTTGATTATTTTCTATTAGTTTGCGGAGATGCTCAGCCCTGGCTGCTTTTAGGGCCTTTTTATAACGTGACATACTATCTTTCCACGCAATTCTAAAGACCTCTAAATTAGTTTGTTTCCATTTACACTCTAAGTTACGAGTTTCTCTCTTGATAACATGTGTAGCACTGTTGTACCACGGTGCTTTAGTTTTCTCTCTAACCTTTTTTAATCTAATTGGTGCAACAATTTCTAATGTGCTAGAGAAAATGTTGCTCATACTGCTAGTCATTTCCTCTAGTTCATCTGTTGTTTGGGTTCACTGAGCAGCTGAGACAGATCAGGTAAGCTATTTGAGAATCTATCTATAGTGGTTGGAATGATTGTTCTGCCTGGTCGATAACGTGGCGCAACATGACAGATTTCAGCAGTAAGCAGTATGCAAGTTACCATGTAATGGTCAGTGACATCATCACTTTGCGGTATAATATCTATATCGGTTGGGTTGGTTCCATGTGATATAATTAAATCTAGTGTGTGATTAAGACGATGAGTGGGACCAGTGACGTTTTGCTTGATCCCAAAGGAGTTTAATAGATCTGTAAACGCAGCCCCTAATGCATAATTTGTGTTATCTACGTGTATGTTAAAATCTCCAACAATTAATGCTTTATCGACGTTGACCAATAGATCTGAGAGAAAGTCTGCAAACTCTTTTAAGAAATCAGCATAGGGCCCTGGAGGTCTATACACAGTAGCCAAGGCTAGAGATAATACATATTTCTTTCTTACATCTAAGAGCATAACATTTAGCACTAGTACTTCAAACGAATTAAACCTGTGACCTGTTTTCTGAGTAACATTAAGAATATCTCTATAGATTGTTGCAACACCGCCGCCACGACCAATCAGACGGGGCTCATGCTTATAACAGTATCCTGGCGGAGTAGACTCATTTAGACCAAAATAATCATTTGGCTTAAGCCAGGTTTCAGTAAGGCAAAGTACATCGAAACTATTATCTGTGACCATTTAATTTACAATAACCGCCTTAGGTGTGAGCGATCTAATGTTTAGAAGACCTAGTTTTAGAAATTGTTTTTGTTCACTAATATTGAGATTTTCTGGTTTTATCACAGTTAGATTTTTCCTAGATCCTACAGTAGATTTAATGTTTGACCTCACTAAACGAGGAATAGACACAGTTTCTATATAATGTTCTACATTGGTACTTATGTCAATTAAGTTAGGGCAGCAAAGACTGTGATCTGGACTTTGACTTACTAGTCATATGGTGGTGTGTAACGCCCTGGAGATGTTGTCCGACAGAAGAGCCGCTCCGATTCTGCTGGGGTGAAGGCCATCAGGACGGAAGAGCCTAGGTCGCTCCCAGAACAGATTCCAATTATTTACAAAGAGCAGCTTCTGTTCATTACACCATGACATTAACCATTCATTTAGAGCAAATAATCTACTGAACTTTTCATGTCCTAGTCGGTACGTGGGAAGGGGTCCAGACACGATGATCGTTGCTTCAGGCGATGTTCTGCGCACAGTCTCTACCAGACTCTTGTAGTCCTTCTTCAGAACCTGCGTCTGCCGCAGCCTGGTGTCGTTCGTTCCCGTGTGCAACACGACAGCTCCGATGCGCTCGTCACCGTTCAGGATCTCGGTAACCTTTGCAGCGACATCGAGAACACGAGCACCAGGAAAGCAGTGAGTGATTACCTTGCCTTTACCTGAGGTAGCGTGGACATGCCGGACGATGGAAGTACCGATGACCACAGCGTCGCGTTCCGTCTCGCGAAGAGGGGAGAAGCGGTTCCGGGTGGAGATCTCGAAGACCGGGAGGGGCGGAGAGGTCCTAGCTCTGGTCCTGGCTCGCGTCTTCCGCTGTGGAAAAACCCAGGCTCCATGGTGCTGTGTCGGTGCCGGAGTGAACGAAACCAGGGATGATGATCGCGTCCTGGGTGCTTGTGTCCTGTGCAAAGAAACACACGGAGTAGATGAGCTCGGAGTCAAGCGGTTACTAACTAATGACTTGTGCGCATCGGCGCGTGATGTTTCAAGCGCTGATTGTCGCTCTCTCAGCACGGCTTGTCTGTCTAGTAGGTCGCGAATCTGCTTCTCCAACGACTCCAACTCCAACTGCACCGAATGCAGCTCGAACGTGTCCTCGCCTGCACTCAAAGGTAACATTAGATTAGATTAGATTAGATTAGATTCAACTTTATTGTCATTACACAAGTACAAGTACAAGTACAAGTACAAGGCAACGCAATGCAGTTTAGGTCTAACCAGAAGTGCAATAGCAGCAAGTGCAGGATATATACAATGGTTGCGTAAGTGCAGGGCATAAAAATGTACTGAATATATATAAATATGTATAAGTAGAGAGATGGTTATTACTATAAACAGAACTGAATTTACAGATGAATATATACAGTGAATAAATATAAATATACAGATGGCTATTACTATAAACAGAATGTAAACAGAATGTACAGGTGAATATGTACTATGAATATAATATACAGATGGCTATTACTTTGAACAGAATTTTACAGATAGAGGTATACAATAATATGTTAGGCTAATATGAGGAATATAGCAGTGGATTAAGGTAGTGCAATAAATTATGGACAGAGCTATCCGAAAGAAAGTGTAAAAATGCAGTGGAAAGTGGTTGCATATTGCAGTTAGAAGTACAGTGCAAAATGCAAATGTAAACATGGTTACTGTAAATACAGTCGGCAGTGCAAATGAGCATATTCCAGTTAAGATATGGTGGTGCAAAATGCATAAGTAAACAGTTGTTATTGTAATAAACAGTCGGTAGTGCAAATAACAAAGTGAATGTAGGTGTGAGGTAGGAGAGTTTGCAGTTTATGAGGGAAGTGGATCAACGGTGGTTTGAGTTCAGTAAAGAGACAGCTCTGGGGAAAAAACTGTTCTTTAGTCTGCTGGTCCTGGTCCGGAGGATCCTGAAACGCCTGCCGGAGGGCAGGAGAGAAAACAGTCTGTGGGCTGGGTGAGAGGAGTCCTTGAGGATGCTGCGAGCTCGATGCAGGCAGCGTTTCCTCTGGATGTGCTCGATGGCAGGTAGCGGAGTCCCTGTGATGCGCTGGGCAGTTTTCACCACCCGCTGCAGTGCCTTGCGCTCCGCAACAGAGCAGCTCCCATACCATACTGCCACACAGTTGGTCAGGATGCTTTCTATTGCGCAGCGGTAGAAGTTCACCAGGATAGCCGAGGAGAGCTGATTCTTCCTCAGTGTCCTCAGGAAGAAGAGGCGCTGGTGAGCCTTCTTGACCAGGCTGGAGGTGTTGGCCGTCCACGACATGTCCGCCGAGATGTGGATCCCCAGGAACTTGAAACTGGAGACACGCTCAACAGCCATTCCATTGATGTGGATGGTGTCGTGTGTGCCTCTTGACTCCTTCCTGAAGTCCACGATGAGCTCCTTCGTTTTGGTGGTGTTGAGGAGCAGGTTATTATCAGTGCACCATGTGGCCAGGTGCTGGATCTCCTCCCTGTAGGCAGTCTCATCGTTGTTGCTGATGAGACCAATCACCGTAGTGTCGTCCGCAAACTTGACGATGGAATTAGTTCCATACACAGGCTTGCAGTCGGAGGTAAAGAGGGAGTAGAGAAACGGACTTAGCACACAGCCCTGTGGTACACCAGTGTTGAGTGTGATGGACGTGGAGCAGGTGGATCCTGATCGAACATTCTGTGGTCTGTCAGTTAGGAAGTCCAAAATCCAGTTACACATTGAAGTGTTGATGCCCAGGTCTCCAAGTTTGGCAATTAACTTGGATGGGATGACAGTGTTGAATGCTGAGCTGAAGTCAACAAACAGCATGCGTGCATAGGTGTTTTTACTGTCCAGATGGGTGAGCACAGAGTGCAGTGCCATGGAAACTGCATCCTCTGTGCTCCTATTGCTGCGATAGGCAAACTGGTGTGAGTCCAATGTGGATGGTATAGAGTCTTTTAGGTGTTCCAGGACCAGCCGCTCAAAGCACTTCATAATGATGGGTGTGAGTGCTACAGGGCGGTAGTCATTAGGGCACCTCGGGCTGGAGTGTTTCGGCACTGGCACAATGGAAGTGCGTTTAAAGCATGATGGTACAGCTGCTTGGGCGAGAGACAGGTTGAAAATGTCTGTAAAAACCCCAGCGAGCTGCTCCGCACATGCCCTGAAAACACATCCAGGGATGTTGTCTGGTCCAGCAGCCTTGTGCGCGTTGATCCGGCTCAGTGCCTTGCAGACATCTGTGGAGGAGAGTGTGATTGGTGGGTGGTCAGCTGAGGGTTTGAGCTTGGTGGCAGTTTCTCTGTTGTCTCTTTCAAAACGAGCATAAAAGTAATTTAGCTCGTTCAGGAAGTTGACATCAGTGGCTGCAGGGGTGGAGTGGGTGGGTTTATAATCTCTGATGGCCTGAATGCCATGCCACATGCTTCGAGGGTCAGAGTTGGAAAAGTGTCCCTCGATCTTTAGCTTGTAGCAGTGCTTGGCCTTTTTGATGCCCCTCTTCAGGTTTGCTCTGGATGCGCTGTAGGCTTGTGCATCTCCTGATCTGAAGGCAGTATTGCGTGACTTCAGCAGGAGTCGTACTTCCCTGTTCATCCAAGGCTTCTGATTTGGGTATGTGGTGATCTGTTTCTGGGTTGTAACACTGTCAATGGTGGTATTGATATGATCCAATACTGAGGAGGTGTAGGAGTTAATGTCCGTGTGAGCGCCACTGGTGGCTTGAGAAGCAAACATACTCCAGTCTGTGTTTAGAAACCTTTCCTGGAGTGTGGAGTCTGCCCCCGCAGGCCACACCTTGATGGTCTTCACTGATGGCTTCACACGGTTGATGAGGGGTGCATATTTGGGGCTGAGGAACAAAGAGATGTGGTCTGACTGTCCCAGGTGGGGGAGGGGTGTTGCAACGTAAGCTCCGGCCATGTTTGTGTAAACATGGTCTAAGGTTTTGTTTCCTCTGGTGTGGCAGGAAACATGCTGGTGAAACTTGGGTAGCACTGACTTTAAGTTTGAGTGATTAAAGTCACCTGCAACAATAAACGCAGCTTCAGGGTGATCAGTCTGTTGTTTACTGATGGCTGCGTGAAGTTCTTTCATAGCAAGCTTGGCATCAGCATCCGGGGGAATATAGGCAGCAGTTATAATGGTTGAAGTGAACTCCCGCGGTAGATAAAACGGTCTACATTTAACCATGAGAAACTCAAGGTTAGCTGAACAATGACTCCCAACAATAGCAGAGTTTGTGCACCAAGCTTTGTTAATAAAAATGCACAATCCACCACCTCTGGTCTTCCCGGAGCCATCTAATGTTCTATCTAGCATTAGACACACATCCGAGTTATTCGCCATTGTAGCGGATGTGCTAACTGGTTTTCCAGGCATTTGTCAGCAGCAGACAGCCGCCGTCAGCCCAGGCGCAGCAGCCAGCCTTCTTAGAGTCACGGCAGGGTCCTGCCAGGCCTCCCTGAGGGGTAGGCTCCCGGTTTGGGTTACCTTCGCTTAGGGTGGGCCCTGTTCGGCCTCCCTGAGAGCCTGCTGTGGTCAGCAGGCGCTGCCGTTCTCCCCCGAGGGGGAGCTACTGGCATTAGCCCCTCGAACGCTGGTACGAGCTGCTAGTTGGTGGCGTTCCTGGGCTCCAGTCACTGGATGACTAGCATGAGTGCTAGTAGGTAGAAGGCCTCAACCGGCCTCCCTCAGCGAGTTCCGGCTCCCCAGCCGCTGTGGCGTGAGCATGAAGTGCTACGAGTAGCACGTTCTGCTATCAGGTGGTAGGCACTGGGCCTCCCTGAGGGCGAGCTCCCGGTTCCCGACCGCTTTGGTGGTGAGCATGAAGTGCTATGAGTAGCATGTCCTGCTATCAGATGGTAGGCACTGTTGCCTCCCTGAAAACGAGCCCCCGTTTCTCAGGCACGAGAGTGAGACGGTTAGCGAAGAGCTACGGACGGCATGTTCTGCTACCAGGTGGAGGCATTGCGCCTCCCTGGAATCGTTCCCGGTCCCCAGTTCCGGTAACGGATTGAAGCTTGGGCTGCTATCAGGCAAGCTGCATGGGGATTCGCTTTGGAGTAGTAGGACCACGTGGCCTCCTCTGAGGGCACGCTCTGGCTCGTGGTTCCTGGTTAGGTCCAGTCACTGAGCAGAGGCCGGCTCCCCGGCCGATGTGGTGAGCGTAAGTGCTATGAGTAGCACGTTCTGCTATCAGGTGGTAGGCATGGTACCTCCCTGAAAGCCAGCTCCCGGTCCCCAGCCGCTGTGGATGAGCATGAAGTGCTATGAGTAGCACGTTCAGCTAGGCTGTGACGGAGGAATGCCCGATTTCTTTGCAAGTTGGTAGGCGCGCATGGCCTCCCTGGTGAAGCGAGTCCCTGGTCTTCCCAGCTACCCCGAGGGCTAGCGAGACTGCGATCAGGTATCTGGCCCGTTTTTGGCCTACCTGAGGGCGAGCGCTCCTGTTGGATGCGCGAGCAGTCGACACATGTTACCAGGTGGAGGCCCCTCTCGGCCTCCCTGGGGAACGAGTTCCCCAGGCGGGAACACATACTGGCTTTACGCTGACAGCTAGTGGTCACCCGCTATCAGGCGCCGGTCTCTGGCCATTGCGAGACCTGAAGGCGGTGTCCTTACCCTAGCATGACGAGACGTCGCTGCTGCTATGCGGTCCCCACAGGAGGGGACCTTCATAGTTTGCCTACGACATGGTTACCTACCGGGCAGGCTTATGAGCTCCTCTCAAAGCGAGGGTCTGCTATGAGCTTACGGCTGCCTGGCGCTGATTTATGGTTGTAGGCCCTCGGGGCCTCCCTGGTACGATCAGCCTGTAAGGCCTTTGGCCTCCTAAGCACGTTTTAAAGTAAGTGCTTGGTAGATCCGAGGATCGAGCGGCTAGACTCCTCTCACTAGCAAGGGTTTGGAAGCACTTCGCTGAGCGCTGATCTCCGGGATAACCCGTCTCTGAGGTCCGGCTGGTGGATGACACTGCCTTTTTTGCAGCACCCTAGTGGGATGTCTCTTCGGAGGCGAGTACCAGAGGCTCTGTACTGTACAGACAGGGTTGGCCGTATTACGTGTCCCATAACAGACTGGGTCACCTGGTCAGGTCTCCCTGGTGGCATTCGGTGAGAAGACCTCCCGAATAGTGACTGGCACGGGTTCCCTCGTAGTTCCCTTGCCACGCTCCCTTAAAGGAACCCCTTCTAAGCCGAATGGGTTGGTTCCAGGCCTTTGAGCAAGGCCTGGGAAGGACCTCATGTGTGTGAAGGTTTCCTTCTCAGGCGATAGCTTGGGCTATGACCGTAGGGAGCGCTGTCACTGACAGCCTATGCGACCAGAAGGGGAGTGGTTCAGGTATTTCAGCAGAATTTGCTTGTCTTGACAGTTGTCACTGCCATTGGGCATGCACTCCCGTCGGCATGGCGGCGTGGGTATATCGTTCCCCGTAGCGTCAAGCTGACGCAGCGCGAGTTCCCTTTCGAAAGGGAACGTCTCAGGTTACGAATGTAACCATAGTTCCCTGAGAACAGGGAACGAGACGCTGCGTCGTTTTGTCATGCCGCAGGGCCTGCCTGCCGGAAACAGTCCCTTCAGACGATTAGATACTGTCATGTTGGCAAGCGCACCTTTTATACTTCCTGGTTGCGCCTAGATGACGTCAGAGGCTGTCGCCGGTCAATAGGATTGACGTGATTTGATGTGATTTCAGGCACCTGTCACGCTGAAGGCGTTCCCCGTAGCGTCAAGCTGACGCAGCGTCTCGTTCCCTGTTCTCAGGGAACTATGGTTACATTCGTAACCTGAGACGGTTTCAGTGGTGACGGGTGTAAATAAGTTACCACACGTGCAATGCTAGCGGGCTACGGCTAGTAGCGGAAGTTCGGATATAAGTAGCGATATCAAAGCAATCTGATTGTTTTTTATAGAGAATCGTATCGGAGATATATTCACACGCTGTAAATAATAGAAAATATTAGTTTGTAAGCGAGTGTTAAGGAAAAAATCAAGGATTATGAATCAATTCGACGGAGCTCTAACACCAGCAACGCGCTCACAACCCGCGCATGCGCATTAAATGCATATTGCCCACCGTGCTCTGTTTTCCTAAAGCCACCGGGTGATGGTGGCACGGGTTCGAGGGCCCTTTCATCGCTGTTTGCAGCTTTAATTTTACATAAAATTACTTCAAGTTGAATTTACTTCAAAAGTGTGAAGCAAAAATGGTGCATGTATAGTTTAAGTGAATCCAACACATAATTTTTATCAGTCTAACTCGTAAATACAAACTTCCCAGGAGAACTTGAGCACACCAGTAAATGCAGCCCAAGTTGCATTTAACGTGGAATGTTTCTGTAAGCTTTTCACAACTCATATTTGAACACACCAGTCTCTTAATAGCATGACCTACATAGAAGAGGGGGAAAACTTGCAGGCGAAAGTCGGTTGACAGTGTGCCTTTCTAGAACCAGACCTGAATCACTGCCACATTGTTAAAACAGCTGAAAAGTGTCACACATATAGCCCTCATTATTGTGTAGCTGGAGAGGAAGAATGCATTAACATTGACACACTGTCACATTCTCTACACCCCTCCATATACCAGAAAGGAACATCACGATGTTCACTGCAGGGCAATGCTGCATCGACAAGGAGGGAGGTGCTTCTCCTGGACAAGCCAAGACTAATGAGACACAAACACACACACACCTTCCTTCCTTCATTCTACTTTCTCTGTGTATCTTTCCATCCTTCACATTACATGGACTCAGTATAGCAGTATAGTCAGTGAAAAGAGTGATCATTTGGAATGCTTGCATTCTGTTGTCATATACCGTATGTGTAGCCACCCATCAACTACATTCCCGAATGTGATTTTGTGGTCAGCTATTTTTTTATAAAGACGCTAACTGCATAATAACTGTATAATAACTGTAATCTTTGCCTCAGCCAAACAATTTCCTAGCTGTGCTAATTATATGTTTCTCTTATTTCTATACTCTCTCTTTCTTTCTACATAATAGTGTAATAGTACAATTCAAATAAATATTGTCCATTTATTTGTACATGGATTGATCATTTTGTTGCGTTATAACTCGGCTTCATGTGGGGGTCTTGACTATTTTACTATAAATGACTGGCTGACTGGATATTATATCTTACTTAATAACATCATCCTTCTCGTTCTAATATCCGTCAAGGAACCTTTCAGCAGAATATGGCAGAAGAGCAAATGTATTAACACTGTATCTACACCAGATGTGAGCAGAGCGAAACTGCCTCCATTATAATCAATGCAGCTCTCTACTCTGAAAGCATGTATTTATGACATACAGTTACTCTCGCCAATAGATTTTCCTAGTCTGTCTGAAATAATATAATTTTATTTGCAAATATCATATTTGTGTTTAGTTATGGGTTTTCTTCTTTATGTTCTCACTGTTACAGCATATATTTTTTTGTCTCTGGCATCTGCATGTAATATATAGCAATACTAACACTGTGTGTACAATTATTTAACTGATGATTCAAAATAATCCATCCATAATCAGCTTTATACCAGTGGATTTAAATAAAGTAAGATTTTATTTCAACAGATTATATTTGCAGTTAACTCTTGATGGAGTGTATAGTGTTGAGCCCACAGCTGATTTGTCTATATTAGTCAACATTATGAGATGACATGATTTGACGCCTACTGACTCAAGTTCATTGCAGCACGTCAATGGTCACTTCCATCACATCTTCCAGATGAAAATGCTCAGACACCTTTATTAGGGATTGCTATTAAGGTTCTTGTGAAAAAGAAGTGCACTTAACCCTTAAAGGTCCCGTTCTTCGTGATCCCATTGTTCAAACATTAGTTAGTGTGTAATGTTGCTGTTAGAGCATAAATAATACCTGTAAAATTATAAAGCTCAAAGTTCAATGCCAAGTGAGATATTTTATTTAACAGAAGTTCCCTTTCAAAGCCTACAGCGAACGGCTGGCTTGGACTACATCCTGGTACTTCCTTCATAAATAACATCAGTAGAACAGTAGAACAGACTAACCTCCGCCCACAAGAATCCGCGAAAAAGGGGGCGTGGTCTTGTTGCTGTCCCACGTGGAGAAGAGGACGTGACGCATGGAGAAAAGGAATTGTTGCGTTTGAGTGTGTTTGTCGCCATGTCGTCGAGACGCTGTTATTTTCATCCCGGAGTCAAATCACCTTTGTTTGGCTTTCCCAGGGACGCTGTAGAGATCATTAAGCGCATATATCTCCCGTTAAGAGGCGTGACCTTTCCACGTGCGCTAAGCTGCTGTCGAATCACAACACAGGAACCGTGCCACGTTCGCTAAGCTGCGGTCAAATCACAACACGGGAACCGCTGGCACAATCAGAACTCGTTACGTATTTCTGAAGGAGGGACTTCATAGAATAAAGGAAGTCATCAGCCGTTTTTAGGACAGTGAAAACAGCGGTATACAGATAAGTTAACTGTGTTAAAAATAAACTGTTTTTTTTACACGCGAAACATGAACACATGTTATATTGCACACTGTAAACACAATCAAAGCTTCAAAAAAACATGCAGAACGGGACCTTTAAAGGCATACCTCGGGTCTTTAGTGACTGGGGACGTCATTCACTACCCTCCTCCGCATGCACTCCTCAAGTTAGACATCAACCTTCTGTAACGATAAACAGGACAGAAGCAAATGCAAGCTTTAACAAGTCTTTATTAGACCAAATACTCAAGGGTAAAGATAGATCGATGATAATAACAGTCCCAGCGGAGATGGCAAACAACCAGGAACACAGCTGGCAGGAGAGCGTGACGCAGGGACTGAGATGGGAATCCGGAGGTGCAGAGTGAACGTGAAGGTGAATCCGTGGTGAGATCGCGGGTGCAATCATCCAAGGTCCAGTACACAGGGAACAACAGGAAAACAGGACAGGCACGAAGACGGGAACTCAAACAACGATCTGACAACATGAAATGGGAGAGAGGGCATTAAATAGGCTGAGATGATAATGCACAGCTGGCCGGTGATCAGCCTCCTGACCGGGGTAGGCGGATTTAGATGTGAATGAAACACAGACTTTATTTTAGAAACATGAAAGGTGGAATTAATTCTCCTGTACGCTGGAGGAAGGTTGAGGCAGACTATCACCGGACTAATGATCTTGGTGATAGTAAACAGGCCAATGGATTTGGGAGCAAGTTTATTAGAAACGGATCGGAGAGGAATGTTCTTAGTAGAAAGCCACACCTTTTGACCAACGACGTATACGGGTGGCTTAGACCGGTGCCGATCGGCTTTAGCCTTGGTGCGCGCCCCCACTTGGAGTAGAGTCTCACGGGCTCTAGTCCAAGTACGGTGACACCTCTGGACGAAGGCGTGAGCGGAGGAGACCGCGACTTCGGATTCCAGACTCGGAAAAATAGGTGGTTGGTACCCTAAACTGCACTTAAACGGAGAGAGACCCGTGGATGACACTGGTAACGAGTTATGGGCGTACTCCACCATAGAAAGTTGTTGGCTCCAGGAAGAAGGATTCTTGGAAACCAAACATCGCAACATTCTCTCTAAATCCTGGTTGGCTCGCTCGGACTGACCATTGCTCTGGGGATGATAACCCGAAGACAGACTGACCGTGGCTCCTAATAGACTACAAAACTCCTTCCAGAATTTGGACACAAACTGAGAACCCCTGTCAGAAACCACGTCCATCGGGAGGCCATGTAACCGAAAGACGTGATCAATAACGGTAACCGCTGTCTCCTTGGCTGAGGGTAATTTGGGCAAGGGAATGAAATGTGCCGCCTTCGAGAACCGGTCCACTACAGTCAAAACAACCGTCTTCCCCTTAGAGGGTGGGAGGGCGGTGACAAAATCTAGCGCAATGTGGGATATAAATATTACTGTCACTGTCACTTGAAGGTGGATCTGGTGATCTGGTCAGCGATCAAAATATTGATTTTTAAGATGTTGAAAATTATAGTTTTGAGAATATGTTTGAGATGGCGAATATGAGGCAGATGCTGAATGTAGTGGGAAATGAGCTCTGACGAGGACAGTGATGATGGTATAAAACATCTGCTCAAACTGAATCCTTCCAAGCTCCAAAAGCTTACAAAATATGCTTTATTTGATTATTCTGTAATTGTTACTCTAATATAAGGAGAGTTTTATATTATCACGATAGGTAGAGATCCATACGTGTGTTAGATATAAAGACCCGAATATGTAATAACGATTGGCGAAACATTCATGCATTCAAGGGTTAAGCCTACTTTAAAAAAGATAACTTATTAATGGAAATATAAACTTTAAAATAATATAGGCCTCCTCAGGTGTGAACCGAATGTCATGTTTTCAGACACTTAATTGCATGTTATTTACAATGAAATTAAAATGTATTACAGTTCACATTTATATTAAATGTAAGCACTTGAACTTAAAAGTACTTTTTTGACCAACTTAAGCAGGACTTTTGTCTTAGAAATATGGTTAAAGTTACTACTGACATTTATGGTAAACTAAAAGATACTTTAATGTAATTTCTGCTGAAACGTGTATGTAATGTTGGTAAATATTTTGTAATTAAACTTGTGTAATGATGAAACTGCAATTTCGTCATTTAATTTAAGTGTAATATCAAATATCAAAACAGTTAAATTTATAATCAAGTACTTTTCATGTGCTTTAGTATGTTAGTCAACACATTTAAATGAGTGTACTTCTTTAAAGCATGACAAAATATTATTAAAACGATTTAAAAAGTACTTTAAAGTAATAAATTTTTTTAGCATTTACTACAAAGTGCACTTTTTTAAAGTGTGCTTACAGTAAGTGTGTTAAGAAACAGTTTTTAAAGTGTGCTCTTTTTAAGTGCACATAAGTGGCCTTTTATTTCTTTATATTATATAATCTGCAAGTACATGTTTTGAAAAATATACTTTTAATATTTTAATACTTTTAATGCACTACAAGTGCACATTCAATACAATTATGCACACAAGGGTAGCTCTATATCCTAAGTTTAAGCCATTCATCTCCTGATTTTCATTGAGCGATTGCAGGCAGTGATCCGTTTAAACGCAAATTGACTCATCTGCAGAAAAGACACTTCAGATGTCGAGTATGATCGTTTAGCGAAGCAGGCAGTCTGTATGCGTGTCACTGATGTAATGGGCATGCACTTAACTGCCTTAATGAAGTGTGAACGACACGGCTTAGTGTGACCCAGGGGTCAGTTAACAGGGAAAAATGACTGAAGTCTTGACATTAAATGCCTAATTTATCCTATTCAACCAGCTCAAATTCATTTATTTTGTATTCTGAACAGCAAAATACCTGTAATATAAATTCTATTTTGTCTAACGTGATCTGGAAACTAATCGTATGCAATGAAATGCACTTCAGACTGAGTGGTTCAATTGGATTCCAAGTGGAGATTTTTTGGCATTTGGGAAGATCAGAGAAAAACAGATTTGAATTGGTCAATATGGGTAGTGTGAACAAAGCTTTAGATGAACAATTACACATGCAATAGGCCTTGTTACTAAGATTAATAGCAGCAAAACTCTAATTTGAACATAATACAACAATTAGAAAGAAAAATTATAGGCAATAATGTATTTTTCATCATTCATTGAGGTTTCATTGGCCTTACTTCAGTAGATTGAAGATAAAAAGAGCGTAGAGATGAAACGGACTGCAGAATGATGACTAGCATGAAAAATGTTCGAATTAACATGCAGCGGCCACACACGCTTCAAAGAGTATTGTTTCTGATTAATGCTGTTAGTTTGAGTCAAATGGGTGATTAATTATGGAGTTTAATTGCATGAAAGATGAATTATGTCACTTAAGTGATAATGTCTGGATTGAAGTTCACACAGGGTGTTGCTGGTAGTGCTGAGCTGGATGAGATGGATAATACGGGTAATGTCAGAACACAATGAGGGCAATATTGAAGCACTTTAATTTGCCTTGTTGAATTAACACAAATCAAGATGTTTGTACTACTCTTTTTGATACTGTAGTACAGTAATTTTGAGAAAGTGGTATTAAAGGGATAGTTCAGCCAAAAATAAAAATTGTCATCATTTACTTTTTGTTATCTTCGGAAGACAAATAAACATATTTAAAAAAATCGGAGATTCCTGTCACTGCATTGAAAGTCTATTCACCCAACTCTGATATCAGCGTTCATAAATAAATCTGAAAAGTTATCCACTCGAGCAGTCTAATCCATGTCTTCTTTATATGATGAACAGGCTTTAATTCACATATAAACACTGATCAGCAAATACATTTTGTATAGCATTCAAATTTGGTCCCAGAAACTCAAGCATGCTTGCTTGACGCGCGGCAACCACTGAGGCTCATTCTCGCGTATCACACATCACGTTTGAATAATTTTAACCCATTTAAGCCCACGCAGTGTTTAGTTGTCATTTTCCTTTTGTAAGTATTTTTCTAGATATTATACATGTTTTTAATCTCAATGACACACAAGAAAACATCCAAATAAAGGATTTCAAGAGAAAAAAAAAGGTATTAACTTCCTACCCCTACTTCCAGGAAGCATAATGAAGGCAAACGCTCCAAACGTTATTTTCATGTTACTAATAAGTATTTTTTGTTGATATATATATATATATATATATATATATATATATTTATATATATATATATATCAACAGCGTGTGGCAGCGTTTGTGGATGCGTCATGTTCCCCCATCACGGTGCTGCGGTCGAGACTCGAGGATCTTCATAAATAAGTGAGAGTCCCCTCTGCCACACCGGCCCCCCCGCGCATCTCGTTTGGCGCTCCAGAGGATGATGCGATGTCGGTCACCGCATCACAAGGTGGGCTCGAGTCCTCCGAGGATGATGACTCGGCTGTGCTGCCGCCTTCGGGCGCGCCAGCATTGCCAGAGTCGGACCCGGAGCTGACAGCCATGTTGTCTCGGGCAGCCGCAAGCCTCGGGCTAGAGTGGAACCCTCCGCCCTGTCCTGAGCGCTCGCGGCTGGGTGATTAGTTTTTGGGGGTACCGCACGCTGACACCCGTCAGTCCCCGCCCCCAATACCTTTCTTCCCCGAGCTGCATGAGGAGGTTGTGCAGTCCTGGAAGTCCTTGTTGTCTTCCCGCGACTGTTCGGCGACCTCCTCCGCCTTCTCCACTCTCGATGGGGCCGCGGCCAATGGGTACACTGGGGTCCCCCCAGTTGAACGTTCTGTTGCAATGCAACTGTGTCCTCAGAGCGCTTCGACCTGGCGTGGTGATCCTAAGCAACCCTCCAAAGCCTGTCGATTCTCATCAACCTTGGTGGCGAAATCGTACAGAGTTGCAGGGCAGGCTGCCGCCTCGTTGCATGCCATGGCAATTCTGCAGGTCTACCAGGCCCGGTTGCTCAGGGACATGCACGAGGGTGGAGCTGATCCAGGGCTCGTGGATGAGCTGCGTGCCACCACCGACCTCGCCCTCCAGGCGACGAAGGTGACCGCACGCTCCCTGGGCCAGGTGATGTCCACAGCTGTGGTCCAGGAGCGACACCTGTGGCTAAACCTGGCCGATAAGCGGGACAGCGAGTGGACACGTTTCCTCTATGCCCCCATATCCCAGGCTGGCCTCTTCGGCGGCGCGGTTGAAAACTTTGCCCAACAGTTTTCAACCACCCAGAAGCAGACTGGGGCTATAAAACATATACTGCCCCGGTGGCCAGCTGCTGCCTCCACCCAGCCGCCGGCACAGTTGCCTCAGCCTGCTCGCCGCCGAGGGCGCCCTCCTAAGGCTCCTGCCCCTCCCGCCCGGCCCCAGCAGCAGCCTTCACCTGGGCCGGGTCGCAGAGGACGCCGTAGGAAGGCGCCCCAGTCCACCCAGGCCGTCTCGCTAAACGCCAGGCCAAGCAGCGCTCCTGATGCAGACGGCTCAGGGATGGGAAATTCTTTCAGGGAGATGGCAGCAGGGCCACTCCTTCCCCCGGTGGAGGGGATAATCTTTTGTTCAGCTGCTGGCCCCTGGGTCAGCAGCACCCTAATATGGTTAAAGAAAGAATTAACACTCCCATCCCTGAGCCCCCAGAGACTGTGTGCACTGCCCCCGGGCCACACCGCTCTCATCCCTCTCTGTCGCCACCCTCCATTCAGAGCAGACCCCAGTGGAACGTGCATCCTTCCCTGGTCTCCTCTGTCAGGACACAGTCGTTAACCGTACCCCCATCCCGGGACGCTCCGCCTCCCACATCCGGGCCGGTAACGCTGCCTCGCTGCCCCACCCTGGGTACGCCTGTGGTCCGAATGACACCGCTGGTGCAGTTCCTGGGAGCCTGGCTTCAGCTTCCTGGCCTGTCCCGCTGGGTCGCGAAGACCGTCAGGCGCGGCTACGCGATTCAATTCGCGCAGGCTCCTCCCCGCTTCCGGGGAGTCCACTGCACTATGGTCGGGGCCAATGCCCCTGTCATGCGTGCGGAGATTGCCACCCTACTGGCGAAGGTGTGCATGGCGGTCTGGCACGCTCTGGGTCCTAGTAACTCGGGCCTGCCTTCAGACACTCACCCCATGGTCGAACCTCAGATTTCTACAGGCTAGTGTGCCCTTAGAACGAGTTTCCAGGCATGTTGTTGTATCAACAGATGTCTTCACCATGGGCTGGGGTGCCATGTGCAATTGACATGCTGCTGCGGGCTCCTGGACAGGACCCCAGCGCCGCCTGCATGTCAATTGCCTCAAGTTGCTGGCAGTACGGTTCGCCCCTGCACCGCTTCCGAGCGTTGCGGAAGGGTCAACATGTACTAGTCCGGTCAGACAACATGGCCATTGTAGCGTACATCAACCACCAGGGTGGTCTATGCTCCTGCCATATGTCTCAACTCACCCGCCATCTCGTTCTATGGAGTCAGAAGCATCTGAGGTCCCTGCTGTCCATATCCCGGGAGAACTGAACTGTGCAGCTGACGAGCTCTCTTGGTCTCAGCCACTTCCTGGAGAATGGAGACTCCATCCCCAGATGGTCCAGCTGATTTGGGAACAGTTCGGCGACACACAGGTAGATCTGTTTGCCTCCCACGACTCTTCCCATTGCAGCCTGTTCTATTCCCTGACCGAGGGCACGCTCGGCATGGATGCACTGGCGCACAGCTGGCCGCGGGGCCTGCACAAATATGCGTTCCCCCCAGTGAGCCTTCTCGAACAAGTCCTATGCAAGATCAGGCAGGACAAGGAGTAGGTCATGTTGGTCGCCCCATATTGGCACGGCCAGACCTGGTTCCCAGAACTCTTACTCCTTGCGACAGCCCCTCCCTGCCTATCCCTCTGAGGAAGGACCTCCTCACTCAGAGACGGGGCACCCTCTGGCACCCGCTCCTGGATGGGCGCGGCAGGTTTGAGTACCCTACCACCTCCGGTGGTGGCTACCATCACTTCTGCTAGGGCAGAGTCCACTCGACATGCCTATGCGTTGAAGTGGAACCTCTTCATCACCTGGTGTTCTTCCATCCAAAAAGACCCCTGGAAATGCCCGATCAGGTCCGTGCTCTCTTTCCTCCAAGAAGGGTTGGAGCGAAGGCTGTCTCCCTCCACCCTTAAAGTATATGTGGCCGCAATATCTGCCCACCACGACCTCTTGGAGAACAAAAAGGTACGTTAGCACGACCTGATCATCAGGTTCCTGAGGGGACCCAGGAGACTAAATCCTCCTCGCTCTCCCCTCATACCCTCTTGGGACCTCTCAGTAATCTTAGATGCTCTGCAGAGGCCTCCCTTTGAGCCTTTGCGGTCAGTCGATCTTAAGTTCTTGTCTATGAAGACAGCGCTCCTGACCGCACTGGCCTCCATCAAGAGGGTAGGGGACCTGCAGGCATTTTCAGTTGACGAAGCGTGCCTGGAGTTCGGGCCGGCTAATTCTCACATGATCCTGAGACCCCGGCCCAGATATGTGCCCAAGGTTCCCACCACTCCGTTCAGAGACCAGGTGGTGAACCTGCAAGTGCTGCCCATGGAGGGGGCAGACCCAGCCTTGGCATTACTCTGTCCAGTACGCACTCTCCGTGCTTACGTAGACAGGACGGATTGTTTCAGGACCTCAGACCAGCTCTTTGTCTGTTATGGTGGAGAGTGGAAGGGAAGAGCTCTCTCAAAGCAAAGGCTGTCTCACTGGATAGTGGACATCATTGTTTTGGCTTACCAGCAGCAGGGTCGACCATGCCCCCTTGGGGTTAGGGCCCACTCCACTCGGAGTGTGGCCTCCTCTTGGGCTCTAGCGCATGGCGCCTCGCTAACAGACATCTGCAGAGCTGCAGGCTGGGCGACACCTAACACATTCGCTAGATTCTACAATCTCCGAGTGGAGCCTGTGTCCGACTGTGTACTCGCCTCCACTAGTGGCCGGTAATGGACTAGGCTCAGGTGTCTTCGCTTGCTCGCCATTCCACTCCACGGACTGGATACATGCGATATTCTCCTCAGATGAGCTTCCCGGAAGCCCTGAGTTCCTCCAGCACTGTCGAAGCCGACACCAGTAAGTCTGCCCTCTCAAGCCCAGACCCTCATGTCCGGCCAGGTGCCCCGTGTGCATGGTTCCCCATGGACCCCCACACGTGTAAAAATCCACCTTCGGCTGCTACCCCAGAGTTTTCCATATGCAGCCATTAGCGGGTCATATGTGTATTCTCTAAGTCCTCCCTACGGGTGGGCATTTTGGCATATCTCCACTGGAATATGCTTCCCAGTGTACCTTGGTATTCCTGTGATAAGTGGGAGGCATTGACACTGCCATTGGGCATTGTTATACTCCTCGAAGGTAATTGGCTTCTAAGCAAAACCCCCATTCTAGTGGGGGTAGTTAGTCACTAACGTTACGTCTCCGTTCCCTCCTCAGGGAACGAGGGTTACATACTGTACATAACCGAGACGTTTTTTGCACACTTAGTCAAGAGTCTGAGCGGCAACTATAGTTTATAGTATAAATATAGTATAAATGACTTGTAAGTACATACAATGGGAAAATGGGGTATACTGTGTAAACAGGTTAATAAATCAAGATTTTTGGTCTTTAGTACTTTTTTCTCTCATAATATCCCACCTAAAACATAACTTAACCCTTTAACTGACATCTCTGTACAGTAGACCTTAATTCGATAGGGAAAAATATCATATTGTATGATATCATATCTTGTAAGGGCCAAAATATTGAGGACCCTTCATCCAGTTTGGAACTGATGCGTTTCAATAGGTCAAGGACCCTAATTTTTTTTTATGACTAGTAACTTACGATTCCATTATAATGTGGAAATTCAGACAAGTAATGAGTTTACATTTACATTATTATATGAAATCACCTATTACAGTCAGCCATTGAATACTATGGGACTATTTATTTATTTATTTTTGTTATATAGATGTAATTTTTTCATCATTATATTAATTTATTTTCATTTAACTTTTTGATACACAATGTCCTGTTAGGGCAACTTAATAGCTGCACTTTGTTCTGCACTATGTTCCACCACTTTAAGACAAATTTGTTGTTTGTTGTATTTTCATATTCAACAGATTATAAGATAGATGCAGCTTTTTTGATTTTGCATCAAATGTTCTTCGACTTTTATACACAATAAATTTGTTTATGAATAAAGATTGATCTGTTGAAAGCTGTTTTTTTTAGATAGATGCCAGATGTTTTCGTCCAAGTCAAATTTTACATTGAAGGGGTGCATACATTGAAGCATTTGCCCACCGGCAACAATAGTTGCTGCACATTCAAATACGATTTTCAAGAAAAAAAACTAAATCCTGGGGAAAATAAATGCAGAACATGTTCACATAGGACACTATTAACATGACTATATGCATGAAACCATTCAGAAAAATGTGTGCATAAAAGGGTTAACAAAATGCATGTTATTCTTTATTTAGTGCTTTCCTGAATAAGATATTTTGCTTAAAAGATGTTTACATAGTCCACAAGACAAAAAACAACTTTTGAACAGGGTGATGTCCAAAATGTTCTCATTTTGTTTAAATAATTTTTTTTTTTTAAATGTAGTACTGGTCTTCGGAGGCAATAGAAGATACTTCCCGGAGGAGAAATTAAGTACAATTTACCTTGATCTTCAAACTCAATGAGAAAAATTGGTACATCTGGGACTTCATCCTGGGACTTCAAATTGGGACTTCAAATTGGGACTTCATCCTGTTCAAAAGTTTTCACCCCCTGGCTCTTAATGCATCGAGTTTCCCATTGGAGCATAAGTGAATGCTTGAACCTTTTTTCATAGTTGTGTTTGAGTCCCTCAATTGTCCTCTGTGTGAAAAGATTGATCTCAAAATCATACAGACACTGCTGAAAAGGGTTTAAATATGCAAAAGATGCTGAAAAACTGAAGAATTTTTGAGCACAACTGTATGTGCCCAGCATGCAAAACATACCTAATGCAGGTGACCATTTTTCAGCAGGGTACACTCTAAAAAAAAAAAGGTTCTATATGGCACTAAAAGTGGTTCTTCGTCGTAATCATAGAGGAACCACTTTTTGTGCTATATAGCACCATATCTTAACATGTTCTGTATATGGTAGCGGTGCCATATAGTACCTTAGTCAGTGGTGCTATATAGCATCTTAGCAAAAGAACCGCTGAAGAACCGCTGAAGAACCACTGAAGCACCATAATTGGTGCTATACAGCACTTGAAAAAAGGTTCCCCTATGATTACGAGCGAAGAACCAATTTTAGATCCATATAGAACCTTTTTTTTTTAGAGTGTAATCTTGCAATGACATTCTTTTGACTTGTGGTATAAAGTCTTCTCCACATTGCAGCTCATTCCAGCCAAGAACAGCCAGATGATCAAAAGAGTACCTCAAACACACTTCTAAATTTCTTGCAAGGATTTGATGCCACTAACCTGGAAAACTTTGTCAAATCCTGCGATTATGTCATCCTCAAAAATGCTCAGCCTAGTACCTTGTAATCACAACAAAAAATCACCACTTTGTTTTATTACCCCTGTGGTTTTGAACAACACACTTTGCTCCATTTTGACCATTGGGGAATATCCCTGCAATGGTTTTAAACAACAAATAGATTAAATATAGGAGAGTCTGTTTTTTGCTCTGTCTCTGATAGCATTTACGAAGAGCAAACTGCAGCCAAAGACTGATACTAGGATTTACCCAAATCTCTCCCATGGCCTTTGCTTTGGGCACTGAATAATCCTCGCTGCCACTTCAAAGACTGAGCATCTCCTGTATTCTTCACAGTGATTCTGGAATAGCTTTGGTGGAGTTGCCTAAACCAAGCTAAGAGCTGATGGCGGTGCCTGAATTTAGACCAAATGAAAGGAAATGATTGAGAAAATGGGATTCAGTTTTTAAAGGCTCTGCAAAGTATGATTTTTTTGGTTATTCATTATTCAATATCGAAATAATCTTCAAACAGAGTTCTAATACAGCGATAAGCCACGTGAGGGTATTTGTTACAGCAATTGTACGTAAGAGTAATAGCTGTTCTAAGTCACGACAGTCTAAAATTGATTTCTTATCCAGTCTTATCCAGACACTGCACTTCACTGGGAGTCTGAGAGTCGTGGGAGCATTTTTGTAGAAAATTATTTGATTGCATTAGAACATTAGAAAGGTTTTTTATCAATATATTTTCTGTTAGTAGCCATTTCAGAAGCAGCTTTTAGGAGCAACACTGTAGACAGCTAGAAAGGAATAATGAAAAATACAGATCTGAGTTCACATTTTGCCAGAGATAAGTGACATGCACTGAAAGTGAAATGAAATGTCATTTATTTAGAGTGTATTTTTTATATTGGTCTAATCAAAAATCATAGTTTCTGGTTTGAACCTGTTTTGCTTTTGTATTTTTGTTGAAACCAGAGTTTTGAACACATGCAATTTTTGTGGCGGCTATTGATTTATTTTTTCTGTTGTTGTTTTATATTACATTGACCTACATTATGGGCGAAAATGACTTGTTGATGCTAGAGGTCAGAAGAGAATGGGCCGACTAATTCAAGCTGATAGAAGAGCAACTTTGCCTGAAATAACCACTCGTTACAACCGAGGTATGCAGCAAAGCATTTGTGAAGCCACAACACGCACAACCTTGAGGCGGATGGGCTACAACAGCAGAAGACCCCACCGGGTACCACTCATCTCCTCTACAAATAGGAAAAAGAGGCTACAATTTGCACAAGCTCACCAAAATTGGACAGTTGAAGACTGGAAAAATGTTGTCTGGTCTGATGAGTCTCGATTTCTGTTAAGACATTCAGATGGTAGAGTCAGAATTTGGCCTAAACAGAATGAGAACATGGATCCATCATGCCTTGTTACCATTGTACAGGCTGGTGGTGGTGGTGTAATGGAGTGGGGGATGTTTTCTTGGCACACTTTAGGCCCCTTAGTGCCAATTGGGCATCGTTTAAATGCCACAGCCTACCTGAGCATTGTTTCTGACCATGTCCATCCCTTTATGACCACCATGTACCCATCCTCTGATGGCTACTTCCAGCAGGATAATGCACCATGTCACAAAGCTTGAATCATTTCAAATTGGTTTCTTGAACATGACAATGAGTTCACTGTACTAAAATGGCCCCCACAGTCACCAGATCTTAACCCAATAGAGCATCTTTGGGATGTGGTGTAACGTGAGCTTCGTGCCCTGGATGTGCATCCCACAAATCTCCATCAACTGCAAGATGCTATCCTATCAATATGGGCCAACATTTCTAAAGAATGCTTTCAGCACCTTGTTGAATCAATGCCACGTAGAATTAAGGCAGTTCTGAAGGCGAAAGGGGGTCAAACACAGTATTAGTATGGTGTTCCTAATAATCCTTTAGGTGAGTGTATACCGATCAGGCATACCATTATGACCACTGAATTTACAGGACTTAAAGAATCTGCTGCTAACATCTTGGTGCCAGATAACACAGCACATCTCTAGGAGTCTAGTGGAGTCCATGCCTCGACGGGTGAGGGCTGTTTTGGCAGGTCATAATGTTATGCCTGATTGGTATATATATATATATATATATATATATATATATATATATATATATATATATATATATATATATATATATATATATATATATATATATATATATATATATACTTTTTTTTTTTTTAAGTTAGAACATTAAAGTGTCTTTTTTTCATTTTCTTCTTTTGTGCCACTTCTGAACTGTGTAGCGTCCTTGATATTTTTGGCTGGTATACATTTTACCTGTAGCTCCTTCAAAGAGATTTTTTGTATGTGGTTCTCTGAGAAGGTTAATGTTTATTCCAGAACAACAGTGCTCAATGAGACATCAAAACATTTGGTTAATGGTTATGTACCTCCTAATTTATGCATTTATTCCATTTAAAATCTGCAATATTCTTTAGTCTTCATTTTCAAAGCTGTTCTTGAACAATGATCCCTATACTCTGGGTTTCACAATATGTGATTTATTTCAGAGTTGTCTTCAAAGGGCTAATGTTTTTTTAATCTGTGTAGACATGAAAATGTCTTTTTAAAAATATGTCCATCCATCCATCCATACATACATATTTTGCCATTCATAATGTCATTCAGCCGTTGAATTATGACCAATTACTTTTTGAATCCACTGTATGTGGAATTTACTGTCAGAAATAGCAACTGAAACGTTTTTTAGACTTTGTTGATATAACAGATCTCATACTTGCATTCACTCACCGTCTACATGAATGAGTGGATGGTTATATAGAAATTATTAGAATTCTATATGTAAAAACCACCCATGGTTACACTTTATTTTGATGGACTTATTTTATAAGTAACTTATCAACTACATGTCAACTAACTCTCATTAGAGTATTAGTAGACTGTTAACTTAGGGATAGGGTTAGGGTTAAAACAAGTTGACATGTACTTTTAGTTAGTAGAACATCTAAAGTGGACCAATGAAATCAAAATGTAGTGGAATTTTACCCAAGTAATTCCAAAGGTGATCTCTAACAAACATCACTGTATGACTGCATGTGTCAGTTGTATTGAATAATCCCTAAATGTCAAAGTCAAGTGTCATGCCAGACTATATCCTCATGTCGCCATGGTTGCAGGTTTTAATCCAGAGTTAACGCTTCCTGTGACCTTGAGCTTGTATAAATTATAGAAAAGCCCTCGAGGTCACAGTCAATGGATTGAGGATGTGGCTCGCACAGGGATGGGAATGAAGTTGTTCAGGCTATATTTAGAATTAAATACATAATACTTTGTGGATACTGTATACATTGTATATAATCTAACATTATATTATGCAATGATAATTCAAACAGTAGTATGCTGTTACATGACATCATCACGTTGCATGTGAGTGGCATCCAATTATCATAGCTGTAATTACTACCAGTTCATTCGTCACATTGGAAATGGAAGGTCATTGCATTGAGGGATGCAGTTATTCCATGCAGCAAATATGCGATTAGAAACAAGAGTTGTTTTTTCAACAACAAAAATAAATAAAAACACATCAGCAAAGGCTTCTGAAAGGTGCACATATTGCTCTCTGAAACAGCAAAATATTGCTAAACACAAAACGTAATCATTATTGCACCAGCAATGAGCCTGTAATTTAATGTTTAGCTTGTTTCACAGTGGTTTTCCTGACACACACTATGTTATACATTCTAAATTACTGCTGTGCTTAGAGTAAGCAATGACTAGTCCAGGAACCACATCTGGCATTTGTGCTAAGAAAAAAGTAGGGATTACAGATGGTAGGGGATAAAAATAATAGCAGATGTGTGCCACAACAAAACAAAAAAAGGACTAAAACAAAGGACCTGGCCCAGATTTAGTCTAATGTTAGTCTGATGACACCTCTATCACCCCTATCAACCTATGTCAGTGTTTCTGGAGGTAACAGTCATTTTCATAATATGTGCACACCAATTATTTATCATCACAGCTGCTTTGAAAGTGCATATTAAAACCACAACTGGCTTGACCGTGGTGCAACACAGGTACCAAAAACGAGACTGTAAGTAAAAGACTATCATTATTATTTATGTATGTATGCATGTTTGTATGTGTTTATTTATTTGCCCCAACTTGGTATTAAAGTATCAGTTTTTTGACACCCCTATATGCAACTGCATATGCTTAAATTCCAACTTAATTAAAATGTAACTTCATTGGTAAAATTAAAGGATTATGTGCAACAAGTAAATACGCTAAACAGTAAAATACATTTGGATAGGTTCCAATGAGTCAGTTGTTGACATACAGTAAGTGTCTTGTGAGAAAAAGCTCATATTGAAATCTATGACTTTAAATGCATATTTTGGAAGTCTGGAAAAAAATATCAAGGTTTGAGGCACAATACTATAAAAAATAAAAATAACAAATCTGTAGAAAACAGGGAAAAGGTACTGGCAATTTTCTGCCAGGGCAAGTTTACGGACATTTCCTTCAACCATAGGAAATGTCCGTAAACTTGCCACAACACAATGCATTACAAAGCTTAATTCAAACACCTGTGGAAAATTTATATGGAAAATTCCTTCATATTAACTGTAAATTGGGCCCTATTTTTATGGACTTTTCTTAGTGTACATTTACACAACAAGGATGTACAAAAAATGGAAATGTTTGTTTTTGTTTTATTCTGTTTTTCTTTTTACAGATGACAACAAAGTCAAAATGATCCCCATTTGCACGGATCCGCGAAAATGGCTAAAAATGCTGTATTATTCATGCCAGTAGTTGGTGATGTCACTTTGTAAAGAAACACTATGTGCCTATAGACTGAACATGTAATACACATGTGCATGCCGTCACCATTTTCACAAATTCTCGTTTGTGTAGTTTACACAGAGGCAATAACGGTATAATTTACAAAAAAATGCACTTTGAAACATGTTTTCCAAAGTTTGCATTTCCAGGCCCCCAAAACACTGTTGTGGTGTAAATGAAAACGCATACAATTTCAGTTTATGGTTGAAAATGGTGTCGTGTAAACTGCCCCTCAGAGTGTGTAACAAAATAACTGACATGACCACATGCTGTTTAGCTCAAAGTTAAATTTATGAACGTCAATTTACTCTTACACTGTAAAAAAATGTTTGGGTTGCAAGTGAGACTGTACACTAACAAAGGTATTGTAAATCATCAACTACAATTGTACTGCCAGCAGCCATATCGCCTGTATCCCACACGCCAGCGAAACGGTATGAATACAGAACACTACAGAACTTGTTGCCAAATCATTATAAAGTAATTAATTTCTTGACTAGATGCTGCATTAACAGGTAAAGAACAGCAGTGTATGTTTGTCGACGAGGCTGAGAGGACGCTAATAGCAGTACCTCAAGCAGTTAAAACAATGTGATAAAAACACACGCAAGTCCAACCCAAATGTTGCACATGTAAAAGTGATGTGAGAACACAAACAGTATCGTCATGCTGCAGACAGAAACATAAACAAAGCAGAAGCACATTCGTTTTTTATTAGATAATCTAAAAAAGCTGACTGTTTGGATTTGTATGAAATGGTAACACTACAATAAGATTCCATTTGTAACATTAACTAAGGTTAATAAATGCTGTGGAAGTATTGTTCATCGTTAGTATGTTAATTTCAACATTAAATTGAGTTTTAATTTAAATTTGTATCTGTTAACCTTGGTTAATGCACTATGAACTAACATGAATGATCAAGGTACAATTTTATTGCTCATATTAATACATGCTGTAAGAATGTATGCATAATGCTTATAGTTCATGTAAGCTAATACATCCTTGTTGCATAGGGACTTGCATAGTGTTACCTATGAAATGTACATGCATGTTTCTAGATTATAGGTAAAGAAACAAATTTGACCTGTAATATTTGAATGTTTAAATTATTTTCTGAACAATCTGTTATGTTAGAACTTCTCATTTTAATATTCATATTTATATGTTTTTAATTTAGCACATTTTCAAAGTTCAGCACTGTTTTAATTATGTTTTTTCATCCAGTATCCATTTTAAAAACTATCGGTCGATTAATCGGTTATCGACAAGTGCGGTCCAACCTAGTTATCGTTATCTGTAAAATCCACTATCAGTCTACCTCTATATACGATTGGCTTCTGTCTCTGTCTATGTCTCCTCTCCACCAATCAGCTGGTGTGTGGTGGGCATTCTGGCACAATATGGCTGCCGTCGCATCATCCAGGTGGATGCTGCACATTAGTGGTGAATGAGGAGATTCCCCCCTTTTATGTAAAATGTTTTGAATGCCTAGAAAAGTGCTATGTCAATGTAACAAACTTAAAAACAGCAAAACAAGAACTGTGAATTAGTTATTTACTGTAATCTACTTTACAGTATGTTCCTGTTAAATAATTTTATTTGCCGATTGTCTTAAATTTTAATTTGCCATTTAGTTTAAAAACGGCTCGGGTTACGTCTGTAACCCTTGTTCCCTGAGAAGGGAACGAGCACTGCGTCGGAACGACACTTCGGGGATATTCCCTAAGCACTAGCGAATCTGAAGTCCGTATAGAAACTAGACCAATCTGATTGGTCGTGCGTGATGACGTCATAGTGACGGCGTACCCGGAAGTATAAAGGGCGAGCCGGCGCATTGAAACGGCAGCTATTGCTCTGAAGCATGCGCTCCAAGCGTGCCGAGGTGTGGTGACGCGATGCAGTGCTCGTTCCCTTCTCAGGGAACAAGGGTTACAGACGTAACCCGAGCCGTTCCCTTTCGAGGGAACTCTCACTGCGTCGGAACGACACTTCGGGGAACGAGTACCCACTAGCCCACACCGAGGGTAGCGCCTGCCCTAGTGTGAAACCGGAGACCGGGCACAACTCGGACTTGAGTACCCTAGCGCCATGCCCCGTAGGGAGTTACTTCTCCACTCCTTTTCCTTCCGCACCCCAGCCGATGAAGGGATGCGTCTGTTGAAACGGTTTCCCGGCAACAAGACGCTCCCAACAATGGCCCTGGGACCTTTCCCGAGGGTAGTGCCTGCCCTAGTGTGAAGCCGGAGACCGGGCACAACTAGGACTGGGGAACCCAAGCGCCTTCGGCGCCCCAGCCAATGAGGGAGGCGTCTGTTGAAACGGTTTCCCGGCAACAGGACGCTCCCAACACTGACCCTGGGACTTTTACCGAGGGTAGTGCCTGTCCTAGTGTGAAGCCGGAGACCGGGCACAACTAGGACTGGGGAACCCAAGCGCCTTCGGCGCCCCAGCCAATGAGGGAGGCGTCTGTTGAAACGGTTTCCCGGCAACAAGACACTCCCAACACTGGCCCTTGGGACTTTTACCGAGGGTAGTGCCTGTCCTAGTGTGAAGCCGGAGACCGGGCACAACTAGGACTGGGGAACCCAAGCGCCTTCAGGGCCCCAACCAATGAGGGAGACGTCTGTTGAAACGGTTTCCCGGCAACAGGACGCTCCCAACACTGGCCCTTGGGACCTTTACCGAGGGTAGTGCCTGCCCTAGTGTGAAGCCGGAGACCGCGTCTGAACCATGGCATCCAACCCCAGCGGGGCTGGATGCGTGAGGGAAAACCACAGTGGACAGTGGGACGTCTCGCGAGACGCAAACAGGTCCGCTTCTACTGGGCCGAACCTCTCACACATGGCCTCCACCACCTCCGGGTGGAGTCGCCACTCCCCGGGCCTCAGCCCCTGCCTCGACAGGATGTCTGCTCCCTGATTTTGGACCCCCGGGACATAGATTGCCCTGATGGGCAACAGTTTCCCCTGGGACCACAGGAGAATTTGATGCGCCAGTCTACAAAGAGGGCGCAACCTCAAACCCCCCTGATGATTCAGGTACGCTACAACAGACGTATTGTCTGTTCGTACCAGGACATGTTGGCCGCAGAGGTCCGGGAGAAAGCTCCTCAAAGCTTTGTAGACCGCCATCATCTCCAGGCAATTTATGTGCCAGGAGGAATGACGGCCCTCCCACGGGCCCCTCGCAAAGCGGCCCTCCATGACCGCGCCCCAACCAGTGAGGGAGGCGTCTGTTGAAACGGATCTCCGGCAACAGGACGCTCCCAACACTGGCCCCTGGGACAGAAACCAAAGTTTCTTCCATATGTCTAGGGAACGAAGGCATCTGCGCGTTACCCTGATCATACGGAAAGGATTCCCTCTGGGGGAAAACCCCTTGGTTTTCAGCCACCACTGTAGGGGTCTCTTGTGCAGCAGGCCAAAAGGTATAACGTTGGACGCTGCTGCCATGTGCCCCAGCACTCTCTGAAAGTGCTTCACAGTGATGCTGTGGCCTAGCCTTATTCGTGAGACCATCGCCAGTATGGTCTCGACTCGCGCGGGAGACAATTGTGCCCGCATCGTAGTCGAATCCCATACTATCCCTAGGAACGTAGTCCTTCGGGACGGCGCCAACACACTCTTTGTTGTGTTGAGTCTCAGCCCCAAGCATTTTATATGGGCCAGAACGACATCTCGATGCCGAACTGCCATCTCATACGACTGGGCCAAAATGAGCCAATCGTCGATATAATTCAGTACACGGATGCCCTGGAGTCTCAATGGAGCCAGCGCTGCATCCATGCACTTTGTGAATGTGCGTGGGGAAAGAGCTAGACCGAAGGGAAGCACTCGGTATTGGTACGCCTCGCCCCCGAAAGCGAACCTCAAGAACTTCCTATGACATGGAAGAATGGAGATATGGAAGTATGCGTCCTTCAAATCTATCGTGACGAACCAGTCCTCGAACTGGATCTGACTCACGATGGTAGGAATCGTGAGCATTTTGAATCTGAACCTCCTCAGAGACCGATTCAAATACCTCAGGTCAATAATCGGACGCAACCCTCCATCCTTTTTAGGAACTATAAAGTACCGGCTGTAGAACCCGGACTCCCTCTCCGGCGGAGGAACACGCTCTATGGCTTCCTTCGCCAGCAAGGATTTTACTTCTAGTTCCATTACCCGAACCCGCTCTGGTACCACTGCGGTCCAGTTCAAACCCCTGAAACTTGGAGGAGGATGACCAAACTGCTGTCTGTAACCATTCTCTACAGTACGCAGGACCCATGTAGAAATATTCGGAAGGCATTCCCATGCGCCGAGATAATCTACTAAGGGAACCAGCCTCTCGAGGCTGGCGTCGGGTGTTACACGAGCCTCGTTCCCAACCCCCTGAAGCGGATAACCGGCAGGAAGTAGTTGAGAACGATTCTCTGCGTGCGGACGCGTGAGTTGCCCAGGCGCAGGTCTTTGTAGAGGCGGCTGGAGCAGCGTGCGTTCGCGGGAAATCGATGTGGCCCAAAGCGTCATAGACGGCGGGATTCCACATCGATTTCCCCAGGGCGCTGCAGAAGAAACAACCTCGGTTGCTCTTCTGCTGAGGGGACCGCCCTTAGAAGCCCAGCCGCAGCTAGGGCTTCTTCCCAGCAGCCTTCCGTGCCTGAAGCACACTCCTTAGATCACCCCTAGGAGCGGAAGGCCGCTGGCGAGTCTGCTGGAGAGAGCGCCTCCTCTGTTGCCAGGCTCCCGGGGGAGGGGCTCTAGAGGCGACGCTCTCCCTCTGCAGCTGACGATGCGAGGAGCTAGTTGACGGCTGGGGCTGCCCGCTAGGGGCCGCCCTCCCTGGCTCCGAGCGGCGAGGGACGAACTGTCGGAAGGCCGCTGACTGACTTCTCGCCTCCCGGTGCTTGGTGACAACGGCCTCAACCGCGTCCCCAAACAACCCGGAAGGCGAAATCGGGGAGTCCAAGAGAAAGGACTTGTCCTTCTCTTTCATCCCCGACAAGTTCAGCCATAGGTGCCTCTCCACAGTCACCAAGGAAGCCATTGACCGGCTGACAGCACGAGCTGTCTCCTTGGTGACACGGAGAGACAAATCCGCAGCCTTCCGGAGTTCTAGAATATCCTCCGGAGAGGGTCCCTCGCCCTCGTCGAGCTCCTTAAGGAGATCGGCCTGGTAGGCCTGCAAGATGGACAGAGTGTGCAGGGTACTACCAGCCCGACCAGCTGCCATATAGGCCTTGCCCACCAGAGATGAAGTGTCCCTACAGGGCTTGGTGGGCAATGCCGGGGCTTTGAGGGACGATGCGGCCTCGGGCGAAAGATAGCTCGCTAGAGCCTCCTCTACCCGAGGCATCGTCCCATACCCTGCCTCGCGAGCCCCCAGGACATTAGCATAGTCCAACACGGGGGGATTGGAAACTCGCGAGGAGAAGGGTTTCTTCCATGATCTGGGAAGAACGGCAAGCCCCGGCGAGGCGTTTGCACCCGGCGAGGAAGGAACCGGTCATCCAGCCTACTGGTTGGCTGGACCTCCGGTGCTTCCTGTGGCCAATTGATATTTAGCTTGGCCACCGCACGGGTCAAAACCTCGACCAGCTCCTCTTGGGCGGGTGGATGAAGCACTAACAGTCCTGCTTCTCCACCCGCCACGATGCCACCCTCATCCAGCTCCTCAGAACCGGAGAGGATCAGCATCGGATCCTCCACCCCGGGGGAAGAAGCCGCAGCGCGGGCTTCCACACGGGGAGGAAGATCATCAGCACTGTCAGAGGAGGATTGGGAAAGTGCCGCAGCAGTCCCAAAACCCTCTGACAAGTCCCGCTGTGAACCCCATGATCTGCGACGCCGCGCTGCCTCAACAGCCGCGGGTCCAGAACCACGAGGTTCACGAGGCTGGCCGCCCTCGTCAAAAACGGCCAGCCGAGAACGAAGCAGTCTGAGCGGGAGCAGCTCGCAATGTTGACAGGCGGCTCCCTCGAGAGCCATGCTCCACGCCCAAACACTGCACACAAAGCAGGTGTGCATCCGAGCCAGAGATGTAACGTGGGCACGGATGCACACACTGCCTATAGTTCTCACTCATTTCTTTCTTGCTTTTTTTAAGTTATTTACTAGAAAAAACTCTCTCACACACACACTTCTTGGACAGACAACAGTAAATAGACAGACTTGTCACACAGAGCGCTATGCTGAAGAGCAATAACTGCCATTTCAATCACTGCATGAAAAGTGAGATTTTCGACCCCGTAAACGCCTGTATACTCCCGGAAATCTCCCTAATTTTCGGCAGTTTTCGACAATTTACAGGCAGCGAACGTCGCGTTCGTCTGTGCCACAAATTGTCATAAACGAACGTAGGTGGAGAGCCCCCCGCTGAGAGACCGCGCGGAGGTGCGACGCCTCTAATTAGCATATGAATAGCAGCGAAACCAGAGAGTCAACGGCCAGACTTGAATTTACTCACTCACTATTGGCTGAAGCCACTACATTTAAAAAAGAAAAATCCCTCGTGATTGGTTGGCAGATCACTGCAAACCAATCATTATTGGTCCCCCTGGCTCATTATAAATGTAAACCCCAATAATATTAATAAATATATAATTTATGTTGTAATAATTTGTTTTATATTAATGTTATTGTGCTATGAAGTATTCATACCATCAAGGAATATATGGGAAAATTATACGGACCGTGCCGTTTATTCAAAGAAAGAGCATTTATAAAACACAGCTGTTTATTCAAAGAAAGAGCTTTATTGTTAAACACACAACTATGTACAGTGCAGCAGTAATGTAATGTAATGTAAAGTTCGGCGAGAGCGGTGGCCACACAATCCATCCAGACACCCCGTCAACAATGCGTCTTCCTCGTCAAACATGAGTTCAATGGTCGCGGACTTCCAAATGTCCACCTCATCCAGCACACTCTCGCAACTGTAATACAATCCATAAAGACGATAAGCAACCTGAAAAATACTCACATTGACAAAAAACGGATCTAATATAATAAATCTTACCCTTTTTCTTCCTGATCGACTCCGAGCTAAACTTCGCAGTTTCCGCCTGCTATGTACGTTAAGTTCAGGTTGTTTGTATCTGAAGCTGCGGCGTGTCGATTCATAATACGTCTTACAGGCAGCTGGAAAACAATTACATGAGACTGGTATTAATAAAAACAGTCACGGTAAAATTAAACTAGGAATGAGAAACACATTAGAAGTTACTTACACACAATTTCGTCGTGATCAGCGGTTAAATCTGGACTCTTGGAAATCGCTCCAAGCAGATAAGAGCTCACGGCTTCGTTATGAGGCGAGGATAGTCTGTGTAAACAAAATGTGCAGTTTTAAGCTCGGATCTATTAACGCACCCATTTCCTTATACAGCTGAATAAAAGCATATTCTTTAAATCGTAACGTTACATTACCCATGCTCTGGTTCATAGCGCCTGCAGTTTGCCTCAGAGTTGTGAAGACGAAGACAGCCTCCTGAAAATTAGTCGAAAAAGTTGGTCGCGTCCATGCAGAGATTGAGTTGAAGACGGCGTCCTGTCATTGTTGATCACGAAAAAGGAAAGCAGCAAAAACATAGGAAATGTAAAAAAAAAAAAAAAAAGGTTTAAAGCTCGTCTTCTACGCGTCATGGCCATGACCTCGACCTCACACGTCATTGGACTAGGGCTCTACTATGGAACGCGCCCGGGGCCAAATCTCTTTATACGAAACGCGTGACTTATGACTGTTTCAACACGCACTGTTTGTCCGCGTCAACGCAGCAATTTTTTACGTGTTTCTTTTGTATGTGTAGACACGCACATTCTGGTCGTGTAACAGGCATACACACACAGCCGACGCACAGTTTTAACATGTTAAGAAGACACATTTGAACGTGTTTCTTAAAGCGCACATTCTGTACATGTCGAAGTGTAATATTTTTTTTTTTTTTAAAGCAGACTTACCTTTAGATGTAGCCTAGGCTACATGCATATTAATATAAGATATTAATTAATTGCTTAACTGACTACTGTGCTAGAGTAAAGTAGCCTAATGTTACAATGTATATTCAGTAAATGCTTAATATTATACAATTAGCCTATTATAATTTATCTATATGGGTTATTGTTTGTTTTTTAAAGTTAGGCTATATATAATTTCTAAAAGTATATATAGGCTAATTTACACAGCACATATTTATAACTGAAAACACACACACAACTTTATTCACTTTCACATAATAATGTTTTTGTAATTTGGTGTTTAGTTTGTTTATACTGTTCTGTCTCTGTTTTGTTTCCAGGAACATCTGATGAGTGCTATAATAAAATGACTTCATTATATTTAAAATATGTTTTGATATACGTTTTATTTATATTATTAATATTTTATTTACCCATAACGTGTCTTTAGGAAGCCATACGTTATAGAGACAAGAATAACTTTTGCCATTTAAATGCCACATTAATTTACTGAGGACCCATACAGCCAATGATCATGTGTGAAAACACTTATACATAAATTGATCACTTAGAAATCAAAACTAAGGTTTGAGAAAGAAAGAATATGCATACAACAAAATATATTGTTCCCATTCAGTCGGTCACGTTCGACGTACGTCGGACGTACCGACGAATTGGGATCACTTCTGGGAGCCCCTATCAGCTTCGAGCTATCTAGAACCGGCCAATGGACAATTGGCGTGCGATATTTGCATCTCGCGTCCCGCCCCGCGCCGCGGGTATAAACAGGAAGCGAGAGCGAATGCACGCTGTCATTCACTTCGGAGCCACACAGGCACATGAAGGACTCACTCGTTTCGAGTATTTTTCGCTGCTATCAAGCAAAGAGACTACAAGGAGACCGGAGAGAACCAGAGGAGGACGTGTGTTGGAGATACGGCACCTTTCAGCGGGACCGCGCTGCCTCATCAGCTGCCTCTGAGATACAGAGAAAAACTGCTGTTATCACAGCACCTGTTGGTCTGGGTAGGGCGTTTTCCTGTCTGAGTACAGGCATGGGCTGCACTGCAATCCCGTGCGCTGTCGCGGTTCCCCTGAGTGCTTCAGCACAGAGCGTTTTCCTCACAAAAAGAGTTTCACGGGTGACGTGCCGTCTTTTTCAAGATGTCTTTCCACCCGTGCGTTTCTGGATGCGGTCGTTCCCTGTCTTCTGCTGACGGTCACAATCGCTGTCTCACGTGTTTGGGCACTCAGCACGCTGAGGCGGCGTTTGTGGATAGTTCATGTTCCCACTGCGGGAACATGACTATCGCGGAGCTTAGATCGAGACTCTCCTACCTCCGGGCTGGGGGAGTCCCCTTACCCATCCCACGAACTAGGTCTTCCCCTAACCCGGGCGGACCTGCTTCTTTGGATGGCCAGGGTGATCTGAGGATAACGTTTAGGGCAAACCTGCCGAGTGATCCTCCGCAGGCCCCTATTCCCTCAGCTCCGCAGCCGGTTGAGCTTCCGAGAGAAGCCGCTGGACCCTCCCACGGGAGACCAGTGGTGACTTTTGGGGCTCCAGCGGACGAACAGATGTCGATCGCTGCATCGGAGGGGGAGTTTCAGTCCTCGGGGGATGAAGGGTCAGCTGTACCGCCTTCCGCTGGGAGAGTGGCAACGGCTGCCCCGGACCCTGAGATGGCTGCTATGCTTGCCCGGGCCGCCGAAAGGGTTGGGCTCGCGTGGAACCCTCCACCGTGTCCCGAACCCTCTAGGTTGGACGCCAAGGCGCCGCAGCAGCCTTCCACCAGCCGTCGGCGTGGGGCCGGCCGTGGGAAGGACGTCCAGCCCGCTCAGGCCGCTGCCAAGCCAGGTGGCAAGCGTCGTCGCAAGCGACCCTGAGACGGGCCACCCAGAGATGGAGGAAACTGCTCTGAGGGAGATGGTTGCAGCACCACTCCTTCCCCCGGAGGAGGGCCGGGGGAGAATCTTTTGTTTGTCTGTTCCGCCGCTGGCGCCAGTGCCAGCGGTACCCAAAACTTCAATAAAAGAGCAGTTTCCAATATCTCTGGGTGCCAAGAGAGCGCGCTTGACGGTGGTCGACGCTCCCATGCCTCGCCACCCTCAAGTACCTCTCCCTTCGCAAGCAGGGGACGCCGGCTGTCGGGACGCACACAAGCGGCCTCCCCACACTCGCACGTCCCCTCCGCGGATGCAGGTATGTGTTGTACACCACACTCAGATCCCGCTCCGGGCCGCTCCCATGCCGTCCGAGCCGGATCCCTGCGTTCCGCCTCGCTGCCCCGCTGCGGGTACGTCTGTGGTACCGATGATTCCCCTTGCTCGGAGTCTGGGAGCCTGGCTAGCGCTTCCCAGCCCGTCTCGGTGGCTCCTCCGTACCATCAGACTCGGCTATGCGATTCAGTTCGCCCGGCGTCCCCCCAAGTTCAGGGGCGTTCACTTCACGACTGTAGTGGAGGCGAACGCCCCCGTGCTCAGGGCGGAGATCAATGTCCTACTGGCGAAGGACGCGATAGAGCCGGTCCCTCAAGCCGATATGAGGTCCGGGTTCTACAGCCCGTACTTCATTGTACCCAAGAAAGGCGGCGGGTTACGACCGATCTTGGACCTGCGATTCCTGAACCGGTCCCTTCACAGGCTGCCGTTCACGATGTTAACGCAGAAGCGCATCTTCAGGTGCATCCGTCCCCGAGATTGGTTTGCAGCGATCGACCTGAAGGACGCGTACTTTCATGTCTCGATTCTCCCTCGACACCGGCCCTTTCTGCGCTTCGCGTTCGAGGGACGGGCATATCAGTACCGCGTCTTACCCTTCGGCCTGTCCCTGTCGCCCCGCGTCTTTACGAAGGTGGCGGAGGCGGCCATTGCTCCCATGAGAGAGCATGGCGTTCGCATCCTCAACTACCTCGACGACTGGCTGATCCTTGCCCAGTCGCGGGAGCAGTTGTGCGAACACAGGGACAAGGTGCTCAGACACCTCGGCCAGTTGGGACTTCGGGTCAACTGGGAGAAGAGCAAACTCTGTCCTACACAGAGGATCTCTTTTCTCGGTATGGAGATAGACTCGGTCAACCTGACAGCGCGCCTCACCGAGGAGCGCGTCCAGTCAGTGTTGAACTGCTTGAATTCATTCAGAGGCAGGACAGCGGTACCACTGAAACATTTTCAGAGGCTCCTGGGGCATATGGCATCCGCAGCCGCAGTAACGCCGCTCGGATTGCTTCATATGAGACCGCTTCAACGCTGGCTACACGATCGAGTCCCGAGATGGGCGTGGCACAGCGGTTCCCTCCGTGTCCAAGTGACTCCGAGGTGCCGCCAAACCTTCGGCCCGTGGTCGGACCCTCTGTTTCTCCGGGCGGGAGTTCCCCTAGAACAAGTGTCCAGGCACTCCGTTGTCTCCACGGATGCCTCATCCACGGGTTGGGGTGCCACGTACAACGGGCTTGCAGCTTCGTGTCTGTGGACGGGGCCTCAGCTGCAATGGCATATCAATTGCCTCGAGTTGTTAGCAGTTCGTCTTGCACTCAGCCGCTTCAAGGGGCCGCTCAGAGGCAAGCACGTTCTGGTCCGGACGGACAACACTGCGACCGTAGCGTACATCAACAAACAGGGTGGTCTACGCTCCCGTCGCATGTCGCAACTCGCCCGCCATCTCCTCCTATGGAGTCAGAAGCATCTGAGGTCGCTTCGTGCTGTTTTCATTCCGGGCCTGCTCAATCGTACGGCCGACGAGCTGTCACGTCAGCAGGTACTTCCGGGAGAATGGCGACTCCATCCCCAGGTGGTCCAGCTAATCTGGAGTCGTTTCGGGGCCGCACAGGTAGACCTGTTTGCCTCCCCAGAGACGACCCACTGTCAGTGGTTCTATTCCTTAACCGAGGGGACCCTCGGGTCGGATGCCCTGGCCCACAGCTGGCCCCGGGAAAAACGCAAGTATGCGTTTCCCCCAGTGAGCCTTCTTGCGCAGACACTGTGCAAAGTCAGGGAGGACAAGGAGCAGGTCCTGTTGGTCGCTCCGTATTGGCCCAACCGGACTTGGTTCCCGGAACTAGTGCTCCTTGCGACAGCACCTCCCTGGCCCATTCCTCTGAGGCAGGACCTCCTGACTCAGAGACGGGGCACCCTATGGCACCCGCGTCCAGACCTCTGGAAACTCCATGTCTGGTCCCTGGACGGGACGCGGAGGTTCTAGGTGACCTACTGCAAGCGGTAGTTGACACCATCACTTCCGCTAGAGCCCCCTCTACGAGGCGCCTCTATGCGTTGAAGTGGAACCTGTTCGTCGATTGGTGCTCTTCTCGCCGAGAAGACCCCCGAAGATGTTCGAACGCTTCTGTGCTTACCTTTCTACAAGATGGGTTGGAGCGTAGGCTGTCTCCCTCCACCCTCAAGGTCTATGTCGCCGCTATCGCCGCTAATCACGAGCTCGTAGATGGGAAATCTCTAGGTAAGCACGATCTGATCGTCAGGTTCCTTAGGGGAGCGAGGAGATTAAATCCGCCTCGTCCTCCCTCTATACCCTCTTGGGACTTAGCTCTGGTGCTTACTGCACTACAGAGAGAACCCTTTGAGCCTCTGCAGTCAGCTGAGTTGAAAATCCTGTCGTTAAAGACTATACTCCTGATTGCGTTGGCCTCCATCAAGAGGGTAGGGGACCTGCAGGCATTTTCGGTCGACGAATCGTGCCTGGAATTCGGGCCCGGTAACTCTCATGTGGTCATGAGACCCCGGCCTGGATACGTGCCCAAGGTTCCCACTACTCCCTTCCGGGACCAAGTGGTGAGCCTGCAAGCGCTGCCTTCGGAGGAGGCAGACCCAGCCCTAGCTTTTCTCTGTCCCGTCCGTGCTCTCCGGACTTACGTGGACAGAACGCAAAGCTTCAGGATCTCAGAGCAGCTCTTCGTCTGTTACGGAGGACAGCAGAAGGGAAAGGCTGTCTCCAAGCAGAGGATGGCCCACTGGATAGTGGATGCCATCGTCTTGGCTTATCAGTCCCAAGACGTGCCCTGCCCGCTCGGGTTAAGAGCCCACTCCACTAGGGGTGTTGCCTCTTCCAGGGCGCTGGCTCGTGGCGCCTCGCTGACAGATATTTGTAGAGCTGCGGGCTGGGCGACACCTAACACGTTCGCTAGATTCTATAGCCTCCGTGTAGAGCCGGTTTCTTCCTGTGTGCTCACTTCCCATAGTCAGTAACACCGAAGTGCCCGTTCCAGTGTCGGCTTGCTGCGCCATTCCCTCCCCTATGGTAGACGGATACGTGCGCTTATTCTACTCCAGTCGAGTTCCCCGGATCGGCGAACCCTGTTGAGTCCTCCGCAACCCACGGCAGTCGGACGTGGCGGAGCGTTCGACGCCAGGTCTAACACTCGTATGCATTGGTGGAACTTGTGTTAGGCTGGGTTCCATATGTAGTGACCCCCACGGCGGTCCCATATGTGTATTCTTCCACGGTACGGCTCCCTACGGCGAGCCCGTGTCTTTCCCTCGGCAGAGTCCTCTGCCGTTCCAGGTACGTGTTGTCCCCCTCCTCTAATGGGCCGGGGCCACCCCTGGGACTTCCGTATGTTGTGCTGCCCACGGCCAGCCCATACGTGTATTCTCCACATGTTAACTCCCTCTGGGCATGATGTGGCTTCCGCAGCTGCCTTCTCAGGCACGCTTTCCCAGCGTTATCCAATACAGTCAGCTGATGGGGTCTTGCGGAACAGCAGCTTGGTGTCTCCCTGCGTGAACTTCCCGCCCGCATCAGATCGGGGTCTGTGGGGCTCATCGCTGGGCGCTGGAAGTGGTAGTAACTGTGGCGTTTTCCATAGGGGATCCCAATTCGTCGGTACGTCCGACGTACGTCGAACGTGACCGACTGAATGGGAACGTCTCGGTTACGTATGGTAACCCTCGTTCCCTGAAGGAGGGAACGGAGACGTACGTCCCGTCGCCACAGTTGCTGTACCATCACTGCAGGTTGAGCCATTACGTGTGGCTCCTCAGTGAAAAACAGCGTGCATTCGCTCTCGCTTCCTGTTTATACCCGCGGCGCGGGGCGGGGCGCGAGATGCAAATCTCGCACGCCAATTGTCCATTGGCCGGTTCTAGATAGCTCGAAGCTGATAGGGGCTCCCAGAAGTGATCCCAATTCGTCGGTACGTCCGACGTACGTCTCCGTTCCCTCCTTCAGGGAACGAGGGTTACCATACGTAACCGAGACGTTTCATAGCAGCTTCAGTAACAAATTCTGCTGTAAACCGGCTCTAACAAGCCAATATAGTGTCAATATTCAGCTCAAGTGACTTCAGTGTTGATTCAGTTCAGCTGATTTCAGTTCAACTGATTTCAGTTCAACTGTGAATTCCTCAGTTGTGCATATTTGTGTGTAGTTAGATATATGCAAAAACAACATTTTTGGAAGAGTTAAAATAGTTTTGCACAAAGTGTTGCTTTTGCAAGCGATGTCTGATGTTTTGCATGTTGTGTGTTTTGTGTGTAGAGTTACAAGAAATGGAGCCATATTTTCAGAAATTGTGTGTAAGCAATTAGATAAAACTGTAAATGAATCCAGTTTATTTTAGTTCAGGACTCATAGTCCAGGTGTTAGTAATCTGTGCTTAATCTTTGTTCCAGGCAACAATTTTTTAACTCGCGATTTACTAGATTAGGCCTACTCTTGGCATAATTTAAACCCTGTCCTGGAAACCACCTCTTGAAAATCTGCATTGATAATTCATAAAATGTGGTGTGAGCTCAATTTAAATGAAAAATTACAGAAAAACACAATCTGACTTAACTATAAACACACAAACTTGTACTTTTCACATTTATGATTAATAGCCATTTTAAAAATCATTCACAGTGCAGGGTGGAAAAATTAATTTTGGTATGTAAACTGTATGCTTTACTTGATTTATTTGTGTGCTTTGGTTCATTGTCTTGTTGCATCACATAACCTCTCTAAAGGTTGAAGACATGAACTGCTGTCCTGTATTTTTTTTTTTTACATAACATTGGTTATTGCTAATGACATACAGAGTAATTAATCTACACTGTGAGCCCGGACAAGTTGAATCTACTTAAAAAATTGGAGCAAACTGGTTGCCCTAAAAATTTAGTAATGTGAACTAAAACGAGTACATTTAACTTAAATTTAAGTTAACATTTTAACTTAAACTTTAAACTTGTTTTAGTAAAAAAAATTCAGAACCTAGATAAAACTCCCCCTGCTGCTACTCTGATTTGCATTTGTGTAGCTCACAGCATGTTCATTTACATGATAAAGCCTCCCCTTACATGATAAAGCAAGGCCCACGTCAATTTCCGTCAATTTACGGCAGTTTTCGGAGTTGCCTGCAAATTGCCGTGCACAGTCGTAAACCTGAAGTTTCACGGCAATCTACAGTGCCACATACTGACGAAAATCCCACTTTTCATGCAGTGAATGCGCCGGCTCGCCCTTTATACTTCCGGGTACGCCGTCACGATGACGTCATCACGCACGACCAATCAGATTGGGCTAGTTTATATACGGACTTCAGATTCGCTAGTGCTTAGGGAGTATCCCCGAAGTGTCGTTCCGACGCAGTGAGAGTTCCCTCGAAAGGGAACTAACATTTATACTGTGTTAGTAATGTGAGTTGTTAGTACTGTGAACTTGTTTCTAAACAATGTCTAATTTTTTTTGTATATTATAACCTCAAACCAGGATGGAGTGTACATAATTCCAGAGGACTAACATGACCCTAGACAGTTATATTTCCTAATCCTGTACTTTTATACAGAAATAATCAAACCAGCTGATCTGAGGTCTTCATGCTGATGGTATAGAGATAATGTATTTTCACAGGGTGTATCCTCACCCAAACTATTCTAATCCATCATCCCTTAATCCTTTATTAATCAAAGCTTCCAAACGCATTTATACCGAATGGATGGAAACACGCAGCTCACCAAAAAGAAGAAAAGTCGTTCCCTTTTCATGCATTAGTGACCTTTGCTCAGCTGGCTTGCTAGCACGATTGTTAGCTTGCATAAAAATTGAGGATTTAAAAGTCCTTCCCTGTCTCTAAGAGTACACAAAGATGTAATGTATTAAAGCTGTTTTTGAAGCAGTAAATATCATTACTCTTCCCAGCTTCAATAAGCACAGAGCTGAAAATGCCAAGTACCTCTATAAACCGGCAGACCTGCAGAAACTCCCCTGAGAGAAGCACAATCCAGAACCAACTTTGAATATGGTTACAGGAATAATTCTATGGAAAATTAGGTTAAATTTAGCCAACATTTAATCACGATTAATGAGACATTTGTGTCACAAGAATAACTGTGACAAGAAGTCTTTTCAGTCCGCTGTGTTCTGTTCCTCCTCATTATTTTCTTTGTATTTCGCTGCAACAATATAGAAAATGCAACAGATAACTGCGCTCTGGTGGTCTACTCTCCTGATTTAATACACAACATCCCATGAATAATTCACTTGAATGCACAAAAAAAAAAAAAAAAAAAAAAACATTCCATCTATTTCCCAGTTTTCTTTTTGCACTGGCACTTTGAAATGTATTTATCCCCACTTTTCACTTCTATTTCCTATAATACATGTTTACTAAGCAGGGAGATATAGTATCTTGAAATATTGTATTGTAGTAAAGTTCCAGTCAATGAAAACCCTGCTTAAAACAACATAAAAGTATGTTACTACATACTTAACATGATTGTAACCTTGCTGAGGACAGACTCATCTGAGCTTTTGAGGTCATTCATGGTCTGCTGAAAGTAGTTTGTTAATACTTTTACACTCTTAAGTTTTCTTCAGATGTTTGATGGTTGCAGGGTATGATAATAAATGTAAACTCATTCATAGAGCAAACTTTTTTTTTAAATGATTGGCAGTTGCTAATTGTTTATACACTCACTGATCACTGTACACCTTGCTAGTACCGGGCTGGATCCCCTTTGGCCTTCTGCTTTATTTCTTCATGGCAGAGTTTCAACAAGGTGCTGGAAACATTCCTCAGAGATTTTGGTCCATATTGACATGATAGCATCACGCAGTTGCTGCACATTTGTCGGGCTGCACATTCAAGATGCAAATCTCCCGTTCCAGCACATCTACTGGACTGAGATCTGGTGGATGTGGAGGCCATTTGAGTTTAGTGAAGTTGTGTTCAAGAAACCAGTTTGAGATGATTTGAGCTTTGTGACAGTGCGTTATCCTGCTGGAAGTAGCCATTCGAAGATGGTACGCTGTGGTCATAAAGGGGCTGTGCCATTTAAACAATGCTCAAAAGTGTGATGAGAAAATATCCTCCACACCATTACACCACCAGCAGCCTGAACAACGCTCATACGCTCATACAAGGCTGGATGGATCCATGCTTCCATGCCAAAAACCGTCTTCTGCTGCTGTAGCCAATCTTCTGCTGCCTTCGGAGGATACATTTCAAGGCAGGAAGGCACCAAGGCACGTCCAAATCTAATGTTAGCTTCACTTCCTGTCTCTTCATCTGATCGATTTTTGAAGGCAGCATATTTGTATCCTTCGCTGCCTTTGATATCCCATAATCCTGTGCTTTCCATTCTGTGACAGTTGAGCTGGAAAAAAAGATGGCGTCCGAAAGTTGCGTTTGCTGGTCAGTTTGTGTGTAAATGTAGGCGTACGTTTTTTACCAACATTTTCTACTTCCGATGTCATTTCTAGGGATAAATTACTAATGTAGTTATTAAATATTTGTTTAGTTCTCACCAAAGCAAATATAAGAAAATAATGGTTTCTATTTTTAAAAACGCATATTGCATGTTGTTATCGGTCATTATGTGTAGTGTGGTTGACTCACATGATTTAAGTTCCGCGCTTCAGAACTTCCGTTAAGGGATCATAGTGAGCATCGATGCACCCTGGGTTTTGTGGTGCATTGTGGGACTTTTTAGGGAGTGAACGTTTCAGTGCACTGGAAGGATTCTGCAATTAAGACAGCCCTTAAAATGGCCGACTCCTCAGTGCCCTGACTACTGAACAAGGGAGCTGATTGAGACACCCTCAGTCTTTGACAATAACAGTTCAAATAAATATTTTTTTAAACTTTCAAAACTTTGTAGGAACTCTGAAGTAGTCTCTTTTGTATTGTATCTTTCAATCAAGAGATATTGTTGATTTTGGAGTCTAGCATAATGTAGAAACCAGTCAAAGAGTCACCCCAAGCCTGGTATCTGAAAACAAGAAAATTTAGTGTCCATCTTTTTTTCTTCTTTTTTTTAGATTAGTTCAAAAGATGTAGACCAGGTTTGGCTTTAAGTCATCTGAGAATTTCAAACATTATTCATGGGAACACAGAAAGCTCATTTTATTTGGCAAGACAATTGTGTTTATCCTGACAAATGGGATATATTCCTTAATGCAATTCGTCAAGCTGAATGTCATGCAGCTAAAGTCATTGGATTCAGCGAGATAAAATCAAGCAGTTTGCTTACCATCTGACATTTTCTCTGCAGCAGTGTCATGATTTTGCTTGGTTTTTGAGCTCTCTGCTTTAATATTAATAAAACTAAAGTGAGAAAAAAAATCTCATTTTGTAGGGCACAAGCTAAAAATCTCACTCCCCAGGTGCCTATTTGAGGACGAGCAGTTTGACCTTTTCCAGAGGAACTCCAGGAGAGTTGGTAATGAAATGAACACCCCCCACATATGGTTCCACTGCACAGTATTCCCACAGTCTGGCAAAGTCAAGCATTCACCCTGACAGGTTAAATGACTCTATGGCCCAGAAGACAGTTATTGAGAGAGACCTACTACACGTGAACACAGACTTATTCTCTTGACATTTTTGGAGAGAAAACAAAGATCTTGCTTGATGGGAACAGTTGGATTTGAATAAGTTGCATTTGCATAGGATATCATATGAGTTTTCCTCAGGGTCTATAATTGCCTCAATAATTAATAATTCTATAATTGCAGTTGCTTGGCAGGTGCATACAGCTATAGAAATATGCAACCTGGATTCTGCCATCATGGACACTTTTTGATAAGCCTGATGATCATGTGATATGACCGTCTCAGCTTTCTCTGCTTATGAGCAGGGCATGGTATGGTCCGATGGCTTGTCTGAATGTCAGCCGGACTTCATTGTTTGTGCTCTGTTAGGTGTAGGGAATACTTGTGTTCTTCTTTGTTCTACTATGAGTCTCCATGATTGTCCACGATTTACAAGTGTAGAGAAAGATTGAGATGACCACTGAGAGCAATAATCTCTCTTTGATCCAAAACCAATGTTTCTCTCTTTCCAGATGGGCTTGAGATGCATCAGTGCAGCAGTTGTTTGAGCTATAGGTGTACTTATTGTGTTTCTTTCTGTTTCTTCTCCAGCTAGCCCATCAATGTAATCTGCAAAACAGAGGTTCTGCCACTTATGCTGACAATACCATCATGGTCTTTCAGGGCATACATCATGATGAAGAGAATGAGAAGGAGTATGTGCTAGAGGTCTTCACGGGTCCAAAAATTCATACCCGAACCCGAAGAGACCCGTAATGTGCTAAACAGAACCGACCTGGACCCGTCTATTATTTCAAAAACTGGACCCGGACCCGTGCAGATCCGAGAAATGCCAAAAATGTAGTACCCGGAACCGACCTGGACCCGTCTATTATTTAAAAGCTGGACCCGAACCCGTGCAGATCCGAGAAATACCAAAAATGTAGTACCCGGAACCGACCTGGACCCGTCTATTATTTAAAAGCTGGACCCGGACCCGTGCAGATCCGAGAAATGCCAAAAATGTAGTACCCGGAACCGACCTGGACCCGTCTATTATTTAAAAGCTGGAACCGAACCCGGCGGGAAGACACAGACCCGATTGTCACATATTCCACAATAAACTGATATTAACAAGTCAATAAACAAGTTGCGAAAAATATAACTTTTTGTCTTACCTATAGCCGTCGTTTCCCTTCCTTGTAACATTACTTGATTGACTTGATGCATTACATCCTTACCAACAAGTTAAATCCATATTATTCCTCTCTTGTTATTCCAAGCATGCTTAATTCACTCATCATTTCAGATGTAAAAGCCCAATTTATGTCACGTGACGGATGACAAATGCGTCTTTGCAGATTTGCATTTCGACTCGAGTTAACTCGCATAATAACTTTGACTGCTTGCCTTTTTGAACTATAAAAACGATTGCTCATTCGGTGACCGCTGACGTCAGCATTATTTATTTGCTATCATTTCTGTGAGCCGAGTCTGTTCACCAAAACTTCACCAAAGACGGTTCATTCATATTATTATTAAAGTCAGTCACTGTGGAAGCTCGGGTTGCCATAGAAACATGACACGCGCCTGAGACTGCACATGCATGGTAGCTGGAGCAACCTGAAATATGAGCTTTTTTACACAATTTTAGTGTCATATAAAACATTTATGTGACAGTTCACCTGAGATTTTGTTGCTGATTTGAAATAAATTATTAAAATATAAGTTCAAATCAAACTTCAACAGTGCATTACACGTAATACACCTGACAGCAAGTACTTTTTTCTCATGTTTGTCCACAATATGCATAAAGGACTCCCAGACAGAAGATGGCCAAATATGTTCTTTATATTCATTGTTTTTTAGCTTTTTTCGCACATTACTCATGACCGTATCCATTATTACTGTGTGCTTGCAATGACTGAGAGTGAGAGAGAGGAGAGAGAGAGAGAGAGAGATAGAGAGAGAGAGAGAGAGAGAGAGAGAGAGAGAGAGAGAGAGAGAGAGAGAGAGAGAGAGAGAGAGAGAAATTGAAATTTTATAACACTTTATTAAATACAAAAAACTAAAACATTACAAAATCATCATTAAATTATCCCAAAATCTCAGCAAAGAACAACTCCTCATTCTCAACCCAACACAGCCAATTATCTATGCTCCAAATGCCTTTAAACTTTTCAACATCTTTCATAAATAGATAAACAACAAAATCATGCCTTACTCTTGCTTTTATAAGCCTTTTAAAGCACAATTCAACTACACAATTTGAATCATAAAGAATCTTGTACCTTCTAGTAACATATATAGCCATTTTTGCTTGTCCTAAAATTAAGTTTAAAAGCCGTCCTTTCCTTTTCTTTTTGTTACAATATTCAAAGCCAAAAATAAACACAGGCATTGTAAACTTCTCATTGACAGAAGAAAATAAAGTTTCCAATAAAACAAAAAGAGACCTCAGTCTCTCACAATGCATAAAACAATGAAACATTGTTGCCCTTTCAATACAAAAAGGGCATCTATCTTGCACATTTGGGTTCAAAATTGAAATAAAAGCATTAACTGCAATAATGCCATGTAATACTCGCCACTGCAGATCTCCAGCTTTTTTAGTCAATGGTGGCTTGTAAAAAGAACCCCAAGAAGGCTTAAAAACAACCTCAACATTCAAATGGTTTCTCCATGGCGTATCCACACGTTGTAATTTGTCTTTGTTCATCACTTTTACACACACTTGATATAAACTCTTGCCCCCCATTGAATCAAAAACAATATCTCCTAAAACATTTGAGGTGGCTGAAGAATTGTCCATTTCTAAGACAGTTTTTGGTATCACCATGCTTGGAAAACGATCCATTTCATTTGGGAACGTTTGCAACGATAAAAAAGTCCAGTCTTCTTTACTCCACCTCTCTCTAAACTTTTTCAACAGAAGATAAATTGTCCTTGTTGATCTTATGCCCAGTTTCTGTGCAAATGTAATGGCATTGTCCATAGTCTTACCGGCCACTTCAACTAGGCTCTTCATTTTCACAACCTTAGCACGTGTTAAAACCTGTTTTAACCAAGGTGTTGCATCATCACATATATCAAAACGAGCACCGTTAATCAGAGGTTCTTCTAAAAACCACTGTAAAGAATTGTGGGGCAAAGATCTTCTGATTTGTACCCCACACCACGCTTTTCTCACACTTTCATAAAAAGGAGAAATAAACCCAAAATCAAATTTATTGCAGTCTGTCCAAAAAAGATTTTTCCCAAAATCCCATCCACCAACCTTGCCTAAAAGGCAAAAAGTTAGTCCAGTCCACAATACATTTGATTTGTACAAGAACAAATTGTAACCTAAAGGTTGCTTTTCTACATTTGAGATCCACAATGCCTTGACCACCTTCTTCTTTTGGAAGATACAACACAGCCCTAGGTACCCAGTGCAGTTTATCCCCCAAAAAATTAATCATTTTAACTTGTATTTTATCAAGAATCCCAACAGGAGACTCTGAAACAGATAATTTATGCCATAACGAGGAGGCTACCAGATTGTTTATAATCAGAGCTCTTCACCTAAAATACATTTTAGGCAATATCCATTTCCACCTGTCTAATATTCCTTCAACATTTTCACATAAATTTTTCTTATTGGTTAATTTATCGCCTAAGAAGATTCCAAGATATTTTAAACCGTGCTGTGACCAGCTCATTCCGCCTGGCAACAACAAATTTTCCTTCCATTCTCCAACTAAGTATGCTGCACTTTTGGCCCAATTCACTTTTGCAGAAGAAAAAGTTCCATAACTATTAACAATATCAACTAGCTTATTAATATCCTTCTGCCCACTAATTAAAACCATTAAATCATCAGCATAGGCTGACAGTTTTATCGGTGGAAAACGATTATTATATTTAAAACCGTCTAACTCTAATCTGATTTTGTTTAACATTGGTTCTAAAGCTATTGAATACAGCATGCCTGATAGGGCACAACCTTGTCTTATGCCTCTTTTAATTTTAAAAGGACTACATAAGCCACCATTGACTTTCAATATACTTTCAATGTCACAATAGAGCACTTTAATCATAGCAATAAACTCCGGTGGGAGACCGAATGCCTTAAGAGTATGCCATAAAAATTGATGTTCCACCCGGTCAAAAGCCTTTTCTTGGTCCAAAGAAATCAGACCAACCTTCTGATCAAAGACTCTAGCGACTTCCAAAACATCCCTGATTAACGAAATGTTGTCCACTATCGATCTGTTGGGAACACAATAAGACTGTTCTATATGGATGACCTGCCCCAAAACTCCCCTCAATCTATTGGCCAAAGTTTTCGACAGGATCTTATAGTCGGTGCATAACAAGGACACTGGTCTCCAGTTCTTGACCTCTTTGAGGTCACCTTTCTTTGGGAGTAGAGTTAAAACTGCTCTCCTGCAACTTATTGGCAGTCGCCCTTCAGACAGACTGCTACTTAACACTGCAAGCAAATCTTCTCCCAGGAATTGCCAATAGGCCTTATAAAATTCCACAGGCAGCCCATCTAAACCTGGTGCTTTGCCATTTTTCATGCTTTACAGTGCTTTGAAAAGTTAATCGGTTGTCAAAAAATGCACCAGACCAGCACAAGACTCCTCAGTCATCTGTGGAAGATCTGCAAGGAAGCTATTGGTTGACTGGTCTGCTCCACATTCACAGGTATACAGCTCCTTATAGAAGCTTACAGCCCTTTTCCGAATGTCAGAGTCCCCAGTCAGATCTTTTCCATCCACAGACCGTAAACATCGGATACTCTTTTTTTGGCCATTTTTCTTTTCCAGACTAAAGAAGAATCAGGAAGGGGCATCCATTTCAGAAATGCTTTGAAATCTAGACCTAACTAACGCCCCTTGAGCTCTAGTCTCCAACAGATCAGCTAGTGCAACTAGCCTGGGAAAACCCAGACAACTTCCGGCAAATTTAGATTTGCTCTGCAAGTAGTCTGGCAAAGACCCCATTCAAACCCATTTCTAAACCCCAGAAATCGCGGCACCAATCAGAAACGTTGGGGCGGGCTTTAGACGATGACGACAGCGCAGCGACATTGAAGCAGATTTGCCGCTACTGTGGAGCATCACTCGTTCGAATCAGCTATCACGTCTGTTTTAAGCGATTTAAACTTTTCCTTTTCGTTAAAACCCGAGCAAAGAACAACACTTGAAGCCTCCATATCTAAAAAAGATGTTATCGCTGTCTTACCGACTGGATTCGGCAAAAGTCTGATACCAGCTTGGCCCTTTGGTGGCTAAACGAATGGGTCTTAGCGAGAACCCTCTGGTAGTGTTAATGTTTCACAAAATATAGTTTTAAGTCCTTTTCAGGCGTGAATGTAGTTGTTTAAAGCTCAAATATGTGGTTTATTTATAAAGAGAGCACCTTTTTTTTTAATTTTATCTGCCGTTTTCGGAGTTGTGAGCGCCAGTGGTTCAGCGGCGCTCAATTGATCATTGAGCCCGCCGAGAGGCGCCTTTCCTCGGCCAGTCCTTCTGCCGTCTGCCGCTGGCTCTGATGTCTCTGTAGTGGTTAAACCGTCTCGTCTTGTGTAGATCTAACGGCTGATCTTTGCTCTCATTAATCTATAATTTGTTCCCTGACAGATCGTTTTGTCTGTGGGCAAAGTGAAGTTTCATAACTTTATATTTTTAAGATATTAAACTTTACCGCTGTAGTCTCCTAGCGCTGACTTTGACTGAGTTGCTTTATTTATTGTATAGCTTCTTATACCTTTTACTTATACTTTTATGATTGCTATGGATGATCACACATAAACTGACATTTAACAAAAAGAGACTGGGTTGTGTTTTGTGTCATATTTAATTTATTACAGTGATAATCATAGCCTATATTATGTGTGTGTGTGTTTTTAAATGTAAAAAAAAAAGAGGCTGGGTTTTTTTATATTTCGTTTTGTTATAAACATGCATTGAAGATAATATGCATTGCCTGCACTACATATACAAATATATACTGAGTGATACTGTCAAGAACGCTGCTTGTCCATTAGCAGACTAGGCGGACTACTTTCCTCCCGTCCTCGGGAGTTCGTTCTCCGGAGTCAAACTTGGTAAGTCACGGACGCAAGTCAGAAGTTCGCGTACGAAATATGTCATAAAAAACACCACTGCCTCATTTCATAATTTTTTTTTATAATAATTAAACATAATAATAGCCACACGAATGTGGTTCAGGCAACGCATAGCTGGGCCTACATTGATTATCTTATATATTTATAATAAAACGAAGTATAAAACACCATGCCTCTTTTCGTTTACATTTTAAAAATAATATATTAAACATTAATATGTGGTTTAGGTAAAGTGACCAGATTTCTGAAATGGAAACCGGGGACATTTCCTATTTGAGAACACAAGTACAGACAAGAACGCATATTGAGAAACGGCCAGAGTCTCAGATGTTTCTCCGTCGCTCTGCATACGTCATCTCCCTCATCGCTCTGATTGGTTTGAGGTCTAACCAATTGCGCTGAGAGGCATTTGAGCGACGCCCGTTGGTGACGCCCCTTTGGAAATGATTTGTCTATGAAGCTTTGCCAGACCATAACTCAGTTACTACTGAGAATGGTCTGGTTTTAACCAGGCTATAGTGCAACCCTTTTATCCTTAAGAGTCTGAATTTGGCCTGGATCTCCATGTGCTCCACACAGCCCCTGGAGATCCACAATATCCAACTCCAAACTCCTAATACTTTTGAGAGTGTCCCCGGTGATATTAGAAGTATATTGATTACAGAGTTTTTGTATATTCAACTTCCCAATATCCCACCATTGCTGTATTGATGTGAAATTAGGCTTTTGACTTCTCCATCCCATCCAAAAAAAAAGTAAACATTGTCTAAAAGCAGCATCCTCGAGCAAAGCATTGTTAAAATGCCAATACGCACTCTTTTGTTTAACAGATTCAATAAATACACAGGCTTCCACCATTGAATGGTCAGAAAAACCAACCGGACAAATAGAACAAGACTTAAAACACTGTACTTGATGTTTAAGACACCAAAAATAATCCAATCGTGCTAACAAAACACAATTGTCTTTCACATGAGCCCAAGTGTATTGCCTATCTTTAGAATGAAAATTCCTGCAAACATCACAAAGTTGGCATGATTTAATGATGTTTAACAATTTACGTCTTGAAGCCATATGTGGTTCAACATGATTTCTATCAATATCACAACATGTACAATTAAAGTCACCAGCAAGAATAAAAGTGTTTTCCATATCACACTGTGTACGATTCTCACACAAGGTTTCAAAAAACAACATTCTTTCAACAGGTTTAACAGGCGCATAGACATTAATTAGTTCCATTGTGACATTTTCAAACCTTGCTATTAGCTTAACCCACTAGGCGCCACGGTCGAGTTTACTCGACAAGATGCGGCACTGAATAAAACGGCCGATTTTGTCAAATAGGGTGTCAAATTTCATTTGACCTCCCCTCCACTAAATGGCAGACATGTCATACTTCATCCCCGACTCAAAAAAACGTCATGCTTCTATACAAAATCTTAGAGCAAGAGTGCATTGAATCAGTGCAAACAAACGTGGAGCTAGTGTGCGAGTGAGCCATTTTATCAGAGCAATATTGTCAATGTCAGCAAGTATTTACATTAGATTATTATTATTGTCTAATGGCATCAATAAATCTTACCCGCAATGAAGTGTTGGGTCTTCTATTCGCGGACCCTGATTCTGAAGGGGAATATCTGCCTTCAGAATATGACGATGATTCTGAAAGTGAAAGTATAGCCCTACACCAAGCACAAACGGTGAATCCTTTGCCCAATGTAGATGGTCCTTTGCCCAATGTCAGTGGTGGGAACAATGTTTCCCGGGGTCAGAATGTTCATTGCGAAGTTAGCAGGTGTGTTAGTGTTGTGGGAAACGAGTATATGTATAATATACATGTGCCCCATACATGGAATCAGAGTGACTACTGTATGTAGTAAATGGAAAGTCTCTACAGCAAAAGGCCAACCACTACATGCATTCGGTTTGTTTCTACCATTTATTAGTAACGATTTACACAGTTTGTTTACTATTTACCTGAGCATTCAGTATTGTGCAATATAGCATACAGAAGGTGAGGGACATTTTGGGTGCAGAGAAGTGCTGCATTTTATCATTTAAACATGTGACTTTTCATGAAAATAAAATAACCCACGATGGCCACAACCATGTGACGTCATAATATGCAAATTAGATGGGAAAATGTAATCCCTACATAAACTTTGGGTCATCCTTAATATTTCTCTAATTTACAGAAAGTCTCTATCTTTTATCACTTTTAAGATATAGCCTTTTGAAATGAAGATGTCAAAATCGAAGGTTTTAGGAAAAAAACTCTGGCGCCTAAAGGGTTAAGAACTCTACCTTCTATTATTTCAAAACTATCACAAGACATTGGCAAGAAAGTTTTTGAAAACAAAACTGCTACCCCAGAACTAAGAGAAGTCTTAATTATGACAAAAAAATATATTTCCCTCCCAATCCGTCAGCCATTCTAATTCATTTTCTTTTGTACTATGAGTCTCTTGTAAAAATCTATTTTCTTCATTTTGATTAAGTCATAGAACTGCATCCGTTTTTTAGCATCTCTCATCCCATTAACATTTAGGGAGGCGATTTTAAAAGTGCTCATTATGAGGGAAGAGAGCAGCAATACAAGCAAACAACAAACTATGGCATTATTCTTGTGACTCATTACACTTTGTCTGGGTGTGTGCTTTTTGCACAATTTTCTTTAATCTATACACATCTGGATTCGATAAACACTCATCATCACCCTTTTGTTTCATTAGACTTTTTGCTGAGCTAATAAACAAAGATAGATCCGGAAAAAAATCTATCACTTCAACATTTCTCATTCCTTTTGTACTTTGTAAGAAATGTTTCATCTGTTCTAAAGTGTAGCCCCTGCAAGCTTGGCTCCCATTATCTTCCACAGATGCCTCAGAGCCATCTTGAATTGAATCCTCACTTCCTGAATCATGTGCATCAGAGATGCGTTTAGTTTTCTCTTCCTGCATCTTTTTCTTAGCTTTATCCGCTACTTCACAATAATCAGATTTTCAGTTTACTTTTTGACATGATATAAACACACAGTCGAGATTTGCTATATCTGTTTTGCTTTATATGAGTGCACTGAATGCATGAAATATGAAGAAGTTACATAAAGACCAAAATTAATAACTAGGCCTTAAAGGGGTCAACAAAAGTAACTGAATATAAACTCAAATAAATAAACTCATAACACAAGGTTAACTAAACAAAAACTGACCTCCCCACAAAAACAGAAGGGAGCTTATATAATGGCTTGACAAAACCAAATAACATTGAAGGGGTAAACAATGGGCGGCAGTGGCTCAGTGGTTCATGTAGGTTGTCTACAAACCGGAAGGTTGGTGGTTCGATCCCCGGTTCCACCTGACCAAGTGTCGAGGTGTCCATGAGCAAGACACCTAACCCCAGCTGCTCCCGACGAGCTGGATGGCGCCTTGCATGGCTGACACCGCCGTCGGTGTGTGAATGGGTGAATGTGAGGCAATGTGAAAAGCGCTTTGGATGGCCATTGGTCTGTTAAAAGCGCTATATAAATGCAGTCCATTTACCATTTACAAACCAACACTTGAGAACTCAAGAACTAGCTAAGGACAAAATCCCCCCTGGCACATGGTAAGACATGGTATAGCCTAATGAGCTGGCTCCCGGATATAGGTCTCCTCAGCCCTTAGCCACTCCTCATCAAATCAAATCAAATCACTTTTTTTTCACTCAACCATATACACAAGTGCAACAGTTGGTGAAATTCTTAGGTGCAGTTCTGAGCAATATAGCAGTCATGACATGACATGTACAACATTTAAAGCAACATCAGATTACACATCTGATGCGCCCACAATTACTCACAGCACAGTAAACTCTACAATAAACAATAAATAATTTACACAATGTGAGTGTAGTTCTCACAGCTTTAAACAATATACACATACTTACAATATACATATACTTTAAACAATATACACTAAACATACATTAAACAATATACATTACGCTATAATAATAATAGTAATATACAATGTACACTGTACAATATTCACAAATAGACATCCAATGTACAATAGATACGCTATATGATAAATAAATGTGTATATAATGTGTGTGTATCTACAGTGGGTTGTGCTGAGTGATATTCTGCCAGTGTGTGTTATGATCCTGATGGATCAGGAGTTGAGGAGTCTAATTGCTTGTGGGAAGAAGCTGTTCTGGAGTCGGCTGGTGCGTGTTCTGATGCTGCGGTACCGCCTGCCTGATGGCAGCAGTGAGAGCAGCCCATGGCTCGGGTGGCTAGAGTCTCTGATGATCCTCTGAGCTCTCTTCACACACCGCCTGGCATAAATGTCCTGGAGGGAGGGAAGCTCACCTCCGATGATGCAGCTGGCCGTGCGCACTAACCTTTGCAGGGCTTTGCGGCTGCGGGCGGTACTGTTGCCGTACCAGGTGGTGATGCAGCCAGTCAGCAGGCTCTCTATGGTGCCGCTGTAGAAGCGTGTGAGGATGTGGCGGTTCATTCCAAACTCCTCAGCCGTCGCAGGAAGAAAAGGCGCTGATGAGCCTTCTTCACAACGGCCTCGGTGTGGACGGACCATGAGAGTTCCTCTGTGATGTGGACACCGAGGAACTTGAAGCTGCTGACTCTCTCCACCGGTGCTCCATCGATGGTGATGGGGCGGTGTTCTCTCTCATTCCTCCTGAAGTTGACCACCAGCTCCTTGGTCTTGCTGACGTTGAGGGAGAGGTTGTGCTCCTGACACCATCGTGTCAGAGTATGCACCTCCTCTCTGTAGGCCGTTTCATCATTGTCAGTGATGAGACCTACCACCGTCGTATCGTCAGCAAACTTGATGATGGTATTGGAGCTGTGGGTTGCCACACAGTCATGTGTGTACAAGGAGTACAGGAGTGGGCTGAGAACACAGCCCTGAGGTGCTCCAGTGTTGAGAGTCAGTGATGAGGATATGTTACTGCCCATTCTGACCACCTGGCGTCTGTTTGACAGGAAGTCCAGGATCCAGCTGCATAACAAGCTGTTTAAGCCTAGAGCCCGGAGTTTCATGTCAAGTATGGAGGGCACAATGGTGTTGAATGCTGAGTTGTAGTCTACAAACAGCATTCTCACATATGTGTTCCTCTTTTCCAGGTGGGAGAGAGCAGTGTGTATAGTGGATGAAATGGCATCATCAGTGGAGCGGTTTGTGCGGTATGCAAACTGCAGTGGGTCCAGTGAGGGGGGGAGAACAGAGCAGATGTGGTTTCTGATTAGTCTCTCAAAGCATTTACTGATGATGGGGGTCAGAGCAACAGGACGCCAGTCGTTTAAGCAGGTGGTTTTTGATTGCTTCGGTACAGGCACAAAGGTGGACGTTTTGAAGCATGTGGGGACCACAGACAGGGAGAGGGACAGGTTAAAGATGTCCGTGAAAACTCCAGCCAGTTGGTTCGCGCACGCTCTGATGACGTGGCCCGGAATGCCGTCTGGACCCGCGGCTTTGCGGATGTTCACCTGCCGGAAGGATCGGGTAACATCCGCTACAGTTACAGAGAGTGAACTAACCTCTGCATCTTCAGCCACGAGCTCTCTCTCCGCAGGGGCGGTGTTAGTTCCCTCAAAGTGAGCATAGAAGGTGTTGAGCTCGTCCGGGAGAGAGGCAGCGGTGTTCACGGTGGAGTTTGTGTTCCCTTTATAGTCCGTGATGGTGTTAATTCCCCGCCACATGCTTCTGGAGTCGCTGGTGTTGAACTGTCCTTCAATCTTGTCCATGTACTGGCGTTTTGCTGCTCTGATGGTTTTCCGGAGGGCATAACTTGCTTGTTTATGCTCCTCCGCATTACCGGAGTTAAAAGTGGAGGTCCGCGCATTGTGCCGCGCGAACATCCCCATTTAGCCACGGCTTCTGGTTTGGGTACAGCCGAATTGTTTTGGTCGGAACAACGTCTTCTATACACTTCCTGATGAAACACGTTACGCTATCAGCGTAGACCTCGATGTCGTCATCAGAGGCCGACCGGAACATCTCCCAGTCCGCGTGATCAAAACAGTCCTGTAGCATAGAGTCCGATTGGTCCGACCAGCACTGGATGGTTCTAAGGGCGGGTGCTTCCTGTTTCAGTCTCTGCCTATAAGCAGGCAGAAGGAGAATGGAAGCGTGGTCTGATTTGCCAAATGGTGGGCGCGGGAGGGACTTGTAGCCGTCCCGGAAGGGAGAGTAACAGTGGTCCAAAACACGGTTCCCTCGTGTGTTGAAGTTAACATGTTGGTGGTATTTAGGTGCAATGCGTTTGAAGTTGGCTTTGTTAAAGTCCCCGGTCACAATAAACGCAGCCTCAGGATGCGCGGTTTCCTGCTCACTCACTGTCCTATACAGTTCCTTTAGTGCCCGGTCTGTATCGGCTTGTGGGGGAATATACACAGCTGTGATGATGACCGCTGTGAATTCCCTCGGTAGCCAGAATGGTCGATATAGAACCATGAGAAATTTCAGATCAGGAGAACAGAAAGACTTGATAGAATGTACGTTCCTCTGATAACACCAGGATCTGTTGATCATAGAACATACACCCCCGCCTTTGCTTTTCCCTGAGAGATCTTTTTCTCTGTCCATTCGGTGCACGGAGAACCCCGTGGTTTCGATGGCCGAATCTGGAATCTCAGCAGACATCCAAGTTTCTGTAAGGCAGATAATGCAGCAGTCCCTCGTCTCTCGTTGGAAAGAGATCCGCGCTCTCAGCTCGCGGATTTGGTGTCCAGAGACTGAACATTAGCCAGTAAAATACTGGGAAGCGGGGGTCGGTTTGCGCGGCGTCTTACTCTGATGAGCACGCCGGCTCTGCTTCCTTTTCTCCAGCTGCGTTTGCGCGGTCGGGCCGCCCACACAAAGGGCTCCGCTGCCGTGTTTGTAAGCAGCGGGTCGTCACTGATGAATTTAAAGTCCGGTTTTCGGTGTGCGATTGCCGAACCAATGTCCAAAAGTGTCTGTCTGTCGTACGTAGTAAGGCAGACAACATCCAAGACAAAAAACACAAAAACTATAAACATAACAAACAAAAAGCTACAATGTTGTAACGGAGCTCGCAATGCAGCAGCCATCCTCTGTGCCATCTTGAGCAATTGAGCATCCTTTCGCCCAACCAGGAAGGAACCGCCCCCAACAGTCCAGGTAAGTCAACACAAAGAAACATGTGATTAGTGCTCTCTGTACATCAATGTAAAATGTAATACCAAATAAACAATATCCAAAAACTGTATTGTATTCGTTATTTAGATACCCTAGTTTAGATGACTGTAAATAATAATCAGTAAAATAAACTAAAAAGGTGAAATAATAAAACGGTAATCAAATGTTTAGAACTGAGGGGACGTTACCCTGTGTGACCGTAGCCATCACACCAATGTTCAATCTTAAATTGAGCTTGGTCTGGTGATAGCCAGACAAGTCTGGCGCACTGATGTTGGACAAAAAGGCCTGGCTCGCAGTCTCCGCTCTAATTCATCCCAAAGGTGTTCTATCGGGTTGAAGGCAAGGCTCTGTGCAGGCCAGTCAAGTTCCTCCACACCAAACTTGCTCATCCATTTCTTTATGGACCTTGCTTGGAACAGGAAGGGGACTATCCCGACAAAGTTGGGAGCATGAAATTGTCCAAAATGTCTTGTTATGTTGAAGCATTAAGAGTTCCTTTCACTGGAACTAAGGGGCCAAGTCCAACCCCTGAAAAACCACCCCCCTCCACCAAACTTTACAGTTTGCACAATGCAGTCAGGCAAGTACCGTTCTCCTGGCAACCACCAAACCCAGACTCGTCCATCGGATTGCCAGACAGAGAAGTGTGATTGGTCACTCCTGAGAACACGTCTCCACTGCTCTAGAGTCCAGTGGTGGCATGCTTTACACCACTGCCTCAATAATATTGTTGTTCAATAAATATTATTTTATACAAATAATATGCCGTATTTGGTATTGAGAAACGATCCGTTAGTGATCGTGAAATGGATTTCACTTGGTTAAAGTTACATTATTACACCTTTTAGATGGCTTTATGAATGAGTCTCTGGTCAGAACAAGAAAGTAAATTTTATCGCTTTCCTTAGTGGACATTCAAACTGATTTTTTATAATGGATATAATAATATGGACACAGACCTGAGGAATGAATGCTATATCAGAGGAAGGTAATACACTCATTTAGTCGATCTCTCTCTCATAATACCACAATTCTCTACATACATACATAATACAATATTCTTTAATGAAGCGACCTTCATTACTAGTTATAATGTACCTTTTCAGAATTAACGGAGGCTTGGGCTCAGCTGTTAAACTGTCTACTTAAAATTTGAATATGTGGTGGAAGGAAGTAGTTCTCAACGGATCAAAACCTAATACAATTTGAATAATATGTATGAATAGCTTAATTATGTTTATGATATATGCACCTGGTAACATAACTTAAAGGCACTGCCTGCTTATTTAATAATAGGCCAGCCATATAACTGCAAGACACACTGCAGACAATAGGCTAAAGAAAAGAACTGTGAGTTGGGAGCCTCTCTATGTGACACCTGAAAAAATACATTCTGCTCACTGATTTGATCTTCAGGGTTGTTCTGAGATTTTCAATCAGACTATTCTACCATAACCAAGCAACCAACACAATGAGACCCCTGTACTTGAGGGAAGATGACCAATGTGATAACAGCATGCTTCACAAAGTGTGTGACTCATAGCTGAAAAGCAAAATGACAGCCTATTGTGCATGTGAATATACACGTGTTGGAGGTTTGTGTAAAGGACAAAGAAATGGACAGAAAGCAAAGGTTTTTCTTGCTTTTTAATTGTTTGCAATTGTTATAGTTTTGTTATATTTAACCATGGAAATATTTACACTTCTCATAAATTACACACCACATATATTTTTCTTTGTGCTCATTTAATGAAAAATATTGAGGTATACTAGCCTATTGCATACAGTCAAAAGTCTTAAAATATATACTCAAATTTAAATTATCTAATTAGAGATCTTCAGTGTACCGTCAAGCACTAATCTCAATCCCTCTCTCGGTTTTGGCAGAGTGAGTGATATGCCGGTGGGTTATAGGTGTCAGTGAATCATTTGTCAGCTTTTGTGGCCTAGCTAGACTGCCTGGAAGGGAAGATCATTCATCTGGAGACAGGTATACTTGACTGACTGCTCCCTAACCAGCCAGTGAAAGAGAAAGAGGGAGTCATGCAGATTTACACACTGAGGGGCTTTTGGATGATAGTGTCTTGGCCTCTCACTTATCTTTCCATCAGAAGGATCAGATGACAGAACGATAAAGCCAGGTTACTGCTACTTATTCATCATTGGATGTAATGATCTGGTGTCAAAGATAGCCAAATTTAACATAATTCAATAATTTGCAGTTACAGGCAGTTTAAAAAGAGCTGTGATAAAGGACACCCACACACTGAAGAGATGTTGCATAATCTGTCAGAATATCACAACTGCCATGTATCACAGAAATGCTACAAATGTACCAAGACTCCGATAGGTTGACCAGTAACATAAGATGGTCCCTCTAGTCAGTTCAGTACTGGAGAAAAGTTAAAAAGCCACAAAAACCACATTAAATAAATAAATAAATAAATGAATGAATTAATACCTTCTAATGTCTAAACATGTCCAATTCAGAAAAACTGCAAATTACACAGCAATTACATTTCAGTTCTAAATGATAAATAACAATTCCGGAAGAATAGTACAGTAAATAGAAAATACATCCAGGATACATTAAATTCATTAGAGCAGCGCACACTGCACACACTGAGTATGACAATAAGACAGGAATTGCAAAATTTTGGTAATTTTACCAAAAAAAAAAAAAAAAAGATATGACCTATAAAAATGTAAAATTAGTGTATAAGTTACGTACAGATAAGGAGGAAAAATAATTAACTTTCGGTGCATCCTAAATAGTATTCGACAAATAAATTAGAATTAGTACGTCCCAAATCGTAGTATGTTAAAATGAGTATTCCAAAGATACCCGGATGGTCTACTTTTTCTGGTAAGAATCCAAAGTGAAGATCCGTGCATAGTCCGACAGTTAAGTAGAGAGGTTTAGATAAAGGGGTTTGAGTGAATAATTATCAGTATCTAACTTGACAAAAATATATTTATTCAATGTTAGAGTTTAAAATGGATATTGCTCAAAGAGTTTAAATACATGTAACTAAGCAACAGAGCTGTCCGTTAAAAATGACAAAGTAGTATGTTCCAAAGCTTGCCTACTCTTCTGCTACACACTCAAAAGTATGTACTTTTTCTTCACAAAAAGAGTATATACTTTCCATTTAGGCATGTTGACATGCTCAAGACGATCTGCTGAAGTTCAATCTGAAAATCAGAATGGGGAATAAAGGTGATTTAAGTGACTTTGAATGTGACATGGTTGTTGGTGCCAGACAGGATGGTCTGAGTATTTCAGAAACCGCTTAACAACTGGGATTTTTAAGTACAACCATCTCTAGGGTTTACAGAGAATGGTCTAAATAAGAGAAAATATCCAGTGAGCGGCAGTTCGGTCGGTGAAAATGCCTTGTTGATGCCAGAGGTCAGAGGAGAATGGCCTGATTATTTTGAACTTTGAAAAGGCAATAATAACTCAAATAAGCACTTGTTACAACCGACGTTTGCAGAAGAGCATCTCTGAACGCACCACACGCCAAAGCTTAAGCTACAGCAGCAGAAGACAAACCGGTGATACTCCTGTCAGCTAAGAACAGCAAACTGAGGCTACAATTCACACAGGCTCACCAATATTGGAGACTAGAAGAAAAATATTGCCTATTATGATGAGTCTCGATTTCTAATGTTACATTCAAATTGTATGGTCAGTATTTGGCATGAAAGCATGGATCGATCCTTCCTTGTATGAGCGGTTCAGGCTGCTGGTGGTGTAATGGTGTAAAGGATATTTCTTGGCACACTTTGGGCCTCTTAGTACCAACTGAGCATTGCCACAGTACCTGAGTATTGTTTCTGACTATGTCCTTCCCTTTATGACCACAGCGTACCATCTTCTGATGGCTACTACCAGCAGGATAACGCAAAAGCTCAAATCATCTCAAACATGACAGAGAGTTCACTAAACTCAAATGGCCTCCACAGTCTCCAGATCTCAATCCAATAGAGCAGCTTTAGGATGTGCTGGAATTGGAGATTCGCATCATGGATGCGCAGCCGACAAATGTGTAGCAACTGCGTGATGCTATCATGTGAATATGGACTGAAATCTCTGAGGAATGTTTCCAGCACCTTGTTATGAAGAATTAAGGTAGTTATGAAGCCAAAACGGGAGTCAAATAAAGTGTTCGGTGAGTGTATGAATCGTATGACATAATTTGAATTCAGAACAGCGATGTTCATATTGATCTTTTAAATAAATGATTGATCTGTTTTCATTTTACTTTTAAAGATGAACTAAGCAAAACATTTGAGAAACATCAAAAGTAGTGCCAGGAGTCTTATATTGAGGTTTTATTTTTGAAATAAATACATTTAGATTTTTTAAATATTGATGTTTTAGGGCTACTTAAACATGCAGTATGTTGACAGCTAGCAGGTGAATTGGTTACTGCAGTACAAATTAAAAATATTAGAGATCGTTGTTTCCCCTGCCCCCTCCTCCTCAGACTCAACGCTCATGCTGGTTGCCAGATTAAGGACACAACAGGAGTGAGCGCAATTGACAATGTAAGGTGAGGGGGATACTTACACTCTGTAAGTTGATGAGTTGATTTATCCACGTTTTAATACGCTCCCATTCATAGGTCTGGTAGAATCAGCGTTCTCTGACCCAGTTCATTTGTTTGCTTCCATGGCTGCAATATGCAGCGTTTTCCACCATCTGGTAACCTGGGGTGTATAAATACTATTGGGTAAATTTGCAGTGGGCGGGATCACACAGTCCAAAACAAAAACAGACATTCTGACACAAAACGCACATTTAAATGTAAAATTTGTGCTTGTATGCTTTACTACGGTCAAAATAATTACATACAGTGAAATACAATACAAATGTTTAAAAAAAAATCGCATGTACATAAGTATTCACAGCCTTTGCCATGACACTCAAAATTGAGCTCAGGTGGTAAGGTCCCTCAGTTAACAGTGCATGTCAGAGCACAAACCAAGCCATGAAGTCCAAGGAATTGTCTGTAGACCTCCGAGACAGGATTGTATCGAGGCACAGATCTGGGGAAGGGTACAGAAAAAATTATACAGCATTGAAGGTCCCAATAAGCACAGTGGCCTCCATCATCCATAAATAGAAGAAGTTTTGGAACCACCAGGACTCTTCCTAGAGCTGGCCGCCCGGCCAAACTGAGCAATCGGGGGAGAATGACCTTAGTCAGGAAGGTGACCAAGAACGCAATGGTCACTCTGACAGAGCACAAGCATTTCTCTGTGGAGAGAGGAGAAACTTCCAGAAGAACAACCATCTCTGCACCAATTAGGCCTGTATAGTAGAGTGGTCAGACGGAAGCCACTCCTCAGTAAAAGGCACATGACAGCCAGCCTGGAATTTGCCAAAAGGCACCTGAAGGACTCTCAGACAACGAGAAACAAAATTCTCTGGTCTGATGAAACAAAGATTGAACACTTTGGCCTGAATGGCAAGCGTCATGTCTGGAGGAAACCAGCCATAACTCACCACCTAGCCAATACCATCCCTACAGTGAAGCACGGTGGTGGCAGCATCATGCTGTGGGGATGTTTTTCAGTGGCAGGAACTGGGAGACTAGTCATGATAAATAGACTAGTCAGCAATGTACAGAGACTTCCTTAATGAAAATCTGCTCCATAGCGCTCTGGACCTCAGACTGGGGCAAAGGTTCCTCTTCCAACAGGACAACGACCCTAAGAACGCAGCCAAGATAACAAAGGAGTGGCTATGGGACAAGTCTGTGAATGTCCTTGAGTGGCCCAGCCAGAGCCCAGACTTGAACCCGATTGAACACCTCTGGAGAGATCTAAAAAAAAATGGCAACCAAAGTTGGCTTTGGGAAACGCACCCCAGGCTAGTATTCTCACGTTTCCAGTACTTTATTCAAAGTCCAACTTTGGTATAGATCTTTATTTATTTATTTATTTTAATTAATTAATTAATTAATTAATTAATTATAATTTTTAATCCTGGTACATAAACTGCATGCCATTTATATATATATATTTTTTTTTAATGCTGTAATGTAACTGCAACCAAAATTCAATGTTGTGAAATGTCACAAAAATGTTTGTGGCATTACGCCAGAGAGCAAATTGGAAAACAATCTAACAAAAAAACAAAGCTTTGTGAAAAAGCATCTGTTGAAATCAGAAAGTAGCTCTGAGCTCCTGCTGTTTGTCTGCTTTTGAGAGTCAACAATCGCGTTTAGACTGGGGCAAACTGAACTGTCAAGGTGTAGTGCTCTATGTATATGAAGAAAAGAGAGAAGGCTGTTTGCATGTCTACAGGGATGAGTGTAGTATTCACAGAGCATCTGTCACGCATACTCACAGCTAATCACCAACATACGGCTTCTCTGCAGTCAAACACAAGCACACAGATTTATAACTGTGAAACACACACCAGTACACACACAGCCACTGCTGCTTATCATATATATGAATCAGAAACCAAATACATCAAATTAAACAAAAGGTTATTTGCGGAGTATTCACATGAATTCATTTGGCACTTAGAGAACACACACTTAGAGAAATTCATGAATGAGTTTGCTTTAATTTCTAAGTTATTTTTTTTTTTTACTAGACAGCAATACAATTTAATAATGAAGACATTTCCTGAAATCTCCTCCTCAGAGTTTTCCCCCCTGAGAAACACCCAGTAATCTCACTTGCACCCTTTTAGAAGAGATCTCAAATACATATAAAAAATGAAAGATCTCAACACTCAAAAAGCTGTAAAAATAGGGTCCAATGCACTGTCTAATGTTAATGACAGAATTTTCTGTATTGATTTTTCACAGCTGTTTCCCCTGTATTTTAAATTCTTTAAATTATGTGTGTTGTATTAAGGTTCGAGGAAATTGTCACTACCTCATTTGTTTTTCAAAAAAATGTACACTCTCAGAATAATAATAATAAAAAGTTTCAATGTGGTTCAATATAGAACACTAGGGTTCTTGACTCTTGAAATAACCCTTTATGCAAAAAAGGGTCTTAAACTGTCTTAAATTATTGCATATTTAAAGTATAAATCATGTTTATGAGCGGTTTAATTGTTACAATTTAATTATAATTAAAAATGTATTACAACAGAATTAAAACTAAATCCATAAAATGACCCCATGATGGGAACCCCTAAAAGTTTATATATGTGAAGCCCCTGACAGAACCCTTTAAGGTTCTATATAGAATACATAGGCCTCAAACTGTGATCAGTTTTTCCAAATATCCAATGTGTGCATTTTTATTATGAGCATTTCTCACAACTTCTTCCAAGACCAAATCATTTGAGCTGCTGTACACATTTATTTATATCTTTATACACTTACTGTATGCCAACAATTAACTAATTTGTGCCTAGTAATGGTTATTTAGAGAGTAACAAAGTGGATGCTTGAGTTACAAATAACTGAGAACTCAATTATGTGCTGTGGGGATGCACTATGGGAAGAGGCAGTGCGATGCTTGGGCAATGTTCTGCTGGGAAACCTTGGGTCCTGTCACCCATGTGGATGTTACTTTGACATGTACCACCTACCTAAGCATTGTTGCAGACCATGTACACCCTTTCATGGAAACGGTATTCCCTGGTGGCTGTGGTCTCTTTCAGCAAGATAATGTGCCATGCCACAAAGCAAAAATGGTTCAGGAATGGTTTGAGGAGCACAACAACGAGTTTGAGGTGTTGACTTGGCCTCCAAATTGTGTGTGTGTGTGTGTTTTTTTGTTCAGATAAATATCAAACTTGCATGAAAATGCTGTAGTATATGGTCACTGTGATTTTCCTTTAGGACCAGGTTGCTTTTGTTGTTGCGGTTTTAAGAGTAGTTACTTTCAAGCTAAAGGATAAAAAAATCTGTTCTAAAAATATGTGATGTGTGTAAGTTCTTTGGTTGTAATGGAAACCTAGTCGTCATTATCCCATAACGAGTGTCCTGAATTCGCCTTCTGCTTGGCAGAAATCCGTCTTTTGCTATCCTCAGCCTCACCACCTAATTCCATTACAGCATTACGGCTAAAGCACATGCAGGTCACAGAAAACCCCCGCCACAGGATCAATTGCAGTCTACATGATGTCCATCTTCTTGTCGCCCCCTGTTTCCCCCTCTGCCAATGTGTTTCTCTAGATCCTAATACCCCTTTTCCACCAAGGCAGTGCTAGAACTAGATCAGAGCCAGAGCTAGTCCCAGTTCATAGTTGGTTCAAATGAGGAGCCTTCTAAGAACCGTTTGCTTTTCCACATGCTGAGAGCCACAACAGAGCCAGGTCTTGCGTTACTGTATACGTCTCATCTTTCTCAGCAATCTAGCGAGGCAGCGGCAGTGTTGCCAAGTCCGCGGTTTTCCCGCGGAATTGGGCTACTTCATCACAATCAAAAGCATAAGGAGTCATATGCTCTCGCTGGACTCGTTATCATACGGCGATCGGTCTCTGCACAGCACCGCTGCCAACAAGCCTTCCATCAACAATGCAAACGTTGCGTTACTATTGATTCACATGGCTTTACGATCCTACATCGGCATCAAAACACAACGAAAACACAGCGAATCCAACGCATTCGTGCAGTTCGCCGTAATTTGTATAGACGGAGATTACAAACAAGCAGCAGCTGTTAGCTCCATTAGCTGCTATTTCAACAATGGTGGATCTTAAGTCTGTGTTCGTCTTGTTGACCCCGCCCCCAGCGCCTGACGTAATCGGTTCTTACTTCTAGCCCTGTTCTAGCCCAGCAATGTTTTGGTGCTACTTAAGAACCACTTTTCCTGGCTCGGAGCTGGGGCTCTGGGTGTGGAAACACAAAGAACCGATTTGAAACTAGGCTCTGGCTCCGATCTAGCTCTGGCTCTGCCTGTGGAAAAGGGGTATAAGTCGCTGAGTTAGTAGAATGAGGGAACAGGTGATGGTTTGTGGATGGCAACACAAGGCCACTCAAACTGTGGAAAATGTTTGTTTGAGAGCAGGGCATGCTTAAGCCTGTGACTGTAAACATAGAGGGCACAAGGTACAAGCTTGAGTTAATCATTTGGAATTAGCAAACCACTGGAAATGATAGGAAGCATAGATTTAAAGACAATAATTTCATATAAGATTTTTTGGGAAATTCATCATGACTGAGGGGGGCCATTTACACGACACCATTTTTAACTAAAAATGGAAACTTGTGTGTTGGACAGTCATTTACACAACAACAGCGTTTTGGGGGCCTGAAAGTGCATTTGAAAACAAGTTTTTGAAAACTGTACTATTATTGTCTCCATGTAAACTACAAAAACATACATGTGTGAAAACGTTGACACCATGAGCATGTGTTTTACGTGTTCAGTCTATAGACGCGTAGTGTTTCTTTACAAAGTGACAACGCCAACTATTGGTCTGACATGAATAATACAGCGTTTTTAATCTTTTTTGCAGATCCATTATTACACAGGGTACAATGAGGTGACATTATTCACCTCACTCCTCAACCATTGAACATCAAAAGGAAACTTGAAAGTATAAAACATTACACTTTCAGTAGAACATGAATAACCCCAAAAGCTGAGATGAGATTTACACAGCAACATTACGAACTAAATGCAACTCTATATAATGTTTATGATGTTAATCTAAAAAGTTAATTAACTGGAAAACTGATGGGTATTTCAAAGTGCTTTCCGTCATTTTGACAGATATTGTATTTTCCTATATTAGTAAATAGTTTTAATAGGGATTAGAAAGTGAAAAGGGAAGAAAATTATGTTTTAAATCACCCATGCACAAAAAGAAAACTGGGAAAGAGAAATGAGTGAGGATTTGAAGAGAAAAACAAGATTATTAGTGCATTTCAGTGAATTATTCATGAGACATCGTTTATTAAATCTGGGGAAGGCAAACTACAAATATGCAGTATCTGTTGTCCTTTTCATATTACAGAAAAAAGAAAATAAGCAGAAGGAACAGAACACAGTGGACAGAAAAGAGCTCTTTCCACAGATAGTTGTGATAACAATGTCACACTAAAATACCAAGCATTACATAATTTTCATGATTGATAAAATAGAAAATGACAGAAAATTTTGTCGGCTCATTCAGTCAAACTGATGGATAAGGATTATTTGTAGCGCAACCTTAATATTTGAACTAATTTGTTTCAGTCCTTTTGGGAGGTTCCACAACCCCATAAATGCCACACATTTTTTTAAATGTAGTAGGCATAGTAAAGTTGGTCGAGAAATTTCATCAAACAATTGGTCAAGACAGGGTATCCAGCCCATCTGAGATGACCTTATTAAGAGACATGGCTGTCCCTCGGGTCATTTTGACCCAAAATACATTTTTTAAATAAATTAAAAAATCAAGTGTTAGGAGTGGTCCAAGACCTAAGAACTTTTGTCGCACTTGAACCACGAATACACACAAACATAATTTGATTGGATTCGAGGAGTGTATGTGGTTGAAATTTTAAAAACTAACAAATCAGTCCCACGTGCGTCAATTTGACCCCCTTAGGAATTAATGGAATGCAAGGAATGCTTCGGTATACATAGAAAATAAAAATAAAAAAGCTCAAAATTAAAACTACACTTTACCAAACAATTATTGTATAATGTCTACATGTGTATCTGAACGCATACTGAAGAGATAAACTCTAGAACTGAACAGCTCATTTGCTCTATATAGAGCTATAGGGTCATATAGTGGAAAGAGTCATGAAATATCATAACAGTCATAAAAATATAATATAATTTTTTCCACAAGAGGACAGTAGAGACACTCAATGTGAGATATTCTGAGCTGAATTATCAGGGTTATGCATAAAACATTGAGTTATTTTTAATTTAAGTTGAAAGAATGTGCTTAAATTGTATTATTTATTGATAAAATCTAGTGATTCAAAGGTAAAAAAAAATATATATATATATATATAAATAAAAGTATAAATAAAAGTGTTCTTGTCCCAAATTACAGAGTGCGAGGGACAGATGATGGTTAAGGGCTCAGTTCATCTGACCTAAAGTCAGACTCATTTATCGCAGGGCATAATCCATAAATCAGTGTGAGTTGATAAATCTGAGCTCAGTGTAATTTGAAACACTTTTAAAAGTTTTATTAAACCATTCTGACACTGTTTAAGAAGAACAAAAGTTCATGACCAAACTGGGAGGAATTGATCTGCCCTCAAATTATTCTGCATACAAAATCATACAAAATCTGGTTACATGTACTTATTTGTATAAAGTGTCCGATTATGCAGTGGTGAACCACTTGTCCTTTAGACACTAATCTAAAATGGCAAACAATGGAAAAGGAACAGGGACCAGATGGACTTTTCTTCACTGTCTTCACTTATTTTGGTGCAAAATCACAAAGTTCTAAACTGAAAACTTAATAAAATTATCCCAAATATTTTATAAATGAACACACGAGGGGCAGGGGATACTGTATGTACAGTATATCTTTGTGAATGATGGACATTCAGAATCCATTGGAATCTGTGGAGGCATGTAGTGGTGTGATTAGTGTACTACATGTGACTGATGACCAGAGTAAAATCTGACTCCAGCTGATGTCCGGCTGCCAATGATCAGTCTTTAGTAGCCATTGGCTATGTTTCACTGCCTTCTAATCTGAGCCAACATGCTGTGAGTGCTGTGATGTCATCCATTCATCACACCTCTGACCACTGGTCAGCGGCTCGGATATCTGCCAGACCTTCAGTATTGGCACTGGCCATTAAAATGATAATATTAATAATAGGCAACTAATTGGCCACAACAACTTTAAAACCCAGATTGAACATGCCAGAGTAACCCACCACTTCCATTATGATAGATTATTCAGGATGTTGTTGAAGATAAGTTGTTTTCACTGATAGATGATGAAGCTCTCATGGAACACTGGACTAATCAGGCTATGAGTGATTTGCTTTCATTCCTGTTTATCCTCTTCTTCCTCTCTTTGTAGATGTGATATCTAGAAAAGCCAATCCGTCATGGTTAATTATAAACAAATGACAGGAATGAGACTCGTGTCTTGGATGCTCATTTGACTAAAACTGCTTGTACATCATGAATAAGAGAATGACAATAATACACAGGCCGTGCTTGTTTCAGTTTTCTGGGAGAAACGCAAAAACTGGCTGTAGCTAAAGCCAAAAGGCAATACTGTGAACTTTAACATACCATATATGTAAAGCAACCCGTGTCTCCACATAAAACCTCAAACGGAGCTAAAAGAAACCTGAATGCTTTGCTTAGCACTGTGCAACTATGAAGAGGAGACACATGACTTGCTTGAATATTGGAGAACGAGTTCTTACGGTTACAAGCACACAGGACTCGCAGCTCTCCAAAAGTAGTTACGGAAAAATTACATTTGAGGTGTACTGTATCCCTTTTGGAAATATTACAATGAAATTTGGGACATTTTTCACCCACGCCTTAGGCAGCACAAATAATGAATTTTTATTGTTCTGCACAGACAATCCGTTCTGAATCTAGTGGAGGCTGGAAGCTTTTTAATCTCCGGCTTCATTTCCTATCACAGTAACCATTTAGAAAAGTTCCTCGCAGCTTTGTGATCATGTTACAACCCTGGGGAAGTGAGCAAGCAGTAGCACCATGCTGTAATAATGGATTATTATTTCAAGACTGTGCATTCCTGCACAGTAAGTAGACATTTTCAGGGTTACAAAGGGGTTTTTACTTCAGATAATTTGGTTTTCCTCTCTGCTCGGCTTTGGAAAACGTTCCCCAGACTAATCAGGTTAAGTAAGGAAAATCCCCGCCTTGGCAACACCTACAGCCTCTGATCCTTCTTGAAAACATTCTTGAACCGCTGAGCCACAGTCACTGGCCTTTGAGCTGCAGAGAAAACTGCAAATGCAATCTGAAATTTAGATTCACCTGTGTTTGATCTGATTCCAGCAGCTACCGATGTGACTGACACTATGTGAGATCGGAGTGAGATGTCCTAAGATTGGCCTAAGAAGACACAGCAGTGTTCATACTCTTGGGTGGGTTCCTGAGAGAGAATGAGGACTAGAAGTACTTCCATGGCTCTACTAATAGGCGTCCCACTGTCCAACTCGAAACAACTTGTTATTGAACCTACCAACTACGTTTACTGAAATCCCTCTCTCTTCTGTCAGTACTCATCAATTAAGAAAGAAAGAAAGGTGACAGACTAATGCCTGCTACAGACTGTGTGATTTCGGCAATCCTATAAGATCATTACAAATCACTCTGTACGACATGGATCTAATAAACTTGGGAACGACGCAAGTTGGTAGAGAAGAATAAAACATCATTGGTGTGTGCTAGGAGTAAACAATCAGAACAAGATGAATCGCACTTTGGCAATTGTGTTTTTTATGTGTGCTGAAAGAAAGAGGAGAATATGGACGCAGTCATGGCTAGGGAAAAGCCCAACTTGGCATGCCAATCTTGCAAATGGAGCTTGAGGAAAGTAGTTTTAAATTTTAGTGCCATGTCACGCATATTTATTGGCTAGTCAGTAGACGTAGGATATAGCAGCAAACACACTATGAGATTTTCATGACAAATTTCTAACACTGTCAGAGAAGTATCGCATACCTTTGATCGCAAGACCGCGACAACGGCCGTCTTTGAATCTCTCTCACTGTACGACGTAAGACCACTAGGTCTGGGAGAAAAAAATTGATTCACCAAACTATCGCTTTTAACCCTCAGGGGTCTGGGGCAGTTTGGAGCCTTTTAGAAGTTTTGACAGGCTCTGACATTTGTGCTTTTTTCAGTTGCTTATAAACACATTAATGGAAAATGTGTCATTACACTGTATCAGCACAAACTGGGCTACCATAACATATGAGCAACATGTATGTACATGCTTGTATTTTTGAGAGTATAATGCGTGATTTTTAAAAAATAATCAAAAAAATAATCAAATTCAATATTAATTCAAATTAAATTGCTTTATTTTAGTCTTTGCTTATAGACAAGGTGGACAGAAGTTACCCACTTTTGTTCCAACAGAGGGTGAAAAGTGTTGTTATCTATGCTTGTCACATGGCGTAATATCCCTTTCAAGCGGAAGTGAGAAAGCGATGTGATACTACCCAGCGCTTCTGAGAAAGCAGTTGCAATCAGTGTTTCCTATACATTGATTTATTTGTAGCGGCCCGCCACAATACCTAGATTTTCCAGTTTAAATACAAATAACACAGGAACTGTACAAAATTCCCAAGTTGCGGTTCCGAAAATGGTTCTGATGTGGGATGTGTAAAGTGCTGTATCCTTTAATAGCAATGTCTCACCTCATGAATATTAATATTGTAATGAATGCACTGAAAATCCTTCACGCTACTCATATATGCGTTGTGTCAGATATCAATGTTGAGAGAGATGTGTAAGACAGTAGAGCTGCAAGATTAATCTTTAAAAGATTGTGATCTCGAACACCCACGCAATCTTATTCCTAATGACAACATTTTGTCTGTCTATTAAACCTTTGACAAAATCATATCGAAACATACAAATCTGTTTCCTCTTGGTATTTCTGTGATACAATCATTCAAATGATCGAGTACCAGGATAAATGTTTATAGTTCAAATATAAACACTGATGTCTACGGTAGCGATCAAAATAAAAATCCCCTTTTGAAAATGGTGCTTCAAATAATGACTGTATCGTTTACATTGTTTCGCCACTGCTTCTGAAATTCTGAAATAATACTCAGAAAGATGTGATGAATTGTTTTTGTAAATATGTCTCATCTTATACATTATGTACAGTCTGTGTATGATTCATCTTTTCTCCGTAGTCTAGTGTAAAAAAAAAAAAACAAAGAAAAAAAAAAAGCAATACATTGCAATATCGCATGAGTAATTCTTAAAAATCGCAATACAAATCAGCACCCAGTTATCGTTATAGTATACGAAACAGGAGATGGGTGTATCCCAGCACTAAGGATAACCGTTTAGGTTTAGGTTTTCGACCACAGAAATTGCCACGATTGGTCATCTATCGCTGGGAGTGCCCAAAATGTTACAATGTGTACCAGGTACAAACCAGGTATAAATTCCAGAATGGTGGTTAGAAGTCAGCTGTATGTAATTGAATGCAATGAACAGCCTCCCATATGTATGTATATGTGTACAGTGAAACAGTGCAACCAGGTGGCACAAGCTTATCCAACATGCATTCAACTGATTATGACTGACTGTGTATGTCGGCACACAGAGTGAAAGTGGATAAAAGAAAAGCTCCATGTGTCTCTGGAAATGTTACGTACTTCTGCTATCAAAAAGCTGTGAAAGCGGCTAAATCTGAATACTTCTCAGACATCATAGCTAACAACTGTCATAGACCTAGGATTTTTCCCCCACACTCACAAATCCTTCAGTTGATTTTCACTTTGATGAGCCAGCAATAGTTTGTGAACATTTTCATAGACACTTCACAGATATAATAAGTGATATCAGACAGTGTGTTATCCCTTCAGAATATGATGCCTTGATAGCTGCCTGTAGCCCAGTTTTCAATCAATTTGAGCCTATTTCTATAAACTCCCTTGAAGAACATATTAAGCAATTAAAACCCACTATGTCTTCAACTGACATTATTCCAATACACCTACTCATTCAGGTTTTTTTATGCTATTGTCACATCCAGATTTGGTTCTAAATTTGTTCTAAATTTGTTCTCAACTCTAAAGTTTCAGATAAATTAGTTTATATTCAAATACTAAACTATTTAGAGTCCAGTGGTGTGTTTGAAACTTTTCCATTGGGATTTAGGAAACATCATAGCACAGAGTCTGCTCTTTTAACTCTCATCCATCCCTCAGGTCATTTTGACCCGAAATAATTTTTTTTTAAAGAAAATTAAAAATTGAGAGTTCATCGGAGTGGTCCAAGACCTTAGGACTTTTGTTGCACTTGAACTATAGATACACACACACACACACACACACACACACACACACACACACACACACACACACACACACACACACACACACACACACACACACACACACACACACACACACACACACACACACACACACACACACACACACACACACACACACACACACACACACACACACACACACACACACACACACACACACACACACACACACACACGCACACACACACACACACACACACACTAAAGACTGGAGCTGAGAAGTTTATATGGTTTAAATTTAAAAAATAACAAATCAGTTCCTCGTGAGTCAATTTGACCCCCTTAGGAATTAGTGCAATGTGAGGAATGCTTCAGTATGCATAGAGAAACCAAAAAAAAAATGCTCAAAATTCAAACTAAAAATGCTGAAACTTTACCAACACATTTTTTTTTAATAATGTCTATGTATATCTTAATGCATACTTAAGAGAAACTGACTTTAGGACCAAGCGGAACAGCTCATTTGCTCCATATAGAGCTATTATATTGGGGTCCATTTTTAATAAACACAGAGTGTCAATTCATTGCCATGCTGACAACACTCTATAAAGTTTATGTGCCTTTTAAGCAAAATGGCGACCAGAGTTTGAGTGCTGTTTGTCAGATATTAAAGCATGGATGCCCCCAAATTTCTTAAATCTAAATGAGGCAATTGTGTTCAGACCTATAGCCGTTTCTGGCAACACATACCAAGTGTTGGGTAACCTAGCCACATATGTCAAGCCTTCTGTCAAAAATGTGGGTGTTGTTTTTGATTCTGCTTTGACTTTTGATAAGCAGGTAGATTTCAGCTACAACTCATTGCTAAGGTTTTTTTTAACGTTTGCTGTGATTGAGAGAGTTATGCTTTTCTCTCATCTTGACTAGACTACAGCAACTCAAAGTATATATGTATTAGCCAATCTGATATGAATTGCTTACAAACAGTCCAAAAACAGCTGCTAGACTTCTGACTGGCACTCGTAAATATGAACATTTCATCACCAACTCTGTTTTAGAATATAGTTTAAAAGTCTACTCTTTGTTTTTAAGGTTTTAAATGCACTGGCACTTTCTTATCTTCCTGACCTTTTGAGTATAAACACTCCAGCTAGATGTTTAAGGTCATCGAATCAGAAATTGTCATATTGTACTATGTCTTGTTCAGCACAATGGTCAACCACTATTGTTTTTATTGTGCATTATAAATAAATTGAGATTGAGATTACATTTACTGGTTGAAAACTGTCAATAAATACAGTATATCTTGGGGGTTAAATTAAAAGGATAGTACATCCAAAACGTTTAAATAGTGTTATTTACTCATGTCATATTGTTCCAAACCTGTATGACTTTATTCTGAACACAAAATAAGACTCTTTACATGTCTTTCAAGCTTTAAAAATAATTCAAAGGGTCCATAAAAAATTGAAAAGTGAGTCAATTTGAATCATTTTTTTGTGAACTGGATCAACTGGTTTATTAAACATATTTGACGCAAAATAACTGTGTTATTGAATCAGACTTCGCTACACTGCAAAAAATGCTCTTCTTATTTAGTATTTTTGTGTTGTTTCCAGTCTAAATATCAAAAATTTCTTAAATCCAAATGAAGTGAGTTTTATGCTTAAAACAAGCAAAATTATCTGCCAATGGTGTAAGAAAAATAATCTTGTTTCTGATTGAAATCTTGTTTATTGTTTCTGTCCGAAACAGAAACAAGATTCATTTAATTGTACCCCATTGGCAGATAATTAAGCTTGTTTTAAGCAAAAACTTGCTTAATTTATGTCATTTTACTCAGATTTTCATGAAATTATTTACATTTAAGTCTGTTCCTGATACTAAGCTATTGCATGACTTCAAAATATGTTAAATATACAATATGAGTAATATGGATAACTTCACTTAAATAGTTTATGAAGTTTTAAAACTTCAGCCTCAATTGAATGGTGACAGTGACTAAACAATGAGAGAATTTTAATTTCGGGATGATTTATTCCTTTAGGATTTTGATGACAGGGATGTACCGATGTTTGTAGGTGATGTTGGTTCTTCAGTGACCACATTGGAGCATTTACATATAGAAAGGAGTGATTGATAAACGAACTGCAGGTGATTTTTCTTTCTTTGAATCAAAGGTGTCAAAATGACATTCCAGCCCAATTTCACCCTTGCATATTTAGGATTACTATCATTGCTTTTGAGTGAACAAGACTGAGTGCAGATTCGTTTTAAATTCATCTCAAATAAAGCTGAATAAAGACCACTGCTATTTGCTGAATACCAATTCTGATTGATGTGCTCTATATGCAAATGATATCGCTGACGCAACTGGTTTTGCGTCAAGGCACTGATTTTGCATTGGGCATCAAGTGGTGACCAATTGTACCAAAATGGTTGTTGGCCTTGCATTGATCTAACAACATGCATTTTTTTTTTTAAATGACACTGGCTGGATATAGAATTTAGAACAGTTTAAAGCTTTCGGCATAATTCACCACACAAAACAATTATAAACATGGGTTAATTTTCACTGCAAGTTTATGTCGTACTTTCTTTAACCTTGAGTAGTTTTGTTCATGGTTTTAGAAGACAAAGATATGCGTGTCAACATGTACATGTTGGTATATGCCTAATTTGAGTCAAATTGTGCCCAAAATACTGTTAAGTTTGCTTGGACAGACAGCGCTTTACAGTATGTCAGTAAGAGATATTGGAAGTGTTTTCTCCTCCAATTTTGGGTCATGACCCATCATGTTATAATGGAGACTCATACAGCGGATCATTTTCATTTTATTGGTGGTATTTACAGCAATGCCTACACGATTCCAAAGTGGTGTTTCTATTATCAAGGTCAAATCTGTGCCTCCTACATCTGAGTTTAATATGCCTTTAAATGGAAATATTAAATCAGTAACCATCCTCTGCATGTATAAATCACAGGCATCAGATATGAATTTGCTCTGCTATTATCCCCCAAATCCTGAGCACAGTTGGCTGGCTGGCTGTAAATAGGGTCAAATAAAAGGGCTATATTCAGAACGACAAGAAGGCAGCGAGGGTTACAGCCATTTGGTTAATGTACTCCTTTCAGAGTGAGCTGCTGTCGTACTGACAATGATAGAGAGAAAGAAATCAGCCTCTTTCCTCTGAAACTTCCCACGTTTCAAGGGTGTGGAATAAAATTAGATTTTAATTGAACGGCCATAAAAAGAGGAAGAGTGGTTAATGTAAATTACTCATCCCTTGCTCTCTAAGTGCTTGTTGCTGCTAATATGGCTGTGAAGTGGACGAATGATTGGAGTGACTCTAGTGACATTTAAAGTGAAGCTGTAACATTTGATCGCCCTCAAATTTGATAGTTATTTTTGGGCTTTTGTATCATTCGATATATAGAATGACAAGGAACTGTTTGGGATATGCGGAGGGTGAAATCCAGCAGAAACTGGAAAGTCGAGGGCAGTCCTACGTCACCTGACTTAATTTGCCTAATCTTCACGGTACTTTAGACCGTGATGGAAACACAGAAAGCAACAGGTCTAGGGGGAAAAAGTTCCTGGAACAAATTGTTTGGGTAATTTTGGTGGAAACGCGGCTAGTCTCGTTTGAGCAAAAGACTCACATCTCCAATCCACTAGCAACACAAAGACTGTCAGTTTATTTCCATTACATCACATTCAAACAGCCAAATCTGTCTGCAAAGACGCACCTGCATTTAGTTGTAACTCTGTGTCAATAAAGAAACAACCATTGATTTTTATCTCTGAGTCTCTGTTCCGTAACAGTTTTACTATTTAAAAAAAAAAAATGTTGGCATTAAATGACAATTGTATTTGCTGTCAGGATCAACACAATAAAAACATAAGATAAAATGTGTTTTCTAATGGTCAGAGTGTTATTAATAAAATAAAAAAACAGGGGAAAAAACAATTTAATAGTTACTATTGTTGTGCTTTGTGCTGAATGTTGATGTCTGTGTGTCACTCAAACAAGGGTGATTGAAAGAGATTGGCACAACTAGAGAGATCAACCCCCTTAAATGTTGATGTTTCACAATAGTATGGAGTTTATGACTTAGGTATTAGCAATACAATTTTAAAAGACCATAATTCAACATGAAATAGCAACCTATTTATTACTTCTCTTTCTTTGAAACCACAAATAACTGATTTCTTGTTGCATCACGGCATCAAAAGGAAGACAATTATAGTAATATGAATGAAGTTCCAAATGCCCAACCAAAGGGAACACTTATCACCATAATGGTGACAAACCAATTTTAGGAAACCAACGTCAATTTATGAAGCCATGTCAAATTTTATGTTTTGTCAAATTTGTCAGTTGTATTGACAATTCAACATTCAAGATGACCTTGAAAAATGAGCAAATGCAACTAAGGAGAAAGATAACTGAAGAAAGCGAGTGAAAGGTCTATTAAGAATGGCCCTGCCACAAAAAAAACAAAAAACAAAAAAAAATTGCTTCACAAAATGTTATTTTAAACCAATAAAGTAATCTTCACTTGGGTTTTCTGAGTAACAATGGCTTAGTATGTGAATAGTACAGATTACTAGATTTTTACGATAAAGTTAAAAAATTGTTGGACATTAAGTAAAGATAAAAAAAAGGGGTTAGTTAGAACAACTGTTAGAACAATATGCTTCAGAAATCACATTTTGTGTTCAAAATAACAACATACAGATTCTGGAATAATATGAGAGTAAGTAGATACTGATAGATTTTTGGGTCAATGATTCCTTCAAGGCAAGTCAGTTCATTCGCCGGCCATCTTGGTTTTCTTTTTGTCCATCAAACATACACATTTATACTACAGGGCTGTTGAATGCTTGATTCAGATTGATGAATTTTCAAAAGGTATGCCATTATTTATTCAGAAAACAAAGATAAAGTAGTTCCAGGCAGGTTTATACTGCATTACAGTTAAAATATTTTAGTTATTCCAAAGGTCCTACAACAGCAAAAGAACCAAAACCAAACAAATACACAAACAAATATGACAAACAAAAGGATAATGACAAACAATTTCCAAGTTTTCCCACTAAATTACCTTTTATTATCCATGGAAATGCTCACAAGAGACTCACAAGAGTGTTTTAAAGACAAAAACCTGACACGTCTTAAAATAAATCTTCTGAGGTTTGGTAATCGTAGTATAAGCAGAATAATTTCACTGTTGAATTATGCTTTGTGTCAAGGCCACATTACCACATTATTATGTGATTATTGCATTTGCAAAATATGCATTATTTTTCTAATAATAGCCTGATGTCAATTATTCATTGCATATTCTAGTTCTTAAATGACAAAGCCATTCCAAAATGGCATATATGTACTTCTTTTGAATAAGTCCATACTTGGCTACTTTATCAAGTTTAGTAAGTATGTTCGATATAGTAGGAATGTGTGTAGTATGACTCGTCTATTATAGGGAAGTATGCATTTCGAATGCAGCTAAGGTGCTGTCTTTACATATAAATAGTCACTGGAAATTCTGAAACTGCAAAAATTACGTTTTGTTATGTATGCGCGTGGCAGTCGTCCGTGAAGGGCTGCCGCTTTTACTTTCATTTTGTGTTTATTATTTGATTAAAAGTTGTTAAACGTTCGCCGGTTCCCGCCTCCTTATTCCCTGAACAAACGAACTCCGTTACACGGAGCAAGAACAATCACTGCTGAGTTGTGTTGGTGGCCATGATGTTGTGGTCCGGGAAAAGTCTTTTTCAGCTCGCTCCGTTAGAGTTGGCTGAAGCCGTCCGTCTCCCACCATCCGCAAGAAAAATCCAGGCTGAATTACCGACTGCTTTTGACAAACACCAAGGTCATGTGGTAATGTAATTGCTCTCCGAATCCACATCTCTGAGTTTCCAAGAATATATCACTTCAAAATTCACTGTTTATATCATTTTTTGATCCCTGCAGAGCACCGTACGGTTGCATGCGCTATAATTTGGATGCATTTCTAGACTTGTATTTCTTTAAATACTGGCAAGTGTTACAAGAGCAAAATATTTCATCACCGCTCAAGAAATTAAAGAAGAAAAGCACGTAAACATTTGATTTGGGCTGTTATTTAAGGCAGCATTCATTCTTATCATACCAAGCATATGACATTTTATTTACAGCATATACAATCATGTTACGACTGCATGAGAGAGCAGTGCGTTCCGATCACAAAACTCTCCTCTCAAAGTCATCTTTCTCAGTCGATGGTCATTTAAAAATAACCATCTATTTTGATAATTTTGTTGTTGTTGTTGTTGTTGTTGCAAACAACATACAGGCCTAAATGAAAAGAATAAAAAATAAAGAAGGTTTTGATAAAAAGTGTTTCCAGTACTGATGACAGCAAAGATGACAGCATCCAGGTGGCACACTTCTAGGGTGGTTTGCTCCAGACGGGCAACTGCCATGGCAATGAATGGGAATACTTACAACTAGCTCTCTCCAGGTACTAGAGGTCATCGGAAAAAGTGTTGTTAAGGTTGTTTCAGGTCAGTAGACTGACAGAGTTTTCATTTTCTCTATCTGGTACATCATAGGTGCTGATCCCGTGGGCCCTTGTCCAAGCATCCACAGAAAAACACAAGATATTCTCCATTCAATAAAATGATTGGACACTTTAGGTCCTGATGGTCGTAAATACACACAATTCAACTGTTATTTTTATCATTACAACATAACCTGAGACACAAACTTGGGTTTTCAGTTTTTTTTTTTTTGTACAATGATAAATTGCATTTTACGTAATTAACTCATAAAAGATGAAGATGAAGGCAGGGGTGCAGCCGACCTCCTGGGACCCCCAATAATTGGTGGAGGAAATTAGTTCCTCCAGGACGGGACCTACTCACCCCCAAAAATTGTGAAAGAATTGTATACTCGCCCGTCGTAAATGCTGCGATTCCTGAAACATTGAAAAGACAGATGTTATTTAGCCATAAATTGAGCATAATAAAATGAAACCGCGAAAGGAGTTTGATCAGCCACTGACTTGCCTTGAATGGCCGAAGACGGGCCTTGATCAGCCAGGTAGAGACGAAAGCCTTGAACGGCCACAAGACAGAGCCTTGATCGGCCGCATAGAAATGAAGGCCACGTTAGGCCGCATGTAGACGAAGGCCACGTTAGGCCACCTGGAGACGAAGGCCACGTTAGGCCATTGACGAAGAATAAGAGCTATAGAGACTGACGAACGGGATGAGTAATAATCTGAGAATGTGACGCTGTGACACCACCACCAGTAGTTTCAAGTTCCTGGGGATCCACATCTCGGCGGACATGTCGTGGATGACCAACACCTCCAGCCTGGTCAAGAAGGCTCACCAGCGCCTCTTCTTCCTGAGGACACTGAGGAAGAATCAGCTCTCCTCGGCTATCCTGGTGAACTTCTATCGCTGTGCAATAGAAAGCATCCTGACCAACTGTGTTGCAGTATGGTATGGGAGCTGCTCTGTTGCGGAGCACAAGGCATTGCAGCGGGTGGTGAAAACTGCCCAGGGACTCCACTACCTGCCATCGAGCACATCCAGAGGAAACGCTGTCTGCATTAAGCTCGCAGCATCCTCAAGGACTCCTCTCACCCAGCCCACAGACTGTTTTCTCTTTAAGGCTGGACAAATACAAAACCGACAATTGAAAACCTCAGACAATGCCCTTGCGGAATACTTATGATTATACTTATGATTTTTGGCCACGTTTGGCAGTTTGAGACAAATATCGCAATCCTAAATTCTTTTGACCCTAGGCTAAAATCTTTTGTCTTTGATAGCATGTTTGACATACACCCCAACAGCCATGATAAAATTCTAACCTGAAGTAAATAAAACAAATGTGAGTGGGTTGATGTAACCTTCAGACAAATTCTTGTGCGTTTGATTATCATGCAGTCTGAAAATAATGCAGTGGAGTTCCCACAGTGTGACATCAGGATCACAGTCTGAAAAGCAACGAATCACAATGATTATAAGCCGTACCGTGTGTGCCAGCTTTGGTGAAGAGAAAAAATCTCACTGTGAGAGAGCTTGTCATTTGCGGGAATCAGTACGCATGTGCAGACTTTATCAAACAGTCACACTATATTTACTCCCCTGTATATTGTGTTAATCTCGATAGACTGACAAATGTTGGTGTTTACAATGCGAGCGTAGCCAATCACAGACCCGTCTTTCCTGTAGCTCAAAAAATAGAGTGTAGCACTAGCAACGCTAGTTGAAATCGAACCATGGGTTCGATTCCCAGGGAAAGCACCTTGAATGCACCTTGAATACGATGCAAGTCACCCTGGACAAAAGCGTCTGCCAAATGCGTAAATGTAAATGTCTGTTGAGCGCTTGAATGCAATGACTAATTGGAGGAGTTAACATAACACAGAATATACACAATCAGGATTGATTGGTTCAGCGCTTGTTCACTGACTAATTCTACCTTCTAGTGCATACGTTTGACCGACGAAGAGTAGAACATGCTAGATTCATGATTTGGTGTAGTCAGATTGACCGAAACGGTTTCCACTAGAGTAGGAGTTTAGTTTAACTGAAGCATTTGACGGTTGCATGCGTTTATAAAGGGAGCGCACTCTGCTCACTTACTATATTTATAAAAGATTTGAATAAATGTATTCGCGTGCTGTGATTTAGTTGCTGTACAGGATGCAATCTTTATGTAAAACAGGTCGGATTGAGTACGGAATTAAATTATTGCTGCTATCGACTATCCAGTCAAACCTTGTTTTGTATGCAAACCTTACTCGACATATGGTGCTTTGAGTACTAGCGAGATACACGCTTGTTTAATTCATAACTGTAGCCATGGCGCTGTAGTACAGAAGGACCAAATGAGACATAACACTAAATTCTAAAGTTCCTAAAAATAGACAGAGGCATCCAGATATCAGTATCTGAATAAAACACGAATAGAGTCAAATTAACTGGAGTAACGAAAAGAAAAAAAGCACAATTACTATACATGTTTGTTTTTATTAACTAATGTATTAATATGTAGCGCATATTTATAACGCAATAAGCAACAGCACCTTTATGAGCACAGAATGCGATTCTTCCTCATAGTAAAGGAAGCCATGTCGAAGCACACAAGGAAGCCATTTCAACACTGGGTGCCCCGTATGTATGTACTCTGCTGGATGACAGGCCCAAAACACTTCTAAACTTGAAACTATTGTGTCAGTTTCAATTGCATGTTGTATGTGACGAACTCACAGCGCTTGCAAGATGAATAGCACCATTGAATGAGAACAGATCAAGATGTCGGTGCTGTAATTTAAAAACTATGCTGAGCAAATTAGCATAGTTAATTCAACTTTAGTGATCTGATAACATTGATCCCATTCGCGATTTCAGCTTTACTTCTGTTAATCATGAAACCCTGATTAACTGGGTGCATGTTGCTTTAAAACCCATGTTGGTTTCTTTGCATTAGTGGGGAGAATGATAGAGGCTAATATGCTGTGCCATCTGTTCTGTTTCAGCTTTTCTAAACAAAATACAATTATTAACGGTAACCGGTGTAATGCGAATCATTTACGAGGCACTATGGATAGTTTACGACACAAGCAAGCGATAACGAGCAACGTTGCACAAGCAGGTGCGCGTCTCATACGATGCATGCATGCTTGCGACAAATTGAGAAAGAGTAAAATACTACATCCAATCGACATCGGAAATGCATAATCATATACATATCACTGTGATGAATGCTGATGTAGTGATGACGCCAGAATGGTGATGAAGATCACAGCTGTGTCTTTGATAACATGCCCAGATAGTCCTCCATTGAAAGTGATTGTTCTGGATCTAAACGCGAGATTTTGCTCTCGTTAACTCGCGTCTGTTGCCGCGACAGCCCAATGAACAGAATGATAGGCTGACATGGACTTTGAACGCCACTGTATTGCACATTATTAATTTTAGGACCAGCGATCGACCGCTACGTAACGTCTGGATCGTCAACTGAAATGTTGGCTTCAGCATCTGTGAACTCAGACATGTGTGTGTGTAAGTGACCATCTTTTATAATCTGATGATTAGGACATGATTGGTTAGGTCTGGATGTGATAAGTGACGTAACATTGAATCTTCCTGGCAGAACTTTATGCTAGAGCTTTCATTTCCTTGTAATAGTTTAAATTTACGTGTTGCCGCACAGACTACACATCCCAGCATAAATGCTTCCGATAAATTATTTGTTATTAAAGCGTTGCTACATAACATAACAGCAAGCATACAGTATGCAGGATTTGCATTGCAGAAAGTGTGCAAAAGAGCGCTTCCTTTATATTTACTAAAAAGCTGTCACTTGATCTTAGTTCATCGCAATCTCAAAGTTTGGTTATAATAAATTAATCTGACTGCACAATGAACTTATTTACATAATGTCTACACTTACCTTTTATGAAGAAAGAAGTTGCGAGCATGCAGAAAAAGAGTTTTTGTTCAGTGCTAACTTAAACACCTCTGATTGGCCATTGCGTTCAAGAAATCCACAGATAAATCGTCTCAGGTTACAAATGTAACCATTGTTCCCTGAGAACAGGGAACGAGACGCTGCGTCAGCTTTGCTTACGCTACGGGTAACGCCTCCAGCGTGACAGGTGCCTGAAATCACAATCAAATCACGTCAATCCTATTGACCGGCGACAGCCTATGATGTCATCAAGGTGCGACCAGGAAGTATATAAGGGCGCCTTGCCAGCATGACAGTATCTAATCGTCTGAAGGGACTGTTTTCGGGAGGCAGGCCCTGCGGCATGGCACAGCGACGCAGCGTCTTGTTCCCTGTTCTCAGGGAACAATGGTTACATTTGTAACCTGAGACGTTCCCTTTCGAAAGGGAACTCGCGCTGCGTCAGCTTTGCTTACGCTACGGGGAACGATATACCCACTACGCCATGCCGACGGGAGTGCATGCCCATTGGCAGTGACAACTGTCAAGACAAGCAAATTCTGCTGAAATGCCTGAACCACTCCCCTTCTGGTCGCATTAGGCTGTCAGTGACAGCGCTCCCTACGGTCATAGCCCAAGCTATCGCCTGAGAAGGAACCTTCACACACATGAGGTCCTTCCCAGGCCTTGCTCGAAGGCCTGGAACCAACCCATTCGACTTAGAAGGGGTTCCTTTAAGGGAACGTAGCAAGGGAACAAGCGAGGGAACCCTATGCCCGTCACTATTCGGGAGGTCTTCTCACCGAATGCCACCAGGGAGACCTGACCTGGTGACCCAGTCTGCTATGGGACACGTAATACGGTCAACCCTGTCTGTACAGTACAGAGCCTCTGGTACTCGCCTCCGAAGAGACATCCCGCTAGGGTGCTGCAAGAAAGGCAGTGTCATCCACTAGCCAGACCTCAGAGACCGGTTATCCCGGAGAGCAGCGCTCAGCGAAGTGCTTTTAAACCCTTGCTAGCGAGGGGAGTCTAGCCGCTCGATCCTCGGATCTACCAAGCACTTACTTTAAAACGTGCTTAGGAGGCCTAGAGGCCTTACAGGCTGATCGTACCAGGGAGGCCCCGAGGGCCCCAGGGAGGCCGAGAGGGGCCTCCACCTGGTAACATGTGTCGACTGCTCGGGCATCCAACAGGAGCGCTCGCCCTCAGGTAGGCCAAAAATGGGCCTGATACCTGATTGCAGTCTCGCTAGCCCTCGAGGTAGCTGGGAAGACCAGGGACTCGCTTCACCAGGGAGGCCATGCGGGCCTACCAACTACAAAGAAATCGGGCATTCCTCCGTCACAGCCTAGCTGAACGTGCTACTCATAGCACTTTATGCTCACCACAGCGGCCCGGGGAGCCGGCCTCTGCTCAGTGACTGGACCTAACCAGGAACCACGAGCCAGAGCGTGCCCTCAGAGGAGGCCACGTGGGCCTACTACTCCAAAGCGAATCCCCTCAGGGAAGCCCGTGCAGCTTGCCTGATAGCAGCCCAGGCTACGATCCGTTACCGAACTGGGGACCGGGGAACGATTCCAGGGAGGCGCAATGCCTCCACCTGGTAGCAGAACATGCCGCCTGTAGCGCTTCGCTAACCGTCTCACTTACGCGCCTGAGAAACGGCCGCTAGTCGTCTCAGCGCCTGAGAATCGGGAGCTCGCTTTCAGGGAGGCAACCGTGCCTACCAACTGATAGCAGAACGTGCTACTCGTAGCACTTCACGCTCATTACCACAGCGACTGGGAACCGGGAGCTTGCCTTCAGGGAGGCCACAATGCCTAACAACCTGATAGCAGAACGTGCTACTCGTAGCACTTCACGCTCATTGCCACCGTGGCTGGGAACCGGGAGTTTTGCCTCCAGAGAGGTCACTCAGGGAGGCCGGACGAGGCCTACTACCTACTAGCACTCATGCTAGCCATCCAGTGACTGGGGCCCAGGAACGCCATCCGCAGAGGAGGTCAAGTGGGCCTGCTTACCCCACAGCAGGCCCATAGGGAGGCCCGGTAGCGCCTACCACCTAGTTAGCAGCTCAAACCAGCCGTCGAGGGACTAGTGCCTATAGCGTCCCCTCGGGGAAGACCAGGCAACGCCTGCTGACCACAGCAGGCTCTCAGGGAGGCCAAACAGGGCCTAACTCCTGAGCGAAGGTAACCCAGACCGGGAGCCTACCCCTCAGGGAGGCCTGGCAGGACCTACCCCCCCGAATAGGGGGTCTGCAGATTCCAAGGATCCTTCCGTGACTTTAAGAAGGCTGGGTGCTCAAGCCCCTGCCCTTTTTCAAAATGAATCAAAAGTGCCCCTCTCAGACAAATATCAATGATAATATTGTGGTCAATAAAACTAAATAAATGTGATTATTATAACATGACAATGTATACAATAGTAACGAACGGCTCAAAAGTCGGACAATTTCTGTTGAGGCATTGCCATAACGCGTTGCTATGTGTTGCGTGCGTTTTGATTGACTGCTGATTTTCCACTGTTCGAAAACGGCTCTCGAGCCAAATACGGTCCTTTTAGAGAGTGTGTGGCCTCACGGGAAAAAAGTAAACCAATATTTTTTTTTTCATCCATAATCAAAGCTAATGTGTTGATTTAATTACAAATCTATATATTATATATTTTAAAGTATTACACAATTCACCAATGCCCGTTTGTCATGTATATACACCAACCAATCGTGATCTGGCAAAGCAAGTTCAAATTCCATTGGGAGATGTGAAGTGGAGTGGTAATTTTCTGTTCTTATTCATAAATCGGTTGAAAATTACATGGACAGACGAACTAACGTTTGGGGAACGATTGCCTGTGGTTTGTCTCATTTTATGAATTGCATCACTGACAAAATGGATTTTAACTGACAACAAACAAATCCCTGCACAAAACCATGCAGCTGCAAAAGTCGCATTAATGGTAAGTGTTAAATTCACTTGTATTTATGTATATTGATACACCGTTTACTATTTCATGAAACTATCAAAGTTAACAAAACCCAAGTGCCACCGGCACCTACAGGCCTATTATGTGAAGTGTAGGCTGGCGAAATGGTTACATGAAAGGACTTTATTAAATTACCATTTTTGAATATTATGCAGCATTATGAAATAAGTCTCTTATGTTCATCAAGCCTGCATTTATTTGATAAAAAAACAGCAATATTGGGAAATATTATTAAAATAATGGTTTTCTATTTTAAAATAATTTAAAATATAATTTATTCCTGTGATCACAGCTGGATTTTCAGCATCATTGCTCCACTCTTCAGTGTCACATGATCATTCAGAAATCATTCTAATATGAGGATTTAATATCAATGATGGAAACTGTGATACTCTTTTCAAGATTCTTTGATTAATAAAAAGTTAAAAAGAACAATGTAATAATATTTCACAATATTAGGCTACAGTTTTTTCTGTTTTCTGTATTTTTGATTAAATAAATGCAGGCTTGATGAGCATATATATATATATATATATATATATATATATATATATATATATGCTTTGTGTAGCATATATATATTTATATAGCATATATATATATATATATATATATATATATATATATATATATATATATATATATATATATATATATATATATATATATATATATATATATATATATATATATGCTATGTTTTGTGTACCATTACACCCCTAATATATATATATATATATATATATATATATATATATATATATATATATATATATATATATATATATATATATATATTAGGGGTGTAACGGTACACAAAACTGACGGTTCGGTACATACCTCGGTTTTGAAGTACCGGTTCGGTATGGATTCGGTACAGCAGTTTTACAAAATTGCTTTTTATTCATTTTTATTCAATAGTGGTTTAAAGAGAAAAATTGTGTCTGTCCTTAAATGAATTAAATTATAACTATAAAAGTTTCTTAAAGATAATGCTGTAAACTATATAGGGAGCCCTTACTTACATATAGCTATTAAAGATTAACAACAGAGCCCAAACTATTAGCCTAAATTCAGTTGCTATTTATTTTTAGATATAATAATCAACACTCATAAGCTTCACATAAGGCAGTTTTTGGATTAACTTCTAAATCTAATTATTTTTATTCGTTGTTGAAATATAATCATTTAGTGGCTGTAATTTTCATGACAGGTTTATTTAAACATACATTAAATAAACAAGACATCACTAACAGGCTTAGTAGTATATAAGGAATATATAACGGCTAATATAATGAGTATAACGGCTAATATAGTGCATGTATTCAGTGAAAGAGTTGATTTCTCTAGTGAGCTCACAGCTGTGGACACTGAAGGACTTCTGAGTAAACGTGATTCTGCATGACATTGTTTACAAGCTGTTTTATTGTCTTTCCGCGGTTGAAACACAGATTGAGCATTTACACGACATATGATACATTTCAGTAAGTTGTATTGTATCCTCAACATACCTTAAGGTGTATTCATTTATGTTTATTCTTTAGGAAGAGATGCGCGCTGCCTGCAAGTTGAACTGATACGTGTCTATGATCGCATTGACTCGCGCGCCGCGCGCTGACGCTTTAAGTTGAACTGATACGCGTCTATCAGTCACGTCACATTAAAGAGCGTTAAAACGGCATTTATCGTTTGAATTTCGTGATAAAATGGACTGAATACTTAATATGTTCGTGTGGGAACTCGGATTGAAGTGTGTTCCGCGCTTACAACAAGCCGACTGTTCACTGTTAAAGATTACATTCATAACCGTTCGGTACACACGTGCACCGTACCGAAAGCCCTGTACCGAAACGGTTCAATACGAATACGTGTACCGTTACACCCCTAATATATATACGTATTACCCCTTTCTTACATTTTGAGCCCCTGCAGAACTCTCTGCACGGCCCTGAGAAGCAGCAGCAGGCAGTGGGTTGAGAAATACAAATCCATGCTAGTCTCAAGTCCATGGCCAGGGGAGGCGAAGCCTTGCCTAGCCTTACACACTCTCTGCCTATGTTGGATTATGTATTTGTAGTCAGTGTTTTTCTCTTCATGAGACAAATAACTTGTGTACTGAATTCATCAAGTGCACCATCGCATGGAGAGGAATACAGTACTCTTTAAAAACTAACACCAAGTATAATTAAAATCCCCCTGTAGTCAATAATTGTATCCTTTGATCACCAAAATGACAAAACAAAAAAATTCTTCATGCCTTAAAATAGCTTGAATGTACCTCTACACCCTTGCTTCATTTGATTGCTCTTTGCTCTTTGATTCCAATCTTTAATTTAAAAGCCGCATTCTTCCATCTTAACTACGGCACATGCTCTCAATGCAAAATGCTGAACAGTTAGTTAATGTGTTCATGACCTCAAGGATAGATTATTGTAATGCTCTACTGGGTGGTTGCCCTGCTTGCTTAACAAATAAATTCCAGCTGATCCAAAATGCAGCAGTGAGTTCTTACTAGAAGTATGAGTGTACAGGGAGTATGACCATATTAGCCCGGTTCTGTCAACACTGCACTGGCTCCCTATTAAACATTGTATAAACTTTAAAATCTCGCTTATCACTTACAAAGCACTAAATGGTTTAGCTCCCCAGTACTTGAGCAAGCTCTTAACACATTATACTCCATCACGTCTATTGCTGTCTCAAAGTCCTGGCCAGTTGATCATACCTAGAATATCAAAATCAACTGCAGGCGGTCGATCCTTTTCCTATTTAGCTCCTAAACTCTGGAACAGTCTTCCTAGCATTGTTCGGGAAGCAGACACACTCTGTCAGTTTAAATCTAGACTAAAAACAAACATCTCTTTACTATGGCATACACATAGAACATTATCAATTTCTATAATGCAAATCAGTTAAATGATTGTTAGGCTGCATTGAAAAGGTCAGCTGGATGGAACCGGGAACACTTCCCATAACACTTAATGTACTCGTTACATCATAAGAAGAATGGCATCTAAGCTAATATTATAGTCTCTCTGTTTATCCTGAGGTTTACTGTAGTCAGCCGGATCCGGGCTGTATCCAGATCAGATGGGGGACCTGCGCTAGATGCGACCAACGCATCCCTGAAGTGTCTGCAGAGGCTGGGTCAACTAGACTCTCCCCTATGAAGGTGTCATCGACACAACATCCAGTGGCACTGATCCTCAACAAATCCGTCTCCGGCATGATAACTCTGAACATCAACCAGAAGGAACTGGACAAATATTCTGAATGTCCGATCTAATCTGACTTCTGACTTGTAATGTTTTCCTGACTCTGTCATAATCATACACTGTTTGTTCGTTGGCCAGAGGAGAACTAGCACCCCGACTGAGCCTGGTTTCTCCCAAGGTTTTTTTTTCCTCCATTCTGTCACCTGATGAAGTTTTGGTTCCTTGCCTCTGTAGCCTTTGGCTTTTGGCTTGCTTAGTTGGGGACATTAAATATTCAACTATATCACTGATCTGCCCACATTGACACTATATGATAATTGAACTGAGCTGGATGACATCAATGTTTTCTCCAGAGCGGCTGTACAGCCAAATCAAATTATTTTACATTATTTTCCTGTTAACACTGTGAAGCTGCTTTGAAACAATCTGTACAAAAAGCTGTACAAAAACAATCATTGTAAAAAGCGCTATAAAAATAAAGGTGCCATAAATATGCAAATTAGCCCCGCCTCCACTCACTCACACAAGCTCAGAATACCTAATATACTCTGTCAACTTTCCTGTAGTAAACGCTGCACAATGGCAAGTGGAAATACTGTTTTAATTCAGCCATATGTTTGAACCAGAAACTGATTCAGAAGAAGAAGAGGAAGAGTGAATTATACATCAGAATGGTAATGCATTTTGCTCTCTACAACATCGGACACATAACGGTAATTAATATGATTAGCCTTTTCTGTGGAGTGTGGGCACCCACCAGAAGAAACATAAATCGGCACCAATGCGGTACATGTCACAAGACCCCATAATCTCTCCTACAAATAAACAGTAGCCACGTTTACACGTTCACACTTTTTTGTCATTCCGATTAAAATCATTCCGATTGAAAGATTCGGTGGACTGTTTATCTGTTTATCTTATGAAAGACTGTTGACTGTTTATATGAGACGTTATCTAAACTGATCTGGTGTTTACATGTGCTGACTTTCAATCGGAATCATTTTGTGACATGCAAACACAGTTTGTCTGCTGCATCATATTTGTAACATTGATAGTAACTGCGACATTTGTGGATCAATAGTTCTGTGTTGGTAATTTTTATATTTATTTATTTTTCTGTGGGCGGACATGAAGTAATTTCACCTAATTTATGTCCTATACAATGGCTATTTCAACATCTTTGAATGATGGATGCGGACTCTAAATTAACTCAATTAATTTCTTTTGAAAACACAAAATTAACAATAAAATGCACCCAAATTATTAATAAAAACAAAGGATATACGGTGAAACATGAATGAAAGCATTCAAGACATGCTCAGCATCATTACTATTAAACGCATAGATTTTTCAGATGATTAAGGAAATATACCATAATCACAGAGGTAGGCCTATAAATATTAACAAAAGTATTTAAAGTAGACTGTGGGTAAAGTTACTTAACCAATTTGAAGCAGTTGTTAAACTTTATATATTGCTAATTTACGAGAAACAGAGAGAAATGTCGACACTTCCTCTCCAGCAGCTTGAATGTCACCCGTTGCCATGGCAACTCTCAACGGCCACCAGGACTTATACAGTTTTATAAAAGCTATTTATTATTTGTTGTAAAGTGTAAGAATCACCTCAGAAAAATAAATTCTTCTGTCAGGCGCAGTTGAAGCCTATAGGACACTGTCAAGATGAGATGGTATAGCCAGGCTATGTCTGTGTCATTATTCCAACATTATGTTCATAACATGTTACGAAATAAAACGTTTAATACCTCAGGAAAATTAACTTTCCTCTCTTGTCAACATTAGCCTGGCCCTGGTGTGAGCGCGGCTCGCACTCTTCAGTTGTGGATATCATGTCACAGAAGGACGTACACTCAAAGTAATCGGATCAGGTCGTTTACATGGTGGAATTTTTCGTTTGATCGGTTCATGAAAAGGGTTATCCCACCCGATTACAATTTCATTCGGTTTGGGCATTTTTATTCTGATTGAGGTGTTTATATGGAGCATTTTCATTCGGATTGGACTTTTAAACCGATTACAGTGCTCCATGTAAACGCACCTACTGTAGATCACATTGTAATCAAATAAATATGATCATGTAAGCTGATGTGTTTATGTAAGTGTGTCTTCGACTCACAAGTGGCCTACACCAACGCAAAAGTTCATTTAAGGGCAACAAAGCCATTTTCTGTGGTGGATTGTCTAACACATAACAAGTGCATAACAGGATTAGAAGATCTGCACAGCTTAACAAGCGCAGATCCATGGTCTTATCCTTCTCTTAGGGACTAATGCTTGGGCCCATTTAGACTAACACTCTTAAACTGCCCCAACCATCACATACCAACCATGTGGGTGTCCACAATCCTTGAATTAAACCATTTCTCATCCATTGCAACTTTTGCGGCTAGTGTCATTTTCACCTTTGACAGTGATTTATTCACACTTGTCTGTACAGTATGCTACCATAGCAACCACTACTCGAAGGTTGCAGGAAAAGAATATACCCTTGCAATGTCACACAAGCCCTGGATAATGGATATCCATTAATTTGGCCAAAATAGAACTAATCCGGCAGTTCTACAGTGATAATCATGTTGCAATGTGTCCTTGATTCCTAAGTATGTTTGGCAAAGATATGTAAATTAATAATGGGAGACTTATTAAATTGTAATTAATATTCGGATCGTTTGTGTCCATTCAGTTCTGAATGAAAAGCAAATAATCAAATGAGATTAACTATCTTCCAATTCTAAACTATTGAATTCACTCGATTGTCTATAAAACTGCACTGCTATGTTACATTTCCTGTGAAAATAATTGTAGAATGACATCATTTGAACAAATGTAATATATTTCTGCAAATTCATGTTTGTTACACTTAATGTTGACATTTTTCAGGTTAAATAAACAAACATTACTTACACTATCAAGAAAACAACAACAACAAGATCCAACACTTGAATTTTGTATTTTTACATTACCAATGTAATTAATGTTCTATCTATTAAAGTCTAGGCATTTTTACATTTATTCCTAAAAAAATAAATATAAGAGCGTAGTAACAAATTTCATATTTCATGTATATTTAACTGTTCTTTTTAATAGTCAACTTATTTTAGGATCATCAGAACTGCTGCAACATCAAATCACAAAAACCTACATCATACAAACATTAACAAACCATCACGCTAACACTCTCCTCTGTAAAAAAACAAAAAAAAAACAATACAAAATAATACCATTTTAATTCATAAATCACTTGAAAGGATAACACACAACACCTTTAGTGACATGGCCTATAAACCACTGATATTACCTGCAGTTATCTCAACACCCTGCTGGAACTGCTCATTAATAAATGTAATTGACAGTGGAACAAATGAATGAATCGATTATGCCTACATAACGGAACCCTATATCTCCTACCAGAGTTCATCAGGACCATCAGGACACAGCTCAGGATACAGCACATGCGAAGAGTCCAGTAAAATCGTATTGGTCTGATGGATCATGGATTGCTCAAAAATATTGTGTATTCCCATGATTTTCCTTGCCACTCTCACTAGGTTACTTATTTGAGCTTTCAATTTTACTGTTAGGCTCCCAAACCACATGATTCCATATCATAAAACAGACTCTATCATAACTTTATAAAACATTAACATGATATTGCTACTCACTGCAAATCTTCTTAAAAAGTGTAGCTGTTGGTGAACTTCTTGGTGAACGTATGCCACTTAAGCTCACTATCGATGTGGTGTTGGGTAGGATTAGGGGTTAGAATTTGTTGTAGCATAGCATTGTATGAAATCATGACTGTGATTGACATGACCAGTGAAATCTTTAGAAACGACTGCGGTGGAGTTTGCGCTGAACTGGATTGGGGGGGTGGGGGGTCATGCATGCGTGTCCTGCCTGTCTGTCAATGGGAGGTAGCCACGTCCTATTTTGGAGTTCTCACCCCCATTTCAAGATCTCTAGGCTGCAGCAATACCCTTCTCGAAATGTACAACTTTTCATGTTTTCACTGTTATACAGTAGGGGGTGGGGGGAGGGGGGCGCTATGACACATCTTCTGAAAGAGTACAGAATCTCCTGGTCTAAACACAGGTGAAGAAGAAACAGAAACAAGCAATATCATATGTAAGCAGATGCATATGTAAAATAACCTGATCATCAACATTAAACAGCATATAAATCAAAACTGCTTAATGTTACTGAATGAATTGTCGATCCAGGACGAGCTACAGTATATGTGAAGTGTTTTGGGTGTTGATGGACTCGATCTACTCCATCTGTGTTTTATCATCATTCTGAATCCAATCCAGGTGTAGTCTTTGATTAAAGGTCCCGTTCTTCGTGATCCCATTGTTCAAACTTTAGTTAGTGTGTAATGTTGCTGTTAGAGCATAAATAATACCTGTAAAATGATAAAGCTCAAAGTTCAATGCCAAGCGAGATATTTTATTTAACAGAAGTTCCTTTTCAAAGCCTACAGCGAATGGCTGGCTTGGACTACATCCTGGTACTTCCTTCATATATGACGTCAGTAGAACAGTAGAAAAGACTAACCTCCGCCCACAAGACTAGGCAAAAAAGGGGGCGTGGTCTTGTTGCTGTCCCACGTGGAGAAGAGGACGTGTCGCGTGGAGAAAAGGAAGTGCTGCGTTTGAGTGTGTTTGTCGCCATGTCGTCGAGACGCTGTTATTTTCATCCCGGAGTCAAATCACCTTTGTTTGGCTTTCCCAGGGACGCTGTAGAGATCATTAAGCGCATATATATCTCCCGTTAAGAGGCGTGACCTTTCCACGTGCGCTAAGCTGCTGTCGAATCACAACACAGGAACCGTGCCACGTTCGCTAAGCTGCTATCAAATCACAACACGGGAAGCGCTGGCACAATCAGAACTCGTTACGTATTTCTGAAGGAGGGACTTCATAGAATAAAGGAACTCATCAGCCGTTTTCAGGTCAGTGAAAACAGCAGTGTACAGATAAGTAGATTGTGTTAAAAATACAGTTTTTTTTTACATGCGAAACATGAACACATGTTATATTGCACACTGTAAACACAATCAAAGCTTCAAAAAGACACGAAGAACGGGACCTTTAAAAACATGATTTTCTCAGCTTTTTACCCGCATTCATGCGTTGATAAAAATGTATGCATAAAGCTATTTTAAGCAGAGGGTCTGTTATTTCTTTTGATATATTGAATGTTCAGATATTCATACAACAAAATATTCTGGGAGCCATGAAAAAAAAAAAAAAAAAAAAAAAACTGGCGGGGAAAGTTAATGGTAAGCATTACCCTATTGAGTTCCACAGCTCTTTTGTATCTCATTTTGCCAAATGTTGATCAGCCTGTTCCTTATTTTATCTATGCTGTCCTTAGTTTCTAGTTAAGATCCTTTTGTGCTGACCTAAGTCCCACAATGTCCCCCAGCCTATGGGCCATTTTCTTCTTTTTAATGCAGTCTTTAATTCCCTGTCACAGTTTGTTGTTCGGGTACCACTTAACGACTCTCTGAAGTATAATTTAATCCACACAGAGGGAAATGTATGCAGTAATTGATTTAGTAACCATGTCTATGTTTGCATCCTGACAAAAATGTACCAGTCCGTGCAGAGAAAACATTCTGGATTTGCTGCACTTATTTCAACAGCTAGGAGTCTGATACAAAGCTAGAAGACATTGTTGAATAAAGTCATTATTTTGTTTGTTTTTTGCGCACAAAACATATTCTCGTCACTTTATAAAATTAAAGTTGAACCACTGGAGTCACATGGACGATTTTAAAAATGTCTTTACTACCTTTCTGGACCTTGAAAGTGTTAATTAAATTACGGTCTGAGGGTGAATGATTAATGACAGAATTAACATTTTTGGGTGAACTAACCCTTTAACAGAAAGCAAATTGCACTGACAGTTCTTAAAATATGTCAGTGCCATTGTTTTTCTCAAGATTCACACCAGTAATGCGATTTTCTAAGGCATATTTATAAAAGCTACTTAAATGTCCTAATTGAACTAAGGTCTAATCGTGGCTTAATCTAAGCCCTGTCTGAGAAACCTGGCCATAGAGTATTTGTAGAATACTGCTAGAGAAACTAATTCAATAAATGGACTATTTTTATAATAAAATCTGCCTTCTGTGTATGCTGTTTGAGCATAAACAACATCTGCAAAGTTACGATGCTCAAAGTTCAATTCAAAGGGAGATCTTTTATTTTACAGAAATCGCTTTTTAAGAACTAAAACAAATGGCTGGTAGGGACTACAATGAGCTTCTTTAGCTTCTATAATTATATAATGTGTGTGCTTGCAAATCGCCTTTCTGAATGTGCTAATGTGGCTAAAGCTACCATTGTCTCTTACTGTTCACAGAGACCGAAGCTTGTTATTTTTAACCCGAAAACGCTCAACGCTTACAAAATTCAGACGTGTAATTTTATTACTTCTTAAATATAAAACGTCTCGTTTACGTATGGTAACCCTCGTTCCCTGAAGGAGGGAACGGAGACGTACGTCGGACGTACCGACGAATTGGGATCACTTCTGGGAGCCCCTATCAGCTTCAAGCTATTTAGAACCGGCCAATGAACAATTGGCGTGCGAGATTTGCATCTCGCGCTCCGCCCCGCGCCACGGGTATAAACAGGAAGTGAGAGCGAATGCACGCTGTTTTTCACTGAGGAGCCAAACTGAGTGGCTCGGGCCTGCAGTGATGGTACAGCAACTGTGGCGACGGGACGTACATCTCCGTTCCCTCCTTCAGGGAACGAGGGTTACCATACGTAACCGAGACGTTCCCTTTCAGTCGGTCACGTTCGACGTACGTCGGACGTACCAACGAATTGGGATCCCTTTGGAAAACTCCATAGTTACTACCACTTCCAGAGCCCAGCGATGAGCCCCTCAGACCCCGATCTGATGCGGGCGGGGAAATTCACGCAGGCAGAGTCAAAGCTGCTATTCCGCAAGACCCACTCAGCTGACTGTATTGGATAACGCTGGGAAAGCGTGCCTGTGAAGGCCGCTGCGGAAGCCACATCATGCCCAGAGGGAGTTAACATGTGGAAAATACACGTATGGGCTGGCCGTGGGCAGCACAACATACGGAAGTCCCAGGGGTGGCCCCGGCCAATTAGAGGAGGGGGACAACACCTTTCTGAGACAGCAGAGGAGACTCTGCCGAAGGAAAGACACAGGCTCGCCGTAGGGAGCCGTACCGTTGAAGAATACATATATGGGACCGCCGATGGGGTCACAACATATGGAACCCAGCCTAACACAAGTTCCACCAATGCATACGAGTGTTAGACCTGGCGTCAAACGGTCCGCCACGTCCGACTGCCGCGGGTTGCTGAGGACTCAACAGGGTTCGCCATTCTGGGGAACTCGACTGGAGCAGATAAGCGCACGTATCCGTACCATGAGGGAGGGAATGGCGCAGCAAGCCGCCACTAGAACGGGCACTTCGGTGTTACTGACTATGGGAAGTGAGCACACAGGAAGATACCGGCTCTACACGGAGGCTATAAAATCTAGCGAATGTGTTAGGTGTCGCCCAGCCCGCAGCTCTACAAATATCTGTCAGCGAGGCGCCACGAGCCAGCGCCCAGGAAGAAGCAACACCCCTAGTGGAGTGGGCTCTTAACCCGAGCGGGCAAGGCAAGTCTTGGGACTCATACGCCAAAACGATGGCATCCACTATCCAGTGGGCCATCCTCTGCTTGGAGACAGCCTTTCCCTTCTGCTGTCCTCTGTAACAGACGAAGAGCTGCTCTGAGGACCTGAAGCTTTGCGTTCTGTCCACATAAGTCCGGAGAGCACGGACGGGACAGAAAAAAGCTAGGGCTGGGTCTGCCTCCTCCAAAGGCAGCGCTTGCAGGCTCACCACTTGGTCCCGGAAGGGAGTAGTGGGAACCTTGGGCACATATCCAGGCCGGGGTCTCATGATCACATGAGAGTTACCGGGCCCGAATTCCAGGCACAATTCGTCGACCGAAAATGCCTGCAGGTCCCCTACCCTCTTGATGGAGGCCAATTCAGTCAGGAGTATTGTCTTTAACGACAAGATCTTTAACTCTGCTGACTGCAAAGGCTCAAAGGACGCTCTCTGCAGTGCAGTTAGCACCAGAGACAAGTCCCAAGAGGGTATAGAGGGAGGGCGAGGCGGATTTAGTCTCCTCGCCCCCCTTAGGAACCTGACGATCAGATCGTGCTTACCTAAAGATTTTCCATCTACTAGATCATGATTAGCGGCGACAGCGGCAACATAGACTTTGAGGGTGGAGGGAGACAGCCTTCGCTCCAACCCATCTTGTAGAAAGGAAAGCACAGACCTGATCGAACATCTTCGGGGTTCTTCTCGGCGAGAAGAGCACCAGTCGACGAACAGGTTCCACTTCAACGCATAGAGGCGCCTCGCAGAGGGGGCTCTAGAGGAAGCGATGGTGTCAACTACCGCTTGCGGTAGGTCACCTAGAACCTCCGTGTCCCGTCCAGGGACCAGACATGGAGTTTCCAGAGGTCCGGACGCGGATGCCATAGGTGCCCCGTCTCTGAGTTAGGAGATCCTTCCTCAGAGGAATGGGCCAAGGAGGTGCTGTCGCGAGGAGCACCAGTTCCGGGAACCAAGTCCGGTTGGGCCAATACGGAGCGACCAACAGGACTTGCTCCTCGTCCTCCCTGACCTTGAACAGTGTTTGTACAAGAAGGCTCACTGGGGGAAACGCATATTTGCGTTGGCCCCGGGGCCAGCTGTGTGCCAGGGCATCCGACCGGAGGGTCCCCTTGGTCAAGGAATAGAACCACTGGCAGTGGGTCGTCTCTGGGGAGGCAAACAGGTCTACCTGTGCGGCCCCAAAACGACTCCAGATCAGCTGGACCGCCTGGGGATGGAGTCGCCATTCTCCCGAGAGCACTGGCTGTCGTGAGAGCTCGTCGGCTGCACGATTGAGCAGGCCCGGAATGTGAATGGCACGAAGCGACCTCAAATGCTTCTGACTCCATAAGAGGAGATGGCGGGCGAGTTGTGACATGCGACGGGAGCGTAGACCACCCTGTTTGTTGATGTATGCTACGGCCGCAGTGGTGTCCGTACGGACCAGAACGTGCTTGCCTCTGAGCGGAACTTTGAAGCGGCTGAGTGCAAGACGAACTGCTAACAACTCGAGGCAATTGATATGCCATTGCAGTTGAGGCCCCGTCCACAGACCGAAACTGCAAGCCCATTGTACGTGGCACCCCAGGCCATGGGTGAAGCATCCGTGGAGACAACGGAGTGCCTGGACACTTGTTCTAGGGGAACTCCCGTCCGTAGAAACGAAGGGTCCGACCACGGACTGAAGGTTTGGCGGCACCTTGGAGTCACTTGGACGCGGAGGGATCCTCTGTGCCACGCCCATCTCGGGACTCGGTCGTGTAGCCAGCGTTGAAGCGGTCTCATATGAAGCAATCCCAACGACGTTACTGCGGCTGCGGATGCCATATGCCCCAGGATCCTCTGAAATTGTTTCAGTGGTGCCGCTGTCCTGCCTCTGAACGAATTCAGGCAGTTCAACACTGACTAGACGCGCTCCTCAGTGAGGCGCGCTGTCATGGTGACCGAGTCTAGCTCCATACCGAGAAAAGAGATCCTCTGTGTAGGACAGAGTTTGCTCTTCTCCCAGTTGACCCGAAGTCCCAACTGGCTGAGGTGACTGAGCACCCTGTCCCTGTGTTCGCACAACTGCTCTCGCGACTGGGCAATGATCAGGCAGTCGTCGAGGTACTTGAGAATGCGAACACCATGCTCTCTCTTGGGAGCAATGGCCGCCTCCGCCACCTTCGTAAAGACGCGGGGCGACAGGGACAGGCCGAAGGGTAAGACGCGGTAATGATATGCCCGTCCCTCGAACGCAAAGTGCAGAAAGGCCCGGTGTCGAGGGAGAATCGAGACATGAAAGTACGCGTCCTTCAGGTCGATCGCTGCAAACCAATCTTGGGGATGGATGCACCTGAAGATGCGTTTCTGCATTAGCATTCTGAATGGCAGCCTGTGAAGGGACCGGTTCAAGAACCGCAGATCCAAGATCGGCCGTAACCCGCCGCCTCATATCGGCTGGAGGGACCGGCTCTATCGCGTCCTTCGCCAGTAGGACTGCGATCTCCGACCTGAGCACGGGGGCATTCGCCTCCACTACTGTCGTGAAGTGAACGCCCCTGAACTTGGGGGGACGCCGGGCGAACTGAATCGCATAGCCGAGTCTGATGGTACAGAGGAGCCACCGAGACGGGCTGGGAAGCACTAGCCAGGCGGGGCAGCGAGGCGGAACGCAGGGATCCGGCTCGGACGGCACGGGAGCGGCCCGAAGCGGTATCTGAGTGTGCTGTGCAACACTTACCTGCATCCGCGGAGGGGACGTGCGAGCGTGGGGAGGCCGCTTGAGTGCGTCCCCACAGCCGGCGTCCCCTGCTGGCGAAGGGAGAGGTACCTGAGGGTGGCGAGGCATGGGAGCGTCGACCACCGTCAAGCGCGCTCTCTTGGCACCCAGAGATATTGGAAACTGCTCTTTTACTGAAGTTTTGGGTACCGCTGGCGCTGGGGCCAGCGGCGGAACATAAATTAAACTGGAACAAAAGATTCTCCCCCGGCCCTCCTCCGGGGGAGGGAGTGGTGCTGCAGCCATCTCCCGAAGAGCAGTTTCCTCCATCTCTGGGCGGCCCATCTCAGGGTTGCTTGTGACGACGCTTGCCACCTGGCTTGGCAGCGGCCTGAGCGGGCTGGACATCCTTCCCACGACCGGCCCCACGCCGTCGGCTGGTGGAAGGCTGCTGCGGTGCCTTGGCGGGGGCGGAGGCGGCAGCGGGCGGACGTCCTTGGCGACGAGCAGTCGGAGGCGGCGCCACCGGCGGCTGGGTGGAGGCAGCAGCAGGCCGCCAGGGCAGGATGTGTTTGATGGCAGAACTGCTGGGCAAAGCTCTCGACCTCGTCGCCGAACAACCCGGCCAACGAAATGGGGGAGTCCAGGAACCAATACTTGTCTGTCACCCTCATGTCGGCTAGGTTGAACCATGACACTCCTGGACCACAAGCGTGGACATCGCCTGACCGATGGAATGGGCGGTGACTTTTGTCGCTCGGAGGGTGAGGTCCGTCGCCATCCGGAGCTCCCGGAGGAGCTCTGGGTCAGGCCTACCCTCGTGCATGTCCATGAGTGCCTGGGCCTGGTGGACCTGAAGCAACGCCATGGCATGCAAGGCAGACGCAGCCTGTCCGCAAGCCTTGTAAGCCTTCCCAGTCAGACCGGAGGAGAACTTACAGGCTCGGGACGGGAGATGCGGGTCACCACGCCAGTTAGAGGTGGTCGCTGGACACAGTTGCATCGTGACGGTGCGCTCAACTGGCGGGATCCCCGCGTACCCCTTGGCTGGTCCGCCGTCGAGGGTAGTGAGGGGGGAGGAGTCACTCGGCCGGTTTCTGGCAGAAAAATGTGCCGTCCACGACCTGGTGAGCTCCTCATGCACCTCCAGGAAGAATGGTGTCTAAAAGCGACAGCGCACAGGGTTTAGTGCAGCCCGTGCCTGTACTCAAAGAAAAAACGGCCACACGAACCGACAGGTTGCTGTGAAAACAGCAGTTTTTTCTCTTCTCCAGAGCAGCAGTGAGCACCGCGATCCCGCTGAAGTGTGCCGTCTCTCCAACACGCGTTGATTCCCGATCTCCGGTCTTCTCAATAACTCTAGTTTTTGCTAGAGAGGGAAACTAATGACTTAGCTCTGATCTCTGTGAATACAGAGACAATGGTAACTTTAGCCACTGTATAGCATCCTAACCAGCACATTCACAGAGGCGATTTGTGTACATTCACAAAATATAACGTGCAGTACTCACGTTCTGAAAATGAAGTTGGTCAAACAGTTGGTATTTATCCATCTTTGCGAATTCCTCTCGCTGTGTGAGGTTCTCCACACTCCAGTTGTTGTTGTCCTTTATCTAAACTAGCGAGCTGTAAAGGCTCCGCCCCATTCTGAAAAGGGGGCGTGGAGTAGCAGCTCATTTGCATTTAAAGAAACACACAAAAACTGTGTGTTTTTGCTGCCACCCAAATAGGGGCTTTCAAAACATCCTATAATAAATAGTCAGTGTATTTTAAGCTGAAACTTCATAGAAACATTCTGAGGACTCCATGAGATCAGCTCGGGACATCCCTAGTTTGTACAATGTAGGGTCATGGAAAAGAAAATCCTGTTTACAATTTTATTTTCAGAAATGTATTAAATTACTGTTGAGATGAATTATGATCTGAGGAAGCATCCTACTTTCCTGCAAAGACTGAGAATAAGAAGACCAAGTTGCTCAGGAGTACATGCGGATGGGGAAAAAAGGGATCCACATTGGGAGTGCTCCAGGCACAGACATCGCCTAAGGCTATGAGAGCGGGAGCTAGAGACTCAATAGAGACTGGCTTCAGTTTCATCACACACAGAGACTCCAAAGGGTTCATGTTCCAGTGGGACAATGATCCCCAGAGGACAGCTCACAGCAGCAGCTTCAACTCAATCTTTTACCGCCTCCTTAGCGTCAATCTGTCATCATCTCTGTAATCTAGAGAAGTGGTTTGCAGCTGTAGATTGAGCTAAGGGAAAAAGTTGCTATAATACCTACGGGTGGCAGATAAACTGGTTATATACACCGGTCACTTTTTAATCAATTGAAATTCAAGCATCATTTATTTGAGTTTGCACCTTTGCACTTTATTTCAATAGTCCACTTCCGATATTCTACTAACTATAAGTAACTTTGCAACTACGTCAACTAACTTTCATTAATTTGCAACTACATGTCTACTAACTCGTATTAGTAGACTGTTAGTAGAATATGTTGACATGGAACTGCAAAGTTATGTATAGTCAGAAGAATGTCTGTTGGGGAGCATCAAAATAAAGTGTTATCTTTGAATCTTTATATTGAGTTATCAAGAGCTGCATGCAAAAAAAAAACAACAACAAAAAAAACATGCATAGTCAATTCTCAAACAAATGGTAACTGTAATTGACTTTTAACAATAATGTATAACCTATTTATTTATAAATTTGAAACAGCTTTTTTGTGACACTTTACAATAAGGTCTAATTAGTTACTGTTAGTTAATGCAATAACTAACAATATTAACAATGCACAATATATTTGATTAGTATAGTATGTTAAAAAATGGAACTCTATTAAAGTGTGAGTGATTTTATATAAGCTACTTATATTGGCCAACTATACTATTCTAACCAAAGACTATAACGGTACAATGGTTTTATATTGTACCATTGTTGTTGATTTGATAATGGAATTTTCAATTATTCATGAGTAGTTTATCACTCAAAAAATAATTAGTAATTAGTTTAATTAATCTCAGACAGAGGTTGTTTTTAATATCTATGGAGAAAATTGATTGGGAAAAATAGAAGGCAGCTGAAAAAAGTAACTATTTTACTATATATGGGCCATATTCCTATCTGAGCTATATTCATATCTCAGTGCATTTTTGTCTTATTCCAGACATACACTCACCTAAAGGATTATTAGGAACATCTGTTCAATTCTCATTAATGCAATTATCTAATCAACCAATGCTTCAGTGCATTTAGGGGTGTGGTCCTGGTCAAGACAATCTCCTGAACTCCAAACTGAATGTCAGAATGGGAAAGAAAGGTGATTTAAGCAATTTTGAGCGTGGCATGGTTGTTGGTGCCAGACGGGCCGGTCTGAGTATTTCACAATCTGCTCAGTTACTGGGATTTTCACGCACGACCATTTCTAGGGTTTACAAAGAATGGTGTGAAAATGGAAAAACATCCAGTATGCAGCAGTCCTGTGGGTGAAAATGCCTTGTTGATGCTAGAGGTCAGAGGAGATTGGGCCGACTGATTCAAGCTGATAGAAGAGCAACTTTGACTGAAATAACCACTCGTTACAACCGAGGTATGCAACAATGCATTTGTGAAGCCACAACACGCACAACCTTGAGGCGGATGGGCTACAACAGTAGAAGACCCCACCGGGTACCACTCCACTACAAATAGGAAAAAGAGACTACAATTTGCACAAGCTCACCAAAATTGGACAGTTGAAGACTGGAAAAATGTTGCCTGGTCTGATTGCCTGGTCTCGATTTCTGTTGAGACATTCAGTTGGTAGAGTCAGAATTTGGCTTAAACAGAATGAGAACATGGATCCATCATGCCTTGTTACCACTGTGCAGGCTGGTGGTGGTGGTGTAATGGTGAGGGGGATGTTTTATTGGCACACTTTAGGTCCCTTAGTGCCAATTGGGCATCGTTTAAATGCCATGGCCTACCTGAGCATTGTTTCTGACCAAGTCTATCCCTTTATGACCACCATGTACCCATCCTCTGATTCAATTCAATTCAATTCAAATTTATTTGTATAGCGCTTTTCACAATACACATTGTTTCAAAGCAGCTTTACAGAAAGTGCATTTCATAGATGAACAGTATAAAAAATGTTAGAAAGACAATGTTAAAGAATAATGTTCGAAAAAGTTAATCAGTCGTGTATTAATTTAGGCCATAACAACGCTGGCGTTGAGTCGTCTCTTCACAGGCGTGGAGTCGTCTCATCACAGGTGTTGGGGCATCCAAAGTCACTCTGATGGTTACTTCCAGCAGGATAATACACCATGTCACAAACCTCGAATTATTTCAAATTGGTTTCTTGAACATGACAATGAGTTCACTGTACTAAAATGGCCCTCACAGTCACCAGATCTCAACCCAATAGAGCATCTTTGGTATGTGCGGAACGGGAGCTTCGTGCCCTGGATGTGCATCCCACAAATCTCCATCAACTGCAAGATGCTATCCTATCAATATGGTCCAACATTTCTAAAGAATGCTTTCAGCACCTTGTTGAATCAATGCCACGTATAATTAAGGCAGTTCTAAAGGGGAAAGGTGGTCAAACACAGTATTAGTATGGTGTTCCTAATCAGTGTTGGGGAAAGTTACTTTTAAAAGTAATGCATTACAATATTGAGTTACTCCCCCAAAAAGTAACTAATTGCGTTACTTAGTTACTTTTTATGGAAAGTAATGCGTTACGTTACTTTTGCGTTACTTTTCTGTTACTTTTTCTTAACTGGCTGAGGCTTGAAGTTCTTGTACTAGTGTTTAACACAGTAATGCATTCAACAACAGCCTATATAACATACCTTAATTTTCATTTAAAAACACATATATTGAATAATAATATAGAATATTATATTCTGAGAACGTCCTGATCACAGTGCCATATAAAAGATCTATAACAGATTATTAAAAGTAATGTGTTTGTTACTTTTGTACTTTTTGTGTGGGTAGATTATGGACTGCATATTCTATAAATTCTGTAAATTCACTGTCCATAGTGATAATAAGAGTGTAATATTAGTTAGATAATTGCCATTATGAATTAAGTTATATTAGAGCAAAATACATACATTGACATACATATTTAAATGTTTATTAACATATTAAAGAACAAGATGATACTAGAGAACAAACATCACCAATTAAACATAAATATGTCAGCTATAAAATTTGATGAATTTCACATGGCCTAAACAAATGCATAAGTTGATTCCAATAGACCAAAACTCTTGAGTTTTGTCCTCAAATCAAAATTAATTTAGTGCAAAAAAGGCACAGAAGCAAAAAAGGCACAGAAGTTGCAGATCACTTCTGCAATGCAATGCAAAAAAAGAGAGATTTACCTTAATGTTATGTTAGAGTATTATCTTTATATTTAGAGTTCACTATTTCATCTGGGTTTTATTTCAAAGTAACGATTGTAGCGCAGCAGGAGCAGTTTCTCAAAACGCTGGTCTGTGAGACGGTTTCTTTTTGGGGTGAGGATGAGACTTCCAATACTAAACAGCCTCTCAACTGGCGCACTGGAAGGTGTTGCTGTGTTGGCTTTTAAGAAGATCTTCAAAATCCTGGGGAAGTCATGTAAATTTCCCATATCAGCTGATTTCAGGTATTCACAAATCTCCATGTCCACAGTAGTTGCTTGTTCGTCATGTTGATTCTTCTCTTCAGGAAATGCGAAGAAGTCATTTTCATGGTCTCTGCTTTCAGGAGACGGCAGTGGCTCTTTCTGTGGTATCTCAATGGTGAGAACACGACACTGCGCTGCCAGAATCATCTTGATGTTGTCTTTTCTTGTTTCATCCCTCAGCCATCGCAACTTGAATTTTGGCAGGGTTACCGCAGCAAGCAAAGCTTCATCACTGTCAAGGATGGAGCTAAACCGTGTCTTGATAGCCTGCAAGAGAATGTTATATAGGTTACACAGTTTATAAACTAATAGATATGCATTCATATCAGAATAATTAAATTTATGTCAGAAAAAAGTTAGTAGAATTTAACTTAAAGGGATAGTTCACACAATTTTAATTAGCCCATGATTTACTCACCGTCAAGTCATCCTACCTAGACGAATAAAATCAGACTTATATTAAAAATGTCCTGGCTAATCCAAGCATTATAATGGCAGCCCAAAAGCTTGAAAGAGCCAGGACATTTATTAAAAAACTCTGATTGTGTTAGTCTGAAAGCAGAAAGTCATATACACCTAGGGTGGCTTGAGGGAGTGTAAATCATAAGGATGATGTTCATTTTTGGGTGAACTGCTCCTTTAACAAAAGATACATAAACATATTGACTTGAATGCGCTGACACTATTGTATGAGAACTGAACTAAGCTGAATGATGACATCAATGTTTTCTGCAGAGCTGCTTTAAAGCTATATTGAGCTCATATTACAGCTTTAATTTTATTCTGTTTGCACCAATCAGTGAATCATTATTTTCCAGTTATCACTGTAACGCTGCTTTGAAACAATCTATAATAATAAAGTAGTAATATAAATATAGTAATAAAAGTGACTAGACAAAACAAAAGTACAATAATAATAAGACAATATTGAACAGACTTACTTGGACTATGAGGTCAGGGAGGTCAGCCATCATATGAGAGAGGCCCTCTTTCAGTGCCAAGATTTTGGCCATCAGGATTTCAAGGGTAGGTTGAAGGGTCCCATAGAAACAGTCATCTTCACCTTGAAGTATATCCAATGCCATACAGACAGGCTTCAGAACCTTGCAGTAGTCTTTAAGGAACTGATACTCTCTCTCCGTAATGCATCTGATGTCCAGGCGAGTGCAAAGTTGATTGAGGTCCACAAAGGGAATGTCTGTGACTCTGCTAAGCGCATCATGAAACGAGTTCCACCTTGTAGTTGAAGGGACCAGCAACTTCCTTTTGCTGAATTCCTCCAGGCTCTCTGATGCCACAGTTGATCGACTAACTTTTGACCACAAGGCTGAACACTTTCCAGTTGCACTCCTGTACAATGCTTTGCAATCTGCCTTTGCCGTCAAAAATTTTACTACGTCGTTAGTGCATATAAGGTTAAGGGTGTGGGATGCACACCTGTGATGCGGAGGAAGAACATACTTTTCGCTGGTCTCAGTGTCATCACGTAAAACTTTGTGTAAATCCGTGAAGATTACCTCATCTTCATTATTCTCTGCTTCATCGTCATCATCAGCTTGAAACATTCTGAATGCTTTAACAAAGTTTGCGCCATTGTCAGTTACAGTGGCAGTTATCTTACCACAAAGAGCAAACGAGCTGTGAATTTGCTCTATGTCCGCTGCGATGGCATCATACGTGTGTCTCCCACGAAATCGCCTGCAGGCGATTGCAGCTTTTTGGCGATGCAGAGTAGCAGGATCGATCCAGTGTACAGTAATTCCCAGAAAACTTTTATTCTGAGCGGTCCATAGATCTGCAGTGGTGGAAACATATTCCAGGTCGGCAAAAGTTGTCTTCAGGTCTGTCTCCATGTCCATATACGCCTTGTCTAAAAAGCTAGCAAAAGTTTTGCGATCGGGCAGCACGACCCCCGGCCTTTTCCCTGTCACAGAGATTTTGCTGATGATATTGCGAAATGTGGGCGCCTCCACAGTGGACAGTGGCTGCATCTCCTCAACAATAAAAGCAGCAACCAATTTGTTCAGTTCAGTCGAGCTGATTGTTTTACCTGGTGGTGAACTGAAATCAAGCTTTTGTTGTTTCGCTTGAGGCGGGGTGCAGGTATCATTGGGCTCTCTCGCTTCCAACTCTGTTGTGCTGTGCTTCGCATGCAAATGTTTTTTTAAATTTGAAGTGGTGTTTTTTGCAGTTGACAAGAGCTTTTCACCTGCACATAATCTGCACTTAACAAGTACCCCCTTCTCCTTTTCTTTGACGATTTCAAAATAATGACAATACTTCCATCGCAGTAATGTAACGTTACAGCTCTGGCCTGCCATCTTCGTTTCTGACTAGCGTCTGTTCCCGCGCACGTACGCGTGCGTGATTCTACGACTACGTTCATTTTAATTCAGTACTTTATTTTTTTTAATGCACATTAATTAAACAAAAAAGTAACTCGCATTACTTTTTTAAAAAAGTAACTCAAATATTAATGTGTTAATTTATAAAGTAATGCATTACTTTACTCGTTACTCCATAAAAGTAATATTATTACGTAACGCACGTTACTTGTAACGCGTTACCCCCAACACTGTTCCTAATAATCCTTTGTGTATGTAATATTGCATATTCAAAAGTAAAAAACAAACAAACAATTATATCAGCTTTTTCCTTATGGTTATTCATTTTGATGTACACAACCTCACTTGTTCTTGCCACAACTTAACCATAAAAAATATTGTAGCAACAGTAAAGAAATTCTTTCCAGTATCTTACATCTTAAACATGTTATATTTTAATAATTCAGTGCTTGCAATTTGCCAAACAAAAATTACTTCCTTATTTTTTTTCTTTTAACGAAAAAGTAATTTCTTTATAGTGTTGTTTGTCAACTCTCTTACAGACAAATTAAGCAATGTGTAAAAATAACATTAGTAACAGAGTTGACAATTTTAAATGTTTTAGCCCAAAACTCCACTTGCTAGCATAGATGCTAAGAGAACATGCCAATAATGAAATCATGATTAAAAGACTTGTAAGCAACCCACTGTGTGATCAGTGATATATTTAGTTTTCCTTTTGATATTATGGTAACAATTTTGATGTTTTACAAAATAACTTTTGGTGTAAGAACCAGTGTAAGTTTTTACATTAAAATATTTTCTCAGAAAGAGCATGTATACCTTTCAGTGCTTCAGATTAGGGCTGCACAATTCATTGAAATCGAACCGCAATCGAGATTTGGCTTATGTGCGATTATGAAAGCGCAAAGGCTGTGTTAGTGAAGAGTGGCTCTGTGATCAGTAGCCTAGTAGAGGGGTTTTCAAACTTTATGATGCCAAGGACCCCCGAATATGATGAACCTTTTATGAGGGACCCCCTTCCTATAATCCAATTTGTGTTTTCTGTATGGTTTTGTTTGCAGGTGTGCTGTTTAGTGGGGATGTGGTTTTCCACCTGAAGCTCATTCTCTTACCCTATAAAACCAGCAGCGATATGATTGCAAAGGGGGGCCCATGATGTGACTGCACTTGACATCCTGTTGTTTTTGTTTGTTATATTAATTTGGTTGCATCCATTCAGATCCCAAGCTTACGTTATGATGCCATGCATGCTCTCACTACTGACTTACACTAATACTGATTACTGATTGATTATACATTTGTTTATTATGCTGTTTCATTTAATAAACTCTTTTTCGCTACTTGCTGAGCGTTCCGTTACAATTCATGTTACAATTGTGAGCCGGTTATAACAGCAGCCAATGGAAATGCTTCTCCATCGGTGCACATCTTATTCCTCACAGAACTTCAAAACAGACCGCTTGAGGTAAATGATCTGGAATGATGAACTGTGATTTTGAACAAAAATATGAATAGAAACCGTTACTTAAGCAGATGCCCTAAGAGAAACTTTGAAATAGATAAAGCTGTGTTAACCTACCTGAAATTATCCTGTCTATAAATATAATAATAATAATACATATATTATCATCTAAAAATGATCCGGACCTGAAAGGAGCTTGAATTTCCGTAATGTATCAAGTGAAAACAGTAACAGATCCAGAAATGCACACTGTAATCCAGAAATACACACGAGATATGCACAAAACACACACAAATGGCGACCCATGCTGGTCAAAACTGTAAATGTAATGAAAACACAGGCCAAGCATGTAGTAGATACCTGAACAATAAAAATAAGAATTAAAAGGGATTTAAAAAAAAAAGAAGAATGGTAAAATAAGTTTAATTGTAGCCTAGCTGTGAGGTAATCCATTTAGGCTAAACTCTTAGCAAATAGTATTTTATTTCAAATATGCACATATTCACTAATATGTCAATAGTGCAAAACATGTCTTATAACATTTTAATAAAATATGGAGAAATTCCATAAAAAAATATGAACAGTTTACATCACTGTATTATTACTGTGGGTCATTGAATACATCTATCGTAAACAATCGCCACATATTAAATGTTTAGCTAATTATACCCCACTACGCACCCCAAAAATGATAAGTCATTTGTATTGTTATGATAATGATAATGTTATGAAAATGATTTTATGTCATTATTTTATAAACCAAAAAAAAGAAATAAACTAATATAGTATATTTCAGCCATTTTGGCCTGCTTATGCTGTGATTATACGGTATTGTACTGTAATATCTATATTGATATTACTGCTAAATATTACTATACTTTTCAAATTAATTACTACTAATAATATTATATTAGAATTACCGGTATACAATTTGTATTACAGTATATGAATCTATATGACGTAATATTATAATACTACTTCAGTATACCTGCTAATCAAAAGACAATCCAAACAATGTTCTTGTCAAAAATATTTTTTATTCAATCAATTAAACTGTTAAAACCATTTTATTTAAAACCATTGCATGTTAAGTTCATCAGCAATTTACAGGTATGGCTGTTAACCCTCCACTAACTTAATCCATTTAGTATGCACACTATCCACCAATTGCAATACCTGAGAACTGGACTTTGCATCGCTGCAGTATACATATTCACGCACACTTTTTCTTCATATTCCCCACTCTCGGTCTACTGTATGTCAATTGCCCTGTTATGTTATGACATGTGTTACTGTTGATCTCTTGCACTTTATGAAAATGCACTGTCGATTGATGCACTTATGTAATCTCGTTGTACTAACAATGACAATAAATTATTATTATTATTATTATTATTATTATTATTATTATTATTATTATTATTATTATTATTATTATTATTATTAAAGGGTTAGTTGACCCAAAAATGGAAATTCTGTCATTTACACAATTTCAAGTTGTTTCAAACCAGTATACGTTTCTTTCTTCTGTTGAATACAGAAGAAGATGTTTTTAAGAATGTTGGTAACCAAACAGTTGAAGTAGCCATTGATTTCCATAGTAGGAAAAAAATACTATGAAAGTCAATGGGTGCCATCAACTGTCTGATTACCAACATTCTTTAAAATATCTTCTTTTGTATTCAACAGAAGAAAGAAACGTATACTGGTTTGGAACAACTTGAAGTTGAGTAAATTACAGAATTTTCATTTTTGGTACAACTATCCCTTTATGTGTGCACAAATGTAAATTAAACAAAAACATACAAGAAAAGGGTTGGGTAAATTTCCATGCAAACTCCATCAAGGACTTAAACTATTGGCATGGGTTGATGGCCGTCACCTTCCTCTTGGTCCTCTTGGTTCCCTTTCTGGCAGTACACTTCACTATCTGTCGGGCATTTCCATCTCCAGGGTTGATTCTGACCAGGAACCTGTTAGCAACATCATACCAGTCAATAAATATGCTTTAAAAAAAGACTAATGCACTTAACCTTGTCCTCAAATTCTTCCCGTCCTCCAACTTTTAATTCTTACTCAACTGTTGCACACCTGATTTAATTACAATACAAAAGTAAAATGCAGAAAGAAATTCACTTGCCTCTGAACAAGCTCTAGTCAAGAGAACATTTCCTTCAACAGATATCATCCACCTGGATGCTGTCATGATTGAATGTCCTGAAAATGAAAGAATGCAAAGTTAATTACCTACAGTATTTTATTCTGAAAACAACCTTATGTCAACAAAGTCCAAGCATGACTTTGAAATCCAGAAATCACAATATATGATTGTTTAACTATTTATTTGTATGATACAGCTGCAAATAAGTATTTGAACACCTGTCTATCAGCTATAATTCTGACCTCAAAGACCTGTCAGTCTGCCTTTAAAATGTCCACCTCCACTCCATTTATTATCCTAAATTAGATGCACCTTTTTGAGGTCGTTAGCTGCATAAAGACACCTCTCCACCCCATACAATCAGTAAGAATCCAATAGGGCTGTAATCGCCCAGTCGATTAGTAGATTATTAGTCGATACGTTCTGGCTCGACCAAAATTCTGATTGAAATTCTCATTTCATCAGTTTTACCGCGCCGCGTTCATTTCATCAGGTGGAGAGCACTAATTGCTAATGGGGGTGTTTTCAGAACACCCCCTTGTTTCCATTTCTTTTGTATTAGCCCAACCCACTGGTGAAGAGAAGTCTCTCACTGGTCCTTTGTTTTTTATTCCCCGCTGGCTCAAACGCACGCCCATACTTGAGGAACGCCCATCAACATACACATGAGGGGAAGCGTCACAACACCACGCTTCAGTCGTGCTGTAAAAGTGGATCTGTACTGTCGGTTTTGCCGCGTTCATTTCTTCTGGTGGAAAGCACTAATTGCTAATGGGGCTGTTTTCAGAGCAGCCCTGTTTCACAGGTAACAGTCTGTCTTCAGAACACCCCTTGTTTCCACTTCTTTTGGATTAGCCCAACCCACTGGAGAAGAGAGACAGATTGAAGAAGGCTAGTTTGCTGTATATTATTTATTTAATTGGGAGAGCGTTTTTTCTGCTCTTGATCTGGCTTGTTTAATAAATATTCCTTTTATATTAAAGTGGACGTGCCTTTTGTGTTTAAGAGTAAAAGCTTTAAGTTAATAGTCTATTCGTGTCTCAGCCGCGAAGCTGAGCTGAGCTCCTGTTTGAGCTGCACAGAGCGGCTGAAATGATAGTGTCTGTCAGTTAGTATAATACATATGACAAAAACAATTGTCTAAATGATGTTGAATATTCCTCAAAAGTTCTTAGGATGATATCACTAGTTGACAACATAGTACTATATAATCATAGGCTATGATGGTGCACGTGATGCAACGCTGTCAGTGCCGAAAGACTGTGTCAGACTCATTTCAGTGCAAAATAATCAGGTCAAAAACGATTGAATATACTGCAAATAGCCTACTAGTTTTTTATGTTTATTTATAATTCATTTAGGCAGACAACAAGACTACCAAGTACTGCACACAGTGTGCAGCTAATTAATTTAACGTTTTTTTTCCTAACGTCATTTTTAGTTGATTTTTAGTCTAAAATTTCAGGACTTCAGTCGACCAAGATTTTCTTTGGTTGATTACAGCCCTAGAATCCAACTACTAACATGGCCAAGACCAAAGAGCTGTCCAAAGACACTAGAGACAAAATTGTACACCTCCACAAGGCTGGAAAGGGCTACAGGGAAATTGCCAAGCAGCTTGGTGAAAATGGAAGAAGCTAAACATGACTGTCAATCTCCCTCGGACTGGGGCTCCATGCAAGATCTCACCGTGGGGTCTCAATGATCCTAAGAAAGGTGATAAATCAGCCCAGAACTACACGGGAGGAGCTGGTCAATGACCTGAAAAGAGCTGGGACCACCGTTTCCATGGTTACTGTTGGTAATACACTAAGACGTTTGAAATCATGCATAGCACGTAAGGTTCCCCTGCTTAAACCAGCACATGTCAAGGCCCGTCTTAAGTTTGCCAATGACCATTTGGATGATCCAGAGGAGTCATGGGAGAAAGTCATGTGGTCAGATGAGACCAAAATAGAACTTTTTGGCCATAATTCCACTAAACGTGTTTGGAGGAAGAAGAATGATGTGTACCATCCCAAGAACACCATCCCTACTGTGAAGCATGGGGGTGGTAGCATCATGCTTTGGGGGTGTTTTTCTGCACATGGGACAGGGTGACTGCACTGTATTAAGGAGAGGATGACCTTAATTGGATGATGTATTGGATTGGATTGGATTATGTATTGCAAGATTTTGGGGAACAACCTCCTTCCCTCAGTTAGAGCATTGAAGATGGGTCGAGGCTGGGTCTTCCAACATGACAATGACCCAACGCACACAGCCAGGATAACCAAGGAGTGGCTCTGTAAGAAGCATATCAAGGTTCCGGCGTGGCCTAGCCAGTCTCCAGACCTAAACCCAATAGAGAATCTTTGGAGGGAGCTCAAACTCTATGTTTCTCAGCGACAGGCCAGAAACCTGACTGATCTAGAGAAGATCTGTGTGGAGGAGTGGGCCAAAATCCCTCCTGCAGTGTGTGCAAACCTGGTGAAAAACTACAGGAAACGTTTGACCTCTGTAATTGCAAACAAAGGCTACTGTACTAAATATTAGCTGTACAAACATCTGTGAGTGTTAAAAGTTATTTTTAAACAATTGAATTTTGTAGAATTGGGAAAAATTACTATTTAGCATTCTTTACCTTGTAGCCTAGAGTAAGGGAGCTTGTCGTTAACCAATTAAAATTTTTACAACATTTTTAGCATTTTTACTCCCCTTTACTATTAAAATTACGTTCATTTTTTAAAGTATGCCTCTATGATTTATAATGGAATCTGTTTCATGGAATCACCATTCTTCCCACTTGTCCTATTGCCCAGGTCTATAATCTTCAGCTGGCAGTAATGGAGGTCTGCAGGAAACTGCTGCAAGCTTTTTGAATGGCACAGACCATGATTACAATTGAAAATGGATAATTGAAATGTGTCTGGATAGCAGTTACGGTAAAACGTATGCCCTCTTTGTTATTCAAGTGTCAAGGTATGGGAAGACTTTTCAATTAAACTGTGTGGATTGTGGCCAACAAACAGGAGAAGAGTGCAAGGCTAACTACTGGCCTGACACTTGTCTGAGGTGGGAAGATTGATGGCGGCACTTTTAACAATTTAGAAGGGGCTCACCCTCCGTTAAAAAGAGAGCACTGAGGGAAATGTCAGCGAATGAAAGCAGGCAGCTCGGAAATCCTCAGTGGAACAACAGCAACATCGATCCAACAAAATCAGGAAAACAAGAGTGGGTATAGAAAAGCCGAAGACAAACAAGACCTTAAGTCTCTGGATTAAATTGAGGTTCAAATAATAATGCTTTTAAAACCTTAAACATGGAACTACGGAAAACACCACAGCTCTGTTCCAAAACCTGCTCTCGTGTAGCCAGATCTAAACAGCAAAAGGTCAACATTGCAGCTTTTTCTGGCCAGAACTGCCCACTTAAACAGAAAGAGACCACCTGACCAACATATAAAGCAAACCACCACATGGAATTTGTTTTCTATGTAGATGTGTCCTTCTCAGAAAGTAGTACACTTTAGCATACTTTATACTTATTATTGTAATATCATTTAAAATATTTTTCAGTGCAATCTGAATAGACACTTAATTGCATGTTATTTGAATGAAGTTATTTTAGTTTAAATTGATCTAAAATTAGTTCTTTTTTGACCCACTTAACCCTATAGTAGGCTACTGTTTGCGTGACAGAATTAATTTTAATTGTACTAAATATTTAAGTTTTTTTTTTTTCATTTCAATTAAATGATTGTATATATTTTAGTTTGATAATGTTGTTTTATTTAATATTTTGTATTTTTAGAGCAATTTATAGTACAAAATTATATTTATGCAGTAGTTATAATCTATTTATTCACTTTCTGAGTATGGCCCCGAAAATATTTCCAATTTAAACTCTCATAAATCTGGAATGCTTTTGAACACAGGCTTAAAGGTGCAGTGTGCATTATTTATCTATTGATCTATTGACAGAAATGCAATATAATATACATAAATTTGTGTTCAGTGGAGTATAAAGACCGTACATAATGGAGCGTTATGTTTTTATTACCTTAGAATGAGGCATTTCTATCTACACACACCATGGGTCCCCTTACAGTGAAGTCGCCATTTTGCACTGTCATATTTCTACAGTAGCCCTAAAGGGACAAACTGCTCTACAGAGCACTAGCTACTCTCTGCTGTCTCAGACGATGACATCTTTGCCCTGTGTCGGCCACCATAGCTTTGCTATGTGCTCATGAGCTGGCTTTTTTATTTTTTTATACTTGTCTGAGGTCAACTTATGACGTTTGTGTGGTTTTTACATTCAAAATCATCATAATGAATAAGTAATAGGCTGTTTTCTGCCTTGGTTTTGAGGCTCTTTTGATCGGGGCGGCTCCAACGTTCTTCTGAGCAGGTTCGGACACACTTAACACACTTCACACCACAGGAAAATCTGATAAGATAATCTTTAGAACCATCAAGATAATCGGGACATAGCTAGGATTGTCGGAAGGGGGGAAATCGGCCCAAAATCAGCCCGATTATCTTTTGGTGTGTACCCAGCATTAGGCGCAGTACCAAAAGTTTCCACTAGATGAAATCTGTTTCCCATTCATTTCCAATGCTGTCATTTTTGACCGCAAGCAATACAAGTAGGATACCCCTCCCCCATTAGATTTTAATTTAAACAATAGCCTGGGACCTTTTCAGTGTTCAGGCTGACGTATAACAATTGATCCCAAAATGAAGTTAGCATGTTGCTAAGCTAACCACGCTACATTTGTAAATACACATAAATATTCAGTTTTGGTATTTATGTTATTTTTAACGAAACTCTGCAGTATAACAAAATAAAATTATATGTTTGTGTAGCAGGCTACAGCTGTCTGGCCAAATGGCAATTCATTTGCAGTGCTGTGAGCCAATCGCGATGGTCGAGTCTCTATATATAAATCGGGACTTTTCGTTTGACAAGTTACGTCATCGACACGCGACTGTTGTCCTGTTTACCTGCCGGCCTATCTGTCTGATGTCTGTCTTGGTCTGCCTGGGTCATCTATTCGATCCTAGTGTTACCGGTAGGAAAAGCTCTGGTTCTTTGTTTCCACTCTTTTAACTTTATGACGGGCCTATAGGGAATGTTTTAATTTTAGAATCCCCGTTGCTGTAGTAGCCCTGTTAGCAGCTAAAGTTGTGCCCGGTTATTGGTGACCAGAGCCTGGGGCCGTGACTGGATGCTGTTTCACAAAGGTATGTGACTACGATAATCATTAGATAAATGTTACGGTGAGATGTGTTTACAAGTAGACACTTTTTGTATTTCAGGGAAGGCTTTATAGCCGGGGTGTAGCGGCCAGTGGGCGACATCAGCGCCGAACGCCTGCTGCTTTGCTTACGTTTTTATTCCGATTTGTTTACGTATATAATTGGCTCATGTCAACAACTGTGGCTGCCTTTTTCACCCGGGACCTAGAATAAGTGGAACCGAGGTTTGCTTACATTAATCGGCAGCTTCCTGGTGAGCTCGGTCTTCCTGTTATACCGTGAACTGGTTTCATTCAGCATCATATGACCAGTTTCATGGTTTAAGTGTGGAGTGTTGGATGGACTGACACCATTAACTGTTATTATTTTGGTCTATATTTTATAGGCTCAGTGTTTTGTGTGTTTATTTAAACTCTTGTAGGGAGGCGTTTTGTTTGCTGCTGATATACAAGAGTATTATTCTGATTCATTTGGGTTGATTATTGATTTGTTTTGTTTTGTCTACCCCGATCAAAGGTCGTTAAGCCAGACGGCATTTTTTGCCCCATTGTGCTGGCTGGGCTATGATAGTTTGTTTGTTTAATTTGTATTTTGCTTTGTGATTCAATTGCTATCCATATCTTTAACCCTAGTACCATCTTGGGTTTTACAGTGTTTTGCAATTGTTGTGTGTGGTTGATTTTCACGTGCTTGTCTTTTTGTCTAGGTGCTGAAGACAGCCAGTGGGAACAGTGCCCCTTGTGGTGGTGGGTCCCTTGGTGTGTGCAGTGGCGGTGCGTTCACCAAATGTGATTATTTCCCTTGCGGTGCGTGTGTGTGAAATTTATCACGTGTGAGTGGGGTGTTGAGTTATGGACGATCATTGCTCGGGCCACTAGCCTCCCACTGGTAAGTTTCAGCCCTAGCTTCACCTCGTGTGTGTGTGTGTGTGTGTGTGTACATTGTGATTAGAGTATATTGTGTTTGTTATTTGATTTGGTGTCAATTACATTCTATTCTCCATGAAATTCGTACTATGTTTGTTGTGAAATCTTGAATGTTTGGAGTGACTCTGGAGTGTATGGCTCCATGGGTTGTACATTTTTATAAAAAGTAAAAGAAGAGAAATTAAAATATTACTTTTGTACTTGACCACTGTCTCTGGCTGATCCTTGCACGAACCTGAGTGTCTTGTTAGCGAAAAACCATTACATCTTTGGGTGTAAGTCCCATCGTGGCGTAGTCTGCTATTTGTCTGGGTCTAAGCCCAGCTATATATATATATATATTCCCCCTGCCACATTTGTTTAATTTATACCTTTCCCAAGCTTAAGGATGCTTCACAAAAACTGTAATAAACAGACATTTCAACAAGTCATTTTACATTGTCATTTTAGTGGATAAGTAGACATTTGCCCAAATTTGCCAAAGATCACTTTTATCATATTAACTAATCAGAGAGGTTCACAGATTCCCTGGCCGAGCAACAGTAACAGCCCTATTTTGACCATAAAAGTGTAATTGTGTTTCTGTAACAGTGCAGAGGTGCTGTTTACAAGCATTTGGCGACCTGAACTGCATTCTCAAGACAGATCAGAGATATACAGACTACGACACCAGGGACAAGTGCATGATCCAGCATCAGTCTCCTCTCAGCACAACAGTCATTAAACATCCACAAATCAATAGAAAATGGCTTCTGGAGGTTTGGCTGGATACCAGGGTCACCCTGCGTGTCAGGGGCAGTCGTCCCCAGTTACCTTCTCTTTACTTCATTCCTGTTATATGTCAGCTGCTACATTCAATGGTGCTCTATTTTTCTGGTCACAATTACTATTAGTAGCCAATGATATCCTCGTAATCCAATGGCAACTGAGTGTGCATTATAATGTGCATTGTAATGCAACGTTTCCCTTTTTTCTTTATGCACCACTGTCGTAATCGAGACTCAAGTTTGTCTCATTTTGAAAATATGAAAACATGATCTTCAGGGGCGTAGCCAGAAAATTTTTTCAGGGGTGGCCAGGTAAGACCCAGTGATTTTATTGGGGTGGCCAAAAAAATTACTACTGACTATGACATGCTGTACCAAAGCAAATTCTACAGAAAATATAGATCACAAACGAACAAAAATAATTAAAAATTATAATTTTATTTACAATGTCATACAAAATAAGTCAAATATGTACTGTATGTTGATAATTTTAGGGAAAAAGACAAAAAGCTTAAAGTCAGAAAAAAAATCCTAAACAAAATTAACAAGTCGTTCACACATGAACAAAATTCTCAAACTTTTTATGCTTACTGCTTTGTCCTTTGCCAAACAAAATGTTGCCCTAAGAAAACAGATAAAGTATCATTACAAAAAGAGAAAAGTTACTGAATCTCTGCTTCCTCATCGCCTCTCTTAGCACCAGACATTTCCACTGCTACTGTCCTCTCTGTATCAGTATTTCCCCCTGCCTCTTTGTCATTTTCAATTCTGATGGTACTAGTCCTTTTTGTAAAAAAGGAATGTATCCCCCTATCTTCCTTTGCTTTCCTTTTCATGCTCTCTACAGTTCAGACAAACAGACAAAGAAACGATTGTATTATTATTAATATAAACAGCTACTTATACAACAGTGACAGTCATAATGTAAGTGTATATGTAATGTTTGTGGTACCTTTTTTTAATTAACTTGCTAACATTTGCAGTAACTTTAGCTAACATTAGCTAATTTATATGATTAATAGAGAGTATGCGCATCTGGGTATTCGCTTTGGTGAGTAATGAAGCCAATCACAGTCACAGACATGTTTGTTGATTTCTAAAACGCAATGGCCAATCACAGGTGTTGAAGTTAGAATCCACTCACCACCTGAGTTTTTGTCCAGCGACGAGGTCTGTACATGCACTAATAGACCTAATAGACCTTATTCACAGCAGCGCCTTCTTTATGAAAGAAATTAGTATGAAAGTGAGGCTGTGGGGATAGACATACATCTCTTCAGTGGGTTGTACTGTTATTTAATGTATTTTTGGATTGTTCTGCTTATAAAACACTGAAAAAATATATTTCAAAGATGTTTCAGTAGACAAAAAAGCTGTGGAAAATGATAAGTGATTTAGGAGCTTTATACAGCCTTTTACAGCGGATGCCATTGAAATGGTACGTCTTACCCTCATAGCCTCACTTTCAAACCTGGAAATTTTCCAATTTTCCATTTTCCAGATGTTCAAGCCTGTCATGGCTCTGCTCTGAATAAGGTCTACACTCCAAGTGTAGACATGTAAGAAATTAATTGATTAATATAACAGAACTTGAGATCACGTTCATTGAATGACTGACAGCTTTTAGTGATTATAAAGGGAATGCTCTTTGCACACTCTCTAGGCGATATAACATATCTATGATATATATGATATATTCAGAATTTGAATAAAACTTTTATTTTCCATTCATGACAATATTTATGTATCGAAATCAGGCTCATATAAATGTCAGGAAAACATGATTCCTGGCTGCATGTCAATATCCATGGATCGCTGGATCTTTGTTAAGTTGTAAGGAACACTATATCGAGTCCAAAACCTTTAGTTTAAACTGATAACTGTTTTTTTTACTTGCGTTTCCCAAATCAATATCCATTCATGCAGCAGTCCCACTGAGTCCCGACTAACGACGATGCATACCCTAACGTGTTTCTGCTAAGGAAACATTCGCAGTACCTCAACTTTAACAAATTCACCGAAAAGGTAGGAAAACCTATGTAAATAACATTGACTTTACTAACCTGATCATCACCGTATCCTCTTGCGTAAGGCGTTGCTCACTCGGCTTGTGCTGAACTTGAAATATTACCGCTCGCTTATACCGTCACACAGAGACAGAACCTCAGTGCGCAAGCGAACCCCTTCACCAGAAACCCCGCCCTGCAGCTAATTTCATTGGTTAAGGTACTAGTGACAGGTGGTTTAGGAATCAGTGTTTGGTCAGTACTGTGATTGTCGTGACCAATAAAATCGTAAGAATCCGCTGCAGGGCGAAGTTACCGTCGAACTGGTTTTGGGGGGAAGCTGTTCAGAATAGCACATTTTGCGCAGACTGTTTGTGTGAGAGCGGCGATTTTAACGTCAACTCTTAGTCATTGTCAAGTGCTTTTCAGCTTGCACAACAGGGGTGGCCAGAGGGGTGGCCAAGCTTCAAACAGGGGTGGCACTGGCCACCCATGGCCACCCCTTAGCTACGCCCCTGATGATCTTGGATCAAACTTTAGTACAGTGTTGGCCAGTCTCAAGTACTACAACACTTTTATACATGTCTATTTAGTACATGTATTATGTGTTTAGATATATTGAAAAAAATTGCAGAATAAATATATCAGGAAAATGTTTTAGTAGACTAATATCCGTATATACACCAATCAGACATAACATTATGTCCACTGACAGATGAAATGAATAACACTGATTCTTCATCACGGCACCTGTTAGTGGGTAGGATATATTATGGGAAAAATGGGCAAGCATAAGGATTTGAGTGAGTTTGACAAGGGCCAAATTGTGATGACTAGATGGCTGGGACAGAGCACCTCCAAAACTGCAGCTCTTGTGGGGTGTTCCCGGTCTGCAGTGGTCAGTATCTATCAAAAGTGCTCCAAGGAAGGAACAGTGGTGAACTAGTAACAGGGTCATGGGCGGCCAAGGCTCATTGATGCACGTGGGTAGCGAAGGCTGGCCCATGTGGTCCGATCAAACAGACGAGCTACTATAGCTCAAACTGCTCAAGAAGTTAGTGCTTGTTCTGATAGAAAGGTGTCACAATACACAGTGCATCACAGCTTGTTGTGAATGGTGTTACATAACTGCAGACCAGTCAGAGTGCCAATGCTGACCCCTGTCCACCGACGAAAGCACCAACAGTGGGCACGTAAGCATCAGAACTGGACCACGGAGCAATGGAAGAAGGTGGTCTGGTCTGATGAATCACGTTTTCCTTTACAGCGCGTGGATGGCCGGATGTGTGTGCGTCACTTACATGGGGAACACATGGCACCAGGATGCACTATGGGAAGAAGGCAAGCCGGCGGAGGCAGTGTGATGATTTGGGCAATGTTCTGCTGGGAAACCTTGGGTCCTGCCATCCATGTGGATGTTACTTTGACATGTACCACCTACCTAAGCATTGTTGCAGACCATGTACACCATTTCATGAAAACATTATTCCCTGGTGGCTGTGGCCTCTTTCAGCAGGATAATGCGCCCTGCCACAAAGCAAAAATGGTTCAGGAATGGTTTGAGGAGCACAACAAGAGTTTGAGGTGTTGACTAAGCCTCCAAATTCCACAGATCTCAATCCAATCGAGCATCTGTGAGATGTGTTGATCAAACAAGTCCAATCTATGGAGGCCCCACCTCGCAACTTAAAGGATCACTCCACCGTTTTTAGAAATAGGGCTTATTCAACTTCTTTCCTACATTTAGATATGTGGGCAAATGCATTTTTGTCTCAGTGCATGCATTGTTTTAGTTTGGCAGGGTCACCGCTAGCTTAGCTTAGCATAGTGAATGGAATCCTATGTTGCCAGCTAGCATGTCCCCAGTAAAAGTGATCCAAAAACAAAACCCCACCTAATTACTTCTTGTGGCCTGCTTATTCACAACGAGTACAAATAGCGATGCAGATTAAGACTAGGCAATTTCCTAGGCAGATATTGACTTGGAGTTTGGGGATTTCATGTGTTGCGTGATATCTCTGCGCCCAAGTAGCAGTGCTTTGCCTGTGCTTCCCCATAATATAGTCCCAAGTCAATATCTGCCTAGGAAATTGCCCAGTCTTAATCTGTATCGGTATTTGTACTCATTGTGAATACGCAGGCCACAAGAAGTAATTAGGTGGTTTTTTTAAATTTATTTATCATTTTTACTCGGGACATGCTAGCTGGCAACATAGAATTCCATTCATTATGCTAAACTAAGCTAGCGGCGACCCTGCCAATCTAAAACAATGCATGCACTGAGACAAAAATGCATTTGCCCACATATCTAAATGTAGGAAAGAAGTTGAATAAGCCCTATTTCTAAAAACGGTGGAGTGTTCCTTTAAAGGATTTGCTGCTAATATCTAATATCTTGGTGACACAGCACACCTAGGGTTCTAGTGGAGTCCATGCCTCGACGGGTCAGGTAGCAAAACGGGGACCAACACAATATAAGGAAGGTGGTCATAATGTCATGCACGATCGATATATTTGATATGCATTTATTTGATGTATTTTAATTTGCTTCAAATTTGTACAATATATATAATAAATAATTACAACAACAAAACATACAGTAAATATTGTTCAAAATATATTTCATAATAATCTAAATATATTGAATTTAAATAATTTGTAAAATATATTGTATCCAACTTTGCCATTTATATTTACAATGTGTTTTAATGATACTTTCTCTATGATTTTTTTTTTGTAAAATCCTGATATTCTCAGAGTTGAGAATAAGTAATGAAATTATATTCCGTATGGCATTTATAAGAAACTTTAAAGTATACCATGGCATTAACATGGTTAATGTTACAAAAAGAATGATGATACTATAAAAACCATACTAATACCATGTTTGTTTGTTTTTTTCTTTTTTTGACATGTTAACTGCACACTACAAAAAGCTTTCTGTCGTACCTATATGTTCAGATTTACTCTAGCAGCACAAGCATCCTTAAAGCATCCTGATGAGTTTATGGAAATCAGTCTGCAGCTCTCATTGCTGTATGAAGATGAGAGACACGCAGAACAACACATTTGAGCTAAGAGAATTCGAGATGACTTCATTATCATAAAGTTACTTTATCGTGGCAGATCATTCACAAAGAATGTAAACCAAAGTTGAAAAGTGGAAATGTATGCAGTCACCATAGGATGAAGATTAGGGCCTACCTGAGATGTTTTCATCCCCACAGAAAATTGACATTGTATATTCAGGTTTCAGGATTTGATTTAGGTCCTCATATATTATCACGAGGCGTGCAGCCCTCAGTTGAAATAGAAGCACAGTCCCAATCTTAAAGGTATTGAAATAAATCTGCTACACTCTCATCTATGGTTTTGGGTTGAATCGCTGACTGGAAATAGTGACACCTAAGTAACGTGGCTCCATCTAGTGGAGAACTAGAGCACTTCAGCAAAACAAGCTCTAATTCACCCAAAACCAAGCATATATGACAAGAATACTAATGAAATGACAGATGAACAAAAACAATCTACATTCTTAAAGTCACTTTGAATTGCAACTTTCAGGCACCATTTTATCCAAAACCGCACACACAGGATAGTACGATCACAGTCAGCGAAAGAGGTCTCAATCTGGAGGATCCTTGGAAATCAGCCTTACTTCTGTGGCCTTCATTTTGTATCATCCAATCACCCACAATCCTTTGCACACCCTCTAAGCCAAAACCTAGTGAGCTGGCTGTTTAGACAGCATTTTTTGGCCATTCTTAACTTCATATCCTGTGACACCAACAAAAGTGAAATCCTAAAACACAATGCATATCTCACACACATCTTTTTATAAAATGATGAACATAGTAGTTGCCTCTCTTACAAAGAACAGTAAATAAATGAATAAATAAACACAAAAATCATTAAATGGGGCGGCAGTGGCTCAGTGGTTCATGCAGGTTGTCTACAAACCGGAAGGTTGGTGGTTCGATCCCTGGTTCCACCTGACCAAGTGTCAAGGTGTCCATGAGCAAGACACCTAACCCCAGCTGCTCCCGATGAGCTGGATGGCGCCTTGCATGGCAGACACCGCCATCGGTGTATAAATGGGTGAATGTGAGGCAATGTGTAAAGTGCTTTGGATGGCCATTGGTCTGTTAAAAGCGCTATGTAAATGCAGTCCATTTACCATAAATAACTCAAATGTAGGCTAATTCATAAATGTCCAACACGGTAATTCTAAGTTTCATAAGGAGGATAATGTTAAAAAAAGTTTAAATATCCAATTTCACCTTAATGCAAAATGCATGTACTGTATATGAAATACATAAGAAACATAAAAACAGATAACATATAGCCTAACAATACAGCGACTACTCAAAAAAAGCTTGACAGACAATGTTAAATATATTTTATTAATGTGTATATTATTAATATTTGATTAATTGTACATACGGAGAGAGTTGGCTAGTTGTCACCGTTTTTACTCCAGGTCCAGATGGTCTACAAAGATGCATGCATAATATTTGTGTAGATGTAGTGATATCTACAACCAAAATCCCCAACCTGTATCATGACTCATTATCACAAAGAAGTCAAGAGTCCATGTTTCTGACGTCACTGAGAAGAGCATGACAGCTGTCAAAACGTGTAAAGTTGCATTGATTGTGAACTACATTTACATTTTCGTACATTTACATTTACGATGTTGTTATTATTATTATTAGCCTTGTAACAACTTTCAGTTCTACTTTATGAATGTTCAAAAAACAAAAACAAAACAAAAAGCAAAGTATCGTTTTTGTGACAGCCACCCTCCGAATTCGCCATTAAATGAGCTCTGGAGAAACGCAATAGCTGCTGATAGTACTGAGGAGCTTATATACTGTATGTATGCGGTGATAGATATCGTATTCCTATTGGTAGACGTGAACAGCTGACAAACAGCTGATATGAGTTTGAATAACGTGACCTGCCAGAACTGACGATATACGCTTGATTTAAAAGGTGCAAATATCAGGCCTGGCTCCAGCTTTCAGGGTGGGCCAAGTGAAATTCCTTCCTTTTAACATAATTTTTTCCCAGTAACAAAACTATTGTATAACAAAAGAGGCAGGTCTTGAAAGGAACTTTTTATATTTGCATGGCTCAATGCAAAGGAGCTTTTCTACAGGTTCATTCTGGTCCAGATTTTTACTTGCCCAGCAAAAATTTACACTGGCCCCACCACAAAAAAGTCTTATTAGTATTTTAATAAATATTAAGACAAGTAAACAGTCAGTAAGAACAAATGACAAGCAATAGCACAAATAAATAGAATCAGGGCAGGACTGAGGGGTCTAGGGGCCCCTGGGCTTGAGTTCATGTTGGTCTCTTCCTACACTACTAATGATCATTATATATAGTAGCAAAAAATACACAAAAATTAAAATATCCTTTGAGGGTCCTAGAACAATTAATATGCAGTATGCCTAGCCTAGTCAAAATTTAGAGGTATAATACAATAAAATACAGGATGTGTCTCTCAGTCAAGAGAAGATCAAAACCCTGAAATAACACAATAAATCCAGAGATTAAAGGTCCCGTTCTTCGTGTCTTTTTGAAGCTTTGATTGTGTTTACAGTGTGCAATATAACATGTGTTCATGTTTCGCTTGTAAAAAAACACAGTATTTTTCACACAATTTACTTATCTGTATAGCGCTGTTTTCACTCTCCTAAAAACGGGCTGATGTTCCGTGTTCTATGAAGTCCCTCCTTCAGAAATACGTAACGAGTTCTGATTGTGCCCAGCGCTTCCCGTGTTGTGATTTGATAGCAGCTTAGCGAACGTAGCCCGGTTCCTGTGTTGTGATTCGACAGCAGCTTAGCGCACGTGGAAAGGTCACGCCTCTTAACGAGAGATATATATGCGCTTAATGATCTCTACAGCGTCCCTGGGAAAGCCAAACAAAGGTGAGGGATGAAAATAACAGCGTCTCGACGACATGGCGACAAACACACTCAAACGCAGCACTTCCTTTTCTCCACGCGACACGTCCTCTTCTCCACGTGGGACAGCAACAAGACCACGCCCCCTTTTTTGTGTAGTCTTGTGGGCAGAGGTTAGTCTGTTCTACTGTTCTATCGACGTCATATATGAAGGAAGTACCAGGATGTAGTCCAAGCCAGCCGTTCACTGTAGGCTTTGAAAGGGAACTTCTGTTAAATAAAATATCTCGTTTGGCATTGAACTTTGAGCTTTATAATTTTACAGGTATTATTTATGCTATAACTGCAACATTACACACTAACTAAAGTTTGAACAATGAGATCACGAAGAACGGGACCTTAAATATTATTTTTAAATGTATTGTCATATCTGTGTCCTCTTATGTCAGATTCTTAAATTATTTAATTAAATCAGAATAAGACAACGCTGCATGTCTATTACCAATCAAATAAAGTCAGTATCAATGAAATCCATCAATGTATTTACACTTAATGCAACTCAGATGTGACATGAATGGATTTACACTGCAGTTGCATAATCGGTGTTGGTGTAATGCATTACTACACTGTAAAAAAAAATCAAGCCGACACTAGAAAGGGCACTCCGGTGTTACTGACTATGGGAAGCGAGCACACGGGAAGCTACTGGCTCTACACGCAGGCTATAGAATCTAGCGAACGTGTTAGGTGTCAGCCCGCAGCTCTACAAATATCTGTCAGCGAGGTGCCACGAGCCAACGCCCAGGAAGAAGCTACACCCCTGGTGGAGTGGGCTCTTAACCTGAGCGGGCAGGGCACGTCTTGCGTTTCATACGCCAAGACAATGGCATCCACTATCCAGTGGGCCATCCTCTGCTTGGAGACAGCTTTTCCCTTTTGCTGTCCTCCGTAACAGACGAAGAGCTGCTCTGAGGTCCTGAAGCTTTGCGTTCTGTCCACGTATGCCCGCAGGGCGCGGACAGGACAGAGAAAAGCCAGGGCTGGGTCTGCCTCCTCTGAAGGCAGCGCTTGCATAGAGGTCCAGGGACCAAACATGGAGTTTCCAGAGGTCCGGACGTGGGTGCCAGAGGGTGCCCCGTCTCTGAGTCAGGAAGTCCTTCCTCAGAGGAATGGGCCAAGGAGGTGCTGTCGCGAGGAGCACTAGTTCCGGGAACCAGAAACGAAGGGTTCCGCAGAAACGAAGGGTTCGACGCCCGGGTGGAGGCTGCTGCTGGGCTTTGGCGGGAGCGGCGACGGGTGGAGGCAGCAGCGGGCCGCCGGGGCAGGAATGTGTTTAATCGCCTCCGTCTGCTTCTGGGCGGCCGAGAACTGCTGGGCAAAGCTCTTGACCGTGTCGCCGAACAATCCGGCCATGGAGATGGGGGAGTCCAGGAACCTATATTTATCGGTCTCCCTCATGTCGGCCAGGTTGAGCCAGAGATGCCGCCACTGGACCACGAGCGTGGACATCGCCTGACCAAGGGAACGGGCGGTGACTTTCGTCGCCCATAGGGCAAGATCCGTCGCCGTCCGGAGCTCCCGGAGGAACTCTGGGTCAGGCCTACCCTTGTGCATGTCCATGAGTGCTTGGGCTTGATGCACCTGAAGCAGTGACATGGCATGCAAGGCAGACATGGCCTGTCCACAAGACCTGTAAGCTTTCGCAGACAGACCAGAAGAGAACTTACAGGCCTTGGACGGGAGACGCGGGTCAACCCGCCAGTTGGAAGCGGTCGCCGGACACAGCTGCATCGCGACAGCCCGCTCAACTGGTGGGATTCCCACGTAACCCTTGGCCTGTCCGCTGTCGAGGGTAGTGAGGAGGGAGGAGCCACTAGGTCGGTTCCGAGCACTGAACGGCGTCGACCACAACCTAGTAAGCTCCTCATGCACATCCGGGAATAAAGGCACCAGGGCGGGACGCTGAGAACCAGCGCGACCCACCCCAAGAAACCAATTATCCAACCTAGAAGGCTTAGGACGTGGTGGAGGGTTCCACTCAAGCCTGACCTTTTCGGCGGCCCGGGAAAGCATAGCCGTCAACTCCGGGTCCGACTCGACCATTGCCACTCTCCCAGAGGGAGGCAGTACAGCCGAATCTTCATCCCCAGAGGACTGGAACTCCCCCTCCGATGCAGCAATCGACATCTGATCGTCCGCTGGAGCCCCGAAAGTCACTGCTGGACGCCCATGGGAGGGGCCAGCGGGTTCTCCTGTAAACTCTACCGGTTGCGGCGCTTGTGAGTGATCAGGGGCCCGCGGAGGTTCGCTCGGCGGGTTTGCCCTGAACGTAATCCTCAGGTCACCCTGGCCATCCGTCGAAGTAGGTCTATTCTGCGGTGCAGCAATAGCACTAGATCGAGGTATGGGTAGGGGGACTCCGCCTTCCCAAAAGTAGGTGAGTCTCGAGCTAAGTGCCGAGATAGTCATGTTCCCGCAGTGGGAACACGAACTATCCACAAAAGCTGCTTCAGTGTGCAGGATGCCTAGACACGTGATGCAGCGATTGTGACCGTCAGCAGGCGATAGGGAACGACCACATCCAGAAACGCACGGGTGGAATGACATCTTGAAAAAGACGCAGTGTCACACCCGTGTACTCTTTTATGAGGAAACGCTCTTACACCCAGGGACAACCGCGGCAGAACACAGGGAAAAGTGCAGCCTGTGTCTGCACTCACTGTTTGGAACGCCCTCACCGAACCAACTCAGAAAGAAACAGAAAGAAAAAGACAGAGAGAAACAGAAATAGGAAGAAAGAAACAGAAAGAAAGGGTGAAAAAGGAGGAAATAAACAACAAGAAAGAAAGAAAGAAAGAAAGAAAGAAAGAAAGAAAGAAAGAAAGATAGACAAAAACAGAAAGAAAGAAAGAAAGAAAGAAAGAAAGAAAGAAAGAAAGAAAGAAAGAAAGAAAGAAAGAAAAAAGAAACTGAAAGAAAGAGAGAAAGAGAGAAAGAAACGGAAATAAAGAAAGAAAAAAGAAAAGGAGGAAAGAAACAACCATAGTAACTCCACTGCTGTCTATAATAAGTCCACTGTTGTCTATAGTAACTCCACTGCTGTCTATAGTATAGTAACTCCACTGCTGTCTATAGTAACTCCACTGCTGTCTATAGTAACTCCACTGCTATCTATAGTAAGTCCACTGCTGTCTATAGTAACTCCACTGCTGTCTATAGTAACTCAACTGCTGTCTATAGTAACTCCACTGCTGTCAATAGTAACTCCACTGCTGTCAATAGTAACTCCACTGCTGTCTATAGTAACTCCACTGCTGTCTATAGTAACTCCACTGCTGTCTATCGTAAGTCCACTGCTGTCAATAGTAACTCCACTGCTGTCTATAGTAAGTCCACTGCTGTCAATAGTAACTCCACTGCTGTCTATAGTAAGTCCACTGCTGTCAATAGTAACACCACTGCTGTCTATAGTAAGTCCACTGCTGTCTATAGTAACTCCACTGCTGTCAATAGTAACTCCACTGCTGTCTATAGTAAGTCCACTGCTGTCTATAGTAAGTCCACTGCTGTCAATAGTAACTCCACTGCTGTCAATAGTAACTCCACTGCTGTCAATAGTAAGTCCACTGCTGTCTATAGTAAGTCCACTGCTGTCAATAGTAACTCCACTGCTGTCAATAGTAACTCCACTGCTGTCAATAGTAACTCCACTGCTGTCTATAGTAACTCCACTGCTGTCTATAGTAGCTACACTGCTGTTTATATTAAGTCCACTGCTGTCTATAGTAACTCCACTGCTGTCTATAGTAAGTCCACTGCTGTCAATAGTAACTCCACTGCTGTCTATAGTAACTCCACTGCTGTCTATAGTAACTCCACTGCTGTCAATAGTAACTCAACTGCTGTCTATAGTAAGTCCACTGCTGTCAATAGTAACTCTACTGCTGTCTATAGTAAGTCCACTGCTGTCTATAGTAACTCCACTGCTGTCTATAGTAAGTCCACTGCTGTCAATAGTAACTCCACTGCTGTCAATAGTAACTCCACTGCTGTCTATAGTAAGTCCACTGCTGTCAATAGTAACTCCACTGCTGTCTATAGTAACTCCACTGCTGTCTATTGTAAGTCCACTGCTGTCTATAGTAACTCCACTGCTGTCAATAGTAACTCCACTGCTGTCTATAGTAACTCCACTGCTGTCTATAGTAAGTCCACTGCTGTCAATAGTAACTCCACTGCTGTCTATAGTAAGTCCACTGCTGTCAATAGTAACTCCACTGCTGTCAATAGTAACTCCACTGCTGTCTATAGTAACTCCACTGCTGTCTATAGTAACTCCACTGCTGTCTATAGTAAGTCCACTGCTGTCAATAGTAACTCCACTGCTGTCTATAGTAAGTCCACTGCTGTCAATAGTAACTCCACTGCTGTCTATAGTAACTCCACTGCTGTCTCTGCTGCTTCTGTCTCCTGTAAGAGAGCAGGAGTGTTTGTGGACGTGTCGGCCCCGCACTCTGTCCTTGTACAGCGTCTCTGACACACACACACTCACACACTTACACTCATTCACACACACATTCACTGAACCCCTCTGTGCTGGATTTACACTTTATTCTACAAACTCTTCAGTGTTTCTGTGTCACATTAAACAACACACAGATTTGAGTCGAGTAGGACCGGAGGGGTTACTTATACACTGCAAGAGCGGGGAAATTAGGAATTGTAGCGCTGATGAAAGTGATCTTTGGGGCGGTTGTCTTCACTGCGGGTCTGAGCGTCCCGATCCGTTTCATTCTGAACTCTGGTGCGTTAAACATGTGGAATACAGGTGTTTCTAATGGTGTTTTTCTTTAGAATATACTCTAATTTTACTCTAATTTTGATGAGACCTACCACCGTCGTATCGTCAGCAAACTTGATGATGGTGTTGGAGCTGTGGGTTGCCACACAGTCATGTGTGTACAAGGAGTACAGGAGTGGGCTGAGTACACAGCCCTGAGGGGCTCCAGTGTTGAGAGTCAGTGATGAGGAGATGTTACTGCCCATTCTGACCACCTGGCGTCTGTTTGACAGGAAGTCCAGGATCCAGCTGCATAACAAGCTGTTTAAGCCTAGAGCCCGGAGTTTCACGTCAAGTATGGAGGGCACAATGGTGTTGAATGCTGAGCTGTAGTCTACAAACAGCATTCTCACATATGTGTTCCTCTTTTCCAGGTGGGAGAGAGCAGTGTGTATTGTTGATGAAATGGCATCATCAGTGGAGCGGTTTGTGCGGTATGCAAACTGCAGTGGGTCCAGTGAGGGAGGGAGAACAGAGCAGATGTGGTTTCTGATTATTCTCTCAAAGCATTTGCTGATGATGGGGGTCAGAGCAACAGGACGCCAGTCGTTTAAGCAGGTGGTTTTTGATTGCTTCGGTACAGGAACAATGGTGGACGTTTTGAAGCATGTGGGGACCACAGACAGGGAGAGGGACAGGTTAAAAATGTCCGTGAAAACTCCAGCCAGTTGGTTTGCGCACGTTCTGATGATGCGGCCCGGAATGCCGTCTGGACCCGCGGCTTTACGGACGTTCACCCGCCGGAAGGATCGGGTTACATCCGCTACAGATACGGAGAGTGAACTAACCTCTGTATCTTCAGCCACGAGCTCTCTCTCCGCGAGGGCGGTGTTAGTTCCCTCAAAGTGAGCATAGAAGGTGTTGAGCTCGTCCGGGAGAGAGGCAGCGGTGTTCACGGTGGAGTTTGTGTTCCCTTTATAGTCCGTGTGTCATGATCACAGAATGAGGAAACAATTGCAGGTGAAAATAAACTCAATTTAATGTCAGAAAGGACAAATGGGAGACAGACAACACCGCTGGCAGGTGACGCAGGGACCTCGATGATCAACAGGTTGTATCTGTGCTGGTGATGAGTGAAGCGATGGTGATGAGGGTGAAATCCGGCGTGAGACGATGAACAGGAAACTACGAACAGGAATCCCAGAACAAACACCACACGATAATCCAAACAGAACAGGAACAGGGAACTCAGGACACCAGACAGCACACAACATCGACAAACGATCTGACGAAGGAGAGGAGAAAACGGTGAGTATAAATACAAGTGATAATGACTCGCAGCTGGCGCCGATGATAGATGAATGAGCATGATTGCTCCGGCCACACCCACAGATCCACGCAGCACATACCAACACAACAAACAGAGACACGAGACAAAAAAGAAAGCAATGCATTCATGAACCGTGACAGTACCCTCTCTCCTAGGAACGCCTCCTGGCGTTCCCAGCCTCCCTTACCTGTCGATTGTAATCATCGATAAGGGAGTGATCCAGAATGTCTCTCGTAGGGACCCAACTTCTCTCCTCCGGACCGTAACCTTCCCAGTCCACCAAGTACTGGACTCCGCGTCCCCTCCGCCTAGAGTCCAGAATACGATTTACCGAAAACGTAGGTTCCCCATCTACGAGACGCGGCGGGGGAGGAACCGGAACCGGCGGGTTAATTGCTGATCGAAACACAGGCTTAATCTTAGATACATGAAACACGGGGTGAATTCTCCTGTACACTGGAGGAAGGTTGAGGCGGACTGTCACCGGACTAATGATCTTGGTGACAGCGAACGGGCCAATGAATTTGGGTGCGAGCTTATTAGAGACGGAACGGAGAGGAATATTCTTAGTAGAAAGCCACACTTTTTGACCAACGACGTATACGGGAGGCTTTGACCGGTGGCGATCGGCCTTAGCCTTGGTGCGCAACCCCACCCGGAGTAGAGTCTCTCGGGCTCTAGTCCAGGTGTTGTGACACCTCTGGATGAAGGCGTGGGCGGAGGGGACCGCGACTTCGGAATCCAGACTGGGAAAGATAGGTGGCTGGTAACCTACACTACACTCAAACGGAGACAGACCCGTAGAAGACACTGGTAACGTATTGTGGGCGTACTCCACCATAGACAGTTGCTGACTCCAGGACGAAGGATTCTTGGAAACCAAACACCGCAACATTCTTTCCAGATCCTGGTTGGCCCTCTCGGTCTGACCATTGCTCTGGGGATGAAACCCTGAGGAAAGACTAACAGTCGCCCCTAGCAATCTACAAAATTCTTGCCAAAATTTGGACACAAATTGGGGTCCTCTGTCGGAAACCACGTCCATCGGGAGGCCATGTAACCGAAAGACGTGATCCACGACGACCACCGCTGTCTCCTTGGCTGAGGGTAATTTGGGCAAGGGAATAAAATGAGTCGCCTTCGAGAACCGGTCCACCACGGTTAAAACTACCGTGTTGCCCTGGGAGGGCGGGAGGGCGGTAACAAAATCTAGTGCGATATGGGACCAGGGTCTCGAAGGGACAGGCAGCGGTTGGAGTAGCCCATCTGGGGGTCGATTGGAAGACTTACCAATGGCACAAACCGAGCAAGCCAAAACAAAACTGTGAATGTCCCGGGCCATAAGTGGCCACCAGAATCGTTGTTTAACCAGAAACTTTGTACGAGTCACTCCTGGATGACAGGCTACGTTGGAACAATGCCCCCACTGAATAACGTCTGACCGTAATCCCTCCGGCACAAATAATCGATTCGGTGGGCAACCGACCGGAGGCGTTACCCCTTCTAAGGCCTTCTTGACCTTCGATTCGACCTCCCATGTGAGTGTGGAGACAAATAGGGTCTCAGGTAAAATGCACTCGGGAGTAACCAGGCGTTCGGAGCGATCAAAAATGCGCGACAAAGAATCGGGTTTGATGTTTTTGGAACCCGGGCGGTACGAAAGAGTAAAATCAAAACGACCGAAAAAAAGTGCCCACCGAGCCTGCCTGGAGTTCAATCTTTTAGCCGTCCTAATATATTCCAAATTCTTATGATCGGTCCAGACGATAAAAGGTACCCCCGACCCTTCTAACCAGTGACGCCATTCTTCCAACGCTAACTTGACTGCCAACAACTCTCTGTTACCAATGTCATAGTTACGTTCGGCAGGTGACAAGCGATGGGATAAAAACGCGCAAGGATGCATCTTCTCGTCCGTGGAAGAACGTTGGGACAACACTGCACCTACCCCCACCTCTGACGCGTCGACCTCCACCACGAACTGACGTGAGGAATCAGGGGCTATTAGAATGGGGGCCGAAACAAAGCGGTCTTTCAGTTTGGTAAACGCGGCCTCAGCCGCGTCAGTCCACCTGAACGTCGTTCTGGGGGAGGTCAAGGCAGTCAGAGGTGCGGCTAGTTGGCTGTAGTTACGAATAAAACGTCGGTAGAAGTTGGCGAATCCCAGAAACCTCTGCAGGGCCTTGCGAGAATCTGGGATTGGCCATTCCACCACAGCCTTAACCTTCTCAGGGTCCATACGTACTCCCTCAGACGAAATGATGTATCCCAGAAATGGAACCGACTGTGCGTGGAACTCGCATTTCTCCGCCTTGACAAAAAGCCCATTCACCAGCAACCTCTGAAGCACTCGTCGAACGTGCTGCACATGTTCCTGGAGAGACGAAGAAAAAATCAATATGTCATCCAGGTAGACATATATGAACTGGTCGACCATGTCTCGCAGCACGTCATTGACGAGGGCCTGGAAGACTGCTGGGTAGTTGGACAGCCCGAAGGGCATGACCAAATATTCAAAATGCCCCCTGGGGGTGTTAAAAGCAGTCTTCCATTCATCCCCCTTCCTGATGCGGACCAAATGATAAGCATTACGTAAATCCAATTTCGTGAAGATTGACGCTCCCTGCAACCTCTCGAAAGCTGAAGACATCAACGGTAAAGGATAAGTATTCTTTATCGTGATGTTGTTCAACCCCCGGTAATCAATACAAGGTCGCAGAGAACCGTCCTTCTTCCCCACAAAAAAGAACCCCGCCCCCGCTGGAGAAGAGGAAGGGCGAATGAACCTAGTTGCTAGTGAATCAGAAATGTATTTCTCCATGGCCTCCCTTTCTGGAACCGAAAGTGAATATAGCTTGCCCTTAGGCGGAGATTTACCTGGCAATAAATCTATGGCACAGTCGTAGGGACGATGAGGAGGCAGAGAAGCAGCTCGAGACTTACTGAACACCTCCTTCAGGTCCTGGTACTCCGCGGGCACGTTAGACAAATCCACTGCTTTCTCCTGTAACACAGACATAGGAACAGACGAACAGGCAGACACAAGACAGGACTCATGACATTTAGTGCTCCACTCCGTAATGGACCTCCGGATCCAGTCTACTTTGGGGTTGTGTTGCGTTAACCAAGGATGTCCGAGTACTATGGGTGCAAGAGGTGAGTCCATGATGTAAAATGACAGAGTCTCCGAATGGTTACCAGATGTAATGAGAGTAACAGGTCCAGTAGATAGGGAAATCATGGGAAGCTGTTGACCATTGAGTGCGTGGACAGAAATGTCCTGAGGAAGTGACTGGAGGGGAATCTGAAGGTGGTGTGCGAGAGTGTGGTCCATAAAATTACCTTCCGCCCCGGAGTCCAATAGTGCTTGACAGTCGTGCTGGTGTGTTGACCATCTTAGTCTTACCGGGAGGAGGGTCGATGTCGATGAGGTCTTCTCGGCGGAGATCCCACCCAATAGTAGCCTCACTGTTACTACCGGGCGTGGCCTTTTACCGGACACATGTTCAGAAAATGCCCATCTCCGCCGCAGTATAGACAAAGGCCTTGGGACCTCCGCCTCTCCTTCTCCTCCCGGGAAAGCCGAGCTCGCCCTACCTGCATGGGCTCGTGATCGTAGGTAGGGCTGACCACATCCGTACCGCTGGACCGCAAACTCTCTGCTCCTCTAAAAACACGATTGGGAAGGACGCGTCGCTCGACTCTTGACAGTCTAGCATCAACTCGTAGTGCTAAGTCAATCAGTCCATCCAAGGTGTTAGGCAGGTCCAGGGTGTAGATCTCCTTCTGGATGCGGTCAGCCAGCCCATGCAGGAACATATCCCACTGCGCCTCGTCGTTCCATTGGCACTCCGCCGCGAGAGTCCGGAATTCGATCGAGTAATCCGAAACAGACCTCTCTCCCTGGCGAAGCTCGGCGAGCACCCTTGCCGCCTCTCTTCCGGAGACCGCACGGTCAAACACCCGCTTCATGACGGCGGAAAGTGCCTGGAACGACTGGCAGCATGGATCCTGGTTCTCCCACACCGCCGTTCCCCAGAGTGCTGCTCTCCCAGTCAGTAAAGAAAGAACAAATGCGACCTTGGATCGCTCATTGTTGAAAGTTCTCGGTTGCAGTGCAAAATGCATGGAGCATCCAGTCAGAAACGCCCGACAGAAACTGGGTTCTCCGGCATACCTCTCAGGCACAGGTAGACGAGGTTCCGACTGGGAGAGCGGATCAGATGGTGTGGAAGGAACGAACGGTGTGGGTGGCGCAGTGGGAGCTCGCAGTTGTAGAATTTGCTGGGTGAGCTCGGACACCTGCGTCACCAAAACCTGAACAGCACGGCTAGTGTTGCTGAGCCCCTCCTCCTGGGCGTCCATGCGTTGAAGGCTGCTGTTAACAAATGACTCCATGGTCATCGGAGCTCCGCCTGCTGCTTCCATCAGTGGGTCAGATCGTTCTGTCATGATCACAGAATGAGGAAACAATTGCAGGTGAAAATAAACTCAATTTAATGTCAGAAAGGACAAATGGGAGACAGACAACACCGCTGGCAGGTGACGCAGGGACCTCGATGATCAACAGGTTGTATCTGTGCTGGTGATGAGTGAAGCGATGGTGATGAGGGTGAAATCCGGCGTGAGACGATGAACAGGAAACTACGAACAGGAATCCCAGAACAAACACCACACGATAATCCAAACAGAACAGGAACAGGGAACTCAGGACACCAGACAGCACACAACATCGACAAACGATCTGACGAAGGAGAGGAGAAAACAGTGAGTATAAATACAAGTGATAATGACTCGCAGCTGGCGCCGATGATAGATGAATGAGCATGATTGCTCCGGCCACACCCACAGATCCACGCAGCACATACCAACACAACAAACAGAGACACGAGACAAAAAAGAAAGCAATGCATTCATGAACCGTGACACCGTGATGGTGTTAATTCCCCGCCACATGCTTCTGGAGTCGGTGGTGTTGAACTGTCCTTCAATCTTATCCCTGTACTGCCGTTTTGCTGCTCTGATGGTTTTCCGGAGGGCATAACTTGCTTGTTTATGCTCTTCCGCATTACCGAGTTAAAAGTGAAGGACCGCGCATTGAGTGCCGCGCGAACATCCCCATTTAGCCACGGCTTCTGGTTTGGGTACAGCCGAATTGTTTTGGTCGGAACAACGTCTTCTACGCACTTCCTGATGAAACACGTTACGCTATCAGCGTAGACCTCGATGTCGTCATCAGAGGCCGACCGGATCATCTCCCAGTCCTCGTGATCAAAACAGTCCTGTAGCATAGAGTCCGATTGGTCCGACCAGCACTGGATGGTTCTGAGGGCGGGTGCTTCCTGTTTCAGTCTCTGCCTATAAGCGGGCAAAAGGAGAATGGAAGCGTGATCTGATTTGCCAAATGGTGGGCGCGGGAGGGACTTGTAACCGTCCTTGAAGGGAGAGTAGCAGTGGTCTAAAACACGGTTCCCTCGCGTGTTGAAGCTAACATGTTGGTGGTATTTAGGTGCAATGCGTTTGAAGTTGGCTTTGTTAAAGTCCCCAGTCACAATAAACGCAGCAAATATATGTATTTGTTTGATTACATTTGTGTTTTACTCTCAATTTTTGTTGTTGTTAAAACAAACAGTATCTGTCAGCTACGTATAAATGATTTCGATATTATCAGATTTTGCGTATTATCACTTTAAAACATAATAATACATTTATTCAAAGCATTACTCTTTTGTTCTCTTGTATACTTCTTTACATTTACATTTAGTCATTTAGCAGACGCTTTTATCCAAAACGACTTACAAATGAGAGCAATAGAAGCAGCTAGAACAGTCAAGGGCAACAGTATGTAAGTGCTGTAACAAGTCTCAGTTAATCTAGCACAGAACACACATGACAGAAGTTTTTTTATTATTTTTATAAATTAGACAGACAGAAAATGAATAGAATGTTAAGTGCTATTCTTGATTGGTCAGGTGCTGCTGGAAGAGACGTGTCTTTAGCTGTTTTTTGAAAATGGCTACAGACTCGGCTGCTCGAATTGAGATAGGCAGGTCATTCCACCAGGTGGGGGCGGTCCAGGAAAAGGTCCGTGAGAGCGATTTCATGCCTCTTTGGGATGGCACCACAAGGCGTTGTTCACTGGAAGAACGTAAGCTCCTGGAAGGTGTGTAAGTCTGAACAAGCGAGTTTAGGTATCTTGGTGCAGAGCCAGTGGTTGCTTTGAAGGCGAGCACCAGTGTCTTGAATTTGATGCGAGCGGCTATTGGCAGCCAGTGGAGACTGATGAAGAGAGGCGTGACGTGTGCTCTCTTAAGCTCTTTAAAGACCACCCTCGCCGCTGCATTCTGGATCAGTTGCAAGGGTTTGATAGTGCATGCCGGAAGGCCCGCTAGAAGAGCATTACAGTAGTCCAGTCTGGAGAGAACAAGAGCTTGGACCAGGAGTTGTGTGGCCTGCTCTGATAGGAAGGGTCTAATCTTCCTAATGTTGTATAACGCAAATCTGCAGGACCGGGTTGTTGCAGTAATGTGGTCAGTGAATTTTAGCTGATCATCAATCACAACTCCAAGATTCCTGGCTGTCCTGGACGGAGTTATGGTTGATGATCCTAGCTGAATGGAGAGATTATGATGAAGTGCTGGGTTGGCTGAGACCACAAGCAGTTCTGTCTTTGCAAGGTTGAGTTGCAGGTGATGTTCCTTCATCCAGGCAGAAATGTCTGTTAGGCAGGCAGTGATACGAACACCAACCGTGGGATCATCTGGTTAAATGAGAAGTAGAGTTGAGTGTCGTCGGCATAGCAGTGATAGGAAAAGCCATGTTTCTGAATGACAGATCCCAGTGATGACATGTAGATGGAGAAGAGAAGTGGTCCAAGCACTGAGCCCTGTGGAACTCCAGTGGCTAGATAATGTGACTTAGACACTTCACCTCTCCATGACACCCTGAAGGACCTACCTGAGAGGTAAGACTTGAGCCACTGGAGAGCAGTTCCTGAGATGCCCATCTTCATGAGAGTTGACAGGAGGATCTGGTGGTTAACTGTGTCAAAAGCAGCAGACAAATCCAGTAAGATAAGTACTGTGGATTTGGAAGCCGCTCTTGCCTTTCTCAGTGCCTCCGTAACCGAGAGCAGGGCAGTCTCAGTTGAGTGGCCACTTTTGAAGCCGGATTGGTTGTTGTCCAGGAGGTTGTTCTGTTCAAGAAACGTAGAGAGCTGGTTAAACACAACTCGCTCAAGTGTCTTTGCAATGAAAGGCAGAAGGGATACCGGTCTGTAGTTTTCTAAAAGTGCTGGGTTCAGAGAGGGTTTCTTAAGCAGTGGGGTTACCCGAGCCTGCTTAAATGCTGTGGGGAAGGTCCCGGTGTGAAGAGAGGTGTTAACAATGTGAGTGAGTGCAGGAGTAACAGAAGAAGAAATGGCCTGAAGGATGTGAGTGGGGATAGGATCAAGCAGACAGGTAGTGGGATGATTGGAAAGGATGAGTTTTGAGACATCTGCTTCGGAGAGCAGAGAAAAGGAGGGAAGCGTATGTGTGATGGTTTTTGAGATGTGCGTGTCGGTTTGTGGTGTGGCGAATTGGCTGCTGATGGAGGATGTTTTGTTTGTGAAAAATGATGCAAAGTCATCAGCTGTAAGAGTTGATGAAGGAGGGGGGGGGGGACAAAGGAGCGAAGAGAATGTTCTGAAAAGTGCACGAGAGTCAGAGCAGTTGTTGATTCTGTTGTGGTAGTATGTAGTTTTGGCAGTGGAGACGTTAGTAGAGAAAGAAGCGAGGAGAGACTGATACAGGGTCAGGTCAGTAGTGTTTTTAGTTTTGCGCCACTTCCTCTCTGCCGCCCGGAGTCCAGAGCAATGTTCACGGAGAACATCAGACAGCCAGGGGGCAGAGGGCGTGGTGCGGGCTGGCCTGGATGAAACGGGATGAAACTTGTCTAAGCAAGATGTTAGAGTGGAGCAAAGAGTGTCAGTAGCACTGTTAGTGTCCAGTGGCCAGGCTGGCAGTTCCAGAGACCAATTGGAATGGACATTAATGTAGCAGAGGAAATAGGTACACTACGCAGATTACTGGGATTACGGCGTCTAGAATGTAATGAGCGTGATTTACGGGTGTATGTGGTAATAGTAGAGATTTGGAAGCACATTGTGAATACGGGTCAGAGAAATAAACAGATGAAAACAAGCAAAACACAAAAGTGGACAAAGTAGAAGGAAAGCTATACTCAAGTGCCTTTTCGGTGTCCTTGCTCGAGTGGAGTCGCGCAGAGTAGAGTCGATGTCTTTACCCGACTCTGTCTTCACACGAGGAGGCTGAACGCTCCCGCTGGCGCGGATTAACGAGCGTATTAAATAGATGCTAATCACTACAGTCAGAACAGGTGAGGACGCTTTTGTAATTCGCCCAAACAATCAAGGGAACAGCCTGTCAATGGCTCAGCTCAAAAGCAAAACTAGGACTCAATAGTAGTGCGAATATCCAGCAATAGCAATAACAATTGAGTGCTGACGGGCGGCAAAAACAGCCCTTGTTATAATTCAAATACAATTATCTTAACCAGTAAAATTATAAATAGAAAAATAACTACAGAATCGAAATGTATCCACTTGTTAGCATGTAATACGCTGAGCAAATCCAGCAAACTGAGTAATCAGAAAACACTTACATACGGCTTCAATGCGCTCCTTCACTGTCGGCACGTTTCTTCTCTTCTTCTTATTCTTCCACACAAAAGTTTGCCGGCTACTCCTCCTCCCGCCCCGTTTGTCATAGTCCCATGAATGAGGTGTCAATATCTATATCTTTTCTAAGTGATCTGGCATACAATGTTCTCACAGCGGATGAAAAAGTGGGCCAAAAAATCCCATTGACCTACAATGGCTGAATGTTTTTGATTTTGAATTTAACTGCCATTTTCACACACACACACACACACACACACACACACACACACACACACACACACACACACACACACACACACACACACACACACACACACACACACACACACACACATGTATGCAGGGCCTTAGAACCCTTTCTCTCTCACACACACTCATTTGACTCATCTTAATGAATTGCTTGCACTTCAATTATGTTTCAATTTAACCCGGTTTTTATTTTTTGTGCACTTTAATTATGTTTCAATTTAACCCTGTTTTTAATTTTAGATTTAATTATACTTTTAATTTTATTTCTTTATTTTTTATTTCTTTTAATTCCTATTATAACTGTTATACTGCGAATATTTTAACTTAATTTCTGTGTAAAGCACTTTGAATTGCCACTGTGTATGAAATGTGCTATACAAATAAACTTGCCTTGCCTTGCCTTGCCTTGCCAATTACTAATGACCTAAAATCTTCATAGCCACACCCTAGCAACCAGTTACAGGTCCCTAGCAACCACTCCAAAGACTTCCATTGAAAAACATAGATTAGAGTGACATAAATGAATTGGAGCATGGTAGAGACACGTGGGTTTGGCTCTTTTGATTTGGGCAGACATGCAGTCTATTAGTTTAACCTGCTAACTGTCATGCCACGCCTAGCAACCATTTAGAGCACCCTAACAACCATTTAACTTCATGAATAAGCCATATTTCAGCACCAGAACATCATACAATTTTGTTACGGGTGAGAAACCAGTCTGTAAATATCACTATGGTAGCCACACCCTAGCAACCGTTTAGAGAAACATAAAGAAACCATATTTCGTTGAAAAATTTTGGGAGTCTCCCGTATTTCACACCCATCTCCCATCGCCTCTCATAATTTGTATGGCCCAAACCTCGTTATATGAATAATCACATCAATATATTATTCCAAGGTTGTCCAGTTGCCAGGTCTTGTATGAAACGCATCCTCACACAATCGACACATACAAATTTCAACAGATTTGTGACAACAACCTGGCAACCTACAACCAGTGGTGTACTGTAACAAATATTACTTCGTTAAAGTACACCACTGGTTTTAGGTTGCCAGGTATTCATATAACTTTTTTTTACTTTTACTCCACTACATTTCCTACATAAAATGTATAGGCGTACTTTTACTCCGATACATTTCCCCAAAGCATTTTCGTTACTTAGAATGTATCAATAATGTATAATATGGAAGGCGGTCCGTCTATATATTTTACTTCATAACGTGTTGAATATAGATATTTTTCTTATAAAAACCCATCAATTCGCTTCAGAAAGCCTTTATTAACCCCCTGGAGCCATGTGGATTAATTACTTTTATAATGGATGGATGTACTTTTTTGGGCTGCCATTCACTGCCATTATAAAGCTTGGATGAGCCAGGGCATTTTTAAATATAACTCTGATTATATTTAATCTTGACTTGCCGAGTCAAGATGGCGCCGAGGATGGCCGCTACGTCGCAAGCTCTGCTGAAACATTGTAGTTTTTTGTTTGTTCTGTTTATAGTTTTTGTGTTTTTTGTCTTGGATGTTGTCTGCCTTACTATGTACGACAGACAGACACTTTTGGACATTGGTTCGGCAATCGCACTCCGAAAACCGGACTTTAAATTCTTCAGTGACGAACCGCCGTTTACAAACACAGCAGCGGAGCTCTTTGTCTGGACGGCCCGACCACGCAAACGCGGCCGGAGAAGGGGAAGCAGAGCCGGCGTACTTATCAGAGTAAGACGCCGCGCAAACCGACCCCCACTTCCCAGTATTTTACTGGCAAATGTTCAGTCTCTGGACAATAAACTCTGCGAGCTGAGAGCACGGATCTCTTTCCAACGAGAGACGAGGGACTGCTGCATTATCTGCCTCACAGAAACTTGGATGTCCGCTGAGATTCCAGATTCGGCCATCGAAACCACGGGGTTCTCCGTGCATCGAATGAACAGAGAAAAAGATCTCTCCGGGAAAAGCAAAGGCGGGGGTGTATGTTTTATGATTAACCGATCCTGGTGTGATCAGAGGAACGTACATTCTATCAAGTCTTTCTGTTCTCCTGATCTGGAACTTCTCATGGTTCTGTGTCGACCATTCTGGCTACCGAGGGAATTCACCGCGGTCATCATCACAGCTGTGTATATTCCCCCACAAGCCGACACAGACCGGGCACTAAAGGAACTGTATAGGACAGTGAGTGAGCAGGAAACCGCGCATCCTGAGGCCGCGTTTATTGTGACCGGGGACTTTAACAAAGCCAACTTCAAGCGCATTGCACCCAAATACCACCAACATGTAAGCTTCAACACGCGAGGGAACCGCGTCTTAGATCACTGCTACTCCCCCTTCAAGGATGGTTTCAAGTCCCTCCCACGCCCACCATTCGGCAAATCAGATCACGCTTCCATCCTACTTTTGCCCGCATATAGGCAAAGACTCAAACAGGAAGCAACCGCCCTCAGAACCATCCAGTGCTGGTCGGACCAATCAGATTCTATGCTACAGGACTGTTTTGATCACGCGGACTGGGAGATGTTCCGGTCGGCCTCTGATGACGACATCGAGGTTTACGCTGATAGCGTAACGTGTTTCATCAGGAAGTGCGTAGATGACGTTGTTCCGACCAAAACAATTCGGCTGTACCCTAACCAGAAGCCGTGGCTAAATGGGGATGTTCGCGCGGCACTCAATGCGCGGACCTTCACTTTTAACTCCGGTAACGCGGAGGAGCATAAACAAGCAAGTTATGCCCTCCGGAAAACCATCAGAGCAGCAAAACGGCAGTACAGGGACAAGATTGAAGGACAGTTCAACACCACCGACTCCAGAAGCATGTGGAGGGGAATTAACACCATCACGGACTATAAAGGGAACACAAACTCCACCGTGAACACCGCTGCCTCTCTCCCGGACGAGCTCAACACCTTCTATGCTCGCTTTGAGGGAACTAACACCACCCTCGCGGAGAGAGCGCTCGTGGCTGAAGATGCAGAGGTTAGTTCAGTCTCTGTATCTGTCGCGGATGTAACCCGATCCTTCCGGCGGGTGAACGTCCGTAAAGCTGCGGGTCCAGACGGCATTCCCGGCCGTGTGATCAGAGCGTGCGCGCACCAACTGGCTGGAGTCTTCACGGACATTTTTAACCTGTCCCTCTCCCTGTCTGTGGTCCCCACATGCTTTAAAACGTCCACTATTGTTCCTGTACCTAAGCAATCAAAAACCACCTGCTTAAATGACTGGCGTCCTGTTGCTCTGACCCCCATCATCAGCAAATGCTTTGAAAGACTAGTCAGAAACCACATCTGCTCTGTTCTCCCCCCCTCACTGGACCCACTGCAGTTTGCATACCGCACAAACCGCTCCACTGACGATGCCATTTCATCCACTATACACACTGCTCTCTCCCACCTGGAAAAGAGGAACACATATGTGAGAATGCTGTTTGTGGACTACAGCTCAGCATTCAACACCATTGTGCCCTCCATACTTGACATGAAACTCCGGGCTCTAGGCTTAAACAGCCTGTTATGCAGCTGGATCCTGGACTTCCTGTCAAACAGACGCCAGGTGGTCAGAATGGGCAGTAACATCTCCTCATCACTGACTCTCAACACTGGAGCCCCTCAGGGCTGCGTTCTCAGCCCACTCCTGTACTCTTTGTACACACATGACTGTGTGGCAACCCACAGCTCCAACACCATCATCAAGTTTGCTGACGATACGACGGTGGTAGGTCTTATCACCGACAATGATGAAACGGCCTACAGAGAGGAGGTGCACACTCTGACACGGTGGTGTCAGGAGCACAACCTCTCCCTCAACGTCAGCAAGACCAAGGAGCTGGTGGTCGACTTCAGGAGGAATGAGAGAGAACACCACCCCATCACCATCGATGGAGCATCGATGGTTTGGAATGAACCGCCACATCCTCACAGGTTTCTACACCTGCACCATCGAGAGTCTGCTGACTGGCTGCATCACCACCTGGTACGGCAACAGTACCGCCCGCAGCCGCAAGGCCCTGCAAAGGGTAGTGCGCACGGCCAGCTGCATTATCGGAGGTGAGCTTCCCTCCCTCCAGGACATTTACGCCAGGCGGTGTGTGAAGAGAGCTCAGAGGATCTTCAGAGACTCTAGCCACCCGAACCATGGGCTGCTCTCACTGCTCCCATCAGGCAGACGGTACCGCAGCATTAGAACACGCACCAGCCGACTCCAGAACAGCTTCTTCCCACAAGCAATCAGACTACTTAACTCCTGATCCATCAGGATCATAACACACACTGGACAGAATATCACTCAGCACAACCCACTGTAGATACACACACATTATATACACATTTATTTATCATATAGCATCTATTGCACTTTGGATTTCAATTTTTCAATCTGTGAATAATATTTTATACTATACATTGTATATTATTATTACTATTATAGCGTAATGTATATTGTTTAGTGTATGTTTAGTGTATATTGTTTAAAGTATATGTATATTGTAAGTATGTGTATATTGTTTAAAGCTGTGAGAACTACACTCACATTGTGTAAATTATTTATTGTTTATTGTAGAGTTTACTGTGCTGTGAGTAATTGTGTGCGCATCAGATGTGTAATCTGATGCTGCTTTAAATGTTGTACATGTCATGTCATGACTGCTATGTTGCTCGGAACTGCACCTAAGAATTTCACCTACTGTTGCACTTGTGCATATGTAGAGTGACAAATAAAGTGATTTGATTTGATTTGATTTTGATTTTTTATTCATCTGAAAGAACAATGTCATAGTCTAGGATGACTTAAGGGTGAGTAAATCATGGGCTGATTTTCATTTTTTGGTGAACTATCCCTTTAAATTGTGTCTCGTGATTATCCTCACCCTGCACAAACTGTATCTGCCGCTTCTGCTACTGAAAATGAAAAGTATATTTATTTTTTACAGTAATGTATAACACATTTAAACCTGTAGGTGGTGACAAATCATCTTTTGTTATAATGAACTCACTGAATTATTGACTCAACTGGTTCCTCGAAAATCAGCTTGACAATCTGCAGAAGAGAACAAAAACTATTATAATATTAAACAATATATTAAACCAAACAATACATTAAAAAAAATAATAGAAAATTTTGTTTTTAAATGAATCAGCATTAATACAAACTAGCATACACTAGTTCTCTCGAACAAAGGTTCTATATGGCACCAAAAATGGTTCTTCGTCGTAATCATAGAGGAACCACTTTTGGTGCTATATAGCACCGTATCTTAACATGTTCTGTATATGGTAGCGGTGCTATATAGCACCATAGTTAGCAGTGCTATATAGCACCTTAGTCAATGAACCGGGGAAGAACCTCTGAAGAACCGCTGAAGAACCACTGAAGCACCAAAATTGGTGCTATATAGCACTTAAAAAGGTTCCCCTATGATTACGAGCCAAGAACCATTTTTGGTGCCATATAGAACCTTTTTTTTTAGAGTGTATGCCAGAACTCAAATGATGAGCGGATAACGTGTGTCGAATTAACAAGTTTATCTTTTGTACTGACTAAAGTCCTAAATTAAGTCTAATACAGTGGATTATGTTCGGACGTGTGCCCATGCGGTCTCACACAAATCAACGTAGAGTTCAGTAATGTTATTTTTATCTAGCAAGTTTATTCTCCTCCATATATCATATAGCAGCAATATCTTAACTCATAATACATAACCAAAACAACAAACCCTATTGTTCACCACAAAGGCAAGATACAACATGGCACAGTCGAAAACGTGTCAGTTACGTATGTAACCCTCGTTCCCTGAAGGAGGGAACGGAGACGTACGTCGGAACTGACCAACGAATTGGGATCTGATTTCAGAGACCAATCTACTTCGAGTGTTTTAAAACGAGCCAATGAAGATTGGCATGCGATTCACACATTCCACGCTCCGCCCCGCAGCGCGTGTATAAATAAGGAAGTGGAATGCTTGATCATTGTTTTTTCTGCTGAGAAGCCGATCTCGTGACTCGGCCTCCTAGCGGAAGCACAGCACCTGGCGACGGGACGTACGTCTCCGTTCCCTCCTTCAGTGAATGAGGGTTACATACGTAACCGAGACGTTCCCTTTCAGTCGGTCACGTTCGACGTACGTCGGAACTGACCAACGAATTGGGATCCCTACCAAAACGGCAGGGCGCTGGCCCTTCCAGCGTCCTGCTTGAGCGCACTGGACCGTCTTAGATGGTATGGAAGTCAGGGCTCCAAGCAGGGAGGTCAGTCACTGCTGTTTCTGCAAGACCCACCCAGTGTGACTATTGGATAACGCTGGGAAAGCGTGCCCGTCTCGGGAGATGGTACGCTGCGGAGCCACGTCCTTCAGTGGAAGGACTAACCTAGCAGGGTAGTGCAACATATGGCAGTCTCTGGGGTGGTACCAGCCTGGTTCCAGGGGGGAAAGAACATGCCCAGAGACGACAGAGCGGGCTCTGTCAAGGGAAAGACATGGGGCTAGCCAAGTAGGGTAGCAGGTACAGTGGAAGAATACACATATGGGGTTGCCGTGAGGGAACCGCTACATATGGAACCTAGCCTACACACACGTTACACAAGCATACGGGTGCAGGCCTGGCGTCAAATGGCCGCAACGTGGAGTGGCGTTGCAAGCCGACACTTGGAACGGGCACTTAGCGCTACTGGCCCCTGGGGGCGAGGATGCGGGAAGATACCGGCTCTACACGGAGGCTATAGAATCTAGCGAACGTGTTAGGTGTCAAAGGGAGGGCTCTGAAGTGCTCTGAGCAATAGAGCCAAGTCCCAACAGGATAACGAGTTTGGACAAGGAGGATTTAGCCTTCAAAGCGTAGAGGCGCCTCGTAGAGGGGGCTCTAGCAGAAGAGATGGTGTCCACCACTGCCTGTGGTAGACCACCTAGAACCTCCGCGTCCCGTCCAGGGACCAGACATGGAGTTTCCAGAGGTCTGGACGCGGGTGCCATAGAGTGCCCCGTCCCTGAGAAAGAAGGTTCCTCCTCAGGGGAATCGGCCAAGGAGGGGCTGACGCGAGGAGAGTTAGTTCTGGGAACCAGGTCCGGTTGGGCCAGTAGGGCGCAACTAACAAGACCTGCTCCTCGTCCTCCCTGACCTTGCACAGGGTCCGTGCAAGAAGGCTCACTGGGGGAAACAGATATTTGCGCAGGTCCCGGGGCCAGCTGTGTGCCAGTGCATCCGTGCCGAGGGTGCCCCCGGTCAGGGAATAGTACCATTGGCAATGGGTCGAGTCCGGAGAGGCAAACATGTCTACCAGTGCAGCTTCGAAGAGGTCCCATATCAGCTGGACCGCCTGGGGATGGAGTCACCATTCTCCCGGAGGTGCAGGCTGCCGTGAGAGGTCGTCGGCTGTCCGGTTGAGCGCACCTGGGACATAAATGGCACGAAGTGACCTCAGATGCTTCTGACTCCAAAGGAGGAGGTGGCGGGCGAGTTGGAACATGCAATGGGAGCGTAGACCACCCTGGCGGTTGATGTACGCAACGGCTGCAGTGTTGTCCGTATGGACCAGTACATGCTTGCCACGTAGCGGCCACTTGAGGTGGCGCAGTGCCAAGTGTACTGCTAACAACTCGAGGCAATTGATATGCCAATGCAATTGAGGTCCCGTCCACAGACCTGAAACTGCATGCCCATTGTACGTGACCCCCCAGTCCGTGGAGGAGGCATCCGTGAAGAGCACAGCATGCCTGGACACTTGTTCTAAGGGCACACCGGCCCGGAGAAATGAAGCGTCGGTCCATGGGCTGAAGGTTTGGCGGCAGTAAGGAGTCACTGGGACCCGGTACTGGCCGCTCTGCCACATCCACCTCGGGACTCGGCCATGGAGCCAGTGTTGAAGCGGTCTCATATGAAGCAGTCCGAGCGGCGTTACCGCGGCTGCAGATGCCATATGCCCCAGGAGCCTCTGAAAAGATTTCAGTGGGACCACTGGACTCGCTCTTCCGTGAGGCGCGCAGTCTGGCTGACCGAATCCAGCTCCATACCGAGATAAGAGATCCTCTGTGTGGGACAGAGTTTGCTCTTCTCTCGGTTGACCCGAAGGCCCAACAGGCTGAGGTGACTGAGCACCATGTCCCTGTGTTCGCACAACTGCTCCCGAGACTGGGCGAGTATGAGCCAGTCATCGAGATAGTTGAGGATGCGAACGCCGCTTCTCTGAGCGGTACAATGGCTGCCTCTGCGACTTTCGTGAAGACGCGAGGCGACAGGGACAGCCCGAAGGGCAAGACTTTGTACTGATATGCCTTCCCCTCGAAAGCAAAGCGATCTCCGACCGCAAGACCTGAGCATCGCAGCTTCGCACTGAGGTGAAGAGGATGCCCCTGTACTTGGGAGTACCCCGGAAGTACCCCGGTACTTGGGGGTACTTCTTCATTGGCTCGTTTTAAAAAAAACTCAAAGTAGATTGGTCTCTGAAATCAAATCCCAATTCGTCGTTCAGTTCCGACGTACGTCGAACGTGAACGACTGAAAGGGAACTGTTTGCTTCCCCAAATCAGCAAACCCCGTGTCTGAGTTTCCTCCTAGTTAAATGACCTACCCGGGCTGACCTGAGATCAGCTGAGCCACAAAGCACATACAGCCCCCCAGTGGCACAGGACAAAATTACATAAAATAATACAAAATTAATATGGCTCATACATCTTTAGTATTTAAATTCAGCAAAAAAGGGTCCACTGATGATATTTAGTGACAGGCTCAAATATGAAACAGATTTTTGTGTAGTTTTTGCTAAGTGTCCAAATTAAAAATAACTACAATGGAAATCTAAAAATGTATTAGATTTTACAGCTCACTGGAGATTGTGAGAAAATGAACCAAACACGGCAGGGGTGTCCAAACTTTTTTTTAAAGGGGGCCAGATTTGATGTTGTGGACATACCCGGGGGCCAGTCCCTATTCTCTCTCTCTCTCTCTCTCTCTCTCTCTCTCTCTCTCTCTCTCTCTCTCTCTCTCTCTCTCTCTCTCTCTCTCTCTCTCTATATATATATATATATATATATATATATATATATATATATATATATAAATTACATGTTTGGTTTCTTGGAAACATGACAGATTTGACAAAAGCTTGAGCTGACAGTAGAGTAGCTTGAGATAGGACACAGGAAATTTATAGATATTTAACAATATCTGTAAAACTTTCATCAACCAAAACGTTTTAATGGTTGAACTCTAGAACTCTATTCTTATTTAAATTTAGTAAGTGCTCTATTTAGATCACCACAGGTAAAACCACACTACAAAAATACTTTTCTTACTTGGTATTTCTGTCAGTCCAAATATCTAAAAATTCTTAAATCAAGATGCTTTTACTAAGGAAAATTACTTTTTTTTTTCTTGATTCCTGGGGGAAAAAATCAAAATGAATTGAGTTTTTGCTTGAAACAAACTAAATTATCTGCCAATGGATTAGAAAAATAATCTTGTTTCTGTTTACACCATTTGCTTGTTTTAACCAAAAACTCACTTCAATTTAATTTTATTTTACAGAAAATAAGAAAAAAATATCTAATGTCATTTAACTTTTCTAGTAAATGCATCTTGATTTAAGAATTTTTAGATATATTTATACTAGAAACAAGACAAAAATACTAAATGACAGCATTTTTTGCAGTGCACACAAGGCAAAAAGTACAAATAAAAAAAATATATCTCTAGAATCTTTATGGTATTTAGTCTATAAACATATCAATACAAATGCACAAAACTGCAAGTTTATGACACAAATAGTCTGCAATTTGTCCTTTATTTCTCATTTAATACAGGTCTACATTACAAATTAAATTAAATTAGATATTAACCTACATTTCTGACAAATTACCACGTTACAGTTAATGTTACCACAGTAAATCAATGATAAATGTTGGTGAATTGTTGTTTGAAAAGTATTTTAACCCTCTATGGCATGACTTTTTATTTTTTGGGGAAAAAAATATTTCTCCCCATTTTTTGGGAGCCCTGATAATATATCCATCATAAAAAGTGTCACCCCATCTATATCTATCAAAAGTGCTCCAAGGATGGACCAGTGGTGAACCGGCCGACAGGGTCATATAGGCGGCTAAGGCTCATTGAGACCCGTCAGGGTGCTCATGCTGACCCCTGTCCACCGCTGAAAGCACCAACAGTGGCACGTGACCATCAGAACTAGACCACGGAGTAGTGGAGGGCGGCAGCCTGGTCTGATGAATCATGTTTTCTTTTACATCACATGGATGGCCGTGTGCGTGGCTTACCTGGGGAACACATGGCACCAGGATGCACTATGGGAAGAAGGCAAGCCGACGGAGACAGTGATGCTTTGGGCAATGTTCTGCTGGGAAACCTTGGGTCCCGCCATCCATGTGGATGTTAAGGCCAATTTATACTTCTGCGTCGAGTGCACGCAGAGGGTACGGCGTACCCTACGCATAGACGCGTTGGTTACGCCGTACCCTACGCCGTAGCCTGACGCGCACCTCTCCAAAAATGTAACAACGCGTCAATTCTACGCGGACCGCAAGCGCTCTGATTGGTCTGCCAGAACCCTTCCCTCAGGTCAATAAATAAATAAAAAATCTGCGATAGGAGTGTGTGTGTGTGTGTCCAGAAATTGGATGATAGTTCCTTACGTCTGCTATAACACAATATTTTGCAGTCCAGCGATTCTTAATGGTAGTAAATAAATACATAGATCCGCTGAGTATAGTTTATTTATTTTCTCATTAAAACCGAAGATGTTAATCAGTAATTGTATATCAAGAACAGGGACACATTAGGGTATATTTCGTGAATGAAGTCTCCGCAACAGCAATCGATTGCTCGAGCTTCCGCTGCTGAAAACAGCGCCACGAGCTCCGCATGATTTCACAAACACATTCCAGCGCCAGATCGCCTTATTTAACTTTACTAATCAACTAGAGATGCTTCATTTGTATTAGATACAACAACTCAAGCTGCAAGAAAAGCCGCTCTCTCACTGCTGCTGATACTCCGACATGAATACAGATTCTCCACACGAAGCTGCTTCTTCTTCGGCTGTTCTCTTGATTACACCAACATGCCCGAGGACACTGCCTACTAGCGTCTGCATGTGTAACTGCACATTGACGCAGACAACAGCGCAGAAGTATAAATGCTCACGACGGCGTCGGCTACGCGCGTAGCCTACGGCGTACACTACGGCGTACACTCGACGCAGAAGTATAAATTGGCCTTTACTTTGACACGTACCACCTAAATAAGCATTGTTGAGACCATGTACACCCTTTCATGGAAACAGTATTCCCTGGTGGCTGTGGCCTCTTGAACTCTTTCAAACTTCCACAAAGTAAAAATGTTTCAGGAATGGTTTGCGGAGCACAACAACGAGTTTGAGGTGTTGATTTGGCCTCCAAATTCCCCAGATCTCAATCCAATCGAGCATCTGTGGGATGTGCTGAACAAACAAGTCTGATCCATGGAGGCCCCACCTCACAACTTACAGGACTTAAAGGATCTGCTGCTAACATCTTGGTGCCAGATACCACAGCACACCTTCAGGGGTCTAGTGGAGATTTACAACTGTGCACAAAAAACTTTCAAATGTTTAAAATTGACACGTTCATCCTGTAATGTGAATGTGCAAATCGTCATTCACAATGATTTTGAAAGCATGCGAAATTTGCTCTTGGTATCTGAGGGTCTCGTTTGATGTTCTTACTAAGCTGGACACTATTTTGATGGTGTTGGAGGCAATTGTAAGTAACGCAGTGTTACAATTGCCCCCGACTGTACCATCCCAAGACAAGCCCTGCTAGCTAGAAACAATAAAGCTAATGTTTGACAAAGATATCAAATGTTAGACAACAGAATGGTCATGAAAAACAAGACAGCTTTAAATTCATAGACATGAATGGTTAAGACAGTATGAGGAAAATACTGTAGATTAAAACAATTACTTTCATGCCTCAAAAATGAGTTTTTGTAGAAAAGTTTTTACCAAGTATCATTCAGCAGCTTGTCCTCTGGCAGGCAGAGAGGGATCTCCACTGAGCACATGCAAAATTAGTTTCATGGTTCTGTCTCGTTTCTGATTGGTGTAATTTGAGATGTTACAATTGCCCCCGGTCTCCCCCTACGACTGATCCGGGTGGGAGGAGAGCGCTGCCAGGAAAGTCTCAAAAACACACACACACACACACACACACACACACACACACACACACACACACACACACACACACACACACACACACACACACACAAATCCAAGGCAATTCACACGTGAATGTGCAAATCATCATTCACATTACAGGATGAACGTGTACATTTTAAATATTCGAAAGTTTTTGTGCATAGTTGTAAATCAATTTTTTGTGTTTTGCATTTGTGAAATGTATTTTATGAATATATAATTTTATTTTGCACATGTGAATTGTTTTTTGTGCACGTGAATTTGGTTTTATGCATGTGAAATTGGTTACACATGTGTGCATCTTGTTTTTTGCGTGAATTATTAATAAATCTAATCTGTCTCCATACATAGAGGGTTAACTGAATCGGCTCAGCTGATTTGCACGTTAGTGTTGTTGATTAAGTCAGCGCTGTTTAACTGGATTTAAATTTAATTAAATCAAATCACAGAGAGTTTCGAAGCTCGTTCCGGAGACCTCTGCGCCGAACTCGAACACTTCTCATGTGCTGTTTAGTGGGCGCGTGATCGAAACACTCAGCAGGTAAACACATTTTGTTCAGAGTCAGAGCCATAAACAGTAAAAGGTCAGAGCTCGCCAGTTGCGCACATACGTTGCACAAAGCACAAGTAGCGCTGTTTTGTTCTGCTTTTGGCACTGTTTCCCTGGCCTAAAATCTAGTACTGCCACCTAGGGGTGGTAAAAAAAATCGATTATCGATTAATCGCGAGTATGTTATGGACGAGTATGAATCGATTATGAAATTTTCAAAAATCGATTTTTTATGTATCTAAAAAAAGTTTTATTTTGTAAAAAATGTTCTACCGGGAGTTGAACGTGACGTCACGAACGCGCCCAGTTCCAGTTAGCAAGCGCGTGTAACGGCAGCCAGAGCAGGTGTGTAAAATGGAAGAACCAGGAACGAGCAACCAACCGATCCACCCAGCTCCATCTGGGCTCAAAGCAAGCGTGTGGATTCATTTTGGTTTTCATGGCAGGAGCTCTAAACATGTTGATAAAACGCATGCCGTCTGTCGACATTGCCACGCTAAACTGAAGTACTGCCACAATACGAGCAACTTGAGGGCCCACATTTCCCGCTTTCATCCAGATGAGGCAGGGTGGGTTAAAGACGACCGCCTGAAGCCCGTCATCCCACCGAATCAGCGCACTCTCCACGATTTGACAAAATTGGCCCCGGGATCGGAGAGAGCTAAGAAAATCACAACGTCGATATCTTATTTTATAGCTAAAGATATGAGGCCATACAGTGTGGTGGAAAACCAAGGTTTCCGCTACATGGTCCACAGTATGGAGCCAAGGTATGTTATACCATCCCGGGGCTTTTTTACACACAAGTCGATCCCTATTCTTTACAAGGAGACAAAGTTTTTAGTGCAAATGTCCCTCAAGTCTGCTCCCAGGATAGCAATAACTTGCGATGCCTGGACCTCCAGAGCCACCGTCTCATATGTGACCGTTACAGCTCATCATGTCAACAGTGAGTGGAAGCTAATTTCATACGTGCTTCAGACGAGAGCTATGGATGATAGCCACACGGGTGCAAATATTTGCGAGTATCTCAAATCTGTGGCGGATGAGTGGGGGATAGAGACACACGACCTGGTTCTAGTCACCGACAACGCTTCAAATATGAACGTGGCTGCAGAGCTTGGCAACTTTCTACATGTCCGTTGTTACACTCACACCCTAAACCTCGCCTGCCAACAAGCGCTGAAGTTGCCCGCTGTAGCCCGACTGTTGGGTCGAGTCAGACGGATCACCGCTTTCTTCCACCGCAGCAGCACAGCCAGTCATGTGCTGGAACAAAAGCAGGCCACCTTGCGTTGACATCATGAAACTGCACAATTTGTAAATTATCCGTGGCGGGCCACATATAATATATTTTAATAGACAAGCTGCGGACCGTTTAAAATTCATCCCCGGGCCGCATTTGGCCCACAGGCCGGACTTTGGACACCCCTGAAACATGGCATTAAATTGAAAAAATTTTACAAAACCTTGAAACGACAACACATCTAAAGTGAAAATTAACATAACGTACGCAAAAAAAAATGCTGACTCGACCTAAATTTATAGCTCTTACCTTTTCCTCTGAGAACTCCCACTGGTAGGCCCTGTCCCAAATGGCACACTTCATGTAAGCTTTCGGTCTTGTGGACTTAATGGCTGCTGCGTGCGCGTACTACTGCGCATGCGCCTCATTTTGCTCTCTTACGGTCGACTATGGCCCTGTCCCAAATGGCACCCTAAACCCTCACGGTCTTCCTCGGAGTCCGCACTTTTACATCGTAATGCCACTTTGACTGCCGGGAAGAAGTTCGCCGCATAACCCGCACCAGTGCGGGCTTGGCAGAAGTGCGCATCGAGGACGCATATCGACCTCAAAGCGGGGTGCTCGCGAGCACCCTTCTGAGACCTAAAAAAACTAATGGGACACCCTGCGGTCTCATGGACTTAACATACTCACGCACGCAGCGGCCATTGTTAGTCCACAAGACCGAAAGTGCACATGAAGTGTGCCATTTGGGACAGGGCCTACCTCATTCTTGAATGAATCAGCCGTTTGAACGTATCGACTCAATCATTAATACAGTCACCTGCCGCCACCTACTGGCGGTTTAACGTCATGTTTAAAAGTATCATTCTTTCCAACATTTCTTATTTGTATTCAAAATATATTTAAAACAATCTCATAACATTACACTGAAAAATTACAATTGCATTGAATAAATTATTTAATTTGATTGGCAATAGCCCTATAGTGTGACATTGACTCCTGACAACTCAAAAATATGAATAATAATATGAATTAATTTATGAAATGTATGAATTTATGATGTACTCTCCTTTAAACAAAAAACTTGCAGTGTAGCTTTATGCACCACATTCACAAGTCACTGAAGTAGACAACCAAGGTAAACAACATTTACAAATTTATTAGTAACAATGTACAGAAAACTTGCTTGCAATTTACAGAAAGCCTACAGTTTATAATGAGATAAACGGTCTGAAGAAGATCACCACTCATCCAGGCATTTGTTGTGGTTTAATGTGAGCCCTCTGTTACTGTGTTCATGATCACTCATCATTTGCAGAAACTGGTAATCCTGCAGAGTCTTTCCAGCTGGATGAAGATGCTATCTTGAAATGGTTGAGTCTGTGTGTGACTGGTTGGAGGAGGTGGTGGCGGCGCTGAGCAGAGAGAAACCGCTGTGACTCGACTCCAGGCTGCTCATGGAGCCCCTGATGGAAACAAACACACACACCTTTAAAACACATCATATGGCTTTACAGGTGATATTTTTAAATGTAGGAACAACATCCAGATGCTCTGTGTTCTAGTTTACCATGATTCATCCATTTTTAATGCCTTGCAATATGTAAATACACAGACCTGAAGTCGGTGGACGACAGCACCTCCGTGAAATACATGACTTTGCATTTGTGTGAGGAGACCTGGAGAGAGGCCAGAACATCATCGACACGCGGCCGACTGGATGAAGTGCATGTTGGAGTGCTGTACAGACGCCACTGCAGGATGTAGAATCCAGGCCAGCGTGTCACATGAGAGCCCTGATGGGAAACGTGGATCAGAGGAAGAGAATGAATGTAGACAGAAGTTTGTCTCACCTTCTGATCAACAAATTGTAGTAAAATACGAGCCATGCATGTTCTGGACAGGTTTCATGACATTCGCCCACCTGTACGCTCTCTCCCTCTCGGCAGGTAAGGGCCGTCTCCACCATGCTGTAGTCTTGTCCCAGCATCCACGATCTGTCAATGAGCTGGACGTTGTTGCTGCCGGGACAGGCAAGGTTGTGCGAGTTCAGACCGTCTCTTTTAGCTGGGACCCTTCTGGAGTGATAGATGTTGAAGATCACGTCGCCTTTACACACGTCAAAGTCCCATGTAATGACGGACGACACGTCTGTAATCTCTATTAACACCTGGAAAAGGCATTTATTTTTATTTCATAATGCATAACACACAGCGCTGCACACCATTCAGAACTGAACTAAGAATCTGGAATTTGAATTGCTGCAAATAGGATGCAGAAACGTTTTTATTTAAAAAAAAATTTAATACTTTGGTGATGTCTTTCCATTCAAAATGATTTAACACAATTATACAAATAATAATTTCTTTAAAATACTTTTTTCCCAATAATTCCTTTGTTTACGTTTTGTGATAATACCCACCAACAATGCATAAAAAACACATAATTAGAATCATATAATCATATATCATTAGAATTACATATCATAATTATATACTTGTACATATAAAAAAATTAAAAGTTAATATTACAATTAATATTAGGTAGCATATAACACACTATAGATAGATAGATAGATCTAACCAATCATTTAAAACTTTTATTGCTTTAAAAGCCAAAATTCTCAGTATTCTAAATAAATATAACTTATTTTTATTAAGTAGCATAGGTACTATACCCAAAACTATATTTTGTATCTTTAGTTTCATTACCTGAATTACTTCCGTCCAATTTTTTTTTACACATATAAAACAATATAGTAGAAGTTGTGGTGTGTATATATATATATATATATATATTTATTTATATTAGGGGTGTAACAATACATCGTAAAACAATATATTGCGATATAAAAATGTGAGAATATGTATTGTTGATGAAAACGATATGATTCGTGATATAGAGTTGTTTTATCCAAGGCTCAGTTTAGTGTATTTATAAGGAATAATTCACCCAAAAATGTAAACTCTGTCATCATGTATTCACCCTCATGTCGTTTCGTTTAACTTCCAAACACAAATGAAGATATTTTTTATGAAACCTGAGAGATTTCTGTCTCTCCATTTACAGTCCATTCCTCTCAAACTTAAAAGATCCCAAAAATGTCATTAAGGCATCGTAAAAATAACCAATCGAGTGTCTAATCCAAATCCAAGCCTTCTGAAGAGACACGATGGCTTTATGTGATGAACAGATTTACTGTAGTAAACACGCTAGTGCTGGGCGATATGATAAAATATGTATATCACAGTATTTTTCTAAATTATATCGGTTTAACGGTATATGACTTTTTTTTTTCTATGCATGACCGGGTGTCAACCACATTTTCTACTAATTGAGACAATGGAAATACTGCAGTAGATTCACTAGAATGCCCTATTTTACAGTCATGATGAGTGAATATTGTAGAACAATTACACACTAGAATTAATACAGGTTTGCAAAGCCTCACAAAATTATGCTGTGGGGAGACAACAACCAATAAAACACATGCAACGCACTCATTACAAACACATGAATATTAAAATATGATCACGGAGAGAAAAAAACAGAGTTGAGGGCACCATAAGCGTTTTAAAAATCTAACCCTATATAACAACAAACTGCCAAAACGAGGGAGAAACAGGGAAGAACACTTAAACGGTGTAAGGATACTTTCACTACAGTCTCTGAACAAATGACACACGTCAGTTTAACACAGAAAGAATAAAGCAGTTACTTTTTTGCCCACTTTTCTTTGAATTGTCAGTCTATTTATTAACTTGCATCATTATCTTCGGTGTAGCAGAATAACCCATTGTGTCATTGGTCGTGATCAGACGTACGGCTGTAGTATCAGTGTCCTTTGCATACATTTCATTTGAAGAGGTGATGAAATATGTGTACACGCTGCTGGTTCATGTTTAGAGCACTAGAGTATATGAAATAGGTCCATAAAAAAAACTTAGGCCTAGTCCACAGGTACACGGGTATTTTTTTCCTCCTCCGTTTTAAAAAACAATCGTGTGTCCACACAAGCACAGTTAAAAAAAAAAAAAAATCTCTGTCCACATGAAAACGCAAAACCACGCTATGATTGGCTGCCTGATTTCCAAATGGGTCCCATCCATGGCACCGAAGCACTGAAGGATGCCATGGGCTCAGTGAAACCCTTCTACAAGTTCCTTTACTTTGGACTCAGTGACAGGAAACAGTATAAATTAGGGATGCCACAATTCTCAATATAATAGTGGTCCAATAGATGGTGGTCCAGTGGGTTAAACCACTGAACTGATATGCAGAAGGTTGCTGGTTCAATCCCAGCAGTCGCAACCAGTGTGTCCTTGAGCAAGGCACTTTACTCCACGTTGTCCAGGGGGATTGTCCCTGTAATAAGTGCACTGTAAGTCGCTTTGGATAAAAGCGTCTGCCAAATGCATAAATGTAAATGTAAATGTAATATTGAACCGTTCGTTACGGCATTCACGGTTCAATACGCGCTTGTGAATTGCGTTTTTTTTCGGATAATAATTGAATTAATTATTTTTCTACACATTCTACAATTAGCCTCCATCCCAATATACTGAACAACGCGACATACATTCACATCACATGTTAGTGGTAGAGTTAAACTCACGGGACACTATAGTTATCCACAATCACCAAAGTTCATTATTTGCATGCGTTTTAAAGCCTTGCCGGTTAAACGTTTCATTCGTGTGCTCATGCACTGTTTTAACATGAGCTGAGCGCGAGCACTAAACGCCTGTCAAACACGTGATTACTGGACTGAGTAGTCTTACTGCGCTAATACTGTCAAATACACACAGGGTTTACATAAACACAGTCGGTTATGTCTAAAGTGAAAGTAAAATCGGCATGTGTCTGTATATTAGATGCCTGCAGGTCTTAAAGTGACAGCAGCGCAGCCTAGTGAACATGCTGCTGTTTGTCCTTAAAGGGACAGATCATCCCTAAAATTATGTCATTATTTACTCACTCTAATGTTGATCCAAACCTGTATTCATTTCTTCTGTTGAACACAGACAGTTTAATACCAGACAGCTGATGGTAGCCATTGACATCCATATTATTATTTCCTACAATGGGGACCAGCAACTGTTTGGTTAACAACATTCTGCAATGTCCAACATAAGAAAGAACTTTATTCACAAGCCGAAATCTCCGGTTTTACCATCAACACGACAACGCTGCAACCGGAGTTTCTAAAAATCTTCACCCTGGCCGGGTAGAAAAAGCTGCGGTTTTGAAAATACCCATGTTCGTGTGGTCAGGGCCTTAAACACGCTCACTCCGGTGTTTCACTCTTTCACTCTATATGATCCATGTGGAGAACATTGTTAATCTCATCATCACAGAAACTGCTCTCTCGCACGTTCCGCGTGTATTTTAAATTATCCGCTGTAATCAAGGGCTGAATCTGAAATTGCCCCCTATAACCTCAAATGGGGCATTATTTGAGGGGACAGCCATTTGTAGTGGTGTCCGAAACCATAGTGGACGTTATAGAGTAAACATTCAATCTCACATTGCACCGCAATAACGAGTGTAGCCCTACAGTCGACGTACACACAGCGGCTGTCCAAATTCACTCACTCGTTTTCATTCGCTCTTTCAAGTGAACAATATAAGTGGATAACGTAGGGAATAGTGAATGAGGCTTTAGGGGGTGATTTCAGATTCATTCATAGGCTGTAATGCAATCTCAGCTGTGTTCTCACTACAGTGCAACTGTGAAACGGGACCCCTCTCAAACAGTGATGCGCTGCGCTGTGTTCCCAACGTTGTTTAAGCGACATACACCGGTATTGCGGCATCATCAAAATTCATATCATAACAAAAATAAATACCAGTATTCGGTATGAACCGGTATACAGCCCAGCACTAAAACACAGACGTTCAAATGATTGCGTGACGCGCGAAAACTATTATATATTATGTTGAATATAATGTATAATGGTGTAATGGGTGAGTATTTGTGGGTCCTGATTAATAATAATAATAATAATAATAATAATAATAATAATAAACCCTTTCTTTATTTTGGCTTAAAATATCAAATTACGTATAATATTGTGAGTTCAGTAGGGGTGTAACGGTACACGTATTCGTATTGAACCGTTTCGGTACAGGGCTTTCGGTACGGTGCACGTGTGTACCGAACGGTTATGAATGTAATCTTTAACAGTTAACAGTCGGCTTGTTGTAAGCGCGGAACACACTTCAATCCGAGTTCCCACACGAATATATTAAGTATTCAGTCCATTTTATCACGAAATTCAAACGATAAATGCCGTTTTAACGCTCTTTAATGTGGCGTGACTGATGGACGCGCATCAGTTCAACTTAAAGCGGCAGCGCGCGGCGCGCGAGTCAATGCGATCATAGACGCGTATCAGTTCAACTTGCAGGCAGTGCGCGGCGCGCGAGTCAATGCGATCATCTCTTCCTAAAGAATAAACATAAATGAATACATCTTAAGGTATGTTGAGGATACATTACAACTTACTGAAATGTATCATATGTCGTGTAATCGCTCCATCTGTGTTTACTAGTGGTGACGTGACTGTTAGACGCGTAGCCTATCAGTTCAACTTAAAGCAGCAGCGTGCGGCGCGCGAGTCAATGCGATCATCTCTTCCTAAAGAATAAACATAAATGAATACATCTTAAGGTATGTTGAGGATGCATTACAACTTACTGAAATGTATCATATGTCATGTAATCGCTCCATCTGTGTTTCAACCGCGGAAAGACAATAAAACAGCTTGTAAACAATGTCATGCAGAATCACGTTTACTCAGAAGTCCTTCAGTGTCCACAGCTGTAGCTCACTAGAGAAATCAACTCTTTCACTGAATACATGCACTATATTAGCCGTTATACTCATTATATTAGCCGTTATATATTCCTTATATACTACTAAGCCTGTTAGTGATGTCTTGTTTATTTAATGTATGTTTAAATAAACCTGTCATGAAAATTACAGCCACTAAATGATTATATTTCAACAACGAATAAAAATAATTAGATTTAGAAGATAATGCAAAAACTGCCTTATGTGAAGCTTATGAGTGTTGATTATTATATCTAAAAATAAATAGCAACTGAATTTAGGCTAATAGTTTGGGCTCTGTTGTTAATCTTTAATAGCTATATGTAAGTAAGGGCTCCCTATATAGTTTACAGCATTATCTTTAAGAAACTTTTAGTTATAATTTAATTCATTTAAGGACAGACACTATTTTTTTCATTAAACCACTGTTGAATAAAAATTAATAAAAAGCAATTTTGTAAAACTGCTGTACCGAATCCATACCGAACCGGGACTTCAAAACCGAGGTACGTACCGAACCGTCAGTTTTGTGTACCGTTACACCCCTAGAGTTCAGTATCGCGATTTGTATCGAATCGTGACAAGTGTATCGTTACACCTCTAATATATATATATATATATATATATATATATATATATATATATATATATATCACCTAAAGATGAATGATTATACTTGTCTTATATGGAGATTTAAAATGTTGTTATCATTCAGTTGTTTTATTGTCTAACTCAAATTAGAATTTACATAAGGAAGTAGAAGTAAAATACAATTCAATTAAAATAAATAATGAACAAATATGAATTGAAATAATTCTCAATATGAACAAATGGCTCATGAAATTGTCCATTCCTATTCAAATTCACACTTATGAATTGAACGGGAGCCGATTCAAAATGTTATCCACCATCGTAACACAATAATAATACACTATAAACTGCAAACATGTACAGATCAGCACTTTAAACAGAACTAGGCTAACCGTATTTGACTTTCACACTGCATGTCTTCTTATAACCAACAGATGGCACCAATTATCAACACACTGTATGAAACTGAACTTTGCGCAGCTGAAGTAAACGGCACCAGCTGTATGTTGTTGAGTGCTGTGTGTGTATGAGCTGTACCTCATGTGGAGATCCCTTCAGCACACTCGCGCTCTTGTAGATGGATTCATTCCACAGTTTAACCTCCTCGTTTTCCAGCTCCTCAGCTGTGCGGTACAGAGACTTGGGAACCAATCCCCCCTCAGGAACGTCACACTGAATTAAACATGAGAAACACAGATATAATATATTTATGTTATTACATGATATTTGTATTATTTCTGTCTGAATAGTAGTGAATGACATATCTTGGTATTCAAGGCAAAAGCATTTATTATGAATGCATGGTTACACTTTTTATAATTACACTACGCAGTGTAATTATATATTTAGGTACTGAATAATATTGATTAACTACATGCACTATACATGTACTACTTACTATAGAGTTAGGGTAGGATTAGGATTTGGTTGAGGGTTAGTTGCATGTAATTGTGCATAATTTACTTTTATTAATTTAGCAAGTACATATAACATATGTAAAAAAGACACTGTAAAATAAAATGTTACCGAATGCATTTGTGAGACAAAAAGGTCAGTGTTGCCTGTGTGCTTTCAATATAGCATAAATAAAAGACCATCACGGATATTCTTTTAAAGTATATTATTTCCATTATAAATACTCTTTTGATAAAGTATACTGAAATGTACTGTTTTGCAAGTGTTTAACTGACTGAAGTGCATTAGAGAAGCATCTGTTTGGCACAAACCAATTTGTCAATTTATGATAAATATGTACACAAAGATCAATATTTAAACATAATTATGCAAACTAATATTTTGGAATGAGTTGTTGGCCTAGGGAAGGTGCATGGCATGTCCTATCACTAGTTCCAGCTTGATGAGCCATATGTATCAACATCTATCTCTGAGGAGCTTTAGCTTAATCTAGTTATGCCAGATGAGAACCACATGACCACAGCTCAACGGCAGCCCAATCAAACAGATTTGCTCTCTACAAGTTATACCAGACCCCAACTTTCTGGATATGTTATGCAGCTCTTGGTCAAGACTCGTCTCAAAGCTAGATTACTGCAATACTCTGGTGACCAGCTTTATGAGCACCATAAGCCCTCTACATGTAATAAGCAATGTAGCAGCACTTCAGGTTTTTAACCAGCTGAAGAGGGTTAACATAGTGGTGCTCGGAGGGCCAATATCCTGCAGAGTTTAGCTCCAACACTAATTAAACAAACCGAAAACAGCTCATCAAGGTCTTCAGGATTACTATAAACTTTTTTGGAGCTGAACTCTGCAGGACAATGGCCCTTCAGGACTGAGTTTTACCACCAGTAGTAAAGACTCACCAGAGAGTCTCCTCCTAAGAAGTCAGGGATGAAGTCTCTGTTGATGTAGTCCACCAGTCCTCCAGGCCCCTGGTAGTCATTCCCAGCATAGATGAGGAACTTCTTCCGTGTGTTTTCATCGATGAATGGGCTCACCTGATAGAAGAACAGGGTGAAACAAAGATTAGCACTGCTAACACAGACACAACATTTGCAGAAGACTGATGAGTGAAATAACACCATGCTAACATGACATTTAACTCTCTGATGGGTCAATGTGTAGCGACATTTACGACCATTAAATGAAGATTATGTGCTTATCTCAGTCTTTCCTAACATCTTAAACTACTTGTTAACATTTTTTTTGTTCTAAGTGTGTCAATGTGAAATACTATGAGTTTGTGTGTGTGTGTGTGTGTGTGTGTGTGTGTGTGTGTGTGTGTGTGTGTGTGTGTGTGTGTGTGTGTGTGTGTGTGTGTGTGTGTGTGTGTGTGTGTGTGTGTGTGTGTGTGTGTGTGTGTGTGTGTGTGTGTGTGTGTGTTTACCAAAGTCCAGAGCACAGGAAACACTCTGGGTGCTCTTATTATGAGGAGACGGCCAAGTGTTTCAGGGTAGTTGGCTCCTACAACTTCTATCATCCTCAGCAAGGCTTTGATTCCCGGTCTCCACAGATGCCTCATATTTAACCCCTCGAGATCCACCAGGCATGTCCAACAACTACAGCACAGGAGCAGTTATTTCGTTAGGGTATAGAGGCACTATGTACAGTAAAACACACAATGTGTATGACCACTAAGGTTGAAAACCAAGAACCGATTATTATTCATGACCAGTTCCATTTAAAAAAAAACAAAAATAACTGGTTGGTTTTCATGATGTTCGGTTCTGTTAGTGGTTCGCTAAGTGGAGCTGGAATTGGAACCAAATCAAGAATAATTAAATTCCTTTTGATTCCCAATCATTATGGCCAGTGTTATGTAAGTTACTCTAAAGAGAAAATGAATTACTAGCTACTTATTATGTATTCAACAGTGTAATTAGATTACACTACTAAATACTCTCTATAAAACGTTTTTATTAATTACTTTCTAAATCCCACATCAACCTCGACCAGTTGAACAATGCAAGGATAGACATGAAATGGCCCTTTAAAATCTTTCAAATAAATAATATAAAATTGCATAAATTATTCTTAAACTGACCAAAGCATTTAAAGAAAGGTTACATTACAATGAAATAAATTACAGTAATTAATTACTTAGTAATGCATTACACAACACTGATTATGACCACTATACATAGATTAATACATTATCTGTTTAATACATGAATGCTTGAATAAGTTAAGTACCTGATTGGTTTTCCAAATATTTTGGTTTTCTCTTGGCAGTGTCTGAGACCTTCCTCGTTGATAGACAGCACCTAAAGGTTGGGTCAAAGATGAAGGGGGTCAGTGAATATGGTAATTTTATCAAATTTATCCAGAAAGCTTCCCCGGTTTCCCCGGTGTAGTCTAGTTTATCCCAAGTAATTTTTTTACTGCTAAAACCTCTGCCTCTGGCTTGCTCACTGTGGGATTAAAGCATTATGTGGTGACTTTCTAACAGCTCCTTTTTAGAAAAGGGTGATATGACCAACATATTTAATATATTAAATATTTTCAACCACAGTAAGGAAAGATATCGTGCTTCTGTCTGAAATCAGAGATGTTACAAATTTAAATTAAAACCATACCCTAAATAAGACTCTTTGACAACCGGCTAATTTTCACTTAAGACAAGCGAATCATATCTTCATTGATGATTTTTAAGAATTTTTACTCTATAGAAACAAAACCACCCAATATGTAAATCACCTAATTAGCTTTAAATGTTCAGTAGTTTGCCCGACCATCAGACTTTTCGACAACCAGGGTTTTTACACTTGTGACAAATCTTAAACACATACCTCGGGTCTTTATCATCCCGGGATATCATTCACTCCCCAAATATCAGGAGAGTTTTATAGTATTGCGGCAGTTAGATTTAGATCCGGGGTGCTAAAGACCCGAATATGTAATAATGATTGGGGAAACATTCATGCATTTAAGGGTTAATATTTTTGTGAATTGCTTACTCTCGCTTAGAAACAAAACCGAAAAATATTTTAATAGTCAATGCTGCACTGACATATGAGCTAGACAACACTATAAATACAATATAGAGAGATCTAAGTCCAGAGGATCATTGTTATGCATCTTCATAGCCATTAAACTTGCTCAATGGTAAAGCACATAGACACACTGTAAAGCTGCTTTGAAATTATGAGTATTATGAAAGAAATTAAGGTGACTTGATTTTACTAGAGTGAATATGTAAATTTGTAATTTCAGAGTATTTGTATTTGCCTGACTCTTACATGTCTCAGAAGACTCTCTTCTCCCAGCGTCCGCACTAAACCTTTGGTGTCCATTTGTCCCAGTCGAAGGATATAGAGAGGACGCCCATCTATATAATTCACACACAGAAAAGCACATGAACTTCTGCTTGTTTGATATTAATACAGCCCATGATCACTCAGATCAATTCCTTTGTTTGAACAGTATCACTTCAACTGATCTTTTTTTTTTCAAAGGCTGCTTGTATGTCTAGTACAGGAATAACACATCCTGGATTGAAATGTCTCTCCATTAGTTCTGTGGCAGATAATCATGTTTAAATGACAATGTCTAAAGTAGTAACTAAGATGGACCTTTGTCATGGTGATGCCAGCCTCCGGTGTAGTAGTCCTGCAGTAGCTGCGGACACTGCCACGTGTCTAACAGGAAGTCGATCTGATGCTGCTTCCTCCATGTGAGTGTCTGGCACAAAGCCTCTTTGGCCTTTTCCAGATTAAAGTCCCGTGAGCGCAGGAAACGCAGCACATGCTCGTCCTTAGGAATCTGAAAGTAATCATATACATATGTAATTACTGTAATGCTGTAAAAAAAACACTGTAATATTGTAAAATATTATTACAATTTAAAATAACTGTTGTAAAACACAGCATTTTAAAATGTAATTTATTCCTGTGATCAAAAGCTGAATTTTCAGCATAATTACTCCAGTCTTCAGTGTCACATGATCCTTCAGAAATAATTCTAATATGCTTAATTATGTTTTTTTCTTGTGGAAAGTAACATGGTTCCCTTTCAATCGGTTACGTTTGACGTTACATCGACGTCGCCGATGTATCGGAACCCAATACGTCGGTGACACTGACGTAACGTCTCCGTTACCCCTTTCAGGGAACAATGGTTACATACGTAACCGAGACATTTTCATAATATACAAGGTAATACTTGCTCAAAACAATCACTTCATAACTTATGTTCGTTCAATAAATAAACTGTCATTAAAATGTACTGAAGGGTGCAGATTCTGAAATCCAATGCTGCTTCAATATACCATATCCTAATTCAATTTAAATTATAATCAAAACATGAATCAATATTTATCCTCCTATATTATTATAATGATTTGTAATGATTATTTCCAGTTAATATTTAATCAATAGAAGCAATGATTGTTTGTTTCTTTATATCTGTTTTCTAAAGTTTGTATTTGGTGTCTGAGGGGTGACTGAGGGTCTGGCCTAGGGATGCAAGATGTGTTGCTAAACACTTGATAGCAACATGTTGTTGTGTGTTTGGATTTTGGAGGTATCACACACCCCTAAAATGCCAGGAGTGCAGTAATAGTGCTTACTCACTTCCAGAGATTAAATATGGATTTGTCTTTCATTTTATATTATTTTGATAATATACTTATACTGAAACACTAAAGAATTATGGTGAATACTGTCTGTACCTCTCACTGAGAGAAAGCACGTTATCAGTATGTTTTGGGAAACTTTCTGGTCAGAACTGGAGCTCAATCAACTCCAACCTTGGAGAGATCGGTGGATGTGCGCAGTGTTCTGTGTTAAAGATCAGTATTCAGGGTTTCTGCAGGGTTTAGTCAGTCAAATTTAAGACTTTTTAAGACCTTTTTATGACCATTATGATTTAAATTTATGACCTAAACGAATTAGGAAAAATAACTTCCTTTCAAAAAAGATTTTTTTTTTATTGACTTTCTTTAAAAGTAACAACTTTCATTATTTAAAGGTTCTATTTTCTTAAGAGTAACAAACTGAAGGCTCCCTTTTCCTAAGTATCAATAACAGGAACAACACTAAACAATTATCATAATATATCTGTCAATATCGATAATTATCACGATAAATGTCAAATCTTTATTTCTTTCAAGTTTAAAGGCAGATTTTTGTTCGTAAATGAAAATTGTAGAAACCAGAGCATTAATTGTGGTTTTAAACTACTCTTTATTGTCAGAACATTTCAAAAATCTGAGGTAAAACATTCAAACATTTGTCATTTGTCCTTAACAAAATAAATACCTGTATTGGAAAATTAATTTCTTATTTTCTGCATGTGCTAATGGAGGATATTGTTTCAAGTCTTGAAACAGGTTTGTGTTGCCTGACTTTGATGGCACGTATTTTCATGAAATGTATGAAAAACAATAGTATCCTAAATACATTAAATAACATCCTTTAATACATTGTCTACATTAATAATAAAATACGATTCAATTCAATATGTATATCCCACATTTCACGGTGGAGTTAATATTACTAAGCTAACGTTACAGTAAATCCATGGTAAATGATGGGGATTTGTTGATGGAAACGCCTTCTAACTTTATTGTTGCGCACAGCGTTTCTCCTGTTTGTCAGCGCTGTTTCATCTGCCTTTAAACTGGTTTAAATCACTGAGACATTTGTGTTCTTCGCTGAATTCAAGCGATTCTCACTGGATCTTGTGACCGAGACCGATCAGAGTAAACGCGCTGCGCTGCCGTTTGGACTTTGAGCCGAGCGGATAAATGGTCCATGTGGCGCACGGTTCAAATAAGTTTTGTTCCGGTATCGTTTAATGCCCAGCCATAATTTCAGTAAAACTAAGCAGTGACTCAACGACATATACAGTAATAAGCTGAGGAGACTCTTGTGAGTTTGCGCAGGTTTCTGTTAAAGTCCATTCCGACAAGTCTGTTTGCTGCACTGCCGCATGCACCTGGAACGCTGTGATACCACCCAGATTCCTCAGACAGAACTACAACAGGCGAAACGAATGAATGCCACCGCCAGCACATTTTCAGGGGGAAAAGGCGATGGTGGAACCAATGAACGAATGAGCATATAAATTTAAGACGTGGCTAAATGTAATTTATGACCATGTATGGAAAATCCGGATGTGTTTATGACTTTTTATGGCCTAAAATTTGTATTATTAAATTTAAGACTTTTTATGACTCCGCGGAAACCCTGGTATTGAATGTGTACAATGGGCATCCTAGGGGGAGTGACAGGATGTTGTTCTGGACAAGCCGGTGCCTGCTCCAGACCTGGAAGGTCACTATGTGCCTAATTGTATGTGAAAGCATCAACAAGTGATCTATGGACATGTGAATCTGATTAACAGTTTACTATGACTATCTATTTTCTCTTAGCCAATCAGAATTATTCCACCTGCAGTAATGACGTAGCTAGACCTTGAAAACAGTATAACTGTTGAGAAATTGTACAAAATCTGGTAGAGAGGGAGCGCGGCCTACAAACTCCTTGTGAGACTTGAAGCTGGCTTCTGCTGATGAAACTGCAAAAAATGTTCTTTAATTCATTACATTCCTGACTCTTGGTCTTCTTTCTTCACAACCTGTCTTGGGTCCTAAACTGTTATCCCTTAACAATACTAATTTTAAAAATACAGAAAAAACTAATACTTTCTTGAAAGTTTTGAAGGAGATCCCATAATAATTTAAATTGGCTTAACAGTAATAACAATACATACGATATTTTATTATATGATTTGATTAAAATAATAATTGACATTAACTATCTAAATCTAACCATGTCATGTAAACAAACAGAAAAATCATCCATGTCAATTATTATGCCTTTAGCCCAACAGCCCCAAATACCATACTTTTACATTTTCTTACATTCAAAACTGTTGATTCAACAAGACCTTTGTCTCAAAATACATTTGGTAATTTGATAAATTCTCATTTGCTTCCTAAATCTATAACATTTTAACAACATTAAATATTAGATCAAATTAGCGCCGAATCAACTTTGCATTGTTGCCACTGCTGGTGGATTGCACGCACTCACAGGAGTGCACACAGAGTAACGGCCTCAGTATTTTGACTGAATAATACGGTTTCTTTCTCACAGAACCTTATAGTATGCCTCCTGAACACTTTCCATATATGGCGCGCATCTCACTGTATCATTGCGTGATACTTTTGTATAATTTTTGTAATGTTTTAGCCTGTAATTCACTGCCATTATATGAAGGAGCCTGTGCAGGACGTTTAAAATTTCTGCTTTTGAGGTCCGAAAAAGACAGAAGGACATAGGGCACTGGAACAACAGCAGGGTGAGTAAAAGATGGCTTTATTTTCATTTCAGGGTGAACTATCCCTTTAAGGATAAACTAAATTTCCACATGCATAATGAGACCTGGATGTTTAGGAAGGTGTTGCAGCGAGTTTTTGTGCTATCTAGAGGACAAAAAAAAAAACAATGCACCTTTAACCCACAGTGCGCCTTTAGCCCGTCTTTCCCCTACTGGTACTTTAGTCTGAAAATTGCACTCACTTTGCCTTTGTGTGTTTCCTGCAGCCACTGTCGTAGGCGAATGAGGCAGCTCTCCTGGAAAGGGGTCAGCTGTCCAAGATAGCGTGAGATGTAGTCTGCATCTAACTTGTCTGCAAACAACACACAACCATCAGACAGCTGAGAAATGTGTAGGAGACATTGGCTCTATTCACTAGGGCTATTTTTCCCAGTGATGTGTTTTTATGCTAATTGGAGTATAAGCATTAGTTTAGCAACACAGTACACAAATCTATTTTCACAAGTTCACACTTACTAATAATCAGATAGAGTAAAGAGTATGCATATTTAACGTGCTGTCCGAGGGCAGGGCTCCAAGCTCGGAATTTGGCTCAAACCCAGAGTACTCCCCCCGTATCTCTGGCTGTGATAGGAACCAGCCAAGGGTGAAGAGAGATGCAGAAAACTGTCGAGGAACGCAGACGAGTCGTCTATGTATATACAGGCCTACTCTCGTGCTGATTGGGTCGATCATTTGAACATGTTCCCCCTGAACTTTGTTAAGGATTTGTTTGTGTGAGGATTACTGTTTGAGACATGCACAGAGATGCCAGTGTAGAGAGTTGAATTCTCATGCTAAACATGGACAATTTCAAAAAACACGTTGGACGTTTGACGGAGTATTTCTGTGCCAAATACACTCCTTCAGGATTCAAACAAGTTTCGGAAAGTTTTTTTTTGAGTATGGCCCTGTATGACGTCATAAAGGGCGGAATTCCTTGTATGGGCACTTTTCCCGGATGAGCGCGTGCACATCAATCAGAGTGAGAGTAAGAGTGTGTCTATCAATGAGCTTCGTTTGTGTTATGGGAGCCGTCGGTCATGAGTCGAAACCACAGGCATTGAGTGAAACTGCATCAAATCTGTGCGTTTTGTTAGCATTCGGGGCATAAGAACATATGATGTGAACAACATGAACGTATAGTGAATCGAAAGCTATCCAGGGATAATGTGATGATCATGTATTGTGTGTGTGTAGCTCCGCCCACTGCATGCCTCCGCGAGCTCGGCTGTTTTCAAAAAGAATCGGTACAGCGCATCTGTCTTTTATATGATAAAACTAAAGATTCTTCAGAGATATGAAGGACACAATACTAATCTGTAGGTACTCAAGATTAACATGAGATTGGCAGAAACTGTGTGTGTTATGCCCCCTTTAATAATCTTTTGTCGTGCTTTAAAGTACACTTATTTTGATGTGTTGACTAACCTAATAAAGTACATGTAAAGTATTTGATACCCTTTAACATTTGTATAACCAATAAAAAAAGTTCTTAAAACATTTTAAAAACTGAATATTTAAAAAAATTCAGGGAACATTTAGAATTGACATTTCCATAGCTTAATGTGAACGTTAGCAAAACGTTTAACACTTTATTTCGATGGTCCACTTTAGATATTCTATTGACTAAGTAACTTTGCAACTACATGTCAACTAGCAGTCGTTAGAGTATTAGTAGACTGTCTGCTTAATATCTGCTGCTAACACTGACATCCTGCTGACTAGTAGACTTTCAAGTACGTCAACTACTAACCCAAACCCTAACCTAACAGTTTACTAATACTCTAATGAAAGTTAGTTGACACGTAGTTGCAAAGTTATATTTTCTTAGACTATATTTTGTTAGCAGTGAGGTTTCTTTCAGGGTGCAGTTAGGATGCTGCCTTTGAAAGTACAGAATCTGCCAAAGTAGGCCGTAGACGACAATATAATTTAATTCCTCCCACATTATTATATTTATGAGCACACGCTCACGGGCAGCAGTATGATTCATCTCACCATCCGGAGAGCCTGGCAGGACGTCTGTGGAAACGGGATGAGCTCTGCTGCTGCATGCTGGGATAGCTCTGGCTAAGCTGACAGGCAGTTGGTGAGGTGTGGTGGGGGCGGGAGGAGGTACCCAGCGGGGCATGTGGGTAATGCCCTCCTCCTCCAGTTGTTTGAGGTGAAATTCAATAATCTCTTTTCCCTGTGGAGAGAAAGAGAGACAAATAGAGAGTGGTACAAGAGTTCACACAAATTAAACAAGTAAACATTGGCTTTAGGTACACATACGCATAAAAACATACTCTTGCACGCAAGCCAGCCACAACTAGGACATTACAAGAAAACAGATCCTGAATCTAAAAAGCAGGAAGGAGATTCTTGACAATAAAGCAGTAAGAAACTTGACAGGTCAGTTAATAATCACAGTTGGAATCTAGATAAAGTAAACATTTATTCAGTGAAATAAAAAAGAGAATGTTTAAAATGTTTTGAATAATGAGTGAATATTTACTAAATCTTTCTTTCGTGAAGAGCCTCTAAGAGGACTGGGTAATAGGACTTTTTTTTTTGATTGGAGGCAAAAATTTGCAATGCTTTCACAATTATTATTTTTTTTCGCAACAGTTTTACAGAGCTGGAAATACTATGAGATGGTAAAAACCACATTCCAATGCTTGTACAAGGAAAGGCAAAGTTTCTTAGGGGTACGCAAAAGTTTTGCAAGTAAATGCATTATTTCTGGAACATTTGGAACTACTGTGGGAAAAACACAATGTAACGTGGCAGGAGAAAGTTTAGGTGTGGACTTCAAAATAAGAGTCTTTGGGAAGAAATGTGGCACGCAAAAGTTTTGCAAGTGAACACAGATTTCTGGTGGTAATGCAAAGGCATTTAAAAATAAATGTTCCTCATGTTTTAATGAACATCTCTCTTTTGGGTGAATTTTTTTTTTGCTCAAAGAAATATTTTGGGATTTGTGAAACATTTTTCATTTGGAATCACTTATTTTTATTTAGGTACAGCTTTAGATACAACCATCCAGCCATCTAACCATCCAACCAAATATCCATCCATCCATACAACCAACCAACCATACATCCATCCATCCAACCAACCAACCAACCATCCATCCATCCATCCATCCATCCATTCAACCAACCAACCAACCAACCAAAAATCCATCCATTCATCCACCCACCCACCCATCCACCCATCCATCCATCCATCCATCCATCCATCCATCCATCCATCCATCCATCCATCCATCCACCTATCCAGAATGGGAATGCATGCACACCTTTTTAATACTGGCAGCATATTGCTTCATTGCAATCTTCTCTGCGGTGCTCTCAAAGCCGAAGAAGGATTTGATGTCCATGCTGGCGGACTGCTCAAAACAGGTCCAGTCTTCATTCTCCGGGTGAACCTGAGGAGGGATCACTCAAACATCAGGATCCTTCTTAAACCAGCTAACACAGGGCCCATGAATAAGAAGGAAATGGCAGGATGTGTAGCAGCACAGACCGTGTAGCAGCAGTGTTCAAAGACGTTGACTCTGCTGGAGAAGGACTCATTATAGGCCTCTATGTGCAGCGTTCTCTCTTTTCGGTCCAAAGAGTTCTTCTGGATGAAATACAAGTATTCCACTCCTGCTATCTGTACACACAGTCATGTCACAGTCACATAATCCCCACAATATTAAGTTTTAAAGGCTAAATAAAATACACACACAATTAAGGAAGAGGAAGTTCACCTTGAAAAAATATTATTTACATCATTATTTATTTACCCACATGTTGTGCCAAACCTGCGATACACCAAATAAGAATTTGTTGAAGAATTATTTTAATGCGGGTTTGAAAAAATTTAATTTCAAATGGTTTTTTTCTCTTCTTTTCAATAGCATCAAAAGGGTTTTTAATTGCACAGGACAGCTTCTCAAACTTTTGTAAAGTACAAATGTTAATCGAATTAAATGCTCAGTGTCAAAGTGACATTTTGAACTTCTAAAACATCAAATACCCTCTTTAGAAGCCGAGGGGCCTCAACGTCCACGGTACATCGGCGTTCAATCACTTGTGTTGCCCCATCTTCACTATGACATTCACTGATGATGTCACTGTTCACAAACATGGGTATCAGCGGACAGTTTGGGAATCTTTTCTGATAGGCCTATGAGAGAGAGAAAGATGAGACAGATGTAAGCATTGGAGAGAAAAAAAAATGGGTGAAAGAATTTCGTTCGGAATAATGTTCTGGCAAGGTTCTCTCAAAGTTATGAACAAACATTCTTCCAGTAACATTAATAGAATGTTTGTTCAATACTCTCTGACCTTTAATAATGTTCTCAAAAGGTTAGCACAAAAATGTAATTTATATATTGTTTGTAGAAGGTTTTTTATATGTCTGCATAATGATATTAATAGTTGTTTATTTAATACTGAGGATTTTGCTGTGAAGAATGTTGAGTTGTTAATAAAAAAGTTGAACGAATGTTTCAGGAACATCATACTAACTTAAAAAAAAAAAAAAAAATCCTTTAACATTAAAGAAAACTGGACATTTTAACGTTTCCAAAATAGAACTACATAAGCAGCAGCTTATGTAGCTTAATAACCCTTAATAACCCTTAAAGAAGGGTTATTTTCAGCTTGGCTTACTTGTACAAATGACCCCCACATAGATGTTCCTGAAATTTTGACAGTTGTCTTGTGATGTGTTATTGTTTTATTTTCAGTTGACTTAGCTCATATGACCAGGTTAGCAAGTACAGTATGTCACGAAGTCTTAAGTCAACGATACCATTTAACTAAAAGGTACGCCCGTCAATATTTACCCCCTAATCTCTCACTTTTTAAGATTCCGACTGTAAAACGTAAGGCAGTGCATGTTAGTTGCAATTAAATGTAAATGTATTATAGTTTAAATTTAAAGTACATCTTTATATGTCATTTCAAAATTGACTAAATATGTTTAAAGTTACTGCTGAATGAACTGACAAGCTTTTATGGTAAACTACAGTATTTAATATAATATCTATTAAAACTTGTTTGTTATTTATTTACACATATTTGTAATTTGTGATGATGAAATTCCAATTTAGTACATTTAAATATAGTAACTTTAAGTGTATTGTGTTATTAAATATTACATGAAAATTATAATCAAGTGTTTGGTGTTTTGGTAGTTTTTCAACAAATACAAAACAAAACATTTCTTTAAAGCACAACAAAAGATTATTAAAACAGAATTATTTGCTTTGTACTTTATAATAATTATTTGATTTGTACTTTAAACTTTCTTTAAGCACACTTATGTGGCCTTTTAATTCATTATATTGTATTGTCTGCAAGTAAAATACTATGTTTTGAAGCATTGCATATTATGTTAAACATCCTTATTTTACCAGCATTCTTACTTCCACAACACTACTGTTGTGCTCTATTTAGATTGATATCACTAATGATGCAGACATTACATACTGCAGCTTTAAGCCACGAGAGCAGACGTATTTCTGCTGAGCAGAGGATAAGTTCTTTCCAGTATGTTTGTTTTAGTATATGTACTCTGCTATTCCACTGAGAGTCACGCATGATCCTGCTAAAAACCAAACAATTCTATTATGTACACATGCGCAAAATCTAAGTGACATAGACTGACATAGACCTACTAAACAAAGGCAAGTATTTTCCATCTGTATTATACATACACTGGCTATATGTGGAATAGCAAAGGGAATACATTATGCAAACTGCAAAGTATACGCCAAGTATGGTATCCTTTTTTAAATACTGGGAATATCTTGACCTTTTGTGTTAAATCAATAAAGTGATAATGTCCATGGACGTCATACATTTAAGCAATTGATCATAGAATGAAATGTTTTCTCTGAACTGAACACAATAACAGCGTTTATGTAAGAGATGAAGCACTGTGTATTACTTTCTACTTTCAGGAACAATATAGCCTCACTACAGCAGTCCTATAGCCGAGTCTGGGTTTGGTGGTTGCCAGGAGAACGGTACTTGCCTGACTGCATTGTGCCAAGTGTAAAGTTTGGTGGAAGGGGGGGGGGGGGGTGTTATGGTGGGGGGGGGGTTGTTTTTCAGGGGTTGGGCTTGGCCCCTTAGTTCCAGTGAAAGGAACTCCTAATGCGTCAGCATACCAAGACATATTTGGACAATTTCATGCTCCCAACTTTGTGGGAACAGTTCGTGGATGAACACCTTTGGGATGAATTAGAGCGGAGACTGCAAGCCAGGCCTTCTGGCAGAAATTTCTTAGTATAAATTACCAATACTTATGTGCAATTTTCAGAAATATAATTTTTTTTTTAATTTAATACTTTACTTATTTACATAATATGTCGTTTTTTTTAAAAGCATGTTCTATCTTTATCCTGAAATATTCATACCAGGGGAATGTCCAATATGAATGATCTGCGGTGTTGAACTAAATGAAAGCCGTCAGCCCACTTTATTTCAACTTAATCGCGTTTAACATTACCCATGATGCTGTGCATAAAATTCCACCAATCAGAGAGTCACGACAAGCAAAATGTGCCAAAAGATCTTGTTAGCTCCATCCCCTCCCATGACACACTGCGAATGACGTAATCGAGTCATAATTGAGTAAACTGCAAATGGCATAATTGAGAATATACATATTTTGCAAATATACTTGTGTTTTCATATATATATATATATATATATATATATATATATATATAAATCAACATTTTTAAATGAGTAGTTTTATACAGTATTTCTCTATCGTTTTTAATTTGATTATGAATAAATAAATGATTTGATTTGATAAATTCTAGATAAACTGAATGCCAATACTTGAATTGAGAATTTTGCTCAACCCCAGTGATGTGTGCAGTCTTGGAACTCTACAACAATCCCTGAATTTGCTTTTCATAGGCACAACACCACAGTAAGTCTTTGACATTAACCCGAGTTTCTGCCCCAGAGGAGGTTTGATTGACAGAAGAGGCTGAGTGTGAGCAGCGGCCCATGCTGACTAAACAATGACGTCAAACTGTGCACTTAGCAAATCTGAAAAATCAATACACAATAATAATGTTGATAAGAGAAAGTGATTAGCACTTTCACCAGGGGAAATTATGACATTGTGGGGGTGAGGAAGGTCAATACATGTGAACTGTAACCTAATTAACCGGCTGATCAATCATGCCTTGAGTTGAGATTACACCACGCTTATGCCTGACACCGTGCCAGAATGAATACTGTGACACAGTTACTCCAGACATTCAGACCATTATTATTTAGCATCCATAATATGTGAACTAAATTTAAATTACTTTTTAGTATAGAAAGAAAGCTAGATATTGAACATTAAAATTTATGATGGACATACTTCTTCACAACCACAAAATGTCAAAATCCCTTTTCTTTTGAACAGTACATCTTGCCTTATCTTTAACATTGCGTTGTGATTATCATCTAATGCAATTACAAACAGTAATACACTTTTAAATGTGTCCTATAGTGAAAAAGAGAGTGCACTTAATTATGTTGAATGTGCACTTGTAGTGTACTTCAAATCTTAAAAGTATATTTTTTCTAAAACTGTACTTCCATGTACTATTAATGAAATAAAAGCCAACTTAAGTGCACTGGGAGAGAATACACTTTCATGACTGTTTCTTAAAAAGTGCACTTTGTGATAATGTAACATTTACAATGCATTTGAAATAATTGTTTTAATAATCTCTTGTTGCTTTAAAGAAGCACACTTACTTTGACGTGTTGACTAACATACCAAAGCACGTTAAATAATTGATTATAATGTTAACTCTAGCGTGTAATTCGATATTACATTGATATGCAGTTAATACATTTAAAATAAGTTAATATATTTTAAATGTAGTAAATTGCAACTTCAAAAATATATTTAAATACATAACATACTAATTTCAATAGAAATTACATTAAAGTATATTTTAGTTTAACAGTTTTTCAGTGCATTCAGCAGTAACCATATTTCACAGACAACAGAATTATGAAATTACATATAAAAATGTACTTTAGTTCATCAAATAACTATTACTAATTGCATTATAATTGCATTAAACGACAATGCAAATAACATGTAATTAAGTGTGCGAAAACATAACATTCAGTTCCTATCTAAGTTCATTCTTTTAAAGTATATAATTTGCATAATACACGCTCTTCTTTAAAGTATGCTAAAGTACACTTCTTTTTCACGAGGTCGCTCAGGTCATGGTAAGTGTTAATGATCGGTTAATGATTATGTAAAGGGTGAGATAACATTAAAAGGTGACGAGACAGTCGTAAAGGATTTAAGCGTACATCGGAGTTCTGATGTCATCTGCTCTCATCAGCTTTATCAGGGCAGCTGCTGATGGGGAGAGGGGGAACTGTGCATTTTGGTCTGTCTCTTTTGTCCACTTTCAACCACTTCTATCCTGATTTCTTCAAGGGGACGGTCTATGAGCGGGTAAAATGTATGTGACTTTTGAGATCTTTCAATCTAATGGACAAAATAAAGCTTTTCCGTTTCTGCTCTGACAGACACAAGACCAGCCGAACGCTGTGAGTGTGTGATAGAAATCAGGAATGGTGAGAGAACATTGTGCTTGGTACGTTTTTTATCTTCAAACCAAACTTGGGTCTTCAGCTGACAAAGTTTAAATCCCGTCTGGCTAGAGCACTTCCCATATTGTTTATGCGTAAGGAGGTGTTCTTTTGTGGCTGTTCGAATGCATTTGACCACATGAGTGTTTACACTACGAAAGCAATCCGGTTGAATGTGTTTTACCTCTGGAAGTGGTCGAAAGTGGAGAAGCTCAAAACGTCTTAGACCCTGTTTAAACTTGTATTTAGTGTCGTCTACATGTGATCCGATCGACCAAAACACCTCAATACCAGGTGTAAACAGAGATATGCGTACTCCAAAGATCCAGAGTTAGTTTTGCATATGAAGCACCACAAACATAGCCTAAATCGAAATCAAGATGTAGGGCATTGGGAACTCACCATTGGCATTGCTCAATCTGAGAGGCGGGATAAACGGTTGTCTTTCAAATTCCCTCTGCACGCAATAAGATAGCGCTACAACCAACCAGAGCAATGAAGAAGGTGAAGTGGAGCTGGTTGATAGATTAAATTTATGCCATATCCAGTCGGCAAAACTCCAAACACATCTTCCTTTGTTAAGAATGACTTCAGTGCCGTTCTTTGTTCTTTTCTCAAAGAAAAACTTAACTCCAAGTCTTCCAGGCCCGGTTTCACAGACAGGGCTTAGACTAAGCCAGGATTAGGCCTTAGTTCAATTAGGACATATAAGTAACTTTTATAAACGTGCCCAAGAAAAAAACATTACTGGTGTGCATCTTGAGACAAAACAATGCCACTGACATATTTTAAGATTTGTCAGTGCAAGATTCTTTCAGTTAAAACAGCACAAACATGCATTTTAGTCTAGGACTAGCTTAAGCGTTGTCTGTGAAACTGGGGGCCAGAGTCGCGGCCAAAGGCGATTCGAAAGGCCGCTCGTCAGCTTCTTTGTTTACGAGTAGCATGTGGAACAGCGGCAACTCTACCGTCATCATGTTAAGCCCGCCCACCAACTCTATACTCAATGTGATTGGCCTGACCAGAGTTTGGCTCACAAGCCAACCGAGAGTTGCTAGACTACCCTGGCTGAAAATTAGATTTGCTGCCACTAGGGTGCGTCTAGATTTCTAGGCTAACTGAAAAAGCCAGTCATATATTAAACCTCATCTATGAAGTTAAACTGACATTGTCTTTTGGCATTCCTAGTATGATGCTGTGCACTGGAATTGTGCTCCTAAAACAACACACAGTAAAACATTATTGTAATTTTAATGGTAAAAGACTGTAAAAATGCTATAGTGAAAAACAGTTAATTGGTTAACATATAAGCTGAAAATGTAATAGATCTAACCATACATTTAATGTAATTTTACAGTAAAACACCCTTGAAATTACAGGTTTTGAAATTACAGCATGAGCCGAACGAGAGTCACAGCACAGACCAACAGCAGGAGTCAGATTTCATTCATCACGAGTGAGGAGCTGAATGACAAGATGATGGCGGAAGGTTTGGTTTCAAAGCTAAATGTAAAGCGCCTACTTAAGTGAGTTTGTCATTGTACCGTTTTGTTGTTTTGTTTTTTATTAAAAATAATAGGCTAATGAACCCACCTTTCAAGCAACCCGTCCCCGAATTGGCACTAATTCTAAACTGAAACATTAGTTCACAGCAGCTCAGTGCCCAAGTATAAGTATAATGAGGTTGGGTTCCTCAACTGTCCATCCTATTAAAAACGGCTAGGGTATAAGAAAATTGTAATTTGTAAATTGTCATTTTTTAAATTTCATGTGCGTTACCGTGATGGTGATTAGTGATTATTGACTAGCCAGAGGGTATTAAGATAAGAATACACTCAAAACTGCATGTTAAAGTATTTTTTACCTTAGAAATTGGTTAATGTTTATAATATAAAGAATTTGAAAATTTGAACAATTGAATAATTATTTTCCTACGTTCATTATCTTAATGTTTAGTACATTAAGATAATGAACGTAGGAAATATACGTAGTGTATAGATCAGTTATTGGAGTGTGTTTATCTGCGTTTTACAACGGCTTCAAATGTTGCTTGTCTAATCAAAATCGAATCAGTTTCATACCAAAAAAAGTTCATATACTAGTGAATGTCAACTGGTTTCATATTTTGCATTGAAATAAAAAATATATATATATATATAAAAAACAAAAATATGCAAAATTATGAACATATAAGAGGCTAAAAGTATTTATTTTTAATGTATAAATATAGTAACATTAGAAGTGTTATTTACAGTCCTCTAGTTTGATTTTTTGGGGCTTTTAAATGGTTCTTGAATATATTTTAACATGTCTAGACTGCAGTATTGAGTGATCAGCCAGGATTGCTACTCTCCATTTAGCACATGAAACACCAGTTCAATTCAAATCATAAATGCTATTAAAGCAATAAAGCAATAGAGAATTGTGCTCTGTGAGGTTAAAGATTTACCTCTATTTGAGTTGACGACTGATCTAACAGTCTAGTGAACTCTAGAGCAAAGCAGCTTTAAGACAGAGTACAGCTGACTAGACAAATTATGTGAACATTACTAAATTAAAAATAAATACACATAAATTCTTTGTTTACCTTTTTTTGTTGTTGAAAAAATAGGGCCAGTAAAATTAACAGACAAAACTGGTAAAAACTTGTATGGCTACTTCACATAGACATAATGATTTTTATACTGTACAAACTGTATATTCTCTCCCCTTACACTAAACACTAATCCTACCCACCACACAAAACTTTCTGCATTTTTACTTTTTCAAAGCACTTTCAAAGCAAACAAAGCTGTTTTCATCATGGGGAGTTTGGGGACCAAAAAATGTCCACGTAAGGTCAAAATTTATTGGTTTACCATCCTTGTGAGGACATTTGGTCCGCATAGGGATTATCATGGACACACACACACAAAGTAGAGAAAACTAGATGTGAAAGAATTTAACTGAATATACACTTTTAAACAATATGCTTTGACAGGTTCTATCATGCGCACGTCACTTCTTAAAAACTCACCACCATTACGAGCTCAAAAGGGAACTTGTAAACCCTCACAGGGGACTGATATTTCTGCACCATCGCTGCACTTCTAATGAAGCCCTTCCTAAGAAGAAGAAAACAATTATAAACCCAATGGTTAAAACCAAATGAATGAACGTGCAATATGATCAGAAACACAGAACATATATAATCTTCAGGCTTTCACGATGTTTTGGTATTAAATTGCTCAGTGTTGGCATGGCAAAAACAATGGTCAACAAATAAGATACATGGCCTCTGTACAATATAGCAGCCCCAAGTTCAAACTGAAAAAAATTATAATATATAGGCCTATATATCACCACATGTACAACCAGTGACCCAAAATAGGCTTGTGGACAAAGTGTCATCACTCATAGTTCATATTCATTGTTGTTTTATCTTTAGCACGGGCAGTTTAAATGAAACTCAAGTGAATCAAACTGTAAACAGACCGACTCCACTGCGATCATAAACGTTCAGGACAGCTGTGAAATTAACTCTTACACTTTACCTTTGAAGTTAAAGGCGCAGAGAATGCAGTTGAATGGAAGTCTTGATAAAACCTGATGTGAAAGAGTAAGAATCCAGTCGGTGTTGCTTTAGTTGTTCAGCTCCATTCTGCTGCGGAAGTGAAAGCTACAGTTGTGTCAGATGAGGTTGCATAACCCGTGTCACTCACACAAACCCCGCCTCAAAACTCCAGTTCAAACCACTTGTTCAGGCAAAAATAAATAAGCGTTGAACATAAGTCTCGTTTCTAGTTAAATTGACGCGTTTTTTACAAGTATGCACGTACAGGAGATGTTACAATAAAATAGTAAAGGAATGTTTGTCAGGATCGTTGATGTTCAAAGTTTAATTTTGATAATTGCTTGACATAAACTGTCTAAAAAGATGGTTATCAGGGTAGACAAACAGGTAGTACAGTATACAGTGCACAGACAGAATGTTCTGTCTATCTGAGTCAGATTTGACTCTGGATTAGTGAATCAGGCCACAACATGATGGTTATATCATCAGCAAAGTAGCCAACAACATCTGATCAGTTTTTCTTTTACATTTTTTTTTCCCCAGAACAAATGTGCTTTAGAAACACGTAGTTGCAGCAGTTAAAGAAAAACTAATGTTAAAGAGTGGTCAAGAGCCCAACTGAAGCAAACACTGATCATCATAATAGTGACTACATACTTTCAATAAAATATAAACATCTAAAAATCTGTTAATTTTCTTCTCAATAACAACTTTTGTATGAGAGAAATATAGAAAAACTGGATTGTAATAAGATCCTGAGATCTTGAGAGACCTGTAAGTGTTTAATGTTCTTCCAGTCATGTGACCGGATTTTTTAACAGTGTCAGCAATGGTGCCAACTGTCCATTTGCACCATCTGGTGGTGATTTCGTGAATTATTATGCCATTATTTGAAAACAATAAATACTATAGTAAACAATACAGTCAATTTCTGTATAAAAATGAGAATTACTGTAATGTGTCATTAATGACACTTAAAATACAGATATTTTTTACAAAAAAATCAACTCAGCACTTTTCTTAACAATCGCTTTTGAGGATGAATGAATGTTGAAATTTGGCTGATCTTTGACACTATTTCGGACAGCAACGCAAAGTTGATTCTGAGCTAATTTATTGATCTAATAATCTAATCAATATTGATCTAATGATATATTATGTTTGTTATTTTAAATGTTGTAGATTTATGTAGCAAATGAGAATCTATACAATTATTCACTATATTTTGAGGCAAAGGTCTTGTTAATGTTTTTCAGTTTTGTTCAAGGTAAATAATTATTCAATAATGGAACAATATGTAAAAGTATGGTATTTGGGGTAAAAGGCACACCCGCTGTTGGGTCGAAAGGCACAATAATTAACATGATAAAGAGCTGGCTGACTTTTCCATTTGTTGACATGACATGGTTAGTTTCAGATGGTAAATATACACCGATCAAGCATAACATTATGACAGGTGAAGTGAATAGCACTGATTATCTCTTCATCACGGCTCCTGTTAGTGGGTGGGATATATTAGGCAGCAAGTGAACATTTTGTCCTCAAAGTTGATGTGTTAGAAGCAGGAAAAATGGGCAAGCATAAAGGATTTGAGCGAGTGTGGCCTCCAAATTCCCCAGATCTCAATCCAATCGAGCATCTGTGGGATGTGCTGAACAAACAAGTCCGATCCAAGGAGGCCCCATCTCCCAACTTACAGGACTTAAAGGATCTGCTGCTAACATCTTGGTGCCAGATGCCACAACACACCCTCGGGGGTCTAGGGGAGTCCATGCCTCGATGGGTCAGGGCTGTTTTGGCAGCAAAAGGGGAGCACAATATTAGATAATGTTATGCTTGATCAGTGTATTTCATTATTTCATGTCAATCGTAGATATAATCACCATAATTATAATGAAACCATCCTATTTAAAAATATTACATGAATCATTATATATATATATATATATATATATATATATATATATATATATATATATATATATATATATATATATATATATATATATATATATATATATATATATATATATATATATAAAACCATGCTAGTTTGGTGTGGTGTAAAAGTGGTGTAAAAGTTTCTTCAGTTTAACTCATTTATGGGATTGTATTAAAACAAATTTTAAGAACAAGCACAATTAGCCAGAAGATGGTGCTGTTGACTTTGTAAACTGACCATGACTGCCTGTTACGTTGCTATGTGCTATGTATCTATCTATGTATGTATTTATGTATCTATGTATGTATGTATGTATGTATGTATGTATGTATGTATCTATCTATCTATCTATCTATCTATCTATCTATCTATCTATCTATCTATCTATCTATCTATCTATCTATCTATCTATCTATCTATCTATCTATCTATCTATCTATCTATCTATCTATCTATCTATCTATCTATCTATCTATCTATCTATCTATCTATCTATCTATCTATCTTTCTATCTATCTATCTATCTATCTATCTATCTATCTATCTATCTATCTATCTATCTATCTATCTATCTATCTATCTATCTATCTATCTATCTATCTATCTATCTATCTATCTATCTATCTATCTATCTATCTATCTAATCATATTATGGTTAGAGTATGAAAGAGATGGAGTAAGTTATTTGTCCAGTAAGTTTTAAGTTTGGTCCAGTATATGTTAGATGCGCTCAGGGGTATGTGTGGAGGATGCTGCGTGGCATTGTGGGAGTTTTATCAATGAAACCATGCCTGAACACAAATGTTGGTGGGAAGAAGAGAAAGTGACTGATAGAAGTGATTGAATGGGGACATGGGACAGAGACATGCATTTCAGGTGTGGGACATTTTTGTACAGACATGTGCATGTTGCAAGGGAGCTGAAGGTGTTGGAGAAACTGAGATATTGTCCTTCTTGCAGGTAGACTTCACTATAGATGTTTTATTTACCATGTACTATTTACATGACATCTCTAGATAGAGAGCTAAAACTGTCTATCGAAAATAATCAACAAATAATATATTATAAATAATAAATTATATTTCATCAAAATTCTGTAAAACATCTGTGCATTGGTGATTAACCAAGCAAAAGAATCATGGGGGATCTGTTCAACTTATGAACATCTGTACGTCTGTTTATTATCTGTGGGTTCCATATGCCATCAAACACCTCTGGGAGTAGGCGGAGCTAAAGAGCTCTTTTGCACAGTTTGCTTGTTTCGACTCTGATTAGTAGAATTTTCTGCACAACATCATGGATATTGTAGTTTTCACCATAAATTCCACTGTCAATCACAATTATTTTAAAACAATATTGAAATAATGCGGGCTAACGGCTTCAACAGAAGCAAATGTTATTGACTAACACCCTCATAGCTCATAGTAGCTCTGTCTTCAACGATTTATAAGTTATCGTTAAAAATCTATTTCCCTATGGAGAAAATGAATGGAGAATTTAAACTGTTGCACTCTATGTTAAGTTGACATCACACCATCTTGAATTCTGGGTAACGGTTTTGGGTAATTGTAACTACACCAGCTTGTGGCTTAGCAGATCTTGCACCCACCCAACCACTGCAAAATTGTTCATGTGCTTCTTTGGATTTATAAAGTCAAGTAATCTTTATAGTGTTTTCCACAATACAGAATGTTTCAAAGCAGCTCACACTCAAGTTCAAGTTCAAATTCTTCTGTAAAGCAACTCTAGAAAAGACAACAGTGTCATTATTTAGCTGAAGTCAGTTCAATGTTGATTCAATTCAGTTCAGTTATGAGTTCAATTCAATATAAGCAGCTCTAAAGAAGACAATAGTGTCGTTATTCAGCTCAATTCAATGTCGATTTAATTCTTTTTGTAACATTTAGGTTGACATTTTTCAACTTGAGTGGAGGACGTGGTTGAGGTGTTGGCGTCGCCCAATTTGCGTCACCCGGTGTGAATTTGCATCTATTCGCTTCTCTGCATTGTCTTTGTATGTATCTACTCGCGCAAATAATTAAATTAGCTTTTGGTGTGCACATACCATTTTACTTTCAGTGAGAATTCCAACGCAACACTTTTGTTATAGCACACTCTAAAAAAAAAAAAGGTTCTATATGGCACCAAAAAAGGTTCTTGGCTCGTAATCATAGGGGAACCTTTTTTAGTGCTATATAGCACCAATTTTGGTGCTTCAGTGGTTCTTCAGCGGTTCTTCAGATGTGCTATATAGCACCTTAGTCAAAGAACCGGTGAAGAACCTCTGAAGAACCGCTGAAGAACCACTGAAGCACCAAAATTGGTGCTATATAGCACTAAAAAAGGTTCCCCTATGATTACGAGCCAATAACCTTTTTTGGTGCCATATAGAACCTTTTTTTTTTTTGAGTGCAGTGAAAGAGTGCTGTAAGATGTAAGCAGCTAAACATTTAATATTTGACAGCTGTTTTATGGTAAAAACGTTCATCGACCAACAGTAATATCAAGTGATGCTAACTACTTAAAATATTTAATGAAATTTTACCTTTTTGAATTGAAAATATGGCATTATTTATGTAAATAATAACTAAATTTTATGTGACAAGAAACGTTTTGCATTTTTACATATTAGGGAGACAAAAATAAGAGTGAATGTGTGCATATTTAAAAAATATATATTTATATATGGGTATACTTCATAACTACAATATAACTGGAACTTTTACCATTATTATTTCTTTTTCTTTACCCGCCCAACCCCTTAAACCCCCTATGGTATCACCACAGTACGTTTTGTGAGAAAACACAAACATAATATTATACACTCAGAGAATATCAGTTTTGATTCCTCTTGTAGTCGTACCATGTCTGTCTGTCTATGAATGACTCTGCATTCTGATTTTAGCTCCTTTCTATTTCCCTTAGTTTGCTTTGTCACAGCTGAGAAAGCAAATTAAAATGCAGAAAGGCGATTAGTCAAAGGAACAGCTGGCGTCGGAAATGGAAAGCGATTTCTAGGCTCATGCTGATGATGATAAAACAAGAAAAAGACTTTGTGAGCACAGAGAAATGCAGCTGAAGTCCTTGTTCTGTGCAAACAGATGTTAGATCTACAACAGTAAACATATGGCAACTGACTTTAAATACTGTTAGTTCAGGCTCTAAAATCTGTATAGGTAAGTCTAATTTTAAGATGTCAAGTACTGTCTTTCAAAGTTGTGACCATGATGAATGCAACCTGTGGAGCGATTACACTGTCTGCTCTCTCACTCTCGTATTGGAAAATCCAATTCAATCTAGAGAATCAGTTTGTTCTAAACAGACCGTATGTATCTCTGGAAAGCCTTATTCATTCTGGTGAATTGGTTTATGCGGACAGTTTTTAATAAAAGAACAGATTCCAAAAAGACTTAAGAGTTTCAGAGATTCAGGAGTTTTGAGATTTCCAAACCAAGAAGTAAAGACTTAAAAAAAAAAAATATTCACAAGAGGGTAGGCTACACTGTAAAATCCAACAGTGATTCTAACTAACACTTTTTAGTTTGTAATCTGTACTATTCACATACTATTACTTGCTTACTCAGAAAACCCAAGTTAAGATTAATTGATTGGTTTGAGCGCCATTTTGTCAAGCGATCAGTGTTCACTTTGGTTGGGCACTCGGAACATTCATATTATTCTCTTCCTATTGATGCAGCGATGCAACAATAAATCACAGTGATTTGGTTTCAAAGGAAGATAAGTAATAAATAGGTTGCTTTTAAAAGTTGACCTACATTCTGACTGAATAATTAACTATAGTTCATGATTTAGTCAGAAATCAAGGTCACCTTTTAAAATGAATCTATATTTCCCTCTATGTTGTATAATGATCGTTTACAATTTTAGTGCTAACACTTACATCATACTAGCATTTAACTAGAAATCCATTTAAAAACTTGAGGACAATGGAACTAGAAGTGCTGAAATGTAACTTGTTTAGGCCTACAAAAACACATCACTCTATAGAGAAGATCCATACTATTTCACAAAGATCCACCCACTTGCCAGTCGTCAAAACATCATGATTGCAAGTGAAATTACGGAAGCCCCAAGAGGCCATGGATTATTCTGATTTTTCGTTTTGGTTTTCACGACTTAATTTTCTTGTGACATTAGTTATGTTTGAGAAATCAAAGTTATTCTCAAAGTTACACAACTGCGGCAGCGGGTGGCAGTATAGAACTGAATATAACTGAAAGGGTGTGGTATAGATCTACCTTACTGTGTTTGTTCATATTGGCCCAAATTGTACACGTTTGCAGAAACCGACTGCCTTGAATTGGCCAACTGCCATTAAATTGATAAACTAATATTTATAACATGCTAATAATGTGAGAATATTATTACTGTGAAGTTATTAGGGCTCAAGCCTGAAAGGGCGCAGAGCCCTATTGTTCCCCTAAGGATTATTTATTAGGGCTCAAGCCTGAAAGGGCGCAGAGCCCTATTGTTCTTCCTCGGTTTCTTATTATTATTATTATTATTATTTTATCGACTAAATGGGCACTTTTGGGGCCCTTACCATACTCAAAAACTCTTGAAACTTTGCAGATACGTCAGAATCTGCGGCCATCAGGGCCGGGCTGAAGCTGATACCCGGGCGTGGCAGGGGGGCTCAACAGCGCCCCCTATTAAAATTTGGTCTATATATCAAACACACTTGCACGTATATGTATGAAACTCGGTACACATATAGATCTCATCGGGGCGAACAACTTCCGCACTCATAGTCATAAACTTCGCCCAACAGGAAGTGAGCTATTTTGGGTTGTTCGGAAAACCCATGCTCTGGAATTTAATATACTCCTCCGAGGCCATTGTTTCGATCAGTGCCAAACTCGGTCAGCATGAAGTGAACATATTCAGGATGCTAAATTGCGAGCGGATTTTTGATATCTCAAACGGTTTGGCCGTGGCGAAGCAACGAATTTATGGCGAGAAAAGGGAAACAGGAAGTGTGTTATAACTTGTGCAAACATTGAATGATTTGGATGAAACTTCAGCTGTGTATTCGTTGTAAGAGGCCGATCACATGGATATGACTTTTGTGAGTCAAAGTTATAGCGCCACCAACTGGCAGCAGGAAGTGTGTCACTTTCAAAAATGCTTTAAATCACAGTCTTATTTACACCCGATTGACTTCAAACTTCATCAGTATAATGTGAAAACATGACAGATAGAGACATATGAAATGGATTCCTGAAATTTGAAGTACTGTTGCCATGGCAACGTGTCAAAGTTTAATAATGTTTTTGGCTGTTTTTGAGACTCTTAGCATGCTTGAAACTGCTTGAAACTTAACACACACATCAGAGATGTCAGTCAGTACACATGGGCAAAGCCTCAGAAACGGGCGGGGATGAGGGGCTCTATAGCGCCACCTTTTGACAAAAGTGGGGGGGTTAGTTTTATCTTCAGTCCCCAAACTCGGTACATATATTGTTCTCTTCGAGCCGGACAACTTTCTAATTTACAGTTATTAGCTTCGACCAACAGGAAGTCAGATATTTTGGTTTGAAGGTGAATATTTGTGTAATTCAGGGTCTGAGTTTTCACGTTCTCCTCGTAGGCGATTTATTCAATCTCCACCAAACTCTGTCAAAGTGAAACAAAGATACGGAAGATGCTAAAATGCGAACGGATATTGGATATCTCAAACGGTGTTCCCATGCCAAGGGATTAAATAAGGACAAAAAAGGGGAACAGAAATTCTCTCATATCTTGTAAAATCATATTTTTATTTCAATTAAATTAAGATTGTATGTTTGGTAATTGAACTTAGATTAATTTAAAATGACTGTACTATTTTTCAGATCAATATATTTATTTATTTAAAATATTTCTATCAATAACCTATTCTGTCTCTGTGTGTGTGCCCCTCAATGAACACAAGATGGCAGCATTGTATTAGTTTTGAAGCAGGATATAAAAAAAACTGGTTTCTCTCTCTCTCTCTCTCTCTCTCTCTCTCTCTCTCTCTCTCTCTCTCTCTCTCTCTCTCTCTCTCTCTCTCTCTCTCTCTCTCTCTCTCTCATATATTGTTCTCCTCGAGCCGGACAAATTTCTAATTTAACTAATCTAATTTAACTAATTTAAAACTTTCTAATTTTAAATAAAAACGTCATGTGCTGTGTTTGCCAAGATCACGTATGATGCATATGCAGGGTATATGCAGGAATCCTGAAGTAAATTTTAATACCTTTTTAAGACTTTTTTAAGACCTTCTCAAAATATTTAAAGACCTCATCGGCGATGAGAACTACTGTTGAGCAATAAAATAAAAATATATAATCATAAGCTATGACAAAAATATATATTTAATTAGGTGAGTGGATAGTTAAAAAAAATTGCAATTACAAAAAGTAATTCTTTAAAAAACATCTCTGGACTAATTTTATAAAATCTAAAAATGTTAATGAAAAGGTACAAATTACTTTGTGTTCTTATTAAATACATTGATAAAAAAAACAATTTATATTTAATTTATATATGAATGTAAATAATTATATGGGCCTACACAAATAATATAACATTTCAAGATTTATAGTTTATTGTAAACGTAATGTGCAGCTCTGTAAAGGGGCAACAAATATATGATAGATACGTGAGAACAAGATTTTTTTTAATCATCTTTAAGTGCACAAAACTATGAAAATATATGAAAGCGTGGCACAATGCGCTTATGCGCATCCCGGGTGCAGAATGATGCGCTTAAAGCAACATGGAGTCAGAGGGCGCAGTGCACCGCGAGTGCACATTAAAAAGTTCACGGCATAAAGAGACGATGAGCGTTGAGCGCACAAATCCTAGTCTACTATGTATATCGGTCGGTTTCTTCACAGTTTTAAATTCCGGTTATTGTGCGTGTGATGCCTTGTGTTGTCACCCGGGTAGGGAGCACAACATCGTTCAGAAACCGCTAGATAAACTCCAGGAAGATAAATTATTTTATCTACATATCAAGTATTATAACGGGAATATATCATCTTGGAGTGAGCTTTACCGAGCAGCTGACTGACTGTAACCAAACGCGACACGCAGTTTGAATCTCAACACACACATCAGAGATGTCAGTCAGTACACATGGGCAAAGCATCAGAAACTGGCGGGGATGTTTTAACAATGTTTTAATAAAAATGTAAAAATGCAGAATGTTTTCTGTGATGGTAGGTTTAGGGGTAGTGTGTGTGTGTGTGTGTGTGTGTGTGTGTGTGTGTGTGTGTCTGTGTGTGCGATATGTAGGCTTAGGGGTAGTGTAGGGGGATAGAATGTACAGTTTGTACAGTATAAAAACCATTAAGTCTATGGAATGCCCTCTGCCTGCCTTTCCCCTTCCCCCTCTCTATCACTCTCTCTCTGTGTGTGTGTGTGTGTGTGTGTGTGTGTGTGTGGGGGGGGGGGGGGGGGGGGGGTCTCTCTCTCACCCTGTGAGTTTATGTGTGTGTGCCTTTCTCTCAGTCCTTCCCCTCACTCTCACTCTATCATTGTGTGTGTGTGTGTGTGTGTGTGTGTGTGTGTGTGTGTGTGTGTGTGTGTGTGTGTGTGTGTGTGTGTGTGTGTGTGTGTGTGTGTGTGTGTGTGTGTGTGTGTGTGTGTGTGTGTGTGTGTGTGTGTGTGTGTGTGAGACTTTCTCTCTTGATGATGATAATTTAACCCTTTCATATAGGCTATCACAAATAACTATCACTTGAAATAAAAACATCATGTGATGTGTTTGCTAAGATCACGTATGATGCACATGTCTTTAAATGAATTATTTACTGATATAATATAAATGTATTAAAACATAAATTTCACATGATTTTATAAAAGTGGCTATTTATAATAAACTTCCATAAAATGTAGACACGCATCTTACTCTTACCTGACACTGATATTAAAATCATCTTTGCAGTTTCTGTGATTTGGCTCCATTTATACATTTTTTTATTAAAAAATTTTTATTGGACCACCCATATTAAAATGAAAGCACGCTTTATGGTGCATAAGATTGGTGCACAAACGGTAGCTAAGGTAGCTCAAAAACACATGAAGAGAAGTGTTAGAATAAAACAACATCAGCATTCGAATGGTATTCTGAACTCATTCCAATTTGACCTTTGACATAGTCTGACATGAAATTCATATAAATTTAATTGATCTCATAGATGTGGTTTGTGGTCATAGCAGCACCAACTACTGCAGTTAATGTGGTGAATTCAGATTACTTTGACATAGTCCTTTTATGTTTTCCCATTTTAAATGCCTATTACCTGCAGTGCACAGTTAAGCTGATGCCACCGGCGTGGCGGTGCCACCGGCTTTTTTTTCGACTTCTCGGGTACTTTTGGGGCACTTAACATGCTCGAAAACTCTTGAAACTTTGCACACACGTCGGAATGCGCGGCCATCAGAGCCGGGCTGAAGCTGGTACCCGGGCGTGGCAGGGGGGCTCGACAGCGCCCCCTAAGGTGGGGTCTGAAAACTTGGTCCATATATGAAACACACTTGCACGTACATATATGAAACTCGGTACACATATAGACCTCATCGGGCCGAACAACTTTCGTGCTCTAAGTTACGTGTCAGCCCAACAGGAAGTGAGCTATAATGGGTTGTTCGGAAAACCCATGCTCTGGAATTTAATATACTCCTCCGAGGCCATTGTTTCGATCATCGCCAAACTCGGTCAGCATGAAGTGAACATATTCAGGATGCTAAATTGCGAGCGGATTTTTGATATCTCAAATGGTTTGGCCGTGGCGAAGCAACGAATTTATGGCGAGAAAAGGGAAACAGGAAGTGTGTTATAACTTGTGCAAACATTGACTGATTTGGATGAAACTTCAGCTGTGTGTTCGTTGTAAGAAGCCGATCGCATGGATATGACTTTTGTGAGTCAAAGTGATAGCGCCACCAACTGGCAGCAGGAAGTGTGTCACTTTCAAAAATGCTTTAAATCACGGTCTTATTTTCACCTGAGTGACTTCAAACTTCATCAGTATAATGTGAAAACATGGCAGATATACACATATGAATGGATTCCTAAAATTTTAAATAATGTTGCCATGGCAACGTGTCAAAGTTTAATAATCTTTTGGCTGTTCTGAGGCTCTTAGCATCCTTGAAATTGCTTGAAACTGCTTGAAACTCAACACACACATCAGACATGTCAGTCAGTACACATTGGCAAAGCCTCAGAAACGAGTGGGGATGAGGGGCTCTATAGCGCCACCTTTTGACAAAAGTGAAGGGCTTCGTTTCATCTACAATCACCAAACTCAGTATATATATAGACCTCATCGAGCCGGACAACTTTCTAATTTACAGTCATTAGCTCCAACCAACAGGAAGTCAGATATTTTGGTTTGAAGGTGAATTTTTGTGTAATTCAGGGTCTGAGTTTTTACGTTCTCCTCGTAGGCGATTTATTCAATCTCCACCAAACTCGGTCAACATGAAACAAAGATACAGAAGATGCTAAAATGCGAACGGATATTGGATATCTCAAACGGTGTTGCCATGGCGAGGGATTAAATAAGGACAAAAAAGGGGAACAGAAATTGTCTAATATCTTGTAAAATCATATTTTGATTTCAATTAAATTAAGATTGTATGTTTGGTAATTGAACTTAGATTATTTAAAATTACTATACTATTTTTCAGATGAATATATATATTTTTTATAAATATTTATTTAAATAATCTAATGTGCCAGTGTGCCCTCCCCTCAATGAACAGAAGATGGCAGCATTGTGTTAGTTTTGAAGCAGGATAGAAAAAACCTTGTTTCTCTCTCTCTCTCTCTCTCTCTCTCTCCAGGGTCCCCGCGGGATATTAAAAAGTCTTAATTGTCTTTAACCTCTTAACATGTGCCCCATTTTTTGAGAATTCTTTGAAAACGACATACCCAAATGAAAATGTCTGCAGCTCTTAAACCCTATGGTCTATATTCATAAATCTGGTCTTATTTTAAACTAGACACTTGAAATGTTGCTACCCAAGAGTCATAATAACTCAAAGTAATATGGGAACAGAGTAATATACATGTATAAGTGACTCACGTTTTTTTTTTTTTTTTTTTTTTACTTAGGGAAAAAAATATTATAATTTAATGTTAAGAGCCTGAAAATAACTTAAATATAAAACTGAATGTCTAATCATGTCATGATTCAAATATGAGGATGATTCTCTCAGTAATGTAGGGAAAAAAATATTATAATTTAATGTTAAGAGCCTGAAAATAACTTAAATATAAAACTGAATGTCTAATCATGTCATGATTCAAATATGAGGATGATTCTCTCAGTAATGTAGCTTCTGTGAGCTTTTATGTCAAGAAAAGTCTAGGCGAATTTCAAAAAGGCCATTTATTTCATAAAAATGTGTAATTGTAAAGAGTAGTTTTTCATTCAAATAAATCTGCAATAAACTGCTAATTATAATGGATAAACAGTTACTGAAAAACTAAAGCAACTATTTACAGAGATTACAAAGTGTAAAAAAACTCATTTAGCTGATGGGAAGCGTCAGTAAGAGTCTGCGCGCTCCACTGCAGTTGCGCCATTGAGAACGCGCAGACTGCGCACAAACAGTATTCACCAAAGCCCACTTACGTAAACTGCGCAAGATAATGCCTTTTGATTGGTTACTAAGTCCATCAATCAAACCTTTGTTGGAAAGGCATTGGCTGGGCACCGAGTGCCTTTATCCAACGAAAACCATGGGCGCAATGATTGACAGCTCACCAAGCCTGTAAGGCGCTTCCTCTTTATGATGCATCCCAGTAGAGTCTCTGATTGGAGGAGAGAAACGAGGGATGGTTTATAATACGTGGGAGAGACTATTCTAGCAGGGGGAGTTTGCCAGAAAAGGATTAGAATCGATATTTCATTGAAAATGGACATGATTGATTACGCTAACTCAAAACTCCCTTGCAAACAACGAAGGATTTTTTGTTTTTTCCCTATTTTTTCGTTGTTTTGGATTAAAAAGTGGGATGCATTTTGAAGAGTGGACTCTTACACAGAGATGTATGCGGGTGTTTATTGGATTCGTCCGATCTGATCTGAACGACAGGAGATGAAAGATGAGTATCGCTAATATTATGCTAATGTTTACATGGCCGGTCCTTTAGCGTTTCATTTAACCCTTTCCTCTCTGGTTTATTTATTGCAAAAACAAGTTCAGAACATGAATCTTGAGTGTTTTAGCTTTCAAATGATGTATAGTTTGTGATAGTTGATTGAATATTTTGTATAAAACAAAAGTAAATAAAAGTACACACACGCCCACTTCCGTCAACCCCCCTCTTCAGCTTCAGTTCTCCAGTTCTTCCAGTTCACGCGATCGTGATAGCAAAGGCGAATCTTTCTCACCTGCCATCTCGTATAATGACCAAATAAAAGTTTGATATGCCCGATAGCACTAAACAAAGAGTTTAAAAAGCGGTGAAAACCCCGAACTCATTCGCTACTGACACACGGACTGATGTCAGACTGGCCGCGGATTCTGCAGGCGTTTGCCGCCGGTCAGCGCTCGCGCGAGTGAACCGAATCTAGGCATATTCATACATATCCATATCTATGGGCTCATCATTACTGTAGGTCTTAAAGTGAAAGCAACCCAATATAGCCGAGCCTATACCCCCTCCTGCCTGTGTCGTTAGTATTAATCAAACAACAACAACGGGGAAAAACAAACAGTAGCCCTAAACTTAAAGCACTGTTTGTATCTGTATATTTAAGTTGTATTTATTTGTCCTATTGTCAAACAAGATTCATGCATTTTGTTTGTTTTATTGCCATGTGTGACTATTGTGCATCTAATATAATGATATGGTAAATGTGGCATCCTAATTATGAAAAAAAAAAAGAAACATGCACATTTCTGAAAATAACTTCACAAAATCAGTAATTTTGATCTCACAAAAAATGTATATACATACACACACACTACCGGTCAAAAGTTTGAGAACGGTTCGATTTTTAAAATGTTTTTTAAAGAAGTCTCTCCTGCTCACCGAGGCTGCATTTATTTGATCCAAAATACAGCAAAGACAGTATTATTGTGAATATGTTTTTTTATTTTTTTATTTAAAATAACTATATTTCAATATATATCTTAAATAGAATTTATTTCTGTGATTCAAAGCTGAATTTTCAGCATCATTGCTCCAGACTTTAGAGTCACATAATCCTTCAGAAATCTTTTTTTTTTTTTTTTACTTTTTTTTATCCATCAAAGAATCCAAAAAAAAATGTTTTACACAACTGTGTTCAACACTGATAATAAACATAAATGTTTGTTGATCATCAGATCCTCATATGAGAATGATTAGTGATTTAGTGAAGGATCATGTGACACTGAAGACTGGAGTAATGATGATAAATTCAGCTTTGATCACAGGAATAAATGACACTTTACTATATATTCACATAGAAAACAGTCACAACAGAACTGTCACAATATTACAGCTTTTTGTATTTTTAATAACATAAATGCAGCATTGGTGAGCAGAATGTAAAAACATTTAAAAATCTTACCGTTCTCAGACTTTAGACCGGTAGTGTGTTTGTATATTAATCCTGGTGGGATTGAGCTATAAGGAAGTGCAAGATTACTAATACTTTGTTCAATTTGAATAAATTAATTTGCTTTGCAAGTAATTTTGTGATTCTGCATTTCCTTTTGTACGTTTTTTTTTTTTAAATTGCGTGATATAGGTCTTAAATTTAATTCATAATGGTCTTGAAAAGGTCTTAAAAAGTCTTAAATTTGACTTGGTGAAACCTGCAGATACCCTCTCTCTCTCTCTCTCTCTCTCTCTCTCTCTCTCTCTCTCTCTCTCTCTCTCTCTCTCTCTCTCTTTGTCTGTCTCTCTCTCTCTCTCTCTCTTTGTCTGTCTCTCTCTGTCTATCTCTCTGTCTCTCTCTCTCTGTTTTTACGTTCTCCTCGTAGGCGATTTATTCAATCTCCACCAAACTCGGTCAACATGAAACAAAGATATGGAAGATGCTAAAATTCGAACGAATATTGGATATCGAGCCGGACAACTTTCTAATTTACAGTAATTAGCTCCGACCAACAGGAAGTCAGATATTTTGGTTTGAAGGTGAATATTTGTGTAATTCAGGGTCTGAGTTTTCACGTTCTCCTCGTAGGCGATTTATTCAATCTCCACCAAACTCGGTCAACATGAAACAAAGATATGGAAGATGCTAAAATTCGAACGAATATTGGATATCGAGCCGGACAACTTTCTAATTTACAGTCATTAGCTCCGACCAACAGGAAGTCAGATATTTTGATTTGATGGGGAATATTTGTATAATTCAGGGTCTGAGTTTTTACGTTCTCCTCGTAGGCGATTTATTCAATCTCCACCAAACTCGGTCAACATGAAACAAAGATATGGAAGATGCTAAAATGCAAACGAATATTGGATATCTCAAACGGTGTTGCCATGGCGAGGGATTAAATAAGGACAAAAAAGGGGAACAGAAATTCTCTCATATCTTGTAAAATCATATTTTGATTTCAATTAAATTAAGATTGTATGGTATTCTGAACTCATTATGATTTGACCTTTGACATCATCTGACATGAAATTAATTTAAATGTAATTGATCTCATAGATGTGGTCCTATATGTGATCCTATGACATTACAATTCATCTATATTTAAATTACATCATGGGAGTGGCTTATGGTCATAATGGCACCAGCTGCTGCAGTAAATGTGGCATATTCGAGTGATTTTTAAAATGCTCTCCTGTTTAAATGCATATTGCCTGCCATGCACAGTTAAGCTGATGCCACCGGCGTGGCGGTGCCACCGGCTTGAGCCCGTCATCTTTAATTTGCAGCTTTAATTTCATTTGAGTTCACTAAAAAATATTCTAAATTAAGAGATTTTCACCGGATTAACAAGTACACAGTTACCACGTGTTAAATAAAGCATTTATTATTTAACATAATTATTAATTATTGTAGTAAAGGTATGTTTGTACGGGAAGAAGGAGGCGGGAACCGGCGAACAATAAACAAGTTTAATATAAAATAAAATGGCGGCGACAGCCCCTCGCGGTCGACTGCCGCCTACATACAAACAAATACAAATAAAAATAATAAGCTGCAGCCCCTCACGGTCGACTGCAGCAACACATAACAAAACATAAATAAAATACAACATAAAATCCAGGCCTGGTCCTCTCTCGTCCCTCACTGTCGTCGCTCGTCCTTTATAGTCCCTCACTCCTCCGCGAGGACACAGCTGGCGCTCATCCTCTCTGATGAGCGCCGCCTCGTCCCGCCCTCGTGGTCCCTCGGCCTCGCTGCTCGCCACATACCCCCAACGCCCTTCGCAGGCCGGGGGGTACCCCCGAGACTGCGCTCTACTCTCCCCCCCCCCCCCCTCCCCGGGGGGGGGGGGCGATCACGGCGGCCGCGGGACCTGGGGGTAAGAACAGCGAGGTGAGAGAACGGAGCGAGGAACATGAGGAGCGACAGAGACGAGAGAGTGGAGAGAGGAGAAAAGAAAAAAAAAAATTCTGGTCAGGTTCCCAGACACACTGCCGCTCGGTCCTCAGCCAGCCGAGAGGCTCTTCCTCGCGGTGCCATGCGGTGGTACTGGACGGCCGGTGGACGGCTCGACGCTCCTCCGCCCCCTGGCGGCCGCCGGTGGCTCCTCCTGTCGAGGGCAGCCGGCAGCGAGTCCCGCGCGCTCCCTGCCCCTCCCCTACCTGGCAGAGGGATACAGGCTCCGGCCCACGGCGAACGCCGGTGACTCCTCCGCGCTCCCTCTAGGACGGCCGCCACCCCACCTCGACCCAGGGTCACGGCAGCGAGCTCTTCGTCCCACCGACCTTCATCCGCTCCAGCACCACTGCTTCGGGCAGCCGCTCGCGGACTTCACTCCTCCGCGGTGCCCGAACTCTGCGGCACCGCGATCCCCCTCAGCGGCGAGGGCTCTTCGACAGCGCGTCCCTCCTTCCTCCCGGGTTTCGGCACCACTGTAGTAAAGGTATGTTTGTACGGGAAGAAGGAGGCGGGAACCGGCGAACAATAAACAAGTTTAATATAAAATAAAATGTCGGCGACAGCCCCTCGCGGTCGACTGCCGCCTACATACAAACAAATACAAATAAAAATAATAAGCTGCAGCCCCTCACGGTCGACTGCAGCAACACATAACAAAACATAAATAAAATACAACATAAAATCCAGGCCTGGTCCTCTCTCGTCCCTCACTGTCGTCGCTCGTCCTTTATAGTCCCTCACTCCTCCGCGAGAGCCGAGATCGCTGGCTCACAGCTGGCGCTCATCCTCTCTGATGAGCGCCGCCTCGTCCCGCCCTCGCGGTCCCTCGGCCTCGCTGCTCGCCACAATTATGTTTCTTGGTTTTCTCCTGGACTGAAGCACAGGCTCTACTCTTCAGCACAACGTGACCCACAAAACTCAATTTTACGGTAAACTAACAAAATATGTTTTTTAACTTACAGTTTATTACTGTTAAAATACGTTTTGTGGGTGTGTCTTTTTATCTTGCACCTTTAATCCTTTCAACCCCACAGGAACATCCTCTAGTGTCCACACACTGTAAAAAAAAAAAAAAAGAAAAGAAAAAAATTCAGATTTCCAATTGATCACACCAAAATTTTTCAGTTGGCCAAATTGAATTTCTGTGAATTGGTGCAATTTCAAAATATTCAATTGGAAACCTGATTTTTTTTTTTTTTAACAGTGCACTAAAATGAGTAAAAGTAACATTGTCGCTGTGTCGCAGTGAGATATTTAAGTGAATATGTAAGTGACTATTGAACATTAGTGATGAACTGAATCACTACAGGAAAGAGAAACAACAAGAATAGAAAAAAAGAGAAACAAGAACTTCAACTGACTTCCAGCCATTACACATTATTACTAACCAGTATTTCTGTCACACGTCTACAGAAGCTCTTATTGAGAATTAACAGAAGTTTAGATGTTGATGTTTAATTGAAAACGTTTGGTTTGAAGTTACCAATATGGTGATCAGTGTTTGCTTTAGTTGAGCTCTTAACCCTTGCATTTATAACAACAGGGTTTTTTTTCTCTGGCTGCTTTAACCGTTTTTGCAAGCCACATTTGTTATGGATGGCAAAAAAAAGCAAAAATTACCAAGAACAATAATAACCAAGTAGTCCAGACAAACACAAACAAGCCTAAAGCAGATCAGACCATCACCCTGACAGTACCCCCCACTCCAGGAGCGACCCCAGATGCTCCAGGTATGGAAGAGGCCCGTCGACGTTGGAAGTCCTCTATCAAGGAGTGGTCCAAGATGTCCCGAGGCGGCACCCAGCATCTCTCCTCAGGACCGTACCCCTCCCAGTCCACCAAGTACTGGTATCCTCTACCGCGCTTCCTAGCGTCCAGCAGCCTCCTAACGGTAAACACAGGAGAACCGTCAACAAAGGGGGGTGGGGGGTGGGGGGGGCAAGGACCAGACATACCAGGGTTCAAAGGGGAAGAAATGACAGGCTTGACTTGAGACACATGAAAGACCGGGTGGACACGAGCAAAGACAGAAGGGAGCCTGAGCCGCACTGCTGCCGGACTTAATACTTTGGTAATGCGGTGCCATGGTAAAACCTGGGTGCCAACTTGCGTGCCAGTACCTTAAGGGGCAGGTCCTTAGTGGAAAGCCAAACCCTCTGCCCACAGACATACTAGGGAGCAGGAGTCCGACGGCGAACTGCTGCCACCTTGGCACATCTCGCCGCCCTGATGAGAGCCTTCCTGGCTCTTTCCCAAGTGCGTCTGCATCGTTGGACAAAGGCCTGGGTGGAGGGGACAGCGGCATCAGGTTCCTGTGAAGTAAAAAGAGGAGGCTGATAACCAACAGAACTTTGGAAAGGAGACATACCAGTGGCTGCCACAGGGAGTGTATTGTGGGCGTACTCTGCCCAGGTAAGCTGCTGGCTCCAGGAGGCAGGATTATGGGATGCCAGACAGCGGAGCATCCACTCCAAATCTTTGTTAACCCGCTCGGACTGCCTGTTGGTCTGCGGATGGAATCCCGAAGTCAGACTTGCAGAAGCACCGATTTGACGACAGAACTCCTTCCAAAAATGGGAAACAAACTGGGGCCCCCTGTCAGAGACTGCATCTTTGGGAAGACCATGAATCCTGAAGATTTGATCGACTACTACCAGTGCAGTTTCCTTAGCAGAGGGCAATTTGGAAAGGGGAATAAAAATGAGCTGCCTTGGAAAAATGGTCCACAACAGTCAAAATCACAGTATTGCCATTGGAGGAAGGGAGGCCAGTGACAAAGTCCAAGGCAATATGGGACCAGGGGTGGGTGGGGATGGGCAGAGGACACAGCAGACCAACGGGAGGCTTGTTAGAAGTTTTATTCTGGGTGCAAACCGAGCAAGCAGCCATGAACTGTCTGACATCTTGGGATAGCGATGGCCACCAAAAGCGCTGGCGGGCAGAAGCCAGTGTTCTCCACACACCTGGATGGCAGGCCAGCCTAGAAGAGTGACTCCACTCAAGAACTGAAGGACGCAATGGCTCCAGAACAAACAACAGACCATTAGGGCAACCTCTTGGGACCGCCACCCCTCGCAAGGCCTCCCTGACCCGCCTCTCAACACCCCAGGAAATGGCCGCCACCACAACACCCCGAGGTAATATGGTGTCAGGCAACGCCTCGTCCCCCGGACTGGCAAAGAGACGTGACAGGGCGTCCGGCTTAATATTCTTGGACCCAGGCCTGTAAGAAAGGGTAAAATGGAACCGACCAAAGAAGAGGGCCCACCTGGCCTGTTGAGAGTTCAACCTCTTGGCAACCTCTCAACCTCTTGGCTGAACGAATGCATTCAAGATTCTTATGATCCGTCCAGACCAAGAAGGGCTCCGCCGCCCCCTCCAGCCAGTGTTGCCACTCACCCAAAGCCAGCCTAACCGCCAACAGCTCCCGGTTACCAACATCATAATTCCGTTCAGCTGGGCTCAGACGGTGAGACAAGTATGCACAAGGGTGCACCTTCCCATACTGAGGGATCGCTGAGAGAGGACCACCCCAACCATGACCTCAGAAGCATCGACCTCCACAATGAACTGCAGATCAGGGTCTGGAACAGACAAGACAGGTGCAGATGTAAAACATGATTTAAATTTTGTAAAAGCCCCCTGTGCCTGCTCCGACCACCTGAAAGGGACCCGAGTGGAGGTTACAGCAGTTAAGGGGGCAGCTGTCTGACTATAGTTCCTGATGAAGCGCCAATAAAAATTGGCGAACCCCAGGAACCGCTGCAATGCCCTACAAGAGTTGGGGACTGGCCACTCTGAGATGGCCCTTACCTTAGCAGGATCTAACTTGACCCCTTCCGCAGAGATAATTTGTCCCAGGAACGGAACGGAGTCAGCGTGGAATGTGCACTTCTCCGCCTTGACATAAAGTTGGTTCTCAAGTAACCTCTGCAGCACCTGACGGACATGCTGAGTGTGTACCTGCAAAGATGGGGAAAAAAAAATCTAAATGTCATCAAGGTACACAAAGACAAATCGATTGATCATGTCTCTAAGCACATCATTAATCAGGGCCTGGAAGACCGCTGGGGCATTAGTAAGCCCAAAGGGCATAACCCGATATTCAAAGTGCCCAGTAGGGGTGTTAAAGGCGGTCCTCCACTCATCACCTACCCTTATCCGAACCAAGTGGTAGGCATTGCGGAGGTCCAACTTAGTGAAGATTTGCGCTCCCTGCAGCAGTTCGGGAGCAGCAGACATCGATGGCAGGGGGAACCGATTCTTTATGGTGATGTCATTAAGCCCACGATAATCAATGCAGGGGCACGAAGAACCATCTTTCTTCTCCACAAAGAAGAACCCCGCACCTGCAGGAGAAGAGGAAGAGCGGATGAGGCCAGCCGCCAAAGACTCTTGGATGTACTTATCCATAGCCTCTCTTAATATTCATAATTAGTTAATATTTTGTATCTGTATTGTTATTTTTATTATCATTCATAATCATTTATAATCATTGTATGCTTTACTACATGTATGTGAGAGAGCATGGGAGAGTTAGTTTTGGACTATGGGGTTCCATGTGTGCACACGGTGGAATAGCATGAATGTGTGTGTGTAAGTTTCAATGCATATGTGTACATTCAGTTAATGGAAACCAGATGTTTTGGGGGTGCATAAAAGCATAAGATTTAGTTTGGAAGGTAGGAAGAGAGAACTGGAGGACAGCAGTGAAGCTGCGTTATAACACCCCTCCAGAACTATCTTCCTCCTATGGATGACTAATAACAACAATTATTTAAAATAAAGAAATCTCTTGACAAAGCAACTGGTGTCTGGTCCCGTGAATTAAACTACGGGGGAAAGAGGCAAATTCCAAGTCTACACACACCGAGACACAAGGGATGCATCAATGAAATTTCCTTCGGCCCCGGAATCCACCAGAGCCGAACAAGACCTTGAGAAAGGTCCCCACCTGATAAAAGGTGGGTAGCTGTGTACGGAGCACAGGGGAATCAGAAAAAGGGGTGACGCTCACCAGTACTTCCCCCTCTACTGGCGAGCTCTGGCTTTTAAAGGACAGGCCACAGCGAAATGCTCAGATTTGCCACAATAGAAGCAGAGTCGTTGATTAAGCCGTCACTGCTTCTCCTCTGCCGCCAATCGAGTCCTCCCCACCTGCATAGGCTCCACCTCAGGGAGAGGCTCAGGACACACAGCCACTGCTTCGGAAACAGGATGAGGTGGATTCAGCCAAGAAGTGAGGGCCGTAACGCGTTGACAGCGTAGGCTGATGCGTGTCTCTACACGAAGTGCCAGCTCCACCAAGTCATCAAAAGAAGCCGGCAGGTCATGGACGGCAATCTCGTCTTGAATCTCAGGGTTGAGCCCCTCCCTGAAAACATCCCATAAAGCCGCTTCATTCCAGCTGCAGAGGGCTGCCAGTGTCCGGAACTGAATGGAAAAGTCAGTGACTGATGACTCTCCCTGCCTTAGTCTCACAAGCTGGCTGGTCGCCTCCATCCCAGCGACTGAGCGGTCAAACACCTTGGTCATCTCCTGACTAAACAGCTCAAATGTGGCACAGTATGGTGCTTTAATCTCCCAAACAGTAGTTCCCCACTCTCTGGCCTTCCCAGTGAGTAGGGTAATGACGAATGCCACCTTAGCAGCGTCTGTGGCAAAAGTGGTGGGTTGCAGAGCGAACGTGATGACACACTGGGAGAGGAATGGGCAATATGACTTAGGATCCCCATCATACGTAGATGGTGTTGGCACTCTGGGTTCAGGAGCCGCTGGGGCAAGAACTGGAACAGAAGCAGAGGCAGCTGCAGCTGAGCGAATACTGTCCTGGTCTCTCATCAATTCCCTGACCTGGGTGGTGAGTTCAACAACTTGAGAGGTCATGGCCTCTACTTCTCTGGAAGTATCTGTGAGCCATGTGGCATATTGACCCAGCAGCACTCCCTGCTGGACGATGGCCACCCGGATCTGGTCAGAACCCACTGATTCCATGCTGGCCAGATCGAACTGTCAGGATGGTAAAAGAGGAGGAACCAGTTGTGGGAATAATTGTTTATTAAATGACAAAAGCAGACAAAATCAGGAACACAGAGAAAAGTGAGTCCACGGTCAGAAGGGGAAACAAGGATGATGCCAGCCAGGTACAAGGGGGTACTATGTCGACCCAACAGGGGGCGTTGGAGAAAGGATTCTCAGAGTAAATGGCAGAGCAGGCCCAAGCTGCAACACTGGAGAGTGGAAGTAGAAATGAGTGCAATCCAAAGACAATAAAGTACACAGATGATCACCTGGTGACATAACGTCACAATGGCAGGGGAGAGAGAGAGAAGAGTAAACCTGAAGGGTGGAGGTTGGGTCATGGCAGTGGATGCTGAAATCCTTTGTGGCAGGCAGGCAGGGAAGATCCAAAAAGGAGGGAGGCCTGGATCTGGCAGCCAAAGCAGACAGGGGAGCTGGGAGCAAAAAGAAAAGTAGAGGGGAAAAATTAAAACTAAAACTAGCCAGACGGGAGCTCAACAAACTAGTTTAGGAAAACAGGGAAAAATAAAGTAATAACCAAAACTGAAGAAAGTAGACAGGAACTCAAGACTAGACTAAGACTAAAACTTTAGCAGAAGAGCTAAGTCTCAGTGACCATAGACAGCTCAGCAGAGCAGAGATTCGATCTGGCACAGGACAGAAAACAAGAGGGTGGCAAACAAACAAAAACAGGTGTGAGCTATAATGAGATAACAAGATAACAAGAGGGGCGGAGTAACAATAGACAGAGCACATAGCATGGCAACACAAATAACCAAGTGGTCCAGACAAACACAAACAAACCTAAAGCAGATCAGACCGGCACCCTGACAGTGTGGCTGGAAGTCAGTTGTATTTCTTGTGTTTCTGCTTGTCTTTTCTCTTTTTCTGGTCTTGTTTCTCTGTCCTTCAGTGATTCTGCTTATGAGGTGTTCATTTGAGCCATTGGAGTCGGCGGAACCAAAGAACCTGACCCTGAAGGTGGCTTTTCTCCTGGCGATTACTTCGCTGAAAAGAGTGGGGGAGTGACATGGAAGGATGGAGATATGGAAGTATGCGTCCTTTAGATCTATCGTGACGAACCAGTCCTTGGGCTGGATCTGACTCACGATGATGGGAACCGTGAGCATTTTGAATCTGAATCTCCTCAGAGACCGATTCAAATCCCTCAGGTCTATAATCGGACGCAACCCTCCGTCCTTTTTGGGAACTATAAAGTACTGGCTGTAGAACCCGGACTCCCTCTCCGGCGGAGGAACACACTCTATGGCTTCCTTCGCCAGCAAGGATTTTACTTCTTGTTCCATTACCCGAACCCTCTCGAGGCTGGTGTCGGGTGTTACACGAGCCTCGTCCCCAACCCCCTGAAGCGGATGACCGGCAGGAAGTGGTTGGTCTTTCCAGAGGCGGCTGGAGCAGCATGCATTCGCGGGAAATCGATGTGGCCCGAAGCGTCATAGATGGCGGGATTACCACATCGATTTCCCCAGAGCGCCTCGGAAGCAGCAACCTCGGTTGCCCTTCTGCGGGGGGGGCCGCCCTTTGAAGTCCTGCCACAGCTAGGACTTCTTCCCAGCAGCCTCCCGCGCCTGGAGTAAGCTCCTCAGATCACCTCGGTGTGTAGATCCGGGAAGAACGGCAAGCCCCGGCGAGGTGTTTGAACCCGGCAAGAAAGGAACCGGTCATCCAGCCTACTGTGTGGCTGGACTTCCGGCACTTCCTGTGGCCAATCGATATTTAACTTGGCCACTGCACGGGTTAACACCTCGACCAGCTCCTCTTGGGCGGGTGGATGAAGCGATGAAACACTTCCTGCTTCTCCACCCGCCCCGATGCCACCCTCGTAGACAAATAGTTTGGTATAAAAAAAGTCATTTTCATGCTGTGCAGGGCCCCACCACCCCTCTTGAATCAATGTAAATGGTACAATCCGCAGGTCAGGTGCTTCTGCTGCGGACCTGCGGTGAATCAATTAATGAGACACAGGAGCTGGAGTTAGCGTTAATATGAACTAGGAAGACAGGGGAAGAGTCATGTCTTTCCTTAAGAAAGGAAAATCAGGGGCTCAAAAACGAAACGAAAAGAAGATTAAAGAGAGAAAGGAAAATGAGGGCAAGCAGTTGCTCAAAGGTGAGCTCCAAATGCATCATCGAGCATTGACATTGTTTTAACATAAATATCTACTATAGGTAGAATAGCATACATTTATGTTCGTACTCTATTTGAATAATATACCAATACTTTATAGTATCGAACCCTACATAGCGAGCACACTCTTACATTAAGTACAGAATTGTTCTCAGTTTAATGCACATCTTAATGATTGAAAATGACTTATTTTAAAACGTAATTCAAAGACTGAATGTCTAGTTTGGCGGTTAGTGTACCCTGTGATTCTATAGTCTGCATTTATTTTAAACAGACATATAATCAGCAATTAACTTGTACTTAGCCTACACTTTAAAAAAGGTATTGTGACAATAAAGGATATTTTAGCAACCATTTGAAGCCATATATTTCAGTTTCAGACCCTGCAGCAGCAGGCCCCTCATCATGGCCAGGTGAAAGCAGTGACAGTGAGGTGGATGTGACAGTGAGACAAGGTGAGCTTTTAGCGGAATTTCCTGTTTTAACACTTAGTAATTAAGTGTTAAGAGGAAATAAGCAAAATGGGTACATTGTTATTGTACACATTTAAATTTTAAACTGTAAGTAGTAATTACAGTTTAAAGGGATAGTTCACCCAAAAATTTAAATTCTGTCATCATTTACTCACCCTCAAGTTGTTCCAAACCTGTATGATTTCCTTTCTTCTGCTAAACACAAAAGAAGATATTTTAAAGAAGGTTGGTAATTAAACAGTTGCTGGTCCCCATTGACTTCAATAGTATTTTTTTCTACTATGGAAGTCAATGGGGTCCATCAGTCGTTTGGTTACCGACTTTCTTCAAAACACCTTCTTTTGTGTTCAGCAGAAGAAAGGAAATCATACAGGTTTGGAACAACTTGAGGGTGAGTAAATGATGACAGAATTTAAATTTTTGAGTGAACTATCCCTTTAAACTGTAATTACTACTTACAGTTTAAAGTTTAAATGTGTACAATGACAATGTACCCATTTTGCTTATTTCCTCTTGTAGCAGAGGCAGAAATAGAAGATGAGGTTGATATTCATATAAGTGATGAGAGGGAAAGTGAAGAATGTGATGAAGGTAGTCAGGAGCAGGAGGACAGAGCTGAAGAGGAAAGAGAAGAGAATGAGAGACTTAGGGATACTGGTGAGGGATTGTCAGAGGACCCAGGATTATGGCCAACAACTCTTACTGATAAGCACAGAAAAACTATTGTTCAAATGCTAGCCAGTGAAGGTGGAGCAAAACCTGGTATTGGAAATATCACACCTAAAGATATGGAGGGCAAACCATTCCCAACTTGCCTTCAGTATACAAAGTCCGCTAATGGCCGTGAGAAAATCTATTTTGTTTACATTTTAAGTGTGTTTTTAGATACAAATGCAATACCCCACCCATTGGTATCACTATGGTATTTGGTACGGCTGCGCCCCTGCTTCTGGGGGCCCTTAGCAAAACTTTGTGAAGGGGCCCCTGTCAGTTAATTCTTAAAAGCCCCAAAATGTATAATAAACTTAAAAGGTGGCGGGGGGTATCTAATGCGATTTCATGCATTCTTATTTACACTGTTAAAGAGTTGGATTCACATGCTCAAAATGGCCAAAGAACGAGTTGGACGTATGATGGAGTATTCCTGTGCCAAATACAATACAAATACAAATTCAAATAATTTTCTGAATTTTTCTGAGTATGTGTCACAGTTCTATGAGAGAGGACTCAAATGCAGGAATGAGTGATCAGGGGTTTATTGACAAACAGCTGACAAGACAAGGAATGGTGAGGAGGTGAACAGTCCAAACAGTAGGCAGGTTAGGAGCACAATCACAGGCAGGAAGAGCAGCCACAATAACTAACTCCAGAAGGTGGTAGACTGGAAAGCAGTTCTGACAGAACAGCATGATTCTCTTAACCAGCAGCCATATCACCCTGTAGCCCAATACTGGTTTCCCACTGAAGCTAAGCAGGGCTGAGCCTGGTCAGTACCTGGATGGGAGACCAACTGGGAAAACTAGGTTGCTGCTGGTAGAGGTGTTAGTGAGGCCAGCACGGGGCGCTCACCCTGTGGTCTGTGTGGGTCCTAACACCCCAGTATAGTGATGGGGACACTATACTGTAACAAGCACCGTCCTTCAGATGAGACGTTAAACCGAGGTCCTGACTCTCTGTGGTCATTAAAAATCCCAGGATGCCCATCGATAAAAGAGTAGGGGTGTAACCCCGGCCAAATTTGCCCATTGGCCCCGGTCCATCATGGCCTCCTAATCATCCCCATATATATACGATTGGCATCATCCCTCAGTCTCCTCTCCACCAATCAGCTGGTGTGTGGTGGGCGTACTGGCGCAAAATGGCTGCGGTCGCATCATCCAGGTGGATGCTGCATATTGGTGGTGGTTGAGGAGATTCCCCCCTTCCATGTAAAGCGCTTTGAGTACCTTGAAAAGCGCTATATAAATGTAATAAATTATTATTAATTATTATGAGACCAGAGGATACCAGCGATGTCCAGGCAGGAATCCTAGGGCAATGCAGTCAGGTCTTATCAGGAAACTCACCAAGCTTGCAGCTAGGCAAGGAGAGCAAGCTGCCAGGGAAGCTCTACTTGCAGGACAGGAACTAAAGACACAGAAAACAAGACAAGACCAAAAGGCAGCACAAACTCTTAGCAATACTAGCATAACACACGTAGGTACAACATATAATGAACCAGCCACCATATGAGGAAAAGAACACACTTTATAAAGGGAGCAGAAAACATGAGGAACAGGTGAACACACTCAGACAAACAAGGAGCAGAAAACATGAGGAAAGGGTGAGCACATTCAGACAAGGAACAGGTGAGCACACAATCAGTCAATCAATGAGGACTAGACAAGGACTAAACAAGGGGGCGTGGTAACAGGAAACAAGGAAGCACGACACAGGAAGCACATGGCAAACACAAACCAAGGCTGCGTTCGAAACCGCATACTTCCCTACTATATAGTATGTAAAAAGCAGTAGGCGAGCGAATAGTATGTCCGAATCCTCAGTATTCATAAAAGAGTAGGTGAGAATTACCGGGCGGATTAACTAATTCTCGCGAGATTCGGACGTGCGTGTACTTAAATTGCGTCCGAATATGCCTACAAAGCTACTATATAGTAAGAGAAAACAGTACGTGAATGGAGTAGTATGTCCGAAACCTCAGCATTTATAAAACAGTATAGGCGAGAAATCCCCGGATGACCTACTGCGTCCGCCCAGATTCTGAAGTGTGCATCCAATGGACACTTTAATATCCCATGAGGCCATGGGAAATCATCATTTTCGAACATGTCGGAGGACGGAGGCGCAGCTGTTCTCAAGTGTAAGTACAACAAACTGAACCGCTGTTAATTGTATTTAAAGTTCACGTATTTAACAACCGACGAGGAAACGGTTGGTTTTAAGACATTAATATATATTAAATATTGATATATTAAAAGATATTAAATAGCTGTAAAACATTTCATTTTCATATAGCTAATGAACCAGTCGTGCTTCATTAAGCACACACACTTCTGAATATTTGTTAATCATCGTTTTCTTGAAAGCATTGCTTTAACTGTGGACAAGAACCTGATAAACGTTTGTTTAAAGAAAAGGTGTGAATGCACTCTTAACCATATGCAATATAGACGTTTCCTAAATGTGCGTTTAACATTTGACAGGGGACATTTTACAGGCATGTCATTGATTCGGCCTAAGCTTTTGTCAACACTTTGCATTACACACATACATGCTTATTTTACTGATTTAAAGAAACAGAAGATGAACAACTGAAGATGCATTTTACATTTCATTTGTCTATTGACTAATTTAGGATCGTTTGTGTTGGATGAAACACAAAATAACAAGTCCGCTATCAAAGTATACACATCAACCTTTTGATATATATTTACTTTGTATCACATAAATGACAGATCTAACATTAAATCTTGTTTGGATGTTACAGGGACTGATGAACACACACGCAGCCTTATCCAGTGGAGAGTGGCTAATGAAGCCCTCTTCACTGGAAAGAGAAATGCTGCAATAAAAGGCTTTGAGTAAGTATACCATAGAAAATAACTGAATTTATTTCAGCACTTGAGTTATTACAGCACTTTTTGATTCTTGATCTCTCATCACTTGTTGCAGAGCTTTTGTGGATGACACACTGGTGGAGATGGCTGCGGAGATCCAAGCAGAAACCTTCTGCTTTAGTCCACTACACCACAAAAGTGATAAAGCTACAAAACAAATAGCATGTAATTGTAAAAATATTAAATTAAATATGGCAAGAAATGGGATGCTGACACATGAATTGTAAAACGTTTTAAGTAGTCATGCTGATGGAGAGCAGGCACACGGATGTTTGGAGTAGACATCAGCAGTCAGAGATTGTCCCGCACATGTTCTCCCACTCTTGCTTCGGGGTTGTGGGGTTCAGGAGGGACATGATGTACGGCTAGGACAGGCGAAGTGTTCACGGTGGTCAACTGCTTCATCAATATAAAGCCGCAGAATTGGCACAGCTGTGTTGAGATGGCAGCAGATGTGGGGTTCACCGGCTGTAAATGCGTGATGGTTTGTTAGAACAATACGTTTGAATAAAGTTTTGTTTCATGTGTTGGTGAATTATTCATTTGTGATGTTTACTTTCTTTTACTCATGATTTTTACTCATAATTCATGTTTCCTATTGTTGTCAGTAAATAAAATATTTTATTAACTCATGCATTTATTCATTGCTTGACTGAAAATTGGTATTTACAGCGGCTGCATTTGTTCTAGTGTGTATTCATTCATATGTCATATGACAACAAGTTGCATTTTGCTTGTTTTACTAAAACTATAATTTTCAGTAAAAAAGAAAAAGTAATATAATTAAGTACTGGTCAGCATTTGTCATTATTGTAAGTGTTTTAGTGGGCTAGCAATGCAATTCATTCTGTAATCTTCGGTAATCTTAATTTTGAATAGTGATACTTACATTTTTCGAGTATAAAATCAACAGTTTTCTCCAAAGGTGAGATCCTCGAGCAGCTGACAGACGTCTCTGTGCAGACACTGAGGGAAACCGCACAGGTCGGGCTGTGGAGTTACTGATGCTTTGAGCTCTCACTGCACCTGTCACTCATATCTTTTATTTTATAATTACATGGTTATTCTTTAAAAATCATAATGATAAAACAAATATGGGTTTGCATACATTATATACAAAGAAAAAACAATAACAAGGTTAGATATCTTTGAATAATTCATCATAATGCAATAAAAAATATTATTTCATAAGCTTGAGGGATGAAACAGGAGTTAAATTTAACAAGAAAAAGGAAAATATAAAAGGAGATTTAGGCCAATTTTGATTGTGGATGAAATTTTTTGCATGTAAAATAAAGAAATTGACAACATATTCAAGAGATCACTTGATCACTTGGGTAAGGATAAAACTGGGTCAGATTAGTAGGGTTAATATCACAAAATAAATGGGCAGCTGTTTCTTCAACAAGACCACACAATTAGCAAGTTTAATCAATATTAAGATATTTATAGATTGATTAATTAAACATATCACTCATCTTTCAAGTCGTTGCGCTTGAGATAACGTTGTAGGTCACATGATAACGTCAACATGGCGCATAAAGTGCGAATCGCATTCATACTTAACGAGATCAGGCAATATAGTACCTACTCTTTTAGAGCTTGTTAAGTAAGTACTTATTGAAAATGAGTACCTTCTCAATGAGTATGCGGTTTCGAACGCAGCCCAAGACAGAGCCATGTGTTCATGCACAACACAAACAAAGACACATTAAGCAATGACAAAACATACAGAGCTGTCAGAGGAGAACCCTGGAACACTGGAAGCAGTCGGCAGCGTTGCCATTTTGTTTTTAGACCACGAAATCAACAATGTCATGAAAGAAGTGTGTTTTTGGTTGTGAGGGAAAGATAACCTTGTTCAGCTTCCCAAATAACCCAGCATTAAGGAAACCGTGGATAAAGTTTGTTTTCCCCGAGCAGCAACAGAGTTCTGCGAGTGTGTTTGTTTGTTCCCGTTCATGAGTGAAAACCGCAGGCGGTGAGTGAAACGGCATCAAATGTCTGTGTTTTGTTGGCAACTGCGCGTATATAATGTAAACAACACAAACTTATAGTGAATCAAAATTTATCCAGGGATAATGCCATGATGTATTTTGTGTGTGCTCGTGACTCTTTAGTTCTGCACAATTTTAGTAAAAGCTTGCACATGCGCATTTAATTTTTTTGCAGTATTTATATGGGTTGTAACCTGTGGCGAGAGATTGCTCAAAACTGTGCATGTGTCGAACGCTTGCGTATGCGTACGAGTCAAAAGAAGTAAACTTTAAAAGGCTGTGCGTTCGACTGTGCACATACGCTCGTGTACACGTTCAAAAAATGAAGTATACTTTCGGCTTTAGACGTACATTGCAGGAAGGACCTGAGCCATATCTAGACACAACATCAACAATTCACACTGCACCGACAAGTGCAGACCTACACCGTCAGTTACCAGATTACTAGTCTCAGCCTCAGAAGTCATGCCCAAGGACCATTGGCTGAATGTCTTTATGCATATGGGACACTTTTCTGGAAACACTTCAGGAGTTTCCAAGTCGGCATCTGATTGGTTGAATTCTACAGGATGTCCGCTCTTTAACAGTCCGTCTGGAAACAAATGCCATGAAGCCAAACTCCCTTGTGGAAGAAAAATGCCATCGTGTTTACGACTGTGACAATAAGCGCTTACCAGGATAAACTAAATGCTGGATTTTCAAAAGTATGTGAAGTTTCGAGACTCCATTATTGCAGTAAACTTGCACATTGTTCCTGAATGAGTAATTTATAGACACACACCGATCTGTTATTGCAGAGACATCAACTTTACATTTTCACGCCCATAAACATGGGACATAGATGCAGGACAAATCGAACTGTAGTTTGTTGCGTTAACTGTCAGTCAAATGTCCTTTTGGGCGGTCCTTGACCAATGAAAGCTGCGAAAGAGTCCAGACATTCTGCCGTCAGTCTGAAGATCACGCCACTTCTCAGACATTCACAACCTGACAGATATCGATTCAGCATGTTCAATCTGTGAAAAGCCGACCAAATTCCGACAGACTGGGATAACATACAACAAAACCCGATAAAGTGTCTGTTGTTGTCTGCTGATGCAGTGTGACTTAAGCAACTACCTAGAACACCTTTGCAACCATGTACCCAGGCAACCACCTACACCCAGACAAACACCCCAGCATTTTTCAGAATCTAGCTTTTTATTTGTGTCCGCTGGATCAGACTGGATTTTTCCCTGGCGAGTTGGCCTGAAGGGAAATATTGTGAGCTCCCTATATATTTTGAATAAAATTATATATTATCTTTTGATGTTTTGGAGGTCTCTCTGGGATATGAAGATCGGATAAGTTGCCAGAGGTCTATAAGCAATGAAAGTAAGAAATTAAAGCCAGGGCACTAAAGCCAGCTTGACAGAAAGCCCACATTTAAACTCTAAGGAGAAACCAGTTCAAAATCCAATTATTATGCACCAGCTCTGAAACTCCCTCTCCACCACGGACTGCTGCTGCATACAGAGTTACACAGAGAGGAAATAAAAATATTGCTGTGTGTGTGTGTGAGTGTGGAATCTATTGATGGAAGGAGCTTGTTGCTTCAATGACTTATGGTGGGCATCACAGTGCAGTATCAATAACTCATTAAAACTACCCACACATCTATTGACCAATCTGCACTGAATATTTCAGAAAATACAGTCAGCATCCACCAATTAAAAAACAATCTTATAAAACAGATTTGTGTAATACTGAGGTATTAATTAGGTAGAAATCTACCAGAAAAGGTCAATATGAACCCCCCAAAAAAAGAAAAAAGAAAAGAAATTCTAATTGGTGATTACCACAAAAGAATCACCACAATAATATATTTTTTTCTGGGTGGTTGTCAGAACATTGCAATGCAGTTGCTGTGAGTGTTTTTAACATTTCACTTTTTGGTTGCAAAAGTTTTCAAGTAGGACTAGGTGTCGGTATCCACTAGTGTGAGGGTCGCCAGGTTTGTGTAAAAGCATTTGGCACCCCTGACTAGTGCTTGTGTGAGTGGATTAAGATACCCACAACTCCAGTTGGGCCCTATCATATACCCGGTGCAATGCCATGCCAGGCAAGTGTTTTTTGTTTCAGTTATCATTTTCACATCCAGCTCCACGTTGTTTAAATAGCAAATGCACTCATGCCCATCTGTTGGTCCATAGGTGTGCTGATCTGAAAATCAGATGTGTTCAGGCGCATTGTTGGCGCGTTGCTATCTGGAGGAACTGAAAATGACAGTTCCCTTTCAGTCGGTCACGTTCAACGTACGTCAGTTGTACCGACTAATTGTATATACACATATTGTATATACACATATCACATCTCGCACTCCGCCCGCGCTGCGGGTATAAACAGGAAGCGAGAGCAACGCACTGACGTCATTCACTTCGGAGCCGAACGCCGTTGATGAAAAACAGACTGCCTGCTTTCAGCAAAGAATTCGAGATGTACAGAGAGAACAGGACGCTTCTACTGGCGAAAAGGCACACAACAGCGCGACCGCTGACCACTGCTACATTAAACACAACTGCTGTTCTCACAGCAAACATCTGTTGATATCATGAGGGCATGGTTGTCAATGAGTGCAAACACAGGCTGCACTTTCCCCTGTGTGTTGCCGCGGTTGTCCCTGGGTGCTTCAGCACATCTCTAAGAGTGTTTCCTCACAAAAAGAGCAACACGGGTGTGACACTGCATCTTTTTCAAGATGTCATTCCACCCGTGCGTTTCTGGATGCGGTCGTTCCCTCTCGCCCGCTGACGGTCACAATCGCTGTCTCACGTGCCTGGGAATTCAGCACGTTGAGGCGGCTTTTGTGGATAGTTCATGTTCTCACTGCGGGAACATGACTATCTCGGCGCTTAGGTCAAGACTCGCCTACCTCCGGGAAGGTGGAATCCCCCTCCCCATACCTCGATCTAGAGCTATCTCCCAAGATAGACCTACTTGGCCAGGGTGACCTGAGGATCACGTTCAGGGCAAACCCGCCGAGCATACCTCCGCAGGCCCCTGAACCCTCACAAGCGCAGCCGGTGGTGCTTCCGGAGGAAACTGCTGGCCCCTCCCACGGGCGGCCGGCGGTGACCTTCGGGGCGCCCACGGATGAGCAGATGTCAATCGCTGCATTGTAGGGGGAGTTCCAGTCCTCAGAGGATGAAGACTCGGCTGTACTGCCTCCCTCTGGGAGAGTGGCAAAGGTCGAGTCGGACCCTGAGTTGACGGCTATGCTTTCCCGGGCCGCAGAAAAGGTCGGGCTTGTGTGGAACCCTCCACCACATCCCGAACCTTCTAGGTTGGATGATTGATTGGATGATTTGAAAAGGTGTTTGAAAAGACTGAAAGGTCTGACACCTTTCAGTGCCAGAAACAGACCTGGTGGCTCCTCCCTCCTCACTACCCTTGACGGCGGGCAGGCCCAGGGTTACGAGGGAATCCCACCAGTTGAGCAGGCCGTCTCAATGCAACTGTGTCCGGTGACCGCCTCCAACTGATGGGGTGACCCTCGTCGCCTGTCCAAGGCCTGTAGGTTCTCTTCCAGTCTGACTGCGAAGGCCTACAGGTCCTGCGGACAGGCCGTGTCCGCCTTTCATGCCATGGCGCTGCTTCAGGTGCACCAAGCCCAAGCACTCATGGACATGCACGAGGGTAGGCCTGACCCAGAGCTCCTCCGGGAGCTCAGGACGGCAACGGACCTCCGTCTGCCCGTCGCCAAGGACATCCACCTGCCGCCGCCCCCGCTCCAGCCCAGCAGCAGCCTCCACCCGGGCGTAGGCGTGGAGCCGGCCGCGGGAAGGACGTCCAGCCCGCTCAGGCCGCTGCCAAGCCAGGTGGCAAGCGCCGTCGTAAGAGACCCTGAGACGGGCCACCCAGAGATGGAGGAGACTGCTCTTCAGGAGATGGCTGCAGCACCACTCCTTCCCCCGGAGGAGGGCCGGGGGAGAATCCTTTGTTCTGTTTTGTCTGTTCCCAAATTATCAATAAAAGAGCAGTTTACAACATCTCTGTGTGCCAAGAGAGCGCGTCTGGCAGTATGTGACGCTACCATACCTCGTTCCCCTCGGACGCCTCTCCCTTCGCCAGCAGGGGGCGCTGGCCGTCGGGACGTGCTCAATGTGCCTCCTCACATTCGCCCGCCCCCTCAGCAGATGCAGGTTTGTGTGTCACACACCCAGACCCCTCCACGGACCACTCCCATGTCATCCACGGGTCCCTGCGTTCTGCTGCGCTGCCCCGCTGGGGGGACGTCTGTGGTGCCATTGATCACGCTTGCACGGTCTCTGAGAGCCTGGCTTGCGCTCCCCAGCCCATCTCGCTGGCTCATCCGTACCATCAGACTTGGCTATTCGATTCAGTTTGCCCGGCGCCCCTGTGCTTCAGGCGGAGATCGCTGTCCTACTGGCGAAGGATGCGATAGAGCCGGTCCCTCCAGCCGATATGAAGTCCGTAATTCATTGTACCCAAGAAAGGCGGTGGGTTACTCTGGATCTGCGATACTTGAACTGCTCCCTCCACAGGATGCTGTTCAGAATGTTAACGCAGAAACGCATCTTCAGGTGCATCCGTCCCCAAGATTGGTTTGCAGAGATCAACCTGAAGGATGCATACTTTCATGTCTCGATTCTCCCTTGACACAGACCGTTTCTACGCTTTGCATTCGACAGACGAGCATATCAGTACAAAGTCATGCCCTTCGGGCTGTCCCTGTCGCCCCGTGTCTTCACGAAAGTCGCGGAGGCGGCCATTGCTCCCATGAGAGAGCGTGGTGTTCACGGTCTCGATGACTGGCTAATCCTTGCCCAGTCCCAGGATCAGTTGTGCGAACACAGGGACATGGTGCTTTGGCACCTCAGCCAGTTGGGTCTTCGGGTCAACTGGGAGAAGAGCAAACTCTGTCCCCCTCTTTTCTCGGGATGGAGATCGACTCGGTCGTCATGAACTGCTTGAATTTGTTCAAACACAGCACAGCGGTACCACTGAAACAATTTCAGAGGCTCCTGGGGCCTATGGCAGCCACAGCCGCAGTAACGCCACTGGGGCTGCTCCATATGAGACTGATTCAACGCTGGCTACACGACCGAGTCCCGAGATGGGCGTGGCACAGCGGGTCCCTCCGTGTCCAAGTGACGACGAGATGCTGCCAAACCTTCAGCCTCTGGTCGGACCCTTCATTTCCACAGGCAGGAGTGCCTCTAGAACAAGTGTCCAGGCATTCTGTTGTCTCTACGGATGCCTCATTCACCGGCTGGGGTGCCACGTACAATGGGCTTGTAGTTTCGGGTCTGTGGACGGGGCCCCAACTGCAATGGCATATCAATTGCCTGGAGTTTCTGGCAGTTCGTCTTGCTCTCAGCCGCTTCAAAATGCCGCTCAAAGACAAGCACGTTCTGGTCTGGACGGACAGTACTGTGGCCGTTGCATACATCAACAAACAGGGTGGTCTACGCTCCCTCCGCATGTCCCAACTTGCCCGCCATCTCCTCCTGTGGAGTCAGAAGCATCTGAGGTCCCTTCGTGCCATTCATATTCTGGGCCCGCTCAATCGTGCGGCCGACGAGCTGTCACGGTTGCCGGTGCTCCCCGGAGAGTGGAGACTCCACCCCCAGGTGGTCCAGCTGATCTGGAGTCGCTTTGGGGCCGCACAGATCGATCTGTTTGCCGCCCCCGACACGACCCACTGCCAGTTGTTTTATTCCCTGACCGAGGGAACCCTCGGCACGGATGCCCTGGCACACAGCTAAATGTAAATATGCGTTTCCCCCAGTGAGCCTTCTAGCACAGACACTGTGCAAGGTCAGAGAGGACGAGGAGCAGCTCCTCTTGGTCACTCCGTATTGGCCCAACAGGACTTGGTTCCTGGAACTAGTGCTCCTCGCGACAGCACCTCCTTGGCCCATTCCTCTGAGGAAGGACCTCCTGACTCAGAGACGGGGCACCCTGTGGCACCCGCGTCCAGACCTCTGGAAACTCCATGTCTGGTCCCTGGACGGGACACGGAGGTTCTAGGTGACTTACCACAGGCTGTGGTAGACACCATCACTTCTGCCAGAGCCCCCTCGACGAGACGGCTGTATGCGCTGAAGTGGAACCTATTTGTCGATTGGTGCTCTTCTCACCGAGAAGACCCCCGAAAGTGTTCAGTCAGACCTGTCCTCTCTTTCCTTCAAGATGGGTTGGAGCGAAGGCTGTCTCCCTCCACCCTCAAGGTATACATTGCCGCTATTGCCTCAAATCACGATATGATTAATGGTGAGTCCTTAGGCAAGCACGATCTGATCGTCACGCCCTCCCTCTATACCCTCTTGGGACTTAACTCTGGTACTGACCGCACTGCAGAGAGCGCCCTTCAAGCCTTTGCAGTCAGCTGAGCTGACCATCTTGTCTCTAAAGGCAATACTCCTGATTGCATTGGCCTCTGTTAAGAGGTTAGGGGACCTGCAGGCATTTTCGGTCGACGAATCGTGCCTGGAGTTCGGGCCAGGTGACTCTCAGGTAACCCTGAGACCCCGACCGGGATATGTGCCCAAGGTTCCCACTACTCCCTTTCTGGACCAAGTGGTGAGCCTGCAAGCGCTGCCCTCGGAGGAAGCAGACCCAGCCCTGGCTTTTCTCTGTCCAGTTTGCGCTCTGCGCATCTATGTTGATAGATTTAAAGTGACAGAGTGTGTCTGCTTCCCGTACAATGTTAGGAATACTGTTCCAGAGTTTAGTAACTCCCTCCGGGCATGATGTGGCTTCCACAGCGTCCCTCCGGGCACGCTTTCCCAGCGTTATACAATAGTCTGCTGAGTGGGTCTTGCGGAACAGCAGTGTGACTCTCCCTGCGTGAATTTCCCCGCCTGCTTCAGAACGGGGTCTGAGGGGCTCTCTCTGGGCGCTGGAAGAGGTAGTAACTGTGGCGTTTTCCAAAGGGATCCCAATTCGTCTGTACAACCGATGTACGTCAAACGTGACTGACTGAAAGGGAATGTCTCGGTTACATATGGTAACCCTCGTTCCCTAAAGGAGGGATTGGAGACGTACGTCCCGTCGCCACAGTTCCTTACCATCACTGCATGGCTGAGTCACTAGTTCGCCTCCTCAGTGAAAACGTCAGTGCGTTGCTTTCGCTTCCTGTTTATACCCGCGGCGCGGGGCGGAGCGCGAGATGCAAATCTTGCACGCCAATGGCCCATTGGCCCGTTCTCTAAATCTAGAAGCTGATAGGGGCTCTCTGAAGTGATCCCAATTCGTTGTACAACCGAAGTACTTCTCCATTCCCTCCTTCAGGGAATGAGGGCTACCATACGTAACCGAGATAATATTTCTTCAAAATATCTTCTTTTGTGTTCAGTAGAACAAAGAAACTTATACAGGCTTGGAACAACTTGAGGGTGAGTAAAATGATGACAGAATTTAAATTTTTGGGTGAACTATCCCTTTAAGTATGAAAACTTTTATACTTAAGACTCTTGCACACCAAGAACGATAAAAAGATAACTATAACTATATTAGTGTCCATACCAACGCACAATATCATTCTGTTTATTATAAGCTCACGCTGGAGTTTTGTCTTCTACCACTTCTTTTTTTTATCATTCATCAGCTGGAAAAAAATTGTTGTGAAAGTGATTCCAGCTATATAATTCCTCTGTATTGTTGGGGGTGTGAACTCTGCTATTCTTTTATATTTAGAAAGATTAGAACTCTTTCCCCGCCATTGACAGAAATTTCTGTCATTTGTGAGACAACGCTTCCCCACTATAGAGCGGTGCAGGTATGATGTCACATTGTAGGCCAATCAGCTGTTAGCATCGCACTGGTTCCCACGATAAAACCCCAATAGGATTTTCCCATAGGTTTTTGGATAAACACTAAAAACAAGCTCTGTGATCAACAAAAGTGTATGACACTTACACGTTTTCCCATCAAGATAATTGTCAGAGATAAATCCAACTTTTATAAATTTTTAAGCCTAAATGCAGCCGCCAGAAGTAAAAAGTTAAAGGTAGGCTATACGGACTATGGTCGCTTGACTTCAATGTCACCACCAATAAGCTACCGACAACTATTTCACTTTTTATCTCAAAACATTTTCCCAGAACGTTTTATTTAGACTAGTTTATAAGAGCACAATTATACGCATAATAAGGCTGTAAAAGCGGACTGAGGTTACCTGTTCAGCGTGATGACGATTAATCTCCTCGACAGCCTCTGTAGTTCCATTAGCCACTTGTTAGCAACTGCCTTTTTCAAGACATGTAACAGCTTAGAAAAATCACGACTGGGGTAAAACTGATGTATTCTCTGTACTCGCTTCTGCGTTTTGCCCTTCAAAGTGATGTCATACCTGCACCACTCTATAGGCAGAAGTGAGAGATTATTCGTTTTGAATGCTTATATCTTCTAAATGCGAATTTTGAGATTTTGATTTCATGATGACTGCAATAATCTTTTCTTCCCTATATTGTAATATATCAACCCGTTCTCACTCCCAGGGCGTCGATAAACGACGCATGGTCAAGTGCCTTCCGCGTCGCAACGAAGACGCTAAAGGCACCCCTAGGCGTCACTATTTTGACGCGCTGAGTGCTCCATTCATTTCAGTTGTTTACCCAATGCGTCAGATCAAGACGCATTTTATTCTTTGCATTTGTAAAAGCATACATGATTTTATTCATATTTTATTCATATTTAAATGTTACTTTTATATTTTGGAGCAGCTAACCCAACTCCTACACTAAACCTAACCACTCCTAAACAACATAAAACACACAACAGGCAAATACAAGTACAGTCACAGGTATTTATTGCAAAAACTTACCAACAACAGTATAAAACTATTAACTCATGTTGCATTCCAAGTCTTCTGAAGTCACACGATATCTTCATGTAAAGAACAGAGTTGATCTTAATGTTTTAATCGCTGAGATGATGATCCCGCCGCGCCGTTAACGCACTCATTCATATCTCATTCAAATAATACACACGCCTCTTTAGCATGACGCATTCGGTCACAATACACACGAGAACCAATGAAATTTTACAATCAAAGCTGACGTAATGACGCAATTAGTCACGAGACATACGAGAGCCAATGAAATGTCACTATGAAAACTGACGTAACGGGCGGCAACATTTGAATTTGAAATTGTTTGTGTTCGTGATCTTCTGCGGATGGAGACGCTGATCGCTTTTGGGGATTTCCTTCACACTAATCAATCGCCTGGCCTCGGAATATTTGTATTTTTTTAATAAATTGTGCCTGCAGTCGACTCTGCCTGTTATAACTGCGTTTTATACCACACGAATGGGTAGGTTTAGGGTTGGAATGGGGTTGGGTTACATGTTAAAACGTGTCTAGATAGCGTAAATAAAATGATGATGGCTGATTAAATTGAGAATCACAGTCCTACATGTCATAATGGCAAAATCATAACCCAATATATGATCAGCATGACGATAACGTTCCCATGCCCAACGCGTCTGTGTCTGACGCCGAAGGTTTCTCATTGAAATGAATGGAGCACTCAGCGCGTCGATATAGTGACGCCTAGGGGTGCCTTTAGCGTCTTTATTGTGACGCGGAAAGCACTTGACCATGCTTCGTTTTTCGACGCTTTGGGAGTGAGAACGGGTTGAATATATAGGCTATCCGAGTGAGATTGCTTAAAAGTATGACTTTCTGTGTTTTCACTGTTATATAGGGGGTGCTATTAAACATCTTCTGAAAGAGCACTGAATCTTCAGATAAAAACACAGATGAAGAAGCAGAAACAAGAAATACCATAGGTAAAATAATGCGATCGCCAACTTTTAACAGCATATCAAAACTGCCTAATGTTACTGAATGAAATGTTGACCCAGGACGAGCTCTAGGACTGTGAAGCTTTGAGATGTTGATGGACTAAATCTACTCCATCTGTGTTTGATCATCATTCTGAATCCAATTCAGATGAAGTCTTTGGCACAAATGCAATTTTCTCAGTTTTTTGCTCAAAATATAGCTTTTTTTTACTTACCCACATTCAAGAACAAAACAAAATGGCTAGAACAAAACGGCTCTGTTCTTTCATTTGATATATTGCATGTTCAGATATGCATACAACAAAATATTCTGGGGGCCATGAACATTTTGTGAAAATTATGAAAAATGCTGGCGGTTAAAGAGTTAAAATTATCTCTTTATCGTTATTGTCCTTTGTGTGAAAGGACCTTTAGAAACAGTATAACACATCACTCAGAACGCCTAACTGGTTAGCAAAACACTAACAGCTATCATAAGAACATCTTAGCAAATCATTAATAATAACCTAGGACGGCATTGGCGAGTGTCATGTGAGGTTTTCTTTTGACTATGGAGTGACACTGATATATGGTATATTCAGAAAATTTGAATATAAGTAAAGAAGATGAGGAATATATTATAAGAAACCTCTATGAAATATGTAACATCTGTTATGGTTGAGGTTGAATTCTGCTCTCACATGGGGAGAGACCTCATCATTATCTGATACACCCCAGAAGTCACACTGATCCATATGTATGACTGAAGGAGGAATCATCAGCTGCAATATCCATCCAATGTATAGCACACCTCCCCCAGAATGTCAGCATGCGATAAGAAATGCTTGCACTTTCAAAGTTTGTATAGACAGTTTTTTTTCCCGACTGTACCACAGTGGGAATTGTAATTGTGTGTTTTTGCTTTACTCGAGCTGCAGTAAAGAAGCCCCAGGGGCTGCCTTTTTCTTTTAGAAGAACTGAAAAAACCCACATCTTATTGCTGAAGATATTATACAGTGCTCATCCCTCAGTGCACCTTCTGCCTTCAACCCTGACACCCACGTAAAGCTGTTCAGCCTAGGGTGGTGTGCCATTCAGAGGTGAGTTGAGAATACCTGTGAAATCCCAATTCAATATCTGGATTTCAGTTGAGGTAGGCAAACAGAATGCAGAATTATAATTTGAATTAGAAAGAAGCATAGTTGAGATGGTAAAATTCATATAACTGCTCTATATGTATTTTTGGTAATAGTGTCCTTGATACATATGTTACATGTCCTTACCATAATAACAGTAAATTATGCATATTATACAACTAACCCTCAACCGAACCCTATAGTAAGTGCATGTAGTTAATTATTATTACTCAGTACTTAAATATATAATAACACTGTAACAATGACACCTTAAAATAAACTGTAACCATATTTTTTAATAAACCAATAATTTGGTACAAATTGTTATCATACACTCAACATATGGATTCTTTCCAGAAACAATATACTAAAAGAAAAGTGATTCAATCATATACTGTACATGTTTTCTTAACTTGCATATAAGAGAGTAGCCATTTCTTTTTTTTTCTTTTTACAATTTAACATTTTTAACAGTCTCTGATTTCTTGTCAATATATAATACAGTCAATCTAACAAATTTAATCAAAGCTCTTTCCCGGCTAAGATGTGTGTGTGCTTTGTGTGCTTTTCACGGCATTCATGCTGGAAACCTATGCTGCCACTCAGTCTTTTTGTCACTCAGTGGGCGTAACCGCAGTCACTCCGGCCGACTGTGACGTCACGTGCATACCCTCTATAGCCAAAATCTCACTAGGTACTTATTTTAAATAAGTCCTTAATTTGCGAGCACTAAAAAAGTATGTTCTATAGGCCTATATTAGGAATGTGTATGTAATCCGGATGTACTACACGTCAGAAAAAGGCATAATTAGTCCAAATGAATGAATTGATATTGTGAAATGTGTTTTGAGATACTTCTGTTGTTACTAGGCTGTTGACACAAATTTCACAATTCGATTTTGATTCACAAGCTTGCAATTCGATTTGATTCCGATTCTATTCTATTCAATAGCGATTATTTTGGATATATATCAGGTACAATACATGGCAAATTTTCTCAAGGAAAACAAATCTCTTAACTAATGCTGGGAGTCAGTTGTAGCCTATACTAGGCTACATTAGCATACTATAATATTGAAGGTAAAAATGAACTGATTTGTATACAAACACTTAAATTACACTCTGATGTTTTTTTTTGTTTATATATATATATATATATATATATAATAATAATAAAGTTATAATATTAACTTTACAATTGCATAATCATATTTCTACTCCAGCTCGTTTTTTTAAATATATACATTTGAATGGCTGTCATAAAAACGTATGAATTCAGATTTATTCATATATGCATTAAATATAGAAGAACATAAAAAATTATAATGAATATGTAATATGGTGCATATATTTAGCAAAATGCTCCTCTCTGAAGTTATTTTTAGCTGACTAATGAGTTTATGGACACTGAATATGGTTTTTCTAAAGTAAATGTGTTTTACTGACGTCTTTCCCTGGTTGAAACACCGATTTAGCATTTTTTGAATTTAGTAATAAAATGGACGTGATTTGAAATCTGAGACTTTGTTTTATATCAGTAGTAACAAAGCACAAAGATTATTGCGATTTATTGGATGGGAGGCGCGTTACAAACTCCCTTCATTCATCAAGTGAAAACAGCATGACTAATTGATTATTGGGATATAAGAATCGATATTGGTTCGTAAAAATGAGAATCGATTAAAATCGAGAAATTAGGTTTTTTTTACCCAGCCCTAGTTGTTACTCAGCCGAATTTCAGTAAATCCCTCTTATTGCTATTCCAATTCCAAGTCAATATCATGTGTGGCATGAAGCCAACTCAATTCAGATGCACACTCATGAATTTAAATGGGAGCCATTTCTTGCATTTTGCCTACCCTTGGTTCAAGTACTAGATTTGAAAATGGTGCATAAATCCAGCAGCAGCAAAATCTATTTCTGCAAAACAGAGACAATCAACACATTGGTCCTTTTAAATAGCACATGCCAGGCAGATGCATCTGTTTATTGACGTTAGGGCACTGTTGTGCAGGCATATCTACATTTAATGTGTACGGCTAGCAAATGTTCACAGTTTTCTAAATGTGAAAGATTTTCTGCTCGCTGGGATAATGTGATATCAGAGGAGGCCATTAGCAATGAAACAGTATGCCACAAAACAACACAATTAAGATAATTAATGCATTTAACATCCTGACGCTTTTCTTCTGAAGTGAATGTTCTCTAATCAATCACCTTGATTTTGCTCAGCCAAGCACTATGAGCAGAACAATTTTTTCCACATTAATCTACACTTCATACCACAGAAAGAAATCGCTGGAAACTATCGGGTCGCAAAAACAACATGATAAAAGATTTAAGGCCCATGCATTTATGTTTTACCACAGTTTTACAATAATAAGTGATACACTGATCATAATGAATTAATTTGTCTCAAGATTGCACATTAGTCGCACATAAATAAAGTGTTATTTCACAAAAATAAAGAAGACACACGTACACCTGTTTCTGTTTATCCTGTAGTCACAGGACAGTATGTTTACATCACATTTAGAAAGAATGATAATTTCTTAAACATTTCTACCAAAATACGACCTGATGAGCTTTAGCACACTCTCCAGTGACAGTCACAATACAGTTCTATTTTCAGTCAGAGAAACAGAGGAAGCTCCCAAAAAACGCATATTTTATGATATATTTTATGACATATGCAGAGATAAATATGGATATCAGACAGTCCGGTATAAAGAGATGAGACGAACTGACAGATAAAATAAATACACAATTGTTATAGCCTTTATGGTTTGGCTGATTTCTTCAAGTGGTTGTATTTACAATGTTTACTATAGTAATGGTTTGTCTTTTGCATCACATATAAATATTTCTGCCTTATATAGTGATCAGAATCCACATCGGATCACAAGCAGAAGTTATTTCAAACACTCGCTGCTGTCTGAAAGTGAGTTTTGAGCTAAAATGATTTTAATGCTGATGTTTGGTGGTATATGAAATTATCCTTGGCGCTGCCGTCTCCAGACTAAACTCCACCTTTGTTCGTAGCCACTACTTAAGCCCGAGCTGGCCCACTTTGGACCAAGGTATTCGGTGGTCAAAAAAAGTGGCCATTGGCCCCCCAAGGAAGCCCTGACGAGGCCCGATCAAGCACCAGAAATTACAGTGGATACACAACTTGCCCTGACACACTAGCACGCCTGACTTTAGCCCGACAATGGAAATGCGGCTAATGAAAGGTGAGGATTCACACTTCAAAAGCAATCTGTTCAAATGCATTTTCGACTATTCTGGTGTGAACGAAAGTGAACAAGCATAAAATATTTTAGTCCCTGTTTACACATAGGCCTACCTGTATGCGTCATCCACTTGTGATCCGATAGACCAAAATGCATCTTAATATCAGGTGTAAACAGAGCCTGAGGGGCTGTTCATTACACGAAAACTGCAATTTGGGGACCTGAAAATGCAAACTTTTAAAAACGGGCTTCCAAATGCAATTTTTAGAAACCGATACTGTTATCGTCTCTGTAAACTACAAAAAACGTGAATTTGTGAATACAGTGACATCATGAGCATGCGTATTACGCATTCAGTCTATAGCCGCATAGTGTTTCTTTACAAAGTGACATCGCCATCTACTGGCCTGGCATAAATAATAATACAAAATTAATGGATCAACGTGAAACGGGGATCGTTTTGACAATGCTGTAATCTATACATGGAACTTTTTTCCCCGTTTTCAGTACATCGTTGTCGTGTAAACGTATCCTAAGATATATGTGTGTCTTGAGATCACTATCCAAAGACTTTCCAGGGATTATGGCACTAGATTGGATTTCCAAGCACAGAAAGCAGTATAAATATGAACCTCAAAGAACTTTCAAAGCAAATTATAATTAAGAACCCAGTTTATTCTAATTACTAGTCTTCATCTTTGTCTGGGAAAGTGTCCCAGTCTGCTCCTGTCTAATTATTGAGTGTTGACGAGGCAGCTGGAGCTGACGTTCTCGTTAAGCACTCCAAACGAGAACAATTAGTGCTGTTCAAAGCTGAACATTATACATGCCTCAAGATGCTCATCTGTTTTTGCACCAGCTGACACGCAAATGTCGACACTTGATATTACTTCAGCTCACTGTCAGTGTGCTGATGTTTTTGTGCTCAAATTAAACTGCAATATATCAGCCAGCTCAAACAATCTGTATTATAATACAGCTTTTTAAGGATTCTGTCCTTTTTAGGATCGCATCTTGTGACATCATGTTCTGTTTTTGGTTCGTGTACATGTCTTTTGGTCTGTGTTGCGGTCATAATTTCAGTTGAACCGCACCAGAGTTTGTTTGGTAGCGACCCATTTTTCAGTGGTCCCGTCCTTTTGATTGGTGCACACCAGGGTTCAGATGGCAGCGTTCACACTTATTCAAATGAACCGCACTGATAGTACAATCCCACAGGGGTTCATTTTAATCCAACCAAAGATGCCGAGTGTCAACAGACCTTGTCAACTGATAAGACACTTTCAGTTTTCAAACATTTTTGAGAATTCTTTATTAAAGTCAACTGAGGACAGATGACTGTTGCTATTTGTTGACTGAGTATTTTAGTGTCTGTAAGTTGTATCTTCTTCTATCTTAAATTCTCTTTTACCTGAGACAAAATATCACAGTGGACACCTGCAGGAGGCAATGTCTGCTAAGACTGTTAAGATGCAATTGTTTATAGCACTGCAGGCATGGAGAGACATGTTATTGATGGCCTCTTTGTTGAGCTCTAAGGTTTTTCTAGATAGAAATTTGAGCGATAATCCAGCTGGAAGGAAGCCATCATCCTTGAAATCCTCCTTTTACTCCCATTCACAGAAAGAAAGAAAGAAAGAAAGAAAGAAAGAAAGAAAGAAAGAAAGAAAGAAAGAAAGAAAGAAAGAAAGAAAGAAAGAAAGAAAGAAAGAAAGAAAGAAAAGTGTTCAAATACCGCAGGCTAGTGATGTTTCTCTGTTCAGATTCTAACCACTACTGCAAGTAAGTATAGATGCAATGCTACATGGTATGTTTTTAAATAATGTTTGTGTATCTCTGACTTACACAATACAGAATCGTAGTTTTTCATAGCTTTTTTGTTTTGTTTAATAGATTTGACTCTTTTGTTTGTTAGGAAAATATAAAATGTATTTGTTTTTGTTTTTTTTTTATGTTTTTTATGTTAATATCAGCCAATTTGGATGTTACGATCTGACATATCATTATATTAATGGCCTATATAAAAATGTATTTCTACCAAAATGCTGCTTTTATTGAAATTAAAATTTCAATTTTGTCTTTCTTTCTTTTCATCCCTGTTATGTCATGACATTTTTTTTTTCAATAAAGAATGTAACTTTTCATTATTCAACAAAACACTGAAAATGATAATAATAATTTTGTACTATTTGCTGGCTCCCCCTTCCCTTTATAAAACACCCAGCCCAAAGTCATACAGGCTTTGCATTCATATTTTTCATTTTCATGAACAGTAGTTGGCAACAGGGTCATGCCCTGTATAATATCTTAAATGCTAGTGCAGAATAATTCATAAAGTAATGCCTTTAACGACTGATTGTAAAGTAATTCATGTATTAAAAATTCTGTCTGCTGTACATCAATAATGCTATGGCTTTCATACCAGCAGAGCTTTTTATTTATTACAATATGCACTGAAATTGAGTGCTACAACCATAAATTATTTTATTCAAAATGTTCAATTCTGAATAAGGTTTCGCTTTTAAAAAAGGGCCAGACTGTATTTACAGTGGGTATAAAAGGTCTACACAACCCTGCTTAAATGGCAGCTTTTTGAGATGTAAAAAACCCCCAAAAAACAATCCAAGTAAAATCATGCCAGATAATTCGCATTTAATTGTAATATTGAAGCTAACCAAATTTATGTAACAAACAAAAGGAAAAAAAATAAAACATTTTTAAAGGGCTACTTCAGCGCTGGAAAGATGAATGTGTATTTAAATTGGGTAATTTATGTAGTAGAAATGTGAAATTAATTTAGAATTTGGTGCCTTCTAGACTGAGAAAAGACAGAAAATTTATTTTTGGCTCATATGGATGAAAGACAACAACTCCCAGAATGCACTTGCTTCACTGCCCTACGAGGCCACTCCCAAACCACGCCTACCGGTTACATCACTAGCCCACCGCGGCACCGCCCCCACCGTAGTTTTAATTTTTATAGTAATAAAATAATTTAGTTCAGTTAGAGAACAGACACTACAATTAAAAACTGAACGTGTCTTTTCAATACAGCACGAGCCGAATGAGTGTCGCAGCACAAACGCAGCAGGAGTCCGATTTAATTCATCACGAGAGTGAGGAGCTGAAGGACAAGATGATCGCTGAAGATTTGGTTTCAAGGCAAAATGTTAAAGTGCCTATTTAAGTGTGTTTGTCATCGTACTGTTTTGTTGTAGTTTTTTTCATTAAGAATAATAGGCTAATGAACCCACAATTCAAGCAACCCGTCCCCGAATTGGTGATAATTCTATACCTAAACTAAAATGAGCATGGCCGCACGGGCCTTCATTCACAGCCGCTTTGTCAGTCTTTCTCAGCCGCACAGTCATTCACTGTGCGTGTCCAGTCTGGCGCATTTTCAGTTCATGCCTATGGAAGTTTAACTTTCATAGGAATTCAGAGCGGCCATACACATTTACATTATTTGAGTGAGATCCCTATGGGCAGGTTGAAAACATGCGGAACCAGCTCCTACTACTGGCTGTAGTCTCTAGCCTCTGGCCAAAAAAGCCTCCGAATAATGCAAAATGACGATATTTGCGTCATCGGAGGCTTTTTTCCAGACATAAAATACATACATCTCTCGTCTCAGGGGGATATGAGTGGGGGAAGCACGATCATTCTAATATAGGGGAGAGCGGGGCACAACCTATCGCTTTTTGACTTTCTCAGTTTGTGTAAATCAACTTGGGGTTCAGAGTATTTATTGTTTCCTATATTAATTGCCCACATGTCTAGTACAATTATGTGATTTTGTTTCATTAATACAGTGTATACTTTTTTCTTGATTTACCCTGAAAGAATGGAAGTGAAATGTGACAACATGCCTGTGGCGAGCAGCAAGGCTGAGGGACCGTGAGAGCGGGACGAGGCCGTGGTCATTAGTGATGATGAGTGCCAGCTGCGTGCCGTCGGCCTTATGTCTCACGGAGGAGTGACAGTATAAAGGAGGAGCGACGACAGTGAAGGACAAGAGAGGACCAGGCCTGGATTTTAATTTGTGTTTTATTTATGTTTTGTTTATGTATGTGCGCGGCAGTTGTCCGTAGTCCGTTGTTTTCTCAAAAAAAATCATAAAAGTATAGAATATAATGGCATATTTCTAATAGGGGCTCATTGTAACGCAGTGTTACAACGCACACCATCTGCACAACTGGGATTTAAATTGCGGCTCGTGTCTTCTGCTGGTTAGATCAGCATTAAAGAACATATCAACTTTTAAATAACAGATATAATATTAAAGTAATATCGGATTTGTCTTATTTTAAATAAACACAAAAAACAGAGATGAAAACTAAACTTAAGTAAGAAATTTACTTTTGCTATGGTTAAATACATGTTTTAATTTTGGCGCTATTTTTTCTCTAAATAATGTTGATATGGCAACTAGTAAATACATTCTGGCATGTGTGGAAAGGGTTAAAACATGCGCGTTACAACTAACCCCGTGTTAGGTACTACCAGGTTTCTACTGATACAAAGCTTAATACTAATCACTGAAGTAGCTAACCCTTTAAAATGTTGCACACACCAATCTGGGCTCTGATTGGGCCATTTCAAAAAGTTCTTCCTCTTATGAGGTCCTTCCTTTGTTGACTTAGATTTGTGTTTGAGGTTATTGTCATGCTGAAAAATTATATTCTTCTTCATGATGGAGGACCTCAGGTGTTTTTTTTTTTTTTTTGTGCCAAAATGGACTGGTATTTGGCACTATCCATGATTTCCTTCTATCTTCCCCAGTTCCAGCTGAAGAGAAGTAGTCTTATAGCATATTGCTTGCACATAGTAGGGTTGGTGTCTTTTGGGTAATAAGCAGTGTTGTGCAAAAAATATATTTTAAAATTATGACTAAATTTGGTTTAATCAGACCATAAAATTATAAAACTAATTATAGACCACTAATTATGCCACATGATTTTGAAAGCTTATAGCTTCTGTCTGGCCACCCCAACCTAGTCCAGGCATATTAAGAAAATAAGATATGCAGCACATGATCTATATTCACCAGATATTCCTGTAGTTCCTTTAATGTTGCTGTAAATCTCGTGGCGGCCTCTTTAGAGAGCCTCCTTAAAGTGTTCATCATGTTTTATATTTTTTGACATATTCCCATTTGTCATTGTGGTGCCCATTGTCTCCACATGTTGACAATGGACTCCAAGGCATATCTAATGTTTTGGAAATACTTTTGTACCTTTTTCGCGATTGGTATCTCTTCACAATGAGATTTCACACATCCTTTGTAAGCGGTTAATAGCTTAGACATTCTACTAACTACTTTGCAGCTACTGTAGTTGCAACCTGATCTCACAGAATTCCGTGAAATGAACACGGGCCCCTTAACTCAAAATCTGTGGCAGTTTTACGGAATCGCCAAAAATTCCTTGATGGGTCCACGGAAGTGATTCCTATGTAAGTCAATGACAGTATACAGACGCGTTGAGTTGGGCATGGTTATCGTCATAAAACTATGATTTTGACATTATGAGTATAAGTATTTTCTTTTTTTTTTTATTACAGTATTCAGACACGTTTTGAACACGTAACCCAATCCCTTCCCTAAACCTACCCATTTGTGTATTATAAAAAACAGGATATAACAGGCAGATACGACTGCAGGCACAATTTATTCAAAAAGTACAAATATTCCAAGTGTTCCGAGGCCAAACGATTGATTTGTGTGAAGAAAATCCCCACAAGCGATCAGCAGCGTTGAGTCCATCCGCCAAAGATCCTAAACACATTTAAAATTTTACAGCCGGAAGAAACTTTACGTCAGCTTTGACAGCATTGGCTGTCGTATGTCTCGTGACCAATTGCGTCATTACGTCAGCTTTGATTGTAAAATGCCATTGGCTCTCGTGTGTCTCGTGACAAATTGCATCATGCTAAAGAGTCGTGTGTATTATTTGAATGAGATATGAATGAGTGTGTTCACGGAGCGGTGGGATCTCATTTCACCCCATTTTTCATGAACTGAACTCAGAGATTTAAAACTTTTTATATGTACACAAAAGGCCTATTTATTGTCTATTTAAGGCCTCAAATATTGTCCCCTCCCAGAAGGCACTTGTCTGGATATCACCAGACCTAGCTCAATCTTTTAAGATTGACTATTGGTCTGGGGAGTCTGCACTATATTTTCTACTGCATAAAGGCCCTTTCACACCGGACACATAACAAAAAAGCGGAGCGGAAAGCAAATATTTTGTGTGCGAATAGTTTGCGTCAAAACCATTCACATCAGCCGCGACACAAATTTGCGACGTCTGTGACGTCAAACATTTGCGGCAACAGCTGAGAAAACATGGACACTTCATCATCCAGTGAAGACAAGCTTTTCATTTTATTTAAAAGACTGAAAAGAAGGTTTTGGGTGCACTGAGTCTTAAAAGAACAGAGAGTCTGAAGGGGTTGTATGCTAATCTTGTACAGGAGCTTTATCATGGCCAGTTCCGCACTTACTTTCAAATGTCCATGGGACAATTTGAGGAGCTTCTCCAGAGACAGTAGCACCACATCTGATGAGACAAACCACACACTTCAGGAACCAATCCATCTGGAACAGTTGAGTCACAATGTAAACATTTAAGTGCCACAATCGTACTGATGGAAACACATTCGCTTTCCATAGTTGCGGACACAATTAGGTTTAGAAAAAAATCAACAAGTTTTAACTCAAAAGGTTAGGTTATTGTTTTCTGTAGCCTACAGTGGGCAAACACAGCTGCAGCTGTACAGCTGTAACTACAACTACAGCTGTAATCTTATGAGAAATGCAATACCTGGCAATGGCTCCACCATGCCTACTCATCCCTCCGGCTTGGCCTTGGTCAGTTATCGCTGTGCCTGCACCACAGACTTCTGGGCCTTCAGCTGCGCTTTGTCCCTCAACTCCTTCGGCTCTGTCGTCCTCCGCCTTCCCTCCAGCTTTGCCTCAGTCAGCACCCTGTCAGGCACTCTGGCTTTACCTCGGACCTTTGTCCCTGTGGCACCGCCTTGGTATCCAGGACCTTCTGTGTCACCCGGACTCTTCGGCTCCACCAGGGTCTCCATCACCATCTGCCTTGTCTTGGTCCGTGGTCCGGCTGCAAAGTCTCCACCATGACTCCTCCCTCCCTTGACTCCACCGTGGACTTTGGTCCTGTGATTACAGCTGGGGATTCAATCCTGGCTCTTCCTACCATTAACTGCACCCTGGCTTCTGCCTCCATAGTCTGCTCCCTGGGCAGCGCCCATCGCCTAAGCCCCCTCCCGCCCTCCTCTGTTGGACTCTTTGTTTTGATGTTATTATAGTTGAGGCGCGTAGACACGCCTTCTTGTTGGGGGGAATGTAAGGGATAATCTGGATTTGTTTCTGTTTTAGGTTGGTTTGTCACGTTTTAGTTCTGTGTCCTAGTTTTCAGTTAATTTATATGGTTTTTCATTGTTTGATTCATTTGTGCACGTTATTAATATTGTTGATTGGTTTGCTGCCTGATCGATTGCTCCTGTCTGCCTCCTGCTGTGTTTGTAGCTCTGTAGCTCAAGTCTGTAGCTCTGTACAGCCTTGCTTACGTTTGAATCTTTATTTTGATATTTCCTCTTTATTCTACTGCTAAAAAACGATTGTGGTAAGTGGTAAATTGGATTAATCAAAAACACGGTAAGTCATGTCTTCTCCTGTTATTATCACTTGCACCGCATGCTGCATGTTTAATATAGGCTTCTCCGCTGGCGAACAGGGCTTCACATGTGATAAATGTAAGGAGATAGTTAGGCTGACGGAGAAGATTTCAGAATTAGAAACACGCATCCATACTTTATCTTAGAGTAGTGAGGATGTAACAGCTTTAGACACTGATTTGGATGCGAATAGCTTAGTGAACTCTGTGCATTCTTCGGTTCCGGCTGCAGGGCCCTCGCAGCAGGGAAACTGGGTGACAGTGAGGCAGCATAGTCGCAGACCAAAGAACCACTTTTTCCGTTCCGGTTAGAACATCAAACAGGTTCTCCCCTCTCAGTGAAGCACCCACTGAGTATCCTGTTGAAAGTGCCCTAGTCATTGGCGATTCTATTACACGGAACGTGAAGATACCGGCCACGATAGTCACTTGTTTACTGGGAGCCAGAGCGCCTGACATCAAAGCGAATTTAAAAGTGCTGGCTAAAGCTAATCGTAAATTCTCTAAGATTATTATTCATGTCGGCACTAATGATGTTCGACTTCGCCAGTCGGAGATCACCAAAATTAACATTAAAGAGTTGTGTGAACTCGCTAGTACGATGTCAGAGGCTGTTTATTGTTCTGGTCCACTCCCCGTTAGAAGGAGTGATGAGATAGTTAGCAGACTATCATCACTCAATGGCTGGTTGTCTAAGTGGTGTCTGCAAAATAACATAGGGTTCATAGACAATTGGAAAAGTTTTTGGGGCAGACCTGACCTGTTGAAGAAGGATGGCATACATCCCTCCTGGGGTGGTGCCACTCTTCTCTCTATTAATTTGGCACATAGTCTTAGAGCTAAACCTTGACTCACTAGGGCCCAGGTCAGGAAGCAGACAAACTGGCTAAACCGACCGTCTGCTAGCTGTCTCACGTCACCGGAGTCAGATAAATCCCAGCACATAGAGACTCTTTCACCTAGATATTATCATATAGAGACTGTGTCTGTTCCCCGAATTAGTAAATACAAAAAAACATCAACACCATTCAACAGTAAAAATGTAATTGATGTCCAACAAATAAACAAAAGATATAATACAGATGAACAATTGATAAAGCTTGGGTTGCTGAATATTAGATCCCTTTCCCCAAAAGCGCTTATTGTTAATGATATTATTAAAGATAATAATCTAAATGTGCTCTGTTTGACAGAAACCTGGCTAAAACCTGACGACTACATTACTTTAAATGAGTCCACCCCCCAAGATTATTGTTATAAACATGAGCCGCGTCTGAAAGGTAAAGGGGGAGGGGTTGCTGTAATTTATAATAATATCTTCAGTATTACTCAGAAGTCTAGTTTCAAATATAATTCCTTTTAAGTTTTGGTGCTTTATGTAACTCTATGTAGTGTACATTACAAAACCCGTTCAACATTGGTGTTAGCTACTGTATACAGGCCACCAGGGCATAATACAGACTTCATCAAAGAATTTGCTGACTTTCTATCAGAATTAGTACTGGCCGTAGATAAAGTACTAATTGTTGGTGATTTTAATATCCATGTAGACAATGAAAAAGACGTATTGGGATTAGCATTTAAAGATACACTAAACTCTATTGGAGTTAGGCAACACCCGTGTCAGGACCCACTCATCGCCATAATCATACTTTAGACCTAATATTGTCACATGGAATAAATGTTGATACCGTTGAAATTCTGCAGCAGAGCGATGACATCTCAGATCATTACTTAGTATCTTGTATACTTAATTTAGCTAAGGTTGCAAAGCCGCCCCCTCGCTTCAAAAATGGCAGGACAATCACTGCCGCTACTAAAGATTGCTTTTTGAATAATCTTCCTCATCAGTATCATCTCTCAGCATCCCAGATAGCATAGAAGAACTCGATGTTGCAACAGAAACTATTGACTCTCTCTTTTCCAGTACTTTAGACACAGTTGCTCCTCTGTGCTTAAAGAAGATTAAAGAAAATAGTCCAACGCCATGGTACAACGAGCACACCCGGGCCCTTAAAACAGCAGCCAGAAAAATGGAGCGCAGCTGGAAGAAAACAAAACTAGAGGTCTTTCGTAATTCGTGGAAAGAGCACATGATCACATACAGAAAGGCTGTAAGAACTGCTAGATCTGCTTATTTCTCAACTCTCTTGGAAGAAAACAAACACAACCCGAGGTATTTATTCGATACAGTGGCTAAATTAACCAAAAATAAAGCTTCAACTTCTGATGATTGTAAACAGCACAGCTGTAATGACTTTATGAACTTCTTCACATGTAAGATTGATAATATTAGGAAGAAAATTTTAACCATGCAGCCGTCTACTACAGTATCACATCAGACAGAGCATTGTAGTGTCACTGGGGAAAAATTACAATCATTCACTGCTATAGGAGAAGAAGAGTTGGCTAAACTCGTTAAATCATCAAAATCAACAACATGTATGCTTGACCCTGTACCGACTAGGCTATTAAAAGAGATGCTACCAGAGGTCATAGATCCTCTTCTTAATATCATTAATTCATCTTTGTCATTAGGATATGTACCGAAAACTTTTAAGTTGGCTATTATTAAACCACTTATTAAAAAAACGCAACTTGATCCTACAGAATTAGTCAATTATAGACCAATCTCAAATCTACCCTTTCTGTCCAAAATACTTGAAAAAGCAGTGTCCTCACAATTATGTTCCTTTTTAGAAAGAAATGGTATCTGTGAGGATTTCCAGTCAGGATTTAGACTGTATCATAGCACTGAGACTGCTCTCATCAGAGTTACAAATGATTTACTCTTATCATCCGATCGTGGCTGTATCTCTCTATTAGTGTTACTCGATCTTAGCGCTGCATTCGATACTATCGACCACAACATTCTTTTGAATAGACTCGAAAATTATGTAGGTATTAGTGGAATTGCCTTGTCTTGTTAAATCATACCTATGTGACCGTTATCAGTATGTAGCAGTAAATGAAGAGATGTCACACCGATCAAAAGTTCAGTATGGAGTACCGCAAGGCTCAGTGCTAGGACCGCTGCTCTTCACCCTGTACATGCTACCACTGGGAGATATTATTAGGAAGCATGGCGTTAGTTTTCATTGTTATGCTGACGGACGATACTCAGCTCTATATTTATTCACGCCCTGAAGAAACTTACCAATTCACAAGATTAACGGAATGCATAGCTGATATAAAACATTGGATGACCTGTAATTTCCTGCAACTCAATTCATAAAAAACTGATTTTTTAATTATTGGACAAAAAAGCTCCACAAGTAGTAACCTAGAATACTGTCTAACGCTTGATGGCTGTTCTGTCCTCGTCGTCAGTGAGGAACCTGGGTGTGCTCTTTGATACCAATCTTTCGTTTGAAAGCCACGTTTCTAGCATCTGTAAAACTGCATTCTACCATCTTAAAAATATATCTAAATTACGGCACATGCTCTCAATGCAAAATGCTGAACAGTTAGTTCATGCGTTCATGACCTCAAGGCTAGATTATTGTAATGCTCTACTGGGTGGTGGCCCTGCTCGCTTAATAAATAAACTCCAGCTGGTCCAAAATGCAGCAGCTCGAGTTCTTACTAGAACCAGGAAGTATGACCATATTAGCCCAGTTCTGTCAACATTGCTACCTATTAAACATTGCATACATTTTAAAATCTTGCTTATTACTTACAAAGCACTAAATGGTTTATCTCCCCAATACTTGAGCGAGCTCTTAACATATTATACTCCATCACGTCTACTGCGGTCTCAAAATTCTGGCCAGTTGATCATACCGAGAATATCCAAATCAACTGCAGGCGGTCGATCCTTTTCCTATTTAGCTCCTAAACTCTGGAACAGTCTTCCTAACATTGTACGGGAAGCAGACACACTCTGTCACTTTAAATCTAGACTAAAAACACATCTCTTTTCTGTGGCATACACATAAAACACTTTTTCTTTGAAATTATTGTTAGGCTGCATTAACTAGGTCAGCCGGAACCAGGAACACTTCCCATAACACCTGATGTACTCGTTACATCATCAGAAGAATGGCATCTACGCTAATGATAGTCTCTCTGTTTTATCCCGAGGTTTACTGCAGTCAGCCGGATCCGGGCCATATCCTGATCAGATGATGGACCTGAGCCCAGAGAAGACCAACACAGGACCCCGAAGTGTCCGCAGAGACCGTGTCAATTAGTCTCCCCCTGCAACTGCCTCATCGACACGGCATCTTAATAAACTTGTCTCCAGTGTGATGAGTCCGATTGTTCGCATATTACAATTAAATAATACTTAAATCGATATGTCATCCGCAATAAACCCGTCTTCAGCGTGTTGACTCCGTTTGTTCAAATGTTACAATTAAATAAAACTTAAATCGATATGTCATCCACAATAAACCCGTCTCCAGCGTGTTGCCTCCGGTCCTTCGAATATTCCGATCTATTATGACCTCTGACCTGTAAAGCTGCCAGAATAATAATAATAATAATACGCTGTTTGTTAATTGGCCAGAGGAGAACTGGCACCCCGACTGAGCCTGGTTTCTCCCAAGGTTTATTTTTCTCCATTAGGTCACCTAATGGGGTTTTGGTTTCCTTGCCACTGTTGCCTCTGGCTTGGCGTGCTCAGTTGGGGACACTAAAATTTTTCAACTAAACATCTAAATAAATCTAATTAATAAACTAAATGAACCATATAATAATGAACCATATATTACTGATCTAATTATTGATCTAAAGCCCACACTGTCACCGTATGGAAATTTAAACTGATGACATCAAATGACTATACAGCTTAATAAAATTATGCTGCATTATTTTCCTGTTTAACACTGTAAAGCTGCTTTGGAACAATTTACATTGTTAAAAGCGCTATATAAATAAAGTTGACTTGACTTGACTTGTTCAGTGATTTAAGCTCTGTGTTTCTTTATGTTCATTGCCAGTTCTTGTCACGATTTACCTGGTTGTTTATTCATCTTTATTTTGCAACCCGTTGTGACATATGCAACCAGGTTATTGTACTATTTTTTTTGTTTTGTTTTTCCTACTTTTTTTGTTACATGAATTATGTTGGTTTCAATATTATATTAAAGGTGGAAAAAGATCTGACATGGTTTTTCATAGATTCTCTTTTTTCCATTTTTAAAATCTGCAGTTTTAACAGTGGTGTATAGACTTTTTATACTATCTATCCATATGTTTCATATCGCCTGGCATACAGTAATCTATACATCTCCTAGCAACAGTCTTTTCATGGCCTGTAGTAGGCTTAGAGGACCAAGCTGAAAGAAACCTTGATTCAATGGAAATGATACAAAAAATAGAACAAAAGGATAAACAGACTACACTTTGTGAGTCACACATCTGTTCACATTTTAATGTATAATATTACTGTGGTATGTTTTTAAGTTTTTAATACTGCTACTTTTAAGGCCAAAAGGGAGAGATGAATTCCTAATTTTACCTAAACACCAATTTTTGTCCTTTTTAAATGTTAATATTTATTTCTAATAATACTAGCGAATATATTTTTGATGAATATATACACATAGTAATTCATACATTTTAAACTTACATGAGCTGAGAGGGCATATTGCATTAGCCTTTCTATGTTTCCAGCAGTTCTGAAGCATTGAGGATTGTGTAATATAAACTATGCAAAAGCTATGGTATAACCCTCAAGCCAACCTTGCATTTACAGCCCTTAATCCCGCCTTCGTGGACACATTTGGGCACGAAGGTCTCAGGTGTGAGTCCCAATTTTTTTTTTAAATAAATGTTATATCACCATTTTTGATTAAATTAATTCTATCAATGTATGCCTTTTTTTGTGATTTTTGGGGTATTAATGAATGTATTTACTTCTAAAAGTACCATCTTTTTTATGTAAAACATGCTTATTTTTATGTTATATTTAATATTTCTTCAACTTCAGTAAAAAAAAAAAATCAAAAAATGTGGTGACTTTGGTGACATCTGGTGACCTATGATGGTACTAATTTCTTTTTAAAGCTAAAATATCAATAGCCACTAGATGGCAATATAACTCAATGGCTGCATATGGGCTGAACTCTGTAAACCAATGGTTTAACCATTTTTTTTACTTATTGTTATTGGCTCATTTTCCCTTGTTTGTGTATGTGTGAGTGACTGTTTTTTATTTGACCAAAAATACATAAATAAATAAAACACCTCACTCTCTTATAGGTTCATTCAATGGCTTTCAATGCAATGCTTTTGTGGATGTGTGTGTTTGAGTGTGTTTTTCCATTCATTCTAGTGATGTGTCGTTCATGAACGATTCGTTAATTTTGAACGAATCCTTAATATGACTCGGGAACGACGAGTCGTCTCAGAGAGCGATTCGTTCATTTTGTATTGACCCGCGCATGTGCATTGCGCAACATCTCAGGCTACTACAGAAATCAGAAATGATTAGTTCATTTCTCGAGTCGTTCGTTCATCAAGTCCCAGCCCCATATTAGGGCACGGATATGCAGTCTGTAAACAGTTCCCTTTCAGTCGGTCACGTTCAACGTACGTCGGAACTGACCGACGAATTGGGATCTGTTTCAGAGACCAATCTACTTCGAGTGTATTAAAAACGAGCCAATGAAGATTGGCATGCGATCACGCATTCCACGCACCGCCCCGCGTCGCGGGTATAAATACGGAAGTGGAAGTGCCGCATACCGCTTTCAACTTTGGAGCCGAGCATTACATGTTCCTACGAAGAGTGTGTTTACACAAACTAAACGAGTCTCTACGAGAAGATCAGCTTACCTGTTCCAGTGTCGGTGTGACGGCGCTTTACAGCGGTGGTCGCGAGCAGAAGAAATCTGTCGGTTCGCTGGGCGTTTCCTCTGAGTGCTTACAGTGGGCTTGCACCTTTATACCACTGTGAGCCGCGGCCATTCCCCTGTGTGCCTCGGCACTTGTAGGAGTGGTTTTCTCTTCTCTCTATCACTAAAAGAGCAACACGGTTTGACCCTGCATCTTTTTCAAGATGTCATTCAAACCGTGTGTTTCTGGATGCGGTTGTTTCCTGTCCTCATTTGACGGCCACGATCTCTCTCACATGTAAACATGTAAACATGTGAGATTGCTTTCGTGGGTGATTCATGCTCTCTCAGGAGAGCATGGTCACGTCGGCGCGTTGTTCGTCTCACCTTTCTCGTAAGGGCTTGAGCGTTCAGCGCGCCGTGTGCCGTCGAGCGCCGGCTGACAGCGGGGATTGCCACGGCAACCCAGCGCGTCACTCGGCACTCTCTAGATGCGCGGTCCAGACTATGAAACCTCAAACGGGGTTGAGTCCCTTTGCTTATTCCCTGATCTAGTTTCTTTTCTGGTGCTCCAGAAAAGGATTATTTTGGTTAATAAGCCTTGGTGACCTGAGGATTACAGTGGGGCATCCCCGCCGGGTACATCTCTTCGGGCCCCCACTCCTCTGTCGCATCATGAGCATGTTGAGACTTTGTTCGTGGGTGGTTCATGTTCTCTCATGGGAACATGGCCACGTCGGCGCGTTGTTCGTCCTGCCCCTTTAATAGGGGCTTGAGCGTTCAGCGTGCCGTGTGCCGTCGAGTCTGGCGGCCACGCCCACTGTCTCTCATGCCTGCTTGTAGCCCAGATGGGATTGCTGGTCCTTTTTTAAAAAAAAGGGGGACCCAGCATTTCATTTGTGGCTCTGGCAGAGGACAGATGTCAATTGCTGCATCGGAGAGAGGGCTGTTATGCGCTGGAGATGATGACGCTGAGTTTCCCACTATAATAGTGTGTGCTCATGCTGAATCAGATTCAGTGTTGACAGCCATGCCTTCCAGGGTGGCTGCCTGGATGTGCATTGGAAGAATTTAGCAGTGTGGAGCTTTTGGTGTCAAAATATGGAACGCCAAAAGGGCCATAATCTGTATGAATTTTTTCTCTCTCTCACTACCCTCTCTCCTGCATGCACGAGGGTAGTCTTGACTCAGGGGTTATGCAGGAACTGCGTGCAGTGATGGACCTCGCTCTCTGGGTGACGGAAGTCACTGCACGCTCCCTGGGTCAGGCGATGTCCACGTTAGTGGTCCAGGAAGCCGGGGCTAAACCTGGCAGATATGCGTGAGCCTGACAAAGTTCGTTCCTCAACGCCCCTGTCTGTCAGGCTAGCCTCTTCGGCGACGCTGTCGAGAACTCACCCAGCAGTTCTCGGTGGCCCAGAAGTAGATGGAGGTGGGTTAAAAAAAAAAAAAAAAAACTATCCTGCCCTGACGACTAGCTGCTGCCTCCACCCGGTCGTCGGCTGCAGCACCTCCATCTGCTTGTCGCTGAGGGTGCCCCCCCTGCGTCTGCCTCTGCCCCTGCTAAGCCAAGCAGCAGCCTCCACCCGGGCAGCAGGTGGCCGGGCGCAGGGGATGTGCCCAACCCGTCCAGGATACCGCGAGTCCGCTAGCAAGCACATGGGCGAGCGGCCCTGGAACGGGCAGCCCAGCGAGATGGCAAACTGCTCGGGGAGACGGTGTCCGCACCCCTCCCTCCCCCGGAGGAGGACCGGGGGGAGAATATTTTTTTCCGGTTCGGTCCTGCCGCTGGCTCTCCGGAGTCCAGCGGTACCCACATTCTCAGAGCAGTTTCCTCCCTCCCTGGGCCCTGAGAGGGTCAGGTTGGCAGTGTGCGACGCCCCCGGGCCTTGCGACTCCTTTCCTCCCCTCTCCCCCTTCGCCAGGGGGCAGCAGTGTGGGCACCGAGGATGCCCCCGGGCCTTCTCACCCACACTCTGCCCCACCTGGAGTACTCAGACAACACTCCGGGCCTCCCGAGTCGGGTCTGAGTGCTCCACCTCGCTGCCTCACCCCGGGTACCTCTGTGGTGCCGATGATCCCGCTTGTTCGGTCTCTGGGGGCCTGGCTAAATGCCTCCCCAGACCGTCACGCTGGCTCATCCGTACCATCAGACTCGGCTATGCGATTCGGTTCGCACGCCGGCCTCCCAAGTACAGGGGCATCCTCTTCACCTCAGTGCGGAGCTCGGATGCCCATGTCTTGCGGTCCGAGATCGATGTCCTGCTGGCGAAGGGCGCGATCGAGCCGGTTCCTCCAGCCGATATGAGTTCGGGGTTCTACAGCCCCTACTTCATTGTACCCAAGAAAGGTGGTGGGTTAAGACCAATCTTGGACCTGCACATTCTGAATCGGGCCCTGCACAAGCTCCCATTCGGAATGTTAACGCAGAAATGCATTCCCGAATGCATCCGTCCCCGAGATTGGTTGCAGCGATCAACCTGAAGCCCTTCAGGCTGTCCCTGTCGCCTCGCGTCTTCACAGAAGTCGTAGAGGCAGCCATTGTTCCGCTCAGAGAACGCGGCATTCGCTTACTCAACTATCTCGACGACTGGCTTATTCTCGCCCAGTCTCGGGAGCAGTTTTGCGAACACAGGGACATGGTGCTCAGTCACCTCAGCCTGTTGGGACTTCGGGTCAACCGAGAGAAGAGCAAACTCTGTCCCACGCAGAGGATCTCTTATCTCAGTATGGAGTTGGATTCGGTCAACCGGACGGCGCGCCTCACTCCAGAGCGCGTCCGGTCAGTGTTGAACTGCTTGAATACGTTCAATGGCAGGACAGCGGCCCCACTGAAACTTTTTCAGAGGCTCCTTGGGCATATGGCATCCGCAGCCGCGGTAACGCCGCTCGGATTGCTTCATGTGAGGCCGCTTCAACGCTGGTTACACGACGGGTCCCGAGATGGGCGTGGCACAGCGGTCAGTACCGGGTCCCAGTGACTCCTTACTGTCGCCAAACCTTCAACCCGTGGTCAGACCCCTCGTTTCTCCGGGCCGGTGTGTCCTTAGAACAGGTGTCGAGGCATGCTGTGGTCTTCACGGATGCCTCATCCATGGGTTGGGGGGCCACGTACAACGGGCACGTAGTTTCGGGACTGTGGACGGGACCCCAACTACGTTGGCATATCAATTGCCTAGAGCTTCTGGCGGTACGTCTTGCCCTGGCCCGGTTCAAGAAACCGCTCCAGGGCAAACACGTACTGGTCCGTTCGGACAGCACTGCGGCCGTTGCGTACATCAACCGTCAGGGTGGTCTACGCTCCCGTTGCATGCTCCGGCTCGCCCGCCATCTCCTCCTGTGGAGTCAGAAGTTTGTGAGGTCACTTTGTGCTATTCACATTCCAGGTGCGCTGAACCAGACAGCTGACGAGCTCTCTCGCCAGTCGACACCTCCGGACGAATGGTGACTCCACCCCCGGAGCGTCCAGCTGATATGGGACCACTTTGGGGTTGCGCAGGAAGACCTGTTTGCTTCCCCGGAGTCGACCCATTGCCAGTGGTACTACTCCCTGACCGGAGGTACCTTAGGCATAGATGCACTGGCGCACAGCTGGCCCCGGGACCTACGCAAATATGCGTTTCCCCCAGTGAGCCTTCTTGCACAGACCCTGTGCAAGGTCAGGGAGGACGAGGAGCAGGTCTTGTTAGTTGCGCCCTATTGGCCCAACCGGACCTGGTTCCCCGAACTCACACTCCTCGCGACAGCCCCTCCCTGGCCGATTCCCCTGAGGAAGGACCTTCTTTCTCAGGGACGGGGCACTCTATGGCACCCGCGTCCAGACCTCTGGAAACTCCATGTCTGGTCCCTGGACGGGACGCGGAGGTTCTAGATGGCCTACCGCAAGCTGTGGTAGACACCATCGCTTCAGCTAGAGCCCCCTCTACGAGGCGCCTCTATGCTCTAAGTGTTCGATTAACGTCGTGCTTTCCTTCCTGCAGGATGGGTTGGAGCGGCGGCTGTCTCCCTCCACCCTCAAAGTGTACGTCGCTGCAATAGCGGTGTATCACGATGCAGTAGACGGTAAATCCGTAGGTAAGCACGACTTAATCGTCAGGTTCCTCAGAGGTGCGAGGAGACTAAATCCTCCTCGTTCTACCTCGATACCCTCTTGGGACTTAGCCCTGGTGCTTAGAGCACTCCAGGGTCCTCCATTTGAGCCTTTGCAGTCAGTCGAGCTAAAAATCCTGTCCATGAAGACAGTCCTCCTGACCGCATTGGCCTCAATCAAGAGGGTAGGGGACCTGCATGCGCTTTCGGTCGACGAATCGTGCCTAGAATTCGGGCCGGCCAACTCTCACGTTGTCCTGAGACCCCGGCCTGGATATGTGCCCAAGGTTCCTACCACTCCCATCCGGGACCAGGTAGTGAACCTGCAAGCGCTGCCTTCGGAGGAGGCAGACCCAGCCCTAGCTTTGTTATGTCCCGTCCGCGCTCTTCGCGCTTACGTTGACCGGACACAAAGCTTCAGATCCTCACAGCAGCTCTTCGTCTGTTACGGAGGTCAGCAGAAGGGAAAGGCTGTCTCCAAGCAGAGGTTGGCCCACTGGATAGTGGATGCCATTGTCTTAGCTTACCAGTCCCAAGACGTACCTTGCCCGTTCGGGGTGCGGGCTCACTCAACAAGGAGTGTTGCTTCATCCTGGGCGCTGGCTCAAGGTGCCTCGCTGACAGACATTTGTAGAGCTGCGGGCTGGGCGACACCTAACACGTTCGCTAGATTTTATAGCCTCCGTGTAGAGCCGGTATCTTCCCGCATCCTCGCCCCCCGGGGCCAGTAGCACTAAGTACCCGTTCTAGTGTCGGATTGCAACGCCACTCCCGCCTCCGGGCCGGATACGTGCGTCTATTCTTGCTCCAGTTGTGTTCCCCGGAAACGGCTAACCCTGTCGAGTTCCTCCGTCACCCTTGCGGTGTCAGACGTTGCGGACCGTCTGACGCCAGGCCTGCACCCGTATGCTTGTGGAACGTGTGTGTAGGCTGGGTTCCATATGTTGCGGTCCCCTCACGGCTACCCCATATGTGTATTCTCCACGGTATCTGCTACCCTACTCGGTTAGCCCCGTGTCTTTCCCTCGACAGAGCCCGCTCTGTCATCTCTGGGCGTGTTCTTCCCCCCCTGGGATCAGGTTGGGTCCACCCCAGAGATTTCCATAGTTGCACTACCCTAGGTTAGGTTAGTCCTGATGCGTATTTCCACCTCTCCTTCCATTGAAGGATGTGGCTCCGCAGCGTACCATCTCCCGAGACGGGCACGCTTTCCCAGCGTTATCCAATAGTCACGCTGAGTGGGTCTTGCAGGAACAGCAGTGACTGTCCTTCCCTGCCCGGAGCCCTGACTTCCACTCCAACAGAGGAGTGATTCAGCGAGCTCAGGCAGGGCGCTGGAAGGGCCAGCTCCCTGGCGTTTTGGTAGGGATCCCAATTCGTCGGTCAGTTCCGACGTACGTCGAACGTGACCGACTGAAAGGGAACGTCTCGATTACGTATGTAACCCTCGTTCCCTGAAGGAGGGAACGGAGACGTACGTCCCGTCTCCAGGTGCTGTGCTTCAGCTGAAGGCCCGAGCCACACTTCTCGGCTCCTCAGTTGAAAACGGTATGCGGCACTTCCACTTCCGTATTTATACCCGCGGACGCGGGGCGGTGCGTGGAATGCGTGATCGCATGCCAATCTTCATTGGCTCGTTTTTAATACAGTCGAAGTAGATTGGTCTCTGAAACAGATCCCAATTCGTCGGTCAGTTCCGACGTACGTCTCCGTTCCCTCCTTCAGGGAACGAGGGTTACATACGTAACCGAGACGATTTGATTAGTTCATCTCGAGTCAGTCTTCGGGTCCTAGTCTTGTTCTTTTGTCACGTGACATGACAGCCGTATTGCATGCTGAAATTAGTTAATAATTCACATATAACTTTTTTTTGATGCGTGATGCGTTTCTGGCCTCAAATTTTACCTTTTTTTATTTCTTACACTTTATATATTTGTGAATATCTGTCATGATGGTTATTTTCTATAACAGAATTATATTATTAAAGAGTTGGTTAATGCTTTAAACTTTATCTGTATGATGGGGAAATCACTTTGATAAAGCAAAGATTGAGACTTGTTTTCAGTGGGTTCTAATCTTCAGTAAATAGCAAAGCCATATATATATATATATATATATATATATATATATATATATATATATATATATATATATATATATATTTTTTTTTTTTTTATAATTTAAATAATAATTAAAAAAACACCACAGGGGCACAAGAAACATTTAACAATAAAAATAGACTGACAGGAACAATATGTCACTTTGTTATTTTTCAGATGTTTGTTGCAGATATCTTTTGATAATTGTATGAGAATTCCTAAACAAAAAATAATATACAGTCAATAATACGACTGTAATGTTGTATATGTTGCGAGACACTGAAACCGGGAAGCGGTCACGTGACAAAAGAAAGAGACTAGGACCCGAAGACTGACTCGAGAGATGAACTGATCATTTTTGTTTCTGCATTCAGCCTATGGGGACTTGAAGGAACGACTCAAAGACTCGAAATGAACTGATTAAAAATTGTTTCCGGTCACTGTGACTTGATGACTGGGACTTGATGAACGAATGACTCAAACCCGAGACTCGAGATGAACTGATCAAATCTGTTTCCGGACGCATGTGTATTACACGGCTGTCACGGCAGATCAGAGCATCAGACATGACGGAACTAACGGCTCAAATCTGAAGACAGACACGAGAGGTAAACGATTTGAAAAAAAAAAAAGAAGAAGAACGATTTGGATCGGGAGGTGAGGTGAACTAACAGACTGCATACATAGACTAAATCAAGCTAAGCAATTAATTAATAATTTATTTCTCAAAGTTTGGCCATGGCTGCATTAGCTTATAGTTCATTTTTTTATTCCAAAAGTAGGCTACTAAATGTGCTGAAAAATGAAAAATGTAATATTTTAATTAGATTCTGCTGAAATGAACGAAATGAACGAAATGACTTGAAAAAAGATTCGTTCATTTTGCTGAACGAGATTCAAAGATCCGAGTCCGTAAAATGATCCGAACTTCCCACCACTAATTCATTCCAATGGGTGCCCCTTTTTCGTCCAGGCAGGCGGGATTAAGGACTTAACATTGTAGAATCGGGTCAATTTTATTTGTGTGTTCAGGTGGCAAATTTAGGAAAAGTAGCCAAATCTTGTACCGCTCAGATTAAGGAAAGTATAAAAAATAAAAAAAATAAAAATTTTGCCCTCATTTGTCCAGAACATGACTTTAGGGATAATGCAAAAATATACTGTCTTAGTATAAAACACACTATAGGCTATTTAAAGTGTATTGCAGAATATTTAAATATTTACAAGTATATATTAGTATTTAGAGTTGAGTTTATTCAGATCGACTCGGTTACTTAATTTTGCTTTGTTTTTGTTTTTTGGTTTCATGGTGTTCTTCAGGATTATGGGTAGTGTAGTTTTTAACTCTGAATTCATTCAGTTTTTATACATGTATTTTTTAATGAAGCTCTAATGAAGTCAAACTGACTTTTTAATGACATTTTAATGAAATCGCAGACTTATGGCTTCTACAGAAGCATAGATCACCGACTAACAATCTCAGAGCTCATGGTGGGTCTTGAAACGTTTCCCTAAAAATGTATTTCTCTATGGAGAAAATTAATGAGATTCTTACATCCAGAACCCTACTGTTGTGTTCCATTGAGTCATGTTTTTTTTTTTCTTCAGAATATATAAAATATTAGACACTATCTTTTTGCAAGCTAGTTAAGAAAGCTAAAATAAAGCCCACTCCACATGATTGTGCCAGTAGCTGAAATACCCCTGTGCAATGCCTCAGGGTAATTGGAAGCAATCGTTCATCCATAAAGGTATTTCTGCATAACGATGAGCAGATGGTGTGCCACTTTGTGGTGAGGAAACTTAAGAATGCTCCAAGTCTAACAGGCAATTACACTCCTCCTATGCACAATTTACTCAACCGTAAGTAGCCCAGTCATGCTCCTCTGAGAGAGGTGAACGAGCCAATTTCCCTCAGATGCTCCAGCAATTAAAGGTGGAAACACTTACAGATATGTGCTATCACACTAGCTGAGGGAGACTACAAGAAAGTGAAAGAGACAAAGATAGCGAGAGAGAGAGAGAGGAAATGAGGGACTACGAAAAGAAGATGTTAAAGGTATAAATGGTAAAAAGAAAACGATCATGAAGTTAGAAGATTAAAGGGTTAGTTACACAAAAATTGGTTATGCAGAAAGACAAATTGTGTGTTCAATTACTCATCCTATTGTTGTTCTAAACCCTAAGACTTTTCCTCTATCTATCTATCTATCTATCTATCTATCTATCTATCTATCTATCTATCTATCTATCTATCTATCTATCTATCTATCTATCTATCTATCTATCTATCTATCCATCCATCCATCCATCCATCCATCCATCCATCCATCCATCCATCCATCCATCCATCCATCCATCCATCCATCCATCCATCCATCCATCCATCCATCCATCCATCCATCCATCCATCCATCCATCCATCTATCTATCTATCTATCTATCTATCTATCTGCCATCCTCCTTTTAATGAAAAGTGTTAGCTGAACTAATCACCTTGAATAGTCCAAAAATAATGTCCCACCATTTAACAAAGTGACATTGGATATTTACAGCTAAGGCACTTAAGTGCTTTTGTTCTCAGCAGGGTAGATTAGTTTAATGCAGTTCACATTCAGCCGCCCACAGCTACAGTTCCTCAACAGTGACGTTAATTTCCCTTCATGTCACTCAATATATGACTATACACTCCAATGTACTTTACAATACAGCTTGAATGTATTCTGATACAAATCTAATAACTTATTCATCAGTCTGGTGTGCTGTTTCCTGTCAGCTCTTCTGTCATTTACAGCTCTCCAGTTTGATTATGACGAAGATTGAAACGGCAAGAATGAGGCTTAGTGTGATAGTCTGTGGGCTTTCAAGGTGTCTTTTGAGACCACATAACACTAAATTCGGTTACAAATGACATCAGAGTCCTGCACATCATCAAGTCCCGTTCTTCCCAGTGGAGTCGTGTGGCGTGTGTTCAGTGGACTTCCTAGAGTATACAGAGCTCACTTTAATTGCTCTTTGCCTTCAGCAGAAGGTAGAGAGCACACATTTGATTGGAGCGGAAATGAATGCATCTCTTACGGCTTGTTTGACTTGTATGGACGAGTGTGGAATGAATTTCTCCACCTTGGGAGGAAGCTAACATATCAGTGTGATTATTATGCTGGATGCAAGGAAGAATGGAATAGAGTGAATTGTAAGGTGTCTTTTTTATGTATGTATTTCACTCTGGAGTGAAATACATACATCCATTCTCCAAACTACTTGTCCTTTGTAAGGTTGCAGGCTGTGTAACATCTTATGTAACATATTGATTTTAGAAGACCAAGTATAGTATATGTGTTAGTTTGTATATGTGTACAACTGTTCTGACCAGTGATTGCTAACCATGTGCTGATTAGCATCTTTGAGCAAGGCTCAAATTATCTAAAATTGTCACTACCAAAACATTCACGACCAAAACATGACTTGAAGTTTCGGTTGTGACATCATTGTTTTGGTAGTGACAAAAGGGAACAAATAATCCTTTATTTGGAGGAATAAACTACATTTTAGTACAGTTATGCAAATCAATAGTATTGTACTATGTTTAAGTAGTGTTTTAGTAAGCAAGTTAAAAATCTGTGACCTCATCACATCCCAATTACTTAAAGGTGCAGTCCATGACTAGAGAAGGGTTGTTAGGTTGTTGTCAGTAACTTCTATGATTAACTTGACAGGGAGAATGACAGAAAACATCAACATGCCTAAAACTACAGCAGAGAGACTACAAACAAAGGTTCAGGGAAGAACCAAGGAAAATGCACACACACACACACACACACACACACACTCAAATTTATGACTGGTGTCTTGTTTTGCTCTATCCTCTGCGCTTCTGCATTCGTCAATACGCATGTGCCAAGCGTCAAGGGTTACTCTTTTGACGTAGATTGATGCGTACGGCAATCCACTGGAAGCTAGTTATTTTAGTTTATAAAGTTTTAAATATGGACATTATTCTTACACAAACACGCCACTTCGCTTTATAAGGCCTTTATTAAGCCCTCGGAGCTGTGTGGAGCAGTTATATGATGGATAGATGCTCTTTTATGATGAATAGATGCACTTTTATGATAGCTAGAGGCACTTTTATGATGGATAGATGCACTTTTATAATGGATGGATGGATGGATGGATGGATGGATGCACTTTTATGATGGATAGATGCACTTTTATGATGGATGGATGCACTTTTATGATAGATAGATGCACTGTTATGGACTTAATAAACGAGGCAAAAATTCACTGCCATTATAAAGCTTGGATTAGCCAGGACTTTTTTAATATAACTCTTATTTTGTTCGTCTGAAAGAAGAATGTCATATACACCTAGGATGACTTGAAGGTGAGTAAATCATGGGGTCATTTTCATTTTTGGGTGAACTAACCCTTTAAGTGAGACCATTTTGTACACTAAAATAATTTTGTTGTCTATTGCAATGGACATTTTGTGAAAATTAAACAAAGTGGTTCTGAAACAATCTACATTGTAAGATGCTTTAGGTAGAACCAAGACCCAAAGTATAGAATAGCTCTAGGTGTTCTTATCAGATATTTACTGTCAGATGTGTGTCTGCTATATGTGCTGACTGCATATGTGCAACATAGTTAGTTATTTGTATTAACATGTTGATGTCACTACCGAAACACGGGCTGTTTTGTCAAAAATAAAGTATATTGAATTATCAACTAACATGTTAAGATAGTGTTTGGGTCAATGCATATTCAAACTAATGAATACTTAACTTTGAAATAAGTATGATAAACGTGATCAGTCTCAGTACATCTTTGCAAATGATTAAGTACAGGTAGCCTACATTTAGCACAATTTCCAAGTGAATAGATCTTGTTGATCTAAACTGATTGTTAGATTCTCAGTCTAATGGTCGTTCGCTCCAAAACGTATCAGCGTCATTTCATTGTACAAGTCATCACATGCACACTAGTCTGTTCAATTGTCAAAATTAGTCAAGAACATAATACCATGAATACCATATATGAATCCCTTGGAACATTTGATAATTTTATTACAGCAATTGACAGTCAGGTGAAACTAGAACTTGACTAATGAAGGAGGACTTTCACATCAATCAAACAACCAATCAAACAGTATGTTTACAGGTGCTATCCATGACTGTGAAAGCTGCCAAACATGTATGTAAAGAGCTTGACCATGCAGGACCAGTACAATTTCTGAACATGGAGGCACCTGGCCAAGTAAATGAACAAGGGCAACTGCCTGCTTGAGGAAGAGGAAGAGTGAGGATGAGAGGGGGAGCCTGTGGAGGAAGAGGGATAGAGAGGGGAAGAGAGGGGAAGGGGGACGAGAGAGGTATAGAGGGGAAGGGGGTAGAGAGGGGTAGAGAGGGGTAGAGAGGGGAAGAGAGGGGAAGGGGGTAGAGAGGGGAAGAGAGGGGAAGAGGGGGGTAGGAAGAGGTAGACCTGGAGTAGGATGTGGCCAAAGAAGACAGGGACCAAATTTATCAGATGCAATTCTACTGAGTACCCATGGGTTGACATTGAGAGAGGCTGGACAGAGACTTCAGCCCAACCTCAGCAGATATAAAAAACAAACCTTTGAAAATGCCTTCAATATATGCATATACTTTACTCTAACAATATCTCTAAAAAAAATCAAACCCAGATTATATCATTAGAAAAGTAGAAATTCTTTAAGATTGAGAACAGCAACGTGTGGATGGCCAGGAGGGTGAGGATGGTAATTTTAATTTTGTTATTTGTGTGTTTATATTACAGTATATTATGCTGTATACATTTTCTTTTTACTCTGATGTATGGAAGTTACTTTATGTGTGTGAATAATAATGGTTACCATTTCCTTGGCAGTATGAGTGCAATGTGTGATGTCAAACCTTGGAGGCTACTCTGTCAAACCTTGGAGGCTACTCTTACCCTAAAATTACCTCTTTTTTCAGTTTTATACACAGTTGTATTCTGTTAGCTAGACAAAAAACATTGTCAATGAAGGACTGGGCTAAGACTGAAAGGTGGACATGAGGGATATTTCAATGGTCCTCTGCCATAGTGACAAAACATCTAAAAATTTTGACTTGCAGTGTTTACACAATGCCAAAGGGATGAAGAATTTTGGGGGCACTGACTGTTTAAATGAGAAGGAAATTTAGTTTTGACACATGAGTAAACTGTTTTGGGAGTGGTATGAGCTTTTGCAGGTGAACCATGGTGTTGTGCCGAACCATCCACGTTATTTTGACAAAAGCACCAAGAGTGTTGAGAACGACCGGTCTGTTTCAAGCAATGAGCCAAACCAATGGAGAAAAACTGTAAAACAATTTTTTAAATTAGAAAAAAATATATATTTACAAGATAGATGTAAACAAAATCTTAATAGGTCATTATAAGCCTTCTTAATAAATGATATATTATTGGTTTCGGTAGTGACAAATTTGGGGAGAAGGGAAATATTCCAGCATTCCAGCAAAATACAACATGAGAATTAACTGCACAATTACTAGAAATATGTAATATTATACAATTTGCATACATGCAAAATTTGTTGGAAAAATAATAATAATAATAATAATGAACTTTGCACCATTTCTGTAGAATGGCCCTACTTGTTTGATAGCATTTATATAAATTTCAGTCATGAAAGTTGAGGGCACAGCGAGTAGCATCTGCCTGCAAACCCGGAGGCTGCATTTTCAGGACAGCATTTCTAGGACCGCAGTTCTAGGGCCCTATGATTTAGTTGTTTATTTGATTAAGTTTAATTTATATAATTGTCCTAATATATCAATTATTGTCCAAAACATATCAACATATCAACATAGCCTTTCAGACAAAGGGGGAGGTGTTGCTGTATAATTTATATAATTCTTTTGAAGTTGTGGTGCTCTTTATGTAACGCTATGTAGTGTAAATGATAAATCCTGTTTGACATTTGTGTTGGCTACTGTATACAGGCGTCCAGGGCACCAAACAGACTTTATCAAAGAATTTGCTGATTTTCTATCAGAGTTAGTACTGGCTGCAGATAAAGTACTAATTGTTGGTGATTATATATATCCATGTAGATAATGAAAAAGACGCATTGGGATTTTCACTTAGAGACATTCTAAACTCTATTGGAGTTTGGCAACACATGTCAGGATCCACTCATCGCCATAATCATTCTTTAGACCTAATATTGTCACATGGAATAACTGCTAATACCGTTGAAATTCTGCAGCAGAGCGATGATATCTCAGATCATTACCTGATATCGTGTATACTTAATTTAGCCAAGGCTGCAACGTCCCCTCGTTACAAATTTGGTAGGACAATCACCACTATCACTAAAGATAGCTTTGTAAGCTTTGCTTTGACTCTCTCTTTTCCAGCACTCCAGATGCAGTTGCTCCTCTACTCTTAAAGAAGATTAAGCAAATATAAAATATAAAATAGTCCAACGCTGTGGTACAATGAGCACACTCGGGCCCTTAAAACAGCAGCCAGAAAAATGGAGCGGAGCTGGAAGAAAACAAAACTGGAGGTTTTTCGTATTTCGTGGAAAGAGAGCATGATTGCGTACAGAAAGCCTAGAATATCAAAATCATCTGCTGGCGGTCGATCCTTTTACTATTTAGCACCTAAACTTTGGAACAGTCTTCTTAGCATTGTTCGGGAAGCAGACACACTCTGTCAGTTTAAATCTAGACTAAAAACACATCTCTTTACTATGACATACACATAGAACATTATCGATTTATATTATTCAAATCAGTTAAATGAATTAGGTCTGCCGGAACCGAGAACACTTCCCACAACACCTGATGTACTTGTTACATCATAAAAAGGCATCTACGCTAATTTTAGTCTTTCTGATTATCCCGAGGTTTACTGTTGTCAGCCAGATCCCGGCCGTATCCAGATCAGATGGTGGACCTGCACCTAGACGCGACAAACGCAACCCTGAAGTGTCTGCAGAAACGTGTCAACTAGACTCTCCCCTGTGATGGCCTGTGACATCAACAAGCCCATCTCCTGTGTGATGACAATCAAATTTTTAGTCCATAACAACAGCAGCTGCAGCAGCAGCAGGAAGACAACTTTGCTGTAAAGTTACAAACATGTTTTAAGTGAAATTAGGTATATACAGAATGCTGAATTTTAAAGCGATATGGAGGAGATTAGGGGGAGAAAGGTTAAGAGAATGGGAGGAAACTGCAGCTTTACCGAACTCAGTGACCGAGCTGTGATATAAACGGAATGCTATTGGCACTTTTAAAAAAGGGAGGAGCTGTTCGCTATGTCTTCTTGTCTTCCTGTTTCAATGGAAATTACGTCAACACACTGAATTACATGGAACACAGGTACACATTAAAAGTCACTTGTTAAATGCCTCTGGGCTTCGCTAGCCCAGATACACGTGAAGCCATTCGGTAAAGCAGACTCAGGCACACATAGATAACAAATGGTTCTCATTGCTCTTCGGAGCAGGAACAGTACATATGTCTTGACAATAGATTTGCTTGTTTTGGTTGGGCTGTGGTTTCAGGGTTATGTCTATTACAGTTGTTGTTGTTTTTCTTACAATTGCGTGGACACATTTCTCAATACTTGGGACACTTTTTCAAAACTCTTCACAGTTCTCCTAACTATGGCACAGCAGTCAATCTCACATTCAATATGCACTAAAACAACCAAAACACTTAATACGTGTCTTAAATCAGGCCATTCCTGATTCCTGACTTGCATAGGTATTCGCTCAGCAAACACACTTTATAGTATTTGTTTTTAATAAAGTTTAATAGTTTTGAAGAGTATGTAAACGTGCAAATTGGCCATAGGTAGAGTTTTGGCAGTTGTTGTGCCTGCATTGATAGAATTTGTGCTAGAGCTGCACCGTGATCTTCATTCAAACACCCATGCGATCTTATTCCTAAATGACAATGGTTCTCCTGTGTCTATTAAACATTTGACAAAAGCAGTTATCATACAGAATAGGTATGGAACATCTTCACAAAGTCTTTTCAACCACACAGTTTCATTATACAAATATTCATATTATCACAGAAGGAATAAAAATTTGTTTGCATATAAATACTGATGTCTACGGTAGTAATCAAAATAGAGCATATCACCTTTTGTTACACCAGTAGGTGGCGATAAGTGGCTGTTAAAAAATGTATTTGAATTGAATCATTCATTCAAGAGATTAATTCAGAAACGCTGATTTATCCAGTCATGAAACACGTGAAGTCTTTATGAGTGAATCATCAAAACAGTTTTTTAATTCATTACATTTTTGATTCATCCAGATTAATTAAACATTTTAAATACATTTTGTCAGAACCTCTAGTAAATTTCATGTTATTTTGTTTAGTTGTCTGACTGAAACTTTTTATTCATACATGCTGTTCCCTTTCTTTCAGTCACTACGACGAACGTCAGTGACTAACGAATGGGGGTTTCGCTTAGAAGCCTATCATCTTCGAGCACTTAGAAAACGCCCAATGGCGTGCCAATGCCATGGGCATGCAGAATTTGCATATGTAACTCCGCCTCATCGCGTGAGTATAAAAGGAAGTACGTGGCAATATCGCATTATGTTTCTGTGTTTCTGCTTTCGGAGCCAAGAGTACCTACCTCTTCACTCCTCACAAGCCTTCTGAGACTCTGTCAGCTTCTTCGAGACAAGCAGCTTTCCAGTCGGTGTTGGTGTGACGGCGCGTTCCAGTGATCGCATACTTCCTGCCTGCTGATCTGCGCAGTGGTCTGTTAGACAGCTGGTGTGTGTTTCCCTGGGCGCTTCGGCATCGACTGCGAGGCTTCCTCTCACAAAAGAGCTTGCGCGTGGCACGTCCTTTTCAGGATGTCTCGCCCGTGCACTTCTGGGTGCGGTGGATTTCTCTCGCCTTCTGATGGGCACGAGCGCTGTGTGACGTGTTTGGGCTTTCAGCACGCTCAGGCAGCACTCGTGGATGATTCATGTTCTCACTGCGGGAACATGATCATCTCGGTGTTGGTCACCCAGCCTTGGCATTGCTCTGTCCAGTACGCGCCCTCCGCGCTTACGTAGACAGGACGCAATGTTTCAGGACCTCAGACCAGCTCTTTGTCTGTTATGGTGGAGAGCGGAAGGGAAGAGCTCTCTCAAAGCAAAAGCTGTCTCACTGGATAGTAGACACCATTGTTTTGGCTTACCAGCAGCAAGGTCGACCATGTCCCCTTGGGGTTAGGGCACACTCCACTCAGAGTCAGGTGTCTTCGCTTGCTTGCCATTCCACTCCACGGACTGGATACGTGCAATATTTTCCTCAGGTGAGCTCCCCGAGAGCCCTGAGTCCCTCCAGCACTGCTTACGCCGATACCTGTGTGTCTGCCTTCTAACGAGCCCAGACCCTCGTGTCCGGCCAGGTGCCCCGTGTGCATGGTTCCCCTCCGGTGACCCCCACACGTGTATTTCCACCGTAAGCCTCCACAGTGAGCAGGTGTCTTTCCCTTGGCAAGTCCCTGCCACCCCTAGGGTTAAAAATCCACCTTCGGCTGGTACCCTAGAGTTTTCCCATATGCAACCCTCAGCGGGTCATATGTGTACTCTCTAAGTCCTCCCTACAGGCAGGCATCTTTGCATACCTCCACTGGAATATGCCTCCCAGTGTACCTTGGTATTCCTGTAATAAGTGGGAGTCCCTCGTCCGTACTAGTCTTACGACAGGGAACTCTCACTTACGCAGGGCACTGGAAGACAGCTGAGTGGCGTGATTATATTGGGACCCCCATTCGTTAGTCACTAACGTACGTCGTATTGACTGAACGAAAGGGAACGTCTCGGTTACGGATGTAACCCTCATTCCCTGAGGAGGGAACGGAGACGTACGTCCCGTTGCCACTTCAGCTGTGCTACCTGGAACGCAGGAGTTCAGTCTTGGCTCCTCAGCAGGTAACATAATGCAATATTGCCACGTACTTCCTTTTATACTCACGCGGTCCGGCAGAGTTACGTATGCAAATTCCGCATGCCCATGGCATTGGCACTCCATTGGGCGTTTTCTAAGTGCTCGAAGATGATAGGCTTCTAAGCGAAACCCCCATTCGTTAGTCACTGACGTACGTCTCCGTTCCCTCCTCAGGGAATGAGGGTTACATCCGTAACCGAGACATTTTTTTTCAACAGGATTAGTACCTCTAGTATATTACGCTATTTTGTTTAGTTGTCTATTCAGAATAGAGGCAGAATCGTGATCTCTGTTTGAAACAAACAAATCGTGATTCTCAATTTAACAAGAAATTGTTTTGATCATGGTGTAAAGAGTTGACCCAAGTACTCTAAAAAGGGTCCTAGTGATTATACAAAAAAAAAACTTGCACAATATAATTTCTTATTTCTATTTTTTGAAATATGTTTATGACAGGTTTTGCGAGTTTCATTTGAGAACATTAAGCTCCATGAAAACTATCCATTGCAAATAATGAATTAGATGCTTTGGAGGAAAAATGTCTGCTAAAACAAATTCTTGTCTGATCATGAAATCAAACAAATCAAACTTAAACAAGAACTGGATTATATTTGTGGATGGTGTCTACTTGTGTTTCCTTTGATGAAACCCAGAGCCAAATCATTAAAGTCGATCATTCTTATGAGGTCTCGCTCAATGACACAAGAATATTTAGTTGACCTTTGCTTATCTTCACAGTTTGTTACCTCACAACCATGATGTGCATGCTAGGAAATGAGTGTAAACCACTCAGTATCATGGTCTATAGCACTAGGGATTTGTCATAATAGGTTTAATTAAACTCTGAAAGGAATTGGCTGTTTATTTTCGTTCTTGTGAAGGTTAGAAGGACAATTAGATGGAAGCATGTTGGTCTGTTCTATTAAATTATCTTTACTGACTTAATTAGAATACTAAATAATTCAGGTGATTGAACATAATGGAGCTGATGTATGTTTTGGATGTTCTTTTCTACATTATATTTGCTTGAAAATTAAAAAAATTAAACCTAATTGTTAGTTGTGTGCTTAAAAAGGTAATTGGCATGGAATACTCAGTCATGCATGATTATGCACAGTATTTATGACCAAATGTTTATAAACCCTTTAAGCCCTGAATGCATTTTTAGAAGTTTATTTATTTGTTTATTTTTTGTACAACATACACAACAGTGAAGACTCATAACTCCAAAACTATAGCAAGGAGAGTCAAAAGGAAAGTATCATCTTAAAAAATCTAGAGGAAAAAAAAAATTAAATTTGTACATTCCTATATTCAGCAACTGCTGATAAAATCACTTCCATGGCCATGTGTATAAAATCAAGCACCTAGGCATGCAGACGCTTCTATACAAATTTGTGAAAGAATGGGTCGCTTAGTGAATTCAAGCATGTTACCGTGATAGGTTGCCACCTCTGCAATATGTCCATTTGTAAAATTTCCACTAAATATTCCATGGTCAACTGTTAGTGGTATTATAACAAAGTGGAAGTAATTGGGAACAACAGCAACTCAGCCACAAAGTGGTAGGCCACTTAAAATCACAGAGCAGGGTCCTCCAAACTTTGTGTGGCCTTCAGATTAGCTCAAGAACAGTGCGTAGAGAACTTCATGGAATGGGTTTCCATGGCCAAGCAGCTGCATCCAGCCTTACATCACCATGTGCAATGCCAAGCATTGTGGACTCTAGAGTAGTTGAGACATGTTCTCTGGAGTGACCAATCACGCTTCTCTGTCTGGCAATCCGATGGACGAGTCTGGATTCGGCAGTTTCCAGGAGAATGATACTTGCCTGACTGCATTGTGCCAAGTGTAAAGTTTAATGGAGGGGGTATTATGGTGTGGGGGTTTGTTTTTCAAGAGTTGAGCTTGGCCCCTTAGTTCCAGTGAAAGTAACTCTTAATGCTTCAGCATACCAAGACATTTTGGACAATTTTATGCCCCCAACTTTGAGGGAACAGTTTGGGGATGGCCCTTTCCTGTTCCAACATGACTGCGCACCAGTGCACAAAGCAAGGTCCATAAAGACATGGATGAGTGAGTTTGGTGTGGAGGAACTTGACTGGCCTGCACAGAGTCCTGACCTCAAACCGATAGAAGTCCTTTGGGATGAATTAGAGTGGAAACTGCGAGCCAGGCCTTCTCGTCCAACATCAGTGCCTGACCTTACAAAAGCTTTATCAACTTATAGAAAAATGGTCAAAAATTGCCATAAACACTATAACTTAAACAATTTCCTAAACCTTGTGGAAAGCCACAAGAAGAGTTGAAGCTGCTATAGCTGCAAAGGGTGGGCCAACTCCCTATTAAACCCTATGGATTAAGAATGGGATGTCAATATGTCAATAAGTCCATGTGCATGTAAAGGCAGGCGTCCCAAAACTTTTCCCAATAAAGTGTCTATGTTCCTCTATATGTGAGATGCATCTAGTTAACATTTTGTGGTGATAGCAAGTAATCAAAACTTACAGCATTTGGAGCCAAGGTAGCCTTTTAGTTTAGCCCTCGACAGTGATGTTGATCGATGTACCATGAGTTCACAGGTTGAATGTCCAAATTTGAGTGGTGTTCCAGACATTTTTCCAAGAATGAGGTGGGGAAAATCCAAATTCAGACCTGTCTGGAACGCAGCATAAGTAACTCAGCACTCGTTAAGAGTTCAAAATGGTTCAATTGGTTAGATGCTGAGTTTCTAAGGTTTAAAATGATACCTATTTTGTGTTATTCCATTCAGTGGTTGCCTAGTGATTTCATTATGATTTTTTTTGCATGTATCAATCCATGTATCACATGACAGAGTCATCTAATATGTAGTTTGAAAAATTGTGATTGTTAAAATTACAAAGCCTAGGATACACTTTCCCGAATGCAAAAAGTGAAATGTGAAAATTCAACCGATATTTTCAATACGCATAATTCACAGACATCAGTAGAAGCACATGCCAACAATATCTTCACAATAACACAAAGTTATTTACGAATGCCTGTTTAATGGATATTGCTCTCGTGAATTACTGACAAGGCTTAACAAGCAGAAATTTCCCAGCAGCATTAGCCTCAGCGTACGATAGACAGCTCCAGCATGATCTGGCAGGCCAAGATGACTGTGGTATGGAAGATAAAGGTTTATTGGAAGACATGAAGTTTCACATGGAATCATTGGCTGTTTGAAGTCGGAGCTCAGGGAAGCTCACATTAACAGAATGCAACAATTACAGTGTAAATTATTATATTTATAAAAATTATTAAATGGAATATGGGACAATAAAAGCCCTCCCTACACCTACCCCTACCACTACCCAATATTATTAAACACTTCGTTAGGCACTTTATTTCCACTTTTAGAACATTTTCTTAATTTTTATTGAAGGTAAATGCCTTTCCGATGTGATTTGTGATGGGAAAAGTGAGCTCGGCAAAAGACAGATTCGAACCCAGGTCAATCTCATCATAACCTAATACTATGAGCCTTACACTCTACTGATTACGCCGATTATTTTTAAAAAATCTTGTTTGGCCCAAACAGGCATTGTTAGGCGGCACTAGACATGCTATTTGCACTTGATGTAAATAGACACTCTATTTTATTATACCTGGCAGTCTTCGAATGTAACACTTCAGCCCAGGAACAGTTCATCCCTCCACCAGAGGGAGCCATCACCTGAGTTCTAGTGACACTTCCTCTTTGTAGTCTCACTTCCTGTTTGTAGCTTTATAAGCCATGTGCCTCTATGAACACATTGCGAGGTGTGCACGTCATCAGTTCATGTACGTGAGCGTGAGCGTGAGCATGAGCATGAGCATGAGCATGAGCATGAGCATGAGCATGAGCATGAGCATGAGCATGAGCATGAGCATGAGCATGAGCATGAGCATGAGCATGAGCATGAGCATGAGCATGAGCATGAGCGTGGGTGACAACACTGGACTGTGACTGGAGCATTGATGGAGGGAAATTACGGTACCGGAAGTGATCTGGAGATGGAGGAAGAGACTAGTGATAGGAATACAGAAGATTGGAGTAAAATTGCCAAATGTAAGAGAAAGAAAACTTATAGTAATGAATCGGGAACTGATTGTGGAATAGAAAGGATGCAGGCACGGACAAGCAAAGAGGATTTTAAGGTACTGATGACGTTTACAGATAAAATGATCAATCCGGTAAAACTTACGAAGGCATTAAAAAAAGCACTAGGTACAGTGAGTGCCAAGACTTTGAGAAATGGAAATCTTCTAATTTTCTGTAAAGATGAAAAACAGCAGAAAGTGGCACAGGGTATAAAATCAATGGTTGGTCAGACAGTGACATGTATAATACCGAGTAAGAGAGCTTGGGTAAGGGGAGTGATCTATGGAATACCAATTGAGGTTTCCCAGCAGCATTAGCTTCAGCGTACGATAGACAGCTCCAGCATGATCTGGCAGGCCAAGATGACTGCGGTATGGAAGATAAAGGTTTATTGGAAGACATGAAGATTCACATGGAATCATTGGCTGTTTGAAGTCGGAGCTCAGGGCTACAGATCTTCTCTGCCTTGAGCTCCTCACACTCATTTATTTATGTATCCATCCATTTTACCCCTGCAGAGATCCAAGACACCTGTGTCACCTACAGAGTGCTGAAATAAACAACCTGCTACCGGCGCTGCAGACAGACACATAAAGACAGCAATAAAAACAGCAAGGGTACAAAGAACGAGGCACGCAGCCATTGTCTCTCAAATCTCCCAGGATTCAAAAGTTATGAAAACTGACAAAACCATCTGTGATTTATTAAAGAAGGCAAAACCTAATCTATTTTCTTGCAAATGTGCACGTAATTATTCAAGACTCTTCTTTTTTCCCCCTTTCACAACACTTTGCCATCTTTCTTGTAATATGAATATGTCTCCCTTGGGTAGCTACATAATTGGACCTAATGAAACATTAATATGGCTAACGTCATTTAGTATTTTAGAAACAGCGGGGAAATACAGCAGCAACATTTAAGTGCAAAGCTGGTAACATAATTGTCATTCAGTTCAGTAGATACCATGAAGTCAAAGTTATAATCAACATATTTTGCGTTTCAAAATAAGCCTGCCTGTAAAACTCTGTTGCTTATTAGAGATTGAGCAAAATAAGATGTTAACACTTTTATTGATACAATTCATTGGTTTGAGTAGGACAGACTTAAATGAACTGTTATGAGTATTTAGAACTTTCTCAATTTCTTTTGAGTTCACAGCACTGACATATTTCAAGTCAACTGAATTGTTTCATTGTTTTGAGTTGTAGGAACTCATTTCCTTTAATTTAGACTTCATTTTAGACTTAACTTAATTTTAACTGAAACTGGGCTGGGATTTTTTTTATTTCCCAGCATGTTTTGCCCATAGCACTCACAGGGAAGAGTAAATGCTATAATTAAGTGTTATATAATGTTTTTTTTTATGCACGATTAATGGTAAGGGAGATTTAGGCCACATCAACATGAAGCCAGAGCTTTCCCTATCCAATATTTTTTTTCCCTCGTCTCAAGAAATAGCTGCATACCCACGAAACCACTGAAACCGACTTAAACTTATGTAGTACAGCTAAACGCGTCTCCGTGTGGACAGGGCCTTAGTGATAAAATTTTTGGTATGCAAAATTTAGAAGAGTTTCTGTTGTGGGCTTTTGGAGAATTACCCTCATGGTGACAAGTGCTTTGTTTGAGACCGCTCTTCATACCTCGCTTAATACATCTGAGATGATTTGACAGATCCCAGATCTTTTCAACGTGATAACTGATCTCTGGCTAATTTGGTTTTTCAAACGAATTTGTGGATTGGATTAAAATATCTGGATTAAGTTATGTGAGATTACTGCGCAGTCTTGTGTTCCCTGAAGAGGGCAGATGCATCGATACTCGAAACCCCGATCAGCAATGCAGCGATTGGCTTGCGTCAAGACAACGTAATGACATCATATAATTAAAAAAGCCATCTGACAAAAAACTTGACAAATTGCACAAAAACCCCCCACGAATTTCTGGACCTTTATAAGGAAACAGCCAAACGACCAAACCAACATAAAAGTTATAATAGAGAAATGATAAATGTTTTTTTTAAAACATTATTCCCAATTATTTATATTCACAATTTTATAGTATTTGTACACCCTTTACATTTTTATTTCAATGTTGTAATTAGCAATTCATTTTTTTTTTTTTTTTGAAGCAGATTTGTTATGTGACAGCATTAATAAAATTTTCTTAAGGGTCAAGATCAAGTTCTCTGCATCTCCTGCGCTGCATCAAGCCATCCCATAATATCTGTCACCACTCAAATGAATGCGGATCAGAGTAACTGTGCACCGTGTGTAAGACTGCGATAATATTATAAAGTAATTATTCTATGAAAAATAAATATCTCAATCAAGTGGCAGTGTCTATAGTTTTATACACAACATTATAATATCTTCAAATACATTTTTATATTATTATTGTTATTATTTAAAATTATTATTGCCCCTGGTTCAGTAAGGAACTCTTGTAATAAAGTAGCAGTGGTTGGGACAAATTTTAAGTATCAACGCCGCTTACAAAGGTGCAATCTAATCATGTTTACATGAAATAAGCTGCTTGCGAGTAGGTTTAAGCTTACAGACCTGTTTCTATGACAGCAAGTCCAGGATGAGCGTCGAAGAACCAAACAATCCAAGATCATGCCAAATCGTCAACAATCAAATCTAACTGAATTAGCGAGGTACGAAGAATGGACCCCAGGTAAGTTACATATTTTCAGTTGCTGTACTGTACCATGCTATTGCTAACATGTTAGCAAATTAGCAAATTGGCATTTTCTGAATTAGTTTGTTATAGCTAGTACAATATTTTTTAACTTAAAAAAATCTCATTAAAATGTTTGAGTTCTGACAACTTTTTTATCTTTATGGATAGGGTTAGGATTAAGGTTTACATTGAAGTAAATAACTCATTTGATTTGCAAGGACTCAAAATAAAAATAATAATTAACTAAATATTTTGTGTTAATTTCTATCAGAATGTATGAGTTAGCTAACTTTGCTATTAACATGCATGAGGTCTACAAACTCAAAAACTTGATAGTGCTGCTTACTTAAAATTGGGAAAATCAGCTGATTACCTAAATTTTTTTTGAGTTAGCCCAATTTTTTCGGGTTTACATTGAAGAGAGCAGCTCTTCTGTGTCTGAGTTGCTGTTCTCAGCAGGTTTCTCAGAAGATGCCGCCGCTGCTGCATCATCACTGTCAGATATCCCAGAATTCCTCATGTTCTGCATGAACACTGAATTCCACATACACACTATAAGCCCGGACAATGTAATTACAATCTAGTTAAAATATTTAAATTTGATTGCATTACATATACAGTAGTTTTTACTAATTTATAGATATATTTGAATGTGTGAATAAATGTAAGTTTATTTTTAGGAAATTACAACGTTTTTTTTCCCCCTGACCACGCCTCCCACACTGGTTTAGTGCTGCGGAGTCAGGTAATGATGTCTGTTTGTCATGGTTGTAAGTGTGTGTGAATTCAAGGAGCTGTTAGTGAGAATTTGGAACATTTGTTTTAGCCAGTTCACAGTAAAAAAAAAAAAAACCTATTGAATCTACTCAATAAAAATGAGGTATCAATTTGCACTTCATTTGTTTGGGTAGATTTCATCCTATATTTTTGAGTAAAGAGTACCTGAATTTAACAGCTATGACATACTAAACAAAATTGCGTAAAGTCTACCTAATATTTCTCAATACACTACACACAGCTAATTACTTATAAAATTAAGTAATAATAACTCAAAAGAATTAAGCATTACTTCCAATTGAATTCACCTAAAATTTTAATAAAATTTACTTACAAATGACCAGTCACAGGATATCTCATTTATTACTTTTTATTGACCAAGTAACAAACATTTTATTTTAACATTTAAACTATCAAAAGCACTTCAAAAGATTCATATCAGACATTCATATCATTCACGTTACATACAACTTCAACACTATATTTAAAAAATAATAGGAAGTCAGAATATATATATTAAAAGCAACATTCTTGAATGCTGTCTCACATTTTGTCATTTCAAACAATAAGAAACTGTGATGTGATGTAATGGTTGCAACACTAGATCTGAAGTAAGAGGAGAGGCTGATCTCATTTACCTCAATGGACTGACATGCTACATTTCCTTTTTTTAAACACTTAAAGGTTGGTTGCCCCAAAAATGAAAATTCTGTCATTTGCTCACCCTCATGTTGTTCCAAACCTGTATGAGTTTCTTTCTTCTGCTGAACACAAAATAAGATATTTTGAAGAATGTTGGTAACCAGACAGTTGACGGAAGTCACTGGATTCCAAAGTAGAAAAAAAATACAGTAATACCCTGCAAAGGTTAGGTTTTGGATCGGTTGATTGGTTGCAGTGATTGCTATTGGAAATTAAACGTTGATATCAGGGCAACATTTTGTTCATTCATTTGAATACATTTGAATAGATGCTATTTACTAAGTGAAATAGCACACTAAGTGAAAATAGTGATATATTCTATATGCACAATGTAAAAGTAGCAGTTCTTTGCAATATGTGTAAAAAGTAATTATATGCTATTTATACTTTATTTGGACAGAGACTGTACATACATTAACAGAATGCAACAATTACAGTGTAATTTATTATATTTATAAATATTATTAAATGGAATATGGGACAATAAAAGCCCTCCCTACACCTACCCCTACCACTACCCAATACATGTTTTTATTATTATTAAACACTTCGTTAGGCACTTTATTTCCACTTTTAGAACATTTTCTTAATTTTTATTGAAGGTAAATGCCTTTCCGATGTGATTTGTGATGGGAAAAGTGAGCTCGGCAAAAGACAGATTCGAACCCAGGTCAATCTCATCATAACCTAATACTATGAGCCTTACACTCTACTGACTACACCAATTATTTTTTTTAAATCTTGTTTGGCCCAAACAGGCATTGTTAGGCGGCAACTAGACATGCTATTTGCACTTGATGTAAATAGACACTCAGTCTTCGAATGTAACACTTCAGCTCAGAAACAGTTCATCCCCCCACCAGAGGGAGCCATCACCTGAGTTCTAGTGACACTTCCTCTTTGTAGTCTCACTTCCTGTTTGTAGCTTTATAAGCCATGTGCCTCTATGAACACATTGCGAGGTGTGCACGTCATCAGTTCATGTACGTGAGTGTGAGTGTGGGTGACAACACTGGACTGTGACTGGAGAATTGATGGAGGGAAGTGACGGTAGTACCGGAAGTGATCCAGAGATGGAGGAAGAGACTAGTGATAGGAATACAGAAGATTGGAGTAAAATTACCAAACGTAAGAGAAAGAAAACATCTCGGTTACGTATGTAACCCTCGTTCCCTGAAGGAGGGAACGGAGACGTACGTCGGAATTGACCGACGAATTGGGATCTATTTTCAGAGACCAATCTACTTCCAGTGTATAGAAACGAGACAATAAACATGTGGTTTATTGGCATGTGGTTCACGCACCGCCCCGCAGCGCGGGTATAAAACACGGAAGTGAACAACGCATACCGCTTTTACAACTGAGGAGCCGAGATGTGACTCGGGCCTGCAGCTGAAGCACAGCACCTGGCGACGGGACGTACGTCTCCGTTCCCTCCTTCAGGGAACGAGGGTTACATACGTAACCAAGACGTTCCCTTTCAGTCGGTCACGTTCGACGTACGTCGGAACTGAGCGACGAATTGGGATCCCTAGAAAAACGCCAGGGTGCTGGCCCTTCCAGCGCCCTGCTAAAGCTACTGGGTGCTCCCACTTGGAGCAGCAGACAGGGCTTAAGCAGGGAGGTCCGACACTGCTGTTTCTGCAAGACCCACTCAGCGTGACTATTGGATAACGCTGGGAAAGCGTGCCCGTCTCGGGAGATGGTACGCTGCTGAGCCACGTCTTCCGGAGGAGAAGAGGTGGAGAACACTCATACGGACTAACCTATCTGGGTAGTAACAACATATGGCAGTCTCTGGGGTGGATCCAACCTGGTCCCAGGGGGGAAAGCACACACCCAGAGACGACAGAGCGGGCTCTGTCAAGGGAAAGACACGTGGCTAGCCGAGTAGGGTAGCTGGTACCGTGGAGAATACACATATGGGGTCGCCGTGAAGGAACCGCTACATATGGACCCAGCCTAACACACATACGTTCCACAAGCATATGGGTGCAGGCCTGGCGTCAGACGGCCGCAACGTCTGACACCGCAGGGGTGACGGAGGAGCTCGACAGGGTTCACCATTTCTGGGGGACACAACTGGAGAAGATAAACGCACGTATCCGGCCATAGGCGGGAGTGGCATAGCAAGCCGACACAGGAACGGGTACTTGGCGTCTACTGGCCATTGGAGGCGAGTACACAGGAAGAAACCGGTTACACGGAGGCTATAAAATCTAGCGAACGTGTTAGGTGTCGCCCAGCCCGCAGCTCTACAGATGTCTGTCAGCGAGGCGCCTTGAGCCAGCGCCCAGGAGGAAGCAACACTTCTTGTGGAGTGCGCTCGCAACCTGAACGGGCAAGGCACGTCTTGCGATTGGTACGCTAAGACGATAGCATCCACTATCCAGTGGGCTAACCTCTGCTTGGAGACAGCCTTTCCCTTCTGCTGGCCTCCGTAACAGACAAAGAGCTGCTCTGAGGTCCTAAAGCTTTGTGTCCGGTCAACGTAAGCGCGAAGAGTGCGGATGGGACATAACAAAGCCAGGGCTGGGTCTGCCTCCTCCGGGGCAGCGCTTGCAGGTTCACCACCTGGTCCCGAAAGGGAGTGGTAGGAACCTTGGGCACGTATCCGGCAATTCTAGGCACGATTTGTTGACCGAAAATGCATGCAGGTCCCCCACCCTCTTGATTGAGGCCAATGCAGTCAGGAGTACCGTCTTCATAGACAGGATTTTTAACTCAACGGACTGCAAAGGCTCAAAAGGAGGACCCTGAAGTGCTCTGAGCACCAGGGCTAAGTCCCAAGAGGGTAACAAGATAGAACAAGGAGGATTTAGTCTCCTCGCACCTCTGAGGAACCTGACGATTAAGTCGTGCTTCCCTAAGGACTTACTTTCAACTACATTGTGATACGCCGCTATTGCTGCGACGTACACTTTCAGGGTGGAGGGAGACAGCCTTCGCTCCAACCCATCTTGTAGGAAAGAAAGCACAACGTTAATCGAACACTTCCGGGGGTCTTCGCGGCGAGAAGAACACCATTCAACGAACAGGTTCCACTTCAAAGCATAGAGGCGCCTCGTAGAGGGGGCTCTAACCGAAGTGATGGTGTCTACCACTGCTTGTGGTAGACCACCTAGAACCTCCGCGTCCCGTCCAGGGACCAGACATGGAGTTTCCAGAGGTCTGGACGCGGGTGCCATAGAGTGTCCTCAGGGGAATCGGCCAGGGTGGGGCTGTCGGGAGGAGTGAGAGTTCGGTGAACCAGGTCCGGTTGGGCCAGTAGGGCGCAACTAGCAAGACCTGCTCCTCGTCCTCACTGACCTTGCACAGAGTCTGTGCTAGAAGGCTCACTGGGGGAAATGCATATTTGCGTAGGTCCCGGGGCCAGCTGTGCGCCAGTAAATCTGTGCCGAGGGTACCCCCGTTCAGGGAAAGTACCACTGGCAATGGGACGAGTCTGGAGTGGCAAACAGGTCCACCTGTGCGGCTCCGAAGAGGTCCCATATCAGCTGGACAGACCGGGGGTGGAGTCGCCACTCTCCCGGAAGTGGACACTGACGAGAGAGCTTGTCGGCTGTCTGGTTCAGCGCACCAGGGATGTTAATGGCACGAAGCGACCTCAGATGCTTCTGACTCCACAGGAGGAGGTGGCGGGCGAGTTGGAGCTTGCGACGGGAGCGTTGACCACCCTGACAGTTGATGTACGCAACGGCCGCAGTACTGTCCGTGCGGACCAGTACTTGTTTGTGCTGAAGTGGCTTCCTGAAGCGACTTAGCACAAGACGTACTGCCATTAACTCCAGTCAATTGATATGCCAATGCAGCTGGGGCCCCGTCCACAGACCGGAGACTGCATGCCCGTTGTACGTGGCCCCCCAACCCGTTGCTGAGGCATCCGTGAATACCACAACATGCCTGGACACCTGTCTTAAGGGCACCCCAGCCCGTAAGAACGAGGGGTCGGACCAAGGGTTGAAGGTTTGGCAACAGTACGGGGTAACAGGGACCCGATACTAGCCGTTCTGCCATGCCCACCTCGGGACTCGGTCGTGTAGCCAGCGCTGAAGCGGTCTCATATGAAGCAATCCGAGTGGCGTTACCGCGGCTGCAGATGCCATATACCCCAGGAGCCTCTGAAAATATTTCAGTGGGGCCGCTGTCCTGCTCTTGAATGTATTCAAGCAGTTCAACACTGACTGGACTCGTTCCTCTGTGAGGCGCGCAGTCCGGTTGACCAAATCCAGCTCCATACCGAGATAAGAGATCCTCTCTGTGGGACAGAGTTGCTCTTCTCTCGGTTGACCCGAAGGCCCAACAGGCTGAGGTGGCTGAGCACCAGGTCCCTGTGTTCGCACAACTGCTCTCGAGACTGGGCGAGTATAAGCCAGTCATCGAGATAGTTGAGAATACGAACGCCGTGTTCTCGGAGTGGAACAATGGCTGCCTCCGCGACTTTCGTGAAGACGCGGGGCAACAGGGACAGCCCGGAGGGCAAGATTTTGTACTGATATGCCTTCCCCTCGAACGCAAAGCGTAGGAACGGTCTGTGTCGAGGAAGGATAGAGACATGAAAGTACGCGTCCTTCAGGTCGATCGCTGCAAACCAATCTTGAATTCGAAGATGCATTTCTGCGTTAACATTTTGAACGGAAGTCTGTGCAGGGCCCGGTTCAAAATGCGCAGATCCAAGATTGGCCGTAACCCACCCCCTTTCTTGGGTACAATGAAGTAGGGGCTGTAGAACCCCGACTTCATATCGGCTGGAGGAACCGGCTCGGCCGCGTCCTTCGCCAATAGGACATCGATCTTCGCCCGCAATACATGGGCATCGCTGCTCCGCACTGTGGTGAACAGGATGCCCCTGTATTTGGGGGGCCAGTGCGCGAACTGAATCGCGTAACCGAGTCTGATGGTACGGATGAGCCAGCGAGACAGCGGATGAGCCAGCTAGCCAGCTCTAGCCAGGCTCCCAGAGACTGAGCAAGCGGGACCAACGGCACCACAGACGTACCCGGGGTGAGGCAGCGAGGTGGAATGTTCAGACCTGACTCGGACAGCCCGGAGGCGACCCGGAGAAGGGTCTAAACATTCCGGGGTGGGGAAGTGTGGGGGAGAGAAGGCCCGGGGGCGTCCTCTAGCCTCACACTTCCCCCTGGCGAGAAGAGGGGAAGACTGGAGTGGCAAGGCCCGGGGGCATCGCGCACAACGATCTTGGCCCTCTTGGGGCCCAGGGACATAGGAAACTGCTCTTAATGACAATGTGGGTACCACTGAGCTCCGAGGAGCCAGTGGCAGGGATGTTGACATGTTGTTGGCCCTCTGGTCCTCCTCCGGGGGGGGGGGGGGGGGGGGGTGCGGACACCATCTCCCTTCGAGCAGATCCATCCGTCCCTGGGCTGCCCGTCTCTCCCTGGGCCGCCTACCCTTACGTTTGCCGGCAGACTTAACTGGGCCCTGAATGGTTACCCGGCGGGGAAGCCCCACTGTAATCCTCAGGTCACCAAGGCTTATTAGCCAAAATAGCCATTTTCTGGTGCACCAGAAAAGGAACTAGATCGGGGATTATAAGCCTCATGTTATATGCATACAAGAGACTTGATTGAAAACTAATTTAGATTTTGTGATTCAAGGATATATAAGTATTAGAAGGGATAGACCGAAAGGAAATGGTGGAGGGGTGGCTATATTTATTTGCTTATTCTATACTTGCTGAGCCTGGTTAGTACCTGGATGGGAGACCAACTGGGAAAACCAGGTAGCTGCTGGTAGAGGTGTTAGTGAGGCCAGCAGGGGGTGCTCACCCTGTGGTCTGTGTGGGTCCTAACGCCCCAGTATAGTGATGGGGACACTATACTGTAACAAGCACCGTCCTTCGGATGAGACATTAAACCGAGGTCCTGACTCTCTGTGGTCATTAAAAATCCCGGGATGTCCTTCGATAAAGAGTAGGGGTGTAACCCCGGCATCCTGGCCAAATTTACCCATATCATCCCCATATACAGATTGGCTTCATCACTCTGTCTCCTCTCCACCAATCAGCTGGTGTGTGATGGACGTTCTGGCGCAATATGGCTGCCGTCGCATCATCCAGGTGGATGCTGCACATTGGTGGTGGTTGAGGAGATTCCCCCTTCTATATGTAAAGCACTTTGAGTGCCTAGAAAAGCGCTATATAAATGTAACAAATTATTATTATTATTATTATTATTCAAAATGAAATTACATATAGGATTTTAGAAGTTGGTGTGGAATATGAATAAATTTCAGTTGAGGTATATTTAAGAGAACAGAGTGTTAAGATAATTAACTTTTATAATCCTTGTTATAGGTTAAGTATAGAAGTGTTAGATAAGATAATGTGAATGGGTAATCAAAAAGTAATATGGTGTGGGGATTTTAATGCACACAATACTTTATGGGGAAGTGGTAATACTGGTCACAATGGCAAGGTATTAGAAGGAATGATGGATGAGAAGGGTATGGTATGTTTGAATGATGGTAGAGCTACACGAATTGATGTAACCCGGGGTAGTTGCTCATCTATAGATTTAACAATGATGTTGGAAGTTTTAGCAGGGATGTGCACATGGGATGTTTTGGAGGATTCTACAATTGGAAGTGATCATTATGCCATTAGCTGTAAAATAGGCATGGATATTACAGAAATTATAGAGGACAGGATGTGTAGATGGAAATTTAAAACAGCAAATTGGGAGGCATTTAAATATATTAGTGAAGTCAAGTTTCAAGAGTTGAGTCTTAATGAGGAAGTGGAGAATGTAGAAATATATAATGGAAAATTATGTCAAGTATTATATAGTACAGCTGAACAAATTATTGGGAAAAGTAAAGGAATAAAAAGGAATAAATCAGTCCCGTGGTGGACAGAATTATGTAGCAAAGCAATTCAAGCTAGGAATAAGGCTTTTAAAAAGGTTAAGAAGACGTATACATTTGATTAATTAATTATATATAAAAAAGCACAAGCCAATGTGAGAAGGATAATAAGAGAGGCTAAAAATAACTATTGGAGAAGTTATTGTGATTCTATTGGGGAGAAAGTAGATGTTAGTGAATTATGGGGTATGATCAGAAAGATGGGGGGTTTAAAAAGAAACTTTGGTCTATCCGTTATGAATAATGGGGATAGAATAGTTGTGACTAATGTAGAAAAGGCAGAAATGCTAGCAGAAGTGTTTGTTAAAGTACACAGTAATGATAATGTGTCAGAAGAAATGAAAATAAATAGAGAACAAAGTAGAAAGGTACATCCAAATATTATGATGGATAAAGAGGCTTCTAATGATCATTTTGATGTGGACTTTTCGTTACATGAATTAAAGAGAGCTGTTGGAAGAGTCAAGCAAACATCTCCAGGGAAGGATGAGATATATTATACGATGATTAAAAATGTATCTGATTTCTCTTTGAGTGTTATTACGTCTTTTTAATAAAGTGTGGAGCACCGGGAGACTTCCTTCTTCATGGAAACACAGGGTTATTATCCCTGTTCTAAAACCAGCTAAGAACAAGCATAATTCTTCAAATTATAGGCCTATCACCCTAACATCAAACTTGTGTAAGATTATGGAATGTATGATTGTGTGTATATTGAACTATTTATTAGAAAGGAGAGGGATTATGTCACCACATCAGAGTGGCTTCCGTAAAGGACTGAGTACTATAGATGCTGCCATTTGCTTAGAAACAGATATAAGAAAGGCTCAAGTTAACAAAGAGGTGGTACTAGGAATATTTTTTGATATTGAAAAAGCTTATGATATGCTTTGGAAGGAAGGATTATTAATAAAGTTAGAAAAGTTGGGGGTAGAAGGAAGAATGTTTAATTGGGTAAAATATTTTTTGTTGAATAGAACAGTTCAGGTAAGGGTAGGATCTTTATATTCTAAAATATATAAAATAGATAATGGAACTCCACAAGGAAGTGTCTGCAGTCCAATATTATTTAATATAATGATAAATGATGTATTTAAAAATATAAAAATTGATATATGAAGATCTCTCTATGCTGATGATGGAGCGATATGGAAGATGGGACGTTATGTATTATATGTAACACAAGTTATACAAACAGCGGTTGAAGAAGTGGAAAAACACCTATACAGAAGTTATTAGAGAAATGCAAAAAAAAGTAATAATATATTAAGATGTTTGTCAGGAATGGAATGGGGAGCTAGTCGGAAATCTTTACAAAGAATGTATTGCGCATTGATAAGGTCAGTTATCGATTATGGAAGTATTATTTATGGATCTGCATCAAAATCCTTGATTAAGAAAGTTGAAACTATTCAGGCACAATCATTAAGAATATGTTGTGGGGCTTTTAGAACATCTCCTATATCAGCATTACAGGTGGAGGTAGGAGAGATGCCAATTAATATACGTAAATTTAAAATTAATAATTAATTATTGGATGAATATTGAAGGGCATTCAGAGAAACATCCAGTCAAGGAAATTCTAAAAGAGTGCTGGGAATATGGAAATGATAATATCAATAGTTTTGGCTGGATAGCAAATAAAGAGGCTAATGAAATACTAGTTAGTCCCTCTATTGTAATGTCAAATATTCCCCCTTGGCTGCTACCTTTACCTCAAGTCGATTTTTATATTCAACATAAAAATAAAAATGAATAGTCTATGCTGAAGGAAGTTGTTATATATACACATATGGGTCAAAGGATCCTACATCAGGACTTACAGCTGCAGCGGTATATATTCAGAAATTCCAAGTTGAAATTCAGAAAAGAACAAATCATTTTGCTTCTGTTTTTACTACAGAACTGATAGCAATTTTATTGGTAATTCATTGGGTGGAGGAAGTTAAGCCGATAAGGGCAGTTATTTGTTCAGACTCTCTGTCAGCTTTAAATAGTTTAGTAAGTGGACAGTCAACAACAAGACAAGAATTAATATATGAGATACTTATAAATCTATTTAGAATATAGAAAATGGGTATAGTCTTAGTGTTCATATGGGTACCTGCACATGTGGGAGTACAAGTTAATGAAATGGTTGACAAATTGGCCAAATAGGCATTACAGCATAGGAATGTTGATTTGCAAATTCCACTTAGTAAAGTAGAAATAAAAGAAATAATGAAAGAACACATTAATAAAAAGTGGCAAGTAAGGTGGGACAGGGAAAAGAAGGGTAGACATCTATATAAAATAAAAAAAACAAGTTGGTAAAGGGAGAGAAAGTTTTAATAGCAGGAAAGAAGACAATTATTTCAAGACTCCGTAGGACATTCTGGGTTAAATCATTCATTGTTTACAATAGGGAAACATCAAACTGGATTATGTACATCATGTAGTGAAGCAGAGACAACTGAGCATGTACTTTTACATTGTGTAGGATTTGTAAGGGAAGAGAAGTGTTTTTTTAAGAAATTAAAAGATACAGGTTTAGTCAATTTCAGTTTATCAAATATTTTAAGTTGTGCCTCAGGACAATCAAATATACAGAGAGAAATGCTTGGGTATCTAAGGATAACAGGATTGGATAGGAGAATTTAAATCACAATTTTGATTTAAATTTCTTTTTTTTTTTTTTTTCTCTCCGCGTTGATGCTTCAAGTTGGCTTGCCAACCGCCATTAAACCCTACAAGAAGAAGAAGAAGAACACATTGCGAAGTATTGCCAGTTTATTCTGCCATACCAAGCGTTTACTTTTGCTATTGTCTTTGTTAATGTTTTGACCCTCTTGCCTGTTTACCGGATCTTCTCTCTGCCTATTGTTTGGATTTCGTTTGCTGTCTGCCTGCCCTGTATTGTTGCTGAACCTTGCCTTGGACTTTGATTACGCCTTTTGCCTGTCGTCTTGAACTGTTTGATCATCTGATTGTTCTTTCCCAATAAATTACCTCTGCAACATGGATTCTGATCCGACTCCAGCTATGGCTTTGTTACATCGAACAGCTCTTCTTGGTTTTCCCCAAGTTACTCAATAAGACAACAGACAACTGTATCCCTTTTTTCTCAATACTCTGGCCCTGTGAGCTCAGTGTTCTGCAAATTAAGAAAACATACAACTAGACAGACACACAAATTAAGAAAAAACAACAAAAGTGTTTTCAGTGGACATTAGTGCTAAACACGCCTTGGAAATGTTTGCTGTTGGTGTGGCTTGTAAAATTGGTTTTATGTTTTTGTTGTGGGTTGTCTTCTGCTACTGCCTGTATGCAGTAGTCACTAATGATAAAGGTCTGAAGAAGTAGACAAATGAGACAACATTTCTTGTTAGAAAACAATTAAATATAAATAAACATGCTTTCTTGGGTTTACTGAATAATCCTGGCCACCTCTCTCTGAAGACACTGACAGCTGGGCTAATGGTCATGACCTCCAGTCTTCGACTTGATTTTTTTTTTTTTTTTTTTTTCGCTGTTCTTCATTTCATCAGCTAACTCAAGCCTCTTCTTTTCCAACATGTCCTCGTTTTCTCCAACAGGATGTGAAGGGAGATAATTTACTATCACTTTCCTCATTCTTTTTACATTTTTGGCTGGTGCTGCTTTGCTCAGTAGCTTCCTCTTCAATGTGTTTACTTCTGGAAATTAATATTTGGTCCCACTTTATATTAGGTGGCCTTAACTACGATGTACTTAAAATGTACTTATTGTGTTGCAAAACACTTTTACTGATATTGAAGTAGATACGGGTAAAGTTATAGGGACAGGTGTGGTGGTATGGGTAAGTTTAAGGGTAAGGCTAGGGACATGTGTAGTGGAATGGGTAAGTTTAAGGGTAAAGTTAGGCCGTGGTGTAAAGTAACGAATTACAAATACTCTTGTTACAGTAATTGAGTAGTTTTTCTCAGGAATTGTACTTTATTAAGTAGTTTAAAAACAATGTACTTTTACTTTTATTTGAGTACATTTTAAGTGCTGTATCGGTACTTTTACTGCGCTATTTTCCCTAAACCTGCAGTCACATTATGTTTATTTTTGTCCTGTCAATGTGATTGGCCAAGGCGAATAAGTTCTGTCTCCATGCGTCAAGCATGTGACTCCCGTCATATCAACCATAGCGTTAGGGAGTCGCGACCAGCCTAGAGTGAGAGGCACGCACGCTTTATGAAAGGGGGTTGTTGCTGGTTACTGTATGATGACTTAAATCGTGAAATTGCTCCGTGAGCCAACACCCTCATCGCAGCGTAGTTTATCAACTGAGCGAGGAGAGAACTCATCCAAAGTTTAGTGTTTCTTAAAAGGGCGGTACACTTAATTACAAATCATATATAAAACTCCAAAAATATACATACCAGCATGATTAAATCAAAAGACAATCCAATGAAAAATCTAAAAATATATTCAAAATAAGAGAATCAGAGTTTTTAATAATAAAGAAAAGATTTTGAGTGAAAATTATAATGTTGATTTTACACTAATTAGAAGTGCATATTATAATGTAATGTGTTCTCACATGGCGATTTAAAATTGTAGTCCATGTATATAGCAAATAACTTTCATAAAACATCAGATTTATATTTAAATCAGGTTTATGTTTTTAATTACAAGCAAAAATAATCAGTGGTGAAAATTGTGAGTTACTCGATTCTGATTTCTGAAGTGTATTCTTTTAACAGAGAAAACATCCATTGAAATTAAAGCAGTACAATGTACGCGTCTTGAAAAGAAAGAACTGCTTTTTTAACATAAAATTGTTAATGTACAACGCTTTGCAACCATTTTTAATGAACCGCAAGAAAACCTCTACAGACTGGTTGTTACCAGATTATTGGTTGCTTTCTCAAATATTACATGGCTGTATTTTTAGTGCTAGCAGTCAAAAATAAAACTTGGACAAATATTGAAATACTGTTGATCTCATGTTTTTTGTTCTTACTGAGAATCATCCATAAAAGAGTAAGCTACATTTTTAATTTGCAGGGTATAAAGTGGAATAACATTCATAGCATAATACTCACTACTCTTGAGTACTTTTACAAGGGCTACTTTTTACTCCTACTTTGAGTAGTATTTAGGACAAGTACTTTTACTCTACTTGCACTAAATTTTTTGACAAGTAACAGCACTTTTACTTGAGTATGCTTTTTCAGTACTCTTTCCATCACTGAAGTTAGGACCGATGTGGTATAGGTAAGTTTAAGGGTAAAGTTAGGGACAGGTGTGGTGGTATGGGTATATTTAAGGGTAAAGTTAGGGACAAGTGTGGTGGTATGCAAGTTTAAGGGTAAAGTGAGGGACAGGTGTGGTGGTGTGGGTTAGTTTAAGGATAGGTCACCCGCTGCTGTCTGGGTAGAGAACAGGCGTTAGAGTTCTGTCTCAGGTGTCTCACCCTCTGGCAAAACCCATGCGGCTTATTTAGCCGTTACTTGATGGACTGCAGCTGGGGCCGATCAGCCTGTGACGAGGGCGGACAGGTGCTCCTTGTCTGTTTCCAGGGCGACGCTGATGAGTCCTCTCTGTGCTCGTCACAGTACTTACAGAAATTAATTACAAATGTAATTACATGTATGCATTTTTTAAAATGTAAGTACAATGTAAAAACATGGATGTACACAATAAGTGCATTGTATCAAATTATTATTTTAAAGGTTAGTACATAGTAGTTAAGGCCACAAAACATAAAGTGGGTCTGTATATTTTTGTGATTTCAGCATGGTATGGAAATTGTGGATCTTTTTATTATTCTTTTATTTAACAAACAAAGCAATACAGATAAGCACACAAAAACAAAGGCAAAAAATGCCTAATACAAGAGGAAACTAATGCGCAAACAAAGAAACAAACATCTAGCATGTTTAACAGTGTAAAGCAGTGAAGGTATGATGTCTTTGCCATTGTAAAAAAAAAAAAAAAAAAAAGGAACAAGAGGAATGGATAAGAGACAGTATAGAGAAGGAGTTATATTTGTGGGGACAGCTAAAAGAAAATAATTGAAAAGAAAAGAGAGAAAAGAAAAACGGGAGGTGGACATACATATTCCCACTCCAAGATGTCTTGGAAGGGCCTGGCAAAACACGTTGGCCCGACCTCCCGGATCATTGGTGCATGACCCGGTTGTTTCTATGCCTTTGGTGCCTGGATATAACCATATTAAGAGTGACCATCAGCTGTGGTTGTAAAGTATGTGGAAATTGTGCGTTTTTAACTTGAGGCGTTGCTGCCACCCATACATCCCTGTAAAGAACCCAGGCTCCTTTATACACGAAAAATTCTCAACAAGGGCTTCAGCCACTATTGTATATTTGAAGGGTAGGCTGTGTAAGATAATATAGCTTTGACAAGGTCTTGCAATATTGCAGATTAAACACTTGCATCATAGAAGCGCATTCCAGAGGCATGCTATGACTTGTTTGCCTCTCCAAGGATAAGTATGTCATGGGAAAACTTTGGCACTTGCAACGGCACTGGCCATAGAGCAGAGCGACATGACTCAGGGAGAACAGTGTCTTGTGAGCTTCACGGATCATCTGCAAGAGAGGTGTTTACTTCACTGTCATCCACAGTGTGGGTGTCTAAGGTACTCTGTGTAGAGGACAATCCTGATTCATCTGGTGGAAGCAAGTCAAAGGTGAAGGGTGGCACAATGGCTTTGTCTTTCAGGTCGGCATTTGAAGTGATGATAAAAAATTGGTTCCCAAAGGTTTTGTCTTCATAGATTAGTCCACATTCCCCGTGTAAATGGATCGTTTGAACAATTTTAGAAACAAGATCTTTCACTTTATTTGGAATTCCTGATGAAAGCACCAATTGTATTATTTTCTGATATTATTTTCTTCAATGATGACTCGCAACTGGACCAACATTTTCTTTTGGCAGCATGTGTTCAGCTTAGGAAGAAAGAAAAAGAGATAGCAGTGTGTTAAAATTTTAGACAAGACAAGTTTACTTGGAACACCCACGCATGATTGATAAGGCATGAATTATTCAACTGAAGTGTAAAACCTATTCCGATATGCAAATGAAGTGTTTCAGGGACACCATTCGACCATCTAGTCAGTGTATTGTATGCAGCCAAGGGGTATGCACCTTTCAATTCTGCATACTGACGGACTATTTTAAAGATCCTCAGGTATATCTCCAAAGTCAGACAACCCTCCTGTCAATCAGAAAAGGCAACAACACAATAGTCAGTGACTAAAATGGTGACTTTGTTTGTCATGTTAGTCATGTTGTCATTGTTTTGGCCTTTGAATGTTAGCATCATGGATGTGATATGCAATCATTGATTGGTGTTTTCTTGCCATTGTCTTGAGAATGTTTCTGAATGAACCAGTCTGCCTCAATCCTTTTAAAGAATCTGTGTTTGTCTTTGAATCACATGATACAGAGAAACACCAAAAGCAGTTGTTAGCCAAAATTCAGGGGGGGTAGCTTGTGGACAGTTGACTTTGTCATTCCATTTGTAAGGAAATCAATGAATTGAAGAGGTACGATTATGTTTGTCTTTATAACCACATCAAGACACAGTACCATTCCAAAGGTACAATCCTTTCAAGCAAAACATCCAAAGGGTCAGGTGGATAACCTAATGTGCCATGAAAGTAAGTAAATCTGTCAGAGATGGGACTCTTTTTACTCCACAATGATGAGCTTCAGTAGTTCCAGACAATGCTGCTTCGACATGCTTAGTCTGTAGAGGAAACATTCATGCTATTACTTAATGTTCCTGGATCTATGAATCACACAATAGTGTGTGGAAGAAAAGCTTTCAACAAACCCACCTATGGAATGAGCTGCAAGAACATCTGCTACTACAGCAAATACAGTGCCCTACACCACCCTGCCCAGATTTGACACAGAAATACCATTATCTACCAAACCTTTTAAATCTTTAAGCAGTGGCCCCAATTGGGTGTACAACATCTGCCTTCCAAAGAATGGCTAGGCAAATGGAACTTAAATTACATAAAACATTAGCAGGGATGTCTGCAAACACCTATTACACACCAGAGACTTTATGCTTCTTGCGGGACGTCCCCAGAGGGTTGCATTCATCAAAGTCATCTATGTAAAGAATGAGTGGGAGTGTATGTTCATCTCCAGATAACAAAAAGCAGTTTTCTCTGTGGAAATATCCATCATGCAATGATCTGCATTCAGAAGAAACATTACATGGCCTTCAATTCTGTAATATTGTGTCCTGAATGTGTCCATTGCTCACAAGTTGAGACAATAATGGGAGAATTGGAACATACTGGACGTTTCTTTCGTGCTACTATCAAATGTGTACTCAACTGGCTCAGTCAGTGAGAGATGCGCCTTTATAAATAGTTTGCTCTTATATTTATTGTGCTAATAGGCACATCCACCCCTAAAGCAGCACACATTAACCTCAATAACCTGTAGTCCCATTTAGATACTTGACAAGTAAAACCACAGAACTAAACCCCAGACCTTATATCAGGGGTCTTCCAGAAAGCAAGGTTTACTTACCGTCACATATACCTTGAACTCCTGGTTGATTAAATATATATTTGAATTGACTCAACATTTAAACATTACCTTGTTATAATAGTGCTTTAGAATTAATATATAATATTGTATATTATATAATTGTAACTATATAACACATTTAGCTATATTGATATAACAATATTAATTATTTAACATGCATTTGTATACCTCTTAAGCAAACTAACCCTGAAACATTAGCTGCTCCGGAGCAGGTTATGTTCAGAGAGTGAGTTGATATGACTACTTGCATATCCTGAAAGTTACCTCCGTTTTTGGAACTTACTTACTCTTAAACATACCTGGGTATGTCACATAACCTGCTTTCTGGAATACCCCCAGGTATTTAATAATAATAATAAAAAAACATTGACTTCAGGATGATGGAAACAGAAGTGCTAAACCAATGTAACTTGATTCATGATTAAATGACTTCTAAAAGCTATGGTTAATTTAATGAATTGCTCAAAAGAATCAATATAGGGGTTTGAATCAGTCTGAAGAATCCTGCTCAATCTGGGTGGTTACTTAATAAACATCTGACCACTAACTTAAAAGAACAACGAAAAACAACACAATTACCAGTAACGTAGATGCCACAGAACCTTGAACTGAGGAAAACTGAGGGCAGATTCGCTGCATGTGGCTGTTGTCACAATAAGAAGACACGCTTTGTTTGAGCCAAGGCTGCAAGGAAAAACAGCTGAAAAAGCATGCGTAAGTGACGATTCTCTGTCAACCAATCAACGTTCTACAGTGAGTCTTGCTCCACCCTTTAGTACCAGACTACTGTGCTAGGTACCCCAAGGGAAGGGTGCCAAAAGTCCAAACGTCAAAAATTGGGTACCGTACTGAACTGTGCTCAACCATACCGCTCGGTGGAAACGAGCCATAAGTAATCCAATTGTCAGGTCTGGACTTGAACCCAGAGTGTGTTGCTGGATAACCCAAGGTTCTAACCACTGTTCTATTGGGGCAGTGTGGACCCAATTGGCAGATAATCACAAGAGGCAGGCTTAGAAGGGAAAAAACTGAAAGTCTTTACTTATTCTTCTTGAGCTAACACAAAAGAACTAGCATCAGAGCTAGGTAGGGCAAGATACAAATCCACACTGGATGATGCAGGCAAAAGAATCCAAAAACATAAAAAGGTATACCAGAGAAGCTGGTCAAAAAAGTCTGCGCAAAAGTCTCTTAGATGGAATCAAATGGGTATACGCAAAAGCATAGGCTAGGCAAGAAAACTTCAAGACTGAGCAAAGGTACAAGCAAATGCAAGTCTTTAAATATACACCTGTTAACGCTCTAACAAGCTAGATACAGGTGATATCATTGAACCAATAATGAGCAGTGAATTAGGAAGATCTCGTGCTCTTGGTTTCCCTCTGCTGGACAGACCGTAGTGTGACACCAATCCCACCTAGATAAGAATGTATGTGATTATGATATGTGATTTCTTCTTCTCGTATGTTTTGATCTTTGTTGAGTATCGTATCTCAAATTTCCTCATGGTGCACATATTATCCACTGCACATTCATTGATATGGCAAGGCCTCCAGGTGGGTGAATCTGTATCGTTGGGGGTGTGAACTCTGTTATTCTTTAACATTTAGAAAGATTTTTTACTCTTTACCCACTATTGACGGAAATTTCTTTCATTTGTGAGAAACACTTCCCCGCCATGGAGCAGTGCAGATATGACATCACTCTGTAGGCCAACTGGCCGTTAGCATCGCACTGGTTCCCTCGAGAAAAACTCAATAGGATTTTCCCATAGGCTTTTGGATTATTGCTAAAAACAAGCTCTGTGATCAACAAAAGTTTATGATACTTACAGGTTTTGTTCATCAAGATAATTATCACAGATGAATACAACTTTTATTAATTGTGAAGCCTAAATGCAGTCGCCAAAAGTAAATAGTTAAAGGCTCTAAACGGACTACACCACAGTCCCGCAATTTCAACGTCACCTTCACTAAGCTTCTGATAACTCTTTCTGTTATTATCTCAAAATATTTTCCCAGAACGTTTGAGGTAAACTAGTTTAAGAGCACAATTATAAGCATAATGAGGCTGTAAAAGCGGACTGAGGTTACCTGTTCAGCGTGACAATGTTTAATCTTATCGACAGCTTCTGTAGTCCCATTAGCCACTTGTCACCACAGACCTTATTTCAGCCATTTAAACAAAATCCCATTCAAAAAACCCATTGACTTCAGGACAAGAGAACCCGGAAGTGCTAAAATGCACTAAAACTCGCTTCCGCGTTTTGGCCTACAAAGTGATGTCATACCTGCACCACTCTATTACATGTTCAGTCTATATATGCATAGTTTCTTTACAAAAAGACATCGCCAACTACTGACCTGGCATGAATAATGCAGCATATTTTGTTGTTTTCGCGTATCCATGTGAACAGGGATCATTTTGACAACATTTTCATCTGTTCACGAAAAACTTTTCAGTTGTATGTACATAGTTGTCATGTAAATGACTTATAACATGGAAGTAAATACATTAATTAATAAAAAAAAACGACTTGTCCTACGTATACACAAAGATTGACTCCTGTACAAACTCTGAGAAATTTTGATACCTGTTTAATAATGTGCCGGATATTAATATTTGATTTATTTAGATTTTTCCCCCCCGAAATAATAAGTTACAGTAGAGTGATTACTTTGTGGTTCCTGTGAGGAAATGTAACTGCTTTGCATATTCATGGACATGACTGTGTATGCCAGGTCATAAATCCACAATAATTATGCATGGGCGCTTGCTTTGGTTTTACCACCCCTCATAGTCCTTACGGCACTTCCTATCCACCCCAACATCATTTTCTAGATCCACCACTGTGCTAGACACGTTTCTGTGAGTTTCCTTCTTGTCTCAACACATTATAAATTCTATTGTCAAATATAAACATGAAAGATGATACCACAGAGACAACACTAGCAACATAACAATGCTGCCTCTTTCCTATTTTAAATGTCTTGGCTTGATAATAAAAATTGCGAAAAAAAAAAATTGTTTGTTTGTTTTTTTACATAAAAAAGGGTAAAGGTAAATGGCATGATGTTAGTAGACTTTCCTGTAGAAGCATTACAAAACTGATTGCCCTTTTTCGATGGTAAAGGGGCTTCAGGACGAATGAACTGTCATTACGAGCAAAATGACATTTGGGAAATCAATGAAAAGGCCTTTTAGTAAAGCGCTTAAGATTTTTGTTCCTGTTTAGAAGGCTGCCTTTATGTCAGTGGCAGCAGAGGATCGATTTGAAATAACAATAGTGGTGGAAGCCATAAACACAGAAAATGGCTCTGTTCAGAATACCATACTGCCGTAATACTTTTACTATTTCTGTAGTATATAGTATGTCTACTGTGTGCAGTGTACACTGTACTTATTTTTTCTGTATGAGTTGGTAATATGTGCATCAAAATTTTGAGCATGGAATATGTGTAGCCCAATTAACCATCCTTTTCCATTTTAATGAACATATAAGTTCAGATTTACTGAGATGGGAGTAGACGGTTCTGTGTGTGATCTACTGACGACACGCAAATTAAAGCGACGTGCTTGTTTGGGTGGTAAATAATGCCACAAACACCAGTACATTGACGAGTGCAAACCTTGTGTGATTAATTTAAATACTCTCCTCTCATAAATTTTGTGTCTGAATGGGAAACTCCTACAAATACATATGCAATAAGGTCAGCCGCAAAAATAACCCTGTCCACGCCTTTTCAGCGCTAATTTATCACTGTGTGTTTTTAGTAAATCCTGACAGTATTTTTTTAACGCCAAAACAGAGTTTGCTGGCACAAGCTGTTATTAAATCGGGTCCATAATGAGCTATTATGTAACCATGACTTACTGTTTCAAATAATTTTTTAACTGTTTCCCCGCCAGCTTTAAAAAAAAAAAAAAGTTGTCAGCCAGCACCAGAATTTTTGATGATTTTCACAAAATGTAATGGCCCCCAGTTGTATATCAAAAGAAAGAACAGAGCCTCTGCTTTTAAACAAATAGTCTGTTTTATTATAGCTTCATGCATTCTTTTTATCAATGCTTGTAAGTGAGTAATTTTCATATATTTTCATATAACATTTTTAAAAAATAATTAACAAAAAGCTGAGGAAATTTATTTTTTTTCCCTTCAAAATCCCTATTAGGATGGTAATTGTTTCTCATGTGGACATCTGCAAAAATAAATTTGCATGGCACCTCATGTCATGGTGTGTTGAAGAAGAAGGGACGAATATGATGAATAAAGTTCAAATACGAATTTAATAATGATCCATAGGCAAACAGACAGCAAAACCTAAACACATAAAACGTAAAGGAAACTGGAAAAACACAGAGTGATGGTGAGCAACTAAGTGTCACATGTCTGTCTTGTCTTATTTAGCACATGTGTTTTGGTTTATTTCTGGGCCATGTGCTCTTGTCTTCTGTCCTGACCCCACCCCTCTTGTTATCTGATTATTGTTTAATTGGCCTCACCTGTTTCCCTCCTGATTTGCACCCTCCCTCTATAGTCTTCTCGTGTATGCAGGTCTGTGTTGGATCGTTGTCTTTTGTCATCCGTTTTTCCCTGTTGTGTTACATGTTCAGTTCCAGATGTTTATTGTATTTCCATGGGTTTTGTTTTTGAATTCTTTTATTTTTACAATAACTCTATCCCCTTCCTGCAAATGAGTCCTCGGACCATTTCTTTGTACCTGACATGACACTAAGGCCTAGTCCACATGTACATGGGTTGTTTTATAAACAGTTTTTCCTCTGTAAAAAAAAAAAAAAGCGCCCACATGAAAACGCAAAAACACGCTATGAAGTGCTGTCAAGAGCATGCAAAACCAACAAGTGGGGATATAGCCCTAACCGTGAAGCCATGTTGGCCAATCAGAAGCCTGGAAAAAAAGTTATTGCCGGTTCCAGTTCTGACGTTACAAGCCAAAATTTCCGGTTTCACCATCCACACGACAACACTACAAATGGAGTTTCTAAAAATCTTCACCCTGGCAGGAGTTTTCAAAAAAGTTGGGCCTCAGTTACGGGATATTGCGTTTGTGTGTGGACGAACGGCCAAACCACATAGAAAAAGCTGCGGTTTTTAAAATACCCGTGTTCATATGGACAGGGCCTTATATACACATGGTGATAACCTAGATGACGAACAGCTGAAGTTAGTGTCCATGGGAACTGAATGAGTGGCGGGAACACTCAAACAAAGGAACACATGTGATGAATGAAAACAAAATAAAACTAACAAACACACAACTGACATATCGTGACATCTCAGTGATAAAACTTCAGATGCCGATTTATTCACGGTGGAGGAGCGAGTTTTGTGATCCTACGAACCTGTGAACGTGCTGCTCATGTGGTCAGTCACATGATTGTCTGCTGTAAATAAAATGTCATACCCTTGGAATAATAAGAATAAATTCATATTTAATTTATTAATAGGAAAATAATGTCCTATTTAATATTTAATTATTTATATCTGGAAAGAGTTAAGGAAGAGTATGCAGTAAACAGCGGTTACGTGTACCTTGTTGTTTTTGTTATTTAGATTTATAGGTTGCACTCTGTCCTGTTCTTTCCTGTGCCACATTTTGTAATCCTTTGCCATTTTCTTGATGATTAGTTCACTGATTGTGTCCAGGTGTGACTTGATAGTCTCCTGTGTTCATGGTCGGGTCTTGTCCTTCGATGGCTGTAATTTTGGTGCTCAAGTTCAGATTTCCTGTGTCTTGTTTTACAGTTTTTGGTTCTTTGTATTTTTGTATTTTAATAATCCTTCTGCACATGGATTTAACTCTCCCTCATCTCTGAGTGTGCCTCGTGACAACAGTGTAGACCCTCTCTTGAAAATGTATTGTGGAAATAGTATACTTTAAAGAATATACTTAAAGCAAGTGCAAACTGAATGTAATGTTTTTGGACACTCAATGGATGTTATTTAAAGGTCCACTGTGTAATATTTATGAGGATCTATTGACAGAAATGCAATATAAATATACATAACCATGTTTTCAGTGGTGTAAAAAGTAAAAGACCTTGCATAATGAACCGTTATGCTTTTATTACTTTAGAATGAGCCATTTCTATCTTCATACACCATGGGTACCCTTAAAGTGAAGTAACCATTTTGCGCCGCCATGTTTCTACATAGGCCCCTAAAACGCTGTTGTCATGCAAATGAATGACCAACATGCATAAAAAGTATTACGTCTTTAGTGGAAAAGCTGTTGTGTAAATGGCCCCTCAATATACTTTAATATCATTACTATTGAAACATGTAAGTCACGCATTTAAATAATATATTTGTAATGAAGTTGCATTTAAATAATATATTTGTAATACATTTGTAATTAAGTACATTTAAAATAGATAACTAAATAAATAGATAACTTTAAATGTAATATTCAATAACACACACTAAAGTTAAAATTATAATCAATTACTTTACATGTGCTTTAGTTTGTTAGTCAGCACATCAAAATATTAATGTATTATTATGAAAATATTAAGATATCATTAAAATGTACCTTGAAGTAAAACTTTTAATTTGACACTATGGCACTTATGTGTACTTAATAGTCATGAAAGTGTACGTTCTTCAAGTATACTACAAGTGCACATTCAATACATGGCCTTCAGATTAGCTCAAGAACAGTGTGTGGAGAGCTTAGTGGAATGGGTTTCCATGGCCGAGCAGCTCATCCAAGCCTTACATCACCATGTGCAATGCAAAGCGTCAGATACAGTGATGTAAAGCACACCGCCACTGGACTCTAGAGCAGTGGAGACGTGTTCTCTGGAGTGACCAATCACACTTTTCTGTCTGGCAATCCAATGGACGAGTCTGGGTTTGGCGGTTGCCTGGAGAACAGTACTTGCCTGACTGTATTGTGCCATGTGTAAAATTTGATGGAGGGGGATTATGGTGTGGGGCTGTTTTTCAGGGGTTAGGTTTGACCCATTAGGTCCAGTGAAAGGAACTCTTAATGCTTCAGCATACCAAGACATTTTGGACAATTTCATGCCTCCAACTTTGTGGGAACAGTTTGGGGATGGCCCCTTCCTGTTCCAACATGACTGTGCACCAGTGCACAAAGCAAGGTCCATTAAGACATGGATAAAGAGCGGGTTTGGTGTGGAGGAACTTGACTGGCCTGCACAGCGTCCTGATCTCAACCCGATAGAACACCTTTGGGATGAATTAGAGTTAAAGTTCATGTGCATCTAAAGGCAGTCATCCCAAAACTTTTGGCAATATAGAGTATCTTAAAATATGTCACTGTCATCAATATGCACTGCATGTTTATAAAACCTACTTAAATGTACTAACTGAACTAAGGTGGAACCAGACTTGTGACTGAAAAATATCTGAAGTTATTTTGTTTACATTTTGGCGCTAAAATGACAGTAGAAAAACAAACATATGTCATTGCTAGAATGGGATGAATTCTGTGACTGATAAGGTCAGAAATGAAAATGTGTTGAAACCTCACGATGTGAACTGTGTAACAGATTGACAGCAAACAAAAAGCGATTACTGTCTAACAGGAATGGAAACAAGCAGGATCAAAGCAACATTAAACTGACTGGATGACGTTCAGAACAGTTTAGGGACGCCACTGCACAGATGGTTTCGACATGACAGCCTGTCATACGCGCAAACATCACAGCCTTTCATTCACTCCGGGAGAGGGAAAGGCATAGTGATAGATCACCTGACAATTAAAATGCCATCATTTACGCACTCTCATGTTGTTCCAAACACAAATGACTTTCTTTCTGTCATAAAAGGGGGATATTTTGCAGTGTGGGAAGCTATTTTTTCTATATAAGAAAGGTGGACAGTGATTCATGTTAAGCTTCAAAATGGAAAATTGTTTTAATGTTTTCTGTAGCCAAAAATGATAATTTTTTTTGTACAAATCAACTAACATTTCACTCTTTACTTACTGAAAGCTATTGTATGGATTCAGAAGACTTGAAATATAGCAAGTTATATATAGAAAATATTTTGTTCAATAGATTTGAAATGGCATTAGTGTAAGTATATTTTTGTATCCCTTTATAGCAGATGCGTACTTGTTTAAAGTAAAGTCCATTCACATGGGCTTCAGTTCCCTTTGAGTAACATGCAGTTAAGTGGATTTTTCAAGGGCACACTGGTGATAACAGATCTTGGCCTCATTTTACAAATCACCCCTTCTGGGATTTGAACCAGTGCCCTTCATATTATTAGCCCAGACCTTTAAGAGCTGCCATCATTGTGTTTTTCCCATGGTGACAACAGCAATAATAGACCAAGCAGAGTAATGTTTGCTGGCACTTTCCGCAAATAAGGACCACTTTGGTATCCCATTACTTTTATTTTTATTTTTTTTATTGCAGACACAGATCTCATCCTTTTGTGGTGCGATTATATACTGTAAAAACTACAGTAAAAAACAGTAATGTACAGTAATGTTAATATAAAAAAGCCACATGATGAATCAGTACTTGTTCATCACAAGTAGTTTTCCCACAAGCTCAGGTAAATAAATAACAGTATTTTACTGTAAAAGTACTTTAAATGTCCCATTAGGTCTATTACAGTTTTTCACTGTATACCGTAGTAAAGGAACTTACTGTTAACAAATTAGCAGGTTTTTACAGAACTTTAAAATGTTAAAATTATTTAAAAATTGATCTTTTTTCAGTGCATATGTGAGAACCCAAAAACATACAATAGCTAACATATAAATAACACAGCATCTTATGCCTTTCTTTTTTTAAATCATTGTCAAGAAGGTAATATCTATATCCCTAACCAGTCTTACAGTATTAGAGTCAATATATGGTGGAGGTTAAAGTGCTTTTTAAACACTTGTAGCCTGTGTGTGTGTGTGTGTGTGTGCTGTGTGTGTGTGTGTGTGTGTGTGTGTGTGTGTGTGTGTGTGTGTGTGTGTGTGTGTGTGTGTGTGTTTGAATTATTTGAGTGTGTGCCTATAGGGGATCAAGGGGATGTGCCTAAATGATTCAGGGTACGTTAACATGACAACAATGTACAAAAATTGAGTTTTTCGCACACAGATGAAAAGTTGTCAAAACGATCCCTATTCACACGGATCCGTGAAAACGACTAAAGATGCTGTTTTATTTATGCCAGGACAGTAGTTGGCGATGTCACTTTGTAAAGAAACACTATGCGCCTATAGACTGAACATGTAATATGCATGTGTATTAGAAACGAGCCAATGAAAATTGGCATGCGGTTCACGCATTCCACGCACCGCCCCGCGTTGCGGGTATAAATACGGAAGTGCCGCATACTGTTTTCAACTGAGGAGCCGAGATAAGTGGCGCGGCCTTCAGCTGAAGCACAGCACCTGGCGACGGAACGCACGTCTCCGTTCCCTCCTTCAGGGAACGAGGGTTACATACGTAACCGAGACGTTCCCTTTCAGTCGGTCATGTTCGACGTACGTCGGAACTTACCGACGAATTGGGATCCCTACCAAAACGCCAGGGATGCTGGCCCTTCCAGCGCCCTGCCTGAGCTCGCTGGACCACTCCTATGTTGGAGTGGGAGTCAGGGCTCCCGGCATCGAAGGACAGTCACTTGCTGTTCCTGCAAGACCCACTCAGCGTGACTATTGGATAACGCTGGGAAAGCGTGCCCGTCTCGGGAGATGGTACGCTGCGGAACCACATCCTTCATGGAAGGAGAGGTGGAAATACGCATCAGGACTAACCTAACAGGGCAGTGCAACTATGGAAGTCTCTGGGGTGGACCCAACCTGGTCCCAGGGGGGGAAGAACACACCCAGAGACGACAGAGCGGGCTCTGTCAAGGGAAAGACACGGGGCTAGCCAAGTAGGGTAGCAGGTACCGTGGAAGAATACACATATGGGGTAGCCGTTAGGGGACCGCAACATATGGAACCCAGCCTACACACACGTTCCACAAGCATACGGGTGCAGGCCTGGCGCCAGATGGCCTCAACGTCTGGCACCGCAGGGGTGACGGAGGAACTCAACAGGGTTAGCCGTTTCCGGGGAACACAACTGGAGACAATAGACGCACGTATCCGGCCCAGAGGGCGGGAGTGGCGTTGCAAGCCGACACTAGAACGGGTACTTAGCGCTACTGGCCCCGGGGGGCGAGGATGCGGGAAGATACCGGCTCTACACGGAGGCTATAAAATCTAGCGAACGTGTTAGGTGTCACCCAGCCCGCAGCTCTACAAATGTCTGTCAGCGAGGCACCTTGAGCCAGCGCCCAGGATGAAGCAACACTCCTTGTTGAGTGTGCTCGCACCCCGAACGGGCAAGGTACGTCTTGGGACTGGTAAGCCAAGACGATGGCATCCACTATCCAGTGGGCCAACCTCTGCTTGGAGACAGCCTTTCCCTTCTGCTGACCTCCGTAACAGACGAAGAGCTGCTGTGAGGATCTGAAGCTCTGAGTCCGGTCAATATAAGCGTGAAGTGCGTGGACGGGACATAACAAAGCTAGTGCTAGGTCTGCCTCCTCCGAAGGCAGCGCTTGCAGGTTCACCACCTGGTCCCGAAAGGGAGTGGTAGGAACCTTGGGCACATATCCAGGCCGGGGTCTCAGGACAACGTGAGAGTTGGCCGGCCCGAATTCTAGGCACGATTCATCGACCGAAAGTGCATGCAGGTCCCCTACCCTCTTGATTGAGGCCAATGCGGTCAGGTGGACTGTCTTCATGGACAGGATTTTTAGCTCAACTGACTGCAAAGGCTCAAATGGAGGACCCTGGAATGGGGATTCAGTCTCCTCGCACCTCTGAGGAACCTGACGATTAAGTTGTGCTACCTAAGGATTTACCGTCTACTGCATCGTGATACGCCGCTATTGCTGCGACGTACACTTTGAGGGTGGAGGGAGACAGCCGTCGCTCCAACCCATCCTGCAGGAAGGAAAGCACGACGTTAATCGAACAGTTCCGAGGGTCTTCCCGGCCGGAAGAGCACCAGTCGACGAACAGGTTCTACTTTAGAGCATAGAGGCGCCTCGTAGAGCGATGGTGTCTACCACAGCTTGTGGCAGGCCACCTAGAACCTCCACGTCCCGTCCAGGGACCAGACATGGAGTTTCCAGAGGTCTGGACGCGGGTGCCATAGAGTGCCCCGTCCCTGAGAAAGAAGGTCCTTCCTCAGGGGGATCGGCCAGGGAGGGGCTGTCGCGAGGAGTGCGAGTTCGGGGAACCAGGTCCGGTTGGGCCAATAGGGCGCAACTAACAAGACCTGCTCCTCGTCCTCCCTGACCTGCAAGAAGGCTCACTGGGGGAAATGCATATTATGCTTTTACTTTGTTAATTTTACTTTTTATTTTATGAATATTTTAACTTTATTTATGTGTAAAGCACTTTGCCACTGTACGTCCGAGCTCTGTGCTTTGTCCGAACTGCTTGCACTTTAATTATGTGTTTCAATTTAACCCGGTTTTTATTTTTAGTTTTAATTATACTTTTTATTTATTTATTTATTTTTATTTTGTTAAGGCTGACTGGGTGGAAGAGGTTGAGAGACGGGGGAGCAATAAATCGAAATCCCTCCGGTGCGAGGATGATCCGTTTAGATCCGCTCTGACGGCTAGATCTGTATAGGCTTGGTAGTACGAGGAAGGACCGTGTAGATCCGCTCTGACGGTCGAACAAAGTAGAGATAGCCCCGGTGTTCCTGTCCGGGAAGATTTGTCTGTAAGGGTAATGTTTAAATGCACAGTTACCTGACAAATATTTTTTTGAGTACTCCCTACAGTGCGAGGAAGACCCGTTTAGATCTGCTCTGACGGGTAAAACATCTATAGAGCTCCCTCAAGTTAGGCCAAGAAGATTTGTCTGTAAGGGTACTGTCTAAACGCACAGTTACCTGACAAATATTTTTAAAGTAAACCTGACTCTCCATTTTCTTCCAACCCAGATAGGGGATTTCACCTTTATTTTATATTTTCTTTTAATTCCTATTATTACTGTTATACTATGTATATTTTTATTTTTATTTTATTCACTTATGAATATTTTAACTTAATTTCTGTAAAGCACTTTGAATTGCCCCTGTGTATGAAATGTGCTATACAAATAAACTTGCCTTGCCTTGCCTTGCCTAGGTCCCGGGGCCAGCTGTGCGCCAGTGCATCTATGCCTAAGGTACCTCCGGTCAGGGAGTAGTACCACTGGCAATGGGTCGACTCCGGGGAAGCGAACAGGTCTACCTGTGCAACCCCGAAGTGGTCCCATATCAGCTGGACGCTCCGGGGGTGGAGTCGCCATTCTCCCGGAGGTGTCGACTGACGAGAGAGCTCGTTGGCTGTCTGGTTCAGCGCACCTGGAATGTGTATGGCACGAAGTGACCTCACAAACTTCTGACTCCACAGGAGGAGATGGCGGGCGAGCTGGAGCATGCAACGGGAGCGTAGACCACCCTGTCGGTTGATGTACGCAACGGCCGCAGTGCTGTCCGAACGGACCAGTACGTACTTGCCCTGAAGTGGTTTCTTGAACCGGGCCAGGGCAAGACGTACCGCCAGAAGCTCCAGGCAAGTGATATGTCAACGCAGTTGGGGTCCCGTCCACAGACCCGAAACTGTGTGCCCGTTGTACGTGGCCCCCCAGCCCATGGATGAGGCATCCGTGAAGATCACAGCATGCCTCGACACCTGTTCTAAGGACACTCCGGCCCGGAGAAACGAGGGGTCTGACCACGGGTTGAAGGTTTGGCGACAGTAAGGAGTCACTGGGACCCGGTACTGACTGCCCTGCCACGCCCATCTCGGGACTCGGTCGTGTAACCAGCGTTGAAGCGGTCTCATATGAAGCAATCCGAGCGGCGTTATCGCGGCTGCAGATGCCATATGCCCCAGGAGCCTCTGAAAAAATTTCAGTGGGACCGCTGTCCTGCCATTGAATGTATTCAAGCAGTTCAACACTGACCGGACACGCTCGGGAGTGAGGCGTGCCATCCGGCTAACCGAATCCAGCTCCATACCGAGATAAGAGATCCTCTGCGTGGGACAGAGTTTGCTCGGTTGACCCGAAGTCCCAACAGGCTGAGGTGACTGAGCACCATGTCCCTGTGTTCGCACAACTGCTCCCGAGACTGGGCGAGAATAAGCCAGTCGTCGAGATAGTTGAGTAAGCGAACGCCGCGTTCTCTGAGCGGAACAATGGCTGCCTCTACGACTTTCGTGAAGACGCGAGGCGACAGGGACAGCCCGAAGGGCTTCAGGTCGATCGCTGCAACCAATCTCGGGGACGGATGCATTCGGGAATGCGTTTCTGCGTTAACATTCTGAATGGGAGCTTGTGCAGGGCCCGATTCAGAATGCGCAGGTCCAAGATTGGCCTTAACCCACCACCTTTCTTGGGTACAATGAAGTAGGGGCTGTAGAACCCCGACCTCATATCGGCTGGAGGAACCGGCTCGATTGCGCCCTTCGCCAGCAGGACATCGATCTCGGACCGCAAGACACTGCACTGAGGTGAAGAGGATGCCCCTGTACTTGGGAGGCCGGCGTGCGAATTGAGCCAGCACGGATGAGCCAGCGTGACGGTCTGGGGAGGCCAAGCCAGGCCCCCAGAGACTGAACAAGTGGGGTCAACAGTACCACAGACGTACCCAGGGTGAGGCAGCGAGGTGGAGCACTCAGACCCGAATCGGGAGGCCTGGAGGCAGCCCGGAGTGTTGTCTGAGTCCTCCAGGTGGGGCAGAGTGTGGGTGAGAAGGTCCGGGAGCGTCCTCGGTGCCCACACTGCTGCCCCCTGGCGAAGGGGGAGAGGGGAGGAAAGGAGTGGCAAGGCCCGGGGGCGTCGCACACTGCCAACCTGACCCTCTCAGGGCCCAGGGAGGGAGGAAACTGCTCTGAGAATGTGGGTACCGCTGGACTCCAGAGAGCCAGCGGCAGGACTGAACCGAGAAAATATTCTCCCCCCGGGGGAGGGAGGGGTGCGGACACCGTCTCCCGAGCAGTTTGCCATCTCGCTGGGCTGCCCGTTCCAGGGCCGCTTGCCCTTGTGCTTGCTAGCGGACTTGCGGGACCCTGGACGGGTTGAGCACATCCCCTGCGCCCGGCCACCTGCTGCCCGGGTGGAGGCTGCTGCTTGGCTTAGCAGGGGCGGAGGCGGACGCAGGGGGGGCACCCTCGGGGACAAGCAGATGGAGGTGCTGCAGCCGATGACTGGGTGGAGGCAGCAGCTAGTCGTCGGGGCAGGATTTTATTTTTTAATTTTTTTAAACCACCTCCATCCGCTTCTGGGCCACCGAGAACTGCTGTGCGAGTTCTCAACAGCGTCGCCGAAGAGGCCAGCCTGACAGACAGGGGCGTTGAGGAACCGAACTTTGTCAGGCTCACGCATATCTGCCAGGTTTAGCCCCAGCTTCCTGGACCACTAATGTGGACATCGTCTGACCCAGGGAGCATGACTTCCGTCACCCGGAGAGCGAGGTCCATCACTGCATGCAGTTCCTGCATAACCCCTGAGTCGAGACGTGCATGCAGGAGAGAGGGTAGTGAGAGAGCGAAAAAATTTATACAGATTATGGCCCTCTTGATGTTCCATATTTTGACACCAATATTTCCACACTGCTAAATTCTTCCAATGCACATCCAGGCAGCCACCCTGGAAAGCATGGCTGTCAACACTGAATCTGATTCAGCATGAGCACACACTATTATAGTGGGAAACTCAGCGTCATCATCTCCAGCGCATAACAGCCCTCTCTCCGATGCAGCAATTGACATCTGTCCTCTGCCAGAGCCACAAATGAAATGCTAGGTCCCCCCTTTTTTCAAAAAAGGAGCAGCAATCCCATCTGGGCTACCAGCAGGCATGAGAGACAGTGGGCGTGGCCGCCAGACTCAACGGCACACGGCACGCTGAACGCTCAAGTCCCTATGACAGGGGCAGGACGATCAACGCGCCGACGTGGCCATGTTCTGACCATGAACATCTGAACATGAACCACCCACGAACAAAGTCTCAACATGCTCATGATGCGATAGAGGAGTGGGGTCCCGAAGAGATGTACCCGGCGGGGATGCCCCACTGTAATCCTCAAGTCACCAAGGCTTATTAACCAAAATAATCCCTTTCTGGAGCACCAGAAAAGAAACTATATCAGGGAATAAGCAAAGGGACTCAACCCCGTTTGAGGTTTCATAGTCTGGACCGCACATCTAGAGAGTGCCGAGTGACGCGCTGGGTTGCCGTGGCAACCCCCGCTGTCAGCCGGCGCTCGACGGCACTGAACGCTCAAGCCCTTACGAGAAAGGTGAGACGAACAACGCGCCGACGTGACCATGCTCTCCTGAGAGAGCATGAATCACCCACGAAAGCAATCTCACATGTTTACATGTGAGAGAGATCGTGGCCGTCAAATGAGGACAGGAAACAACCGCATCCAGAAACACACGGTTTGAATGACATCTTGAAAAAGATGCAGGGTCAAACCGTGTTGCTCTTTTAGTGATAGAGAGAATAGAAAACCGCTCCTACAAGTGCCGAGGCACACAGGGGAATGGCCGCGGCTCACAGTGGTATAAAGGTGCAAGCCCACTGTAAGCACTCAGAGGAAACGCCCAGTGAACCGACAGATTTCTTCTGCTCACGACCACCGCTGTAAAGCACCGTCACACCAACACAGGAACAGGTAAGCAGATCTTCTCGTAGAAACTCGTTTAGTTTGTGTAAACACACTCTTCGTAGGAACATGTAATGCTCGGCTCCGAAGTTGAAAGTGGTATGCTGCACTTCCACTTCCGTATTTATACCCGCGACGTGGGGCGGTGTGTGGAATGCGTGAACCGCATGCCAATTTTCATTGGCTCGTTTCTAATACACTCGAAGTAGATTGGTCTCTGAGAACAGATCCCAATTCGTCGGTCAGTTCCGACGTACGTCGAACGTGACCGACTGAAAGGGAACTGTTGTGTAACAGCCTATCAAGCGTAGTGTTAGTTCTGGCAGGTCACGTTAGTCAAGCTCACATCAGCTGACTGTCAGCTGATCACGTCTACCTATAGGAATACGATGCCTATCACAGCATATAAGCTCCTTCAGTATTATCAGCAGCTATCGCGTTTCTCCGGAGCTAATTACCCTCCTCCATCCCCAGCTCCTCCTCTCGGCAGTCAGGATTTGGTATTCTGATTCCCCTTGAATCAGACTAAATTCCTGAATTATGTGTACATTAAAGAATGACATTAATGATATCTGCAATACATTGTTGGTTCTGTTCTGTTTACCCTAAGGGGGTTATTGCTGCTCTCCCTGCTCTTATCCATGCTAGGCTGCATGGATGCGCAGGGAGTTCTTGCACAGAACAGAACCATACCGCCAATCCAAACTATATGCTAATTGTCAAACATCTTTGACGATAGTGGTCCTGACAGAACTTAGAATGATGTTCAGCAACTTCAGTTTAAAGAAAAATTACTTGTTTTTCAATACATTCCATTTCCTGAATACTCAAGTTTTGTTTGTCATATCTCACTTAGCGCACCATAATCACCATCAGATTGTAGGGTTCCCCTGCCTTTAAAATCCCAATTTAACCTCTCTTTGTGTGTTAATGTTGATCCAGGGTTCAAGTACTCATCTCTCATCTCTCATCATCTACAACAAATTTTTACACAATAATTGTTAGTGTTTCTCTGAAATTTTCACCACAGTGTTCTATGTGGTTTTCAGGGCCATCTCTTTGGTTTCTAAGGTTTTTGGGTAGTTACTAGTACAATATGAGGTGGTTTTTAGGCTCTTTTTGGAGGTTGCTTACTGGCCCAAGTAAAAAAAAAACCCACCCCCAACTCAACTCACTATGATATTCAGCTCTCTAGCCTCAAAGCAATTTTTGTTTAGAATTGTATAAATCATAGGCTTGTCTGCTTAGAAAAGTGTCAAAACATTTCCTCAGTAAGCATCAGGATTTGAGGTATCATTCATGTCTGTGGAATTAAATATAATAGTAAGTAAGTAGAGTAAGTAGTTTGTTCATATCACTAACCCCAACTATGAGTAATAATAGCGATGCTTGGCTTGGCAAACACCATAAGTGAGGTTGACTATTAAAGTCTATTTGATGTATTACACAAAAGACAAATCAGCCTCATTCTCTTATAGAGTCATATCATAGATATAGAGACATATCTTACAACTGACAAATGAAAAATGGCCTCTAATTGATCCTCCACTAATTATAATATATTATGTATGCGACATCTTGATGTGAGCGATGAGGCACAAATATTCTCCATTATTTATGAGGTAAATTTCAGGATTCTGTTGCTGTGATCATCAGTGCTTTATTTGTCTCTGAGTTCATTCATTATTGAACCCCCTGATTGAAGAGCGACTCTTCATGAAAGGTTCATAGAGTCATCGAGGACTCACTGTGAGACGCTGATTCTCAGATACTCAGGAGGCTTTTCTGTTAGAGCTAATGAAGGTCAAATAAGAGAAATTGTCACACGTTGGCTGAATCCGGAATTGCTCCCTAAACCCCCAATCACTATTCCATATGTAAGTCCACTAATACAGTTCACTTGAAGAAGTAAATTAAAACAAGTGAGTGAATTCGGACAGCCATTAAGTGTACATCGGTTGTACACTCATTATTGTGGTGCAATGTGGGATACAATGAGTGCACTCAATAACGTCCACTATGGTTTCGGACACCACTACAAATGGCTGTCACCTCAAATAATGCCCTATTTGAGGGTTTAGGGGGCGATTTCAGATTCAACCAAAGTATGTCGGCTGTTGTAATCCGTCTTTCCAGTTTCCTTTCGACAGGGGAATCACAATATGGCGATTGTAGGAATGAAAGTTCTGCTTTAAGCCCAAAATATACTTTGAAAGGCGATGTGTACAGCTTTGAAAAAACAAAGTATACTCCATTTGACGAGCGGTCAACATATGTGCATTATGACAACTTGCATTCTTTCCGTTTAGCGTCTTTGTAGCTCTGACATATCAGTCGGGAAGATATTTACACATTTTTATAATATTTTAGGCTAGAGTTGTACAATATGTACAATATGAGTACTTTCTAACCTCCTTGCACAATCTATGTAGCCATCCATTGTTGTTGCGTTTCAGTCTCTTCCGTTTTTTTCATTGCCTACCTTATGAATGAAGCTGGACTCGAACTAGCAAAAATAAAGAAATAAATAATCTAAGTGTGATTGAAAATACATTTTGCATGTCAAAAAGTTAAGGAAAAAACTGTTCTTTGTAGTATCTTGTTGAAATAAATTCTTACCAAACACAAGTTATTTACATACAAGTTAAAACAGCTCAATTTCTTTATAGTATTGTTTGTCAATTCTGTTACATACTGTCAACATTGTTACACTACCTTGGTAACAGTGTTTGACGGTAACATAATTGACAATTTTAAATGTTTTATCCCAAAACTCCACTTGCTAGCATACATGCGAAGATTAAAAGACTTTTAAACCCACTGTGTGATCAGTGATAGATGCTGTTTTCCTTTTGATATTGTGATGAAGATTGAAATTTTACTGTTTAATGTTATTTTTATTTAGTATTATTATGTTTTATTATTTTTCATAATTATTTGTAAAGTCAGGCTGTTTCTGAACATGTGCCCCAAGGAGAGACATGGATGGGCTATATTTGTTACAGAAATGTGCATACTTATAGGACATGTTTCCACTGATGCATACAGTAGCATGCATCTGTTCTGTGATGTATTGTCAACTGATTCTTTATAAGGAAAGTGGATTGTGCAACATATGTAAGCATGAAGTATACGCTCTATTTTAAACATAGGACGCATGTTTCTCTTCCTTCTAAGGAAGTCTCTTCCTAGTGAGATCCTCTGTTAGTAGTATATAACATTCAAATTGAGTGTCCTGCCTCAGACGGGAGACGGGAGACGGGAGAGAGAGACGGGAGACGAGAGAGAGAGACGGGAGACGAGAGAGAGAGACGGGAGACGAGAGAGAGAGACGGGAGAGGGACAAGGGAGGATGGAGAAGGGAGAGGGAGAGAAATGGAGGAATGGAGAAACATACAGCTGGCATGAGACAATAACTTTTCAATGTCTCTACTATGTCTGACATATAAAAATAATAAATAAGAGATCTCTTGGCAAATTACTGGTATCCAGTCCTGTGATTCAATCATAACGGGGACAAAGCTGAATTTTCAGATCAACAGTGGTAACAATTTTGATGATTTACAAAATAACTCTTGGTGTAAGAACTTTTTAGATTAAAATATTTTCTCAGGAAGAGCACACATAACTTTCAGTGCTTCAGATCTTATCAGTGAGGGAAAGTGACATCTGTATCTTACATAAGAAATCCACAGACTTAAAGGCAAAGTGGTGTGGCACTTTGTAGGGCACATCTTAGTATAACCTGTACACTCGTGGGGTCTGGATGAGTATGAGCTGGGACAGCACTCGTGCTCGCTGAAGGTCCTGTTGCGTGATGGGGAACCAGACAAAGTTGCCGTTCATTAGCATGGCAACTGACGTGACAAACGTCATGACTGTTAGTCTGTGTTGTCTGCTTAGGTTGGAGGGGAGGCACCTCAGCGTTTCTGCCATCCAGGGGGTGCCTTTGTCCTGGTAGAGGTAAAGGTTACTGGTGGCACATATGTTCGGCAAACAAGGCCGCTGCCTCAGCTTCGGGTGACAGAGTGACGCATTTTGCAGACAGAGCTCAAAGTAGCTTGCCTTGTCCCAATTAACTTTTGGGTTCCTCGCACCATCCCAGTACGTGACGTGAGGGAACAGTTTGAAGGGCTGAAGCCAGCGGCTCAACCATTGGGCTGGGTCACTATCCCAGCCAGCACAGTCATGTGGGGCCCATATGGGTGTCACCTGGGCTGTCTAACTGGGGCCCAGCCAGTTTTGTCCTCAGATTAAATGAACACTGCTCAGTGTGCACACTACAGGCTGTTAAATGTAACACTGAATCAGTTCATGTTAATGGAGTTATATTGAGATAATTAAGTGATTGATTGAGTGATGACTGAGCATTATTGAAGATACCTGAATTAAAGAGAAACAATTACAACTGATTTCAGCCACAGCCTTAGATGAAATCAATTGAAGATAAAAGAAGACATTACATCTCTGAAGATCTCAGTAGAGGAGGATTAAACAAACAGCATCCCCCACGACCGCATGCTCTGGGCCAAGGGACTCTGTGAATCATAAAACAGCTGCTAACACCATGGCACTCTGCACCGCGTGGTAAATCCACAAGTCAATGTGGGGAGGCGACTCCCCCACGCTGCCGCTGCCAACAGGTGACAGTCCGAGGAAGCCACTTACCTTGGAGGTGCTTTCTGGGTGGGTAGTGCTGGTCATGAGTCTTACGGCGTAGGGTTTGGACCGCAGAGACAGTAATTTGCCACCTCTGCTATCCCGTATGCTGTGTAGATGTTTCCACGATGACCCACCATCTGATGGATTCCCACCCTGAACTAGAGCATGGAGGTTCTTGGGTCTCGCGAGATGATGACGGTGTTATGGATGGAGACAGACGGAATGCCAGTCAGCTCGACTAAGGAAGAAAAGTAAAGTATCAGTGGTTCCTTTTGTCAAACTTGGAGAGGAACAGCATGAGCTTTTCCGTTGAGTCATGGTCGACCCTAGCGATTGATTCGGCATTGGATCTCCAGTATGAACTTTTTGTCCTGTCTCAGGACGTTCATGCAGCTGATTTTATTCAGGTTCGTGCACTGAATTTATCGCACTGGCTTTAGCTTTTTAACTTTTCCGAGGTTCAACACTGGGTGGGGGTTCTGCTTGTCAGCTGAAAGTCAGCAGAGGTTTAACGTGTGTCCTCCGTCTACATAAGCTAGGATGTGGCCGAACATTTTGTGCAGTGTGTTGACCCCCGCCGCGCTGTATTCGCTTAGCATCAGGTGCTTTTTTAAGCTGTGCCAATGCCAGTTGAGTTTGGGGATGATGACCCGGCCTATGTTGATGTAATGAAACGCTGCACATAGGGAGGTCGCTCTGGCGAGTTCGATCACCACCCGTTGATATCGTATTCAAACAGCATGTTGTCTTTGGGTGCTTTTATTGAGGTCGGGAAGACGGTTAAATGCACGTTTTAGCTGCTCAGGAAATCTTCCACGTTGTCGTGGGAGTAGTAGGATTGTATCAGGTTTGAGGCGTTTTCGAAGTAGGCCCCGAAGAACGTGTGCCAATATTTAAATTCTAACTCTTTGTTAGTGTAATCCATCTTGATGTGTAGGAACCTGCATGGGTAGAGAAGAGAGAATTAGCATTAGCTTAAGGGGGGTTGCGGGGTTCAGGGCTAGCGGGTAGAGTTGGTTTAGCCGTGGGTGTAGTGTACGGGGCTGGGGTGACGGGTAGGCTTAGTGCCAGGTGCAGAGATGATGATGAAAATGAGAATGTTTTCACATGAAATAAAATGGATGGGACAGACGATCGCTCCATCTTTGCATGCGCTCGCCATGTCCCGAACCCATCCTCTGATTAAAGTCGTTCTGAACGGTGGATATCGACGTCCATTACCATTGTACGGTCGCGACTCCTCGCTGTGCGGCCGCTCCTGTTCTAAGACGAGAAATCATGATTTCCAGCTATATGAGACACTTTTTACAGAAAACATATTCAATTATTAAAATAATACAAAAAATTTAACCATTTGAATAATGTACCAAATGTACCTGCAATTATAGAATCACATCGTACATGCAGTTAGACAAAACGGGCTGCGTGTGTAAAGTCTGTGCGACTGTGCTGATGATGAAGTTCCCATCACATGCTCTGTATGCAGACCCTAGCGCACACGTAGAAGTGAAGAATACTTTGGGCTTTACAGTAAAATGGTGTTGTCAATTAAATTCTAAATGGTGCACATACACATACATGCAGGAGGTGAGTGTGAGGAGTGAACCTCCTACTCTCAGCAGGAGATCATTTGACAGTTGGGAGAGTTTATCTGAGATGGTCCTCCAGGGATACTGGAACTGCCAAACCCAAAGCCTTTAGTGTTTCTAAGCAGATGCTTCTGCAAAGAATGTGTAAGATGCCACAGACCTGCTGCTAAACTGGCTTTGATATTTCATTATGAATTCTGAGATGGTTTCACAGACTCGCATCATTCATCAAGAGACTTGAGAGAATGAAAAAAGGGCATAAATGCATCACAATCTCATGCAGGGCTCTGTTAAAATTAATTTCAGAGTGCTGTATTATATTCTAACCCTTCCATTTCTATAAAAAAGTATGAGTAATGTGAGCGGGAATGATCTGAAAAGTGGGAGACACATTATAAATCTCATCTGCCTTACTAAAATAAATATTATAAATCTCTATGGATACATTCATATGAGATATCATTTGAAAGTTTAAACAGTAAACTTTCCAGAAATGTCAGTAATTGCAGCATTTCAGTAATATGAGTTGAATAACTAGGTCTAAAACATTTTGCAATGCTGAAAATAAAATTGGCAGGGACGCTAATTTAATACAAATGATTAGTCACAAATAGAGAAAAACTAATTTAAGCAAGTAAAATGAAAGCATTTTAACTTAGCACATAATGAGTAAGGTGTTGTTGACACAGGACACTTTAAAAACAAATATGGGGTAGGAGAGAGAGTGAGCCAATCAGCAGTATGGGGTGTGTCCACTCATGATGGGGAAGGAGAGAGAGTGAGCCAATCAGCAGTAGGGGGTGTGTCCACTCATGATGGGGAAGGAGAGAGAGTGAGCCAATCAGCAGAAGGGAGTGTGTCCACTCATGATGAGGGAGGAGAGCGAGTGAGCAAGAGGGAGATTTGAAGAAAGACTGTAGAAAGCAAGATGGCTGAGAGACATTACAAAAGAGAAAGCTCAGAGGAATATCACTGGATGTGATCAGGCAAGAGCTTTAGGACCCGCAATAAAAGCTTTGCGGCACTGGAGAGAGCTAAACGGGAAGGCTTGAAAATGGACACAGAGACTGTGTTGTTTATGCTTCAGATGTGGGTAACATTGGTTGGTGTCACAGAACTAAGAAATGCTGCTGTTGTAATGTTAGCTATAGTAACAGAACAGCTTTGAGTGTCATTGTTTGTCTGGAGGTGCTGTGCTGCTGGTGAATTAACAACCAACTCTTGGGGGGAGAGCGGGGCACAACCTAATGAGGGATTAGTTGTAACACACGTCATTTAAAACTTTCCACACATGCCAGGATGATGAAACAGTGTATTTACTAGTTGCCATATCAACATTATTTAGAGAAAGAAATTGCACCAAAATTAAAAAATCTTTGGAAGATATAACTGAACATTTATTTAACCAAAGTAAGTTTCTTACTTAAGTTTATTTTTTATCTCTGTTTTTTGTATTTATTTAAAATAAGACAAATCTGGTATTATTGTAATCTTACATCTGTTATTTAAGAGTTGAGATAGTTATTTAATGTTGTCTAATCAGCAGAAGACACAAGCCACGATTTAAATCCCAGTTGTGCGGGTGGGGTGCGTTGTCACACTGTGTTACAATGAGCCCCTATTAGAACTATGATATTATATTTAAAAAAAATGTATAATCCTTTTGAGAAACCATGAGAAAAGGTGAATAATGACTGAGAGTCAATGTTCAGAAATCCAATAATATTCAATAATAGCTGTATTTAGTGATGTGTTTATTGTCAAACTCAAAAATTAGTATATTTTTAATGATTAAAAATATTATTTAAAAAAAGTTAATAATTGTATTTTATTGACAAACTATTTTAGTTGGTCTTGTATATTTATTTTATTTTATTAGGTAACATTTTAAGCTGTCATTTGGTAATGTTGCAATGTACCCCACATATCACATCACATTTCACTTCCATTCTTTCGGAGTAAATCAAGAAAAAAGTATACACTGTATTAATGAAACAAAATCACATAATTGTACTAGACATGTGTGCAATTAATCACATGGCAGTTGCTTCAATGCATTTAGGGGTGTGGTCCTGGTCAAGACAATCTCCTGAACTCCAAACTGAATGTCAGAATGGGAAAGAAAGGTGATTTAAGCAATTTTGAGCGTGGCATGGTTGTTGGTGTCAGACGGGCCGGTCTGAGTATTTCACAATCTGCTCAGTTACTGGGATTTTCACACACAACCATTTCTAGGGTTTACAAAGAATGGTGTGAAAAGGGAAAAACATCCAGTATGCGGCAGTCCTGTGGTCGAAAATGCCTTGTTGATGCTAGAGGTCAGAGGAGAATGAGCCGACTGATTCAAGCTGATAGAAGAGCAACTTTGACTGAAATAACCACTCGTTACAACCGAGGTATGCAGCAAAGCATTTGTGAAGCCACAACACGCACAACCTTGAGGCGGATGGGCTACAACAGCAGAAGACCCCACCGGGTACCACTCATCTCCACTACAAATAGGAAAAAGAGGCTACAATTTGCACAAGCTCACCAAAATTGGACAGTTGAAGACTGGAAAAATGTTGCCTGGTCTGATTGCCTGGTCTCGATTTCTGTTGAGACATTCAGATGGTAGAGTCAGAATTTGGCGTAAACAGAAGTAGAACATGGATCCATCATGCCTTGTTACCACTGTGCAGGCTGGTGGTGGTGGTGTAATGGTGTGAGGGATGTTTTCTTGGCACACTTTAGGCCCCTTAGTGCCAATTGGGCATCGTTTAAATGCCACGGTCTACCTAAGCATTGTTTCTGACCATGTCCATCCCTTTATGACCACCATATACCCATCCTCTGATGGCTACTTCCAGCAGGATAATGCACCATGTCACAAAGCTCGAATCATTTCAAATTGGTTTCTTGAACATGACAATGAGTTCACTGTACTAAAATGGCCCCCACAGTCACCAGATCTCAACCCAATAGAGCATCTTTGGAATGTGATGGAATGGGAGCTTCGTTCCCTGGATGTGCATCCCACAAATCTCCATCAACTGCAAGATGCTATCCTATCAATATGGGCCAACATTTCTAAAGAATGCTTTCAGTACCTTGTTGAATCAATGCCACGTAGAATCAAGGCAGTTCTGAAGGCGAAAGGGGGTCAAACACAGTATTAATATGGTGTTCCTAATAATCCTTTAGGTGAGTGTATGTATGTATGAATGTAGCATGTCATGTGATGTTCGGGATGTGCTGAAAAGGCACAAAGGCTGTGATCAAGCAAAATAAACCTTATAAGCAGAGAAATGTATTAGTTTCTTCAAGTGCAGATGTATAATCCTTGCTACGCCCCTGAGTGCTGCTACTATGGTTACATCAATTCATTACAAGTGTGTTTGTTTGTCCATTCGTCTCATTTCCTGTTCTCGTCCCCCATCTGAGAACAGCTAACAGTAGTGATGTGACTTATGAGCTTGTATGTGTAGCGTGTATCTGCTCTCTTCATCTGCTGGATGCATTACAGATAAGAAACACACATACTAGTACGCAAGACTTCTAACCGAAAGGAAGAGTCTGACATGCATCAGGGCGCCTACTGGAGTGTGCTGTTCTCTGTTTATTATCTCACTCTCTCTGTCTCTGTCAGAATAAACAGATACACACATTGTAGAAATGCTTGTTTCAGCAGAGAGGTCCGAATGCAGCTCATTCTGCGCAAGACTGCTGATTATTTCCACAAAGACACAACAGTGTTTCACGAGTTCACACTTACAAATAAGTCAGATAGAATAAATGGTATGCATATTTGGTGTGCTGTCTGAGGAGAGGGCTACGAGCTCGGTATTTGGCCCGAACCCAAAGTACTCCCCCCGTATCTCTGATTAGGAAAGTAACCAGGTGAGTTTGAGGAAGACGGGGTGGTGGAGGGATGCTGAAAACCTGTCAAGGAACTTTGTTGAGTTGACTGGGTATTTATAAAATCCTCCACTTGTGCTGATTGGTAGACATGTTGATTACTGATTGCTGACAGCTGGTTGGAATGACATTATGATTGGATAGATCATTTGAACGTGCTCCTCCCGAACTTTGTTAATGCAACATAATTTATGGATGTCGGCCTTTTAAAAAAAATTGTCTACACTATTGCGTTTTCGGGCCCTATTTTAACGATCTGACTGCGTGGTCTGAAGCGCACGGCGCAGGTGCACTTTGGGCATGTCCGAATCCTCTAGTTTAGTTCAACGATGGAAAAAAATGGTTGTGGTCCAAAAGTGTTGTTCCTAGTCTCTTAATGAGTCGTGGGTGTGTTTTGGGCGTGACATGCAATAAACCCATCAGAGTCTCATCTCCCATTCCCTTTAAAAGCCAGTTGTGCTTGCACCATGGCAGATTCCCTATTTACATTTGCAAGGGGAAAAACTGAATGCTTCTCTAGCTTCTCGTCCAATGATGCCTGGTTGCTCGTCATTACTGCAAATAGGTAGGCTAATTTTGAAACATGCAATGACTATCCATTATGACATGTAGATATTTTTTCATATTTTTCAATAATCTATGCTCACGATGCTTTGGGGAAACGTAGCCCAGGAGAGTTAGTGGATTATGTCGCTGGACTTGGACTTTAAAAATGGTGTGTATTGCCGTCTTTTGGCGGTTGAAACAACATACCTTCTGTTGTTCATTCATGTTTTTTTGTGTTGTAACTAGTAGAAAGAGATGATCGGTTCACATGCAGCTTGAAACTTTATTGGGACAATAAAGCCCTCCCTATATCTACCCCAGATAAACACTTTTATAAAACACTATTATAAATATCTACAGGTTTATTTTACTAGAGCTAAACTTGATGTTGTAATATTACAACAGTGGGTCTTACAGGGTTAAACACACATTAGACACTTTATTTCCACTTTCTGAATATGTTCTTAATTTTTATTGAAAATAAATCGCTTTCTGATCTGAGTAGAGTGAGTCAGGGACAAGGCAGATATGAACTTGGGTCGATTTTCGTCAAAACGTTATGCCACACACCTTACCCATGCACTATACTACTCTTGACAATTAGTTATTTTGCCTTAATTTTGTCTGCCCCAACCAGGAGTCACTGGACGGAGTTAGTGTAAATAACCTCTGCCAACAAGGCGGCCTATTTGCACTTAAATAGACACTCTGTAAAAGGCAACCAAATTTGAAAGCTGAGACTTTGTTTAATAAAGTAACATGCTCTGTTTTGTCTGTCGGTGCAATATCAGTGTCCCTTCGCAATGTATTTTTCACTGGGTGAACACATGATGTGAGGTGTGAGAGTGCCATGGCTTGTTGGACATAGCAATTGTAACTAAGGGGGTGGGTCTTTTCAAAGGGTAAATTAGGATGGGTTATTGGGTTATTATTGGGTTATAACTGTTTTTGGTCCAAACAATGAAAATCAACAGGGTTGTTTGGATGCCAACATTTTTCAGAATATATTTGTGTTTTACAAAAGAAAGACAGTTATACAGGTTTTAAATATTAGAGTGAATAAATGGTGAGCTGTGGGAAAATCACTGTGAATGTCAGAACATTTTATCAATCCCTTGGTTTCTATTTCCGTGGAATAATGCTGAGCAGCCATACATTCTAATTGGTCCAGCATCCTGCTCTTCATAGCTGTAAATTAACCTTCCAGTATATTCTGGCTGTGATTGTATTGTACCATGCATTATTTTATGGACAGATACTACAATAGAGAAACATGTTTTTGGCAGTGCAATGGTGAAGTTAATGCATCTACCAGCATACGCTAACTGCCAAACTAACATTAATTTCCATAAATTTTAACATTTTAACATTTAGTCTTTTGTAAAGTAATGGAATACCCTGTAGGAGGTGAATATGGTGGTAAAACTTTTTAAACCTTATTAAACTGTTGGAACAGCTTGCTTGTGAATAATACATTTAGGAGAAATTGTTTGTAGTTGTATGACTGTGCCTGAAGCGGTGTGGCAGAACAGCTTTTCCATCTCTGTGGTCATTATCGACCGAGAGCCGACTAGAGTTACCTGAGCCCAGATGACCTTGTGCTGAATGTGTTCAAAGCGCACCAGAGTAGAGCTGATAAGAGACCAATTTCCCATCCCCTGCTCGCTCTATCAATCATGTGTCATTGTGTGTGTGTGTCTGAATTCAGTCTCAAAGCTCACACAAACACCATTTTCATCACTAACAAATAAGCAGAATAGGGTAGGCAATGCAAGTGACCCAAGCATTATCCAATGAGCAGAGCTCTAAGCTTGCTGTTTTATGCTGACCTTTCTTTTCTTCAAATATAACGTGTATGTGAAATGGGAGACAGTGGTGGAAAAGAGGAAATAGCTATTCCAAAAATGAGCAATATATCACCATTTACTTTCCCCTCTGCTGTAGGTCTCAAATGTCATTCGTGTTCATGTATTCAGCATCAAGATCCATTGCACCAATTTTGACAAAAGTGACACCAAATACAGAGCGAGACATTACTGAAACAAGTCAAGGCGAGGAAGAACTTTTTCAGGGATTTTGAAACGTCACAACATGCAAATAACATATAACAATTCATATTCATTCTCACTTTAGCACACTTTCCAAAACAAAAGTACTTATTATGCAACTAATATACTTTAAAAAGAAGACACTTAAGTGCAAATTTAATAAAAATTTTTACTGAACTTATTTGCATGTTAACTGTATTTAAAAAACAAACAACATATTTTCATGCATATTAAATGCAGTTAGCTGAACTTAAAGGGCTACTTCAGCACTGGGAAGATGAATGTGTATTTAAACTGGGTCATTTATGTAGTAGAAATGTGAAATTATTTTTGAATTTGGTGCCTTCTAGACTGAGAAAAGACAGAAAATGTAGTTTTTTCTCATGTGGATGAAAGACAACAACTCCCACAATGCACTTGCTTCGCTGCCCTACGAGGCCACTCCCAAAGCCATGGCTACTGGTTATCACTTGCCCACCATGACACCGCCCCCACCGTCATTTTGATTTTCATACTAATACAATAATTTCGTTCAGTTAGAGAATAGACACTACAATTAAAACCTGAACATGTCTTTTCAATAAAGTGTGAGTGAGCCGCACGAAAGTCATGGCACAAACGCAGCAGGAGTCAGATTTCATTCATCACGAGAGCGAAGAGCTGAGCAGAGCTGAGGTAAGCGCGGCAGTCATTCACGGTGCGTGTCCAGTCTGGCGCGTTTTCAGATCATACCTATGGAAGCTTAACTTTCATAGGAATTAATTGAAAAGTTGAATGAATTCCTCACTGTTTATACTCACTTTGCTCCGCACTGCTCCGTTATGAATGCCCAAGCCGAGCGGTCGTGCTCATTTACATTCTGTGAGTGAGATCTCTCCCCTGTGGGTGGATTGATAACATGTGGAACTAGCTCCTTCTACTGGCTGTAGTCTTTAGCCTCTGTCCAAAAAATCCTCAGATGACTCAAAATTACGATATTTGCGTTATTGGAGGATTTTTTCCAGAAATAAAATGCATCATTCTTTCATCTCAGGGGGATATGAGAGGGAAAAGTACCATAATTTGAATATACTACCGGATTTCTACTGATACAAAGCTTAATGCTAATCGCTGAAGTAACCCTTTAAGTGTTGTTGTTTTTTTTTACCCAGAAATAGTTCACCCAAAACAGAAAATGATCCCATGATTTACTCACCCTCAAGCCATCATAGGTGTATATGACTTTCTTCTTTCAGCTGAACATAATCCGAGTTTATCCCGTCTCTTCTCAGCTTTGTAATGGCATTGAAAAGTGCTTTTGAAGCTACAAAAAGCGCATCATGAAAGTAATCCATATGGCTCCAGGGGGTTGATAAATGCGAAGCAATGTTTTTTGCAAGAAAAATATCCATATTTAATACTTTATAAGTTATAATCACTGGCTTCTGGTAATGGCTGCACGAGTTCCAGCGGAAGGGTGACCTCTGACTCACTATGAATAAAATAATTAAATAGAAGACATTATATTCTAAATATCATATAACATAAATACATTGTTAGCGTTCCACCAGATTCCAGTCAAACCGTAAGTCAAAACAAGCTTTACTGATACTGTATAAATTTTCCATTCATGTAACTCAAGATATGTTCAGTGCTCCTACTGTTTATACACCATGTACTATATCTTTATTTGGAAGCATGATGGAGATGATTATCTGGATCACACCCTCCAAGTCTACAATCTCATTAGCACAACACGCTACTGTACGCATCTGTACAGCAGCTCAGAAGTCTTTATGAATTTTGTATGACAACATAATGCTCTCCTACTGTGTCCTACATTTTTTATTTCAGGAGCTCTATAATTTCTCTCTGGTTTTCCCTCTACAGTTCAGCTGAGACAGATCCCTTGATGTGCATGAGGTGGAATAATGATATGAAGTGAAATTATTTTTGATTATTGTATTGGCATTATTTTAAAATATCATGCTTACATTGGCAGATTTTGAGTCGGTCCCTTTAAAGAAGATTTGAGAGAAAAGTACATAATCAAATTAGTTCTACGCATTTCCTATTAATTTTCAAACACCATTTCAGTAACAATCAGAGTCCGATCAAGGTCCCACAAGGCCTCTTGGGCCCTAGCAATCAGCTAGTACTGTATCTCCACTAGGGCCCCCGGGATGTAACCATAGCATCAGTGAATGAGTACTTTAGGATCAGTATTGGACAGAGCATTGACAAAGGTGTGGCATTAGAGCTCCTGATATCAGAGCCGGCGGTAAGGATATTCTGTCTGTCACACTCTTGTGCTCTCACTCTCTTTCTGTGTCTCTCCAGGTCTCTGAGCACAAGCGTCATCACACCTGTAATTCGTCTTCTTGTCCAGAGGGTAATGAAAATGAGAGGGTCACCGGTAATGAAATGTCAGTGAAACACAAGCTCCCTCGGCTGTACAGAACCTCATTCAACAGGGATAGTGCATTAATGACAGTGAAAGAGCACTGCGAGATGGTGCATGACTGCCGTGTTCCAATCCACATGCTGCCTACATCGTGCTCGCTATCCCCTAAACAGTGAGCATGGGATATCTGGAAAAATTCAATTGGGCCACTCGGCAAGATCATCAGACCCAGAGTGTCAAAAATGTTTTCACAAAAATTAGTTCTGAACATGCTTTGCATGCTCCAAATAGCAATTAAACAGCTAAAAGTATCTTCATCTGTACATTTACCTTTCCTTTGTCCATAAAAATGATCTCACTCACGCTGACTGACAGATCCGAAGTGTGCGCACAAAGACGCCTCTCACATTGCGAAATCCTGATACACACATACACTGAATTACAGAAAACATTATCTGTTATGTTTGGTTAACTGTTAGGGAAAAACATCTGATGTGTAACATTATATTATATCCATGCGGTACAATAGGTCTTAATATATAGACTGTCTGTTTCATTAATGTTTAACTAACAACTGTGGTATAATGAAAAAAAGTTGAATATATATTTTTCCTATAGATATTTGGTGTTGACTCAGTGTGTACCAAATTTGGTGGTATTACCAGGGATTTTAAAGTATGCTAGGTGATTTTGTTTAGGAAACTTTAACTTGATTTTTCTCAAAATGTACTCTATCGACTTCAAACAGGTGAAGCTCAGTCACATTGTTTTTGTCTGATTCGAACAAATCACACATCATTTTGAAGGGTGTTTAATAGAGAATGTCAAAATAACATTAACTAATTTTTGAAAATGTGCTCATTGCGACTCATTTTGCCAGCACGGGTCACATATACACCCAAGATGGTGGCGCGAGTACATCGCGAGGCTCGGGGTCTCTCCAGATTCTGCAATTTTGCTGTAATTTTCTTGCTCATCTCGGGTCTGTTCATGCAGAACAGTTGTGCCTTTACATCGTACACCCATTGTGAGATTTTGGATATTGGTTTGAGAATTTCCGACAGTTTTATGGACAATTTTCAACTCCTTCCTGAGATCGCTAGGACACCTGAGGCTATGCACTCTACCCGGCCGGGCGGAAGTGCTCGCAGGCGGCGTCGAGATCATAAACAAAGGCGGGGGAAGCGCAGAGGACTTATGTGGCGTTCACACCGGACGCGATTCGCGCGAATAATTCGCGCGTGAAAAACGCGTGTGACAACTACACGCCAGACGCGAATTCGCGTCATGGGCGGGGCTTCTGCTCTATATGAGCCTATATGAGTTTTTTTGTAAAAAATACTACTATTAATGTGCGACAAAACGTAGTTTAAAGACTTTTTCAGGCGATAATATAGTTGTTTAAAGCTCAAATCTGTGGTTAATTTATAAAAAGAGTGCCTATTTGAGCATTTTATCTGGCGTTTTCGTAGTTGTGAGATCCAGGGGATCGGCGGCGCTCAGCGCTCGTGTACCCGGGGAGCAGTGTTGCCAAGTCCGCGGTTTTCCCGCGGAATTGGGCTACTTCAACACAGTTGCCGCGGGCTGTTTTTCATGTCCGCGGGTTGAAGCGACCCCAATTATGTGATATTTAGCCCCGGGAATGCGAATTTTAGTAGGCAACCATGCCAAAAAAACACATATTTAACCCCCCAAATGCGATTTTTACTGGAGATGCCCCCCTGAAACAAGATTGGGCTTGTTTTGGGCTAGTTTTGAGTAGCAATTGGGCGGGTTTTGTTGTGAAAACCTGGCAAACCTGCCGGGGAGACCCGCCTTCCCTCGGCTAGTCCTTCTCACATTTGCCGCTGGCTCTGGCTCTTTTTTTCTGCTCCTGTCTCGTTGTGAAATGGCTCACTTGGCTCACAGTGGCTCACAATAACTCACAATAACTCACTTTCTTCCAAGCAAGATCCTTTTTATTCCTTTTATTCCTGTTCCTGTAGTGATAGGATGATGTATTGTACAGCTCCGGGTCTCCACATACGGCCACCATTATCTTGTCCTCCATTGTTGTTGGGATTTCTGCCTCCGCTTGTAAATGCGTCACTACTAGAGCAAGCTCGTGATTGGTTAACGCAGAATGCCATTTCGCGTCTCTGCATTGACTTAACATGTAAATCACTCGCGCGAATCGCGTCCGGTGTGAACGCAGCATAAGAGCTAAGCTAAGGCTAACACCACACCGGCTCTCTTTACCCAGCATTTTCCTTGCCAATGTACGGTCGCTAGTGAACAATATGGAGATTCGACTCAGCATCACACACAGCAAGAAACTTTTGAACTGTAATGTCCTAATCTTCACGGAAACCTGGTTAAACAGCGGAATACTGGACACCGCTATTGAGCTAGCGGGACGCCATACACTCTGGGCGGATAGAACATTAGATGGCTCCGGTAAGACCAGAGGTGGTGGATTGTGCATTTACATTAACAAAGCTTGGTGCACAAACTCTGCTATTGTTGGGAGTCATTGTTCAGCTAACCTTGAGTTTCTCATGGTTAAATGTAGACCGTTTTATCTACCGCGGGAGTTCACTTCCACCATTAAAACTGCAGCCTATATTCCCCCGGATGCTGATGCCAAGCTTGCTATGAAAGAACTTTATGCAGCCATCAGTAAACAACAGACTGATCACCCAGAAGCTGTGTTTATTGTTGCAGGTGACTTTAATCACTCAAACTTAAAGTCAGTGCTACCCAAGTTTCACCAGCAAGTTTCCTGTCACACCAGAGGAAACAAAACCTTAGACCATGTTTACACAAACATGGCTGGAGCTTACGTTGCAACACCCCTCCCCCACCTGGGACAGTCAGATCACCTTTCTTTGTTCCTCACCCCCAAATATGCACCCTTAATCAACCGTGTGAAGCCATAAGTGAAGACCATAAAGGTGTGGCCTGCGGGGGCAGATTCCACACTCCAGGAAAGGTTTCTACACACAGACTGGAGTATGTTTGCTTCTCAAGCCACCAGTGGCGCTCACACGGACACTGACTCCTACACCTCCTCTGTATTGGATCATATCAATACCACCATTGACAGTGTTACAACCCAGAAACAGATCACCACATACTCAAATCAGAAGCCTTGGATGAACAAGGAAGTGTGACTCCTTTTGAAGTCACGCAACACTGCCTTCAGATCAGGAGATGCACAAGCTTACAGCACATCCAGAGCAAACCTGAAGAGGGGCATCAAAAAGGCCAAGCACTGCTACAATCTAAAGATAGAGGCACACTTTTCCAACTCTGACCCTCGACGCATGTGGCAGGGCATTCAGGCCATCAGTGATTACAAACCCACCCACTCCACCCCCGCAGCCACTGATGTCAACTTCCTGAACGAGCTAAATTACTTTTATGCTCGCTTTGAAAGAGACAACAGAGAAACTGCCACCAAGCTCAAACCCTCAGCTGACCACCCACCAATCACACTCTCCTCCACAGATGTCTGCAAGGCACTGAGCTGGATCAGCACGCACAAGGCTGCTGGACCAGACAACATCCCTGGACGTGTTATCAGGGCATGTGCGGAGCAGCTCGCTGGGGTTTTTACAGACATTTTCAACCTATCTCTTGCCCAAGCAGCTGTACCAACATGCTTTAAAAGCACTTCCATTGTGCCAGTGCCGAAACACTCTAGCCCGAGGTGCCCTAATGACTACCGCCCTGTAGCACTCACACCCATCGTTATGAAGTGCTTTGAGCGGCTGGTCCTGGAACACCTAAAAGACTCTCTACCATCCACATTGTACTCATACCAGTTTGCCTACCGCAGCAATAGGAGCACAGAGGATGCAGTTTCCGGGGCACTGCACTCTGTGCTCACCCATCTGGACAATAAGAACACGTATGCACGCATGCTGTTTGTTGACTTCAGCTCAGCATTCAACACTGTCATCCCAACCAAGTTAATAGCCAAACTTGGAGACCTGGGCATCAACACCTCAATGTGTAACTGGATTTTGGACTTCCTAACCGACAGACCCCAGAATGTTTGATAAGGATTCACCTGCTCTACGTCCATCACACTTAACACTGGTGTACCACAGGGCTGTGTGCTAAGCCCGTTTCTCTATTCCCTCTTCACCTCCGACTGCAAGCCTGTGTATGGATCTAATTCCATTGTCAAGTTTGCGGACGACACTACGGTGATTGGGCTCATCAGCAGCAACGATGAGACTGCCTATAGCGAGGAGATCCAGCACCTGGATCAGTTGCCTCCGGACCAGGACCAGCAGACTAAAGAACAGTTTTTTCCCCAGAGCTGTCTCTTTATTGAACTCTAACCCTTGCTGATCCACTCCCCTCATATACTGCCAACTCTCCTCTCCCCCTCACATCTGCCTTCACTTTGTTATTTGCACTACTGAAAAAACTGTTCACTTATGCATCTTGCACTACCATACCTTAACTGGATTATGCTCATTTGCACTGCCGACTGTATTCACAGTACCACTGTTTACATTTGCATTTTGCACCGTACTTCTAACTGTAATATGCAATCACTTCCACTACACGTTACACTTTTTTTTCGGATAGCTTCTGTCCATACTTCATTGCACTACCTTAATCAACTGATATATTCCTCATCTTAGCCGAACATATCATTGTATACCTCTATCTGTAAAATTCTGTTTATAGTAATAGTCATCTGTATATTATATTATACTCATAATACATATTCACCTGTAAATTCTGTTTATAGTAATAATGAATAAGTGCAGGACATGGATATGTACTGAATATATATATATATATATATATATATATATATATATATATATATATATATATATATATATATATATATATACAGTGAAGAAAATAAGTATTTGAACACTGTGCTATTTTGCAAGTTCTCCCACTTAGAAATCATGGAGGGGTCTGAAATTGTCATCGTAGGTGCATGTCCACTGTGAGAGACATAATCTAAAAAAAATCCAGAAATCGCAATGTATGATTTTTTAACTATTTATTTGTATGATACAGCTGCAAATAAGTATTTTAACACCTGAGAAAATCAATGTTAATATTTGGTACAGTAGCCTTTGTTTGCAATTACAGAGGTCAAACGTTTCCTATAGTTTTTCACCAGGTTTGCACACACTGCAGGAGGGATTTTGGCCCACTCCTCCACACATATCTTCTCTAGATCAGTCAGGTTTCTGGCCTGTCGCTGGGAAACATGGAGTTTGAGCTCCATCCAAAGATTCTCTATTGGGTTTAGGTCTGGAGACTGGCTAGGCCACGCCAGAACCTTGATATGCTTCTTACAGAGCCACTCCTTGGTTATCCTGGCTGTGTGCTTCGGGTTATTGTCATGTTGGAAGACCCAGCCTCGACCCATCTTCAATGCTCTAACTGAGGGGAGGAGGTTGTTCCCCAAAATCTCGCAATACATGGCCCCGGTCATCCTCTCCTTAATACAGTGCAGTCGCCCTGTCCCATGTGCAGAAAAACACCCGCAAAACATGATGCTACCACCCCCATGCTTCACAGTAGGGATGGTGTTCTTGGGATGGTACTCATCATTCTTCTTCCTCCAAACACGTTTAGTGGAATTATGACCAAAAAGTTATATTTTGGTCTCATCTGACCACATGACTTTCTCCCATGACTCCTCTGGATCATCCAAATGGTCATTGGAAAACTTAAGACGGGCCTTGACATGTGCTGGTTTAAGCAGCGGAACCTTACGTGCTATGCATGATTTCAAACCATGACGTCTTAGTGCATTACTAACAGTAACCTTGGAAACGGTGGTCCCAGGTCCCAGCTCTTTTCAGGTCATTGACCAGCTCCTTCCGTGTAGTTCTGGGCTGATTTCTCACCTTTCTTAGGATCATTGAGACCCCACGAGGTGAGATCTTACATGGAGCCCCAGTCCGAGGGAGATTGACAGTTTAGCTTCTTCCATTTTATAATGATTGCTCCAACAGTGGACCTTTTTTCACCAAGCTGCTTGGCAATTTCCCCGTAGCCCTTTCCAGCCTTGTGGAGGTGTACAATTTTGTCTCTAGTGTCTTTGGACAACTCTTTGGTCTTGCCCATGTTAGTAGTTGGATTCTTACTGATTGTATGGGGTGGACAGGTGTCTTTATGCAGCTAACAACCTCAAACAGGTGCATCTAATTTAGGATAATAAATGGAGTGGAGGTGGACATTTTAAAGGCAGACTAACAGGTCTTTGAGGGTCAGAATTCTAGCTGATAGACAGGTGTTCAAATACTTATTTGCAGCTGTATCATACAAATAAATAGTTAAAAAATCATATATTGTGATTTATGGATTTTTTTTTTTTTAGATTATGTCTCTCACAGTGGACATGCACCTACGATGACAATTTCAGACCCCTACATGATTTCTAAGTGGGAGAACTTGCAAAATAGCAGGGTGTTCAAATACTTATTTTCCTCACTGTAGATGGATGACAGGACCCAAGGTTTCCAAGCAGAACATTGCCCAAAGCATCACACTGCCTCCGCCCGCTTGCCTTCTTCCCATAGTGCATCCGGGTGCCATGTGTTCCCCAGGTAAGCGACGCACACACACACAGCCATCCACATGATGTAAAAGAAAACGTGATTTTTCAGACCAGGCCACCTTCTTCCATTGCTCCGTGGTCCAGTTATGATGCTCACATGCCCATTGTTGGCGCTTTCGGTGGTGGACAGGGGTCAGCATGGGCAACAAACTGCAATGCACTGAGTATTCTGACATCTTTCTATCAGAACAAGCATTAACTTCTTGAGCAGTTTGAGCTACAGTAGCTCGTCTGTTTGATCAGACCACATGGGCCAGCCTTCGTTCCCCACATGCATCAATGAGCCTTGGCCGCCCATGAACCTTTCACCGGTTCACCACTGTTCCTTCCTTGGAGCACTTTTGATAGATACTGACCACTGCAGACCGGGAACACCCCACAAGAGCTGCAGTTTTGGAGATGGTCTGACCCAGTCGTCTAGCCATCACAATTTGGCCCCTGTCAAACTTGCTCAAATCCTTACTTTTGCCCATTTTTCCTGCTTCTAACACATCAACTTTGAATACAAAATATCCCACCCACTAACAAGTGCCATGAAGTGTTATTCACTTCACCTGTCATAATGTTATGCATCACAATACATGCTAAAAAGACAATCGAAAATGCCTAAGTAAACATTAAACATTGACAAAAAAAATTTAAGAGAAAATTCAACTTTCATAATTTTGTTAATTTAGCTTTTGTTTATTTAAAATTAAATTAAATCTAATTATTAATTTAAATGAATAACTTTCAGTTTATAAATTAAAAAGCCAAAAACATATTATATTGAACAACATTAATTAACATTTAGGAAATACATTGATTAAGTATTGGTGTCTTTATAATAAATAATATTTTTACTTTGTACATTTGTTTTACTAAATATTTGTTTTGTCTTTCAGACAATAAATATCTTTGATTATTAAATCAACAGTTAAGGTTTGAAACAAACCATAAGATAAATACTAATGCATTTGGCTGTAACAATTTATTTTTAAATTTGTTTTTAAAGTTGGTCCAAATTATAAATATTTTTCAGTATATTATGCTCCCTATATGCCAGCTTTACATATGTCAGTTATTGGATGATTATAACATGTATTTTTGAAACATGACAGTGTTAAGTGTCCTTTAGTCTGTACCATTCAGTTTAGAGCTCAAGTTATTTATGTTCGTTATTATTGTAATGTTATGTGCTTTGAGACATGAGGTAAATTAACACCATCTCTCATCTCGTGGTGCTTTGCAGACTCTGCTGTGTGTGTTCATGTGTTTTGGAGAAGGCGTGGCTTTGGATACACTCTAAAGGAAGGATGGGATCTTATACTTTCAAAGCTAGCTTGCTATTGCTAGCCACTCCGAAAATTGCCTTCCCTACCTTTAAAACACAAACATGCATGGAACAAGTCATGTTTACAGCATGAGGGATTGATAATAAATTACATTTTTGTATTTTGCTCTGCTTTGACACTGACAGCACACAGCCAGCAGGAATAAAGATGAGAGTAGACGGACAGCAGCTGCTGTGGAGGAGAGAGTATCATAAACTTCTGCAACAGCTGGAGAACAGACATCTGTCATTCCCTACAGAGAAGAGACATGAGGTACGGAGTCAAGAGGGGAAGCCAATCAGAGTGTGTTTCCTAAGTGAAATCAGTGGAGTACAGTGGCACGCCTATCAAATGATTTTTGCCTTAAGCTGCATATTAACATCAAGGTTGTCTTGCATTTGAAATTCTGTGGTAAAGGAAAGGTCCATACAAAAATAAAAATGTCATAATTGGCTTTCAGGTTACTTGTGATGCAGTCAGTCACATAACATGCCTGTAGTAAAGCCTGGTCCTCTCTCGTCCCTCACTGTCGTCGCTCCTCCTTTATACTCCCTCACTCCTCCGCGAGGGCCGAGATCGCTGCGGCTCGCAGCTGGCTCGTCCCACCTCGTCCCGCCCTCACTGTCCCTCGACCTCGCTGCTCGCCACATACCCCCAACGATCACGGCGGCCGCGGGACCTGGGGGTAAGAACAGCGAGGTGAGAGAACGGAGCGGGGAGCATGAGGAGCGACAGAGACGAGAGAGTGGAGAGTGGAAAATTCTGGTCCGGTTCCCAGACACACTGCTGCTCGGTCCTCCGCCAGCCGAGAGGCTCTTCTTCGCGGTGCCATGCGGTGGTACTGGACGCTCGGTGGACGGCTCGAGACTCCTCCGCCCCCTGGAGGCCGGCGGTGGCTCCTCCTTCTGAGGGCGGCCGGAAGCGAGTCCCCGTCCCACGCTCCCTGCTCCTCCCCAACCTGGCGGACGGCAGCATGCTTCAGCTCCTCCCCAATATGGCGGACAGCAGCAGGCTTCGGCTCCGGGCAAGCGCTGGGGACTCCTTCGCCGCCTCGCGGACGGCAGCCACCCCACCTCGACCCAGGGGCACGGCAGCGAGCTCTCCGTCCCACCGACCTTCATCCGCTCCAGCACCACCACTTTGGGCAGCCGCTCGCGGACTTCTCTCCTCCGCGCTGCCCGAACTCCGTGGCACCGCTATCCCCCTCAGCTGCGAGGGCTCTTCGACAGTGTGTCCCTCCTTCCTCCCGGGCTTCGGCACCACTGTAGTAAAGCTTGTTTGTACGGGAAGAAGGAGGCGGTAACCGGAGAACATTCAAAATGTTTAATAAAAATATAAACACAAAATGGCTGCGGCAGCCCCTCGCGGTCGACTGCAACCTACACACAAACACAACATGAAAATAAAAATCTGCAGCCCCTCACGGACGACTGCAGCGGACACATAACATAACGTAAATAAAATACAACATAAAATCCAGGCCTGGTCCTCTCTCGTCCCTCACTGTCGTCGTTCCTCCTTTATACTCCCTCACTCCTCCGCGAGGGCCGAGTTATGATGCTCACGTGCCCACTGTTTCGATGGTGGACAGGGGTCAGCATGGGCAACAAACTGTGATGCACTGTGTATTCTGACACCTTTCTATCAGAATCAGAATTAACTTCTTGAGCAATTTGAGCTACAGTAGCTCGTCTGTTTGATCGGACCACACGTGCTAGCCTTCGCTCCCCACGTGCATCAGTGACCCTTGGCCGCCCATAACCTTGTTGCCGGTTCACCAGTCAAATTTGGAGATGCTCTGACCCAGTCGTCTTGCCATCACAATTTGGCCCTTGTCAAACTCGCTCAAATCCTTAAGCTTGCCCAGTTTTCCTGCTTTTAAAACATGCACAAAATGTTCACTTGCTGCCTAATATATCCCACCGACTAACAGGTGCCATGATAAAAAGATAATTATTATGAATTGTATTCACTTCACCTTCACCTTCACCTTCATAATGTTATGCCTGATTTTTGTATATGTTAGAGATGCACCAATGTATCGGCCATTAATCAGCATCGGCCAATATACACTCACCTAAAGGATTATTAGGAACTAATACTGTGTTTGACCCCTTTCGCCTTCAGAACTGCCTTAATTCTACGTGGCATTGATTCAACATGGTGCTGAAAGCATTCTTTAGAAATGTTGGCCCATATTGATAGGATAGCATCTTGCAGTTGATGGAGATTTGTGGGATGCACATCCAGGGCACGAAGCTCCCGTTCCATCACATTCCAAAGATGCTCTATTGGGTTGAGATCTGGTGACTGTGGGGGCCATTTTAGTACAGTGAACTCATTGTCATGTTCAAGAAACTAATTTTAAATGATTCAAGCTTTGTGACATGGTGCATTATCCTGCTGGAAGTAGCCATCAGAGGATGGGTACATGGTGGTCATAAAGGGATGGGCATGGTCAGAAACAATGCTCAGGTAGGCCGTGGCATTTAAATGATGCCCAATTGGCACTAAGGGGCCTAAAGTGTGCCAAGAAAACATCCCCCACACCATTACACCACCACCACCAGCCTGCACAGTGGTAACAAGGCATGATGGATCCATGTTCTCATTCTGTTTACGCCACATTCTGACTCTACCATCTGAATGTCTCAACAGAAATCGAGACTCATCAGACCAGGCAACATTTTCCAGTCTTCAACTGTCCAATTTTGGTGAGCTTGTGCAAATTGTAGCCTCTTTTTCCTATTTGTAGTGGAGATGAGTGGTACCCGGTGGGGTCTTCTGCTGTTGTAGCCCATCCGCCTCAAGGTTGTGCGTGTTGTGGCTTCACAAATGCTTTGCTGCATACCTCGGTTGTAACGAGTGGTTATTTCAGTCAAAGTTGCACTTCTATCAGCTTGAATCAGTCGGCCCATTCTCCTCTGACCTCTAGCATCAACAAGGCATTTTCGCCCACAGGACTGCCGCATACTGGATGTTTTTTCCCTTTTCACACCATTCTTTGTAAACCCTAGAAATGGTTGTGCGTGAAAATCCCAGTAACTGAGCAGATTGTGAAATACTCAGACCGGCCCGTCTGGCACCAACAACCATGCCACGCTCAAAATGGCTTAAATCACCTTTCTTTCCCATTCTGACATTCAGTTTGGAGTTCAGGAGATTGTCTTGACCAGGACCACACCCCTAAATGCATTGAAGCAACTGCCATGTGATTGGTTGATTAGATAAATGCATTAATGAGAAATTGAACAGGTGTTCCTAATAATCCTTTAGGTGATTGTAAGATTATTCAGAAATTCTCTTTTTGTGATCCACAGAAGAGATTAAATCATACAAGTTTAGAACCCGGTGAGAGTGACTATAATGATATAATTTTATTTTTTGTGAGAGCTGGATTTGACCATTAATTTAAATCCTTTCACTGAAAATGCATGAAAAGATATGAAGAGGAAGTAAGAAAATGAGTGGCAACTTTAAAGCTTTTACTCATAAAAGGATTAAATTGGTCACTTAAGACTTTCCATTGCCCATCACTCAGCCTAAGATCCATCCCTCTGGCCATTTGTAATGAAAACACCTGTACAAAGGAGCACTGTGACAAGAGGCGATTGCATGTGTGTGCACCTCTTGCACACTCTGTGACCAGGAAATTGAATGGAAGAATAAAATGGTCCAAAGTACAGGTGCATCTTAGGACTTTCACTCAAGATGCATTGCATGCATTTGTGTTACATTTTTTCAAATGTTGGATGATATGAAAGGGGACCTATTGTGCCCCCATTTACAAGATGTAAAATAACTCTCTGAAGTCCCCAGAGTGTGTATGTGAAGTTTTAGCTCAGAATACTGTCACGAGGTGACAAAGTTGAGGTGGAACTATGTTTCGCTAAAGTTATGTTCCCCCCCGGAGCGATGTCATTGTAACACCGGGCCGGTTCCGGCTGTGTATCTGTCACTATAACAACGGCGGTTAATGACAGATAATCTTCAGGTGTGGGGGATTTACGCTGGGATGTGTGACGAGGCCGCGTAGGCAAATGGAGTGGATAAAAGGAAAGTGAAGAGACAGTTGGAAAAAAGTTCTTCCCCGGAGAGAAGTCGTTTCTTTGGTGTTGCTAATTGTGGAGGCATCTGGAGAGTGTGTGAGGGCTCGGCTGTATTGAGGGTGAAATGGCAGTTGTGTGAACACACAACGGCCCCTCATGTGATGTCTGCCTGAAAGAGAGACACCTATTAGACATACCTCCGTCTACCTTATAGTACACTCCAGCCATAAGCCCTTGTCTCGGTACTGAGGAAAAGCATGTCCGTACTTGAGTTACTTACTTTGTCTGTTTAGCAGAAGAATTCCTCCGCTGCAGCCCTCCTGGCTATCAGCTCCCGTACCGGCTACTCCCCGGTTGTCGACGGTTCCACTTACTGGGATACTCACCTGTCTGTCCAAGGAAAGGTCCTCCTCGACCACGAGACCTTGTCCCGCTCTGCGTTTCAAGAAGGTATATGTACCGGGATACTCACCTGCCGGTTCAAAGAGAGACTCTCCTCGATCACGAGACCCTGTCCTTCTCTACACCTTAAGAAGGTATACTTACCGGGATACTCACCTGCCGGTTCAAGGAAAGACTCTCCTCGATTACGAGACCCTGTCCTGCTCTACGTCTAAGGAGTGTTGGGAGGAGCTATTCCGGAACAGACCAGTTCGAGCAGCCTTGACATCGGAAGGCCGGGAGTGGGATCGGGTTGAAGCCGATTGTCGTCGGGTCTGCCTGGTTGAGTCACAGGGGCACCGCGAAAGCATCGGGAGGGTGGCTTGTCACTATGCTTTGTCTATTCCAGCTCGGAGTGAGGCTGTGGTCCGGGCCAGGCTGCCCCCTCGACTCTATAGCCCGGAGGAGTGGGTCTTGGTGGAACCCCATTCGGATTGTTTGAAGGTGGAAGTCGCCCGGGGATTGGCGTCTGCCCGGAGAGGCTGAGTCAAAGTAAGGAACATGAATCCCTTCCCTGTCCACTTATACCGTCACCAGCGTCTAGCCCGAGTTACCTCAGTGAATTCACAGCAAGTTCGAGAGCAGGGAGAGGTCAAATTCAGTCGGGTGAGCTCGACAGTGGTAGAGGTGGCCCTGGTACAGGCGGGTCAGTATGTGGAGGAAACCGGGGAGGAAATACCGAGTCTCTATGGGGAGAGGGACTAGAAGATGATCAGACTAAACAGCTCCGGGTTTTCTTGTCGAGATGGCAGCATTTGTTTGCCACCCATGACGAAGACTACGGTCACACGGATGCATTCAAACATCAGATCCCGACCGAAGATGCCGCCCCTAGTAGAGAGCGCTACCGGCCAGTGCCCCCGACCTTATATTCCGAGATCCGCACCCTCCTGCGGGGGATGCAGGATAAGGGAATCATCCGTGAGAGTAGTTGTCCCTGGGCCGCACCAATTGTTTTGGTGCGGAAGAAGACTGGCTCGTGGAGGTTTTGTGTGGATTATCGGAAGTTAAATCAAGTGACTAAGAGAGATGCTTTCCCGTTACCCCGAGTGGAGGACTCCCTCACTAGCCTTACACAAGCGGCCTGGTACTCTACTCTCGATCTAGCCAGTGGGCATTGGCAGGTGCAGGTGCAGGTGGACGAGCGGGACAGGGAGAAGACTGCGTTTACCACCCCCTTTGGGCTCTATGAGTGGGACCGGATGCCGTTCGGCCTGTGCAACGCTCCAGCCACTTTCCAATGGCTGATGCAGCGTTGCTTGGGCGGCCAGCTGATGGAGACCACTCTAGTCTACTTGGATGACGTGATTATCTACTCCCCTGATTTCGGGTCCCACCTTCAACATCTAGAGCAAATCTTCCTCTCCTTGGAGAGATATGGATTGAAGCTCCAGCCGGACAAATGCCAACTTTTCCGGAAGGAGGTAAAGTTCTTGGGCCACATCGTAAGTGCGGCGGGGATCTCTGTTGACCCGGAAAAGTTATCAGCCGTCCAGGGGTGGACCACGCCTAAGACCGTGCGTCAGGTCAGATCCTTTCTGGGCTTTGTAGGCTACTACAGGCGGTTAATAAAAGACTTTTCAAATATCACCAAGCCCATAAATCAGCTGCTGGGGGGCACTGGATGGTTCCGGGGCCGGGGGTCTCCTCCAATCCAGTGGGATTCAGCATGCGAGATTGCCTTCCAGCAACTCAAACAGGAGTTGCTACAAGCCCCGATTCTAGCCTACGCCGACTTCACTCAACCGTTTGTTCTTTACACCGACGCCAGCAATCTGGGTCTGGGAGCTGTATTGGCTCAGAAACAGTAGGGGGGAGAGAGAGTTACTGCATATGCCAGTCGAAGCTTACATCCGATGGAGAAAAATGATGCCAATTACAGTTCTTTCAAGCTCGAGTTGCTGGCTATGAAATGGGCGCTAAGTGAGAAGTTTAAGGACTATCTGTGGGGAGCGAAGGTACTCGTCGTGACTGATAATAATCCGTTGGTGCATCTACAAACCGCCAAGCTGGGGGCGGTTGAGCAGAGGTGGGTGGCACAACTGGCCAATTTTGATTACCAGCTTCAGTATCGTCCAGGGAAAGAACACATTAACGCAGATGTACTGTCTACGCTCCCTGAAGCGAGACCGGTGGGTCAAACACCAACACTGAGTGAGGGGTGCGAGGAGGGACTGATGGTGGGCATTGTGGAGGCACTGGGTCAATCGCCAGTCGAGCCCCCCGTAAATTGGGGATGGGACCCACAGCGTTGGAGGATGTGGCAGGGGGAGGACGAGGATTTGAGGTTGGTGCGAACTTGGTTGAGGCAAGGAACGTGGCCCGAGGGTGCGGAACGTCGGGCCCAGACACGGACGGTGCGGGGGTTGCTGGGACAGAAAGAAAGGCTCTTCCTGAAAGAGGGAGTGGTTTGTAGGTCCCTCCAGGACCCAACAGTGGGCGATAAGATCTGCCAAGTGGTGGTCCCCGAGAGGCAATGTCATTCCCTGTTGCAGGCCTATCACACCAAACTGGGGCACCAAGGGCAAGAGAGGACGATATCTCTGTTACGACGACACTTTTATTGGCCTGGGATGGAGGGGACCACGAGGGTTTATCTCCAGGGGTGCCCACGTTGCATGCTTTTTAAGGCAAGGAAGGAGGTGCGGGCCCCGTTGGTTCCGATCCGAGCCAAGGCACCACTGCATATTATAGCCATGGACTACCTGACGCTGGGCCGGCCGGTAGATCGTATACAGAATATCCTTGTAGTAACCGACCTATTCACGAAGTACGCTTGGGCCATTCCAACTTTGGATCCAATCGCTATCACCACCGCTAACGCCTTGTGGAAGGCCGTAATCCAGCCATTCGGGTGTCCCGAAATATTCCATTCGGATCAAAGACCTAATTTCGAGTCCCGGGTGATTCACGAGCTGTGTCAGTTGTACGGATGTAAGAAGACCCATACAACCCCATATCACCCCCAAGGGAATGGAGGGTGTGAGAGATTTAATCAGATGCTGTTGAGCTTATTGGGGACCCTGGAGGGGGAGCAGCAGGGCCATTGGGTAGATAAACTCCCTGTGTTGGTTCAGGCGTATAACAATAGTGTGCATAGCACCACCGGGTATGCCCCGACCTATCTGATGTTCGGGAGACATGTGATGCTACCTACCGACCTGCTATTGGGGGCTACTATAGCAGAAGAGGGGGGCAGCTTAACGAAGTGGGTGACAGGGCACCATCAGCGTCTCCATGCCGCTTACGTACAGGTCTCGGACCGGATAAACCAAGCGGCTGTGAAGAATAAGAGGCTGTATGACCGGACGGCTCGGGAGGCACCGCTACTGCCAAGAGAGAGGGTTCTGGTAAGGGATAACCGTCGCCAGGGGAAGGGAAAGCTGAGTGACTGGTGGGAGCCTCAGCCATATGTGATTCAACGGCAGCCACACCCAGACCAACCTGTATACGCTATTCGTCCTGAAGGGAGAGTTGGCCCAGAGCGGGTGTTACACCGAAATCTGATTCGCCCTTGTCCTAACTACCCTAAACCAGTGGCAGGAAATCCCCAGATCGAGACGACGTTGATGCCCTCATTGGTAGGATGGGCAATGGTCCCAAGGGGACTGGGCATAGAGCCACGTCAAGTAGACCCTATCTCTCCAACAAGACGGTCCCGGCGGGATAACCGAGGCCAGCCCCCGGTGAGGTATGGAGACTGGGTTACCGGATCCCGTTCTAGGGACTAGAACGTTTTAGCGGGGGGGGGGGGGGGGGGTGGTATGTAACGAGGTGACAAAGTTGAGGCGGAACTAAGTTCCGCTAAAGTTATGTTCCCCCCCGTAGCGATGTCATTGTAACACCTGGCCGGTTCCGGCTGTGTATCTGTCACTATAACACTGGCAGTTAATGACTTATAATCTTCAGGTGTGGGGGATTTACGCTGGGATGTGAGACGAGGCCGCGTAGGCAAATGGAGTGGATAAAAGGAAAGTGAAGAGACAGTTGGAAAAAAGTTCTTCCCCGGAGAGAAGTCGTTTCTTTGGTGTAGCTGATTGTGGAGGCATCTGGAGAGTGTGTGAGGGCTCAGCTGTATTGAGGGTGAAACGGCGGTTGTGTGAACACGTTGGGAAGAAGTCAAAGGCTGGAAGAGGAGTGAGTTCTGGAGATCGAGTGAAGACTGGAGAGCGCCATCATCAGCAGAAGGGAGATAAGTATTATGAGTATCGGATCTTATTGAATGCATGCACCTGCACCTGCACTGAGCTGGATATAGAAGTTGTGAAGTGTATTGATCATGAGCGTAATTGTCACTTGAGAGTGTTTGGATCGAGTTATCGCTGAACTTTTGCTTTCTCTTCTTCTGAGTGTGAGTGACTGTCGAGGAAGCTTTGTCCACCGTGCCCGTGAGAAGGCATCCTAATCCCCTTGTTATTTGATGATAACTGATTCAGTACGACAGTGATCAACGGGTGAGTGCTAGCCTTATTGCACTGAGAGAGAGAGTGGATATGCAGTGCCTGAATTGATGTGTCACACAGTATTGAGTTGAAGTGAGGTTGCAGTGTGTGGGGATTATATACATTGACTGCCGTGTGCTCCCCATTTTCTATTTCCATCCGCTGTCACTGAAGAGGGATTTCAGATGTTGAATGTGAATATCTCATCTATGCATGTGTGGGAAGAATACCCGTACTTGTATGACCTACTCTGTCTGCTCAATAGAAGAATCTCTCTGTCAGTATTTCTGTATGTGATGTCTGCCTGAAGGAGAGACACCTATTGGACATACCTCCTTCTGCTTTATAGTACACCCCAGCTGTAAGCCCTTGCCTCTGCATTGAGGAAAAGCATGCATGTATTTGTATAACGTACTCTGTCTGTTCAATAGGGCATTCTTCCGCCAACGGCCCCTCATATGATGTCTGCCTGAAAGAGAGACACCTATTGGACATACCTCCGTCTGCTTTATAGTACACTCCAGCCGTAAGCCCTTGTCTCTGTACGGCGGAAAAGCATGCATGTATTTGTATAACATACTCTGTCTATTCAATAGAGCATTTCTCCGCCAACGGCCCCTTATGTGATGTCTGCCTGAAAGAGAGACACCTACTGGACATGCCTCCGTCTGCTTTATAGTACACTCCAGCCGTAAGCCCTTGTCTCGGTACTGAGGAAAAGCATGTTCGTACTTGAGTTACTTTCTTTGTCTGTTTAGCAGAAGAATTCCTCCGCTGCAGCCCTCCTGGCTATCAGCTCCCGTACCGGCTACGCCCCGGTTGTCGACGGTTCCACTTACCGGGATACTCACCTGTCTTTTCAAGGAAAGGTCCTCCTCGACCACGAGACCTTGTCCCGCTCTGCGTTTCAAGAAGGTATATGTACCGGGATACTCACCTGCCGGTTCAAAGAGAGACTCTCCTCGATCACGAGACCCTGTCCTCATCTACGTCTTAAGAAGGTATACTTACCGGGATACTCACCTGCCGGTTCAAGGAAAGACTCTCCTCGATTACGAGACCCTGTCCTGCTCTACTTCTTAAGAAGGTCTACTTACCTGGATGCCCGCCTGCTTGTCGGGCCGGTGACCGACTTCCTCCTCCCCTAGTCGTCACGTCCTGGCACGAGTTGCCTCGAAGAAATCCACGTCTTCCTTGGGGTCCGAGGTGCAGTCTCCGCACCTGTTCGGTGGACCCAGAGGTTCCATTAGGACTTTTAAACTAATTTTATTCAATAAAACTTGTCAAACTTTATCCACTGTCTGTCTGGTCTTTGGCACGCTCCTCGAGGTGGTCCTGAGTCCAGGAGTGGGTGCAGTCTGGCTTGACCCCCCCGACCTGTGACAATACCCCACAGATAATTTTTTATAGCATGTTAAAATTGCCCCTTTTTGGGGGTGAGCAAAAACGCACCATTTTGTGTGTGTCCCTTTAAATGCAAATGAGCTGCTGCTCCCGCCCTCGGTTCAGACAAGGGCAGAGCTTCTAGAACTTGCGCTCCGTCATGACAGCAATAACAAAACATCACACTCTCACAATTGTGTAACAAGACTAGTTATAGGTTCTCTGTATAAGCAGTATCATGTAATAAACATACCTGTACTCCTGTAGTGAACATGAAACGTCTTCATTGATATCTGAGTACCATCAGACCATCAGGTCAGCAGTTTTGCGTTTATCTGGCCTCTTGATTGGCTGCTCTGTTCTGATGTGCTGGCCTTTGCACTATTACAAGCCTGATATCTTTACAGAAAACAGACCCGTTTTAAAAGTCAGTCATCTGATTGTACTGTGCATAATAAGACGGTGAGCACGGCACGATAAAAATAACAACATAGCTGGTCTCATGGTGCCATCGCATGTTATCACAAACTTTATAAGTCACACATGTGATTATGAGCTTGACAAATTCAAAGGCAATTTGGAAAACAAATGATACTTACTTCTTCTGGAGGTATAGCTGGGAACTGTGAACTTGCTGTGAACTCGATCAGAGCGGTTCTACATTAAAAAGGACAGTGTCTGTCAACATTCGTGAGTGGGACCTGTGGCTGAAAACAGGTAGTTGGGAGACACTACTTATGATTTATGGGGAATAAAGGAACACGCCAACTTTTTGGGACTTTGGCTTCTTAACTGTATTCCCCAGAGTTAGATAAGTCCATACATACCATTCTCATCTCCGTGCGTGCCATAACTCTGACGCAACCACCGCTAGCCTAGCTTAGCACAAAGACAGGAGGTACATGGCTCCAGCTAGCCTACTGCTCAATAAGTGACAAAATAACGCCAACATTTTCCTATTTACATGTTGTGATGTGTATAGTCACAGCGTGTACAAATAACAAGGTTACATGAGACACAGCCATCTTATAACGCAGGGGTTCCCAAACTTTTCCATGACAAGGCCCCCCAAATTCCACCAGGTTCTGGCCAAGGCCCCCCTTTTGCACGGTGTTATTGAACCCATCAACAAAACTACACCAAATGTAAATAAATAAATAAAACACCTAGGTGAACATCCATTGAACTTTATTAGTGTTGCATTAATAACATTTGTATGTCAGATCTTCATATATGGTAAAGTAATTTCAATATCTTCAAATTTGGTACAGTAATTTCAACATTTAACATTGTATCTGTGTGTGTCAGTAAATGTAAAAAGAAAAATCTTAAAGAGAGGGTGTGTGTGTGTGTGTGTGTGTGTGTGTGTGTGTGTGTGTGTGTGTGTGTGTGTGTGTGTGTGTGTGTGTGTGTGTGTGTGTGAGTGTGAGTGTGAGAGAGAGAGAGAATTAATGGGATGGGTGGGCCTGGTGGCTCCTACACAGTTTGTCAAGTCTGGGCATTATGTCTGTCAGTGCAACACGCATGTCACTCTCCACATTTAGACGTGCTCTGTGTTTTGTTTTAAGTACTTTTAAAGCTGAAAAGCCAGACTCAGACAAATAAGTGGTTGCAAAAGGAAGAAGGCATTTCAGAGCACTCTCAGCTAGGATGGGGAAGTCTTTTCTTACATACATCCAGTAGTTAGAGAGGGAAAGAGACTCAAACTTCATTTTTAAGTCCCAGGAAGAAATCATCTCAATCAGCTCCTCCTGTGATTTTAAGTCCAGACAAGAGCCTACATCAGGGGCAAATGGGTTTCTTACCCAGTTTAGTTGGGTGCTGTCAAGGTCAGGGAAATATTCTCTGAAATATCCCTGGAGGTGCTCCAGGTGGGATTGTATCAGCGGAGAAATGGTGTCCAACTCACCCCCAGATGACAGCAGCTCTTGGTGTAATAGTGGGAACATTTCTGTAATTCCCTCCTTGAGCTTGCTTGACCACAGCGTAATCTTCAGAGAAAAAGCAAGCACTTTGTCTTGCATATGGACTATGTATGTGTCACGCCCTTGCATGCTTTGGTTAAGCACATTCAGATGACAAAAAATGTCAGCCATATATGCAAGTTTGAGAATCCAGGCTGCATTTTTAAAACGGTCGGCCAGCTGATGTTTTTCAGACAAGAGAAACTCTGCAATCTCCCTCCGCAACTCATACACGCGGTTCAAAACTGCCCCCCGTGAAAGCCAGCGTACGTTTGAGTGAAGCAGCAATCCATCAAAACGGGCTCCCATTTCTTTACACAGAAGAGCAAACAGTCTGTGTTTTAAGGGGCGTGCTTTAATGAAGTTTACTACGTGTATTATGTCCTGTAGTACCAGATTAAGCTCATCATCCAACCGTTTAGCCACCAGAGCTTCTCGATGGAGCATACAGTGCGTGAACGCCGCATTCGGGGCCTTCTGTTTGATGAGAGCCGTCACCCCACTGTTCTTCCCAGTCATAGCCGCGGCCCCGTCAGTACACACACCCACGCAACGATTCCAGTCAAGTCCATTTGAATCAATATATTCGTCCACCACTTGAAAAATCTCTTTCCCGGTGGTTCTGCTTTCAAGTTCTTTACAAAACAGTAATTCCTCAACGAACATTTCTTGGGAAATTAATCGTATGTACACAAGTAACTCGGCAGCGTTAGCCACATCCGTACTTTCATCAAGCTGCAGTGCAAAACATTCGCTAGCTCTCACCTGGTCCAGCAGTTGAGCAGACACATCCTCAGCCATGTCTCCAATACGTCTGCTCACAGTGTTATCAGAGAGTGGTACAGCGTCAATTTTCTTGGCAGCATCCTCACCCAGTAACTCTTTAACAATGTCTTTGGTAGCTGGTAGTAAGCAAATCTTCCCCAATTGTGTGCGGCTTCTTAGCTCGCGCAATGTGAAAGGAGGCCAAAAATGATGCCCTCAATGCTCTCTCAGGAACGGTAGCTTGCCGCACGAATGTTGCTGACTGCCTGTTCAAATGTTCTTCCTTTCTTTTAAAAAAGTCTATTGGTTTTTCGGCCTCTGCTGGATGCTTCTGGTTCAGGTGACGTTGAAGTTTTGATGGTTTTAAGCATTCGTTGGAGAGGATCTCGGAGCAAAGAACGCATTTGGGGCACTCGTGTCCATTTTTCGTGGCGCAGGTAAATCCATACTTTATGTACGCTGCCTCATACCTACGGGTCTTACTCGGCCAGGAGTTTGTTTTCTGATTTTTTTTATCTGAGGTTTCGATAGCTGGCTCGTCAGGTTTTTTTCCTTTTTAAAAATCGATCCATTTTGATAAAGTTTTGACATAGAGCTAGCCAGCTTATTAACGTTTAATTAATAGCTTAAACACTGAGCACTGGTGGTTGTTACCAAGGCAACACTGACAGATAACGTGATGTTGTACCCAGCCAATCAGAAAGATTAGCATTAAAAGTTTAATGTTCAGATATCAACAAATTATTATAATGCTATTTCATAAAAATACTCATAATAATATAAATATTTATATATAATTTTTTTTTTTTTTTTTTTTTTTTGCTTTTTTCTTCCAACTTGCTGCGGCCCCCCTGGCGACTCCTGGCGGCCCCCACTTTGAATACATACTGAGTATACATACTGAGGACTATATTCTCAGAAGGCGCAGCACTGCTCTACTTCTGGGGAGTGATTTGCTCGCAGCACCTGAGAAACAGCGTTGTTACTTCCGTCAACAAAACCAGCGTGATTAGGTAGCTGTTTTTGCACAATGAACCCACAGACAAAAATTAAAACTGCCTATCTCCAATTCATTAGCAAGGTAAATGCTACAGTCCAGAGAATTACCTCTAGCACCGCTAATTTGTTACTGTGACAGAGCACGTTTGTGACAACCTAATACTAACATTACAGGGGATACATGGAGCATGGGAAAAACTGCAATACAGTAGTGACCACCCTATTCATGTAACAGTGTCACAAAAGTTACATTAGATCTAGCTAATGGTACTGTTACAGTAGGCTAGTCATCTAACAACATAACAGAGCCACGGGTGATCTGCTTTGTCCCGTCTGTACTATCGATGGGATGGCCGTATCCTTGAGCACACATTTCATGGTCCGTGTGACAAATTAAATTTTTTTCAAAATAGTCCTCCTCTGTGAAATTTTCAGAGCAAACGCAATGGTGCTTGATGATACACTCTTAAAAATGATGTGTTAAAAATGAACACAAAATATGTGTAAAAGGATTCGTAACACATGTTGTGTTACTAAAGACACATGATGTGTAAATATTTTGTTCAACTGTTTACAGAATTACTGTGTAAAACACATTAGTAGTACATGATTATATAAAAGGCATATTTTCTGTTGCAAATACTCAACGGGCGGTGTCAAGTTTAACTATTTTATTTATTTATCATGTTGCAAATGTGAATAAAGCATTTTAACTCGCTGGGGAAAAACAATTGATGGGACCGTGGCGTTCTTTTCCAACCGACGCTTAGCCTGCCGTCAGAAATGCGTCGGTCTGCCTCAGGTGAGTGAATTAAATTAAACATGTAAAATAGTAAATATTTCTCCACCTAACATGAGAAAGATTTGTGTTAATTGTCCAGGAACATTATTTTGTTTGTTTTAACCGTTGTTATGCCTTTTCCATGTTCCGTTGCCGAGTGTTTTAGTCTTGACGTTAAGCGTAAATAGGCCAGCGAGCTCTCTCGTTTTGCAAATGTATTTATTGGGTATGATTGTTAACAATTGTTTTAAAAAACATACTTAAAGGTTAATATACATGGCACCATAAGTTTGAGCTCCTAACATGTATTTTACCAAATACTATGTGGTAGTTAAAACGGCGTTGTGGCGACGAGTGTTGTGTTAGTTTAAAAAGCGCGCCACGTTGTGCTAAGTTAACGTTACCTGGCTAGTCACTGACTGTTTATAATTGTATTGATATACAATGATATATGTATTGATAACGGGATGAATACATTTAACGTTTACATTTTATCATTGTATTAAATAATGACTCTTGTATGAGTATGACATTATAATATGGTGTTATATCTTTTATCTAGGAAATGGAAGACGAGGATCAAATCACGACGCTTACTCTAACAATTTTACACCGAGTTCTCGCGACTGTCTTCATAGACGGGAAGGAAACATGGAGAAAACGATTTACAGTTGGAAGTGTTGGAGAACTTATTAACTCAGCCACAACTGAGCTCTATCAACAAGTGTCTATTGATCGAATACTGAGATTTGACCCAGATTTTCAAGAATTTATTGACCTTGATGTTAATTCAGAAGTGAAAGAGCTTGACAAATTCCAAATATATTGTACTGCTAGAGCCACCCAGGATCCATTAGAAGGAAGAGTTGAGTCATTACTGGTGAGCCATGTTTTAAATATTAAATTAACATAAAATAACATAAAATAATACTTGAATGTTTTCTTTTTTTTTCTCAGTCTCATTCAACAGATGTAAGCCAGACTGTCACCACAACGGGTCTGCTGACACTGCTCAAGGAAAAGGCCCCTTCAATCTTAAGAGAACATGAAGACACAAAGACACTGTCAATTTCTTCGAGAAAGTTACTGACCTTGTAGAAAATCATGGATTGTGAGTATATAATTGTTTAACAGCTTTGCACTTTCAAGTTATTAATTGGACTGGGGAGCCTTAACTTGTTTGTGCCATGGCACAATGTCTCTCCTGGTTTCCACATCAGCGCTATTTGATCTGATATCCGTAGTCTAAAGCAGAGAATTCTGTCCTGAATTTGAATGCTTCCCACTAGATCTCTCGCAGCGATGTTATTAGAGGGATAGTTCACCCAAAAATGAAAATTCTGTAATTTACTTTCACTCAAGTTGTTCCAAACCTGTATGAGTTTCTTTGTTCTGCTGAACATAAAAGAAGATATTTAGAAGAATGTTTTTAACCAAGTAGATAGAGCATGTAGTTCACAAACGACATCACCTTTTTTTTTTTTTGCTGATGGAGTTTTATTTACTGTTGGTTACAAGGTTATCAATACCACCATCATTAGCTTAAACAACTTGGTGGAAACACACCTAATTCGTTTTTGTTTTCTTTTGCAAACTTTGTAAAGATTTACTTTACATTTGGATGGAAACCCAGCTAATGTTTGTTTATAACATGTCTATGCTTTTATTGCCCCTTTTTTAGTTATCCATCTGGTACAGAAAAGCTGGCACTAGCAAGGGAGATTGTGTCACTGTTCCCTTCATTAAGGATTAAAGTCCCATTTGGTGAAAATGAAGGACATGTAAGGATGTTTTCACATTATTAATTTATGAATATGAAATTACTTGGCAGTGCGTATTAGGGATGTCAATTTACACAAATTTCCATGATCGATTGTCATTTAAATTAACGATTAATCGTTAGCCTTAACACTGCAGTATGCATCTACAGCAGTGGCTTATAGCCGACCGCATGACAGAGTGTGCAAACGCTGCTCAAGACACCATGTACCTCACCAAACCAATGGGAAGGGTTTTTAGTCTAAATAAAGGGCTATAGGATTGTAAAATGAATCAATGTGATTGATAATTTAATTAAATTACTTATTTAATAATCAAATATGAGTAATACAACGTGTCACCAACTCCACCTCAGATGTGTGCTCTTCAGAATGTGTGGACGCGCTCTAACTGAAACAACGCACTGAAAACGCCAACTAGACCCAGTAAATTCACAACAATGTATTACAATATTGTTCTCTTTTTAATGATGTGTAACATGACAGTCCCAATCATAGTCATTATAAGTTGTGCATTGCTGTTGGAGCTGCATGCGTTGACGCTGATCACCGACACGCTTCACTACTGCATTAATTCTTAACCAGATGCATCCTATATGAGATTAAAAAATCCGCTATAGATAGGCCCACACAAAATAAACACAATATTACAACTTACATTTGCACAGAGCAAAAGGCTGTGAATGCACATGCAAACTTGTAGTCAAGATGAAGGTGTAACTCTAGCTGTAAAATGGTCCAAAACAGAGCTCTGGCGCGCTCGCATCATTAAGCCTTTTTTATACTTTCGTCTGGCTCTGCAGCGCTTGTCCGCTTGGCACTCTGCGATGACATCATTTTTGCCTCGCGCAGACCCTTTTTACAGTCTAGTGCGGATGCGTCGAGTATAAACAAGGCTTTACTCCTCGTGTTTGATTTACATGTTTCGCGGTTGAGCAGCACGCGCATGTCTCTGATTAAGCGATGATCGATAGGTTTTATCGATTAAATGTATTATCGACAATTAATCGATCATCGATTAATCATTAACATCCCTAGTGTGTATACAAACTGCAAAAGTATATTTGAGTCCAACTTTTTATTTGTCCATTTCTCATGTCAGGATAATTTTTTTGATGGGCCATCACATAGTGGATTTATAGAAATGAGACTACGGAACATCAGACGGAAACTTCAACAGAGCCAGCTGATCTACAATTTGAAACAACGTCTTTCTATAGAATAACCTTCTCTGCCAATTACTGATGAAACAGTGCCCAGTGAGTTGTTCACCCTGATAAAAAGGATGTGACCCTCACCAGAGAATTCATCGCCAATAAAGACTGCAATTGACCAAACCTTCAGCTACCGAAGGAGATGGATAACAGCAAAATCGCCAACAGTTGGTCAGATCTTCAAGGAATATCCCAGATTTCTGGACATGCCAGCCTTGGTAATACATGTTTAACTAAGCTGTTGAGAACTTTACACAAAGGTTGTTTCATAATTTGTTAAAGCAGCACTAGGTAACTTTTCAACCTTCATAATATATTTTCAAGACTCTTGTGATGATACATCGACTTACAATAGGTTGAATGGCACATCTGCCATAGCCTGACGGGGTCTGTATCGTTTTTAATCGCACTTTTAAACTTCGGGTTTCGGGTAGTAACCCGAGAAAAAAAAGAACTACAAAATTCGACTGCTTTACGGCATATACGTCACTTCCTTAAATTCGGACGTGCGAGGGTTAGGGTTAGCCTATGTCTAAACGGCGTGTACAAGTTTGGTAGGGGCTACATTCTCGCAAGTATTGTTTGATGAGGAGTTTTTTTGTGTGAAAAATGATGCAAAGTCGTCAGCTGTAAGAGTTGTTGAAGGAGGGGGGTGGGGGGGGGGCAAAGGAGCGAAGAGAACGTTCTGAAAAGTGCACGAGAGTCAGAGCAGTTGTGGATTTTGTGGATAATATTTCTGTTTTATGCACTGCAGGTGGACATTGAATTTTCCAAGATGACAGATGGGAAAGAAGACATGTTTATCAAGAAATGGGAGGGGACGATAATCCCAAAACTCAAGGAACTAGCATCCTTTGAGAACAAAATGGACATCAGACACTTACTGGAGAAAGCTGACAATCAGCAGGATGGTACGATTTTCTTCATTTATTTCTGTGGCATGTGCACACATTTCTAAATGTGGTTTATGTGACAATGACATTTAAAGGTCCCGTTCTTCGTGTGTTTTTGAAGCTTTGATTGTGTTAACAGTGTGCAATATAACATGTGTTCATGTTTCGCGTGTAAAAAAAACAGTATTTTTCACACAATTTACTTATCTGTATACCGCTGTTTTCACTCTCCTAAAAACGGGCTGACGAGTTCCTTGTTCTATGAAGTCCCTCCTTCAGAAATACGTAACGAGTTCTGATTGTGCCAGCGGTTCCTGTGTTGTGATTCGACAGCAGCTTAGCGCACATGGCACGGTTCCTGTGTTGTGATTCGACAGCAGCTTAGCGCAAGTTGTACAGAAAGGTCACGCCTCTTAACGGGAGATGTATGTGGCTATGTGCTCAATTTCAATTTCAACACACTTTATTTGTCCCCAAGGGGCAATTAACAAGGCCACGTAGAGTAACACACAATCACTATGCATAAAAGAATCATACAATAACAAATAACACAGTGTGCACGAGTGCAAATATATTAAAACAAGTCCAACCATATATAAAAGAAATAAATACGTGAATAAATATATCCCAAAAAAAAAAAATTTCACTGCAAGGTGAACTTGATGGTGCTTAAAGACGGCTGTAAATTTAAAAGCTGCACCGATTTTGGAACAAAGTTTGCCCTCCTCCTTTGTGTCCTACAGCCCGGACAACGAAGACGTCGCCCCGAGGGAAGCCACTCAAAAACAGAAGCAAGGACATGTGATGGATCTTGTAGAATCCTGCAGGACAACCTCAGTGTTTGCTGATCACTTATAATAGAAAGGGTCCTAATAGGAAGTCCGATAATTTTTTAACAGACTTTTACCGTGCGCTCCAAGCGATTTCTGTTTTGAAGGCTGATGGATGGAGTGAAACCAGCAGACGATAGAAAATGTAATGACACTTTCGATGTAGGAGTAGTAGAACATAGTAAGAATGCTCTTACTAATCCCAAAGGAATTGAGCTTTCTTAAGAGATACTGCCGCTGATGGCATTTTTTCAATATCTCTTCTGTGTTCGAGGTGAATTTCAGCATATTATAAAAAATTGTGCCCAGGTACTTATACTCCTCGACGATCTCTATGGGCTTTCCATGAATCACAGTGGTGACTGCCATAGCCATCTGCCTCTGCTTGTTGGAAAAAGTTACCACCATCTCTTTAGTTTTATTTACGTTGAGTTCCAAACATGAATTGTCACACCACTCCACAAATTCCTGAAGAGCTGGGCCGTGATGCTGTTGAGAGTCTGATAGCAAAGACAATAAGACAGTGTCATCAGCAAACTTAATTCAATTACAATTAGATTGGGTGGACCTACAATCGTCAGTATACAGAATGAAGAGGAGCGGAGAAAGAACACAGCCCTGTGGAGAGCCAGTTGAAGTATAAAGGAGGTCAGAAAGGGTGTTGTTGACCAGCACTCTCTGAGACCTATTTGTCAGGAAGTCAATTATCCAGGAGATCAGCTGGTTCTCCAGATGGAAGCGATTGATGAGCTTCTCAGCAAGAATATGTGGCTGTAGCATATTGAATGCCGAAGAAAAATCAGCGAAGAAAAATCTAGCTGTGGTATTAGGAGACTCAAGGTGCTTATGGACAATATCTGCGATAAACACTTTTGCATCATCCACCCACCCATCATCCACCCCTCCTGTGCGATAGGCAAACTGAAGTGGGTCCAACTGCAACTCAGGTACTTTAGTGATGTAGTTTTTAATAATCCTCTCCATGGCCTTCTTCACTAGAGATGTGAGAGCAATGGGCCTCAGATCATTTAAAGGTCCCGTTCTTTGTGTCTTTTTGAAGCTTTGATTGTGTTTACAGTGTGCAATATAACATGTGTTCATGTTTCGCTTGTAAAAAAACACAGTATTTTTCACACAATTTACTTATCTGTATACCGCTGTTTTCATTGTCCTAAAAACGGGCTGATGTTCCGTGTTCTATGAAGTCCCTCCTTCAGAAATACGTAACGAGTTCTGATTGTGCCAGCGCTTCCCGTGTTGTGATTTGACAGCAGCTTAGCGAACGTAGCACGGTTCCTGTGGTGTGATTCGACAGCAGCTTAGCGCACGTGGAAATGTCACGCCTCTTAACGGGAGATATATATGCACTTAATGATCTCTACAGCGTCCCTGGGAAAGCCAAACAAAGGTGATTTGACTCTGGGATGAAAATAACAGCGTCTCGACGACATGGCGACAAACACAGTCAAACGCAGCACTTCATTTTCTCCATGCGACACGTCCTCTTCTCCACGTGGGACAGCAACAAGACCACGCCCCCTTTTATCGCGTAGTCTTGTGGGCGGAGGTTAGTCTGTTCTACTGTTCTACTGACGTCATTTATGAAGGATGTACCAGGATGTAGTCCAAGCCAGCCGTTCGCTGTAGGCTTTGAAAGGGAACTTCTGTTAAATAAAATATCTCGCTTGGCATTGAACTTTGAGCTTTATAATTTTACAGGTATTATTTATGCTCTAACAGCAACATTACACACTAACTAAAGTTTGAACAGTGGGATCACGAAGAACGGGACCTTTAAGACGTTGATTGAACTCTTTTTTGGTATTGGAATGACAGTGGAATGTTTCCACAACTGAGGGACAACACCACTGGCCAGGGAGTTCTGAAACAGTGTCTGAAACACACTCGCTAACTGCTCCGCACAATGTTTTAAGGTTCGGCCACAGACAGTATCCGGACCAGGTGCAGATTTAGCTTTGGTCTTCTTAAGGGCTCGCACAACCTCCTCAGTACTGATGATGAGAGCACAGTTACCAGGTTTTAAAGTAGAAATTATTGATTCTATTTGAGTGCTATTATCTGTCTCGAATCTGGTGTAGAAAGAATTAAGGTCATTTAGAAGAGATGTTGAGCTGCTACCTGCAACCTGAATGTTCTTGCGAGCAGTGGGAGCAATATTAACTGCTGCCATGTTCTTATGACCCTGCCATGCTGTATGAAGGTTCCCCTGAGTGAATGTTTGCTCAATCTTGTCCTTATATTTCAGCTTGGCATGTTTAATAGCACGCTTAACCTCTCTATTAACCTCCTTTTTTTTCATACTCAGAGCCAGTGTAAAAAACTCTCTTTTTCTTATTTAAAATGTGTTTGAGTTCTTTAGTCACCCAGGGCTTGTTGTTAGGAAAGATGGTAATATTTTTTGTAGGAATGATGTTGTCCACACAGAAGGAGATTTACGATGTTACTGTATCGACTTGCTCATTAATATCGATAGATGGCGCTATGAGCGTATTCCAGTCAGTTGTTTCAAAACATCCCTGTAGCATATCAATGCTGTCGTTAGTCCATTGTTTAACAACCTTCATAACCTTCTTTGTCCTCCTTATAACCGGTAAATATGCTGGTGCAAGCAGTATAGTGTAGTGATCAGCAGAACCGAGTGGTGGGAGAGCGATAGATCTATATGCACCTGTGATTGAGCCATAGCATTTGTCCAATGTTTTCCCCAGGCGAGTAGCACACGTGACATACTGCTGAAAACCTTTTAAGGATTTTTCTACAACACAGTGATTAAAGTCTCCTAGAATTAATTTAGGAGAATCTGGAGATATTAATTCCAGTCTGTCTATGGCGTTCTTAATATGATCTGTGGCTACGGTCGCATTTGCTCTCGGTTGAATATAAACCACAATAAAAAAAAGCTGTGGGAATTCCCTGGGCAGATAAAAAGGGCGCAACGACACGGCCAAAAGTTCAATGTCAGAGGTGCACAACTTCTCCCTTATGACAATCGTTGAACACCATTGTGCATTTACATATAAACAAACACCACCTCCGTGCTGTTTGCCTGTAAGCTTATTGTCCCGGTCAAGTCTTAGGGGAGACCCAAAGCCATCAATATATAAAGTATCATCATCATCGTTCTTATTCAACCATGTTTCAGTGAATGCTAAAATAGAAGCAGTCCTATATTGGTGCATGTAGTTCACATTAGCTTGCAATTCATCAATATTGTTACGGAGAGAAAGGACATTGGCCATGATGTCACGGCCCCTCCCCTGCCTTGCAGGGGCGGTTCCTCCTGCAGGCAGAGGAGGGTCGTTAGTGATTGGAGCCACCTGGGCTCAGGGTATTTAAACTGCCTCACTAACCTCACTCTCTCTCTCTCTGCTCCTCCAGGTATGATCCTGTTTGTGTTTGTTCTTTTGTAGGTTTACTTAGTTTCCACTCAGACATGTTGACACACACAGATTCACGCATCCCTGCACTTTACATACACCTTACATTATGACATTTTCACACCTCATTCCTTTTCCCTTTGTTTATAGTTAATAGTTTTTGGTTTACAATAAAGAACCTCTTTTGGCCTTTACCTGTTGTTGGTGTCCCCTCATTTTTGCCACAGGCTATGAGCCGGCCTGTGACAAGTGGGAGCTCGTCCGGGATGAATTGGTAGCTCTTATTAGAAGTTACCCTGGTTTGTTTTCTGACACTCCATCGCAAACCCACTTAATTGAGCATGACATAGACATCGGAGATGCTAAGCCTATCAAACAGAGATTCTATCGTGTATCTGCGGAGAAGAGACGGCAATTGGAAACCGAGGTGCAGTACATGTTGGACAATGGTATTGCTGAGCCATGTTGTTCAAATTGGGCTTCCCCCTGTCTTCTGGTCAAAAAGTCTGATTCCACTTTCAGACCCTGCACTGATTATAGAAAGGTAAACAATGTCACTAAAGCAGACCTTTACCCTCTTCCTAGGATGGAGGACTGCATTGATCAAGTTGGGTCAGCAAAGTATGTTAGCAAATTTGATCTATTAAAGGGATATTGGCAAGTACCCCTTACCAAAAGAGCGTGTGAGATTGCTGCCTTTATAACTCCGTCTGGATTGTTCTCTTATACAGTGATGCCTTTCGGCTTGCGGAATGCTCCAGCCACCTTCCAGAGGCTGATGAATCAGGTGGTCTCAGGTCTGAAAGGGTGTGCCGTGTATCTGGACGACGTGGTCGTCTATTCAGACTCCTGGGAGGAGCATGTCCAGAGAGTTCAAGCCTTGTTCGAAAGACTGGTGTGGGCCAGGTTGACTATCAATTTGGCAAAGTGTGAGTTTGCCAAAGCCACAGTCACATACCTAGGCAAGGTTGTGGGGCAGGGTTTTGTCTGTCCCGTGGAGGCCAAAGTCCAGGCTGTGAAGCAGTTTCCACAGCCCTCTACAAAGAAAGAACTGATGTGCTTTCTAGGAATGGTGGGGTATTACCGTGCTTTTTGTAAAAACTTTTCTGTAGTAGTGTCCCCACTGACCAATCTGTTGAAGGCCAAGGCTGAATTTATATGGTCCACCAAGTGTCAAGAGGCATTTGATGCCGTTAAGGTTCTTTTGTGCTCGTCACCCGTGTTGGCTGCACCATTTTGGGAAACCTTTCAAATTGCAGGTAGACGCCAGTCAAATCGGTGCTGGGGCTGTGCTTTTCCAGGACAATGATGATAATGTTGAGTGTCCAGTCAGTTTTTTCTCCCGGAAATTTAATAAGCATCAGCAAAACTACTCTGTAATTGAAAAGGAGGCTTTAGGGCTCATTTGGGCTCTACAGCACTTCGAAGTTTATGTTGGTTCCGGGTTGACCCCTGTAACTGTGTTCACTGATCACAACCCGCTAATCTTTCTGAAGTCCTTGCAAAATCCTAACCAGCGCCTGATGCGTTGGGCTTTGTTCTTGCAACCATTCAACCTTGATATTAGACACATTAGTGGCAAGGACAATATCATTGCTGATGCCCTGTCCCGTGCTCCTTTAACCTAGGTTGTATCTTTTCTCTCTGCTGTCTGCCTGCTCTTTCTCTTAAATTGCTCCCTAGGTACCAGGGCTGCTGAGATGGAGGGTTGGACAGTCAGAGGACTCGCGGTGACCGTTAGGAGCCGGGACTGTTTTTTAGTTTTTTTGGGGGGGGGGGGGGGGGACTTTTGAAATGTGTTAAATGTTGGGCCAATTTTTGGGCTGAGGGTGGGACCCTCATTTTAAGGAGGGGGGTGTCACGGCCCCTCCCCTGCCTTGCAGGGGCGGTTCCTCCTGCAGGCAGAGTAGGGTCGTTAGTGATTGGAGCCACCTGGGCTCAGGGTATTTAAACTAACCTCACTCTCTCTCTCTCTGCTCCTCCAGGTATGATCCTGTTTGTGTTTGTTCTTTTGTAGGTTTACTTAGTTTCCACTCAGACATGTTGACACACACAGATTCACGCATCCCTGCACTTTACATACACCTTACATTATGACATTTTCACACCTCATTCCTTTTCCCTTTGTTTATAGTTAATAGTTTTTGGTTTACAATAAAGAACCTCTTTTGGCCTTTACCTGTTGTTGGTGTCCCCTCATTTTTGCCACAGGCTATGAGCCGGCCTGTGACAATGATGACTGAGGGGAGCGGTCGATCTTTACATTTCTCCCGCTTAAGTCTAGCTCTTATTCCTCCCTTTTTCTTCCCCCTTCTCGTTACCTTCTTGTTTTGAGAAGATTCCCCTGGGGTAGATGGCCTCTTGCGTGTTATTTCCTCTGGAATCCTCTCCGTAACAGTAGCCTGATGAGGGTGAAATTGCAGCTGCAGCAAAAAATCTCTTGAGTATACGAGTCGTAGATTCTCCGGGAGATTGTATCCAGTTGATAAGCAGAATACATGCTCCAAAAAATGTAAAAAGACCAATGACCAAAAAAGTCATCTATAATCCATATTGATCGCCAGTAAGCACCAAACACTCAGTCAACTTAGCAATCGCGATCTGCATTCAGGCTAAACAATTGTAAATGTCTCCTCAAAAAGATAACGTGAACTGTCCGAATAAAAATGCACTCGATATACAAAAACAAACAAACAAACACCAAAATCTAAAATCTATAGTTATGTTACTCTACAAGCCTACGGTCAGCCACATGAGCAGCGACCGGAAGTTTGATCTCAATGATCAGAAGCAATGATCTCTACAGCGTCCCTGGGAAATCCAAACAAAGGTGATTTGTCTCGACGACATGGCGACAAACACACTGAAACGCAGCACTTCCTTTTCTCCACGCGACCGTCCTCTTCTCCACGTGGGACAACAAGACCACGCCCCCTTTTTTCGTGTATTCTTGTGGGCGGAGGTTAGTCTGTTCTACTGTTCTACTGACGTCATTTATGAAGGAAGTACCAGGATGTAGTCCAAGCCAGCCGTTCGCTGTAGGCTTTGAAAGGGAACTTCTGTTAAATAAAATATCTCGCTTGGCATTGAACTTTGAGCTTTATAATTTTACAGGTATTATTTATGCTCTAACAGCAACATTACACACCAACTAAAGTTTGAACAATGGGATCACGAAGAACGGGACCTTTAAATCATGAACTGAATGTTAAAATTTACAAGTAATCATTTCATATATAATTTTGGATTTGATCTTTTGCATGTGACCTGAATCTTTACTTCATCAAGATGAGCTGTGTTACACTATGTTAAGGATCCTCATTCATCTTCTTCCACCCACGGCATCTGGGAGAAGCGCCACCGGCAGTAAATGCTGTGTCAATTCTGCTCTCTCATACTTGTTGGTACTGGCACCGGTATGGATTGAGTTTTAATAAAGTTGCAATGTCGCGTACAACAACATTTTCTTATGCTTTTATTTGTTTCATTTCTGTAGGCTGGTACCAGTGTGACATCTTTGTTTACAGAAGGCATGAAAGGGTCTCCAAAGTCAACTCAGCCACAGCTGGTTTCCATCGGCTCTCCAGGACATGAAGCCCAGTATGTAATTGTGGCAAAGAAAGATTATTTTGCTCTTCCACTTGATGTTGAAAGCCTCACTTGTGCTGTAGACAAACTTTTCAAATTCTACTGGCTGTGTAATCTTCAATATCCATGCCAACTGTCTTCAGTTTTCTAATTTTTTGAGTATGTATATGACCTGCCTTTGTCCCAGTCCACTTGCAAACGATCAAAGGTAATGGAATTGATTGCCAAATTGCAGTCCCGTGCCTAATTGAAACAGACCATGTATACATGTCCAAAGTGCTTGCAAAATATTTTTCTCGAGACAAAACAGTTAAGGGAAGTACATGCACTCTCTGATAGCCAAAACCTAACATTAATCTGTAGTCAAAATGGTTGCCCCAGAACATACCATAGTTTTAATTCATTCATGCCCAACCGTAGAGTCAGGACTCGCTGAACAAACAGATGTATTCTGTCAAATTGATGAAAGCAGAACAAATAATCTTGTAGATAATGTCCAAATGTCTGAAACAGAGGAAGGTCATCAGAGCAGTTTAAGTCCAACAGACTGTGCTGCTGCTTTTGCTGCCCGCATGTATGCTTCTGCTAATGTAACTTATACTGATGTCCAAAAAAGTATAACCTGCACAAAAGAAATCATTGATCGTGCCTTAGGTCATTTACAAGAAAAGATTAATACTTTACTGAAGAACTTGGCTGTACCTCTTGACAACACTGAAGTTCAAACACTAATGAAAGATTTTGACAGTACTAGGAATATGTTTAGTGACATAGATACACCATTTAAACTAAATACTTTTCTGACAAATTTTCCTTTGAGAAGCCAACGGAAGTGTTTCTTGGTCACAGATTAGATTGTGTTAGAAAAAATGGGGAAAAAAGCCAAGTGTTAGTGCCGGTCACTTGTCAGTACATCTCAATAATTAACACAATTACATTTCTATTTAGCTGTGACAAAATGCAAAAAATGTATAAACAGTCTTCTGGTGGAAAGGTAAAATGCAAGTTCCCTTTCGTTCAGTCACTACGACGTACGTTAGTGACTAACGAATGGGGGGGTTTTGCTTAGAAGCCAATTATCTTCGAGAATTCAACAGCGCCCAATGGCAGTGCCAATGCCATGGGCATGCGGAATTTGCATGCGTAACTCCGCCCCACCTCGTGGGTATATAAGGAAGTACGCTGGCAATATCGCATTATGTTTCTGCTTTGGAGCCAAGAGTATCTCTTCACTCCTTCAAGCCTGATCCTGAGTCTTCGACAAAGCTTTGAGACGAGCAGCTTTCCAGAGACGTTGGTGTTACGGCGCGTTCCAGTGATCATCATACTGCCTGCCTGCTGATCTGCGCAGTGGTCCGTCTGACAGCTGGTGTGTGGTCCCTGGGCGCTTCGGCGTTCTCTGCGAGGCTTTCCTCTCCTAAAAGAGCTTGCACGTGACGCGTCCTTTTCAGGATGTCTCGTCCGTGTACTTCTGGGTGTGGCCGGTTGCTTTCCCCTTCCGATGGGCACAAACACTGTCTGGTATGTTTGGGCTTTCAGCATGCCCAGGCAGCGTTTGTGGATGAGTCATGTTCCCACTGCGGGAATATGACCACGCAGTGTTGCGGTCAAGACTCCATGACCTTTGTAAAGAAGTGAGAGTCCCCTCTACCACACCCCGATCTACTGAGTCCCAGAGGCCCAGTACTTCGGCTGGTGGTCAGGGTGACTTGACGGTTACGGTGTGGAACAAAGCCCCGACGCTCATGCCTCGGGCCACACCCCCGTCTTGCACACTGCAACCCGCGAGTGTCCAGACGCAGATCGCGGGCCTGCTTCGGCCCCCCCGCGCATCTCGTTTGGCGCTCCGGAGGAGGATGCGATGTCGGTCACCGCATCACAAGGTGGGCTCGAGTCCTCTGAGGATGATGACTCGGCTGTGTTGCTGCCTTCGGGCGTTCCAGCATTGCCCGAGTCGGACCCAGAGCTGACAGCCATGCTGTCTCGGGCAGCCGCGAGCTTAGGGATAGAGTGGAACCCTCCGCCCTGTCCCGAACGCTCAAGGCTCGATGATTGGTTTTTGGGAGCCCGCGCTGACAACCGTCAGTCCCCGCCCCCAATACCTTTCTTTCCCGAGCTGCATGAGGAACTCGCGCGGTCCTGGAAGTCCCCGTTGTCTTCCCGTGACCGGTCAGCGACTTCCTCCGCCTTCTCCGCCCTCGATGGGGCGGCGGCTAAAGGGTACACTGGGGTCCCCCCAGTTGAACGTTCTGTTGCGATGCAACTGTGTCCTCAGAGCGCTTCAACTTGGCGCGGCGATCCAAAGCACCCCTCCAAAGCCTGTCGATTCACATCAACCTTGGTGGCGAAATCGCACAGAGCCGCGGGGCAGGCCGCCGCTTCTTTGCATGCCATGGCGATCCTACAGGTCTACCAGGCCAGGATCCTCAAGGACATGCACGAGGGTGGAGTTGATCCGGAGCTCTTAAATGAGCTGCGTGCCGCCACCGACCTCGCTCTCCGGGCGACGAAGGTGACCGCACGCTCCCTGGGTCAAGTGATGTCCACAAATGTGATCCAGGAGCGTCACCTATGGCTGAACCTGGCCGATATGCGGGACACCGAGCGAACCCGGTTCCTCGATGCCCCCATATCCCGGGCCGGCCTCTTTGGCGGGGCGGTTGAGGACTTTGCCCAACAGTTCTCAATCGCCCAGAAGCAGACTGAGGCTATAAAACACGTACTGCCCCGGCGGCCAGCTGCTGCCTCCACCCAGCCGCCGGCACAGTCGCCTCAGTCTGCTCCACGCCGAGGACGCCCTCCTAAGGCTCCCGCCCCTCCCACCCGGTCCAAGCAGCAGCCTTCACCCGGGCCGGGTCGTGGAGGAAGCCGTAGGAAGGCGTCCAAGTCCCCTCAGGCCGCCCCGCGCCCCGCTAAACTCCAGGCCATGCGGCGCTCCTGAGACGGACGGCTCAGGGATGGGAGATGGTAGCAGGACCACTCCTTCCCCCGGTGGAGGGCCGGGGGAGAATCCTTTGTTCAGCTGCTGGCCCACGGGTCAGCAGCACCCTAATTCGGTCAATGAAAGAATTAACACTCCCATCCCTGAGCCCACAGAGTCCGGTGATGACGGTGCGCGCCACCCACGGGTCCCGCCACTCGCATCCCACTCTGTCGCCAGCCTCCTGGCAGAGCAGACCCCAGTGGAACGTGCGTCCTTCCCTGGTCTCCTCTGTCAGGACGCAGCAGTCAACCGTGCCCCCGCACCGGGACGCCCCTCAGCCTCCCATGTCCGGGCCGGTGACGCTGCATCGCTGCAAGCCCACAACGGGTACGTCTGTGCTCCGAATGACCCCGCTGGCGCAGTTTCTGGGAGTCTGGCTTCAGCTTCCAGGGCTGTCCCGCTGGGTCGCGCGGACCATCAGGCGCGGCTACGCGATTCAGTACGCGCAGGTTCCTCCCTGCTTCCGGGGAGTCCGCTCCACTATGATCGGGGCCAATGCCCCCGTCATGCGAGCGGAGATTGCCACCCTACTGGCGAAGGGTGCGATCGAACCTGTCCCTCCAGCCGAGATGAACTCCGGGTTTTACAGCCCGTACTTCATCGTACCCAAAAAGACCGGTGGGCTACGGCCAATCCTGGACCTGCGCGTCTTGAACCGTTACCTTCACCGGTTTCCGTTCAAGATGTTGACAGCGAAACGCCTTTTCGAATGCGTTCGTCCAGACGATTGGTTTGCAGCGATCGACCTGAAGGACGCCTACTTCCATGTCTCCATTCTACCTCGACACAGACCGTTCCTACGGTTTGCTTTCGAGGGGCGGGCATATCAGTACGCAGTTCTACCATTCGGGCTATCTCTGTCCCCTCGCGTCTTTACGAAGATTGCAGAGGCAGCCCTTGCGCCCCTTCGGCAGCACGGGGTTCGCATCCTGAATTACCTCGACGACTGGCTCATACTGGGTCACTCTCGGGAGCAGGTTTGCGGACACAGAGATCAGGTGCTCCATCACCTAGCCCGTCTGGGCCTTCGGGTCAACTGGGAGAAGAGCAAACTTTGCCCCGCGCAGAGGATCTCTTTTCTCGGTATGGATATCGACTCGGTCGCCATGTGCGCGCAGCTTTCGAGCGAGCGCGCGCAGTCTCTGCTGACTTCCCTTCGTCAACTCGAGGGCAAGAATGCGGTTCCACTGAAACTATTTCAGAGGCTCCTGGGGCATATGGCATCTGCAGCCGCGGTGACGCCGCTCGGATTGCTTCATATGAGACCGCTTCAGCACTGGCTACGCGATCGAGTCCCGAGATGGGCATGGCGGTCTGGCACGCTCCGGGTACAAGTGACTCGGGCCTGCTTACAGACTCTCACCCCGTGGTCGAACCTCAGTTTTCTACGGACCGGAGTGTCCTTAGAACGAGTTTCCAGGCATGTTGTTGTATCAACAGATGCATCATCCACGGGCTGGGGTGCCATGTGCAATGGACAAGCAGCCGCGGGCTCCTGGACAGGACCCCAGCGCCTTCTGCATGTCAATTGCCTCGAGTTACTGGCAGTACGGTTCGCCCTGCACCGCTTCCGAGCGTTGCTGAAGGGTCAACATGTACTAGTCAGGACAGACAACACGGCCGTAGTAGCGTACATCAACCACCAGGGCGGTCTACGCTCCCGCCGTATGTCTCAACTCGCCCGCCATCTCGTTTTGTGGAGTCAGAAGCGCCTGAGGTCCCTTCGTGCTGTCCACATCCCGGGAGACCTGAACTGTGCAGCCGACGAGCTCTCACGGTTTCAGCCTCTCCCCGGAGAGTGGAGACTCCACCCCCAGACGGTCCAGCTGATATGGGAACGGTTCGGCGACGCACAGGTAGATCTGTTTGCCTCCCAGGACTCTTCCCATTGCTCCCTGTATTATTCCCTGACCGAGGGCACCCTCGGCACGGATGCACTGGCGCACAACTGGCCGCCCGGGCTACGCAAGTATGCGTTTCCCCCAGTGAGCCTCCTTGCACGGGTACTGTGCAAGATCAGGGAGGACAAGGAGCAGGTCATGTTGGTCGCCCCGTATTGGCACGGCCAGACCTGGTTCTCAGAACTTCTACTCCTTGCGACAGCCCCTCCCTGGCCTATTCCTCTGAGACCGGACCTCCTCACTCAGAGACGGGGCACTGTTTGGCACCCGCGTCCGGCGTTCTGGAAGCTCCACATTTGGCTTCTGGACGGGACGCGGCAGGTTTGAGTAGTCTTCCACCTGCGGTGGTCGCTACCATCACTTCCGCTAGAGCTGAGTCTACACGACGTCTCTATGCGTTGAAGTGGAACCTCTTCGTCACATGGTGTTCTTCCCGCCAAGAAGACCCCTGGAAATGCCCGATCGGGTCCGTGCTATCGTTTCTCCAGGAGGGGGTGGAACGAAGGCTGTCTCCTTCCACCCTTAAAGTGTACGTGGCCGCAATATCTGCCCACCACGATCTCCTGGGGGACAAAAAGGTAAGTCAGCACGACCTGATCATCAGGTTCCTGAGGGGGGCGAGGAGACTGAATCCTCCTCGCTCTCCTCTCGTACCCTCTTGGGATCTCTCAGTAGTCTTAAGTGCTCTGCAGAGGCCTCCCTTTGAGCCTTTGAGGTCAGCTGAGATTAAATTCTTGTCTATGAAGACGGCTCTGCTGACCGCATTGGCCTCGCTTAAGAGGGTCGGGGACCTGCAAGCATTTTCGGTTGACGAAGCGTGCCTTGAGTTCGGGCCGGCTAACTCTCACGTGATCCTGAGACCCCGGCCCGGATATGTGCCCAAGGTTCCTACCACTCCGTTCCGAGACCAGGTGGTGAACCTGCAAGCGCTGCCTTTGGAGGAGGCAGACCCAGCCTTGGCATTGCTCTGTCCAGTACGCGCTCTCCGCGCCTATGTAGACAGTACGCGATGTTTCAGGACCTCAGACCAGCTCTTTGTCTGTTATGGTGGAGAGCGGAAGGGAAGTGCTCTCTCGAAACAGAGGTTGTCTCACTGGATAGTGGACACCATTGTTTTGGCTTACCAGCAGCAAGGTCGACTATGTCCCCTTGGGGTTAGGGCACACTCCACCCGGAGTGTGGCCTCTTCTTGGGCTTTAGCGCATGGCGCCTCGCTAACAGACATCTGCAGAGCTGCAGGCTGGGCGACACCAAACACATTCGCCAGATTCTACAATCTCCGAGTGGAGCCAGTGTCCAACTATGTACTCGCCCCTACGGGTGGCCGGTAATGGGCCAGGCTCAGGTGTCTTCGCTTGCTCGCCATTCCACTCCAAGGACTGGATACGTGCGATATTTTCCTCAGGTGAGCTCCCCGAGAGCCCTGAGCTCCTCCAGCACTGCTGACGCCGACATCAGTTCAGTCTGCCCTTTCGAGTCCAGACCCTCATGTCCGGCCAGGTGCTCCGTGTGCATGGTTCCCCTCCGGCGACCCCCACACGAGTATTCCCACCGTAAGCCTCCTCAGCGAGCAGGTGTCTTTCCCTCGGCAAGTCCCTGCCACCCCTAGGGTTAAAAATCCACCTTCGGCTGGTACCCTAGAGATCTTCCATATGCAACCCTTAGCGGGTCATATGTGTATTCTTAAGTCCTCCCTACGGGTAGGCATCTTGGCATTCCCTCACTGGGATATGCTTCCCAGTGTACCTTGGTAATCCTGTGATAAGTGGGAGTCCTTCGTCCGTACTAGTCTTACGACAGGGTACTCACACTTACGCAGGGCACTGGATGACGGCTGAGTGGCGTTGTTTTATTGGAACCCCCATTCGTTAGTCACTAACGTACGACGTAGTGACTGAACGAAAGGGAACGTCTCGGTTACGTATGTAACCCTCGTTCCCTGAGGGAACGGAGACGTACGTTTCCTCTGCCACGTCAGCCGTGCTGCCTGGAACGCGGAGTTCAGTCTTGGCTCCTGCAGCAGTAACATAATGCGATATTGCCAGCGTACTTCCTTATATACCCACGAGGTGGGGCGGAGTTACGCATGCAAATTCCGCATGCCCATGGCATTGGCACTGCCATTGGGCGCTGTTGAATTCTCAAAGATAATTGGCTTCTAAGCGAAACCCCCCGATTCGTTAGTCACTAACGTACGTCTCCGTTCCCTCCTCAGGGAACGAGTGTTACATACGTAACCGAGACGATTATTGTGATGGTGCGCAATATGCTGGACATCCTCTCTACCAAAACCATCCCAATGCACTACAAATTCAATTATTGTTCGATGATTTGGAAACAACAAACCCTCTTGGAACAAAAACAAAGATTCATAAGATGGGGGCAGTTTACTTTGCATTACGAAATGTGCCATCAGAGCACAACTCTGTACTTTCCAATATCCATTTATGTCTTCTATTTAATTCTATTGATAAAGACATTTATGGTTTTGACACAATTCTGGAACCACTGTTAACAGATATCAGAGAAATTGAGCAGAATGGTATTGAAGTCAAAATCGGTGATGAATATCAATTACTTTATGGGACTGTGTGTTTGTTGACGGCAGACAATCTTGCCTGCCACTCCCTCTGTGGCTATGTGGAAAGTTTCTCTGCAAACAGATTTTGTCAGTTTTGTTTAATTGACAAACCAACTTCGCAGTATATTTTTGATGAAGAGAACACTGAGAGGCGTACAAGGGAAAAATATGCATACCATGTACAGCTGAAGGATGCAAGTGCAACTGGTGTCAAAGTTAACTCTTACCTAAATAGTCTACAGTATTTCCATGTAACTGAAAATATCGGCGTGGACATCATGCATGATGTGTTAGAGGGAGTCGCACCTCTTGAGGTCAAATTGATGCTCCGACATTTCATTTATGAGGAGAAAAGATTTTCTCTGGAACAACTAAATGAAAGAATAGAAGGGTTTGGCTATGGATATGACAATCAAAAAAATAAACCCAGTGTAATTGTTCATCTGAAGACGTCTGAAAATGCTATTAAGAAAACTGCATCACAGATGTGGTGTTTACTGCTAGTGTTGCCTTTTCTGTTGGGTGATTTAATCTATCCTAAAAGCCCACATTCGCATCTTTACCTATTGTTGAGGAAAATTTGTGACATAATTTTTGCACCTGTTGTGACAAAAGGGCTTGCTGTCTATCTTAAACAACTGATAATAGATCACCACACACAATTCAAATGTCTTTACCCTGACAGGAATCTAATTCCTAAACACCATTTTATGACTCATTACCCGAGTATTATGACTTTATTTGGACCTCTTTCCAAGTTGTGGTGCATGAGGTTTGAAGCGAAACATAACCCCCTTAAGCGACACGCCCATGTAGTGTGCAACTTCAAAAATATTTCAAAGACTCTGGCTCACAAACATCAGATTCAGCAAATGTACCACTGGAAATTTAGTTCACCTCTCAATTTTGAAATGACTGTACCCAATGCTTTCCCAGTTATGATTGCATCTTTGTACAAAGGCGACAAATTGCTTGAAAGACTGAAGACAGACTCTGATTTTGAGACTCTCACTTACACCAGTTCAATTCATGTGACCAATAATATCAATTTCTTCTGGACATCATACAGGACAGGATGTATTCTGCCTTTAAAAGCAGATGAAAAAGGAGAACCATTATTTGGTGAAGTTATACACCTAGTCCCCCAAAATGAAAGCGAATGTGCACTTATTTTCCTGAGAGTTTTAAAAGTAAAATATTTTGATGAGCACCTCTTTTCTTTTAATGTCATTAAAACGAAAGAATTTGATATGGCAAAGCTGCCTGGTGACCTAATGGACTATAGACCATTAGATATCGTATCATTTTGTGATCAGCAATATATCACTCCTAGATATAAAATTTTGTTTCAAATATGTTAGTACTGGCTTAATTTGTTAGACAGGTTTGGTTAATGATGAATTGATTTGTGAGTAGGTCAACACCTTGCGTAAATATGAACTATATGTGTGGTGATTATTGACTTCAATTTAAAACTTTTAACTCCAATTTTCAAGTTCATTAATAGATTGATTTGACATTGTATTTTACAGTAACAGATGAGATATATTAACAGATATGAGTTTTATAATATTTGTTGTATGTTGTTATTTAAAGAAGTATTTGATGAATGTTTTGTATGATTGTTTTGAAATGCTTATTTTTATAAACAGTATGTTTTACTGTTAATTTTGTGTTAAAACCAGAAGAAAAATTATAAACTAAATGCTTATTTTCTATTAACAGTATGTTTTACTGTTAATTTCATGTTAAAACCAGAAGAAAAATTATAAATGAAATGCTTATTTTCTATTAACAGTATGTTTTACTGTTAAAAACAGAAGCAAAATGATAAATAAACTCAGTATGTGAACAGTATTTAATGTTTCAGTGTGATTTCATGATTAGTGTACATATTGTATTCTGATACAGCTTCTAAAATAATATTATATATATAAAAAAATCTATAACACACAGTTGTGTTAGATGTATACAAAAAGTACACATTAATGTGTTTACTAAAGTAACACATTTGTGTGTGTATTTTCACAACACTTATTCTGTGTTGTGTTTAACACAACATGTGTTGTCCCTGAGCACACTCAGAACATGTGTTGAAAACAACACGTTGTGTTGTTTTCAACACATTTGTTTTAAGAGTGTACAAGTGTGTTTGGATATATATCCAGAGCAAGTAGCCATCGATTCATCGGGTCAGTGTTTTTTATTGGAATTCTATGAAATATCATTGTATTACCTGGTCTCCCCTGTTTATTGTTGCAGTTCTTTACAATACAGCGAACAACCATGATAGTAAACTATCTAGTAATTGCTGGCTCTATTACTCCCAACTCTGAGCGAACTCTCTGCTCCTCACCGCAGGGCTTCTCAGGTCCTGCGAGCAAATCACTCCGCAGAAGTAGAGCAGTGCTGCGCTTTCTAAGAATATAGTCCCCAGTATGTATATGTTTATAAGATGGCTGTGTCTCATGTAACCTTGTTATTTGTACACGCTGTGAATATACACATCACAACATGTAAATAGGAAAATGCTAGTGTTATTTTGTCACTTATTGAGCATAATAGGTCCCCTTTAATGAATTAATAATGGGAATGTAAATATCACACTCCATGTCTATATATAGTATAGAAGTGAAGAATGACCACTGCAACCTCAACCTCAACCATGACAACATTTAAAGGGTTAGTTCACACAAAAATAAAATTTCTGTCATTAATTCCCCACCCTCATGTCGTTCCAAGCCCGTAAGACCTTCGTGCATCTTCGGAACACAAATGAAAGACAGTAATTTAATTAACCCTTTCAAGGCCCAGAAAGGTAGGAAAGATATAATTAAAATAGTCCATGTGACTACAGTAGTTCAATCTTAATTTTATGAAATGACGAGAATACTTTTTGTATGCAAAAACAAACAAAAATTATGACTTTATTCAACAATTTCAATCTAGTCTGTGTCAGAACAAGGGTTGATAGTAATAGTCTATTAAATCATTAAAAAGAGCATAAACTACACAGACTATCACAGCAAGCAAGTTAAATGGGTAACAAGATGGGCTATGGCTGTCTATTTAGTAGCAAGGGTTTTTATTTATTTATTTTTTGTATTAGTGCTACATGACTAAAGAGAAAAAGGGGGGTGTGGCATTCCTTTTTGCCAAAAAGGTGATAAACAATTTATGCATCCATAAAGAGCTGCACTGGGCTCAATCCAACTGTCTGTGGGAGGGATACATAAATGCAAAGGTACAATATGTATTTTTCCACTAAAGCCCTGGGGCTGTCAAAAGTCTGCTGAATGACACATTTTACGCTTTATTGTTGACAAATAAATGGGTGCAGGTGACACTAAGAAAGAGTACACATTGTTTATTTACATATACTACCACCATTGTAATAATAACACAACATTGGATGAAAATCAGCAAAATCATCCTTGGGGCTGAACCAGTATGAAAATCAGAGACCGAAAAAAGATTAAAAAATAAATAAAATAAAAAAACCTTGTATATATTAATATGTTATATACCAGCTGTTAACCAGCCATGCACACCATGAGTTCATGAATATTTAAAACAAAAATCAATGATTTTGGTGTCATAGGTTCATTTCTCAAATTCCCTCATGAAGGATAATGAAGACATGTTAATATTGCTGTTTTATCAGTGACAAGCCATTATAAATTGCTTTATTTAAATTAATTGAGAATTGAAAACAGTCAACTCCCAAGGCCCAATGATATTCTGCTGGCTCTGGTCCCTGTCAGTCTTTAATTGGGGGGTGATTTCCAGGTGATACGTAGAGTCAGAGATTTGAACAAACCCCTAACCCCAAGTGTCAGTCTTGAGCCCTATCATCTTGAGGCTTGATTCTTTTTTTATTTCCATCATTTCTGATGACTGCAGTCAAGATTATCAAGTTAATCATTAGAGGTCTGTGGATGCAGGTCCAGTGTCCAGCTGTCCAGTACTATATTGCTTTTGAAGAGTGCTTTGACCCCAAATATTAAAGGTTTAAATGAAAAGATCAATTAGATTGCCAATAGTTCCCGTGGACTGATAGCTCTTAATGTACATTAATGAATGAGAGCATTTAGAGTGCACAGAGAGCCTTTAGCGCACAGTGAGAGTAAATTGAATTTGATGAGTTGTGAGCCTGAAGTGGTTTATTGGCATCTAAACACACAAGTGACTGGCTGGCTTATGACGAATGGACTGAGATAAATTCGATTTCTGGAAGGCAAGAGTAGGCCAAGAATGTAAAACTTGCACTGTTCATCGCTGTGTTGCTTTAGTAATGTGTGTGAACCAAAAATTATTAAAAAAAATTTGTCAATGCTGGCTTTTCACTTATAAAAATAAACAAATTGGATGTTACAATCTATTTGCATTGAGCTCAAAGCGAGAGAATCAGATCATTGGGAGTGCAAGTTGAAGTCAGTAGCCCGTTACAGCGCTATAATAACTATACTCTAGCTGTCATAATAAAACATACACTTTCACATTAGTGTCGCTTTGATCCGAGTCATATTCTATTAATAATTTGGTAGCAACAACCAAACTCAATCCTGGAAGGCCACTGTCATGCAAAGTTTAGCTCCAACTTGACTTAAAGGTCCCGTTCTTCGTGTTCTTTTGAAGCTTTGATTGTGTTTACAGTGTGCAATATAACGTGTTCATGTTTCGCGTATAAAAAAAAACTGTATTTTGAACACAATGTACTTATCTGTATACCGCTGTTTTCAATGTCCTAAAAACGGCTGATGACTTCCTTTATTCTATGAAGTCCCTCCTTCAGAAATACGTAACGAGTTCTGATTGTGCCAGCGGTTCCCGTGTTGTGATTTGACCGCAGCTTAGCGAACGTAGCCCGGTTCCTGTGTTGTGATTCGACAGCAGCTTAGCGCACGTGGAAAGGTCACGCCTCTTAACGGGAGATATATGCGCTTAATGATCTCTACAGCGTCCCTGGGAAAGCCAAACAAAGGTGATTTGACTCCGGGATGACCGTCCTCTTCTCCACGTGGGACAGCAACAAGACCACGGCCCCTTTTTTCGCATATTCTTGTGGGCGGAGGTTAGTCTGTTCTACTGTTCTACTGACGTCATTTATGAAGGAAGTACCAGGATGTAGTCCAAGCCAGCCGTTCGCTGTAGGCTTTGAAAGGGAACTTCTGTTAAATAAAATATCTCGCTTGGCATTGAACTTTGAGCTTTATAATTTTACAGGTATTATTTATGCTCTAACAGCAACATTAACTAAAGTTTGAACAATGGGATCACGAAGAACGGGACCTTTAACACACCTGCCTGGATGTTTCTAGTAGTTTCCCTGTAAGAGCTTGATAAGCTGGTTCAGTTGTGTTTAAACTTTGCAGGACACTTGTCTTCCAGGAGCAAGATTGGACACCCCTGCTTTACAACAAAGTCCCATTAGTTAACGTTAGTTGATAAAAATACAACTGTTCATTGTTCATGTTAGCTCAGGTTTGTTAAATAAAACATTTTTTTTTTACTTTAATAACATATTTGTAAATGTTGGAATTAACATTAAATAAGATTAAAAATGCTTTAAGAATTGCTTATTGTTAGTTCATGTCAAAGGCACAGTATGTAAGTTCGGCCGCTGTTTTTTACAAATGGAATGCAGTTCATTTTTAAATATTTTATGGGTTGGAAAAAAATTTTTTTGCGTACAAACATGTTAAATCAAGAAAAAAAGAGATTCAAACAATAAGACTAACTGTGTTGAACTATGTAACAATGATCAGTTTCCTGTCGAATGATTGAATGTAATCAAACAGTTGCTCATCTGTCTAATAAAACGCATAATATATTAAAGCGTCTTTGGTGTTTCCATGGTAAAAAGTTTTGGTACATCTGCATTTACATGCACATGAATTTTAATGACATTCCCATTCTTAATCCGTAGGGTTTAATAAGGAGTTGGCCCACCCTTTACAGCTATAACAGCTTTAACTCTTCTGGGAAGGCTTGCCACAAGGTTTAGGAGTGTGTTTATGGGACATCTTTGACCATTCTTCTAGAAGCGCATTTGTGAGGTCAGGCACTGATGTTGGACGAGAAGGCCTGGCTCGCAGTCTCCGATGTAATTAATTCCAAAGGTGTTCTTTCGGGTTGAGAACAGGACTCTGTGCAGGCCAGTCAAGTTCCTCCACACCAAACTCGCTCATCCATGTCTTTATGGACCTTGCTTTGTGCACTGGTGCGCAGTCATGCTGGAACAGGAAGGGGCCCATCCTCAAACTGTTCCCACAAAGTTGGGAGCATGCAATTTGTCCAAAATGTCTTGGTATGCTGAGGCATTAAAAGTTCCTTTCACTGGAACTAAGGGGCCATGCCTAACCCCTGAAAAAAAAAAACACACCATAATCCCCCCTCCACCAAACTATTCACTTGGCACAATGCAGTCAGGCAAGTACCGTTCTTCTGGCAACCGCTAAACCCAGACTCGTACATCGTATTGCCAGACAGAGAAGCGTGATTGGTCACTCCAGAGAACACGTCTCCACTGCTCTAGAGTCCAGTGGCGGCGGGCTTTACACCACTGCATCTGACGCTTTGCATTACACTTTGTGATGTAAGGCTTGGATGCAGCTGCTCTGCCATAGAAACCCATTCCATGAAGCTCTCTACACACTGTTCTTGAGCTAAATTGAAGGCCACATGAAGTTTGGAGGTCTGTAGCTATTGACTCTGCAGAAAGTTGGCGACTTCTACACACTGTGCGCCTCAGCATGCACTGACCCAGCTCTGTGATTTTATGTGGCCTACCACTTCGTGGCTGAGTTACTGTTGTTCCCAATTGCTTCCACTTTGTTATAATACCACTAACAGTTGAACGTAAAATGTTTATTAGTTAGGAAATTTTACGAATGGACTTATTGCACAGGTGTCAACCTATCACGGTACCATCCTTGAATTCACTGAGCTGCTGCGAGCGACCCATTCTTTCACAAATGTTTGTACAAGCACCTGCATGCCTAGGCGCTTGATTTTATACACATGTGACCATGGAAGTGATTGGAACACCTGAATTAAATTATTTTGGAGGGGTGTCCCAATACTTTTGGCAATATAGTGTAGTGCTTGCCATTTAATAATCATTTGAAAGTTGCAGCTGCAGTAATAATGAAAATATTTATCATGAACTCTGTCACGGAAACTAGCATGTATAAACCATAGACCGTAAAAAAATATGGACGACGCGACTTCATTGACTTCCGCTGACCAAAGTTGAAGCTTTCATAGGCCCGCTCACGGCGCTGACATCTTGGGACCGAGTCTGCGCAGTAGCGATCTCGGGACCGGAGTTGCGCAGTAGAGAACAGGAAGTAGAGGCGCGATTATCAAAAGCCTGCCCACACTCTCGCAGATGCAGAACAATTCATTATGTTGGTGTGAAATAAACAGTTATGGAAGTGTAGAAATTAAAGCTAAAGCTCCAATCTCCTCCCAAAAATCCAGAAAAAAGTCTGTTAGTGCCTCAGTGACAAGTTCACTCAGAGAAGCCGTCAATCTCAGCTGTCAATCATGACGTCACACCCCCCGTTTTTATAGCATCAAATAACTCACTAAAACTAAACTTATTTAAAAAACGAACACTTGAAATGAAATTATTGTAATAAAAACTGCCTAAAATGACAGAAACCATCTTTAGGAAACAATTATTTGAAGTGTAATTAAATTGTTTAGTGTGTCTCGCGCCCATTCAAATACATGGAGAGGCGGGGTTTAGGATCTATACTGGGACCGGCCACCGGGGGGCGATCGAGGCGCGAAAGCTTCAATTTCTGACTGGAGCACTACAGGCTTGGTATAAACCTTAATCAAACTATTTAATAATCAATTAAAAAGGAATTTATACCTGTATGATATTACACTGTAGCCACATTATACCAGCGGTTTGGAAAATGGATGGATAATTTATTTATCTGCGGGCGCCATCTTCAGGTCAGATGCAGGAAGTCAGATGCGGGAAGTCATTCGCTGTGTGACTCTGACAGTGCATTATGGGTATTTTCTCCAGCCGTTGAGCGTACATCAGTTGTATGTTATTGCGGTGCATTGTGGGATTGAATGAGTGCACTTTATAACGTTTAGACATCACTACAAATGGTCGTCCCTTCAAAAAGTGCCCTATTTAAGGGTATGGGGCAATTTTAGACCTGGAGTACCCCAACACTGCACTTTTTGGATGTCTCTCTTATCTGACACAGGTCTTGGAGTTTCTTCTAATGAGCTGATAAGTTAATTCAGATGTGCAGTGGGTTTAAGGACCAGGGTTGGGAACCACTGCTCTAAGCCATTGTAAAATGCTGATTAACTCAAAGATGTCTATAATAAGTGGAGAAATTAACATTCCCATTCATCTCAATAACAGTTGCTCGACTGACACAGGACTGAAAGTAAATGTGACTTGCATGCAGCTATCTTTGCTCACAGGCACTCAGTTTTGCCTGAGCCGCAAATGTCATGTGACTAATCACTTTGTAGACACAGGAACTGATTGTTTGATGACACCACAGGGACAGGAGCCCTTCACTAGTGACGTCAAACACAGCAGACCGAAAAAAACATGTCAGTTTCACACGTTGCCCACCAAATATAATGAACTATTTGTGATTTGTGTTGCATGCAATTGTCTCTAGTCCAAAAGCTTCATTAACTGCAGCCATTTGGGTCTGTCATTTGTAGGGTTTGTGTTCCGCAGGTTAACAGGTCTAGACATTGTGTACCCTGCAGACTGCAGAGAAATTCATATTCCTCATTTTTCTCGCATCTGTGGTGTTGTTTCAAAGAGAAAATGATATAGAGAGACAAAGTGGGGAGCACTAAATAGCATCAATCAGTGTATGTCGTATGTCTGTTTTGTTAGACAAGAAAATCATCTTGATGTTGTTCACTTTTCCCTCGGCTATTGAAACAATATGGATTCCACTCAGCCTAAAAGTTTTGTACACCACTGTCCTTTTTTGTAGTTGTACTGCTGTACTCTGAGACTCTGTGTCTAGGAAATAGAGAACTATTGATTTTCTTTGTTTGAAAGCAGATCCTCAGCATCTTAAACTGTACAGAGAGGGGGTTTCATTAATGGCCGATCTGTCAGACTCACTGCTGGATATGAAGTGTGCCATCCGAAGGTGTGGGCTGCACTGCTAATAGTTGTCTGAGTTCTCAGGGCTCAGAAATAATGGGAATGAAACCATGAGCCAGACCTGACACAGTGTGTTCAAGAATGCTTTACTTCATTTGAGTTTGTTCATAATCCTCATTATTCTGAATGATGACTCTCATTAGATTCTCATTACTGTTAATGCTGTAGTGAAACACATCCTGTCTAGACACAATGATAGTGCAAGCATAAAGCATAGATCAGCATACATTAATTGGGCCATGTGATGCTTTTTAATGTTTTCCTTTAGTGTGTTTGTTTATGCATGTATAAAATCTCCAAAGTTACAAAGTGACTGTCACTTTGAAATGACTGTGAATGTGAAATATTAGCATAAGAGATAGAGAAAGCTCTGGCTTTGTGTGGATGTGGCCTGAAACACGTATGAAATGTTTGACCAATCACAACACACTGGGCCAACTGGCCAATCAGAGCACTCTGAGGAGGGGCTCAATCAGGGGTGCGTCGCCCGAAAGCATTTATAGCCAACTATGGTCGCAAGTTCCATTGTTATCAGCACAAAAATGGTGCTAAATAGGACTAAAAGTGGTCCATTGGCTTGTAATCATAGGGGAACCATTTTAAGTACTATATAGCACCTATCTTTAAAGGTGCTATACAGCACCTTTGTAAAATGGTGCTATGTAGAACCATAGAACAACCCCCTTGATTTTTTTAGATCTGATGTTACTCCACACTCATATTTTTGCTATGAATGAGAATTTACAACAATGGCAAAAGCTGTTTTGAATCACTTTTGTGCTTTTCTGAGGTAAAATAGTCTTGTGTGGGGGCCCTGGAATATTTCCTAATAGGGGAGCCTTGGAGGCAAATTTTTGAGAACCACTTTATCTTCAGGAAACACTATATTTTAATGTTGTTTTTAATCCTTTCCCCAACTAAACTAAGAGACTATGGGGGAGTTAGAGGACCTTTAAAGAACTATACAGGGGCTTAACAGATTCTTTGTATGGCACTGGTGCTATATAGCACCTCAACCACCCCAAAGAACCGCTGAAGAACCACACTGGGCTTAACAGGTTCTTTATGCGGTAACAGTGCTAAATATAGCACCTCAACCACCCCAAAGAACCGCTGAAGAACCAAATTTTTTCGTGTGTAGTTCAATGAGACAGCCTGTGGTTAGAAGCAGTTTCTTGATTGTATGACGTGGACTTAATAAATCACTATCTTGAGCACAATAAGCAAGCTGATATTCCAACCCGTTCTCACTCCCAGGGCGTCGATAAACGACGCATGGTCAAGTGCCTTCCGCGTCGCAACGAAGACGCTAAAGGCACCCCTAGGCGTCACTATTTTGACGCGCTGAGTGCTCCATTCATTTCAGTTGTTTACCCAATGCGTCAGATCAAGACGCATTTTATTCTTTGCATTTGTAAAAGCATACATGATTTTATTCATATTTTATTCATATTTAAATGTTACTTTTATATTTTGGAGCAGCTAACCCAACTCCTACACTAAACCTAACCACTCCTAAACAACATAAAACACACAACAGGCAAATACAAGTACAGTCACAGGTATTTATTGCAAAAACTTACCAACAACAGTATAAAACTATTAACTCATGTTGCATTCCAAGTCTTCTGAAGTCACACGATGTCTTCATGTAAAGAACATAGTTGATCTTAATGTTTTAATCGCTGAGATGATGATCCCGCCGCGCCGTTAACGCACTCATTCATATCTCATTCAAATAATACACACGCCTCTTTAGCATGACGCATTCGGTCACAAGACACACGAGAACCAATGAAATTTTACAATCAAAGCTGACGTAATGACGCAATTAGTCACGAGACATACGAGAGCCAATGAAATGTCACTATGAAAACTGACGTAACGGGCGGCAACATTTGAATTTGAAATTGTTTGTGTTCGTGATCTTCTGCGGATGGAGACGCTGATCGCTTTTGGGGATTTCCTTCACACTAATCAATCGCTTGGCCTCGGAATATTTGTATTTTTTTAATAAATTGTGCCTGCAGTCGACTCTGCCTGTTATAACTGCGTTTTATACCACACGAATGGGTAGGTTTAGGGTTGGAATGGGGTTGGGTTACATGTTAAAACGTGTCTAGATAGCGTAAATAAAATGATGATGGCTGATTAAATTGAGAATCACAGTCCTACATGTCATAATGGCAAAATCATAACCCAATATATGATCAGCATGACGATAACGTTCCCATGCCCAACGCGTCTGTGTCTGACGCCGAAGGTTTCTCATTGAAATGAATGGAGCACTCAGCGCGTCGATATAGTGACGCCTAGGGGTGCCTTTAGCGTCTTTATTGTGACGCGGAAAGCACTTGACCATGCTTCGTTTTTCGACGCTTTGGGAGTGAGAACGGGTTGGATATTCAGTACAATCTATGTTTTTATATATATATATATAAATGTCAATTAAGTCTTTTATAGTTTGTCAAGTTATTTAAATCAACATTTTTGAAAAGTGAGCATGGTGTGAGTACAAACTAGTGACGGATCACATCACATTTTTTTAGTTGGCCAAATTGAATTTCTGTGGATTAAATTGCATCAATTCACAGAAATTCAATTTGGCCAACTGAAGAATGTAGATGTGATCAGTCACTAGAAAATTTTAAATTGGAGACTGGATTTTTTTTTTACAGTGTAAGAACGAGCCTATGATTGAATCTGGAAATAAAGCAAAATAAGTGAGAAAAATTAAAATTCTCCTGCCATGTTTGTAATTTATAGCAAACATTTAGCATTAATTAGATCTCAAGTTATTACTCCACCATCTGCGTGGCATCATTAACCAATGTGGATTTGATTGCAAATGTATTTCTTCAACGATGCATCGTATGGTAGTTAAACAGTGAGTTATGTCATTGTAGGGGGAATGCACTCCAGAGCGTTTCAGACAGATTGGGAATGGGGTGCTGCAATAATGTACTCCCAGATAGCACACGTCTGCAAGATGTCTGTTAATGATCACTTAATCTGGAAAGCGTCTGCTGTTTACAAACATCTGATAGACGTCTTTAAGATGTCAGTTTTTCATACATTCTAAATCATAAACATCTTAAAGACATTGTTTAAACGTCTATTTGACATCTTACAGGAAACGTCCAATAGACGTATTGCAGATGAGCAAACACTAAAAAAAAACGTCTTCCAGATGTAAACACGCACATCAAATAGACATCTCCGAGATGTATGCGTGCTATCTGGGCTGTATGTGAAAAACAATGTATTTTTGAACCTGAAACCATTAACCTAGTACACCTCATTTAAAAAAATAAAAATAAAAAAACATATTGCCCCATTAATCTGTGCACAATTTTTGTCACATGACTATATGTTTAGAAAGAGTCTGTCATGTTCAAAATAAGTAATTGTCAAAGTGAATTGCCAATGTATAAACATAAATTATTTGTCTGAATTTATGTCTGAACTGTCTAGCCGTGAATTATAAAATGAAGCATTTTTTTTAAAATGCCACCTGTGCAGTAAGGTGTTCAACCATGTTGGCATAAGCTGTGTGTGTGGCTCAACTGATAGTGAAACTATGATGAATACAATGTTGAAAAATGTGTCACTACATTCAAATACTACATATTATGTATTATATAGCATGTAAATGTTTTAATTTAAATAGGCTTTAAAATAATGTGCAAAAAAGAAGACGTAATGTGTTTTTCCTCACTTAAACCACTTGACATTACCTCTGATATGGGACAAGTTGTGTCACTGGACATCTTTTTTGTGATGTCATTTTGTGACATCTGAGACTGTATGTTATTGATGTTTCTAATTCAATTTGATAGCTGCATGAAATAGAACAGTAGCTCATTTCGCCTTACTTAAAGTAACAATTTATGGAAAAATGACACGGCTTACTCCACTATCTCAAATACTACCATAATACATAAATACCTTTTTTTTTTTTTTTTTACACTCTACAGTAAAAGAAGTTGGTGTTTAATTGATATAAAGGCTTAATTTTCTTCATGCAAAATGTAACTTTTGTTTTTATGTTTTTATGTGAACATGAAACAATAATAATCACTATTAAAAATAATGCTTCCAGATGGGAATTTTTGCAGTGATGCAGAGGAAGCATTTGTTGGTTCCCCAAAGAACCTTTCAAACATTTTAAAAATCTATAGAACATTTTTTTTCCACCATGAAGAACCTATTGTGGAATAGAAAGGTTCCAACTTCCATGAATGTTAAATGTTAAGGAACCACAGATGTCAATAAAACATTAGTTTTAAGAGTGTAACGAGCATATTGACAGCGCTGACACAAAACGCTGCATGAGGAAAGACTCAATTCGTCATATCTCAGATCGGATTATCCGAGTAAACTGGTAGAAATCCATCGGATGGCGCTCTTGATTCCTTTAGCGTGTGCACTGGGAGCTGTCCACGGCTCTGAAACTACAGCGGGTTAAGCGAGGAGACGCTTCATCCGAAGCAGCTGAACTATATTCCTCTTTATATTGAGCCACAGAGACAACATTATTCTCAAAGAAGGTGAACGTGATGGCAGACATCACAGAAAACGCCAGTCGTGCCACAGAATTTATCCAGTGTCGTCGCGGGGAGTTCTGACGCGGTTATCCCTCGCGAGCTTCTACTCACTGATACTTCACTCAAATCTACAGAGAAGGACCTTTGTCTGCTGGATTACCATTCGGAAACTATTATGAGTAGGAGTTCGGCATCACCAAATGAATGACCTGCTGATTACTTTGCTCAGCAATCTTCGGGTGTTCTTCTTCGAGCAACTTCATCAAAGAGCGTCCAGTTAAAGAAAGGCTTTTGCATTAAAATCGCATATTATTAAACACAACAGGGAGGAAAACATTAATAAGTAAATTATGTATTTTTTAGTTCGTATGTTGTTGCACAGCCCGCGTGAAAAATGATTTCTGTGAACAGCGAGTGTATAACTATGATGAGACGATGCCTGCTGACGTTCAAACCGTTCAGGTAAGACCTATATGTAGGACTCATTTTAAATGTTCAGATATTGCAGGTATTTGACACACCATTCAGACAGAGCGAGCTATTGGCACTGTAGCGTTTGGCCGATGAAGTGAGGTCATTGTTTTGACACTGTGGTCAACCAGGTAGGTTAAACTCTTTAAAACAAATGTGCCATAACTGCACGTTTCCAACAAAATACAGCATAATTTGTTATTAAAATAATGTAAGATCAAACAGTGTAACATAGTATTACTGTAGTTTTGATTCATTTCCTTAGTAGCCTATTTTTATAGATAGATTGACGCGTCAAGTTCGCATCCTCGAACAAAGCTGAAATGTTGTCAAACTTCGCCTCTTCACTATTGTTACCACATGAAATTAAAGCCTATCTACAAAGAAAGAAATGCTTACTGTAAATAACATGGTGTGTATTGATAGAGGTGGTGGAACTATTCTCGGCTCTTGAGAGGATCTCATTGATGTTGTCAGAAGAGCTTCAGGAAAGGGTGTGAGGATGGCGTAAGAAGTGAGTCTCTGATGAGCTTTCGCGCTGTTTCACACAGTGGCGGGAATCCAGCAGCGCGAGGATGTGGGTCATTCTGTTCCGCAGGAGCTCTGCAACTTTTAAGATGAATAGCATGCTTGTACTGTAGTTTCCCTATATTAAAGAGTACCTATAGATAGCCATTACAGGAATATGCTGTGGTCGAACACAGACACTTGCATTTTATTGATTAGGATATGGAAAGACAATGAAAAGGTTGCATAACAGGAGATAATTATCTTCATCAATACGTAGACAGGATCTTCTGAGTGATTCCATAACTGCAGACATTTGGTGTCCAAAGTAATTATTTTTTATCTGCTTTTTTTCAAATAGTTATATTATTAATTATTTAATCATTTGTTACTCATTGTCATGGATCACAATATGTTACAGGCCATACCAATATAATATTTTCTATAAAACGCGTCTTAGCTGAAAATCATTTCTTGTTTTTTTTTTCCATCATGCATCGTGTAATGAAAATACGTAATTCTATTTTTCTTTTGATAATATTTAATTTATTGTATTTATGAAAGCCCTAAATAGTAATTTCCTTAATTATACAACATTAAATTGTTTAGAAATAACATTTATCTAATTTTAAAAAATGTGTCCCACTAAATCTTGCATCAATTCTGTTACTTTTGCAATACTTTTGATGGAATTATCATCTATCACAACTGTGTAAGATACAGAAAATTATGTCAGTTCCCCTGTCTGATAAGATCATCTGAAGCATTGAAAGGTAGGTATACATGCTCTCTCTGAGAAAATATTTTAATCTTAAAAGTCATCTGGTGTCGTGTGGGTCCTTTTAACTTTACTCGGAGTCGGGCTAACGTCCACGCTAACTCCTATGTGTTTTGCGTTGAGGTGATATTTGAGGCTCGATGTGCTGCGGTGATACGCAAATTCCTTGTTGCATAGCTTGCACACAACCATGCTCTTATCGACGCTTCCATCCTTTCGTTTTTTAAAACAAAATTTCCCATCCTTGGGGCCAAGCAAAGCGGTCTCGTCAGCTTTTTCGTTCATGTTCACTGTGGTTGGTTTGTTGTTGTCGGAAGTCAAGAACGCTAGTTGGTGCTCCAGTATAATCGGTCCGTCGAAATCGGTCCGTTTTTTGCGTAATTAATCTTAATTAACGCGTTAAAGTCCCGTAATTAATTAATCTTAATTAACGCGTTAAAGTCCCGGCCCTACTTAAAAGTTCTTACACTAGGAGTTACTTTGTAAAACGTCAAAATTGTTACCACAATATCAAAAAAACTGAATTCATCACTGATCACACAGTGGGTTGTTTAAGGCCCCTTCCACACGGAGACGCGTTTAGCTGTATACGTAAAACATTTTGTATCAGCGTTTCGTCCACATGGATCCAGTGTTTTGGGAGCCTGAAACTGATATTTTTTGAAACCGGGTCCCAGAGTGGAAAAATCTGAAACTGACACCCTTGCGTTGAGACCCCACTCATGTGTACAGCCAATCCGTATATTTTGTGAAACGGTGATGTCATCACACTACGTCCTGCACGATAAAGACTAGAAGGGATACAGTTACGGACACTGGGCATGTGCACATCAATATTGCGTCATTTAATTACTGTATTTGCATTATTGTATGGGTAGGTTTAGGGTTGGGGTAGGCGTTGATAAAACACAAACTGGTAAGTAGTAAATGTATTTATTGTTATTTTATTGTGATATTTTGCCTCACTTCCTACCGTTGCTCTTCTTCTCCATTTTTTGTGATGTGGCAGAATTACAGCGCCACATACTGGTCTGGCATGTATACTACAACGTTTTGAATCGTTTCAGTGGTATCATGTGTATGCAGATATTTCTTGAGACGTGGAAAAAAAAGATTGGATAGGGAAAGCTCTGGCTTCATGTGGATGTTGTCTAAAAGTAATTTAATCATGATTTCATTAGTGACTATTCACTTTGTGACTAAATGCTATGCGCATTTATGCTAGCAAGTGGAGATTTTGGTTAAAAAGTTTAAAATGTGTCAATCCTGTTACCGTCAAACTATGTTATTACCAATGTTATTTCTACATATTGCCTAATTTGTCTGAAACAGGGTTGATACACAATACTATAAAGAAATTACTTTTTTAAAGAAACTTGTGTTTGGCAAGCACTGAATTATTAAAATGAAATATGTAATTTCTGTTAGTGAATAGTTTTTTTCCTTGACCAATTATAGAATCACACATCTCTCTTTTTTTGCCATAATAAACAGTTTCAGCAGCAAAATCAACTGCCCAACTAAAGCAAACAGTGATCTCTTAAAAAAACATATTCTTGTGTTTCTCCTTTCCTTCTTTATGATCTGGTGTCTTCAATAATGCTCAATCATCACTCAATTATATAATTAACTCTAACACTGCCTCAGTGTTACTTTTAACACCCTGATAGTGGTTCCCCTATAAACACAGAGCAGTGTTAATTTAACATTGGGGATGAAAAAAGATGTGGTTCATTATGAATCACATATATGTCAATGCAAAGCACTTTTGATGTTTAGTGGAATTCATTTATGGCCTTGTACATTTTCATTGTTGTTTGAGCAACTTGATTTGGCCACATGAATAGTGTTTTGAATTCCACCTTCTTTGTTCAAATATCTGTAATGCAACTGTTAATTCATGTAAGGATGAATAAGAATTTAACAGCTGGGTTGGTTGGGTTAATGTGATTAACTTCTGCACTAGCACAAGCTGGCACCTTATGAACCTGTCTCTGATAAAACTTGGTTTCCAAAAATATTTTTCATTCAGTTTAATTACCGGATTTTATGTAAACTGAGAAGTCAATGGAAATGCATTAATGAAGGTTAAACAAACAGTTCACACAAAAAATGAATGTCATTATTGACATTATAGGCCTACCGTGTCATTCCAAAAATGCATTTGCTGTTATTGTTATGCTGTTCTTTTCCATACAATGATAGTGATCATGTCTGGGATGCTCTAAAAACGACAAAATATTCCCCACTATTACATACCACAGCAGACCATATGACTCATGTGTTATATTCCAAGTCTCCTGTAATCATGTAATAGCTTTGTGCGAGGAACAGTCACATGGTCGTTGAATTCCAAATCTTGAAACGATAATGTCTGTATGACAAACAGAGCTTGAGCACATTTATGGTGTTTTTTTGGAGGCTGACAGATGTGGTAAATGAACTATCTTTTTTATAGAAAAGAGCTGTTCTAATGTTTTTCTTATCCAATACATACATATAAATGAATAAGAGATTTAGTTTACTGGGTGAACTATTAATTCAAAGGAAAAGTTTCACAAGGACAACATACTTCTTCTAACAATATACTTCTCATAAATTCTCATCATTGTCTGGCTGTAAAGTCTTTTTCACAGGTTTTTCTTGTTCCACCACAGCACATTTATATCTGTCTGTCTCTGGCTGTCTTTTGCAGGATATTTGTGGCGGGAATCGGTTTCTTCAGTCTGTGCTTCTTAATGACATCTCTGGGGGGGCAGTTCTCGGCCAAGCGACTGGGTGATTCCCCATTCAGCATCCGAACCGAAGGTACATTAATAACTGCACGTCCACCTATGCTGACCATATGAATGTCTAATTCATCTGGTGGCATTTGGAAAGTGTCATTTTATGGGATCTTTAACGGGGTCAATGGAGGGTTTCGCACTGGCCTTTAACAGGCTTGATTATCCATGGGTCGGTGTGCTGTGAATAGCATCTCTGACTGCAAAAGACCCCATTTGTCTTCAGTCATCACTTTTTATGAAAATAGATCACATCAGAGGCTAGAGGTCTCCCTCACTGCAAATGTCAAAAAGAACCTGTCCATGAGAAAGACTCACCCAAAAATGAGCAATTAATCACCCATCGAGGGTATTTGTGATAGTTGATGAATGGTGTTCCAAATATGATGAAATCTGCTGGCACAGATTCTATGTGGCCTGGTTGGGATTGTCTTCTCCACAAAAGTTGCATGCGGTGCTGACTTAGTATTTAGCGAAGCAGCATAATAATTATGCTGTCTACCTTTGTTGAAAGCTTTCATGTTGGAAGCGCACCTATACTGCTTTAAAATTCTGCCTACATGGGATCACTACAGAGATTTTGGAACAGAGCCAATGTGTTTAATATTCAGTTCCTTTCTAGTTTCAACACCGCTGTGCCCAACAGGAAATGGTGTACCCAAATGTGGCAAATAGCCATCTTAAGAGCTCCACTCAGTTGCTGGAAAATTGGAAAACTGCTTCATGGTGTGCTCAGCAAACCCCGGTATAAAGCTGAAGATGATGGATTAGAGTTCTGTGATGTTGTGGGAGAGGTCGCATGGAGGAAAGAGGGGGGGGGGGGGGGGGGAGAGAGAGAGAGAGAGAGAGAGAGAGAGAGAGAGAGAGAGAGAGAGAGAGAGAGAGAGAGATAGGGAGAGAGAGCACAATCTGATTAATTAACCACTCCCAGGCTGAAGTCTTGAGAAAGCATCTGGCTCTTGCTCATTAAACACTGCCTGCTGATCAGCCAGAGATGGACGTCACTGTGTTTTGGGAGCCCAGTGCTGACATGTGAGATGTAAGGTTTACTTTAAAATAATTTCCAGTTACAAATGACTAATTATTTCAAACTAATTTCCTCTGAATTACTTAAAATTTAATCAGTATCCAAATATCACTTTACGTATCACAGTCTGGCTTTTAGTTAGTTTTATATTGCTGCAACAAGCACAAATAAAGACACAAGAATAGTAATATCTGATACATTTTTTTGATACAAGAAAATGCGCCGGGTATGGAAGCCTCGGTATGGAGCTCTTCAGCTATTGTGTTGTTTTTGTTCGTTTGTTCTGCGTTTAGTCATTCTTTTCAGTTTCACCAAAGACGAACTACTGGACATTAGGAAACACACACCAGATAACATTTCTGCAGTTTTTGATTATTCTGATGTTTTGCTTGATATCCTTGTCGGAGCCACAGCTGTGTCTTTAAAACGCGCGGCCAGATGCAGACGTGGAAGGCAAGCCGGTGCGCTGGTTAAACTCTGCGCGCGCAGATTTCGCACTGCACTCCCTGGTATTCATCTTGCGAATTTCCGATCCCTTCCTAACAAAACGGACAAACTTCTTCTCCTCACCCGCTTTACCAAAGATTTTTCAAACTCTGCTGCACTGTGCTTCACTGAAACCTGGCTGAGTGAAGCCATCCCGGACAATGCACTATATCTGCCGGGCTTCCAGCTGTTCCGAGCGGATCACATCGTGGAACTAACAGGGAAAACAAGAGGTGGTGGATTGTGTTTCTACATTAACGAAAGTTGGTGTTCAGATGTAACAACGCTGAAGAAGATGTGCTCTCCTAATCTAGAGGCGCACTTCATAAACTGTAAACCCTTCTACTCGCGGCGGGAGTTTTCCTCGTTCATTCTCGTGAATGTGTACATCCCTCCAGACGTGTGTGTGAGTGCGGCGCTACAACAGCTGGCTGAACAAATAGCTGAGACTGAACAAAGGTACCCAGACTCTCTTTTAATCATTCTTGGGGATTTTAATAAAGCAAATCTCTCCCGTGAACTGCCAAAATACAGACAGCACCAGAGACAGTAATATACTGGACCACTGTTACACCACAATAAGGAATGCATATCACTCCGTCCCACAGGCAGCTTTGTGGCTCTCTGATCACTGTGTGGTTCATCTTATACTGACCTACAGGCAGAAACTGAAATCAGCTAAACCTGTAATAAAGACTGTAATAAGATGGACTAATGAAGCAGAGCTGTACTTACAAGCCTGCTTCAATTGCACTGATTTGACTATTTTTGAAGCTGCTACCACTGATCTGGACGAGCTAACAGAGACTGTAACATCATACGTCAGTTTCTGTGAGGATACATGCATTCCTACCAGGACATTCTTATCATTCACTAATGATAAACCATGGTTTACTGGGAAACTCAAACAGCTTTGTCATGCCAAAGAGGATGCTTACAGAAGTGGGGATACAATCTTGTATAACCAGGCCAGAAACAGACTGACAAAGGAGATCAGAGTTGCTAAAAGAAGCTACTCTGAAAAGTTGAGAAACCAGTTTTCTTCCAACGACCCAGCTTCAGTTTGGACAGGCTTGAAGAATATCACCAATTACAAGTCACCATCCCCCCGATCTGCTGAGAATCAACAACTGGCCGATGAGCTGAATGCTTTTTACTGCAGATTTGAAAAGCCCAGTCTCACACCACACACCCGCTCTGATCTGCAATTCACACGTCCCCCATCACCTCCTGCACCCCCTCTCCTCCCCCCTCCTATCATCCAACCCGAGCTTAAGGTCTGTGTGGAGGACGTGAGCCGAGTATTCAAAAAACAGAAGACTAGGAAAGCTTCAGGCCCAGACGGCATCTCATCTGCCTGTTTGAAAGCCTGCGCTGACCAACTGGCCCCAGTCGTCACGCAGATCTTCAACAGATCATTGGAGCAGTGTGAAGTTGCCTGCTGCTTCAAATGCTCCACTATCATTCCCGTCTCCAAAAAACGACTGTTGCTCTCACGTCTGTGGTCATGATGTCGTTTGAAAGACTGGTTCTGGCCCACCTGAAAGACATCACTGGACCCTTGCTGGATCCTCTTCAATTTGCCTACAGAGCAAACAGGTCTGTGGATGATGCAGTCAACATGGGACCGCATTATATCCTGCAACATCTCGACAGACCTGGGACTTATGCAAGGATCTTATTCGTGGACTTCAGTTCGGCCTTCAATACCATCATGCCTGATCTTCTCTCAGCTAAACTGACCCAGCTCTCCATGCCATCCTCAATCTGTCAGTGGATCTCCAGCTTCCTGACAGACCGGCAGCAGCTCGTGAGACTGGGGAAACTCACATCCAGGGCTCTCAATACCAGCACTGGTGTGTTCTCTCCCCAATGCTCTTCTCCCTGTACACCAATGACTGCTCTTCTAAAGACCCCTCTGTGAAGCGCCTGAAATTTGACGACACCACTGTCATCGGCCTCATCCAAAACGGTGATGAGTCTGCTTACAGACTGGAGGTTGAACAGCTGGGTGTCTGGTGCAGTTATAACAACCTTGAGCTCAACACGCTCAAAACGGTGGAGATGATAGTGGACTTCAGGAGGAACAGCCCAGCTCTCCCCCACTCACCATCATGAACAGCACTGTGGAAGCAGTGGAGTCATTCAGGTTCCTGGGCACTACCATCTCTCAGGACCTGAAGTGGGACAATCACATTGACTCCATTGTGAAAAAGGCCCAGCAGAGACTGTACTTCCTTCGTCAGCTGAGGAAGTTCAACCTCCCACAGGAGCTGCTGATTCAGTTCTACTCGGCTGTCATTGAGTCTGTCTTATGCACTTCCATCACTGTCTGGTTTGGTTCAGCTACCAAATCTGACATCAAGAGACTACAACGCACAATTCGGACTGCGGAGAGGATTATTGGTGCTCCCCTGCCAACCCTCCAGGACCTGTACTCTTCCAGAGTGAGGAAGAGAGCAGGGAAAATCATCACAGACTCCACTCACCCTGGACACCGCCTGTTTGAACCGTTACCATGAGGACGGCGACTCCGATCACTGGCCACTAGATCATCTAGGCACAGGAACAGTTTCTTTCCACAGGCCATTTCCCTCTTGAACAGTTAAATACCCCCCCCCCCCCCCCCAATCTTTTAAACTCAGGAGGTTATTTATGCTTATATATTCATACTACTCAAATACTGTAAATATGTTCATAATCTGTAAATGTTTATTCTGACTAAACGTAACTGTGACCTTATATTTTTTATACCATTTTTCATATTTTTATTCTTAGAATTTGTATTACTATGTTCTTGTTGTGTTTGTATTGTATATGTGCACTGGAAGCTTCAGCACCAAGAAAAATTCCTTGGCAATAAAGCTCTTTCTGATTCTGATTCATTAGGTGTTTTCAAACTGGGGTCTGGGGATCACCAGGGGGACGCAAGTTAGTGACAGGAAAAAGTTGTATATATTGTATAAGAATCAGTGAAAAATCAGTGAATTAACTGGGTGTTTATAAAAGATAAATGCCTTTTAAATGTTAGGATGGACATACAATCAAATTTGGGAGTCTGTGGCATCTAAGATCCAAAAATGAAAATGTGTACTGTTATTTATGTATTATGTTGTTTGTTTTATGGAGTTACATTTAGGAATTTTGTGTTGTTATATATATATTTTTTGACAAATGTTTTATTATATTACAGTATTAAATTAAAATAATGCTGATATATACCAATTATGTAATAGTACTATTATGTATAATTACATAATAATGGTAGTGCTTTATTTTACAGTACTGTTCTGTATGTACATACTTTATTCTTATAATAGTAATTACAATAACTGGGTAATAACTAGGTATTATTCCTGAACCTACCTCTTACCCTAACCTTAACCCATGTAGTTACCTTATATTACCCAGTACTTTCTAAGGCAAGTACACTTGTGCAAATTTTTTTTTTTGGCATTACGCAATTGACTTTTGATCATTATTCCAGCTTTTTGATGTATTTGAAACAGAATACAGTAACCCTTTTTCCGTATCCTGACAACATAACAGCGTTCCTAGTATTCTATTACTGTATAACACTGAGCGCTGATCTAACACTAATGTTCAGCTCTAGTATACATGTTATCTCAATGCTCTCTTTTGGTCCCTAAGAGAAAACCTGCTGATTCTCTAATCCTCTTCCACATAAGAGATTTTACACCCTCACTCTGGCCATGTTTTATCTTGAGTAATACCATCCAGCATAAGTTCTGGGATTATGCCTCTAATGGATACTAATGGCTATTCTAAGAAAGGTTTGTTATTATACATTTTTAATGAAAGCTTGTGTGTGGGTTGATGCAAGGAGCACTTTGTCAGTTTTAAATAGCAGGCTTGTGTTAGTTAAGCAAGAAATACAGGACGTCTTGCATTAGAGCCAAACAAAACTGTTTCAAAAACTCATAGCGTTCAGAGAATAGATACCTTCACTGGACACACTCTCGCTTATTACTATTCCAACTGAAAATATGACCTAACCGATTAAATCTACAATCTAGCCCCCTAAAATATTGCGCCCCCTAAAATAGTGTGTAGATTTAGATGCTTTATTATTAGGGATGAAAATCTTCTCTTTTTCATGCAATGAATGTGGATGGTGCTTCATACAGCTAATATCAAAATAAGAAGGAAAAAACTTTTCCTTGTCTTATGATACCCATGATAGCTTTGTGTCATATTTTTCAGATTTGCCACATTTCAAATGGTCATTTAAATGCAAGAACCAATGCTGTTCGGCATACAATTGAATAACAGCTGATCTTTGGTTGACTAATCAGCCGGAAGGGGGTGTTTATGCCTTTTCAAGGCTATTTATCCATTTTCTACTCATGAACCTACAAATTAAATTTCTGTTTTTTATTTCAAATTGAGGTTCATTGGGTTTGTTAAATTATTATTATTATTTTTAAATAAATCATATGTAGAAAAATGATAATTTTCAACCCTCATTTTGACCCTCTGTCTGAAATTATAAATTTTTAAGGGGCGGCTCCTTTGAAGTGCCCATATTTAGCTTTTTTCTCTCTCTTAGATATTACCTTTCATGTAGTGTATTATAAAGCTGTTAAAAGGTCTGCAAAGTTTCAAAGATCAAAGTGCACAATAAATTGATATATTGTCTAGCAAAAGATAGAACAGATTCTTAACTGCCCGAAATTAGTCGTCAGTTTTACTTCCTGCCCGTATTTGCATAATGCCATACTGCAAGGCCCATCAACCCCCCCCCCCCCCCCTTATTATTTTTTTTAAACATCATTCAAGATGTATTAACATTCAGTGTTCTTTTTTGCAAACATACAAACATACAATAAGTACAAATAAGCACAAGTAAACCTGCCATACCAAACAAGACCACAGGGAGATGCCAAAGGACCGCATGCTATACGGATTCATTCATAATTAATAAACACACTAAAATACAAATAAAATAATTTTGAATGTATGGAAACTTAGCCATCTGAAGTCATCCGATGTCATCAGTGGACAGTTCCTCTGTCAGAACAAGCAATCAAGTCTATGGAGCTGATGCCCATGTGTATAAACACCACTGATACTTACAAACTTCTCCAAAACACACTTCTTCGGCGAGCATCCATTATAAAACACTCACAGTCCATTCATTTTGACAACTACGTGAATGTATTGAACTGCGTTAGAGTAGAGTAGACCAATCACAGCAGACTAGGCCATCTGACTAATCAGAGTAGAGTAGACCAATCACAGCAGACTGGGCCATCTGACCAATTAGAGCAGAATAGACCAATCACAGCAGACTGGACAATCTGACCAATCAAAACAAGGAGACCAATCACAACAGACAAGGCCAACTGACCAATCACAATAGACTGGACCATATGATTAATCAGAGCAGAGTAGACCAATCACAGCAAACTGGGTCATCTGACTGGACCATATGATCAATCAGAGCAGAGTAGACCAATCACAGCAAACTGGGTCATCTGACCAATCATAGCAGACTGGGCCATCTGACCAATTAGAGCAGAATAGACCAATCACAGCAGACTGGACAATCTGACCAATCAAAACAAGGAGACCAATCACAACAGACAAGGCCAACTGACCAATCACAACAGACTGGACCATATGATTAATCAGAGCAGAGTAGACCAATCACAGCAAACTGGGTCATCTGACTGGACCATATGATCAATCAGAGCAGAGTAGACCAATCACAGCAAACTGGGTCATCTGACCAATCATAGCAGACTGGGCCATCTGACCAATCAGAGCAGAGTAGACCAATCACAGCAAACTGGGTCAGCTGACCAATCAGAGCAGAGTAGACCAATCACAGCAGACTGGGTCAGCTGACCAATCAGAGCAGAGTAGACCAATCACAGCAGACTAGGCCATCTGACTAATCAGAGTAGAGTAGACCAATCACAGCAGACTAGGCCATCTGACTAATCAGAGTAGAGTAGACCAATCACAGCAGACTGGGCCATCTGACCAATCAGAGTAGAGTAGACCAATCACAGCAGACTAGGCCATCTGACTAATCAGAGTAGAGTAGACCAATCACAGCAGACTGGGCCATCTGACCAATCAGAGCAGAGTAGACCAATCACAGCAAACTGGGTCATCTGACCAATCACAGCAGACTGGGCCATCTGACCAATCAGAGCAGAGTAGACCAATCACAGCAGACTGGGCCATCTGACCAATCAGAGTAGAGTAGACCAATCACAGCAGACTGGGCCATCTGACCAATCAGAGCAGAGTAGACCAATCCTTAAGACCAATATATATTTGAAAATGTGTCTAGTTTTGTGCGAGAGTGAAGGAAATTCATGCTTGCGCATTACATGAATGCTCGCTGGCGTTACAATAATACATTCTCGACATTTGTCGTTAAAATAACGGCATAGAAACTGTCTATATCGCCTATGCCAGGATGCACCACTGCTGATGATTATAGAGTTAATTACTTAAAATTAGGGCTGTCAATAGAATACAAATTTTAATCACGATTAATCACACTCTGTTTGTGTGATTAATCGTGCACACTTATGAAATTAAGCATACACCATTTATCTTGTTTAACACGTACACTTTGTCCTCATTTGTCCTATATCCAGCAAAGTAAATTCTCACAAAACTGTATTTTCTGTAAGCTTTTTTCAAGGTAAATTTAGATGTCTTTCCAAAAAAGGACAGAAAATAACCAAATGATAAGAAGTCCATATAATTCATAAATGTATGCACACCAAAGCACACAAAAAAATCTGAATTGACAGTTACAGTATGTGTACAGTGTAACAGCAAAGAGCTTGTTTAGATCTTCTTTACCTTTTAGACATGTCAAGTTGCGATACTGAACGGGACCACATAGAGAAACCCTAAACCACCTGACTGCATTATATGCCTACTACAGTTACACGGATCCATTTAGAATTGACTAAACACAGCAACATAGACGTAACAGATAAATAAATTATACTGAATGTGTGGAAACATCGTGAATGTACTGAAAAGTGCAATCAGTCCATCGAGAGTGCATAATGACATAAATTACGTTACTGACACAATTGCACATGCAGTAAACGGACACTGTTATGATTGGCTAATGCCATTGCATAGGAAAAAGTATCAATGCCCCCCTCACTGCTGCACGCAAGTAGGTGCATGCACATGTGAAAGATCATATCATAACCCTGTCATGTCTACTTCCTTACATTCATATTCAAATAGCAATTCTGCATCTTGTTTGCTAGCTCAATTCTATTCTGATTGATGCACAACCCTGTTAGTCGAGTGTCCCGTGTGCTTCATATGGTGTTTGGTTGCCAGCGACATATAAATCTGCGGATTGCAAGGCTTTGACACAACATCCTCTAGGAAGGTCTTTAGATTTCAGTTGGAGTCGTCCCCGTGCTCCATCACATTCCGGCTTATATCTGCACTGCTCTAAGATGAAAATCAGCACTTCACTTTCCTTTAGACAGTCAATGCAGGGTTCAAAAACTGTGGCCTTTGACAGCTGTGGCACACAGGCACAGTAGGATATGAAAACACTGATTCTATTATAAGCCTATGTCTTCCTGTATAGAGGTCACACTGAAAGTCTGGTCTCAGATCTTAATTTAATGTTTTGAAAAATATGAAAAGGTATGTAAATATCAAATGTAATTAATAAATAAATAAATACATTTATTTATTATTATTATTGCTATATTTTTTAAGGAATTGAATAGATTTAAAGGGTACAGCGGTGATATAATCATCCCAGTCCTCTCACCACGAAATGTGCCCTAGTTTCTCCGGCATCCGTGTTTTCCTCCTTGCACTGTTGTGTATTTATAATACTAAATGACAGTCTAATGGGAACGGGAGCCGAGTTCTTTCACGCACTCTGAAGGAGTCTGCTGTTGGATTCTTGGGGTGAAATTAATGCTGTAAATATTTGCTCCAGCACATTTTCGAAGACTTCTCTATATTAATTCATAAACAAAACAAATTATTTTTTGCAGATTAGCTCAAACTTTTTAAAGTAGACCTTAAAGTCATGAAATGAAACCCATTTTAATTTCTGTTATCTGATGTATTTTAGAATGAAAGATATTTCAATGAGCTTGAAAAATGTAGTGCAGGACTTGATTTTCTCCATTGGGAGTTGATTGGATGATACTGTAATACATAACAGCATGGAATCAGGTGGTTGGAGGAGAGGGGTGGGTATATGTATATTGTGGCCACACACTCATTCCCATGACTTAATACATCAGCATGTTTTACTAATTTGTTCCCTCTTTTTTAGTAAATTCGTGGCCACATTGTAATAATCTGCGAACAGGGTTTTGCTTTTAACTCTTTCCCCGCCATTGACAGAAATGTACAGCTTTCCGTGTTTTCACTGTTATACGGTAGGGGGCGCTACACTATATTGCCAAAAGTTTTGGGACACTTGACTCTATATGCACATGAACTTTAATGACATCCCATTCTTAATCCATAGGTTTTAATATGGAGTTTGCCCACCCTTTGCAGCTATAACAGCTTCAACTCTTCTGGGAAGGAACTCTTCTCAGAAGGCTTTCCACAAGGTTTAGGAGTGTGTTTATTGGACATTTTTGACCATTCTTCTAGAACCATTTTTTTCTAGGTCAGGTTCTGATGTTGGATGGGAAGGCCTGGCTCACAGTCTCCAATCGAATTCATCCAGTCAAGGCCATTCAAGTTCCTCCACACCAAACCTGTTCATTCATGTCTTTATGGACCTTGCTTTGTGCACTGGTGTGCAGTCACGTTGTAACAGGAAGGGGCCATCCCCAAACTGTTCCCACAAAGTTGGGAGCATGAAATTGTCCAAAATGTCTATGCTGAAGCATTAAAAGTTCCTTTCACTGGAACTAAGGGGCCAAGCCTAACCCCTGAAAAACAACCCCACACCATGAACCCCCCTCCACCAAACTTTACACTTGGCACAATGCAGTCATTAAACAGGATCCTGGCAACCGCCAAACCCAGACTCGTCCATCGCATTGCCAGAGAACACGTCTCCACTGCTCTAGAGTCCAGTGGCGGTGTGCTTTACACCACTGCATCCGACACTTTGCATTACACTTGGTGATGTAAGGCTTGGATGCATCTGCTGGTGGGAAACCAGTCTTGGGCTACAGGGTGATATGGCTGCTGGCTCTACTAGGAGTGTTGCCTCTTCCTTGGTGCTGGCGCATGGCGCCTCGCTGACAGATATATGTAGAGCTGCGGGCTTGGCGACACTTAACACGTGCACTAGATTCTATAGCCTCCGTGTAGAGCCGGTTTCTTCCCGTGTGCTCGCTTCAACCAGCCAGTAACACCAAAGTGTCCATTCACGAGTTCACACTTACAAATAAGTCAGATAGAATAAATGGTATCCATATTTGGCATGCTGTCTGAGGAGAGGGCTACGAGCTCGGTATTTGGCCCGTACCCAAAGTACTCCCCCCGTAGCTCTGATTAGGAAAGTAACCAGGTGAGTTTGAGGAAGACGGGGTGGTGGAGGGATGCTGAAAACCTGTCAAGGAACTTTGTTGAGTTGACTGGGTATTTATAAAATCCTCCACTTGTGCTGATTGGTAGACATGTTGATTACTGATTGCTGACAGCTGGTTGGAATGACATTATGATTGGATAGATCATTTGAACGTGCTCCTCCCGAACTTTGTTAATGAAATATCATTTCTAAGTGTCGGCTTGCTGCGCCATTCCCCTCCTCATGGACCGGATAAGTGCGCTTATTGCTGCAGTAAGTTCCCCAGCAGGCGTACCCTGTTGAGTCCTCCACTATGTGGTCCCATATGTGTATTCTTTCACGGTACGGCTCCCAATGGTGAGCCTGTGTCTGTGTGGTGTAATCTCCCACCTAGGTCGGGCCGGGGCCACCCCGGGGACATTCCTATGTTGTACTGCCCGGATGGCCTGTCCATACATGTATCTTCCACATGATACCTCCCTACGGGTAGGACGTGGACTCCGCAGCGTCCTCTCAGGGCAGTGTTATCCAATGCTCTGCTGAATGGGTCTTGCGGAACAGCAGCAGTGACTCTCCCTGCGTGAGTTCCCACGCCCCAATTTGACGGGGGTCTGAGGGGCTTACACGGGGCACTGGAAGTGGCAACAGCCGTGGCGTTTTCCATAGGGATCCCAATTCGTCAGTGATGTCCGACGTACTTCGAACGTGACCAACTGAGAGGAAACATCTCGGTTACATATGTAACCCTCGTTCTCTGAAGGAGGGAACGGAGACATACGTCCCGTTACCACGATTGCTGTACCATCACTGTATGGCCGAGTCACTAGTTCGGCTCCTCAGTGAATAACAAATGTGCGCTTCCTTATTTATAGCCGCACTGTGGGGCGGAGCGCGAGATGCAAATCTTGCACGCCAATGGCTATTGGCCCATTCTCTATACACTCGAAGCTGATAGGGACTCCCAGAAGTGATCCCAATTTGTCGGTGACGTCCAACGTATGTTTCCGTTCCCTCCTTCAGAGAACGAGCGTTACATACGTAACCAAGACGTTTACATTGAAAACATTTTTTAAGCTTTTTGAGCATTATGATTGGCCCAAAGCAGACTTCTTATGTTCGGACCTTGTACGTGTTCATACCAGTAATCTTCATTCTTCGTTCACACACAGCATCATACCGGTAATTTACTGTTAATGTAATTAATATAATTTCCCATGCTAGGAAACTGCTATAACTGATTTACCTGTATTTTTGAAAAGGTCCTGTTCACTCATTATCTCTTAACAGTAATTTACAGACTGTATGTGTGAAAGGGGCTATGGACATAGATGCAAACAGGTAGCTTACCAGGTATTGACTTCCTTGTTTATTTTCTTTGTAATAACATGAACAATATCATTTAAACAGGATCAATTTTGATTTCATGTTGATTTTAATGTGTGTGCTTGTGCGTTCATAATGCTTTGAATATGTATGCCATCAAGCCCCCTCATGCTAAATATCTTGGGCAGATGTGGGCACACATAGCATTTGGAGCTAGTGATTTTGGTGATCTGCTGCTCTTCAGAAGCCCTCAGGTCATCTTACAGCTAGTGAGTCATAAGTAAACTGATGCAGTTTCACGGCAGCATCTCTTGTCTTCTATCACATACCCCCACGTCTGCTCTCAGACAGAGTCGAGCAAAAGAGCTCCAGAATTTCACACTGACGCATTAGACAGAATATAGGATTGTTTTCTTCACATTCTTCACCAACATACCTGGGGGTGCAATGTTTCAAAGTGCAAGTGTTTGAAAACAATACTGTTATAGTCTCTGTGTAAACTACAAAATATGAAAACTGTGGCATCATGCACATGTGTGTTACATGTTACAGACTTCAGGCACGTTCTTTACAAAGTGGCATAGCAATCGACTGTCCGGGCATGAATAATACAGCGTTTTTACTCATTTTCACAGATCCATGTGAACGGGTATAGTTTAGACCACGTTGCTGTCTGTACACGAAAAACATAAAGGAGAAACTTTTCATCATTGTTGTGTAAAGGTACCCTAAATTATCTTATTTCATTTTTTCTAATTAACTCCAATTACCTTCATATGGACAGTGTGACAAATGTCTGTGTTTAATAATGATGTACAACAAAACACTGTCAAATGCTCGAGTTTGTTACAGCAGGATGGATTCTGATTGGCTGCCAAAGTTTTTTATTGCTCATCAGCTGGATAAAATCGTTCTGAAAAGTGATTCCAATGAAATCGTTTCTCTGACCCATTATCGTTATAGCTGTGGTGTGAACTCTGCTATTCTTTAATATTGAGAACTATTATTTGACCAAATCATTCTAGATATGTGTTTTTCCAGTCATGGTCTTGGAGCATCCCAACACTGCATATGTTTGCCGTCATTATCTAACACACAAATAAAATTTTACCAGCCCATTAGTGATTATTTTATATAAAATATATAGTAGGCCTATGACATGTCTGTTTTAGGTTTTGGAAATGTTTATGCTCTCATGTCTTTAATTTTAACCCTTTTGTGACCCTTTAATTTGTGACCCTAGACCACAAAACCAGTCATAAGTCGCACGGGTATATTTGTGGCAATAGCCAACAATACATTGTATGGGTCAAAAATCTCAATTTTAAAATATTGACCATTATGACTGGTTTTGTGGTCCAGGGTCACATTTGTCACAGTCATGTTTCCTGTTTATCATGTTATTTCGCTTTCCAACCATGTGATTATAGGTGTGTTCTACTTGAAGCGGTGCGGCACTGCACAGACTGATCGGTGTATGATATCAAATTACCACGAGAGCGTATAAAGAGTAGGGAAGGGCAGAAGTGATCAAGGCTGCATTTCCCGATAACGTTGTCTCTTAGCGCGCTACGAAGACTCTAAAGGTATAACTTAACTAAAGGTATACCATTTCTAGTTGTGTTCCTCGAACTATACCTTAGGAGGTTACTTAAGGTAAACCTTCTTAAGTGCGACGTTAGCAGGTGCTGTCCGTGGCGGCGGTGCTGAAGTGGCTTATATAGATGGCTCAAGAATCGATTATTTACTCTATGCAGGGGCTGTTTCACTGCTTTATGCAATTTTTTTTATTTTATTTTTATAAAAGAAGCACTTCAGAAATAGTTGAACTTGCAAACTCAATTTTATATAATTCTGACATGAGTACGGGAACCAGAAATTTAATGCTCAACCGCATCATGCGTCAACCCGCTACACTAACTGGCAGTATGCCTTCGCTGGCATTTGAAAGAGTCATTTATATTATTACAATATATTTTCCATAGTGTGTTAATTTACTCCACAATCAGGGATGATTGCCCAGCAGCTGCATTACATTATTGTGTAAATAACTAATTTCTGTTACTGAATGAACGCACCGCCACCCCGAGGTGTTACTCAGCCCATATCCATCCCCAACCACCTCCAGAAAACTCCCCACGGCATAAAAACGGAGAGCCGCCAGCAGATGGATTTCAGGGCTGAGAGGGTAGCTCCGTCCAGTTTGTCTCGACAAAGTTGGACCAACAAGATCTAAAAGCTGCTCAATTTGCTGTCGTGGCTGGCAAAATTTATTTTGAATAGCGGCTTCTGACATGGTAGCCAGGGGACTAAAGTTTTCACGTATGAAATAGTGCACATACACTAAATGGCTCCGCGGACGGCGCCGTCTTTGATTTAGGCCAACTATTCGCTGTCTCGCTGCCATAGTTTGACCAAACTCCCCTCCACAATCATTCCCTTTAAATAGGCTCCTAAGCTTTTCCTGTCTAATGGTTTGCCAGCTGATGTACCTTTGGATAATATAATTAAAAATATAACAACCATTAGTGTAATGACAATTGTAATCCTTTCATTAAAATTTTTTTGCCTGATTGAACATTGGGTGTATATTACAACTTCAGAATTATATTCGTATAGACTGACATGTAAAGACGCTTTTTGCACAATGGTGGCCACTAGTGGAATGAACTGTCAATAGTGATAAGGTATAGCTAAGAGTGGTCCAGACCAACCTTACGAAAGTAATACTTACAGAAGGTATTCTTAACTAAGATAGTTTCGGGAAACACGTATTAACGTTAAGGTACACCTTAAGGTATAACTTAAGAACGACGTAGTGTTAAGAAGGTTTCGGGAAATGCAGCCCAAGTACTCGAGTACTCGAACGTGACAGCGACGATAGATCATGAAAACGATGATCACCCTGACTTTAAAAAATATATTTGTCTATTTTTCTGATTGGTTATTGCGGTATTTTTGGCGTTACCTGAGATCTGATTGGTTAGCGTTCAACAGCACGCCTCCTGACCGGCCAAATAAAGTGAAACTGAAGAGCGCACAGCAGTGATGCCTGGAATCACTGTGATCAAGAAATACAGCAAAGATGTGCAGCGCCAATCTGTCATATACATAGCATTATAATGAAAACAAGATTGTAATAGAATGTTGCAAATTCTCTGTGCTTTAGTTCCCCGTGTATCAGCTGTTAAAGGAAATCCACAACGAGAGTTACATCAGACTAGCGCGGTGAAGTTCTTTGTTTTTTTGGGTAAAAAAAAAAAAAAAAACACGGTGAAGTTCATGTGCGCATTCGCATCCTTTTCTGCAGATGCAAGTAGTAAGATTCTACTTTTATGTTGTCTATATCTGATTAATGTCATATAGGACACGTTTGGTTGAGTTTAATAATAAGCTAGCAAAGCGCTGCCATTACCAACTGGTGTTCATCCACGCAATGCCCGACATTATCGACTCTGGGTTATTTGAGACAGTCATATTCTTTATAGATAGGCTATTTCTTTTTCAAAATCATTGATAATATTAATAATTCAACAGTGTTATTGTGTTATCATGTTTTTGTTGTTTTTCGGTATGGCTTCGAAAACGCGCAGTGATGTCTGTAATCACTTTGATCGTGAAAAATAAAATTAAGTGCAAGATGTGCATCGCCAATCTGTCATGTACATAGCATTATAATGAAAACAAGATTGTAATAGTGTTGTAAATTCTCTGTGCTTTAGCTGCCTTGTTGTTACGGGAAGAGCACATTCAAAATGTGAGTTTCCCTGTTAAACCATAGCCTGTCAAAACCTAGCACGGCCAAGTTCACATGCGCATTCACATCCTTTTGTGCTGATGTAAATTGTAATAGGCACATATCTAATTAATCTAAAATAGGGTGCGCTTGGTTGAGTTTATTAACCCGCTAGCAAAGCTCTGCAGGGTGGTGTTTATTCTCAGTTTTAGTTCAAATGCAATGCAAAACATTATTGATTGGGTTATTTGAGACGGTCATTTTGTTTTTAGATGTTTCTTTTTCAAAAACATTTATGCATCATAATCTAGCAGTTATTTTGTTCATGTTTTCATTGACATGTTTTCATGTCATGTTTGTATTTCAACGTTAATTTTCGTAACAGTCTTAAAATAGTTTAATATCACCATGACGGAGACGCCCTGAGTACTCGCCCTGAGTACCCGCCCCCGAGTACTCATTTTTTTTGAGACCTATCGATGATCGAAATGAGAAATTGACAAAAATTCCCATCCCTAATAGAGAGCAGACAACTCTTGTCGTTTGGTCCATTTAGTTCATGTGTCATGTCCTGATTGGTTCCTTTGTCTCATGTGTCATATTCCCATTGGTTTATTGTCTTATCTTGGAATTAGTTCTGCCTTTTGGTTCAATGGTTCTTGTTTGATTAGTTCCACTTTGTCATTGGTTGTTTTTCTCCATGTATATACTGTGTAGCCCTCATGTTTGCATTGTGCCTTGTCTAGCTTTGATGTTGTTGTAACCTGAGTCAAATCCAATCAAATCAAGTCAAGTCTAGTTTTGTTTACCTTGTATTTTTGGTAATGGTTATAGTTATAAATAAAACTGCACTTGTGTTCTTACTTCGACTTGCCTCAATGTACTTTATGTTACAGCCTGTAAATGAACTTCATGCATCTATTTCATTAGTTGTGATCATTAGTCTAATTACCTCAATCACACTTTTACTGTGTTAAACAGTTAAAGGCTTAAAAGAGGAAGTCAACTAAATATACTATACAAAATATTGACAGTATTTCCCTGGCCTGCGTTTCCCAAAACCATTGTAAACCTAAATAGATCGTAGAGACCTTTGGTGGCTTCTATCTATGTGATGCTTTTGGGAAATGCAGCCCTGGTCAAATTGTCCAAGTTTACAAGATTTGTGCCTTTTGAATTGTTAAAAGATGTTAAAGAATTTTTAATAACATGTGAAAAAAGTGAGCAGATTCCTCCTGGTACCTTTCATGATTAATAAAATGTATGTGCTTTATGATAGTCTGATATTCTATTGCATGAACTCAACTCTAGGTCAGACTGTGCTGGTAATTTTCAGTTTTCTGGATGTATTTTTAGATGATTTCTTAGGCAAGCTGATTTCTTGGGTCCAACTACATTAAAATACTGAATCCATTAATCCTCACAGGAATGTGGTTTGACCGAGATATGACATAAAATGACTCTGCACTGACAGGAAGCAAACATATTAATGATCATTTGACAGGCTCTTGACAGGCAATTCATTTATACACCCTTACCCAATGACCACCAATGACATTCTGTCTTGGTTCACACTCACAATGGGTGTGATGACTTTGCTGAGTGTACCAAACTTTTTTACTTGTATGGTGGTCGTCCTAATGTCAATAGAGCAATATTATTGTGCCTATGCTTTGCAACACGCATTCACACATGATGTAGTCAATATTTTGGAATTACTGCAGTGTACTGGTGTATTTCAAAAAATGGTCCCTTTTTAAAATTCAGTTGACTATAAGTAACTTTGCAACTACATGTACATTTATTCTAATCCTAATCCTACCAGTCTACTAATACTCTACTAACACTCCAATGAGAGTTAGTAGACATGTAGATACAACATTACTTATAGTCAACAGCATGTGTAAAAGGGACCATAAAAATAAAGTGAAACTGAATTATTCTCTTTAGAGGACAATGACTGAACAAAGAGGGCATAGTAAAAATGACTGATGACCATACTTGATTTGAATGACATTAATTGCTAGTAGCCTACAGGACTTTCCAGCACTTTGCAGGGAGATTAAGGGCATTACTGAAATTCAAAATTAATTTATTTTGGCTATTACTGATGTCTTGTGTTTTATAGGTTAAAGTTACTGTACATCCAGCTTGGGACCAGTTGCATAAGCACAACCACTTTGTTAAGGTTGTGTTGTAAGAACTAGTCTGATGAAATATCCAATCTACATTTATGTAACTGATCTTAAAAAAAAAATATGAATCTTTGATTATGTTAGTTCCCTGTCAGTCAGGTTCGACATTATGTTTATTAATGGAATTGGCTTTTGTAGAACTTACGTGCCGAGCCATTCCCCTGTACATCCAATCATCCAGATTTTTACTTTGGCGCTGAGTGGTTGCACACAGCAATCACTCTTTCTAATCAACCTGCTAAAAGAGTTTAAAATAATTTCTCACTTGGTTAGAAGATCTAAGGCTCATTCAGTGGTGTTTCACCAGTGACAGAACTACCCTGGGCTACTCTCCGCCAACTCCACCTTGTCCTAAGCGCTAGTGATTGGATGATTGGTTCCTGTGTGCAGCACGCAGTTTACAACCACGTTCCGCCCCAGAGCCTTTGTTCTTTCTTGTTACTGCCTGAAGCCACTTTGCAGCCTCCTCCATTCTCACTACCCTCGATGGTGGGGGCGCCAGTGGGTACATGGAGATTCTCCAGTTGTGTGAAATTATGGTGCACGCAAATTACCACCACCTCATGGAACCATCCGCATTTCCCATCCAAGGTGATGGCAGCTCTGGCTGCTAAGGCTTACAGTGCGGCTGGACAGGCCACCTCCACCTTGAATGTGATGGCCATCCTGCAACAGGCCAAATTCACCGTGTGGGCCCTCAGCCAGACTATGTCCACCTTGGTGGTGTCTGGCTAAACCTTGCTGAGTTGCGGTATGCCGACAAAGTGCGCTTTCTCGACACCCCATATCGCAAAGTGGCCTCTTCGGCAACACTGTCAAGGACTTCGCTCGGCAGTTCAGAAGCAGATGGAGGCCATTAAGCACGTCCTGCCCCGGCATGATACCTCCACCACCAGAATCAGAGTCCTTGTTACTTTAGCACATTCATGAGAGTTAATGAAAGAATTAGTGATGTCCAATTCAGGAACAAATCGATTTCTGAGTCACAATTTTTCAATGATTTGGCTGATCCAGTTTACAAAACTGGTCTGAATGACTCATTCACACATTCGACTGATCTGTTCACATTGATTAACAGCTTAGTGACTTAAATTTTACTTTTTGTCACACAATGTTTTCAAATCAATTTGGAATATTGTGTACAAGTGATATGGAATGTTTGCATGATACTTTTATCCTTTTTGAATCCCAAAAGCCTGTTGATAATTCTTCAGAATGTTCTTTTATTTTTAAAAATCGTGGGTTTGGAATTTTCAGCTAATCCTTTATAGCCATACCTACACTTGTGTGGTCAAGAGTGCATCTATGTGTGCTACTGTAGGTCAAAAGCTTTTGAAACAGAGCTTTTGTTTTCTTTCAGCTGAAAGCAATTTTGGGGTGGTGGCACATTGAGAGCCACTAACGCTCTTCTGGATGGCAGTGGTCATTGTTTAAAGTGTAAGAGAAGTGGAGTGTGTGATGAAGAGCTGTGGCCATAGTCATTCCCTCTCTCACTATTTCAGTGAAAATATATTTCTGCACTCTGCACTAATATTCCTAGTCGTTCTACTGCTCTTTTTCCCTTTTCTGTCACATGCTTTCTAATCCCTCCCGCAAGCCTATTTACTTCAGTTTCATATCCCTGAGTGAAGCACACACACACTTGCGTGTCATGAATTAAACACACTTTCATCCCTGAGACACAGATGAGCCACAGTAAGACAGGACAGAGTGTGTCTGCTCTACTAGATGCTCTAGGCAGTTCTTTTGGTAGGGAAAGACTTTAGTAGTTTTTATTTTGACGTGTGAAATATCAACACCTGCACTCATAAAGTGTGGGCATTCACTGTGACTAATCATCACTAATGTTTTTTCGCGAAGTATGGTGCAGAATTTTGATGCTTGCTTGAGTATTTTTGGAGCGAGTGATCCAATTATGTCAAGCTACTTGATTGTATCTACTAAGTGAAAATACATTATAAGCACATCAATAACACACACACACACACACACACACACACACACACACACACACACACACACACACACACACACACACACACACACACACACACACACACACACACACACACACACACACACACACACACACACACACACACACACACACACGGTTTGCTATCTTTGTGAGGACTCTCCATAGACTTAATGGTTTTTATACTGTAAAAACTGAACATTCTATCCCATCACACAAAACTTTTTACATTTAAAAAAAACATAATTTAGTTTGATTTATGTGCTGGGACAAGGATTTCAGATATTGCCAACTTTGTGGAGACATTGTGTACCCATAATGTAGGGTTTACCAGGACACACACACACACACACACACACACAGGGGGGGTTTTGTGAAATGTGGGGACGTTCCATAGGCGTAATGGTTTTTATACCGTACAAACCTTATTTTCTATCCCCCTACACTGCCCCTGCCCCTAAACCTAACCATCACAGGAGACTGCACAGTTTACTTTCTGTGAAAAAAAACCTAATTCTGTGTGAAATATAAGCATTTTGAAAAGTGAGGACATGGGGAACGTCCTCATATTTCACCCTCTTTTTGTAATACCTATGTCATTATACACATTTGTGTCCTGATATTTCAGAAAAACATGCCCACACAGACACACAGACACACACACACACACACACACACACACACACACACACACACACACACACACACACACACACACACACACACACACACACACACACACACACACACACACACACACACACACACACACACACACACACACACACACACACACACACACACACAAAGTGAATCCTATGTCTCTAGCTATTCTGTATATATAGGTTGGTGCACAATGTGCATACACTCTGATTATTACACACAGCAGCTCACAAACATTTTTAAATATTATAATAAAAGTATTCCTCTCTGGAGAAGAGTTCAGTCTTTCTGCTCGCAAATTCCACCATGGTGGCTTTTAAAGGGAATGGGAGATGAGGCTCTGATTGGTTTATTGCACGTTATGCCCAAAACACACCCATGACTCATTAAGAGACTAGGTACAACCCCGTTTTTTTGTCAGACTAGCAAAAGTGGACCCGCACCATGCACTAGAAAAAGTGCACCTGCACCATGCGCTTCAGACCATGCGCTTAGATCGTTAAAATAGGGCTCTTAATCTCCATGTTTGATTTTCAAAGCTAACTACATGATATGAACATTAATTTCCTCTTAAAACTAGAGCCAACATTTTACCTATTTTACTGGGGCAAATATAGCATAATGTGACTTCATTCTTCTGCCAATTAGTGACAACACATCTGTATCTTCTGCAGGAGGAAGCCTATCACACTGCACTCACACTGCTGGAAATATTCCCTCCAGCTGTTCAGTACAGAAGACTCTCAACTCTTAGAAGACAGATGCACTGTATTGATCCCTGAGGGGAAGTTCAGGAGTAATGAGCAGTCTTAGCAGAGGATGGTTTCTATCCGTTGACTTCTAGGCAACTACTGCCTCACTCTGCCTAAACTCAGCCCAGATAGGACTGAAACCTCAATCCTTGGTTTAGATGGCCTATGTCTTATGCAGTAAGCCAAGAGTGCTTACAGCATGCTACAATACCAAGCCGCAGTCAATCACAGTGGTACACTTCTCCATATTCAGGAGCTCGCAGCCAGCAGTGAATGTTTACCCAACAGCCTGTGTTGACTCAGATTGTTTACCCATCAGAGTGCTGCTTGATGCTTATCTTAGAGTCTCCAAAAGATGCAATAGACTCTGACTTCACTGAAGGTTATATTAAGTGTTATATCACAACTGTGAAAGTTGTTTTAAGTGTTGCCAGTGGCTTTCTTTATGAAGTACTGCATGTGTTACTATTGTTCATGAACAAAAAAAAAAAGCAAACGTCTACAATATGTAGGGATTTTCACACTTGAAATAGTTATCCCTTGGTCATTTCAAACTTCTCTGAACTTACCCAGGGTTAGTTTTTAGTACTGGGTATTCATAAGAAGCCGTTTTGCACTGTATATTCCTAAACCCTCGGTTAATGATCATATTTGCAGTTTGTTTCATTTATTGGACGCACAACGCATGTGAACTGTTTACATAAATGCTCTAGCATTGTATTTTCTGGTATTATTTATAGTTATATATCAAACTCTTCTTATCTCGTACTGACGCGTTTACCATCATCAATTAACATTTTCCCCCCTCAAATGCTGAAACTATTCTTTATACAAAGCATGGTGTTTCTATGACTGTCCAATATGAGAATACGAGGCATGTGAATGGGTTTACTTGCTGAATTTATGCTGTGAAAACCTCATTCAGATTTACAAATCATCACAGTATTGTCATCTGAGCACATCTCGTCTGAAAAATCCAGCACAAATTCCACCTCGATCCAGACTGGTTTATGTTGGTCTAGGTGGACCTACATTGTTACGTTGTTCACAAACAAAACAGAACTGGTGAATGCTGGATTTTTGAGCAGGGATATGACTGCACATGTCTGCAAATCAACACCTATTCAGTATCCAGCATCTTGGCTTGGTCTGATGTGAACTAAGGCCCCATTCCAAATGTCATCCTCAACCATTGTGGTAGTCTTTATCCACAATTTGGTGACAAACTGTTGCATAGGCTGTTGGTTTATTGGCATCGCTAGACTGTTTTACTGAGGCATGAGCCCCAGAGAAATACCGCTGATGGATATGTGATGGTGGAGATTACCCTATATCGACATGAGAATCATTTTCTCTGATAGTATTTCAGCAATCATGTCATGTGTGCATCAGAATTAGTGATGCCAGATTGCGAATGAGTCCCTCTTTTGATCTAATCAGTCAAACAAGCTAATCAGTTTGCAAAAAAAGATTTACATTTGGAGATTTCAATCATGCACTGGTTTCTCATAGTGTAATGTGATCATTTGTGAGTCAGAAAAGCAAAAGGAGGTGGCAAAAGCTGGAGGAGGTGAATATTTACTATTGTAGTTTTTTAGTTTGTCGTAATTTGTGAATAACTATGTAGCTACTGTGTGTAAAGACAATTTATATCCATATATATATATAACAGTATCAAAATATGAGGACATTTTTTGACGGGGGGCATGTGCAACAGTACTAATAAAAGGCTAGAAACACTTCTGATAGTAGACCCAACATAGCACATTCCCATTAAAGTCCCAAAAGCAAAAAGCAGTAAATAAATGTGTAATAGAAAATACTAGATACAGTATTACTGTATTACCAAAACCCACACATAACACAGATATAATGGCCTTTAAGGATCTCTAACACAGACACCTGCATACATGCGCACACAAGCATTTCGTCCAAGATCCGGCTCCAGTCAGCAGTATACAGCCGCATGTGGGTGTCATGAATCACTCTATCAGCCCTCGCTGTTTAACAAATGGGGGATTTTCAGCAAGCTAATAAATACATCAGGAAGCTGAGGCAGCATACGTTAGTAGGATTAGCAGGCGCATGCTGCTCGCATCACTCACTGATCCAGAGCTTTGAAAATGGTGTCTGCATTAAAGTCAACCTTAGAACAGCACAAAGATCAAATGTATCGCTTAAGGTTCAAGAGGGTTTTGGGAATCAGGGATAATGATTTTACATCTCAGATGGGATTTGACTGTGGTAAAATGAACATAGTTTTGAAACATGAACTAATTCCTATAGAGACCTTTTGCTAATCTGGAGACTTCTAGGTCTCGTCCAATAAAACTAAACCTGGTACAAGACCAGAATTAATTTGCATGCTTGGCTGGTTATAGTCCTGGGTTAATGCTAGCCTAGCTGGTGGACCAACATCAGCATGGTCTTCAAGTTGTTTTTGAGACAAGACCGAAACTAGAAGAGGGTCAAAATCGAGTTCAAACGCAAACAATCTTTTGGCGTAAAAAAAAAAAATGAATGTCAGGATTTACTATAAAGACACGCAGTGATAAATTAGCGCTGAAAAGGTGTGGACCAAGTTATTTTTGCGGCTGACCTTATTGCATATGCATTTGTAGGAGTTTCCCTTTCAGACGCATAATTTAAGGGACCAAGCGGCCAGTGGCCGACAGTGAGTTAACCCAATGTTTTAGCTTCCCTAATCAACACTTGACTTGTCCTATAATAAAATCCATAGATATCAAACACATCAAGCATAACAATGTTAGTTTAAATGTTTAGCCGACTATCACCACCACCACCACCACAGTAAAAAGGCATTTTTTATAAGTTGAGTAGGCTGATCGTATAGCGCTTGCAAACGAAATAGGCTACACATTCTAAACAAATTTTTTTTTTTTTACATAATAAAAAACATGCAGGTTGTCTTACCTTACACCGCTCCTCAAAATGAATATAAATCTGATCTTCAATTCCCGCGCTATATGCACATTTAACAGAGTTCATGTCAACAAAAGCAACAATATGAGAAAGAGTGATCTAAGCACTGGTAAGATAATTTAGTCTTTAATTAAGATGATTGTGTTTTTTAGCATCTAAGACTTACTTTCAGTTTCACTTGCGGCAGTTTGCGTGTTGGCTTGCTTTACTCATTTGCGCCGACGCGTGTTGCAGTAGTGGCATTATATCTGACTACAACATATATAGCCTATAACATGCTCTCACACGTTTATTTTTTAACAATTTGCCAGGAGTAAAATTTGCATATGTGGTTTAAACAACCAGATGTATTTATCACTTGTCCAGTTTCGCCTGAAATGTGTCCCAGACCACCTTCTGAATTGGTTTGAGTGATCGGATTTAAATCCGTCTCGAAAGAATTTCGAAAGGCATTTACTTCTGGTCTTTTCACAATTGGATAGATATCTGGTTAGAGAAAACAAATTAAGTGACCAGGTGTAAAAAAGGCCATAACTCTCCCAGCTGCGCCGAAGGAACACTCGCTGCTGCCGGTGGACACTAAACACGGTACTACTGCTTGATTTGAAGGCCTGTTGCCCTGTTGATTACAATAAATAGGCCTAAAAAGTATGTTTATTGTGTTTGACTGTTCAGTACTGTTCATATTTACATTTAAAAATCAGACATAAAAGTAACTTAAAAGTTACTTTCCCCAGTAACGAATTACTTTTGATATACAGTTGCGAAGTAAGTTCAAATTCAAATATAGTACCTACTCAGACAGTACGCTCTGGTCTCAACAATACTGGCTGGTTGACCAAGTCAGTGTTGTTGGATAAGATAGTTTAGAGAGGTCTGCACATCAACACATTAACAACCAAAACATAGCATGCTGGTCTCCAGCTATGCTGTTATTTTCAGCAGGGATTCTCAAAGATTAGTATTCCATACTTCAAACACTATGGAGTCCACCTTCACTTTTCAAAAGCAGAAATTATTCTCATCAGATTAAAAACCCAATAAAACCATGTACCTTGTAATTAAGCAAATGTTGGTGACTTTCTCATGGACAGTAAGGACTGAACTGCGCTGCTGGTTTTGCTATCTGCAGTGTTCTGCCTGCATAATAGAGTTTGATTAAGGAGCACAAAAGGGAAAGTTTTGAGTCATAGTGCCTTCTGATACCTTACTGCTAGGCTGCTTGTGTTCTGTGATTTGAATGAATGAATTTCTTTAAGGAATATTCCAGAATATGTTTAACCCAATGTCTGTGACCAGCTGTCAGTTACCTCTGAAAAAAAAAGAAAAGAAAAAAAGAAAAGAAAAAGGAAATGAACAAATATATGAACAATCACACTTTGAAAGTCTGACATTGAATGTTAGTATATGATTGGTGGTTGTTTACCAACCCCCTTTTTTGTTTGTTTTGATTTTATCCAGTGCAAGGGAAATACAAGCAACTATTCAACAACACTTCATCCTAATTTGCATACAATCTGTCCTGCATTGTATGCATGATTAAAATTTGCATCCCAAATAATAGTAGACCTATGCTGAAAATAGTTTTCCAAAGATGCCCAGATGGTGTACTCAAACAGCGGATTTTTCAAGTGTATATCTGAACAGGCTTTTTTGGTTAATATCCCTTTGGGGTGGGGGGGCTGAATACTAAGCATAAGGTTCCATCCAATCAACAACTGATAGATATAACCTAGTCCCCGCCATATATATATATATATATATATATATATATATGTATATATACATGATTATATATATGCATGATTAATCAAAGTCGAACGGTAATCACGATTTGGCTTATGTGTGATTATGAAAGCGCAAAGGCTGCAATTTTAATGAAATAAATAAATGCCCAGCGTGTTAGTGAAGAGCGGCTCTGTGATCAGTAGTAAACGCTGCTCCGTCTGAAAGACTACGAGTTTGAGTCGCTTATGACGTGCGTTTGAAAAAGCAACACCTGTCAAACATCTTCACAAGCTAGTAATGTGAAGTGTTCATAAACCTGTTGGCAAACAAAATACGTTTAATAACACGTTTGAACTCACTTCATATAATTACTGTAAAGTGTTCATATAAGTGTTTGTGAGCTGATATGGCTTCTTATCTCAGAACGAGGCAGACAATACATTATTCTATAGTATTCTATGATAAAGTCTGTCAATCAGCACTACTTTATTATTATGAAAATACCTGAGAAGGCTTGAAGAACTCAAATATACCATATCTTGATGCAGTCGTGTTTACTGTCTTCATGTTTACTCAAAGTATTCATATCTTCCTTTTATTCAGCCTACAGCGCTAGCTTAGCTTCACATTAGAGATTTCACATATGCTGTGTCCCAATTCGCCTACTTATACTATGACCTAAAAGTATGCACTCGTTTTGTGAAGTATTTAAGTATTTTATGCATTTAAATTGCAAATCCCAATTTAACCAAAAAAATATATTTTCTATAGTACACACACACAGGGGTGTTTTTGTGAAATGTGGGGACATTCCATAGGCGTAATGGTTTTTATACCGTACAAACCGTATTTTCTTTCCCCTTACTTGATTCATTGTTTTTCCCCCATGGGGTCCAATGATGTTTGGGCTCCAACATTCTTCGAAATATGTTCACGTATGCATGAGTGTGGTGAGAAAAAAAAAAATTATAACTGTGAATATGCTACTTACAATGAAAGTACAAATATCCAACTGTGAGAATTGTTTGACCCCGAAAGAAAGCAGTCTAGCTCTGAGGAAGATCAGCCTCAGAGGCCTTAATCTGGGTAAAAGACACTTTAGAAGAAACTGGGCTGTAACGTTCTTGTAGCCTTCATCATTAGGAAGAAGCATTCACTTTGGGATGATCTCTATAACAGAGAATATCAGAGCGGAGTGTTCTGGAGGCCTACTGACCTCACAGCTGTAGATGTGTTCTGTTTAATTGGCCAGGTGAGAGGCATCCACTCACTCGCACCAGCTTCCCGGGAAACAGACAGCAGGAGCTCGGAAAGCTCAGAAATTAAACTCGACTGTCAGAATAATTGGTCCCCATCCTGTATTGTGCTGTTTGTGTCCTTTCTTCAGTTATGAGAGTTGAAGTAGGCTGCCTCACCGCTGATGCTCATGAGAGAGAGAGTGCTAATGAGAAGCTTTTGAAATGTTGTTGAATAAAACCCTCAGTCTGTTGTTGGTATTATGAGTAAATACAACTAATATGCTAGCGAATTTGACTTCAGTCTCCATTTAGGCTCTTTGTTTTGCCATGACTTTGTTTTTGAGCCTTTCTCAGAAGAGAGTGTAGCCCTAGAGAATCTTTATCTCCGTATTGTGTTTCTCCTCTGCTGAACAAACGGGCTTAGGCCAACATAAATTTCCATGTTAGATTGGTGCGTGGAATATATTTATGGAAATATAAATATTAAATGGTTTAAATGAATTGAAAATATATATTATGGAATAATATATTGTTTTGGTATAATACAATATATTTAATAAAACATAAGGAACTGCTGCTTTTCATATATTGAAATGTGAATGTGACAATATATGTACTAATGTGTATTCAATTGAGTTATGTTTCTGCTACACAAAGCATTTGAGTTGAGTTTACAAGGAAATTGTCTCCTCGTAACAAGAGCAGTCGGAACAGTGGCTGTTCACAGAGCTCTGTGTCGAAGCATATTAATAGAGGGGCGAAGGGAAGGAAAATATGTGGTAGAAAAAAGTGTACAAGCAATAGGGATCATCGCACCCTGGAGAGGATTGTGAAACAAAACCTGTTCAAAAATGTGGGGGAGATTCACAAAGAGTGGACTGCAGCTGGAGTCCGTGCTTCAAGAACCACTATGCACAGACACATGCAAGACATGGGTTTCAGCTGTCGCATTCCTTGTGTCAAGCCACTCTTGAACAACAGACAGCGTCAGAAGCGTCTCGCCTGGGCTAAAGACAAAAAGGAAAAAAAAGTGGTCCAAAGTTATGTTCTCTGATGTAATTACATTTTGCATTTCCTTTGGAAATCAGGGTCCCAGAGTCTAGACTCTAGAGGAAGAGAGAAGAGGCACACAATCCACGTTGCTTGAGGTCCAGTGTAAAGTCACAGTCAGTGATGGTTTGGGGTGCCATGTCATCTGCTGGTGTTGGTCCACTGTGTTTTCTGAGGTGCAAGGTCAACGCAGCCGTATACCAGGAAGTTTTAGAGCACTTCATGCTTCCTGCTGCTGACCAACTTTATGGAGCTGCAGATTTCATTTTCCAACAGGACTTGGCACCTGCAAACAGTGCCAAAGAAACCAGAACCTGGTTTAAGGACCATGGTATCCCTGTTCTTAATTGGCCAGCAAACTCGCCTGACCTTAACACCATAGAACATCTATGGGGTATTGTGAAGAGGAAGATGCAATATGCCAGACCCAACAATTCAGAAGAGCTGAAGGCCACTATTAGAGCAACCTGGGCTCTCATAACACCTGAGCAGTGCCACAGACTGATCGACTCCATGCCCGCGCGGCATTGCTGCAGTAATTCAGGCTAAAGGAGCCCCAACTAAGTATTGAGTGCTGGACATGCTCATACTTTTCATGTTCATACTTTTCAGTTGGCCAAGATTTCTAAAAATCCTTTCTTTGTAATGGTCTTGAGTAATATTCAAATTTTCTGAGATACTGAATTTGGGATTTTCCTTAGTGGTCTGTTAATCATCAAAATTAAAAGAAATAAACATTTAAAATATATCAGTCTGTGTGTAATGAATGGATATAATATACAAGTTTCACTTTTTGAATGGAATTAGTGAAATCAACTTTTTGATGATATTCTAATTATATGACAAGCACCTGTATATTGCTCTTGTAAACACTTGCCAGCATTTAAAGAAATGCAAGTCTAGAACTGCATCCAAATTACAGCAAAGCTGTAGTGCTTGAAGTGATATATTCTTGAAAACTCAGAGATGTGGATTCGGACAGCAATTAAATTACCACACGACCTTGGTGTTTGTCTAAAACGTTAGGTAATTCGGCCGGGGATTTTAAAGCGGTGGTGGGAGACGGACGGCAATAAAATCATTGACTAGCCCCTGTAAATTATGAAAATACCTTCCGACCCCACGAGAAACAATTACCGTCCGAATAGGGCTTTAGCCAACTCCTTCACCATTAATGGAGCGAGCTGGAAAATCTAACTTTTCCCGAACCCTGTGGGGAGGAGGGCCACAACATCATGGACACCAACAAAACTCAGCAAAGATTGTTTTTTTTTTTCACTTTTGTTATGTTTTTTCTTTATAAGTTAACATTCTTTTAATAAATTGTTACATGTAGGTTTAGAGGTTTGAGTGAGATTAGTGGCTCAAAATATAATTTTAATGATAACACTTTACAGTAAGGTTGTATTAGTTAACATTAGTTAAGCCATTAGTTAACATGAACTAACCATGAACAACACCTCTGTTCAGCATTAGTTAATCTTTGTTAACGTTAGTTCATATAAATACAACTGTTCATGGTTTGTTCATGTTAGTTCACAGTGCATTAACTAATGTTAGCAAGATTTTAATAATGCATTAGTAAATATTGAAATTAACATTAACAAAGATAAATAAATGCTTTATAAGTGCAGTTCATTATTAGTTCATGTTAACTAATGTTAACTATTGAACATTATTGTAAAGTGTTACCATTTTAATGCTATATTGTTACTAAAAATTGTATTTTCCCAAATATTTCTGCTCATTAAGTTGTATTGTCATTTTTTATTATCTGCTTGTTATGTTTGGGTTTAGGGATATAACATGAAGCTATAAAATGGTAAAAGGGAAATTGTACATCTTTTTTATGATATAAAAAAAATAATATATATATATATATATATATATATATATATATATATATATATATATATATATATATATATATATATACATATATATATATATATATATATATATATATATATATATATAATTTTTTTTTTTTTTTTTTTTTGCTGTAAAAGCATACTACCTTTGTTTAAATGCTTCCAATACATTCATGTAACATTACCTTTCACCATTTATCTAAAATATACAAAGTATGTTTTATGTCTGTAAAAGCTGCTTATTAACTTATAGGCTTAATTAGTGGCTTATTCTAGTCAATAAACTTAAATATCACTCAATAAGTGCCATAATTAATGAGGATAAAACTTTCACTTCAGAATAGGGGGTTAAATTGCCTTTATTACTGTATTAATGGTAGTTAGGCTTAATTATTGGCTTAGAATAAGGGGTCAAATTGTCTTTATTACACTATTTTAACAATTTATAATGGCAAAATCAGCAGTAATTAAACATAATTGCTATCTTAGTGTTTAATTAACTTAACAGAAAATGCACAGAAACATAATTACATCGCTACACAAAAATAATATATGGCCTATTAAGTTGTAAAAAATGGCTTATATACCCTTACTGTAATGTTAAGTTAATCATTAATTACTTTTGTGTCCATGTTTAACTATGCATAATTGTGAACAAGCAAATAATTAATTACTAGTTTGATTAATGCATATTCCAGATCCTTAAAATGTAAAGTTAATCATTAATTACTAGTGTGTTTGTGCTTAAGTAATGCTTAGTTGTGAACAAGTTAATCCTTAATTAATGCTTAACTAATGCATTATTCTGGACTCTTAAAATAAAGTGTTACCGGATGGGTACTGAAGGACACTGAAGATTGGAGGAATTATGCTGAAAATTCAGCCTCTATCAATTTAACCCGATTCTGAAACTTAACATGCTGGTCTTTTCAGCAGGTTATTGTATTGTTTATTGTATTTGTCCGAACTTACATGTACTCATTGTTTTGTGTCACAGTGTTGGGCGGTCTCGAGTCTCGTGGAGTCCTGAGAAAGATCAGCGATATGTTGGAGATAATCATGAAGAGAATCGACACCCTATCGAAAATGAGCAACAACAGCGAGTCCCACAAACTGGAGGAGCTGAGCTCCGCTCTCCACAGGTGCAACTTCACATTCATGATTACAGCGCAGCAGTAACATTCTTGAATTCAGGTGTCACTTTCTGCCTTCATGTTGTGTAGGGATAATTGTATTTACGAGATGAGCGCACATGAACAGAACCACAATGTTGTAATTGCCAATTATCTCCTTGTTTATCTTTGTGCTAGGTGAAGTGAACAGTAGCAGTTAGTGCATGGTTCAACTGAAAGTGCAATTCATCACAGCTTGAGTTAATCAAGTCAGTGAAATTACCAACTAAAAAAGGAACCAAATGAGATTTTGCAGCTACTATAAAGAAGTTTTAAATTGAAGAATTTTATTTGAAACAGTTGTGCTTTTTTGGTAAGTTGAATATGGATGGCAGTCCGGGGGAAGCTAGATATTTTACTTTATAACGTGTTAAATATGGATAATTTTTCTTACACAAACACATTGATACGCTTCAAAGGCCTTTATTAACCCCCCGGAGCCGTGTGGATATCTTTTATAATGGATGGATGCACTTTTTTTGGGGCTTCAAATTTTGGGCTGCCATTCACTGCCATTATAAAGCTTGGAAGAGCCAGGACATTTTTTTAATATAACTCTGTTTGTATTCGTTTGAAATAAGAATGTCATATACACCTGAGCTGGCTTGAGGGTAGTAAAACATGGGCTAATCTTCATTTTTGGGTGAACTATCCCTTTAACAACTACCTTACTAACTATTAATAAGTGATTATGAGTTTATTGAGGCAAAAGTCATAGTTGATAGTTAGTTAATTGGAGAATTGGACCATAAAGTATGACATAATACACACTTTTAGAAAAAAGTATGGTTCTATATAGAACCTTACTCAATTTATACCAAAAAGGTTCTATGTAAGGATACCTGTCTTAAATGATCACATACAGCTTTATTATTATTATTATTATTATTATTATTATTATTATTATTATTATTATTATTATTATTATTATTATTATTATTATTATTATTATTATTATTATTGGTAACACTTTAGTTTAGAGTTCAATTCTCACTATTAACTAGTTGCTTATTAGCATGCATATTACAAGCATATTGGCTGTTTATTAGTACTTACAAAGCACATATTACAGTTTTTCTCCATTGGTTTGGCTCATTTCTTGAAACAGAAATTACATTCTCAAAACAACATGGACAAATCTCCAAACCACTTGGCAATTGTTCACAACATTTCATCAAATTGCAAATGTCTAAGTACATGTCTCAATGTATCAGTACATCTTTGCAAGTGGTTAAGTACAGGTAGCCTACATTTAGCACAATTTCCAAGTGAATAGATCTTGTTGATCTAAACTGATTGTTAGATTCTCAGTCTAATGGTCGTTCGCTCCAAAACGTATCAGCGTCATTTCATTGTACAAGTCATCACATGCACAATAGTCTGTTCAATTGTCAAAATTAGTCAAGAACATAATACCATGAATACCATATATGAATCCCTTGGAACATTTGATAAATTTATTACAGCAATTGACAGTCAGGTGAAACTAGAACTTGACTAATGAAGGAGGACTTTCACATCAATCAAACAACCAATCAAACAGTATGTTTACAGGTGCTATCCATGACAAACATGTATGTAAAGAGCTTGACCATGCACCTGGCCAAGTAAATGAACAAGGGCAACTGCCTGCTTGAGGAAGGGGAAGAGGTGGATGAGAGGGGGAGCCCGTGAAGGAAGAGGGGTAGAGAGGGGAAGAAAAGGGTGGGAAGGGGGTAGAGAGGGGAAGGGGGATGAGAGGGGAAGAGAGGGGTGTGAAGGGGGTAGAGAGAGGAAGAGAGGGGTAGAGAGGGGAAGAGAGGTGTAGAGAGGGGAAGAGAGGGAAAGAGGAGGTAGAGAGGGGAAGAGAGGGGATGGGGGGATGAGAGGGGTAGAGATGTGAAGAGAGAGGAAGGGGGGATGAGAGGGGAAGGGGAAGAGGGGGGTAGGAAGAGGTAGACCTGGAGTAGGATGTGGCCAAAGAAGACGGGGACCAAATTTATCAGATGCGATTCTACTGAGTACCCATGGGTTGACATTGAGAGAGGCTGGACAGAGACTTCAGCCCAACCTCAGCAGATATAAAAAACAAACCTTTGAAAATGCCTTCAATATATGCATATACTTTACTCTAACAATATCTCTGAAAAAAATCAAACCCAGATTATATCATTAGAGAAGTAGAAATTTTACAATATTACAAGTGTTTACAGTAAGATTGAGAATAGCAGCGTGTGGATGGCCAGGAGGGTGAGGACGGTAATTTTCATTGTTTTTTTTTGTTTGTGTGTTATATTACAGTATATTATGCTGTATACATTTTCTTTTTACTCTGATGTATGGAAGTTACTTTATGTGTGTGAATAATAATGGTTACAATTTCCTTGGCAGTATGAGTGCAATGTGTGATGTCAAACCTTGGAGGCTATTCTTACCCTAAAATCCTATTTCTTTTTTTCAGTTTTATACACAGTTGTATTCTGTTAGCTAGACAAAAAACATTGTCAATAAAGGACTGGGCTAAGACTGAAAGGTGGACATGAGGGATATTTCAATGATCCTCTGCCATAGTGACAAAACATCTAAACATTTTGACTTGCAGTGTTTACACAATGCCAAAGGGATGAAGCATTTTGGGGGCACTGACTGTTTAAATGAGAAGGAAATTTAGTTTTGACACATGAGTAAACTGTTTTGGGAGTGATATGAGCTTTTGCAGGTGAACCATGGTGTTGTGCCGAACCATCCACGTTATTTTGACAAAAGCACCAAGAGTGTTGAGAACGACCAGTCTGTTTCAAGAAATGAGCCAAAGCAATTGAGAAGGATCTTTGCCATTTTCGTGGCACTGACTATTTATAATGGAAAGGAATTTAGTTCTGAAGCATGAGTGAACAGTTTTGGGAGAGATATTAGCTTTTGCAAGTGAGCTATAGTGTTGTGCTGAACTGTAAGACTGTTTTGCCAAATGATCTTACAATTTTGAGAATGTAATTTCTGTTTCAAGAAATGAGCCAAACCAATGGAGAAAAACTGTAATGCCTTATTCTGCATGACCATAATCTACATCCCTTAATCCTACAAATACCTAAACGTAACAATTACCTTACTAATTATTAAAGGGGTGGTAAAGCACACTCTTTCGAAGGCTTGATTGTGTTTGTGGGGTGCACTGTAACATGTGTTCATGCTTCGTTTTTAAAAAATGGCATTATTTTTCATATATTTTACCTTTATTCTACACTGCTCTGTTCCTCCTTGTAAAAACGGTCTGATGGTTTCCGGATTCTGTGAAGCCAGTCCCTCAAAAATACGCAATGGGCTCTGATTGGTTAGCTGGCCCAGTGTATTGTGATTGGCTAACCGCCTAGAGTTTATCAGAACGTCACACCCCTTACCTTCACCGGTAGCCTCAGGCTAGCCTGAGCTGAGCTTTGTGTACAATGGCGTCAATAAAACCATACCAATTTGAGCCTGAATCAGACCCAGACAATTTTAGTGAAGATGATCGAGCAGAACCTGTTCAGTCCTCAAGAGTAAAGACTGCGGATCTATAGTGATCGCTACTGAATGGCACCGTTACTTTTGTATTTTTAGAACAATTTGCCAAATATCTGTCGCAAGAACGAACACTAAACATTGGCTTTACTAGTATCCAAATCAAACACAGAACCATGTTTAGCATGCCTGTAGATAAACAATACATAAAAGCTCTAATCAAAGAATCATTTACACTAATACAAAGTTCACTGTTGAGATTTTAAAAACAGTTTGTAACGTTAGGTGTTTGTCGGATAAGGTTAAGTATGAATGAACATTTAACAAACTGGTTTGCAGAGCAGCGTTGTCATCTGTGTACTTCCTTGCTACAACGTACAATTAACAATACGAACTATTACAGGAAAACATATCGACGAAAAATAAATCATACTTACAGGTTGTGGCCCGTAAACAGCTTCTGTTTTTAATCCATCTTTCAGGACAAGCCGTTGTGCGAATCCCGCTTTCATAGCGCTCGTGAAGATTGTGGAAGCTTTCCTCCGTGAAATGTGCAGCGGGAGCCGCGCGTGCCCGTCTCATGTGGCGTTCACGCCGGACGTGAATAAATCGCGCTATTCGCGCGAAGGTGGACGCTTGAACATTTTGAGTTTACTCGCTTCATTCGCGCGTGACATTCACTTCACAACAGACGCGAGCTGAATTGCGGCTCCTGTAGTGCAAATACAGACGAATATTGTCCATTATGTCACATTTCCCGGTCTTCTCCTCCGACCCCTGTCTGTCTCGTGCTTTGATTTCGTCGGCATTGGCAACAACACTCCAGCCTACTAACTATACCACAACAACGCTTCCCCGCAGCGATACAACATGGCCTCGCTCCCCTTATTTCATATTCCCCGGAGGAGGGGTTTATGTAAATATTGGGACTGCTGATGTCAGCACACCCTGGGTGAATGTGTAGTAGTCCCTACCGGCCGTTTGCTGTAGTCCTTAGAAATCGATTTCTTTAAAAGCAAATATCTCCCTTTGCTTTAAACTTTGAACGTTGTAACTTTGCAGATGTTGTTTATGCTCAAACAGCAACATTACACACTAGCTAAAGTTAGAAAAGTGAAATCGTGGTTTACCACCCCTTTAATAAGAAGTAATTAGGAGTTTGAGGCAAAAGTCACAGTTAATAGTGAGAATTGGACCCTAAACTAAAGTGTCCAAATTAAGAATCAATTAAAAAAATTAATAATTAATTGAAACTAAATCCATGAAATTATCCCACGATGGGAACGTTATATATATGAAGCACCTGACATAATCCTAAATTGAAGGTTCTATATAAAACCCTTTTTTTTCCAAGAGTGCTAAAATAAATAGAGAACAGAAAATACAGAGATTGAACTTGTGCATCCCTTGACCCTCACAAAAATCCTGTCTGAGAATGGAAGCTCAACGCATGCATTTTATTACATCCCCACTTGAACACACAGATCGTAGTTCAGAGTACGAAGTTCAGAGTTTGCAAGTGGAAAGTTCCCAATAGGTCTTGAAGGCAGCAGCAGTCTGAATATTTCAGGCAGTCAACTACTTGCTGATGAGTTAGTCGAGACACTTCCAAGAGTTTTCACCTGTCTCCATGGAAACAGATGCCTGTCACATCCGAAGTTCAAATGGTTACTTGTGCCTTGGCTTTCCGTGTGATATCTTCAGACGTCATCTAATCTTAGAGGATAAAACACCCACATACCCCAGCTATGCAATCTTTGATGCACATCAAAATTGTCATCTTTTCTGTTTCTGTGTCACTGAGAAATAATCAGTGAAGTGTTAGTTTAAAGCTGACGTGTGTGATTTATGCTCCATTAGTGTCACCAGTGGAAGTGCAAAAATAATCAATGTTTTCAAACTCTGTGCTTTCACACATTAAGCCTGGTGAATTATGGTAAAATTACCAGATTTATATTTCTGGTAAATACACAAATATTGATACATGCTGTGGCGCTCTGTCATTTTACTGGTAAGATACCATTCACACATCAAAACCTTAACACTAAAATCTGTGATGTCAATCAACAGAAATTACCCTTAAAAGCTGTGCCGTCGTCCCTTAGTTTTACTATCTGTCCTGTCTGACTCAGAAGTCAAAAAATGTTGACAGGCGTAAAGGGATAATCACACAAAACATGTTTTTGATTTTAAAAATAAGAGACATCACACAATAATATTAGGGGTGTAATAGTACACAAAAATGACAGTTTTGAATCCCCGGTTTGGTTTGTTTGTTGGTACAGCAGGGGTTAAAAACAAACCATGTTTTGTTTTTTTGTTTTTTAATTAAACAGTGGTCTACTGAACAAACTATAGACACTTTTCCGCTGAAATTACCTGTAACAATTAGCTTTTTTCCCAGGTACATTTCCAATGTGGTCTAAAGTACCGTGAAGATTAGGCAAATTAGTCCGGTGATGTAGGACTGTGTGCGACTTTCCAGTTCCCACTGGATTTCATCCTCTGCATATAAGCTTAATAAAGCCTGAACCTCGTCATCAGTCCATTGGTCGTATTTCTTAAACTCCATTGTCGATTTGAATAGCAAACAACTCATACTGCATGCGCCGCAACAGACTTTTAAAATGTGGTTGAAATAAAATGCTGCATGGAGTCAACTAATCAAAATGCTGCGTGAACTCAACCAATCAGCATGTTCAGCGCCCAAGTCCCACCCCCGAAAGTTCCTGAACTTTGAAAAACCTTGCAAGGGACTTTCTGAGGGGGAAATTTTTACCAGGAACTTAATTTAGACCCTGAGCCCTGTGGTCAAAACACACTTATTTTTACATGCATTTGCTTACATATGATATTGCTTGTTTCAGCTTCTTTTTCGCCTGTGTTTTGTTCAGGAGATTCTCTACTCTTTCAGTAGATGTGTCATAGCACCCCCTACCGTATAACAGTGAAAAAACGTAAAGCCTGAATTTTCCGTCAGTGGTGGAGAAGCGTGGTCTCATAAATGACGAAAATTTCCATAAATGGCGGTGGAAAAATCTGTCAATATTGCTGCAACCACCGCAATATGCACTGCAGTTTTTTCGTTCACTGACACTCGTTCATTGACGTCTGCGAAGTTAAATGTAGACTTGCTTGCTCTCAGCATAATCCTTTGTGTAAAATGGCTATGCTTGCATGAATTTGTAACATTTAAAGGCAATAATACAACCGTCAGATGTAAGTTGTGAGCTGGGGAAAATGCATCTAATTAAACAACACATGCATCTGACAGTAGGGCAAGCCATGGGTTTATGATTTTGTTTTTAAGCGCTTAATATAAAGTCTCTGCTCAATCTGTGTCCTTCGCAAAATCAAAATATATTTAAATAAACAATATTGTCTTATTTGGGGGGAAATTTTTGGTACGAATAAATGTAGTGTTATACCCCTAAATAATATCCAACGTGCAGCTGTTGATAAATAGATAAAAGTATTAATTAAATTCATATACCGTATATAAACATACACTGTAAAAAAAAAAAAAACGTAAAAAGAAGGTAAATGACTGGCAGCTACGGCTGCCAAACAAAAACTATAAAATTAAAGTAAAATATCTTAATTCAAATAAAGTGCAAAAACAATAATTTTACAGAAATTTACATTAAAAGTTTTAGTGAAAAACGCTGTTATTTTACAGATTTTTCCTTTAAATTAAGATATTTTACTTTAATTTTACGGTTTTTGCTTGGCAGCCTTTGCTGCCAGTCATTTACCATTTTTTTTACAGTGTAAAACTTATTTTACGGATTTTCCCTAGATTATTATGATCAAACACCTTCAATAAAGTGACAGTACTAAAAATTCTGCAGAAAAACACTGTTATTTTACAGATTATTACAATAAAAAAAAAACATTCAATAAAGTGTTAAATTTACAGTTTTATTTTGGAAAACAAAATACAGTCTGTAAAACAATACAATGCATAATACATTTCAAAGATAACACTGGAATAGTTTCATCAAATTTTTTAAGTTGAATAAAATTTCAAACTGAAAAAAATACAAAACTGATACATTTACATTTACAAGATTGTCACGGATTCACTATTGATTCTAAAACTTGTACTATTCAGATGTAAATTTATGTAAACAAATTCTTCAGAGCCCCCAGGAGGAATTTAAAAACTAAAAATTGCATTTATCTTGTAAGTCAGGGTTACTAATATCATGATGAGGTCATGTTTTCACCGTATAACAAAATAACAAATTGTGCCATTTACTGTTTTGTATTTACTTTGTATTTTCCAAATACGTTTTATATTGTTTTCCTCTATATTCAACTGAGCCCCGAGGGCTCCATATAACTCTGATAAAATATGTGGACAAACATTTGTACCTTTCCTTTAAATAACATTTGACATTGAGATATTCTGGCTATACACAGCTCAGCTCAGCTTTGAGATGGTTATTGGTGATTATTGTCCATAACATTTGGTCCAATGTAGCTTGGTTACCAAGATTATTCAAAATATTTTGTTTCACAGAAGAAAGTCATACAAGTTTGATAAGACATGAGGGTGACAAAACAATGAGGGAGTTTTCATTTTGAGTGAGCTATGCTTTTAAACTCAAGAAGGTACGTTTGAACCAGAGTTGTGTCTTGGTGCGGAGTTGCCTGTGTTCACATTTCCACATAAGGCTACCGTAACAGTATTAATGTTGGATATGACATGAATACTCACTTCCTCTGAAGATCATGTGGCAGATTTTCATTCCCAAAACTTCTGGATCATGAGGGGGGGAAGAAACACACACACACATGAATATTAATTTGTTTGATAAAACATTAATATTAATTATAAACTTACTGACATACAAATACATACAAAAACTTCACAATAGATCCAAAATCCTGGTTTGCCCATAATTCTTCAGAGTCCAAGGATGGTGGTTTCCTGTCCTCTCTGCCGATTGAGTGTACAGTGTTCTCAGATTACTCATTCCAAAGCTCCTTTACTTTTTATGATAAACTTGATCTTAAAACTAGCTGACAGTAGGGATGGGCATTATGACCATATTATTCTACATACGTGAGAAATTTTATTTCACAATAACGATATCACAATATAGTTATTTTATTAAGAAATACTACAGAATAATACTGCTTAGTCTTCACTTTATGATATTCTATGCATTAATATCACTTGATTCTTAAAAACGCAGAAGGTCTTCTCTAGTCTTGTTGTTTGATTCAAATTATGAGACGGCAGTTTATTAAGCTGCTGCCCCTTTAAGAACAGATGCACAATGACACGCATCCGGGATTCCCCATGTTAACTTGAACTGTTTAACTCTAATGTTACTTCAAACATAACTGACTGTTTAAATCAAGTGAATACCTCACATGACAGGGATTTTGAGATAATTGTGTGCATTTTACCGAAAGGATCATTGATTTCGGGATCGCATGCTGTCTGAGAGAGGCGGCTTAACGTTACTCTTTATTCTTCATTCATGCATGTTTCTTTATCAAAATGTCAATAACTTTAAGTAACGTTAGTACAGTGCTATGCGGATATATTTCCATTCCGCGATATAAAAAGGTAACATAATTGCAAAATCTCTAAGGATAGTCACTATCTTCATCATAGCGCCCAGCCTTAGCTTAACAGTATTACAAAATAACAAAACACAGAAACAGAATATGTAAGTTATTCGCGATTAGCATGTCACTTCAATGCACTATATATTGATGTGACAGTAGAAAAAATATAAAAGGTATTTATTTACCTTCTGCCGTCTGTTGTCCGCCATTGGTAACTAAAATGTCTGTTCATATTCATGTTTTCCGTTCTCAGTCGACATCTCACAATCAAAAATCGTCCAAAATAAGATTTTAACAGATGTAAAATGATCCATGTAATGCCATTAATGGACCGACGAAGCAGTCCTGTTGCAGATTGGAAGCCGCGCCCGTGAGCACTCCAACGTCAACGGGTGTATATTCAAACTTGATCGGTAGAAGGCACGCACAGTTGTCATTGGCCAGATGACGTTCAGATTGACCAATCACGCTTAAATGAACACGGAAAGACAGCAAATAACTTTGCAACTATAGAAATAACTTGTTTTAAACTACAGTTAGCAAATGTGTATATTTATATTTATTTGCTGTTATATTTAATTAATTGGTGTTTTGTGGTGTGGGCAGAGGCTTGAAAGTTTCAACCTGGAGAGCAGTGCAGATTTGTACTCTTTAAAAACAGATTATTGTTTGATATTTAGTTTCCTATATAGTTTGTTATATTTTTATCCAGAATTACAGTTTGAATGTAAAAATACACCTACACTGTAAAAAAATTTAATAATTAAAAAAGTCAAATGACTGGCAGCAAGGGCTGCCAAACAAAAACATAAAATTAAAGTAAAATATCTTAATTTAAATAAGGGAAAATCTGTAAAATAACAGTTTTCTCTTTTCTCAAACTTTAATGTAAATTTACGATAAGTTTTTGCACTTTATTTGAATTAAGATATTTTACGTTTTTTGTTTGGCAGCCGTAGCTGCCAGTCATTTACCATTTTTTTACGATTTTATTTTTACAGTGAAACTAATAAGATTTACTTTAAAATTACAAAGAATAATGTTAAATTGTTAGTATGGACATAAACCTTTAATATAATGAGCTAAATATTTTATTACAGATTAGTTCGGTAATTTTACATACATTTGTATGTAATTTAAGAAAACAGAAAAATAATACAGTAATTTCCCTGTATAAAAAAAATGAGAATGACTGTGATTTGTCATTAATGATAAAATATGGTCAAGTTGTTAATTTACAGATATATATTTATAATTTTACATGAATTTGTATGTAATTTATGAAAACAGAAAAACACTGTAGAAATACAGTAATTTTCCTGTATAAAAATGAGAATTACTGTCATTTGTCATTAATGATATAATCCTTAAAATAACAGTCAAGTTGTTTATTTACAGATATTGTTTGTAATTTTACATAGTTTTAAACATAATTCAAAATTACAGAAAAAAAACTGTAAACAATTTAGAGTTATTTTCCGTAAAATTAGGATTTTCTTTACAGTGTACTACAAGGAAAATATAAACGTACACAACACTTAAATAAGGTATAGTAACCCCTAGTATCTCCCAATAATAAGACAATCTCTGACTCCAGGTCCTTCAGTATTATCAGCAGCTACAGTGAGGAAAATAAGTATTTGAACACTTAGAAATCATGGAGGGGTCTGAAATTGTCATCGTAGGTGCATGTCCACTGTGAGAGACATAATCTAAAAAAAAAAATCCAGAAATCACAATGTATGATTTGTTAACTATTTATTTGTATGATACAGCTGCAAATAAGTATTTGAACACCTGAGAAAATCAATGTTAATATTTGGTACAGTAGCCTTTGTTTGCAATTACAAACAAATTACTCCTGATTCCCCTGGAATCAGACTAAATTCCTGAAATATTTTTAACATTTAATATTGACATTAATGAAATCTGCAATACATTATGTTGGTTCTGTTCTGATACCTTAAGGGGGTTTATTGCTGCTCTCCCTGCTCTTACCCATGCCTAGAACAGAACCATACAGCCAATCCAAGCTATATGCTAATAGTCAATCATCTTTGATGATAGTGATCCTGACAGAAATAGTATATAGTGAATGAGTGAACATGTAAATTATTTTTTTTAAATACCGTCATGCCTCTGATGCTTATATTATCTGATGAGCTCACCACTTTCCATGCTACTGTACTCTTTGTTGCTGTTGAAAAAAGTCTTAGGACACCTTGCTGTAGCTAAAGTAATTATTACAACAACCAATGTAGAAAGAATGAATATTGACTACACTGACTGAACAAACGAATCCGAAGTCATCACTGGCAAAATGTGAAAGTCAGTCCTAAAGATTGAAAATACAGTACATATCGAATTGTTTGCAGCATTAGCAAAGCCCTAGAGTCTCTACCTTGTGTTTTCGAAACGTGTCTGTTGGACTGAATAATCACCACTGACGTTTTTTTTATAAACCTGATTTGATTGGGGTGGATTCAAGACTACAGAAGATAAAAAGCTCTGACAGTATCTAAAAAAAGAAATCTCAGAAGTGCAGGGAATGCAGAAGTCAAACATGCATGTGACAGCTCCGCCTAAACGCTTTATTGTCTTTGGGTGTGAAGTCGGAAAGGTCAGGGTTCAGATGCCGTGGTTTTGTGAGGGTTGAGCTCTGTGCTGTGCAGAGGTGACATTTATTGGGAGTGACAGAGTTGCTCACAGAGGGGGGCTGCTTCGGCATGTTGCTGATGTAGCTGCAGGGCATGAGGTTGCAGGCGGTTCATGCGAGCTGTATTATGAAGAAATCAAACTCTTGGTGTGAAACAAAGATGACAAAGCACTCTCTGAGCTTGCTGAAAGACATTTCCCTGTCTCTCTGAAAGAGATTATTCGAGTCTCTTGAGATAGCAGAAATAAAACCTATTGAGGTTTTATTGAAATTGTCTCAGATACAAGATATATAGATAGATAGTCAAAAATAACTAGAATTTCACAAAGCTTGAGGAGAAGTACAGTGGGTACAGAGACTGCATTGACAACCTGAACAAATAAACAGTTTTATGACTTTGTTTTTGCTGTGGTATAATAACACTTGGTGGATTTGTCCTGATCAGACAACGTCCAAGCATTGAAACATACACAACTAAGATTATTCAATAAACTCTGCTGTTTTTATTATCATCACTTTATCTTCTGCTTTTGCTCTTCTCTGGCTTTCTCAGTCAAACTACCAGGCTAATAAGACTGATATCTTCTGGCAGTGATTCGGGTTGGATCTAATATATCTGATATTTCTGATGTGGAGATCCATATCGAACATTTTGCCGTTGTCAGCAGGATATTGGCATTTACTCAATTTGTAAATGTTGGACTGTACGCGCATGAGACAAACCCTTTTGATCGTTTAATTATTTCTGTCACTGTTTTGGGTTTTGTCATGTGTTCCTGTTTGTCATGTGATCCTGCCATGTGCTCCATTGTCATGGGATTCCCTTGTCCTCATGTGTTATGAGGCTTGTTCGAAATGATGCAGCGATGCGCAGACCGATCGGCGGCTGACTTGAAACATGCATGCCGGTTAGAAATGTTGTCCGACTTGAGACAGCGCCGACGCCACGTGACAGTGACGAATGGCATCAAAGTACCGCAAGAGCGATTCGAGAGCATTCAGCTAATACAGCCGGTGCAGTTTCTCTAGAGTGGTTGCACCAGACTGCACGGACTCTGATGACGACACAGCTGTTCCATGACTGGCCGGATTCATCGTATGACAGCGATCACTTGTGTTTCGTGTTTATTCTAAAACCTTCAGCTCCACTAATGCGCACAAATCTGTTTTTTTATAACAGTAAAACCTTCTTTAATGTAGGCGCAATGTTATATTGTCATGTTTATCAAAATAAAACTGATAAAAAACGTAGACCCCACTTGATTGATAGTGTAAACTTATATGTTGCACTTTATTCTTGTACAAACAGATGCTGTATTAAGCAGTGCATAACGTATTACATGACAATAATGTCTCTGAAACATCGGTGTATTGCCAAATATTGCATTTATTTCACTTCAGCTGTGATAAAGTATGCAAACACAGCGTGAGCGTCACTACGGGAAGCAGAAAGTGTCCGACTTCACGTCTCCGTTTGCAGATCCTCCCCGCCTGCACACGGCTACTCTCGCCGATCGGTTGCATCCAGTCGCAGCCGATGTCGAACACACCTATGTTCTCATTGGTTGTTTTTGTCATGTGTTCTCAGTTCAGTTCAGTCATTGGTTCATTGTCTTGATTGTTCACAGGTGTGTCTTGTTTAGTCATTAGTCTTTGTGCATTTAAGCTCACATGTTTGCCTTGTCAAGTATTGTTTCCTTTAAACCACTGTTGGTGAGTTCTTTGTTTAGTCAAGTCTGTTCAAGTCAAGTCCCTTTTAGACGGTTTCAGCGGCAACAACATAAACAAACGTTACTGCGCATGCGTGCTTTTGTGGCCCAAACTTAACTTCCGGTAGTCGTCCGCAAAGAATCAACAACAACAGAGGCTGCGTTATCTTTCTTATGCGCTATCATCTTTCATTTTAATTGGGCAGCATTATCTTAATTTACATGTTTTTGTTTCAGTATGTTTATTATAAATAACCTCCCATTTCTGTCTGCAATATAGAGTGGGGGAAACACCCTCCTTAGTTCACCCAAAAATGTAAATTCATACATTAATTACTCACCCTCATGTCGACCCCAACCCGTAAGACCATAGAGAAGAAGATAACTATCTTAAGTTGTGTTCCGAAGATGAACGAAGGTCTTACAGGTTTGGAACGACATGAGGGAGAGTAATAATGACAGAATACATTTTTTTGGGTGAACTAACCCTTTAAGGACCGTGTAATGCCGTTTTCTGTACAGTAGGCTATCTGCTTGCACGCTTGCCTTCAGTCATGCAATGCATCAGAATAACATGTTTCTTTGTTTCATAACATAAGATTAATGTTAACATGTAAGTTAGATAAAGTACCCTATTTGAGATTGATTGTATGAATGCATCACAAAAAATCCCGTGCTCTATGGGCACCTCTATGGGCACTGCCATTAATAGAGGACAAAGCGAAGTTGTTTTGCACTCCGTGATAAAGGCACATTTAAATATTTTGCAGGAAACAAATCCGATCAGTTATCCAGATGGCGACCACTTGATGTGAACAAATGTAAACTCGCCGTGTCCTGACTGACTGACGATCACGGTGATCGCTTGTTAATGCCAGGTGTAAACGCAGCCAGAATAAGTTACCTCTAGAGTAGATTATTTCTGATAACAAGCAAAATAAATAACAAGTAAATTACATTAGACATACAGTCTAAATTACATTAGACGCTGCTCTCGTATGACTGGATATTTATGAAGCATTTAAGGCTGTTTGGTGAGTCGCACACAGTTTTTGCGCTGGTGTCATATTTTCTCTGTTTGATCGTTAATATTGATATCATGTTATCCAAGAATAGTACGTCAAAAATGTGTTTCTACTGAGTAGTGTTTCTATGTGTTTCTATGTGTTTCTACTGAGTAGCCGGAAGTTCTACCGATCCTTCCGGCGGGTGAATGTCCGTAAAGCAGCGGGTCCAGACGGCATTCCCGGCCGTGTGATCAGAGCGTGCGCAAACCAACTGGCTGGAGTTTTCACGGACATTTTTAACCTGTCCCTCTCCCTATCTGTGGTCCCCACATGCTTCAAAACGTCCACCATTGTGCCTGTACCTAAGCAGTCAAAAACCACCTGCTTAAACGACTGGCGTCCTGTTGCTCTGACCCCCATCATCAGCAAATGCTTTGAAAGAATAGTCAGAAACCACATCTGCTCTGTTCTCCCCCCCTCACTGGACCCACTGCAGTTTGCATACCGCACAAACCGCTCCACTGACGATGCCATTTCATCAACAATACACACTGCTCTCTCCCACCTGGAAAAGAGGAACACGTATGTGAGAATGCTGTTTGTGGACTACAGCTCAGCATTCAACACCATTGTGCCCTCCATACTTGACATTAAACTCCGGGCTCTAGGCTTAAACAGCCTGTTATGCAGCTGGATCCTGGACTTCCTGTCAAACAGACGCCAGGTGGTCAGAATGGGCAGTAACATCTCCTCATCACTGACTCTCAACACTGGAGCCCCTCAGGGTTGTGTTCTCAGCCCACTCCTGTACTCCCTGTACACACATGACTGTGTGGCTACCCACAGCTCCAACACCATCATCAAGTTTGCTGACGATACGACGGTGGTAGGTCTTATCACCGACAATGATGAAACGGCCTACAGAGAGGAGGTGCACACTCTGACACGGTGGTGTCAGGAGCACAACCTCTCCCTCAACGTCAGCAAGACCAAGGAGCTGGTGGTCGACTTCAGGAGGAATGAGAGAGAACACCGCCCCATCACCATCGATGGAGCACCGGTGGAGAGAGTCAGCAGCTTCAAGTTCCTCAGTGTCCACATCACAGAGGAACTCTCATGGTCCGTCCACTCCGAGGCCGTTGTGAAGAAGGCTCATCAGCGCCTTTTCTTCCTGCGACGGCTGAGGAGGTTTGGAATGAACCGCCACATCCTCACACGCTTCTACAGCAGCACCATCGAGAGCCTGCTGACTGGCTGCATCACCACCTGGTACGGCAACAGTACCGCCCGCAGCCGCAAAACCCTGCAAAGGGTAGTGCGCACGGCCAGCTGCATCATCGGAGGTGAGCTTCCCTCCCTCCAGGACATTTACGCCAGGCGGTGTGTGAAGAGAGCTCAGAGGATCATCAGAGACTCTAGCCACCCGAACCATGGGCTGCTCTCACTGCTGCCATCAGGCAGACGGTACCGCAGCATTAGAACACGCACCAGCCGACTTCAGAACAGCTTCTTCCCACAAGCAATCAGACTACTTAACTCCTGATCCATCAGGATCATAACACACACTGGACAGAATATCACTCCGCACAACCCACTGTAGATACACACACACATTGCATACACATTTATGTATCATTTATTATTTATCATTTATCATATAGCACCTATTGTACATAATTGGATCTCTACTGTGAATAATAATGTATACTGTACATTGTATATTATTATTATTATTATTATAGCTTAATGTATACTGTTTAATGTATGTTTAGTGTATATTGTTTAAAGTATATGTATATTGTAAGTATGTGTATATTGGCTAAAGCTGTGAGAACTACACTCACATTGTGTAAATTATTTATTGTTTATTGTAGAGTTTACTGTGCTGTGAGTAATTGTGGGCGCATCAGATGTGTAATCTGTTGTTGCTTAAATGTTGTACATGTCATGTCGTGACTGCTATGTTGCTCGGAACTGCACCAAGAATTTCACCTGCTGTTGCACTTGTGTATATAGCTGTGTGACAATAAAGTGAATTGAATTGAATTGAATTGAATTGAATAGTGCGCCATACTATCCCCTTGCCAGACCGATAAACAAACACAGACCGGAAGTTAACTTCGGGCCAGGCGCATAACCATGGCAACGCCCGTTCGCCCGATGAAACCGTCTATATACATGAGACAAACAAAGGACCTTAACCAGATAATTAACAAGACACAGACGAGGGAAATGATTACCAATTACACACACACACTGGGCACAACTAGGTCACAGGGAAACTTACCAAAAACATAATGAAACACACTAGCAGAATAACAAAACAAATTCAAACTGTGATAATTACTGATTATGACTGAATTCAACCTACCTGAAAAAACAAGGTTTGGACCCACTTTAAATTAGGTGGTCTTAACTACTATTTACTGACATTTAAATAATTTGATACAATGTGCATATTGTGTACATGTTTATACATTTTACTTACATTTAAAAAATTACCTGCATGTAATTTCATCTGTATTTAATTTATCTTACATTTGTAATTACACTGTTGACACTTCCCTTACACTTAACCCTACCCTTAAACTTACCCATACCACCACACCTGTCCCTAACTTTACCCTTAAACTTACCCATACCACAACACCTGTCTCTAACTTTACCCTTAAACATACCCATACCACCACACCTGTCCCTAACTTTACCCTTAAACTTACCCATACCACCACACCTGTCCCTAACTTTACCCTTAAACTTACCCATACCACCACACCTGTCTCTAACTTTACCCTTAAACATACCCATACCACCACACCTGTCCCTAACTTTACCCTTAAACATACCACCACACCTGTCCCTAACTTCACCCTTAAACTTACCCACACCTGTCCCTAACTTTACCCGTATCCACCTCAATATCAGTAAAATGTTTTGAAATACAATATGAACACAATAAGTACTTGTTTTTTTAATGTAAGTAGATAGTAGTTGGGACCCTAGATTTTACTGAAGCATAACTGTCAGTAGATTTAACCTGATTTCTCTAGCAAGGTAAAATTACTTAAATGGGTCCTATCATCCCCCTTTTTACAAGATGTAAAATAAGTCTCTGATGTCCCCAGAGTGTGTATGTTAAGTTTTAGCTGAAGATAATTTTTTATAGCATGCTAAAATTATCACATGTTGAGGGTGAGCAAAAACAGTTTTTGTGTGTGTCCCTTTAAATGCAAATGAGCTGGTATCTCCGGCCCCCTTTCTAGAAGAGGGTGGAGCTTCAAGAGCTCTTGTTAGCAGCTCCGATTGCCTCACTGAGACACACACTGAAAAGCTCAGAAACTGTTCATCCTTTTATGTTCAAACCGTAGTTGTTGATGAATTTATGATGTGATGTGGAGTTAATTATCTTCAGGTCACTGATTAGCATATTCAGTCATGATACTCTATAAATTGCTCTTGTGGGAACTGTTGTAAAATGCCTACAGAGCAAGAGAATATATGCTGCATGAAGATAGAAAAAGGATAGATTAGTTTAATTACAGTATGTTGTCATCTTGCTTTTATGACATGCTATTGCATTTGTGTTATGTATTGCAATAAATGTGAAAAGACAGATGTGACAGCTTGAGTAGCCTCCTACATATACTCTACTGCAACAACTCTTCCTCTTCTCAACATGGCCTTTGTTGCATGTTCCCATGGGCATGGATTTATGTGGTGATGTCACTAACCCATGAAGAAGCTCGCTTTTGTCCTTAAAAAGTGATTTCTATAAAAGAAAACCTTTCCCTTTAATGAAAAACACATACGATAACACATAATGCCTAAATTTACTCTCCTAATGCAGTCCCTTGCAAAGCATGCTGGGAACTACAGATCCTCTGCCCATGGCTGCATTCCTCAAAACCATCGTAAGCCTAAGTTGATTGTAGAACAATTGCCACAAATGGTCTCTATGATCAACTGTTTTATAATGTCGATTGTGATTTTCACTTTGAAAGTGACACACACCAATTCTCATTGAAGAACAATTCGCCGAACAGCAAGGAGAAGCCAAACAAAACATTTTCTTCCTCTTTGTCCTTCAGAGCAGATGTCCTGTAGCTGACACGAATCTCGACTCTACTGCCCTCTATAGGTCTCGAGCAGTCGTAGTGAGCATGTGTTGAATGTGTCCATCCTGAGCTTTACTGGAAAGTGTATATTGGGTCAATTTAACTAAATTAAAGGGTTACTTCACCAATTAGCATTAAGCTTTGTATCAGTAGAAACCCGGTAGTATATTCGAATGACCGTGCTTCCCTACCTCATGTCCCCCTGAGATGACAGATTTCTGTATTTTATGTCTGGAAAAAAGCCTCAGATGACACAAATATCGTCATTTTGCATCAGGCTTTTTGGCCAAAGGCTAGAGACTACAGCCAGTAGTAGGAGCTAGTTCTGCGTGTTTTCAACCCATCCATAGGGGTGGGATCTCACTTGTAAAATGAGCACGGCCGCATAGACATTCATAACGGAGTGTTCTCAATGTATTCCCATGAAAGTTAAGCTTCCATAGGAATGAACTGAAAACGCGCCAGACTGGACACGCACCGCACTCATTTTAGTTTTCGGTTTAGAATTAGCGCCAATTCGGGGACGGGTTGCTTGAATTGTGGGTTCATTAGCCTATTATTCTTAATGAAAAACATAACAACAAAACAGTACAATGACTAACTCATTTAAATAGGCACTTTTACATTTTGCTTTGAAACCAAATCTTCAGCGATCATCTTGTCCTTCAGCTCCTCACTCTCGCGATGAATTAAATCTGACTCCTGATGCGTTTGTGCTGCGACACTCATTCGGCTCGTGCTGTATTGAAAAGACACGTTCAGTTTTTAATTGTAGTGTCTGTTCTCTAATTGAACTAAATTATTTTATTACTATAAAATTTAAAACGATGGAGGGGCGGTGCCACATTGGCAAGTGATGTAACCTGTAGGCGTGGCTTGGGAGTGGCCTCGTAGGGCAGCGAAGCAAGTGCATTCTGGGAGTTGTTGTATTTCATCCACATGAGCCAAAAATACATTTTCTCAGTCTAGAACAGGGGTGGCGAACTCCGGTCCTGGAGGGCCACTGTCCTGCAGAGTTCAGTTCCAACCCTGATAAAACTCACCTGCCTTTAGCTTTCTAGTAACCCTTCAGACCATGATTAGCTTGTTCAGGTGTGTTTGATTAGGGTTGAAGCAAAACTATGCAGGACAATGGCCCTCCAGGACTGGAGTTCGCCACCCCTGGTCTAGAAGGCACCAACTTCTAAAATAATTTCACATTTCTACTACATAAATGACCCAATTTAAATACACATTCATCTTTTCAGCAGTGTACCCCTTTAAGTTAAAACACCATTCCCTTGTTTTATGTAACATAAACCTAATTTAATTAGGTTACAACAACAAAAATATAATTTATCTGTTGGAAATACCTCCTTAACCTACGGAGCCCCGCACATGACATGCAAGAAAAAAAAAGTAAAGCGTGCGCACGATTTACTATTTCGTTCCCTCTATTTATAAATCGTGCGCACATTTTACTTATTCGTTCCCTCAAATTGCTAAATCGTGCACACGATTTACTAATTCGTTCCCTCAATTTATAAATCATGCACATGATTTAGCTAATCGAGGGAACGAAATAATAAATCATGCGCACGATTTAGCCTACTAGTTTTTTACTGCATATCATGTGCGGGGCTCCGTATTAACCCTTAAATGCATGACTGTTTCGCCAAGCATTCTTACATATTTACATATGTTACATATATGTCTTTAGCGACCTGGATCTATATCTAACATGGATAGATCTCTACCTGTTGCGATAATAAATAAAACTCCTGATATTAGAGTAACAATTACAGAAGAATAAAATAAAACATATTTCGTTACCTTTTGGATCTTGGAAGGGTTCAGTTTGAGCAGATGTTTTATACCATCATCACTGTCCTCGTCAGAACTCATTTCCCAGTACATTCTGCATCTGCCTCATATTTGCAATCTCACACATATCTCAAAACTCATTTTCAACGTCTTCAAAATAAATATTTCAATCACTGACAGCTTCTTCACCAGATCCATCATCAAGTGACAGGGACACTAATATTTGAATGTGTTCAGTACTTCTGCAGTAAATCGCTGAGCCATTTCAATTTTTGCAGATTATAATTATTATTGTTTCGTTTTATGTCTGAGGTAACTATGAGTGAAACTTCACGTCATCATTTTGTATCAGACATTGCCACCTTGTGGAATAAAGGTGAATTGCACTTATTTTGTCATTATAGACTCATTTATTATTGTGCAGAGAAAAAAAAATACGTACAATCGTACACACCTCGGGTTGTTAGTGACCCTATACAATTTTGACAAAAAAAGTGCAAAAACAGGCATTCAATTATAATTTTTCTTTTTTTGTTATATTGTTTAAAATTGATTGATTGAGGAATACTAAGAAGGTTGATGTCTAACTTTAAAAAATTAATGAGCAGGAGGGTAGTGAATGACTAATTAACAAACTAATTAACAAATGCATTAACTAACATCAACTTACAATGAGCAATATATTTGTTACTATATTTATTAACCTTAGGTGTTACTGAAGGTGTTATTGAAATCTTTTAAGATTATTTTACTCTTTTTATCATCAATAAATACAATTTTAATTATCAACACATAATGACACATAAAAGCTTATAGTTAAACGCATAGTTAAAATTTTCCAAGGCCATATTAATGTTAGCTTTATTTAACAAAAAGTGGTGAAATCTTAGTTTTAATAAAAATCCACCTCTTGAACAATTTAATGATGCAATGTCTCCCTTTCATTTGAACCCAGGTGTTTTAATCTCTCAGATCGTTCTAGGCTGTCAACAACAAGGGAATTAAGTTACTGACTTAATTGCTGTAACATGTTTTTCTCTCTGGGCCAGGCCTAAACATGCCTCATGTCATTTTAATTATCTATCTATGTGTGTCCAATGGGTAATCATTCAAGGATGTTGCAGTTCAGTTCCACAATAAATAAAGACGCGTCTGCTTCTGTAGAGGCTAGAGGATACATCTTTAGACCTTGTGTCTTCTCATTTCTCGTATTTATTAGTCACAGACACTGTAAGATGTGCATCATTTCCATAATGCACATTTAGAGTATTCTTTTCTCAACCTCATATCAATCTAAAGTCTTATTATTTTCTTCTGTGGAACACAAAATTAGATGTTAGGGAAAAAGTCTGAGTTGATCCTTACAACAAAGTGATTTATATTGTGATTTATACTGCCATGCTTCAAAAAGAAGAAAAACAAACAGCAGAAGGGATTATCAAAGTAGTTTGAGTGAACCATTTCTTTAATAGCTGGACATAATTTCTCTGTCTCATTTTTGTTCACTTTTCCAGATTCCAGCCGATAGGTCTGGTGGAGCGAATCCAGGCCATCGCCCAGAACGTGTCTGACATGGCAATACGAATGGAGCAGATTCTCAAGAAGACCAACATCCCAGGCAGAGGTGAATCTCTCACTTATGTTTGGCTGGCACAGACCAAACTTTCTTATTGATCAAAGAGTTAACCAACGTAAAACCAACGACTAAACCTCGTAAACTCCATTAGGTCATCAAACTGTCAGTCAAACCTCATAACTCCACCCACCTCTATCATGAATGAAGTGCCGCACACATTTTGGACTGTCTCTACTTGTTTCCAATGAATGGGTAAATAAAGAGCTGGTTGTTTAAATATGTACATCATTACTATATAAATAGTGAGAGAGATTGAGTGAGCAAGTGTATTACCTGCATTTAAATATAGCATTTTCCTTCAGGTCAGTCCAATGTTCATAATAAAAAATCAGTTTGAATGTCCACTGCGATATCTAGTCCTTTTAACAGTTAAGGGGTTTTCCTGTGTCCAGACACTGACAGTGCTATTCAAATCATTTGTCAGTTGCGTATTGTTGCGTATCACAAGTTTCAGTCCTTTCAATATAAAAGCCTTCATTACTGACTGACACACTCATAAAGACAGTGTTTGATGCCATCAAATGGCGTAATAATGTAACTTATGTTGCTGTTCATGGTCAGGGATTATTTTTTCCAGTGGAAGGAAGGCTTTTAGTGATTTTACTTCATAAAAATTACATTGATACATATTTTTTTGTTTTAGGTCGCATCGTGCCTAACAACGCCCTTCAGCTGTGATTTCATGATACAGCACAGCCTCTCTTACCTTATTGCTTACATAAAGGCTAATGTTTTATGTAAGCGAGGAGCAGAGAAGAGTGTCTTAGTCTAGCATTTGTTGCCGATTCATAGCCAATACTGTCTTAATTAGCCTGTTCATAGCATTTTGTCTTTAGTGGCAATAGACTTTGGCCAAATGACAGAAAAACTGTCAACCTTTAAGTTGATGAAAACGTAATGTGATGCACTTACTGCCTCAGATGTGGCCGTTCTAATGATGGACAAAACACAAAATTCACTGGTGAAAAACAATAAATAAATGTTTATTTAATTTCCTGGACATATTTCGTAAATACAAGGTTTCCGCCCGACAGTGACGATTTGTTGACTGTCACGGTTCTGTTTGTGTTTTGAACTTTCAGTTTGCATTTTGATTCGTTCCTGTGTTCCTTTGTTCAGTTTCCCGTCACTCCTTTTTCTCTATGGTAATAGTTCAGCTGTGTCTGTTTAGTTATCTCGTTTGTGTTCACTACTTAAGTTGCACCCTCACCTTCAGTCTTGGTCCAGTCACTGTTATGACCCGTTATGTTTGCCTGTGGTTTCTTGCCTGTCTGCCTGTTCCTGGGAGTTGCAATTAAAGTTTATGTTTGGACTCAGTCTTCAACCTATTCACTCCACACTGTAACATTAACATTAGTTAACTATATTAGTTAATATGAACAATGCTTTTTGGATGGATACTATACACATTTTTTGCTCACCAGCCACTGTGGCTAGTGGTTTTCCAAATTTTCTAGCCATTCAGCATTTTCACTGGCCACAATTTTGACATCGATACGAAGGGCAAAAACTGCCATATACATATTTTTAATATTATCTTATAATTTGGCAGCAGGTTTATTAGGCTGCTGTCACTTTAGGACCCGATGCATGGATCCATTATACTGTTACACATGTGTTTTCTTTCTCAACTGTTTATATGAATACTCGCCAAGACCGACATGACATTATTTTGTGTGTATTTGACTGTTTAAGTTGTCTGGCTATCACCAAACCAAACTCAATTTAAGATTGAACATTGGTCTGGGGAGTCTGCTCTGTATTTTCTACTGCACAAGAGGCGTGATAAACAAGCATAATTCAAATGACTCTGTATGCAATTGGATAGTCCTTCAACCAATCAGACCACAAGAGGCATGATCAATGGGCAATGACCCATCGCTTCTCTATCCGTCATCGTGTTAAACCCACCAATAGCGTGCCAGGTGAACAAGCCAGTCTGTGATTGGTTCCCACAAAGGTGTAACAGAAGCAGTAAAAATCAAATTGCGAAATCAAATCACCGGCAGATCAGGCTGGGTTTACCCAGTCTACTGTTTAAGCACAATAAACAGCAAAAAAAAAAAAAACCTTAATGTAGTGCTGAGACAGCTTTATGTGCTCTCACCTTGAGTGTGAAAATTATTTGCCATACACGCAATCCCCCACCAAAATTCAAGCCATGTAACACCATCAATATTCATCCAAAACAAATTAAACAAGTGAGTGGAGGCGGGTTTGTGTGTCACTCGCTGTTGGAGAGATAAGAGAGAAAGAGCAGTTGGTATTGTGTATCTATTCTGTGGGAAATGAGTATTGGCCAAAATGGTTAGGTGAATTGACTGCATTACACGCCACTTCTGAAATACACACACATTTGACGGGTTAGTGGGTGTTAATGTCAAGCCCTGTCTCAAACTATGCTTATATACCTAAATCTGTTCTTTATTCATTGGCACTGTAATTAACACAGTTATTATTGTTTAATTAGCTCATAGTAAAGGAATTCGGTCATTAGGAGTAAATAGTTCCCACTTTAGATTAGGTCACGGAAAATGGGAAAATGTCATTAATTCCTTTAAACAAACTTGTATTAGGCATTCATTAATTGCATTCATATTCAATGTTCTTTAAAATGTTTACAAATACATCAAGCGCACACACACGCATGTCGGCAAATTAATGGAATTAATGTCTAACAAAGTTAGCACTTAATTAATGACATGATCTAACTCTTTACAAATGAGCTAAGTAAACAATAATAATTGTATTACAGTGACAATGAATTAAGATTATTAATATGTTTATTATTAATCATATATTATTATTATTATTATTATTATTATTATTATTATTATTATTATTAATAATAATAATAATAATATTATGTGACCCGTGCTGGCAAAATAAGCAATCCTTAATTTCGCAATGAGCAAATGTTCAAAAATGAGTTATTGTTATTTTCATATTCTCCCTTCAAAATGATGCATGGAGCTACACCTGTTTGAAGTCGATAGAGTCAGCAAAGTCAATTTTGAGAAAAATCGAGTTAAAGTTTTCTGAAGGTTCCAAAACAAAATCACCTAGCAACCATACCTTAAACCATACCTCCTGGTAATACCACCAAATTTGACACAAAACCAAATATCTATGGGGAAATATATATTCAACTTTTTTTTCCATGATACTACAATTGTTTGATTAACATTAATGAAACAGACAGCCTATATATTAAGACCTACTGTATAATGACCTACTATATATAATATAATGTTGCACATCAGATGTTTTTCCCTAACAGTTAACCAAATGTTCATATAAGACATAACTGTAGAAATACTGTAATTCTGTGTATGTGTGTATATCGCGATCACGTGCTGTCTGAGGCGTTTTTGTGTGCATGCTTCGGATCTGTCAGTCAGCGCAAGTGAGATCATTTCATGGACAAAGGAAAGGTACTCCTCTCAGAAAACGTACAAATGAAGATACTTAAGATTTTATGTGCTTTGGAATTGCTAGACGAGGGCTTAATGAACTCATTTTTGTGAAAACCCCAAATTCAACAGTCTTCACTTGTTTTGCCTGTAGCTCGAAATTATCCCGTACGCATTCTGACTCCTTTTGCCAGTACGGGTCACATATGTTAACAATGTAGAGACTACAATATATGAACTATAAATTAACTATAAACTAATTGTTTGCAAATGATTTGTATGTACCAAAATATCAAATTATCTGAGCTAGATAGCGGCATGCATTTCCATACTCTTCCATACTTTATAATTTACTATACTATTGTTTTTTGACAATTTACATATATAACAGCACACAAGATTGATTAACTCGCCAAAATCTCTCGTCTTAGTCTCTTTATAGTGAGCCAAAATCATATTAAAAAGTGCTGTTTTAAATTAGACATGAAGAGGTCTGGGCTCAATGCCATTTTGCAGGACAACACATTTGCTCTTTATTATTTAATGCAACTTGATTGGACTTGATCGCAATAATGGCAGTCATCTCTTGCCGTTATTTGTACAGCGAGGCCCTCTGTAGGTTTAGATATCTCTAAAGTTTGCCAACAGAGTTTGGTAGATTTCCAGCAGGTTTTTAGCGAGCATATGTGCAAGCTGTGTGGGAGGTTTATTTAAACTATTAATATAAGACACACATAATTCCTACTTCTGCTCTGCCATTTGGACAGAAAGTACAAGGATTCTGCTCAAACTCTGCTTACTTTGTTAAGAGAACTTTTATTTAAAAAAGTAGCACCTCATTGGGCTACTTAATTTATTTATTTTTTTAATTACTTTTTTTTTTTTTGACTTGACAATATTAAAGATCTTTTGATCTAAAGTCATACTCTGTGTTCTCAGTTTTTCAGTGACTGTGACTATTCACAATGAATGTGAAAATGCGACACAATGTGAGACAATCACACCCAGTGCTCGAAGTGGGTCGGTACGATGACCTTACTTTTTCTTGCGTACCAGTACTTCTCACATGTTGCTGGTACTCTGACCGCCACACTCTAACCACCCGAAACATAGAATCAGAATATTAATTAATTCTATACATTGTGCGTTTGGAACTTTTAGAAGCTGTACGAACTGAACGGATCAATTATCTGTGCAATATGACCGAAGCCCAATTGTTTAATTTTGCATGAGTGGCACATTTCATTCCTATCGCAACGCTGATGCTAAAATGTGCGACCCATTTGAAATCTATTGAGAATGTAGAAAAAGCTATGAAGAAAGTCAAACATGATTTAAAACAGCCACTAAAATGACTGATGAAAAGAAGGGAAAACATCATCCTGCACCAACCAAAATTAGAAAGCTTTTTAAACTAGCCTACTCATGACCACCTTACATATCACGTATTTATGGTGGTAAATTGTGACTAACTTTTTGTAGAATTTATAATAGATAATCTGTTGGGGGAATAGATTTGTCCTAAATATTTACACCGAACACTGATCAGCCATATAATAAGAAGCCAAAAAAACTCTTAATTATTAATAAAAAATGATTAATGAATATATATATATATATAGTTCTTTTGAACCGGTTCTTTTTAGTGATCCGGTAGAACCAGTTCACCAAATCAGACTGAAGCATTCTAACCGGTTCGCGTCTCGAGTCAGCACTGATCCACAAGTTACTAAAGGTACTCACTTTCTGACATGAGTGACAGTTCCTCCGACTAGAAATAAACTAATATCCTGAAGTATATGTTACTAGTAACTCCAACAGTTCACTGAACTGAGACATGTTGTGCTGAGAGAACTGATGAGAACTCACGAGCAGCTGATGCTGAGCATGCGCGTGTACCAATGAACGTACAGCGGTTCTCAAGTTAACAGATCTCTAATCTGAACGAACCGTTTCTTTCGGACACGTTCGATACTGAGAACCAATGATCTGAGAGACTGAGCAAAGTGAGCATGCGGGACAGCAATGTCTGAACCAAACTGTTTCTCTCGGACAGCTGATTCTGTGCTGACAATATGAGCACGGGTGAACCGAGGACTTTTATTAGTTTATGTTATGTCAATGTAAGTTTATTTAATCTGTGTAAACATCCGCATTTGCAGACAGTGGCTGTATTGAGTGCTTTTGCAAAACGTAAATGTAAGAACTCATCCAAGATGATGATGACAATAATTATTATTATTGGGCAATTCCATGCAAAGGTCATCTTTACCATGAAAAAAAAAAGTTGGCCACACACAAACAGATTTATTCTTAAAATGTTTATTTGGGTCTATACTTTATTGTATGTAACCATTCTCATTGAATTGTTTAGATATTTACTGTTTTATTACATCATATACAAGGTGTGTGCCAATGCAAGCAGAGTTTTTAAAATGTCTGTGTTTTACCGTTTTCAAGAAAGGGAATAGATAGACTCAATGGTTCAACAAAATGTTATTATTTGTCGATTTCCTGTTGAACAAGGGGATGATTATGCATTGTGTACACTTAGCTTGCTTTAACAGTAAAGCTCTAGAAATTTATAAGCCTCTTGTTAAATGTGTCGGTGAGTTCCAGGGCCAAGTAACATCCATAATGTTGTAGAGGATAAGTTCATGCTACACATACAGTGTTGATGCAAAAATGTCCAACGTTTCTGTGCAATGTTAACTTATATGAATGTATAATGTGATGAACATTTCGTGCCTTTTTGTTTCTTGTAAACATTTTAATTTTGCGTTATGGACGTGACGTTATGGATGTGACCTCTGTATCCTGCTGGAAGTATCCTCTGATGGCTACTTCCAGCAGGATAATGCACCATGTCACAAAGCGAATCATTTCAAATTGGTTTCTTGAACATGACAATCAGTACGTTTACATGGACAACAATACTCCGATATTTATCTGATTAAGACCATACTCTGATTAAGAAACTACCATGTAAACAGCGATTTCTAATTACCTTAATCCGGTTAAAGCCATACTCGAATTAAACAAAAATCGAATTAAGACATGTGGAGTATGCCTATTTTAGTCGCATTATCCAAGTGCATTGTAGACATGTACACACCTTAATCTAACTATTAACGTCGTGTATGAGTTTTCGCCGCATTTTGTGACAGGACACACACACCAGGCACACACATCAGGCAAGTGCAGAGGGGAGGGCTTTGGGGGCTCGTATCAAAAGTATATAAAGTGCCCCTCTAAACAATCATCAATAATATTGTGACAAATAAAACAGAATTTGAATTATAATTAATATAACCGCGCGTACAAAACAGTAACAATGCGCTCAAATTCCCGTTTATCTTTTACGTATCTTTCAGTCTGAAATGTCGTTGCCATGACGTGTTGCTATGGTGCGTGACTGCGTGTCTTGCTTGACTGCTCACTCGGACATGGCCTCCTCTATATTTTTTTTTCTTTGTGTTGTAATAATTCTGCTCATTGTAAAAGTAAAATACAATACGTTTGTATCTGTAATCCCAGATTCATAATTGTCTGCTTACAACAGCGGTCGGGAACCTCTAGGCTCGCGAGCCATATGGCCATTCAGTGAGCGCTTGTGGCTCGATGGCAGAAAAAAACAATCCAAACAATCACGATTTTGAAACCTTAATTTTCATCATTAATCAAAGCTATTATTCGAAATGTTGGCTGTCAAGAAGGAGGCAAGATGGGCAGTGTCTCTTAAAAAAACTGAAAGACACAATATATACAAAAAAAATAAATATATATATATATATATATATATATAACATTAAAAAGTATAAAAGTCACTCTTTTTTATAAAGTCACACTGTCCAACAGCGACACCCGCAGGTAAAGTTACAGCGGGTTGCCTGAGCCCATTGATTTGAACAGACCTACGAAAGTCGCGCTATGATTGGACGCCGGACAGCGTAGCGTGGCATGGGTACGTAATGACGTACTATTAATCGAGCTATGTTCTGTAACATGTAAAATGGGAACATGAACGTAATATTCTAAAAGCAACTCATGTAAACGCCTTAATCAGATTATTGTAAGGTAATAGAGTAATTCAGAGTAAGGTCAATAATTAGATTACTGCTGTCCATGTAAACGTAGTCAATGAGTTCACTGTACTAAAATGGCCCCCACAGTCACCAGATCTCAACCCAATAGAGCATCTTTGGGATGTGGTGGAACGGGAGCTTCGTGCCCTGGATGTGCATCCCACAAATCTCCATCAACTGCAAGATGCTATCCTATCAATATGGGCCAACATTTCTAAAGAATGCTTTCAGCACCTTGTTGAATCAATGCCACATAGAATTAAGGCAGTTCTGAAGGCGAAAGGGGTCAAACACAGTATTAGTATGGTGTTCCTAATAATCCTTTAGTTGATTGTATATTATTTACACCGATCAGGCATAACATTATGACCTGGTCCTAATATTGTGTTGGTCCTCCTTTTGCTGCCAAAACAGCCACCAAGATTTTAGCAGCAGATCCTTTATGTCCTGTAAGTTTTGAGGTGGGGCCTCCATGGATCGGACTTGTTGGTTCAGCACATCTCACAGATGCTCGAATGGATTGAGATCTGGGGAATTTGGAGGCCAAGTCAACACCTCAAACTTGTTTTTGTGCTCCTCAAACCATTCCTGAACCATTTTTGCTTTGTGCCATCTACTTCGAGTGAAACTAAACGAGCCAATGCACATTGGCATGCAATGATTGCACCAGGTGTTCATGCCACGCAGCGTGGGTATAAATGAGACACAGGTGCTTGCATCAAATCAGCCTAGTAGATAGCCGAGTAGATAGCCGGCACCCCAGCAGGGTACAGAGGACATGGCGACGGGACGTGGCATCTCCGTTCCCTGCTTCAGGGAACGAGGGTTACATACGTAACCGAGACGTTCCCATTCAGCCGGCGTTCCCTCGGCGACGAGCAGGCCAAGGCGCTGCCGGCCACGGAGTGGAGACAGCAGCTGACCGCCAAGGCAGGATGTGACTGATCGCCTCAGTCTGCTTCTGTGCAGCCGTGAACTGTTGGGCGAAGTTCTGGAACACGTCGCCGAAGAGGCCGGTCTGGGACACGGGGGAATTAAGGAACCTGATCTTGTCGGTTTCCCACATGTCAGCCAGAGATGGCGCTCCTGGACCACCATAGTGGACATCGCATGACCCACTGCCCGCGCTGTAACCTTTGTCGCATGAAGCGCGAGGTCCATTGCGGTTCTCAGTTCTTGGAGAACTGCGGGAACGTGACCACCCTCGTGCAAGGTCTTCAGTGCCTGGGCCTGATGGACCTGCAACAACGCCATAGCGTGTAAGGCAGAGCCTGCCTCTCCACAAGCCTGGTAGGCCTTCCCGATCAGATCGGAAGAGTACCTACAGGCCCGGGAGGGGAGACACGGGTTCCCCCTGGAAGTGGAGTTAGGGCACAGTTGCATAGCAACGGCCAGTAAATGGTGCCGTCCACGATCTAGTGAGCTCCTCGTGCACCTCCGGGAGGAAAGGAACTGGGGTGGGGTGCTGAGAACCAGCACAGGCCACCTCGAGATACCAATCATCCAGTCTTGAGGGTTCGGGACACGGCGGAGGGTTTCACACGAGCCCGACTCTCTCGGCGGCCCGGGAAAGCATGGCCATCATTTCCCACGCCCAAACACGAGATACCGCGCTGGTGACCATCCCTCGGTGACAGGTAACCACCACACCCAGAAACGCACAGAAAGAATGTCATCTTGAAAAAGACGCAAGCTCTTTCTGTGTTGCTCTTTTAGAGGATCGCTCTCCTTGGTGCTGAAGCACGCAGGGGGAAGGGTCTCGGCGACACAGTCAGGGAAATAGGGCAGCCTGACGTGCGCGCTCTCTCTCACCAGACACTCTCTACCAGCCGTAAGAACGGCTTTTTAGCGCTCTCCACCAGGCACACCGAATCAGCTGTGAGAACAGCCCTTGTGTTTGCTCTCACGAGCAAAAAAGAGAGATGATCGTAAGACCACACGACCCGCTGCTGTGCCGTCACACCAACACCGACTGAAGAACACTTCCAAAAGTGCAGGCTTCCAGTCAGTACTACGAAGTAGGTGAGTGATGTCTAGCATAACCAGATACCACTCGGCTCTGAAGCAAAAGGTTGATTTGATGCAAGCACCTGTGTCTCATTTATACCCGCGCTGCGTGGCATGAACACCTGGTGCAATCATTGCATGCCAATGTGCATTGGCTAGATTAGTTTCACTCGAAGTAGATTGGCTCTCGCGAGCGAGATTCCTATTCATCGGTACTCCGACGTGGCGTCGAGAGTGACCGACTGAATGGGAACATATGTTCCCCAGGTAAGTGTCGCACACGCACGTGCATCAATGAGCCTTGGCCGTTTATGACCCTGTTGCCGGTTCACCACTGTTCCTTCCTCTGACCACTTTTGATAGATACTGACCACTGCAGACTGGGAACACTCCACAAGAGCTGCAGTTTTGAAGATGCTCTGACCCAGTCTAGCCATTACAATTTGGCCCTTGTCAAACTCACTCAAATCCTTACTCTTGCCCATTTTTCCTGCTTCTAACACATCAACTTTGAGGACAACATGTTCACTTGCTGCCTAATATATCCCACCCACTAACAGATGCCGTGATGAAGAGATAATCAGTGTTATTCACTTCACCTCATATTCATAATGTTATGTCTGATTGGTGTATATTACATATGTGGCATGTTGTAGCTATAGTTTCTAAATGTGTAGGTTGCTATTTTTCATAACAAATTCTATGGATAAAAAAGTAGGAAAAAAGCCTAAGCATGGTAATAAGGAGCCATCAATGATCTTAGCTGTAATTATATCCTTATTGTAACAAATGCTATAGTTCAACAAGTACAATAACTATGTTGCTTTTTCATAAGGCCAGTACAAGTTAGAATCAAGAGCTTTAAAGTCTGGACCTTATTGAATTATTGACTAAACAATTGGTTTTCCCCATGTGTAAAATGTGTTCTGCTAATAATGACAGATATTAAGACATGGTTTTCTGATATTCTAAAAGATGACACGAAATTAACATGTTCAGTATTAGAACATTTCAAGTAAAGATAAAAAAAGTTAAAGACTTTGTAAACAAGTGATTGCTAACTATAGGCTATTACTTACTATAGTCAGACTGTCCTCCAAAAAAAAAACACAACTGTATAGGTCGTTTTTCAAGAACCTTATTACGATCTTTATTTACGTTTTAAAGTCATGCGCCCTCTAGCTGGCGTAAAAATAATGACAGTGTCGTGTTACGTCTGTCGTCATGAAATAACTGTCGTTACCAATCAAAATGTGTATTTATTGAAATGCAATGTGTGGACTTTTTATCACCATTTGTCATATTTCCATTTAGCAAAAATATTTTTTTATTAACAACTACATAACCAACCAAACCCCTAAACCTACCCAGTGATTTATAGTACATATACACTTTATGAGCACGTGTTCGCTGGGATCGAACCCACGATTGCATGATCACATGATGTTGTATTTTGCAATGCTCTATCAATTGAGCTACGCAAAACCCAAAATATGACGCAAATAACAGGAAACAAAACATTAAAATGAAAATGTCCTGTTGTCGATAGGGGCACACCTTTAGTAAATGCTCCTATGGGTCGTATTTCATGAATTAAAATGAAAGTGTCCTGTTGTCGATAGGGGCGCAACTTTAGTAAACGCTCCAATGGGTCGTATTTCATGGAAGTGACAAACAATATAGACGTATTGGTTGGAGGACAACCAACTTTGCATGTGTCGACCATTTTTCCACTTTAAGCACTAATCATAAATACGATTTTTGGTTATGCTTTATTTCGATAGTCCACTTTAGACTTTCTACTAACTTTAAGTATTTATTATTAAGTATTAGTAGCCTAGGGTTCGCTTTTAAGGTTAGTGTGAACACTTAGTGTTGGGGAGCATTAAAATAGTGTTTTCAGATATTAAGCAGACAGTCTACTAATACCATAATGCTTAGTAGTTGCAAAGTTATTTATGGTTAGTAGAATGTCTAAAGTCGACCATAAAAAAAAAAGTTTTACCAGATTTATCAATGTTTTTTAAAAGGCTGCATTTATTTGATCAATAATACTATACAAACAGTAATATTGTGAAATATTATTACAATTAAACAATTAAGCAGCAAAAAACTACTTTCAACATTGACAATAATAATAACTATTATTGATAATTATGCACCAATATCAGCATATTAGATAAAACTGAAAACAGTTCTTTAAAATTATAATAATATTTGACAATATTAATGTTTTAGTGTATTTTAAATCAAATAAATGTAGCCTTGGTGAGCATAAGTTTACAAAATTAAAGTCATAATCTAGATCTCTATAATACTTCCGTTGTTTCTGCTAGACGGCATTGAGATTTTTGCTAAAATATCACGTCTCTTTTCAAGTGATTTCAACAATTTCTTAGACAATCTCCTAAATTAATTTTCCAGTCAGTGGACATCCTCTGATTTAAAGGTTCAGTGATGTTTTTCCTGCTGCTTACTGTCTTTTCATAATCAAGCAGAATAGCCTATAATTCATTTCCCTGCGAGCTTCTTGATGGATCTGAAGTAGCTTGTTGGACAAAGAACAACCTCTTTCTACGTTAATTAGGCTGACAGGGACCAGCTACCAGTGAGAGATGGGAGTTTATTAATCAAGGAGAGGGGATGTTTGCAATTTTCTGTTCATTTTGTCTACCCTAGGGAACAGAAAGCAGTTCAGAGCTCTTAACAAAGCCCAGAGCAAGCCTTACTCCAACAAGTACGAGATATGAGGCCAAAAGGCCACTTTCATAATATCTAATAAAGCAAGCTTAAAGGAAGTTAAGGAGATGGAAGAAGATATGGAGGGCTCTCCCGAAGCCTCATTAAAGCCGAAAGCGTTCGGATCCCACTGGTGTTTCTCACCGAAGCTACTGTACTGTGGAAGAGTGTCAGACTGTGACTGCCTGTCCTTTTCATCTACAGGCCGAGATGGAGTTATGGGCCAGTGTGAAGTCCCGAAGGATCCTGGGTTCCCGGACTGCGCCAGTAAAGTGGATGTGAGTTGACAGAGATTTTTCAAAAACTCTCATACTCCTTTGTCTGTGTTTTTTCTTCCACGGTTGCCTTAGAGAAAAACAGATTGGTGGAAGCAAACACTGGCACCCAACAAATTGATTTCTTGCAGAGTGTTTTCACACCTGTTTCATTGATTGATGTTGTTTTTTAGATGGTGTCTGTCTTCTAATGTTGTTTATTCTAGTACAGTTTGCCCTCCTTTTAGAAAATCAGGCCAAAACATGTTTAGCCTTTGAGGCGTGTAAAACAAGTCTCCGTATTAGCAATTGGCCACAAGAAACCTAAAGTGCATTTACAGTATATTGCATTAATATGCTCTCACACTCACAGTTTGCAAGCCAATAAAGGACCACTGAGGTAATCTAAAATTATGATCTTTAAGACACCAAGTTAATTAATCTTTGAGACCTTCTCTATCTTGCTTAATTTTATATTTGCTAGCAGAATAATAATGTGAATACTGGACACATTTACATTTACATTTATGCATTTAGCAGACGCTTTTATCCAAAGCGACTTACAACTTGGGGTACATGAAGCAATTGGTCATGAAGAGTTGAGAAGCGCAATAAGAGCCTGAAATCCTGAGACCATGTACATTGCTCAGTGTAGTACAGGCTAGAGTAGGGAGGGAAGAAGGAAGAGAAAGAGGAAAGGAAAGTTTTTTTTTATTTATTTTTTTATTTTTTTATGAGGTTAAGTGCTCACGGAAGAGCTGAGTTTTAAGTTGACTTTTGAATGATATCAATGATTCTGCGTTTCGGATGGTGTTGGGAAGATCGTTCCACCAGCTGGGAACGTTGAATGAAAATATTCTGGAAAGGGATTTTTTCCCCCTCTGTGATGGTACCACAAGCCGTCGTTCCTTTGCTGAGCGAAGGCTTCTGGTGGGGGTGTGGATTTGTAGAATGGAGTCAAAGTAAGCAGGAGCAGAGCGCGTGGTGGCTCTGTATGCAAGCATCAGCACCTTAAACTTGATGTGAGCAGCGAGTGGTAGCCAGTGCAGGGAGATGAAGAGAGGTGTGACGTGGGTCCTTTTGGGCTCTTTGAAGACAAGACATGCTGCTGCATTCTGGATCATTCGAAGTGTTTGGATCGCACAAGAGGGGAGTCCAACCAGAAGCGCATTACAGTAGTCAAGTCTAGAAATAACCAGGGCCTGGACAAGAAGCTGTGTTGCGTGCTCTGTTAGGAACGGTCTAATCTTCCTGATGTTGTGGAGCGCAAACCGCCATGAGCGAGCTGTCTTAGAAATGTGTTCTCTGAAGGACAGCTGGTCATCAAATGTTACTCCAAGATTTCTGACTGACTTTGATGGGGAAATCAAGGATGTACCTAACTGGATGGTGAAGTCATGTTGTATGGTGGGACTGGCGGGGAAGATGAGAAACTCAGTCTTTGCCAGGTTGAGCTGCAGGCGATGATTTCTCATCCATGCAGAGATGTCAGCCAGACAGCTGGAGATTCGTGCAGCTACTGTGAGGTCATCTGGGTGAAATGAAAGGTAGAGCTGAGTGTCATCAGCATAGCAGTGGTATGAGAAGCCATGTGCCTGAATGATGGGTCCCAATGAAGAAGTGTAGATGGAGAAGAGGAGATGACCAAGTACTGAGCCCTGGGGAACCCCAGTGGTCAGTGGATGTGCTTGGGATTCCTCTCCTCTCCAGGCAACCTTGAAAGACCTACCTGTGAGATAGGACTCAAACCAAAGGAGTGGAGTCCCTGTGATGCCCAGTGATGAGAGGGTGGACAGAAGAATCTGATGATTGACCGTGTCAAAGGCCACAGATAGATCGAGCAGGACGAGGACTGATGATTTGGAGTCGGCTTTAGCTATCCGCAGGGCTTCAGTGACCGACAGTAGTGCAGTCTCTGTGGAGTGGCCCCTTTTGGAACCTGATTGGTTGATGTCCAGCTGATTATTCTGTGATAGGAAGGATGAAACCTGCTTGAAAACAACTCGTTCAATAGTTTTTGCTATGAATGGCAGGAGAGAAACAGGTCTGTAGTTATCTATGAGTGAATAGTTTAATGTGGGTTTTTTAAGCAGTGGAGTTACCCGAGCCTGCTTGAATGTGGTAGTGAAGATGCCGGTGCAGAGAGATGTGTTGATGATGTGAGTGAGTGCTGGTAGGATTGTAGGAGAGATGGCTTGAAGGAGGTGTGAGGGAATAGGATCAAGAGGACAGGTGGTAGGATGGCTAGAGAGGAGAAGTTTAGATACTTCTGTCTCAGTGAGTGTAGAAAATGAGAAGAGAGGATGTTTGGTTGTGGATGTGGCTGAACTAAAGTCCACAGTGCGCGTGGGTGAGAACTGACTGCTGATGGTTGTTGTTTTGTTTGTGAAAAGTTGTGCAAAATCGTCTGGAGATAGGGAGGTGGTGGGGGAGGGCAGAGGAGAGAGTTAAATGTTCTGAACAGTGTGCGTAAGTTTGAGGTGTTTTTGATCTTGTTTTGGAAATAAGAAGATTTAGCTGCATGTACTTCCTCTGAGAAGGATGAAAGCAGGGACTGATACTTACCTAGATCGGATGAGTGGTTAGATTTACGCCATGTTCTCTCTGCTGCCCTGAGTATCGTCCGGTGTTCACGAATAACATCAGATAACCATGGGTTAGAGGGAGTGGCTCGTGCTGGCCTAAAAGAAAGAGGGCAAATACTGTCTAGACAAGAAGTTAAAGTGGAGCATAAAGTGTCGGTTGCAGTGTTGACATCCATAGAGGATAATTGTGAGGATGAGGGAAGGGAGGATGAGACAGCAGAGGAGAGATGAAAAGGAGAAAGTGAGCGCAGATTTCGCCTGAAGGTAACAGGTGGAGGAACTGGTGGTGCATGAGTAGTGAGTTGAAGGTTGAATGTGATGAAGAAATGATCTGATATGTGTAGAGGTTTGACCAAAATATTGTCTGTAGAGCATATAGTTGTATAGCATATAGCATATAGTCTGTAGTTGCGTGTGTAAATGAGGTCCAGATGGTTACCAGATTTGTGGGTATGTGAAGTGATGAGGCGATTGAGATCGAATGATGCAAGGAGGGAGTGGAAATCTGAAGCATAAGATTTGTCCAGATGAATGTTGAAGTCGCCAAGAACTATGAGTGGGCTGCCATCCTCTGGAAATGAGGACAGCAGAACATCTAGCTCATGAACAAAGGTGGTCAATGGACCAGGGGGGCGGTAAATGACTACAATATGGAGTTTAACGGGAGTTGTAAGCGTAATAGCGTGGTATTCAAATGTGTTGTTATTACCAGTTATTCCAGTTGTTATGAATGAGAAGACCAGTACCACCACCCCTCCCAGTCTGGCGTGGGGTGTGGGAGAAAGAGAAGTTATTAGAAAGAGCAGCGGGTGTTGCTGAGTCTTCTGGGCGGAACCAGGTCTCAGTCAAGGCCAAGATTTTGAGAGCGGATTGAGTGGCAAAGGCTGGAATGAAGTCAGCTTTATTGATCGCTGACTGACAATTCCATAGGCCCACAGAAAAAGAGGGAGGAGCATTAGCTGAGAAAGGAACAGGACGTAGATTAGTAAGGTTATGGTGTCGTGTAGGCCTGCGTGTAATAGTGGGGCGTGGTTGAGTGATAACGGGAATGGACTGTACACACATGGTTAGAGAGAAAAGGAAGGTGAAAGAGGACAAGAGATGGAGATAGCCCGGAGCCTTACCTCGGAGGAGTCGCGCAGAGGAAGAGTCGAATACAGATGTCTTTACCCGTGTCGGTCTTCACACGCGGAGGCTGAAAACGTGTGCTGAACGCTTCCGCGCCAGCTATGGAACGCTCGTTAAATAGATACTATTCACTGCTAGAGTGCGTTCAGGTGGGAGGCAGGCTCTGATAATTATACTTAAACTCCCATGAATGGCTTCAAATCAGGGCTGGACTGGGGATAAAATTCGGCCCTGGCAAACCCAGCCCATCCGGCCCATGAGATCCTCGTGAATGTTTTTGCTGGGGTTAGGGCCTTACATTGGAGTAAATAAATAAAACTAGGACAGGGAGAAATAATGATGGATATTATTGAATTTATTGCAAATGCAGATATCAAACTTGATATTGCACTTTTGTCACACAGAAATGCACTTGACAGTAAAGCACTGATTTTGAGCTAGGATGCAATAAAAGTAAATTTACTGCTTTTAAATTATGTTGTGTAAAGTTGTTCCAAACCGAAATGACGTTGTCTCTTTTAACCGAGTTTGGCCAATTTTGGCCAAACCATGCTCCTCATTACCATGGGTATATGGTTTCTAAAATAAATAAATAATAAACTATTGAATTTGTAATAAAAAACACGTAGAAAATACAAAAATAGCCTCTATAAAAGTGATTTATATTGCGCAATATTTAATGTAGCCTATAATAATAGCAACATTTTTAATAAATACATTTGTGCCAATACACCATATTTCTTCACTGTTAGTAGCTGCAAGGTAAATTGTGGTTGTGCTAGGGTGAGAAGTTTGTAGTGTGTATTGCCATTTTCCAATTTACCTCGTTGTGTATGTACATGCTCACGGCTGTTTTCAGCTGATTCACCAAAGAACCGTTATGTTACCATATCACACGATTGTATAAAACAAAATTCAGAGTCAAAGTGTCATTCATCACTTAATAGAGCAGCAGAAACGCAGAGCATGTTCGTCAGCGGCAGCGCGCTGTGCGGATATTCGCCTTTTGCAGTTTCATGCGCCCAAATAAAACACACAATAAAAAAAACAGCGCCTAATATGGACACAGTCTATGAATATGGAAGAAGGAAGGTCTCTCTCGCTGTGGCCTGTCAATTCAGAAGACAAACCAATGGGCCGCTGTCCCTGCATGATGGGCCAGTCCGTGGCAAAAAAAAACAAAACGAAATAAATAAATAACCTTGTATCGGCCCCAAAGTGCGTCGGCCCACCGGGAAAATGCCCGGTATGCCAGATTACCAGTCCAGCCCTGCTTCAAATCAATACCAATCTCTGCCTGAATAGGACAACTTACTTAAGTGCAAAAGGCTCGTTCAGTAATAACGAACAAACTCGTATATTATTCAAATGCAATTTACTATGACAGGATCAATTAGGCTACACACAGACATAATCAAATGCAATACCAGTAGGAGAAACAACACTGTTCTAGCAAGTACCACTTTAAGCCGTGTAACACAAGTGCAGAATAAGTTCAAAACACTTACATGCGCGCTCGCCCGAACTGCTTCACTCGCCGTTCGCTTCCCGAGTGAAAGAATAGCCGACTTCTATTTATATAATGTTTTTCGTTCGCCCGGCAGGCTCTGATAATTATACTTAAACGCCCGTGAATGGCTTCAAATCAATACCAATCTCTGCCTGAATAGGACAACTTACTTAAGTGCAAAAGGCTCGTTCAGTAATAACGAACAAACTCGTATATTATTCAGATGCAATTTTTCTATGACAGGATTAATTAGGCTACACACAGACAGAATCAAATGCAATACCAGAAACAACACTGTTCTAGCAAGTACCACTTTAAGCCGTGTAACACAACTACAGAATAAGTTCAAAACACTTACATGCGCGCTCGCCCGAACTGCTTCACTCGCCGTTCGCTTCCCCACATCAGCTAACTGTGCCACGTAACCAGGCGAGTTCACTCTGTCCTTTCACACCAATGCAAATATCCGGCACAAATAAGATATTGAAAGAAACAATGCACATTGTTTGTGGTGAACATCTCATATCAGAGCATTTGGTGGCACTAATGCACTGAAACCTGCATTAAAGTCAAAAGCACATAGAGCTGCTTTTGTCTTCCCATGCATTTGAGCACAAGCCTGACCATTACTTATCAAATGGGTCATTCCTCTTATACAGTGACTTTTATGTCCCTATGATTTACTTACTCAAATATTTTATAAAATGAGTCACATATTTATAAGAAATGGCTTAAATTATAAATGTAGGTCTTCTTTATCACTTAAACAGATATAATAGACATTAAAAATACTATTTTGTATTTTACACACCTTTTTATTGATATATGCATTCAATTTTATCATGTCCTCAGTGCAAAGTAATCAACTTCCACAAGAACTATAAACCATGAAATGATAAAAATCTCAAAATATTTTTAGATTATGTTATAGAATAGGCTAAACTGCCTCTAATCATAAACATAAATCATATTAAACTTTAGTTTAAACTTTAGTACAATTTTCTTAATTAACCATGTCCCTGAAGTCATCTTCCACCCTGTTAGGATGTATTTCTCGACTTCCAAAAAAGACCACATTTCCATTTAGGCCATTTTCAGGAAATTACATCATTTATTTTTCCTGCTGGAATTCAACCGTACAAAATTAAGTAAGCTTCAACTCTCACCTCTACCTTTTTTTTTTTTTTTTATGTTATCCTGCTTGTCCCACTCTTAAAGTTCCAACCTGCTAGGCTCTGTTATGAAGAATGTTTGTCCGGTCAAAAAAAAATTAAAAACATATCTGACATGGTTATAAAAGTTCTGTTTATCTGTAGAAGGTTAGCTGGCTATACGTTGATCAGTCCAAGAGCTATGGCTAACAGCTTAAAATGTTCCACCCTAAAATATTCTTATAAACCTATAAACCTAACAGGGTGGAAATTCAAATAGAATAAATTGTATGTAGTGTATATTGCAAATTCTATATACATACAGGGAGTGCAGAATTATTAGGCAAGATTTATTTTTGAGGATTCATTTTACAACATTAATAATTAAACAACAACCATGTTCTCAATGAACACAAAAAACTCATTAATATCAAAGCTGAATATTTTTGGAAGTAGTTTTTAGTTTTAGCTATTTTAGGGAGATATCTGTGTGTGCAGGTGACTATTACTGTGCATAATTATTAGGCAACTTAACAAAAAACAAATTTATACCCATTTCAATTATTTATTTTTACCAGTGAAACCAATATAACATCTCAACATTCACAAATATACATTTCTGACATTCAAAAACCAAACAAAAACAAATCAGTGACCAATATAGCCACCTTTCTTTGCAAGGACACTCAAAAGCCTGCCATCCATGGATTCTGTCAGTGTTTTGATCTGTTCACCATCAACATTGCGTGCAGCAGCAACCACAGCCTCCCAGACACTGTTCAGAGAGGTGTACTGTTTTCCCTCCTTGTAAATCGCACATTTGATGATGGACCACAGGTTCTCAATGGGGTTCAGATCAGGTGAACAAGGAGGCCATATCATTAGATTTTCTTCTTTTATACCCTTTCTTGCCAGCCACGCTGTGGAGTACTTGGACGTGTGTGATGGAGCATTGTCCTGCATGAAAATCATGTTTTTCTTGAAGGATGCAGACTTCTTCCTGTACCACTGCTTGAAGAAGGTGTCTTCCAGAAACTGGCAGTAGGACTGGGAGTTGAGCTTGACTCCATCCTCAACCCGAAAAGGCCCCACAAGCTCATCTTTGATGATACCAGCCCAAACCAGTACTCCACCTCCACCTTGCTGGCGTCTGAGTCGGACTGGAGCTCTCTGCCCTTTACCAATCCAGCCACGGGCCCATCCATCTGGCCCATCAAGACTCACTCTCATTTCATCAGTCCATAAAACCTTAGAAAAATCAGTCTTGAGATATTTCTTGGCCCAGTCTTGACGTTTCAGCTTGTATGTCTTGTTCAGTGGTGGTCGACTTTCTGCCTTTCTTACCTTGGCCATGTCTCTGAGTATTGCACACCTTGTGCTTTTGGGCACTCCAGTGATGTTGCAGCTCTGAAATATGGCCAAACTGGTGGCAAGTGGCATCTTGGCAGCTGCACGCTTGACTTTTCTCAGTTCACGGGCAGTTATTTTGCGCCTTGGTTTTTCCACACGCTTCTTGCGACCCTGTTGACTATTTTGAATGAAACGCTTGATTGTTCGATGATCACGCTTCAGAAGTTTGGCTATTTTAAGACTGCTGCATCCCTCTGCAATATATCTCACTATTTTTGACTTTTCTGAGCCTGTCAAGTCCTTCTTTTGACCCATTTTGCCAAAGGAAAGGAAGTTGCCTAATAATTATGCACACCTGATATAGGGTGTTGATGTCATTAGACCACACCCCTTCTCATTACAGAGATGCACATCACCTAATATGCTTAATTGGTAGTAGGCTTTCCAGCCTATACAGCTTGGAGTAAGACAACATGCATAACGAGGATGATGTGGTCAAAATACTCATTTGCCTAATAATTCTGCACTCCCTGTATATGTGTATATATAAATACTATATATATATAAAACAATATTATATAGGTGCAGTTCCACACATTACTGATGGCAAATCATGCAGGACAATGACGGAAAACTCATCCACTGTTATGGTGTTCCACCCTGTTAAACTTGGTTCCACCCTGTTAGGTTCCGTTCCACCCTTTTAGGCGGGTAATTTTTAAATAATAATTTGACAGCAACGTTAAATGTTTTGCATACTTATGTCTTATTTTGAGAGGTGAGGAGCATTAACAGCATATACAGTATATGTTTTTGAACAAATTGTTTTATTATTTACCATCCTGTTGGCAAAAATGGGTACTAAAAGTATCTGTTCTTAATTATCAAGACATTCTATTCATCGATAGTAGTTGTGTTATTGTTTCAAGAATAAAAAAAAACAATACCATGATGGCATAAGGGACATATACTATCCAAGAAAAGCTCATTATTGTTTAACATTTACATTATTAACATTTTGTGATAACTATCTGTATGTCCCTAACAGGGTGGAACACCTTCACTGCCAGTGTCTGAACAATGAATCTACCCATAATTATTAAGTCCCTGAGCTTTACCAATGTGTATTCCTGATAGTGTCACTATTTTGGTAGAATGCTAAAAACATGAAAATCATGTACTTTTTTTTCCAACATTTATGAAGCCAAAATGTTACCGCATACCAGGAATGACCCAAATAACATATTTGCAGCTCATAAACTCTTTAGTTTCCATGAACTGCATGCACAACCTGTGATAAGCAAGTTGCCTACATAAAATATTCAGCAAGAATGTACACTTTTGCCCTGCATGACACATGGTTCATCCTCATAAATATTTTTCTGCTTCTATTCCTGCACATATTTACACTTACTACTTTCACCACATATTTTACATTTGCATCTTTTCCACTTTTCATTAAATAGATTCTTATGAAAAATAGGGCTGTCAAAAGTTTTAAATAATTATGATGACTGTAATGATTTGTATTGTAGGTAATGCACACAGGGGAATTTACTAAGAATGAATTGCTCCTGCTGAAAGCTGTTTATTTGCATGTTTTGTCTGCACTGCTTTTGCCCCCGATCCACTAAATTAATTATGCAGATCAGGCAACGGCACAACATACGCACAAAATCCGTGCTGAATGCAGTTTGCACAGTGATGTATTGTGGAGAGCACAGCAGATCACTATGACCTGACGTATTTCACATGAAGCATGACAAAACACTATAATGAGCCTAATTATGCTTGGCTTTTAACAATGACTTGATTTTTATTTTTATTTTTTTAAATAAGGCTGCTATTTGATCAGAAATAAAGTAACATTTTTAATATTGTGAAAGATTATTAATATTTAAAACATTAATTTATTTCGCTGTAGTCCAGTTTAGGAACTCTATGTAAGTAACTTTGTAACTACATGTCAACTAACTCTCATTATAGTGTTAGTAGTTCGGGCTAGTAGAATGAGTTGACATGTAGTTGCAAAGTTACTTATACAGGGAGTGCAGAATTATTAGGCAAATTAGTATTTTGACCACATCATCCTCGTTATGCATGTTGTCTTACTCCAAGCTGTATAGGCTGGAAAGCCTACTACCAATTAAGCATATTAGGTGATGTGCATCTCTGTAATGAGAAGGGGTGTGGTCTAATGACATCAACACCCTATATCAGGTGTGCATAATTATTAGGCAACTTCCTTTCCTTTGGCAAAATGGGTCAAAAGAAGGACTTGACAGGCTCAGAAACGTCAAAAATAGTGAGATATATTGCAGAGGGATGCAGCAGTCTTAAAATAGCCAAGCTTCTGAAGCGTGATCATCGAACAATCAAGCGTTTCATTCAAAATAGTCAACAGGGTCGCAAGAAGCGTGTGGAAAAACCAAGGCGCAAAATAACTGCCCGTGAACTGAGAAAAGTCAAGCGTGCAGCTGCCAAGATGCCACTTGCCACCAGTTTGGCCATATTTCAGAGCTGCAACATCACTGGAGTGCCCAAAAGCACAAGGTGTGCAATACTCAGAGACATGGCCAAGGTAAGAAAGGCAGAAAGTCGACCACCACTGAACAAGACACACAAGCTGAAACGTCAAGACTGGGTCAAGAAATATCTCAAGACTGATTTTTCTAAGGTTTTATGGACTGATGAAATGCGGGTGAGTCTTGATGGGCCAGATGGATGGGCCCGTGGCTGGATTGGTAAAGGGCAGAGAGCTCCAGTCCGACTCAGATGCCAGCAAGGTGGAGGTGGAGTACTGGTTTGGGCTGGTATCATCAAAGATGAGCTTGTGGGCCCTTTTCGGGTTGAGGATGGAGTCAAGCTCAACTCCCAGTCCTACTGCCAGTTTCTGGAAGACACCTTCTTCAAGCAGTGGTACAGGATGAAGTCTGCATCCTTCAAGAAAAACATGATTTTCATGATTTTCATGCAGGACAATGCTCCATCACACGCGTCCAAGTACTCCACAGCGTGGCTGGCAAGAAAGGGTATAAAAGAAGAAAATCTAATGATATGGCCTCCTTGTTCACCTGATCTGAACCCCATTGAGAACCTGTGGTCCATCATCAAATGTGCGATTTACAAGGAGGGAAAACAGTACACCTCTCTGAACAGTGTCTGGGAGGCTGTGGTTGCTGCTGCATGCAATGTTGATGGTGAACAGATCAAAACACTGACAGAATCCATGGATGGCAGGCTTTTGAGTGTCCTTGCAAAGAAAGGTGGCTATATTGGTCACTGATTTGTTTTTGTTTGGTTTTTGAATGTCAGAAATGTATATTTGTGAATGTTGAGATGTTATATTGGTTTCACTGGTAAAAATAAATAATTGAAATGGGTATAAATTAGTTTTTTGTTAAGTTGCCTAATAATTATGCACAGTAATAGTCACCTGCACACACAGATATCCCCCTAAAATAGCTAAAACTAAAAACTACTTCCAAAAATATTCAGCTTTGATATTAATGAGTTTTTTGTGTTCATTGACAACATGGTTGTTGTTTAATTATTAATGTTGTAAAATTAATCCTCAAAAATACAACTTGCCTAATAATTCTGCACTCCCTGTAGTCAGTAGAATGTCTGTTGGTGAGCATCAAAATAAAGTGTTAGCAAATATTAAAGGTCCCGTTCTTCGTGTTTTTTTGAAGCTTTGATTGTGTTTACAGTGTGCAATATAACATGTGTTCATGTTTCGCGTGTAAAAAAACACAGTATTTTTCACACAATTTACTTATCTGTACACCGCTGTTTTCACTGTCCTAAAAACGGCCTGATGAGTTCCTTGTTCTATGAAGTCCCTCCTTCAGAAATACGTAACGAGTTCTCACGCCTCTTAACGGGAGATGTATGCGCTTAATGATCTCTACAGCGTCCCTGGGAAAGCCAAACAAATGTGATTTGACTCCGGGATGACAATAACAGCGTCTCGGCGACATGGCGACAAACACAGTCAAACGCAGCACTTCATTTTCTCCACACGACACTTCCTCTTCTCCACGTGGGAGAGCAAGAAGACCACGCCCCCTTTTTCGCGTATTCTTGTGGGCGGAGGTTAGTCTGTTCTACTGTTCTACTGACGTCATTTATGAAGGAAGTACCAGGATGTAGTCCAAGCCGGCCGTTCGCTGTAGGCTTTGAAAGGGAACTTCTGTTAAATAAAATATCTCGCTTGGCATTGAACTTTGAGCTTTATAATTTTACAGGTATTATTTATGCTCTAACAGCAACATTACACACTAACTAATTAAATTTTGAACAATGGGATCATGAAGAACGGGACCTTTAAGACAGACAGTGTACTAATATCGTAATGTAAGTTAGTTGCTTTAGTTGCAAAGTTACTTCTAGTAAGTGGTACAAAAAGTCTTACTGATCCAAATCTTTTGAACTTCATGAAAACGGCAATAATTAAATAATACATCAAATTGATTTCATGGACTTAATCTTACTTAAAACTTTTTGCGCTATTTAGCAGTTAATAAACAAAACTGCATGCGTCTTGCGGAAGAACATTGCAGCCGGAGCTACTTCTGTCTGGTAATGTCTATGGCCGCAGCGTTTCTGGTCTGAAATAGTTCCAATATAAACACTTATTATAAGTGTACCATAATGATTCAGGGTAAGACAAAAACACGGTTTGGAAAATGGATTCATGTTGTATATTCTCATTATATAATTGTTGTAAATGTTGAACACAAAAAAAGTTACGGACAGCATCTTTAATTTACTAATGTGTTTTGCTGCTGACCTCTTAACTGTTTCCCCGCCATTGACGGAATCTTCCAGCTTTCCGTGTTTTCACTGTTATATGGTAGGGGGCGCTGTTACACATCTTCTGAAAGAGTAGAGAATCAGATCAAAACATAGGCGAAGAATGAGCAGAAACAAATGATAAAAGCATTTCTTATGCACATATTTTTTTTAAATAAAAACTGAAACAAAATATTGCCTTTATTTAATTATTTTATAAAGCAAAGTGTCTGTTCTTTCTTTTGATAAATTGCATGTTCAGATATTCATACAACCCAATTTTCTATGAAAGTTTTGTGAAAATTACCAAAAATGCCGGCGTGGCTGGCAAAAAAACACTAGCGGGGAAATTCCACCATGCAAAAACAAAAACACTTTTGTTCAAGTCATGTCTGTGAGTGGGTTTTTTATTTATTTGTTTGTTTGTTTGTTTTTTATTAATTTTGTTGTACCACACTGTAAACAATTATATGATCAATACGTTATGACAACATATCCTTTTACATTTCTTTAACTCATTAAAATAAGTTAAGCAGTTTTCAACTTTTTATGCGAGATTCAACTCTTCTTTTTGTCAGTTTAATGTAGTTTAAGTTGAAATGACTTCAACATCCAAGTTGATCGTACTTAAAAATAAGTCAGCATCTTTTTTTTTTTTATAGTGCAATATGCATTTTCCTTTCATTCAGCCAGATGGATAATCATTCTGTTTTTATTGTGAATAGACAATTTGCCACTGATACGTTTAAATTTTCTTTACTTCACATTGGGTGTGAAAGGGCTGTTAGAATTGTGCATTCTGTTCAACAGGTCACTCAGATCTGGATTGATTCACTTAAAGGAGTAGTTCACTTTAAAATGAAAATTAGCCCATGATTTACTCACCCTCAAGTCATTCTAAGTGATCCTATATGTCTTTCTTTCTGATGAACACAATCAGAGTTATATTAACAAATATCCTGATTTTTCCAAGCTTTATAATGGCAGTGACAGGGGCCTTTATTAACCCCCTGGATGGTCAGACACCATCATCATTCATGCGAAGTGGCTGCTTTATGAATGAGAGTTTCTTTGAGGTTAAATGTTTGTTCAACACTCCCATTCCAAAAGAACCCTAAAAGCAGCCAAATCAAACCGATCTTTGCTTGCAAAGCGTGTACGTTTGGGTAGAAAATAACTGTGTTGAAGCACTCACAGTTTGGTGTGCTCTTGTAAAGGTTTGCAGAGGCATTAACATGAAGACTGAACCCAACACCTACATAAGATGCTTTTACTTGAACTGACATGACCTTTTCCATTAAAGATCACCATGCTCTATCAGTTTCTGTAGCCCAACTGTAAAAATGTGAATCCCCAAAATCTCCATGCAGGGAGTGCCAGTAATGATAAAATATATCATTTGAATGAACTCTAAGTTGCTTTGGATGAATGTATGCAAAATACCATGTAAACATAATTAAAACCAATCATTTGATGGGTCCCGTCACGCTTGGTTTGGGTATCACACCTCTGTCCTCACTTTGAATTGTCAAAATAGTGCAACCCTACAGTTAACTGATACTCATTTCTTAATGTTCAAGTGGATGAGAGCCAGATGGACATCTGACCCCTGCTACGCCTTTTATGGAGTAGATGGCTCCGACTGCTCTTTCCTCATCTACCTTAGTGAGGTAGAGTGGTTCTGCCCCCCGCTGGCCGGGAGGAATCAAAGCAGCCACCCCACAACCAGCAGCCTCCCAAAAAGACAGGTGAGTGCCTGAAACAGTCAGTGATTACACTACTGAATTCATTGACACAGAGAAGGTTAAACGTCTGTGAGGAGTTATTGTGCCTAATGAAATGTATAAGGCTCCTTTCCCTCTATGAGTTCCCTACATAGGCAACATTGCAGATATACTTTATCAAGAAAAAAAACAAAAACATGATGGATGACACAAGAGAAATAGCAATTATACACTACCGTTCAAAATTTTGAGTTTTTTAACTGTCACTGCTAGTGGGACGCTTGTCGCTCTTTTTTATCGCGCATCATAAATTAGGTATCATTCAAAAGCTTACGAACTCTAAATTCTTCCTGTGAAAAACTGTTTTTTCTCCCCTAGTGGGCGGTGTCAGGTTTCATATTACAAAATGTATTTCAACTGTATAATCAAAACCGTTTCTAATCTTGACATAACACATATAGTCTCAAGGTTCCATATTCGGTGATAGAAGTAGTATTTGGGCAGAAATGTATCAATTTGTTACAGGAAAATGCATCAAAGAAAAATCTATGGAATGTGGACGACACCCAGTGGCTATTTTTGGTACAGCACTTAAATAAAATTTCATATCAACTTCAATTTTTGTGATATCAACTTCAAATTTGGAACACAACTTGGTTAGACATATGGCTTTGCTTTTATCGGAATTTTAGAGTAACATTTACTTTGTAAAAAGGGGGCTGACAGGGGTTACATAAATTATTACTTATTAAAAGTGACAGAAATATTAATGTAAACATTTTTCACGGTTTCCACAAAAAAAGCAGCACAACTGTTTTCAACATTGATAATAACCAGAAATGTTTTTTTGAGTATCAAATCATCATATAATAATTTCTGAAGGATCATGTGACATTGAAGACTGGAGTAATGATGCATTCACGCCGTCATAATTACTGTCGTTTCAAGATGACAACACGTGACGTTATATTCGGAGCTGTTCACATCCTCGGACTGGGAATTATGCGTTTCTTTGGAACTACTATCAACGCCTAAATGAATCTGCAGTGGTACAAATAGGAGCTCTCAAAACTCCCATCTTACAAGCTGTAATTACGAGCTCAACGAGGATGTGAATGCTTTTTACAAGTTAAAATCACATAATTGCGGTAATTATAACATGGTGTGAATGCACCTTAATGATGCTGAAAATTCAACTTTGACATTACAGGAATAAATTACATTTTAAAACATCAAATAGAAAACAGTTAATTTAAATTGTAATATTTTTTAACAATATTACTGTTGTTATTATTATTATTATATAATATGCTCTGTTTCTGTTTAGTTTCTGTGTTCCCATTTTCCTTAGTTTCCTAGTTAGTTTCCTAGGTTGTTAATTAGTTCATCCACATGCAATTACTCCATTACTCCACTAAGCCCTGAGTTTTCCTTTGTTCATTGTCTGGTATTGTCAATGTTTATTTTAAGTATTGATCTCCTGAGCTTTCTGTTTTGGATTTATTAAAGACTGTTTTGTTTTCTACTACATTCATAGTGCACTTTACTACAGTCACAGCATCGTGAAAATTCCCCATGCGTGTGTCTTGAGTTTTTACCTATACGGTGTTCCAAATCAGTCATTTATGAGGTTTCATTTCAGTTAGGGTGCTGCCTTAGTAGGCTGTAGAAAGCAAGGCAGCTCAGTAGGTTTGAACAGAAGCTGTGTGTGCAGCATGTGCAATCTCACCTGGGCTGAGTTTCCCAAAACCATCGTAAGCCTAAGTTGATCATAGAGACCATTGGTGGCATTTGTTCTACGATCAACTTAAGCTTACGATGGTTTTGGGAAACGCAACCCTGGTTAGTAGTTACTCTCACAGTGTGTCACTTATTCACAACATCACTGAACCCTGCTAAGACTAAAATGGGAAAAAGTTTTTTTTTTCCCTCCAGAGCTTAAAATGCTGTAGCATTTTCCTGTCTAGCAAAATTACCTCTGTAAATTCCACACAGCTATTACCAGTATACGGCTGAACTCTGATGCCACAATCTGTCATTTTAAAATTACATTTCGTTTATTTGTAAAACCCTGATTAACTTCAGCCTCATGCAGCATGACTGCCCACAGTCCATTCAATTATGTTGTGTTTAAGTATTGGGCTAATTGCTTTTGAGCTTTTGAGGCCTAATCACTTGATTTTCCAGCTTAGTGGCATCTTTGAGTTTGTTTGAGTTATTTGAGTCATAAGTAAATATTCAAGAGAAGAACAGCAAATAACTGTATACCCATATAAATTTGTATTGAATGTGCACTTGTAGTGTACTGCAAATATTAAAAGTAAGCCTTAATATTAATAAAAATAATGACATAAAGGACACTTAAGTTTACTTAAAGAGAATTACTTTCATGGCTGTTTCTTATTAAGTAAACTTTTAAAAGTGCACTTGATAATAATCTAAAATTAAACATTTAAATAATTGTTTTAATAATCATTTGTTGTTCCTTAAAGTACACTTATTTTGATGTCTTGACTAACATAATGAAGCACATGCAATTTTAACTGTAGTGTGTAATTTGGTAAATGTAAATGTTATAATTGTACTAAATATTAACCTCTTCATTACAAATGTGTAATTAAAAAATATATTTAAATTCATTACATGCAAATTTCAATAGAAAGGACAATAAAGTATATTTTAGTTTACTATACAAGCTTGTCAGCACATTCAACAGTAACTTTAACCAATAGGCATTAACTTGAACGTCTCGGGTTATGACTATAACCCTTGTTCCCCGAGAAGGGAACGAGACACTGCGTCATCGTGACGACACTTTGGGGAACGCCCCTCGCGTAAAGCGTCTGAAGAAACTGTAGAATCAGCCCAATCCGATTGGTGTTGCGTGATGACGTAGTATGTGACGGCATACCCGGAAGACACAAAGAGACGTCTGAACACAACAGAGATAGCGTTCTTTGCGATGAAGCTAGCGCTCTGATGATTGGGTGGACACGAGACGCAGTGTCTCGTTCCCTTCTCGGGGAACAAGGGTTATAGTCATAACCCGAGACGTTCCCCTTCGAGGGAACTCGAACTGCGTCATCGTGACGACACTTTGGGGAACGAGTACCAACTATCCCGCACCAATCATACTCACCCCAGTGTGAAGCTGGAAACCAGGCACAACTAGGGGGCGAGCACTCTCGCACCAGGCGTCTCAGGGAGATGCAGACTATAAAAACGAATGAAGGTGTGAGGGGTGGCCCACCCCGCCGCCTCGCAGATATCCTGCATAGAGGCTCCAGAAAGGAGGGCCACAGAGGAGGCCATGCTCCTAGTAGAATGGGCCCTCACGGCTAAAGGTGAAGGCAAGTTGCGCACCTGATAAGCCATGGCTATAGCCTGGACAATCCAACTACTGATCGTCTGTATGGACGCAGGCAGCCCCTTCTTGGGTGAGCCAAAACACACCAACAACTGGTCTGACCTTCTCCACTGAGCAGACTTCTCCAAATAGATCCTCAATGCCCGCACGGGGCAGAGGAGGTGAAGTCGGCTCTCTTCCGCCGTCACGTGAGGTGGAGGATGGAATGCCTGGAGAACCACTGACCTTGCCCTGTTAGATGGCACCTTGGGCACGTAGCCCTGGCTGGGATGCAAGATGGCTTTAACCATGCCAGGGGCAAACTCCAGGCAAGTCGGCGTGACCGCCAAGGCCTGGAGGTCCCCCACTCTCCTCAGAGAAGTGATGGCAAGGAGAAAAGCCACCTTGAAGGTCAGTATTCTCGCCTCAGCCGACTCCAGCGGCTCAAAGGGGGCCTCAGCCAACCCCTCGAGCACCACTGCCAAGTTCCATGTTGGGACCCTGGAATGAGCCGCAGGCCTCATCCTCCGAGCCCCACGGAGGAATCGTACAACAAGATGGTGCCTTCCCAATGTCGCATCACCTAAAGGTGCGTGGAAAGCCCCAATGGCAGCCACATACACCTTAAGTGTGGACGGGGAAAGACCGGCGGAGAAGCGGTCTTGAAGGAACTCCAGCACTGAAGCCACCGGGCAGTTAACTGGGTTCACCTCCCGCTCTCTACACCAAGTGGAAAATACATTCCACTTTAGGCTGTACAACCTCCTGCTGGAAGGAGCTCTGGAGCTGAGTAGGGTCTCTACGACACCCGCCGACAGGCCCTCTACTAGGTACTGGGCCCCCTCAAGGGCCAGACCCAGAGACCCCACACCTCTGGCCGGGGGTAGGCTTAAATCGTGCCCTCGGCCTGAGATAGCAGGTCCCTCCTCAGAGAGACCTGCCATGGGGGACCGTCCCGCAGGTAAATGATGTCGGAGAACCATACTAAAGTGGGCCACCGGGGTGCTACTAAGAGAAGGCTGATGCCCTCCCGACGGACACGCTCCAGTACTCCCGGGAGCAGAGTGATCGGGGGAAAAGCGTACAGACGTAGCCTCGGCCACATCTGTGCCATGGCATCCAGCCCCAGCAGAGCCGGATGAGTGAGGGAGAACCACAGCGGGCAGTGGGACGTCTCTTGAGACGCGAATAGATCCACTTCCACCGGGCCCAACCGCTCGCACATAGCCTCCACCACCTCGGGGTGGAGTCGCCATTCCCCGGGCCTCAGCCCCTGCCTCGACAGGATGTCTGCTCCCTAGTTTTGGTCCCCGGGGATGTACATCGCCCTGAGGGATGACAACCTCCCCTGGGACCACAAGAGAACCTGATGCACCAGTCTGCAAAGAGGGCGCGACCTCAGGCCCCCCTGGTGGTTTAGATACGATACTGCCGACATATTGTCGGATCGTATCAGGACATGGTGGCCGCGGAGGTCCGGGAGAAAGCTCCTCAGAGCTTTGTAGACCACCAGCATTTCCAGGCAGTTGATGTGCCAGGAAAATGCCGGGTCTCCCACAAACCTCTGAAAAAGCGGCCTTCCATGACCGTGTCCCAACCAGTGAGGGATGCGTCTGTTGAAACGGTTTCCCGACAACATGATGCTCCCAGCACCGGCCCCCGGGACAGGAACCAAGGTCTCTTCCATATGACAAGGGAACGAAGGCATCTGCGCGTTAACCTGATCATACAGAATGAATTTCCCCTCAAGGAAAGCCCCCTGGTTCACTTACGCATCAGGACATGGTGGCCGCGGAGGTCCGGGAGGAAGCTCCTCAGAGCTTAGTAGACCGCCAACATTCCCAGGCAGTTGATGTGCCAGGAAGAATGCCGGGTTTCCCACAGACCTCTGAAAAAGCGGCCTTCCATGACCGTGTCCCAACCAGTGAGGGATGCGTCTGTTGAAACGGTTTCCCGGCAACATGATGCTCCCAGCACTGGCCCCCGGGACAGGAACCCAGGTCTCTTCCATATGACGAGGGAACGAAGGCATCTGCGCGTTACCCTGATCATACAGAATGAATTTCCCCTCAAGGAAAGCCCACTGGTTCACTTCCGCATCAGGACATGGTGGCCGCGGAGGTCCGGGAGGAAGCTCCTCAGAGCTTCGTAGACCGCCAGCATTTCCAGGCAGTAGATGTGCCAGGAAGAATGCCGGGTCTCCCACAGACCTCTTCCATATGACGAGGGAACGAAGGCATCTGCGCGTTACCCTGATCATACAGAATGGTCTTCCCCTCAAGGAAAACCTCCCTGGTTCCCAGCCACCACTGTAGGGGTCTCGTGCAGCAGGCCAAGATAAATTCTGTTGGACGCAGCTGCCGCAAGTCCCAGCAGTCCTAAACTGCTGTACAGTGATGCCCGAATGGAGGAACCTGATAATGATACGCTTCGCCCCCGAAAGCGAACCTCAGGAATCCCCCGTGACACAGAAGGATGGAACATGGAAGTATGTGTCCTCTTTAGATCCACCGTGACAGACCAGTCCTCAGACTGGATCTGAACCACGACACTCAAGCATCTTGAATCTGAATCTCCTCGGAGAACGATCCAAGTACCTCCGATCTAAAGTTGGACGCAACTGGCCATCCTTCTTAGGAACTATGAAGTACCGGCTGTAGGACCCGGACTCCATGACTGGCGGAGGAATACGTTCAAAGCCTCCTTAACCGACAGGGAGTGTACTTCCTGTTCCATTACCCGCACCTGCTCTGGGCCGACCACAATCCAGACCACCCCGTTAGACTTCGGGGGAGGGAACTGAACTGCGGCCTGTAACCCGTTCTACAGTACGCAGGGCCCATGCAGATATATTCGGAGGCATAACCATGCGCCGAGATAATCTGCTAAGGGAACCAGCCTCTCGAGGCCGGACTCGGGTGTCAACCGAGCCTCCTCCCCGACCCCCTGAAGCGGCTAACCGGCAGGGCGAAATCGAGGAAGATTTTCGGTGTGCGTACGCGTTTGCTGGACCGCCGCAGGTCTTGCTAGAGGCGGCTGGTGCAGCGCGCGTGCGCTGAGAAACGATGTGGCCCGAAACGTACTAGACGGCGGGAGCACAACATCAATTCCCAAAAAGCTCCTCAGGGGAGGCGACCTCGATCGCTCCTACCCGGGAGAGGGGGCCGGCCAGCAGGGGCCTCATCTAAGGGAGCAGCTCGACAGGGCCGCATTCTCCAATCTTAGCTGGATATCCAGACAAGTCAAACACGCTTGGGCGACAGGCTGATTAAGTATCTAACTTAACAAAGTCAGATAACATGACACTCAATTCCTCAGAATTAAATGTCATCATAATCACCCAACCGTGCAACCTGGTCTGAATGATAGGCTGAGTAAAAAATACATCTAACTCCTATAGTCAGATAATATTTTAATTTAATTCCTCGAAATTAAATGCAGTGTTACAACTCCTTGACTCGAGGAGAAGCAACATAAATGGAGAGGCCATACACGGAATCCAATTTACCAAAATATTGAATATTTAATCAAAAAGACAAACATAACTACAAATAAAGATTAAAGATAACACAAGTACAAAACACATCAAGCCCTTGACTGGAGAGGAGGAGAGAGCCAACAGGATGTCCAAGCTACCAGGACCGCAGAGATCACGCTCCCAGCCTCTTGTCCCAACACAGAGAGCCCTCTTGTCAACTCACAAACTTCTTATAAGCAGCATGGTCAATCACCGTCAATTCTCCACACCTGTATCACAGCCCTCAACCTGAAACACACACACAACATTTACCCAGAGACCCCTGCTGGACAAATAAAGTACTACTCGCCCGTGAGTCATCACAGCAGCCATAGTAAGGTGAAAGTGAATACTGTTCGATTATATTATATACGGCTCGAAAATCACACGTTGCCTCAGCAACGCGGCTCAAGCAGTTATAATACAATTGGCCTTCCTCCCTCGAGAAGAAAGCCAAACAGTATCACATTTCACAAATACGGTGAACATGGTCTGAATAATAGGCTGAATATCTAACTCCTCAAAGTCAGATCATATTTCATTTAATTCCTCAGAATAAAACGCAGCCACAATTATCAGACAATACTGCTTAATTGTATTATATACGGCTCGCAAACCACACGTTGCCTCAGCAACGCGGTTCAAGCCGTTATAATACAACTGGCTTTCATCCCTCGAGAAAAAAGCCAAACGGGCGCGAGGCTGAAACACCCGAAGGCGCACGGCAGTACGTGTCGAGATATTTCTGAATGAAAACAGCCCGCCCCCTCAGGAGCTGACTGCATGCCTCGCACCCACAGTATCCCTTCTCACCGTGTCACGTTGTATCACTCTAATAACAGACCCAAACCTGCGCGCCGCCTCGGCAACTCGAGGTTGAATCTGCATTAGGAAACGCGAGCCTCGATACGGAGCCCATCTAATTCCTCAGAATCAGACAGCTCACGCATCGGGTCCTCCACCCCGGGGGAAGAAGCCGCAGCGCGGGCTTCCACGCGGGGAAGGAGAACAATGGAGCTGTCACCGGGAAGGAGAAGATGCATAAGCACTCTCAAGTTCCCCTGACAGACCCATCTGCGAGTCCATGATAGATCAACCGTGCTGCCTCAACAGCACGGGACCGGCCATGGAATTCGCGAGCCCTGTATGCTTGTGAAAACAACGTTGGTAGATAACAACACCAAATACTCTCAGACTGGTAACACAGAGCGCTAACGCTGAAGAGCAAAAAAGCTATCTCTGTTGTGTTCAGACGTCTCTTTGTATCTTCCGGGTATGCCGTCACATACTACGTCATCACGCAACACCAATCGGATTGGGCTGATTCTACAGTTTCTTCAGACGCTTTACGCGAGGGGCGTTCCCCAAAGTGTCGTCACGATGACGCAGTTCGAGTTCCCTCGAAGGGGAACTTAACAGTCTTGCAGAGACTCACTACCTGTGGGAACAGGGCGCTGGTGAAATACTGGTGGTGGAGGCTACAGCAGGGCGAATCTCCATGTAATATCAGAGAGGCAGAGAAGGAACCAGAACCAGTCGAGTCGAAGCAAGCTGCTCAGTCCATCTCAGGGCCAGGAGCAGATCACTGCCTGATAGATCTGTGGTCTACGGATCCACTTCCCTCCCGAGTCCCCACCCTTGAGTCAACGCTTTCCCTCCTGGTCCCGTTTGGAGGATGCTCCGGATCCGTTCCCACCCGATTTCCTGGCCCCATCTCCTCCGCTGGTTTCAGCCAATTCCCTGGATCCATCGGAGCCACTGGTGTCATTCAGCTCCTCTGCTCTGCCCCCACCGCTTGCACTTACTACTCGACTTAATGTTGAGTTCTTGGCTTCACATAAGGCCTTCAGGCCCAAGTCTCCACCTCATCCTGTGCCACCTCGACACCACCGTGGTCCCCACCGCTGGCTCTCTTGTCTCTTCGGATCAGCCTCAGTCAGTCGTCGCTCAGCTCTTGCCATGGACTTCCGGGTCTACAACTGTACCTCAACCCTCCACCCCTTCAGCTCCACCATTCCCTTCATTGTGCAATTTATGCAACCAATAGTTACAGTAATTGAGTGTCAGAAAATATTACATTCAGTTCACACTTAAGTATTCATATTTCAGAAAACAAGTACTGCAATTGTATATTTGTTTAATTAAATAACCAGTACTTTAGTATGGACATACATTTCATCTGTACACTTCTTTGTCTGTTTTCTCTCACCTTTTCTCGTTCTATAGGCATTTTTCCGCTCCAATCTGTCTCTACTGTTGGAACGGGTCGGCTCAGGCAAAGAATCCTTAAGCTTCATGAGGAGGCGTATGCGCAGACTGGCTGCACAGTGGTCCGCAGCTGCTCGCAGACTTGAGGAGCGTCTGCGAGGTCAATACAGAGAGCAGAAGAGGGTGAGCTGTCACACACTGTCTAAAGAAGGTGAATTAAAGGTGCCATAATGAGGTTTCCTTGTAAAACAACGACTTCATAAGAACTATTCTGAAGGGTTTTGTTTTCAAAGTGACATTTGAGTTTTGATTATTAACAGAGGGTCATGCATTGATTTGGATGCAACTTGGATTTCAAACCAGACGTTTAGCTGTAGATATGGTATTTGATGAAGGTCAAAATAAATGAGAAGCGCTATAAAAAAAAAATATATATAAAAAAAAAAAATATATATATATATATATATATATATATATCATAGATGTTCCTATCTGAACGGGATTAGGTCTCTCAGGGTTAGAGAAAAAGAGTAGGGAAATTATTCCACAATTTTTATAGAGGTTGTATAAGAAAAACACGTCCGTGTTTGATTAAAATCTGAAAATATGTCTGCAAAAGCCTCTAGTCTCGTCTGAACAGGAACATTTATTATAAAGAGTTTTAACAGTAATGTTTGTACCATTTCCTTTCAAGAAAATCAGTTACAAATAAGCCTATACAGACTGATTATTTTCATTGTCTGTCCTGAAGCCAAACCTGAATAAAAAATAAAAAAAACCCTGTATATTAAATTAAATCAATCTCACTGTGAGATACAGCTCTGATACACACTCTCAATTATGTCACAGAGAAGTAGTTTTCTGTAAAGAGTTTGAGAGTGAGCATGACAAAGCTGTTAAGTGTAGGTGAAGAATGCTGCTATGAGTTTGACTGGAAAGTATAATATAATTGCAGGTGCTTGTGAATCTGTTTCTGGTGGCTGGTTGCACACATTTCCCATGTGCTTGTTTTTTAATTATGGTCTCTTTGTCTAGTTCTCAACATATAATTTCCTTTTGGTTGGTGCACTTTTGATGTGCCCTATTGAGTTATTTAACATCCTTTCAACAGTCTTGGTTGAATCTGCCTACTGCTGTTAATTGATATGGATTACCAGCTGTCTGTGTTTACCATGTGTGTAGGAAATGTAATTATTTTGGCTCAGAATTGATTCCAATTAATGATCTTGGTTCCTTAATGACCCCATTTTATTTTTTTCAATAAACCATTTAGTACTTTTAAGGAAGCCCAAATAATAACCTAACTGTAAACTAGATAAAATACAATACTATTTCTGGAATTCAGGGTTTGGTTTTTGGTTAGTTGCTTGTATTTATGTATAATTTAGTGTTAACGACATTATACATCATTTACAATATACACTCACCTAAAGGATTATTAGGAACCAGAGCATATGAGCGGAGTGGAGCGGTGAGAATCTCCGCTCATCGCTCACGGAACTGCCCCCCGCTCCCCCGCTCAAAGCTACATCAGGCCGCTCCGCTCATTATCGCTCAGCGCTCAACGCAGTTTGCTTCGCACTCCACTCAAATCGCCCCCTGCTCGCTCCAAAAAAGGAAAAAAAAATCTACATGTATATCACTTTTAGCTTAGACCACAGCCTTACCTCCTAAAGAACTGAGCAAAAACAAATTTTTTCAAATAGAAATGTTTTATTTCAAATTACAAATTAGGCTAGTCACAAAAAGTCCTGTAAAATTAAACAAATAAATGGGCCTAATAATATAAATATAAATTATATAAACAAAAATATACATAAAAGTTTTAAAAGTAACTTTTAGGCCAGAATCTTGATTAGTGAACTTCTGCGCAACGCGCACGATTAAAATTTAAATTGGCTTATATCCATCCATTGTACACACAAACTGCTGTAAAATTAAATGAATAAATGGGCCTAATAATATTAATACAATGTAGGCTATATAAACAAAAATATACAAAATCCACAAAAGTTTTAAAAGTAAATTATCTATTAGGCCAACATTCCTTTAACTGATTTTTGCGCAGCGAGCAGGATTAATTTACATTTAAATTGGCTTATATCAATTGTACAAAAAAAAAAATGCTGTAAAATTAAACAAATTAATGGGCCTAATTATATAAATAAAAATATACAGGCTATATGCCTACATCAACGTTTTAAAATTAACTTCCCAAGTTAATTCTTAACTGAACTTTTGCGCAGAGTGCAAAATAAATAAATAATTGCTTTCCTATCTACAGTTCTTTTGAGTTCACCTTCAAGAACACAAGTTTGGACAATGTCTGAGGCTTCAGACTCATGCGGTGGTTTCTTTAGAGCAGGCCAGCAGCGGAGAAAATCCTCTCTGCGCTCGCCGACCCGCTTGGGATGCTGAACACAATGCGAGCCACTTTAGACAGGCGGGGAAAAGACGTTGAGCTTTCTTTCCAAAATCGGATAACATCTGCGTCCGGGTTCTGTCTCGGGGATGAGAGGTAATTTTCAACTTCACCTTTGGCGTCTCCAGTAATGTGTTGCTGCTCGCTGAAGTATGACCCAAACAGGCGAGCTCTTTTTGGTTCAGGCTCGGGATTCAGGTCAGCGGCGGGTGGTGTGTCGTTCTCGGATGTCCCAGGACCGTTAATTTCCTCCGCTTCTTTTATGAGGAGTTCACGGATCTCCCCGAGTTTGTTGCATACAGACTCATCTCGGATTATCCATTCTGTCTTCAAACGGGGATCTAACACTGATGCTAAAATGAGATGTTTATCAGTATAGTATATTCCATAGCGAGTCGACACGTTGTTTGCCAGTGTTTCTGCAAAAGCAGCGATGCCCATTGGAAGTGCAGCGTGAGTGTCATCGGTGAGCAGGGATTTTATTTCTGTGACAGCAGGGAGGATCATCCCCAGGTTCCCCAGCTCCTTCTGCATTTTGTCTGTGAGGTCTGCCAGAGGTGTCAGCACACTGACAAGGTGTGTCAGCTGGCGTACTTGATTCAGGGTGATATTAGCAACATTAGCCTTGAGTTTGTTTTGCCATAACGGGTCTTTTTGGAACAACCGGATGACCGACTGAATCATCCGAAGCTGGCTTCTCCATCGAGTGGCGCAGGCATTTGTGGGGCGGACCCCTAATTGGTCTGTATCCTCTGTGTTCAGGGTGCTCTTGCGTACACTTTTCACCAGCTTGCCGACTTTCACTAACAGCCTATTAATGTCGTCGTGCTCGTTAACGGCATATTTGATCGCTAGCTGAAGCATGTGAATGGGGCATCTCAGATGTAAATTTGACACAGTAAAGTACTGATTTATCATAGTTTCTACATTAGATGTTATCACTTCCACACTGACTTGAGAGGGTGCCGGTGGTTCCTCATCCTCCTCTTCGTGTTCAGTGCTGCTGCTGGCATCCACGGTCACTTCACCCTCTGCCTCCTCTTCAGTGCCAGGGAGGAGGTTAAACGCCTTGATCATGTTGCTGGCACTGTCAGTGACGACACGAATCACACGTCGTCGTTGCACGTTCCAATATTTCAGTACACTTTCATACTTTTGATAAATACGATCTGCGGTGTGGTGCCCTTGTATGTGCTTACAGCCCAACAAAATCGTGTGCCCCCGGAACGTCCCATCAATGAAACTGGCCACGATGCCAAGGAAGCTGTGCCCTCTTCTACTGGTCCAAATGTCCGCTGACAGAACGAGCCTATCACCATTTTGCAGCAAGTCTTGCAGTTTGGCTTCCATCTCTTCCAGAGCATGTGGCATGAGTGTGTCGCGTACGGCATTGTAGCATGGGGGTGTGTAGCCCGGTTGAGCTGGGCTGGCGAAGAGTTGCATCCCTTCGCGTTCTCCTTTACCCAGCGGTTCATAGTCCATGTAAATCATTTTAAAAAATGCTACATCCAGCTCTCTTTTTCTCTCCCTTGTTATGGTTGGGCCTTTGCGTGCAGTGAAGAAACTTTTTAATTCCTCAACAGTTTTCTCTTGTTGCTGCTGCTCCTCCTCTCGCTCTATCAAATACAAATTCACGGACGACACAAATTAAATAAAATGAACCATTATGCCTACTTGAATGACAAAACAAATTTGTTTGTATATTATGCTATATTTAATTTACACTTTGTTACAAGTTCAATTTGCTAACCTTTTGCTTTCTTCCCTGCGTGTTCACGTAGCACACTTTCATGCTTTCGGGAGATGTGCCTTTTTCGATTCCAAAAGGAATCTTTACTTACTGCAACGATGTCTCCACATTCGTTTTCTTGTACCCCATGTATGATGCACCTGTATGATTTCTCGTTTTCTTTTTTGAAGTACTCTTTGAACTCCATTATGAGCAGTAACGTGAGCCGAGGTTTGAATGAAAATAGTCTGTTGATGACAGTGCAAGATCTGATGGATTCTGGGTCAGGCTTGACGAGCATGCTTCAGACTCGTGGTGTGAGCGGAGCGAAATTGGAGCGGGAAACCAATGTCCTTTTTAAAATGCCGCTCTGCGCTCTGTCACAGACCCGCCCACTCGCGCTCCCCGCTCGCTCGCGCTCCCCGCTCGCTCGCGCTCCACTCCGCTCACATGCTCTGTTAGGAACACCATACTAATACTGTGTTTGATCCCCTTTCGCCTTCAGAACTGCCTAAATTCTACATGGTATTGATTCAACAAGGTTCTGAAAGCATTCTTTAGAAATGTTGGCCCATATTGATAGGATAGCATCTTGCAGTTGATGGAGATTTGTGGGATGCACATCCAGGGTACGAAGCTCCCCTTCCACCACATCCCAAAGATGCTCTATTGGGTTGAGATCTGGTGACTGTGGCGGCCATTTTAGTACAGTGAACTCATTGTCATGTTCAAGAAACCAATTTGAAATGATTCAAGCTTTGCGACATGGTGCATTATCCTGCTGGAAGTAGCCATCAGAGGATGGGTACATGGTGGTCATAAAGGGATGGACATGGTCAGAAACAATGCTCAGGTAGGCAGTGGCATTTAAACGATGGCCAATTTGCACTAAGGGGCCTAAAGTGTGCCAAGAAAACATCCCCCACACCATTACACCACCACCACCACCAGCCTGCACAGTGGTAACAAGGCATGATGGATCCATGTTCTCATTCTGTTTACGCCAAATTCTGACTCTACCATCTGAATGTCTCAACAGAAATCGAGACTCATCAGACCAGGCAACATTTTTCCAGTCTTCAACTGTCCAATTTTGGTGAGCTTGTGCAAATTGTAGCCTCTTTTTCCTATTTGTAGTGGAGATGAGTGGTACCCGGTGGGGTCTTCTGCTGTTGTAGCCCATCCGCCTCAAGGTTGTGCGTGTTGTGGCTTCACAAATGCTTTGCTGCATACCTTGGTTGTAACGAATGGTTTAGTCAAAGTTGCTCTTCTATCAGCTTGAATCAGTCGGCCCATTCTCCTCTGACCTCTAGCATCAACAAGGCATTTTCGCCCACAGGACTGCTGCATACTGGATGTTTTTCCCTTTTCACACCATTCTTTGTAAACCCTAGAAATGGTTGTGCGTGAAAATCCCAGTAACTGAGCAGATTGTGAAATACTCAGACCGGCCCGTCTGGCATCAACAACCATGCCACGCTCAAAATTGCTTAAATCACCTTTCTTTTCCATTCTGACATTCAGTTTGGAGTTCAGGAGATTGTCTTGACCAGGACCACACCCCTAAATGCATTGAAGCAACTGCCATGTGATTGGTTGATTAGATAATTGCATTAATGAGAAATTGAACAGGTGTTCCTAATAATCCTTTAGGTGAGTGTATGTATAGTTCTACTACAACTGCTCATGCAAAAAATAGTTAGAAATTTAAAGATCAGAAACATTACAAGCAACTTGATTATACAAAAAATTAAATGAATTAATGTAAACAATTGATACATGAAATTTATGGATGAAAACATTTAATTTCAGAAAGACAGGGAACATAAAGTGGCTGAAGTAGCTGTGCAGCGCATCAAAACGTGAATTGATTGTGCGCTTGGCCTCTACTCCATGGTCATCTATCACTTTATCAGCTATTCATTTTCATTGAGAGTGGTCTCATTGGAAACAGAGAAACTGACTTAATGTTTGTGTGCGGGGAGAGCATGTATTGTAGCTTATTCCATTGTTTGGTGTCAGTGGACAACAACAACAAAAAGGTAACTGAAATCTGCTGTTCTGTAAGGTCACAATTAAGCTTGGAAACCACTAGTTATGAGTACTCTGAACTTTTGCAGATAATTAGAGAATCAATTAAGTGATTATTTAAGGGATGATTGAACATTAGTGATAAACAAGCATAATCACTGAAGGAAAGAGAAACAAAAAGCTCAGGAAAAAAAAGAGAAGAGATGGTCAGAAACACAACAACTACAAATGACTTCCAGCCACAGCCTCAGATGAAATCAACTGAAGATAAAAGAAGACATTACGAACTAGCCAAACTAGTGACTGGGCCATGCAGTGATGGTAAGGAACTGTGGCGACGGGACGTACGTCTCCGTTCTCTCCTTCAGGGAACGAGGGTTACCATACGTAACCGAGACGTTCCCTTTCAGTCGGTCACTTCGACGTACGTCGGTTGTACCGACGAATTGGGATCCCTTTGGAAAACACCACAGTTACTACCACTTCCAGCGCCCAGCGAGAGCCCCTCAGACCCCGTTCTGATGCGGGTGGGGAAATTCACGCAGGGAGAGTCACACTGCTGTTCCGCAAGACCCACTCAGCAGACTTAATGGATAATGCTGGGAAAGCATGCCAAGAAGGACGCTGCGGAAGCCACATCATGCCCGGAGGGAGTTACCATGTGGAGAATACACGTATGGACTGGCCTTGGGCAGTGCAACATACGGAAGTCCCAGGGGTGGCCCAGGCCTGTTGTAGGCGGGGGAACAACACCGTACTGAGACGGCAGAGGAACTCTGCCGAGGGAAAGACACGAGCTCGCCGTAGGGAGCTGTACCGTGGAGAATACACATATGGGACCACCGTAGGGGTCACAACATACGGAACCCAGCCTGACACAATTTCCACCAATGTATACAAGTGCCAGACCTGGCGTCGGACGCTCCGCCACATCCGACTGCCGCGGGTTGCTGAGGACTCAACAGGGTTCGCCAATTCCTGGGGAACTCGACTGGAGAATATAAGCACACGTATCCGTTCCATGGGGAAGGGAGTGGCGCAGCAAGCCGACACTAGAACGGGCACTTCAGTGTTGCTGACTATGGGAAGCGAGCACACGAGAAGCAACCGGTTCCACACGTAGGCTATAAAACCTAGCGAACGTGTTTGGTGTCGCCCAGCCCGCAGCTCTACAAATGTCTGTCAGCGAAGCGCCAAGGAGCCAGCGCCCAGGAAGAAGCTACACCCCTGGTGGAGTGAGCTCTAACCCCGAGCGGGTAGGGCACATCTTGGGATTCATACGCCAAGACGATGGCATCCACTATCCAGTGGGCCATCCTCTGCTTGGAGACAGCCTTTCCCTTCTGCTTCTAAAGCTTTGCGTTCTGTCAACATAGATGCGCAGGGCGCAAACTGGACAGAAAAAAGCCAGGGCTGGGTCTGCCTCCTCCGAGGGCAGCACTTGCAGGCTCACCACTTGGTCCCGAAAGGGAGTAGTGGGAACCTTGGGCACATATCCAGGCCGGGGTCTCAGAGTTACCTGAGAGTTGCCAGGCCCGAATTCCAGGCACGATTCGTCGACCGAAAATGCCTGCAGGTCCCCTACCCTCTTAACCGAGGCCAATGCAATCAGGAGTATTGTCTTTAAAGGCAAGATTTTCAGCTGACTGCAAAGGCTCGAGGGGCGCCCTCTGCAGTGCGGTCAGCACCAGAGTTAAGTCCCAAGAGGGTATAGAAGGAGGATGAGGCGGATTTAGTCTCCTCGCCCCCCTCAGGAACCTGACGATCAGATCGTGCTTGCCTAAGGACTCACCATTAACCAGGTCGTGATTCGCGGCAATAGCGGCAACGTACACCTTGAGGGTGGAGGGAGACAGCCTTCGCTCCAACCCGTCTTGAAGAAAAGAGAGCACAGATCTGACCGAACACTTTCGGGGGTCTTCTTGGTGAGAAGAGCACCAATCGACGAACAGGTTCCACTTCAGCGCATACAGCCGTCTCGTAGAGGGGGCTCTGGCGGAAGTGATGGTGTCTACCGCTTGCGGTAGGTCACCTAGAACCACTGCATCCAGTGCAAGGACCAGACATGGAGTTTCTTTCCAGAGGTTCGGACACGGGTGCCACAGGGTGCCCCGTCTCTGAGTTAGGAGGTCCTTCCTCAGAGGAATGGGCCAAGGAGGTGCTGTCGCGAGGAGCACTAGTTCCGGGAACCAAGTTCTGTTGGGCCAAAATGGAGCTACCAAGAGGAGCTGCTCCTCGTCCTCCCTGACCTTGCACAGTGTATGTGCAAGAAGGCTCACTGGGGGAAAACGCATATTTGCGTAGGCCCCGGGGCCAGCTGTGTGCCAGTGCATCTGTGCCGCGGGTGCCCTCGGTCAGGGAATAAAACAACTGGCAGTGGGTCGTGTCGGGGGCGGCAAACAGACCGCTCTGTGCGGCCCCCAAAGCGACTCCAGATCAGCTGGACCACCTGGGGGTGGAGTCTCCACTCTCCAGGGAGCACCGGTAACCGTGACTGCTCGTCGGCCGCACGATTGAGCGGGCCTGGAATGTGAGGAGGCACATTGTGTGCGTCCCGACAGCCAGCGCCCCCGGCTGGCAATTTGGAGAGGCACCAGAGGTTGACAAGGCATGGGAGCGTTGTACACCACCAAGCACGCTCCCCAAATGAAGGCGGGACTGAGCGTGGCAAGGCTTTGTGGCGTTGCACACGGTCTGCCTCTCCTCCTTCCTCAGTGGGGAACAACAGCGGCGAGGCATAGCATCACACACTGTCGTCCACGCACCACTGAGAAGAGGGGAATGAGAGTGGCGAGGCTTTGTAGCATCACACACTGCCATTCTCGTCCTCTTGTTGGGAGGGGAATGAGAGCGGCGAGACTTTGTAGCATCACACGCTGTCACTCCTGAACTCCCGAGACCCAGAGGTATTGGAACTGCTCTTGAGAATTTGGGTACCACTGGCTGTTTTTAACACCAGTGGCGGAACAGAATTACTAATGGTTTTCCACCCGGCCCTCCTCCAGGGGAGAACAGTTCCAACCAAATCCGGGTCAATGGTGTTTCCGGAGCAGGGTGGACATCGTCTGGCCAAGGGCCAGCGCTGTGCGCAGCTCAACCTCGGCCAGAACTACCCTCGTGCACTCAGCAGGGCGGAGGTGGCCCTCTTTTAGTAAAGCAGTCTTGCTTCATCAACGCCGTTCAGCTCCGAAGTGAATGACGTCAGTGCGTTGCTCTTGCTTCCTGTTTATACCCGCGGGGCGGAGCACGAGATGCAAATCTCGCACGACAATGGCCCATTGGCCTGATCTCTATATCTCGAAGCTGATAGGGGCTCCCTGAAGTGATCCCAATTCGTCGGTACAACCGACGTACGTCGAAGTGACCGACAGAAAGGGAACACATTTGCTGTGGCAAAGATAACCGAGATACAATAAAATCAGGTGATGTTACTGATGATGACAAAATCATCATAAAGTGGCCTGGTTTACTGATCATAATTCAAATGTATAAAATGACTGATAAACTGAAACTCCCCATCAGCAACCTAAATGAAGAATTCTTGGTGACCCGCATTAGGAGGTGGTGCAATACAGTGAGCCTCATGTCTCTCAGGTGGGGATTGAGGTCAAGACAGGGCAGAGATTAAAGGCATCTGAGGCCGGCACAGTGACTCAAGGAAGAGCAGGCCTGGGTAGCAATATGTTCTCGCTATGTCAAGGCAACGAGGAAGGACAAGAGATCTCAGCTCCAAGATAAGGTACAAGTATTGCTTGAGATCACCTGGGCTGAGCTTTTACTAAAGTAAAAGTACTTTAGTAATGTTTTACAAAAAATTCTAAAGCTTCGCATGTTATCATGTTTCTAGCATGTTTAATGTTGTTAGCTTGTCCTAATCTAGTTGTTATGCTTTGTTAGTGATGGAAGTATATGTGATTTTTGTTTTAATCATCTAGTTTATGCAAACTACAAGTCTGATCAGATTTAGTAAAAGAGTCATCCTGAAGGTCTGACCCATGTTTTAGTGGCCATAGCTTGAAAGCTCTAGGATGAGTAACTGTTTGAAAAAACTATATTTGGTACAAAAATTGTCATTTGTGTCTGTAATTTGATGCACACATGAAGCGGAAAATGTTTAGGAGGGTTTGTGATGCTGGGATAGTATCAGGCCATTTCTTGTTTAAATAAACTGTCATTTGTAGTATATCATGTAGTATAACATTCTAAGAAATGCATGTTACACACAAATATTTATGATAGGTATCAGTCTCAGCATCTCAAGGGAGGCCATGCAACTATTTCATACTTTTGCATCATGCAAACAATGCTTCTGATACAGACAAAAAAAGTCTAGGATAAGAGCACCATAAATCATTCTGAAATACCTTGAAATATTTGAGAGCTGCATTACTCATCTACGGTACATTCAATGGCATTCGTTAAATAAACCACCCAGAAGAAAACGGTAGTCCATCCTAAATATCCGTAAATTAACTGAAAATATTTAAAAACAATACACTATTAATGTCTATCTACATACAACACGGGAACATGTTAGCATCTGTGAGATGTATAAAATGCTGGAAAGAGCTGTCTGTTAGCATTTCCATTCATTTCGATGGCAGTTATTAAGATGGAACATGGGATAAATACTCCCATCTTTGCTAATAGACACTAAATTCTGCTTTTTTGGTGGAAATCATCTGAGCAGTAAACAATGACCATGTGATTAAATACACTGCATCCAGAAAGTATTCACAGCGCTTCACTTTTTCCACATTTTGTTATGTTACAAGCTTATTCCAAAATGGATTAAATTAATTATTTTCCTCAAAATTCTACAAGCAATACTCCATAATGACAACATAAAAGAAGTTTGTTTGTACTTAAGTATTCACAGGCTTTGCTCAATACTTTGTTGAAGCACCTTTGGCACCAATTACAGTCTCAAGTCTTTTTGAGTATGATGCTACAAACTTGGTACACCGATTTTTGGGCAGTTTCTCCCATTCTTCTTTGCAGGACCTCTCAAGCTCCATCCAGTTGGATGGGGAGCGTCGGTGCACAGCCATTTTCAGATCTCTGTCACAGTGTCTGGTTGTGTTTCCCTGGGTTGTCACTAGAGGTCCTCGTTCTCACGGTGTCTTTCACATTTTGACTGCATTTCCCAGCATTCTGTCTGTCACTCATCAGTTCATTGCACTCAGCTGTTTCCCATCACCTTGTTAGATCTGTGTGTGTGTATATATACCCTGTCTGTTTTAGTATGTGTCACGGAGTCCTTGTTTGTATCACCCCACTTCCTAGTTCTGTTTTTGCCTTTGTCTTGTTCCTGTTAATGTTGGATTGCTCTATTTGGATTTTGACCTATGCCTGGACTGACCACTGTTTTTGGATTACCCTTATTAAATTATACACTTACTGCATACTGGATCTTCTTCCTTTTCCTTGTGTGGGATCGTGACAGAAGGACTCCGTCACACCTAGATCCAGCGGTATGTGTTCCAACTTCTCCTCCCCAGCCACCGAGCGGGAGAGGAGAGATATGTTTGAGGGAACCCGCCTAGTCATTTTTCGTGGGACCTGGGGAGGTCGCAGAGGAGGTGGTGGTCGAGAGGAAGTCCAACACCACTTTCCACCATGGCCCCCATTCGACCCGGGGCTCGTGAAAGACGGACCGGAACCACCATCTCGCCGTTACGGACGGAGAAGAGGGAGGAGGAACACGTCTGCCAATTCAGAGACTGTTCAAGTCCCGTCTGCCCAGTCAGAGACTGCTCACGTCACGTCTGCCGAGCCAGAGACTGTTCATGTCCCATCTGCCCAGTCAGAGATGGTTCAAGCCACGTCTGCCCAGTCGGAGACAGATCGGGAGATGGCCATTCTCATGACCGGGGGGGCACTGCTTGGCTATTTAGAGCATTTAGCTCGGATCCTGGAGACACCCTTAAAACCTTCAGTGTTGTCTGTTCCTGAGCCGGAGCCAGTGTCTGTTCCTGAGCCGGAGGCAGTGTCTGTTCCTGAGCCGGGGCCAGTGTCTGTTCCAGTTCCTGAGCCGGAGCCAGTGCCTGTTTCTGTTCCAGTTCCTGAGCCGGAGCCAGTGCCTGTTTCTGTTCCAGTTCCTGAGCCGGAGCCAGTGCCTGTTTCTGTTCCAGTTCCTGAGCCGGAGCCAGTGCCTGTTCCTGAGCCAGAGCCAGTGTCTGTGTCTGTTCCAGTTCCTGAGCCGGAGCCAGTGTCTGTTCCTGAGCCAGTGTCTGTTCCTGAGCCAGTGTCTGTTCCTGAGCCTGAGCCAGTGTCTGTTGCTGAGCCGGAGCCAGATCGGGAGATGCCCATTCTCATGGCCGGGGGGGCACTGGTCGGCTATCTAGAGCGTTTAGCTCGGATCCTGGAGACGCCCTTCAGACCTTTAGTGTTGTCTGTTCCTGAGCCGGAGCCAGTGTCGGTTCCTGAGCCAGAGCCAGTGTCTGTGTCTGTTCCAGTTCCTGAGCCGGAGCCAGTGTCTGTTCCAGTTCCTGAGCCGGAGCCAGTGTCTGTTCCTGAGCCAGAGCCAGTGTCTGTGTCTGTTCCAGTTCCTGAGCCGGAGCCAGTGTCTGTTCCTGAGCCGGAGCCAGTGTCTGTGTCTGTTCCAGTTCCTGAGCCGGAGCCAGTGCCTGTTCCTGAGCCAGAGCCAGTGTCTGTGTCTGTTCCAGTTCCTGAGCCGGAGCCAGTGTCTGTTCCTGAGCCAGTGTCTGTTCCTGAGCCAGAGCCAGTGTCTGTTCCAGTTCCTGAGCCGGAGCCAGTGTCTGTTCCTGAGTCTGTGCCTGTGCTTGTGTCTGTTTCTGTGTCTGTTTCTGAGCCGGAGGCGTCTGTTCCTGAGCCGGAGGCGTCTGTTCCTGAGCCTGAGCCGGTGGTGTCTGTTCCAGTGCCTGAGCCGGTGGTGTCTGTTCCAGTGCCTGAGCCGGTGGTGTCTGTTCCAGTGCCTGAGCCGGTGGTGTCTGTTCCAGTGCCTGAGCCGGTGGTGTCTGTTCCAGTGCCTGAGCCGGTGGTGCCTGTTCCTGAGCCTGAGCCGGTGGTGTCTGTTCCAGTGCCTGAGCCGGTGGTGTCTGTTCCGGTGCCTGAGCCGGTGGTGTCTGTTCCAGTGCCTGAGCCGGTGGTGTCTGTTCCAGTGCCTGAGCCGGTGTCGTCTCCGCCCTGGCCGCCTGAAGGGTCGTCTCCGCCCTGGCCGCCTGAAGGGTCGTCTGCTCCGCCCTGGCCGCCAGATGAACTGTCATCTCCATCCTGGCCGCCAGTTAAGCCATTACCCCCTGTCCTGGTTCCTCGCCATGGACCTGGCCCACCATCCCTCCCCCTGATCCTCCACCTTTCCACCTCCCTCCTGAACCCTTTGTGTTGTGTGTAGTTACGTCTTGGAGCGTCTGGTAGCCGCTCCGTAGGGAGGGGGTACTGTCACAGTGTCTGGTTGTGTTTCCCTGGGTTGTCACTAGAGGTCCTCGTTCTCACGGTGTCTTTCACATTTTGACTGCATTTCCCAGCATTCTGTCTGTCACTCATCAGTTCATTGCACTCAGCTGTTTCCCATCACCTTGTTAGATCTGTGTGTGTGTATATATACCCTGTCTGTTTTAGTATGTGTCACGGTGTCCTTGTTTGTATCACCCCACTTCCTAGTTCTGTTTTTGCCTTTGTCTTGTTCCTGTTAATGTTGGATTGCTCTATTTGGATTTTGACCTATGCCTGGACTGACCACTGTTTTTGGATTACCCTTATTAAATTATACACTTACTGCATACTGGATCTTCTTCCTTTTCCTTGTGTGGGATCGTGACAATCTCTCCAGAGATGTTTAATCGGGTTCTGGGCTGTGGCTGCGCCACTCAAGGATATTCACAGAGTTGTCCCGTAGCCACTCCTTTCTTATCTTGGCTGTATGATTGTCCTGTTGGAAGATTAACCTTTACCCCAGTCTGACGTCCAGGGCACTCTGGAGCAGGTTTTGATCAAGGATGTCTCTGTACATTTCTGCATTCATCTTTCCATTGATCCTGACTAGTCTCCCAGTTCCTGCTGCTGAAAAACATCCCCAGAGCATGATGCTGCCACCACTGTACTTCACTGTAGGGATGTTATTGGCCAGGTGAGTGGTGGCTGGTTTCCTCCAGACATGATGCTTGCCATTCAGGCCAAAGAGTTCAATCTTTACTTCATCAATTTTGTTTCTCATGGTCTGATAGTCCTTCAGGTGCCTTTTGGCAAACTCCAGGTGGGCTGTCATGTGCCTTTTACTGAGGAGTGGTCCACTGTGCTCATTGGGACCTTCAATGCTGCAGACATTTTTCTGTACCCTTCCCCAGATCTGTGCCTCGATACAATCCTGTCTCGGAGGTCTACAGACAATTCCTTGGACTTCATGGCTTGGTTTGTGCTCTGATATGCACTGTTAACTGTGGGACCTTATATAGACAGGTGTGTCTTTCCACAACTTAATTTACCACAGGTGGACTCCAATCAAGTTGTAGAAACATCTCAAGGATGATCAGTGGAAACAGGATGCACCTGAGCTCAATTTTGAGTGTCATGGCAAAGGCTGTGAATACGTATGTGCATGTTATTTTCTTTCGCTTTTTATTTTTAATAAATTTGCAAAGATTTCAAACAAACTTATTTCATGTTGTCAATATGGGGTATTGTTTGTAGAATTTTGAGGAAAATAATTAACTTAATCAATTTTGGAATAAGGCTGTAACATAACAAAATGTGGAAAAAGTGAAACGCTGTGAATACTTTCCGGAAGCACTGTACTAACTAGCCACAGGAAAACAATCTGATTAATTCAGGCCTCTTAATCTTATAGCACAGGCTCTGACATTATTGTTTAATAACAAACTAATGGGCAGAAATTATTCAATTCAACCAGACACATGTTTATTTTTGTAAAGATTAGCATATATAGAGGGGTGAATGACAGGTAGAAATTAGAATAGAAAATTCTAGAGAAAGAAAACAAACAGCAAAATGCAGCTACAGGCTGCTGCCGATTAGTGCTGATCCATTAAACCTGTCTGTGACTTGCCCTCAATTAAACATTAAGGGGAAAGACTGTGCAATTTTCATTTATACACATTCAGTGAGATGTCTTATAGGTTGGGAATATACATACATGCAGATGTGGTCAGACAAAAATCACAGGTCAACAATATATTGTAACGCGCTGGCTGTAATGATGCACGCAAAAACATACAAAATAGTTTTTAATAGTATTCAAAATCCAACAGGAAACTGGAAAGGAAATGACACAATCTATGAAGCCCCTAAAGGGTCATGGTGATAGAAAAAAATATGAGATCACATTTCACAAGATAAGATATGTGTCAATGACGTTCAGGATCTGCTGTGCACAAACTGAGCAAAACATTTCTGGTGCAGTTTATAAGTATTACAAGCTACTGGGGGAAATCAAAACAAGGGGGGTTGTAGGGAGCTTGTGTAGAGAACTGGGTTCTCTGCACCATAAAGTGACCAGAGTTCAGGAGTTGATCTACCTCAGTGTCCAAACCCATAATTTCTACATCTCTGTGACAGAAGATCCCTCCTGACATGAATATTCCAAGGAGAGCATTCCAGGAGAGATAACAGGTCTGTAAACAACACTCTGGCTGGCCAGAACTGGGCTACTTACAGTAAACAAACCCCATCCTGTCAAATTATCTCCAGAATTCCCAGAAGCAGAGCAATTGGGTGAATGTCTTGGCCACTTCTGCACCATGGCCTGCAGGCCTAGAGGAAAACAGTGAAAACCAGAGCGGACAGGGCATTGTCTTCCCGATTGCGAAAATGTCCATTTCTGCCTGGCTGAATTTCCTCCAAATCATCTCCCCTGTCTCGGGGTGGAGTCTCCATTCCCCAGGCCTCAGCCCTTGCGTTGATAGGATGTTTGCTCCCTGATTTATGTACCAAGGGATGTAGACCGCATGCCTGAGCCCACAGGACAAGCTTGTGTGCCAGGCTGCAAAGAGGGTGTGACCACAGACCTCCCTGATGATTTATGTACGAGACTACCGGTGTGTTGTCTGAGCAGACACAAACTAGCAAAGGTCCCTGGGACAAGAACCAAGATTTCTTCCACATCACTTGGGTACGAAGGTATCTGCGTGTTGATGTGAAATAGGTTGGTCCTCTTGGTCCTGAGCCACCACTCCAATGGTCTCATGTAAGGAAAGTCAAAAGTAATTATGTTGAATGCATGAGTCTGAAAGAGTCTGAAATTGTTTTACAGTGACATTTAGGCCAAGCTTTTTCCTGCTACAGCTAAAAGGATTGACTCGATACAAGCAGGAGACAGTCGTGCCTGCTTCGTAGCTGACTCCCAAACTACTTCTAGAAAAGTGTTCCTCTTTAGTGGAGAAAGCTCACTCTTCTTGGAGTTCATTCTTTACCCTGTAAAACCTTCCTGTCTCTCTCAGGAAGAGGAACACATTCTATAGCCTTTTTCGCCAAGAGACTGAACCCTATTAAAATGAGGGGGACAAGAATCTAGCTAAATTCTCTACCATCTTTCTATAATCTATAGGACCCATCAAGGTGAAGTTTCCACACTGCCGAAAAGTCTACTAAGGGAATCAGTCTCTAGAGACTGACCTCTGATGCATCCAGAGTAGTGTGCCTGATGCCCTAAAGCAGATGGCTGGCAGGGAACAACTGAACATAGCTCTATAACCCTCCTTGGAAAGGGCTAGCCACCCAATGCCGCTGCGGATTCGGGCAAAGCTTGACTGGGGTAGCAGACCAATTTCCTGTGGGCATCGCTGAGAAGTGGACAAACTTTGATAAAGATAAAAAAGGTCTTTCCTTCTATAAAAGTCGTATTTACCTGGTATCGCTTGGACAGCATGCTTTATTTTGGACACAAACACTGTTATCCTCTACAACTGTGAAGTGCGTATCAAGCTTTTGAAGAATTGGTAGGATCATTAAACATATTTTAAACTTTAACAGCCCTAAAAAGGATTTTGTAAAATATTTTTTCCCTTTGTTTCTCAAACCTCAACTTTGCTATATGCGAGCGCAATCAAAATGCTGAAAATTATCCAGAGCACATTTTCAACATACTCCGTAGAGGCAGGGTTTCTCAACTTTGGCCCTTGTTATCCACTTTCCTGCCAAGTTTAGCTCCAACCCTGCTCAAACTCACCTACCTGTAGCTTTCTAGTAATCCTGAAGACCAAATGTTAGCTTGTTCAGGTGTGTTTGATTGGAGTTTAACTCTGCACGATAGTGGACAGTGGTCAGAGTTGAGAACCCTTGACATAGATAGTGTGTGTTACACTCTTTGGGGCTGTTCATACAGAATTTTTGAGAGTGTTTTTCCATTCAATTGTGTAAACATGCGCTAGAAGTTGCGCTCACGTCTTTTGCAGCCTCTCTTGCATGACAATGCATTCTAAAAATGCGGTGCTCAAGTTTAAATAAAGTAAACTTTTTCAACTTTCTTGTTTTTTTGTTGTAGAAGTCGTCATTTGTAAGTTGCTTTGGGTAAATATAACTCTTACAGTTTCAAAGTATGTATAATGCAACAAACCCCTTAAGTTAACAAATCCCTTTATTTATTTGTTTTATAACTAAATTTTGCTGTTTAGTAACAGCTTAATGGTTTATTGGACCATTATTACTGCATTGTCAGGTGATCATTTTATTTCTATTAATGTTGCTGCTGTAAAGAGCTCCTTGTTTAGTTACACTTAAGTCACAGGGCTTTTGCACACTTCACGCATCTTTGATTTATATACAGTATGTATACAGAAACAAAGGTAACTCATGCTGCTGCCGGGAAAAATACTTAGCAGTGGATGTTTTTATTGTCTCTTATGTAGGTTTATTTTACAATCTATTTAGCTGATATGTGAATTCAGATGTTTTTCAGTCAATGGCAAATGTTTTCAACCTTGCATGGAGATTGGATCCAAATCATAAAGATGTTTTGATCATGCTTTTATTTAAAAGCCCTGATGCGTTTGCTTTCAATTCACCTTGTATATCCTATATCAGACTTTTCTTCATGAGTGAAATGGATCCCTTAAAAATATCAAACAAACAAGCCAATAACAAAAATGAAACCACAGTTTGGTAAATATCTTGAGTATAGTGACATTTTATTTGTGAATTTGTGAAATGTGTATGAATTGTATAATATGAATTGAGTTAATGTAAAAAAGTGTAATATTATTTTAATATATATTTTATAATACATAGATGTGTATCCTTAATAGTGACATACCAAGCCAAAATTACAGAACTGCGAGGTAAATTGTGAGAGATGTAAACTATTGCACACCTAGGTTTTTTCAGACATATTGACTTAATCTTGATATGTTTATTTTTTGGCAGTAAAAATTGATATTCATTTTATTACGACCCAGTGGAAACAAATAGCTTATTTTGGCAATTCTAGTAGGTTATCCTGGTATCCTCTGCTTACAGGAAATGTGCACAGTTGACATACTATTCTGCAGAAATAGTAGTATGAGTAATATGGTAATATACTATTCTGAACATAGCCTCTCTTCCCTTTTTCAGATCCTGGTGCATGTGGGCTTTCTGACAGAGGAATCCGGTGATGTGTTCAGTCCAAAAGTGCTGAAAGGTGGGCCACTTGGGGAGATGGTACAATGGGCAGACATCCTCACCACCCTTCATGTGCTGGGACATAACCTCAAGATTTCACTCTCAGTCAAAGAACTGCAGGGGTGAGTCATGTGATAATGCTGCTCAGTCTTCAGTCATGTTACCTCATTAATATTCATAAGCCAACCATCACCCTGGTACTATTTATTATTTGATGAACTGTGCAGATGCACTTCAGTTGCAGTGTTTTGATGGTGACATTGAGATCTGCTCAGATATAGTTAAAAATTGGACAATTCTCAAACCTACACAATATATTTGTTTGAAAACAAACTCAAATGTAAACTTTTATTTGTAAAGTATGTTAAATGCGCTCATTTTATAATTTCTGAAAATCACATTCTGACTCTGGCCATCAGGTCCTCCTGCTGTGGAAATTGTGCAGGTATCTAGACAAGTTAAATTAAATAAATACCTCGCCTAAGGCACCAAGTGGGCCAGAAACAACCGGTATTCCTTCATATTACTGCATTCAATACTAAGAGAGTATTTCAGCACTACGGACAGCTCCCTTATACACACAGCAGTCTGGCAGTGTTTGCTCTAGTTTTGCGCAACATATGTCCGGAAGATTTTAAATCTCTTCATTTGCACGTGTCTTGGATGCTCTTGTTTTTAATTAGAGCTGAAAAGAAGGCTATTATAAAATACCCTAGGGGTGACACCTGCTTGAGTGTGTGCATGTAATCAGTCAGACTTTGTCAAATAGTTGACAAGAAAGTGGTAAGTGTACATAGTAAACCTTGTAAACATGTAATTGAGCTCACAACAGAAAGAAAAAAGGTGCTTTTGAGGGCTTTGATAAATCGCTGGAAGAAAGAAAAAGGTAATGTCGAACATTGAACATTACTGTCTCTGGATGCTCCTAATGAATTTAAATTAGTTGACAAACTGAAGCACCATGACAACAGGTTTCTGTCTCGCTTCACGCTGGACAACAACTAGTTTGACCTTCTGGTCGAAGCTTCTGGGCAAAGCTGTAAATCTTTAGCATACAGATGTGGAAATTTACATGGAATGCCAACCAAAAAAGAAAAGAAAAGACGTCAGCAAACAAAGGCTGACAAAGTATTGAATACAAATAAAACTGAAAGGGTGTTCAGGATCTTGCACTAGCCTGAATGGATTTATTTGACTATTTTACTATATGTTATTACATACTATATTACCAAAAGTTTTGGGACGCCTACACTGTAAAACCTAACAGTTGTATGTACTAAAAAAAATGAGTTCACTGCACTCAAATATTACTGAATGTTGTGTGGACACAATGACTGAATCAGAACTCAAACTGAATGAGTTAGAACATTTCTAGTTCCCAGCATGATAACTGGATAATAATTGTATTGTTAAGTGATTAAATAAGTGATAATTGCGTATTGGTGGTGACATCTGATGATGGTAATGAGAAGAATCACTGAAGGAAAGAGAAACACAAGAACTACAACTGACTTCAGCCACAGCTTTAGATGAAATCAACTGAAGGATAAAATAAGACATTAAATCTCTGAAGATCTCAGCAGAGGAGGATTAAACAACTCCACAAACAGCATTACCAGCCTCACACATTACTAACCAGACTAACTTTATTTCTGTCATTTCTGTTATATTGAAAATAATAGTTTTGTTTGAATTCACCATGATGGTGTTCAGTGTTTGCTTTTGTTGGGATCTTGACCCTTGACAAAAAATATGTCTTGCTCTGGCTGCTTTAACTGTGTTTACGAAGCACATTTGTTATGGTAAGAAAAGCTGAGCGAAAATGTGATCAGCTAGTGTTGGTTGTTTTTTGCTGATGATTTCATCGTCATGTAGTGACTGAATCACTGATCTCATTCAGAGTAATGCTCTGATTATAGAGGTTTTGTGTTATTGTATTTTTGTATTGATAATAGAACCTATGTGATTCTACAGCACAAGATCCAGGATGGTTGTGGTAATCGAACAATATGCATAATCTAAATCAATAAAATTAATGCACAAAAGGTTTTATTCTACAACAATTTTCGGGCACACACAGACATCAAGAATCAGAGTATGAATCTCAACAATGGTGACAATCAAAAAAAAAATATTCAGATAAATCAAATCAAATCAAATCAAATCAAATCACTTTATTGTCACTCTACCATATGCACAAGTGCAACAGTAGGTGAAATTCTTAGGTGCAGTTCCGAGCAACATAGCAGTCATGACATGACATGTACAACATTTAAGCAACAACAGATTACACATCTGATGCGCACACAATTACTCACAGCACAGTATACACTACAATAAACAATAAATAATTTACACAATGTGAGTTTAGTTCTCACAGCTTTAAACAATATACACATACTTACAATATACATATACTTTAAACAATACACTAAACATACATTAAACAATAACAGTATACATTAAGCTATAGTAATAATATACAATGTACAGTATACAATATGTTCACAAATTGAAATCCAAAGTGCAATAGATGCTGTATGATAAATAAATGTGTATATAATGTGTGTGCATCTACAGTGGGTTGTGCTGAGTGATATTCTGTCCAGTGTGTGTTATGATACTGATGGATCAAGAGTTAAGTAGTCTGATTGCTTGTGGGAAGAAGCTGTTCTGGAGTCGGCTGGTGCGTGTTCTGATGCTGCGGTACCGTCTGCCTGATGGCAGCAGTGAGAGCAGCCCATGGTTCGGGTGGCTAGAGTCTCTGATGATCCTCTGAGCTCTCTTCACACACCGCCTGGCGTAAATGTCCTGGAGGGAGGGAAGCTCACCTCCGATGATGCAGCTGGCCGTACGCACTACCCTTTGCAGGGCCTTGCGGTTGCGGGCGGTACTGTTGCCGTACCAGGTGGTGATGCAGCCAGTGAGCAGACTCTCTATGGTGCAGGTGTAGAAGCGTGTGAGGATGTGGCGGTTCATTCCAAACCTCCTCAGCCGTCGCAGGAAGAAAAGGCGCTGATGAGCCTTCTTCACAACGGCCTCAGTGTGGACGGACCATGAGAGTTCCTCTGTGATGTGGACACCGAGGAACTTGAAGCTGCTGACTCTCTCCACCGGTGCTCCATCGATGGTGATGGGGTGGTGTTCTCTCTCATTCCTCCTGAAGTCGACCACCAGCTCCTTGGTCTTGCTGACGTTGAGGGAGAGGTTGTGCTCCTGACACCACCGTGTCAGAGTGTGCACCTCCTCTCTGTAGGCCGTTTCATCATTGTCGGTGATAAGACCTACCACTGTCGTATCGTCAGCAAACTTGATGACGGTGTTGGAGCTGTGGATTGCCACACAGTCATGTGTGTACAAGGAGTACAGGAGTGGGCTGAGAACACAGCCCTGAGGGGCTCCAGTGTTGAGAGTCAGTGATGATGAGATGTTACTGCCCATTCTGACCACCTGGCGTCTGTTTGACAGGAAGTCCAGGATCCAGCTGCATAACAAGCTGTTTAAGCCTAGAGCCCGGAGTTTAATGTCAAGTATGGAGGGCACAATGGTGTTGAATGCTGAGCTGTAGTCCACAAACAGCATTCTCACATATGTGTTCCTCTTTTCCAGGTGGGAGAGAGCAGTGTGAATTGTTGATGAAATGGCATCATCAGTGGAGCGGTTTGTGCGGTATGCAAACTGCAGTGGGTCCAGTGAGGGGGGGAGAACAGAGCAGATGTGGTTTCTGACTAGTCTCTCAAAGCATTTACTGATGATGGGGGTCAGAGCAACAGGACGCCAGTCATTTAAGCAGGTGGTTTTTGACTGCTTAGGTACAGGAACAATGGTGGACGTTTTGAAGCATGTGGGGACCACAGACAGGGTTAGGGACAGGTTAAAGATGTCCGTGAAGACTCCAGCCAGTTGGTGCGCGCACGCTCTGATCACGTGGCCGGGAATGCCGTCTGGACCCGCTGCTTTACGGACGTTCACCCGCCGGAAGGATCGGGTTACATCCGCTACAGATACGGAGAGTGAACCAACCTCTGTATCTTCAGCCGCGAGCTCTCTCTCCGCGAGGGCCCTCAAAGCGAGCATAGAAGGTGTTGAGCTCGTCCAGGAGAGAGGCAGCGGTGTTCACGGTGGAGTTTGTGTTCCCTTTTTAGTCCGTGATGGTGTTAATTCCCCGCCACATGCTTCTAGAGTCGGTGGTGTTGAACTGTCCTTCAATCTTGTCCCTGTACTGCCGTTTTGCTGCTCTGATGGTTTTCCTGAGGGCATAACTTGCTTGTTTATGCTCCTCCGCAATACCGGAGTTAAAAGTGAAGGTCCGCGCATTGAGTGCCGCACGAACATCCCCATTTAGCCACGGCTTCTGGTTTGGGTACAGCTGTATTGTTCTGGTCAGAACAACGTCTTCTACGCACTTCCTGATGAAACACTCAATTCCCTCGGTAGCCAGAATGGTCGGCACAGAACCGTGAGAAATTCCAGATCAGGAGAACAGAAAGACTTGATAGAATGTACGTTCCTCTGATCACACCAGGATCTGTTGATCATAAAACACACACCCCCGTCTTTGCTTTTCCCTGAGAGATCCTTTTCTCTGTCCATTCGGTGCACGGAGAACCCCGCGGTTTCGATGGCCAAATCTGGAATCTCAGCAGACATCCAAGTTTCTGTAAGGCAGATAATGCAGCAGTCCCTCGTCTCTCGTTGGAAAGAGATCCGCGCTCTCAGCTCGCAGAGTTTATTGTCCAGAGACTGAACATTAGCCAGTAAAATACTGGGAAGCGGGGGTCGGTTTGCGCGGCGTCTTACTCTGATGAGCACGCCAGCTCTCTTCCCCCTTCTCCGGCTGCGTTTCCGCGGTCGGGCCGTCCAGACAAAGAGCTCCGCTGCTGTGTTTGTAAACAGCGTGTCGTCGTTGATGAATTTAAAGTCCGGTTTTCGGTGTGCGATTGCCGAACCAATGTCCAAAAGTGTCTGTCTGTCGTACGTAGTAAGGCAGACAACATCCAAGACAAAAAACACAAAAACTGTAAACAGAACAAACAAAAAACTACAATGTTTCAGCGGAGCTCGCGATGTAGCAGCCATCCTCGGCGCCATCTTGAGTACAGAATGTCCTCAAGATCAACTAATAGATCCTAAATAGTCCTAAATAGTCCTAAATGTCCTAAATAGATCAACTTTGAACATAAAACAAGCTACAAAAACATCACAAACACAGCAAAAGTAAAAGCAAATAGTAAGAATCAAAGAAAATTGTCACAATTCAGATGCATAATTTATTCATGCCGCAATGCATGCACTGCAGCATGAAGCTTTTCATTTATTGTCACCATTGTTGAGATTCATATGCAGATTATTGATGTCTGTGTGTGTCCAAGTAATGCAATAGATTAAAACCTTTTGAGCACTACATGATTTTGAAATCTTGCATATTATTCAATTACCACAACAGTGCTGGATCTTGTGCTGTTGAATCATGTAGCCACTATTATGAATAATACAAAAATTAACAACACAATACCGCTATAACCAGAGCATAAGACTCTGAGTGAGATCAGTGACTTAAAGGTCCCGTTCTTCGTGTCTTTTTGAAGCTTTGATTGTGTTAACAGTGTGCAATATAACATGTGTTCATGTTTCGCGTGTAAAAAAAAACTGTATTTTTAACATATTTTCCTTATTGTATACCGCTGTATTGACTGTCCTGAAAACGGCTGATGAGTTCCTTTATTCTATGAAGTCCCTCCTTCAGAAATACGTAACGAGTTCTGATTGTGCCAGCGGTTCCCGTGTTGTGATTGGACAGCAGCTTAGCGAACGTGGCCCGGTTCCTGTGTTGTGATTCGACAGCAGCTTAGCGCACATGGAAAGGTCACGCCTCTTAACGGGAGATATATATGCGCTTAAAGATCTCTACAGCGTCCCTGGGAAAGCCAAACAAAGGTGATTTGACTCCGGGATGAAAATAACAGCGTCTCGACGACATAGCGACAAACATTCTGAAACGTAGCACTTCCTTTTCTCCACGCGACACGTCCTCTTCTCCACGTGGGACAGCAACAAGACCACGCCCCCTTTTTTCGCGTAGTCTTGTGGGCGGAGGTTAGTCTGTTCTACTGTTCTACTGACGTCATTTATGTAGGAAGTACCAGGATGTAGTCCAAGCCAGCCGTTCGCTGTAGGCTTTGAAAGGGAACTTCTGTTAAATAAAATATCTCGCTTGGCATTGAACTTTGAGCTTTATAATTTTACAGGTATTATTTATGCTCTAACAGCAACATTACACACTAACTAAAGTTTGAACAATGGGATCACGAAGAACGGGAACCTTTAAGCCATGATGATTATACTGTAGCTGTATTGGCATCTGGCAGGATGTCCAAATCTTGAACTCATCATTAATATCTCCGACTCTGCTAATCAGATCATACTAAACAAAGGTTCTTTATGTGACTGGCTATCTAGAGTTAATGAACAACGCAAGAGTTGAATAGTTTGACTTCACAGCCTCAAGGCAGTCTTGTGACTTTTCAAACGAACACACATACCCTGTGTGCAACAGGCAAACAATACAATAGACACAGGACTATGTGCGTGATGCATTGCACACATCTGCCTTATATGAAACATTTTGACCAAAAACAGCCTCCATAATGTGTAAATATATATATATTGTGTTGATTCGATGTCCTTATACGATGTATTAAAATAGCTAGGATGTTTACTGTATGTAAAATTAATTTTGTATGCCAGTAACTGTAAGAATTCCTGTACCTCTGTATTCTCAAATCACAGAACGATAGTGTTTGGTATCTTCTCGATCGCAGAAACCCGAATGTACCGAATCTCGTTCACGAATCACCACAAGATGCATTATTATAAAAATACCAGCTTTCCAGCTGAGACAGCTAAGAAAGAGTTTCAAAACGATCACCCCTTTTGATTAGCCAAGAGGAGGGGGGTCCCAGCAAAGGACAAAGGACAATGAAAAACTTGCGCCCTTGATCTCTCGTGCGCGATTGGATCACTCCAGGATAAGGCGTTGGCCCTGACGTCCATAAGAACGGGGACTGACCGTTAACTCTTTGCATTCTTGCCATTGAGAGAGGCCCTGGGCATCCCGCCACCACTACCCTTTTCTCCCCGCCACGGAGGCGAATATCCTTGGTTTAGTGGACTCAATTAAAATAAGTTCAGAGTACTCATAACTACTGTTTTTTTACTTCAATTAAGTTTGTTAAACTCAATTGAATTGAGGTAATCAATTTCCTCAAATTAAATGAGTTAACTTGGGTTTTACAGTGTACCTTTACATGCTCATGAACTTTAATGACATCCATTCTTAATCCATAAGGTTTAATATGGAGTTGGGCCACCCTTTGCAGCTATAACAGCTTCAACTCTTCTGAGAAGGCTTTCCACAAGGTTTAGCGCATTTGTGAGGTCAGGCACTGATGTTGGATGAGAAGGCCTGGCTCGCAGTCTCCGCTCTAATTCATCCCAAAAATGTTTTATCGTGTTGATGTCAGGCTTCTGTGCAGGCCAGTCACATTCCTCCACACCAAACTCGCTCATCCATGTCTTTATGGACCTTGCTTTGTGCACTGGTGCCATGTTGGAACAGGAAAGGGGCCATCCCTAAACTGTTCCCACAAAGTTGGGAGATGTCCAAAATGTCTTGGTATGCTGAAGCATTAGGAGTTCCTTTCACTGGAACAATGCAGTCAGGCAAGTACTATTCTCCTGGAAACCACCAATCCCAGACTCGTCCATCGGATTGCCAGAAAGAGAAGCGTGATTGGTCACTCTAGAGAACACGTCTTCACTACTCTAGAGTCCAGTGGCGGCGGGCTTTACATCACTGTACCTGACGCTTTTGCATTGCACTTGGTGATGTAAGGCTTGGATGAGCTGCTCGGCTATGGAAACCCATTCCATGAAGCTCTTTATGCACTGTTCTTGAGATAATCTGAAGGCCACACAAAGTTTGGAGGTCTGTAGCTATTGACTCTGCTCAAAAATAATGAGGAACGACATGTTTTTTTATGGAATGTAGTGGGGTAAAAAGTACAATATTATGCTTCAGAATTATAGTGAAGTAAAAGTTTCCCAAAATAAAAACTACTCTGATAAAGTGCGGATACTTGTAAAATGTACTTGAGTACAGTAATGAAGTAGAAATATGTGTTCATGATACATATTGTTTCTGTTGTTATACACTTTGGGGTCCAACAAGGACAAACCTGTCTTTGCAAAGACATGCAAATTTTCTGGTAATCATTGCCTGTGCTTCGAAGGGCAGCAGATGGGGTCAAAGTTGAAATTGTTTGAATTCCATGTTACAATGCTTGACTGACAACATGGCGCTTGAGGTAATGTTGTAATTGATGGTTTGCTCTACAGTTTAATGCATTGAGCCATCTCGAGTCGCGAGTCATGCGAAAGGCCTTTACACAAGTGTCTGCCAGTCTCTGTACAACAGACAGTTCCATCAGTCCTTTGAAAGATTAGGCCATTCTCACTTCACCTTCTAAAGTTCAGCTTTTGGTTTTTGCCAATCTCGTTAACTGTCAAACCTGAAATGTGAGAAAATTGCCTTCAGTTACAGTTTTTTGAGTTTAACCCGAAGACATTCTTCTTTAATCTGTTTTGTCAGGACATGTGAGGCTGCTGGAGTTGCTGATCCATATCTCTGACAGACTTCACTGTGCTGCTTTGAAGTTAGATGAAATGCAATTTCAATAGTTTTTTTCATGAGGAGGGATAATTAATTCCTTTATTATGATCTGATATGTCTATAAATTGGCCAGTGAAATAACGAAACATATGTGAGAGCCAAAACACTAACACACTTTACAAAAGTCTTTGCATTCTAAGAAACGGCTGTATTTCTCTGTTGCTCAAGTCATTTCTCTGCTCAGATTCGCTCGAGTGAATTATTTATTTATTATTTTCAAATAAATGGTTACTCATCATTGCCAACAAACAAACCCCTAAGCTTAGCAGGGACCTGAGCCATATCTAGGGACCAAAATATCACAGGCTGTTTTCCAAAACTCAGTAAGCCTTGTAAGGGAGCATCCTAACTAAAATAAAAATTCAGCACACACGACTCAACACACATGATTTCAAAAGACTGTGTTATTAGCATGTTGCTGAGCTAACTATGCAACGCCAAATACCCTTTCAACTTATGTCAGTTCACTTGACGGCCATATTTGCGATGACTATTTTGGGCATGCAAGACCAGTTCCTATCTACTTAAATGGAAAAATACAGATTTCAAAAGCTTGTTGCAAAACTCACATTTAAATAACAAATCAGCAACAATATCTGAAATAAACTCGCCTATAGGTACTTATTTTGAATAAGTGAAAAGTATGTTCTATATAGTATGAATGTGTGTAGTATGAATGTAATCTGGACATACTACATTCGTTACATCACTTCACCTCCATTCATAAATCCTCTCCCGTGGCCTCATGGTATAGTAAAGTGTCCGTCGTATACACACTTTAGAATCTCACCAGAAGTAGGTGGTTATCCGGGGATTTTTGCCTATATTTTTATGAGTACTGTGAATTCAGACATGCTACTTTTGTCACATACTGTTTTTCCAACACATTCTCACTCCCAACTCGTCACATATTGACTCTTGGTCACGACTCCTTTGGCATCCCTTTTTAACACACAGGGTACCCCTTTAGCATCATTTTATGATGCGCAGGGTACTCCATTGATTTCAATGACAAACCTTTGGTGTCATACACAGACATGTTGGGCATATCGTCATAATGAAATTATATATTTGCTTATGATTTTGCCATTAGGACATGTTGGAGTGTGAACCCCAATTTAATCAGCCATCATACTTTTATTTAATATTTACGCTAGTTAGACACATTTGAACATGTTCCAAAAAACCTACCAATTCATGAATTATATGATATAAAACACAGAATATACCAGGCAGATACAACTGTAGGCACAATTTATTCAAAAAGTACAAATATTCCAAGTGTTCCGAGGTCAAACGATTGATTTGTGTGAAGAAAATCCCCAAAAGCGATCAGCGTCTCCATCCGCCGAAGATCATGAACACTTTCAAAAATTGCCGCCCGAAGAAACGTTACATCAGATTTTATAGTGAAATTGCATTGGCTCTCTTATGTCTCGTGACCAGTTGGGTCATGCTCAAGAGTCGGGTGTATCTTTTGAATGGAATGTGTTCACGGAGCGGCGGGATCATAATTTCAACGATTAAAACATTAAGATCAACTCTGTTCTTCACATGAAGATATCGTAAGACTTCAGAAGACTTGGAATGCACCATGACTTAGTAATATTATACTATTTTGGTCAGGTTTTGCAATAAATACCTGTGACTGTACTTTAATTTGCCTGTTACATGTTTTATATTGTTGAGAAGTGGGTAGGTTTAGGGTAGGAGTGGGTTAGTCGCTAGTAGCCTGTAAATATTCATAAAGTCTACTTTTACAAATGCAAAGAATTAAATGCATCTTGATCTGACGCATTGGGCCAAAAATGTAAATCAATGGAGCACCCTCGTGTCGAAAAATAACGCTAAAGGGGTACCCTGTGCGTTAAAAAGTTACGCCCAGGGGTCCTGACCAAGTGTCAATATGTGACTAGTTGGAAGTGAGAACGTGTCGGTTTTTCGCCTACTATATAGAAATGGAAGTATGCGGTTTCAGGTGCAGCTCCAGTCTTTGTTGATAGTCTACATTTGATAGAATGCTGTATATACCACATTTTTATCTGGATAATGTGTTTTTCACATTCTTCGCTCATATTCAAAACCGTTTACTGTTAGATTTTAATTAGACATTTGGAAAATGCTTTTAAGACATATACAAAACAGCTATTTTAAAGTTGTTTGCTACACAAAACAGATGCTTTTCAGATGAAGTTCTCTTTAACAGATATCTTGGAGGCGTACATTATGCTGTCTGGGTATTAAACTTAGCACACTGTAGTGTACTTTTAAAAAGAGTACAGAAATAATCAATTTAAACTCTAATACATTTCATTTGGTGGTTAAGGAGATTTCCCTCTTCTATATGTAAATCGCTTTAAGTACCCAGAAAAGCGCTATATTAATTATTATTATAAAAAAAAAAATATATATATATATATATATATATATATATATATATATATATATATATATATATATATATATATATATATATATATATATATATATATATATATATATATATATATATATATATATATATATATATATATATATATGAGGAAAATAAGTATTTGAACACCCTGCTATTTTGCAAGTTCTCCCACTTGGAAATCATGGAGGGGTCTGAAATTGTCATCATAGGTGCATGTCCACTGTGAGAGACATAATCTAAAAAAATAATAATCCAGAAATCACAATATATGATTTTTTAACTATTTATTTGTATGATACAGCTGCAAATAAGTATTTGAACACCTGTCTATCAGCTATAATTCTGACCTCAAAGAACGGTTAGTCTGCCTTTAAAATGTCCACCTCCACTCCATTTATTATCCTAAATTAGATGCACCTGTTTGAGGTCGTTAGCTGCATAATGACACCTGTCCACCCCATACAATCAGTAAGAATCCAACTACTAACATGGCCAAGACCAAAGAGCTGTCCAAAGACACTATTGTTTTTTTTTTTTGAGACAATTTGAGACAAAATTGTACACCTCTACAAGGCTGGAAAGGGCTACGGGGAAATTGTCAAGCAGCTTGGTGAAAAAAGGTCCACTGTTGGAGCAATCATTAGAAAATGGAAGAAGCTAAACATGCTTCTGACTGTCAATCTCCCTCGGACTGGGGCTCCATGCAAGATCTCACCTCGTGGGGTCTCATTGATCCTAAGAAAGGTGACAAATCAGCCCAGAACTACACGGGAGGAGCTGGTCAATGACCTGAAAAGAGCTGGGACCACCGTTTCCAAGGTTACTGTTGGTAATACACTAAGACGTCATGGTTTGAAATCATGCATGGCACGGAAGGTTCCCCTGCTTAAACCAGCACATGTCAAGGCCCGTCTTAAGTTTGCCAATGACCATTTGGATGATCCAGAGGAGAAATGGGAGTCATGGGAGAAAGTCATGTGGTCAGATGAGACCAAAATAGAACTTTTTGGTCATAATTCCACTAAACGTGTTTGGAGGAAGAAGAATGATGAGTACCATCCCAAGAACACCATCCCTACTGTGAAGCATGGGGGTGGTAGCATCATGCTTTGGGGGTGTTTTTCTGCATATGGGACAGGGCGACTGCACTGTATTAAGGAGAGGATGACCGGGGCCATGTATTGCGAGATTTTGGGGAACAACCTCCTTCCCTCAGTTAGAGCATTGAAGATGGGTCGAGGCTGGGTCTTTCAACATGACAATGACCCGAAGCACACAGCCAGGATAACCAAGGAGTGGCTCTGTAAGAAGCATATCAAGGTTCTGGCGTGGCCTAGCCAGTCTCCAGACCTAAACCCAATAGAGAATCTTTGGAGGGAGCTCAAACTCTGTGTTTCTCAGCGACAGGCCAGAAACCTGACTGATCTAGAGAAGATCTGTGTGGAGGAGTGGGCCAAAATCCCTCCTGCAGTGTGTGCAAACCTGGTGAAAAACTACAGGAAACATTTGACCTCTGTAATTGCAAACAAAGGCTACTGTACCAAATATTAACATTGATTTTCTCAGGTGTTCAAATACTTATTTGCAGCTGTATCATACAAATAAATAGTTAAAAAAAATCATACATTGTGATTTCTGGATTGTTTTTTAGATTATGTCTCTCACAGTGGACATGCACCTACGATGACAATTTCAGACCCCTCCATGATTTCTAAGTGAGAGAACTTGCAAAATAGCAGGGTGTTCAAATACTTATTTTCCTCACGTATATATAGTGAAATTCTCCCAGTTTATCGACCATTTTGGATGTTTTTTTTTTGTTTTTTGTTTTTTGCAGAGCATGATTGAATGCATTCTGAGTTTTTTCTTCTCCACAAATGATACATGCAATTCTGCCTCAACATTTGTCTAGAGCATCACCTCTCTATTTCTCTCAGTGGAATATTTAAGAAAAGCCTCAGAAATGATCAGAGACACACTCAACCTCTCTGATGAGTCTCACTAAGGAAACACACTCTGATTGGCTTCCCCTCTTGACTCCGTACCTCATGTCTCTTCTCTGTAGGGAATGACAGATGTCTGTTCTCCAGCTGTTGCAGAAGTTTATGATACTCTCTCCTCCACAGCAGCTGCTGTCCGTCTACTCTCATCTTTATTCCTGCTGGCTGTGTGCTGTCAGTGTCAAAGCAGAGCACAGATTCACAGCAAATACATGAAATGCCAATGCTTCCTGACAAAAGCCCAGCACATACTACAAGACAGAAGCTTGTCACCCTTTCATGTTTTAAAATGTCATGTAGCTCAACGTTTCAGCACAATTCTCACCGCAGTTATGAAAATGTAATTTTAAAAAGTATGCATGGAAACCAGTGGAATGAGGAAAGAGATGATATTAGTTCCCATACATTACATTACATACACAAAAAATGCACAAATATATGCATTTATATATATATGCAAATATATATATATATATAAACACAATACTGCAGTGGTCAAAATATGGGCTTTTGCGTTTTTAATAGCGTTTTTAATATATTTTTAGGTTACACTTTAGTCTGGGGAACACATATTCACTATTAAAGGGATAGTTCACCCAAAAATTTTAATTAGCCCATGATTTACTCACCCTCAAGCCATCACAGGTGTATATGACTTTCTTCTTTAAGCCAAACACAATCTGAGTTATATTAAAAAACACCAGTCACAAATTAGAAGTCTAAAATGAGAATTTTTAAGAGAAATGTCAGAGGATTTCGATATAAGAGAAGAGGAGCTTGAGTTTGGGCCATAACCACCATAGGCATTGAGGGGGACAATAATTGGAAATGGTCAACTTGTCCCCCCCAATATATGATATTTCTTGATGCTGCTCTCCATTACACACCATTCAGTGTGTTGCAATATGTTTAATAGCTAACAAGTTAATAGTGAGAATTGGTCCCCAATATAAAATGTTATGCATTAACCAGTTGTTAAATAACAGTCGTTCTGTGATGATTCCCAGATATAATCATTGACACACTGACAGTAAGGAAGGATAGTGTTTGTGATGCCTAGTTTTTCAGCGTCAGATCGCGTCGTGTTTCACACGAGCATGGGTCCGCCTCTCCATAAATCTAGAAATCCTCCCGTAATAAATGACCGTTGCACACGATCGTTGCGTGTTTACACAATCATTTCAAAGGTGTCAGCAATTGACTGAAAGCTTGTCGCTCCGTCAGCATCGAGGGAGAGCACCATATTTGTGCACCATGCATGCAAACACTTGCGACCTATGTGAGGTGTAAAGTATGTGAAGTACCTGTCAAAGGAAAAGGTCATGTGGCATCATGAATAATTATAAGACAGTGCTTTCACATAGGACAAGGCTGTGCAGCCTCATGAATAAGTATGAGACACTGCTGATATACAGTAGACAAGCACATATACATTCTGTGATTTTGTTAATTCTCTGGCCAGATATGGAGTTTAACCAATAACATCAGGGCATCCAGGGGTATGACACCACTACATCAACAATACAGCCACTCACTAACCTCCAACAATACAGTGGTTATATATGTGAACGCACCATTAAAGGTTTAATGGCAGTGAGGGACTGTATTATAGACATCATTAGGGCCAAAAGCGAGTGTACTAGTGCAGGGCAGGGTCAGTCGCGTTTCTACGGTCACTTCCAGATCGGGCCTTATTGGGGGCCAACGACCAGGGGTTTCTGAACAAAGGCGAAGTTTAAGAGTCAGGAGATGGTCAAAACCACTGCTCATTTGCCATGTTATAATATCAAGCTACCAGCAAACTTCAACATTTAAGACATTTTAAACAACTGTCAGCTCAAAACTCACTTTCAGACACCAGCTAGTGTTTGAAATAACTTGCGATCCGATGGGGATTCTGATCGCCGTATGAGGCAGACATACAGATAAGGCATAACATTATGACCACCCACACATGAGGTGAATAACACAGTTTGTCTCTTCATCACAGCACCTGTTAGTGGGTGGGATATATTAGGCAGCAAAGGAAAATGTTGTCCTCAAAGTTGATGTGTTAGAAGCAAGAACAATGGGCAAGCGTAAAGATTTGTGATGGCTAGACGACTGGGTCAGAGCATCTCCAAAACTGCAGCTCTTGTGGGGTGTTCCTGGTCTACAGTGGTCAGTATCTATCAAAAGTGCTCCAAGGAAGGAGCAGGGGTGAACTGGCAACAGGGTCATGGGTGGCCAAAGCTCATTGATGCACGTGGGGAGCGAAGGCTGGCCCATGTGGTCCGATCAAACAGACGAGCTACTGTAGCTCAAATTGCTCAAGAAGTTATTGCTTGTTCTGATAGAAAGATGTCAGAATACACAGTGCATCACAGTTTGTTATGTATGGGGCTGTATAGCCGCAGACCAGTCAGGGAGTCCATGCTGACCCCTGTTCACTGCCGAAAGCACCAACAGTGGGGACGTGAGCATCAGAACTGTACCACAGAGCAACGGAAGAAGGTGGTCTGGTCTGATCATTCATGTTTTCTTTTACATCTCGAGGATGTCCGGGTGCATGTGCGTCGCTTACCTGGGGAACACATGGCACCAGGATGCACTATGGGAAGAAGGCATGCCGGTGGAGGCAGTGTGATGCTTTGGGCAATGTTCTGCTGGGAATACTTGGGTCCTGCTATCCATGTGGATGTTACTTTGACATGTACCACCTACCTTAGCATTGTTGCAGACCATGTACACCCTTTCATGGAAATGGTGTTCACTGGTGGCTGTGGCTGTGTCCTCTTTCAGCAGATAATGTGCCCTGCCACGAAGCAAAAATGGTTCAGGAATGGTTTGAGGAGCACAACAATGATTTTGAGGTGTTGACTTGGCCTCCAAATCCTTCAGCTCTCAAATCCAATCGCGCATCTGTGGGATGTGCTGAACAAACACATCAAATCCATGGAAGCCCCACCTCACAATTTACATGACTTAAATGAATGATCTGCTGCTAATATCTTGGTGTCAGATACCACAGTACACCTTCAGGGGTCTAGTGGAGTCCATGCCTTGGTGGGTCAGGGCTGTTTTGGCAGCAAAATGGGGACCAACACAATATTAGGAAGGTGGTCATAATGTTATGCCTGCCTGGTGTATATTTATATGTGATGCTAAAGGCTACGTATGATAACCATAGTGATAAGGCAAAAGGAGTCGGAATGCGCACAGTATAATTTCGAGCAACAGGCAAAACAACTGAAAACAAGGTTTTCACAAAAATGACTTCATTAAGCCCGCATTTAAAGATCCCATTGCTTCAAGTAGCAATGAAACATCTAAAAGTATCTTTATGTGTACGTTTTCGGAGAGGAGTACATTTCCTTTGTCCATGAAATGATCTCACTCTCACTGACTGACAGATCCAAAGTGTGTGCACAAAGATGCCTCAGACAGAGTGTGATCCTGATATACACACATACACAGAATTATAGTATTTCAAAATAGTATTTTCTCAAAATTGACTTTGCTGACTCTGTCGACTTCAAACAGGTCATTTTTGTCAGATTCAAACTATTTTAATAGAGAATAAAAATAACTAACTAATTTTAGAAAATGTGCTCGTTGCGACTCATTTTACACATGTTTATGGAAAATACCAGAGACTGCTTGAAGATCAGACAAATCATATATTATTATAATCATGTATATATTTGGTTTCATGTTCCATCTGTCTTTTCCCCTCTGCCTTTGTTGATACCGGACTAATGCATCCACATGTATGTCATAAAAAAACATGTCCTCCGGCTAACTTGTATAACACATAACTCCTGTTTTGTTCTTGTGAGCTCCCTCTGTTGCTCTGGCTGAAGGGATATAACAGTAGTGAGATGGGAGAGATCGCTCAAATCTGTAATATTGTGGAAAATGTATAGAAATGTCTTTCTTTCTAAAGAAATGTGAAGCAAACATGATGTGCACTCCTGGCACAAGTTAGTAAATTAATGTCACTGTAACATTTTTTATTGTAAAACATTGGTCAGATATCAATGCTGGAATCTTAAGTCTTCAAGTAAAGACCAAACGTTGGCTTCATTTTGTGATGTAGCTAGTTTTCACTCAGCTGGTGAAACGGTGAGGTTGTGTGACATCATTCTATGGAGGCGTGTTAAGGCCGGGTTTTAGGTTAGCACTGCGGAGCTACTTGCCCGACAGTGGAAACACAACTTGATTTTGTCCTTGGTGCATGGCCCCACCCAGCACGTTGTTTGCCCTGGGTCGTACTGGCCTGACAGTGAAAAAGCTGCTATTGTGTGAATGACATGGAGTCCCAGGCATCTGCGGAGAACAGGTTCAGTTAGAGGGAGAGCAGGACACAGCTTGCAGACACAGTTTGTCACGCAAGCCTTAATGCCGTGTGTTACAAGCTGCCAAAGGTGAGAAAAGAGACGAAGACAGATGTCACGTCCTATCAGGGATCTTCTGTACATCATCAGCATCAGTATAAGCTAGAGAGACACAAAATTAAGATTAATGCAGTGCTAATGTCATCTATTACATTTAATTCTGTCTTAGTGGAGACTCACACTAGTGTCTTTCTGATTTTTATTCCTGTTAGCAGCCTTCCTCCTGTCATACTAAAGGGAAAGTGAGCCAGTGGAAGGCTTAAATGGTGTCTCTCCTGCCGTGAGGGGACAACGGTTTTACGGTCATTCACTACACTTTGAATTAGGGGAGCAGGTCTCTGCACCGCGGCACTGCGGCATCATCAGTTGTGCATTACAAATCCCCGTTGTCTTTCACTGTGAGGAATGTTAATGATGTGCATAATTTAAAGAAATCATTCAGCAAGAAATAAAAAAAATGTCATCATTTACTCACCTTCATGCCGCTTCGTACCGGCTTGACTTTCTTTTGTGGAACTAAAAAAAATGGAGTTCAAAACTTTAGGTTCGGTAAGTTTAAAAAATATATATTTTTTATGTTTTTTTCTCTTATACTCAAAAAAATACAGTAACAGCGTTTATTTGTAATATAAATATTTTGTATCATTATACATGACTTCACTGTCACTTTTGAACAATTGAATGTGTCCTTGCTGAATATACATTTCTGGTAACACTTTACAATAAGGTCTAATTTCTTAACATTAGTTAATGTATTAAATACATGAACTAACAATGAGCAATACTGTTACAGTATTTATTAATCTTTGTTATTGGTAATAGAAATCCAGCTGTTCATTGTTTGTTTGAGTTTTATAATGTATTAATAGATGTTGAAATTAACATTAACTACATTAATAAATGCTGTAGAAGTGCAGTTCTAAAGTAGTTAACTAATAATGAAACCTTATTGTAAAGGGTTACCAAATTTCCAAATGTAAAAAAAAAATCTCACTGACCTCAAACTTTTGAACAGTAGTGTATTATTTTCTGTACATTAAAATCAGACAAAGAAAGTCGTAAACACTACATTTTACAGTGTCATTGTTACATATGTTACATGTAATTACTATAGTAATAACCATAAACTATGCATAATTACATGCAACTAACCCTAAACCAAACCAAACCCAAATCCTAACCCTATAGTAAGTACAGGTAGTTACTTAATTGTACTTAAATTATTAATTGCAGTGTAACAGAGACACATTAAAATAGTGGGTTACACTTATTTTAAGGTGTCATTGACACAGTGTAATTATATATTTAAGTACTGAGTAATATTAATTAACTACATGTAGTTGCTATAGGGTTAGGGTAGGATTATGTTTTGGTTGAAGGTTAGCTGAATGTAATTATGCATAATTTACTGTTATTACTATGGTAAGTACATGTAACATACAGTGCGACCGGAAAGTATTCACAACGTTTAACTTTTTCCATATTTTGTTATGTTAGAGCCTTATTCCAAAATCGATTAAATTAATTATTTTCCTAAAAATTCTACAAACAATTCCCCATAATAACAACGTGAAAGAAGTTTGTTTGAAATCTTTGCAAATTCTTCGCCCCAGTCTGAGGTCCAGAGCGCTCTGGAGCAGGTTTTCATCAAGGATGTCTCTGTACATTGCTGCATTCATCTTTCCCTCGTTAATGACTAGTCTTCCAGTTCCTGGCACTAGAAAACATCCCCACAGCAATATCCTGCCATGACCATGCTTCACTGTAGGGATGGTATTGGCCAGGTGATGAGCGGTGCCTGGTTTCATCAGACCAGAGAATTTTGTTTATCATGGTCTGAGAGCCCTTCAGGTGCCTTTTGGCAAACTCCAGGCGGGCTCTACCATACAGGCCTGATTGGTGGAGTGCTGCAGAGATGGTTGTTCTTCTGGAAGGTTCTCCTTTCTCCACAGAGAAATGCTGGAGCTCTTTGTCAGAGTGACCATAGGGTTCTTGGTCACCTTCCTGACAAAGGTCATTCTCCCACGATCGCTCAGTTTGGCCAGATGCCCAGTTCTAGGAAGAGTCCTGGTGGTTCCAAACTTCTTCCATTTATGGATGATGCAGGCCACTGTGCTCATTGGGACCTTCAATGCTGTAGAATGTACCCATTTCTGTACCCTTCCCCAGATCTGTGCCTTGATACAATCCTGTCTTGGAGGTCTACAGACAAAGTTGTCTTCTTTTTTTTTAAGACCATAAAAGTGCATCTATCCATCTTATAACTGCTCCACACGGCTACGGGGGGTTAATCAAGGCCTTCTGAAGAAAAGTGATGCATTTGTATAAGAAAAATATCCATATTTAAAACTTTATATTTTGAGGGACATAATTAATTTAATCCATTTTGGAATAAGGCTGTAACATAAAAGTGCTGTGAATACTTTCCGGATGCACTGTATGTAACAAGGACACTGTAAAATAAAGTGTTACCAAATAGTGTAACCAAAAGCCCATACTACTGCAATGTGACATCTCGTTGTGTTGTTTGTCTTTAGAAGGCTTGGAACGTAGTATACAAGTTTGACTATTTGTGTGCTTTTATGTTGCGTTTTTATCTTATTTCAGAGCTTGATATCCCCCGTCTCCATTCACTTTCATTATATGAAAAAGAGCTGCCAAGTCTCCCTTGTGATCATGCAGAAAGCCATGTGGGTGTAAAATGATGAAAGAATTTTGATTTCTAGGCGCACTATCCTTTCTAAAAATAAGATTTACCTTATTCACCATATGCAGTATGCACTGTATCAAAGAAACCCATAAGCATCACCCCTCTTTATATGTTGCTAACTTTAACAGTGATCTGCAGTGAACACAAATCAGACGGTTTGTCCTTTGTGTTTATACCTCCTATAGTTGTAATATGCAAGGCTCTCATTATTTTACCCTAGTCAGTATGTCAGCCAATGTTGCACATATTTTCTTTGAATGCATTCTCGAAATGCTAAAGAGGATTTTTTCCCCCTTGCATTAGCTGTATTTTTCGTGCCACAGGGCACTTACTCTCTTTCTGTCTCCCTCCATCACTGTACTTTTGTTCTGATGCTTTGAAGCTCTATCTAGAGCAGCAGCGATCCGGTTGAAAGCAGCGTTAGGTGCCTAATCAAGATAACCGTGATATGAAACACTGCACAAATTCACTAAGACACATGAGACCTTTTATAGGCACAAAGCATGTTGTCATATTATCGACTGCCTGTAAGCGTATGGACGCTGTCCTATCACAGAATTATGTATTACGAGACTTGGAAGACAAATCTGTGCCCTGTGGTACGAAGAATGGATTTCCATTACTGACGATGCTCAGTAGAGAAATATTCAGCAAAAAAAAAAAAATGTATGTATGCCACTTATGGCGCATGAGGTGCTGAAGATGTCTCATTGCTTACAGGCCTGATTCACTTCTTATGCTTTAAAGGGGTCATGTCGTACATTTATTTTTCCCTGAGGTCAGCTTTAGAGATTTTCTGCACCAAACATTATGTTTTAGTTTTTGATCCACATTTTTTTGACCCTTAGAATTAAATCGACAATTTTTGTATAATCTGATGTGTCTTTAAAGGGATAGTTCACCCAAAAATAAAATGTTCCCATTATTTACTCCCCCACAAGCCATCCTAGGTGTATATGACATTCTTCTTCCAGATGACTAAAATTGAGGTTATATTAAAAAAGTCCTGGCTCTTCCAAGCTTTATAATGGCAATTCATTATTTTTTTAAGACCATAAAAGTGCATCTATCCATCATATAACTACTCCACACGGCTCCGGGGGGTTAATAAAGGCCTTCTGAAGCAAAGTGATGCATTTGTATAAGAAAAATATCCATATTTAAAACTTTATAGACTAACTTAGTTATAAAATAACTAACTTCCAGCGGACCCTTGAACCCTTGATGCATGCGTATTGATGAACGCAGAAATGCAGAGGATAGAGCAAAACAAAACACTGGTCATGAATTAGAGTCTAAAATTAAAATATTTAAAAAGAAATGCCAGAGGATTTTGATATAAGAGAAGAGAGGATTGAGTTGGTTGCCCAGCCCAATCCACAAGAGGCGTCAAAGCTTGAGATGCTCCTGTACATCGCGTCAGGGGTTACTCTTTTGCCGTAAGTCAACTTGCGTCCTGCTGACCGCCAGAAGCTAGTTATTTTAGTCTATAAAGTTTTAAATGTGGATATTTTTCTTACACAAATGCGCCACTTCGCTTCAGAAGGCCTTTATTAACCCCCCGGAGCCATGTGGAGCAGTTATATGATGGATAGATGCACTTTTATGGACTTCATAAATGAAAAACAATTCACTGCTGATTTAAAGCATGGAAGAGCCAGGACATTTTTAATATAACTCCATTCTAACTAAAATAAGAATGTCATATACACCTAGGATGACATGAGGGTGAGTAAATCATGGGCTAATTTTCATTTTTGGGTGAACTAACCCTTTAAGATAAACTATTTCTTCTCATGTGAAATGAATAACCGCATTTTGTGCCGCTAACATACATGTGATGGTTTGCTGGCAGCTCCAATGGAGTTTGCACTGATCCATTCTTCAGCATTTTTTTGCAACCATCTTAGACTTTTTTTTTTAAATAAAAGGGAATATAGGGAATCTTCAGAAGCATATGCAGAGTTAAAGGTGCTACACAGTCAAAAACAGGGTTTGACTGCCCGGGTTTGACATCTACATTTACATTAATGCATTTAGCAGATGCTTTTTTCTAATGAGACTTACTTTAAAGCAAAAGCAATATGTTAGGAGCAAAGGCAAGCTTGGTCCAAATTAAATTCCATTCAAAGGGAGTGGTGTAGACCTGAAATAATCTATTCAGTAGGAAAAATTATGAACACTTGAATCCGTTTTTTTTTTTTTTTCTTCAAATGTAGTTATTTACGCAATGTCTTCTTACGCGCTGTTAGGGGTGAGACTGAATATTTAATATTCAATTACAAAATATTACTTAAAGCTGCAGTCCATCATTAACAATGATCCAAAATCAATTGTTAATCAAGTACATAATCAGCTAGTGTTCAAAACGGTTTCCTTACCTTAACCTGATTCACAATGGTAAGCTTGTAGTAATGTGTTATAATTTGAGTGGTACGGGCGGATTCCTGTGGGAAATTCGAGTATGTCTTTGCATCATTATGTCACATCTATATACATAAAGAAAGAGTCCGGCTAGTAGTAGTATCGCGTGTGAGGATGCTGCAGGTGGCGGATCATTTAAAGCCTTTTCTCACAGCAGCTGGAATAATAAAACATATCATTATGATGGTGGATTGTAATCCAGAAAGATCCAAACGACAATCAGTGACAACTGGAGATTCACCTGTAGTCAAAAGCAAAATATTAGATTGTACAAATATTGTTAACATGTTGTTAACATTACCAATCCTCAAGTGTGGGGCAGCAGTGGCACCACCCTAAGTACGGCCCTGTATATGCATAATATAGACACAAATATGATAGTAGCATATGCACTCAAAACATACGTGAAAATATGCATCACAGCACTGTGAACATGTGCAAGGTGTTTTTTAATCTGATTAAGAAAATGTAAGCATGTACATGCTGTTTTTTCCCCCCTGTTGATTGGATTATTTTAGGTCTGCACCACCCTTCACATCATGACTGAGCTCAATGGTATCAATTGAATTGTTTACAATAAGGGTTCAGCCTGATTAAGCCATCAGTGTGGTTATAAACAGACTATTGGGTTGCATGTTAACAGCTAGTGACATGTATGTGTTTAGTGGTTCTATATATGACATATATGACATATATATATAGGTTTTGTGGAAGTTTTGGTGTCAATAGCTCCTGATATGTGCTCTGATCTTCAACTAATTGGAATTAATCAAAATCAGTTGTGTTTAATCACACAGGATAGTTTACTGTTCATTGGACTAATAAAAGTAAACAAGGATATTGAGTTATTGAAAGGAAGATAATTAGAGTTCCATCGATTCAGGTGAGGTCTTGGTCTGCCATGCTTGTTAAAAGACTTTGGATACTAATACATTTCAGTGCTATATGACCTGAGTTTAGAAAATACATTACATTTCCTTCATAAGTGTTCATATAAGATAAGATCTCATTTCAAGGACCATTTATGCATTAATACCAAAGTATATATCTATAGCAGATTATTCAGCTGCAAAGAAAGCAAGTTGTGTAAAATCCAAACAGCACTGGATATGAAGGAATATTCATATTCATACTTTTTTTTTATGAAACTTGTGTTACTGTTCAGGGGTCAACAATAAGGTACATTTTAATTTTTTTATTTTTAAGTGACATTTGAGTGCCATTGATAAGTGGCATTAGTGGAAATTATCTCTTAAAATAAGATTCAGATTTATCCAATCAGCCATTGGATTAATGCTATTGTAAATACAAAACACAAAAGAAGACTGAGTTGTAGAATTGTGTCATATTGATAATATTTTAAATCTTTATAATTTGCAATAATATATGCATGTTGACAGTAAGGTTATTGGGGTTCCTTATGACTTTAGCCTGGAAATGTTGTTGAAATGGAAATTGAAATGGAAATATGGAATAGCAAACCATTTTCCACCACACACCACTGAAAGTGCCTCCTGGTGCTGTGTGAACATCAAGGAAAGGAATATTTCGGACTGTTTTACATTCAATTCATTACTTTCTCTCTATATATTTCTCATGTCGCTACGCTTTTCAAATAGACACTGTAGTAGAAAAAATGTTCAATAGGTTTTTTTACGTGTTCTACTGGAGACAGAAAGCTTGATCAGCCTCTTGAGAAAACAATATGGTCTCTTGTCAACTTTGCATCCCCCGCTTAGTCTGAACAAGGTCAGCTAATCTGAATCCTGAAGCTTTAGATCTGTAGTGAACCACGCTTGCGCCACTGCAGTGCTGTAGGAAACTTCTAAATACATTATTTGCCAAACAAATATTGTATATTGGAAAAGGATTTATGCTGTTATAAGATTACAATGATTTCCTGTGTATCCTTGAGGGCTTATTTCTAATGCAGCATTCATTTGCTTTGAGATGTTACTGAAGAAAGAGAGTAAGTGAGTGGAGATTGGGATTTTTGTCTGCGTCTGTCTCACGTCTCTAGGTGTCTGATTCATTTGTGTGCAGTAAGGCGACACTAACAGACAAATCTCTTCCATATGACATATATCACTGGTCACACGGAATGCTTCATTACTTTCCTGCTGTTTTTCAATCTGAACCCAGTGGCTTCATGTGAAGCCCTAAGATCTAACTAGAATGGAAGTCTTTGGCTATATTTGCAGACCCAGGGTCAAAATTAAGTGGTACGTTCACTATAGAATCCCTCCTCAGGCTTTCTTTGATATCAGGAGAGAGATCAGAGTGGCTCTATTGAATTGGAACAGTGTGCAAGGGCTGTGTACTCAGCACATGAACTGTTCCCTGTAAATGTGTCCGCATCCAGTTTGGCCAATCTTTCTCCCAGACTGGGAGTGAACAAAAAGTCTGATTCCACCACAAGCATCCAAAAAAGATTAAGGGGCCTAACAGCGAACCTTGCAGCACTCCCTAGAAACTGATATTGAATTTGTGCCTGGAAACACCCCAGCAAGCAATTTTGCATTTAAAAGACTTCCAAAAGTCGTCTAAACACAGCGGTGATGTCTAGTCTAAAACAAGGCAAAAATGTGGGCTGTCATTGAAAATGTAATTGACGTCTAACCATAGCCCAAGAATAGACTTGTCATCTAGAACATGAACATGTCAAAGAAAAGAAACCAAACACCTTGTAATCACTGTTGAGTTTGCTTGCATGATGGAATATCATACATCTTGCAAGTTATTTTGACAAAAACGACATATAACCTAATTCAAGGTTATTTTGGCTGGAAGTGGGTTACTCGTAGCTGGACTATATCAGGTAGGTGGTGAAATGACAGCTATTGCTTGCTGGGACAAATCTCCTTAGTGGGTGAATATATTTTTAACACATACTTTGCACTTACAATGCACATGTACAGACACATAATCACTGACCTGTAAAGTGACACTGAACAAATAATGCAGGAGACAAATTACTTGATGAAACTATGTTGAGATGATAATTCAGATTTAAATTCAAACAAATAGCGATGTGTTTGCACTACGTGCAAATAGTGATAGATGCAATTCATACAAAGTGGGTATACAAGTAAAATGCTGTTTGTGATAAAGGTAAAACACACTATATTGACACCTACCTTCACATGCGCAAGAACTTTAATGACATCCCATTTTTAATCTGTAGGGTTTAATATTGAGTTGGCCCACCCGTTACAGCTATAACAGCTTCAACTCTTCTGGGAAGGCTTTCCAAACGGTTTAGGAGTGTGTTTATGGGAATTTTTGACCATTCTTCAAGAAGAGCATTTGTGAGGTCAGGCACTGATGTTGGACGAGAAAGCCTTGCTCACAGTCTCGAATACATCCCAAAGGTGTTCTATCGGGTTGAGAACAGGACTCTGTGCAGGCCAGTCAAGTTCCTCCAAACCAAACTCGCTCATCCAGTTTCGCTTTATAGACGTTGCTTTGTGCACTGGTGCGCAGTCATGTTGAAACAGGAAGGGGCCCATCCTCAAACTGTTCCCACGAAGTTGAGAACATGAAATTGTCCAAAATGTATTGGTATGCTGAAGCATTAAGAATTCCTTTAACTGAAACAACCCCACACCATAATCCCCCCCTCCACCATACTTTACACTTGGCACAATGCAGTAAGGCAAGTACTGTTCTCCTGGCAACCGCTAAATCCATCAGATTGCCAGACAGAGAAGTGTGATTGGTCACTCCAGAGATCACGTCTCCACTGCTCTAGAGTCCAGTGGCGACGTGCTTTGCACCACTGCATCTGACACTTTACATTGCACTTGGTGATGTAAGGCTTGGATGCAGCTGCTCGGCCATGGAAACCCATTCCATGAAGCTCTCTACACACTGTTCTTGAGCTAATCTGAAGGCCACATGAAATTTGGAGGTCTGTATCTGAAGAGTTTGGTTGCAAAACGCGATAAACGCCATTTTTTGACATTTGCATTTTATTATTGGAAATCAATGTTCAGATGTACCTTAATCTATGTGTGAATTGCTGCCATTAATAAGATTTAAAAATTTACATTTTAAGCCTACTACAAAATGTATTTTTTCACAAAACGCGATATCCGCCAGCCCAGTTTCTTTACAAAGTGCGATATAACGGTTAGGCTATAGAGCGTTCTGGATGCTGCGCGTCGTGCGCGAGCTCAGGATGTCACGCGAGGAGAGAGTCACCGCCGGTGAAGTGCTTCGAGTTTGCTCGAGTTTGCTCGAGTTTGCTCAGTGATTTAACGATAATATCAAAACAAATAACATATTTTTAAAAAGAGGATTCAATAGGCTAACTAAAAAACGTTTATCATTTAATTGTTTATACTGTAGGCGAGCTGTCAGTCACGTAGGTTACGTCACTGATCAACAGCTGTCTGTCAGTCAGAGAATCAAAGCTTCAGAGTCAGTAACGTTATGGATTTCGATGACGGATTGGAGCCGGTCATTCCAGCTGCTGTTGGGAGAAAGAGGAAGGCATCTAAAGAAAATCATCAAAGGGAGAAGACCAAACGGGCAAGGCATTCAGGGGATATATAGCGTTTTGCAAAAAAAAAAAAAAAAAAAGTGGTTATGTTGTGTATGTTCTGGCCAAAACTAACTCAGAATCTTATTATTATTAATCAATCTTTGTATATACTATTCCATATATTTATAATGTATTGTTTTTTTAACTAATTTAAGATGTTTGACAATATTAAGATAAATATGTTGCATTTTGGCATGGTTTTTGACTTATTTATGAACTATTTATGGACATAAAATTAAATAAAAAATATCCTGGATTTGAAGAATATTGTGTCCCTGGCCTTCACTGAGCTCAAGTAATAGTTTAATGTACAAAAAAAATGTGAATGAACTTGACTGTTGATGTCAAATAATAATGGCAAATAACCAATTTTCTCAAAATGGATATATCTCGTTTTGCAACGAAACTCTTCATCTATTGACTATGCAGAAAGTTGGCAACTTCTGCACACTGTGCGCCTCAGCATGTACTGACCCCGCTCTGTGATTTTGCGTGGCCTACCACTTCGTGCCTGAGTTGCTGTTGTTTCCAATTGCTTCCAAGTTGTTATAATACCACTAAAAGTTGACTGTGGAATATTAAGTAGTGAGGAAATTTCATGAATGGACTTATTGCACAGGTGGCAACCTATCACGGTACCACGCTTGAATTCACTGAGCTCCTGAGAGCGTCTCATTCTTTCACAAATGTTTGTAGAAGCATCTGCATGCCTAGGTGTTTGATTTTATACACCTGTGGCCATGGAAGTGATTGGAACACCTGAATTCAATGATTCCAAATACTTTTGGCAATATAAGCTGTGTCTCATTTCGGAAGGCTGCATCCTCCGGAGGTCGCATTTGAAGGCTGCATGTGTCTGAAGGCTGTCTCATTTAAAAAAAGTTAGTAGGACACTCCGAATGCGACCTTCAAATGCGCCCTTCTTTTCAGGAATTCGGAGTGTGCATGAGGTGTATCCTTCGTTTCTTCAGATAACCCACAATTCTTTGCGTCGCCATTAACAACCGTCATGTTTTTTAAATATTATTTGAAAAAATGGCGCCGCCGGCAGATATACATGCAAGCGAAGATGTGGTGTTTAAACTTAAGTAGTTTAAAGCTTGTTTTTGTTTTTAAGATGTATATACCTCAAATAGATAGTTGTGGTAAACAGGATTACAAGTGTTGTATATTTTATTTTATTTTTTAAACGTTTAGAACAGTGCTTTGCTGTCAAGGCAAAACATTTCATAGTCATTTTCAAGTTATAAATAATTTTCATTCATATAACTGGTATGAGAGCGCAACTCCACTGTGAACGTGTTGGCATAGCAACGTGATACTTCCTGCCTGTGTGTCCTACGGAGGACGTCTCGTTTAATTCTGATTAAGGACACTCCGTATACCGCATCCTTCACAGGATGTGTCCTCCAGAGGATGCAGCCTTCAAAATTAAATGAAATGAGACACAGCTATTGTGTTTATCTGCGCAATGGAGATCAGAGTTTCCACCTGTGTATTTAAAGAGGAAACCAGTATCAATTTAACATGATAATTCTGCCCAATTAATTAAGAGATAATAATAATACTTTTGCAAGACATAATGTGATAAAATAATGCAATTCATCATGTATCCTGACCCATTTGTAAATTAAATAGAGAATTATGTCAACATCAGAGCAATTGCAACAGCTGCAGTACAGTCTTGTTTTTGTGAGTTCTCCAATTAGCCTCAATCAGCTTCAATAATTTCTTCTCCTTATTGTTGTTAAAGCCTTAACAACAGAATGCTGAGTGTAGTGCAAACTTTTTTTTTTTTTTTACCAATATTTCATTCCAACCATCAGTTCTTCATCCAAATGACAAAAATAATCATTAAAGAATACATTAAGGAACTGGAATGGTTCTGTGGAATCGTGAGCAGAACCAGAATCATTAAATTCCTTACTTGCATGTGTTTATGTATATGTAGTGTACATGTTTACCACTGCTCACACTTTATGCTACATAACTGCATACATAATTTGCTCCACAAGTTCATATTGTAATTTGCATACATCTAATTAAAGTGTTGAGTTAATGAAACGGTAGTCTGCTTTATACAGCCTTGTGCTCTTCCATTACAGCATATTCAAACTCGCTGTGTGATACCCTACCACTTCTCTTGATTTTCCGCCCGTCACAATTGTTCCTCTATTCATAAATGCTCCGCCTTCTAATCTGTTGCATTTGTTACAAAAACACATTTGAGATGTATTAAAGACCTTTCCTGCTGTGATTGTGCTAGAAAATCCTCTACTGCGGTATAGGAAATGAGCCGTACTCTCTTAGAGTCTTTGTAAAAAATGTCACCAGAACCAGGGGTGTTTACCTTTGCCTTTTTTGAAAAGAAGACAATCCTGAAGGAAAGAGAGTATTGGTTTTTCACATTGTTTTAAGAGTTTAGAGTTGCAACAGCTTTGAGTAGAGTTTATTTATAATTGGGCTAAGCTGGCAGCAGAAGAGACATTTCGAAGCAGTGAAGCTTGAAATTAATGGAAAAAAAAAGTGGGCATTTTAATTTTTAATGGGTCCACTTCTGTGACAGCTGAACACAAACAGTGTGGCAACTGGCAGATATCCTCAGATGTGGCTTATTTAGGGGGTATCAAAAGGGCTTCTGCTTCATAGTGTTTAACAGACGATGGAGATAGGAAAAGAGTTTGGGAATTTATTTATCAATGCAATGGTTTCAGTTTCAGACAAAAGATCCACAGGATGTTCACGGTCCGTTCACTGATCTGATGCATATTGTACACAAAAACTGACCGCATGGAAGAGCTGGTTTAAATGTTTAGTTCCAGACTGATTGGTTTAATATACAGTCAAACCAAAAATTATTCCGACACCAGATGTAATTTGTTACTAGTGGGTGCAGGACACTATAGTTCTTGTTACCAGTAAAATTGATACAAATTTGGACTAAAAATATTCAGACACTTTGACCTGACCATGTTCTGACCAAGTGTTTTTTCTTTAATTTCTAATGCAACCTTTTACACCACAGACTGAACAAAATGAAGCATTGCTTGATCTAAATTGGCATTCTCTAATTGTGTACTTAAATTTAACAGCTGATTGATTGATTGTAATCCATTACATACCTTTCTATCAAAGTTATCTGACATTATCAAGATGAATTTGTTCTGACAGTTTAACTCAAGAGTTCTTGTCATATTTTATTACGATTTGCTAAACTATAGTGAATAAACTGTGATAATGCGAGAAAATGTTGAAGGCGTCTGAATAGATGTTGGTTTTACTGTATGTAACTTCTGGGAGTTGGGGGAAAGCAGAAGTCCACTGGGAATCAAAGTCATGCTTACAAGGGACCAGGACTGCGTTTCCCAAAAGCAATATAAGCCTAAGATGATCGTAGAGACCATTGGTGGCAATTGTTCTACAATCAACTTAAGCTTGCAATGCTTTTGGGAAATGCAGCCCAGATGTATACAATGGCCCTTTTGTATTACCACATTTACAAGTATACACAAACACCGGAATAGTCTGGGTATTTAGGGAGACCAACTTGATTTATGTGCAATGCTTCATGGGCGTGGACAGTCACTGTTCAGCTGTCTCAAGGATTTCAATTTCCATAGAAAAAACTCCAATGAGTTCTCTGATTGAATTTTTTGGACAATTAACTCACAATTAAAAATGTCTGAATGTCACTGCGGTGCAAGTGTCGTCTGCTCTCAAATGCTGCAGGATCGTTTCTCTTCACTTTTCTCTACTGTCGTTTAATTAATCAGCCGGTTGCTCCAGCTATGAGTAAGTTACAACTTTGCCTAGTTTTGGCTTAACTTAGAGGCACTAAGTTACAACTTATGCACCAGGTTTGCATTGTACCATTAAACATAGTTAAAACACAACTACTTATAAACTAAATATGTATAGTGCAACAGTTGGAATAAAATGAATTGCATCAGTAAGCTCTTGTTCTCCTTAAAGGAGAACTCCGGTCAATTTTAACATTGAGCTCATTTATTTGTACATTTGGAGTGCTGTCAATACAGAGAACAACGACAAAAATCGGTGTTGCCTACACCAAGTTATTCTATTTTTAAAATGTGCACCCTGTTGACTTCAATGGTAGTCGATTGCCGAGTTCACGTGCGCACAAACTTGAACCATTTTCTCATATTCCTCTAAACTAACTACAAAATCCGTCCATCAGATCTGATATTCTCAGAACACCACACAGCACCGTCATCGGCTGCTGACAGTCTGAGTCTCCACTGTTGCTTAGTTACCTATTATCGCGTGCGTGAACTCGGCAATCGACTACTGTGGACTTCTACCGAAAACAGGATGTAAACAGAGGTATGAGCGCTGGCTGAATTAACTTCATTTTTATTAATATCTTTCACATCTACTGCAGTCAAATTGACCCGTGTTCACGCTGAAGGAATCACTCACATTGGCTGTGCACTTGTAACGACACTTCAAGGATGTAAAGAGGCTAAAAGCAGGTTTAAACATTGCCCCATTGAAGTCAACAGGGTGCAAATTTTAAAAATAGAATAACTCTGTGTAGGCAACACCGATTTTTGTCGTTGTTCTCTGTATTGACAGCACTCCAAATGTACAAATAAATGAGCTCAATGTTAAAATTGACCGGAGTTCTCCTTTAAGTTCACACTTAAGGAGATGTGTTTTCAACATTTCAAAATGTTTTCAAATGTAGCTCATCCTATCAGATTTCAGGGCAGGGGATATGTGTTTTATAACTAAAGCTTTTGTAATGGCTTAGTTTGTAGAACAAGCTGCCTTATAGATTTTATTATTAAGGTACTGTTTAGCAAGGAGACACCCGTTCTTCCCTGAAATAAAACACTGTGGCAAGATATATCTCACAGGGAAATAGAACAGCAGGGTGTATCTGATTTTAACTGCATGAGGACATTTGCTCTGTAAAGACTTATGTTATTGTTTTGTATGCGTGTGTGTCCAGAAGAACATTGTACTAATCAGATGCTGCTCTTCCGTAGCTCAGGAGACTCAATGGAGTTATCAGTTTAAGTACCAGATGCTTAAGTAAAACACTCAGATGTTTCTCCATAAATTCCTAGGAGACTAAGCTCTTGTATATTGTTGTTATACAGTAAAAGTAATATGAATTAATCACACTTTCAAAAACATCAGATTTTTTTTTTTATCGTTTTTAAAACATTAATGATAGACATTCAACATTACAGTATAATTGAAAGCTATCAATTTCAACATTTGTGACCTGATCCAGTGAAATGAGTCACAGTGACCCAAATTTCAAAATTGAGATTTTTGTATAAATGGACCATAAGCTTTAAAATGACCATAAGCTGTAAAAAAATTATATAGTCAAAGTCATACCTTGAATGGTTTTAAAATTGTACCCATTTGAATTATAGACGTCTGCCCTCTTTTTCCAATTGAAAACCTGAGAAAATCGCTTTTAAAGATTTTGGGTACCTTTCAAAAATACATTGCATTTAAAGGGATAAACTATTTATTTTACAGTTTAATTTGAACAAAGATATTTGTATGTATGTATGTATGTATATATATATATGTGTCTCCACTCTCCGGGGAGCACAGGTAACCGTGAAAGCTCATCGGCCGCACGATTGAGCGGGCCCGGAATGTGAATGGCACGAAGGGACCTCGGATGCTTCTGACTCCACAGGAGGAGATGGCAGGCGAGTTGGGACATGCGGCGGGAGCGTAGACCACCCTGTTTGTTGATGTACGCAACGGCCGCAGGGCTGTCCGTCCGGACCAGAACGTGCTTGTCTTTGAGCGGCGCTTTGAAGCGGCTGAGAGCAAGACGAACTGCCAGCAACTCCAGGCAATTGATATGCCAGTGCAGTTGGGGCCCCGTCCACAGACCCAAAACTGCAAGCCCGTTGTACGTGGCACCCCAGCCAGTGGATGAGGCATCCGTGGAGACAACAGAATGCCTGGACACTTGTTCTAGGGGCACTCCTGCCCGTAGAAATGAAGGGTCCGACCACGGGCTGAAGGTTTGGCGGCATCTCGCCGTCACTTGGACACGGAGGAACCCGCTGTGCCACGGCCATCTCAGGACTCGGTCGTGTAGCCAGCGATGAAGCGGTCTCATATGGAGCAGCCCTAACGGCGTTACTGCAGCTACTGCTGCCATATGCCCCTGGAGCCTCTGAAATTGTTTCAGTGGTACCGCTGTGCTGCGTTTGAATGAATTCAAGCAGTTCAACACCGACTGGACGCGCACCTCGGTGAGGCGATCTCCATCCCGACAAAAGAGATCCTCTGTACGGGACAGAGTTAGCTCTTCTCCCGGTTGACCCGAAGACCCAACTGGCTGAGGTGCCGAAGCACCATGTCCCTGTGTTCGCCCAATTACCCCGCGACTGAGCAAGGATCAGCCAGTCGTCGAGGTAGTTGAGAAGGCGAACACCACGCTATCTCATGGGAGCAATGGCCGCCTCCGCGACTTTCGTGAAGACACGGGGCGACAGGGACAGCTTGAAGGGCAGGACTTTGTACCGGTATGCTCGTTTGTCGAATGCAAAGCTTAGAAACAGTCTGTGTCGAGGGAGAATCGAGACATGAAAGTACGCGTCCTTCAGGTCGATCGCTGCAAGCAAACCAATCTTGGGGACGGACGCACCTGAAGATGCGCTTCTGCGTTAACATTCGGAACGGCATCCTGTGTAAGGAGCGGTTCAAGTATCGCAGATCCAAGATCGGTCATAACCCGCCACCTTTCTTGGGTACAATGAAGTACGGGCTGTAGAACCCGGACTTCATATCGGCTGGAGGAACCGGCTCTATCGCGTCCTTCTCCAGTAGGACAGCGATCTCCGCCCGAAGCACAGGGGCGTTCTCCCTCGTCACAGACGTGAAGTGAATGCCCCCGAACTTGGGGGGACGCCGGGCGAACTGAATCGCATAGCCGAGTCTGATGGTGCGGATGAGCCAGCAAGACGGGCTGGGGAGCGCTAGCCAGGCCCCCAGAGACCGTACAAGCGGGGTCATCGGCACCACAGACATACCCGCAGCGGGGCAGCGTAGCGGAACGCAGGGACCCGTGGACACACCCGTGAGAGACACACAAACCTGCATCCGCTGGGGGGGCGGGCGAGTGTGAGGAGGCACATTGAGTGCGTCCCGACAGCCAACGCCCCCTGCTGGCGAAGGGAGAGGCGTCCGAGGGGAACGAGGCATGGTAGCATCGCATACCACCAGACGCGCTCTCTTGGCACCCAGAGATGTTGGAAACTGCTCTTTTACTGATAATTTGGGTACCACTGGCACTGGGGCCAGTGGCGGAACAGAAATAACAGAACAAAAAATTGGAGTGGTGCTGCAGCCATCTCCTGAAGAGCAGTTTCCTCCATCTCTGGGTGGCCTGTCTCAGGGTCTCTTACGACGGCGCTTGCCACCTGGCTTGGCAGCGGCCTGAGCGGGCTGGACGTCCTTCCCACGGCCGGCTCCACGCCTCCGCCTGGGTGGAGGCTGCTGCTGGGCTGAGGCGGGAGCGGGGGTGGCGGTAGCTGGACGTCCTCGGCGATGGGCAGATGGAGGTGCTGCGGCCGGCGCCGGGGCAGGATGTGCTTGATCGCCTCCGTCTGCTTCTGGACGGCCGAGAACTGTTGGGCGAAGTTCTCGACCATGTCGCCGAACAACCCGGCCGATGAAACAGGGTCCAGGAATCGGTTCTTGTCGGTCTCCCTCATATCGGCCAGGTTTAACCAGAGATGTCGCTCCTGGACCACTAAGGTGGACATTGCCTGACCAACGGAATGGGCGGTGACTTTCGGAGGAGCTCTGGGTCAGGTCTACCCTCGTGCATGTCCATGAGTGCTTGGGCTTGGTGCAGTGCACCTGAAGCAACGGCATGGCATGCAAGGCGGACGCGGCCTGTCCGCAGGACCTGTAGGCCTTCGCAGTCAGACTTGACGAAAACCTACAGGCTTTGGACGGGAGACGAGGGTCACCACGCCAGTTGGAGGCGGCCGCCGGACACAGTTGTATCGCGACGGCACGCTCAACCGGCGGGATCCCCTCGTACCCCTTGGCCTGCCCGCAGTCAAGGGTAGCGAGGAGGGAGGAGCCACCAGGTCTGTTTCTGGCACTAAAGGGTGTCGTCCACGACCTGGTAAGCTCCTCATGCACTTCCGGGAAGAATGGAACTGGGGCGGGACGCTGAGAACCCCCCCAGAAACCAATCATCCAACCTAGAAGGTTCGGGACGTGGTGGAGGGTTCCACGCAAGCCCGACCTTTTCGGCGGCCCGGGAAAGCATATCCGTCAACTCGGGGTCCGGTTCAACCACAGCCACTCTCCCAGAGGGAGGTAGTGCAGATGAATCATCATCCTCCGAGGACTGGAACTCCCCCTCCGATGCAGCGATCAACACCTGCCCCGAAGGAGATCGCCGGCCGCCCACGAGAGGGACCAGCGACCTCCTCTGGAAGCACCACCGGCTGCGGCGCTTGTGAGGGTTCAGGGGCCTGCGGAGGTATGCTCGGCGGGTTTGCCCTGAACGTGATCCTCAGGTCACCCCGGCCATCCGTCGAAGTAGGTCTATCCTGGGGGATAGCTCTAGATCGAGGTATGGGGAGGGGGACTCCACCTTCCCGGAGGTAGGTGAGTCTCGACCTAAGCGCCACGATAGTCATGTTCCCACAGTGAGAACATGAACTATCCACAAACGCTGCCTCAGCGTGCTGTACGCCCAGGCACGTGAGACAGCGATTGTTACCGTCAGCGGGCGAGAGGGAACGACCGCATCCACGGTTTGAATGACATCTTGAAAAAGACACAGGGTCAAACCGTGTTGCTCTTTTTGTGAGGAAACGCTCTTTTCAGAAGTGCTGAAGCACCCAGGGAAGACCACGGCAACACACAGGAGATAGTGCAGCCTGTGTTTGCGCTCAATGGAAACGCCCACCGAACCGGCAGGTTGCTGTGAGAACAGCAGTGTTTCTCTCCAATGCAGCAGCGTCCCTCTTCTCTCTCTGTCAATCTCTGAATTAGCTTGATGTCGCAGGAAGCAGTCTGAAACTCTTCATCAACGCCGTTCGGCTCCGAAGTGAATGACGTCAGTGCATTGCTCTCGCTTCCTATTTATACCTGCGGCGTCATCAGACTTCCTATTTATATATATAAATGCTATTAAACCAGGCTGAAGCTCAAATTATTTTAAAGTATTTATTTGAAAAAATATTTTAAAAGGCACTTTTACAAAGATTTATTAAAATCAGAAAGATTGAAGGTGCTACATTTTTGCTTGAGAGAGAGGGTGTGTCTGTCTGTGTGCGTGTGTGTGTGTGTGTGTGTGAGAGAGAGAGAGAGAGAGAGAGAGAGAGAGAGAGAGAGAGAGAGAGAGAGAGAGAGAGAATTTGAATTTTAAATTGCATTTTATTACAATTAATTTTGCACAAGAGAACATATACTACAACTGAGTTCAACTCACCATAAACTACTAAAAATCACAGCATCGTCAATAACTTTACAAAGAAATCTTTTATACACCATCTTTGCTCAAATGCCATTAAATTATTTGTTGCATTATAATAGCGGAAATCAATTAGAATTCTTGACTTCACCAATCTAAAAAAAGCAAAAAAGCATCTGTATCAGTATTTTTTTCCATTTTGTTTTTCCTACTTACATAGATTGCCATTTTTGCTTGACCTAATAAAAAATTTAACAATTAACATTCAAACTTAAAACGATACTCGGTTACTTAACGTAACCTCGGTTCTCTCTAGAAGAGGGAACGAGTATTGCGTAAGTTCCTTACGCTACGGGAAAGTATTCTTTCTTCGAGATTTCTGAAAAACCCAAAATTATCCTTAATTTTGTAACATTGTCAACGCAGTGCGGCAGCCTGGCAGACCATAGCAGGCTATTCCAGCGTGCTATTGGCTGCTCTGCTGGCAACTGCAGCAGCCTATCGGTGAGCCCGCGTGACGTGGCGACCAATGAGGGCGCTTCGCGCCCACCTGGCTTCATTTGCCTACAGGTGGGGCGTGGCCACGTGTATATAAGCAGGGCTCACGGGCTGCATATTCGGTTTTCGTAGTTCTGAAGCATAAAAGCCCGCGGGGCGCACGGCAAGGAACGCAATACTCGTTCCCTCTTCTAGAGAGAACCGAGGTTACGTTAAGTAACCGAGTATCGTTCTCTTACGAGAGGTTCTCTCGTATTGCGTAAGTTCCTTACGCTACGGGAACATATTGTCAACGCCGTGCGCGCCTCGCATACAGCATATGTATCCCAGGGAACCGGGGACCATAACACTGCTCGGGCAGGGTGGCCGGTAAGGAAAACGGGCCACCACATATACAGACACTTCATTCGAACTGACGGGTGGTTACGACGGGTGGTTACAACACCCTGTCCCATGAATGAGGGAACGGCACCTGCCGGTCTCCTTCAAATTCACCACACCTTGTCTCATGAATGAGGGAGCGGCAACGCCGGTCGCCTTCAAATTCACAATATCTTGTTATATGAGTGAGGTAACGGCACCGCCGGTCACCTTCAAACTCACAACAGCTCGTCTCGTAAATGAGGGAACGGCACCGCCGGTCTCCTTCAAATTCACAATGAGCCTAGTACCGAACTTACTACCAGTATGTGAGCTATGTCTGCGCAGAACCACTGGGCAGAACCAACAGCCCTATTGAACTGATAACACTTTCGCCTGTAAGGCAGGAACTTCCAGATTGTAAAATCTCACGAACGTAGACGGGGAGGCCCAGCCTGCCGCCATACAGATATCGTGGATGGAAATCCCTCTGGCCCAAGCCCACGAAGAGGCCATGCCTCTGGTGGAGTGTGCTCTGACACCTAGCGGGCACTGCAGGTGTTTGGAAGCGTATGCAGCTGCAATCGCGTCCACTATCCACCTGGACAGGGTCTGTTTCGAGGAGGCGAGACCTTTAGTGCGCCCGCCAAACGAAACAAATAGCTGCTCAGAACGCCTGAAGGCGGCGGAGCGTGTGACATAAACCCTCAATGCCCTGACAGGGCAGAGGAAATTGCCACCGTCCCCCTCATCGGATGCTGGCAGAGCCGAGAGGGAGATAATCTGCGCCCTGAAGGGAGTGCCGATCGCTTTGGGGACATAACCATGCCTCGGTCTGAGAATGACCTTAGAGTCATTAGGACCGAACTCCATACACGTCGGGCTCACTGAGAGCGCGTGTAGATCCCCCACGCGTTTCACTGAAGCCAGAGCTATCAGAAACGCGGTTTTTAGCGAAAGGAACCTTGGTTCCACAGTCTCGAGCGGTTCAAAGGGATGAGCCTTCAGGGCCTCTAGGACCAAGGCCAGATCCCATATAGGAACCGACGGGGGCCGCGGGGGATTCATCCGTCTGGCTCCTCTGAGGAAACGGATGATGAGCTCGTTCCTTCCTAGCGTGCTACCTAGCGTCGTCTGAGCGAACGCTGCTATAGCCGCCACATACACTTTGAGCGTGGAAGGGGACCTGCCCCGTTCCAAAAGCTCTTGGAGGAAGGAGAGCACCCGCTGGACCCCACATTGCTGTGGGTCCAATCCCTTGGAAACACACCACTCGGTGAACACCGACCACTTAGAACTATATAACCGCCTCGTCGAGGGGGCTCTAGAGTGTGAAATCGTGTTCATAACCCCTTCGGGCAGGTCAACGGGTATCCGTTGGTCACCCATACATGCAGAGACCATCGCTCTGGATGGGGATGCCAAACTGACCCTCCTGCTTGAGAGAGAAGGTCTGCTCTCAGCGGAACTGGCCAGGGGGGTGAGTGCGACAGCTTCACCAGCTCTGGGTACCAAATCTGGTTCTCCCAGCGCGGTGCTATAAGGAGCACCGGACGGCGCGTTTCCCTGATTTTCGCTATGACCTGGGGCAATAGGGAGATCGGCGGGAAAGCATACAGCGGGAGGCTGGGCCAAGTTTGGGACAGCGCATCCTCGCTTTTGGACAGAAACGTCGGGCAGCGGGCGTTCTCTTTTGTTGCAAAGAGGTCGAGCTCCGCTCTGCCGAACAGGCGCCATACCAGCTGGACTGTCTGGGGGTGCAGGGACCATTCTCCTGGGAGAATGAGGCCCCTGGACAGCTTGTCCGGGCCCACATTGAGGTGGCCGGGCACGTGCGCAGCTCTCAGCGAGCGCAGCGAGCTGTGTGCCCACACGAGCAGGCGTTCTGTCAGATTGCCCAGACCTCTGGACCTGACACCGCCCTGCCGGTTCACGTAGGACACCACTGTGGTGTTGTCCGACCGGACTAACACATGGTGTCCTCGTATAAGCGGGAGAAACTGCCTGAGCGCGTTCTCTACCGCTATCATCTCCAAACAGTTTATGTGAAGGAGTTTTTCCTCGCTCGACCAAAGGCCCGAGGCTGATCTGCCCTCGAAAACGGCGCCCCAACCCGTGGTGGAGGCGTCCGTCGAGATGACCTTGCGGTGTGAGATGGCTCCCATCGTCACTCCCCTCTGGTACCAGTCGGCTACTAACCAGGGCTCTAGGGCTGACACGCAGCCCTGAGTCACTCTGATCCTGAAGCCACCGGACGCCCAGGCTCTGTGAGGCACTCGGGCGTTTAACCAGCATTGCAGCGGGCGCATGCGCATTAAGCCCAGCTGGATCACAGCCGCAGCTGAGGCCATACGTCCCAGCATCCTCTGAAAAAGCTTTAGAGGTGCGATTTTGCCCGGCCGGAAGTACGCAGCCATGCGCCGAACTTGGCGCGCGCGATGGGGTGACAGGCGGGCTGACATTGCCACAGTGTCCAGATTCAAACCCAGGAATGAGGTTGATTGCGTGGGCACTAATGAGCTCTTGGTCCAATTGACCATGAGCCCTAGGCTGTCCAGATGGCTGAGCAGCATTGCCCTGTGGGCGAGGAGCTCGGCCTCCGACTGCGCCAGGATGAGCCAATCGTCCAGATAGTTCAATACTCGCATCCCTCGATTTCTCAGAGGAGCGAGGGCCGCGTCCATGCACTTCGTAAATGTACGGGGTGCTAGTGACAGGCCGAACGGAAGGACGGTGTATTGATAAGCCTGGCCGTCGAAGGCGAATCGTAAGAATGGCCTGTGACGCGGCGTTATCTTGATTTGAAAATATGCATCTTTCAAATCTAGGGAGATTAGCCAGTCTCTCGGGCGAATATGCGCGAGGATCTGCTTGGTCGTGAGCATCTTGAACGATCTTTTCATAAGAGCTTTGTTCAGACGCCTCAGATCCAGAATCGGTCTGAGCGACCCATCCCTTTTTGGCACGAGAAAATACCGGCTGTAAAAGCCTGACTTGCTCATAGAATGGGGAACCGGTTCTATAGCCCCTTTGCACAGCAGCGTGGCTATTTCTGCTCGAAGTAGATGTGCTACTTCCTCGCTCACTCTCGTCTCTGTACGCGCACAGAAGCGCGGAGGGCGGCGAGCGAACTGCAGAGTGTAGCCGTGCTTCACTGTTTTCAGCACCCATTCTGATACACCTGGAATGGCTTCCCACGCTCTTGCGTGCGCCACACGGGATAGAACGGCCTCCGGGCTCGAAACGCCGCGCTTCGCGGGTTTGACGGCCTGTATAGGAGGGGCGGGCGCAGTGCGCGCGCTCTCTGTGCTGTGGGCCAGCCGATCGCTCGCGATGGCTGGCCGCCCTACACACTGCATCTCTGCCGCTTCGAGCGGGGAGTGGCTTGTGTGCGGCCCTACACTCATCGCTCCGGCCACCCTGGGCGGGAAACAAATGGTGTGTGGCGCGGCGCGTGGCGCCTGAGGCATAATGTTCGCGAAAATGTGTGAGCGCGTTTGAGCGGGCACAACTCTTACGCGTGGAACATGACCGGTTAAGAGTGGCTGTGTGACAGCGCGTGTGGTGGTTAGTCGTGGACGCAAACAAGCGGACACGTGACCTAACTCTAGCACTCGAGCGGCCGGTGGCCGCTTTATGTGAGTGGGGGACACAGGGTTTATAGTGCTTGTGTGCAGGGGTGAACACAGAAAAGTGGGCACATTTACTGCATTTGAAACACATACGGCGTGAGCCGTGCAACCAGAAATAATGCAACTTTTGTGATTTCTCTGGTTCGCCGTAAAAACGGCGGTTATTGACAGGCGAGAAGGCATTTTTGCCGGCTCGTTGGCTGCGTGAAATCCATCTGCAGCAGCCACAGTGGCGGGGGCTGACAGGAAAGAGAGTTTTGACGGTGGTCCGGCCGCGGCGGGACTTAACCGTCGTTTCTTGCCTCTGGCTAGGAGGACTTTGGAGGCTCGGGCTTCAGCGCGATCCTAGGCCGGGGGCCCCGAGGTGGAGGCGGCTTACCACGGCTGGAAGAGCGCGATCTGGGGCGGCCGCTCGGTCTTCGCTGAGACGAAGGGGGCCGCGCTGGGCGCTGCGCGGAGCTCGTTGCTGGCTGGTCACGAGGACGGCGAGCAGCGGAGCTATTGCTAGCGCCGGGGCGTCGAGGCAGGAAAAGGTTCATGGCCTGCGTCGTTTTCTGCACTTCGGAGAAACGGTCGACGATCCCCTTGACCGCTGGTCCAAAGAGCCCAGACGGGGAGAGCGGGGCATTTAGGAAGGCCGCGCGCTCTGTTTCTCGCATGTCCGCGAGCGTGAGCCAGAGGTGGCGCTCAGCTACCGTGAGGGAGGCCATAGAGCGTCCGAGGGCCTGTGCTGCGGTCTTGGTGGCGCGAAGGGAGAGATCCGTCGCGCTTCGCAAATCCGTGATTAACTCAGCGTCACAGCATTTCTCGTCCAGGTCGCGGAGGAGATTAGCTTGGAGGATTTGCAGCACGGCCATAGAGTGCAGAGCGGACACAGCTTGACCGGAGGCAGCGAAAGCGCGGCCGATCAGCGATGACGTCACTCTGCAGGCCTTAGACGGGAGGGCAGCCTTTGAGCGCCAACCAGAAGGCGGGCAAAGGTGCGCTGCGACCGCCTCTTCCACCGGAGGGATAGCGTTGTAGCCTTTCTCGGCCGCGCCGTCGACTTGTGAGAGCGTCGAAGAAGCCTGAGACGAGACCCTCGCGGAGAATGGCACGTTCCAGGACTTTGCGAGCTCCTCGTGAAGCTCCGGCAGAAAGGGTGCAGTCCTGGAGGTGGGCGCACGGCGGCGACTGTTTAGGAAGCATCCGTCAAGTCGGTTCGGCGCTGCCACCTTGGGCGGGGCCCATTCGAGGCCTAGCTGCTCGACGGCCCGGGTGAGAAGGCGCAAAAGTTCGGCGTCCTCACCCGCTCGAGAGCGTCCGGAGCCCCGGACTGAAGAGGACGCGGAAGACCAGTCCTCGCTGTCGGAAGCCATGATGGAGCAGCTGTCGGCGCGTTCCGCGGCCGCATCCGCCTCATCCCCGGAGGCGGCAACAGAAATGGCGGCCTGGGGTGGGGGCGGGGAAGGCGAGAGTGAAGCGGGCGGGAAAGGTTCCGGCGAGCTTCTCTCGGCGAACTCCGGAATCCGCTGCGAGCGGCGCTTCTTTCTGCGCGGCGTGGCAGGGACTGGAGGAATATCATCATCGAACAGGACGAGTCGAGCCCGCAGGGTCGACATCGTCAGTTCTTCGCACTCTTGGCATCCGCCGGCGAGGAGTGCGGCAGCGGCGTGATCACGGCCCAGGCAGAGAGCGCAGATCACGTGGCGGTCCCCGGAGCTGAGCTGCGCGTGACACGAGCCGCAGGTGGAACGAGACATTTGTATCAACGCTCGGCTCTTTTTGTGAAAAAGTGTGACGCAGCGGCGACAACACTTTTGAGCGTAAAGGATATGGGCTGCCGGATAGCAGAGCAGGCACGGATGGCTGAAGGTGGCGCGATGCTGCCGGCTTCCTCAGGCGCTGTCCTCTGCTTGCTTGTCTGCGCGGTCACGGCGGCGGGTTCCAGATCCAGCGATGCGAAGGGCTTCGCTGAAGAAAAGAAAATCGAATATGCAGCCCGTGAGCCCTGCTTATATACACGTGGCCACGCCCCACCTGTAGGCAAATGAAGCCAGGTGGGCGCGAAGCGCCCTCATTGGTCGCCACGTCACGCGGGCTCACCGATAGGCTGCTGCAGTTGCCAGCAGAGCAGCCAATAGCACGCTGGAATAGCCTGCTATGGTCTGCCAGGCTGCCGCACTGCGTTGACAATGTTACAAAATTAAGGATAATTTTGGGTTTTTCAGAAATCTCGAAGAAAGAATACTTTCCCGTAGCGTAAGGAACTTACGCAATACGAGAGAACCTCTCGTAAGAGAACCACAAATAAAAATCTTGATAGAAAACACTTCATCAAATTGTTTAAATAGATCATGTAAAAAAATAAACAGGTGTCTTAATCTCTTACAATGCATGAAAGTATGAAACACAGTTTCTCTTTCTGGACAAAATGGACATTCATGATTAACTTCAGGATTTATCACAGAAACAAATGCATTTACAGCAAATTTACATTTACATGCAAAATTTTCGATTGCAAGTCACCAGTTTTTTTCAATAATGGTGACTTATAAAGTGCCCCCCATTTAGGTCTTATATTCACACTTAAGTGTAAGACATTACGCCATGGTGTGTCTATTTTCCCATCTAGACTTTTCTTATTGAAAACTTTAACACAACATTTACCAGATGCTTTTTCTTTTCCCAACAACTCTAAATTATTACACTTTACACATTTACAAAAAAACAGTACACATTTCTAAATCAGGTATTAACAACAAGTTCGGAAAGAGATCGTCTTCCTTTGGTTGAATCCACCCTTCTTCAAAGTCTTTTACCAGCTTTAACTCTTCTTTGGTAATGATTTCCTTCCATTTAGACAACATCCGAGTTACTACCCGTGTTGACCTCATCTTCAACTTTTCTTCTATTGCTTTAGATAAATCATGTCCAGTTACACGAGTTAGACGTCCGAGTGTAGTGAATTGAGATTTAATCAGTAAGTCGATCAAAGCAGGAAAAGAACCATTACTAGACACATCCAAGCGTGATCCACAAATCAACGGTTCTTGAAGAGTCCAGTACAAAGAATCCGTTTTCTCACTTCTTGAAATTTTAAACAGTGACCATACTTTAAATAAATTACAATAAAACATTGGTATTTTAGACAAAAACAACTTCTCAATATATATCAAATATCTTTTGAACTGCTTGTGTCAATGAAACGGAAAAAAAATCCACTAGTTTGTATGTGACATCATTGTGTGATTAACACAATGACGTCACATAGGCCCATAAGCAATTATATTACTAAAGTGCCAAAAAATGACTCTAAAGGGTGACACTGAGTCTAGTCTTAATCAGCTCACCTTTTTAAATAAACCATAAGAAACCATAAAGTAACTTACATTTTGGCCCCCTTTTCGAGTCAATTGCTCGATTTTAAACATGCTCTTATCAGCAGCTCATTGGTTCTCCATGGACATGTCCAAGAGCCAGATTTACTAAACAGGGCAAATTAGCGTGAGAGCACAATCCTATAAAAGCACAGGTGGGAGTGGAAAGTTCTGCACGTGATCTACTGATGACGCACAAATTAATGAACACAGATGCAGCCGGATCATTTCCATAATGACCAAGGCATTCGACCAATATCAGCGCAAATTAGCGTCTGGTTTAAGACATTATTAGCCTGGTTAAAACCAGACCATTCTCAGTAGTAACTGAGTTATGGTCTGGCAAAGCTTCATAGACAAATCATTTCCAAAGGGGCGTCACCAACGGGCGTCGCTCAAATACCTCTCGGTGCAATTGGATAGACATAAAACCAATCAGAGCGATGAGGGAGATGACGTATGCAGAGCACAGAGAAACATCTCAGACTCTGGCTGTCTCAATATGCGTTCTTGTCTGTACTTGTGTTCTCAAATAGGAAATGTCCCCGTTTTCCATTTCAGAAATCTGGTCACCTTACCTAAACCACATATTAATGTTTAATATATTATTTTTTTAAATGTAAACGAAAATAGGCAGGGTGTTTTATACTTCGTTCTATTATAAATATATAAGATAATCAATGTAGGCCCAGCTACGCGTTGCCTGAACCACATTCGTGTGGCTATTATGTTTAAGATTTTATTTTTTTTATTTTTTATGAAATGAGGCTGTGGTGTTTTATGACATATTTCGTGCAAACTTCTGACTTGCGTCCGTGACTTGCCAAGTTTGACTCCGGAGAACGAACTCCTGAGGACGGGAGGACACTAGTCCACCTACTCTGCTAATGGACAAGCAGCATTCTTGACAGTATCACTCAGTATATATTTGTATATTTTAGGCTACAATAAAACAAAATATATGATAAAACACCACTCTACCTCTTAATTTTCATTAAAAAAAAAAATATTAAACATATTATAGCCACACAAATTTAGTGCAGGCAATGCATATTATCTTCAATGCATGTTTATAACAAAATGAAATATAAAAAACCCAGCCTCTTTTCGTTTACATTTTAAAAAAACACACAAATGAATGTGTGCATAATATAGGCTATGATTATCACTGTAATAAATGAAATATGACATAAAACACAACCCAGTCTCTTTTTGTTAAATGTCAGTTTATGTGTGATCAATAGCAATTATAAAAGTATAAGTAAAAGGTATAAGAAGCTATATAATAAATAAAGCAATTCAGTCAAACAAAGTCAGCGCTAGGAGACTACAACGGTAAAGTTTAATAGCTTAAAAATATAAAGTTATGAAACTTCACTTTGCCCTCAGACAAAACGATCTGTCAGGGAACAAATTATAGATTAATGAGAGCAAAGATCAGCCGTTAGATCTACACAAGATGAGACGAATCATATCTTATGTTTAACCACTACTGAGACATCAGAGCCAGCGGCACACGGCAGAAGGACTGGCCGAGGAAAAGCGCCTCTCGGTGGGGTTAATGAGCGATTGAGCGCCGCTGATCCACTGGAGCTCACAACTCCGAAAACGGCAGATCAAATTTTCAAAAAGGCGCTCTCTTTATATATAAATCACAGATTTGAGCTTTAAACAACTACATTCTCGCCTGAAAAGGACTTAAAACTATATTTTGTGGGCTACCAGAGGGCTCTTGCTAAGACCCATTCGTTTAGCCACCAAAGGGCCAAGCTGGTATCAGACTTTCGCCGAATCCAGTCGGTAAGACAGCGATAACATCTTTTTTAGATATGAAGGCTTCGAGTGTTGTTCTTTGCTCGGATTTTAACGAAAAGGAAAAGTTTAAATCGCTTTAAACAGACGCGCCAGCTGATTTGAACAAGTGATCTGCTTCAACGTCGCTGCGCTTTCGTCATCGTGTAAAGCCCGCCCCAACGTTTCTGATTGGTGCCACGATTTCGAACTGACTGGAGCGCTGATGAGTTGGCAAAAACCGGCATCATTGGATTATAAACTGTGGGATATTGGCTCATTTCAAGTCGGAGTGACTGTCAGGCATGTACGATGTTTGTAGATCTGTGCTGACTTGAGTCACAAACTGTTTCACACAGTTCAGTCTGATTTGATGAATTGTTCATGGGGTTGACGCTACCTACATCACGGAATCCCCAGCTTCTTTGTCTTCTGTTTGTTTGATCACATGTGAATTGTTTGTCACATATCTGATCACATATTGAGATCTCAGACATCTGGTATCTTGACAAATCTAAGCTTAGTTTGAGACACTGTTGAGATCTCATCTGAAACATGTGTCCCACATGTTATATTCCAGATAAAATATTTTTTAGACTCAATTACCAAATGTCATTGTTTAGAGATTACCAAGGACTTCTAAGAAGAAAGAGACTTAAGTCAACACATCGAAGCGAACCCTATTTGCATAATATATGTTCTTGTTGTGCATTCATCTTTGCTTATTATTCCATTTATTCCAATTTCTGTCTTCTTATATCTTTACATAACTTATATCTTTACATAACTTATATAACTGCATGTTGCTGTTTAATATCCTGATTCACGTGAAGAAATATGAGAAAAGTAAAATTAGTTACGAATGTTTCATGTAGACTTTAAGCAAAAGTCTCCATATGCTCTCCATTTCATTGCTGTTTTGGAGATGTATTTTGTGATATTTTTCATTCCTGTGGGTCCGCTAGTTTCAGCCTGGACTAGGTACAACCCTTTTGGACCACGGACGTTTTTTCCAAAAGTGGATTGGGATACTAAGTGTACCTGTGTCATGCGCTTCAGACCATGCACTCAGATCATTAAAATAGTGCCCGTGGTGTTTTCCACTGGGGTGTAGATGTCATACTTGCCCGTTTGTTGTAAATGCTGCATTGATGTTGTATTGTTGTATTTCTGTGTGCCACTCACTGTGACAGCATTTGTGTCTGTCAATCGTCACATTTGCTGAGCTCCAGTGACCTGTAGAAACACAGCTCACACTAGGCTCACAGTCATTCCTCTTTTTAGAAAATTGCTTCAGAAACACTCTAGCGGGTACATTTTCCAAATATTAAGCAGACTTTTTGTATACCCATGCTCAGTGGGAAAAAAGCCTGCATGGTAACATTTCTGCAAAATGATATTATATCGCTTCTTGTGCTTTTAACAATACTTTGAAAGTGAAATGTCCAGTGAGTGATGATAAATTGTCCAGATTTATTCAAAACAGAATAATGTGAATCTAACAACGTTTTATTATGTTGTTGTATGTATCAATGGCATAAAACTTTTTTTATTTGGCTGACACTAGTGTTCATTTCAGCTGGAAACTGCAATGGTTTGTAAGTATAGATACGTTTATTGCAAAAAAAATTTATAGAGTCGAGATCTAAAAACAACAGAATTTCATAGAGGCTTGAGGCGGACAATCTGAACTTACCCCTTTTTTTCTGTTGCAGTGTTTTTATACAGAGCGATATCAATAACCTCCACTCCCATTTGCAGACATAGCATTTCCTGTATCTATAAATACCTTTATATATAGGCACCCTATGCTATTTTTCTTATGAAGATGCATTGTTATCTTTCAGTGCACACATTTCTTAGTTAATTTTGTTTGATCTTTCACAATTAGTTTGCTAGATTTTATATTAAAATATAATTCCCAAATAGTTCCCATATGAGTTGCATATGTTAAATTCATATTCATCCTCAGATTTATATTTAATTTGATAATAAACAGCAAGCTGTCTTTTAGCAGATGCAACTACATTGTGTAGGTTAAACCTGTAAACAAACACGTTGTTCTACTAAACTAATATTTAATATCCCTTAAACAGACATTTGCACATGTACACACACACACACACACACACACACACACACACACACACACACACACACACACACACACACACACACACACACACACACACACACACACACACACACACACACACACATCTAAATCATTAATTTCTTATAATTAATGATATAAAAATATGCAACTAGTTGTAGCCCATGTATATTCACCTGCGCATTCTATGGTCCATCTGCTTTCTGTTTGACAGTCTGTAAGTGAGAGATATTAAAGAGATGCAGTGATTGCAGGCGCTGAGTAATGCTAAAGCGGATCTGATGAAAGATTCAGCCGTAGCTGCTCTCTTACAAACAAGAAAACCAATATTGCTTTGGATGAATAATTGTAAGACTCCTTAAGGACCATCTACATTTGTAAACTTTTAGACTAGAGGCGGCACAGAGCTCTGGCTCTCCACTCAGACTGCTCAAGTGTGCTCTGACCCGCTGTGTGAGGAAACAGGCAGCAAATTGAGTACTTTCAAGCCATATGTATTTATCAATGCAATATGTTTATTACTTTATTATTTATTGTGACAATAGAATGGCCTAACTGTTTTTTTCCCCTTTCATACTAACAAAGTTCCTTAGCGCAGTTCCTTATTGGTTAATAAAGAGAGACTAAATACATTAAGTATATTTGTGTAATTTAACAAGTGTTGGGGTAACTGTAATCCATTACAGTTACTGAGACAAAATGTGTAATTAAATTACAGTTACTTATGAAAATGTTAATGATTACAAAGGGGATTACATCTGAATATTTTCTGTAAAAAGATAGGATATGTTGAATAATATAAATGTGTTGCTTTGCCTGTTTTTCATGTGCACAATGTCTCCTGCCATTTAAAATGTTTTCCCTTCACACGCATAGTGGTAAAAAGAATAGTAAGCAGATTTTTACTCTCCGAGAGACAAAGGTTGTGGATCCAAACGCAGCTTTATTAAAGGGATTGTTCATCCAAAAATGAAATTTCTGTCATCATTTACTCACCCTTCCAAACCTGTATGAGTTTTTTTGTTCTGCTGAACACAAAAGAAGATAGAGTGAAGAATGTTTGTAACCAAGCAGATAGGGGGGGGGGGGGGGGACTATGGTAGTGAATGGTTGCTCTATCTGCTTTGTTACAAACATTCTTCACTCTATCTTCTTTTGTGTTCAGCAGAACAAAGAAACTCATACAGGTTTGTAACAATTTGAGGGTGAGTAAATGATGACATAATTTTCATTTTTGGGTGAACTATCCCTTTAAGAGGATAATCCACAATCATAGTCAAAAGTACAGGTAAGGTCAAAACACAGGCAGGCAGTCCAAACAAACAAACACAACAAGGCAGGGAACACGGGCAAAGAGTAATCCAGAAACAGGCAAGACATCCAAAAACCAAAATACATGAAACCAGGAAGAACGCTCAGAATTGCAGTGTTACACTAGACAAGAATTTGCCGTGAATGACAGAATGAACATGGCATATATAGGCAAGGTAATGAGGTAAATGAGACACAGGTGTAAACAATGAGTGTTGATGAGTCCAGGAAAAGGATTATGGGTAATTTAATATTTGATGGAATGACAGTCCGGGGTGGAGTCCTGTTTCCAGCAGGTGGCACTTTGACTAAACTGTATATTGCCATGTTGATGTCTTCAGGCCAGGACTCTTATCAAACATGAGAAGATCGGACATTGTATCCCTGACTTAGCTCCCTGTTTCATGGCGAAAGATCAAACTTTGTTTGGCCGCCACGGACACACCCTTCAGCGAAAACTCAAGATCTTCGCAAATTAACATCGCAAAGGCCTTAAAGGGTAACTTCAGGGATTAGCATTAAGCTTTGTATCAGTAGAAACCTGGTAGTATATTTTAATTATCGTACTTTCCCCCCTCATATCCCCCTGAGATTAAATAATTATGCATTTTATTTCTGGAAAAAATCCTCCGATGACGCAAATATCATCATTTTGCGTCATCTGAGGATTTTTTGGACAGAGGCTAAAGACTACAGCCAGTAGAAGGAGCTAGTTCCACATGTTATCAATCCGCCCACAGGGGTGGGATCTCACTCACAGAATGTAAATGCGCACGGCCGCTCGGCTCGGGCATTCATAACGGAGAAGTGCAGAGCAAAGTGAGTGTTTCAACTTTTCAATGATTTCCTATGAAAGTTAAGCTTCCATAGGCATGATCTGAAAACGCGCCAGACTGGACACGCACCATGAATGACTGCCGCGCTTACCTCAGCTCTGCTCAGCTCTTCGTTCTTGTGATGAATGAAATCTGACTCCATGCCTTTCGTTCAGCTCACTCACACTTTATCGAAAAGACACGTTCAGTTTTTAATTGTAGTGTCTATTCTCTAACTGAACTAAATTATTTAATTACTATGAAAATCAAAATGATGTTCGGGGCAGTGCCGCAGTGGGCAAGTGAGAACCAATAGCCATGGCTTTTGGAGTGGCCTCGTAGGGCAGCGAAGCAAGTGCATTCTGGGAGTTGTTGTCTTTCATCCACATGAGAAAAATACATTTTCTGTCTTTTCTCAGTCTAGAAGGCACCAAATTCAAAAATAATTTCACATTTCTACTACATAAATTACACAGTTTAAATACACATTCATCTTTCCAGCAGTGAAGTATCCCTTTAAGATTACACATACCAAATTTGAAGATGATCCGATTAAAACTGTAGGAGTAGTTAATTAAAGTATGAGGCCTGGAAATGGCAAAAATTGCAAAAATCTAGCAGAGAAATTTCAAAATATCTCACTTCCTGTTGGGTTTTCAGGTTTTGCTCGCTGAGACTTTTTTGTAGGTATTGGGCTGTTACATGTGTCTACCGAATATCATTCTTGTATGTGAAAAGTAGCGCGAACGGCACTTAATTGAAATTTTGTAGGTGGCGCTATCGAGTCATTTTGCCACACCTAATTCTGAAACCCATATCAGATGTACATTTTACCACTTCTGACGCATGTGCAAAGTTTCATGAGTTTCCGAGCAGGTTTAGGCAATGTTTAAAAAATGCGATTCATTTCGGAGAAGAATAATAATAGACAGAGCAATTCCAATTGGGTCCTCACACCATCGGTACTCTGGGCCCTAATAAAGATTAAAGATTGGCTATTTCTCCTTCATTTGCCCTGTAGGTTCCTGAGCATTTGTGATTAAAGATTGTTCTTTGAGTTATCTCCTTCATTGTGCACGATTATTACAGCACCCACGCCTGAATTGTTTTGTTTTTTTTTTCTAATTTTTTTTTTACTTTAAAACAAAAGTTGTAATGTTATGAATCATCTGTAAGCTTGGTTGGTTTGGTTCATGGCTCAAAAATATTGATTGATTTTCCTTTTTGAATACCTATAGAGAAAATGAATGTGAAAAATACTTCCAAAAGCAAGGCTGTTGAGAAAGTGTGTGGTCACTTATTGTGGTCTGTTTCTGCAACATGCGTGTGTGTTAGCCAGCCCCTGCTGTCTGCACTGCTCTTTGTTCTTTTCTATACTGCCTTGGATTAACATGTCATTGCTAAATACAGATGTAAATAGGGTCCAAAATGTTTTGTGACCACTTAAACCACAATTAAAGGTCAGAAATCACATGTGATAACATTGGATTTGCAGTGTGTCCTGATACTGCGTGCCTCACCCTTGTGAAAAATAAGTGTGCTTTTCTATTTTAATTTAATTTGAAATGTTAAATATTCCTGTGATCAAAGCTGAATTTTTAGCATCAGTCTTCAGTGTCACATGATCCTTAAGAAATAATTTTAATATGCTGATTTGATACTCAATTATTATCAATGTTATAAACAGTATTTTTTTTGGAGCCTGTGATACTTTTTTCAGGATTCACTGATGAATAAAAGGTAAAAGGATTTTATCTGTTCAATTAATTTATTTATTCAAAAATATAAATCTTTTCTAATAATATAAATCTTTACTGACACTTTTTATCAGTTTAGCACATTTAATTAATTTAATTAACACATTTAATTAATTTCTTTCAAAAATGTCTAAGAGAGGTTGAGGTAAACACAATATTCTTGTTTTCTGTTTGAGTTAAGATTATTTTGCTTACCCCATTGGCAGATTATTTATCTTATTTTAAGCAAAAACTCAATTCAAAGTATACTTTTTTCACAAGGGCTAGACAACAGTGAAGGACTGAAAGCTCACCTGTGTATGAACCCCGGTTGTATTATGTGCAGCTTTAAAAGAAAGCCCACTTGAAAAGCCCAAACATTAGTTCAGGCAACATCTTCAGAATGTCTGATTTCACTCCGGTCGTGTGGAACAAACACACTCTGTTCATCTATGAGCACATTACATCATGTTACCTGTATTTTCAGCCCCTTTGCATGAGTTTGCATGAGGTTAAATGAGTTGCTTTGGACCCAGTTACTTGTTTTATGCAAGAGACCACCTCACTTACAGAGGTGACATTTAAAGAAGATTTGCAGACCAGGATCTAAAAAAAGCCTTACCTATGCCTGAGGATTTGCATAAATCAACTGAGCATTGGTTAAGAAAAAGGTCTTTCCATTATTGTCTATTAAACCCATGGGTGTTAAAGTTAAAGGCATTCGCATTTTGACATTTCAGATCGAAATAAGATCAAAAACCTCCGGAAATTATTTTTAACGGAGCCCAACCTGCATACGATTGTGATGCGTTTATTGCTCTTTTCCCATTTTCTGTAGATGAAAGATGTGGGTGGGTGAAACCATCTCAGAATTCATAATGAAATATCAGAAGCCAGTTTAGCAGCAGGTCTGCGGCGTCTTACACATTCTCTGCTGAAGCATCTGCTCAGAAACACCAGAGGCTTTGGGTTTGGCAGCTCCAGTATCCCTGGAGGACCATCCCAGAGAAACTCTCCCAACTGACAAATGATCTCCTGCTGAGAGGAGGAGGTGCAATCCTCACCAGAGTCCTGGTAGTTGATGTAACGGGTGGAGTAATATTTATGTTGTCATTTGTGGTGTGGGTCGGGAATCAATAGGCACGGGCAGACTGCGGATCCAATAGCCAAGTCTATTTAGACTCAATTCAACACCCCAGCTGCTTTCAAACAGTCCTGTGCTCTTTGCTCGTTTCTGTATATAATCTATTCTCAATTTGAATAAAAGTTTCATGCTGCTAATAGGACCAATGGCCACGTTTACACTGCAGAGTTTCAGGAGAGACAACCGCATTAAAATTCAGAGTGAATCCGCTAAAATATAATATAATATTAAATGAAAATATAGGCTCATGTGGATATTATGTTCTTTTAACCCTTGTGCTGTGTTGAAAACATCTCGGTTACGTATGTAACCCTCTTTCCCTGAAGAAGGGAACAGAGACATTACGTCGACGGCACTGACGTATTGGGATCCCAATACTTTGATGATGTCGACGTAGCAAAGGGAACCCAATAACACTTGTGGTGTTCCCTGTCAAATTGAGTGAAAAAAGCATTATTTTGGATAATTTTGTCCAAATTAAATCAAATATGCAAAAATGTCACTGTTTTTCACATTAGTGTGCTTTAATGTTAAACCAAGAAATTTGTTTTGAAATGGTTTTATTTTGTACAATATTTTGTACAAAATTGCACAAAGGTCAAAAACTACCTGATTTTCGACTCCCTGAGGACTCCCCCAAATTTCCTGAAAAGAAGGTTGTTCTCTGATCAACGAGGCCTACGATCAATCAGTTTCAAAAATAAATACAAAACCTGTCCTAATTTAAAGAAAACAAGTTGCCAAAACGACTGAATCCAATATTTGTTTTTGTAGGCCGGTCATTTTTGACCGTGAACACCACAAGTGTGACTTTGTGCCGTTTTGTACAAAATAAAAGCATTTCAAAACAAATGTCCTGGTTAACATGACAACATGAGGGTTAATTTATGGAGACCTCTAAGCATCAGTATGTAGCCTATTTATTCACATTTGTTCAAAATAGCCTGTATGGGCAAATTGTCCACATATAGGCATTTAGGTTTTATACTCGACAGATGCATGTTCACATATTTTTTTTCTGTTAATTACCACCATGTTGGACTGCGTGTCTATTTTTGAAGACATCCATCCATCCATCCATCCATCCATCTATCATCTTCCGCTTATCCGGCGGCTGGGTCACAGGGGTAACAGTCTAAGCAGAGATGCCCAGACTTCCCTCTCCCTAGCCACTTCCTCCAGCTCTTCCGGGGCACCCCGAGGCGTTCTCAGGCCACCGGGAGACATAATCCCTCCAGCGTGTCCTGACCCCAAGATACCTGAACTCCTCCACTTGAGGCAGGAACTCTCCACCAACCCGAAGTGGGCAATCCACCCTTTTCCGACTGAGAGCCATGGCCTCGGACTTGGAGGTGCAGATTCTCATCCCAGCCGCTTCACACTCGGCTGCAAACCGTCCCCGTGCACGCTGAAGGTCCTGGTTTGAGGAGGCCAACACGACAACATCATCCGCAAAAAGCAGCGACTAAATCGCATGGTCCCCAAACCGGACACTCTCTGGCCCTTGGCTGTGCCTAGAAATTCTGTCCATAAAAATTGTCACAGGTTCTGTTCATTTTTGAAGACATCTACATGCCAATAATAGTTAGTCATAGCGCCACCTGCGGGCAACAGGAAATGTCATGCTTTACACTGTAATTTACTCCCTTTACACATTTAAATATGCCATGAAGTACCAAACATGCTAGAAACACAGTAAATCATGCAACACTTGGCTAAGTGCTATTGTCTGCGACTTAAGACACAAAACAGGAAGTTGTTGTAACTCAGGCATACAATGTTCAATCTGCCCCAGACTTCACATGTTTGAGAAGAGTACTGCCATGAACACATTTACTTGACAATATTCAGTTATAATAATAGCGCCACCAGATTATACTATGAATTCCGTTTTTATGATTGAATTCTGCAATTACGTCCATGTTTTCTGCATTGCGGAAATCATAGCAGGGAAATTTCTCATATACCCCTTTGTTTGAAGTGTGGGCCAGAAAAATCTTTGTTTGAAGGACCCTTACAATCCCTTCACGTGAACGCGCAAAACATAGGGGTAGGGGAAAGTGTAGGGGTAAGGGTTAGAAATTGGATTGGGCCTAAGTTTCGGTATTGTGTACGATTAAGGGATGTAGAATAAGGTCATGCAGAATAAGGCATTACTATGTGCTTTATAAGTACTAATAAATCCAACATCCTAGTAATATTATGCATGCTAATAAGCAACTAGTTCATAATTAAACCCTAAAATAAAGTGTTACTGGTGAAACAGTAAAGGCCACTATACTGTATTGGAAATGTGCAAGAAATCCTACAATTAATGCACAGAATGTACATGAAATATCTGTCACTCAAATATCTATATTGTACCAGCAAGCAAATATGAGTTGTGTTGTTATATGAAATGCAGAGGAATGAACAGTTATATCAGTGTCGATGACTGCCCGCAAACTCTGAAATTAAACTTTCGCCACTGCTTCAGTGTGTCAAAACTTGTTCTTTCTTCACTTTTAGGTCCCTTGGCGTGCCTCCAGGAAGAGGAAGCTGTCCTCTGATTGGCCCGTTACCCTTTGACCTTATCTATACAGACTACCATGGCCTGCAGCAGATGAAGCAGCACATGGGCCTTTCCTTTAGACAGCACAGGTCAGTTTGAGCCTCTGTTCCATAAACGGAGTTGCCTTTCTGTCTTCCTCTGGCTGAGCAGAGATTAATGATGCTGTACTGTGGTAGCATTTGTTTTGCGGGTGTAAAATTATTAACAGAAAAGCTCATTTACTCCTGTCTGCAAACAGCTTTTATTAGGAGTTTCTAAACTTGAATTCTTTTCCACTTTGTATGAAGTTGGACCTTCCAACATTCCATGAGGAATAGAAACGCAGAAGAATTGTATCATGCTATTTAAGATGAAAGGTACATGTGTATTGTTGCACTGTAAACCCTAGCACTCAAAATAATTAATTGGTTTGAGTAGAGCCAACTCAAATTAAACAAATTAGTTCAAACAAATGAACTTTTATGATTATTTAGAACTTTATTTTTCTTTTAAGTTCACAAAACGGACATATTCTAAGTTATCTGAATTGTTTCATTTTTTTTTTTTTTTTTTTAATTTAGACAAACGTCTCGGATACGTATGGTAACTCTCGTTCCCTGAAGGAGGGAACGGAGACGTACGTCGGTTGTACCGACGAATTGGGATCACTTCAGAGAGCCCCTATCAGCTTCAAGATTTAGAGAACGGGCCAATGGGCCATTGGCGTGCAAGATATGCATCTCGCGCTCCACCCCGCGCCGCGTGTATAAATAGGAAGCGAGAGCAACGCACTGACGTTTTTCACTGAGGAGCCGAACTAGTGACTCGGCAATGCAGTGATGGTAAGGAACTGTGGCGACGGGACGTACATCTCCGTTCCCTCCTTCAGGGAACGAGGGTTACCATACGTAACCAAGACGTTCCCTCTTTCAGTCGGTCACTTCAACGTACGTCGGTTGTACCGACGAATTGGTATCCCTTTGGAAAACGCCACAGGTACTACAACTTCCAGCTCGCAGCGAAAGCCCCTCAGAGCCCCCCCGTTCTGATGCGGGCGGGGAAATTCACGCAGGGAGTCACACTGCTGTTCCGCAAGACCCACTCAGCAGACTTATTGGATAACGCTGGGAAAGCGTGCCCGGATGGGCGCTGCGGAAGCCACATCATGCCCGGAGGGAGTTACCATGTGGAGAATACACGTATGGACTGGCCTTGGGCAGTGCAACATATGGAAGTCCCAGGGGTGGCCCCGGCCTGTTGCAGGCGGGGGAATGACACCGTACTGAGATGGCAGAGGAACTCTACCGAGGGAAAGACACGAGCTCGAGGGACACGAGGGAGCTGTACCGTGGAGAATACACATATGGAACCGCCGTAGGGGTCACAACATACGGAACCCAGCCTGACACAAGTTCCACCAATGCATACAAGTGCTAGACCTGGCATCGGACGTTCCGCCACATCCGACTGCCGTGGGTTGCGGAGGACTCAACAGGGTTCGCCAATTCCTGGGGAACTCGACTGGAGAATATAAGCGCACGTATACGTTCAATGGGGAAGGGAGTGGTGGTTCCATGCAAGCCCGACCTTTTCGGCGGCCCGGGAAAGCATAGCCGTCAACTCAGGGTCCGACTCAACCACAGCCACTGGCAGTGCAGCTGAATCATCCTCCTCCGAGGACTGGAACTCCCCCTCCGATGCAGCGATCGACATCTGCTCGTCCGCGGGTGGCCCAAAGGAAATCGCCGGCCGCCCATGGGAGGGACCAGCGACCTCCTCCGGAAGCACCACTGGCTGCGCCGCTTGTGAGGGTTCAGGGGCCTGCGGAGGTATGCTCGGCGGGTTTGCCCTGAACGTGATCCTCAGGTCACCCCGCCATCCGTCGAAGTAGGTCTATCCTGGGGGATAGCTCTAGATCGAGATATGGGGAGGGGGACTCCACCTTCCCGGAGGTAGGCGAGTCTCGACCTAAGCGCCGAGATAGTCATGTTCCCGCAGTGAGAACATGAACTATCCACAAACGCTGCCTCAGCGTGCTGTACGCCCAGGCACGTGAGACAGCGATTGTGACCGTCAGCGGGCAAGAGGGAACGACTGCATCCAGAAACGCACGGGTGGAATGACATCTTGAAAAAGACGCAGTGTCACACCCGTGTTGCTCTTTTTGTGAGGAAACACTCTTTTTGGAAAGTGCTGGAGTAACCAAGGGACAACCGCGGCAACACATAGCAGAATAGTGCAGCCTATGTTTGCACTCACTGAGAAACCACGCCCTCACAAGACCAACAGTGTTGCTGTGAGAACAGCAGTTTGTTAAATTCAGCAGTGGTGAGCGGTCGCGCTGTTGTGTGCCTTAACGCCAGCAGAAGCGTCCTCTTCTCTCTCTCTCTCTCTGTTTAGCTGAAAGCAGCAGTCTGTAGCTCTTCATCAACGCCGTTCGGCTCCGAAGTGAATGACGTCAGTGCGTTGCTCGCACTTCCTATTTATACCCGCGGGGTGGAGCACGAGATGCAAATCTCGCATGCCAATGGCCCATTGGCCCGTTCTCTAAATCTCGAAGCTGATAGGGGCTCTCTGAAGTGATCCCAATTCGTTGGTACAACCGATGTACGTTGAAGTGACCAACTGAAAGGGAAATTAAATTTAACTGAAACTGGGCTAGGATTTCTATTTCCCAGCATGCTTTGTCATGATACTCAAAAGGGAGAGTAAATAACACAATTAAGTGTTATATTGTGTTTTTTTGTGCAAGATTAACGTTAAGTGGGATATTTTTTGCATGCTGGTTTAGATGAGTTTCTGTTATGTCGTTGTTGTTTTTTTGTGTGTTTTTTCGAGTGGAACATGAGGTTAATTTGAGAACAGATATATGTTAAATGTATTATATTTCTGTCCTCATTCAGCAAGTGTTATGCTATGCTAATGCTATCAAAGCATTGTGTAACCAATTAGAATTATTCGGGTTTACAGTGTGTCTCTCCTTGGTCAGCATAAATTTCTTTTTGGTTTCTTATGTTTTTTTACTCTTTATTGACTTGGTCGTGCCAACAGTCTCACTGTGAGTCCTCAGTACTGTACTTTTATGTACTGCACTGTACCTATATACTGTTGCATGAAGAGTTGCCCTTCAATGAGTGGGTTCAATGAATAGAGATGCACTCAGATACATAAAATACTTATGATTGCAGCATAATACTCCAGAAATGTACCTCATAAATAATGGATAATATGTGTCTCTCATCGCTCACACCAAGACAGCCACATGCATAATGTATTAAAATTATTGGAAGATCAATTAGAGGCAATTTCTCATTTGTCAGTTGTAAAATAAAGTATGTCGCTATATTTCACTCTGGGAGAGAAAGAGACTGATTTGTTTTTGTGTAATAAATCAATGTAGCCTATAGGATTCATCCTCATTTTTTATTGCAATGCAATGTTTAAAATCAGTCCAAACATGAAAGCTGGTATTCTTTCCAAATGCCACTAAATAATAAATAATTTAATATACAACTTTTCGAACAATGACAGTTAATAGTTACTCCAAAAGTGAAATTCATCATAAAACATTTTAAACTCTTGTGAAAAGATTTATACATACTTATATTTTAAAAGAATATACTTGTGCAGACTGAATGTAAATGTTGTCAGACAATTAAATTTACATTTATTATAGTTTTAATTTATATTAAGTGCAATTAACTAAATTTTAATGTGATCCACTTAATACATCGTTATATGTAATTTCATAATTGCTTCTTTTGTATTTGGTTATGGTTAAAGAATGTACTAAAATATTTTATGGTAAACTAAAAGATATATTAATATAACTTCTATATTATATCATGAATTTAAATATGTTTGCAATTATACATTTGTACTGATGAAGTCACAATTAATATAAATGCATTTCATATACACTGAACAAAATTTATAAATGCAACACTTTTGTTTTTGCCCCCATTTTTCATGAGCTCAAAGATCTAAGACTTTTTCTATGTACACAAAAGGCCTAATTCTCTCAAATATTGTTCACAAATCTGTCTAAATCTGTGTTAGTGAGCACTTCTCCTTTGCCAAGATAATCCATCCACCTCACAGGTGTGGTTTATCAAGATGCTGATTAGACAGAATGATTATTGCACAGATGTGCCTTAGGCTGGCCACAATAAAAGGCCACTCTAAAATGTGCAGTTTTATCACACAACACAATGCCACAGATGTCGCAAGTTTTGAGGGAGCGTGCAATTGGCATGCTGACAGCAAGAATGTCCACCAGAGCTGTTGCCCATGAATTGAATGTTAATTTCTCTACCATAAGCCGTCTTCAAAGGCTCATGAAAAATGGGGCCAAACACAAAAGTGTGCGTTTATAATTTTTTTCAGTGTATAAATGTATATAAATGTATTTAATGTGATAATTAAGTACTTTACATGAGCTTTAGTATGTTTAAAATAAGTGTTGTTTAAAGCACAACAAAAAATTATTAAACATAATGACCCAAAATGTACTATAAAGCAAAAATAAATAGTGAAACAGGCATTCTTTTATATAGTTTTTTTTTTTTCTTCTTGTTATATTGTATTGAGGAATACTAAGAAGGTTGATGTCTAACTTTAAAAAAATGAATGAGGAGGAGGGTATTGAATGACGCCCCAGGTCACTAAAGACCCGAGGTATCTGTTTAAGGGTTAATTGTGTTAACAAACAGTCATGAAAGTGTACTCTCTTTAAGTTCACGTAAGTGGCCTTTTATTAAATAAATATTATATCATCTGAAAGTACAGCTTTTGGCACTTTTATGATTTGAAGTACACTACAAGTGCAAATTCAATACAATTAAGTGCACTTCTTTTTCATGAGAAGCACTACAGAAACAACATAAAAGTAGTCCATACATTGTGTGAGCTATATTCCAAATCATTTGATGCAGACAATAGCATTTTTTTGTAAGGAACAAACTAAAATTTAAGTAATTATTCACTGTATGAGAAACAAATGAGCATGAAGTCCACTCCCACGAGACATTGCAAATGACGAATTGAGTCAGTCTTCCTACACTCTTACACGTATACACTTTTATTTATCAGAATATGTTGCAATAAACTAGGGCCGTTTTTAGGCATAGGCAAACAAGGCGGTGGCCTAGGGCGCCATCAGTAGGGGGGCGCCAATAAGCGCATATCTGGCACTGATGTTTGTGTGTAAAGGGTGTCACGGCCACCCTAAAAAGTTATTGCCGCCCCCACTAGTTCCCCCACACTATTGGATCAGAGAACTGTCAATCTGACGATTCCTATATGCCATCAGATCAGAGTAGGCTACTGTCAAAAAAAGTTTGCTTTTGGAGCGCTGTCTCAACAACACCATTAGATCAATGAACTTGGTCAATGCTTTGGCAAGGTAACACTTTTTTTTAACCTAAAATAAAGCTAAATTCAAACTAAAGGCCAATTAAAATAACAGGTACAAATCTGTATTTTGTTAGGGCAGTATTTGTGGCAGTCTAGAAATCCCGCTGTGAATGGGCAGATAGCATCAGTGTGTATGTTAGAGGCAAAATATAACTGCACACTTACTTCAGCATTTCATGATTATCAGTTATATTTTGACTCTATAAAGCTTTCTTCTCTTAACTGCACCTCCAAAAGGTTTTTGCGCCAATGCATTGTTAAAAGAATCAGTGTGTTTTGTAATTGTCCCATATAAAACTTAAGCGACCAATTTAAAAATGGTATAATAAAATGTGCATGAATACAACATGAATACATCCTTTATTAAATCATGTTGATGAATGTAACGTATCTTTACGGATGGTGTTGAATGCTGAATCGATTCATTCAGTTCTAATAGCGCTTAACGCAAGCAGTGTCGTACACACAGAGGGCAAAGCATTGCGTTATTTAAAGGGGAAGTTCACGCATCAATGAGTAACAAAAACAACACTGAATCAGTATTTATTCTTATTACTTTCATGTGAAATGTACTAATAACACATAATAATTATGTAGTTATGTCTGAGAATAATTTCTTAGCAACTAGGGACTGCACAAATATAGGCTGTATATTATAGGCCTAGGGCTATACAGGCATCTATTAATTTGAATCCTTATTAACAAATATATACATTTATAATTTGGTATGCATGTATTTGTTAATTAATACCAGTAATACCAAAGTTGCTTTTTAAAATTTGACTGGGGGCACCAATAAGGATTTCGCCTAGGGCGTCAGAATGGCTAGAAACGGCCCTGCAATAAACCTCAAATACATTGTTTTGTGCATCTTTTTCTTTTTCTCAACAATGGTTGTATATTATACCGCCATTACTGATTTGATTGTACCATTTGCAATGCTTCATGGGACGAGTAGTTCATTCTCCTGTGATGAGCTCATAACACAATTTACACAGTCTAGTTTTTTTTCTATGAGATTATATTGTGATTCATCTTGGAGCTGGTTGGTTTCTTTATTGAGTAAGTCAATACAAAGGCTACAAAGAGAACAGAGGCCACTGAAAAAAGTGTGTGGTCACTGTTGCGCTACATTCCCTCATGTCGCCTTTTAGGAAGTGAATTTGTTGGGATCTTAAGCCTTAAACTTGTTTACCCCTCAAAAATCAGAGTAAGACTTAGTTGGGGATGCAGCAGAATCCCTTTACAGAGGCTGTGTATTCCCATCGCTGTGAAGTATGAGGGTATGATTATGAAGTATGAGTATTCAATGTGAATTTAGACTGCAGCACTATAACTGCTGTCTGAGAGCAAGTCAAATCAGGTAGCTAGCTACAACCCACATAATTCCACCCTTAAAGCAATAGTTCACTGTTTCAAACCATAGACCATAAAAAAATATGGACGACGCATCTTCACTACCTTCCACTGAAGAAAAGTGAAGCCGCCAACATCAGAATATGGGGTTGACATCTTGCACAGATTTGGGACAGAGTCTGCACAGTAGTGACCTCGGGACTGGAGTCTGCGCAGTAGAGAGCAGGAAGTAGAGACGCGATATCAAAAGCCCGCCCACACTCTCACAGATGCAGAACAATTCATTATGTTGGTGTGAAATAAACAGTTATGGAAATGTTAAAAATTAAAGCTAAACCTCTAATCTCCTCCCGAAAATCCTGAAAAAAGTATGTTAGTGCCTCAGTGACAAAGCCGTCAATCTCAGCTGTCAATCATGACGCCACACCCCCCATTTTTATAGCATCAAATAACTAACTAAAACCAAACAAAAACGAACACTTGAAATGAAATAATCGTGAAAAAAAAACTGCCTAAAATGACAGATGCCATTTTTTGGAAAAAAATTATTTGAAGGGTAATTTGATTGTTTAGTTTGTCTCGTGTCCATTAGAATACATGGAGGGGCGGGGGTTATGACCTATACTGGGACCAACCACCTGGGGGTGATCAAGACGCTTTGGCTTCAGTTTTCAACACGAGTGCGGCATGCTTGTTTTAAACGGCATAGTTTTCTTTCTTCTTTCAAATGCAAAAAGAGATGTTTAACAGAATGTTGAAGAATGTTTCCATACAATGGCCCTCATTTATCAATCTTGCGTACACCAATTTTCCAGCGTACACCTGGCGTACACCCAAAACCACGGTGACTTTGAGATTTATCAATATGGACGTTGGCGTACGGCACGCTCAAATCCTACACCAGCTCAGGAGGTGGTGTACGCACGTTTTGAGTTAGTGCGAAAATGCGCAGAAAAACAATTCCTAACACCACAAAACGCACTGACAAAGATATGCTATATTATGACCCACTGTAACAACAACAACAACAAATAAAGCCCTATTCGCACGGGATAAGTATTATCTGGGGACCTCGTGTGATTTAGAAATTACTCCCCCACATCTGAATTTTGCGTGGCGCATTCGCACGGGATAAACTGTGATTTTACTCGAATTTACTGACTTATCTCCCGGATATGATGTTACTTGAAAATGTTTTTTCGTTATATAGCTGTATGAAATTATAAACAGTCGTATCGATATCATTTTGATTGTTTTAGTAATACAAATAATTTGTATAGTAACAATATACGACGGAAGATTCAGTTTCAAAGCTAATGTAAAAGTGCCCATTTAAGCGAGTTGTCATTGTACTGTTCTGTTTTTGTGTTTTTCATTAAGACTAATATTAAACACACCATTCAAGCAATTACTCCCAAATTGTGCTCATTCTAAAGTGAAAGTAGTAGTCTATAATCCGCGCGGCCGCACGGGAAGTCATAACGGTGCGCATTATATGCAGCCTAGCGCCATTCTTCGTGAAAGATAAAGATAGAAATGCGCACAGGACTAATATTATCACAGGACCTCGGTGTTCGGCGAAATATGGTAGGTCATTTGCGGGGGAATTTTTACTTTAGGCCTACATATTACAGACATGGCCGATTTGCACGGGATTAAGATCACAGACATTCTCTGCAATTATTACAAATCACCAGAGCTCCCCACATCCCGTGCGAATAGGGAAGTAATTATAAACTTAAGTGTTTATTTTTGTGCAACATGGACTTCAATGTTTAATTTGTGTGACTTTACCAAAGCATTTGATATGTATTCCTCCAGTTGCGAGCCTGTGCGCTTTACCTGACGTTGGTTAGGCCCGGCAGCTGCGCACGGACTGGGACTGAACATAATTCAGACTGACAAAATAATAAAAATGACATTCTTCTTCTTTTAAATAATAATAAAATAAATAATAATAATAACGAAATTCTTCTTCTAAATAACAAGCGTCATTAATAATACAAATCATAATAATAATAAGAATCTAACAAATTGTCATGCAATTATATTAATGTGAATGAATGGTACTCCACATCACATCATCATCACTATTGTACACCCGAATACATGTGATGTGATACGAAATTAAATGCATATTATTTCAAAACACGTGCTGTAAAATAATTAATTGTGATAGGTAATTTCTCATCCAAAAAGCTATTTAAACTGGATTTCCACCGTACACCTTTTTGTGGGCGCCTTTAATCCCACTCTTTAAACTCCCAAATAAAACAATTTAGTTTTTTTTCCACTTCCCTGGTGATGGTCTCGATCTCCACGTCAGAGAAGTTTCGCTTCATTGCCGTCTTCCGAGTGTCCATGGCGTAAAATGAGGGCGTGGGGGAGGCAGAGACTTGAATATATAGGGGCGTGTTATTCTAATGACGATCGTTTTCAGCCACGGCATTTATCAAGGGCAGGTTTTGCGTACGCCTGGATTTCAGAGGTGCGCACAGCTTCATAAATCAGGTGGTGAGAGGAGTGTAAGCATAATCTTACGCCAACATATACGCCCGTTTCTACGCAAGATTGATAAATGAGGGCCATTGAGAGTAAATGGTGTCCAGGGGCTTTAAAGCTTTAAACATTCCATGAATTTATCATAAAAGTAGAAAACATCATAAAACATTTGACTAAAATTTTCTATTCTGCTAAAGCCATACTTTGTTTGAAGAACAGACTAATATTTAAAGGAGCGAATACACTAATTTATCTCCGACTGCTTTCAACACTAGGCAGATTTCACGGAAAATTTTGTAGGTGTTGTTTATACCTGGTATAAAGATGCGTTTGTTTTGGTCAATCAGATCACAAGTAGATGAGGCATACCCATAGCACATACCTGTTACACCTGGTGTTTTTTTTTCTTTTGTCCACTTTCAACCACTTCTGTCCTGATTTCTTTGAGGAGAGGGTCTATGGGCGGGTAAATGTATGTTTTTTTTTTTTTTTCAGATCTTTGTTTACGCATTAGGTCAGTAGGCAGAGAAAATGGGGTCTTTTGTGGCTGTTTGAACACATTGAACCACATGAGTGTCTACACTACGAAAGCAATCCTGTCCAATGTGTTTTCAACTACCTCTGGAAGTGATTGAAAGTGGATAAACTCAAAACGTTTTACACCTTTATTTAGCATTGTCACATCATTCCAGACATGTAAGAATTTAAATCTGCTCATCATTTAAAGCAATCATGTCTCTTCAGAAGACAGATTTAACCTCGTGATTAAAATTGATTACTTTTATAATGTCTTTATGAACTTTTTGAACTGTGTAACGTCTTAGGGTCACATATATTATTAAATTAAATTTAGCTCATAGGGAATAAGGGGTATTAATATTTAGGGATTTATGATTAATCACAACGGGTTATAATTGAATCACAAATCTCCAAAATCACCCAAAAAGGGAATACCTAACAGGTATTTATGCAATACATATATATCTAAATGGTTAACAACAATTTATTGCAATCAACTCTGGATATATATCTATATTAAATAATCACAGAATAGCCTCTAAGGAATTGATTCAGAATTCCTCTACTCCGTTCGGTTTAACGAACGAGCAGTACAATACTTATCAACTTGGACTTCAACCCATTTTCGAGAAGTTTCTCCCTCTGGCCACAAAGGACAAACTTTCCGAGTTATGGTATTAATTAAAGCATTCCATGATACTTATAAGAGCTCGTAGCTTAGATCTGACATTAAAGGGACTCATGTTTTGTGAGCAGCAACAATGACAATTAAAACGTGGATACAATGGTTTTAATAGTGATGGCTACTACAATTACATATGACTACATAAAGGATACATGTATATACAGAATAAAAGAGGGTAAAGAGGGAGGATGAGGAGAGAGGGGAGGAAGAGTGAGGAAGAGGAGAGGGAAGGAGAGTGAAGAAGGGCATAGTTCGGTCACACATTTCCCAATCAAAACCGCGAGAGCCAGCAACGAACAATTATCACCATAATAGGGGTACAATCTCAAACGCATCTAAATTTCGATAGAATTGATACTTGCATGGTTTCTTTGTGTTGGGTAAGCAAGGTGCGTGCGTTTCTCAGTGTTCATGCGCTGAAGCTCTCCCTCCGTTCGGTCCTTCCGGGGTCGGTCCGCGGGAGATTTAACGGCGTGTAGGAGCGGTTGTCTTGGAAGGAAAAGACATCTCGTTCGCGCTAAGAAGATTCGCGCAGTGATGTGCGCGCTCGGATGGAGCGCGCCGGTGTTGCGTCATCTTCAAAGGGGCGATCAGCTTGGCCAGGCGGGCTCGGGCCGAAGCCCCGCGAGCCCCGCTGGCGTGATGGAAGGGAAGTTTTTGTCTCGTCTGAGTCCTAGCAAATTTTTACTGAGCCCCGAGGTGCTTGAGTAACTGTACTTTAAAGTCCACTAACCTCCGCCCACCTCCACTGAGAGGACCAATCCTTGATGTGAATTTGAGGCGGGAAAGTTCCTTTGTTTGGACTTTTATTACTCACTGGAATGTTCTTGCTGGCAACCTCAACGAGTGAGGGTTTGCTCCAAAATGGGAAAGCATAATAACGGTACACGTCATAATTATACTTTTTACATAATTGGCTAAGACAGAGAAAGAGGAACTGATCGACACCAAACATGCTGGTTTAAATGTGAAAATGACAGTGTATCTCTTTTACAGAGCCATTTTGAGCATTTAAGATCAACATCACACACATACAAATATATACTTTGTGGTCAACATACATATAACCCAAGGGTCATCACATATATTTCTGGGATGGTTAAATTAAAGGCTAATATGAAGAGGAATACTTGTGTGTGTGTGTGTGTGTGTGTCTGTGTGTGTGGGTTGAGGTCATTGAAGGTGTGCTAGGGGTCCGGGGGGGTGTGTGTGTGATAGGAATCTATTTGAAGCTCCTCACCAGGCGATAACGGCACGGCCTGCGTTGTCTCTGCTGGTCGTAAGGGTGATAGTGCGGCCATGTGGCCAGCCTCAAATGGCACCACTACACTCATTTATATGCTAATACTAATTCATAGGCAGAGCTGGGTAAAAGCTCTGCATCTCTGGTGTTTCTCGAACGACCCACCACTTTGATCTCACGTCAAGAGCGACTCCAGACGCTACAGTCCCCCTTTGTCATGTGACGACGTCCGGTTGACCTCGTCGAATGACAGTTGTCGTTTTGATCGGATGGTAGTCGAGTGGGATCATGATGGTCGGATGGCAGGTGGATCATGGCGGTCGAGTGGCAGGTGGTTCATGGTGGTCGAGTGGCAGGTGGTTTCTACTTGTTCTCAGCCTTTGGTTCCTCAGGCTGAGAGTCCATCTCGATGAGATTTGGCATTGTCTCTGTCTTGGTACCTCTCTTCCGTGGGTTTCGTTTGGAATCCTAGGGGGAAAGAGGCCGTGTTCTTGGTCACGGACTCTCGCCTCTCGTGGACCCGCTTGACTAGGGTGAAAGCCAGGCCCAGTGTCAGGGTGTGGCCTAAAGCTGTAGCGAGATACAGCGCTGTGTAGGCTGTGGTCTGTGCCTGGCCAACAGGGGAGTTGGTCAGGATGAGCAGCCGGGACAGTTCTTGGAGGGCCGCGTCGATGGGAGTGATGTCAATTGGCTAGGACCCCCCTTTCTCAATCTTTAGTTCCAGTTCTGGATCTAGAGTGAAGTTGTGATTTTTGAAGAAGGATGGGGTTTCCAGCTCTGACCAGTACTCTTCACTTGGGCGGAGGTACAATGCCAGATCATCGAGGTGGAGGATGGCACCCTTTGGTACTTGAATCCACATACTCTGGTTGTTTGTGTCCCCTGGAGTGATGGTCTCTCCACAGCAGATAAGGCAAGCAGTAGCCACGTTCAGGTCTCTGAGCCGGTGCAGCAGGTGTCAAGGCAGCAGGTGCCCTGATGGTGTGTCACCTGTCATCCTGAAGTCCGTTCGTGTGGCCCAGGTTTCTGCTTGTGGTCTCAGGAAGTGGTTAGCGGTCTGTGTGAGCTTGCCTGAGCTGTGTGGGCAAGGAGTTTGAAGCTTGTCCTTTGCAGTAATCATCTGGTGAGTCCTGTTCAGGAGCTATTTTGTTGGTGTCAGCAGCTCCTGAGATGGTCGTGTCCAGCTGTCCTTGTGCAGCCTCCGCTTGACACCTGTGTGTAGGGTTTGGCGGAGGGCGTTGTCATCGACGGCTGTGGGAAATCCTGTGATGTTGGTTGGGCGTGCTGTCTTCCGTGGTTTCGCCCAGCAGCTTGTCTGGTACTTGGTGTTGCCATAGTGACAGTTCTGCATGGGTCCTGTGCTCGGTCTGTCCAGCTGCTCTCATGGTTCAACAGCTGTCTGAGCCATTTCAAGTCTTTGTTTCTGGTTTGAGCCTCAGTCTCCAGCTGTTTGCTGAGGCTCTGAGCATGTGTTTGCTCCTTCTGGTCTCTTTGACCTGCTGCGCAAGGTCGTTTTACCCGCTGTTTATCAGTTCAGTGGTTTAACCCACTAGACCACCCTCTCCGCCTGAGTTTCGATGACCCGGATGTGAGGCATGGCCTCGGCGGGGTGTTGGGTGCCGCTTCTCCTGGGCTGCAAACTGCAGGTTCCTTCAGTGTTGCACTGGAGGAGTGGTTCGCTACGGCAGAGGTAGTGACTGTCTTGGTCAAATTACACATGCACAGGCTTGGGGCCAGGTACAGCTGTGTGTTGCTGTCGTGGTAGGCCACCACATCTGGGGTGTGTATCTTGATCTGGGTATTACCTCGCCAATGCCCAACTTTGACAATGACCTTGAGTTTGTAGGTGTTGTTTGTCAATGTGCTGGTGAGCGGTGTAGGATCTGATAAAGCTAGAGTCTCTTGTTTGATACAGCAGGTGCGGCGGCAGGGTCACCTGCCACCCAGTCACAAGTTCAAAGGTAGACGCACGAGTTGATTCATGCGGGGTGGTTCTGATGTCCATGAGCATCAACAGAAGTTTCACATCCCAGTCTTTCTGGTTGGCAGTCACATACTTTCTCAGCATGCTGACCCCAGTTTGATTGGTTCGTTCGACTTGGTGTCGTTGGGTGCTGGAAGACATTCCACTCGCTTGTAGAATTGGCATACCACCGTGAGGAAGTCCTTGTTGTCCCTCGTCGATCTGGATAGGGCTCCTGTCCAGTTTGTTTGGAGGTTTGACCACGGGACTGTGACTCCTCTGCGTTGCAGTGGCTCTGGGGTTTGGGTTTGCCGGATAGAATTGTCAGCAAACCAGACACTTCTCTGACGTACTCTGACACGACTTTGCTGCATGCCAGGCCAATATGCCACTTGCTTCGGTGTCTTGTGGCTCTGGTACCGTGGTGTCCAGCACATGGTGCGTTGTGGACAAATGTTTAGCGTTCCCCCCTTTTGACACTGTGGCATCACAAGCTCTAGCGCTGTGAGGGCATCAGCGGCATACCACAGAATGTTGACTTTCGCACGCAGCATGTGTTTGCCGTCATGCGGTTGTCTGAGGCTTTTGGTAGCCGTGAAGTCAGACGTCGTGACAGGGTGGTTGGAGGGGTCTGAGAGGTGGTTACTCATAGCTCGTATGGCGGCGTCAGCTGTGTCCTTGATGGAAATTGTGGAGCCAGCGTAAGCGGCTGTAATTTTGGAATCGTCACAGGAATAGTTTGTTTGCTGCGGGTTATCGCAGCCCCATCAAGGGTGGTTGCATGGGTGGGAGGTGACCATAGATTGTTGTGAAGTGTGCCCGTCTTGGTCAGGGAATCAGTTTGGTCATTCAAGTCCTTGTCAAGGCCTGGTTGCCTTGAATGTCCTTTCACCTTTTTCCAGTAGATGGTCATGTTGTATGTGCTTGTGATGTCATCGCACGCTTGGAACAGGTGTTGGCGTTTGACTGCTTTCTTGAAGCCATTTTGTGTCCAACCTGGAAGGTGGCATGTGAAACGGTGTCTGACATAGTTGGAGTGCAAATACATAGTTCTCTGTTGTTGTGGGCCGATGCTGTTTGTCGGGTTATTAGAATGGCTGCCACCTCAGTATATTGTGATGACTGAGGGCCCCACTTGAAGTGCAGTGGAGGGCAAGGCTGGTTTCGGCCATAGTACGCCCGCACCTGTTTTTAGGATGCCCTCTTGGTTTCAAGAGCATCCACCGACGTAGGTGGTGGGCAGTCCTTGACATGCATTCTTTTCGAAGTACCTGGGACAGGTCTGTTGTTGAGGTTCCTCTGTGTCCAGCGTCACCGCTGGTGTGTCATCAGGACATTTTTGGCAGGCAGCTGAGTCATTTCCCAGTGCAGACCTGTGAGTCTGGGCATAACGTGCCTCAACATTGCAGCCCTGAAGGGTCATCAACTATGTGAATTGGTAACGCCGCCATCTCGGATGCGTTGGCTGTTGAAGACGTTACAGGCTGTTGGAATGTCTCTGTAATAACCTTTTGTGCTCCGATGTAGTCGGAGAATCGCAGGAAGGCCCATATGGTGTAAGGTAGAGTCTTTTCATAGTCAGAGTCTCTGCTCTCTGGTGTAAGAAATGTCTTGCTTGCCTGTACACCTGTTCTTTTGTCTTGGTCATGTTTTGGTATGGACCAGCACTAAAGCAGTGTTTGGGGAATCCAACTTTCAAGTGGAACCCCTGTTGTGTGTCAGGGTGAGCGAGACATGGAGCTATGCACAGATGTCGTTTCAGTTCATTCATGGAATTTGCTTGAGCTTTTGTCCAGATGAATGGGCAGTCCTTCTTCAGAAGGGCGTTGTGCTCTTCATGAGAACATCTTCGCAGACGGGGTAGCCCCTCATTCTGGTGTCTGGGCATGCTTGTTCTGGAAGATGTTGAACTCGGCTGGTGAGTTGGCATAGCCGAGTGTGCACCTTGTGAAAGAATGCTGTCGGTTGTAGACTAGGATGTAGACTACGTGGGATGACAGTTCAGTGAGTGGTGTGGCCTCCAGACTGAGTCCAAGTTCCTCACACTCAGGTGAAGTTTGGAAGAAACCCCACGTGCGGGTCAGTGTGTGACCACATCACATGTTGAGCCGAACAGCGACCCCTTTGGTGTAAGCTGGTACTGCAGTATACTGTTCGTTGATTAAAGTACCGACTCCTGGCAAGGTCTGGCCTGACAGGAGGTTTCCGGGTTTGGCAGGAACCACAGGGGGCTGTGATGTCAGTGGGGCTCACACTACCTCATTGGTAAAGTCCACATGAGCCTTGAGGCGAATCAAGGGGTCTGCTTCTATGTAGACATTATGCAGTGGATCTGGAAGGACCAGGAAGTAGTGTGTAGGGCACTGATCGTTCCATTTCAAGTTCAAAGCGCAGGTGCCCTTGGCAGTTACCATGGTTGTTAGGCAGGAGTCAAATGGGCCGCAGGTACGCTTGCTTGCAGATGGAAGGTTGGATGTTACTTCCATGAGGGCTTTGACCAGTGCTAGACTGATGGCTGAGTTGTCTGTAGTTGTCACATCATTCAGCTGGAGGTCGGTCATGACCTCGGGGCAGTGAAAGTCAGAGTCTATGGTGAGTTGAAAAGTGCAGAGTAGCGAACTTGAACTTTGCTCTGGTGCTGGGACATTGTTCTCGCGGCTGGTTGCAAGGTTTCTCGTGACCTCTGTGACCTGACCGTCTGGCTCAGGTGTCTGGGTGGCTGGAGAGGCAGAGGTTCTCGCACTTGAGCCCAAATCTTTAGCTGTTTGAAGTCTAGTAGGGCTCAGAACGATCTAGCAGATCTTTGCCGACGAGAAAGGGGTACGTGTCCATTGGTTGGATGTACACTGGGTGTACCAGACTCATTAGGCCCATCGTTAGCCGGATGGGAGCTATCTGTTCAAGTTGGGTCTCATTTTGGCTGTATGACTGCACATTTGGCTCACTATTTTGGGATTTCAGAGTTCGATTGTTCAGGAAGTGCAGCCGTCAGCTGAGGGGGTTGGGCGACGCTGTCACTTGGTGATGAAGTCTCTGGTTCTGTGGACTGTGGTTGGTGCACAGTGCTTGGGTTTGTTTGGGGCATGCTGTGAGTCGTTCCACCGCTGGCTGTCTGGGCTAGGTGCACTGGCCGATGAGGATCGTCTGGCTGTCGACTGGCATCCCACGTGGTTCCCCCTTTGGGTGGTTAGACAGACGTGGCTTGTCCCAGATTCTTTCAGCATGCTCGGACAGGTGCTTAGGACGGGCACCATGCCGGTTGCGCTGCTCTCTGCTGGCTTGTAACGGTCTTGACGGTTACACAGTCTGTCACTATGTTGTTGCATGGCTCTCCTTGGAGCCAGCTCTGAACAGTGATCAGAGACAGGGCAAATCATTGGGTTACTCACAGTCTTTTCAGAAGCAGTCTTTTTTGGTCGGCAGTCCCGTAGCTGTTGGTCGTCCAACTTTGCAGTCTCCGGTTGCCGGTCGAGGAAATGCTACGCCTCACGGCTGGCCATACCTCGGAGTAGACCTAATTGGTTCCATGTGGTCACGTTAGCCACAGGTTGTAGGTGAAAGTTCATGTCCTGCAGGTAGGTGTCGTGGCTTCCTTCCCTTTTCTGCTGGTGGGGGCTCTTGGCTGCTGGCTGGTGACAACTCGAGCAGTGGGCTTTCGCCCCCCTTTTGAGCTTGGAACTCTTGGCTGGGGGTTTCTTGGCCCACTTGTCAGGGGAAACTGTGTGGTGTGTGTTTCCCCTTGCTGTTCACTATGCAATGTACGTGCATACTTCAGTTCTTTGTTTTGAACAGTCTTTTGTTGAAACAAATCTTGGACCTTGGCATGGGCCGTTTGCAAGTGGGTTTCACGGGCTTTGGCCTTGCTGTGTCTTTCTTTCGGTCCAATCTCAGCTCTTGTTAGGAGAGCTTCACCTCGTTGGAGTTTTCTTGTAGTTCCTCTGCGGATTCTTTCTCCAACTGCTCTCTGCGCGTTGTCTCTACACGAAGTTCTGCCAGGGCATTTTGGAGTCTCTCAACTTTCTCCCGAAGCTGTAGGTCCGTTTCGTCCTCCCTTCCGCGTCGATCCTGGGTCTCAAGGAGTAGCCGATCTATACGACTCTGCGCGTGGTCCTGGTTCCTCCGGGCCTCCTCCGCTAGGAGCTTCAACGCTGCCGTTCTTGGCTCGGGGGCTGCAGGTCACCGTGGCTTTAGGCAGGAACGCAGTCGTCCTGGCGCTCGATCAGGTCTCGACGTGATCCCAGTGGCGGTGGGGCTGGATGAACGGGACACGCTGTTACTGTGGGCAAGAGAAAGACAACACAAAAGAGGCCAATGCAAGTCCGTGTAGGGTTTTAGCGCTATAGCGATTGCGACTTATTCACTTTGTGTGCGCAATTTTAACTAACTGATGCAGACAGTTAGTGGAATCTAGGCCGGGCACCTATTGTCTTGGCTGTGAGTTGCCAGGTGGGGCCGATTTATGTGGGTGAGTATCAGGTTTAAATAATAATTTGACAGTGCGGTCGCCTAGTGGGTCATTTACTGACACTGGCTGTTGGTCGTCAGTCTATTATTCAGCTTTCCTTGATGGCTCTCATAGGTTCTGTCTTTAGGTGAGCTGGAAGACACGAAGCAACAGAACAGTAGAGTAGAAAAGAGCCAAATAACCAAAAATACTTAGAGAGAAGGCATGAAATGAAACAAAAATGAGAACATTAGAAGAGATAGATAGGGAAAGGCTCTAAGCTTAATACCAATGCTAGGGTTTATGACAGGGCCGACGAGGGAGGGGGCGCTGTTGAGCTATAAAGCCTAGGGGAAAGGTATGGCTTAAGCAGGGAGGACGGTGTGGCCAAACACTTAAATGACCAAGAATACGTATATTCTAGGGTTTGCAATAAGTGAATGGGCTTACTCTACTTACTGTGCCTGGGGTGAATCGGGGTTGTTTCAAGTGAGAACCAATGGTGAGGTCAATCTCACCGGCGGTCCCTGGACACTCGACCGCGGTGTTCCCAGATCCTCGTCCCTTGGTACCACGGTGCGCCCACTCAAACAGCGTGTGACTTTTAGCATGACAGGGCAGCACTCAGGTAAGTTTGGTCAACGGCCAGACTGAAGGGTTGAAATTGGGTTTCCTCTGAAATCCCTTTGGAGTCCAAACGGAGAATCAGAGTAATTAACCAAAATGCCCTCATGAGGATCAGTTGGACTCGTTGGCTTCTCCCTGGAGTGCCCGAAATGCTTAGTCTGCTGCGTGCCGCCGCCAATGGTACGGAGACAGAGGTGTCTGCGATTCACGCACGACCGGTGTCAGTTACGCCGACCAGATGACTCCACTCACGGGAACCCAGCCAGAAGACAATCCCAAGTTCACCACAAGCACTGGAGGTACTACCTGTAGATATACAAATGGCTAACAAGGAGAACACAACATCAGCTTAAGCTTAAACTTGTGTAGACCAAATTTACTTCATTCTGTAAAGTAAGTGAGGAAAAGACTATTGATAAATAGTGCTAAAACCTAAAATAATGATGATAATGTTTGTAATTATCGGGGCAACCTTGGAAAAGGAGAAGTAGAATTAATTAAATTAATCTATTCTGAAATGGAGCCAAAGGAGAGAAGAGAGGAAAGCCAACTTATGAGAGTGCCCAGCAGGGGATGGGCTACTGATAAGGTGCTATCACAGGCTGAAAAGAGGAGACTTAATTTAATTTTAGGTTCAAACTTGTTTAAACCGAAATTTAAATAAGTGCAGGGTATCAGAAGGGTATGAAATGGAAGGAAACAATTGATAAAGAAATAAAGCCAAAAGAGAAGATAAGCAAAAATAACTGAAATGGAAACAACAGGAGAAGTCACAATGAAAAGACACTTCACTTTGACAGACTGGAGAGCGGGGAGTAGGGTAACGTCCACAAGGTGGCGTAATGGAGTCCACTCCAGGGAGTGGGGTCAGGTGGGAGTAACCTGAGAGGTGCGGAACACCTAGTAGGCCGCCCTCTTGTGTTGGACAGAGGTATTGCGGCACCTATGTAGGGTGGCTTAAATTTTGAGCGTCAGAACGGGGGAGAAGGGCTTTCACCTCCTAACGCGGTGATTTGACTGCGATCGGTCGCAAGTGAGAAGGGAATCGGTTCTCAAATTCCCTTTTGTGCCAATTTATAGCACACAGAGTGTGTGGTCGGATTTAGTTTACCGCCTACACGCAAATGTAAAACAGAGTATTTTCTCTGCAACGAATTTTAACTGGATCAAGGTTAAAATAAAATACTCCCATTCACACATCAAGCAGATACTGGCCAGCAGTTTTCCTGATTGATTTGTGCAAGGTGTGCGTTTCGGTTAGCTACGCCAAAATTCCACCTAAGGGATCGCTCAGTTGAATAACGTTGGAACACGCAACGGATCAAATCTGGCGATTAAGAAGGCCTTTTACAAAACAAATAAGAGGAACATCGCTCAAATCGTTTTCATCACACTGAACAGAAGATTTCTTCGTTCTGACAGGTGGAAAATCATGATATCATCACGCTGAGAAGATTTCTTCGTTCTTCAGTGGAATTAAATCACGCTGATAGGAGATTTCTACGTCCTATACAGGTGGAATGGATAATATTAAAAATGTTCTGCAAAAGAAGTTTCTTTCTTTTTACAGAGACAGTTTTAATATTATGAACTGCAGTTTATTCTTAAAAATCAACAGTGACTAAAATGTTTGACCAAAATAGACGCTGTGAACATAGGCCTACAACTAACTGAAATCAGCTTTGGGCTTTTCAGTTACATATACGTGAGTTCGCGTTTGCGACTTGTCTCACTCTCTGAAGCGCGCATACAAAATATCAAAATCAATACCAATAATATACACACAAAATTGACATGGTTGCTCACAAAACAAAGTTTAAAATGTTGCTCAATTATTCTCCACCAAAATCTGTAACGTCTTAGGGTCACATATATTATTAAATTAAATTTAGCTCATAGGGAATAAGGGGTATTAATATTTAGGGATTTATGATTAATCACAACGGGTTATAATTGAATCACAAATCTCCAAAATCACCCAAAAAGGGAATACCTAACAGGTATTTATGCAATACATATATATCTAAATGGTTAACAACAATTTATTGCAATCAACTCTGGATATATATCTATATTAAATAATCACAGAATAGCCTCTAAGGAATTGATTCAGAATTCCTCTACTCCGTTCGGTTTAACGAACGAGCAGTACAATACTTATCAACTTGGACTTCAACCCATTTTCGAGAAGTTTCTCCCTCTTGCCACAAAGGACAAACTTTCCGAGTTATGGTATTAATTAAAGCATTCCATGATACTTATAAGAGCTCGTAGCTTAGATCTGACATTAAAGGGACTCATGTTTTGTGAGCAGCAACAATGACAATTAAAACGTGGATACAATGGTTTTAATAGTGATGGCTACTACAATTACATATGACTACATAAAGGATACATGTATATACAGAATAAAAGAGGGTAAAGAGGGAGGATGAGGAGAGAGGGGAGGAAGAGTGAGGAAGAGGAGAGGGAAGGAGAGTGAAGAAGGGCATAGTTCGGTCACACATTTCCCAATCAAAACCGCGAGAGCCAGCAACGAACAATTATCACCATAATAGGGGTACAATCTCAAACGCATCTAAATTTCGATAGAATTGATACTTGCATGGTTTCTTTGTGTTGGGTAAGCAAGGTGCGTGCGTTTCTCAGTGTTCATGCGCTGAAGCTCTCCCTCCGTTCGGTCCTTCCGGGGTCGGTCCGCGGGAGATTTAACGGCGTGTAGGAGCGGTTGTCTTGGAAGGAAAAGACATCTCGTTCGCGCTAAGAAGATTCGCGCAGTGATGTGCGCGCTCGGATGGAGCGCGCCGGTGTTGCGTCATCTTCAAAGGGGCGATCAGCTTGGCCAGGCGGGCTCGGGCCGAAGCCCCGCGAGCCCCGCTGGCGTGATGGAAGGGAAGTTTTTGTCTCGTCTGAGTCCTAGCAAATTTTTACTGAGCCCCGAGGTGCTTGAGTAACTGTACTTTAAAGTCCACTAACCTCCGCCCACCTCCACTGAGAGGACCAATCCTTGATGTGAATTTGAGGCGGGAAAGTTCCTTTGTTTGGACTTTTATTACTCACTGGAATGTTCTTGCTGGCAACCTTTTTTTTTTTTTTGCAGGGTTTGCTCCAAAATGGGAAAGCATAATAACGGTACACGTCATAATTATACTTTTTACATAATTGGCTAAGACAGAGAAAGAGGAACTGATCGACACCAAACATGCTGGTTTAAATGCGAAAATGACAGTGTATCTCTTTTACAGAGCCATTTTGAGCATTTAAGATCAACATCACACACATACAAATATATACTTTGTGGTCAACATACATATAACCCAAGGGTCATCACATATATTTCTGGGATGGTTAAATTAAAGGCTAATATGAAGAGGAATACTTGTGTGTGTGTGTGTGTGTGTCTGTGTGTGTGGGTTGAGGTCATTGAAGGTGTGCTAGGGGTCCGGGGGGGTGTGTGTGTGATAGGAATCTATTTGAAGCTCCTCACCAGGCGATAACGGCACGGCCTGCGTTGTCTCTGCTGGTCGTAAGGGTGATAGTGCGGCCATGTGGCCAGCCTCAAATGGCACCACTACACTCATTTATATGCTAATACTAATTCATAGGCAGAGCTGGGTAAAAGCTCTGCATCTCTGGTGTTTCTCGAACGACCCACCACTTTGATCTCACGTCAAGAGCGACTCCAGACGCTACAACTGCGAAAGGGGTATAATCAACTTTCAATGGAGGAACAGAATGTCTTAGGTTTCAACAAATAATATTTATTTGTGTTCTGAAGATGAACTATACTCATACATGTTTGCAACAACACGAGGGTGAGTAAATGATGACAAGATCTTAATTTTTAGGTGAACTAACCCTTTAACAAAGTGTTTAGTGTATGATGCCCATGTTTTTCTGTAACAATTTACAAAGTCAGCAAATTTTCAGATTTTAGGAGTCGTTTAGTATGATTATGTCTGATAAGTACACTCACCTAAAGGATTATTAGGAACACCATACTAATACTGTGTTTGACCCCCTTTCGCCTTCAGAACTGCCTTAATTCTACGTGGCATTGATTCAACAAGGTGCTGAAAGCATTCTTTAGAAATGTTGGCCCATATTGATAGGATAGCATCTTGCAGTTGATGGAGATTTGTGGGATGCACATCCAGGGCACGAAGCTCCCGTTACACCATATCCCAAAGATGCTCTATTGGGTTGAGATCTGGTGACTGTGGGGGCCATTTTAGTCCAGTGAACTCATTGTCATGTTCAAGAAACCAATTCGAAATGATTTGAGCTTTGTGACATGGTGCATTATCCTGCTGGAAGTAGCCATCAGAGGATGGGTACATGGTGGTCATAAAGGGATGGACATGGTCAGAAACAATGCTCAGGTTGGCCGTGGCATTTAAACGATGCCCGATTGGCACTAAGGGGCCTAAAGTGTGCCAAGAAAACATCCCCCACACCATTACACCACCACCACCAGCCTGCACAGTGGTAACAAGGCATGATGGATCCATGTTCTCATTCTGTTTACGCCAAATTCTGACTCTACCATCTGAATGTCTCAACAGAATTCGAGACTCATCAGACCAGGCAACATTTTTCCAGTCTTCAACTGTCCGATTTTGGTGAGCTTGTGCAAATTGTAGCCTCTTTTTCCTATTTGTAGTGGAGATGAGTGGTACCCGGTGGGGTCTTCTGCTGTTGTAGCCCATCCGCCTCAATGTTGTGCGTGTTGTGGCTTCACAAATGCTTTGCTGCATACCTTGGTTGTAACGAGTAGTTATTTCAGTCAAAGATGCTCTTCTATCAGCTTGAATCAGTCGGCCCATTCTCCTCTGACCTCTAGCATCAACAAGGCATTTTCGCCCACATGACTGCCGCATACTGGATGTTTTTCCCTTTTCACACCATTCTTTGTAAACCCTAGAAATGGTTGTGTGTGAAAATCCCAGTAACTGAGCAGATTGTGACATACTCAGACCGGCCCGTCTGACACCAACAACCATGCCACGCTCAAAATAGCTTAAATCACCTTTCTTTCCCATTCTGGCATTCAGTTTGGAGTTCAGGAGATTGTCTTGACCAGGACCACACGCCTAAATGCATTGAAGCAACTGCCATGTGATTGGTTGATTAGATAATTGCATTAATGAGAAATTGAACAGGTGTTCATAATAATCCTTTAGGTGAGTGTATATCTACTGTATATTTAATCATACACCAATCAGGCATAACATTATATCCTAATATTGTGTTGATCCCCCTTTTGCTGCCAAAACAGCCCTGACTCGTTGAGGCATGGACTCCACTAGATCCCTGAAGCTGTGCTGTGTCATCTGGCACCAAGATGTTAACAGCAGATCCTTTAAGTCCTGTAAGTTGTAAATGTGTCAAAGTAACATCCACATGGATGGCAGGACCCAAGGTTTCCCAGCAGAACATTGCCTAAAGCATCACACTGCCTCCGCCGGCTGGTCCTTCCTTGGACCACTTTTGATAGATACTGACCACTGCAGACTGGGAACACCCCACAAGAGCTGCAGTTTTGGAAAGGCTCTAACCCAGTAGCCATCTAGCCATCACAAATTGGCCTTTGTCAAACTTGCTCAAATCCTTACTCTTGCCCATTTGCCTGCTTCTAACGCATCAAATTTGAGGACAAAATGTTCACTTGCTGCCTAATATATCCCACCCACTAACTGGAGCTGTGATGAAGAGATAATCAGTGTTATTCAATTCACCATCATAATGTTATGCGTGATCTGTATGCCTGATGAGATTTGATAGCTGTAATTGAGGGGGAAATTTAATGGCTTCAGTTTCACTGTGCTCCTCACACAAAGCTATCGTGTGGCCTCAGAAGACTTGAAAATTAAAAGGGCCACAGCGCCAGTCCATTCGATTTGTGCATTACAAGTCAAATGATCTACTGCTGTGATGCTTTTCATTTTGGAGCTTTTCGGCCCTTGGTTACTTTCAGTTTCATTTTGTTGCCTCTAAGAAAAAAAGTAATTCTCTGGTTTGGGAATGAGGCAATTTTATTTTATGGGGAAACAAATATTGTAATGTGGAAATCTTTTTGCTAATGTGTATAATACACAACCCACAGCATTTTGTTCGATGGAATGGGCTGTGCGTGCATAATAGCTGGCAACAGATTTGAGGTTAAAGTGAAAAAACCACTTTTGTTTTTCTGTCTAGGTGCCACATCCGGGTGATCGACACCTTCGGTACGGAGCCAGCGTATAATAATGAGGAGTACGCCACACTGCATGGCTACAGGACCAACTGGGGCTACTGGAACCTCAACTGCAAGCAGTACATGACCATGTTCCGTGAGTCTATGATTCTATGCTTATTATTCAGAGAATGGGTGTAAGCAGGGACAGCGTAGAACAAACTAGCTACCTGCTGTATTAACGATTCCCATCGATATTATACAAAGTCAAGTCAAGACACCTTTATTTATATAGCGCTTTTTACAATATAGATTGTTTCAAAGCAGTTTTACAGTGATAAACAGGAAAAAATAAAGATCAAATGATGCAAACAGAATTCAATTCTGGTGTAAAGCCGCTCTAAAAAAAGACAATAGGATGAGGCTGAAGTCAGTTCAATGTTGAAAATGTCTACATTATGTCCTCATTTAAAATACCATAATTTGAATATACTACTGGGTTTCTACTGATACAAAGCCTAATGCTAAATCCCTGAAGTTACCCTTTAAATACAGATACTTAAGTTTCAAAATGCCCGTGCCCGTCCAAAATTCCACTATGTTTAGCGGTAACAAGCATGTAACAAAATATTTTTTTAATCAAGTAACGCAATTACAATTACTGAAATTTAAAGAGTTTGTTACTCGCATTACTCTCTTTTGTGAAAAATTAAAGCTTGCAGACAAGAAGCTCATTCTCGCTGTAGTATTGTTGCCACCCGTGCCGCCATGTCGTGGAGACGCTGTGTTTTTTGTTGCGAAAGCCAAACTACTTTGTTTGGCATTCCAAAAGAGGCGACAATTAGAAAACAGTGGCTTAGCTTTAGTTACAACACTGTTCCAGAACAGCACAACCCAAATATTCGACTGTGTGCTGCGCATTTTTCAGAGGTCTGTTTCTAGCACCTGGGAGAGCACAGACCGTTTCTACGTCTTTGTTGTTTTTACAATAACAAATGCAAACTTACCAATCTGATACTTTCTGGTCCAGTCACGCTGGCAACGTTGATCGATCATCTTGGTCATCTGCATCATCCCGATCAGATTCGGGCTCAAATTGATAAGGTAGAACCAACATTATCATCTGTCATTGCTTTGGGAGCTGATGTTCCAAATATGGTAAGAAGCGTGACATTTCCGTCAGGTATTCGGGCCAATCACAATGCACTGGATCGCTGGCCAATCAGAGCACAGCGCACTTTTCAGAACGATGAGCTTTGAGAGATGAGCCCATTTTGATGTTTGTTGAGAATCTCTTATCTCTATTTAGCTTTGCCTTATGAGACATGTTTGTTAAACCATTTTGTAAAGCTTTTGTTAAATCACATATTCAATTATATGCAGCACCTCAAGGCACCTTTGTGTTCTCTTTTAATTAGTGTAAATACTGTAGGCCAATCACTTTTATTTCATTGGGCCTAATGTGGTAATAAAAAACACTGTTAAATGACTGAGACAGTTGTTATTTTGTTTCAAGTATTAAAAGGGACTTTTGTACTACTACTTGATTGAAGGCCTATTGCCCTGTTGTGTTGATTACAATAAATAGGTCTAAAAATTATGTTTATTGTGTTTGACTGTTCAGTACTGTTCATATTTACCCACATACAGTGGTCTAAATACTAAATTTTGGTGTCATTTTACAGGAAACCCTTTGAAGTTACATAAACCACTGCTAAAAGTGATAAACATGTAAGTATATGTTGTCTGAGCTTTTTTTTTTTATATATATAAATTCAGTTTTGAAAGTGTGTAACTCAGGCCCTGTGTGCTCTAGCACCCTGCAGACAGTTTGGGCTGTTTCCACTAGATTCCAGAAAATATTGGGGGGCAGGCGGAAATTACATAAAAAAGGTAATATTCCTCCATTCAGATTCATTTGAATAAATCTTGCATACATGATCCAGACAAAAATCTTTTTACCAGTATTTTCTGGAATCTAGTGGAAACAGCCAAAAATGTCTGCAGGGTGCTAGAGCACACAAGGCCTGAGTTATATACTTTCAAAAATGAATTTATAACCAAAAAAATCAAAAAGCGCCTCTTTTTTGGGGGGTTATTACAGCTCATATACTTACATGTTTATCATTTTTAGCAGTGTTTTATGCAACTTCAAAGGGTTTCCTGTAAAATGACACCAAAATGTTGTATTTAGACCACTGTACCATGGCCAAATCCAGGCGGAAATGGTCCCAGAGTAATTTAGTGTAAATAAGTTACTATGTGTAAAACAAATGCCAAAGTTATGCATGTCTCCAGAAAGTAGAGACTCTAAGCTTTCAAAATGGTACCACATATGAGGTCAGAGCTCCTCCACAGACATTAAAAAAATTGACTTAGAATTAAAGATTAATTAAAACTAAAGTTTTTATGAAACGCCTGAACCCTTTAAGGGTACGTTTACACGACTACAATGTTCTAAGTAAAAACGAAAATGTTTTTTTGTGTACATATGAAAATGTTGTCAAAATTATCCCTTTTACTCTGATCTGTGAAAACGAGTAAACATGCTGTATTATTCATGCCAGGCCAGTAGTTGGTGATGTCACTTTGTAAAGAAACACTACGTGCCTATAGACTGAACACATAATACACATGTGCCTGACGTCACTGTTTTCACAAATTCATGTTTTTATAGTATATACAGAGACGATAATGGGATCATTTTCGAAAACGTGCACTTTGAGACCCATTTTGATAGTAGCTTGTAATGCGGCTAACTTGTTCATTAAAACGGGGAGTAGCTTCTCTAATGTATTAACCAGGCTGTATTATAAAAGTCGTTTAGTAATCACAGTGCAAAAAACAAGAACAGGGAGCATGTTTGGGTGAGTGTTTTGTGTGTTGGGTAGCAGATGCATAGGCGCAGAGCATCTGTAAGCAGAGGAAGAGCAGCAGATGTGCTTGGAACTGGAGAGGGTTTGGGTCTGTGCAGCAAATCTAGACAGTCTGAGGCACTGCTTCTCATTTAAATATATTAACAGAACACAGGGTTGGCCGAAATTCAGAATTTAACAATTTGTTCCCTTTCAGTTTGTGAGTGTGAATTTGAATTGAATTGGCCAGATTCCCTACAGGATGATGAACTGGAATTTGTATTGGAATGACAGAAATGCAACAGATAACAAAAATGAATGTTCAGTAAATATCTCTTTACTGTAGTAGAGGGCTTTTTTTCTCAAATGATTAGGCAGGTTATTTTTCTGAGCTGAAAGTTCAATGCAAAAAGTTCAAAACAAACTGACTTTAATTTTGTCATAAAAACATTTCCACCACTGTGTTTATGTGTATACAAATTTAATTAGTATGAGGAAATTAAGTGTTCTTCAACCATAGACCATAAAATTACATTTATCCAATGTAATAAAAAATAGGCAATGAAAATAACATATTTTCTATTATAATTGTTACAATACAGAAGGGAAACGGAGAATTGATGACAGGGGTAAACAGAGTTTATTAACAGAACCAGGTTGTGAGCAGATGAGGTGAGTAACAGAAGAGTAATCCGGTGGAATGGAAATGTCAATGGTGATACTGTACGTCTGGTTTCAGATGACACGGAGAGCAGGACGATAGAGCGATGGAGACAAGGAGCCAGGAGACAGGACGAGGAGACACACTGGAGACTGGGAAAACAGGTAGGTAACACAAGGTGAGTCCGTAGATGCAAGCATAAGCGTGAGCGTGTGCAAACGAGACTGCTTGTGACATGCTTGTGACATTACCCCCCCTTGAGGACCCCGACCCCGTGGTGGTCGACCCCGAGGCGCTGGTCTGTCTGGACGAGATGAGTGAAAGGTCTCAAGTAGGTTTGGGTCTAGGATGTCGTGCCTGGGTACCCATGATCGCTCCTCTGGGCCGTACCCCGAGGTACTGGAGCTGACGACCATGACGCCGGGAGTCCAAGATCTCCTGGACCTGGTATGCCGCGCCATCTTCTAGGAGTAGCGGAGGAGGGGGCTCCGGTGTAACGCCATGCTCTGGGGAAACAGAAACAGAGGGGTGATGTGGTTTCAGGAGTGACACATGGAATGTGGGGTGAATCCGGTACTCAGGTGGGAGTTGGAGTTTATACGTGACAGGGTTGATCTGCTGCAGGATGGTGATGGGAAATCTGGGACTCAACTTCTTGCACTGCAGACGCAGTCTGATTTCCCGGGTTGACAGCCAGACCTTCTGCCCAAGAAGCTTCTGAGTGGCGAAGGTCGGCTGTCATCCTGCGTCTGCAAAGGGCCCGCTAAAGTTGATGATGGGCCGAGTCCCAGACCCTCTCACTCTCCCGGAACCAGTAATCAACCACAGGACATCGGAGGGTTTCCCTGACCACGGGAAGAGGGTTACATGGGAAGAGGGGAGGTTGATAGCCGAGCACGCACTGAAACGGGGTGAGGCCGGTAGTAGGCTGACTACTGGTTCCAGGAGTCCTGGTGGCCATGACAGAAGGTACGGAGGAAACGGCCAATCTCCTGGATCTTATGTTCTGTCTGCCCGTTCATTTGGGGATGGTATCCAGACGAGAGGCTGACGGTCACACCTAGGAGGGAGAAAAAGGACTTTCCATACCTTGGATATGAACTGGGGACTCCTGTCCGATACTATATCTTTGGGGATATCATAGTAGCAGAAGATGTGATTGAACATTAACTCTGCAGTTTCCAGGGCAGTGGGTAATCCTCATAGTGGGAGGAGGGGGCAGGACTTGGAGAAACAGTCCACCACTACGAGGACGCAGATGCAATTGTCTGAGACTGGGAGATCCGTGATAAAATCCACTCCTAGGTGTGACCAAGGGCGGTTGGGAACGGGCAGAGGATGGAGCTTTCCAGCAGGTAAGTGACATGGACTCTTGGACATGGCACATTCCCTACATCCCTACATGTACCTTCTGACATCTGATGACATCTGGGGCCACCAGAAGCGTTGACGTAGCAGTGAGAGGGTTTCATTGACCCCGGGGTGAACAGTGCCCAGTGATGTGTGGGAGGAGTGGATGAGAGGAGTGCGTTGTGCTCGAGGGATGAACTGCAAGCCCGGAGGACAACCCGGTGGCACGTTGGTGGAGGCACTGGCAGAGGGCAGGGTCTCTTCCGACCAGGAGATAGAACAGATGAATAACTGGGTAGGGATGATGGGCTCAGTCTCCTCTGACCTCTCTTCGGGGCTGTGGATGCAGGAAAGTGTGTCCGCCTTGATGTTCTTGGTGCCAGGACAATAAGAGATGTTAAAGTGAAACCGTGTGAAGAATAGAGCCCATCTAGCTTGGCGTGGATTAAGACGTTTTGCCTCTCAGAGATAACCCAGGTTCTTGTGGTCGGTGAGTACTAGGAAGGGGTGTTTGGCGCCCTCTAACCAGTGCCTCCACTCCTCCAGTGCGCACTTGATGGTGAGGAGTTTGCGGTTCCCAATGTCGTAGTTCACCTCCGCCGGGTTGAGCTTGCGGGAGAAGAAGGCACATGGATGGAGACGACTGGGGTTCCCCTGCTGCTGAGAAAGGACCGCTCCCACTCCGGTGGTGGAGGCGTCCACTTCTACGACGAAGGGCAGTTCAGGATCAGGGTGGACGAGGAGGGGAGCGGTCATGAAGGTGGTCTTGAGGGTCTGGAAGGCTTCAGTGGCAGATGAGGTCCAGGACAGAGACTTGGGCTTGTTGCGTAGGAGACTGGTGAGTGGACTGGCGATGGAACTGTAGAGATGGATGAAACAACGACAGAAGTTGGCAAAGCCGAGGAATCTCTGGAGTTCTTTGACTGTGGAGGGGGTTGGCCAGGACCGGATGGCTTCCATCTTCCCCTCGTCCATCCGGATGCCACTGCGGTCGATGTTATAGCCAAGAAACTGCACTGAGGGCTGATGGAACGAACATTTCTCTGCTTTGAGGTAGAGCTGGAAGCTCCTCAGGCGTTGAAGGACCTCTGCAACATGATGGCGATGTTCGGCCAGGCTCCGGGAGTAGATCAGGATGTTGTCGATGTAGACCAGCACGAACTTGTGGAGACACTCCCGGAGCACCTCATGGATGAAATCCTGGAATACGGATGGTGAGTTCATAGCGTATCACAAGGTATTCGTAGTGGCCGGTGGGTGTGACAAAGGTCTTCCACTCGTCCCCCTCACGTATTTGGATGAGGTTGTACGCGCTGTGGAGGTCCAACTTTATGAACACAGTGGCACCACGGAGATGTTCCAGGGCAGCTGGGATGAGAGGAAGGGGGTACTGGAACTTGATGGTTATGTTGTTGAGTGCTCGGTAGTCTATGCAGGGCCGCAAGCCTCTGTCCTTTGCCACAAAGAAAAAAATTGAAGCAGCAGGGGAAGTAGATGGACGGATGTAACCTTGCTCCAGCGCCTTCTTGATGTAATCCCCCATGGCCTTCTCCTCCGGGAGTTAGAGGGGATAGATCTTTCCTTTGGGCACTGGTTCACCTGGTAGCAGATCGATGGCACAGTCCCATGGCCGATGGGGAGGCAGCTTTGAAGCCCGTTGGGACAGAAGACGTCGCTGAAAGGGGCGTAGCAGGAGGGAACATCCACCGAACGTCTCTCTACAGGACTCTCGATGGACGTAGCTTAGACGAAGAGATCTTGGGGACGAGTTGAGGGACGTACAGGTGGAGATGGGAAGCAGTCCGGGAAACAGCTGTCGCCCCACTTCAGGACCTCTCCTGTCTTCCAGGAGATGACTGGGTTATGCTGCTCTAACCATGGACGCCCTAAGATGATGTCAGCGGTGGATTCCTCCAGAACCAGCAGATGTAGACGCTCCATGTGGAGGATTCCCACTTGCACTCCGATGGGGCCCACGGAGCGACTAACCTGCCTCCGACTGAGGGGTTTCCCGGTTATCGACTGGATCTGGTAGATGGTCGGAGTAACAGTCGTGTGGAGCTTGAGTTGGCGGCAGAGGGTGCCCGAGATGAAGTTCCCGGCTGACCCAGAGTCGAGGAGGGCAGTAACTGGAAGGGAGATACTGGCAGCAGTAAGGTTTACTGTAGTGGTGAGTGGTTTCATCTTATTAAGGGAAGGAATGATAGCACTCACCATAGGACGTGGAGGACGGACTGGGCATTTGGAGATGTAATGCCCAGGAAGACCACAGTACAGACAGAGATTCTGGGTCAGAATTCTCCTGTTTGCATAGCTTCGTGGGCTGGTTCTGGAGGCTGACACCATCTGGTCGGCGGAGGAAAGGAGAGAATGACGACTGGCCCTGGTGTTCTTCGATACACGACTGCATACGAGTGGCGAAGCTGATGGAGAGTTGGATGAATCGTTCAAGCCCGATGGTATCCTCGTATGCAGCGAGATGCAGCCACACCCGAGGATCCAGACCCTGTCGGTAGGTTGTTATCAGGGATTGCTCGTTCCAACCACTGGCAGCAGCGAGGGTGCGGAACTGGAGGGCATACTAATTTACAGTTGATGAACCTTGTTTCAAATGGTAAATTTGCTCACCAATCGACGAATCCCAATACGGTTTTACAAAGACCTCCTTGAAGTGTGCGATGAAACCGGAGAGGGTCTGGATCACAGGACTGTGCGCTTTACCAGATAGCTGCGAAGTGATGAACGCCACCTTGGCGTGATCGTGTGGGTACAAGTGCGGCTGCATCTCCAGGACCAGCTAACATTGAAGCAGGAATCCGTTGCAATCCTCCGCCGAACCAGAGAAGGGTGCCGGTCTGGCCATGGGACTGGTGCACTCGGGGGGCGAAGAAGCAGTGGTGTTGTTTCTGGAAATGCTCGCTGGTGAAGGTGCAGGTGTGCTGGAGGGAAGAGACGAGCTCCTTGAAGGGATCCGGGGTGCTCATCCTGGTGCTGTGCGGTGTTGGTCCGGTCTTCTGTTACAATGCAGAAGGGACACGGAGAACTGATGACAGGGGTAAACAGAGTTTATTAACAGAACCAGGTTGTGAGCAGATGAAGTGAGTAACAGAAGAGTAATCCGGTGGAATGGAAATGTCAATGGTGATACTGTACGTCTGGTTTCAGATGACACGGAGAGCAGGACGATAGAGCGATGGAGAAAAGGAGCCAGGAGACAGGACGAGGAGACTGGGAGTACAGGTAGGTAACACAAGGTGAGTCCGTAGTTGCAAGCATAAGCGTGAGCGTGTGCAAACGAGACCGGACAGTGACTGGGTGAATGCGTGGGGCTTAAGTGCAGGTGGTGTTTGCAGTGATAATGAAGTGCAGGTGCGTGTGATCAGTACTCGGGTGACAGTGAGCGTTGTGTCTGGGAGAGGGTGGAGCCTGGCGTGCTTGTGACAATAATAACATACAGTATATGCTATTTATACTTTATTTTTACAGATACATACTATTTACATTTCAATATTGTTGTATATGAACAGAATGCAATAATAACATAGAGTGTAAATTATTATATTTATTAAAATTATTAAATGGATGCCGCCTTAAAGGGACAATAAAATCCCTCCCTACACCTAACCCTAACCCTACCCAATAAATGGTTTTATTATTATTAAACATTTCGTTAGGCACTTTTTTCCACTTTTAGAACATTTTCTTAATTTTTATATAAAGTAAATGCCATTCCGATGTGATGGGAAAAGAGAGAAGAGCGAGCTCTGCAAAAGGCGGATTTGAACCCGGGTTGATCGCATCAAAACCAAGATCTTAAAGCCTTATGCTCTACTGACTACACCACTGAAAACATTGAAATATGCTTGTGTAGCGTCTGGAGTCTCTCTCTCATGGGATCAAAGTGGTGGGTCGTTCGAGAAACACCAGAGATGCATTTCTTTTCCTCAGCTCTGCCTATAAATTAGTATTAGTATATAAATGAGTTGTAACGGCTCCATCGAGTCTGACCCAAATGGCCGCACTGTCACCTTTTATGACCGGCAGAGGTGTAACGCAGGCCGCACGATGATGGCCCTGTGAGAACTTCATACAGATTCCAATCTGTCTAAGCCACAACTCTCTCTTCCCCCTCCCCATAAAGAGACTGTGACTGATTATCTCACACACACACACACATTCACACATTCCTCACTATGTAACTTGTAATTAAACCCTACCAGAAATATATATGATGACCCTTTTGTTATATGTATGTTGACCACAAAGTATATATTTATGTGTTTGTGTGATATTAATCTTAAATGCTCAAAATGGCTCTGTAAAGGAGATACACTGCCTTTTATGCGTTTAAACCAGAAAGATTCCTCTTTCTTTGTCTTAGTCAGTGGTGCAAAGTATATGATTATGAGATGTACCGTTAGTATGTTTAGCCCTTTTGGAGCGAAACCTTACTCATTCTGGCTGCCAGCAAGAACATTCCATTGAGTAATAAAAGTCAGAACAAAGGGACCCTCTCCTGCCTGAAATTCACACCAACGATTGATCATCTCAGAGAAGATGGGCGTAGGTTAATGGACTTTAAAGGACAGAAACACAAGCACATCTGGGCTCAGTCAACTTGCAAAGATTCCAACGAGACAAACTTTCTTTTCCACCCATCACGTCAGCGCGGCTCGCGGGGCTTCGGCCCCGAGCCCGCGCGGCCCAGCCAAGCTGCTCGTTTCCTTTGAGGATGATGCGCTCCGCGACACGGCCAGCGGCGCACTCCGCAACACGGCCAGCGGCGCGCTCCATCAGAGCTTGCGAATCACTGCGCACGAGGACCCTTCTCAGAGACCATATCCGTAGTTAATTGCAAAAAATTGTTGTTAACTATATATATATATATATATATATATATATATATATATATATATATATATATATATATATATATATATATATATTGCATAAATATCTAGGTTAGGTATTCCCCCTTTTGGGTGATTTTGGAGATTTATGATTCGATTATAACCTGTTGTGATTAATCATAAATCCCTAAATATTAATACCCATAATTCCCTATTAATTTTATTGAGCTAAATTTAATTTAATAATATATGTAACCCTAAGACGCTACACTTGTTATTTTTAAAAATCTTGTTTTTCCCAAACAGGCATTGTTAGGCATAGCTAGTGCGAATAGCACTTGCCAACAAGGCACGCTATTTGTACTTGCCGTAAATAGACACTCCAAAAATATAAAAGTACAAGACTGTGTACTTAACGGCTTTAGTGATAGAAAAAAATACAATCCCATGAAGCATTGTGAACAGCATAATCAAATTAAAAAGGATGGAGAAATACAAAACTACTAATTTACCAATGTTGAATATGTGATTAATTACTCTTTTTTTGCGTTTGGCTTGTTTCAACTCTCTGATTGGTGGAATTTTCTGCACGACATCATGGGTAATGTAGTTCCCTTTCATTCGGTCATGTTACATCGGAACGTTGAACGTGACCGACAAAAAGGTTAAGAGGGGTACATACAGTACGTAACCAAATGTTTTATTTCACCATGAATTCCACTGTTAAACTCAATTATTTAAACTCAATTATATGAGTTGTTTTCTGGGCACTGGAGGTGTTTTGACATGCCCTGACATTTGTGCTTATTTCTGTTACATGTGACATTTTCATGGCTAAAATCTGAGTACACTGTTTTCAGCACAAACTCTGCTACAATAATATGTGAGCAGCATGTATGTAAAAGTTTGTAGTTTTGAGAAAATTACGTCTATGCATGGTTTGTGAAAAAAAAAAAAAAAAAAGTAAGTCACTGAAATAAAGCCATGAAACCCATACTGAATATTTGTTCACAATACTTATGATAACTGGATCACGTGGGCTAGAATTTTTGCTTCAAGACGATGTAAAAATCACTCTAGCCACTCATTCACATACAACAATATACTTTTTTAAAATTTGTAAGACATGTTTTGTGTCAGGAAGGCTTATGCGCGGATGGTGTGAATCATCATGAATATTGATGTTTCACACCTGAGAAAGACCCCTCCCCTAATCCTAATGGCCCTATATTAGCTGAATGACTGTGAGGGAACCAGAACAAAGAATGTGAAGAGATTAAAAGAATGGCTTTTTGAATTGCTTGCATTTATTTACAACACAACATAATGAAGGACAAAATGTGGGACAAAAAGTGGGACAAAAAGAAGGGACACTCAAAATGTTTGTACTGTAACTACCACACTGTGTATGTAATTTTAGTGTCTGCAGTTTAGAGTGTGTATAAAAGGCTCTCAGATATAAACATTTGTTTTGCTCAACCTATTAATGCACAATTGAATCCTAAAAATAATTGTATCATCATAGAAATTAATGTAAATTGTTACACACAAACAAATTAAAGCTTTTGTAGCTTTATACACTACAGTTCAAAAGTTTGGGGTCAGTAAGAATTTGTTTTAAATTAATAGTTTTATTAATAATTAATCATGTTTAAGAAATAGCTTTATTCAGCAAGAATGCATTATTACATGTGTCAAAAGTTACAAAAGCTTTTTATTTCAGTTTAATGCTGTTTTTTTACTTTCTATTCATCAAATAATCCTGAAAAAAATTACATAACTGTTTTCAACATGGATTTCTCATTACAGTTTCACCGTGAATGTCATAAGGATGTGTTTGCAATTTAATCTACAAATGCATACACAAACAGATGTTCCTTCCACGTCTGACGTTGCTAAGCTTTTTCATCTCGCTGCACATGTGCCTGGGAATAACGAGCGGACCGCATGAGCATGACGACGGCGTTGCTCTCTATTTGAACGCGTCTACATTTAAAATAACAAACTTGAGCGTGCAAAAGACGCAACATATGTGAATGGCTTAGTCAGTGGTTACATCAGCATAGCAGTCAATAAACGGGACAGTAATGTATGGAACATTTAGGCCCAATAAACGAGACATCCCGATTGATACGGGACAGATAGCAACCCTACTTTTATATCATGCTGTATTTAATATTATAGAGCATAAAAATATCCCCATGTTGTATGTGTATCTTTATTTAGCATTGAAAGGTTGCCAGCCTATTTCATATTTCAACAGGTTTCCGTTGATTTCACACCTTTTGCTTTTACAGGTTTGCGTTCCTTCACGTGGACGAATTGTGCATGTGGTTGTGGTCACATTAAAGATAATGAGGCTCCGCTGGAGGAACTGTACCTCTTGCTGTTTTCATATGGATTACATAAACAGAGAATATTTGTTAATTAATTTTTTTAGTCTTAATTTAAAAGAACACATTCAAAGATTTATAAAGAGATATCTGTTGTGTCTGTGTGGCAAGTTTTCTCTGAGTTCTGATTATATTTTCACAAGCATTTCAAAATGGACATCACAGGGAGACAGACGGGAGAATGCACATCCTGTTTGTTTTCTTTATTTAGCACAAAGCACAACATTTAGTTTTTATTTTGAGTGTACATAAATAAAAGTTGACACAGCTTTGTAAAGACATATCGGTCATGTCTTTGAGGCAAAAAATTACGGAGTATTTTAAGTTGTTTTACACTGACATGAGGAAAAATCCAGCAAAACGCGCAGGCGTTTCTCGGGTTCAGAGGGTTATAACTGAGTTGAAATAATGCAGGCTGATGTCTTCAACGTAAGCAAATATCATCGATTAACAACCTCGTAGCTCACAGTAAGGCTGTCTTTAAAGACTCATAAGTTATTGTTAAAAAAACATTTCCTATAGAGAAAATTAATAAAGTTTTTACTTACGGAACTCGACTGTTGCGCATTATTTTTTCCCCCAAACCAGTTCAGCGGGAAATCCCACCATTTCATTGACCATGTCAATCACAACTCTTGTGCTCTATTCCTCATCCTGCCTACGACCTCACATTTAGGAAAACCACTGAAATTTTATGGATATTCTCAAACCAATGAATGAATTCTTGTACAGGATTTTATTTATGAAATTAGTATTACACTGTTTTTCTGTTGTTGTTTCCCCAGCACACACTCCTGATAACTCCTTCATGGGTTTTGTGACCGAGGAACTAAACCAGACGGAAAGACTCAAAATACAGAGAGACAAAGTCAACAACATGGCTGTGGTTTACGGCAAAGAAGCCAGTATGTGGAAGGTAAGATTATGTGCATCCAACAATAGCAAGTCAAAGCAAAGGTTTTCCAGATGGTTAGCAGAAACAGCAGAATTAGCAGAATTCTGACAAATTTCTACCGTCACGCAGTATAGCGCCAGACCGCTAGCCTTGCTCAGCATTTGAAAACAGTGCTGTAGACTTGCTTTCAGTCTGTGTAACTGTCAGAACATACAGAGATTGATTGCCTGGCTCCTATCATGGCTTGTTGGGCACAGTGATTGCGCTAAAGTGGTGTTTGGATGTGCTGACAGCAAATAACATCAGGCTGCTTTAACACGCTTCAAAGCAGGATGAAAGCAAACGTTCTGCAGCATCAAGAGAGACAGGCGGTGAACATCGCCAGAGGAAACTTCGCCTACCCGTCCGCCAACAAAATAAATAAATAAATAAACAAATAAAATCTTGACAAGTAGCAGACTTTAATCAGAAAGTGTGTTCGAACCGCTGGGCATTTGGGAGCAGAGATGGGTTTTGATGAGAGCAAAATGCACCCCCAGGAGCCGTGAAAAGCTCAGAGTCTTTAAAAAAATGAAGTCTCCACATTTAACCTGAATGTTTTTTTCTACCAGCTTTAATGCTGCGTTCTTCAGCGCTGTGTTATTGTGTCTCTCTGCCTCTGTGCTGCTTGAGGTGTACATTGTCATTTTTGTTTGTTTGACAGGTTGCCATTTAAAAGCTATCTGTGCTGTGGAGTCCCTAAACACTGACAGTTCCCTCCAGGCCAAATAGCAGCCCACTCGCTTTCATTGTGCATGTGTCACTCAGCCCAAAACCACAACTGTACGCTTAGAGATTGTAAAGACTCTCATCTCCTCTTGTCCTCTGTTCACCCCCTCCCCCCTTCTAATTTATTTTTCGGTCTCTTGACAACCGTCTTGGGCTACTTGCAGCTCTGAGAGCGTGACAATCGTCTCATCAATTAATAGATGAGCAGGTTTCCCACAGTCATGGAGAACCTGGAAGTACCATGGAGTTATTGTGAATGCTCTTCTGCTCACTAAGGATGGATTTATTTGATCAAAAATACAGTCAAAATATTGTAATATGTTATATATGTTAATTAATGTTATTACAGGTTAATATAACAGTATTTATTTGAATATATTTTAAAATGTAACTTATTCCTGTGATCAAAGCTGCATCATTACTCCACTCTTCAGTGTCACATGATCCTTCAGAAATCATTCTAATATGATGCTTTTCTGCTCAATAAACATTTTTGTTTATTATCAATGTTGAAAACATTTGCGCTGCTTGATAATTTTTTTTAAGATCAATTAATATAAATGTTAAAAAAGCTGCATTTAGTTGAAATAGAAATATTTTGTAACATTACAAATGCATTTACACTCACTTTTGATCAATTGAATGTGTCCTTGGTGAATAAAAGTATTAATTTCTTAAAAAAATTAACTAAAAGATCATACTGACCCTAAACTTTTAAACAGTGGTTCTCTATATTCTATGTTGGTAGAAGCCAAATTGATGTGTGTGTAATGGTGTGTGACACTTGCATGCATGAATTATGATAATCTCAGTCAGGATTTTTCATCCTATGTGTTTTTATTGCTTTTAAGGCACGAACAACAAGAATTGAATTTTTTTTTTCACACATTTTTCAAAGATATTTTTTTAGATAAATACACACAGCAATATTGTGTGTATTTAACAAACCAATGAATACAATTATATAAAATCATGTGAAAACTATAATATATATATATATATATATATATATATATATATATATATATATATATATATATATATATACATACTAAGGGTGTAACACAAAACTGACGCTTCGGTACATACCTCGGTTTTGAAGTCACGGTTCTTAAACTAACAGCTGTGGACAATGAATGACTGCCTGAGGTAAATATGATGCTACGTGACATTGTTTACAGGCTGTTTTATTGTCTTTCCACCATTGAAACACTGATTGAGCGATTACACAACATATGATACATTTCAGTAAATTGTAATGTGTCCTCAACATACCTTAAGAGATGTTATTTTATGTTTATTCTATAGGAAGAGATGACCGCGTTCACTCACACTGCGCGTTGCCGCTTGAAGTTGAACTAACGCGTCTATACAACGCCTATACAGTCACTTCACATTAAAGAGCGTCAAAACATTACGTAATCAGATTATTTTTTGATGTAAGGAGTAAAGTAACACGTTACAAGTAATCTGCGTTATGTAATCAGGTTACTTTTTGATGTTACAAGTAATTAATTAAAAGTAACATGCGTTACATAATCAGATTACAAGTAACATGCATTATGTAATCAGATTACTTTTTGATGTTATGAGTAAAGAAACACATTACAAGTAACATGCATTACACAATCAGATTACTTTTTTGAAGTTATGAGTAGAATTTCCTCCCAATCTAAAAACAATACTTGGAAGATATTGCTTGATGCTACAACCTTTTTTTCACTTTTTTATTTATGACTGTCCATTGGCCATCTTGGTTTGGAGGGGAAAAAAATCGTCAAATAACGGCTTGCCACTTGATGGCAGTGTATAGGATGATGCACTAGGTCCACTGTAGAAGTTGATGTGCAACTATGCCATCAAAACCCATAAAGAAAATGCTTTTTGAATAGCTGTCCACTGTAGTGGCCACTTTTTTTATGACACATGCAATGTTGTTACATGACAGTGAGCCTAAAATCAAAGTGATGCATCACAAAATGCATTTTAGCATTTAATTATTAGGTTTTGTTTGCACATCCTGATTTTACTGAGTTAGACATGTACCTAGATCAGCATATTTTGTTGATCCTGGAACAATATTCCTGTCTGAAAATGTTATTCTAACCACTCAAGTTTTAGAATTTGAGGAATCAACAGTGTGGCATGTTACACGTTGAAGTTTAATAAGTAAGACTATTGTTTTGAATAACTTAAGAAGCACCACTAATGAGCTGTTTTAAATATAGTTTGGGGAGGTAGTTTTACATAAATCATGTAACCATCTACTTTTAAGAGATTAAAATTTTCTTGTCATGGAAAATAACTTTCTTATAGTACTAATGTATTAGAGGATGGAGCAAGATCAGATCGTTTAGTGATTTTTTCTGTAAGCAGTGAACTCAGAATCAGACTTGAAAGTTTATTTAAATATTCTACGGAATGCAAATGAATCTAACACACACACACACACACACACACACACACACACACACACACACACACACACACACACACACACACACACGGATGGAAATGGATGAATGAAAGTGGAAAAGAAACAATGGAAACTTAAGTATGGAATTATAAAAGTGAAAGAGTCAGTCACTCCCTGAATTTGTAATTTAAAGTGGTCGATATCTTATCTTAACACCTCAGTGGAGGCTTGCATTGCCCTAAGTCATATAACAAATGTCTGGATGACTCTAAATAATGACTGAGGTTTCTCAGATAAAATCCTGCTGTATTGAGGCTGACTGGATATATATTGCTCCTTCTTATTCTTCTTCAGGACTGACTGAAATAGTGCCCTTTAAGTTCCACCTTCTGAGGGCGGACTGCCCAATCCAAGAGTGTCTTTTTGAGTGTGAAAAAGGTTTTGTCTTGAGCAACACTGAAAAAAAAAAAGTGGTGTCAGTTCAACTTAGAAAATGTACTTTATGTGTTAACATCTAAAATAAGTGGTTTTGTTGAAATTAAATACATGATTTGAGATTACTGATTATAACTGAATTCAACCAACCTGAAAAAACAAGGTTTTACTGAAGCATAACTGTCAGTAGACTTAACTTGATTTCTCCAGCAAGATAAAATGACTTAATATTTTAACGATCTAAGCGTATGGTCTAAAGCGTAGAGTGCAAGTGCACTTAGGCCAATTTAATTTGTCATTACTGCAAATCTGATTCTGCGCATATTACTAACACACCCTTTAAATAACACAAAAAAATACTGCGCTATTGATTATAGACCAGGTTTTTCTTGGTCAATGGCGCATTTGTTTTCTGTTCCCCAAAATAGCAACGTGCCAACAATGCTCCTAAACACACCTGGTTTTCAGACCAGCACGCCCATGGGCGAACAGTTGGGTGTGAGTGCATTTTCTATTTAAACAACGTGGCGCTGGACATGAAAATGATAACTGTGTCAGGCTGAAACTAGCAAAAAAACACTTGTCGCACCTGCTGTCAAATTGCGCTGGGTGTATGATAGGGTCCAATAAATTTGATATCATTTGTTTTGTTGTTGTTGTTGTTGTTGTTGTTGTTGTCGAAAGTCCTTTTCCATCTTGATGTAAATTACCCTTACTTCATTTAATTGAATACATTTTTACTCACAATTCAATTTGGTTAATTCAAAATAAATCAGTTTTGTCGGGTCGACACAATTTAGTTGGTTTATGTCAAATTAATTTACTCTAGTATGTTTAACTTAACTTTATTACATTATTTATTTCATTTTTGTTGGTCCAACCTAATTTTATAATTAATTTACTGAGGCTTAATTTTCAAATTCATCATTATACTCAATGAACCACTAAGTAAAGACAGGTGTCAGTGCTGACATTAGCACAACACGGAGTAGCACAAGCGCTCTTCAGCATAATGGTAATCGCAGCATATACAGTAACAGATATCCTCTATAACTCAAATGTCCAACATAACTGAACATTAAACATTTACATAAACTACCAACATTTTTCCCTTTACTAAAAAAACATACACGTAAAATAACACTTAATACCTAAATTTACTCTTCTAATGCAGTCCCTTGCAAAGCATGCTGGGAATGACAGATCCTCCACCCAGTTAGTTATGCTATGTCATCAAAATATATTCATGTAGTTTTAACACAAATTAATGAAGTAAACTTCACTTTGAAAAAATATTAGGTTGATTGAACACAATTAAGTTGTGACAGAGGGCCCTATCTTGCACCCAGCGCAATTGACTTTGTACACCGACGCATGTGTCATTCCTATTTTGCACCCGCGCAAAGCGCGCTTTTCCCTCCACAGAAGCACGTCGCTAAACTAGTGAATGAACTTGCGCTCCCTGGGCGGTTCAGCGCAAAAAAAGGAGGCGTGTTCCGGCGCAAACAATCCCTGGTGCTATTTTGCTGTTCCATTAAACAATTGCGCCACTGACCAGAAAAAACCTAGTCTAAAGTCAGTGGCGCGTTGCGCATTGTTCATTATGCTATTTTAAGGGCGCATGCTTGACCATAGCGTGCACAACGCGCATACACTTTGCTCATGTAGAGATGCAACAGTTATTTTTGCAAATCATAAATTGTTACACTAAAAAAATATTAACACATGAGATGACGGAAATCATTGTGGTGTGCCACGAAGATGTGAAAAAATAGGCATAAATCTAGCTTACAAATTATTCAGGCTAATTATTTATTTAACCGACGCTATTTTGGGTGGGTTTCTCCCATCCCCATACAACACAACTTCTCTGTCTTTCACTGCTCTTACAAGAACATCAGTCTCCTCGGCTGTGAACCGCTCCTGGCGTGCGCCTGGTAAATACGCCATAATAATAGCAATCCATAATGGAACTTGCGCACCTGCTTTTAAAGGGAATGTTGGATGACGCTCTGATTGGTTTATTCACGTTACGCCCAAACCACACCTATGAATAATGAAGCTACTTCAGACCAACCCATTTTAGATTTGCGCCGGGCGCAAGAGCCATTTATCCCGCCGGGAAAATAGCAACAGCGCCGAGACCTGCCCACAAAGTTACTTGCGCTTTGCGCTTTGACACTTGCGTTTCAGATCGTTAAAATAGGGCCCAAAATGTTAATTTGTGTTACATTAACTCATTTGAATTAATTGTGACTTACACTGGAACAGGGACAGAAAAAAAACAGAGAGTCTATTTACACCAAGTGCAAAAGCGTGCCTTGTGTTACGTCCCCTTTTTGTCTAGGGGCGGCAGGAGAGTAACATATGTTGTTAAAAAAAGAAAAGAGAACGTATCCCCATGAAGTAAAGCAAAAATGGGAGAGAGTTGGATCTAACAGTAATTATAACAGTAAAAAAAAGAACTCAAAGAAATCAAGATAAGACACTTCAAGCTTCAGGAGGGTGGATTAAAGCCAAAATAACAAACAAAAGAGGTAAACTACCTGGTAGTAAGGGAATCTAACTAACTTACCAAATAAAAGAATCAAATAAACAACAAATATCTTCCCTGACTACCTTACTATCCCAAAAACAGGAGAAAAGCTGGGGTTAGTAAAAACAAAAGTGGCACTCACCTCACTACTCTGTCATCAAGCAACAACAATGGGGTACACCAAGTTTTCTGTCACTACAGTACATGCAGCACAGGCTTTCTTAAAGCAGCATTAAGGCTCAAGTCTGGGAAAGTCTGGGAAAGCAGACAAGCAAGTGCTATTTGCACTAGCTCCGCCTAACAATGCCTAACAAACCGCCTAACAAAACAAACTTTAAAAATAGCAAGCATATTTCAATGTTTTCAGTGGTGTAGTCAGTATAACGTAAGGCTTAAAGATCTTGGTTTTGACTCAATCGACCTGGGTTCGAATCCGCCTTTTGCCGAAGAGCGAGCTCTTCTCCCTTTTCCCATCACATATCACATCGGAAAGGCATTTACTTTCAATAAAAATTCAGAAATTTTTTTAAAAGTGGAAATAAATTGTCTAACGAAATGTTTAATAATAATAAAAGCATTTATTGGGTAGGGTTAAGGTTAGGTGTAGGGAGGGCTTTTATTTCCCTTATTAAGGCGGCATCCATTTAATAATTTTAATAAATATAATCTGTTTAGTACGCACTAAACAGATTATATTTACGCTGTTTAGTACGCATATAATCTTTTGTACGCACTGTTATTATTGCGTCCTCTTAATGTACAACGATACTGAGGTGCAAATAGTATGTTTCTGTCAAAATAAAGTATAAATAGCATCTAATTACTATTTACACATATTGCAAAGAACTGCTACCTTTATATGGTGTAAATAAAATATATCACTATATTCACTTAGTGTGCTATTTAACTTAGTAAATAGCATCTATAGCTATTTGCACTTAGTGTAAATATCATCTATAGCTAAGAAAATTTTCACTTAGTGTAAAAGTTACTTTTTACACTTGGTGCCTTAAAATAAAGTTTTAGAAAAGAGAAGATTAAATTTAGATTCTGAAAACGGCATTGGAATGAATTATGTAAGTCAAGTTACTGACAAATAATCTTTGATTTGTTTTATTTCAATTGATTGATTGTTACATTTATATAACCATGTTTTATGCTCAGTGCTGTTTAACTAACGTTTTTATACAGAGATCGATACGGCGATGTCATTAACGTACCAACGCTTTTCCAAAGACAGACAGAAATCTTTAATGTGAACCTTAACTGCGCTGCATTGATTTTCTGAGTCACTCCGTTGTTTGAAAGAGCACATCATCTGTTACGCTTATTCTTCAATCACACGTTCATTACGGCTTCGAGGAAAAGCAATTTTGGTTCACACAAGAATCATTTGGTCATAAATGTGCAGAAGGTAAACTTTGAACATGTCACTTTGTTTAAGAACTATGCTGTTAAAGCATGCATGAGAGTCGAGGTTCTTTTGCTGCGCAAGGAAAAGGGCCAAATGTGTTTTTATTCTCTAGAGAAGGCGCTTGCCTCCAAAACTCTTAATGGTTTGATATACGAAATTAGGTGTAACACTTGCCTGAGGAGATGGGTGAATTATTAATAGAGTAATGATTTAAATAAGTAAATAATTTATGCTCCTCTTTAACTGCACATCTAAGAGAACTTTCATTATTGTCCAGAGAACATGGTCCTGCTCTTTGTTCTGATGTGAAGATAGCAACAGCAAAAAATAGGGATGTCAAAAATCTGGTCAAGAGGCAGATTGGAAAACAGCCACCTTGTTCACCATGTCTTTTCTTCCTTTGTTATTTTTAATTTGTCAAACCATGTTCCACTCATGCAGTCCGTATACAACGTCCAGAATCAACATTATGCTGCTTTAATATCCAATAGTAAGTAAAACAAAATTAAATCTGACCTTGAGACTGACAGTCAGGCAGTATAAACCAAACAACAATATTCTGAAGAAAAGAGAAATTCAATCACTACTCTTGGGTATAGCATGATTTTAATATGCCACCTAAAAAAGCTTCAAAACTGTAGCCTATGGCTTATTTTAATTACGTGTTTCTCAGTCAAACTCTGACAGCATCAAATCAGTATTAATGTATGAAATGTAATAATCTCTCATGGAGATGATGGTGAAATTGACTCTAGCCTCAAGTAATTAAAGATGTGATCTATAAGATGTAATATTTTCAATATATCTCGCCAGCATATTAAAAGGATGCTGATGTGTTTTGGCATTATTTATGTTATTATGATTTTTTTTCTTCAATCATCCTGTGAGTGTGTACATACCATTTATTTTTTGTAATGTATTGTGCAGTGATTGAGGTCAACACAAATGAAAAAACAAAATGCATATAAAAACAGGGAAATTAAGTGTTGTGCCCTGCTGAGCCCTTTATTGAACAACAACAGGATTGTGAATTATTGCTGTTGGGATGCTGGCTACATCTGATTAGGCTCTTTGCATTTGTCAGAGGCATTGTTCAGAGTCCCCTCTGAACAGAGTGCTCTGTCCATGATGCTGAACTCAAGTCAGTTGCCAAACTTTATAAATGTACAATTTGTATGTATTTTGTGTACTGTTGATGAAGAACAGTTATAAAGCATGCTGGAAAACACTACTCATTTAGAGAAAAGGTGACAGATTTGCGTGATTGAACTATATGTGACCCTGGACCACAAAACCAGTCATAAGTCGCACAGATATATTTGTGGTAATAGCCAACAATACATTGTATATGAGTCAAAATTATCATTAGGATATTAAGTAAAGATCATTTTCCATGCAGGTATTTTGTAAATTTTCTACTGTAAATAAATCAAAATATTTTAAAATATTGCACCCTCAGATTCCAGATTTTCAAATAGTTGTGTCTCGGCCAAATATGGTCCAGTCCTAACAAACCATACATCAATGGAAATCTTATTTAGTCAAAAATCGACCCTTATTTGTGGTCCAGGGTCACATATTTTCCATTATTTTCTGCGGAAGAACAATGATAAAATAAAGAAAATAAATTAAATGCAGTGTGCATAAAATGCACTTCATTATGTTGCATTATGGCCAAAAGTTTTCTGTTTTTAGGAAATTTCCAGATGTATTCATTTTATTCCAAAATCACTCTGTATTTATGACATATTAATTACACTTTCAAAATTCATAGGGATTTTCCAGGAGGACTTGATGACATCAAGAGACACACTAGTCTTTCTATCACTGTTGTCAAACAAGAGTTGTTCTAAGTCATTTTAATCATCTTTACTTTGGGCCCTATCATACACCTGGCGCAATGCGACAGCAGGTGCGACACAAGTGTTTTTTGCTAGTTTCAGCCTGATGCAGTTATCATTTTCATGTCCTGCACCACGTTGTTTAAATAGCAAATGCACTCATCCCCATCTGTTCACCCATGGGCGTGCTGGTCTGAAAACCAGGTGTGTTCAGGCGCATTGTTGGCACGTTTGAGGAACTGAAAATGACTGCACCATTGACCAACAAAAACCTGGTTTAAAGTCAATAACGCAGTATTTTTTTGTGTTTTTTAAACACAAATGTATACACACAACGAGCATACACTGTGCTTATTACACACACAAGGACGCGCAGCAGCACGCAAACATTTTTAAATATTAAAGAGGTCATGAACTGGCTTTTTTTATTTGTTTATATTGTTGTCTGAGGTCAACTTATGACGTTCGCTTGGTTTTTACATTAAAAAACATAATGAATAAGTTATAGGCTATTTTCTACCCTGGTTTTGAGGCTCTCTCAAGAAACACTGGGTGTTGATGGGCGTGCCGCACTGAAGACTTGGAAGTCACCCACGGCTAGGATTGGATAACAGTTTTGCATATTGAATGAGCTTCAGCTCCCCTGTGAGTAGGCTACACAATGAAAGCCTGTGAGAAACGGCAAACGAAATGGGCTCGCAAAATATCTTTATCAAACAAACACAATGATTTATCTCTCATCCACCCGTGATTGATTGGAATGTTATTTTTGTATTACTTGGCCCGATCGTACATGTCCGAGTCTGATCCCGACTCGCAATGAACCAACAACACCACCACCACCACAAATAAAGGATTCTTCAACCTTTGACAGCGTGCTAATGTTCAGTTAGACACATACACATAATCAATAGATATCAAACAATATGTAACACATCACATATAAAAAATATTTTTACTCACAAAAGTGTGGTTTTAGGGGTATAACGGTACACAAAACGTCTCGGTTATGTATGGTAACCCTCGTTCCGGGGGTTGTACCGACAAATTGGGATCACTTCAGAGAGACCCTATCAGCTTCGAGATTTAGAGAACGGGCCAATGGGCCATTGGCGTGCAAGATTTGCATCTCGCGCTGCGCCCCACGCCATGAGTATAAACAGGAAGCGAGAGCAACGCACTGACGTTTTTCACTGAGGAGCCGAACTCGTGACTCGGCCATGCAGTGATGGTAAGGAACTGTGGCGACGGGACGTACGTCTCCGTTCCCTCCTTTAGGGAACGAGGGTTACCATACGTAACCGAGACGTTCCCTTTCAGTCGGTCACGTTTGACGTACGTCGGTTGTACCGACGAATTGGGATCCCCACAGTTACTACCACTTCCAGCGCCCAGCGAGAGCCCCTCAGACCCCATTCTGATGCGGGCGGGGAAATTCACGTAGGGAGAGTCACACTGCTGCTCCGCAAGACCCACTCAGCAGACTTATTGGATAACGCTGGGAAAGCGTGCCCGGAGGGACGGTGCGGAAGCCACATCATGCCCGGAGGGAGTTACCATGTGGAGAATACACTGCCAAGTGGAGAATACACTGCCAAGGCTAGTCCATACACGTATGGACTAGCCTTGGCAGTGCAACATATGGAAGTCCCATGGGTGGCGGGGGAACGACACCATACTGAGATGGCAGAGGAACTCTGCCGAGGAAAAGACACAAGCTCGCCGTAGGGAGCTGTACCGTGGAAAATACACATATGGGACCGCGGTAGGGGTCACAACAAATGGAACCCAGCCTGACACAAGTTCCACCAATGCATACAAGTGCCAGACCTGGCGTCGGACGCTCCGCCACATCCAACTGCCGGGGGTTGCGGAGGACTCAACAGGGTTCGCCATTTCCTGGGGATCTCGACTGGAGAAATAAGCGCACTTATACGTTCCATGGGGAAGGGAATGGCGCAGCAAGCCGACACTAGAATGGGCACTTCAGTGTTGCTGACTATGGAAAGTGAGCACACGAGAAGCAACCGGTTCTACTCATAGGCTATAGAACCTAGCTAACGTGTTAGGTGTTGCCCAGCCCATAGCTCTACAAATGTCTGTCAGCGAGGCGCCACGAGCCAGCGCCCAGGAAGAAGCTACACCCCTGGTGGAGTGAGCTCACTGCCCGTAGAACAGGCACTCCTGCCCGTAGAAATGAAGGGTCCGACCACGGGCTGAAGGTTTGGCGGCATCTCGGCGTCACTTGGACACGGAGGGACCCGCTGTGCCACGCCCATCTCGGGACTCGGTCGTGTAGCCAGCGTTGAAACGGTCTCATATGGAGCAGCCCTAGCGGCGTTACTGCGGCTGCCATATGCCCCAGGAGCCTCTGAAATTATTTCAGTGGTACCGCTGTGCTGCGTTTGAACGAATTCAAGCAGTTCAACACTGACTGGACTCGCTCCTCTGTGAGGCGCACTGTCATGGCGACTGAGTCAACCTCCATCCCGAGAAAAGAGATCCTCTGTACGGGACAGAGGAGTTTGCTCTTCTCCCAGTTGACCCAACTGGCTGAGGTGCCGAAGCACCATGTCCCTGTGTTCGCACAACTGACTCCGCGACTGGGCAAGGATCAGCAAGTCATCGAGATAGTTGAGAAGGCGGACACCACGCACTCTCATGGGAGCAATGGCCGCCTCTGCGACTTTCCTGAAGACACGGGGCGACAGGGACAGCCCGAAGGGTAGAACTTTGTACTGATATGCTCGTCCGTCAAATGCAAAGCATAGAAACGGGCTGGGGAGCGCTAGCCAGGCCCCCAGAGACCATACAAGCGGGATTATCGGCACCACAGACGTACCCACAGCGGGGCAGCGCAGTGGAACGCAGGGACCCGTGGACGACATGGGAGTGGTCCGTGGAGGGGTCTGGGTGTGTGACACACAAACCTGCATCCGCTGAGGGGGCGGGCGAGTGTGAGGAGGCACATTGTGTGCGTCCCGACAGCCAGTACCCCCTGCTGGCGAAGGGAGAGGCGTCCGAGGGGAACGAGGCATGGTAGCGTCGCATACCGCCAGACGCACTCTCTTGGCACCCAGAGATGTTGGAAACTGCTCTTTTATTGAAAAAACTGCTGGCACTTACAAATTGTTAAACATAATTGTAAAAATCTAGTAATCTGTACTATACTATGCCATTGTTACTCAGAAAACCCAAATTAAGCTTACTTGATTGATACCATTTTGTTAAGCAAAAGAGTTTTTAAGGCCATTCTTTATACACTTTTCACTCGTTTTCTGCAGTTATCTTTCTCCTTAGTTGCCTTTGCTCATTTTACAAGGTCATCTTTTATGTTGAATTGCCAATACAACTGACACATCTGAGAGAACATCACATAAGTTGACTTCATAAATTGATGTTGGTTTCCTAAAATTGTCACCATTATGGTGATCAGTGTTATATCTGGCACTTGGAACTTATACAATATTTACAATAATTTGATGTTGAATTATGGTCTTTTAAAATTGTATCAACACCTATATCATATTATTGTGAAACAATTAGGGGGTTGATCCCTCTTGTGCCAATCTCTTGCAATCAACCTTGTTTGAGTGACACACAGACATTAAGCATACAAAACACAATGGTAACCATTACATTAATTTTTAAAATAATAAGACTCATGATCATTACAACAATTTTTATTTGCCATCTTTATTGTGCTAATACTAACACAAGACAGCAAATAAAATAAAGCAAACAACAATACAATGTATTCATGCCACAATGCACTTTGTTACTCAGACATATAAAGTTTTGCAAAATGTTTTTCCAAGTAAAGTTAACAAATTGAAATGTACACTGTACAGTTTACTCTAATCTATTCTCCTCACTTTCTATGCTGATGTAGGGTAAGGAGAAGTTGCTGACCATCTTACACCGTTACATGGACATCCATGGGACAGTGTACTATGAGGCACAGCGTCCCCCAGAGGTGCCGGCATTCGTCAGGAACCACGGATTACTGCCCCAACAGGAGTTACAGCAGCTTCTGAGAAAGGCTAAGGTACTGTTAGCATGATGTGCTTTTAAATCTTTGACAATCAGTGATGTTACTTTTAAAAGTAATCTGTTTCAATATTGCATTACTCCCTAAAAAAGTAACTAATTGCGGTACTTATTAGTAACTTTTTATGTAAAAATAGTGTTTTACATTACCTTTGCAGTCAACAGCATAGCCTACATAACATACACCTTCACTTAGAATATTTCCTGACCGCTAGAGCTATGTATGCCATACAAACAATCTCTTAACAGAGATGGGTTATATACGGGTTATATTACCTATTGTACAACTCTTGTTATTGAAAGTTGAAGGAATGTGTTTTGTTATTTTTGTCTGTTCCCGCACATACATGAATGTGCAAGTGACTACGTTATAAAGAAGAGATCATTTTAATTCAGTAGTTTAAAAAAATGTTTAAGCAAATTAATTGAACTAAAAAGGAATGTGCACTCGTATTTATGTGTAAATTTCTAAAGTAATGTGTTACTTTATTGGTTACATCAAAAAAGTAATTGCATAATACACCTTACTTGTAATGCATTATAATGCTGTTAGATTTCCGTTTGACCTGAATATAGATTCCATTCTAAGCGATTGTTCTACCATTGGAGCAATTACTTAGGGGACTTCCCTCATCAAATATTCATACACGTTATTAATTGTGTTTTGATTAATGATCATATCTAAAAAATGTTATTAGGTAATATTCTGTTGACAACCCTTACTTACTTTTTTATACCAATTTATACCATTACATTTTCTCCTAGCTATTCATGGGATTTGGCTTTCCCTACGAAGGCCCCGCCCCTTTAGAGGCCATAGCCAATGGATGCATATTCCTACAGCCAATGTTCGACCCCCCTCGCAGCTCCCTCAACCATGAGTTCTTCAGAGGCAAGCCCACTTCCAGAGAGGTAAGTGCAGTCTGAGCACTATATAGTACTACAGTAAATACATGTAACATATGCAACAAGGACACTGTCAAATAAAAAGTTAACACCATTTTAAACAAATGTTCAGGAAGCATCTCATATCTCATATATTCTAGTTGCTACCTCAGTACAAATTAAGGAATTGCATTAAAATGTAAAAGGCAATCTCAATTCAGTTCTGAATGGCACACAGTTCTGCTGTTCTCATAATCATTTTCAGATCTTTAAAAGCAATGAACCAGCACTAAAGAATCAGTGTAGTGCACTCATGTGTCAGGTTTATTCTCTCATTCAATCCCACATTGCACCGCAATAATGAGTGTACAGCCGATGTACATTCAACGGCTGTCCGAATTCGCTCACTTGTTTTCATTTAATCCTTCACGAGAACTGTATTAGTGGACTAAAGTAGAGAATAGTGAGGGTTTAGGGGGCGATTTTGGATTCAGCCCTAGTTTCCTAGTGTGTGCCTCTTAGTAGTGTTCATTTTGCCAGCTATTGTTAAATTTTGTCAACCTTGTTTTTGTTTAGTAAACTGGGCATTTTAGAAAACTAGTCACATTTTCGTCATGCTGCATAATGGTTAAATTGGTCATCACAATTATTTTGCTCATAATTAAAATCACAACAATCGTTGTCATTTGAGAAACTTAGTTTTACATTTCATCAAAATGATTAAACTTTCACATATAAGACGAAATCAAGAGAATGTCAACCCACATGCATGGTTTATTTTACCTCATCTAGCTTTGTGATTTATTATAGGCTATTTATCACATACATTAACACACTCTCTACCTTATGAAATGTAGTAAAACAAGAAACTTCTCTCAAAAAAAATTTACGGAAAAATTCCTAATAGGAATTTCAGTAATTCTAAATTTCATTAATGCCTTTTTCTATTAAAACAACAGCAAAAAGACTTTGGGCCCTATTTTAAGCACATGGTCTGAAGGGCATGGCGCAGATGCACTTAGGGTGTGTCCGAATCCACTTTTACTATTTAAATGATGGAAAAAATGGTTGGTGCATGCTCCAAAAGGGTTGTGCCTTGTCTCTTAATGAGTCAAGGGGTAAATTTTTGGCCATAACGTGCAATAAACCAATCAGAGTCTCATCTCCCATTCCCTATAAAATCCAGTTGCGATCGCGCCATGGCTGATTCGTTATTTACATGGAGGAATTTGTGAGCGGAAAGAGTGAACGCTTCTCCAGAGAGGAATCCTTTTATTTTAATATTTAAAAAATTTTGTGGGCTGCGCCTGTGTGTGATAAGCAGAGTGTATGCGTGTTGTGCACCCGCCTATAAGCGCGTATTACTAACAAACCCTTTAAATTACTCGAAAAAATACTGCGCTATTGACTTTAGACCAGGTTTTTGTTGGTCAATGGCGCAGTAATTTTCAGTTCTTCAAAATAGCAACGCGCCAACACACCTGAACACACCTGGTTTTCAGACGAGCACGCCCATGGGTGAACAGACGGCGCGAGTGCATTTGCTATTTAAACAACGTGGCATGAAAATGATAACTGCGTCAGGCTGAAACTAGCAAAAAACACTTGCGTCACGGCTGGCATCGCATTACGCCGGGTGTATAATAGGGCCCATAGCATTGCCACACAGAGGTTGCATAAGTGCCTTTATTCAGCAACCACAATCAAATACATGTTTGTATTTATTCCAGTTCATAACTGAAAAGGTTTGATCGCATATTTAGTCACAGCAAACAGCACAAGCGGCTTGTGAAGGAACACAGACTGGCTGAATGACACTTTAATTTAAGAAGAATCTCTTAATGGGGATTGCTAAACTCCAGCTTACTTGTTTTTCATGTTTTCTGTGTTTTCAGATCGTCAGCTGCACTTCTGTAGTGTAGAGAAAGCATAGTGTATGACTTTGTTTTTCTCCTTTGCGTCGTCTTGATTTTCTGAGTGTTTGTTAATTGGATTTACTGTTCATTAAAGATGAGGACTGCATTTAGATCCTGCATTAACTCATCCCTTGCTGCAACCACTCAACGTGACATCATGATAAATAACACTCTTTTATTTTCTCCCCATCAGGTGTCATCTCAGCATCCGTACACTGAACAGTACATCAGCAAACCCCACGTCAGAACAGTAGACTTCAACAACTCTCAAGAATTTGAGACAGCTGTTCAAGACATACTCAAAGAAAAGGTAACTTTAGTTCAGTGTAACAGTGGTTACATTGTTGCAGTGCTGCATTTTCTATTTCTATTTTATATAAAAATATAGAAAAGGGACATTTTTGGACATACAATTTACATGCTCTTATCAAGATGTTGTTGGAAGAGGAATATTTGGAGATGCTCTGATCTTTTTTTCATATAAACCTTTCATGTCTCCAATTAAACACTGGAATGCCATGCCGTGTGTTTTAGTCTCAGTTGCTTTCTCGAAGCACAAACTTCCTGTTGTTATGGAAACACATGCAGTGTCTTTCAAAAGTTTTGAAAGCACTATGAAGTTTTTTTTTTTCATCCACAGTGCAAAATAGGGAAAGCAAACAAAAGAAATAGCATGTTTCTGAGCATAGAGAACAAAAATTTGCAATTTTACAGATGCACACAAGTCATTCAAAACTTGGTTTGAGTTTCACCATCGCCCATGTAATGATACAACATGCAAATTGCAATTTTTGTTTCATTACAGTGGTATTATTATAATTTCCAGGTAGCCCATCCCTACTGAAAAGACTTGTGCTGGTTTATGCTGGTTTGGTGCTGGTCTAACTGGTCTAGCTAGTCTTATGGAGACACCAGTACTTTTTATTTGAAAAAAGAAAAAAAAAGAAAAGTAGGGGCATTGGTGAAACCTTATAAAAGTGGAAATGTTGTGATTTTCAGTAACAAATGGCTAAGAATACTTATATTTAGTCATGCTAATATCACTTTAAGCCTGTAATGTTGATTTTGTTCATGTGTTAGTCTTTTAGGACCCACTTTTTATTTTGTGGCCTTAACTACTATGTATTAACATTTTAATTAATAATTTGATGCAATGCACTTATTACCTTAAAATACTTAAAATACCTGCATGTAATTACATCTGTAATTAATTTCTGTAGTTACATTTATAATTACACTGTTGACACTTCCCTTACACCTAACCTTACCCTTAAACTTACCCATACCACCACACCTGTCCCTAAACTTACCCACCCCACCTGTCCCTAACTTTACCCTTAAACTTACCCATACCACCATACCTGTCCCTAACTTTACCCTTAAACTTACCCATACCACCACACCTGTCCCTAAACTTACCCACCCCACCTGTCCCTAACTTTACCCTTAAACTTACCCATACCACCATACCTGTCCCTAACTTTACCCTTAAAGGTCCCATGGCATTTTTCTATTATTTTATAATGTTTCCTGAGGTGTACTTATATCGTTAGTATGATTTTTACATCAAAAAATGTCATAATTTAGAAATAAAAGGAATTTTTTCTATATTGTTATTACCCCTCTGGCTGAATGCCCTGTTTCAAGGGGCGTGTCTGCTGTGAGACTTCAGTGAAAACGCCCACTGTTGTGATTGGCTGACATCTTTGCATTTGAAATGAGTGTTAGATTATGTTGCAGAGGGGGCGTGGTTTAGCGAGGCACTGCACGCACGCACTGCATGCATGAGAGAGAGAGACTGAGCACTCGTGAACCACAGAGAGCTGGAGGAAGTTTTATTGTACTGAGTTGTTGAGAGCTGTGCTGTTAGCGCAAGCTTATTTATAGCTGAGAGTTCTGAATAAACGGTCCCAGTCAGGTGGACTCTGTCTTCCACCTTATTCTACGAACTTTGTAACACATGTAATGTACCATTACAGCCGTCGAGATGAACGAATCGTCAAAGTGTGGATTATAGCATTATTGTATGATGTATACAGCTTTCCTGTAGCTCAAGCAGTAGAGCATGGCGCTAGCAACGCCAAGGTCATGGGTTCGATTCCCAGGGAAAGCAAGAATTGACAAAATGTTAAATGTGTACCTTGAATGCAATGTAAGTCGCTTTGGATAAAAGCGTCTGCCAAATGCATAAATGTAAATGTAAATGTAAATGTATGATCTATTCCTATCACATGAACGGCTGCAGTGATCTCGTCATTGCAATGCGTTTTCTCTCACAAAATGCTTTCACCACAACAGCAAACACGACATTGACAGGAATACAGTGAGAGCTTTGTGCATCATAACAGCATCATTCATTGTAACGGTAGTGTGGGCAAGTGTGCAGATGAAGACTTCAGATGCAAAAGCCTCTAAGTCCGTCTGATGTTTTTTCTTTAAATTAAGCATTTTTGTCAGACTTCTATGTATAGGTTTCTACCTAAGTACCGGTACTTCTGAATGGGCTGAGGCTGGGATTCAGTGGGTTAGAAGTGAAAGTGTTTTATGAACGTACTATATGCAGAGAGCATTCACTCAGTATTGTTATCTCATTTTTGGCTGAAGTGGCTTTTAGAGGCTTTTGCATCTGAACTCAAATACCCATACCATATCAAATACACTCGCAACGTGTGATTGACAGCTCGGGACATTATAAAGAGTGCTCTTTGATCACTCTCTGTAGTTTAAACACTTAAATAACTGATTTATTTCATGCTACTAACAGAAACGATTGTTTTAGTCACTGGCTTGATTCACTGATGCATTACGCTTAGGGCGATCATTAAACGATCTAGAAAGAAAATCTGAATAAACTTGAATGATTGGCTACACATCAGAAATCACTGATCACAGATCAGGCATTAATGAAGACTGTTACTCACTGTTTGTCGCGGTGCTGTAGAATCCATATCGTAAAGTCTGTTTGTAATGCCTGTGCTGACATTGCGACTGATAAACGGAATCCATTTTCTCCACATTCTCTGGGCGGGCAAACCAGGCAAAGTCTGGCGGGCAAAGTCTGAGCTGTCATTTTCTCAAAGGCAGACAAAGACAGCCAGAACTCGGTTTACACCCATCAAAATTTCTAGCCACTTGGGGACCTTATACAGGCTAGGAGAAAGGCTCATATTAATATTAAAAAACCTCATAAAATGAACTTTTCATGCCATGGGACCTTTAAACTTACCCATACCACCACACCTGTCCCTAACCTTACCCTTAAACTTACACATACCACCACACCTGTCCCTAACTTTACCCTTAAACTTACCCATAACACCACACCTGTCCCTAACTTTACCCTTATACTTACCCGTACCACCACACCTGTCCCTAACTTTATCCTTAAACTTACCCATACCACCATACCTGTCCCTAACTTTACCCTTATACTTACCTGTACCACCACACCTGTCCCTAACTTTACGCTTAAACTTACCCATAACACCACACCTGTCCCTAACTTTACCCTTATACTTACCCGTACCACCACACCTGTCCCTAACTTTACCCTTATACTTACCCGTACCACCACACCTGTCCCTAACTTTACCCTTAAACTTACCCATACCACCACACCTGTCCCTAACTTTACCCTTAAACTTACCCATACCACCACACCTGTCCCTAATTTTATCCTTAAACTTACCCACACCACCAGACCTGTCCCTAACTTTACCCTAAAACTTACCCATACCACCACACCTGTCCCTAACTTTACCCGTCGCCCAGCCTGCAGCTCTGCAGATGTCTGTTAGCGAGGCGCCATGCGCTAAAGCCCAAGGAGAGGCCACACTCCGGGTGGAGTGTGCGCTAACCCCAAGGGGACATGGTCGACCTTGCTGCTGGTAAGCCAAAACAATGGTGTCCACTATCCAGTGAGACAACCTCTGTTTCGAGAGAGCACTTCCCTTCCGCTCTCCACCATAACAGACAAAGAGCTGGTCTGAGGTCCTGAAACATCGCGTACTGTCTACATAGGCGCGGACAGCGCGTACTGGACAGAGCAATGCCAAGGCTGGGTCTGCCTCCTCCAAAGGCAGCGCTTGCAGGTTCACCACCTGATCTCGGAACGGAGTGGTAGGAATCTTGGGCACATATCCGGGCCGGGGTCTCAGGATCACGTGAGAGTTAGCCGGCCCGAACTCAAGGCACGCTTCGTCAACCGAAAATGCTTGCAGGTCCCCGACCCTCTTAAGCGAGGCCAATGCGGTCAGCAGAGCCGTCTTCATAGACAAGATTTTAATCTCGGCCGACCGCAAAGGCTCAAAGGGAGGCCTCTGCAGAGCACTTAAGACTACTGAGAGGTCCCAAGAGGGTACGAGAGGAGAGCGAGGAGGATTCAGTCTCCTCGCCCCCCTCAGGAACCTGATGATCAGGTCGTGCTGACTTACCTTTTTGTCTCCCAGGAGATCGTGGTAGGCAGATATTGCGGTCACGTACACTTTAAGGGTGGAAGGAGACAGCCTTCGTTCCACCCCCTCCTGGAGAAACGATAGCACGGACCTGATCGGGCATTTCCAGGGGTCTTCTTGGCGGGAAGAACACCATGTGACGAAGAGGTTCCACTTCAACGCATAGAGACGTCGCGTAGACTCAGCTCTAGCAGAAGTGATGGTAGCGACCACCGCAGGTGGAAGACTACTCAAACCTGCCGCGGGTGCCAAAAGGTGCCCCGTCTCTGAGTGAGGAGGTCCGGTCTCAGAGGAATAGGCCAGGGAGGGGCTGTCACAAGGAGTAGAAGTTCTGAGAACCAGGTCTGGCCGTGCCAATACGGGGCGACCAACATGACCTGCTCCTTGTCCTCCCTGATCTTGCACAGTACCCATGCAAGGAGGCTCACTGGGGGAAACGCATACTTGCGTAGCCCGGGCGGCCAGCTGTGCGCCAGTGCATCCGTGCCGAGGGTGCCCTCGGTCAGGGAATAATACAGGGAGAAATGGGAAGAGTCCTGGGAGGCAAACAGATCTACCTGTGTGTCGCCGAACCGTTCCCATATCAGCTGGACCGTCTGGGGGTGGAGTCTCCACTCTCCGGGGAGAGGCTGAATCCGTGAGAGCTCGTCGGCTGCACGGTTCAGGTCTCCCGGGATGTGGACAGCACGAAGGGACCTCAGGCGCTTCTGACTTCACAAAACGAGATGGCGGGCGAGTTGAGACATACGGCAGGAGCGTAGACCGCCCTGGTGGTTGATGTACACTACTACGGCTGTGTTGTCTGTCCTGACTAGTACATGTTGACCCCTCAGCAACGCTCGGAAGCGGTGCAGGGCGAACCGTACTGCCAGTAACTCGAGGCAATTGACATGCAGAAGGCGCTGGGGTCCTGTCCAGGAGCCCGCGGCTGCTTGTCCATTGCACATGGCACCCCAGCCCGTGGATGATGCATCTGTTGATACAACAACATGCCTGGAAACTCGTTCCAAGGACACTCCGGTCCGTAGAAAACTGAGGTTCGACCACGGGGTGAGAGTCTGTAAGCAGGCCCGAGTCACTTGTACCCGGAGCGTGCCAGACCGTCATGCCCATCTCGGGACTCGATCGCGTAGCCAGTGCTGAAGCGGTCTCATATGAAGCAATCCGAGCGGCGTCACCGTGGCTGCAGATGCCATATGCCCCAGGAGCCTCTGAAATAGTTTCAGTGGAACCGCATTCTTGCCCTCGAGTTGACGAAGGGAAGTCAGCAGAGACTGCGCGCGCTCGCTCGAAAGCTGCGCGCACATGGCGACCGAGTCGATATCCATACCGAGAAAAGAGATCCTCTGCGCGGGGCAAAGTTTGCTCTTCTCCCAGTTGACCCGAAGGCCCAGACGGGCTAGGTGATGGAGCACCAAATCTCTGTGTCCGCAAACCTGCTCTCGAGAGTGACCCAGTATGAGCCAGTCGTCGAGGTAATTCAGGATGCGAACCCCGTGCTGCCGAAGGGGCGCAAGGGCTGCCTCGGCAATCTTCGTAAAGACGCGAGGGGACAGAGATAGCCCGAATGGTAGAACTGCGTACTGATATGCCCGCCCCTCGAAAGCAAACCGTAGGAACGGTCTGTGTCGAGGTAGAATGGAGACATGGAAGTAGGCGTCCTTCAGGTCGATCGCTGCAAACCAATCGTCTGGACGAACGCATTCGAAAAGGCGTTTCGCTGTCAACATCTTGAACGGAAACCGGTGAAGGTAACGGTTCAAGACGCGCAGGTCCAGGATCGGTCGTAGCCCACCGGTCTTTTTGGGTACAATGAAGTACGGGCTGTAAAACCCGGAGTTCATCTCGGCTGGAGGGACAGGTTCGATCGCACCCTTCGCCAGTAGGGTGGCAATCTCCGCTCGCATGACGGGGGCATTGGCCCCGATCATAGTGGAACGGACTCCCCGGAAGCAGGGAGGAACCTGCGCGAACTGAATCGCCTGATGGTCCGCGCGACCCAGCGGGACAGCCCTGGAAGCTGAAGCCAGACTCCCAGAAACTGCACCAGCGGGGTCATTCGGAGCACAGACGTACCCGGTGTGGGCTTGCAGCAATGCAGCGTCACCGGCCCGGACATGGGAGGCTGAGGGGCGTCCCGGTGCGGGGGCACGGTTGACTGCTGCGTCCTGACAGAGGAGACCAGGGAAGGACGCACGTTCCACTGGGGTCTGCTCTGCCAGGAGGCTGGCGACAGAGTGGGATGCGAGTGGCGGGACCCGTGGGTGGCGCGCACTGTCATCACCGGACTCTGTGGGCTCAGGGATGGGAGTGTTAATTCTTTCTTTGACCGAATTAGGGTGCTGCTGACCCGTGGGCCAGCAGCTAAACAAAGGATTCTCCCCCGGCCCTCCACCGGGGGAAGGAGTGGTCCTGCTACCATCTCCTGGAAAGAATATTCCATCCCTGAGCCATCCGTCTCAGAAGCGCCGCTTGGCCTGGCGTTTAGCGGGGCGGGCTGAGCGGATTGTGACGCCTTCCTTCGGCGACCTCTGCCACCCGGCCCGGATGAAGGCTGCTGCTTGGGCCGGGCGGGAGGGGCGGGAGCCTTAGGAGGGCGTCCTCGGCATGGAGCAGACTGAGGCGACTGTGCCGGCGGCTGGGTGCAGCCGCTGCAGCTGGCCGCCGGGGCAGTACGTGTTTTATAGCCTCAGTCTGCTTCTGGGCGATTGAGAACTGTTGGGCAAAGTCCTCAACCGCCCCGCCGAAGAGGCCGGCCTGGGATATGGGGGCATCGAGAAACCGGGTTCGCTCGGTGTCCCGCATATCAGCCAGGTTCAGCCATAGGTGACGCTCCTGGACCACGTTTGTGGACATCACTTGACCCAGGGAGCGTGCGGTCACCTTCGTCGCCCGGAGAGCGAGGTCGGTGGCGGCACGCAGCTCATTTAAGAGCCCTGGATCAACTCCACCCTCGTGCATGTCCTTAAGGATCCTGGCCTGGTAGACCTGAAGGATCGCCATGGCATGCAAAGAAGCGGCAGCCTGCCCCGCGGCTCTGTGCGATTTCGCCACCAAGGTTGATGTGAATCGACAGGCTTTGGAGGGGTGCTTAGGATCACCGCGCCAAGTTGAAGCACTCTGAGGACACAGTTGCATCGCAACAGAACGTTCAACTGGGGGGACCCCAGTGTACCCTTTGGCCGCCGCCCCATCGAGGGCGGAGAAGGCGGAGGAAGTCGCCGAACGGTCACGGGAAGACAACAGGGACTTCCAGGACCGCGCGAGTTCCTCATGAAGCTCAGGAAAGAAAGGTATTGGGGGCGGGGACTGACGGTTGTCAGCGCGCGCTCCCAAAAACCAATCATCGAGCCTGGAGCGTTCGGGACAGGGCGGAGGGTTCCACTCTATCCCTAAGCTCGCGGCTGCCTGAGACAACATGGCTGTCAGCTCTGGGTCCGACTCGGGCAATGCTGGAACGCCCGAAGGCGGCAGCACAGCCGAGTCATCATCCTCAGAGGACTGGAGCCCACCTTGTGATGCGGTGACCGACATCGCATCCTCCTCCGGAGCGCCAAACGAGATGCGCGGGGGGGCCGAAGCAGGCCCCGCGATCTGCGTCTGAACACTCGCGGGTTGCACTGTGCAAGACCGGGGTGTGGACCGAGGCATGAGCGTCGGGGCTTTGTTCCACACCGTAACCGTCAGGTCACCCTGACCACCAGCCGAAGTACTGGGCCTCTGGGACTCAGTAGATCGGGGTGTGGTAGAGGGGACTCTCACTTCATTACGAAGGTCATGGAGTCTTGACCGCAACACCGCAACACGGTCTCGAAGGCTTGTCGTAGACTCAGATCAGGCTTGAAGGAGTGAAGAGATACTCTTGGCTCCAAAGCAGAAACATAATGCGATGTTGCCAGCGTACTTCCTTATATACCCACGAGGTGGGGCGGAGTTACGCATGCAAATTCCGCATGCCCATGGCATTGGCACTGCCATTGGGCGCTGTTGAATTCTTGGAGATAATTGGCTTCTAAGCGAAACCCCCATTCGTTAGTCACTAACGTACGTCGTAGTGACTGAACGAAAGGGAACACAAAGTACGCCTGTGAAACTATTTTCTCTAAAGACCTCCATGAAAACTAGTCCCGTCCGAATATTGCTTTATTGATATGAATATATTTCCCCTCATCAGCTCTAGAAACCTTCTTTTAAATCTTGATCAGATGCTAAATTTGTCACATCTGTTCTGTGTTTTGCACTTTTGGGACTTTTATGTTGAAGTTTATTTGTGACTATGTTCTGTGTTCTTTTCTGTGTCCTGTTCCTGTGGAGTTTTGTAGTTCTTTGTAGTTTTTCCATGTCGATTAGTTTTCCCAGGTGTTCCATTTCACCACACCCCTTGTTATCTCATTTAGCTAGTCTCCCCTGTGTGTATATATAGCCCATGTTTTCTCTGGTTCTCTGTCGGTCGTTGTTTAATGTTTCATGTTTCATGTCATGCAGGTTATCCTGTTCCCAGTTCTCTGTGGTTTTCTGGTTTGTTTGGTTCTGGAGTCCTCTTTTTGATTGTTTATTTTATCTCAGTGTTATTTTGTTCCTGATTTTTTTATTTCTTTATTTCATTAAATTATCCCCTGCAATTTGTCTGTTTATTCCCCTGTTCCGTGACAAAATATGGAAACTTGACGCACTGGATTTGACGTCATTGGTTTTCATGTGTGTCATAACCACAAAAGTGATGGAGAAGAATATTTGTGAGCTGCATTGGAGAGGATTTTTCCATGTGTAATATTATCTTCAGTCAGTTCTTCACACAAAGCTATCACTTGGTTTCTTGGAGCACCATTATCCTTGTTTCCAAACACTCATTCCCTAAACACTTACCCATCTGCCATTAGTTAGCCAAGACAAGAAGAATGTTCACTTGTGATTTATTTAAGAATATAACATTGAAAATATTGCACACAGTACCGTTAAATATGAATCAAGTTTAACCAGGCTTCACAATAATGACATGCATGGACAGGTATTAGAAAAATTAACAGCATGTGATTGATTGCTGCATAAGTTGAATATTTGTTTCTGTTTGTGACTTTTAGCATTTGTCTGTTTGCACAGGTGGAGCCCTTTATACCATATGAATACACTTGTGAAGGCATGCTGGAGAGAGTGAACGCTTACATTCAACATCAGGTACGTAGGCATTTCAAGGTCAATACTATTGAAGAACAAATATAAAAACAGATATACGTATACCGATCAGGTGCAGTGAATAATATTATATTAGGCAGCAAGTGAACATGTTGTCCTCAAAGTTGATGTGTTAGAAGCAGGAAGAATGGGCAAGCATAAGGATTTGAGCGAGTTTGACAAGGGCCAAATTGTGATGGCTAGATGACTGGGTCAGAGCATCTCCAAAACTGCAGCACTTGTGGGGTGTTCCCGGTCTGAAGTAGTCAGTATCTATCAAAAGTGCTCCAAGGAAGGAGCAGGGGTGAACCGGCAACAAGTGTCATGGGCGGCCAAAGCTCATTGATGCACGTGGGGAGCAAAGGCTGGCCTGTGTGATCCGATCAACACAATATTAGGCCTGATTTGTGTATATATTTCTAACTGTAGAAAATTATTAATCAGTATTCCCATTTATTTTGTTTGCCATTTGACTCCTAGTAATACACACTTTGAATTAAAATACACAATTTTAGTCGAGTCACCATTGCTTATTCCCAGTTCTGGAAGCCAATCACACAAGCCAAAAATGCCACATGACTCATCACTCTTGAGTCCACACAACATCATAAAAAAATGGCACAACAAGAGCCACTTTGACACTTTGAAAATCCTCTAGAAAAAGTTTATCATCCAGTAACTTTTAATGTTATGATTTTGGACAAGTTGCTATTCATGTTGCATACTGTTTAGGGCAGAAAGTGTTTGAATTGTGAGCATTGCAAGTCTATGATCTGTGTTACGCTTGCACATGCACATGTAGACAAAAATGGAAGAGAATAAGCGTAAGCATATTTTTGCCTATGATGTGAACTACGTATATGCTGAGCTTGCTAGTCGGTCGCCTTTGGGATTTGATGTGAGCACATGCACTGAAACACACACTTCTGAGAACCTAAACTCTGAATGCTTTGTTCAGCACCTTCAATACTCAGCCCCACTTCTTTCTTTTTTTTTTTAGCTCAAACCTGAAAATAACATACAGAAAATAAATGATTCCTTTGAACAACAGGCATAATTCTGATCTCCCTTCTTGGGAGTATTCATGTTTAAGAAATCATTACAAGTATGTAATTAAAGTGGGAAAAAAAGTTATAGTATATATTTTATAGTTATATATTTTAAAAACAATACTATTTTGCATTGTAATATTATGTGTATTGGTATATGACACTAGTTTTTTTTAATATATATATATATATATAATATTAGTTATCGCTATTGCTATAACAGGCCTTATGTCTGGCGACTATTAAAGCCTTTGCCTTGTGATATAGTAATTTTCATAAATTAAATTAAATAAAAAAAAATAAAAAATAAAAAAACGTTACTTTTTTACTTGAAAGTAAAACAGTTAATTTATTAATTTTTTTAATACAACATAATGTCTCTAAATTCTGATTGATGGGATGAATCACAAAATTGTACTAAAATAGCAGCACACATCATTTGAATTCTGTATCAGTTCAAGTGAAACAAAAGCTTTTTTTTTTTTTTTTAGGATTTTTGTCACCGCAGCAGTCCATTCCCTAAAGCCAATGAATCCAGATCATGGCCTGGGAATCCACCCAGTCCTTTCCTCCAGCTGCCCAACTCCACAGCTTTAATCTGGGCTCCCAACATCACTGCTCCGGCCTGCTGGCCCCCCCTCAGTGCCCTCCGGCTCTTCCTGTCTCCAGAGGCCTCGTCCTGTGTGAAAACCTGCCAGGATGCCGGTCTAATCTGCGAGCCAGCTTTCTTTCCTTTCATCAACAATATGGAGGCCTTCAATAGGTGAGAGACACACATTGTTTCTGGAATGTTTTAATTTTTGCTTTGTTTTATTTATTTATTTGTTCATTGACAGCCATTATTGCAGTTAATATGAAGTTATGATCTAAATTTTAACTACTGTATAATACATTATAATACGCACTGTAATTACTGTATAACACTATAATTCATATGGACAATATAATGCATTATATGCTTCATAGAAATAATAATGTTTTCCATAATTACATGGCATGTTTCCATTGAAACATGATAAAGTGCAACAATCCCAAAGAAAATGTCCCATTCATTGTCTCCAAATAAAAATAGCTTTTGTTAGCAATAACATACACCGATTAGGCATAATATTATGACCACTGACAGGTATCTCTTCATCACGGCACCTGTTAGTGGGTGGGATATATTAGGCAGCAAGTGAACATGTTGTCCTCATAGTTGATGCGTTAGAAGCAGGAAAATGGGTGAGCGTAAGGAATTGAGCGAGTTTGACAAGGGCCGAGGCGGCCAAGGCTCATTGATGCAGCAAAGGCTGGCCCATGTGGTCCGATCAAACAGACGAGCTACTGTAGCTCAAATTGCTCAAGAAGTTAATGCTGGTTCTGATAGAAAGGTGTCAGAATACACGGTGCATCGCAGTTTGTTGCGTATGGGGCTGCATAGTCGTAGACCAGTCAGGGTGCCCATGCTGAGCCCTGTCCACCGCTGAAAGCGCCAACAGTGGGCACATGAGAATCAGAACTGGACCACGGAGCAATGGAAGAAGGAGGCCTGGTCTGATGAATCACGTTTTCTTTTACATCACATGGATGGCTGGGTGCGTGTGCGTCGCTTACCTGGGGAACACATGGCACCAGAATGCACTATGGGAAGAAGGCAAGCCGGCGGAGGCAGTGTGATGCTTTGGGCAATGCTATGCTGGGAAACCTTGGGTCCTGCCATCCATGTGGATGTTACTTTGTACCACCTAAATAAGCATTGCTGCAGACCATGTACACCCTTTCATGGAAACGGTATTCCCTGATGACTGTGTCTCTTTCAGCAGATAATGTGTCCTGCCACAAAGCATAAATGGTTCAGGAATGATTTGAGGAGCACAACAATGAGTTTGAGGTGTTGACTTGGCCTCCAATTTCCCCAGATCTCAATCCATTCGAGCATTTGTGGGATGTGCTGAACAAACAAGTATGATCCATGGAGGCCCCACCTCACAACTTACAGGACTTAAAGGATTTGCTGCTAACATCTTGGTGCCAGACACCACAGCACACCTTCAGGGGTCTAGTGGAGTCCATGCCTTGATGGGTCAGGGCTCTTTTGGCAGCAAAAGGGGGACCAACACAATGTTAGGAAGGTGATCATAATGTTGTGCCTGATCGGTGTATATATGTACATACTGTAAAAAAAAAATATAACAACATATGTTTTTACATTGCTTTAAGTAATTTAACTTTTTAGTTACACAAGAAGTTACACAAGATTCAACTCATTTTTTAAAAGTCAGTTTAATGCAATTTAAGTTGAAATTGCTTAAATATCCAAGTTGATTTTACTTAAAAATTTAAGACAGCAACTTTTTTCCAGTGTATAGGTCTTGAATAAAAACATGAAATATTAATGTTAATATTATTAATGTAAATATGAATGCACTGTGAACTTACATGAACAAACAAGAACGACTGTATTTTTATTATTTCACGTTAACAAAGATTAAAACTGTAACAAATGTATTGCTTGTTAGTTCATGTTAGTTAGTACAAATGAGACCTTAGTGTTACCAATCAATGAAATCAGAAGTTTTATGTTACTGAAATTGTTTTCATTTACAGAGCTTTATGGGATGAGCAGTTTAATGTAATATTTTGCTGCAGTAAAATGTTGTAATGTATTATTTATCTCACAGCTAGATGGTTTTGTATAAAGCTGACAGATCTTAAATCCCTATGAAGAAAATGAATGAGAAAAGTATTTACGTAACCACTGTAGAAATGATCAGATTGTTCTCTACTGTGCTGTATTGCATCCCCCCTCACCCCCGTTCTTGTCATTGGTTCTTTGTAACAGATACATTGTGTGTGTAAATGTGCATTTCAGGCTTAATGCTCAGTGCGAGTCTTTCGAAGCGGAGAAGAACCATGTGTTTCCAGCTGTACAAGTGGACAGGAGAGAGTGTTTCCAGCAAAAGGAGCCGTTGCTGTTCAGTTGTGCTGGAGTCAGTGCCAAACACCAGAGGATTTGCCCGTGCAGAGACTACCTCCATGGCCAGGTGGCGCTGTGCAAGGACTGCCTTTGAGCTTTCACCATAGACCTTTAGAGATGTCTGTGGTACACTGAGGCCAGTCCTGGGCAGTCAAACATGTCAGAATCCCCAGAACGCTGGTATCAACAAGGTTCAAGGGAATAGCAGGACTGAGGTCATTCACGTCAAGCTTGAAGATGCACCCGGAGAAGTGAGAAGTGTCCTCACTCTTGGTTACTTTGAGCCAAAGCAAAACTTTGCCTCCAGATGAGCTACTGGTGGTAAGCGAGATGGTAACCCCAATGTTCAACATCTTTGGAGTCTATATGAGAGAGTTTGGCTGGTGGTGGTTTCAGGGTTGGACGGCGTGAGCCAGAAATAAATGCTAAATACAGAGTTTGGTGCTCCTTTGTGATGCAGGTCAGACTCTAGTAATGAAAGTGAAAGTACCAGAATTTTAAAGTCAACATGAAACATTATAGAGTGCTGCAGAGTTGATGTATTTTTGTTGGCCAAAACTGGGAAATTAGTTAGGATTTTATCACTTCTGGCTTGATGGTCCTAAACTCAATGGCTTTTTTGAACGAGTTTTTGGTTAAATGTCTGAAATAAGGACTGTGATTAACACAAGCACAGCATATTTCAATGTTTTATTCTACAACATGAAATAAATCATTAATACCCCCCTTTTACTTGTCTTGTAAAAGGTGGCTACTAAAGGTTTGTCTAACGTGGCTACAGAGGTTGTCGAGGACATTAAACATCATCAGCCGAACAGATAAAATCATTTACTCACTAGTCGCTTTTATAGCATAATCACACACTATTATAACTCCAACTTTCAAGGAAAAGGTTTTAATTTAAAACTGAAACAGTTGTCTAAATCTTGGTGGCATTGAAGTCATGTGACTGTAGTAGCCTACGTTTATCTTTTTACTTGTGACGGTTGTATCTAGGTTTCAAAATGTGTAAAAGTTTGTTAATTTGTGAAGATTATCATGATGAACAGTCCATGCAAGAATCATAAACCTTGGTTGGTCACAGAGCTTATTTTCTGCAACAATACAAAAGACAATGGAAAAAGTCCTATTGGGTTTTTGTCGAGGGAACCAGTGCGATGCTTAACTTATGGCTTGGCGTACAAAAATACATCATCACTGCAGCGCAAAACACATTTCAATGTGTTGTATTTTGGGGTCAAATAGTAGATTCAAAGAAGCATACACTGTAAAGCCTAACATTTATCTAAAAGAACTAATAAAAATTAGTTAATTGCAGTCAAATATTACACAAGGTTATGTGGAAACAATGACTGAAACAGAACTCAAACTGAATGAGTGAAAGAAAATGTCTAGTTCCCACCCTTATAATCAGATAGTAATTGTATAATTAAGTGATGATTGAGCATTGGTAATGAACACCTGCTGTTGACAAGCAGAATAACTGAAGAAATGATAAACAACAAGAACTACAACTTACTTCAGCCACAGCTTTAGATTAAATCAACTGAAGATAAAAGAAGAGGATTAAACAACTCCACAAACATCTTTACTAGTTTCACTTATTACTAACCAGTTTTACTTTATATCTGTCAGATGTCTACAGAAGTTATTTTTGAGAATTAGGAAGGTTTAAGATGTTGATGTTTTATTGAAAATATTCAGTCACCATTATGGGGATCATTGTTTCCTTTAGTTGGACAGTTTGACTCTCAGCTTTTTATGTGACTTTGTGGCTATTGTAACAGTGTTTACCAGAACACATAATTTGTTGCAAAGAAAGCCAGAAACAAAGATGATCAAATGATATAGTTTTCAGCATCATAAAGTATAATAATTCTCAAATCTAATCATTGACCAAAAGGGGTTTGTTTCTGGCTTTCTTTGCAACAAATGATGTGTTCTGGTAAACACACTGTTACAAAGACCACAAACTCACATAAAAAGCCAAGAGTCAAACTGTCCAACTAAATGAAACACTAATCACCATAATGGTGATCAAATATTTGCAATAAAATGTCAAATCTCTGTTGATTCTCAAAAAGAACTTTAGACGAATAACAGAAATAAAATCAAACGGGTTAGTAATCGATAGTAAACGCTCAATCGTCTCTTATATATTCATTTAATGAATCACTTTTTTTTTTCTTGACGGCAATGTATATCTTTTAGTGAACTCAACTGAAATAAGTTCAGAGTACTCATTTCTATTGGTTTCTAAACTTAAATGGATTAAGGTAATCAATGTCCTCAAATGCAATGAGTTAGCTTCAATTATTGGATTTGACTTTGTGTTATCATTTGTTATCATGAGAGAGCAGTAACTGCAAGCACTCTGAGTTAATTTAAAGTTCAGTGGTTTTACCCAATATAGTGGAGTTTCAGCTACAGTACATAAAGTATTTGAATGCAGTGTAAAGTGTAATTATATATTAAGAAATATATATTTTAGTGGACTCGATTAAAATAAGTTCAGAGTACTCATAACTTAATTGAATTGAGGTCATTCCTCAAAATAAATGAGTTAGCTGAACTTGTTTGGTCACATACCAAAATAAAGTTAATGACATTTGTTCCCAAACCAGTAAACTGCAAGTCCTGCTGAATTCATTGCACAACTGAATCAAGCAGTCACCTGTCTAGAAAAGTTCAGACTTCATGGATTCAGATCAGAGTTCAGAAAAATCATGGATGGATCCAATTGTGACAAACAGTATGTGCTACTAACATTATACCAACACTAAGGGTTTAGGGTTTAGATTTAGATTAGGGTTTATATTTGTTTTAGTGTTGTGTATGCAATCAGCACTGTGATTGATTTGACCAGTGCAATCTTTAGAATCAACTTTTGGGCGGGTTTGCGCTGAACTAGTTTTGGAAAAAAAAAAAAACTGAATGTGATTTTGCAGTGGTTTGTGGAGAACAACTCTTCAACTGAAACACCTCCATCATCCTCATTTTAGAAGACTTATTGACCAGGATGTGTTAAGTTCACCTGCATTAGCAACAGCAGTAGCCTGAAACCGTGTATATCTATTTGGCCATTGGTTAACATTAAAACTTTCAGGAACATTTTAGCACATGAAAAAATACTATAGTATATTATAGAAAAATGACTCTAGTAAATACTATAGTGTTTTTGAACCGTACTATAGTAAATATACTACAGTTGAACGTTGAAGTTGAAAGAATGTGAAGAATGTGCTTAAATTATTATTTATTTATAAAATTTAGTAATTTAAATGTAAATAAAAATTAAAAAAAAAAAAATGCATACAAATATTATTAAAATTAAATGAAATAAGCTTTCTTGGGGGGAAAAGTATAATTTTAGGGCTTCGGGTCATTTTGATCCATGAGGGAAGGTTTTGTTACAAAGTGCGAGGGAGGGAGGAGGGTTAAGGTAAAATATGGTGGTTTTGCACATGAACTACTATGCATAAATGCAAAATAGATAGTCAGACATGGACAAAACAAACAAAATACAGTTGGATTTGAAGTCAAACATATGGCAGTGGAATAAAGATCCAGGGTTACACTTTATTTTAGGGTGACGTTGTTACATTGTAACTACACAAATACATTTTGAGTAATATGAATAAACAATGTGCAGTTACACTTCATTTTACGATGTCATTGTTACAGTGTAATTATATATTTAGGTACTGAGTAATATTAATTAACTACATTTACTTACTATTCGGTTAGGGTAGGATTAGGCTTTGGTTGAGGGTTAGTTGCATGTAATTATGCCTCATTTACTGTTATTACATATGGTAAGTACATGGGTAACACTTTATTTTGATAGTCCACTTTAGACATTCTACTAACTATAAGTAACTTTGCAACTACATGTCATTAGAGTATTTGTAGAATGTCTGATTAATATTTACTAAAACTTTATTTTGTTGGTCCCCCAACAGACATTCTACTGACTATAAGTAACTTGGCAACTACAATTCAACTTATTCTACTAACCCGAACCCTAACACCTAACCCTAACCTACCAGTCTACTGACAGTCAACTAATACTCTAATGACAGTTAGTTGACATGTAGTTGCAAAGTTACTTATAGTTAGTAGAATGTCTAAAGTGGACTATCGAAATAAAATGTAACCAGTAAATAAAATGTACATGTAACATATGTAACAAGGACACTGTAAAATAAAGTGTTAACCAATGTGCTCACTATAGAGTCAGGGTTTGGTTTGGGGTAAGTGGCTTGTAATTATGCATAATATAATGTTCTTACTATAGTAATACATGTGAGATTTGTACATGTCTCCTTAAAATAAAGGGTTACCAGATCTAGTGACCATTCGTATCCTTGAATGCCTGGAAATTACTGTGGGCCTTTAATGTGCAGCAGAAACGTCTCGGTTACGTATGTAACCCTCGTTCCCTGAAGGAGGGAACGGAGACGTACGTCGGAACTGACCGACGAATTGGGATCTGTTCTCAGAGACCAATCTACTTCGAGTGTATTAAAAACGAGCCAATGAAGATTGGCATGCGATCACGCATTCCACGCACCGCCCCGCGTCCGCGGGTATAAATACGGAAGTGGAAGTGCCGCATACCGTTTTCAACTGAGGAGCCGAGAAGTGTGGCTCGGGCCTTCAGCTGAAGCACAGCCCCTGGCGACGGGACGTACGTCTCCGTTCCCTCCTTCAGGGAACGAGGGTTACATACGTAACCGAGACGTTCCCTTTCAGTCGGTCACGTTCGACGTACGTCGGAACTGACCGACGAATTGGGATCCCTACCAAAACGCCAGGGAGCTGGCCCTTCCAGCGCCCTGCCTGAGCTCGCTGAATCACTCCTCTGTTGGAGTGGAAGTCAGGGCTCCGGGCAGGGAAGGACAGTCACTGCTGTTCCTGCAAGACCCACTCAGCGTGACTATTGGATAACGCTGGGAAAGCGTGCCCGTCTCGGGAGATGGTACGCTGCGGAGCCACATCCTTCAATGGAAGGAGAGGTGGAAATACGCATCAGGACTAACCTAACCTAGGGTAGTGCAACTATGGAAATCTCTGGGGTGGACCCAACCTGATCCCAGGGGGGGAAGAACACGCCCAGAGATGACAGAGCGGGCTCTGTCGAGGGAAAGACACGGGGCTAACCGAGTAGGGTAGCAGATACCGTGGAGAATACACATATGGGGTAGCCGTGAGGGGACCGCAACATATGGAACCCAGCCTACACACACGTTCCACAAGCATACGGGTGCAGGCCTGGCGTCAGACGGTCCGCAACGTCTGACACCGCAAGGGTGACGGAGGAACTCGACAGGGTTAGCCGTTTCCGGGGAACACAACTGGAGCAAGAATAGACGCACGTATCCGGCCCGGAGGCGGGAGTGGCGTTGCAAGCCGACACTAGAACGGGTACTTAGCGCTACTGGCCCCGGGGGGCGAGGATGCGGGAAGATACCGGCTCTACACGGAGGCTATAAAATCTAGCGAACGTGTTAGGTGTCGCCCAGCCCGCAGCTCTACAAATGTCTGTCAGCGAGGCACCTTGAGCCAGCGCCCAGGATGAAGCAACACTCCTTGATGAGTGAGCCCGCACCCCGAACGGGCAAAGTACGTCTTGGGACTGGTAAGCCAAGACAATGGCATCCACTATCCAGTGGGCCAACCTCTGCTTGGAGACAGCCTTTCCCTTCTGCTGACCTCCGTAACAGACGAAGAGCTGCTGTGAGGATCTGAAGCTTTGTGTCCGGTCAACGTAAGCGCGAAGAGCGCGGACGGGACATAACAAAGCTAGGGCTGGGTCTGCCTCCTCCGAAGGCAGCGCTTGCAGGTTCACTACCTGGTCCCGGAAGGGAGTGGTAGGAACCTTGGGCACATATCCAGGCCGGGGTCTCAGGACAACGTGAGAGTTGGCCGGCCCGAATTCTAGGCACGATTCGTCGACCGAAAGTGCATGCAGGTCCCCTACCCTCTTGATTGAGGCCAATGCGGTCAGGAGGACTGTCTTCATGGACAGGATTTTTAGCTCGACTGACTGCAAAGGCTCAAATGGGGGACCCTGGAGTGCTCTAAGCACCAGGGCTAAGTCCCAAGAGGGTATCGAGGTAGAACGAGGAGGATTTAGTCTCCTCGCACCTCTGAGGAACCTGACGATTAAGTCGTGCTTACCTACGGATTTACCGTCTACTGCATCGTGATACGCCGCTATTGCGGCGACGTACATTTTGAGGGTGGAGGGAGACAGCCGCCGCTCCAACCCATCCTGCAGGAAGGAAAGCACGATGTTAATCGAACACTTCCGGGGGTCTTGCTGGCGGGAAGAGCACCAAACGACGAACAGGTTCCACTTCAGAGCATAGAGGCGCCTCGTAGAGGGGGCTCTAGCTGAAGCGATGGTGTCTACCACAGCTTGCGGTAGGCCATCTAGAACCTCCGCGTCCCGTCCAGGGACCAGACATGGAGTTTCCAGAGGTCTGGACGCGGGTGCCATAGAGTGCCCCGTCCCTGAGAAAGAAGCTCCTTCCTCAGGGGAATCGGCCAGGGAGGGGCTGTCGCGAGGAGTGTGAGTTCGGGGAACCAGGTCCGGTTGGGCCAATAGGGCGCAACTAACAAGACCTGCTCCTCGTCCTCCCTGACCTTGCACAGGGTCTGTGCAAGAAGGCTCACTGGGGGAAACGCATATTTGCGTAGGTCCCGGGGCCAGCTGTGCGCCAGTGCATCTATGCCTAAGGTACCTCCGGTCAGGGAGTAGTACCACCGGCAATGGGTCGACTCCGGGGAAGCAAACAGGTCTACCTGCGCCACCCCAAAGTGGTCCCATATCAGCTGGACGCTCCGGGGGTGGAGTCGCCATTCGTCCGGAGGTGTCGACTGGCGAGAGAGCTCGTCGGCTGTCTGGTTCAGCGCACCTGGAATGTGAATAGCACGAAGTGACCTCACAAACTTCTGACTCCACAGGAGGAGATGGCGGGCGAGCCGGAGCATGCAACGGGAGCGTAGACCACCCTGACGGTTGATGTACGCAACGGCCGCAGTGCTGTCCGAACGGACCAGTACGTGTTTGCCCTGGAGCGGTTTCTTGAACCGGGCCAGGGCAAGACGTACCGCCAGAAGCTCTAGGCAATTGATATGCCAACGTAGTTGGGGTCCCGTCCACAGTCCCGAAACTACGTGCCCGTTGTACGTGGCCCCCCAACCCGTGGATGAGGCATCCGTGAAGACCACAGCATGCCTGGACACCTGTTCTAAGGACACACCGGCCCGGAGAAACGAGGGGTCTGACCACGGGTTGAAGGTCTGGCGACAGTAAGGAGTCACTGGGACCCGGTACTGACCGCTGTGCCACGCCCATCTCGGGACTCGGTCGTGTAACCAGCGTTGAAGCGGCCTCATATGAAGCAATCCGAGCGGCGTTACCGCGGCTGCAGATGCCATATGCCCCAGGAGCCTCTGAAAAAGTTTCAGTGGGGCCGCTGTCCTGCCATTGAACGTATTCAAGCAGTTCAACACTGACCGGACGCGCTCTGGAGTGAGGCGCGCCGTCCGGTTGACCGAATCCAACTCCATACCGAGATAAGAGATCCTCTGCGTGGGACAGAGTTTGCTCTTCTCTCGGTTGACCCGAAGTCCCAACAGGCTGAGGTGACTGAGCACCATGTCCCTGTGTTCGCACAACTGCTCCTGAGACTGGGCGAGAATAAGCCAGTCGTCGAGATAGTTGAGTAAGCGAACGCCGCGTTCTCTGAGCGGAACAATGGCTGCCTCTACGACTTTCGTGAAGACGCGAGGCGACAGGGACAGCCCGAAGGGCAAGACTTTGTACTGATATGCCCTCCCCTCGAACGCAAAGCGCAGGAACGGTCTGTGTCGAGGAAGGATAGAGACATGAAAGTACGCGTCCTTCAGGTCGATTGCTGCGAACCAATCTCGGGGACGGATGCACTGGAAAATGCGCTTCTGCGTTAACATTTTGAACGGGAGCTTGTGCAGGGCCCGATTCAAAATGCGCAGGTCCAAGATTGGTCTTAACCCACCCCCTTTCTTGGGTACAATGAAGTAGGGGCTGTAGAACCCCGACTTCATATCGGCTGGAGGAACCGGCTCGACCGCGCCCTTCGCCAGCAGGACATCGATCTCTGACCGCAAGACATGGGCATCCTGACTCCGCACTGAGGTGAAGAGGATGCCCCTGTACTTGGGCGGCCGGCGTGCAAACTGAATTGCATAGCCGAGTCTGATGGTACGGATGAGCCAGCGAGACGGTCTGGGGAGGCCAAGCCAGGCCCCCAGAGACCGCGCAAGCGGGATCATCGGCATCACAGACGTACCAGGGGTGAGGCAGCGGGTTGGAGTACTCAGACCCGACCCGGGAGGCCCGGAGGCGGCCCGGAGTGTTGTCTGAGTACTCCAGGTGGGGCAGAGTATGGGTGAGGAGGCCCGGGGGCGTCCTCGGTGCCCATACTGCTGCCCCCTGGCGAGGGGTGAGAGGGGAGGAAAGGAGTGGCAAGGCCCGGGGGCGTTGCACACTGCCAACCTGTCCCTCTCGGAGTTCAGGGAGGGAGGAAACTGCTCTTTTATTGAGAATGTGGGTACCGCTGGACCCCGGAGGGCCAGCGGCAGATGTAATGAACCAGCCGAGTTGACATTCTCCCCCCGGTCCTCCTCCGGGGGGAGGAGAGGTGCGGACACCATCTCCCCTGGAGCAGCTCCTCTTCTCCCTGGACTCCCCGCGTCAGGGCCGCTTGCCCTTGCGCTTGCCTGCCGACTTAGCAGGCCCTGACGCGGGTTGGACGGCCCCCTTACGACTGGCACCCTGCTTCGCTGATTGTGGAGGCTGCTGCTTTGGCTTGGCAGGGGCGGAGGCAGCCGCAGGAGGACGTCCTCGGCGACGAGCAGGCGGAGGTGCTGCGGCCGACGACTGGGTGGAGGCAGCAGCGGGTCGTCGGGGCAGGATGTTCTTGATGGCCTCCGTCTGCTTCTGGGCCACCGAGAACTGCTGGGCGAAGTTCTCGATGGCGTCGCCGAAGAGGCCGGCCTGGCAGACAGGGGCGTTGAGGAACCGCACCTTGTCGGTCTCACGCATATCCGCCAGGTTCAGCCAGAGGTGGCGTTCCTGGACCACCAGAGTGGACATCGCCCGACCCAGGGTGCGTGCGGTGACTTTCGTCGCCCGGAGGGCGAGGTCCGTCGCGGTACGCAGTTCCTGCATAACCCCTGGGTCGGAACTACCCTCGTGCAGATCCTTGAGCGCTTTGGCCTGGTAGACCTGCAGGAGCGCCATGGCATGCAAAGATGACGCAGCTTCTCCACAAGCTGTGTAGGCCTTGCCCGATAAGTTGGACGAGAACCTACACGCCCGGGAGGGGAGACGTGGGTGCCCACGCCAGTCCGCAGCGGTCTTAGGACACAGTTGCATCGCAACCGACCGCTCGACTGGAGGGACCCCCACGTAACCCTTAGCTGCGCCACCATCGAGGGTAGTGAGGACGGAGGAGTCAGTCGATCGTGAACGAGCGTTGTAAGGCACTGTCCACGACTTCGTGAGCTCCTGATGCACTTCCGGAAAGAAAGGAACTGGGGCGGGGCGCTGAGAACCAGCACGATCCGCCCCGAGAAACCAATCGTCCAGCCGCGAGGGTTCGGGACACGGTGGAGGGTTCCACTCGAGCCCGACACTCGCGGAGGCCCGGGAAAGCATAGCCGTGAGCTCCGGATCAGATGCGGGCAACGCTACCACACCCGAAGGGGGCAACGCAGCCGCATCTTCATCCCCGGAGTCCATTAGCTCGTCCCCCGATGCAGCTATCGATAACATATCCTCAGCAGGAGCCCCAAAAGAAACGGCCGGCCCCCCATGGGAAGGACCAGCGCGCTCTTCCGGAAGCTCTACCGGCGCAGCTGAGGGGGGAGGGGCCCGAGGAGTCTGTTGACCCGGCGGGGGTGCCCTCACAGTAACCCTCAGATCTCCCCCAAAGGCATCAGCCAAAGTAGCAGCCCTCTGCTTTGCAGCGGGAGGACCACTAGATCGGGGGATGCACAATGGGACTCCACCCCATTTGAGGTATTGGAGACGAGACCGTAACACTGCGATTGTCATGTTCGCGCAGTGCGAACATGAGTCATCCACGAGAGCCGCCTCTGCGTGCCGAACGCCCAAACACGAGAGACAGCGATCGTGCCCGTCCACTGGAGATAGATACCGACGGCATCCAGAAACACACGGTTTGAATGACATCTTGAAAAAGACGCAGGGTCAAACCGTGTTGCTCTTTTAGTGATAGGAGAGAAGAGAAAACCGCTCCGAAACGTGCCGAGGCACACAGGGGAATAGCCGCGGCTTACAGTGGTTTTAAAAGGTGCAAGCCCACTGTAAGCACTCAGAGGAAACGCCCAGCGAACCGACAATTTCTCTCAGGAAGCGACCACCGCTGTACAGCACCGTCACACCGACACCGGAACAGGTAAGCAGATCTTCTCTCGTAGAATCTTTGAACTCGTTCGTAGAACACTCTTCGTAGGAACATGAAAGCTCGGCTCCGAAGTTGAAAGCGGTATGCGGCACTTCCACTTCCGTATTTATACCCGCGGACGCGGGGCGGTGCGTGGAATGCGTGATCGCATGCCAATCTTCATTGGCTCGTTTTTAATACACTCGAAGTAGATTGGTCTCTGAGAACAGATCCCAATTCGTCGGTCAGTTCCGACGTACGTCGAACGTGACCGACTGAAAGGGAACTGTTGACTCCACACATACAAAATCTGAAAGTATTGGTTTTGTTTTGGAACATGTTCATGACAGTAAAATTGAAGGCTCAAGAATTTGTGTGTCTGAAGCATGAAAGTTTAACCAGTAACTTTCACAGCATAGGTGACATTGACTGAAAAGTCATTTCAGAGGCGGATGATGAAAGATTACAAAGACTTTTATTCAATATTTTCTTGGGAATGTTCTGAAGGCCAGCAATGCATATTACATAATTAGGGTCAGTTTTGGTTTCATGTTGACTTTAAAGTTCATCCTGAATGAAATTCCCTGCTGTGAAAAAAAAAGAAAAAAGAAAACAACACTCTGCTTGCAAAGAACAGATGTGAATTATTTATGGAGTTACTCAAAGTCATTGTGTAAATATGTGCATTTTACATATTTCATATGCACTATTGTTTGTACAAAATAAAATATACTTTTAAAAATGGGTGTATTTACATTTTTAGCAGCTCTAGCTGGGATGATAATGAATGTGGGACATTTCATAAGTGTCCAACTTCAGAAAGCATTGGGATTATTGACTGTAGTGATACATGAGTGAGTGTGTGCGTGTTTGTGTCTTTTTAAAGCTGTTGACTCATATGTGTGATATTCATTGTTCGCTCCTGTATCATGCAGAGCTGATGGTCTCAAAGCAGGAGGAATTCTGGGAGATCTGACAGTGATGATGCAGCTTTGCCATCAGCGGCATCATCTGAGAAACCTGCTGAGAATAGAAACTCATGCAGCTCTGATACACAGAAGAGCTGCTCTCTTCTTCAAAGCTTTTCTTTAAGAAAATTAATAAATAATGCCGGCTGAGCAGAACATCCTTGGAGTGCAACTCAGGTCCTCTGTGTAGATATTTCACTTTTGGGATAATACTGGAGAGGGGGTGCCAAAAAAAATGTGATGTGCATTTATAAATGCTACAAACATATATTACAGGTGTGCAGTGGAGATACTATCTGTATCTGTAACAATCTCAAACTTATTTGTGTCTGTATTCGGATAAATCCATAAGTAGCCGGGGCTTTACCTGGAAGTCTGTGACATTACATGAGCCTGTTTTAAATAAAATTATGTTCCCTTCATAAAAATAATATATTTTTATTATAATTATAAAATGTATTCAAATTAAAACAATAATAGTAAATGTTAAATAAAAAGGAAAAATCTACAATTAAATGTCATATGTACAAATTACAATAAATTATACTAATAAAAGTAGTAAAAACACTAATGTACATAACTGAGTCAAAACCTTAGTGTTTTAATTAAAATCCATGTTTTACCAAATGTATGCATATGTATATGTAACCCCTCCTATTCAAACCGCCCGCTCTAAATGGGCCTCGAACTCAGGTCTGCTGGCATTAAAAAGGCTAAAGGCTCCAACCCCTAGCAACTACTAGCTGGCCTCCGTTAGATATGCATATGGTTAGCAAGTATGATACAAAAAAAGCTCATATTGAAAAGTTCAGCTTGCTGAAACAGTTCAAAACTATTCACCATGATTCATAGGATCTTTTGCAACTCGCAGTTCATCTATGAGCTACAGACTAAATTAAGCTGGTAAATTTATCAGCCTCCCCCTCAACACTTCTGTCTCTATCCATCTCTCATTCTTGATTCCACATGTCAATTTCTGTTCAGTTCAGTTTTATATAATGTTCTGAACAAGGCTTCTTTACAGGGCGTCAGGCCAAAACCCCAATGAGTGGAACAAAGTCTTTTTGACTGTAAGAAAGAAACCTATTTTTCAAAAGGGTAGTTAAATAGTAAAGCAGTACATTTAAAGTAGTTTCTTTAACACTGGCTGCATTGCATTGGGCTACCAAATAATTTTTTGGGCAAAAAAATGGATTAAAAATGCAATATAAATAGATTTTCAATAGATTTTTGTTCACAATTCAGGAATTCTCAGCTGGTACAATTTGATTGTGCTGTTTTGTGCTCAGCTGATACCTCAACATCTCTAAAAGAGAAAACGGGTAAAGGAGAATGAGAAGCGCATGGCTGCAGAGAACAGAGAGCAATTCCAGCCATGGACTCAAAACTATAAAATATTCCAGAAAAGCTTTGGGCCCTATCAATGTGGTGCCAGGTGTGACACAAGTGTTTTTTGCTAGTTTCATCCTGACATAGTTATCATTTTTATGTCCTGTGCCATGTTGTTTAAATAGCAAATGCACTTGTGCCCATCTGTTCACCCATGGGCGTGCTGTTCTGAAAACCTGTGTTCAGCATTGTTTGCGCGTTTTTATTTTGAGGAACTGAAAACGACTGTGCCATTGACCAACAAAAACCTGGTCTATAGTCAATAGCGCAGTATTTTTGTATTATTTAAAGAGCGCATTAGTAATATGTGCCTATGAGTGGGTACACAATGCTTGCACACTCTGCTTGTTAAATACACAGGGACACGCAGCAGCACACAAACATGCCAAATATTAAAAATAAAAGGAATCCTCTCTGGAGAAGCATTCAGTCTTTCCGCTCGCAAATTCCTTAATGTAAATAGCGAATCCGCCATGGCGCGATCACAACTGGCTTTTAAAGGGAATGGGAGATGAGACTCTGATTGGTTTATTGCACATTGCACCCAAAACACACCCATGACTCATTAAGAGACTAGGTACAACACTTTTGGACAATTCGCCTGCCGCTCTGACCATTTCATTTTTCCCGTCGCAAAAGTGGCTCCGGACACACCCTAAGTGCACTTGCACCATGCGCTTAGATTATTAAAATAGGGCCCTTAAAGTGCCTTCAGAGACTTCAGACACAAAACCCTGCATCAGGTTCAAATGTCTTATGATGGACCGTGTTTAGAAATTAATATGCCCTTTGGCAATTATAGTTTTATAGGCAGTCGCAGTAAACTTCTACTTTAAAGTTCTCAGGTTTGTCATAAAAATAAGTGATGCCTCTCCTCTACTCTTCCACTGTCAGTTCTAACTTACATAATATTCTAATTATTCAACCTTACTAATTGAACTAATATCATTGCAATATTACATTACATTAATCCAGGCTGTTGTCTGGTGGGCCTACTAAGACCTTCACTACTGACCCGTGAATTTAAGCGATGACATTTCATCAATGCTCACAGCTCATTCTGCTATCCATACAAAAATAACTCAATTAAAATCTTTCTTTTAGGCTATGCATTTTTTTTCAAATGATCAGCATATTCTGTGATGAAAACCATTTAAATCATGTCAGTCATCTGCACAGTCCATTTACCAAAACAATCTGAGCTCTCTGGAACAATTTAATTCTAATGAATGCATTATTTTGCTTTTGTAGTGATGCTTCATCTACTACGGGATATTACAGTTGGGTGATATAGATAAAAAAAATTATCTTAATATTTTTCAGACTTTCAATTACATAATATATATATATATATATATATATATATATATATATATATATATATATATATATATATATATATATATATATATATATATATATATATATATATATATATATATATATATATATATATATATATATATAATTGTTTGCTCTGAAAGGGTGTTTTTCTATCCTAAGTAGATGCATCAAAATAAAGAGGAATAATGTATATATTTTACAGAAACATTTTAATATATACAAAAAACAAAAACAAAAAAAAACCACGCTGAGACTTTCGTGAACATTTCCAAGTGATAACACTACTGAATGGTTGTATTTTGAATCTATTTATTGAAATGGAGAGATATGCACTAAACAGGCCCATTCTGGCAATTCATCAGTTATTGCATTAGGAGGTGCTCCCACATTTACATTTATATTTATTTTCTAGATAAATGGTTTTCTTATCAGAGCACCAGGCAAGAATATGCATAATGTGCATAATTACCCTGCACAAGATAACAAAAGATGCAAATCAAGCAGCGAGCTGAAGCGCAGAAGTGTTTTGACTCTGGACGCAGGGTCGTAAGGTTGAATCGGTTTGCGTATGGTAAACGCTCAGCTCCATGCCAGTTTAATCCCCAACATTTTGCAAGATTTGTTGTGAGAATTTCTGGAAACTGCCCACCAGATCATTTTAAAAGCAAAAACGTCCCGCGTGGTGGTAGGGCTGGACTTTCTGGGGTATATTGGAGGGTATTGATATTTGAGTGTTTTTTAAAGGGGTCATGATTTGAGAAATCTACTTTTCATTCAGCCTTTGATATATAAAAGTTAATCGTGATATAAGAATATCCTGTATGTTTCGGAGCTGAAAACGTCCTTGCTAGTCAAAGAAAAGCTTTTATTGACACCAGACCCAGTAAACGCTCGATCTCAGAATGTGACAAGCTGTGATGTCAGAGTGTGGTGAAACGCCACATCAACAGAAGAAGAACAAAGCCTGATTCTGTAGCCCCGTCCTCTCAGATTCCAATATTATGAATGCATGAATTAACTTTACTTTTAATGAATATCCAGCTCACGTGGGTAAGACATTGCGCATTTGTTCCTTCATTTCACCACGGATTTGTTTGTAAACAAGAGACTGGATTTACAGACAGGATGAGACGAGTGTGTGTATATGTGTGTGTGTGTGTGTGTGTGTGTGTGTGTGTGTGTGTGTGTGTGTGTGTGTGTGTGTGTGTGTGTGTGTGTGTGTGTGTGTGTGTGTGTGTGTGTGTGTGTGTGTGTGTGTGTGTGTGGTAGTGATGCGTGATTCGCGGTTATATCCACCGATCGGACGGGCCAAGTAATAAAAAATTTAATTCCAATTAATTTTGGGTGGATGAGAGCTAAATCATTGTATTTGTATGATAAAGACATTTTGCGAGCCCCCTGGGCGAATCATTCCGGTTGCCGTTTTCCCACATGCTTTCAAAACAATTCCTCACGTGTACTCACGGGGGAGCAGAAGCTCATTATAATATGCAAAGCTTATCCAATCATAGCAGTGGGCGTTTACTTCCAAGTCTTCAGTGCGGCACGCCCATAAAAACCGAGTGCTCCATGAGAGAGGCTCAAAACCAGGGTAGAAAATAGCCAGTTACTTATTCATTATGATGTTTTTTAATGTAAAAACCACGTGGACGTCATAAGTTGACTATTTGAGGGGACAGTGGTGTCCGAAACTATATTGGACATTACCGAGTGCACTCAATTAAATCTCACAATGCACCGCAATAACGAGTTTACAATGGATGTACACTCAACAGCTAGAGAATACCCATAATGCACTGTGAGAGTCACGAGCCGAATGAATTCCCACATCTGACCAGAAGATGAATCAATCATCCATCCATTTTCCAAACCACCAATCCAATGTGGGTACAGCGTAATATCATACAGATATAAATTCCTTTTTAATTGATTATTCAATTGTTTAATTAAGGTTTGTACATGCTAGTTTCCAAGACAGAGTAAAAAAAATATAATTACTGCTGGAGCTGCCAGTTTGCTAAGTTTCAACTGATTATTAAACAGCACAAACTATACAAAAGCGGCAGTCCTTCCGGCACACTAAGTGTCTGAATATTAGTGGGGTAATGTAGGGAATAGTGGGTGTCGGTGGCGATTTCAGACACATCTCTTATATTAGGACAATGACACATGACGCAAGGGAACCAATGAAAACAAGACACATGAACAGAGGAAGCAACATCATTAAACATGAACTTCAAAACAAAAGACATGACATAATGAAAACATGAACATGAAAAAAAACCTAAACATACGTGACATCTGAAGTTTAGTGCACTTTATAGATTTACTGATTCAGTGTTTCAACATTTATTTTAAAGTGTATCATATTTGTATTTGTTTTTATCAGATGACCCCATGGGCAAAGCCCTGAATATCTAATGACCCCATAGAGCCACTCTTGCTTCTCAGTGTTGGAATGAACAGAAAGAGACAGTTATCAGACTGGTGAGGTTAAACTGGACAAACACAAATCTCTGAACTAAGAGAAATTTAGAGGACATCCTTTCCTGAATCACCAGTGGAGGCAGCTTTAGTGCTTTTCTAATACTTCTGGGGGTTGCTATTGTCAGAGCAGCCTGCATCTACAGCCATAATCAGCAAACACCACCAGAGAAGCTAGGTCAGCTAATGAACCTTGCTTTTTTCTGACCAGCTTAAATGAACCTTTTTTGCTTTTTATAACTGGATGTAAAGTGACGCACATCCTGATTTTGCAGAGTTAGACATGTTCCTGGGTCAACGTATTTTGTTGATCCTTTGACAACATTCCTGTCCTAGAATTTAATCCTAACCCTACCCATAAGTTATCCCTAAAATCAGAGGGAAATGATAGGTGAAAAACACTGACACTGTCACCATTCTATTTAGTTTATCATCATCGCTCTTATTAGACAGCACTAATGACTGTATGGACCATGATCTTTAAATTAACCTGCATTAATTTGTGTTATTCTTACAGTTGCTCTGTCAGCTTTGGTGACACCGAGAATAGTCTCTGTGATGTCGAGCCACAGGTTGTGCATCCACCTGCAGCACCCATACGAGAGGATTCTGTGGCTCTGCCTCCTGCCTCTTCGCTCCATCACGGCCTTTCGACCTGTCGGCTTTTCCCTGGCTCCTTCCACCTTCGGCTCCACACTCGTCCTGCCGGCTCCTCATCGACTCCACCGTGGGCTGTTGGCACTGGTAAGCTCTAGGTCTGGGCCAACAAGCATCCAACATCTTCACCTCAAGGATTTAGTTGTTATGGATCAGGGCAAATTACCATCAGCCTGTGGACCTTCCAGACACCAATGGACTGAGCTGGAAAGAAGCTATCATCTGGTGTCTAGAGAGCCTCGCGCCCCGGACCAGAACGCAGCCAGACCCAGAGCCCGAATCACCTCCATCAACCGCGGAGTACTCGTACGAGCCCCATGGTGATGTAGAGCTACCACCTGCCGCAACGCGTCAGCCAGAACCCGAGAGAAAGAAGACAGAGCCAACTCTCGTCCTGGAAGTTGAGCTCCATCATGAGTCCGACCAGGGGTGTGAGTCCAAGACATCAACGGACAAGGGAAGAGTAACTACGGAAAATGAGAACTGGCTGATCAACTTCAATGAGGAAGTATTAATTCCCACCCTATCCCACCCGGTACCTTCATCATTGTTGTTATTAGACAGCACTAATGACTATATGGACCACGATCTCCTCTTTTCATTGGTATTCTTACCATTGCTCTACCAACTTTGGTGACACCACGAAGCCCTGCTAGTCCTCCAGTCCCTAGCAGGAGATGGTGGTCTAGTGGGTTAAACCACTGAACTGATATGCAGAAGGTTGCTGGTTCGATCGCCACCTTGAGCAAGGCACTTTACTCCACGTTGCTCCAGGTATTATTAATACGGGTACCGTAAGTCGCTTTAGATAAAAGTGTCTGCCAAATGCATAAATGTAAATATCCCGCCACGGCCAGATGTGTACAGCCCTATGCTGTCTCTGGAGAGTCCCTGTGATGTCAAGCCTCCCGCCTTCGACCTCTTCGCTCCACCTTTTGACCTGTCGGCTTCACTCTGGCTCCTCCCACCTTTGGCTCCACTGGAGATCCTTGGCCTTACGACTTCACTGAATTCCCTTGTCCTACCTGCTCTTCCTTGGTCAGTCTTCACTTTGCTTTCGCCATCGACTTGCGGGCCGTCCACTGCGCTCCGTTCCTTCATGTATATATGGTTCAGTAACACTTGACAATAAGGTCTCACTTTTTGAAAGTATTATTGTTCATGTTAGTTCACAGTGCATTAATTAATGTTACCAAATACAACTTGATTTTAATAATGTATTAATAAATGTTGAATTTGGACTCACTTTATATTAGGTGGACTTAACTACTATGTACATTTTAATTATTCATTTTATACAATGCACTTATTGTGTACATACATCTTTTTACATTGTACTTACATTTTTTTTAATTAGCTGCATACAATTACATCTGTAATTAATTTCTGTAGTTACATTTATAATTACACTGTTGACACTTCCCTTACACTTAACCCTACCATTAAACCCATACCACCACACCTGTCTCTAACTTTACTTGTATCCCACCTCAATATCAGCAAAAGTGTTTTTCAATACAATATGAACACAATAAGTACATTGTACTTATTTTTTGATGCAAGTACATAGTAGTTAAGGACACCTAATATAAAGTGGCGCTCTTTTTTTAGACAGTTTACTTTAGTAATTAGAATAAGCTCTATGTATATAAGCTCTAAGAATTACCTGGACTATCGAAATAAAGTGAGACCTCATTGTAAAGTCTTAACTATCTTTCTTTCTTTTGCTTTTTCATCGAACCTGAACCTGCTCTTGATGTGAGCTGTGAGATTCGGCTCATTGGTTTCTGCTCATATGCTGGTTGAGCTGCTGTCTGTTGTCTTGATCAATATGATGAGTGATCTCTCAGAAAGACACATGTAGGCACACTGAATAATGCTGTCTCCTGCTCCCTCAGCATGCGTCATTGCACTGACAAACTGTCCAGGCTGCTGAAACACTCAAAGACCCAAACCACTGATAGTATTGAGCAGTTACCTTAATAAACACTGTGTTAAAAAAGTTGTGGTTCAGTCCACAGCATAATGACTACCCTGCTGAAAAATCCAGTATAAACCAGCATGAATTTCATATTGGTCCAGCCTGGTTTTTGCTGGTTAGAGTTGGTATAGTGATGATCTAGCAGGACAGCATAATCATGCTCTTTTTAAATAGGTAAAATCATGATTTTTTTTATCCTGAAATCCAGTTAAATGAGTTTATTAGTTTTCACCCAGCTGACCATTTCCCAAAGAATATAGCTTAATTGTTTATAGGACAGGCTACAGTCTGAGACTGTAAACAGACCACTGATATTACAATATATGGCAGAATTGGAACATCCAACTGTCAGGATGGTAAAAGAGGAGGAACCAGATGTGGGAATAACAGTTTATTAATTGACAAAAGCGGACAAAATCAGGAACACAGAGATAAGTGAGTCCACGGTCAGAAGGGGAAACAGGGATGATGCCAGCCAGGTACAAGAGAGTACTAGATCGACCCAACAGGGGACATTGGAGAAAGGATTCTCAGAGTGAATGGCAGAGCAGGCCCAAGCTGCAACACTGGAAAGTGGAGGTAGAAATGAGTGCAATCCAAAGACAATGAAGTAGGCGAGTACACAGATGATCACAACGTCACAGGTTCACCACTGGTCTTTCCTTGGACGACTTTTGATAGAGACTGAGAATTGCAGACCGGGAACACCGCACAAGAGCTATAGTTTTGGAGATGCTCTGACCTAGTCGTTTAGCCATCACCATTGGCCCTTGTCAAACTCAGTCAAATCCTTACGCTTGCCCATTTTTCCTGCTTCTAACACATCAACTTTGAGTACAAAATGTTCACTTACTGCCTAATATATCCCACCCACTAACAGGTGCTGAAGAAGAGATAATCAGTGTTATTTACTTCACTTGTCAGTCACTGATACACTCATATATACACCATATATATATATGGTAACACTTTAGCATGGGGAACACATATTCACTAGTATGGTTTAAGTTTAGTTATTGGGTAGGATTAAGGGATGTAGAGTAAGGTCATGCAGAATAAGGCATTAATATGTGATTTATACACTCACCTAAAGGATTATTAGGAACACCATACTAATACTGTGTTTGACGCCCTTTCGCCTTCAGAACTGCCTTAATTCCACATGGCATTGATTCAACAAGGTGCTGAAAGCATTCTTTAGAAATGTTGGCCCATATTAATAGGATAGCATCTTGCAGTTGATGGAGATTTGTGGGATGCACATCCAGGGCACGAAGCTCCCGTTCCACCAAAGATGCTCTATTGGGTTGAGATCTGGTGACTGTGGGGGCCATTTTAGTACAGTGAACCCATTGTCATGTTCAAGAAACCAATTTGAAATGATTCGCTTTGTGACATGGTGCATTATCCTGCTGGACGTAGCCATCAGAGGACGGGTACATGGTGGTCATAAAGGGATGGACATGGTCAGAAACAATGCTCAGGTAGGCCGTGGCATTTAAACGATGCCTAATTGGCACTAAGAGGCCTAAAGTGTGCCAAGAAAACATCCCCCACACCATTACACCACCACTACCAGCATGCACAGTGGTAACAAGGCATGATGGATCCATGTTCTCATTCTGTTTACGCCAAATTCTGACTCTACCATCTGAATGTCTCAACAGAAATCGAGACTCATCAGACCAGGCAACATTTTTCCAGTCTTCAACTGTCCAATTTTGGTGAGCTTGTGCAAATTGTAGCCTCTTTTTCCTATTTGTAGTGGAGATGAGTGGTACCCGGTGGGGTCTTCTGCTGTTGTAGCCCATCCGCCTCAAGGTTGTGCATGTTGTGGCTTCACAAATGCTTTGCTGCATACCTCGGTTGTAACGAGTGGTTATTTCAGTCAAAGTTGCTCTTCTATCAGCTTGAATCAGTCAGCCCATTCTCCTCTGACCTCTAGCATCAACAAGGCATTTTCGCCCACAGGACTGCCGCATACTGGATGTTTTCACACCATTCTTTGTAAACCCTAGAAATGGTTGTGCGTGAAAATCCCAGTAACTGAGCAGATTGTGAAATACTCAGACCGGCCCGTCTGGCATCAACAACCATGCAACGCTCAAAATTGCTTAAATCACCTTTCTTTCCCATTCTGACATTCAGTTTGGAGTTCAGGAGATTGTCTTAACCAGGACCACACCCCTAAATGCATTTAAGCAACTGCCATGTGATTGGTTGATTAGATAATTGCATTAATGAGAAATTGAACAGGTGTTCCTAATAATTCTTTAGGTGAGTGTAAGTATTAATAAATAGCCAATATCCTAGTAATATGTATGGTAATAAGCAACTAGTTGATAGCGAGAACTGAACCCTAAAATAAAGTGTTTCCATTTTGTTCCACGAAACATAAAGTGTTTTACATTTTATTAGTACAAAGATTAGTAGATATATGTAGTAAAACGTTAGCAACTGCTTTTTATCACCACAGTTACATTGGTCATCTATTGTAACTTCTAAAAAGACGTTTCAAAGAATATTTCAAAGTGCAATGTATTTAAAATAAAAAAAATAAAGCTCTGTAAAAATAACAAAACTTTTTTGCATTTTTAAAATGCTGTAAAAGTGTCACTTTTCTAAATTTTCTAAAGTTTTTATGCACATTTCTTGCATTCTTCACGCACTTGAACACTTAGGAAAAATCCAGGAAATATGTTTTGTAAATAGACAAGTGTTCAAGTCAAGTAGACAAGTCAGGCCCTAAGTATTTGTTCTATACATGCGCATTGCTGGACCTTGTACTTTTTTTCTCTCTTTTTTTGCATTATTTGAGGGTACGAAATATGACACAATTGAAGTCAGATTTTAATGCTGATTTTAAATATGTTACTAAAGTTATAAGTGCTTATGTTAAAAACCAGTAGTTTTCCCTCAACTTTGAAGCTGATAATGCTCTTACGGATGTTAAAACTAACACAAGCAAATGAATTACTGCGGGAGAGGATCACAAATTATAAAACCGTTTGAAGCTGCTAAAATAAGCAGTGCCCTCAGTTGCTCAAAACAAACAACACATGATTAAGCAGATGTAGGCTGTTGTTTGGTCCTTCTTTCCATTTGCCACATTACATAATTTTTCACTTTGAATGTACAGTAAAAATTTCTGGGGACAGTTCCAACCAGAGACAAGCCACTAAAACTGTGGATTTTCCACAGAAAATGGGTCTGTAAGTTCATGCTATTAATGTGGTGATCATAATGAGGTATTTATTAGAGTAGCAGAAGTGGAAAAGTTTTGAGTTCTGAATGTTACAGTATGTTTTCATAGTACATGAAGCTTTTATCCTAAAAGATCAAGGACAATTTGTGAAAGATAAAGAAGCATTGCAAACATATGGAACCAGCTTCAAATCGATTATTACTGCACGCTTGCATCTTCATCCTCACAGACAACTGTAGATTTCAAAGCACTTTGCAGAGGGCTTTTAGGCAGACAAATACTCCGAAGACCATTAAAAATCCATATAGCTCTGGCTGATACTTAATAATAATGCCTATTAAAAGCACACATTTCACAGACTTAAGAAAATAAAAAAGTTCAGTTTAAAAATGTGAATATGATGCAAAGCATCAAAGCTCAAAATACCAGTTATTACTTTTTAATATTTTTATTTTTAAATGATTTTGAATATTACATATATTTTGAATATACATTAATTTAATTAATTAAATTGAATTAAACTCCAGTTGGCATCATTCCAAGAGCAGGAAATTAATTTAGTAAATGGCACACAAACCAACAGACCATCCCAGAATACAAACTCACTGCCGTTGCATTAGAGGCCTAGGGTCCCATCTGGAAGAAATGGGCTGTGCCTCTCAATAATTGGAGGCTTTGATGTTGGGGTCCTAATATGTTCTGACATAACCTTAAAAGCCACCTTGAGAGGCCATAGACTGACACATGGAGCCTCATTTATAAAATGTTGCGTAGAAACCGTCCTACATTTGAACTTACAATCATTTCTCCAATGTGCTTATGTATGATTCAGAGAACAAATGTACACGTGGGTACACCTCTTCCAGGTGTGAAATTATAAATCACAAATTATCTTGAAATTGTGGCCAGCTAAATAGTTTCAGATCACTGCTTTGTAAATGTAGACAATGTCAATAAAGGTGGGGTAAGTGCTTTCTGGTAACCGATGTTGATTTCAATTCACCAAAACAAACACGCCCCTTATTTTGATAGCTCCACCCCACACATACGTAACCCAGGCAACGACTATGGGATTGGTTGTCTCCCTTGGTTGCAGTGGCGTAGTTTTGGTTTGAACATTGGGGGGTTGAAGTGTGAAACGTTTAACAGGGTCCTGGTGCATTTGCTCCCTCAAGGTTTATTTATTTGTTTTTACAAAATGGTCCAAACTGTAACAGTCACCAGCTGGAGTGCCCTTGAGAGCCACCAGAGGGCACTCCACATAAGACTATGATCACTCACAAACTACATTTCCCATAACTCAATGCCCGGACTCATCATCACTTATCACTGATCACATTCACTTGTACCTCATTCACTGATTGCATTCACCTGTGTCTCACCATCCTGTTAGTCTCTGTCTATTTATACCATGGTCATTCATTCACTCACTGCGAAGTCTTGTTTAAGTATTACACTGCAATTCTGAGCATTCTCCTTGTTTTCTTGTCTTCTGGTTTTTGGATATCTTGCCCTGTTCCTTGGATTACTCTCTTGCCTCTGGTCCCTGCCTGTTTTGTTTGTTTGTTTGTTTGTTTCTTTCTTTGTTTTGACTGCCTGCCTGTGTATGACTCTTGCCTGTATTTTGGATTACGCCTCTGGATTGCCCTCAAATAAAGCTGCAATTGTATCCACCTTTGAGTCTCGGAGCAGTTCGTAACAGAAGACTTCGCCGCTATGAATCCAGCAGCACAGTTAATGCGTCTCCGTCAGGGAGATCGCCCCATCGAGGACTATGTAGAGGACTTCATTGAGCTGGCACATTTGACTTCAATGGACGAGGTATGCCTCATGAAATTTTTCAGAGGAGGACTATCTGAGCCGCTCAGTTCTATCCTGCCTTTGCATGATCCTAATTGCTCTCTAAAAAAGTATATTGACATTGCATTGCAACTGAGCGGCTCTGCTTTTACAGTGGGTATAATGGAGGAGGATAGTGACATACCCACTGCATCTGCTATGCATGTGTCTTCGGACGACATGGCCGCCATTCCAGAGTCTCGTCCTGTCATGGTCGCCGCCCCTGAGACTGAGAGCGTCATGCCCGCCGCGCCTGAGACAGCAAGCGACATGTCCGCCAAGCTAGAGCCTTCACCGCTGGTCTCGTCCAGTTCAGAGCCCTCTTCATCGCTGGTCCTGTCTAGTTCAGAGCCCTCTTCGCCGCTGGTCCTATCCAGCTCAAAGCCCTCACCGCTGCTGGTCCCGTCAAGCTCAGAGACGCTTCACTTCCTGCCTGCCGAGCCAAAGCTTCACGTCACTTCTGCCGATCCAGAGACTGAGCTTCACGTCACGTCAGCCGATCCAGAGCCAGAGCTTCATGTCACGTCAGCCGATCCAGAGCCAGAGCTTCACGTCACTTCTGCCGATCCAGAGACTGAGCTTCATGTCCCTTCTGCCGATCCAGAGACTGAGCTTCACGTCACTTCTGCCGATCCAGAGACTGAGCTTCACGTCACTTCTGCCGATCCAGAGACTGAGCTTCACGTCACGTCAGCCGATCCAGAGACTGAGCTTCACGTCACGTCAGCCGATCCAGAGACTGAGCTTCACGTCATGTCAGCCGATCCAGAGACTGAGCTTCACGTCACATCTGCCCGTCAAGAGTCTCGTCCCGCCGAGCCTGAATCTGATCCTGATGCTGAGCATGAATCTGTTCCTCTTCCTCTTCCTGTGCCTGTGTCTTCGGACAAGATGGCCGACTCCACGCGTGTGTCTTCGGACAAGATGGCCGACTCCACGCCTGTGTCTCTTGACAAGATGGCCACCGCCGAGCCAGTGTCTTCGGACAAGATGGCCGCCGCCGAGCCAGTGTCTCCGTACAAGATGGCCGCCGCCGAGCCAATGTCTCCGTACAAGATGGCCGCAGCCGAACCAGTGTCTCAGAACAAGATGGTCTCCGCCGAACCAGTGTCCCAGGACAAGATGGTCTCCGCCGAGCCAGTATCTCCAGACGAGATGACCATTGCCACGTCGCTTGAGCCCTCAGCAGAGATGGCCGCTGACACGGTGTCTGTTCCTGTTCCTGAGCCGGTGTCTGTTCCTGAGCCGGTGTCTGTTCCTGTGCCATGGTCTCCTCCCTGGCCACCTGAAGGGTCATCTCCTCCCTGGCCGCCTGAAGGGTTCTCTCCTCCCTGGCCGCCTGAAGGGTTCTCTCCTCCCTGGCCGCCTGAAGGGTTGTCTCCTCCCTGGTCGCCTGCACAACCTGACCCGCCCTGGTCGCCTGCACAGCCTGATCCGTCCTGGTCGCCTGCACAGCCTGATCCGCCCTGGTCGCCTGCACAGCCTGATCTGCCCTGGTCGCCTGCACAGCCTGATCCGTCCTGGTCGCCTGCACAGCCTGATCCGCCCTGGTCGCCTGCACATCCTGATCCGTCCTGGCCTCCCATCTTGCCGCAGTCTCCAGGTCGTTATCCGCTCCATTGCGGCCTGGCCCTCCTTCCCGCCCCCGGGTCCGCCTCCGCTCCACCTCCCTCCTTGACGGTTTTAGGAGCGTCTGGAATCCGCTCCTTAAAGGGGGGCTATGTAACGGTCACCAGCTGGAGTGCCCTTGAGAGCCACCAGAGGGCACTCCACATAAGACTATGATCACTCACAAACTACATTTCCCATAATTTCCTGGACTCATCATCACTTATCACTGATCACATTCACCTGTACCTCATTCACTGATTGCATTCACCTGTGTCTCACCATCCTGTTAGTCTCTGTCTATTTATACCATGGTCATTCATTCACTCACCGCAAAGTCTTGTTTAAGTGTTACACTGCAATTCTGAGCATTCTCCTTGTTTTCTTGTCTTCTGGTTTTTGGATATCTTGCCCTGTTCCTTGGATTACTCTCTTGCCTCTGGTCCCTGCCTGTTTTGTTTGTTTGTTTGTTTCTTTATTTTGACTGCCTGCCTGTGTATGACTCTTGCCTGTATTTTGGATTACGCCTCTGGATTGCCTTCAAATAAAGCTGCAATTGGATCCACCTTCGAGTCTCGGAGCAGTTCGTAACACAAACAGGCAAATTGGTAGATAACATAACTGTAAGAATTTGCCTAAAGTTAGCAATCGCTTATTTACAATGTGCCATGGGAAGTCAAACTAACTTTTTCTGAAAATGTTATTTTACTGAACAGGTTAATTTCCTGTCATCTCTTGGAATATCTGAAAGCCAGGTTTTTCCTATAATATCTGTCATTATTTGCAGAAAATATTTAACACATGGGGAAAACCAATTGTTTAGTCAATAATTCAACAATTAGAATCTTTCTAACTTCTACTTGGCGTTAAAAGTAACAGTTCTTGTAATTGTTTAAGTATAGCATTTATTAAAATGATGATTTAATTACAAATAAGACAATGAAAAATAGCAACACAGTTAGAAACTTTAGTGAATCTTTAGTGAAAAATATATTCCTTTAACAGATTGTCTAAATTCTACAACTAGTCACAAGTAAATACAATAAAACGTGATAAATTCTTGAAAATGTGGTCATCAGTTTGAAAAGCTTGCAGGATGATGTTTTCCCCAAACCTGACGTTGTCATACTCAATTCTAGTCAGAATATGAGTCTGATACTGCTCCGTTGGGCTGTGATTATGGGGCGTTTTTCAACTGAACCAGGAAAGACCTCAATTGGATAGACCTACAACCAATCAGAGCAACGGAGCGACACATAACGTTAGTTGTCAAATGTCAACAGAACTCAACTACACACAGTGTTGCCAAGTCCGCGGTTTTGCCGCTGTTTTTCATTGTCCACGGGTTAAAGCGACCCCAATTATGTGATATTTAGACCCAGGAACCCAGGCAATCCTGCCAAAAAAAATATTTTACCCCCCAAATGCCATTTTTTCCAGAGAACCGAAGAAATATTAATACTTTTGGAGCATGCTGGTGAACGCGTCTACAGAAATTTGCTTGCCACTCACGTAAAATTAAATAACTGGATTTTGTACAGATTATAAAAGCTCAGAACGTGCAATTTATACAATTAATTAATAGCCTGATTTTATGTTTCTGTGTGGGTGCTCAGAGTACCGGCATCATGTGAAAAGTGGCGGTACACAAGAAAAAGCGAGGTTACGCTACAGATCAAAATAGAGAAGTTCCGATACTGCGTACCGGCCCACTTTGAGCACTGCATGTGTAGTCATAATAAATCACATAGATGGAAATGAACATGATTGTTGAGGAACTATACACTCTGAAATATGCCAATTTGGGTCATTTTGGCAACACAGCGCTGGGTCAAAAAGTGACGAACCCATTGCTGAGTTGTTTTGATTGATTTTGGTAGATCTGATCACAACACAACACTAAATACAGGTGTAAACGGGGTCTAAAATGTTTTGACCTTGTCCACTTTTGACCACTTCCAGAGGTAGTCGAAAAGGCATTGGACCAGATTGCTTTCGTAGTGTGGCTCATGTGGTTGAATGCATTTGAACAGCCACAAAAGACAGTCTACTCTCTGCCTACTGACCTAATGCGTAAACATTAAGGGAAACGCGCTAGCCAGACAGGATTTAAACTTTGTCTCCTGGAGACCCAAGTTTGGTTTGAAGACAATAAACGTACAAAGCACAATGTTCTCTCTCCATTCCTGATTTATAACACACACTCACAGCGTTCGGCTGGTCTTGGGGCTTTCAGAGCAGAAACGAAAGTTGCTGCTCTATGTATGTTTTTCCGTCATCTCTGGTGCGCTCATATAAATTGCGCGAGCTTATTGGGTCCATTAGATCGAAAGATCTGAAAAAACATACATTGACCCGCCCATAGAAAGAAATCCCTCAAAGATATCAGGACAGAAAGGGGACAAAAGAAATAAAACATCAGATGTAAATGGGTATGTGTCTGCCTTGTCTACTGTTCACAGAGGCACACCAGCAGTGCACATCTCCTTTATCTGACTCATCTATTTTTTGGTCTTGGAGTTTCTACTAAGTAGAGTTTCTACTAAGAGTGTCTCCAGGAACAGGGTTGGGAAACATTAAAAGACCCTAAACCAAACTGGCCCGCCCCCTTGGCTTGAAGCTATGGCACCATTGGGTTACTGATTATGAATGATTATCAGCCCAAACTGGGTCAAATCCAGCTTTCTTGGCCAACAGTCTCAACTTAGCATTTGGGCTGATAAATAACCCAGCATTTTTTTTAGAGTGTAGATGTGAGAGGTTGAGTGTGTGATGCATTAGACCGTAATATACCGTAGAAAACAATGCATTCTGGGTAATATTTGTAATTTTCGAGAAAATAGCCAACAGGAATATACCGTGAATTAACAGTGCTCAAAGTCGACACTCAGAGGCTGTGCTTCAAATCACACCCTATACCAGGGGTGGCGAACTCCGGTCCTGGAGGGCCAATGTCCTGCATAGTTTTGCTTCAACCATAATCAAACACACCTGAACAAGCTAATCATGGTCTGAAGGGTTACTAGAAAGCTAAAGGCAGGTGAGTTTTATCAGGGTTGGAGCTGAACTCTGCAGGACAGTGGCCCTCCAGGACTGGAGTTCGCCACCCCTGCCCTATACCCTCATTCACTATTCCCTACACTAGTTTACTGATAGTGAGCGAAAATAAGTGAGTGAATTCAAACACTGATGAACACCTGCTGTTATCACCGAAGGAAAAAGATACATGAACAGAAAAAAGTTGCTTTCATCAACTGAAGATAAAAGAAGACATTAAATCTCTGAAGATCTCAGCAGAGGAAGATTAAACAACTCCATAAACAGCATTACCAGCTTCACACATTACTAACCAGACATCTACAGAACTTATTTGTGTTTGCTTTAGTTGGGCGCTTGAACCTTGACATAACAACATTAGTTTTTTCTCTAGCTGTGTGTTTTAAATACATTTGTTATAGCATGCAAAGCCGAAAGAAAACGTAAACAGATGATGTTGACTATTTATTAGTGGCCTGATTCACTGAGCTCTGTCATTGCCTTTTGAAATATAATTTTTTGGTAACCCAATAATTTTACAGCATGAGATCCATCAGTGTTGCAACAACCAGATAATTTGAAGGACAGGAAAACAGCTTGTGGTCAAAACATTTTGAATACCAGAATCATTCAGACTCGAAATAGACATCAAGAATCGGTGTATGAATCTCAAGAATGGTGACAATCATACGTCTCGGTTACGTATGTAACCCTCGTTCCCTGAGGAGGGAACGGAGACGTACGTTAGTGACTAACGAATGGGGGTTTCGCTTAGAAGCCAATTACCTTCGAGAATTCAACAGCGCCCAATGGCAGTGCCAATGCCATGGGCATGCGGAATTTGCATGCGTAACTCCGCCCCACCTCGTGGGTATATAAGGAAGTATGCTGGCAACATCGCATTATGTTACTGCTGCAGGAGCCAAGACTGAACTCCGAGTTCCAGGCAGCACAGCTGACGTGGCAGAGGAAACGTACGTCTCCGTTCCCTCCTCAGGGAACGAGGGTTACATACGTAACCGAGACGTTCCCTTTCGTTCAGTCACTACGACGTACGTTAGTGACTAACGAATGGGGGTTCCAATACAACAACGCCACTCAGCTGTCATCCAGTGCCCTGCGTAAGTGTGAGTACCCTGTTGTAAGACTAGTACGGACAAAGGACTCCCACTTATCACAGGATTACCAAGGTACACTGGGAAGCATATCCCAGTGAGGGAATGCCAGATGCCTACCCGTAGGGAGGACTTAAGAATACACATATGACCCGCTAAGGGCTGCATATGGAAGATCTCTAGGGTACCAGCCGAAGGTGGATTTTTAACCCTAGGGGTGGCAGGGACTTGCCAAGGGAAAGACACCTGCTCACTGAGGAGGCTTACGGTGGGAATACTCGTGTGGGGGTCGCCGGAGGGGAACCATGCACACGGAGCACCTGGCCGGACATGAGGGTCTGGGCTCGAAAGGGCAGACTGAACTAATGTCGGCGTAAGCAGTGCTGGAGGAGCTCAGGGCTCTCGCGGAGCTCATCTGAGGAAAATATTGCACGTATCCAGTCCGTGGAGTGGAATGGCGAGTAAGCGAAGACACCTGAGTCTGGCCCATTACCGGCCACCCGTAGGGGCGAGTACATAGTCGGACACTGGCTCCACTCGGAGATTGTAGAATCTGGCGAATGTGTTTGGTGTCGCCCAGCCTGCAGCTCTGCAGATGTCTGTTAGCGAGGCGCCATGCGCTAAAGCCCAAGAAGAGGCCACACTCCGGGTGGAGTGTGCCCTAACCCCAAGGGGACATGGTCGACCTTGCTGCTGGTAAGCCAAAACAATGGTGTCCACTATCCAGTGAGACAACCTCTGCTTTGAGAGAGCACTTCCCTTCCGCTCTCCACCATAACAGACAAAGAGCTGGTCTGAGGTCCTGAAACATCGCGTACTGTCTACATAAGCGCGGAGAGCGCGTACTGGACAGAGCAATGCCAAGGCTGGGTCTGCCTCCTCCAAAGGCAGCGCTTGCAGGTTCACCACCTGATCTCGGAACGGAGTGGTAGGAACCTTGGGCACATATCCCGAACTCAAGGCACGCTTCATCAACCGAAAATGCTTGCAGGTCCCCGACCCTCTTAAGAGAGGCCAATGCGGTCAGCAGAGCCGTCTTCATAGACAAGAACTTAATCTCAACCGACCGCAAAGGCTCAAAGGGAGGCCTCTGCAGAGCACTTAAGACTACTGAGAGGTCCCAAGAGGGAACGAGAGGAGAGCGAGGAGGATTCAGTCTCCTCGCCCCCCTCAGTAACCTGATGATCAGGTCATGCTGACTTACCTTTTTGTCTCCCAGGAGATCGTGGTAGGCAGATATTGCAGCCACATACACTTTAAGGGTGGATGGAGACAGCCTTCTTTCCACCCCCTCCTGGAGAAACGATAGCACGGACCCGATCGGGCATTTCCAGGGGTCTTCTTGGCGGGAAGAACACCATGTGACGAAGAGGTTCCACTTCAACGCATAGAGGTGTCGTGTAGACTCTGCTCTAGCGGAAGTGATGGTAGCGACCACCGCAGGTGGAAGGCTACTCAAACCTGCCGCGTCCCGTCCAGAAGCCACACGTGGAGCTTCCAGAACGCCGGACGCGGGTGCCAAAGGGTGCCCCGTCTCTGAGAGAGAAGGTCCGGTCTCAGAGGGATAGGCCAGGGAGGGGCTGTCGCAAGGAGCAGAAGTTCTGAGAACCAGGTCCGGCCGTGCCAATACGGGGTGACCAACATGACCTACTCCTTGTCCTCCCTGATCTTGCACAGTACCCGTGCAAGAAGGCTCACTGGGGGAAACGCATACTTGCGTAGCCCTGACGGCCAGCTGTGCGCCAGTGCATCCGTGCCGAGGGTGCCCTCGGTCAGAGAATAATACAGGGAGCAATGGGAAGAGTCCTGGGAGGCAAACAGGTCTACCTGTGCGTCGCCGAACCGTTCCCATATCAGCTGAACCGACTGGGGATGGAGTCTCCACTCTCCGGGTGGAGAATCCGTGAGAGCTCGTCGGCTGCACGGTTCAACTATCCAGGGATGTGGACAGCACGAAGAGACCTCAGGTGCTTCTGACTCCATAGAATGAGATGGCGGGCGAGTTGAGACATACGGCGGGAGCGTAGACCGCCCTGGTGGTTGATGTACGCTACTACGGCCGTGTTGTCTGTCCTGTCTGTCGGTGCAGGGCGAACCGTACTGCCAGTAACTCGAGGCAATTGACATGCAGAAGGCGCTGGGGTCCTGTCCAGGAACCCGTGGCTGCTTGTCCATTGCACATGGCACCCCAGCCCGTGGATGACGCATCTGTTGATACAACAGTATGCAGGGAAACTCGTTCTAAGGACACTCCGGTCCGTAGAAACTCGAGGTTCGACCACGGGGTGAGAGTCTGTAAGCAGGCCCGAGTCACTTGTACCCGGAGCGTGCCAGACCGCCATGCCCATCTCGGGACTCGATCGCGTAGCCAATGCTGAAGCGGTCTCACTTTTGTAGCAATCCGAGCGGTGTCACCGTGGCTGCAGATGCCATATGCCCCAGGAGCCTCTGAAATAGTTTCAGTGGAACCGCATTCTTGCCCTCGAGTTGACGAAGAGAAGTCAGCAGAGACTGCGCGTGCTCGCTCGAAAGCTGCACGCACATGGCGACCGAGTCGATATCCATACCGAGAAAAGAGATCCTCTGCGCGGGGCAAAGTTTGCTCTTCTCCCAGTTGACCCGAAGGCCCAGACTGGCTAGGTGATGGAGCACCAGATCTCTGTGTCCGCAAACCTGCTCTAGAGAGTGGCCCAGTATGAGCCAGTCGTCGAGGTAGTTCAGGATGCGAACCCCGTGCTGCCGAAGGGGCGCAAGGGCTGCCTCTGCAATCTGCGTAAAGACGCGAGGGGACAGAGATAGCCCGAATGGTAAAACCGTAAAGCAAACCGTAGGAACGGTCTGTGTCGAGGTAGAATGGAGACATGGAAGTAGGCATCCTTCAGGTCGATCGCTGCAAACCAATCGTCCGGACGAACGCATTCGAAAAGGCGCTTCGCTGTCAACATCTTGAACGGAACCGGTGAAGGTAACGGTTCAAGATGCGCAGGTCCAGGATTGGTCGTAACCCACCGGTCTTTTTGGGTACAATGAAGTACGGGCTGTAGAACCCGTAGTTCATGGCTGGAGGGACAGGTTCGATCGCACCCTTCGCCAGTAGGGTGGCAATATCCGCTCGCATGACGGGGGCATTGGCCCCGATCATAGTGGAACAGACTCCCCGGAAGCAGGGAGGAACCTGCGCTAACTGAATCGCGTAGCCGCGCCTGACGGTCCTCGCGACCCAATGGGACAGCCCTGGAAGCTGAAGCCAGACTCCCAGAAACTGCACCAGTGGGGTCATTCGGACCACAGACGTACCCGGTGTGGGGCAGCGAGGCAGCGTTACCGGCCCGGACAAGGGAGGCTGTGGGGCGTCCCTGTGTGGGGGCACGGTTAACTGCTGCATCCTGACAGAGGAGACCAGGGAAGGACGCACGTTCCACTGGGGTCTGCTCTGCCAGGAGGCTGGCGACAGAGAGGGATGCGAGTGGCGGGACCCGGGGGTGGCGCGCACTGTCATCACCGATCTCTGGGGGCTCAGGGATGGGAGTGTTAATTTTTTCTTTGACCAAATTAGGGTGCTGCTGACCCGGGGGCCAGCAGCTGAACAAAGGATTCTCCCCCGGCCCTCCACCGGGGGAAGGAGTGGTCCTGCTACCATCTCCTGGAAAGAATACTCCATCCCTGAGCCATCCGTCTCAAGAACGGCGCTTGGCCTGGCGTTTAGCGGGGCGCGGGGCGGGCTGAGCGGATTGTGACGCCTTCCTACGGCGACCTCTGCCACCCAGCCCGGGTGAAGGCTGCTGCTTGGGCCGGGCGGGAGCCTTAGGAGGGTGTCCTCGGCGTGGAGCAGACTGAGGTGACTGTGCCGGCGGCTGGGTGGAGGCAGCAGCTGGCCGCCGGGGCAGTACGTGTTTGATAGCCTCAGTCTGCTTCTGGGCGATCGAAAACTGTTGGGCGAAGTCTTCGACCACCCCGGCGAAGAGGCCGGCCTGGGATATGGGGGCATCGAGGAACCGGGTTCGCTCGGTGTCCCGCATATCTGCCAGGTTCTGCCACAGGTGTCTCTCCTGGACCACGTTTGTGGACATCACTTGACCCAGGGAGCGTGCGGTCACCTTCGTCGCCCAGAGAGCGAGGTCAGTGGCGGCACGCAGCTCATTTAAGAGCCCCGGATCAACTCTGCCTTCGTGCATGTCCTTGAGGATCCTGGCCTGGTAGACCTGGAGGATCGCCATGGCATGCAAAGAGGCGGCAGCCTGCCCCGCGGCTCTGTGCGATTTCGCCACCAAGGTTGATGTGCATCGCAACAGAACGTTCAACTGGGGGGACCCCACTTTACCCTTTGGCCGCCGCCCCATCGAGGGCAGAGAAGGCGGAGGAAGTCGCCGAACGGTCACGGGAAGACAACAGGGACTTCCAGGGCCGCGCAAGTTCCTCATGAAGCTCGGGAAAGAAAGGTATTGGGGGCGGGGACTGACGGTTGTCAGCGCGCGCTCCCAAAAACCAATCATCGAGCCTGGAGCGTTCGGGACAGGGCGGAGGGTTCCACTCTATCCCTAAGCTCGCGGCCGCCCGAGACAACATGGCTGTCAGCTCTGGGTCCGACTCGGGCAATGCTGGAACGCCCGAAGGCGGCAGCACAGCCGAGTCATCATCCTCAGAGGACTCGAGCCCACCTTGTGATGCGGTGACCGACATCGCATCCTCCTCCGGAGCGCCAAACGAGATGCGCGGGGGTGCCGGAGCAGGCCCCGCGATCTGCGTCTGAACACTCGCGGGTTGCGGTGTGCAAGACGGGGGTGTGGCCCAAGGCATGAGCGTCGGGGCTTTGTTCCACACCGTAACCGTCAGGTCACCCTGACCACCAGCCGAAGTACTGGGCCTCTGGGACTCAGTAGATCGGGGTGTGGTAGAGGGGACTCTCACTTCATTACGAAGGTCATGGAGTCTCGACCGCAACACCGCGATGGTCATGTTCCCGCAGTGGGAACATGACGCATCCACAAACGCTGCCTGAGCATGCTGAAAGCCCAAACATACCAGACAGTGTTTGTGCCCATCAGAAGAAGATAGCAACCGGCCACACCCAGAAGTACACGGACGAGACATCCTGAAAAGGACGCGTCACGTGCAAGCTCTTTTTGTGAGAGGAAAGCCTCGCAGAGAACGCCGAAGCACCCAGCGACCACTGCGCAGATCAGCAGGCAGGCAGTAATGAGATCACTGGAACGCGCCGTAAGACTCAGATCAGGCTTGAAGGAGTGAAGAGATCCTCTTGGCTCCAAAGCAGAAACATAATGCGATGTTGCCAGCATACTTCCTTATATACCCACGAGGTGGGGCGGAGTTACGCATGCAAATTCCGCATGCCTATGGCATTGGCACTGCCATTGGGCGCTGTTGAATTCTCGAAGGTAATTGGCTTCTAAGCGAAACCCCCATTCGTTAGTCACTAACGTACGTCGTAGTGACTGAACGAAAGGGAAAGCTTCATTCTGCAAATTGCGTCATGCGGCATGAATAAATTATGCTGATGAATAGCCTGGTTATTATCTTTAATTCTTAATATTTACCTTTATTTTTGGTGTTGTTTTTGTGTTGACTTTTGGTAGTGTTTGTGATGTTCAAAGTTGATCTGTTCATCTTTTTTTTGTTGAGATTCATATGCGGATTCTTCATGTCTAAATGGCACCATAGTACAAACCATTTTTGTATATCATGAGTTTAAAAGTCTTTCATAACTGAATCCTAATCACTGCTTGATATTTTACAACGTGTCACAGTTTTAGTAATGAAAAATAGGGGTAATATATGTATATGTTAAAAAAAAGGTTTTGTTTAGGAAATAGACACTGGATGAGATGAACAAACCAAGCATTCCATTACGTTTATGTCATAACCATATAACCAATAACACCTGATCACAGGTGTTTTGCTACAACAAATGTGTCTAAGAAACACACAGTTGTAGAAACCAAAGAAAAACTATTGTTACAAAGTCAAGGGTCAAGAGCCGAACTGAAGCAAACACTAATCACCATAATGGTGACCAAACATTTTCAATTAAACATCAAAAGTTAATTTGATCGGCCCCACTTTATATTAGGTGGCCTTAAGTACTATGTACTCACATCAAAAAATAAGTACAATGTATTTACTGTGTTCAAATTGAATTGCAAAACACCTTTTCTGATATTGAGGTGGGATACGGGTAGAGGTAGGGACAGGTGTGGTGGTATGGGTAAGTTTAAGGGTAGGCTTAGGTGTAAGGGAAGTGTCAACTGTGTAATTACAAATGTAACTACAGAAATTAATTACAGACGTAATTACATGCAGGTATTTTTTAAAATGTAAGTACAATGTAAAAACATGTATGTACACAATAAGTACATTGTATCAAATGATTAATTAAAATGTTAATACATAGTAGTTAAGGCCACCTAATATAAAGTGGGTCCATTTGATCTGTTAATTTTCTATAAGAGCTTCTGTAGATGTCTGACAGAAATAAGGTCAATCTGGTTAGTAATAAGTGAAGCTGGTAATGCTGTTTGTGGAGTTGTTTAATCCTCCTCTGCTTTAATGTCTTCTTTTATTTTCAGTTGATTTAATCTAAGGCTGTGGCTGAAGTCAGTTGTACTTCTCTTTCTTTGAGTGGTTCTGCTTGTTAACAGCTGGTGCTCATCACTAATTCTCAATTATCACTTAATTAATCTCTTAATTATCTCATTAACTTCAACAATGCTTCAATTACTCTAACACTCTGTAGTGTGGACACATATAAGTGTTCATTTAAAACTGAAGATTTTGCTGTGGGGTTTAAACGGTTAAAGGAATTAGCTGGAAAAAAAACCCCAGAGTTAAACGTAAATTAGGGGTAAACAACTGTAAATTAATTTACGGAAAATTACTGTAAAAAAACAGCAATTTACTGGCAACCAGAGCTGCCAGAAGATTACCGTAAAATCAAAGAAAAAACAGTAATATACTGTAAAACGTAACAGTCAGATTTACCAGATGAATCAAGATATTTTCACTGAAATAGTAGTGAAAGTTAATAGAAAAAAGTTGTGCGAAGTCAGTAACTGATAAGGAGCGTAAATATTAAAATGAACTGTTTCTATGTGTTGTTGCACAAGATGATATAGAAGAGATCTTTTAGTTTAATTCATTTGTTTTGTGCGTCACCATTGTGCTGGAGAGTAGAGCCTGTTCTTCAGTCCAGGATGAGCAGAAAAACACTGATGAAATGCTACCTGATACTTTATTTAAAGTCAGTGACTGTGTTTGCTGATGCAGTTATGAGCTGTTTGTTGAGTAATTTATCACATACATGTGTGCTATCCGTTTTCAGATGCCGTTCAGGGTCTATTTATAATGCAGGGGGCAGGACTTCAGATTCTAGAGAGCATTTGATTGGACAGAATATTTGATGAGTAGGTGAAGTCTGCGATGATGTCATCAAAATCTGTGATTCGTTTTAACGGAAGTGAGAGACTGTAAGTTTTGAATGCTTATATCTCCTAAATGCAAATTTTGTCGTTGTTTTGGAACACATAGCTTATTCATAACCTTAAGGCTAAGGTAATCATACTAAAAGCTAAAAAACTTTATTTTGATTTCAGTGGGCCTTTAAGTATACAACTAGGTTCCTAACTGGGTATTACGTTTTTATACTATATATATATATAAGCCTTTTACTGTGCTTCAAGTGGACATGAAGTTAGCCCCATGTGGACTGCCAGTGGATTTATGCCATTGTTTGCTCCATTAACTTGCTCCTTTTACTATTAGACTATTTTGTGATCCATCCATCTGTTTTCCGAACTACTTTTCTAATGTAATGTGATGTTTTGTGCATTTAAAATTATTTGTTCTGTGGGAGTATAATAGAAGCCATTATTAATTAAGTCTGTCACAAACTCACATATTGAAATAATGATATGCTTTCTTCTCATTTTAGCAGACAAATATAATTACATATAATTAGGCATTTTAGTGTATTTGATTATTTACTGTATTGTTTTTATTTACCTCATTTATTTCATTTCACCTGTTCTTCAGGACATTAAGCAAATGTGGCACAGCTTTCCCAACTCTCCCCTACACAACAAGTGGCATCCATCAAAAGAAAATCACTTTGGTTTGAGATTTCCATTTCCTCAGAGAAATGTCATGCCACAGAGAAACTAGGATGACCAGAAAAATCCACAGTCAAGTCTGTGATTTGCTTTCATCTTGTGCCATTAACTCAGCTGGGCGACGGTGAATCTGTTCAAGCCAGATGACCTCAAACTAACATTATGCTCAGGTCCAGCACAGATTTCAGCATTAGGCAAAAGATGAAGGTACTCCTGTCATTGGTAGCATAAGATGAATGCTAAATTCATGAGGCAGGAGAGGTACAGAAGGTGAGTTGAAAACATAAAAAATTGCTTAGTAATGTGATATGATCTATTAGTAATTTTAACTGGCCAAATGCTTCCACTGTCCTATTGAAACACTGTAAACAAGCTGATAAATGTTTATCAATGTAATAAAACATGTTTGGCTACATCATATTTTGTCTGCAGTATGAGCATTTAAGGTGACAATGTAATATTTCATAAAATTGAAAGAGAGTACTGCGAATTCAATATTCAGAAAGATGGAGAAAGATTTTCAAATGTTAGTAGCGCATATGTGTGTCTGTTTCTTCTGAAATATCTTCATTTTACCTCATCTTACAAAAGACGAGGTGTTGGCAAAACAGCCTGCACGAACAAACATTGCTCTCTTTTGACTCTCTCTGTTTTCCATTTATCTTGTTCTCTCTCTCTCTCTGGCGTTTGCTCCCCTGTGTGACAGTGAATGTGTGTTTTCACCCCTAATTGGTTAAGGGTCTGAAGTGAAATTGGCTCGTTCACTGTCCTCTCTCAGTGGAGGGTGACTGGGCGACTCTCGGCAGAGTAAATTGTGCATGGAGGGAGTGTAATTGGGCTGTTAGGGCTGGAGCTTTCTATAATAGCACAGAACTCCGACACTCACACTGTGTACAAACATGGCCAGATAAATGATTCTTTTCAATCACTCGGAGACGTCACACTGAATTATTTCAGCCACTATTCAGGAGCATATAGTGAAGAATTTACTTTCAATAGCTGGACTGGTCTGCAGAAAAAGATCATACTTTATAGCTGGGTATAAAAATTGGTAGAAGTCGGTGCGTTTACATTAGTCTGACAAAGACCGACTTTTGAGTATCGGCCTGAATTCTGAACCAATTTTAGCTTATTCTGGCCAAGAACCACCTGCTGCCTGAAGAAAAACGACCAATCGCAGTTAGTTTTTTTTTTTTTTTTACCTTCTATTTAACTAAATAGATCATATAGCAATAACACACAGGAATAAAAGCACTCCAGGGCTCGAATTTCGGCGCAGGATTGCAGGTATTGCACATAATTTTACTCATTTCATGCTTATAAGTGTAATGGAGTACAGACTCAGAGACAGAGAAATGCAGTAACTGGTTGTTTATTTTGCAACAATGAGCGTTCAGGCAGGAAACAGCTGGGTAGACAGTGAAATTATTATTTACATAGAACTGAGTTGGATAATAATGAAATGTCCTTTCCTTACAGAGGTCGGAGATCATGGATGGAGAATCAGATGGATGGCAGAAGCACACACCTCACTGATGGATCACAAATACACAGGATATAGGAGACACAATGGGAGAATGATACTGGAGATATCTTGCAGGAGAATAACGTTGGAGGATGTCGTTGGAGTATAACGCTGGAGAAATCACACAAGAATCAGGTAAATTGGCCACAATGTCTATAAACGAGACCGGACAATGAACTGGTGTGAAGTGTGTGCTTTTGTAGCAGTCCCAGCGATGAGGGAGATGGTGTGCAGGTGTGTGTGTGATTAGTATTCATGGGAGAGTGAGCGCTGTGATTTGTTGGGTGGAGAGCCTGGCAGGTCTGTGACAATAAGGTGGGAAATTCCTGCACACATGCACTTAGTGTTTTGGTTGAATGTGCAAATTAATCCATACGGATTACCAGATCAAATCAGTAATTTGAAAACTTTCTGTGAGACATATTTTCACACAAACAACGAGTGAATCAGCACTACCACATATTCTCTCTCTCTCTCTCTCTCTCTCTCTCTCTCTCTCTCTCTCTCTCTTTCAAAATGCGCACATGGCTTTACATCACTACATCGCATCTGTACAAGCAAGCTGCATGCTGAGATACTTTCGCTCATGTTTCAGGACAGAAATGTCACTTACCCAATCGGTCCAGTGTTGCATTGTTACTAAAGTTTATTATATGCAAAACTTAATCAATTTAAACATTCAAGCGATTTTAAAGCATTCAGTAGTACTCATACACTCTTTGGTGACAGACAGAACCTGGCCCTGTTTACACCTGGTATTAAGATGTGTTATGGTCGCTCAGATCAGAAGCAGAGGACACTAAATACAGGTGTAAACAGGGTCTAAACATTTTTGAGCTTGTCCACTTTCGACCACTTCCAGAGGTATTCAAACACGCTTTCGTAGTGTAGACGCTATGTGGTCGAATGCGTTCAAACAGCCACAAAAAACTGTCTACTCTCCGCCTACTGACCTAACGCTTAAACATTATGGGAAGCATGCTAGCCAGACGGGATTTGGAGTTTGGTTTGAAGACAAAAAAATCAAGCATTGCGTTAGTGCAGGCAGGCAACATCAGTCAAGCTTGCACCAGCGTTCATATATAAATTGTGTGAGCTAATTTTGTCCATTAGATAGAAAGATCTGGGGGAAAAAACACATACATTTACCCGCTCATACTATAGACCCTCCCCTAGAAGAAATCAGAAGTGGTTGAAAGTGGACAAAAGAGACGGGTTCAAACACCAGGTGTGAAAACGAATGTATCTGCCTCGTCTTCTTATGATCCGATCGATTAAAACACTTAATACCAGGTGTAAACAGAACCTTTGAGAGACAGTTTTCTGTGCACTAAACTGCCATTATGGCATTATCCCTGGATAACTTTCGATTCACTTTACATTCATGTTGTTTACATTATTTACGTACGATTGTCAACAAAAGACAAACATTTGATGCAGTTTCACTCACCGCCTGCGATTTCAACTCATGACTGGGAACAAACAAACACACTTGCAGAACTCCGTTGCTGCTCCGGGAAAACAAACTGCATCCACTGTTTCCTTAACACAGGGTTATTTGGGAAGCTGAACAAGGTTTTCTTTCCCTCACAACCAAAAACTCACTTCTTTAGTGAAATTTTTTGATTTTGTGGTCTAAAAACAAAATGGCAGCGCTGCTGATGGCTTCTGTAACCGAACGAAGCTCATTAATGGGCACGCTCTTGCTCTCACTCTGGTTGATGTGCACATACCCATACAAGGAATTTTACCCTTTATTTCGCCATACAGTAGCCTGACAAGCCAGAACTCTGGGAACTCACCATTGGCTTAAGTCAGTCCGAGGGGCGGGATAAACGGTTGTCTTTCAAATTCCCTCTGCACGCAATAGGATAGCGCTACAAACAACCAGAGCAACGAAGAAGGTGAAGCAGAGCTAGTTGATAGATTAAACTTTTGCCGTATCTGATCGGCAAACCTCTGAACACATCTTCCTTTCTTAAGAATGACTTCAGTGCCGTTCTTTGTTCTTTTCTCAAAGAAAAGCTTAACTCAAAGTCTTCTATAGTCGCGGCCAAAGCCGATTCGAAAGATCGCTGTTCGCCAGCTTCTTTGTTTACGAGTAGCACGCGGAACCGCCACAACTCTGCCGTCATTATGTTAAGCCCGCCCACCGACTCTATACACGATGTGATTGGCCTGACCAGAGTTTGGTTTTTCCTGCTCGCAAGCCAACAGAGAGTTGCTATACTACCCTGGCTGCAAATTAGATTTGCTGCCGCTAGGGTGCGTCTAGATTTCTTGGCTAGTCATACAGGGCCATACTCAGAAAAACGTTCTGAAACTTGTTCGAACCCTGAAGGAGTGTATTTGGCACAGAAATACTCTTTCATATGTCCAACTCGTTTTTTGAAATTTTGGCCATGTTTATCATGAGAATCCAACTCTTTAACAGTGTAAATAAGTCAGAATGCATGAAATAGCATTTAATTGATACTTTGAACATTATCTGTAATGGTTATGGTCTATTTCGGGCAGGATAAGCGATATATAGAAATCGTCAAATTAGGTGTTTCTATTGCACACTGCCGACACAGGTAACTGAACTAACACAAAATAGATTTCATTATGCATGGAATTATGCAGGAAATATTAGGCATGAACATATATCTGGGATTATAAACATAGATTGATTCGAATATACAATAAATATTACAACTCCCTGTTGATTGTTGATACTATAATATCATATTCACAAAACAAATTATTTGGTAAATGCTCCAGTGCGTATTTGCATTTGCACTCTGTAGGACGTTTCTATTTACATCATGTTTTTTAGGCCTGTCGCGATTAGTCGATACAATCGACTGCGTCGACGCTGATAATTAGTCGACGTCAATATTTTTAATCTACTGGGTAAGTTGGGTATGATATGAAATTGTATTAGTACCTGTACTTTAAAAATGACAGCACTCTAATAATAGCAGGAGTGAGGACGTGTGTGTGTGTGTGTGTGTGTGTGTGTGTGTGTGTGTGTGTGTGTGTGTGTGTGTGTGTGTGTGTGTGTGTGTGTGTGTGAGCTCTACTTCCGGCGTTCTACTTCATTTTAGTCTGGTATCGTATCGAAGTCATGATTTTGGTATCGTAACAACACTGTTCTATATAAAAAGTATTTGCTGATATTCTCTTTTTTTGTTAGGTTGGTTTACAAATGTGTACCTTTTTACATTTTAACTCTTTTAGTTTTACATTTTGTCAAGGGCTTGTTTACATTTATACTTTTTATAGTACACTACTGAATGCCAAAGTTGCAAGTTAAATTAAATGTTTTTTTTTTTTTAAAGGTCCCGTTCTTCGTGATCCCATTGTTCAAACTTTAGTTAGTGTGTAATGTTGCTGTTAGAGCATAAATAATACCTGTAAAATTATAAAGCTCAAAGTTCAATGCCAAGCGAGATTTTATTTAATTTAATAGAAGTTCCCTTTCAAAGCCTACAGCGAACGGCTGGCTTGGACTACATCCTGGTACTTCCTTCATAAATGACGTCAGTAGAACAGTAGAACAGACTAACCTCCGCCCACAAGAATACGCGAAAAAAGGGGGTGTGGTCTTGTTGCTGTCCCACGTGGAGAAGAGGACGTGTCGCGTGGAGAAAAGGTATTGTTGCGCTTGAGTGTGTTTGTCGCCATGTCGTCGAGACGCTGTTATTTTCATCCCGGAGTCAAATCACCTTTGTTTGGCTTTCCCAGGGACGCTGTAGAGATCATTAAGCGCATATATCTCCCGTTAAGAGGCGTGACCTTTCCACGTGCGCTAAGCTGCTGTCGAATCACAACACAGGAACCGTGCCACGTTTGCTAAGCTGCGGTCAAATCACAACACGGGAACCGCTGGCACAATCAGAACTCGTTACGTATTTCTGAAGGAGGGACTTCATAGAATAAAGGAAGTCATCAGCCGTTTTTAGGAGAGTGAAAACAGCGGTATACAGATAAGTAAATTGTGTTAAAAATACTGGGTTTTTTTTACACGCGAAACATGAACGTCTCAGTTACGTATGTAACCCTCGTTCCCTGAAGGAGGGAATGGAGACGCCACGTCGGAGTACCGACGAATAGGAATCTCGCTCGCGAGAGCCAATCTACTTCGAGTGAAACTAAACGAGCCAATGCACATTGGCATGCAATGATTGCACCAGGTGTTCATGCCACGCACCGTGGGTATAAATGAGACACAGGTGCTTGCATCAAATCAGCCTTTTGCTGAGGAGCCGAGTAGGTAGCCGGTACAGAGGACATGGCGACGGGATGTGGCGTTCCCTCCTTCAGGGAACGAGGGTTACATACGTAACCGAGACATTCCCATTCAGTCGGTCACTCTCGACGCCACGTCGGAGTATACATTCTTATATTGAAAATTTGGGGGAACAGAAACAAAACGGAACATAAGATTCTCCACCCGGCCCTCCTCCGGGGGATGGAGCGGTGCGGTCACCGTCTCCTGAAGAGCAATCCTCCCCATCTCCGGATCGCCCGTCTCAGGGCCGCTTGCCCTTACTCTTGCCACCCCTCTTCTTGGCAGGGGCCTGGACGGGCGGGGCGGCCTGCTTGCGTCCGGCTCCACGACATCGCTTGGGTGGAGGCTGCTGCTGCGGCGCGGGAGCGGTGGCAGATGCAGGCGGCCGCCCTCGGCAACGAGCAGTCTGAGGCGCTGCCGGCGGCGGGGTGGAGACAGCAGCTGACCGCCGAGGCAGGATGTGACTGATCGCCTCAGTCTGCTTCTGTGCGGCCGAGAACTGTTGGGCGAAGTTCTGGACCGCGTCGCCGAAGAGGCCAGTCTGGGACACGGGGGAATTAAGGAACCTGATCTTGTCGGTTTCCCGCATGTCAGCCAGACATAGCCAGAGATGGCGCTCCTGGACCACCATAGTGGACATCGCACGACCCACTGCCCGCGCCATAACCTTCGTCGCACGAAGCGCGAGGTCCGTTGCGGTTCTCAGTTCTTGGAGAACTGCGGGATCGTGACCACCCTCGTGCAAGGTCTTCAGTGCCTGGGCCTGATGGACCTGCAACAACGCCATAGCGTGTAAGGCGGAGCCTGCCTCTCCACAAGCCTGGTAGGCTTTCCCGATCAGATCGGAAGAGTACCTACAGGCCCTGGAGGGGAGACACGGGTTCCCCCTGGAAGTGGAGTTAGGGCACAGTTGCATAGCAACGGCCCGTTCCACAGGAGGAACCTGCGTGTATCCCTTTGCAGGTCCGCCATCGAGGGTGGTGAGGGAGGAGGATCCACTAGGCCGGTTTCGGGCAGTAAAAGGTGCCGTCCACGACCTAGTGAGCTCCTCGTGCACTTCCGGGAAGAAAGGAACCGGGGTGGGGCGCTGAGAACCAGCACGGGCCACCCCGAGATACCAATCATCCAGCCTCGAGGGTTCGGGACACGGTGGAGGGTTCCACACGAGCCCGACTCTCTCGGTGGCCCGGGAAAGCATGGCCATCATTTCCGGATCGGTATCGGGCACAGCGAATCTTCCCGAAGGAGCCCCCTGCGCCGACACGTCATCTCCAGAAAATTCTGACCCTCCCTCCGATGCAGCGATGGACATCTGGTCGTCTGGGGGAGCCCCGAAGGATACAGTTGGTGCACACCTCGTGGATGGCCCAGCCCGTTCCAACGGAAGCTCAACTGGCTGCAGAGTGCGTGAGGAGTGAGGGTTCCCCGGGGGTTGGTTCCCTGGGGGAAGCGCGCTCACCGTAACCCTCAAATCACCCGCGCTACTGCCTGAAGTAACCCTTTGTGGGGGGTTAGATCGAGGCAGAGGCACGGGGACTCCGCCCATTGCGAGACGGAGTCTAGACCGCAACTCTGAGATGGTCATGTTCCCGCAGTGAGAACATGAATCATCCACCAGCACTGCCTCAGCGTGCTGAACGCCCAAACACGAGATACAGCGCTGGTGACCATCCCTCGGTGACAGATAACCACCGCATCCAGAAACGCACAAAAAGAATGTCCATCCATCCATCCATCTTCTTCCGCTTTATCCGGGGCCGGGTCGCGGGGGCAGCAGTCTAAGCAGAGATGCCCAGACTTCCCTCTCCCTAGACACTTCCTCTAGCTCTTCCGGGGGGACACCGAGGCGTTCCAAGGCCAGCTGGGAGACATAGTCCCTCCAGCGTGTCCTTGGTCTTCCCCGGGGCCTCCTCCCGGTTGGACATGCCCGAAACACCTTCCCGTTCAGGAGGCATCCGGAACAGATGCCCGAGCCACCTCAGCTGTCCCCTCTCGATGTGGAGGAGCAGCGGCTCTACTCCGAGTTCCTCCCGAGTGACTAAGCTTCTCACCCTATCTCTAAGGGAGCGCCCAGCCACCCTGCGGAGAAAGCTCATTTTGGCCGCCTGTATCCGGGATCTTGTCCTTTCGGTCATGACCCAAAGCTCATGACCATAGGTGAGAGTAGGAACGTAGATTGACCGGTAAATCGAGAGCTTCGCCTTACGGCTTAGCTCTTTCTTCACCACGACAGACCGGTACATCGACCGCATTACTGCAGAAGCTGAACCGATCCGTCTGTCAATCTCCCGTTCCATCCTCCCCTCACTCGTGAACAAGACCCCTAGATACTTGAACTCCTCCACTTGGGGCAGGAACTCTCCACCAACCTGAAGTGGGCAAGCCACCCTTTTCCGACTGAGGACCATGGCGTCGGATTTGGAGGTGCTGATTCCCATCCCAGCCGCTTCACACTCGGCTGCAAACCGTCCCAGTGCATGCTGGAGGTCCTGGTTAGAAGGGGCCAACACGACAACGTCATCCACAAAGAGCAGAGACGAAATGAATAGAAGAGCAGAAAGAATGTCATCTTGAAAAAGACGCAAGCTCTTTCTGTGTTGCTCTTTTAGAGGATCGCTCTCCTTGGTGCTGAAGCACGCAGAGGGGAGGGGTCGCGGCGACACAGTCAGGGAATAGTGCAGCCTAACGTGCGCGCTCTCTCTCACCGGACGCTCTCTACCAGCCGTGAGAACGGCTTTTTAGCACTCTCCACCAGGTGCACCGAACCAGCTGTGAGAACAGCCCTTCTGTTTGCTCTCACGAGCAAAAAAGAGATGATCGTAGAACCACACGACCCGCTGCTGTGCCGTGGCGTCGAGAGTGAACGACTGAATGGGAACATATGTTATATTGCACACTGTAAACACAATCAAAGCTTCAAAAAAACACGAAGAACAGGACCTTTAAGTAAAATTGTTGAAAATTATTGTGATAAATTAGTCGATAGATTAATTGATTAATCGATAAATTAGTTGATAGATTAATCTATATAAAAAGAGTTGTTAGTGACAACACTAATGTTTTTGCTGCTGTGAGCAATGTAGCCAATCACAGTCACGTTTGTTGATCTATTGAAAGCAGTTTTTTTTTATTCAGTGCTGAGTTCTGCACGCTCGCGAATCCTTTCATTAACAAAGTGTAGAAATGATGTAAATAAACGTTTCATTGTGCAGTGTAGACAACTTTATTGATTATAACATAACTTTGACAACATTTTAGTGATTAAAAATGCTTTCTGCACACTTTCTAGGCTAGATATAATCCGTTCAGAATTTGAATAAAAGTCAACACATAATAGATATGATTAGCCTTTGACTATGTTATCAAACAGCTAATAATGTGTTGCTAATGTTACACAAACCATGTTCTTGTTCACCATGTCAGAGTCAGACAGCTGCCTTCAGTATCCTTAGAAATAATGATAGGAAAAGCCCCGATTGGTTTGTTACGTTAGTAGGAATTAGGGCCAATTTCAAACTAAGTTTTTGAGACACTTTTTGCTTACAGTAGTAGGAATTATGGATGATTTCAGTGCAGTTTTAAGGAGAACGTACTCAGCAATGGTGTTGATGTAAATTTTCACATGGTTTGTCTGAAATCATTTTAAAAACACCACATAGACATATAAACAACATTAAAAACTTGATTTTCACCACAGGGGGACTTTCTAAATTCTGAAATTGACTAGCCATTTTAGTTACACTTTATTTTGAGGGCCCCTTTTAGACATTCTGTTGACTATAAATAATGTTGCACCTACATGTCAACTAACTCTTAGAGTGTTAGTTAGTATTAGTAGACTGTTAGGGGTAAAGTTAGTAAAATAAGGGTTAAGCTTAGAATAAGTTGACATGTACTTGCAAAGAATGTCATTTGGGGGACATGTATGTGCAACAGAATGTCTAAAGTGTAACATAAAAATAATGTTACCGCAATTTTTGAGTGAAAATTGTTTCTACACCAGTTTTTGTTTTCAGTGTGAGTAATCACAACATACACAATCTCACTATTAAAGTTTAAACCAAACAGTCCTGAATGTATCTGCCATATTAAGCCACATTTGAAGAATAGGACCTTGCTCAAGATCATCCAGGATTGTATTTCGATGTGTTTGTTTTCAGATGGATCATTGCTATCAATAAACTCTGTGCATGGATCTTCTCCATTGTATGTATTCAGCCAGCGTATCCACATAATGACTCTCTGTCATTCAACCCATCATCATGAAATGAGGGGAATGGATCCTTATTCATTTTATACAAGCTAATTAATTTCTCCACTGCACTTCCACCGTGCTTGACTGTGTCCAGGATCGTGGCCAAGGACCTTGACCTTGCAGCTGCTGGAAATTTAATAAGTTGTGAATGGCTCTCAACTGCCGCTCTGATGGGTGTCAAACTACCGTTAAACAGCGTTAATGATAGTCTGGATCTGATTCAGAGCCATGAAGGCCAAGGCCCGTGGTTAATAAGTCATGTTCTGGCCACATTTTGGATTTTTTTGATGTTTAATTGTCAAACAGTGACAAAACCTTTTGTTTCAAATTCTTTGACGTGTGCAGTACTTGTGATTGAACGGTACATGTGTAGGACAAGTAGGATTTTGTTGTAAGTACGACTGTCACAACACCACAGTCAACACTCCCTTGAGAAAAAGAAGTGTGTTTAATTGTACTTGTAGTGTGCACTTGTAGTATATTCACTTGCAGATACTATAATATAATGAAATAAAAAGCCACTTAAGTACAATTAAACGAGAGCAAACTTAAGTGTGGTTCATAACACACTTAAGTACACTTTTAAAAAGTGTAAGTTGTAATAATGTCAAATTAAAAGTTTCTTTATGTAGATTTAAAGTCATTATAAATACATTAGAAATACATTTTAAAGTGTTAACTAACATACTAAAGCACATGTAAAGTACTTGATTATCATTTTAACTTGTGTACTTTTCAATATTACATTTGATTTAATACATGTGTAATTAATTACAAATATTTTTAAATACATGAAATAAAAGTTTGAATAGAAATGACATTTAAGTATATTTTATTTTACCATATGCATGTCACTACATTCTTTAACTATATTTTTAGGACAGTAGAAGGAATTATGAAATTATAAAGATGTACTTTATCAGATAATTATATTTAATAGAAAATTAAACTAATTCATATTAATTTAATTGTAAATAATATGCAATACGTGTCTGAAAACATTACATTCAGTTTGTACTTAAGTATATTATCTTAAAGGTGCCCTAGAATGAAAAATTGAATTAACCTTGCCATAGTTAAATAACAGGAGTTCAGTACATGTAAATCACATACAGTGAGTCTCAAACACCATTGCCTCCTCCTTCATATGTAAATCTCGTTTGTGAAAAACACCACGGAAAAAATAGGCGAATCTCAACATAACACCAGCAGTGATGCAATCGATGGGATCATTAATATGTACGCCCCCAACATTTGCATATGCCAGCACATGTTCACTGTCAGGCGGAACTGCGCAGCCGCCGTATCAACTGGAGTTCTGCAGCAGTAAGCCTGACGTGAGGATAGCGAACATGGCAGATCATGGAAACAAATGTTATGTTCCAGGCTGTGCAGGGGATGTGAAGACGTTTCATACTCTTCCCACAAATAAAACATGTCAACAGGCATGGTTGATGTTTATTTATAATCGGATACCGCAACAATTTAATTCAGAGTTGTTAGTTTGCTCAGCCCATTTCACCACGGACAGTTTTTCAAACCTGGGACAATATCAAGCAGGCTTTGCTCAGCGTCTGATACTGAAGAAAGGGGCAATTCCAACCATATACCTGCAACCAGTAAGTGATTTTATCCACTGTCTAAACCATTTCTGATTAAATCGAAAGTTTCTTAGAGAGACAACATTAACGATAATATTCCTGTTGTTGTCTATATCCTACGCAAAATGCTATACGGTAAGAATAGGATAATCCAAGTGGCTTACATAACTAAATAGTATGTCTAATGACAAAGGTTAATATTATTTCATGCCAGTGTTGTCATAAATTAGTAAATGCAACCATAGATACGTAACATACTATGTTAGTTTAGTTGCTTACACATAGCTCACTTGATCCTTCTAGCTAAAGTCACCACCTCCACCATTTAAGTTGAAACGATAGTAATTTGATATGTATTTATTTATATTTTTGACAACTGAAGTATGATATATACTGATAAGGTTGTATGCCTAATCTCTCCATCGTTAAGACGGTCAGTAAAGTTGTGCCTGCTATCATTGAGCTGCAGTGAAACAGCCAATCAGAGCAGAACTCTGCATTAATATTCATGACCCTTCCAAATAAGGCAAAAATAGATCATTTCATCCTGGGGAAGATTTCTAGAGTTGTAAATGGACCTGTAAAGCCGTAGCTGGACAATTATTGACCTTAAATAAGCCATATACCCTCTATGTAGATACCAGAGAACAATTTAAAATGTTGTTTCAAATCATTCTAGGGCACCTTTAACATATATATACAGTGAGGAAAATAAGTATTTGAACACCCTGCTATTTTGCAAGTACTCCCACTTAGAAATCATGGAGGGGTCTGAAATTGTCATCGTAGGTGCATGTCCATGTGTGAGAGACATAATCTAAAAAAAAAATCACAATGTATGATTTTTTTAACTATTTATTTGTATGATACAGCTGCAAATAAGTATTTGAACACCTGAGAAAATCAATGCTAAAATTTGGTACAGTAGCCTTTGTTTGCAATTACAGAGGTGAAATGTTTCCTGTAGTTTTTCACCAGGTTTGCACACACTGCAGGAAGGATTTTGGCCCACTCCTCCACACAGATCTTCTCTAGATCTGTCAGGTTTCTGGCCTGTCGCTGAGAAACACAGAGTTTGAGCTACCTCCAAATATTCTCTATTGGGTTTAGGTCTGGAGACTGGCTAGGCCACGCCAGAACCTTGATATGCTTCTTACAGAACCCCTTGGCTATCCTGGCTGTGTGCTTTGGGTTATTGTCATGTTAATAATAATAATAATAATAATAATAACTTAGACTTATATAGCGCCTTTCATGATACCCAAGGTCGCTTAACAAATTATGAGAGGTCAAATGACTTAGTGAGAAGGAATGTTTTGAGGTGCTTTTTGACACGGACATGGAGCGGTGGACTATTCCACAGTGTGGGAGCATTGACAGAGAAGGCCCTGTCACCAAAAGTCCGCAACCTGGTGCGGGGGGTGGCCAGCAAGTCCTTGTCAGAGGACCGCAGGGAACGCGACTGAGTGTAGGGGTGGAGGAGATCTGTAAGGTATTGTGGTGAGAGTCCATGGAGAGATTTGTAGGTGAGCAGGAGGATTTTGTAGGCGATGCGTGACTTGACTGGCAACCAGTGGAGCTGTTTGAGGATGGGATTGATATGCTGCCAGGGCTTTGTGCGGGTTAAAACCCTGGCAGCTGAGTTCTGGACATACTGGAGTCTGCTAAGGGCCTTGGTGGGCAGTCCAGGCAGGACACCATTGCAGTAGTCCAGACGGGAGGTGATAAAGGCATGGATGAGTGTCTCAGTTACTGAAAGAGTAAGTGAAGGCCGGAGTCTTGAGATGTTTCTGAGATGGTAGAAGGCGGACTTAGTGACGTTTTTGATATGGGACCGGAAGGAGAGAGTGGAGTCCAGGATAACACCCAGATTGCGCACCTCAGGAGTTGGGGAAATGGAGCAGCCATCCACAACCAGGGCCAGGTCTCCAATTTTTCTGAGCAGTGGTGGAGGGGCCACCACCATGAGCTCTTTCTTTTTGCTGTTTAGTTTGAGTAGGTTTGTGGTCATCCATAATTTGAGATCCTGCAGGCATTTGACAAGTTGTGTGGGTGGGAGTTGGGAGGAGGGGTTTGTGCTAATATAAAGTTGAGTGTCATCGGCATAGCAGTGGAAGTTGAGTCCATGTTTACGGATAATTTGACCTAGGGGTAGTATGTAAATGGTGAACAGGCATGGGGCATGCCATGGTTGGCCGGTGCTGGATCTGAGTTTGAGCCATTTAGGGTGATGAATTGTTTCCGTTCTGTGAGGTAGGACCTGAACCAGGACAGTGCTGTGCCACTGAGGCCGATGAGCTCAGAAAGGCGGCAGAGAAGGATGGTATGTAATACTGTATCAAAAGCTGCAGAGAGGTCAAGTAGGATGAGGATGGCGATGAGGCCATTGTCGGCAGCAAGCAGTAGGTCATTAGTGATTTTAATCAGGGCGGTCTCAGTGCTATGGTGGGTTCTGAAACCAGATTGGAAAGGTTCAAAGAGCTCATGGTGGGACATGTGAAGTTGAAGCTGGGCAGCCACTGCTCTTTCCAGGATTTTGCTGATAAACGGGAGGTTGGAGATTGGACGATAGTTGTTGGGGTCGTCCGGGTCTGACCCTCGCTTTTTGAGAGTGGGGATGACTGCTGCCATTTTGAAGCTGGATGGTACAACTCCAGAGGCAAGTGATGCATTTATGATGTTTTCTACCGGATGGCAGAGAATGGGAAAACAGGCCTTGACCAGGGTGGTTGGCATTGGGTCAAGGCAGCTGGTAGAAGTTTTAGCTGAGATGACCAGTTTTTTTACTTGGTCGGCATCCAGTGGAGAGAAGGTGGATAGGCAGCACAGAGGTGAGCAGGCAGCTGAGTGGTAGGAATCCTGTTTGACCAGTGTGGGGCAGGGAGAGAGCCCCGGAGACTGGAGCTGCCAGTGGATGGTGTCCACTTTCTGCTGGAAGAAATCCAGGAACCTGGAGCAAAGGTCAGCTGCATCTGAGGGTTTAGCAGCATCAAGAGGGTAAAGAAGACGGTTGATGGTGGAGAAGAGCATTTTGGGGTGTTTTTGTTGGTTACTGATTAGTGTGGAGTAATAGCTTGTTTTTGCCTGAGAAAGGGCTCCTTTGTAGTTTGTGACATGGTCTTTAAATGCGTCACGATGGACAGTGAGGCCGGATTTTCTGTATCGTCTCTCAAGCCTATGTCCTGTGGTCTTCATCTTGCGGAGCTCATGGGTGAACCAGGGAGCAGGACAAGAGAAAGACACGTATCGCGTGGTAAGAGGAGCTACAAAGTCCAGGCTGAGCGAGAGGGCACGGTTGGTTGTAGTGTTCCACCATGTCATCCACTGATTGGTAAGGGTGGTGGGTGGCGAGGTGGGTCGCTAGGGAGTCAGATAACGTGGAGGTACACACCCTCTTGATGTTCCTGAAAGTGATGTGCCGTTTGGTGCACTGCTTTGGGAGAGGCACAGGGACCAAGAATAGGATGGCATGGTGGTCAGAGACAGCCAGGTCAGTGCACTGCAGGTTGGAGGGGGTTATGCCAGCACAGCACACCAAGTCCAGGGTGTGCCCTTTGTCATGCGTGGGGCCCTGTACATGTTGAATAAAACTGAAGCAGTCCAGCAGTGATAGAAAATCAGTAGCAAGAGAACAATTACAGGAATCCACATGAATGTTAAAATCACCCAGCAGGATAGTAGACGGTGATTTCGGGCAAACAGTGGAAAGCAGTTCAGTGAGCTCAGATAGGAAGCAGGCAGAGACTTTGGGGGGGCGGTAGATAAGAACAACCTGTAGCTGTGTGGACCCAGTCAACATGAAGTGAATGCATTCAAAGGAGGTAGTATTCACTGGGATCTCTTTGATCAAGATGTCAGCACGATGGATAACAGCAAGCCCGCCACCACGGCCAAGGCTGCGAGGCTTCTGGATATATCCATAACCTGGGGGAGTGGCTTGATTGAGAGTTATGAATTCATGCTGGTTCTGCCATGTCTCAGTAAGACAAACAAAATCCAGTGATTTTTCTGAGATGAGGTCATGGATAAGGAGGGCTTTGTTATTTAATGAACGAATGTTAAGCAGCATAAATGATGTTGTCCTGGTTAGTGCAGTTGCCGAGGTGACAGTGTCCACACAGACCAAGGATCGAAGATTAACTTGTGATGGGCGTAGTTTGCATCGATGACGTCGCCAGCGTGAAGCATGGCACCAAACAGCTGGGACAGACAAAGTTTCGTGAGAGTAGACAAACTTATGACGGGCAGCCCTATGAACATAGGGGGAGCGACGCAGGAGGTGGAGAGATTTTATCACCTCAAGGCAACTCGGAGATGTATTTGAGCTAAGACTCATGAGTTCCACTGCAGTGTATTTGATGAGAGTCATGGCCAAGGGGCAACACGCGGTTGCTAGCATCCTTGCTCAGTTTGCTAATTCCATAATGGTAACAGGAGGAGGAGACCAGAAAGACCACAGCACAGCGAAGGAAAAACGTTTTTGGATAGCAGTTTCAGTAACACGGTAAGTCACTGTACTTCAGTACACAGCGACTTCAGTGTCGTCATCTAATGAGTTGTTGGTGTAGCAGCGGTAAAAGTTAGCAGCGGCGATAATCAGCATTAGACAGCCGCGACAAACGCAACAGAATCGAGCAAGACAGAGCTTATGATCCCGACACTGATGACACTGATGTCTGGATGGCCAACGTGTTTAGGTTGTTAGTAGAGCATAACATCTACAAAAACATTGGTTAGGTCGGAGATGTTGGAAGACCCAGCCTCGACCCATCTTCAATGCTCTAACTGAGGGAAGGAGGTTGTTCCCCAAAATCTCGCAATACATGGCCCCGGTCATCCTCTCCTTAATACAGTGCAGTCGCCCTGTCCCATGTGCAGAAAAACACCCCCAAAGCATGATGCTACCACCCCCATGCTTCACAGTAGGGATGGTGTTCTTGGGATGGTACTCATCATTCTTCTTCCTCCAAACACGTTTAGTGGAATTATGACCCAAAAGTTATATTTTGGTCTCATCTGACCACATGACTTTCTCCCATGACTCCTCTGGATCATCCAAATGGTCATTGGCAAACTTAAGACGGGTCTTGACATGAGCTGGTTTAAGCAGGGGAACCTTCCGTGCCATGCATGATTTCAAACCATGACGTCTTAGTGTATTACCAACAGTAACCTTGGAAACGGTGGTCCCAGCTCTTTTCAGGTCATTGACCAGCTCCTCTCGTGTAGTTCTGGGCTGATTTCTCACCTTTCTTAGGATCATTGAGACCCCACGAGGTGAGATCTTGCATGGAGCCCCAGTCCGAGGGAGATTGACAGTCATGTTTAGCTTTTTCCATTTTCTAATGATTGCTCCAACAGTGGACCTTTTTTTCACCAAGCTGCTTGGCAATTTCCCCGTAGCCCTTTCCAGCCTTGTGGAGGTGTACAATTTTGTCTCTAGTGTCTTTGGACAGCTCTTTGGTCTTGGCCATGTTAGTAGGTAGATTCTTACTGATTGTATGGGGTGGACAGGTGTCTTTATGCAGCTAACGACCTCAAACAGGTGCATCTAATTTAGGATAATAAATGGAGTGGAGGTGGACATTTTAAAAGCAGACTAACAGGTCTTTGAGGGTCAGAATTCTAGCTGATAGACAGGTGTTCAAATACTTATTTGCAGCTGTATCATACAAATAAATAGTAAAAAAATCATACATTGTGATTTCTGGATTTTTTTTTTTTGATTATATCTCTCACAGTGGACATGCACCTACGATGACAATTTCAGACCCCTCCATGATTTCCAAGTGGGAGAACTTGCAAAATAGCAGGGTGTTCAAATACTTATTTTACTCACTGTATATATATTCTTTCCGTTATAAGTGAGCTAAAGTGTTTTTTTCCCCAGAAGGGCCATTCAAGTGAAATTTAGCTATTTTGATTTGTTTTTTATACAGCAGCAAAACATTTTATTAAAGCATGCCTTTATTCACAAAGTTAAATATTAGGGCCGGGACTCGATTAAAAAAATTAATCTAATTAATTAGAGGCTTTTGAATTAATTAATCGAAATTGATCGCATTTTAACTGCATATAAATATTTGACCTGAGAACAGTGAGAAGTAATGTTTTCACATGGATTTTTAGTATACCATTGAATAATGACTGAATACATAAGCTTAATCAACAAAATATTGTTTATTTATTTCAGTCCAGCAGACCAGAGACTTAGTTACCCTGGTCCTGAAACCAGTCATCTGGTGGAGTGTGGGTTGGGTGTGGGTCCTTTTAATTTTACTCGGAGTCGGGCTAACGTCCACGCTAACTCCTATGTGTTTTGCGTTGAGGTGATATTTGAGGCTCGATGTGCTGCGGTGAAACGCAAATTCCTTGTTGCATAGCTTGCACACAACCATGCTCTTATCGACGCTTCCATCCTTTCGTTTTTTAAAACAAAATTTCCCAAGCAAAGCGGTCTCGTCAGCTTCTTCGTTCATGTTCACTGTGGTTGGTTTGTTGTTGTCGGAAGTCAAGAACGCTAGTTGGTGCTCCAGTATAATCGGTCCGTCGAAACTCATTAATTGAAAAACGTTCCGCGGTGCAAAAATAAGTGTGGTTAATTTTTTTTTTTGCGTAATTAATCTTAATTAACGCGTTAAAGTCCCGTAATTAATTAATCTTAATTAACGCGTTAAAGTCCCGGCCCTATTAAATATCAAAATCAATATTAAAAACATTTATTGAAACATTTATAAAAACACTGGCATTTAACATTCAAACATTTATCAAATAAATGTTTCAAGTAATTATTCATGATTAGTCAGTAATAAAATAAAGAACAAAGGAGAAAATTACAAGCAATAGAAGACAAAAATAAAGATAAAAATGAAGATCAAATATTCAGATAAACATTCAGAAACTGGAAAATAAACACTAAAGTTAGTTGTTAAATTAGACTAAGAAGCAGCCATATTCTTGGAATAGTTTATTTTATTTTATGCCTAACTTTGTTTGATTGCTGAATTTGATTATGTGTGTTTACATTCTCTTAAGACATAAAGTGTTAAGATGAATATCTCACAAAGATGAGCATTTTGACTTCCCTAGTTGTTGGAGATGGTGGAGATAACTGTCTCTGTGAATAAAACAAAGCAAGAACGCCATGCAGAGAAGAAATGTTATTATCCGCAGACTGTCACACGGCCTGACACTGCAGTCTAGCTGAAGGCCATTCATTCTGTCAACTTTCAGGGTAACAAAAGAGAAAGACAGTAAAAAAGGAGATGGACAGGCTTAAAGTAGCCTGAATCCAGGCAGTCTCCACCAAACAGTGTCTAAAATGACCCTTAGTTCATGCCAAATGTGAGTAAAAATCTGCTTTGGACAGTAAAATAAACTTGCACAGACATTTTTACAGAAGTAAAGCCTAAAACTCTATTTGGCAGCACATATGGATTATTAATCGCATAAAGCCAGCAAAACAAAGTAAGGAACAAGATCACGATGGGTCTTCACATTTTTGTGGCAGGTGCCAATGACTAACTGTGTGACATAACTCAATGACCGTATGTCACCAATATGCCAACCCGTTCTCACTCCCAAGGCGTCAAATTCCGAAACATGGTCAAGTGCTTTCCGCGTCACAATAAAGACGCTAAAGGCACCCCTAGGCGTCACTATATCGACACGCTGAGTGCTCCATTCATTTCAATGAGAAACCTTCGGCGTCAGACACAGACGCGTTGGGCATGGGAAAGTTATCGTCATGCTGATCATATATTGGGTTATGATTTTTCCATTATGACATGTTGGACTGTGATTCTCAATTGAATCAGCCAGCATCATTTTATTTACGCTATCTAGACACGTTTTAACATGTAACCCAACCCTATTCCATCCCTAAACCTATCCATTTGTGTGGTATAATACGCAGATATAACAGGCAGAGTCAACTGCATACACAATTTATCAAAGAAATACAAATATTCCGAGGCCAAGCGATTGATTTGTGTGAAGGAAATCCCCAAAAGCGATCAGCGTCTCCATCCGCAGAAGATCACGAACACATACAATTTCAAATATTGCCGCCTGTTACGTCAGTTTTCATAGTGAAATTGCATTGGCTCTCGTATGTCTCGTGACCAATTGCGTCATTACGTCAGCTTTGATTGTAAAATGTCATTGGTTCTCGTGTGTCTTGTGACCGAATGCGTCATGCTAAAGAGGCGTGTGTATTATTTGAATGAGATATGAATGAGTGCGTTAACGGAGCGGCGGGATCATCATCTCAACGATCAAAACATTAAGATCAACTCTGTTCTTTACATGAAGATATCGTGTGACTTCAGAAGACTTGGAATGCAACATGAGTTAATTTTTATACTGTTGTTGGTAAGTTTTTGCAATAAATACCTGTGACGGTACTTGTATTTGCCTGTTGTGTGTTTTATATTGTTTAGGAGTGGGTAGGTTTAGGGTAGGTTAGCTGCTCCAAAATATAAAAGTAACCTTTAAATATGAATAAAATATTAATAAAATCATGTCTGCTTTTACAAATGCAAAGAATAAAATGCGTCTTGATCTGACGCATTGGGTAAATAACTGAAATCAATGGAGCACTCAGCGCGTCAAAATAGTGAAGCCTAGGGGTGACTTTAGCGTCTTCGTTGTGACGCGGAAGGCACTTGACCATGCTTCGGATTTTGACGACTTGGGAGTGAGAATGGGTTGCAACATGCAGGGAAACAGCTAAATATTTTCTTGTCAAACATAAGGACAAACATATACAGTATATTTGACAATACTTTACAATAAGATTTATTTTATTAACATTAGTTAACATTAACTAAAAATAAAAAACTTCTAATGCATTTGGTAATCTTAGTTAATGTTATTTACAACTGTGGCAAGCAGGACGAGGCCGAGGGCCATGAGAACGGGTCAAGGCTGGTGGCGTGAGTGATAATGAGCATCACCTGTGCACCGCATCGGTCTCGAGTTTCTCACAGAGGAGCTTCGGAAACGTAAAAGGAGGAGCGACGACAGTGAAGGACAAGAAAGGACCAGGCCTGGACTATTTTACGTTGTGTTTTGTTTATGTGTGTGCAGCAGTCGTCCATGAGGGGCTGCCACTTAGCTTTCGTTTTTGTTGTTTGTTTATTTTATGTGATTAAATAGTTTGAACGTTCCCCAGTTCCCTTTCGTTCAGTCTCTATGACGTACGTTAGTGACTAACGAATGGGGGTTTCGCTTAGAAGCCTATCATCTTCGAGCATATAGAAAACGCCAAATGGCGTGCCAATGCCATGGGGCATGCGGATTTTGCATATGTAACTACGCCTCACTGCGTGAGTATATAAGGAAGTACGTGGCATTATTGCATTATGTTTCTGCTTTCGGAGCCAAGAGTACCTCTCTTCACTCCTCAACAGCCTTCTGAGACTCTGTCAGCTTCTTCGAGACGAGCAGCTTTCCAGTCGGTGTTGGTGTGACGGCGCGTTCCAGTGATCACATACTTCCTGCCTGCTGATCTGCGCAGTGGTCCGCCTGACAGCTGGTGTGTGTTTCCCTGGGCGCTTTGGCATCGACTGCGAAGCTTCCTCTCCTAGAAGAGCTTGCACGTGACGCATCCTTTTCAGGATGTCTCGTCCGTGCACTTCTGGGTGCGGTGGATTTCTTTCGTCCTCTGATTGGCACGAGCGCTGTGTGACGTGTTTGGGCTTTCAGCACGCTCAGGCAGCGCTTGTGGATGACTCATGTTCCCACTGCTGGAACATGACCATCTCGGTGTTACGGTCGAGACTCCGTGAGCTTCGTGCTGATGCCGGAGCGAGAGTCCCCTCTGCCACACCCCAATCTGCGGTCTCCAAGCGAGGCTGCACTTTGGCTGGTGGCCAGGGTGACCTGAGGGTGATGGTGTGGAATGATGCGCCGACGCTCATGCCTCGGCCCACACCCCCCTCTCAAGCACCTGACCCGCCCCATGTTCAGGCGTCTACATCGGGGCTGGCTCATGCTGTCCCGACTGTGGCGTTTCCTATCTCTGTCCCCTCGCGTCTTTACGAAAATTGCCGAGGCAGCCCTTGCGCCCCTTCGGCAGCACGGGGTCCACATCCTGAATTACCTCGACGACTGGCTCATACTGGGCCACTCTCGGGAGCAGGTTTGCGGACACAGAGATCGGGTGCTCCATCACCTAGCCCGTCTGGGCCTTCGGGTCAACTGGGAGAAGAGCAAACTCTGCCCAGCGCAGAGGATCTCTTTTCTCGGTATGGACATCGACTCGGTCGCCATGTGCGCACAGCTTTCGCGCGAGCGTGCGTGCGCAGTCTCTGCTGACTTGCCTCTGTCAAATCGAGAGCAAGAGTGCGGTTCCACTGAAACTATTTCAGAGGCTCCTGGGGCATATGGCATCTGCAGCCACGGTGACGCCGCTCGGATTGCTACATATGAGACTGATTCAGCACTGGCTTCGCGATCGAGTCCCGAGGTGGGCATGGCAGTCTGGCACACTCCGGGTACAAGTGACCCAGGCCTGTCTACAGACACTCACCCCATGGTCGAACCTCAGTTTTCTACGGGCCGGTGTGCCCTTAGAACGAGTTTCCAGGCATGTTGTCGTATCGACGGATGCCTCTGCCACGGGTTGGGGTGCCATGTGCAATGGACAAGCAGCCGCGGACTCCTGGACAGGACCCCAGCGCCTCCTGCATGTCAATTGCCTCGAGTTACTGGCAGTACGGTTCGCCCTGCACCGCTTCCGGGCGTTGCTGAGGGGTCAACATGTGCTTGTCAGGACAGACAACACGGCCGTAGTAGCGTACATCAACCGCCAGGGCGGTCTACGCTCCCGCCGTATGTCTCAACTCGCCTGCCACCTCGTTTTATGAAGCGCCTGAGGTCCCTTTGTGCTGTCCATATTCCAGGAGCCCTGAACCGTGCAGCCAACGAGCTCTCAAGGCTTCAGCCACTCCCGGTAGAATGGAGACTCCATCCCCATACGGTCCAGCTGATTTGGGAACAGTTCGGGGACGCGCAGGTAGATCTGTTTGCCTCCCACGACTCTTCCCACTGCAGCCTATTCTATTCCCTGACCGAGGGCACGCTCGGCACGGATGCACTGGCGCACAGATGGCCGCGGGGCCTACGCAAATATGCGTTCCCCCCAGTGAGCCTACTCGCACAGCTCCTGTGCAGGATCAGGGAGGACAAGGAGCAGGTCCTTCTGGTCGCCCCGTACTGGCACGGCCGGATCTGGTTCCCCGAACTCTTACTCCTTGCGACAGCCCCTCCCTGGCCAATTCCTCTGAGACCGGACCTCCTCACTCAGAGACGGGGCACCCTATGGCACCCGCGTCCCGATCTTTGGAACCTCCACGTGTGGCTCCTGGATGGGACGCGGCAGGTTTGAGTGGCCTGCCACCTCCGGTGGTCGCCACCATCACTTCCGCTAGGGCAGAGTCCACTTGGCATGCCTATGCGTTGAAGTGGAACCTCTTCATCACCTGGTGCTCTTCTCGCCAAGAAGACCCCTGGAAATGCCCGATCGGGTCCGTGCTATCGTTCCTCCAAGAGGGGTTGGAGCAAAGGCTGTCTCCCTCCACCCTTAAAGTTTATGTGGCCGCAATATGTGCCTACCACGATCTCTTGGGGGACAAAAAGGTAAGTCAGCACGACCTGATCATCAGGTTCCTGAGGGGGGCGAGGAGACTGAATCCTCCTCGCTCTCCTCTCGTACCCTCTTGGGACCTTGCCATAGTTCTCAGTGCTCTGCAGAGGCCTCCCTTTGAGCCTTTGTGGTCGGTTGATATTAAGTTTCTGTCAATGAAGACGGCTCTGCTGACCGCATTGGCCTCGATTAAGAGGGTCGGGGACCTGCAGGCATTTTCGGTTGACGAAGCGTGCCTGGAGTTTGGGCCGGCTAACTCTCACGTGATCCTGAGACCCCGGCCTGGATATGTGCCCAAGGTTCCCACCACTCCATTCAAAGGCCAGGTGGTGAACCTGCAAGCGCTGCCTTTGGAGGAGGCAGACCCAGCCTTGGCATTGCTCTGTCCAGTACGCGCCCTCCGCGCTTACGTAGACAGCACGCAGTGTTTCAGGACCTCAGACCAGCTCTTTGTCTGTTATGGTGGAGAGCGGAAGGGAAGAGCTCTCTCAAAGCAGAGGTTGTCTCACTGGATAGTGGACACCATTGTTTTGGCTTCCCAGTGTACCTTGGTATTCCTGTGTTAAGCGTGAGTCCTTCATCCGTATTAGTCTTACGACAGGGAACTCACACTTACGCAGGGCACTGGAAGACAGCTAAGTGGCGGGATTATATTGGAACCCCCATTCGTTAGTCACTAATGTACGTCGTAGTGACTGAACGAAAGGGAACGTCTCGGTTACGGATGTAACCCTCGTACGTTCGTTCCGTTGCCACATCAGCTGTGCTACCTGGAATGCAGGAGTTCAGTCTTGGCTCCTCAAGCAGGTAACATAATGCGATATTGCCACGTACTTCCTTATATACTCACGCGGTGAGGCGGAGTTACGTATGCAAATTCCGCATGCCCCATGACATTGGCACGCCATTGGGCGTTTTCTATATGCTCGAAGATGATAGGCTTCTAAGCGAAACCCCCATTCGTTAGTCACTAACGTACGTCTCCGTTCCCTCCTCAGGGAACGAGGGTTACATCCGTAACCGAGACGTTCCCGCCTCCTTCTTCCCTGGTCTTTTAACATCATTACAACAACATTTGCTGAAAAAACCCCAGTGTTAAATTAACACACTTCAGAGTTTATTTGAGTCCATATTCAAGAGTGTTAAAGAAAATGAGATAATTAAGTGATTAATTGGATGATGATTGACCATTAGTGATCAGCACCTGATGTTAAGAATCACTGAAGGAAAGAGTGGACAGTGCTTGCTTTAGTTGGACTCTTGACACTTCATTTTATTGTATTACATTAGTTTTTCTCTGGCTGCTGTAACCAAGTTATTGCAGGGAGAGAAGCCAAGAGAAGATGTGATTAGATGTTGTTGGTTATGTTTTGACATAATCATCATGATCTGAATCATTAAACTCATTTAGAGCCTAATCTCTGAGATTCTACAGCATAAGATCTGTGGTTTTCAATATAATAAGAGGGTTTTTTAAAAGTTGTTCTGACCAAAAAGATTTGATCATTCAGACACACAGAGACATCAAGAATCAGCGTATGAATCTCAAAAAGCTTTTTGCAGTGCTTCCTGGGTGCACCAATCAAAACTCTTCCGGCTCCCAGCATGAATTGCGGCATGAATTAATTGATTCAATTATCTTTGTAATTTATTTTATTCATATTATTTTCTTTTATTTTTGCGGTTTTATGAGACTTTTTAGTAGCTTGTTTTTCTGAACATGCTGTTTGTCACTATTGTCAAGATTCATACGCTGATTCTTGATGTCCGTGTGTGACTGAAAAAAACTGTTCAAACATTTGTTGTGCAGAATCTCATGCTGTAACATCACAGGGCTGCTGTAATCAATAATGTAAAATTAACACATCACCCATAATCAGAGATTGGTCTAAGAATGATCAGTTCATCATACGTGGTGATTGTTACTATGAAAACATAACACCTGAAAATATTTTTCTCTGTGCTTTCTTTGCATTAATAAATGCTTTCTAAACACACAGTTGAAGCAGTCAGAGAAAAAGTAATGTTAAAATGTCAAGGGTCAAGAGCCCAACTAAATCAAACACTGATTACCATAATGGTGATTCTCCTTGTTATCATCATGTGTCATCACTAATGGTCAATCATCATTCAATTAACCATTTAACTATCTAATTAACTTCAACACTGTGAATCAGTGTTACTTTTAACACTCTTGAGTGTGGACTCAAACTCTGAGGAGTGTTAATTTAACACTGGAGTTTTGTCTGTGTACATTATTCAAATTAAAAGTTGTATCTGTTGACATGAACTAATGAGCAGTGCTGGGTAGATTACTTACAAATTGTAGTCAATTACTGATTTCAAATTACATTACAGAAATTTAAATTAGTAATGTGAACTATTACATTATACATTTTAGATAATGTAATCTGAATACTTTTTAATTACTTTTGGTAAACCTTTTTTGTTATCAACAACATAAAATGCATTAAACATCCCATTACATCAGGGTTTCCTGAACTGGGGGTAGTGAAGGAACTGCGGGGTGTTTGTAAGCTGATAAAGAAAATAATTAATTAAATAATAAAAGTGTCAAATTAAAATGAATAAATAATTTTCAAATAAGAAACAATAAAAAAAACACGTCAACACAAAAATGTGTGACCATGTGACCATTAATAACATCAGAGAAATGCGGACATGCAAATATGTTGTTAAATTATTGACTTCATTGTTAATTTAAAATCTCAGGGACTACTTCAATTAAATATATTAATTCAAAGAGTTTCTGCTGACAAAAAAAAAGTTAGGGAATCCATCCATCCATCCATCCTCTTTGCATGCCATGGTGATCCTCCAGGCCAGGATCCTCAAGGACATGGGTGAAGGGTGCGATCGAGCCTGTCCCTCCAGCCGAGATGAACTATGGGTTCTACAGCCCGTACTTCATTGTACCCAAGAAAACCGGTGGGTTACGGCCAATTCTGGACCTGCGCATCTTGAACCAATACCTTCACAGGCTTCCGTTCAAGATGTTGACGTCCGGACGATTGGTTTGCAGCGATCGACCTGAAGGACGCCTACTTCCAAGTCTCCATCCTACCTCGACACAGACCGTTCCTACGGTTTGCTTTCGAGGGGCGGGCATATCAGTACGCGGTCCTCCCATTCGGCTATCTCTGTTCCCTCACGTCTTTGCGAAGATTGCAGAGGCAGCCCTTGCGCCCCTTCAGCAGCACGGGGTTCGCATTCCTGAACTACCTCGACGACTGGCTCATAATGAATCACTCTTGAGCGCAGGTTTGCGAACACAGAGACCTAGTGCTCCAGCACTTAGCCCGCCTGGGCCTTCGGGTCAACTGGGAGAAGAGCAAACTTTGCCCCGTGCAGAGGATCTCTTTTCTCGGTATGGATATCGACTCGGTCGCCATGTGCACGCAGCTTTCGAGCGAGCGTGCACAGTCTCTGCTGACTTGCCTTCGTCAAATTGAGAGCGAGAGTGCGGTCCCACTGAAACTATTTCAGAGGCTCCTGTGGCATATGGCATCTGCAGCCGCGGTGACGCCGCTCGGATTGCTACATATGAGACCGCTTCAGCATTGGTTACGCGATCGAGTCCCGAGATGGGCATGGCGGTCTGGCACGCTCCGGGTACAAGTGACTCGGGCCTGCTTACAGACTCTCACCCCGTGGTCGAACCTCAGTTTTCTACGGACAGGAGTGTCCGAGTTTCCAGGCATGTTGTTGTATCAACAGATGCCTCCTCCACGGGCTGGGGTGCCATGTGCAATGGACAAGCAGCCGCGGGCTCCTGGACAGGACCCCAGCGCCTTCTGCATGTCAATTGCCTCGAGTTACTGGCAGTACGGTCCGCCCTGCACCGCTTCCTAGCGTTGCTGAGGGGTCAACATGTACTAGTCAGGACAGACAACACGGCCACTGTAGCGTACATCAACCACCAGGGCGGTCTACGCTCCTGCCGTATGTCTCAACTCGCCCGCCATCTCGTCTTATGGAGTCAGAAGCACCTGAGGTCCCTTCGTGCTGTCCACATCCCGGGAGAACTGAACCGTGCAGCCGACGAGCTCTCACTGCTTCAGCCACCTCCTGGAGAATGGAGACTCCATCCCCAGACGGTCCAGCTGATATTGGAACGGTTCGGCGACGCACAGGTAGACCTGTTTGCCTCCCAGGACTCTTCCAATTGCTCCCTGTATTATTCCCTGACCGAGGGCACGCTCGGCACGGATGCACTGGCGCACAGCTGGCCGCCGGGTCTACGCAAGTATGCGTTTCCCCCAGTGAGCCTTCTCGCACGGGTACTGTGCAAGATCAGGGAGGACAAGGAGCAGGTCATGTTGGTCGCCCCGTATTGGCACGGCCAGACCTGGTTCTCAGAACAGCTACTCCTTGTGACAGCCCCTCCCTGGCCTATTCCTCTGAGATGAGACCTTCTCACTCAGAGATGGGGCACCCTTTGGCACCCGCGTCCAGCGCTCTGGAAACTCCACGTGTGGCTTCTGGACGGGACTGCGGCAGGTTTGAGTAGTCTTCCACCTGCGGTGGTCGCTACCATCACTTTCGCTAGGGCAGAGTCTACTCGACACGCCTATGCGTTGAAGTGGAACCTCTTCGTCACCTGGTGTTCTTCCCGCCAAGAAGACCCCTGGAAATGCCCGATCGGGTCCGTGCTATCGTTTCTCCAGGAGGGGTTGGAGCGAAGGCTGTCTCCCTCCACCCTTAAAGTGTACGTGGCCACAATATCTGCCCACCACTAACTCTAGGGAGACAAAAAGGTAAGTCAGCATGACCTGATCATCAGGTTCCTGAGGGGAGCGAGGAGACTGAATCCTCCTCGCTCTCCCCTCGTTCCCTCTTGGGACCTCGCAGTAGTCCTAAGTGCTCTGCAGAGGCCTCCCTTTGAGCCTTTGCGGGCGGTTGATATTAAGTTTCTGTCGATGAAGACGGCTCTGCTTGGCCTCTCTTAAGAAGGTCGGGGACCTGCAGGCATTTTCGATTGACGAAGCGTGCCTGGAGTTCGGACCGGCTAACTCTCACGTGATCCTGAGACCCCGGCCCGGATATGTGCCCAAGGTTCCCACCACTCCGTTCCGAGACCAGGTGGTGAACCTGCAAGCGCTGCCTTTGGAGGAGGCAGACCCAGCCTTGGCATTGCTCTGTCCAGTACGGGCTCTCCGCACCTATGTAGACAGCACGCAGTGTTTCAGGACCTCAGACCAGCTCTTTGTCTGATATGGTGGAGAGCGGAAGGGAAGAGCTCTCTCAAAGCAGAGGTTGTCTCACTGGATAGTGGACACCATAGTTTTGGCTTACCAGCAGCAAGGTCGACCATGTCCCCTTGGGGTTCGGGCCCACTCCACCCGGAGTGTGGCCTCCTCTTGGGCTCTAGCGCATGGCGCATGGCGCCTCGCTAACAGACTTCTGCAGCGCTGTAGGTTGGGCGACACCTAACACATTCGCCAGATTCTACAATCTCCGAGTGGAGCCAGTGTCCGACTATGTACTCGCCGCTACGGGTGGCCGGTAATGAACCAGGCTCAGGTGTCTTCGCTTGCTCGCCATTCCACTCCACGGACTGGATACACGCAATATTTTTACTAAGGTGAGCTTCCCTGAGAGCCCTGAGTTCCTCCAGCACTGTCGACGCGGACATCAGTTCAGTCTGCCCTTTCGAGCCCAGACCCTCATGTCCGGCCAGGTGCCCCGTGTGCATGGTTCCCCTCCGGCGACCCCCACGTGAGTATTTCCGCCGTAAGCCTCCTCAGCGAGCAGGTGTCTTTCCCTTGGCAAGTCCCTGCCACCCCTAGGGTTAAAAATCCACCCTCTGGCTGGTACCCTAGAGTTCTTCCATATGCAGCCCTTAGCGGGTCATATGTGTATTCTCTAAGTCATCCCCACGGGTAGGCACTTTTGGCATATCCACACTGGAATATGCTTCCCAGTGTACCTTGGTATTCCTGTGATAAGTGGGAGTCCTTCGTCCGTACTAGTCTTACGACAGGGTACTCACACTTACGCAGGGCACTGGAAGACAGCTGAGTGGCGTTGTTATATTGGAACCCCCATTCGTTAGTCACTAACGTACGTCGTAGTGACTGAACGAAAGGGAACATCTCGGTTACGTATGTAACCCTCGTTCCCTGAGGAGGGAACGGAGACGTACGTTCCTTAGCAACATCAGCTGTGCTGCTGGAACGCGGAGTTCAGTCTTGGCTCCTGCAGCAGTAACATAATGCGATGTTGCCAGCGTACTTCCTTATATACCCACGAGGTGGGGCGGAGTTACGCATGCAAATTCCGCATGCCCATGGCATTGGCACTGCCATTGGGCGCTGTTAAATTCTCGAAGGTAATTGGCTTCTAAGCGAAACCCCCATTCGTTAGTCACTAACGTACGTCTCCGTTCCCTCCTCAGGGAACGAGGGTTACATACGTAACCAAGACGTTTTTTGACACACGTCAGCATGACATCAGAGCAAGTCGGACATAACTCAGACACTTTTCTAACCGGCATGCATCTCGTGGTGATCACCGGTGATCGGTTCACCGCAGATTTTTCTCATCTCAAACGAGCCTATAGCCAAAAGTATTGGGACACTGCTCCAAATAATTGAATTCAGGTGTATAAAATCAAGGCAACAGGTGGCCACAGGTGTATAAAATCAAGAATCACAGGTGTATAAAATCAAGCACCTAGGCATGCAGACGCTTCTACAAACATTTGTGAAAGAATGGGTCACTCTCAGGAGCTCAGTGAATTCAAGCGTGGTACTGATAGGTTGACTCCTGTGCAATAAGTCCATTTGTGAAATTTCATCACTACTAAATATCCCACGGTCAACTGTTAGTGGTATTAACAAAGTGGAAGCAATTGGGAACAACAGCAACTCAGCCACGAAGTGGTAGGCCACGTAAAATCACAGAGCGGGTCAGCGTGTGCTGAGGTGCACAGTGTGAAACACTATTTAACAGCCAGGTAACATAGATCGGCAGTTCAAGACATTAAATTGATAAGCACATAACACAAGAACAGTTATCTTTGACTACAAAGGAAACTTTATTGATTACTCTAACACATCAAACTAATATCTAACATAAACACACGCACTCGCACATTCATACGTTGCAGAAAGGAAAAAAGTGAGGAAAGAATAAGTCTTAAGAGAAAGAAATTATGAAATCCCAAGTAATATGCATTTATGACCCATGACCTGAAGAAACCATTGATCAGTAATTTATCCTCCTATCGTTTCTTAGACGGGGTTATTAAATTTGATCTAATGCACCACTTCAGCTTGAAATCTAGAGGTATTATTTGCGTTTGTCTCACGTGTCATCTCTGGCAAGGGTGGATTCCCTTTTCCTCCTGGCTGGAGAGGGGTTCCCTTGGGTCTTTGATTCGCTGAAGGTCTGGTCGTGTCTTTGATCGACATCTTGGGAAGCCAATCACGTGGCGTGTCGGCGGCTGGATGGAAGTCTTGTGGGCGTTGCTTGAAGTCGCTGTTGGAGACTCGTTGAGTAACTTTTTACTTTTTACCCATTTTCTCTGATCTTGGTATGCGACGATCTCCTGATCGTCTCCGTGGCAGATCCCGGAACCGCACTGTGAACAGCTCTTGACTGAACGATGAACAGAATGTGAACACCACAGTGAACGTCTGTGTTCAGAGGTTAAACTCAAATTTGCCCATCCCCTGGATGGGTTCTGGCCAATTAGGGTTCAGGGGTGACTGTGTCTCCACCCCTCCCATAAAATTGGGTTATCTATAGTAATTTAGTTTCCTGCTCTTAATCAGAGAGTAAATTTAGACCTAATTTCTTACTATGAGGACATGGTCAATTCTATAAAGATTTCATCCAGCTCATCTGTTTAGTTATACCCATTCAAACACAAAGGTATCAAACACGGTGTCTTTTCATCCACTCATTCAATAGTTACATAATTGCATGAATTTGGGAATGATATACATGCATAATAGTCACGTGTATCAGTTGTAAACACGCTAACAAACTATGTCGAAGGCTATTTGAGTGAAAGTCCAATAATCATAATCTGATGCATTCCAATATGTAGCATTTTCTGGGAGTTTGCTTGGAGTTTTAACTGTGTCACTTGGAGTTAATTTACCGGTCATTGAAAAGACAAAGATCTGGTTTGTTTCTTTGTCCTGCAATCACAACGAGTCTTTGTCCTCTTTGTCTAAGTTTTGGTCAAAAGTCCATAGGAAATCACGTAATTATAATATAGAAGTGATAGCCCCAGGCAGAATGGAGCCTCATGATAAATTATCGATTTCCTGGGGTCTGGAGCTGAATTGGGGCTTTGTGAAATGGATGTTCATTTGATGAATCATTTGGAAGATTCATTCATCTAAAAGGTCTGCGACCATAATCGCTACAGTAGATATTCTTGAATCTAGTGTAGAGATTTCAGCCACTGTCTTTTCAGATCTACGTAGCACTATGTGTTCGATGTCTTTGCTAATGTGACATGTCTCTCCATATCCCAATGCCTTCAAAAACACTAGAAGTTTTTGACTTAAGCTTGCACAAAAGAGCAAAGTTAAGTGTTAAATTGTGCCAGATGGCCTAGAGCAAAACACACACCAAAATGTACACTACAAAAACTGTGACATGATTCCTTAGGGGAACTTTCTGGTGTGAGAATCAAAGCATATTGTAGAGTTATTTCTGTTTGCACACTCATTCTTATGATTTACTGAGCATGTCTGAGGAAAAACACATTTTGGTGGAGAATGTTTCCTCTTCAGCAGACTGAAAATTTTTCAGTTTAAAAATTAAGGTACACTTGCCATTTCATAATCCACACAGATAAAATTATTGGTAGATGACAAATTGCCACATTTTGAATAAAAATTTAAATGCTAAACAGTAATAGTGTGTGTCTGCAGTTTTAGGCCTACATTATGTGTATAAGAAATATAGTCACTGCTTGACTAAATTAAGTGTTCAGATACATTTTAGTGATTGTTATTTTAATTTTAGCTCACTGTCATAAAAAACGAATGAATTTTAATGTCACACTTAAATGCCAAACCATTACACACAAACACACATGTCGCTTTAGGTTCTACCTTGACAAATTATACACGAGACACTAGATTGCATTTGAAAATTGTGACAAAAATATTTCACATATTAGACATTTTAATTAATACACCAGCAAATACAGTGGGGAAGAATTCACCAATAAATAAAATAAAATAAAAAAGACCTGGCTTACCTTTAATTGTTAATCCTTAAATTGTTGTAAATCTTCAATAGGTGCAGATATTGTTCAATATGAAAAGACTGCACAAATCAAACACATTACTGTCTAATATTTGGGATTGTGTTTTGAACATAAATTTAAGTTGCATAAAACAAAATGGTAACACTTTACAATACGGGTGCACTACTATGCATTAATTCATGCTTAACTAATGCACAAATAATAATGAGTTAATGTATGACTCATGAAGAAACCAATTATTAATGATTACTGCATCAGCAACTAATGAAGATTATATATGATTAATAGATTAAGTAATATATGAATTACATATATGAATAATATACTTTACTTGTTGAGGCACATGACTATATCTAATTGTAATTATAGTTTTATTATATTGTAGTAATAGTTATATTATCTAATTGTAATTATAGTAATATGTCACTGTGGTTATGGTTTTTTAATTGATTTTGAATTAGTTAATGGTCATGTGCCTCAACAAGTAAAGTCATAACATAATGATACCTTTGCAAATCATTAGCTAATGATTAATTAAAGCAGGCAACTGGAATTTGAAATGCATGGCTTTGACCCATTTTGGTCATTAACACATTCATTTACATTATTAGTTAATATAATGTGTTATTAGGTAATTAATACATGATGTCATATTATTGCATTATATAATTAATAGCAATTCATATATTACTTAATCTATTAATCATATTGAATCTTCATTAGCTGCTGATGGAGTAATCATTAATAAATGGTTTGGTTCTTCATGAGTCATGTGCATTAGTTAAGCATGAATTAATGCATATTAGTGTACCCGTATTATAAAGTTTTACCAACAAAATATATATGTGTGCAAAATGGCTGTACATAGTTTTGCTAATGAATGTGGAAAAAAATGATTAATAAAAGTCTCAGACTGTGGTCATTAAGTGCGATTTGTATTATAGCAATTAAAAAGCTTACTGTCTGAAGAGTTTTGAAAACACTGGGAAAAGCCAAATTCTTAAATGACTAATGAGGGAAAAATGACTGTGCACCTTTACAAACTGAGTGTTAAATGACTATTATGCCACAAATGTTGTCAGAGCTCAACCTGTTTTGAACACATTGCTTTAAGGTCACAATGACTCATTCCCTGCGGGGCTCAAACTTTCTGATTATTAGCATTGACTACGACACCACACTACCGTAAAACAAATGATCATTCTTCACACATCCATAAAATTAATATACATACATGTGCGCTACATACAAAGCTGGAGATCCTTTCCTTGTGAAATTGTTAAATGGTTCAGCAAAGGGTGTCTCTCTTTACAGTAGTCTGATTAGCATGAATTTGCATTAGTGAGTGATGAGTGACGTTCCTCTTGCTCTTTTTAAAGGGGGTTTAGTGTCATGCATTAAGCCAAGTACCATTAAAATCCATATTTTATGATTCCTTTTGGTGACTGCATTAAACATGTAAGCATGTATAATACTTTATCTGCCGTATGCAGGCTGTTAACCATATAATTTATGAGAATTGCTTTTGCACGGTTACATCTTAATGCTTATGTTATGATGAGATTGATGTTACTGTCTTTATTTTGGGGGTTCCAGAGATCTCAAATTACTTTTGTGTAAAAATAATAGTAATCATTTTTCCCTTCAAAATGTTTTAATGTTTAATATGTTCTATGAGAGTTGGCACTCATTTTTTAGAAAACTGACTGGTATCCGATTAAATTATAATATATAGTAAAACTAAATTGTAGAACGTTTTCAAATAACTGACATTAGTGTACACACTCCTCTTTAACTCTCTATCAGTCTAACAACCAGGGGTCCATTCTTCCTACCTCGCGTACATTTGAGATGATTTGACAGATGCCAGATATTCTAATCATGATAACTGAGTCCTGGCTAATTTGGTCTTCAAACGAGTTTGAGGATTTGATTAAAATATCTGGATTAAAACCCTCAAGCCGCTTCGGGACAAATGTTGGCAAACAAATTATTTATTTTTTTTAAATACTTTCCTTAATCTGAGCGGTACAAGACTTGGCTACTTTTCCTAAGTTGCCACCTGAACATGCATAAAAAATGTAAAGATTTTAAGTGCTTGGAAAAAAAACCCTCCTTAATCCCGTTCCCTTTCGAGGGAACTCCCACTGCGTCTGGTTAGACACTTGGGGGATACTCCCTAAGCACTAGCGAATCTGAAGTCCGTATAGAAACTAGTCCAATCTGATTGGTCGTGCGTGATGACGTCATCGTGACGGCGTACCCGGAAGTATAAAGGGCGAGCCGGCGCATTGAAACAGCAGTTATTGCTCTTCAGCATAGCGCTCTGTGTGACAAGTCTGTCTATTTACTGTTGTCTGTCCAAGAAGTGTGTGTGTGTGAGAGAGTTCTTTTTAGAAAATAATTTAAAAAGAAAGAAAGAGAATGAGTGAGAACTACAGGCAGTGTGTGCATCCGTGTCCACGTTACATCTCTGGCTCGGATGCACACCTGCTTTGTGTGCAGTGTTTGGGTGTGGAGCATGCTCGGGCGGCTCTCGAGGGAGCCGCCTGTCAACATTGCGAGCTGCTCCCGCTCAGACTGCTGCGTTCTCGGCTGGCCGTTTTTGACGAGGGCGGCCAGCCTCGTGTACCGCATGGTTCTGGACCCGCGGCTGTTGAGGCAGCGCGGCGTCGCAGATCATGGGGTTCACAGCGAGACTTGTCAGAGGGTTTTGGGACTGCTGCGGCACTTTCCCAATCCTCCTCTGACAGTGCCGATGATCTTCCTCCCCGTGTGGAAGCCCGCGCTGCGGCTTCTTCCCCCGGGGTGGAGGATCAGATGCTGATCCTCTCTGGTTCTGAGGAACCGGATGAGGGTGGCATCGCGGCGGGTGGTGAAGTAGAAAGCCTATTAGTGCTTCATCCACCCGCCCAGGAGGAGCTGATCGAGGTTTTGACCCGTGCGGTGGCCAAACTAAATATCAGTTGGCCACAAGAGGCGCCGGAGATCCAGTCAACCAGTAGGCTGGATGACCGGTTCCTCTCTCGCCGGGTGCAAACGCCTCGCCGGGGCTTGCCTTTCTTCCCGGATCTACACACCGAGGTGTGTAGATCGTGGAAGAGACCCTTCGCCTCGCGGGTTTCCAATCCCCCTGTTTTGGACTATGCTAATGTCCTGGGGGCTCGCGAGGCAGGGTATGGGTCGATGCCTCGGGTGGAGGAGGCTCTCGCGAGCTATCTTTCGCCCGAGTCCGCATCGTCACTCAAAGCCCCGGTATTGCCCACCAAGCCCTGTCGGGACACCTCATCCTTGGTGGGCAAGGCATATATGGCGGCTGGTCGGGCTGGTGGGTCCCTGCACACCCTTTCCATTCTGCAGGCCTACCAGGCCGACCTCCTTAAAGAGCTCGACGAGGGCGAGGGACCCTCTCCGGAGGATATTTTGGAGCTCCGGAAGGCTGCGGACTTGTCTCTCCGCGTCACCAAGGAGACGGCTCGTGCTGTCGGCCGGTCAATGGCTGCCTTGGTGACAGTGGAGAGACATTTATGGCTAAATCTGTCGGGGATGAAAGAGAAGGACAAGTCCTTCCTCTTAGACTCCCCGATTTCGCCTTCCGGCCTGTTTGGTGACGCGGTCGAGGCCGTGGTCGCCAAGCACCGGGAGGCGAAGAGCCAGTCTGCGGCCTTTCGACAGTTCGTCCCTCGCCGCTCGGAGCCTGGGAGGGCGACCCGTAGTGGGTAGCCCCAGCCGTCAGCCAGCTCCTCCCACCGTCAGCTGCAGAGGGAGAGCGTCGCCTCCAGAGCCCCTCCCCCGGGAGCTTGGCAACGGAGACAGCGCTCTCTCCAGCAGACTCGCCAGCAGCCTTCCGCTCCTAGAGGTGATCTAAGGAACGTGCTTCAGGCACGGAAGGCTGCTGGGAAGAAGCCCTAGCTACAGCTGGGCCTCTAAGGGCGGTCCCCCCAGCAGAAGAGCAACCGAGGTTGTTTCTTCTGCAGCGCCCTGGGGAAATCGATGTGGAATCCCGCCGTCTAGGACGCTTCGGGCCACATCGATTTCCCGCGAACGCATGCTGCTCCAGCCGCCTCTAGAAAGACCTGCGGCTGGGCAGCTCGCGCGTCCGCACACAGAGAATCGTTCCCAGCTACTTCCTGCCGGTCATCCGCTTCAGGGGGTTGGGAACGAGGCTCGTGTAACACCCGACGCCAGCCTCGAGAGGCTGGTTCCCTTAGTAGATTATCTCGGCGCATGGAAATGCCTTCCGAATATTTCTACATGGGTCCTGCGTACTGTAGAGAAAGGTTACAGACTGCAGTTCGGTCATCCTCCTCCAAGTTTCAGAGGTTTGAACTGGACCGCGGTGGTACCAGAGCGGGTTCGGGTAATGGAACTAGAAGTAAAATCCTTGCTGGCGAAGGAAGCCATAGAGCTTGTTCCTCCGCCGGAGAGGGAGTCCGGGTTCTACAGCCGGTACTTTATTGTTCCTAAAAAGGATGGAGGGTTGCGTCCGATTATTGATCTGAACTATTTGAATCGGTCTCTGAGGAGGTTCAGGTTCAAAATGCTCACGATTCCTATCATCGTGAGTCAGATCCAGTTCGAGGACTGGTTCGTCACGATAGATCTAAAGGACGCATACTTCCATATCTCCATTCTTCCATGTCATAGGAAGTTCTTGAGGTTCGCTTTCGGGGGCGAGGCGTACCAATATCGAGTGCTTCCCTTCGGTCTAGCTCTTTCCCCATGCACATTCACAAGGTGCATGGATGCAGCTCTGGCTCCATTGAGACTCCAGGGCATCCGTGTACTGAATTATATCGACGACTGGCTCATATTGGCCCAGTCGTACGATATGGCAGTTCGGCATCGAGATGTCGTTCTGGCCCATATAAAGCGTTTGGGGCTGAGACTCAACACAGCAAAGAGTGTGTTGACGCCGTCCCGGAGGACTACGTTCCTAGGGATAGTATGGGATTCGACTACGATGCGGGCACAATTGTCTCCCGCGCGAGTCGAGACCATACTGGCGATGGTCTCACGAATAAGGCTAGGCCACAGCATCACTGTGAAGCACTTTCAGAGAGTGCTGGGGCACATGGCAGCAGCGTCCAACGTTATACCTTTTGGCCTGCTGCACATGAGACCCCTCCAGTGGTGGCTGAAAACCAAGGGGTTTTCCCCCAGAGGGAATCCTTTCCGTATGATCAGGGTAACGCGCAGATGCCTTCGTTCCCTAGTCATATGGAAGAAACCTTGGTTTCTGTCCCAGGGGCCAGTGTTGGGAGCGTCCTGTTGCCGGAAATCCGTTTCAACAGACGCCTCCCTCACTGGTTGGGGCGCGGTCATGGAGGGCCGCTTTGCGAGGGGCCCGTGGGAGGGCCGTCATTCCTCCTGGCACATAAATTGCCTGGAGATGATGGCGGTCTACAAAGCTTTGAGGAGCTTTTTCCCGGACCTCTGCGGCCATCATGTCCTGGTACGAACAGACAATACGTCTGTTGTAGCGTACCTGAATCATCAGGGGGGTTTGAGGTCGCGCCCTCTTTGTAGACTGGCGCATCGAATTCTCCTGTGGTCCCAAGGGAGACTGTTGTCCATCAGGGCAATGATGTCCCGGGGGTACAAAATCAGGGAGCAGACATCCTGTCGAGGCAGGGGCTGAGGCCCGGGGAGTGGCGACTCCACCCAGAGGTGGTGGAGGCCATATGTGAGAGGTTCGGCCCAGTGGAAGTGGACCTGTTTGCGTCTCGCGAGACGTCCCACTGTCCACTGTGGTTTTCCCTCACGCATCCAGCCCCACTGGGGTTGGCCGAGGCTGCGTCTGTACGCATTCCCCCCGATTGCTCTGCTCCCGGGAGTTCTGGAGAGGGTCCGCCAACAGGGGGTCAGCCTACTTTTAGTAGCACTCCGTTGGCCGACGCGAGTTTGGTTCTCGGATATCATAGCGCTGCTGGCAGGTCCTCCATGGCAGATCCCTCTGAGGAGAGATCTCTTATCTCAGGCAGGGGGCTCAATATTTCACCCCCGGCCTGAGATTTGGAGTCTTTGGGTCTGGCCCCTGAGGGGGTCAGGTACCTAGAGACTGGCCTGTCGGCAGAGGTGATAGAGACCTTACTCGGCTCCAGGGCTCCATCTTTGAGGAGACTGTACAGCCCCAAGTGGTGAGCCACTTGGTGCAGGGAGCGTGAGGTGGACCCAGTTAACTGGCCGGTGGCTTCAGTGCTGGAGTTCCTCCGAGATCGCTTCTCTGCGGGTCCAACCCCGTCCACACTCAGGGTGTTCGTGGCTGCCATAAGGCTTTCCACACTCCTTTGGGTGATGGGCTCGGGTAGACACCATCTGTTGTACAGTTACCCTGTGGGGCTGGGAAGATGCGGCCTGTGGCTCGTTCCAGAATTCCCAACCTGGGATCTGGCAGTGGTTTCGAAGGCTGGTTGAGGCCCCCTTCGGACCACTGGAGTCGGATGAACCAGGGAACTTAGGATTGGTCAGTTCTTCAGGCATTACATCCCCCGCCTCACGTGACGGCGGAGTAAGAGACCTCACTGTGAAGCACTTTTGAGTGCTGGGGCTCAGTACAGCAGCGTCCAAGGGAGACCTTTTGACCTGCTGCACGTGAGACCTTGACAGTGGTGGTTGGAAACCAAGAGGTTTCCCCCAGAGGGAATATCTTTCGTATGATCAGGGTAACGCGCATATGCCTTCGTTCCCTAGTTATATGGAAGAAACCTTGGTTTCTGTCCCAGGAGTCAGTGTTGGGAGAGTCCTATTGCCGGGAAACCGCTTCAACAGACGTCTCCCTCATTGGCTGGGGCGCCGAAGGCGCTTGGGTTTCCCTAGTCGTCCTAGTTGTGCCCGGTCTCCGGCTTCACACTAGGGCAGGCACGACCCTCGGTAGGTCCCAAGGGTCAGTGTTGGAGCGTCCTGTTGCCGGGAAACCGCTTCAACAGACGTCTCCCTCATTGGCTGGGGCGCCGAAGGCGCTTGTGTTTCCCTAGTCCTAGTTGTGCCCGGTCTCCGGCTTCACACTAGGGCAGGCACTACCCTCGGTAAGGTCCCAAGGGCCGGTGTTGGGAGCGTCTTGTTGCCGGGAAACCGTTTCAACAGACACCTCCCTTCATCGGCTGGGGCACGGAAGGAAAAGGAGTGGAGAAGTTTCTCCCTACGGTGCTGGCGCTAGGGTACTCAAGTCCTAGTTGTGCCCGGTCTCCGGTTTCACACTAGGGCAGGCGCTACCCTCGGTGTGGGCTAGTGGGTACTCGTTCCCCAAGTGTCTAACCAGACGCAGTGCTCGTTCCCTCGAAAGGGAACTGCTCGGGTTACGACTGTAACCCTTGTTCCCTGAGTAGGGAACGAGCACTGCGTCTCGTCACCACACCTTGGCTCGCCTGGAGCGCATGCTTCAGAGCAATAGCTGCCGTTTCAATGCGCCGGCTCGCCCTTTATACTTCCGGGTACACCGTCATGATGACGTCATCACGCACGACCAATCAGATTGGACTAGTTTCTATACGGACTTCAGATTCACTAGTGCTTAGGGAGTATCCCCCAAGTGTCTAACCAGACGCAGTGCTCGTTCCCTACTCAGGGAACAAGGGTTACAGTCGTAACCCGAGCAGTTTTTGTGGACAAAAATGGGCACCCATATAAATTAATGGGAAAAACTGTAATTCAGAGCATTTTTTTTTTTTGTCCAATAAAAATGTATAAATCCAACACAATGCAGATCATACATACTCACAAATGAAGAAGTGAGCCTATAAAACATTATCAATGTGGCAAACACACACACACACACACACACACACACACACACTTCAAAGTCAGAATAAATTCCTACTGCAAGATTTGTTGATGCTTCCAAACAAAACATGTTTTTTCTTAGAAATAAATGATTGCTCTGTCTCCTACTTTGTCTTTTCCTTATAGCATGATCATATTTGTCTGTAAGCATATTTTGGCATCTTTGTATAGTCTCACCCAACACAAATGTTTTTAAAACATTGTACAGTTGTAACGTGATAAAATCTAAAACTTAAGAGGTTAAGGTCGTTAAAACATTGGTTTATAGAGTTCAGCCATTGAGTACTAATGCATTCTAGTGGCTATTGATATTGTAGCTGTTTATTATTTTTATACCATCGTATATCACCAGGTGTCACCAAAGTCACCACATTTAGGTTTTGGTTCTCTGGACTTACTGGAATTATTTTTTTTTTTAACTGAAGTTAAAGAAATATTAAATACAACATAAAAATAAGCATATTTTACATTTAAAAAAATATGGTACGTTTAGAGGTAAATTAATTAATTAATACCAAAAAGGCATACATTTATATAATTTATTTTATCGAAGATGGTGATAGAACATTTATTTAAAAAAATTGGGAGCACACCTGAGACCTTCGTGCCCAAATTTGTCCACTAAGGCAGGATTAAGAGCTGTTGTGCGAGGGTGGCTTAGGGTTAAGTTGTCTGGGTAACATTTTATTTTGATTGTCCTGTTTACATTAAATAAGCTGCTCACGAGCAGGTTTGAGCTTACGTACCTGTTGCTTTGACAACACCTAACAACCCTGGATCATGCCAAATCCAGCTAATTGAGTAATCCACGTACAAAGAATGGATGAACATCCCAAAAAAAAGAAAGATAAAAACTTCAATGAACAATGTTTTTGTGCTAATATAACCAGTCCTTCTTGACTCGCTCCGAGCGAGATTCGAATCGGGGTCTCCGGCATGGGAGGCGGGCACGATAACAAGGATGCTAAAAACTGCAGCGGCTAGCGTGCCTCTTGAGGCCAGGGGAGTGACGTTTACCCACACAGCTCTTACTGGCCTACATCCACTACACTCAGCACCCTAAACCTAACTCCCATCTGGGTCAACGGCACCAAATGTAACCGGTCGTACTCAATCCGCTCCGAGCGGAATTCTAACCGGGGTCTGGGAGGCATGGGAGGTGGGCATGCCAACAAGGACGCTAAAGACCTCTTACTGGCCTCCATCCGTTAAACTAAGATATTGAGAACATCTTTAAAGACCAACTAACATTCTACTAAAGTTACTGGAAGATCTTTATCTTTTAACAGAACCAAGCCAGGATATTAGCTAAAGTTCTGTAATATTCCCCGTTAGCTGGGTCCATGTTAAACATGTTTTTCAATCTATTAAAATGACCCTCAATCTATTTAAATACCCCAAAGAGAACATGAGGGTCAATCCTTGATACTTTCTATTAGTGTAAGCATGCACTCACTCAATCAATCAATGAGAAACAATCTGGGTGAGGAAAAACAGAACTGAGCTTGCATTTACAACGCGTTTTGATGTTTTCCACAGAGACAAAATCCTAATTTTGGAATAAAGCCTATTTATGTTTGCTGTATTTGGCACTAATAGTGTTTATCATCACTGCTTAGAGTGTGACTGAATTCTCCATGCACCAATTATAATTGCTCAGATATACTCACAGCAGGATAAAGGCAAAGAGCCAGCGCAACTGGCACAATGAGTCTGTATGTTTGTGAAGCATTCTCCACCAGTTTGATATAATGAACAATCTCTGGATGATGCTTCATTTTGGCACAAACGCATTAAAGTTGGGTGCCTTCCAAACCGCAACTAATGCCCCTGCATGGCTTAAAGACACAACAACATGACCTAATTTCGAACATTCTCACCTAGTTTTAGTACTATACTTCTTCTTAAGGCAGGAAATATTCATCACAACCTCAAACCCATTTGTGAGGAATGAAGGGCTATAGCAAAGTTCAGTCAGTGTATGTGCTCTGTGCTGCATGCTAAAGCCACTTTCAATTTTTCCACTCAAACTATTTCTCAATATTAATGCATAGCCTGCCAGAGATCAGCCATATCTCTGTGATATTGTCCACAACCCAACAAATGTAATCTGTAACAAACTCTGCAAAGGCACATTTCACAGATGCTGTATAGACACCAATTGTTATCCATGATGATTCTGTAACCAATGTTTCTTTCATTATAGTTGTTTACGTTCCAACAATATTCCATGTTCATTCCAAGTGTTTTTGCAAATGATACAACAGTAGAAATGGCAGCCTAGACTCTTCCTAATTTTCCCCCTGCAAAACTACAAAATTGTACCAATAAATACAATTAACTGCACTATAAACTCGAATAAGTTGGCAAAACTGCTACTTTGGTAGCATTAGCATATCACTTGCTGAATGAGGACAGCAATATAATACATTTAACATACTGTATATCTGAATTTGAAAGACAACCTGTATCCCGCCCCTCGGATTGAGCCCTGATTTGGCCCCCCCAAAAGATGGATCGGCGACAGGAGGTTTCACACTGCATGAGTTTTCAAGAGGAAGATTCGCCTCTGCTACGTTTCACAACCAACACACAACCAACACATGCGAGAAGTGACAAGTAAACAGCGCGCAATTATGCATGCATCAGACTTCTCACGAGAGTTCTCGCGCGAGACTGGAATTGTTGTTAAAAATTATAAACTGCAGAAAGTTTGTGATCCAAATTGTCTGCACGGATTTGCAGCGAAAAGGAGAAAAAGAAAAAATATTATGGAGGGGGAAATGGTTGGGGAAACACAGGGAGCAAGGATTGTGTTCTGCAAAGCGAGTTTGAGGTAAATAAATAATTTTGCAATGTGCTGCTGTTGTGGCCGGTCAAGCAAATGTTTGTGCTTGGTTTCTGTTTGATAGATTTTTAAATATGTCTATTAAAATACTGATATTCTGGTCTCTCCCCGAACTTCCCACTGCCCAATCATCGGCGATTCTCTCAGATTGGGTCTTTGATAATTCCCACTGTATGATTGTCACTCGCGTGCACGAGCACCGATTTGCTGGTGATTTTGTTCAACAGGTCTTTCTTCTCTTTAGTTTAAAATAAAATTGTTTAATGGCCATTCAAAACAAATGAAAAGACTTCTTGAAAAGTTTAACAGATCTTAAATCAGCATGAGAAGAAAATTGTCCAGCAGCAGCTCTGCATTACAATGGGCTCTTCTCATCTGTCATTCAGACTCTCTCACACACAGAGGGTGTGTGTTTGCTTGCTCATACTGATAAGACACACCGCTGTTTCTCTGGTGTCACTGTTCGTTCAATCCCTCGTTCAATCATCCAATATGAGGCTGAGAAATCAGAGTGACAGGATTAATTTACAGCAGGATAGATTTCAAGTTTGAGAGTGGATTACAATTATCGATTCCATCTCTCTGAAACCCCATTGCTGGTTTTCCTCTGGTTTAATAGTTTCAAGGAAACAAACACTGACAAATAGAGCATGTGCTGCTGAAAAGCTATTTCTGTAGTGGCTCTGAAGACATTGAAGGCTTTTTATTTATTGATCTTCATTCTGAGAAAGTCTTGCTCATAAAATGCCTCTAATACTTCCTGCTCATAAAAGCTACCACTGTAGTAAAACCCCCAGAGATAGATCTTACCTTGGCACATCTGAGAAGACAATACAGTGAAGAGACATCAGAAAATAGAGCCTAATGTGTCTCTGTGACTTACTGCTTATTACATCATAATACTAACCTACTCAAGTTATCTGATAGATGTAACTTCATTACTCACTAACATTTATCTGTAAATGTTTGTATGTTTACTTATTCAATAAATAAACAAATAACTATAAAAAACATGCTGCTACTATACAATCGAGCGCACATGAAATATCCATAGCAGATCTATACAGGTGGAGCTGGGGAAGGTAGAGCGTTTCTGAAAGCACACTGCACTGCTAAGGCAAATGTTACCTGAGTATTTGAAGGTTGAGCACTGCAATCAGCTGTGCCCTAAAGATTACAATGTGATTATGACCAGGTAGTAAACGGACTTATCAACCTATGCCATCTAGAGTTTCATGACAGAACTTTGTGTGTATATATATATATATATATACATACACACACTCACCAGTGATATCATCATGAAGGTATTTATTGTAAGATAAAGCAAATTGGAATGATACTGTATACAAACATTTGAACTTCGGTAGGTTGATATTGTGTCTAGATAAACAGAAGGAGAACAGAAGGATTGTAATGTGCTGCTTTTATTACCCTTTCATTGTTTGTAACTCGCACTGCGTCCTAGGGAGCTTTGGGGAATGCCTCACTGTGACAGGTATCTGAAACAGGTATTATTGTCTGAAGTGCTTCAAATGAAGGTAAAACAAATTCAATATGAAATGCACAGAGAAGACCAGGTGTTTTCAGAAGTGTGCTGACCCATGTCCTAGATATTTGACACTGGAGGACACATATGAGCTGTGCGTTTGACTGCCTGGGAGAAGAGCATGCACAGTCAGTTCTTGAGGGAGCTGCCAGTGCTAATTGTGAGCATTTTTCCCTTGAGAACACTCCGTTCTTGTCTGTCCAGGATCTGGGACTGGTGGTGCGGGTCCTGCTCTTGCCAAGGCAGAGTGGCAACATGCATGGAGCTTGCCGATCGTCTCGAGCGGGGTGTAATCCTCTCAGACACCCTGCCCTGTGTATGGGGAGCTGTTAGAGGTAATGGAACGCACTGCAGACAGACTGCAGCTGCCAAGGCAGCACGTTAGGGGAGAGATCGCTCGCATTCGGCTTGATGGTCGATTTCTCTCCGGCCATAAACCTCCAGCTCCAGTGAGCCTTCTATTCCTTCCCGATCTGCATACGGAGATCGAGAGGACATGGAAGAGCCCATATTCGGCCCATATTCATCGACATCAGTAGGCTAACTTCGCTGGTGTCGAGGGGATAGGGGAATATGGGTGTGTGTCGATGCCACCGATTGACGAGATGTTTGCAAACTCACATCTCGCATCTGGACAGGCATCGACACTGAGAGCTCCAACCCTGCCATCTAAACCTCATCAGAACAACGTTTAAATGGCAGGGCATATACGTCAGCAGGTCAGGCTGGTGCTGCTTTTCACACCATGGCGGCGTTGCAAGTGTGCCAAAAGAGTGGAAATGTCTAACCTTCTCTTCATGCTGGTTCTAGAACTACCAGGGCCTCCATTGAGACAGGGTGGAGTAAGTTGTACTCGCCTTGCTTAAGGGGTTTATTTGCTGAGTAAAGACTGCACTATCATGTAGTAGGCCTCAGCAGGCCTCCATGACGGCCGGCCCTAGAACGGGCTTTTTAGGCCAGCCTGGCTGCTATCAGTTTTTCTGGCCTTAGCAGGCAGCACCTGAAGACAAATTCTCACCCTAGCATGACAAAAGAGATCACTTTTCTGCTACTGGTTCCCTCCAAGGAGGGGAACCTATTGGTATCTAGGCTACAGCCTGGTTTACCTACTAGGCAGGCTCTGTGTTCCCCTCACTGAGGGTCGTCTGTGAGTACTCAGCTTGCTGAGTCTGGTCAGCCTCCCAGTTAGATCAGCCTGTGCAGCCTCCTTAGCGCTTTGAACGATAAGTGCTTTGTAGATCCTTGAATTGAGCAGAGAGACTCCCCTCTCTAACAAGAGTTGTAAAGCGCTATGCTAAGTATTGCTCTCCAGGATACCCGTCTCTGAGATCCGGTCTGAGACTGGTTACTGCCAGTTTCGCAGTCCCTCTGTCTGGATGCCTTACCTAGAGGCAAGTATCCAGAGGCTCTGTTTCTGAACAGACAGGTTGTTGGCCAGACCAAAGTGTCCAATGTAAGTGAGGATCAGGTCAGGCCTCCCTGGTGGCATTCGGGTGAACATGTTCCACGAAAAAGTGATTGGCTAGGGCTCCCTCAGGTTCCCTAGCCATATTCCCTTAAAGGGACCCCTTCTGTGGAAGTGGTTGGTTCCAGGCCTTTCAGCAGCCTGGGTAGGACTTTATGTAAAGTGTAGGAAGGTTTTCTCTTGAGGCTTATAGCTTATGTAACTTGAAATGTGTAGGCTAAAAAGAGAAGTGATTGTTGTGTACATTGTTTATTTTTGTAATGCAAGTTATAATTTGTACATGAAACAAAATACTTGTATTTTCTTGTAAATTAAATGTAAATTAAAATGTGTAAATGAAAATAAATTGTACTATACATTACTTTTTACAACTATTTACAAAATAACTTAAGTTTAACTTCAGAAATAACAAATTAACTTAAATTAACAGGTTAATAGTAGCTAAAGTACACTTTTATTGAGCTGAGCGGGGGACCCTGCAGATGCTGCTGGACCGGGATGGGCTGCACAATAGAGACCCTGATAAGGCCTCTGCCAGCGGGACATCATCTGGGATGAGTATATTTCCACTGTCCACAGCGTTGTCTAACAGGTTTGCAGGGCTGAATCAGTCGACGGCTGCCTGGAGATGTTGCTAGAATGGAAGTATGAATATTTACTCATGAGCATTCAGTTCTTTCTAATTCATTTAACTAAGCTGCAAATGCCATGTGACTAATCACTCTGAACATGCAATATTTTGTAATGATGGCGCCACAAAAACCTGCACATTCTCAAACTCTTCAGTAGTGGTTATCCTGAACTTCAATGTTATAGGCAGCATAGACTTTCAAATAATGACATCTACGATGCACATTTTGGATGTTTTCCTTACCGGACACATTTCTTCTAATGAATTGATGCACGGGTGTCAAATCCTGCTACTGGAGGGTTAACGTCCTGGAGAGTTTATCTCCAAATTGCCCCAACCTAATTGCCTGCCTAGAAGTGTCTAATTAAGCCAAGACTGAACCTTGCATCTTAAATAAAAATGACAGTTGTTAAAAGAACAGCTTTGATTAGCTACTTCATGTGTGCTTAAATGAGGTTGGAGCTAAACTCTGCAGGACACTGGCCCTCCAAGAGCTGATGAGTTGAATTGGGTGTTAGACATGTGCCGGTAAACAGTAACACGATATACCGCAATAATGAACATGCACAATATTGTTATCGTGGGCACTTCAAAATACCGTGAATAATTATTTATTACGGATTATTCAGATTTTTAGAATGCATTTTTAGAATACTATACCCATCAGCCGTTTAAAATGAACAACAATTAGACTGTGCATGAGCCGAGCACATGGCGAGTGAACTAGACTTGCTGAAGTGCACATTCACTCTCTGACAGCAGAGGGCGCTGACGGAACAGCAGAAATGCAGCCGTTTCCCCGGTAACCCTCATAAACAAAACGATATGGTGCTAATCACATAACCTAATACTTAATACTTAAAGACTTGAGGCTATTCATTTTCAAACTTAAACATTTTATATTTTAATCTGGACTAAATTACATGCCCTAGATATTGTTTGAAAATGTTCTGACTGTTGTTCAGTCACACACTTTACAATAAGGCTCCATTATTTAATATTAGTTCATTCATTAACAAACTGACAATGAAAAATACTACTAAAGCATTTATTAATCTTAATTAAATGTAAATTTCACCATTTAATAACACATTACTAAAATCAAAAGTTGGACCTGAGCTTACACTAACCGTTTTAAATTAACATTATCAAAGAATAATAACTTCTGTAAAAATGTAGCTATTCATTCTTTGTTAAATTCTTTGTGCATTAACTGGTGAGACATTATTGTAAAGTGTTACCTATTGTTCTTTATAATTCTTTTGCACTTGATCTGTTTTAAATATTTGTTTACTTTATACATTTTTGTGTATTGCTTTATTGTATTTAAATGTTTGGTTCTTTTGTTTTAAGAAAGTTATTAAACCTGTTATAGTATGACAACACTTTTTTTGCAACTTATTTCAATATCGTGATAATACCGTATACCGTAATAAAAGCTTCAGCAATTAATCGCAACATGGAAATTTGATACCGGCACATGCCTATTGGGTGTGTTTGATTAGGACAGAATTTCATAAATCTGGCACTTGAGCTCCTGCAGGGTTTTACTCTAGTTAAACAGAACAAGCAACTTAAAGTCCACATGAAATCAAAATTATTTTTTGGCTTTTAGTAGTGTTAGCATCTATAATCTAGCGTGCTCCAAAACAATGACAAAACTTGCATATATAAGCATTCAAAACTTACAGTCTCTCACTTCCGCCAATATGGATCAGTGATTTTGATGATATCACTCTGCACTTTAGCTTCTCATCAGATTTTCTGTCCAATCAAAAGCTCTCTAGAATCTAAAGTGTGGCTTTTTTCACATATTTACTATTTCCTATATGGTGAATGGCACATAGTGCACTATATAGGGGATAGGGAAAAATTTAGACAGTGTAAATATGCTTTCCATTGGGGCGAATGACGTCTGGTTTCATATTAGTGTCATGCGAACCACTGTGTGTCCAGAGACACGATAGCACAGAGCGGATCATATGCTTGAGTCGATGCAGACCACAAAACGTATCGGACCCATTCGAATTCTGCACAGAATTCTGTATTTTAAAGTAACATGGATGAGATTAGGAGGAAACTGCCGCTTTACTGAGCTCAGCGACTGTGGTATAAACAGAACACTATTGGCTATTTAAAAAAAGGGGAGGAGCTATTCGATATTCCCGCTCTGTCTTCCTGTTTCAGTGGAAATCACGTCAACCCATTGAATAATGCTGCACATTTCAAGGCACTTCAGTGGGACTTTAAAGGGTCATGAAACCCTAAACCAAATTTTCTGAGATTTTAACAGAATTATGTGTGTTGAACATCTGAGACAATGTTACTATCTGTTAGTTTTGAGTGTGGGAGAAAACTGGTTAATTTTAAACCTTTTTGCTCTATTTTCAACTTCCTGGTTTAAATTCGTCTTCATGTCAATGTCATAGGATGTGACGTTTTCTCGTACTATAGTACGACGATGAGTCATCGGTGTCTCATAATTATTCATGAGACTGCGTGTCTTTGTCCTATGAGAAGACGCGTTGCTTCATTCGTGACAGCACACGCTTAATTATTCATTACAGAGCGCGTTGATAGGCATTTTCCTCTGACTGGCGCTTTAAACAGTGAGATCACACACAGTAAGTGAGAGATGCATTAATGGATCAAAAACGAGTGTTTTTTCCGCTTTTTATGAGTTTCTGCGTTGCCTACCTTCTCTTTAATAGATCCTGAGTCTTCACACAAACACTGTGAGTGTAACCGCTCTTTATGGGCCTTTAAAACCGACCAAACGGCTTATAAAAACTCCACAAAATAAGTCTCAAAAGTTACTAAAGGTATGTAACAGTGTGTTCATATATATTTTCGATGCAGAGAACAAATTGCGAATGGCTGTGCATTTAATTGTCCATTGAATTATAGGTGTCACAGGATATACTGTACAACCCCAAATCAGAAAAAGTTGGGACAGTATGGAAAACACAAATAAAAAACAAAAGAAGTGATTTCTAAATTTACTTTGACTTGTATTTCATTGCAGACAATATGAACACAAAATATTTCATGTTTTGTCTGGTCAACTTCATGTCATTTGTAAATATGCATCCTTTCCTGTCATTCAGACCTGCAACACATTTAAAAAAAAGTTGGGACAGGAGCAATTTAGGGCTAGTAATGAGGTAAAATGGTTAAATAATGATGTGATTTGAAACAGGTGATGTCAACAGGTGATTGTAATTATGATTTGGTACAAAAGCAGCATCAAAGAAAGGTCTAATCCTTTAGGAGCAAAGATGGGCCGAGGATCGCCAGTTTGCCAACAAATACGTGAGAAAATTATTGAAATGTTTAAAAACAATGTTCCTCAAAGAAAGATAGGAAGAGATTTGGATATTTCACATTCAACAGTGCATAACATAATTAAAAGATTCAAGGAATCTGGAGGAATTTCAGTGCGTAAAGGACAAGGACGCAAGCCTAAGCTGAACAACCGTGATCTCCGATCCCTCAGGCGGCACTGCATCAAGAATCGTCATTCATCTATAAGCGATATCACCACATGGGCTCAGGACTACTTTGGCAAACCTTTGTCAAGTACCACAATACGTAGTTACATCCACAAATGCCAGTTAAAACTGAACTGTGCCAAAAGGAAGCCCTATGTTAACAGTGTCCAGAAGCACCGTCGACTTCTCTGGGCTCGGAGGCATCTGGGATGGACCATCACACAGTGGAAACGTGTACTGTGGTCAGATGAATCAGTATGTCAGGTATTTTTTGGGAGGAATGGACGCCGTGTGCTCCGGACCAAAGAAGAAAAGGATCATCCAGAATGTTTCCAGCAACAAGTCCAAAAGCCAGGGTCTGTCATGGTATGGGGTTGTGTCAGTGCCCTTGGCAAACTTCTGTGAAGGCACCATTAATGCTGAAAAGTACATAGAGATTTTGGAGCATAATATGCTGCCTTCAAGAAGACATCTTTTCCAGGGACGTCCATGCATATTTCAACAAGACAATGCAAAACCACATTCTGCACACATTACAAAGTCCTGGCTGCGGAGGAAGAGGGTACGGGTACTTGACTGGCCTGCCTGCAGTCCCGACCTGTCTCCAATAGAGAATGTGTGGCGCATTTTGAAGCGCAAAATGCGACAACGAAGACCCCGTACTGTTGCCCACCTTAAGACTTGTTTGGAGGAAGAATGGGACAAAATTACACCTGAAACACTTCATCACTTGGTGTCTTCAGTCCCTAAACATCTTTTAAGTGTTGTGAAAAGGAATGGCAACATTACAAAGTGGTAAAAGCTTTACTGTCCCAACTTTTTTTTTAATGTGTTGCAGGTCTGAATGACAGGAAAGGATGCATATTTACAAATGACATGAAGTTGACCAGACAAAACAAGAAATATTTTGTGTTCATATTGTCTGCAATGAAATACAAGTCAAAGTAAATTTAGAAATCACTTCTTTTGTTTTTTATTTGCGTTTTCCATACTGTCCCAACTTTTTCTGATTTGGGGTTGTATATGTATTTGTGTGATCTTAAATCCATTTGTATATTGTGTTGCGTGTAACTTAATGGTCATTTGCAGCATGCATTTGTGGGAAGCTTTGATGCTTTTAATGAGAGTGAAATAATGTCTGTCAGTCTCCCCTCGTCCCCCTCCACTCAGCCGCTAAACCACGCCCACTTTTATAGCATTTTTCAAAGCTGTGGTGAGAACTGACTGCTGCTGAAACAGGGTGTTGCATGACCCTTTAAGGTCTTCAGTATTGGACCTAAACTTTTGAACTTTTGAATGTTATTTAATGTAGAAAGATGCTTTTAGGAACCAGAGTGTGTAGTTTCAGCATCAACCAACAGGGCTAATAAGACTAGTCCAACCTATGGAAAAAAATGTGTCTTTTACAGAGATATTATAATTCCTTTTGCAATCTGCCTCATGCCTTTAGGGAATTAACAGTCTTGGTTTGACTGTAGATGAGGAAAACTACTGATTCGAACCTGTAGACCAAGCAAAAGGTCAAAGCTAATTTCTTTTCCCAACACACTGTGATCATTCATTCTCAGTTATTATGTCATAATGAAACCTAGCTTCCGTCTGGAGCTCATTTTTACTCTGGTAGATTCACACTACGGGTCAATGCAAGCCCCATCCTTGTTTTATTAGAATTTGTAATCAGTAACGTATTCATCATCATGATTGATGTGTTCAATATGGCAGGAGGGAATGTGCAATTTTTTTTCTTTCTTATTACTACTAAGTAATCTCTATCAATATGGCTCACACACAGGACCAGGCCGTAAAATAATGACTAAATGACACTATGGGTTGACATTTACATCTGTTTTCTTGAATCAGTAGCATTTATATATTCTCAGATATGATTAAGCTTATATGTGCCAATGTTGTGTTTAATGTGAATATGGAGCCAATAGTTTCGCTGTAAGATTTTGTTTAAATCATATTAAAGAGATATTTCACCCAATGACAGGCGCATTCTGTGGCTGTGTGTGAAGGAGATAACTGTCTATTTAAGCAGATATATTTGTGTATTCGTCATATAAAAAGGGAAAGTGAAACTAAGAATTCAGGTATACAAACTATAAACAAAGCAGCGCTTGCTTAACGTTTTGAGTACCAATCATGCTGATCACATTCTTTATTCCACCTCGCTCATGTTATTATGAAAATATTTACACAGTGTTGCTCAGGTATAGTGTATACTTGCTGGCTTTCATCACTTTTGCTCTTATTCTCATGCACTGATTTGTTCGCTAAGCTGAACAGCTGTTGTGCATTTCCAGTAATATCTTCAGAGAACTCGACGTTGCTCTAACATACTTCTATTCCAACATTCACAACTCTTCTTCATGGTATTCAAGTCCTACCAGGCAACTGGTACACTAGTGACACCTACTGTTTGTACATGCATTTCAATATACCACATATTCCCCCATTTGTTAAAGAACAAAGATCTAAACTAAAAATATATATAACAAAGCACAGAACACAAGAAAACGTACTCGGTTACTTAACGTAACCTCGGTTCCCTGAAATAAGGGAAGGAGTACTGCGTTGAAGACGTTATCTGGGAATTCTCCTATTCTCGAATATACTGAAGTAATTGTAAAATCACGCAGTGCTACTGCCCAGTCAAAACAGTGTCGAGACATCTTGTACGCTATTGGCTGGCCAGTGGGAACTGCTTGAACCAATGGCAGAACAACGTAATCTGAGCGAACCAATGGGCACAAAGCCCGCGAAGCTGAGTGCAGAAACCCGCGAAAGGGGCATATAAAATATGCTGTAACTGTCAAAAACGTCAGGTTAAATCGACTGAAGCGACGATTACCCGAGTCAGCGCCATAGCATGGCCGTCTATGCAGTACTCCTTCCCTTATCTCAGGGAACTGAGGTTACGTTAAGTAACCGAGTACGTTCCCTTTCGAACGGTCAATTCGTACTGCGTCGAAGACGCTATATGGGAACCTGTAAAATCCCGCCGTGCTATGATAAGCGCAGTGATATGTACTCCCTCAAGTTTGAACACTTATTAGAAAGGGCTCAAGACTAGAGTTACAGACACATCATTTATATATATATATATATATATAATATATATGTACGATCTACAAATGTCACCCATAGAAAACTCCACTAGACCACGCCCTGGAGGAGGCCATGCCTCTGGTGGAGTGAACTTTGACACCTATGGGGCATTGGAGGCCCATAGTGCATACTGACGCTATCGGTAAAAAAGTCTTGAGGGCTAGCACTACTGCCAGCATTTCTAGGCAGTTTATGTGCAACCGTGACTCCGTGCTTGACCATGAGCCGAAGGCTGGTTCGCCCTCGTACAGAGAGCCCCAACCCGAGTTGGAGGCATCCATCTGGAAACTGTTCCCAAGTGACCACGGGGCCAGGGCTTTGACACAGCTGCGGCCCACTTTATTCCGAAGCTGGCCTGAATGCCACGCTTGGGAAGGAACCTGTGATTTCCGCCAGTACTGCATGGGGCGCATGTGCATCATACCCAGCGGAAGTACTGGAGAAGCTTTTGCCATTAGGCCTAGCATTCTCTGAAATTTTTTTAGGGGTCTGTTGATTCCTATTTTGAATGAACGTGCAAGCTGCTGTGTAGTCAGAGCGCGTTCGTCCGATAGCCACGCCCTCATTTGGGCTGAGTCTAAAATCGTTCCCAGGAAGGAGGTTCTCTGCCTGGGAAGCAATGAGCACTTGGCTGTATTTATTCTGAGACCCAGGCATTATAGATGGCTGAGTAGCACAGATTTGTGAGATTTTATTTCTTCTTCTGACTGGGCCAGTATGAGCCAGTTGTCGAGGTAGTTCAGAATGGGCATTCCCGCTTGTCTTAAGGGGGAGAGAGCTGCATCCATGCACTTCGTGAAAGTGCGGGGGGGGGCCAGGGACAGGCCAAATGGCAGGACTGTGTACTGATAAGCCTTCCCGTCGAACGCGAATCTCAAAAACGGTCTGTGACGTGGAATAATTCGGATATGAAAGTAAGCATCTTTCAGATCCACTGAGAAAAACCAGTCCATCGGGCAGATTTGCGTGATGATCTGTTTTAATGTCAGAATTCTGAAAGGCCGTTTGATAGAGCTTTGTTCAGGTGTCTGAGATCTAAGATGGGCCTGAGGCGCCATCTTTTTGGGGAACAAGGAAGTAGCGGCTGTAAAAACCCTGACTCGCTCTGAGCTGGAGACCAAGCCCTCGGCATCGAGTGGAGGGAGCAGGTCCGACCGAGAGACCGTCACAGGGGAAAAGTCTCTCTGAGGCGAAGACGAGGCACGCAGGTACTGGGCTGACGTGAACTGGCTAGCCTCGGTATACTCAGCTCCGCCGATTTTTCCCCCCGAGGCTCGGATGGAAAGGGGAACGGGAGAGCGCGAGGGGCGGGGTAGCGCTCTGAAAAGCTCCACAAACAGAGGGAGGAAATGGGCATACCCTCGCAGTGAGAGCAGCCGGACCCAGCGAGAGCAGCGTCCGCGTGGGCCTTGCCCAGACAGATCATGCACCCGTTGTGGTTATCCTCCTAGTGCAGCTAAGTACTGCACATGCCACACAAGCGATATGTTTTTCTCAGTATTGTACAGAAAGAATACATTGTAGTGTTTCACCAAAGAGCGCAGGGGAAAGGCGTGACAGCTCGCGGAATCGCTGGCGATTTGAGCGCGCTGAAATACAGCAGGCCGCTGACTCTCGCAGGATGTCCGGGCTGGCTAGCCCGCTATTCCGCTACAGGCTCGTCAATTCACGGTGAAAGGTGGTGTAGTTCAAGTTTATCAGCGAGGACCGTAGGTCTGAAGGAGATTAATCTGACGTTTTTGACAGTTACAGCGTATTTTATATGCATCTTTCGCGGGTTTCTACACTCTTTGTGCCCATTGGTTCGCTCAGATTACGCTGTTCTGCCATTGGTTCATGCAGTTCCAGCCAATAGCATGCGAGATGTCTCGACACTGTTTTGACTGGGCAGTAGCACTGCATGATTTTATAATTACTTCAATATATACGAGAATAGGAGAATTCCCATATAGCCTCTGACGTCATCAAGGTGCAACCAGGAAGTATAAAAGGGCGCCTTGCCAACATGACAGCATCTCTTCGTCTTCAGTGACTGTTTTTGCCTGTTATCGCCATAGGAAAAGAGCGTCAACATGAAGTGTGCCAAGAAGCAGCGCCACTTCCGCAGGTGCGTGGATCCGTGTACCAGGTACCTTACACCTGATGACACACACACACTCTGCGTGTACTGCCTGGGGGAAGAGCATGCACGGGATGTTCTCGAGGGAGCATCCTGTGAGAACTGTGAGCTTTTTCCTATGAGAACGCTCCGCTCTCGTCTGGCTCTCTTCTCGAGGGGAGAGAGCTCAGCAGCTGGGAACGGCCCCGCTCGTGCTGAGGCTGAGCGGCGTCTACAATCCTGGGGTTCCCAGTTGGATCTGGCTCGTCGCCTGGAGACCGGTGTGGTGTTGGCAGACAACGAGCCAGATCGCGAGGGGCAGACCTCGGAGGAGGAGCAGGATCTGGGCTCCTCCTCCTCGTCTGCTGTTCTTCCGTTTGAGCAGAGGATGGTTGAGGAGGCGAATGAATCGCCTGAGGCTGAGGCTTCTCAACCACCCCTGTCCCATGTATGGGGAGCTGTTGGAGGTCATGGAGTGCGCTGCAGGTAGACTGCAGCTGCCCTGGCAGCGCGTTAGGAGAGATGACGTGCGTCCGAATAGGTTGGATGACCGTTATCTCTCCGCCCATGACCAACCAGCTCCCGGGAGTCTTCCATTCTTTCCCGATCTCCATCAAGAGATCTCGAGAGGATGGAAGAAGCCCTATTCAGCCCGTATCCATCGACATCTGTCGAGGGCCTGCCCGAGGCTGGATATGTGTTGTTGCGCCCGTAGACGAGACGTTTGCGAACTATCTCGCCTCCGGGCGGCTATCGACACTAAGGGTTCCCACCCTGCCGCCTGAACCTCTCAGGACGACCGCTCGCCTGAGCGGCAGGGCATACATGTCGGCAGGTCATGCCGGGGCGGCCTTACACACGATGGCAGTGTTACAGGCTTACCAGGCAGACCTGCTGAGGGACCTCAATCAGGGGGAGAAAAAAAAAGAAAAAAAAGAAAGCTAACCCCTGACGCAGTAGCCGAGCTGCGCCGTTCCACAGATTTATCTCTCCTGGCCACCAAACAAACTGCTTTCGCCATCGGTCGCTCGATGGTGGCCACGGAGAGACATCTGTGGCTCAACCTGGTGGACATCGGGGGGAAAGAAAGAACCTTTCTCCTCGATGCCCCGGTGTCGCCCTCTGAACTTTTCGGCACCTCCGTAGAGGCGGTGGTGGAAAAGTTCAGAGAGGCGAGGGTGCGCTCGGCGGCATTTAGGACATGCATACCGCGGAGGTCCGGGACCGCACCCAGGCAGTCGGGTGTCCCAGTTTGAGGACTGGAGACGGGAACAGCGAGCCAGCGTTGCCTCTCGAGCGCCCCCGCCGCGGAGGACCGGGACGCAGAACAGGCGGGACACCCGCAACCGGAAGAGGAAGGAAGCTGGGGGTGGCAACCGGGACCAGCGCAGGCAGTGGACTCCGCCCCCGAGAGCGCGGAGATGAACGCTGCCTTTTTCCCTTCCTCTGACCCCGGGCGCTTTACATCAGGCCGGCGGGACCATGATGAGCAGAAAATATAAGATTCTGACGGCCCGCCTGGTTTGTTTGTCGAAGCGCCCCCCTCAGGACAGCGGGCGGATACTAGCTCGATGGCTGGGTTGAAGCACCGTGAGGAGCGATTGGTGAGTCCCCCTCTATGAGGGCGAAACATTTTCAAAACTATGTTTTTCAGGACTTTTGTACCGTCACTCCCCTGAGAGGTTGCTTGGGGAAATTTTGGATCATCGAGGCATTTCGCAGGGCCTGCAGCTCCCCGTGAGTAAGCTAAGAACGATTTTCTTTGCAACATTATGTGGTTGTGTGTGAATGCCTCACTTTTGCTAGTAGAGTTTTGCTGCCTCTCCGTGTTATGTTTTCCCCACTGATGTGGGTAACTGAATTGCGCTCTTGCCCGAGGGTTTGTAGTGTCGGGGGCGAGCTGTGTTTTTTCCTAGCGTAAAAGTGTGAAGTAACTGAAGACCGTGTATGCACTTATGCATGAGCTGTAGTGAGATCTGCGCCCAGCTCTGCGGGGCTTTGGGAAAAAGGGTTTTCGTGGGCCTCATTGTGTAATACTAGAGGTGATAATATTTATTTTCCCGAACCCTGAGTGGATCTAGTGCAGACTTACGTCGCATCACTTGGCCTAGGTTCCGTCAAGGATGGGGGCGTTCCCTTCTAAGGAAGGTCGTTCGCCCCTGGCCTGTCTTTGGTATATAAACAGGGCTTGTTATGCATCCTTGACCTAACCTCCTCTTGTTACAGAGTTGTCCGGCCAAGGCCTGCCCCCTTCTCTGCGTTCTGGAGTTACGAGTAACGCAGTCGAGGTGTTGCAGGAGACAGTGACTTTGCCAGTGGTCGTGGGGCGGAATGAAGCGTCTTTCGTCGGTTTGAAATTAGACTTTATCTGCGGTTTCCGCCTTCCAGAGCTTGGTGGCCGCCATCTTTTGGCGGCCCCCGGCCTCTTCCTAAGAAATGTTTCACCCTTGCTCTATGTCTCTGCTCCACCTTCTTTAGGGCTCGGGTTGAGCTGAACATCGGATAAACCTTCTGTTTGCGGTTCTGGTCGGATGCTCCCCTGAGGCCCGAGCATTGCCAATGGCTGATGCCCTCGCATTTACGGTTGGCCGCTGCATGGAAAGTAAGACAGCCGCCCCGAGGCAGGTGACGTAAGTTGTACTCCCCTTGCTTTAGAGGGTTTTTTGTTGAGCACTTCTGCTGAGTACAGTGCTGTTGGCAATGTGATTAGGTTCATGTCTGTAGGCCCTGCCCGAGAGACTGCGCTGTCGTGGGGGCCCTAGGACAAAGTGAGAACTTGTTCCCTAGCGGCCTCTGGGATGGAGCCAGCCCCAGGTGCGGACGTAAGAGCCAGCTGGTTGTTAGTAGCCAGCTTGGGCAGTCTGGGCAGCAAGACTTCAGGACAGGTAGTAGGCGTCACCTGGCCTCCTTGCAAGAAAGTCTCGACACCATGGCCCACGAGTGGGCCTTGGAGGATCTTCTCCACGGGTGTCGACATCAGCAGTAACCTCGTCAACTAGTCTCCTTGGGGATGAGTTCCCAGGTGTGAACTGGATTTCCAGGCCTCCGTCAGCAGCAGACAGCTGCTGTCAGCCCAGGCGCAGCAGCCAGCCTTCTTAAAGGCATCCCTGAGGGGTAGGCTCCCGGTTTGGGTTACCTTCGCTCAGGTGGTAGCCCCGTTTGGCCTTCCTGAGAGCCTGCTGTGTCAGCAGGCACTGCCTGGTCTCCCCCGAGAGGGCACCACTGGCATTAAGCCCCTCGACGGCTGGTACGAGCTGCTAATAGGTGGTAGGCGTTACCTGGCCTCCCTAAGGGCCTGCTGTGGGGTAAGCAGGCTCACCTGACCTCCTCTGTGTGGGCGTTCCTGGGCTCCAGTCACTGGATGGCTAGCACGAGTGCTAGTAGGTAGTAGGCCTCAACCGGCCTCCCTGAGTGACCTCCCTGGAGGCAAACTCCCGGTCCCAGCCGCTTTGGCGGTGAGCATGAAGTGCTGTGAGTAGCACATTCTGCTATCAGGTGGTAGGCATTGGGCCTCCCTGAAGGTGAGCTCCCGGTTCCCAGTCGCTGTGGCAATTAAAGAGCGTGTAGTGCTTTGAGTAGCACGTTCTGCTATCAGGTGGTAGGCACGGTTGCCTCCCTGAGGGCGAGCTCCTGATTCTCGGTCGCTGAGACGGTTAGCGAAGTGAAGCGCTATGGACGGCATGTTCTGCTATCAGGTGGAGGCATTGCACCTCCCTGAAATCGTTCCCCGGTCCCCAGGTTCGGTAACGGATCGTAGCATGGGATGCTATCAGGCAAGCTGCACGGGGCTTCCCTGTGGGATTCGCTTGGAGTAGTAGGCCCCACGTGGCCTCCTCTGAGGGCACGCTCCTGTCTCGTGGTCTCTGGATAGGTCCAGTCACTGAGCGGAGGGCTGTGATGGAGAAATGCCCGGCATTTTTGCAGGTGGTAGGCCCGCTAGGCCTCCCTGATGAAGCGAGTCCCTGTCTTCCCAGCTACCTCGAGGGCTAGCACGACTGCGATCAGGTATCAGGCCCCTATGGCCTTCCCGAGGGCAAGCTCCGCTGTTGGACACGCGAGCAGTCGGCACAGGTTACCAGGTGGAGGCTCCTCTCGGCCTCCCTGGGGAACGAGTTCCCTAGGCGGGAACGCACAACTGGCTTTACACTGACAGCTAGTGGTCACCCACTATCAGGCGCCGGTCTCTGGCCGTTCGCGAGACCTGAAGGCGGTGTTCTTACCCTAGCACGACGAGATGTTGCTGCTGCTATGTGGTCCCCACGGGAGGGGACTTTCATAGATTGCCTACGGCATGGTTACCTACCGGGCAGGCTTATGAGCTCCTCTCAAATGAGGGTCTACTATGAGCTTACGGCCGCTTGGTGCTGATTAATGGTTGTAGGCCCCACGGGGCCTCCCTGGTATGATCAGCATGTAAGGCCTCTGGCCTCCTAAGCACGTTTTAAAGTAAGTGCTTGGTAGATCCGAGGATCGAGCGGCTAAACTCCCCTCGCTAGCAAGGGTTATAAAGCACTTCGCTGAGAGCTGCTCTCCGGGATAACCCGTCTCTGAGGTCCGGCTAGTGGAGGTCACTGCCTTTCTTGCAGCACCCTAGCGGGATGCCTCTTCGGAGGCGAGTGCCAGAGGCTCTGTACTATACAGACAGGGGTGACCGTATTACGTGTCCCATTAAAGACTGGGTCACCTGGTCAGGTCTCCCTGGTGGCATTCGGTGAGTACCTCCCGAATAGTGACTGGCATAGGGTTCCCTCGTTGTTCCCTTACCATGTTCCCTTAAAGGAACCCCTTCTAAGTCGAATGGGTTGGTTCCAGGCCTTCGAGCAAGGCCTAGGAAGGACCTCATGTGTGTGAAGGTTTCCTTCTCAGGCGATAGCTTGGGCTATGACCGTAGGGAGCGCTGTCACTGACAGCCTAATGTGACCAGAAGGGGAGTGGTTCAGGCATTTCAGTAGAATTTGCTTGTCTTGACAGTTGTCACTGCCAGTGGGCATGCACTCCTGTCGGCATGGCGGCGTGGGTATATCGTTCCCCGTAGCGTCAAAGCTGACGCAGCGCGAGTTCCCTTTCGAAAGGGAACGTCTCAGGTTACAAATGTAACCTTTGTTCCCTGAGAACAGGGAACGAGACGCTGCGTCGCTTTGCCATGCCGCAGGGCCTGCCTGCCGAAAACAGTCCCTTCAGACTGTCTCAAATACCTTTTTTAGACTACGATCAACATTAAACACCTTTTATCTTTCCCCCTTTTGTTAAAGAACTGAGTATGTCCCTTTATGTAATATAGTCCTTAACCCACAATGGGGCACGACACACTCTACGAGGACGACAAGTACAATGAGGAGAGATTGACATGTGCGATGTCTGGGGTGCTTGAAAAGGCCTAAAGGAGTCTTCTGCTAGAGAAGGTGCACCAGAAGTGGTAACACAGGATGAAGATGGAGGCAGTTGAATAGCATTCCAAGCTTTTCCATCAGAGAGAAGATGCAGTGCCTTTCTGAGCTACAACCTTAAAAGGCTGAGAAAACTTGGAATGTCCTTTCTTGGCGATTCCAGGCCTCCTAATGCGCACAAATGAACCAACTTGAATCTTTGGAGATTGTGCACTGCGTTGCTGATCGGTGTACTCTTTCATGTTGTTTTGTGACTGTCGGATTATTTGTTTCAAATTATTTTGGTCCTTTGGCGGGCCCACAATTGGAAGACCACCCACAATGTTGCCTTAATTTGATGGCCATCAGGCAAATTCAGGAGACAGTAGAGCCACCATCCCAGGCTCTTGGTATTGACTGTAGTCAGTTGATGGAAGTGGAAGTCTGGACAAACAATCAGCTGTGACATTGTCTCAACCAGGTTTGTATTCCACGCTGTAATTAAAACACAGGAGGCGTGCAGACCATTGGGCAATTCTCATACCTGCACGTACAAGGCCTTTTGTAGAAAGCAGTGTAGATAAGGGGCTGTGGTCAGTACAAAGAGTGAAATGGAGGCCCCATAAATATGTGCGCCATTTTTCTGTAGCCCAAACACATGCCAAGGCCTCTTTTTCTTTTGTGGAATACTTCCTTTCACAGTCAGACAGTGTTCTAGATGCAAAAGCAACCATTCTTTCAGTACTGCCATGACACTGGGTAAGAACAGCACCAATGCCATAAATCTGAAGCATCCATTGTGACTGTCGTCGGTAAAGCAGGATCAAATAATGCAAGGGCTGGGCTAGCAGTAATACGATTTTTCACATGGCTAAAATGTTCCTGAGCCTTCTCTGTCCAGTGAAAGCCAGTAGACTTTCGGAGCAGTGCACGGAGAGGTTCCACCAATGTCGCAAAATTGGGAATACATTTTGAATACCAGCCTGCAAGACCCAAAAAAGAATGCAATGACTGTGCATCATGAGGAGCTGGTGCTTGTTGTATAGCCAGAACATGATCTGGATGTGGATGCAAGCCTGAAGCTGAAATAACATGGCCAAGAAAAGTTGCTCAGTTTTCCTGAAGTGGCACTTTTCCTTATTAAGCTTCAAACCACTGCTTTGCAAACGTCGAAGTACAGCTTGAAGTCGTTTCTCATGTATTTCTGGATTCTCACCATAGACAATGATGTCATCTAGATAACATTGCACACCATCCTGACCAGCCAAAATTTGAGACATCATTCTTTGAAAAGCACTAGGTGCTGAGGCCAGACCGTAAGGGACCCGTGTGAAACGATAGAGTCCATCATGGGTAACGAAAGCTGTCAGATCCCTACTATCTTGATGCAAGGTCACTTGGTGGTATGCATTCTGGAGGTCTATTGTAGAGAACATAGAAGCCCCACGTAGTTCTGTAAAAATCTCCTCAATATGTGGCAAAGGGTGACTGTCAATGACGACAGCTTTGTTTGGCTCTCTTAAGTCAACACAAAGTCAAATTCCTCCAGATTTCTTTTGTATGACCACCAGCGACGACACCCAAGGCGATGACGAAGCATGTCCATTTTGCATCCATCGTCTTTTTCTGTGATTCATTTGATGGAATTTGATGAGAAATTGTGGACTTACGTGGAGTAGATCTCTGTCGCCACCGCGGTTTAATAACTTCAGAGAACTCGACGTTGATCTAATCTATTCTCAACTCTTCTTCGTGGTATTCAAGTCCTACCAGGCAACTGGTATACTAGTGACATCTACTGTTCGTACATGTATTTCTATATCCCACAACAGCCAATCCGAGTTCCCTTTCAAGGGAACTCGAGCTGCGTCACCGCTTTGGGAACGCCTCTGCGTGATTGCGTCGTGAAGCATGTATGTCATCAGTCCAATAGAGAGACGGAACGTCATAGGCGGGTGATAGGCAGGTGTAAAGCACACCGACAAACACACGCCGTTAGCTTCTGTTGCCTTCAACAAGCGCTCTGTGTTACTGTCCAAAGTGTCTTTGTGTTGTGTCTGAGTTCAGACTGTTTTGTTTTGTTTGCACTCTCACCATTAAGCACACTGATAAGAGAAAATGACGAGCGAACAGCGTTTCAGACAGTGTGTTCCTCCCTGCTCTCGCTACATCACGAGCGGGATACACACTTGATGTGCGTTGTTTGTTTGGGTCAGCAGTACGCGCAGTCGGCACTCGAGGGTGCCGGCTGCGAGCATTGTGAGGCGCTGCCTCTTCGCGTGCTGCGATCCCGCCGGGCGCTCTTCGAGGAGGGCGTCCCGGCTAGCGCTCCCCACGGCACGGGTCCCGCTGCTGCTGAGGCTCAGCGGCGACTCATGTCGTGGGGTTTGCAAAAAAAGGATCTGACGGAGGGGATGGAGACGGGCCCCGCCCTATCTCTTCCTTCACCCGCCAGATCCAGCGCTGCTTCTCTGGGTTCGGGAGCTCGCTCTGCGGCTTCTCCCGCCCGGGGAGCGGCCGCAATGCTGCAGCTATCTTCCTCCGAGGAGGTTGATGTCTGTAGCATCGATGCAGGGGGTGGAGACTCATCACTTCAGTCCCCTGCAAGTGAGGAGCTCATGGAGGTGCTGAGCAGAGCGGTGGCCAGATTACACATTGACTGGCCACATGAACATCATGAGCGAGCTGCCATAAAAAGCAGACGCTTGCGAGCCATCTGTCACCCGAGTCTGCGTCGACCGTAAAGGCTCCGACTTTGCCCACAAAACCTCTTAAAGTGACATCCTCTTTTGTGGGCAAAGCATACTCGGCAGCAGGTCAAGCCGCCGCGTGTCTGCACACGATGTCTATTGTGCAGGCATACCAGGCTGATCTGCTAAGGGACCTGGGGGAAAGCCACGAGATCAGAGTCGATACTATTAATGAACTTCGATCGACTGCCGATCTCGCTCTCCGTGCCACCAAGGAGACGGCCCGATGCGTCGGCCGTTCTATGGCAGCCCTGGTGGCCACGGAGAGGCATTTATGGCTGAATCTTACGGATATCAAGGAAAGTCTTAAAAAAAAAAATCTTGAGTAGTGCTTTGAGTAGCACGTTCTGCTATCAGGTGGTAGGCACGGTTGCCTCCCTGAGGGCGAGCTCCTGATTCTCGGTCGCTGAGACGGTTAGCGAAGTGAAGCGCTATGGACGGCATGTTCTGCTATCAGGTGGAGGCATTGCACCTCCCTGAAATCGTTCCCCGGTCCCCAGGTTCGGTAACGGATCGTAGCATGGGATGCTATCAGGCAAGCTGCACGGGGCTTCCCTGTGGGATTCGCTTGGAGTAGTAGGCCCCACGTGGCCTCCTCTGAGGGCACGCTCCTGTCTCGTGGTCTCTGGATAGGTCCAGTCACTGAGCGGAGGGCTGTGATGGAGAAATGCCCGGCATTTTTGCAGGTGGTAGGCCCGCTAGGCCTCCCTGATGAAGCGAGTCCCTGTCTTCCCAGCTACCTCGAGGGCTAGCACGACTGCGATCAGGTATCAGGCCCCTATGGCCTTCCTGAGGGCAAGCTCCGCTGTTGGACACGCGAGCAGTCGGCACAGGTTACCAGGTGGAGGCTCCTCTCGGCCTCCCTGGGGAACGAGTTCCCTAGGCGGGAACGCACAACTGGCTTTACACTGACAGCTAGTGGTCACCCACTATCAGGCGCCGGTCTCTGGCCGTTCGCGAGACCTGAAGGCGGTGTTCTTACCCTAGCACGACGAGACGTTGCTGCTGCTATGTGGTCCCCACGGGAGGGGACTTTCATAGATTGCCTACGGCATGGTTACCTACCGGGCAGGCTTATGAACTCCTCTCAAATGAGGGTCTACTATGAGCTTACGGCCGCTTGGCGCTGATTAATGGTTGTAGGCCCCTCGGGGCCTCCCTGGTATGATCAGCATGTAAGGCCTCTGGCCTCCTAAGCACGTTTTAAAGTAAGTGCTTGGTAGATCCGAGGATCGAGCGGCTAAACTCCCCTCGCTAGCAAGGGTTATAAAGCACTTCGCTGAGCGCCGCTCTCCGGGATAACCCGTCTCTGAGATCCGGCTAGTGGATGTCACTGCCTTTCTTGCAGCACCCTAGCGGGATGCCTTTTCATAGGCGTGTACCAGAGGCTCTGTACACTACAGACAGGGTTGACCGTATTACGTGTCCCATAGCAGACTGGGTCACCAGGTCAGGTCTCCCTGGTGGCATTCGGTGAGGACTCCCGAATAGTGACTGGCATAGGGTTCCCTCGGGTTCCCTTGCCACGTTCCCTTAAAGGGACCCCTTCTAAGTCGAATGGGTGGTTCCAGGCCTTCGAGCAGGGCCTAGGAAGGACCTCATGTGTGTGAGGGTTCATTCTTGGGCGATAGCTTGGGCTATGACCGTAGGGAGCGCTGTCACTGACAGCCTAATGTGACCAGAAGGGGAGTGATTCAGGCATTTCAGTAGAATTTGCTTGTCTTGACAGTTGTCACTGCCTATGGGCAGGCACTCTCGTCGGCATGGCGTAGTGGGTATATCGTTCCCCGTAGCGTAAGCAGAAGCTGACGCAGTGCGAGTTCCCTTTCGAAAGGGAACGTCTCAGGTTACAAATGTAACCATTGTTCCCTGAGAACAGGGAACGAGACACTGCGTCGCTTTGCCATGCCGCAGGGCCTGCCTGCCAAAACAGTCCCTTCAGACGATTAGATACTGTCATGTTGGCAAGGCGCCCTTATATACTTCCTGGTCGCGCCTTGATGACATCATAGGCTGTCGCTGGTCAATAGGATTGACGTTTTTTGATTGTGATTTCAGGCACCTGTCACGCTGGAGGCGTTCCTCGTAGCGTAAGCAGAAGCTGACGCAGTGTCTCGTTCCCTGTTCTCAGGGAACAATGGTTACATTTGTAACCTGAGACGTTTTCCTACATATTTGGCAAAAGGGAAGACAGCATCCTTTTTTCTGTTTTCTCTATTCAAGTTTGCACTGATAAAAAAAAGCCTTTCTACTGCATAGGCAGCCACATTTTAATGAAAGTCCAGTGGTGAAGTACCTCATATATATTTTTTGTAACTTTATATATATATATATATATATATATATATATATATATATATATATATATATATATATATATATATATATATATATATATATATATATATATATATATATATATATATATTGAAACGTATTTTAAAATATATGACCATACAGATGTTTTACTGTATGAGATACAACAAAGTGCATTTTGTGAACAATCGTTTGATCTGGTCTGAATCATTAATTCATGAACTGTAATTCTTGTTTCTCTGAAACATAATTTTTTTACACTGAGCTATCGTATGGCAACAAAAGACTTGGAATATAGTGCACTATTTTCATGGTCCTTGTTTGAAGCTTGAAAGCTCCAGTCCCTGTTCATTATTTTTGTGTCCAATAGAGCAACCGGCACAGTCTTCATATTTTCTCCTTTTGTGTTCAACAGAAGAAAGAAAGCCATAAGGGTTTGGAACGACATGAGGGTGAGCAAATGATGACAGAACTATTCCTTTCATTTTTTCCACTATCCTATGAATGCATAATCACATTAACTTAACAATTCTGTCTTTCTGTCCTCCTACACTGTCATAATTCTGAACGCAGGGCTAATGTTTTCAGCCCTCTTAGAATAAAGATCTGTCTACATGCTAGTGCTAAAACATCAATAAAGTAAATGGATCTGTCGCTCTGAGTGCAAAGATAGCGGCAATAGGCACAGTCAAGGTTTATGTAAGATTTATTCATGCTGACTTATTTACATTGTTTACATTTACATTGCCAAAACCACGCCCACTCGCGCGAAAGCTGCCGTAGCACACAAGACAACACTCACGTACTGATCACGACTGTCTATGATCACGACGCACCAGATGTCGGCGGGATGGGAGGATGAAGAACTGGGCGGGGGATAGTCGGTTCTGCAGCGTATTATCAGTGAATCCCAGTTGTCTCTGGTGAAAGTTTGTAAAACGATCCGGTGTAAAGTCACTTTAGAGGCAGATGTCGGTGGTGATCCTCAGCTCTCCATTAAGGTAGCTGTTCACAAAATTAATCCACCTCTTCTTGATCATCGTTTTTTTTTTTAAAGCTGTTTTGTAAATTGTGGCTTATGGTAACTAACAGTACTGACAGTAACTCGCGATCGAGCAGGCAAACTGATGCGAATGTGCTCTATTTATGATCGTGTTAGGGGAGAAGCCAGGCTCAGTGGCTCCAGTGCGTCATCGAGCCACCTTTTTAGCCCCGCCCAGAAAATCCTGAACACAGCAACGGTGAAAAACTGTTTAGCAGTCTAACTTCTGAATTCAGTACTACATAGTTCACAGTCTTTGTAATGTGTTTCAGCAATACATTTCTAACATTTATAATGTGTTTAGAAACAAATCTCAGAATTGCCTTTACAGGGACTTTAAAGAGTTGGATTCTCATGCTAAAAATGGCCAAAATTTAAAAAAATGAGTTGGATGTATGGCAAGTTTGGAAAGATTTTTTTCGAGTATGACCCTGTATTATGTCAAAATGGGTGGAATTCCTTGTATGGGCACTTGAAGAGTGCATGTGAGAGCGCGCCCATCAACGTGCTTCGTTCGTGTTACGGGAGCAGTCGGCAGCATTTTGTTTTTAGACCACGACATTAACAATGTCACTAAATTGTGTTTTATTAACAAAGTTCGTAAGGGGCACATTCAGATAATTAACACGAGTTGAGAACATTCAGCCAATAAATGATAAGAGTTGTATATATATATATATATGCAGCAGTCTTACCTCTGTTCATTGACAGTTTATCAGCATCCCTCCACCAGCCCTTCTCCACACTTCTAGTTCTAGCCACTTCTATACAAGGGGGAGTACTCTGGGTTTTGGCCAAATTCTTGGCTACATGTTTGAGAAGGAGCAGGGAATGGGGGACTCGCTGCTGGCTGCCGAAGGAGCCATCGCCGTCCGCCAGGTGGATGTCCAGTACCATCACATGGCACCTCGAGTGAGAGTCTCTCAGCTGGTTGAGGGCCAAGCGGCAGTGTTCTCCTCTCTCCCCTCTCTCGCTCCATATTGCTTCCATCTCCTTTTCTCTTGTCGTCCTCATCCCCAGGGGCTGTGGCCGCCATAACTGGTCCCCCCTGGGGAGTAGAGTGCAGACTCGATGGGGGTATGTGGCAAGCAGGGCGAGGCTGAGATCCATGAGAATGTGGGTGAGGCCGGTGGCGTGAGTGATAATGAGCATCACCTGCACACCGCACCGGTCTCGTATCTCTCATGGAGGAGATCCGGAAGCATGCAAGGAGGAGCGTCGACAGTGAAGGACGAGAGAGGACCAGGCCTGGACTATTTATGTTTGCTAGTAATGTTTTGTGAATGCATGTGCGGCAGTTGTCCGTGAGGGTCTGCTGCTTTTACTTTTGTTTTGTGTTTGTTTATGGATTAAAGTATTGTTAAACGTTCTCCGGTTCCCGCCTCCTTCTTCCCTGATCTACTAACGTTGCTACAATGACAAAATGGCAATCATTATTTTCTAAAGTGTTATGTCATAACAGAAGTCATTTTTGGCTAGACCTCTACCAGTGTCCAATAATCCACTTATACGTTTCTGAAAAGACGTCAGTTATTCACTTTCCATTAGAAGCTCTTTATTGAAATTCATTTAGGAACTGATCTGGGTCTTCGAAGCTTATGGCACGTTGCGTAGATGCCACAGAGAGCTGCATATTCCTAGAGAATGTGCTTTCAAGCTCATTGTGCTGAATGCAATGTGTATTGGTGATAACCTAGAGATGAAAGGAGCCATTGCAGCAGCCAACCAGCGTCCACTGAGCGTGACAACAAACCCAGTGAGCCACTAACTGGATTGATATGGAGAGACATTAGTGTTCTCCTGGAGCCAACACTGGCAGTTTAACCATGTGCAGAGAGTAACAGCTACACTGAACTTCCCCTGCAGTCTTTCCGTCATCCAAATGCTCTTTTAATACTCTCACCAGGGAAAGAATGCAGGAAATTCTCCATCGGTCTACAAATCGCTACTAGCTAGTGACCTCATTCACTAGGGATGGGTAGCATTTCTTTTTTCTGATTGCAATGATTCTGGTTCCTTAATTTAATTAACAAATCTTTTACTTCTTGAAGAAGATGACATCTAACGGATTCAGTCATGGTGTGAATTGACTCAAACTGATAATTCACAGACATATGTCTAATTTCTGATTGTGCTGACTGACTGATATATAAATACTGTAAATATATGCAAAAATACATACATGGAAATACACACACATATTATTTGGTTTGAGTACTGTACAGTAAATGAAAAGGTCTTTCTTCCCAACTCTATTATTCAAAAATTAATTTACAATGCAGCTTAAGCCACTAAATATAGCAACAAGGCAGTGGACGAACTGCCTAAGGCAGGAATCTTTTAAGACCAAGGCTGAGTTCAAATTCCCCTTGCCTTGAAAATAATATACCTGCTTTGTGCTGGTAGTAATTTGAAGTTATATTCATTTTTATATTCATCCTGGGCAAATGTTAATAAAAGCAAAGGTCTGCATCTGAATGTACAAGCAGCAGAGCAGCAGTATGTGTGGATAACCTCTCATTAGAAGCGGTTTCTATAGCTCTCGAAGGAACAGCTAGTGTTGGAAATGCAGTACCATATGGCCTCCTGTACACGGGTCACAAAGTTTGCACAACTAGTTCCGTAACATCACTTGTACACCACTTTGTGTAAAGTATTTTCTGATTTTTTTTTTCAGGTTCAGGGTGGTGAGTGTAACAGAGTCCAGCTAGTAAAAAGCTGTGAAGGTAAACCTTACTCCTCAGGGGCGCAGTAGCGCATTAGCGACTGATGCTAGAGGCTGTGGTCTTTAGTGTCCTTGTGGTTCGAATCCCGCACAAAGTGGTGCGAGTAGAACCAGTTACATTGGGGCCAGCTAGTAAAGAGCTGTGCAGGTAAACCTCACTCCCGCAATAATGACTGACACTAGATGTTTAGGATGTCCTTGTTAGCACGCCTGCCTCCCATGCCAGTGATGCTGTTTTGAATGCCACTCAGAGAGTTGAGAGTAGGACCAGTCACACTAGGGCGCTCTGGGTAGTTGCTATGTGCTAAGTGGTTGGAAGATGCAAATAGATAGCGACATCACATCTCAGTGTTTACAGTGTCTCACTTTCAACCTTTAACCATCAATGGCACTTTTAAAACAATGGACCTATTGGATGAACTGAGTGTGTTTATACAATAACAGTATGTTGATTTTGTCAAGCCAACATAATATGTTTAGTCATATTTAAGTGTCTGATATAGACATGCCTAATTCATAGAACATTTTCATCCTGACCTTTTTCTCCACAGTAATTCACAGTCATGTTCTTCCCCTTGATTAGCGCTAATGCACTGATTGAGAGTAATGGGATGTTTCTCTTGTTCCTCATCTCCACTGAGCTCAAGGCCAAACACTTCATTAGGGGCACAGCTCTCCTGCTATGCCATTGCTGTAATTTTGCCTTTTTTCTCTTTGAAACCTCCTATATGCTCATATTCAACTTAAAAACCATGATGCTTTATTGCGTCAGGTTTTATATGTCAGGTAAGCAAACATGAATATGCCAAATAGAAAATAAGATTTGAGAACTGCGGTGGAGGAAAAATTCAATAAATAACTTACATTTCAGTTGTCAAACCACTTCAGAAGACTTGATTGATTTTATTTTATGTGGAATTCAAAAGCATTTATCTAGCATTTAACATGGACAGTTATAAACAATAACCTTTAATGACCTCAAATAAGTGTCAAAACAAAGCAACTTACAACCCCAAATCAGAAAAAGTTGGGACAGTATGGAAAACGCAAATAAATAAAAAAAGAAGTGATTTCTAAATTTACTTTGACTTGTATTTCATTGCAGACAATATGAACACAAAATATTTCATGTTTTGTCTGGTCAACTTCATGTCATTTAAATATAAATATGCATCCTTTCCTGTCATTCAGACCTGCAACACGTTTAAAAAAAAGTTGGGACAGGAGCAATTTAGGGCTAGTAATGAGGTAAAATGGTTAAATAATGATGTGATTTGAAACATGTGATGTCACACTGCATGAAAAGTGAGATTTTCGACCCCGTAAACGCCTGTATACTCCTGGAAATCTCCCTAATTTACAGGCAGTTCGTCTGTGCCACAAATTGTCGTAAACGAACCATGACGTAGGTGGAGAGCCCCCCGCTGAGACCGCGCGGAGGTGCGACGCCTCTAATTTGCATATGAATAGCAACGAAACCAGAGAGTCAACGGCCAGACTTGAATTTACTCACTCACTATTGGCTGAAGCCACTACATTTAAAAAAGAAAAATCCCTCGTGATTGGTTGGCAGATCACTGCAAACCAATCATTATTGGTCCCCATGGCTCATTATAAATGTAAACCCCAATAATATTAATAAATATATAATTTATGTTGTAATAATTTGTTTTATATTAATGTTATTGTGCTATGAAGTATTCATACCATCAAGGAATATATGGGAAAATTATACGGACCGTGCCGTTTATTCAAAGAAAGAGCATTTATAAAACACAGCTGTTTATTCAAAGAAAGAGCTTTATTGTTAAACACACAACTATGTACAGTGCAGCAGTAATGTAATGTAATGTAAAGTTCGGCGAGAGCGGTGGCCACACAATCCATCCAGACACCCCGTCAACAATGCGTCTTCCTCGTCAAACATGAGTTCAATGGTCGCGGACTTCCAAATGTCCACCTCATCCAGCACACTCTCGCAACTGTAATACAATCCATAAAGACGATAAGCAACCTGAAAAATACTCACATTGACAAAAAACGGATCTAATATAATAAATCTTACCCTTTTTCTTCCTGATCGACTCCGAGCTAAACTTCGCAGTTTCCGCCTGCTATGTACGTTAAGTTCAGGTTGTTTGTATCTGAAGCTGCGGCGCGTCGATTCATAATACGTCTTACAGGCAGCTGGAAAACAATTACATGAGACTGGTATTAATAAAAACAGTCACGGTAAAATTAAACTAGGAATGAGAAACACATTAGAAGTTACTTACACACAATTTCGTCGTGATCAGCGGTTAAATCTGGACTCTTGGAAATCGCTCCAAGCAGATAAGAGCTCACGGCTTCGTTATGAGGCGAGGATAGTCTGTGTAAACAAAATGTGCAGTTTTAAGCTCGGATCTATTAACGCACCCATTTCCTTATACAGCTGAATAAAAGCATATTCTTTAAATCGTAACGTTACATTACCCATGCTCTGAGGCAAACTGCAGGCGCTATGAACCAGAGTTGTGAAGACGAAGACAGCCTCCTGAAAATGAGTCGAAAAAGTTGGTCGCGTCCAGGAGTTGAAGACGGCGTCAGGGTTGCCAGGTTTTCACAACAAAACCCGCCCAATTGCTGCTCAAAACTAGCCCAATCTTGTTTCAGGGGGGCATCTCCAGTAAAAATCGCATTTGGGGGGTTAAATATGTGTTTTTTTGGCATGGTTGCCTACTAAAATTCGCATTCCCGGGGCTAAATATCATATAATTGGGGTCGCTTCAACCCGCGGACATGAAAAACAGCCCGCGGCAACTGTGTTGAAGTAGCCCAATTCCGCGGGAAAACCGCGGACTTGGCAACACTGGACGGCGTCCTGTCATTGTTGATCACGAAAAAGGAAAGCACAAAGCAGCAAAAAAAAAAAAAACGGTTTAAAGCTCGTCTTCTACGCGCCCGGGGCCAAATCTCTTTATACGAAACGCGTGACTTATGACTGTTTCAACACGCACTGTTTGTCCGCGTCAACGCAGCAATTTTTTACGTGTTTCTTTTGTATGTGTAGACACGCACATTTTGGTCGTGTAACAGGCATACACACACAGTCGACGCACAGTTTTAACATGTTAAGAAGACACATTTGAACGTGTTTCTTAACGCGCACATTCTGTACATGTCGAAGTGTAATTTTTTTTTTTAAAGCAGACTTACCTTTAGATGTAGCCTAGGCTACATACATATTAATATAAGATATTAATTAATTGCTTAACTGACTACTGTGCTAGAGTAAAGTAGCCTAATGTTACAATGTATATTAAGTAAATGCTTAATTATACAATTATTATAATTTAGCTATATATAATTTCTAAAAGTATATATAGGCTAATTTACACAGCACATATTTATAACTGAAAACACACACACACACACACAACTTTATTCACTTTCACATAATAATGTTTTTGTAATTTGGTGTTTAGTTTGTTTATACTGTTCTGTCTCTGTTTTGTTTCCAGGAACATCTGATGAGTGCTATAATAAAATGACTTCATTATATTTAAAATATGTTTTGATATACATTTTATTTATATTATTAATATTTTATTTACCCATAACGTGTCTTTAGGAAGCCATAAGTTATAGAGACAAGAATAACTTTTGCCATTTAAATGCCACATTAATTTACTGAGGACCCATACAGCCAATGATCATGTGTGAAAACACTTATACATAAATTGATCACTTAGAAATCAAAACTAAGGTTTGAGAAAGAAAGAATATGCATACAACAAAATATATTGTTTCATAGCAGCTTCAGTAACAAGTTCAAAACAAATTCTGCTGTAAACCGGCTCTAACAAGCCAATATAGTGTCAATATTCAGCTCAAGTGACTTCAGTGTTGATTCAGTTCAGTTGATTTCAGTTCAACTGATTTCAGTTCAACTGTAAATTCCTCAGTTGTGCATATTTGTGTGTAGTTAGATATATGCAAAAACAACATTTTTGGAAGAGTTAAAATAGTTTTGCACAAAGTGTTGCTTTTGCAAGCGATGTCTGATGTTTTGCATGTTGTGTGTTTTGTGTGTAGAGTTACAAGAAATGGAGCCATATTTTCAGAAATTGTGTGTAAGCAATGACATACAGAGTAATTAATCTACACTGTGAGCCCGGACAAGTTGAATCTACTTAAAAAATTGGAGCAAACTGGTTGCCCTAAAAATTTAGTAATGTGAACTTAAATTTAAGTTAACATTTTAACTTAAACTTTAAACTTGTTTTAGTTAAAAAAATTCAGAACCTAGATAAAACTCCCCCTGCTGCTACTCTGATTTGCATTTGTGTAGCTCACAGCATGTTCATTTACATGATAAAGCCTTCCCTAGAATTAAGGGGAGGGGGGGTCATGGGGGGACAACTGCCAAGCAAGGCCCACGTCAATTTCCGTCAATTTCCGGCAGTTTTCGGAGTTGCCTGCAAATTGCCGTGCACAGTCGTAAACCTGAAGTTTCACGGCAATCTACAGTGCCACATACTGACGAAAATCCCACTTTTCATGCAGTGTCAACAGGTGATTGTAATTATGATTTGGTACAAAAGCAGCATCCAAGAAAGGTCTAATCCTTTAGGAGCAAAGATGGGCCGAGGATCGCCAGTTTGCCAACAAATACGTGAGAAAATTATTGAAATGTTTAAAAACAATGTTCCTCAAAGAAAGATAGGAAGAGATTTGGATATTTCACATTCAACAGTGCATAACATAATTAAAAGATTCAAGGAATCTGGAGGAATTTCAGTGCGTAAAGGACAAGGGCGCAAGCCTAAGCTGAACAACCGTGATCTCCGATCCCTCAGGCGGCACTGCATCAAGAATCGTCATTCATCTATAAGCGATATCACCACATGGGCTCAGGACTACTTTGGCAAACCTTTGTCAAGTACCACAATACGTAGTTACATCCACAAATGCCAGTTAAAACTGAACTGTGCCAAAAGGAAGCCCTATGTTAACAGTGTCCAGAAGCACCGTCGACTTCTCTGGGCTCTGAGGCATCTGGGATGGACCATCACACAGTGGAAACGTGTACTGTGGTCAGATGAATCAGTATTTCAGGTATTTTTTGGGAGGAATGGACGCCGTGTGCTCCGGACCAAAGAAGAAAATAATCATCCAGACTGTTACCAGCAACAAGTCCAAAAGCCAGGGTCTGTCATGGTATGGGGTTGTGTCAGTGCCCTTGGCAAAGGTAACTTGCACTTCTGTGAAGGCACCATTAATGCTGAAAAGATTTTGGAGCATAATATGCTGCCTTCAAGAAGACATCTTTTCCAGGGACGTCCATGCATATTTCAACAAGACAATGCAAAACCACATTCTGCACACATTACAAAGTCCTGGCTGCGGAGGAAGAGGGTACGGGTACTTGACTGGCCTGCCTGCAGTCCCGACCTGTCTCCAATAGAGAATGTGTGGCGCATTTCTAAGCGCAAAATGCGACAACGAAGACCGCGCACTGTTGCCCACCTTAAGACTTGTTTTCAGGAAGAATGGGACAAAATTACACCTGAAACATTTCATCACTTGGTGTCTTCAGTCCCTAAACGTCTTTTAAGTGTTGTGAAAAGGAATGGCAATATTACAAAGTGGTAAATGCTTTACTGTCCCAACTTTTTTTTAAATGTGTTGCAGGTCTGAATGACAGGAAAGGATGCATATTTACAAATGACATGAAGTTGACCAGACAAAACATGACATGTTTTGTGTTCATATTGTCTGCAATGAAATACAAGTCAAAGTAAATTTAGAAATCACTTCTTTTGTTTTTTATTTGCGTTTTCCATACTGTCCCAACTTTTTCTGATTTGGGGTTGTAGAAGCAAAGTCTGTCCCAGAACAATATCCAATATCCCAGCAGCAGATATGATACTTACTTGCTCAGATTATATTCTTTTTGAACTCTTTAAAATAAAAGTTCCAAAAGGGTTTTGTTGTGAATAACGATGCAATAGAAATTGGTTCCCCAAAGAACCTTTCAGTGAATATTTCTTAAAATAACAAATTTTATCTCAGTGTAAAGAAAATGTTAACTCTTTCCCCACCATTGATGGAATTTTACAGTTTCCTAAAAAGCGATTTTCTCAGCTTTTTGTTCAAAATGTTGTTTTTTATTCAATTTACCCACATTTAAAGGGATAGTTGACCCAAAAATGAAAATTACCCTATGATTTATGTCATTCTGAAGCGAGGCAATGCATTTTTGTAAAATATCTAGCTTCCGCTAACTTACGAAAACAGTGTAACGCCTCTTGCAGGTCAAAACGCTTATAATACGTCCAATGTCATCGTCGCCCAGTTATGCTTTTTTCGTAAGTTGAATATGGAAGGTGGTCCGCCAGAAGCTGGATATTACTTTATAATGCGTTAAATATGAGTATTTATCTTACACGTCTCCATGGGGTTAATAAAGGCCTTCCCTTTATTAACCCCATGGAGACGTGTGGATTATGTTTATAATGGATGGATGCACTTTTTGGGCTTCAAATTTTGTGCTCACATTCACTGCCATTATAAAGCTTGGATTAGCCAGGACATTTATTAATATAACTCTGATTGTAGTCATCTGAAAGAAGAATGTCATATACACCTATAGGACGATTTGAGGGTGAGTAAATCATGGGGTAATTTTCATTTTTGGGTGAACTATCCCTTTAAGTGTTTATAAAAAAGAATGCACGAAGCTAGAATAAAACTGTTTTTTTTTTTTAAAGCAGATGCTTTGTTCTTTCTTTTGATACTGCATATTCAGATATTCATACAACAACACTTTCTGGGGCCATGAGGTTTTTTCAAACAATCTGTTTCTTCAACGCAAAAAGGCAGAGCCAAAGCACAACTATCATTAAATAACTACTCTGCAAGTGAAATGCAATGTTGTACTTGTACCACAGATGGTGATAAAGAGGTCAAAGGGCAACTTGAAGCACAGCTAAATCTTTACATTTGTTTTGTCAGTGTCACTTGTGTAATACATGTTGCCCTTAAACTGTTTTAAATGTGATGAAGTTCTTCTGTAGAGGTGAACAAAACTTCAGGTATAAATTAATCATACAGATAAATAATCTAAAGATGTTTAGTTGTCCTCTCTTACACATCCATTTTGTTTGTAGTGTTATGCTAGATATAGTTATCTTATTCTTTTAACAGATTTTTTTTTTTACCTAAAAAGATGTATACCTTGTAGAACATTTACAAAGTGATATCTTCTTGGAGAAACTTGGGTAAGGTGCCTTTCTCAAGGACACAATGATAAGAGATAACAGACTTTTCATTCCTTCAAATCACTAACCTTTAGGTTACTAGACAGCTCTATCACCGTGCCATTCAAAAAGAACGGTCACATGCCCTGGTTTTTAGTCATTGGCCAAGATTACTTTTGCTAAGGGCAGAAAAAGTTTCAATCAAGCTAGCCATTTTAATGCTTTACTGTTGATTAAATATTGATTTAAATAATTTATAATATTCACAGTGTTTATTTCAAACAGAATATTGTATAGTGTGTTTGTTATGTTTCCCAAGGATTCTTCTGTTGAAGTTTTCATAAGTTTTCATTCTGTTTTAATTTTCTGTGTTTGCTTCCTGTGTTTACGTTTGTTGCCAATTCTCACCAGTCTAGGGCCAAACTCCAAACAGCATTTTTGTGCCCTTAAAGGGCACTTTCGGAAAGGTACAGAATTTGTAGTGGCGTTTCAAATGAAGCGAACATTTGAAATAGCATCTTCTGTTAGCAAAGGGTACATGCACGAGTTACTGATAAACAGAATAATTAAAGTTGTTTTGTTTAGTTTCGAGTAGGGCATAGGGATGCTCATTTTCTGTTGGAATTTGCACTAGTTTAGTTCCTTGTTTGCATCTGAATAGCTCTTCTTTTTTTTCTCACGAGTTGTCTTAGCCTGTGTTTTCCATGCTTAGTCTGTTTAATTTAGGCTGTTTTTGTTTTGTTTTTAGACAAAACACATCCACTTGCCCATATTTGACTGATATTTTTCATATCAGAATATTAGATATTTCATGCTATAGTTAATGAATTTGTGACTATTTTTAAATAAAAAAAGGTTACTAATTAGTTTCAAATGTGTCTAGTTTAGTTGCCTTTCTTTGTCCCATGAGCTAGGCCGGATTACCCAATGGGCCTTCCGATGTAAAAGCACTAAGTGTAAATAGCCTGTCTTCTTGCTAAAAAGACACGCGCCACTTAACATCTGCAGTCGTGTTGGTCATAGGAAGTGTGGTTGCTTGAAAGTCACTTTTGACCCGTTTGACCCGAGTTCGAAGAAAATATTTTATAAGTGGGGAGGGTCCCAATAAGGTGGCATCCATTTAATTTTATTACAGCATCCTGTAAATGTACAACAATACTGAGGTGCAAATAGTTGCTTTGTACTTATTGCAAAGAACTACTACTTTTTATATTGCAAATAGAATATATCGCTATTTTCCATGAGCCTTAAGTTTCAGGGGCCATGTACATGACACCGTTTTCAACTAAAAACAAAAAAAACTTTTCATGCGTTTTGGCCATTAATTTAGACCAAAACATTTTGCGGGCCTTTTTTTGCGAAAACGAGTTTCAAAGTGCACGTTTTTACAAACGATATGTTAATTGTCTCAGTGTACACTACAAAAACACAATTTTTTTTTGTTTTTCTTTACAAAGTGACCTTACCAAATACTGGTTTGGCATAAATAATACAGGATTTGTATTTGTTTTCATGGATCTGTGTGAACGGGGATCACATTGACAAACACAAAGTAAAAGCTTTTCTGTTTTTAGGACATATTTGTCATGTAAATGTACCCTCAATTGTCTGTACCGTGTGGTGTATTTATCTCCTGTGTTCCTGAGTTTTGTATCTCTAATGATCCCCTGTGTTCCTGTGTGATATATTAAAGACTATTTTAAGTATTTTCCTAGCCTGAATGTCAGCCGACTTTAGCCCCGCCCACAACATTATTCTGACTAGAATTGAGTATGACAACGTCAGGCTAGTATTTTCCTGTTTAAATGCCAAAATGAGAATATAAAGAGGTTGTTTAAAATGTAATCTTATGTGGGAAATTTGAGCATTTTCAGTATGTTTTAATGCTGTAGTCCTTGAAGATTACTCACAGTTTCTGTTGTCCACTGATACAGATATTGAGGGCACAATGTGGATGAAGTTCAATTTTAATTGAACTGAATTCAGTTTTAAAAATATATAAAAATATTAAATGAAAATATAACTATTAAATAATAAAAATAGCTCCAACCCTAATCAAACTCACCTGCCTGTAGAGTGTAATCTTGAAGACCTTGATTAGCTTGTTCAGGTGTGTTTGATTAGGGTTGGAGAAAAACTCTGCAGGAAGGTGGATCTCGAGGGCCAGAGTTGCCCACCCCCGTGCTAAACCCTATTTAGTGGGGCTTCACCTTCCATAATTTCATCTCAGTCGCAATTTAAGGGACATTTAAATCAATTATGCAATCTATTTCAAATTAGCTGAAAACTGCAGCTGCGGCAAGCTATTTTCCCTCTTCCCCTTACTAGTCACAAAACAATGAAGCTAATTAGGGGAGCACGGGGTACAACCTAACGCAGGGTTTAACACTTTCCACATGTAGTAGTAGGGGATTTTACTTCCTTTTTTTCCTTTCATAATCCTTATATGGGAATGGGTGGATGAGGTAATTAGGAGGAGTATTGAAGTGTTTAGGCAGGAAACTCTCGGACGTAGACTTTGTCATACCTGCCCCCTTCCGGTTACCGGTGCCACTCTAGCCGAGTGATTGCCGTAGTCCCCGTAGTCGTCGTGACGTGCCCTTGGAGTTGCGTCAAGAGCTCATTAAAAGCTTTAAGGTATGTCGGCTAATGTGTTGTGTTGTGGGTTCTATTGTCAGTTGAGTTTAATGGGGTTTATTGTGTGTTTTAGCAGAACATTCGCGAGTGCATCCAAATGTAGATTTTGTCATACCTGCCCCTCTTCCGGTTACCGGTGTCAATGTAGTCGAGGTAAGTGGAGGTTATGCACGGCTTCGCGGGGTTTTAAAGTGTTTAGAGTATGTGTTTTTGTCTTTGAAGTGATCGCTGTAGTCGTCTCGGTGACGTGCTTTGGGAGTTGCGTCAAGCACTCATTGAAAGCTTTAAAGGTCCCGTTCTTCGTGATCCCATTGTTCAAACTTTAGTTAGTGTGTAATGTTGCTGTTAGAGCATAAATAATACCTGTAAAATTATAAAGCTCAAAGTTCAATGCCAAGCGAGATATTTTATTTAACAGAAGTTCCCTTTCATAGCCTACAGCGAACGGCCGGCTTGGACTACATCCTGGTACAGCCTGCTTTAATGACATCAGTAGAAGTTTGTTGACTAACCTCCGTCCACAAGAATACGTGAAAAAGGGGGCGTGGTCTTGTTGCTCTCCCACGTGGAGAAGAGGAAGTGTTGCGTTTGAGTGTGTTGGTCGCCATGTCGCCATTACTTCAATTGGTAACACCTAAACAAATTAAGTTTTCTCAACTTAAAATATCATGTTTTATCAACTTAATTTCACTAGGTCAATCACACTTATATTATTTGAGTTCATTCAATCCTATTATTTACATTAGTCTAACTTAATTTTACTGCAATCCAACTTAAAATGTATGATTTTTTCCTATTTGGATCAACTTAAAAAAAATTACTTCAATTGGTAACACCTAAAAAAATTGTTTTCTCAACTTAAATTATTATATTTTATCAACTTAATTTCACTAGGTCAATCATACAAGACACAAATTGCTTTAGAAATATTTATTAACATTTATTAATTTTCCATATTACAAACTTAGTTTGAAATCATTACAAACTGCTCACATTTGTTGTGCCAATGAAATTTACATTTACTGACACTTAACATCCATTCCAGTCATTTACTGACACACTTAACATCCAAACAGTCTTTTTGCAAGTTGTCTTTGCATTATGCTCAACTGAGCCACTAATATATTTATTAAAAGAAATATAAAAACTGCATTTGCTCATAAAAGAGCCACCTAAAAACAATTAAAGGGATAGTTCACCCAAAAATGGTTCAAGTTGTTCCAAACCTGTATGAGTTTCTTTCTTCTGCTGAATACAAAAGAAGATGGGTTGAAGAATGTTGGTAACCAGGCAGTTGACGGTACCCATCGACTTCCATAGCAGGGAAAAAAAAAATGCTCTGGAAGTCAATGGCTACCGACAACTGTCTGGTTACCAACATTCTTCAACACATCATCTTTTGTGTTCAGCAGAAGAAAGAAACTCATACAGGTTTGGAACAACTTGAACCATTTTTGGGTGAACTATCCCTAACCATATAAGTGTAGAACCACTTACAGGTAATGCCCTAAACTGAGCCATGTTTTTATAAAAAACAATGATTAAAAAAAAAAAAACCCAACATCAAACAGATCATGGAAAATGTTTATAACACCTTTATTAGTTATAGGTAATTAGACTTTCACCAATTTAAAGTGAACCAATCAACTACAGATGTGAACTACACATTCATACTAGACATATGAATGAACAAATGGATAGTCTTGCAAACATAAGAAAACAAATGAAACATCCAACTAAAACTGAGACACTCTTTTAAACACAGACATTCAAACATTACCTTAAGTTCACTGTAGTCTACTGAACAGACTTTGAACTTTTGGTGACATCTTGTGCTGATCGAGCTGCAAGAGAACTTTCTGGAATACCTCGAATGTAAAGCGAAGTGGTTTTGGATAGGCCAGATTCATGATGTATATCATCCCGAGAAGCAAGGCACAAGCTGATGTGAACGAAGGCAGTTCATTCAAAACTGTAACACCCTCGATGACAACACCTATGTCAGCCGGTGGTTCGTGATGCTCTCCCCCCTCCTTACGAATTACATACACCGCCATGGTGAGCTGCTCCAGCTCACCTCGCAATCACCTCGCTGGTTCACCTAAAGTAATGTACATAATAAATGTTTTCAAAATAAAAACATTTTGCATTCATAACTACAAAACACAACTTTAAACTTTTTCTGAAAAATAAAATCAAAATAGAATATGCAGACTTTCAACTCACAAGGTACTCCTTGATAAGGTCTTGTGGATTTTCCCCAAGGAAAACGATGAGGGCCTTCAGGACACACTCTCTTTTCATGTGAATGTTTTCAGTCTGTGATAAAGCAATTGTGATTACTTTTAACGGATCATTGTGAGGGTGAGTAATAAATTATAGAAATCTAATGTTTAGGTAAACTAACCATTTAAAGGATTACTTCACTTCAGAATTCAAGTTTACTGACCCATGTTTTTCTTTCTTCATTTGAAAAGAAATTAAGGTTTTTGAGGAAAACATTTCAGGATTTTTCTCTATATAGTGGACTTCAACGGTTACCAACAGGTTGAAGGTCTCAATTTTAGTGCAGCTTCAAAGAGCTCGACACAATCCACAATCCTAGATGAGGAATAAGGGACTTATCTAGTGAAACAATCGGTAATAAAAAAATTAAAAAAAATTCTTCACACCATTGACTTCCATGACAGCCAAAATGTTGAATGTCCAAATCAATGCAGTTTCAAAGGGCTTCTGAGGCTCTGTGTGATCCCAGACGAGGAATAGGGTCTTATCTAGCGAAACGATCTGTCATTTAAAAAATAAAATAAAAAATTGTATTTTTTGAACCTAAATTGCTCATCTTGCGCTGCTCTACGCTCAGCAGTGATTGTGCAATCACGTCGAAAAACGTCACTAGTCGTAGGCGGAAGTACCGCCCCCGTGTTTACAAAGCACACATGCAAAGACTAATACAAACGTCCTTTAGCAAAAAAAAAAAAAAAGGTAAAACAACAATGTCGGACGATTTTGAAGTTGAAGATGGAGGGCCCTATCTTGCACCCAGCGCAATTGACTTTGTACACCGACGCATGTGTCATTCCTATTTTGCACCCGCGCAAAGCGCGCTTTTCCCTCCACAGAAGCACGTCGCTAAACTAGTGAATGAACTTGCGCTCCCTGGGCGGTTCAGCGCAAAAAAGGAGGCGTGTTCCGGCGCAAACAATCCCTGGTGCTATTTTGCTGTTCCATTAAACAATTGCGCCACTGACCAGAAAAAACCTAGTCAAAAGTCAGTGGCGCGTTGTTCATTATGCTATTTTAAGGGCGCATGCTTGACCATAATGTATAGCGTGCACAACGCACACTTTGCTCATGTAATCTACACAGATGCAACAGTTATTTTTGCAAATCATAAATTGTTACACTAAAAAAATATTAACACATGAGATGACGGAAATCATTGTGGTGTGCCACGAAGATGTGAAAAAATAGGCATAAATCTAGCTTACAAATGATTCAGGCTAATTATTTATTTAACCGACGCTATTTTGGGTGGGTTTCTCCCATCCCCATACAACACAACTTCTCTGTCTTTCACTGCTCTTACAAGAACATCAGTCTCCTCGGCTGTGAACCGCTCCTGGCGTGCGCCTGGTAAATACGCCATAATAATAGCAATCCATAATGGAACTTGCGCACCTGCTTTTAAAGGGAATGTTGGATGACGCTCTGATTGGTTTATTCACGTTACGCCCAAACCACACCTATGAATAATGAAGCTACTTCAGACCAACCCATTTTAGATTTGCGCCGGGCGCAAGAGCCATTTATCCCGCCGGGAAAATAGCAACAGCGCCGAGACCCGCCCACAAAGTTACTTGCGCTTTGCGCTTTGACACTTGCGTTTCAGATCGTTAAAATAGGGCCCGGAGTGTTTTTTGATTACGGGAGTTTGTATTCGTCCTCGCATGTTCACTTAGGGCGGTACTTCCGCCTACGTCTAGTGTGACGTTTTCGGCGTGATTGTGCAATCACTGCGAGCCGCAGAGCAGTGCAAGATGAGCTATTTAGGTTAAAAAGTATATTCATTTTATTTATTTATTTTGAAAATGACCGATGGTTTCACTAGATAAGACCCTATTCTGGGATCGTGCAGAGCCTCTGAAGCCCTTCCTTTGAAACTGCATTGATTTGGACCTTCAACATTTTGGTTGTCATGGAAGTCCACTATATAGAGAAAAATCCTGGAATGTTTTCCTCAAAAACCTTAATTTCTTTTCAATTGAAGTAACAAAGACATCTTGGGTGACATGGGGGTGGGTAAAATATCAAAAAATTAATTCTAAAGTGTAGTAATTCTTTATGAACTACATCTGATTCAGTCATTGGTTGCATTTCTAATTTAGTCTGAAAATAAAACATGCATCAACAAATCATTTATTAGCTTTACACCCTAATATATTTAATCATTCTTGATTAAAGGTATCGTTCACCAAAAATTCTAATTTGCTGTTAATTTACAGGCCATCTAAGATGTATGTAGGTGACTTTTTTTCTTCAGTATAGCAGTTTTTTAGCTGAAACCGTAGTTCTCTGTGATTCATATAATGCAAGTTAATGGCTACCATCACTTTAAAAGTAAATAAAACAAAACAAAACATGCAAACAAAAAAAAATGAATACACGTGGCCCCTGTAACAATACATTGAGGTCTTATGAATTGAAACGATCAGTCTGTGCAAGAAACTTTTGCCTGTATTTTTTTTCTCTGTATTGACTCTTTTTGACTTTATAAAAGATGGCATTATATGAACCACCATGGACCAGTTTCAGCTAAAAAAAAAAAACTTCTTTACTGTTCTGCTGAAGAAGAAAAAAAGTCACGTACATCTTGGATGGCCTGAGGGTAAGTTAATTAACAGCATTTTTTATTTTATTTAAATTGTCCATTTTGATTGGGTGGTGATGACGATTTCAAATTGCTATGCTATAAAACAAGTATTTAACAATTAAATGTAACTGTTAAACATACCGTAAATCCTCTAATATAGGCCCGGGCCTTTATTTTACTCAAGCGCATCGCGGTCCAGGCCTTTATTGGAAGGAGGCCAGAATTAGAGGCAGGCCTCAATTTCTATTTGAGCAAATCAAACTACCAGTAGAATGACTAAAAATGAGATTTTGCGTCTATTTCAACCTATAAAATACTAGGTTCATTTATTGAAAACGTACAGTTACCATAACATTAACAATTCTGTTTAATCCTCGTCCTCCACAATTTCCTCCTCCTTTTCATCTCTCCCTGTAAACTCCTCATCACTCCGCGCCAGCCTCTACAACAAGTTAATTATTGTACAGCTCCTCTTCGTCCTCCTCATGTTCCGCTGACCGCTGCGCGTCTGTTCTCATCCTCGCGCCGTAAACGTTAGCCTACCGGACCCGGTGACTGAAGTCTCACGTGCTAGTCAAGAGTGAGGTGATCAGACATCCCAACCTGAAAAAAGTCATTTCAGGGAGGTATCTCTCCTAAAATTATGTAGATCACTTTTACTATTTACATAAGCTGCTTATACTATTTATGTAAACTGCTTTTATTTATATTTCATTGCAACTTTAAACAGGTCTAAGGAGTTTGTTGTTTTCATGTAGCCTTGGCAACTAGCCGACCTGAAAAATATGCACATGAAATGAAACTTGTTTAACTCAACCATAACATGTTAGTTACAAACTGTAGAGCGTGCAAGATTGTCATTATGTTTATACTTTATATTTTCGTTTTTTGGGGCACTCTCCCTCTGCCATGGCGCTCCAGTTTCTAAATACACTGAACTGATTAATTCGGTTCGGGAGAAGAGATAAAAGCCCGCCCACACTGACAATTGATTGGTTGACTTACCGAAACAAGCCAATCAGGACGCTCTCCGTCTTACATGCGCTTCATTAGGTGCACACTAGCACACACACGTAAGGTTTCTCGCTCTCTCTCCCTCTCTGCCGTGCGCGCGTGCACAGTTTGTGTCTCGCATGCGCGCTCTTGCTCGCTCGCTCTAGATTGCGGGAGAATTTTACTAATTTGCGGGCATCAGGGAGCCGCTATAAATATGCGGGAGACTTGGGATGTCTGGGTGATTGACATGACCAGTACCCTGTGGTACTTGCATGTTACTATCACAAGCAAGCATAATGTTGAGGCCTGCCCAGAAAAACGTTGGTTCTAATAATAGCCCCGGCCGCTATTAGAGACCGGCCTTTATTTACCTTCGGTGACAGCGAGACCGGCCAATGTTGGAGACCCGGCCGCTAATGGAATACAGGCCAATATTAGAGGATTTACGGTACTTTGACTAAAATAAATCATGTAGTTGATATTAATGAAAAACACACAGACGTACCTGATCCAAAATTTGAAAAATTGCAGCAGTCTTCTCACGGGTTGCTCCTCCTTTTGAACGGATTACTCTGATTAGATTAATCAAGTACACATCTAACTGGGCAAGGAACGTGTCTTCCAGTGGAACAGCCATAAGCCTATGGAACTCTGCATTGATCTGAAATCAGAAGAAAAAAAAAATAATGTCAACAACAGTCAAACTGCACATGCAAAATTGTATATCAACTCAAATAAAGTATTGAGCCAGTAAAACTAGAACTTTAAATTCTCTTTTCAATACCTCGTACTGTCTGAAAAGTGCAGGCCACCTCGCCTTTAAATCCCTGACACTGGGCTCCTGGTTCACTACCTCCTGCCGTCTGTAGGCAAATGTGAGAGCCATTTTCTCCTTGACAACCCTTTCATTTTTCCTTTTTTCAGCCTCTGTTAACAGTTCAAGTCTTTCTTTTTCAAGACTTTCACAAGTCTGTCCAACAGGAAGGGAAGGGTAGAAGTTTGCTTCTGCACGTTTCGGCTTCTTCATTTTTTTGCAGGGAAACCATCTGTGGCTGCTTTGGCTTTCAGCGAGTTAACAGACACCTCTACACACCCCTGCATTTTAAGTTGGGTCCTGTAATTTCCCATTTTATACTTCAGTCGCTGTTTCCAACCAGACCATCCACTGGATGAGCCAGGCTCTTTCAGACAAGGGTGCTTCTTGATCAAGGCCTCTGCAACTATGTTAAAGTGTGTATCCTCTGGGTAGGCCTTGTATTTGAAAATGTCCTCTGCTAGTCTATTCAGGATATCAGACTTTGTACGAGAGCTGACTGCAAGCAGTTTCCCGCTTGCAAGGTATTCAGAATTTCCATGCTCTAGCTGGAGCTCAGTCTCAAAGGAAAAGTGAGGAATTGCAAAGTCCTTTGGCCACTGCTCTTTTCGTGAAAACACAGATTCAGGAGATTAAATTTTTTGTGTAACATTTGATGTGTCATTTGAAGCCATAGAAACTGTGTCATCCAAGTCAAATGAAGTGGAATGAGACAATACAGCCTCAGTGGTACTGGGATCTGTAGTGGTTTGATGAAGAATCACCTTGACTGTTCCCAAATCCTTAAGGTCAGTGGTAGAATTCAGATTGAAGAAATCACTGCCAAAGTCTTGATCCATGTACTGAAGTCTGATGTTGCCCTGTATCCCAAAGGCCGTCTTAATTGAGCATTGAAGGTCTTCAAGTGACTCCGGTATGCCATTAGGAAGGCTGAGTTTTTCGACGTTGTCCTCCCCTAAAATCACCTTCAGTCTTGCAGGTTTTGATACAGCCATGGCAATCTGAAAGACAATTAGTACTCAATTAGTATGTGCTAAACGGGAAGACATTAAATCTATTTAGTATGTAAACATTCAGAATACAGAACATTCATACTAAACATTAAAAATTCTGAATGTTTATTTTTTTGCGCTTTTTCCAGAGGTTAAACTTTTAACAATTTCAATTCACTATACATGTTTCACAGACAATGTTTAAGCTAGTCCTAGACTAAAATGCATGTTTGAGCGACTAAAATACATGTTTTCCTAGTGTGTTTATAAAAAAATACTTAAATATCCTAAATGAACTAAAGCCTAATCCTGGCTTTAGGCTAAGCCTTGTCCTTTAAACTGGGCCATAATGCTTTAAATCTATTAAAAAAAATATTTGCAGTGGTTTAGCGGTTTTGCAGTGCTTCAACAGCCAACCAGATACTAACATCACAATTTTCTCTGATTTTGCATTAGCTCATAAAACAGAACATAGCAGGATATTTTTTCTCTGGACAAAATCATAGGCCTTACCCTTTACAACTGGACATATCTTTTAAGGGTAACAAGACGCATTCCTCCAACTCTGTAATCAGCCAGGGGATATATATCGTGCAGTTCCTGAGGCTCAATAAGGTCCACTTCCTTAACAAGTGATGTTTCGAGTTTATAAGCTCTGTAGTGTTCAATATACCACCCACTGAGTTTCTTGACAATGAAGATCAATCTTTGTTCCATCGTAACCATTCGGATTATTTCCCAAAAGTCTGGCAGTCCTCCAACAGATCCATGAATCAAGATCATCCCCTTTTTGTAGTTCAAACCATTGTGTCACATTGTTAGCTAGGTGCACAGTGTCCACATTTAAAATCTCTCAATCCACTGGAGATCCTTTTGTCAAGGACATCAATGTGAACTGCGGAAACATCTGACACCTCCAGTTGATGGCTTGGAAAAGTACATGTATACAAGTGATGTGCCATCTGATACTGATGTCTCTCAGAAAGTGAAAGGAGCACATTTTTAAAGTTCTTTATATTTCTTGCAACTCGCTTAAAAAAACTTTGTTTCGCTTCAAAACGCATAGTCCATAACGCAACAAGCGGTCCATATTGACGAATCAGGTATGGATAATGCTCCAAGAAGTGGTGTTTAGGTTTGAGATCAAAGTCAGGGAAAACCTCTTGAAACTGAATTCTGTGCTCTGAAATCTTGAAACTGAGATAATCAATAGATTCCTCTGTATGAATTGGAGAAACAACTAGATCAACAATATCCTTCAAGTCCGTTAAAACATGCCAAGCTGGTTCTTCACAGGGGACTTTCTGACCAATCAACAACGGCACAAATCGGATTAAACTCCAGTTCCCTTGCGAGGGAACTCTCACTGCGTCTGGTTCAGACACTTGGGGGATACTCCCTAAGCACTAGTGAATCTGAAGCCCGTATAGAAACTAGTCCAATCTGATTGGTTGTGCGTAATGACGTCATCGTGACGGCGTACCCGGAAGTATAAAGGGCGAGCCGGTGCATTGAAACGGCAGTTATTGCTCTTCAGCATAGCGCTCTATGTCAAAAGTCTGTCTATTTACTGTTGTTTGTCCAGTGTGTGTGAGAAACAAAAAGAAAAAAAGAGAGATATGAGTGAGAGTGGTTACAGGCAGTGTGTGCATCCGTGCCCACGTTTCATCTCTGGGTCAGATGCACACTTGCTTTGTGTGCATTGTCTGGGCGTGGAGCATGCTCAGGCGGCTCTCGAGGGAGCCGCCTGTCAGCACTGTGAGCTGCTGCCGCTCAGACTGCTTCGCTCTCGGCTGGCCGTTTTTGATGAGGGCAGCCAGCCCCGTGAACCCCATGGTTCTGGACCCGCGGCTGCTGGTGAAGTAGGAAGCCTGTTAGCGCTTCATCCACCCGCCCAGGAGGAGCTGGTCGAGGTTTTGACCCGTGCGGTGGCTAAATTAAACATCAGTTGGCCACAAGAGGTGCCGGAGGTCCAGCCAATCAGTAGGCTGGATGACCGGTTCCTCTCTCGCCGGGTGCAAACGCCTCGCCGGGGCTTGCCTTTCTTCCCGGATCTGCACACCGAGGTGTGTAGATCGTGGAAGAGACCCTTCTCCTCGCGAGTTTCCAATCCCCCTGGTTTGGACTATGCTAATGTCCTGGGGGCTCGCGAGGCGGGGTATGGGTCGATGCCTCGGGTGGAGGAGGCTCTCGCAAGCTATCTTTCGCCCGAGTCCGCATCGTCCCTCAAAGCCCCGGTATTGCCCACCAAGCCCTGTCGGGACACCTCATCCTTGGTGGGCAAGGCATATATGGCGGCTGGTCGGGCTGGTGGGTCCCTGCACACCCTTTCCATTCTGCAGGCCTACCAGGCCGACCTCCTTAAAGAGCTCGACGAGGGCGAGGGACCCTCTCCGGAGGATATTTTGGAGCTCCGGAAGGCTGCGGATTTGTCTCTCCGCGTCACCAAGGAGATGGCTCGTGCTGTCGGCCGGTCAATGGCTGCCTTGGTGACAGTGGAGAGAAATTTATGGCTGAATTTGTCGGGGATGAAAGAGAAGGACAAGTCCTTCCTCTTAGACTCCCCGATTTCTGCAGCGCCCTGGGGAAATCAATGTGGAATCCCGCCGTCTATGAAGCTTCTGGCCACATCGATTTCCCGCGAACACATGCTGCTCCAGCCGCCTCTAGAAAGACCTGCGGCTGGGCAGCTCGCGCGTCCGCACACAGAGAATCGTTCCCAACTACTTCCTGCCGGTCATCCGCTTCAGGGGGTTGGGAACGAGGCTCGTGTAACACCCGACGCCCTTAGTAGATTATCTCGGCGCATGGAAATGCCTTCCGAATATTTCTACATGGGTCCTGCGTACTGTAGAGAAGGGTTACAGACTGCAGTTCGGTCATCCTCCTCCAAGTTTCAGGGGTTTGAACTGGACCGCGGTGGTACCAGAGCGGGTTCGGGTAATGGAACTAGAAGTAAAATCCTTGCTGGCGAAGGAAGCCATAGAGCGTGTTCCTCCGCCGGAGAGGGAGTCCGGGTTCTACAGCCGGTACTTTATTGTTCCTAAGAAGGATGGAGGGTTGCGTCCGATTATTGACCTGAGGTATTTGAATCGGTCTCTGAGGAGGTTCAGATTCAAAATGCTCACGATTCCTATCATCGTGAGTCAGATCCAGATCGAGGACTGGTTCGTCACGATAGATTTAAAGGATGCATACTTCCATATCTCCATTCTTCCATGTCATAGGAAGTTCTTGAGGTTCGCTTTCGGGGGCGAGGCGTACCAATATCGAGTGCTTCCCTTCGGTCTAGCTCTTTCCCCACGCACATTCACAAAGTGCATGGATGCAGCTCTGGCTCCATTGAGACTCCAGGGCATCCGTGTACTGAATTATATCGACGACTGGCTCATATTGGGCCAGTCGTACGATATGGCAGTTCGGCATCGAGATGTCGTTCTGGCCCATATAAAGTGCTTGGGGCTGAGACTCAACACAGCAAAAAGCGTGTTGACGCCGTCCCGAAGGACTACGTTCCTAGGGATAGTATGGGATTCGACTACGATGCGGGCACAATTGTCTCCCGCGCGAGTTGAGACCATACTGGCGATGGTCTCACGAATAAGGCTAGGCCACAGCATCACTGTGAAGCACTTTCAGAGAGTGCTGGGGCACATGGCAGCAGCGTCCAACGTTATACCTTTTGGCCTGCTGCACATGAGACCCCTCCAGTGGTGGCTGAAAACCAAGGGGTTTTCCCCCAGAGGGAATCCTTTCCGTATGATCAGGGTAACGCGCAGATGCCTTCGTTCCCTAGTCATATGGAAGAAACCTTGGTTTCTGTCCCAGGGGCAGTGTTGGGAGCGTCCTGTTGCCAGAAATCCGCTTCAACAGACGCCTTCCTCACTGGCTGGGGCGCGGTCATGGACGGCCGTTTTGGGGGAAAGTCCTAGCTTTGGCTGGACTTCCGAGAGCGGTTCCCCCCGTAGAGGGGCAACCGAGGTTGCTTCCTCTGCGGCGCTTCGGGGAAATCAATGTGGAACCCGCCGTCTATGACGCTTCGGGCCACATCGATTTTCAGCGAACGCATGCTCCTCCAGCCACCTCTGGTAAGACCTGCGGCTGGGCAGCTCGCACGTCCGCACATAGAGAATCATTCCCAACCACTTCCTTCCGGTCATCCGCTTCAGGGGGTTGGGGAGGAGGCTCGTGTTACACCCGAGGCCAGCCTCGAGAGGCTGGTTCCCTCAGTAGATTATCTCGGCGCATGGAATGCCTTCCGAATATTTCTACATGGGTCCTGCGTACTGTAGAAGAGCAGACATCCTGTCGAGGCAGGGGCTGAGGCCCGGGGAGTGGCGTCTCCATCCAGAGGTGGTGGAAGCCATGGGTGAGAGGTTTGGCCCAGTGGAAATGGACTTTTTCGCGTCTCGAGAGACGTCCCACTGTCCATTGTGGTGCTCCCTTACGCATCCAGCCCCGCTGGGGTTGGATGCCATGGTTCAGACGCGGCCGAGGTCTGTACGCTTTTCCCCCGATTGCTCTGCTCCCGGGAGTCCTGGAGAGAATCCGCCAACAGGGGGTCAGCCTACTTTTAGTAGCACCCTGTTGGCCGACGCGAGTTTGGTTCTCGGATATCATAGCTTTGCTAGCAGGTCCTCCATGGCAGATTCCTCTGAGGAGGGATCTCCTATCTCAGGCAGGGGGCACTATATTTCACCCCCGGCCGGAGGTTTGGAACCTTTGGGTCTGGCCCTTGAGGGGGTCAGGTACCTAGAGACTGGCCTGTCGGCAGAGGTGATAGAGACCTTACTCAGTTCTAGGGCTCCATCTTCGAGGAGACTGTACAGCCCCAAGTGGTGAACCACTTGGTGCAAGGAGCGTGAGGTGGACACAGTCAACTGGCGGTGGCTTCAGTGCTGGAGTTCCTCCAAGATCGCTTCTCTGCGGGTCCAACCCCGTCCACACTCAGGGTGTCCGTGGCTGCCATAAGGCTTTCCACACTCCTTTGGGTGATGGGCTCGGGTAGACACCATCTGTTGTACAGTTACCCTGTGGGGCTGGGAAGATGCGGCCTGTGGCTCGTTCCAGAATTCCCAACCTGGGATCTGGAAGTGGTTTTCGAAGGCTGGCTGAGGCCCCCTTCGGACCATTGGAGTCGGATGAACCAGGGAACTTAGGATTGGCAGTTCCTTGGTTCTTCAGGCATTACATCCCCCACCTCACGTGACGGCGGAGTAAGAGACCTTCACTGTGAAGCACTTTTGAGTGCTGGGGCTCAGTGCAGCAGCGTCCAAGGGAGACCTTTTGACCTGCTGCACGTGAGACCTTGACAGTGGTGGTTGGAAACCAAGACTTTCCCCAGAGGGAATCTCTTTCGTGTGATCAGGGTAACGCGCAGATGCCTTCGTTCCCTAGTTATATGGCCGAAGGCGCTTGGGTTTCCCTAGTCCTAGTTGTGCCCAGTCTCCGGCTTCACACTAGGGCAGGCACTACCCTCGGTAAGGTCCCAAGGGCCAGTGTTGGGAGCGTCTTGTTGCCGGGAAACCGTTTCAACAGACGCCTCCCTTCATCGGCTGGGGCACGGAAGGTAAAGGAGTGGAGAAGTATCTCCCTACGGTGCTGGCGCTAGGGTACTCAAGTCCTAGTTGTGCCCGGTCTCCGGTTTCACACTAGGGCAGGCACTACCCTCGGTGTGGGCTAGTGGGTACTCGTTCCCCAAAGTGTCGTTCCGACGCAGTGAGAGTTCGCTCGAAAGGGCACGGCTCGGGTTACGTCTGTAACCCTTGTTCCCTGAGAAGGGAACGAGCACTGCGTCGCGTCACCACACCTCGGCACGCCTGGAGCGCATGCTTCAGAGCAATAGCTGCCGTTTCTGTGCGCCGGCTCCCACTTTATACTTCCGGGTACGCCATCACGATGACGTCATCACGCACGCCAATCAGATTGGTTTAGTGGCTATACGGACTGCAGATTTGCTAGTGCTTAGGGAGTATCCCCAAAGTGTCGTTCCGACGCAGTGCTCGTTCCCTTCTCAGGGAACAAGGGTTACAGACGTAACCCGAGCCGTTTTGTAGGTACAGTCCTTGTACATACATGTTATGGTCTCCTTGTTTTTCAGATGGTGAAAGATGTGTTGAAAATAATCCTTTTCAGCTGAAAGTTGATGAAAACAAATATGACCATAAAGCCATAAAGTGGTTAGGGGTTCTTTGGGTAACCTTTGGACAGGGTGGTTTCTGGATAAATGGCTTAATAAAGCATTCCAAGTCTTGAATCTGCATACACAGTTTAAGTAAGTGCATGGATATGTAGTGATTGAGGCGATTCAGACACTTAATTGCCTGTTACATTTAACAAATATGTTTTAAATACCTTGGGCTGAATAACAGACCTTCCCCCAACACAACAGAGAAGGATCCTCCGTTACCAGGGAAACCAGCTGATAAGGTGTTTTACGGCCCCAAAAGAATGTGGCCACATGGAAAGTTCCCAACTAAAGACACAAAACCTGTAAAACACACATTGTGGCCTCAAGTTATAGACAAATCGTCTATAAATGAACATGCACCCCAGGACATTGTATGTACACATACAACTCTCTTGTAATGTGTTCCCTATGTATCCATGTCCTATGAATGACTTACCATTTCATGTAACCTCATATATGTCATGTCTCCTATCAAATTAATGCACGCTTCATAACTTACACTTCCATGTATGTTGTGTAACAGTGTAAAACGTTACTTGGTTTTTGTATATTGTTTTTTTGTTAATGATGCATCTGGGACAACATGTTACCACTAACAGCCGCTTGAGGGCGCTAGAGGTAATTGATTACCGGATATAAGCCACGGTCATAGACGAGCAAGTCAGATTGTTTGGTAGAGGGAAACCTCATGGTTGAGCTCATGGCTGGCTACCTTCTTTCTCACAAGTTCTGTTTGAGAACTGTTTAAGTTTACGCTCAAACGTGAGTATATGCTGACTTTCAAATGTGTGATTGATGACTTCCAAATGTGATATATGGTTTATTTGAAATTCCAAAGGCTGATGTGCACTATTTGTTTTCTTTTATAGAAGGACTTTTTTTTGACCGGTTTTGGACCTTTGTGGACTCTTTGGACATTTGATTCCTTTATTGTTCCATGCTGCACGTGTTCTCCTCATTTGAGCACTATTTACCACACGATCTTCTATAAGCAACCTTGGGTTGTTGCTACAGATCTACAGTACTGCTCATCTCCATTCCATTCTCACTGGTCTCCCTGGATTATAACATTGTATCGTTATCAAATAACCACTTGGATCTTGATTGGCTCATCATTATCATCATCATCCTCATCATCTGATTCATCTAACATTGAACTATCATGATAAGTTTCATTTATTATTGACTTTCCTTAAATGCTCATAAAAATGCTCAGTTATTTATGTTGAATATCTATCGTGCACTTGGGAATAAAAACAAAAAGAGAAACGTATTTGTTTGGTGAAGTGGTTTTATTATTAGTACTAGTCGAATTCTGTTGAACCCCTCAGTTTGTATCATCTTACATTAAGGGAGGTGTTACAGAATGGCGCCCGAACAGGGACCCGCTTAAGCATTTGTGGGATTCCTTGTAATTAAAAATAAATTCCGACGGTACTGAAAACCCTTCACCAACAAATATTCCTAACAATCATCTGCTATGGAAGAAAGGGAGTTTATCTCAGATTTTTCTGATGAAGCTTTCATACATCGAAGGGATCCGGTGGCAAATTTGATAGATACTTTTAGCGAATTGTACTTAGATTCTGAGGAAGAAAAGGAAGGTAGAGTTGAGTCATCAGACTATAGAGTGAAACAAGATGATTTACCCTTACCCTTACCTCCTCCGCCTCATGATTTTCAAGAAGAGGAGTTACAATTCGGCAGTGATGGAAAAAGTGCAACGAATGAGTTGTATTGAAGAGCACCTTGTGGATCTGGAACACAGAATCTGTGACTTTGTTACCTCAGAGGCTTTGAGTATGAAACTAAAAGCTTATGAAGACAAAATGAATTATCATCTTCAAAGAGAGATAGATCGAGTTCACCAACAGTGCTATGCCAAAATTGATGATCTAGCAAAGAGCATGGTGGATTGTTTGAAACGACGTGATAAACAGCTGGAGAAGCAGTTCAAGGATATCCAACCGGTCACATCAACTCCTGTTTATTTCAGCACGGATGCATCTCACAGAAAATCCCACGCACCTTCTAAGATTACCTCAATAACACAAGACGCGACGAGGCAAGTAACGCATCATTCTTCAGCATCTCATCCGCCTTCTGTTAAAATGGATTTACCTACCTTTAGTAATTTGATTTCAGAAGACCCCATTGAATTTACAGATCGCTTTGAAGAATACAATGAATTGAGACCCATGTCCCACGAAGAGGTGTTGGCAGCATTATCCGTAAGTCTTAAGGGAACCGCTAAGAGTTGGTGGAGAGCGGAGAAACAGTATATTCGAGATTGGAATTCATTCAAAGAAAAATTCCTGTTCTCATTTTTGAATGAAGACCACAAGGAGGTTGCTGCACAGAAATTGGCAAATTACCGACAGAGGGTCAACGAATCGGTGAGAGACTTTGCTTTCAACTATAGAGCGATGGCACTAAAAATTAACCCTTTGTTGCTTGAAGCCGAATTAGTGCAGGCAACATTAAGAAGCTGCAATCGGACTTCCGGCATGGCGCAGACGCGTTTAACAGCATAAGTTAGAGGCTCCCAGATGGTCACACTCCCCAGAAATAAATACTGGTTATCCAGGTAGGAAAAGTTGTCATTTATAGTATGAGAAGGGGAAACAGGAGAATGAAAAAAGGAAGATCGCAACAAAACCCGAAGATAGACGACAAATCCTCGATTGAAAGTGGAAATACTGACGAAGGTGCTAGCAAGCAAGCGGACCACGAGACTATGGAAGCTATCCAAGCTAACATTATTGCCGAGATAAAGGCGGTTCGTTTAGACTTGAAAAAAGAATTTACCGAGATAATGGGGCCACTAAAGAAGGAACTGGTGGACTTCAGGGAAGATGTTAGCCAAAAGCTAAACACTATCGTTACTGATTTAAAGGAAATAACCGACAGAGTTGAGGAGACGGAGCAGAGAGTGGCTGACTTGGAGGAGCGGGGTGCAGAAAACAGTGAGTTGCTTTCCCACACTTTAGAGCTCCAAGACAAATTACAAGCCCAGCTGACGGACTTGGAGTCGCGCTCGCGTAGAAACAACATACGCATCCATGGGGTCTCAGAGGGGGCAGAGGGAGACAACGTACAGGAGTTCTTAGAGACATTCATTAAAGCGGAGCTGTCTCTCCCCGATGTCAACCTCGCCATACAACGCTGTCACCGGTCCCTTGGAGTCAAACCGCCACAAGGTGCTAACCCGAGGTCAATAGTGGTCTACTTTCTGGAGTATAAAACAAAAGAACTGGTGCTCCGCACCGCCTGGAAAAAGAATAACATTCAATATGACGGGAGAAAAGTGTTTTTCGAGCAAGACTACCCAACCGAAATAGTCATGAAAAGAAAGGCTTACTCAACCATCAGAAAGACGCTTAAAGAACAGGGTCTCCGTTTTCAGACTCTTCACCCAGCAAAACTCAGAGTGTTTCTTGAAACTGGTGCAGTTATATACAACAGCGCATCAGAGGCGATGGATGACCTGAAGAAAAGAGGATTGATGCCGAACAGTGGAGCCGGGGCTCCGGCGGACGACCGTGCTACAATCGCTGCGAGACGGAAACAACCTTCCTGGGAAACGGCAGGTGTTACATCACGTCGTCACCGGGATACACGCATGAAACACATCCAAGAGAAACTAAAGAGATTTCGACGCAACGAAGGCGCTATGAGTGACTGAGTATCTTTTGAAAAGCCGAAGTATGACCTACCATATTTCTACATCGGACCGTATTTCCAGGAGGTAATAAGAGACTAGGCGATTTTTCCTATTCACGTAAGCTTGAGAAATTGAACTGACCACATCTGGGAATTTATGTCTGTTTTCTTTTTTGTTTATATGTGGACTGTTCTGATTCCATGTAGTCAGAGATTTAGGTCCACACTTAGAGGGGCCCCTTCCAGATGTAGGGCTTCCCCTCTTGTTTTGGAAGTAGAATTCACACTTCAGAGATGGAAGTCACTAACGTTAAGCGTTTGTATTTATGTGTTAAGTTTCATTTTGTTTCACAGACAGAAGTTTATTTGTTCAGACCTTACAGGGATGCTTAAAGTCTTAGTAAACTTTTTTTTTACTCGCTACTGACTGAGATGCCTCATCAAAAATACAGAATAATCACCCTTAATGTAAACGGATTACATAATCCTATAAAAAGAAGTAAAGTAATCGCCAAGATGAAAAGGGAAAAACAAGACATAATTTTCTGGCAAGAAACACATCTCTCAGATATAGAACATGAAAAGTTGCGGAAAATGGGTTTCAAAAACTTATATTACTCTTCCTTCGAAAGAGGAAGTGCGAGGGGGGTAGCTATACTAATTTCAAATAAGGTAAACTTCCAGTTCTCCTCACAAATTATTGACAAAGAAGGTCGGTACTTACTGGTCAAAGGTTTTATCGACCACAAAGAAGTTACATTGATGAATGTCTATAGACCACCAGGACATGATAAACAGCTAATCAAGAAAGTTTTTAATATGATCTCTATGGAAACCTCAGGTGTGTTGATATGTGGGGGGGACTGGAATATCCAGCTAAAGCCAACCTTGGACTCCTCAAACAGGAAAAAAAATATAAGACCTGAAGCTTTGCATGTTAAAAAACTGCTTAAAGAAATAGGAATGATAGACATATGGAGGGAACTTCACCCATATGATAAACATTTTACTTTTTTCTCCCACCCTCACTCTACGTACTCAAGAATTGACTATTTTTTTATGCTAAATTTAGATAGACATAGGATTATAAACTGTGACATAGGGGTAAGAGACATATCCGACCATGCAGGGGTGTACTTAACATTGCATTTAGACAACAAGCCCAAAGAGACTTTGTGGAGACTTAATACAAGCCTCCTGAATGACCCTCAATGCCAAAAGTATATAAAGACAGAATTTAAAGAGTATATGACCCATAATGATAATGGAGCAGTGTCTTCTAGTACATTATGGGATGCTGCAAAAGCTGTTATTAGAGGTAAACTCATGATGTGGTCTGCCCAGAAAAAAAAGGAAAAAGAGAAACAAATTAAGGACCTGGCTGAAAAGTTAAAATCACTGGAGAGTAAACATATGGAGTATAATGATGCTAATATTCTAAATGACGTAATGGAGACTAAACGAAAATTAAATGACCTATATGAAAACCAAGTAGAGAGGAGAGCTAAATTAATTAAACAAAATTTCTATGAAAATGGCCCTAAGTCTAAGAAAATACTTGCATGGAGAATAAGGAAACAACAGGCCGAGAGATTTATACATAAAGTGAAGGACCCCAGGACCGATGAGATGTATCATAATTTGGAAAACATACAAAACGCCTTTGAAACGTACTACACAAAATTATATGCACAACCTCGGACAACTGAGTCAGCTGTCATATTATCCTTTCTAGCATCTTTGGATTTACCATCTATAGGCACAACGCAAAACAAAATAATAACCCAGGAGATAACAGATGATGAAATTAATAAGGCAATATCAAGATTGAAAGCAAATAAAATGCCAGGTGCAGATGGGTATCCATCAGAATGGTATAAAACCTTCAGGGAAACAATAATACCAATGCTCAAGGATTGTTTTAACTATGTTTTGGAAGGTGGCGAGACCCCGCCTTCATGGAGACAAGCAGTAATCTCAGTGATTCCTAAAATGGGTAAAAACAAAACAGATTGCAGCTCTTATAGACCTATTTCAGTTTTAAACATAGATTATAGATTATATGCATCAATATTAGCGAAACGACTGGAAAACATAATCCCAGATCTGATAGACACAGACCAGACAGGCTTTGTAAAAAACAGGCAAACCCAGGACAATGTGAGACGGGCTCTCCACCTCATTAACCATATGAGAAACAATAACATGGAATCTGTAGTGATAAGTCTTGATGCCGAAAAGGCATTCGACTCCGTCCGATGGGAATATTTATATTTGGTCCTTAGGCGCTTTGGATTTAATGACCAGGTAATAAAATGTTTGAACTCACTATACTCCTCTCCTACGGCTAGAATTAAAATAAATGGGGACTTATCCAAAACAATATTTCTTGAAAGGGGATGTCGACAGGGATGCCCCCTGAGTCCTACTCTTTTTGCCCTCTTCATAGAGCCTTTGGTGCAGGCAATCAGAGAAGACAAGGATATAATGGGGGTATTAATAGGAGACACACAATATAAAATATGTGCGTATGCGGACGACATACTCGTGACACTTACCAGACCCAATGCAAGTTTACCCAAATTATTATCTCTTCTTAAAGAATTTGGTTCATATTCTGGCTATAAATTAAATCTGCATAAAACTCAAACACTTACTTTCAATTACGAACCACAAGAAAACATTTATAAAATTTGTCAATTTAAATGGAAAGGTAATACAATAAAATATTTAGGGGTACACATACCTAAGGAGATCTCTGCCATTTATGAACACAATTACATTCCTATAACAGTTGATATTAAAGCAGACTTAAACCGTTGGTCATTGTTACCAATGGACATGTACAACCGGATCGACGCTATAAAGATGAATATATTACCCAGGTTGCTTTTTCTCTTTCAATCGTTGCCTGTTGAAGTGCCTCCCAAACAATTCAGTGAATGGAATAGAATTATCTCATCTTTTATTTGGGGAAAACAAAAACCAAGGATTAGATTTCAAACATTACAACTCCCCAAGGTCAAAGGTGGTATGGCACTACCGTGCTTGGAAGATTATTATAGAGCAGCACAGTTACGTTCTCTGGTTTGCTGGTGTGACCCTGAATGTGATGCAAAATGGAAGGTACTAGAGCAAAGTCAAATAAACATACCTCTCCAATCTATACTGGGTGAAAAAACTCTCCTGAAGAAACATTTGAACAAATTAACTAAGTGGATGGCAGTCCCTTTTAACATCTGGCACAAACTACTTAAAAACAAAGATTTTGAAAGAAATGTACGAATATTACGCTGGGTGAAATATGATACAGATTTTACACCAGCTGGTCTGGATGGTAGATTTAAGAACTGGACAAATTCAGGTATCACCTCATACTGTATAATATCCTCCACTGACGGTCTGGATACCTTTAAAAAACTTATAGACACATTCAATTTAGGAAAGGAAGATTTCTTCAGATACCTTCAACTGAGACACCACTTTGATAAACATATTAAAACTATTGGAGAGAGGGGAGCGGACCTGATTGGTGTATTCATCGATGCTTATAAAGGTAATACCAACAGAAAACTGATTTCCAGGTTATATTCATGTTTACAGTCGGACAGAGGACTTTCAACAATGTATGTAAAAATGAGGTGGGAGAAAGAAGCTAACATAAAGATAAGCGAAGAGGACTGGTTGAATATATGCAGGACGCAATCTACCACCTCCAGCTCAGGTCTGTGGAGGGAATTCATCTGGAAAAACACATTAAGATTTTTTATAACCCCCAATATAAAAAAATCACAGAGTAACAATCCTGATCACGGGCAGTGCTGGAGATTGTGTGGTAACATGTCTGCCGGTCATTTTCATATCTTTTGGGAGTGTCCTATTATTTCTTTGTACTGGGTAGAGGTGGTGAAGGCAATTAGGTCAATAACTGGCTTAGAGCTTGAGTTTAATTTCAGCGTTATATATTTAGGAAATCTACCAACAGGGCTGAGAAAGACAGATAGATATTTGTTACAAATACTTTTAGCAGGTAGTAAGAAAGCAATAACTAGGAAATGGCTAAGTAAAGAGTCCCCGACAATTGCCGAATGGATAGAAATAGTACAGGAAATATATGTTATGGAACATTTGACTTTCTCTCTGAGACATGCCAGGAGGAAATGTGAAGCATATTGGAAAAACTGGATATCTTATCTGAATACAAATTGAGATGTATATGTCCTTTATTTTATCCCTTTTCTATTCATTTTGATTGTTTTTTTTTTTTTGTTTTTTGTTTTTCCTGTTTTGTTTTTCCTGTTTTTACATGATGTTGAACATCTCTGTTAATCTATGACGATTTTGCCTGCTGTTCCTTGGTCTGTCTGTCTGGTTTTCTTTCTTTTTTTTTTTTGTCTGTCTTGTTAAAATTAAAAAAATAAAGTATAAAAAAAAAAAAAAAAGAAGCTGCAATCCGCGGTTGGCATCACTGTTGAGAGGAACGGTGAAAACCATTGATGAGCTGGTTCGTCTCGGTACCCAAATAGAGAGGGACTGGACTGAGAATAAGAGAAGGTGGAATCAAGAGAAAAGTGAGGTACAGAAGAAGAGCTCTGCTGGTGAGCAAAGTCAGTCTAATCGTTTGATGCTAATTGATCCTGCTGTTGGCTCTCAGTGTGATAATGTACTGCAAGCCCCCTTGATTTTAAATCACTCATTCTTCAATGCTGTCATTGATACGGGAAGCACTTTTTCTTTGATGCAGCAGAAAGTATGGCAGAGACTAAAGAGAAAGGATGAGCTTTTGACCAGACGTGATCAGACATTCATGCTTGCTAATGGCCAGAGTCAAAAAACCCAAGGTAAAATACTCTGGGAATGTGAGATGTACGGATCAAAACATGAGGTCACATTCTATGTGATAAAGGATGAGGATTTGGCAGTACCTATCATCTTAGGTTTGAATTTCCTTAAAGAAGCCAAGGTCACCATCGATTTTAATACTTCACGTATATCTCTGACTGATACTAACTCTAGTCATCCCATGAGTTTTAATAAGACGATCAAGCATCCTGCTGTACGATTTTATGCTGCCCAAGGAGAAGTTGAGTTGATGTGCAATGAGAAGTTGAAGTTAATCGACCAAGTCGTGGAAAACTCTCATGCTGCATTCAAGGTAAAGAGTCAATTGAAAGCTCTCCTGTATGATTGGCCTTCGGTATGCACCACAAATCTAGGACGTAAAAGCCTGATCAAGCATGAGATTAAAACTATTGACGAACTTCCTATAAGAAAGAGACCGTACAGAGTCTCGAAAGTCAAGAATGATTTTATTGAAGAACAAATTAAGGAGTTACTTCAATTAAAAATCATCAGACCTTCTACGTCTCCATAGGCCTCCCCGGTGGTAGTCGTAGATAAAAAAGATAAGGGATCTAGGTTATTCATTGATTACCGAGGTCTGAATGCTAAGACACACCTTGACGCCTACCCCATGCCTCAAATCACAGACATTCTGGATTCTCTCCAAGGAGCCAAAGTGTTTACCACGTTAGATTTAAAAAGTGGTTACTGGCAAGTCGAAATGGATCCTGCAAGTGTACAAAAGACTGCTTTCGTCACAGCTTCAGGTCTATATGAATTTCTATGTCTTCCGTTTGGCCTGAAAAATGCCGCTGCGTCATTCCAACGACTTATGGAACAAGTCTTAAGGGAGCATAAGAACAAATGCTGCATGGTCTATATCGACAACATCATTATATACTCTCCAGACATCCAATCTCACATGCACCATCTCAAGCAAGTGATCCAGAGTTTACACAACGCCGGTCTCACTCTTAACCTCACAAAATGTAAGTTCATTTGTCCTTCACTGGACTACCTGGGACACAACATCACTGCAGACGGAGTTAAGATGAATGCAGACAAAGTGGATGCGATCAAGACATTTCCTACACCTAAGAACTTAAAGGAGGTTCAGCGATTTCTGGGTCTTGCAGCTTGGTACCATCGTTTTATCCCTGATTTTTCTAGTAAAACAGCACCCTTGCATGCACTGAAGAAGAAAGAGGCAAAGTGGAATTGGACTGAAGAGTGCCAACGTTCATTTGAGCTGATTAAAGATGAACTTACTAAGGCACCGGTTTTAAACACACCTAACTTTGAATCTTCTTTTAAAGTACAGACTGACGCAAGCGATGTGGGTCTAGGAGCTGTGTTAACGCAGGAGGTGGATGGCCAGGAGAAAGTAATTGCCTACGCGTCACGATTGCTCAGAGGTGCTGAGAGATCGTATTCAACATCGGAAAAAGATTGTCTTGCAGTAGTATGGGCTGTAGAGAAGTGGCACCATTACCTGGAGGGTAGAGCTTTCGAAGTGATCACAGATCATGCTTCCCTAGTCTGGCTATTCCAGCATCCAAAACCAACATCTAGACTGGAAAGATGGACTATAAGGCTGCAGGGGTATCATTTTACTGTAAGGTACAGAAGAGGTCAATGTAATGTAGTGCCTGACGTATTGTCCAGGAGGTATGCAGTGGAGTCACCAGCGGTGGTGTTACATACACCAGCTAAGTGCGGTTTTAATCCCGTCACGTGTGATCTACCAGTGGATTTGTCACAAATTGCAACAGAACAAAAACTAGACCCAGAGTGCCAAGAGTTGATGGTTAAAGCAGAGAACCAGAAATCCAGTGATTTGAAGAGAACGCACTATGTTTTCAAGAACGCAGTTTTATTTAGGAGTATACCAGACTCCAAAGAAGGCCAGAGATTCCAAGTTGTCATCCCGGCAAAGTTGAAAGAAGCAATTTTAACTTATGCACATGACAATCCTCTGAGTGGACACTTGGGCAAATTTAAGACACTGATGAGACTTTTAGAGTTCGCCTATTGGCCTTCAATTCGCACAGATGTATGGCAGCACTGCCGGAATTGTCAGAAATGTCAGCAACATAAGCCGACCAACTTAAAACCAGCTGGAGCCCTACAAAGTGTACCCCTAGTCGAGCCCGGTTATATGCTCGGAATGGACATCATGGGACCTAGTCCCCGAAGCACCCGACAGAATGAATATCTGCTGGTTATAGTGGACTACTTCTCAAAATGGGTAGAAGTATTTCCCATGAGAGCTGCCAAATCTGCTACCATTGTGCGAATATTAAGAGAGGAAATTTTCACGAGATGGGGAACACCAGCTTTTATTGTGTCTGACAGAGGTACGCAATTCACTTCCAACATTCTTGACCAAGTATGTAAGCAATGGCACGTAACACAAAAACGCACCACGGCATATCATCCTCAGTCCAATCTCACGGAAAGAGTCAACCGGAACCTAAAAACGATGATTGCCACATATGTTGAACAAAACCACCGTACCTGGGATCAGTGGATTTATGAGTTCAGATTTGCTCTAAATACTGCATGGCACGAAAGCACAGATTATTCCCCTGCAGTGGTAGCTTTAGGCCGACAACTGAAAGGTCCTCTGCAGAGAGCTTTACAGATTCCTCCAGACCCTGATCAACCGTCATATAGTACCCTTGAACGCCAGAAAAGTTTGTATGAGTCAGTAAGGGAGAATGTTGAGAAAGCTCAAACTAAACAAAGAAGGTATTATGACTTGAGAAGAAGGACTCAGAACTTTGATGAGGGAGATTTAGTTTGGGTAAAAACTCATCCCCTCTCTCGTTTTTTTGTTAATGATGCATCTGGGACAACATGTTACCACTAACAGCCGCTTGAGGGCGCTAGAGGTAATTGATTACCGGATATAAGCCACGGTCATAGACGAGCAAGTCAGATTGTTTGGTAGAGGGAAACCTCATGGTTGAGCTCATGGCTGGCTACCTTCTTTCTCACAAGTTCTGTTTGAGAACTGTTTAAGTTTACGCTCAAACGTGAGTATATGCTGTCTTTCAAATGTGTGATTGATGACTTCCAAATGTGATATATGGTTTATTTGAAATTCCAAAGGCTGATGTGCACTATTTGTTTTCTTTTATAGAAGGACTTTTTTTTGACCGGTTTTGGACCTTTGTGGACTCTTTGGACATTTGATTCCTTTATTGTTCCATGCTGCACGTGTTCTCCTCATTTGAGCACTATTTACCACACGATCTTCTATAAGCAACCTTGGATTGTTGCTACAGATCTACAGTACTGCTTATCTCCATTCCATTCTCACTGGTCTCCCTGGATTATAACATTGTATCGTTATCAAATAACCACTTGGATCTTGATTGGCTCATCATTATCATCATCATCATCCTCATCATCTAATTCATCTAACATTGAACTATCATGATAAGTTTCATTTATTATTGACTTTCCTTAAATGCTCATAAAAATGCTCAGTTATTTATGTTGAATATCTATTGTGCACTTGGGAATAAAAACAAAAAGAGAAACATATTTGTTTGGTGAAGTGGTTTTATTATTAGTACTAGTCGAATTCTGTTGAACCCCTCAGTTTGTATCATCTTACATTAAGGGAGGTGTTACAATGTCATGTCCTTGTATGAAGCAATATGTGTTTGTTGCATTAATTAGAGTATGCCTGAGCACAGTCTAATCAATTTCAGGCTTGGAACAAAGAGCAATAAAATTCTCCAGAGGAATTTCCCGCTTGGAAATCCCAACAATCTCATTGGTCAAGCCTGCCTCCAGAGGGTGGGACTATTACCCGACCTTAAAAAGAGAGCTCTCAGAGATCCTCGCCCTCTTCTTCTCCTGCTAACACAGACACAACACGCTGTGTCTGGGGGGGCTCTCACCCAGCAGGGTGCCCACATGGCAGGCCTCCACAAACACAGAGCCAAAGGCCATGGACCAGAAGGCCCAAACTCTGCACGCCATGTGCAACTTCCTCTATGGATTCGAAGCAACCACGCAAGCTCATCATCTCTTCTTCATCCAATGCAGAAGAACTTGATCGCCACGTCAAAGCCATCGGACGGAACCCACAAACTTTCTCCTGCGATTTCACCTCGGACGGCCTTCTACAGCTCAGGCTAAATGCAAGTAAAGTACGAAACAGAAATCGCGGTGTAGTTAGTAAAACTGTAAACCTGTAAAAACTGTTATTGAGGATGGTTCTTTACAAGGTTTAGACTCCCTGCATAGATGCAGCCATCCATTCTGACCCTTTCCCTTCCAACCACTTTAACCTTAACTCTTGCTATGTATGTTTGTGTATGTGTATGTTTGTATGTTTCATGTTAGTTGTAGTCTTGTTCCGTGATTTAGTTATTAAAGTGTGTGCACAACATATGTTTGGTACTGACTCCCTGCCTGCAAACAAATTGTCCCTTAAATGATCGATCTTGCTACGTGCTCTATAGGCACGTACATAAATTAAGAGGAATAATTATTTTTCTGTAGCCATGGAAAACATCCTTTTCTAAGAATGAATTAATAATCAATACTGAACGTCCATAGGACTAACTGATTGATTGTAATATTAACGTAACCACGTCAAGTTAATATATTTAACAGATTTGAATATTCATAATTAATCATAAGGAATAATCATAATGAGTTATGAGTAATTATTAATATTTCCCCTCAGAGCTAATTCGCTACAGATAAGTGGATCCACATCCATAATGCGTGTGGTTAAGTTTGTAATGTTTGAGCAGTTCAGATCTTCTTGTATAGACCCCCCCCCCGCTGGTCATATAATTAGAATATCATCAAAAAGTTGATTTATTTAATTAATTCCATTTAAAAAGTGAAACTTGTATTATATTCATTCATTACACACAGACTGATATATTTCAAATCTTTATTTCTTTTAATGTTGATGATTATAGGACCAGCACCAGTATTTTGGCAACTATTTTGGCTCATGCAAACATGGGGGGAAAAAAAAGCTGATACAAACTGTCAGAAACACTGTTTAAATTAGATCTTTTTCATATTAAATCAGCCAGTACTATGGAAGGATATCGCGGACAATTTTCAAAAGGAATTACAAATTGTATTTGCAATCGCGTTTTCAATTTGTGCACGCATAAAATGTGACAATCCAAAATTTCCGTTTACGTGAACGCACAAGGACTGCTATATTTCAAATGGAAAAGCAAAGTCTGTTTGCAATTGCATTTCCAATGTCTTACAAGTTATGACCCTGCCATTTTGGAATAGTAATAGAAAATCACCTACTTGCTATTTCATTTCCTCCATGTCCTGCAACAACCTACACAAAATTCAAATGGAATCGCAATCCCCTTTGCGGTTGCATTTCCGATGTCTTAACACAATCAACTGTCAATCAATGGTCAAGGGTGGGATTATGCTGTGGGGCATGTTTGCGTTGGGAATGTTGGGTAGAAAATGTTTTGCTACAGGTCAAGTAATTAATTCGTTGAAAATACTACTATTTCTACAAAAACTAAATATTTTTATAAATACTTAAGAAAACTGGTGTTTTTTAGCAGAAGTTCAAGCAGTCCTTCCAGAAAAATGCGGCTTTTTTTGTGATTGTTGCGGGCAAAAATCCTTGATTATGTGGCACGTTTTCTTAAAAAATGCGATGGAAAATGCGGGATATTTATGCAATTTTATGCAATACTGCAAAATAATGCAAAAACTGTGGTTTGATGAGAAAGAGAAAAAAAGCACTACATCACAGAAAGTGCTGGGAATATTTAAGTTTGCATCTTGTTTTATTGAAGACCTTAATAATGGCTCAAATTTACAAAACATTGAGTCAAACAAGTTCTGTAGCTTTACAAAAGGAATATGCTACAACTTCTGAAAAAATTTATAAATAACTTCCTGTTTTACAGAGGTAGCTTTACAAAACAGACATTTGAGTGCTTCCAATGCACAAAGTGCAATCTCTTAAAGGGTTAGTTCACCCAAAAATTAAAATTGTGTCATTTATGACATTCCCTCATGTCGTTGGACACCCGTAAGAGCTCCGTTCATCTTAGGAACACAAATGAAGATATTTAAGTTGAAATCCAATGGTTCAGAAAGGCCTCCATTGGCACAATGCACACTCTCAAGACCCATAAAAGGTACTAAAGACATCGTTACAAAGTCCATCTCACTACAGTGCAGGTTCTACAATAACTTTATGAAGCGACCAGAATAGTTTTGTGCTAAAACCTAAATAACGAATTATATAGTGATGACCGATTTAAAAACAAACAGCATCATGAAGCTTCAAAGCGTTATGAATCAGCGAGTCGATTCAAGATTCGGATCGCGTGTCAAACTGCTGAAATACGTGACTTGATGAATTGACTCATTGATTCATAACGCTTAGAAGCTTCATGATGCTGTGTTTTGAAATCGGTCAACACACCGGGAAACTGCTTTGCGCGGTCTTTTGCTGTTATTTTTGTTGGCAATTTGTGTGCTTCATCATGGTTTCACAGATATCTATGGTTTCACCACAGGGTTTGCAGCTTTTCGATGACGTTGGCGTCGGGTAATTACGTCACTTCAAAACGTTCCCATGGCAATAGGGGGAAATGGTGGCTCTTGTGTGAAGTAAACGAACATTTTTTTTAACTTTCTGCTAATATATATGACTTTTTTTGCAACGAAAATGCGGGGATTATGAAATCATGCTAGCCCCGCATATTTTGCATGTGGAAATAGGCAATTTACGCGGCGAAAGTGCGGCGTATTTGAAAAAATGCGGCCCCCGCATAAATATGCAGACTTTGGCTGATTATGCATTAAATCATGCGATCGCATAATCGCATTTTTCTGGAGGGACTGTTCAAGACCATTCAAGACAGGCTCGTGCGTCATGACGTCAGAATAAAACGTCTGACGCGAGGGTCCTTAAAGGGAAATTACACTTTGGGTGAAAGTGAGATATTTGTGTGTCTATGAATGTCTATGCGTTCAAGTTGAATGAGTGTACAATAACCAATTACAATTAGGAAAGCAGAAATACGAAATTACAGCAGAAATTACACCCATGTTCACTTTTTACAGTGTGATTCATTGAATGGTTGTATTCCTTGATTAGAGCAAATCCTTGTCTGATTGTTATGTTTTGTTTTGCAGTCTCTCACGTACCACGTGATTTAATTCAGGTCACGCTGCTGTTCTTCGTGACTAGGTTATTGTTTTGTTTTGTGAACTAATGTTTTCTTCCTGTTCTTCATTTTCTATATTTTGGGTTATGTTATTTTTGTATTGAATTTGGGTTGACCAGTGTGATTTGGGCCGTGTAACTTCGAGTAACTATCTAGCAGCTTGTAGGTGACCATTTCACCGTCCCCTTTGATTATTCTGGGCTCGTTTATGCCGACGAGGTAGGACGGGTTATCCGTGTACAAGCTGATCTGTTCACTCATCATATTGTGTCTGTGATTTTGTATCTGTACCATACCCACTAATTTCTCTTTTTCCTTTTTTGTTGGTTCAGGCTAAGTGCGCCGAGGGGGAGGCTAGTCACCTGGGTGAAACACCTTTTTGCTGTGAGTTTGGAGCACCAGGGTTGGAGCACCTCTTCCTATTTTTGTTTGCTGTGCACACATAAGGGGTTGAGAACACTATTTCTTACAGCTAGTTTGCCACCCCCGAGGTAAGCTTTAGGCTTAGTTTTTATTCTTTTGTTTAGGAATTGTCTTTGTTTGTTTGTTTTGTGGGAATGGTACAGTATTTGTGATGTCTGTTTGTTTGATTTGATCCAGTATTTGAATCAGGCATGTCTAGAGGGATGGTCTTTTAACACTGTGCTATTTTAAGTACTGTTACAATAAACTTGCCAGTGATTTATACCTTGACTAAATGATGCCAGTGGGATATTTTTTTCCTGTCCAATAAAATTATTAATTTGTTTATTGGATGACGCGACTCCCCTAAAACCCGGGACCACCTCGAGGAGCGTGCCAGAGACCAGACAGACAAAAGAATAAGGGTTAACAAGGTTTTATTTATTAAAATTCAATAAAAAGCCTCAATGGGGCCTCTGAGTCCACCCCACCGATGCGGGGGCCGTTCCACTGAACGAAGGGGGAAGGGGGGGAACGTCGGTCAACTGTCCAACACACAGGTAGTATTCCCGGTGGGTCGTTCGCCTTTAGGCGCAGAACAGAACAGGATCTCGAGGTCGAGGCGGGCTTCCTTTGGACGGCAGGTGAGTTTGCGGGTAGGATACTTTTTAGGACATTTGGGGCAGAGCCGAGTCTTTTGATCGGAAGAGGCCTTCCCTTGACTGAACAGATGAGCCTCCTTCTGTAGGGCAGACCAGAGTAGGCTCCAGAGGTGTCCCCCGTTCGAACGGACGTCGCATGAAGGGGGCCGTTGGCGGAGGAAATGCTGACTGGAGTATGTTCCGATCAAGCCAGCAGAGGTAGGTTCACTGAGTGTCTCACTTTAGGCAGACATCACATGGGAGGCCGTTGGTGGCGGAATGCTGGCTGGAGTTTGCTTCAATCAAGCCAACAGAGGTAGGTTCACTGGGTGTCTCACTTTAGGCAGACATCACATGGGAGGCCGTTGGTGGCGGAATGCTGGCTGGAGTTTGCTTCACTTTAGGCAGACATCACATGGGAGGCCATTGGTGACAGAATGCTGCGTTGATCGATCCCTCCACTGTCGTACTGAATCAGTTATCTGCAGGTATTGTGTGAGTTAGACTGCTTTCCTACTGAAGCGTAGATGAACGCTCTCTTGACACTTGATCAACCTCAGAAGTAAAAACAACAGTTCAACGGTTGCTTGATTCACACACACTCGCTCAGATGATTATCACTCGTGATCAGTATACTTCACAACTTCCTATCCAGCTTAGTGCAGGTGCATACGTTCAATGAAATCCGATACTCATGCTACTTATCTCTGTTCCGTTGTGGATGGCCTCTCGTCCGCACTCAAACTCTGGGTCTCGTTTCACTTCCAGCCTGTAGCTCCTTTCAACGCATCCATACAAAATGCCACTTCACTCTCAGCACAGCCGTTGCCCTTGCACCCCCTCCGGAAACCTCCGCGAACCAACGCACCCAAACAAAGAATGACTTCTCTCAGAGAAGGAAGAACGCCCAACTGTCTCTCCACTTCCCTTTTTATACTCTTTGTCCAACGCGGTTTCATTGTAGATCCCCGCGTCAGCACCCACACCTGATCATCATCCGCCATCAGCCACCATCTTTGTAAAGGCACGTAATACCGGAACCGGCCTGGTGTCCCATGGACATCGTTCCGGGGGGGAACCAACTTTCCTCAGGACTTAGTTCCGCCTCACTTTGTCACCTTGTGACAACTGCACCACCGAACCTGTGTTCCTTCTATATTTCCTTGGGTGCAATTCCCAAAGTGGTGTATTCAGTGCTATCTGGATTGGGTGATATCAAACACCACTGTTGGCCCGTTACACACACATGTCAGGATGATGAAACTTAGTGTATTTACTATATACATTATTTAGAGAAAAAATTTAAAGTTTTTTTGGAAGATATTGCTGAACATTTATTTAACCATAGCAAAAGTAAATTTCTTACTTAAAGGATTTGCTTCACGCGGCTCCGGGGTGTTAATTAAGGCCTTTTGAAGCGATTCAATGCGTTTGTGTAAGAAAAATATCCATATTTAAAACTTTATAAAGTAAAGTATTGGCCGACCGCCTTCCGTGTTCAATTTATGGAAAAAGTGTTGAAAGGCCTCTGCCGATCGAAAGACTAGGTACGCTCCTCATGACGTCACGTACGCATCATGAGTTTCACTTTCAACTTTCAAAACTTTTCCATGGAAGGTGACCGGCTGGAACTTTACTTGATAAAGTTTTACATATGGATATTTGTCTTACACAAATGCATCTATTCGCTTCAGAAGGCCTTTATTAACACCCCAGAGCCGTGTGGAGCACGGTATTCGATGGACAGGTGCACTTTTTATGGACTTCAAAAACAGAGCAACTATTATTGCAGTTATAATGCCTGGACTTTTGTAATATAACTCTGATTGTGTTCGTCTGAAAGAAGAATGTCATATACACCTAGGATGACTTGAGGGTGAGTAAATCATGGGCTAATTTTAATTTTCATTTCATTAAGTTTTCATCTCTGTTTTTTTGTGTTTATTTAAAATAAGACAAATCTGATATTATTTTAATCTTATATCTGTTATTTAACAGTTGATTTAGTTCTTTAATGCTGATCTAACCAGCAGAAGACACAAGCCGCGATTTAAATCCCAGTTGCAGATGGTGTGCGTTGTAACACTGCGTTACAATGAGCCCCTATTTAAAATATGCCATTATATTCCATACTTTTATGAATTCTTTTGAGATACCATGAGAAAAGGGTGAATAAAGACTGAAAGTCAATGTTCAGAAATTATTCATTATTACGTTTTGAACTATGCTGTGTTTAGCGATGTGTTTGTTGTCAAACTCAAAATGTTTTATATTTTTAATGATTACATTTATTTTTAAAGTTAATAATAGTTTTTTATTGACAAAATATTTTAGTTTGTCTTGGATAATTTTTTTTTATTATATCAGGTAACATTTTTAGCTGTCATTTGATCATGTTACAATGTGTCCCTCACATGTTACAATGTAACTATAGTGCATGTTGTCACATTTCACTTCCATTATTTCGAGGTAAATCAAGAAAAAAAAGTATACACTGTATTAATGAAAATAAAAACCACATAATTGTACTAGACGTGTGAAATTAATGTATGAAAAAATAAATACTCTGAACCCCGGATTTACACAAACTTGAGACAAACTTGACAAAAAGTGTTAGGTTGTGCCGTGCTCTCCCCTACATGAATTATTATACTTCAGTCTGATCAATGGGAGATCCTGGCAGTTCTTGAATGAATGCTGTGAGTGAAGTGTCAGAAGGGTGCACTCTCTGTATGTCTTTCTGTTAATGTACAGATGAGCAGAAGAAGATGTAGTTCATATCCCACAGAACAATTAACATGGTCCAAGTATGAACCAAGAAGGACATCAGTGTGGGTGGTCTGTAGACTTGCCATCTCAGGATTCATCCATGTACTTATGGGAAGCTTTTGGGCAGTGATCATAGAGACCGACAGCTCTGCCCCACTTCAGTCATTCATCTGGATCGGTGTATGAATCTTCTCCTGTATTAAGGACACTGAGCTCAACACACTTTAAATATATATGTGCTAAGTGAGTGAAATGCCAGAACCCCTTATTCATGCACCAAGGCTGATGTTTGAGATCAGCCCTGAATGACAGCTTTTCTATTTTAAAGCATAAAGAGAAGCTTTTTCATGACCCCTCAGGGATACAGGCCTATTCTCTTTGCAGTAATAAAACTGTGCTCACTGAGCCATAACCAAACCTTGTCTGAGTCGCATCAAAACATTCTAAATCACAATGGATGACTGAGTTAAATTCCTAAACTGACCCTACTCTCCACCCATACACTTACTCAAGCAAATCTCAGACCCTGTTGAGCTGTGTCTCGGCCTCATGTAGTATTTATTAGCTTGCCGAACATCCTCCATGTGTTAAGCTATGAGTGTTTATGCTGAAAAAATAGATTCATTATACCAATATGCAGCTGAGCCAATATATGGCCACAAACAGGGGCGTCTGCAGGATCCTGGTCCATGATACACCAAAAGCTTGTCTTGTTGATTAAAGTGATGGTTGTCTGCATTTAAATTTGGATGTGGATGTATTTCAAATTAGTTTCTATGCTGTCAAGCTGTTGACTTATATTTGACCAAAATGTGATTTTATAGATGGTTTATAATCTTTATTGGTGCATAAATGGACCAAGATGAACCCTGTTTTGTTTCCACGCATTTGGATATAATTTTATTAATTTAACTTGTCAACAGCCGCTGTCACAGTTGCTAGACGACAAGAACAATCCTCCGTAGGCTAGACTGTCCCATTTAAAAACGCTCTGTTCAACCTTTGCGCACTTTGAAGGCATAGCCTTTGAAATCCATGTCCTTCGAAGGATGCAGTCTCTGAACTGGGACACAGCTATTGTCTCTGATGTTGGTTGGACAAAGTGACTTTTTTGGTCACACCACATTACTTTTATTTGGCGTAGAAAGATTTTTCCAAAATGATTAGACAAAATCCAATAATTTTACTCATTCCAGAAGCCGTTTCACTTGGATATACATTACAATAGGGAAGAAAAGACTACAGTCTTGCAACTTCAGTTTCATACCGACTTTGATAACTTAACCCTTGTGCAACCTTATGGACATTTTTGTCCATTTCAGTTTTGTTTTTTGTTAAAAGTGTGCCTTTGTTAATGCCAACTACATTAATTTTAGCTCAGGTGTTTATTTTTATTGGAATTTAAATATTTTATCCTCATTTCCTCCAAAAAAATCAATTTTACCCTCCATACAAAAAATACTCACACTCAGCACCTTGTGGACAAAAATGTCCACATTGAAACCCATTAAAACTGGAATTTTTTAACCCAGGGCCATTTGACTATAAAATGATACAATTTTTGCAAATAGGCATTTATTCTATTGACAAGGCTTCAAATTGTAAATTTTTTACAATTTTTATTAGATTGTGCCATATTTTCAAATTTGGCATATAAAAGAAATACTTGCTTTATTTGTATTTTCTACTTATACATATTATAGTCTATTATAGAGTCAATTGGAAAAATAATGCAGCTATAATTGTGTGGGTATATTGGTAAGGATGTCAGAGGGTAGTTTGCATGTGTTTACTGAAAATGTGTTGTGTGTAATTAGTTTGAAAGAAATTATATTGTACTGGCAATCAAAAATCCCACTCCATGTATGTGTCACACCCACGTCAGGGTCATAGGGCCATGTGAAAACTATGAAAAAGGTCAAAGAAGGTTAATGAGCTTTGAGGTTTTTCTTTTTCACCCAAACACGCATCTTAACCCTTGATTGCACGTTTTCAATTGTTATTGTTTTTGTACGGAGATAAAAGGTGAGCTTGAATTTGAAGTAGAAGTTCAGAAGCCCCTAAACACATTGTTTTAGTTTTCACCACAACACAATGCTGATTGTTTAGTCTGGTAGGTTTTATACAAAGTTTGAGTTCACACAGGTTTTCTCACTTACAAACCTACAAATATGTGGTGCTTGGGGGGTTGATCATTTCATCGTTTGCAAGATGAAGAGAAGGTACTCAGCAGGAAGCTCTGAAGCTAGTGTTGCCCACTGAAGCTGAGGATGAAGAGTTGAGTTCAGAGGATGAGGAGTTGAGTTCAGAGGATGAGGAGTTGAGGATGAGGAGTTGAGTTCAGAGGATGAGGAGTTGAGTTCACAGGATGAGGAGTTGAGTTCAGAGGATGAGGAGTTGAGTTCAGAGGATGAGGAGTTGAGGATGAGGAGTTGAGTTCAGAGGATGAGGAGTTGAGCTCACAGGATGAGGAGTTGAGTTCAGAGGATGAAGAGTTGAGTTCAGAGGATGAGGAGTTGAGTTCAGAGGATGAGGAGTTGAGGATGAGGAGTTGAGTTCAGAGGATGAGGAGTTGAGTTCAGAGGATGAAGAGTTGAGTTCAGAGGATGAGGAGTTGAGTTCAGAGGATGAGGAGTTGACTTCAGAGGATGAGGAGTTGAGCTCAGAGGATGAGGAGTTGAGTTCAGAGGATGAGGAGTTGAGTTCAGGGGATGAGGAGTTGAGTTCAGAGGATGAGGAGTTGAGTTCAGAGGATGAGGAGTTGAGTTCAGAGGATGAGGAGTTGAGTTCAGAGGATGAGGAGTTGAGTTCAGAGGATGAGGAGTTGAGTTCAGGGGATGAGGAGTTGAGTTCAGAGGATGAGGAGTTGAGTTCAGAGGATGAGGAGTTGAGTTCAGAGGATGAGGAGTTGAGCTCAGAGGATGAGGAGTTGAGTTCAGAGGATGAGGAGTTGAGTTCAGGGGATGAGGAGTTGACTTCAGAGGATGAGGAGTTGAGCTCAGAGGATGAGGAGTTGAGTTCAGAGGATGAGGAGTTGAGTTCAGGGGATGAGGAGTTGAGTTCAGAGGATGAGGAGTTGAGTTCAGAGGATGAGGAGTTGAGTTCAGAGGATGAGGAGTTGAGTTCAGGGGATGAGGAGTTGAGTTCAGAGGATGAGGAGTTGAGTTCAGGGGATGAGGATTTGAGTTCAGGGGATGAGGAGTTGAGTTCAGAGGATGAAGAGTTGAGTTCAGAGGATGAGGAGAGTTGAGTTCAGAGGATGAGGAGTTGAGTTCAGAGGATGAGGAGTTGAGTTCAGAGGATGAGGAGTTGAGTTCAGAGGATGCGGAGTTGAGTTCAGAGGATGAAGAGTTGAGTTCAGAGGATGAGGAGTTGAGTTCAGAGGATGAGGAGTTGAGTTCAGAGGATGAGGAGTTGAGTTCAGAGGATGAGGAGTTGAGTTCAGAGGATGAGGAGTTGAGTTCAGAGGATGAGGAGTTGAGTTCAGAGGATGACGTTGCGTTTGAGCTGGAGTCTGACCCCTCTGATAGCTCTTGTTCTTGGGTTTTGAACAACAAATCTTGATTTTGTTCAAAGTGATCTTGTATTTGTTTTATTTCTGGAGCAAAGATGGCTACTATTCTATTATTATATTTATTATCTTATTTATTATATTTTTATTGAAAAGAACAGCGGCATTATGTAAAGAAATAATAATTTTAATTATTTTAAAGCATTACAATTTTGAAAATGAATGAATGTTTGGTAATTATGAATAGAAGAGTTGCTGATAAAAAACAGTCAGTGAAAGTGGAAAGAAATATTAATATATTTTTTAATATATATTAAAATGCCTCAAAATTAATGTTGTTGTTCTTCACTGACATATCCAAGAATCTACTAATCAAAGAAAAAAAAATTGTTTAGCATTCAGTATATGGAAAATTATTGTAATAATTATTTTTATAGAAAACAACAGTGGCGTTATGTAAAGAAACCAATTTGTAAAGCTTTAAAATTCTGAAAATGAATGAATGTTTGGTAATTATGAATAGAAGAGGTACTGATAAAAAAAAGAGTCAGTAAAAGTGGAAAAAAATATTAATATATAATATTTATATGACAGTTTTTTGGCATGGGCATTTTTGTCCATTATGGACCTAAGTTTTAGTTTTTAGAAATCTGACACTACATAAAAAATATAAATGCCTCAAAATTAATGTTGTTGTTCTTCATTGACCCACCCAAAAATCTAATGAGCAAAGAAAAAAAATTCTGCTTTGCATTTAGTTTATGAAAATAAACTACTATTTTTAATTTTTTCATAAAAAAAAACACCTATGGCATTATGTAAACAAACCAGCATTTAAAGGGTTAAAGTTCTTAAAATTAATGAATGTTTGGTATCTATGGATAGAACAGATTCTGGTTAAAAAAATGACATCAGTGAAAGTGGAAATTTTTTTTAATAAATCATATTTCTATGACAGTTTTTGGAAATGGACATTTTTGTCCATTATGGACCTAAGTGTTAGTTTTTAAAAAAATCTGACACTACATAAAAAATATAAATGCCTCAAAATTAATGTTGTTGTTCTTCATTGACCCACCCAAAAATCTAATGAGCAAAGAAAAAAAATTCTGCTTTGCATTTAGTTTATGAAAATAAACTACTATTTTTAATTTTTTCATAAAAAAAACACCTATGGCATTATGTAAACAAACCAGCATTTAAAGGGTTAAAGTTCTTAAAATTAATGAATGTTTGGTATCTATGGATAGAACAGATTCTGGTTAAAAAAATGACATCAGTGAAAGTGGAAATTTTTTTTAATAAATCATATTTCTATGACAGTTTTTGGAAATGGACATTTTTGTCCATTATGGACCTAAGTGTTAGTTTTTAAAAAAATCTGACACTACATAAAAAATATAAATGCCTCAAAATTAATGTTGTTGTTCTTCATTGACCCACCCAAGAATCTAATAAGCAAAGAAAAAAAATTCTTCTTAGCTTTTAGTTTATGAAAATAAACTACTATTTTTAATTTTTTCATAAAAAAACACCTATGGCATTATGTAAACAAACCAGCAATTAAAGGGTTAAAGTTCTTAAAATGAATGAATGTTTGGTATCTATGGATAGAACAGATGCTGGTTAAAAAAATGACATCAGTGAAAGTGGAATTTTTTTTTAATAAATCATATTTCTATGACAGTTTTTGGAAATGGACATTTTTGTCCATTTTGCGTCTATGCGTAACTTTTTTTTTTGAATGCACAAGGGTTAAGTTTTATTATTATTATTAATTTTGCCTATTAACACTTTCTGTAATTTGTTCAAGCATCTGTCAGTGATATGGAATGCTTCGTTTGGCTGATCATCAGCACCTCCATCTTAGAAAGGTCAACATTTGGGGTTGAATTCATAATCATTAGTCAACCAACAGTCATTACATTAACAAAAATGGTGCAAAAGGTTTTGTTAGATCACATATCATGGGCACTGCATGAATGTCTACATGAGTAAGTGGTGTCTCTGATAATGATAATGAATTGGCATGCCTATAATGTCAGCGTGTGCATATGCTCGGGTGCCAACTAAATGACTCCTGTGGAACCACTGTTGACATATTGTACAGTGCCTGTGCATCAACCGGGAGCCATCAGTAGGAAAAGATAATAGGCCACTTATGTGGGCAAACAACTGTTCAGCATTTGAGATAAATAGGTTAGTGGCTACTCAATGGGGTGAGCTTGATATAGGCAGATCGTAGGTAGTGACTAAATGTACTAAACACTCCCACACTGCCTTGAGGCAACAATTAAGTTACAGTTTATAAACACAACATTCAAACGTGGCCCCTCATTGGAGGCGGAACACAGCCAGAACAGCAAGATCTCTCCCCTGATGTGATATCAGTTACACACACAGCCCATCTGACGCAATAGAATACCAGCGGAGATGAGTGATGAGCTATTTTGCTAATTGTTTCTCATGCATAAATAAAAAACTTTGTGTATATGAAAAAAAAACTGTTATGCTAATAGATGACTGGCTGTAATTTGTGAGCGAGTTTAGCCATTTTCAGTCTAGCTCACTAATAAACAATAATTATGTGTCTGTCATGGACTGGCTGAGGATGAAGATGAAGTGAGAGTGTTAACTTAAACAAAAACAAATGAGTATAATACAACACAAAGATAATCTAAACAAGTGAAGCCAACGTAACAGTGTGCATGAAACACAAACAACTCCAGACCAAGATTATCCAAACAGAGGGCATTATATACTGAGGAAACTAATGGGAAACAGGTGTGTGAGAATCAATGAAACGTTGAATAATGACAAGAAACGTAAACAGAAAGTTAACCTAGTAAATGATGATAAACACAACTAAAGGTGCAGTCACACTGCACTTTTCGTTCCATTGACTTCCAATCAAACAAATGCTGATGCGTCAGACTGAAAACGCAAATGCATGCGAAAAGTTTCACATTTTGTTGCGTTCCACACTTCAAGTTTGGTGAACTGCGAATTCGCATCACGTGAAGATGAGTGACCAGTAGAAGATCAATATGTCACAGCGTGACCTCTTGTCTGAATTAAAATAATTATATTTGTGCAGTGAAGTCGAGTAAATTGTACTTTTTGTTACATGTTGAATTCATGTTTTTTAAAAAGACACTTCAGAGCGTGACATCATATCACGACTGCAGTGTCTTAAAAATTTTTTTCATGTCTAGTCTACAGGGAGTGCAGAATTATTAGGCAAATGAGTATTTTGACCACATCATCCTCGTTATGCATGTTGTCTTACTCCAAGCTGTATAGGCTGGAAAGCCTACTACCAATTAAGCATATTAGGTGATGTGCATCTCTGTAATGAGAAGGGGTGTGGTCTAATGACATCAACACCCTATATCAGGTGTGCATAATTATTAGGCAACTTCCTTTCCTTTGGCAAAATGGGTCAAAAGAAGGACTTGACAGGCTCAGAAAAGTCAAAAATAGTGAGATATATTGCAGAGGGATGCAGCAGTCTTAAAATAGCCAAGCTTCTGAAGCGTGATCATCGAACAATCAAGCGTTTCATTCAAAATAGTCAACAGGGTCGCAAGAAGCGTGTGGAAAAACCAAGGCGCAAAATAACTGCCCGTGAACTGAGAAAAGTCAAGCGTGCAGCTGCCAAGATGCCACTTGCCACCAGTTTGGCCATATTTCAGAGCTGCAACATCACTGGAGTGCCCAAAAGCACAAGGTGTGCAATACTCAGAGACATGGCCAAGGTAAGAAAGGCAGAAAGTCGACCACCACTGAACAAGACACACAAGCTGAAACGTCAAGACTGGGCCAAGAAATATTTCAAGACTGATTTTTCTAAGGTTTTATGGACTGATGAAATGAGAGTGAGTCTTGATGGGCCAGATGGATGGGCCCGTGGCTGGATTGGTAAAGGGCAGAGAGCTCCAGTCCGACTCAGACGCCAGCAAGGTGGAGGTGGAGTACTGGTTTGGGCTGGTATCATCAAAGATGAGCTTGTGGGGCCTTTTCGGGTTGAGGATGGAGTCAAGCTCAACTCCCAGTCCTACTGCCAGTTTCTGGAAGACACCTTCTTCAAGCAGTGGTACAGGAAGAAGTCTGCATCCTTCAAGAAAAACATGATTTTCATGCAGGACAATGCTCCATCACACGCGTCCAAGTACTCCACAGCGTGGCTGGCAAGAAAGGGTATAAAAGAAGAAAATCTAATGATATGGCCTCCTTGTTCACCTGATCTGAACCCCATTGAGAACCTGTGGTCCATCATCAAATGTGCGATTTACAAGGAGGGAAAACAGTACACCTCTCTGAACAGTGTCTGGGAGGCTGTGGTTGCTGCTGCACGCAATGTTGATGGTGAACAGATCAAAACACTGACAGAATCCATGGATGGCAGGCTTTTGAGTGTCCTTGCAAAGAAAGGTGGCTATATTGGTCACTGATTTGTTTTTGTTTGGTTTTTGAATGTCAGAAATGTATATTTGTGAATGTTGAGATGTTATATTGGTTTCACTGGTAAAAATAAATAATTGAAATGGGTATAAATTTGTTTTTTGTTAAGTTGCCTAATAATTATGCACAGTAATAGTCACCTGCACACACAGATATCCCCCTAAAATAGCTAAAACTAAAAACCACTTCCAAAAATATTCAGCTTTGATATTAATGAGTTTTTTGTGTTCATTGACAACATGGTTGTTGTTTAATTATTAATGTTGTAAAATTAATCCTCAAAAATACAACTTGCCTAATAATTCTGCACTCCCTGTAGTGTGACTGCAGCTTAAGAGTAATAAGTCCATAGTATGAGGGTGAGAGTCTTGACCAGCAGAAGAAGAGACCACCAGGGTGTACAAAACCAAAGCTGAACAGAAGGAACAGGAGGCCTAGGCAGAGCCGTGGTGGTAAGCGGTAGAGGTGAAGCCAGAGTGCCAGACAACTGAGATGGAGCCAGTGTGCATGAAGAGTGAGGGAAGGAGGAGCTGGAAGGAGGAGCAGAGGTGCAGCCGAAGGCCCGGAAGTCAATGGCAGGGGTAGAGGTATGTGACAACTGACCATGGTGGAGCTGGAGGGATGAGAGTTCCTGGTGAAGCAGGAAGGATGACAATTCCACGTGGAGCAGAGGGAGTGGGAATCCAAGGCGAAGCCGACTGGTCAATGGGCCTAGGTGGAATTATGGCTCGGAGGTCCAAGGTAGAGCCAGGGAATCATCAAACCATAGCGGAGCTGTAGACCGGGAGGCTCGAGGCATTACAGCATTATTTGGCATGAGTCAATGGAGGAGGAGGAGGATTTTTTAATAAAAAATATTACAATGCCTAGAAATCTACAGATAGAAGTCAACAAGACAATTGCAATTGCAACCGAAGCGAACTGTTTTTGTGTTGAGACAAAACAACTTAGCGGAGGAAGGAATTTTTGCGAGCGTAGGGTTTTTTGCAATTTTTTTGTAACATTGCAATTATTGTTCTTAATTTAAGCCAGACATTATGCACATCAGAAGCAGATCCTTGAATGCTTTCCAAATCCTGCCTGCACTGAAAGACACAAACTCTAGATTTGTTATGGCACCTTGCACCCACAAGACTCCTTCCCCCTTACTTTCCTTAACTTGTATTCTTAATAAACATTCATCAGAGTAACTTCCACCTTCAAAATTTTGTTTGTGCCTCATCCTTCAGCACACTTCTACAAAGACTTATTCCCTCGCAAGCTCTGCAGGCAGCATAAGTTAGTGTATGCTGATAAGGAAACATTCGCTGCTGACTGTGAGCTCTTGAGCATTAATGAAGGACGTTACCACTGTGATAAATAGCTTTGGTTTGACGTATTAATATGCTTGAGAGCTTAATGGCTTCTGAACAAAACTGTTGAAAGAAACAAACACAGTCTGCTTAATTTTGTAAGAGTCTTTTTATGTATAGATATACAATCTCTTTGATTTGATATTGTTTTTACTCTCATGTTGTTCCAAACCTGCATTAAACTTCTTAACTTTGCCGCATGCTTAACTTCGATGGAACATTTTTGTGAGTTTTGTGAGATGTGCAGTTGAATATGAAAGTCATTATTTCCCCTCCTTCACAACTCCCAAATGTAATCCACCTGTTCAGATGCAACACAATTAATAAAGCAATGATGCACCTTTCTGACATGTGTGAGAAATAATTTCAAAGTTTCAAAGTTTCACACAACTAAATTAATGAATTCTCCAAGTCTTTCCAAATTAAATCAAGTAAAGCTGATTTCTTTTATCAATATGTCTAGAAAAATGATGTCAGAAACAGTAAGAGACAAATTAAAAATTACTAGCAATGAAGGAAAACGAATGAATCTTGGCATTTGCATCACATAACCAGCTCTATATGTGTGGCTTTTCTGACATAATAAACTTCACTGTAAAAAAATGGCCAAATTTTGACAGTAACATGCTGTCTTCCATTAAAACAGTAATATACCGTAGAAAACAGTGCATTCTAGGTAATATTTATTTTCGAAAAATAGCCAACAGGAATATACTGTGAATTAACAGCACTCGAAGTCGACACTCAGTGGCTGTGCTCCAAATCACACCCTATACACATACCCTCATTCACTATTCCCTACACTAGTTAACTGATATAGACCACTTGACAGAGTGAGAAGAAGTGAGAGAATTCAGACACTGATGAATACCTGCTGTTGTCACTGAAGGAAAGAGAAACATGAACAGAAAAAAGTTGATTTCATCAACTGAAGATAAAAGAAGACATTAAATCTCAGCAGAGATTTCAGCAGAGGAGGATTAAACAACTCCACAAACAGCATTACGGTAACATACTGTAAAAAAAAAAAAAGGAGAGCTGTAAATTAACAGTAGAGGGCTGTAAATTAAAGGTCCCATGGCATGATTTTTTTTTATTTTTTTTTATTTATAAGTTCCCCTAGCCTGTATATGGTCCCCAAGTGGCTAGAAATTTTGATTGGTGTAAACCAAGTTCTGGGTGCCTGCTCTGCCATTTGAGAAAATGAGAGCTCAGACGAGCCGATCTGGAATCTTCCCTGTATGTCGTCATACGGGGAAAGGTTACCTCCCCTTTCTCTGCTTTGCCCGCCCAGAGAATTTGGTTTGATTATTTTACTCGCAATGTCAGCACAGGCTTTTACGATATGGATTCGACAGCACCACCACAAACAGTGAGTAACAGTGTTCAATAATGTCTGATCTGTGATCAGTGATTTCTGATGTGTAGCTAAATATTCAAGTTCACACAGACTTTATTTCTAAATCATGTGTGTATCCATGAATCAAGCCAGTGACTAAATTATCAACTTCACATTGTTTCTCTTAGTAGCATGAAACAAATCTGTTATTTAAATTGTGATTAGATGCTAGATTAGCAATCAAAGAACACTCTCTTTATAATGTTCGGAGCTTTATAATGAGTGTATCTGCACACTTGCTCAAACTGCCATTATAATTAATGATGCTTTTATGCTGCACAACGAGGCTCTTAGTGAATTTATATCGATGTTGTGTTTGCTGTTAGTTATGGTGAAAGCATTTAATGAGAGAAATAGCATTGCAATGATGAGATGACTGCATTCACACGATCAACAGACTGCATGTGTACTCAATGCTCATCACTGCAGTCTTTCATGTGATGGGAAAAGATAAAAAAAAAATAATGCTCGACAGCTGTAATGGTAAAAAAAAACGTAGTAAACTTTCTCCAGCTCTCCGTCTTTCTGGTCTACAAGTGCCCAGTCCGTCTCTCTCTCTGGCAGTGCGTGCAGACCTTGCAAAACCAAGTCCCCTCCGCCACAAGATCTAATATTCATTTCAAATGCAAAGATGTCAGCCAATCACAACAGTGGGCGTTTTCACTGAAGTCTCACAGCAGACACGCCCCTTGAAACAGAGCATTCAAGCCAGAGGGCTAATATCAGAATAGAAAAAATGCCTTTTATTTCTAAATTATGACATTTTATGATGTAAAAATCATACTAACAATATAAGTACACCTCAGGAAACTTTATAAAATAACAAAAAATTCCACGCCATGAGACCTTTAACAGTACATTGCTGGCAACCACAGCTGCCAGTAGATTACTGTTATTTTACAGCATAATTTTTTACAGTGTAACCTGGTACAGCATTGCACTTGTGAGTCCTGTGAAACACGATTTCATGATAAAAGAGCTCAAAAACTTGTAGAAACAATCTAAAATGGCATGGTTGCATTTTTATTTCACATTCTCTTTAGTTTACACTATCAGTTAGGTTTAGTTTATAGAGTTTACTGTAGGTAGTATGGTATTTTCAGAAGCCACTCACCAGACATTTTATTTACGAACTGCCATGATACGTTCAACAACCAATGTAATAAAACATTGCCAGATTCACATTCATCAGTTTCGGATAAAACTGCCCTTACAAAAAAGACGTTTATTCAAGTGTTCTATTAGTATACTTTTAAACTAAAAATAAGAAAGTATACTTTCAGTCTACTTTTTTATGTACTTCTCAGAAATATAGTTAAAATTGCACTTAAGTCTAAGTATATTTGGTCTATACAAGTACTCAGTCTTTTGATTATTTAAAAGTATAATTAAGTATTCCAAGTATACTTGGCTTGTAGTTATGTATACTATTTTTATTGAGTAGCCTATTAAACACATAGTTTTATGTATACTGTCCAGTGGTCTAGAGAACTCCAATAAAAAAATTGGATTGTATCCTCTACTGATCTCTTATCTTTTTCAATATAAATAAATAAATAAATAATGCTCAATATCACATCCTGTGCTGATCACTGCAGACACTTAGGCTGTGTCTCCTGTCCCTGTTAGCGGTGGGCCAGATGAAAACTTTACCCATCCACATTACCCTCTCCCTCTGGAGCTCTACCGGTAGATTCATTAACACATTAACACAGAGTCTGATTTAAATGGAGCTGCTCTCATGGGGTAAAATCTATTAGAGCAGACAACCTCTGTCACACCTCTTCAGCATCTCATCTGGCTCTCATGACTCCTGACAGCTCACGGAAAAAGAAAAGTGGCTTCCCGTAATCTAGCAACACTTTAACTCAGCAAGTCTGTGCGGTATGCATACACTTATGCAAAGGAGCAGCGTTGACAGGCCTTTTCAGAAAACCTGGGACCACCAGCCTAAAGCCCCAATCGCAGCTTCACTTCATTTCACTCTGGCAAAACAAATTCTTCTTTGGAACAGTCGGCCTCTGTGTGACTGGATGACAGTAGTAAATGTATTGAGTGTTCAAATTATCCCAGAGGTTCCAGGCACCGTTGGGGGGGAAGTAAGTTTTGTGGCAAGCTTCCTAGGTCTCAAAAGAAATCAATGATGTTGATGTCCACCTTGTGGTGGGGACATGAAGAAAATTATTTATTTACAATGTTCCAGGGAAAATAAGCATCATGCACAAAACAAGCAATTTCCTGTCCTGATGAGAACTCAAAAAATGAAGCACTGTTCACATACTCTGGTCTGGAATATTATGACAGGAGTGATACAAACAGTGAAACTGCCTAGTACTGTCATTCTGGGCCCTATCATACACCCGGGGCAATGCGGCGCCAGGTGCAACACAAATGTTTTTTTGCTAGTTTCAGCCTGAAGCAGTTATCATTTTCACGTCCTGCACTATGTTGTTTAAATAGCAAATGCCTATTTGTGCGCCCATGGCCGTGCTGGTCTGAAGATGAGGTGTGTTCAGGCGTATTGTTAGCGCATTGCTTTTTTTGAGGAACTGAAAAAGACTGCACCATTGACCATCAAAAAACTGGTATAAAGTCAATGCCGCAATATGCCTCCAAGTGAGCTTCCATAACAGCAGCAGCACACAAACATTTTTAAATATGAAAAATTAAAGGATTAAAATGTAAAGGATTAGTACAGAAATATGTAACACACTTGAAAGAGATGACAAGCGTGTGATTTGGTTGGGTTTGTTTATTCAGTGAGCACCATTTGCTACAGCTCCATGCCACACAGTACAATACCATACTATACTGATCATCTCATAAAACCTTGCGTGAACAACAAACTAACTCTTCTTCTTCTCTTTTAGGTCTACCCTGGGGTTCCGCACCTGGCTACCACCACCCATTGGACACCCATCACATGCATGTACTGAATAATTAACCAGCAATTATTAATAACAGAACGAAAATTATATAAACATAATCAAGATTAGGTGGGTCTAGCTTTCAATTGACACATATTTTAATCTATATTTATATATATTCTATATTTTCCCCACAAATATAAAAAATTCTAAATGTCAAAATGGATGGTCATTGCATCTATTAGCCTACCTATTTGCTGTAATGATGAGCAAGCAGGTGTCATTGGATGAGCAGATCCATTTCTTCGCTAGAGAAGCGTTCAGTTTTTCCTCTTGCAAATTCCGCCATGTAAATAGCGAATCCGCCATGGCGCGAGCACAACTGGTTTTGACAACACACCCATGACTTATTAAGAGACTAGGTACAACCCTTTTGGACCATGCGCATGGTGCGCCGACCATTTTTCCTGTCATTAAACTAGCAAAAGTGGATTCGGACACACCTGAAGTGCACTTGCGCCATGCGCTCAGACGGTTAAATTAGGGCCCATTAACTATCAGTATCAAAACGCCACTTGGCCAATCAAAATAGAGTTTTGATCATTGTTATGATGAGGAGTTGGTGTTGCACTTTCTAAATCAGTAGTTGACATTTTACTTACAATCTAATATTTTGGTTAAAAAAATACACGCTTGGATAAAATGTATAGTGCAGAGATGCTGAAACTGGTCAAAATGTCTGTACACAGGCTTAAACTAGTAGACTAGTTAACTGGCCTCCCTTGTCCAAGTGGTTTAGGCTGGTCGGGTTTACTGGTTTTAGAAAGGTTTTGAACTAGAACAGCTAAGATCAGAAAACCACCATTGGCTGGTTTAAGCTGTGCATTTCAGCAGGCTCCCATGTGCTATAACATCCAAATAAATAAGGCATTAACTTACTTCATGATTGTTAATCTCTTTCTATTATGTAGGAGTCCTACTGCGGGACTGAATTAATGAACACCAATATAGTTCCACATGAACATTATAAACTTAATTAATAGTAGGAGGTAAAACTCTCCCACAAACTCACATGCTAGAAAATCTTATTTACTTCCCGGTGGGGTCCTGATGAGCTACGTTTTTAAGGAAGAGATTGCCAAATTAGATTTGCATGACTTTATTCTACATCCCTTAATCCTACCCAATATGTAAACTTAAACGCTACAAAAACTACCTTTTAAGCAATAAGGTACAAGAGGCTGTGCTATATCATGAATAAATCCCGGCTGATGCAAAGCAGAGTGCCTTGCAACCCCTTATTGACTTATATAATTACTTCACGATACAGCACTAGCCTTGAGTACCTTATTGCTTTTATAAAATGGTTACCACACAATACAAATATTAAAGCCAGAAAATGCGTATAAATGCAACTTTCATGATGTAAAATCACTAAAAGCCTTCCTTCCGCTGGACAAAATAGTCCCTGACCATGAACAGCAAAATAAGTTATATTATTACACCATTAGATGGCGGCGAAGATTGTCTTGACGGAAAATACGCTAATGACAAATGCTTTGACTGCTGTATAAACGCGCTCACTCGCTGTCTCTCTCTCACACAATACTCTACATAATACAGTAAACTTCTATAAACAATATCAATGACAACAGACAAATATTTACGTTGCTAAGAGTGCTCGCTAAGGGTGTTGTGTATACACAGAGCTGTTGAGTGAAGCGGTCATAGCTGTGTTTTATTGTGAATAAAACACTATTGACCAATCAGAATCAGGGACTGGAACCAACCGTTTTATAATAACTATTAATAAGCAGTAAATTAGGAGTTATTGAGGCAAAAGTCGTAGTTAATAGTGAATGTGTTCCCCATACTAAAATGTTACCTGATATTCTAAATCAGTAAATACTGTTGACCTTTTGTGTGACGCACTGTACTCCATTTAGAACAATTTAACACAGCATGTTGCTAAATTCTCCCCGCAACCATTCATAGGACAAGCGGTTTGGAATACAGGTGGACTATTGAAAAATGTAAAAAAAGGTGGATAAAGACAAAAGTAAAAGGAATGACGTGTACACTATTCCTTCCCTTCCTTGTTTTATTTTGTAGTTGTGAAATTTCTGAGTTAAAATTGTTTAAAAGAGATGGTAAGTAACAGAATTAACAGACATTTAGGAATACTGAAATACAACAGTATTTTATTGTAAAGCACACTCAAATAATCTTTGTTTTATTTAGAATAAAAAAAAATATTTGTCCTTTTTTTTTTTTTACAGCGTATATAAACTTTTCCCTAAATCTACCTAAGGACATGTCAACTACCAAAATGCTTTAGAAAAACTTATGTTGTCATGTACCTATTATATGTTCTCAAATCAAAATTGGTGCATTCGCAGAAAGTTGGGCTACTTTAGTTTTTATAAATGTCAAATGTTTGATTTGTCAAATATAATGGCACTTATGAAAGTAAGGTCATGGTTCAAAACTGAGTGAAGGGCATGTGAATGTGTTTGATTTGAACACAATTGCATAAGACACAGTAGCTATGTTTCTATGTTTTTATGAACATTTCAGCTGGATCGAAACCCCAAGAGGAGCATAAATTCTAAAAATGTGCAAACAAAACATATGCGCTCAATTGAGGAGGATATTTTTTTTTTATTATCTGATAAGAAGACATGAGCATAAACTATGATGGAAACACATTTACCAAATAAATCCCTTGATGCGCAACACAAAACTTGTGATTCTATGTGACTTTGCCTCAACAGTGGATGTGATTGGATTACTGAACTAACCAGTGAACCAATCGCATCACAGCATCTCAAATGTTAGTTTGATCTGTCTGTCTTTAGATTGATTTGGTATAATGACCTCCCAGAAGCATCACAAACACCAGGATCCGAACACAAGATAACATTATTTTTCACACTTCACACTGCACTGCAGCAACTTCAATTTTTATTGCAGATATTTTGCAGCAATTTTCCAGGAAGTGATTATTTTGTTCTCTTGAATATATGGTATAATAACGCTGCAAATCTTTTATTTGCAAATCTTTGTATGTGATATTCCAATTTGACTTTGAAGTAAGAAAATTAGTTCATTAGTTCAAAATTCACTTCATTAACACCTATGAAGTGAGGTTGGAAAGCATCTACTCAGTCAGATGTTTGTTTTATTTAAAATAATGCACATTTGCTAGAGTTTTGATTGATTGATTGATTGATTGATTGATTGATTGATTGGTTGATTGATTCCTTCCTTCCTTCCTTCCTTCCTTCCTTCCTTCCTTCCTTCCTTCCTTCCTTCCTTCCTTCCTTCCTTCCTTCCTTCCTTCCTTCCTTCCTTCCTTCCTTCCTTCCTTCCTTCCTTCCTTCCTTCCTTCCTCCCTTTGTTCTTAAAGAAAACCCAGTGAAAATATTCTAGTGCTTTAGTGAAAAGAGAAGAGGGGAAACATCACTGAGATGGTCAAGGGAGGAAAAGGAAAGAATTGAACGAATCTTTCAGCAGAAGTCTTTATAATTTGTGGCCATCAGTATGCAGGCTGAGAGACAGACAGCAGATGACTCCATCACACACTCCACTGCCCTTTACAGCGCCACAATCAGCACTGTCATGCGGGTTAGTGTTTGTGAGGGGTTGTCAACCTGCCTCGATGCACATCACTGTCTTTCATCTGCATAAAAAGGACAAGGGCAGCACTTCCTGATAATGGGAATGTGCATACATTTGACTTCTGCCACCCACTGCAGCAGTACGGCATACACATATTAATGGCTTGAACTCTTTGAAAGACCCTAAGATCTGGATCTTTGTAGTGCACAATGTTTCTGTTGAAGATCCCAGCACAATTGTTTGTGTCATACAAGGAATCAAGGTTTGCCCTTACTGGTCAAAGCTGTACCCAGCAATCACATACGTCAATGTGATGTCAGGAAGACGTTGGACTCCAACTAATCCAATGTCAGGCAGACGTCATATTTTGGTTGAAAATGAAAGTCGGTTTGACGTCTAAACCGAAAGTTTGTTTGACGTCAAGCACCAACGTCAGACAGATGTTGAATTTTGATTGGAATAAGCACTGCACTGCAAAAAAGGGTGAAATGCATGGCAGCACATTAAATTTCTGAAGATCTCAGCAGAGGAGAATTAAATAACTCCACAAACAGCATAACCAGCTTCACTCATTACTAACCAGATTGACTTTATTTCTGTCAGACGTCTACAGAACAAGGCGTTTATACTTGACGTGCTCGCCGTTGTCCTATTCTTTGAAACGACAGAGGGCGACTCGGAGTAACTGTTTTATAAACCACCAGGAAAAAACATTGAGAAGAAGTGGGCTAATGTACTCAGGTGATGGATGATATTTATTTTAGTACACTTCACAAAAAACCACACTACAAAAGGATTGTGTAAAACTCAGTAAACCTTGATATTACTTGTGACATGAGAACAAAATATATGCACACATGTATACAACTAAATTAACGATCTCTTAAATATTTCCTAATTTCATTAAACATTTTCATTTAGATTCACCAAGAACTCGTTCATCTTCGGATGCGGAGTCGCGCGTGCTGTTACAAAAAATGCGCTGCACACCGGCAGGCGAAATGGGGTCTTGCGCACCCAACGCGCATGACCGCCCACTCCGCGTTTATTTGTGCCTCGCGCACCCTCGCGCTCTTGTGGACACGTCGAGTATAAACAAGGCTAAACGCCTCGCTAGAGTGGCCAGCCTCGGGAAGCGCCGTTCATTTGCTTTCCACCAGTCAGGAGCTTGTACTACTGCTGTATTTTTCTGTCGAAATGGTCCCACACAGTAAGCTTTCCCATTGCTTCATTTTGCGAGATATATCTGGTTTGTAGTTGCACGTCGACGCGCTCCGTGAGTGAACAAATAACGCTATACGGCATATTTTTCTTAAACATGCATCAAAAAACAAACAAACAAAAAAGCTTTAAAAACATTTCAACAGTTTAACTGTTAGTATTAAGCGGGCAACGTTTTGGTTAACAGTTAAATGGTCAATAGCATCCCTACACTGCTGTGGATGTTGTTTACTTCGTTAATGTGTTTACTGTGATAATGGACTGAGGATGGGAGAAGGATTCGTATTCGGTTTCGGATTTGGCCGAATCTTAACTAGTGGATTCTGTATTCGGCCAAACCCCAAAAATCTGGATTCGGTTCATCAATCAATAATGTGAAATTAATAACATGATATCTAAATAAAGAATAGACTCTAAATATGATCAGTGAATCAAATACTTGATGATTATATCTTTATCTTCATCAAATAGCTGAAAAAAAAACATTTTTATTTATTGCATTTCAGGTTTATTTTTATATTTGTTGTTTATTCCAACCAAAATTCGACGTCTGCCCAACGTTAGAGCTTGACGTCAAATAAACGTTGGATTTAGACATCAACCCGACTTTTATTTTTAACCAAAATCTGACCAACGTTGGAGTCTACATCCTGTGCCTGCTGGGTATCTGCACCATATGGTTCTAAAAAACAACTTTCTTAAATTGATGATGTTTCAAAAGTAGCCATGCAGTGACTGCTGCTTTATGTTGTATAATGATACTATACAGTGACAAATTATGTTTTTCAGTGCTGAAGCAGGTGAATCATACAACAAATGAATGCTCCACAGTATTTGCTAAACTGCACAGATGGAGAAATGTTCTATTGCAGACATTAGCAGAGCCCCAGCCTGGTCCTTTCCATTCTGTTCAATCTAATTATTTTTGCAGACGCTCCATGAACTTCACACTCACCGTCACTGACCAATGTTCCAAAACCAGAGCCAAATGTCAGCGCTCCTCAGCAAACAATGGCTCTGTAATTAATCACCTGTCAAAGGCAAGTCATTTAGCTTCACATTACAACAATGCAAATGTTCCATCAAATCCTTATAAAGTTCACTGGTTGTCTTTCTTTTCATCCCCATGGGTGCCTTGACCTTCTGAGACATGGTGTGGACTATACAGACTTTTCAACTGTAAGTCAGGTTAACTATTCTGGGTGACCAACCATTCTAATACTACTGTGCTTTTTAAATAAAGTGTGTGTCTGTGTGGTCCTGATAAAGCCTACATTGTGAGGGGAAAAAAATGTCCTCATAAGGATAGTAATGCCAGTAATGTTTGACCTTGTGGGGGCATTTTTTTTATCCCCATGAGGAAAACAGAAAAATGTAGAAAGTTCCCTTTCAGTCGGTCACGTTCGATGCGGTTGTTTCCTGTCCTCATTTGACGGCCATGATCTCTCTCACTATAAACATGTGAGATTGCGTTCGTGGGTGATCCATGTTCTCTGAGGAGAACATGGTCACGTTTGTGCATTGTTCGTCTCATCTTTCTTGTAAGGGCTTGAGCGTTCAGCGTGCCGTGTGCCGTCGAGCGCCGGCTGACAGCGGGGGTTGTCATGGCACGCTTTAGATGTGCGGTCGAGACTATGAAAACATCATAAAGTTATCACACAATTCTTCTGGCAGGATCAGCAAATGTAGAAGTAAATTTTCTGTCATCCTTGCAGGACTGTGATGTTAAGTATGCAAAGTAACATTTTAGCAACTGTGTGAAAGTGAATAGCACATAACTCTGGCAAAATAGCGGTATCAACATACATATCTATTGGTACAATATGCATCATATGACTAAACATGCATCATCGCTTTCAAATACCTCCGTCTTCACAGTTCACACTACGACGCGACAGCGTTTTCAAATGCATCCGCTTTGGAGAGCGTTTTCAAAAAGCTAAGTTTTCGTTGACTTAAAACGCTGTTTCAGTGTGGACGGAAGGCCAAAATGGTGAGAAAAAGAAACATTTTCAAACGAAAATGTATTAGTGTGGACATGGCCTAAGGAAAGTCCCTAGGATAACAAAATCAAAATGGCTACAGTGGCTACATGTACATATAACCAAGTAATCCATTAGTAATCAGCTTGATGGTTCAAGCCCAAAAAGTCTTCATGTAAATACCTCAATCAATTTGACTGAGCTTGCTCAAATACATTTCGATAGGCGTAGACCTGAAACAATCTGATTAGTAGTGGGTTTCAGTCCCCACTACTAATCAATCTGATTATTATATAATATAATAAAATATATTATATATATTTTTATATAATTTTTATATAAAAATTATATAAAATAATTTTTTTAAAGCACATTTAAAAACAACAGATATTAAAACTAGGACACAAAACAATCACAAACAATGCTCAAAGTATACCACTACTTATGCAGTATTAAATAGATGAGTTTTAAGAAGGGATTTAAAATAGTCCTATGTCGATGTAGATTTAATGTAAAGTGGCAGATTATTCCAGAGCTGTGGAGCAGCCACTGAAAAGTCTCAGGTTTAGACTTATCCTGGGAACAATCAACCATAGACATTTGGTTGATCGGAGGTGTCTGGATGTATGATGAAATTAATGGAGATCAAAAATATATGAAGGAGCCAAACCGTGGAGGCCTTTATAAACGAACAATAATGCTTTAAATTGGATCAGATATTTTATTGGAATGCAGTGAAGAAAGACCAACTGGCGAAATATGTTCCCTTTTTTGTTCTAGTCAAAAGTCTAGTGGCAGCATTTTGGACAAGCAGGAGACGTGATGGTAAAGAGTAAAGACTGTGGGACACCCAATACATTACAATAATCCAGTCTGGATGAGATGAAAGCATGTATTACAGACTCCAAATTTTTGGATGATAAAAAGGACTTTATTTTGGCTATATTCTTGAGTTTCTTTTGACCACAGCATTGTTGTGTTTATCAAATGTCAATGCAGAATCAAAAGTTACTCCTACATGTCCAGCATGTGTATGAAGGTTACCAGATAAATGCTTACTAATTTACTGACAACCATCTCTGTGGAAGCAGACTGGCCAAAAACTAAGACTAAAGTCTTTGCTTCGTTTAAAGCCGGGTACACACTGTGCTATTTATAATAGTCCTTTACGATTGTTCCTTGTCAAACTGTACGAACATGATCCCCGCTATAAGCCATGTCACACTGTAAGATCTAAGTTGTCATTAATGTCAGACTGTACGATAGTCAAGGTGCATTAAAAATGGACGCATGCATTTTATTACACGCGTTATTGAAATGGTGGCTATAAAGAAGTCACACTGGAGGACTATTCCCCAAAACTTCTGATACTGCCAGAATTTCATCGGAGGTAAAATTGTATTACAGCCTTTTAGCCTAGGATCAGAGGAATCTTTTAGGATTTGCAAAATTTGTCTCAGATGGCCAAATTGTGGTAAAAATCGCACAGTGTGCACCCGGCTTAACTGAAGGAAATCGGTTGACATCCAATGTTTAACAATCAAATAAACACTGTAAACTAGAAACATCCTTTGGATGTAAGGCAAAGTAACACTGATTTTCATCTGCATAACAGTGGTATGAAATATTATATTTCCTAAAACATACAAATAAAGGGAGCATGTATAATGAAAATAGAACTGGACCCAAAATTGAGCCCTGTGGAATCCCATACAAAACTGATGCACGAGATGACGGATAATTGCCAATCTCCACAGAAAAGTTGTTTTAAATATGAAGTGAACCTATTTAAAGCACAACCCTGGATCCCAATGAGCCGCTAACGATTCAAAAGGATGCCATGATCAAGAGTGTCGAAGGCTGCACTGAGGTCCAGCAAAATTAGCACAGTTTCCAGAATCGACAGAAAGCAATAAGTCATTTAATGCTTTGAGCAATGCAGACTCTGTGCTGTGCTGTGGTCTAAAGCAAGACTGATATGAGCATTTATAAACATTTAAATGCCTGAATCTGACTGACGTACAATGCACATGTTTACATACAGTTTATGTATTACATATGTATGTTTATGTACATCCAAAATCTGGCCAGTTTTTTATTTTTGTTTTTTTATAAATATAATATAATATATAATATAACTCAGAATTGTAACTTTTTTCCCCTCTAACAATTTTCTCACAATTCTGAGAAGAAGAAAAACACACAATTGCCAATTAAAAACTCAGAATTGCAAGAAATAAAGAACTGTGATATACACTTGCGACTGTGAAAGTTTTCACACTTGAAAACTAAACTAGCTGAAAACTAGATGAAATAAAAGTGCTGGCTCAGTCTGGTTTTTATTATTATTATTATTATTATTATTATTATTAAACATTAGCACAAAAGAAATTAAGTACTTAGGCAAATATCAAAAACATGAACAAAACAACTGGTTAAACGTGATGAGATCAGACAAATAACTGAATAAAATACAGGTTTATATACACAAGCAAACAAGGAAATGAGACATGGGTGCATAATCAATCAAACAATGAAAAATCATAGAAATAGACTAAAACCAGGAAAAATTAACTAAAACAACCCAAAACAGACAAAAACCCAGATTACCCCTTACAATATTTGAAGTTGAAATTAACTTTTTTATATTTTATACTTGGTGGAAACAAGCTTCCATATAAGCTGGTTTGCTGGTCTAAACTAGCAAGCTTATTGGCTGATTTAAGATGTTTGTTCAGCAGAGATAATCTTCATGCATTTTCATAGGCTTACAACCTTTAATGGTGCTGTAAGTGATGTTTTCTTGAACTTCCATCAGACATAGCCACTGAATTAGACTCTTATTATATAAAAAAGAAACCGCTGCACTATTGAGATTGTTGTATTTCATAAAGGGTGGATGAGTTGTCATCTCAGTGTTGTCAAAGGTAGCAAAACAAATGACAAACTAACAACTGCCTATAATGTCTTAAATTATCTGCTACGTCTAGCACGCTCTCAGCATCATGCTTCCTATATAAGGGCTGCCCAGTGAACATGCTAAATGAATATAAATGTTCAGAAATCTTCCCCCTTTGTGGTTTAATAATTCATGCACTGGAAGGTTTAAAGTACTGCATAGAAGTAAGGAAGTTTCCCTATGATTATATAAAACATGATGTGCATTTGTGGTCTGTTACTGTAGATTCCTCCTGTGCCAAATAGAAGAGCCCAGCATGCTTTCACATTCACATTAGTATTTGCTGGAAATGTATATTTAACTACAGAAAATAGCAAATCACATCCCTGTCAGTAGTGACAGAATGTAACGGTCACCAGCTGGAGTGCCCTTGAGAGCCACCAGAGGGCACTCCACATAAGACTATTATCACTCACAAACTACATTTCCCATAACTCACTGCCCGGACTCATCATCACTTATCACTGATCACATTCACCTGTACCTCATTCACTGATTGCATTCACCTGTGTCTCATCATCCTGTTAGTCTCAGTCTATTTATACCATGTTCTTTCATTCACTCACCGCGAAGTCTTGTTAAAGTGTTACACTGCATTTCTGAGCATTCTCCTGGTTTTCTTGTATTTTGGTTTCGGATATCTTGCCCTGTTCCCTGGATTACTCTCTTGCCTATGGTCCCTGCCTGTTTTGTTTGTTTTGACTGCCTGCCTGTGTATGACTCTTGCCTGTACATTGGATTACGCCTCTGGATTGCCCTCAAATAAAGTATGGTGATTTTTCACATCATTTTCTGTTACCTTAAGTGTTTGCTCAGTATGTAGTAGAAAAACATGGACATATTTCAATGGCAGTGTATCTCGTATCTTGACTTTACAAAAATGAAATGTTTGTCATTTTTGCTGACATTCATGTTGACGCTCCAAAAAAGGATCAATTTAACCCATAACCCTCCTATTATCTTTGGGGTCAATTTGGCCGAATGCAATGTTTAGCGTCTGTAAATACACAATTGACATCATTTTTGCTTCAGATTAAATTAATTTTCCTAATTTAATGGTGACAATTCTGTAAACGTAAAATTTAACATGATGATATTTTTACCAATGTCCTATACACATTTTGTAACATCTGTGTTCTTTGGGGTCAGTTTGACCACAGGCTCTTTTAGCTGTATGAAACATAAGAAATATCAATTTTACACACATTTGTTTTGGTTGTTTTATTGCAGTCTCTATAACATGCTATAATTGTATATATTCAATATAAAATGACATAGTGCTGCCTATGTCATCAAAGAGACATAAACCTTTGTTAAAATAATAATAATCATATTCTGGAGGTTTACATTTCTGGGAGTAGCCAGTGGGTAAAACATTTTACCAGATTTGAGGGTAACAGGAGGGTTAAATGCATACCTCAGGTCTTTTATCAACCGAGACGTCATTCACTACCCTCCTCCTCATTATTTTTTTAAAACTTAGACATCAACCTTCAAAGTATTCCTCAATCAATTCATTATAAACTATTTAACAATAATAAAAAGTATAAAAGATTGTATGTATTCTAATATTTTTTTTTTGTAAAAGTGTATAGGCTGATAGGATCGCTATAGCGATCCTAGGTATGTAATAGTGTAAGTATATATTTTTTTCTGTGCAACAATAATATAATCCATGATTACTCAATAAATGCAATTCACCTTTATTCCCAAAGGTTACAAAAGGTAATGAAATATGCTTTGTGTTATTTTTTTTTGTAATTGTATCAGGCAGCGATCCATCAGTGTTATACATAGATCCGGGTTGCTAAAGTCCCAAATATGTAATAACCCATTATGGATGAATGTTTTGTCGTTAATGGCCAGTTTATTTATCCAAGCCATTTTTACTTTAATAAATTTAGAATAGAAAAAAAAATCCTATATCCAGTTTTCCAAGCACAGGTATTGAGCGTCTCAGATGCATTCAGAAAAAAAAAATACTTTTTTATGTTTTCATGCTCCGAAGATTTCATCATTGTTTTCGGCTTTGTTTTTATTTTATTTTTATTTTTTTGTGCAGTGGTTGGGAAAATTGATAGAACATAAAGACCAGCCCCAAAAAGTACTTTAAATTGCAAAACATACTATATTATTTAAATCACAAACGTAAGCATATGCATATTACAGGAATAGTAAACAACTCTGATTTTCCCAAAATTACCAATAGTAGCTATTAGAAACATGAATCCAGATCATGTGTTGGACAGAATTAGTAGGTATGTCCAACAACAGATACAAAACACAGAGTAAGAGAGTGTGCAAAAACTGAAACAGTACATGACATGAATAACACATACTGAAGAAAAAAAAAGGCAGAAAACAAGACGGTATAGTGGAGAAAGAGATGTAGCTGGAGGCATTATATGTGCAAGTATCAAGATGAGATATAAATTACCATTTAATGAGCAAGTGAGCAAGTGTTTTTCCTGAGATCCAAAGATGGCTTTCTGAGAATGGTAAATTCACAAGCTTCTGTCATGCTCACTGATCCAGCAACAACACTGACCAGCGCTTCACTTCAACATGTAGCAGTGATGGGTTCAGGGAAAATGCACAAACAGATACTGCTTTTTGTTTGAGTCTCCTGCCTCAATTCTGGGAAAATCTTCTAAAACAACTATTCATTCCACACAATCTATGGGTTCCCAGATCAATGGTTCTTTGCAGCAAATAAAGGGACAGATCATCGAAAAATGAAAATTCATTATGTCATTATGTACTCTGTCTCATTATTGTTCAACACCTAAATTACATTCTTTCTTCTGTGGAAAACACAAAATAGAGAGATAAATGTGCTTAATGTACACATTGTAAAATGTGTACCTTGAATGCAATGTAAGTCGCTTTGGATAAAAGCTTCTGCCAAACGCATAAAAATGTAAATGTAATGCGCTTGTAACATATGATGGTAGTTTGACCAGCTGAGAATTCGTGAAGAGTAAAAAATGGAAATTACATAAATATAAAATTAAAAAAGTCAAAACAGCGGCAGGAATCCCTCTGTCACACACACAAACAAAGATCTGCTGCGAGGAGAGGCAGTTCTGACGCCTGTACTGAACTGTGATGGGCAACATCACGACTATGATGAGAAAAAATGGTGTGAGTGAGCATGGGGACCTTTGTAGGGTCGCATCTTGTAACATCACGTCTGGTTTTTTATTTGTTTCGATCGTTGTGTGTGCGTATATATATATATATATATATATATATATATATATATATATATATATATATATATATATATATTGTGGCAGGGTGAAGAATCACACAACACAGATTTAAGTGAAAAGCCCCCGGAGGGTGGATTTATTGGGAGACAGTGAACAAACGGTGAGGTAGTGAAGTGCTGGTGCGCGGTGCTTCCTTCTTCCCGTGGTGCAGTGGTGACATCAGTGGGACGGGGTGACCGGAGAGTCACAGGCTGCTGTCTGAGAGAGAGAGAAAGGTTAGTGCGCTGCTTTATGGAGTGTTCGTGCTCAGACTGGTGTCCTCTGGTGCTGTGTCTTATGGTGTGAGTTGATCGCCTGCAGCTGTGACGGTCCGGTCCGTGGTGAGTGCTTGCAGGTGAGTGCCCCGCAAGACCGGCTCCGTGGTCAGGGTGGTCTTGATGTCCCGGAAGGTCATGTCCAAGTCGCTGTCCCACTGTACCTTCTCCGGCTGCCCCTTCCTGGTCAGGTCTGTCAGGGGAGATGCTAAGGTGGAGAAGTCAGGGATAAAACAGCGATAATACCCCGCCAACCCCAAAAAGGCTTGTACCTGAGGTTTGGTCTCCGAGCGGGGTGTCAACAGGATGGCGTCTATCTTCTGCTGTTGGGGCTGGATCAGTCCTCTACCCACCCGGAAACCCAGGTACTGAGCCTCGGCGAGGGCAAGATGGCATTTCCGGGGGTTGGCGGTCAGTCCAGCCTGCCGGAGTTCCAGGAGCACCCTCCGCAGCCGCTCCAGGTGGTCCTGCCAGATCTCGGAGTGGATGACCACGTCGTCGAGGTAAGCCGCCGCATACGCTTGGTGGGGACGAAGAAGAATGTCCATCATCCTCTGGAACATTGTGAGGGCCCCGTGCAGGCCGAAGGGGAGGGTCCGGTATTGCCAGTGCCCACTGCGTGAAGAGAACGCCGTCTTCTCCTTGGCGGTGTCTGTTAGGGGAACTTGCCAGTAGCCTTTTGTGAGGTCTAGGGTCGATATATACTGGGCCCTCCCCAGGCGTTCCAACAGCTCGTCGACACGGGGCATCGGATAGCCATCGAACTCCGAGACCTCGTTGAGCCGGCGGGGCTGGACCAGGCGCTGCGTGATGGCTCGATTACCCCCAACTTCAGCATCTCACAAACCTCATCCTCGATGGCTTGTCTCTGAGCCTCAGGGACCCGATAGGGCCGCTGCCTCACGATGACTCCGGGTGGCGTACGGATGTCGTGCTGGATCACATTAGTCTGCCCGGGACGTGTGGAGAACACATCAGAGAACTGACGGACCAGATGATTCAGCTCCGTCTTCTGCGTGGCTGACAGCTGTGCTCCGACGTCCACAACCGGGGGCTCGACAGAGGCACCAATCTACCGGACGAACGCGTCCGAGGAGGCGTTCACTACCGACATCCTGAACGGAAGCCTGTGAACGGGCAGGTCCAGGATTTGCCGTAACACACCGGTTTCCTAGGGTACAATGAAGTAAGGGCCAAGGAAGCTGGACTTCATTTCGGCTGGAGGGACAGGCTCGATCGCACCCTTTGGCAGTAGGTTGGCAACCTCCGCACGGATGACTGGGGCCTTCTATTGGGCCCCCGGATGGAGCACGGGCTCCCTGGAAGAGGGGAGGAGCCGGCGCAAACTTAATCGCGTAGCCGAGCCTGATGGCCTTCGCGACCTAGCGGACAGCCCCTGAAGCTGTAGCCAGGCTCCAGGAACTGACCAACGGGGTCGCTCGAACCACAGACGTACCCAGCGTTACCGGCCCGGACATGTGAGGCGTGTGGGGGCACGGTTAACGGCTACGTCCTGACAGAGGAGACCAGGGAAGGACGCACGTTCCACTGGGGTCTGCTCTGAGAGGAGGCTGGCGACAGAGAGGGATGAGAGCGGCATGGCACGGGGGGCAGCACACACTGCCATTAACTGTCTCTGGGACCTCAGAGATGGGGACACCAGTTCTTTCCTCTGCCTTCTCTGCCCTTGATGGGGGGGCCCAGTGTACCCTAGGCTGCGGCCCCATCAAGGGCAGAGAAGGCAGAGGAGGCCACCAAACGGTCGCTGGAAGCACGGGGACTTCCGGAACCGCGTGATCTGCTCATGCACCTCGGGAGCGAAAGGCATTGGGGGTGCCGCCCCCAAAACCGATCGCGCAACCACGAGCACTCGCAACAGGGCGGAGTTCCACACAACGCGAGGCTCGCGGCTGCCCGAGATAACATGGCTGTCAACTCTAGGTCGGATCAGGCAGCGCTGGCACACCCGAATGTGGAGCACAACCTAATCGTCATCCCCAAAGGACTCTAGCCCACCTTGGGATGCGGCGATCGACATCTCAGTGCTATCTGGAGTGTGAACGAAACGAACGAGGCGTCAGAGACGGGCCGCTGTTTCAGTCCAGCACTCGTGGGAAGTGATGTGCGAGAGGGGGGCGTGGCCCGAGGAACGTAACGTCTGGGTTCTTAATAGCACAGCACCGCCCTCAGGTCACCCTGGCCACCAGCCAAAGTACCACCTCTCTCAGAGATGGTAGATTGGGGTGTGGCAGAGGGGACTCTCTCTCTTCGCGGAGATCACTGAGTCTCAACCGCGACATCGCGATGGTCACGTTCCCGCAGTGGGAACATGACACATCCACAATCACTGCCCGAACGTGCTGAAGCCCAAACACGTCGAGCAGTGAATGTGCCCATAGACAGCAACGGAGATCGATCGCACCCGGAAGTGCACGGGCGAACCGTCTTGAAAAAGACGTGCCACGCGCAAGCTCTTTTTGTGAGAGGAAACCTCGCAGTCGATGCCGAAGCGCCCAGGGAAACACACACCAGCCGTCTAGCAGACCACCGCGCAGATCAGCAGGCAGGAAGTATGCGATCATTGGAACGCGCCGTCACACCAACACTGACTGGAAAGCTGCTCGTCTCGAAGAAGCTGACAGAGTCTCAGAAGGCTTGTGAGGAGTGAAGCGGTAGGTACTCTTGGCTCCGAAAGCAGAAACATAATGCGATATTGCCACGTACTTCCTTTTATACTCACGCGGTGAGGCGGAGTTACGTATGCAAAATCCGCATGCCCCATGGCATTGGCACACCATTGGGTGTTTTCTATATGCTCGAAGATGAGAGGCTTCTAAGCGAAACCCCAATTCGTTAGTCACTAACGTACGTCGTAGTGACTGAACGAAAGGGAACACTGCATCTGATATACCGTTAAAAGGTCCATATTAGTATCTTAGGGTGTGTTCACACTTGCTCTGTTAGTGGGTTTATTTGAATAAGTATGAATCCTGCCATCTGAACCCTGGTGCGCACCAAACAAGCGGAGCAATAACGCTGAAAAGATGGATCTCGTCCCCTTCCAAACTAACTCTGGTATGTGGTATGCTAAAGATATGTAAACAAACCAAAAATTGGACATGCTGTCACAAGATGAGACCCAAAAAAAAATCTGAATCCTCAAACATACCTTTTTTTTCTCATCAAATTGACAAGTTCTCAGCTGGTCAAAATAGCATCATATTTAGGCTATGCATATACAGCGAGTGCATTTAGCCCAGAACACAGCATTGTTTGGGATGTTCGGTATGTTCCTTCACAAAATATACGTGATAAAAGCCAATCAATCAGGTTGTGAACGTATCCCTATGACTTTAGGTTCAGTATCTTTAGGTTAAGTGTTAAAATGCCAATGTGAATGCCAAGTAGACCACAAATAAATGTGTTTTTTTTTTTGGTCCGGACAAAACAAACCAAGCAAACCGAACTACAAGTGTTAACACACCCTAAAACTTCAATTAAATGTTAAGTATAAATAAGGTACAAAGACAATCAATTTCCCCATGGGGATTAATAAACAAAGTCTAAGATGTCGCTTTAAGGGTACTGTCCCTGTGTACCCCTAAAGGAACCATTTTTGCACATTTAAGGTCAATTAACTTCATGTTGCTTGTCAGAATGCCGAAGGGAATGGTAATAAATCAGAAGAAGGACATTTTACAATATTATGTTTGTATCAGAAGCACTGGAATGGACTGGCCATCCATACAGAGTGTTTCCCTGTCTACAGTTTGAGACACTGGGAAAGGCCATAGACATAAATACAGCAACAGTGTCATCTGCTGGTTCATATATGACATTTTCAAATATCACAATCTGCACTTATTTTCAGGAAGACAACTTTGAGACAAATCAGTGTACAAAAGAATGAAGTAAATAAATAAATAAATAATCACAATCATCACAACACATCAACACAAAGCTGAAGCTGTCATGATATCTGGGCTTCGTGGGCCCTCAAATGCTCAGCACAAAGTTTTTGAGCCAATCACCTGAGCCGTAAATGCCATTTCACTAAATGTTACCCATAATAATGCACCTGAAAGTCATTCACTATAGCAACTCTTGCCATGTCCCAAATGGCACACTTGATGTAAATTACCAGCATAGAGAGCTGGAGGGATCACGTATTTTTGTCGGCCACCCAATGGGACTTTTCCATTGCAGAAAACAAGTTCTGTGACCAACAGAAGTTTGTTACACGTAAAAAGATTCTTAAACCTTTTGTTCATCATGGTAATCTTCACAAATAAACATGCCTTTTATTAATTTTGAAGCCTAAATACAACTACCAGGAGTAAAAATCTAAACGAAGGCTATAAACAAATCATCACAGTCGCATGACGTCAATATTACTACAGTTGTTTCTGACAACTTATTCAGTCTTTATTTAAAAAATATTTACCTTGAGAGTTTGAGTTATAGTTTGTAAGAGTGTGATTATAAACACAACAAGACTGTGAAAGTGACTAGTGAGTATAGAGTTTACCTGTTTGGCTGATGACGTTTATAGTCATAACATCCTTTTACAAGACAAGTAAAAATCAGGCTTTCCACAAGGTTTAGGAGTGTGTTTATGGGAATTTTTGACAATTCTTCTAGAAGAGCATTTGTGTGGTCAGGCACTGATGTTGGACGAGAAGGCCTGGCTCACAGTCTCCGCTCTAATTCATCTCAAACTTCACGAATGGACTTATTGCACAGGTGGCAACCTATCATGGTACCACACCTGTGGCCATGAAAGTGATTGGAACACCTGAATTCAATGATTTGGAGGGGTGTCCCAATACTTTTGGCAATATAGTGTATGGCCATCCCAGGAGAACTGTGTAGAAACTGAATGTCCATGCTAACCAGCCAAACGCTGAAACTTTATAAATAAAATAAAGTCCAACTCAACAGCATATTCTTGCTAAAAATTCTGAATTGTTAAAAAATGCTTATGGTTTTGCTGTATTTTAATATATATATATATATATATATATATATATATATATATATATATATATATATATATATATATATATATATTACCCTAAACCATCAGAAGAGCACAGTTATTCTTAGTTAGAATTAATTTTCGAATACATTCTTTCTCCCATTAACCTCACAAATCTCAGCCTAATAAACTCCCTCATAATTCTGCTTTTCAGGGGAGGATGATAAGGCTCTGTTTTGACATTTAAGATATAGAGATGAGCTACGGAGTGGCTACACAAAATAATTTAACCTTCTCTATGACATTCCTCCATTTCTCACCCCTTTTCGACTGGCTACTTTCACTATTAATTCATTTTCATCAGTCACACATGAAACAAGAAAAGGAAAGTTTATCATTGCAAACACTGAATGTTCCTGACAAAGAATTCTTTAAAAGTTTAAAACAATATGAATGATGGCAATTAATACTTGGATGTGTGCAGGTGCCTTTACTTCGATTTTTTTCTTAGTTGCTGTCTCTTAAATTCCATTTTGTGTGTGTAGATGTCTGCAGAATTTCCAAAGAATTACAAATATCAACTTGAAGAACAGGTTACAGAGCTGGAGAGCGTCTCAGGTTACATATGTAACCATGGTTCCCTGAGAGGGAACAAGACGCTGCGTCAAGCACTGCAGGAATGCCTCTGCGTGATTGCGTCATGAAGCACTCGTGAAATCAGTCCAATGGCGTGACGAGACGTCAAGACGGGTGACGTAATTGACCAGGAAACTATAAAGCACCCCTGAACCAAACAGTGTCAGCTTCTGATAGGTCGAACAAGTCAGTCACAGGCATGCCAGGAGTATGGCAAAGCGATGCAGCGTCTTGTTCCCTCTCAGGGAACCATGGTTACATACGTAACCTGAGACGTTCCCTTTCAAGGGAACTTGCGCTGCGTCAAGCACTGCGGGAACTGAATACCCACACCGCCATAATCCTCAAGTGCCTGTATATGTAAAATTGTAATGCACGTTATGCTACAAGCACCCGAGAACCCAGAGTAGAGGCCACTTCCAGGTTATAAAATCTTATAAAGGTGTGAGGAGAGGACCACCCTGCCGCATCACACACCTCCTGAAGAGAAACTCCTGACAAGAGAGCCATAGAAGCAGCCATACTCCTAGTTGAGTGGGCCCGGATCTTTAGTGGTGAAGGTTAACCGGCCGACTCATATGCTAGTGAAATAGACTATCCACTTGCTTAGGGTCTGTTTACATGCAGGCTTTCCCTTACTTGGGGACCCGAAACAGACAAACAGCTGATCAGACTTACGCCACAGGGCAGCTCTGTGGACGTACACATCTAGTACCCTCACCGGCAGAGCAGATTTAATTTCTCCTGGTCTGGATTCTGAAAGGTCTATAGGTTTTAGGCCTATTGTGACACACCAGTCATTGGACCTGATCTGACACACAATCTGTTTCAGAGTGAGCATTTTGAGTTTAAATTTTTTGACTGCTCGATTTAGCTGACGCAGATCTAGAATAGGACGCAGCCCTCCATCCTTCTTTGGAACTATAAAGTACCGGCTGTAAATCCCTGACTCTCTGCCCGTGGGGAGGGACCCTCTCTATAGCCTCTTTTCGCAGAAGAGTTTGTACTTCTTGTTCCATAACCAGAGCCTGCTTGGGGCTGACCACTGTGGGCACCACCCCGTTGAACTTGGGCGGGCAAAACCCGAATTGTATTCTGTACCCTTTTTCTATTGTCTGCAGGACCCAATCTGAGATATTTGGCAGAAGTTGCCACGCTGCCAGAAAATCTACTAAGGGAACCAGCCTCTCAAGGCTGGCCTCTGGTGTTTTTTTAGCGGTCAGCTCTGTGCCCTGAAATGGCACACCGGCAGAGAGCAACCAAACTGACCCTTTTTGAACCCCGCCTCGAGGGGTGCGAGCTTCCCCGCGGCGCTACGTTTCCGGGCAGACACGGAGATTTGTACTCGCTGAGGACCGCTGCACCCCAAAGCACCAGAGGTGGCGGGGTTGGCAGAACAGCCCTCTGATGGCACCAAGAGGAGGCGGGCGCCTCGACGCACCACTTCCCCTCGGAGGGGACTGCCTTTGGTGTCAGAACTTCTTCTTTGCCGAAACCTTCCTAGAGATAATCACAGTCCTCAGATCTGCTCTACCTCGGGAAGGCTTCGGCTGAGCGTGCTGTCCCGACCCCCAGTCTCTCTGTGGGGGAGCACAGGAAGCCACGCTCACCTTTTGCTGGGCTCTGTGTGAGGTGGAGGCTGCTGGGGCTGCTCCCGTCCAGCAGCCCCAGAGACATAGGTTTTGCGAGGGAAACATTTCTGGAAAGCGGCTGCCTGCTTCTTTGCTTCCTGAAATCTCTCTACAACCACAATCACAGAACTGCCAAAGAGGCCAGAGACGGAGACAGGAGCATCTAATAAAAAATGTTATCTCTGTCTTTTATCTCAGAGAGATTCAACCATAAATGTCTCTCCGTGGCCACCAGTGCTGCCATGGAGTGGCCGATGGACTTTGCCGCCTCCCTGGTGGCCCAAAGAGACAAATCAGCCGCTCTCCTAATTTCCACGATTGTTTCTCTCTCGACCTCTACAGCTGCCTCGTCTATGTCGTTCAGCAGGTCGGCTTGATATGCTTGTAAGACCGCCATAGTGTGTAAACTGGCTGCTGCCTGACCTGCTGCAGAGTACGCCCTGCCCACTAAGACTGATGTTGTTCTCACTGGCTTAGTGGGCAGCTGCGGGGCTCTCATCGATGACGCAGACTCGGGGGAGAGATAGCTCCACCCGAGCATGGGGTTAGAGACGGGTGATCCCCTATCTCTGCCCTAACCCGCTAGACCCAATGCTTCAGTTCGCGAGTCAGAAGCACTCGTTGCGGTTTCTTCTCCTCGTGGTGAAGCGCAGGTGCATCAACACTCTAGTTACTACACTACAGTGTAGTAGTAACACTACACTCATAACCATTCTCTTTTAATCCCATAATATTAGAGTACTCTGATGTTGCTGGATTAAATACTCTAAAAGATGCTGGAGTACCCCATGACTTCTGACCTCAGTATGAAGATCAGGGAAGAATGGTAAGCCCCGCTTTGAAGGCTGTGATCTCGCGTGCAGGAAGCGTTCGTCTAATTTGCTCTTTGGAAGAGCTCCCTGCTCTTCGGCTGGCCAATCTTTATTTAACCTGGCAAAAGCGTGAGTCACAACCTCCAACAGCTCCTCATGCGTGTGTGTATGTGGTGATTCGGTGTCAACGTCCAGGCTTTCAACATCTAGTTCCTCAGAACTAGAGTGTTGATGCACCTGCGCTTCAGCGCGAGGAGAAGAAACCGCAAAGCGTGCTTCTGACTCGCGAACTGAAGCGTCGGGTCTAGCGGGTAAGGGCAGAGATAGGGGAACACCTTTCTCTAACCCCGCCACTAGATCCATCTGCGAACCCCAGGATGCGCACGTTCGCCATGCCTCGGCAGCAGCGGGACCCAAGCCCTGGGGATCGCTAGCTGAAGCCCCCTCCTCAAAGAGTGCTCGGCGGAACTGGAGAGTTCTCAATGCCAGCTTCTCACAATGCTTGCAGGCAGCCCCCTCGAGGTGCTCCGGTCCCAAACACATGACACACAACTCGTGTGTATCCCCACCCATTATGAAACGAGGGCAGGGAGTAACACACTTCTTAAACTGTTCCATTGTTTTGTTATATAGAGAGACAAACACACACCAAATAGACAGAATGATTTCAACGTAGAGCGCTTGTGAAGATACAGAAGCTGACACTGTTTGGTTCAGGGGTGCTTTATAGTTTCCTGGTCAATGACGTCATTGGACTGATTTGAGTGCTTGAGATCATGAGTGCTTCAAGACGCAATCACGCAGAGGCGTTCCCGCAGCGCTTGACGCAGCACGAATTTCCTTGAAAGGGAAACTCCTTGACTGGTGGCTGTTTACAGGCAGAAGACAGCAGAAGCATTAAAGGGTTAGTTCACCCAAAAATGAAAATAATCTCATAGTTTACCCAAGCCAACCTAGATGTATATGACTTTCATATTTCAAGCAAACACAATCAGAGTTATATTAAAAAAATATCCTGGCTCTTCCCTGCTTTATAATGAGTGAATAATAACTGATATTTTGAAGCCCAAATAAGTGCATCCATCCATCATAAAAGTAATCCAGTTTAATAAAGGCCTTCTGAAGCGTTTTTGTAAGAAAAACATTGATATTTATAACTTTATAAACTATAATCACTAGTGACCTGGACCATTATTTTATAGTAAAAAATATATTTTCTCTCACTTTAAATTTCTTTCCCATTTTCATCTGTCTTTCTCTATTTGTCCTTCTCTGTCACTAACACTGTTGTGTCTTTTAAAGAGCACTTCAATATTTACAGATGTACAGCTGCACTTTGAGCCCTCCCTGTCTATCTGTGCGAAGATGACTCTTCAAGGCGTGGTATGTAGGTGTTGTACATCTCATTTGAGATTTCAAGTTATTTTATCTGCTTATGCCAATGAAGTTCTCTCGTGCTTTCAGACTGAGGAGGTGGAAGAGCCAGGCTTTGTCATTTTATTACTAATAGAGACAGTACATTTACATGTATGCATTTGGCACTTATAGTGCCATACATTTTAACATGCATGTGTGGTGAAATGCAGATTATTGCCATGGTCCCTTATTGATCACACCCACTAGGTAACATGCTGTGATGGAGCATGCGTATAAGGTGTGAGGTACGGTAGACGGGTGTTGCGTCATACTCAGCTGATCGCACTTCCGGCGTCTCGTTGTTTTGCACGAGGGGTATGTATGGGTGTTTTCTTCGGGGGTTTTCTGTGTGGTAGATGCTAAAAGTCCTTTACATGTTTGTTGTCTGCTAATAGTAATTTTGGGTTGGGCTGGCGTTCGGTCGAGTGCTAGTTGCACCTACGGATGAACAACGACCATTGCTTCGCCATTGCGCCCGCTGTACCGGTGAACAGCATGTGATGCCTGTGTGGGTGATTTCTGCCGTCTACATGTGATCAAATAGTGTTGGCTGCCGGATAGATGAGGTGTTTTGCACAATTCGGTATGTACAACCTACTCCTACTTCTCTTTGGCCCCCATAAAGGTAACATGGTTATAATTCCTTTGTGTGTTTTAGGAGTTTAAACCCTTCTGTGAGCGTGCCTGTTTTGCTTCCATTTTGCATCTTGCAACATTTTGACTTCAGCATGGCTTGCACCTTCAACACTGCTGTTTTGCTTTAGTTTCATGTTGTTTAATAATTTAAGTTGCATCCATTCATTTTTGTCTTTATTTTGTGGTGCCTATTATTTGTGCTCCTTTCTTTATTACTTTTGTCTTTTAACATTTGCTTTGCATTGGTTAAGCGCATGTTTTGCCTCCGTTAAGTTCCGTTGCATTTGGTAACGCTTGTTTTGCTTTTTTCTTTTTTTTTTCTTTTTTTTTATATATTAAATTGTTTTGCTTTTTTTTTTTTTTTTTGGTTTTATTTCATTTCTGGTGCTCTATATTTGTTAACGCTGGCTTTGCATTTATTAATTTGCTTTGAATGTATGATTTTTGCTTTGCATTTATGAACTTGTCCCGTTAATGTCTGTTCATTTATTGTAGTTAGTAATATTAGTTTAATTCTGTCTTTCTTAATTTGTTGCAAACCGTAGGGTTTATTTGCAATTGTTCAGTGTTGCTGTCACTGATTTGGTTTCGCTTATTTCTGTTTGTTTTGCTGTAATTTATTATTTGTGGAAATTGTAACCCATTTTGTTGTATTTAAATGTTCGTTGATGTTCTGTTTTTTTTTTTTTTTTTCGTATTGGAGCTGGGGCCTGTAGAGGGCAGACTGACCAGTCCCGTGTGGTTCTCACTGTTCACCCAAGTGCCGTGGAGTTGCTGTGACTCCCTCGGAGTGTGGTTTGTGGCATGTGTGGTTATTATTATTACTACTACTGCGGGCATTCTTGAAGCCTGGTATCAAGCCTGCCGCCCTAGTGGTAAGCTCCAGCTCTTTTGTTTTGTTTGATAATTGTTTTACAGCAAGTGTTCTGGGCCTTTCCCAGAGTTCTGGGTGGCGTAGTCGTTAGCTTTTAGAACTAATAACATAATCTAGAAATTCAAGTGCCTATTGCTACTGTTCGCTCTTGTAATACCTCTGATTGTCATACATGTTCACTTTGAGCCCTTGTCATTTGAGAGTTTGACAGCCCCAGTTCCCATCGGTCAGAATATTATTAAAAAATCCACTTTATTATTATCCAAACGTTTTATATTTGTAACTGTTAGTATACTGAGAGAAGAGAAGCATAGATGCCGTTTAACAGAAACAAACAGTTGAGGGAATATGGCAGTAGACAGTTAGTAACAATAAACTGAGTGAATTAACCAGTTTCTTATCTTTGCAGGGATGGTGAGAGAACATGATCTAATCCTGGAACACACACCTCAGTTACTGCAGATAAGCAGTGTTGGGGCGGTTACTATGGAAAAGTAACAGGTTACAGATTACCCCCATTTAAAATGTAATGTAGTGTAACTATTTCAATTACTTTATTAAAGTCATGTAACTGATTACAGTTGATTGCTTTTCTAAATTTATAACAAATGTTTTCAACTGTTAATCATTTTCAAACATTTAACCTAAAAAAAAAAAAAAGCAAAGTAGTGAGAAAAACACAGGAAAAAAAAAAACCCTCACTTTCTTTCCAGTCACTCACGTGCTTCACTTTGGGTGTCAAAACATTTAAATCAGTGGCAGAGCCAGGATTTTTTTTCAGAGCCAGCAAGCAGTCTGGGGTGGCACAGAAATCTTCATTATGTCAAGTTACATAAAAATGAGTTTGACTATAACATACTGGACTGTTTTAGTGCCTACAACACAACTGAATACAGTTAATTTGTTCTTAATTGTAATTGAGTAGTGAATTAGATCATGGAATACTGAGTGAATTTGACCTTTTGTGTTATTCCTCATGTTTACTTTCTATATTAGACCCTAGTTGTCAAAATAAATAATTGCAACAGTTCCATCATACATTAAACTCCGTAAAGGGAAACAAGTGTGTTCCCTATTGAATCCTCATATGCAAGAATGTGAATAAGGGCGGAAGTCAATATTACGTTTATGCATTTAAATATGATCCACTTTTGTTTGTGTAGCCTACTTTACAAATTAAAGTGTGGCATATATATTGAATGGAGAGGGATGTTAATCACCATTTAAATTTTATCCGACTACGCCACCCTGGTGGGAGGCCAGGGAAAATATCTCCCAATAAAAGACACACAGATAATATTCACTAACTGAAGGCAAGGAATTGAGAGACGTGAGTAGCAAATACAAAAATTAGACTTTATTATAATAAAACAAAATCACAAGCGCTGATTAAAAACTCCCACAATGGCAAAATTATAAAACCCAGGGCCAGGATTAGTGGGAACCAGGCAGGCCAGCTGCAACTTGGAGGTTATCAAAAACCCACCTCAAGTCACACAAAAGCAAACACCATGCACACCCACCAAAGGGAAGTTGTATCAGCCCACAGCACACTGTGAAACACCGCAGAATGAAGAAGCTAGCCTCCCCAGTTCCACACACGCCCTCACTGGCCCTGGGGGGGGGGGGAAAGAGAAAAACATTAAAGAAAATAACAATAACAGTTAATAAAAATAAGCCAAACACCAAAATGATACAGTTACTGTCTCAGCTCTGACACTCAGGCCTCAAGAGGACACCACATAGGCCTACAAAACAAACAAATAACCAGCACCTGGATGGCGCTAAAGCATTAAATCAAGGAATAATAAACAAACTTTTACAACAAATACATACAAAAAAAGAAAAATAAACAAAACCAAACATAAGTACAATAATAAGATAAGAAAATAATAATCAAAACCAAGACAAATAAACAGAAAATAACAACAAAGAAACAAATTACATCCAAAAGAAATTATATCCAAAAGCTTAACTGATAAGCAGCCTTGCAGACACCCATCAGAAGCCCACTTTAACAGCCCCGACGACGAGCAGTACACAGTCCAAATGACCGTCAATGACACGATCAAAACCAGAATATTCCCGTAAGCAAAACTATCAAGTCACGGGGGGGGGGGGAGGGAGAGGGAGAGAGGGAGAGGGGGAGAGGGGGAGAGGGAGGGGGGGAGAGGGAGAGGGAGAGGGGGAGAGGGAGGGGGGAGAGGGGGAGAGGGGGAGAGGGAGGGGGGGAGAGGGGGAGAGGGGGAGAGAGGGAGAGGGAGAGAGAGAGAGGGAGAGAGAGAGAGAGAGAGAGAGGGAGAGAGAGAGAGAGAGAGAGAGAGAGAGAGAGAGAGAGAGAGAGAGAGAGAGAGAGAGAGAGAGAGAGAGAGAGAGAGAGAGAGAGGCACCCCACGTCACACGCATACCCGTCAAAATAAGGGTCCCTAAATAGTGCAGTTACTGTCACCCAATTGGTCCACCAACTACACTCCAACCAACCAATAAGATGACGTGACTTATCCTGCCACAAAAGCAAATTTTGCGCCTGTCTTCTAGTACAAATGCACAGTGCTCACATTTATTTGTGCATTAAAAAATTACATCAGCTTGTGCCTTATATTGTGATCTCACATGGCAGAATATTTTATTCCAGAGGCATGTGACGCATAATTAACAAATACATGCATGCAGAGTTTTAATACAACTTTAGTGGTCTTTTTGGTTATTTCGCAAGTTCACACTTCGTTGTAAGCACAGGAAGGGATACCTGAATACCTCCGACGGTGCCATTTGGGCGGGCTGCAGAGTCATCAGCCGGGAGCCACCCTTTGTTGATGTTTCGCTCCTTTAATCCCAGAACATCTTCGAGTGGTGGAGCAACGGCAGGGATGTCTCCCTACCGCCCCCTGCAGCCAGCCTTAGGATCCTTCTCTCCCACACACCTTGTTCTTTCTCCGGAGTCAGAGCCAGAAGCTCCCTTGCTCTGCAGTCTCTGCTAGCTCTTTTAGTGTTTTTTACCCCTTCTCCACCAAGGCAGTGCTGGTGCTAGTTCGGAGCCAGAGCCTAGTTTCAAATCGGTTCTTTGTGTTTCCACACCCAAAGCACCAGCTCCGAGCCAGGGAAAGTGGTTCTTAAGTAGCACCAAAACATTGCTGTGCTAGAAGTAAGAACCGATTACGTCAGGTGCTGGGGGCAGGGTTACCGTGACCAACAAGCAACACAAACTTGTGACTGTAATTTTTTTTTTTTTTAAATAGCAGCTAATGGAGCTAACACCTGCTGCTCGTTTGTAATCTCCGTCTATACAAATTACAGCGAGCTGCACGAATGTGTTGGATTTGCTGTGTTTTGATGCCGATGTAGGATCATAAAGCCATGTGAATCAATAGTAACGCAACGTTCGCCATTGTTGATGGAAGGCTTGTTCGAGATGCAGCGGTGCTGTGCAGACCGATCGCTGTATGACAACGAGTCCAACGAGAGCATATGACTCTTTGTGCTTTTGAGTCACTCATGTGGTGTTTTGATATCATAAGCAGATCGGTTTGCGCAGTGCCGATGCATCTCGAACAAGGCTGGTGTGTTTGTGTTTCCCGCTGCCTCGCTAGCGTTGCTGAGAAAGATGAGACGTGAGTGATGTAAGACTTGGCTCTATTGTGGCTCTCAGCATGTGGAAAAACAAACGGTTCTTAGAAGGCTCCTCAGTCGAACCAACTATGAACTGGGATTAGCACTGGTTCTGAACTAGCACTCGGTTCATTCTGGTGGAAAAGGGGTATGTGACAACCTGGCACCTTTGATACCTAGAGACTTCAAATAAGTCAGATAGATTAAGTTGGTAAACATATTTGGCGTGCTGTGCGGGGAGAGGGCTCTGAGCTTGGTAATTGGCCTGAATGCAGAGTATCTCCTCTACTGAGGTGCGTGCTCAAATGCAGTGGCTGATGAGGTGCAGATGGGAAACCTTCGGGGAACACAATTCAAGGTAGGAAGGCATCAAGGCACGTCCGAATCCAATGTTAGTTTCACTTCCTTTCTCCTGAGAGACCTTCACCTGAATGATTTTTTGAAGGCAGCATAGATGTATCCTTCGCTGCCTTTGATATCCCACAATCCTAAACATTCCATTCAGTGAAAGTCGAGCTAGAAAAAGAAAGATGGCGTCTGAAATTTGCTGGTCAGTTTGTGTGTAAATGTACATTTCCACTTCTGATGTCTACTTGCGAGAAATTACTACTATAGTAATTAAATATTTGTTTATTTCTCACCAAAGCTCACTTTATTTTGCTGTAGATCAATAAACTGATACACTGCCTCAGAAGTCTGTTCGAAATCAGTTCCTTGAGGTGCCTTTGTGCACACAGTGGTTTTGGTCTATATAGCTTATTTTGCCCTTCATGACAACTGTGACATTCTTTGCATCTAGCCGATCTGACATGGTAATAAATCCAAATGTGAGAACATATGGCATGATGGATCCTGTTATGTTTCGTGGGACTCTTATGACATTTCGGAGTTTCCGCGCAATACACAGACATCCGTAATCAAATTCTATGACAAGAGTCTGATCTACCATGTCGCGTACATGTGAAGCAGATATTATAACATTCAAACAAAGCATTTTTTTATTTATTTACGATAGATAAGGATTAAAGACTTGAGTTGTTTTTAAAATATTCACAAGTCTTTTTTGTTGAGTCGTCAGGTCGAGTCCAGAATCAAGTCTGAAGTCTGATAAAATGCGAGTCACTAACTCGAGTGCACATCTCTGACCTACTGGTGACGTCACAGACACTACGTCCATATTTTTTCCAGTCTATGGTTTGGAGTGATATGAGGGTGAGTAACTGACGACGTAATTTTAAACTTTTCTGTTTTAACACTGTTTGTGTATGAAAATTCACTATCAATCAAAGGATTGAACACATCTACTAATTTAGGCATTAATAATATTTGTCTACAAAACATATTTTAGGTATTTAATTAAGCATTATTGTTTTTGTTTTGATTGATTTTTTAAGATCACTACAAACATTAATGAAGTCAAGTATTTCAATTTTTACTGGTTGTGACTTTCTGATTTCTTATAGAATCATGGCAGGATTATGGGATTTCATAGCAAAGGATTCATTAATGCCGCCTTCAAAACAGAATGTTACGCAAACACTGGACTCAGACATGCCTTAATATCCTCCTACTTCAGAATTTTACAGGTTTTGAACAGAGCCAAGAACATCAAACACAGAACTTCAAAATAAAAATCTAACAAAGAACAATCTAACAAACCCAGCATTGTTAGCAGGATATCAAGCTGACTCAACAGCATGGAGCAACACAGCCCAGGATTATGTTTACACAGAATTTCTCATGTGTTCTCCGATCTGTCAGTTGCTTCAGTTTTTGCAGGCCATGAATAACCTTACTAGATAAAAAGCATGTTAGAGCGAAAAGATTTGAGCCATTCCAGAAAAGATAGAAAGTTCAGAAACATTTTATGCATAGGATGAAAATGCATTTCATCAACAGCTATCTATGTTATCTTTAAAATACCGGGTCATAGTTTTAGTACATTATTTTTAAAATACCCACACAGTGAAGTCATATAATATAATTTTTGATTTACAAGTTGTCTTTTGCTTATATCTCAGCCCCTCTAAAAATCTGATTATGCAGTCTCTCTTCAATCATGACAACTCTGTGTATAGTTTTAGCATGTCAGTGGATATGACTATGTTCATGTATTTGGTGTTGGTGGACTAGATCTTCTAGATCTGCGGGTTGTCAGTATTATCGCTAGGTTATATATATATATATATATATATATATATATATATATATATATATATATATATATATATATATATATATATATATATATATATATATATATGTATATATATATATATATATATATGTATATATATATATATATATATATATATATATATATATATATGTACACACACACACACACACACACTTCAGTGTTTCACCACAGAAACCATTCTCTCTGCATCAGCATTTGAATGGGGTAGTATTTTTTTTTTTTTTTTTTTTGTCTATTTAGACAAAATGCATCTATAAGACACAATTTTAAAGCACTATGTAGTAGAGGCCTGATTTTGTTTAAATAGAACTAAGCTACTTGTAAGTTAAACTAGTTAAGTTACATTCAATACCCTTTTGAAAAAATAGCTAAGTTACTATCAAAAAGCATTTTTACAATAGCATTGTTACAAATAACTGAACAATTGTTAATGAAGAATGTTATAATATTTGGGGTTTCAAGCAACATAATGCAATGTAATTATGATTTCAAAGAGAATGGGGTGAATTCAGGGTTATTGGGACACTTTTTTCCCAGTCATTTCAATGGCAAAAACTGTCAGAATCATTCGATTTTGTAAACCCAATACTTTTTTGGTTGAATAGTTGAATCTGTACTTATTTTAATAATAATTTTATTTCACATCCTGCCCACTGATGTCCTAAAAGCAATGATGTTGAAATACAGTGAATGTAATGTAGGCAATGCAATACATTGTGCAAAAATACGGTGGCCAAAAACAAAATTAATTAAAACTAAAAACACAAAACTAAAAATTAAAATAAAAACAAAAGCATATGATATATATATATATATATATATATATATATATATATATATATATATATATATATATATATATATATATATATATAGCCTAGCGATTTGATTCTTAATTGTTGTTTTTGTAAATGTTTAATTGTCCATCTGACAGTAAAATTAAAATGTGAATTTTTTATAAACTTGTAGCTAAGGTTCAGGTAAATGTTTAATTGTCCATGTGAATAAATGGATGATTCTGCAAATCAATTTAAATAAGTGATTTTTTTTTATCGCAGCATGTCGTTTATGATGTATACATTTCAATTTTAACAATGAAAAGTAATATACAGTCAATAATGTGCATAGTTCTACGAGAAAGACTCGGGAGGCCAGATGAAGTACCATGAAGAAACAAATTTATTAAAGACCAGCAAGTATTATATTTAGAGTTTCTTTGGCGTAGGCCCCGTCCGTAGCTCCCGTCTCGGGGGTAATGGATTCTGCATTTCCTGCCTGGAGATGAAGGCAGGGGTGCAGCCGACCCCCTGGGAGCTTTAGGCAGGGACCATCCTGGTGGTGGTGGGGAGGATGGAAGTAAATGTTGGCGTCAGCATCTGTGAACTCAGACAATGTGTAAGTGACCATCTTTTATGCTCTGAGAATTAGGACATGATTGGTTAGGTCTGAATGTGATGAATGACATACCATTTAATCTTCCTGGCAGAACTTTACACTAGAGCTTTCATTTCTGATCTACTGTCTTAACATAATATAACTTATTCTTAATCATAATATACAGTGAGGAAAATAAGTATTTGAACACCCTGCTATTTTGCAAGTTCTCCCACTTGGAAATCATGGAGGGCTCTGAAATTGTCATCGTAGGTGCATGTCCACTGTGAGAGACATAATCTTTAAAAAAAAATCCAGAAATCACAATGTATGATTTTAACTATTTATTTGTATGATACAGCTGCAAGTAAGTATTTGAACACCTGAGAAAATCAATGTTAATATTTGGTACAGTAGCCTTTGTTTGCAATTACAGAGGTGAAACGTTTCCTGTAGTTTTTCACCAGGTTTGCACACACTGCAGGAAGGATTTTGGCCCACTCCTCCACACAGATCTTCTCTAGATCAGTCAGGTTTCTGGCCTGTCGCTGAGAAACACAGAGTTTGAGCTCCCTCCAAAGATTCTCTATTGGGTTTAGGTCTGGAGACTGGCTAGGCCACACCAGAACCTTGATATGCTTCTTACAGAGCCACTCCTTGGTTATCCTGGCTGTGTGCTTCGGGTCATTGTCATGTTGGAAGACCCAGCCTCGACCCATCTTCAATGCTCTAACTGAAGGAAGGAGGTTGTTCCCCAAAATCTTGCAATACATGGCCCCGGTCATCCTCTCCTTAATACAGTGCAGTCGCCCTGTCCCATGTGCAGAAAAACACCCCCAAACTGCTTCACAGTAGGGATGGTGTTCTTGGGATGGTACTCATCATTCTTCTTCCTCCAAACACGTTTAGTGGAATTATGACCAAAAAGTTATATTTTGGTCTCATCTGACCACATGACTTTCTCCCATGACTCCTCTGGATCATCCAAATGGTCATTGGCAAACTTAAGACGGGCCTTGACATGTGCTGGTTTAAGCAGGGGAACCTTCCGTGCCATGCATGATTTCAAACCATGATGTCTTAGTGTATTACCAACAGTAACCTTGGAAACGGTGGTCCCAGCTCTTTTCAGGTCATTGACCAGCTCCTCCCGTGTAGTTCTGGGCTGATTTCTCACCTTTCTTAGGATCATTGAGACCCCACGAGTTGAGATCTTGTATGGAGCCCCAGTCCGAGGGAGATTGACAGTCATGTTTAGCTTCTTCCATTTTCTAATGATTGCTCCAACAGTGGACCTTTTTTCACCAAGCTGCTTGGCAATTTCCCCGTAGCCCTTTCCAGCCTTGTGGAGGTGTACAATTTTGTCTCTAGTGTCTTTGGACAGCTCTTTGGTCTTGGCCATGTTAGTAGTTGGATTCTTACTGATTGTATGGGGTGGACAGGTGTCTTTATGCAGCTAACGACCTCAAACAGGGGTCAGAATTCTAGCTGATAGACAGGTGTTCAAATACTTATTTGCAGCTGTATCATACAAATAAATAGTAAAAAAAAAAATCATATATTGTGATTTCTGGATTTTTTTTTTTTAGATTATGTCTCTCACAGTGGACATGCACCTACAATGACAATTTCAGACCCCTCCATGATTTCCAAGTGGGAGAACTTGCAAAATAGCAGGGTGTTCAAATACTTATTTTCCTCACTGTATGTTTCTATTAATATTGAAGGCTATGTTCTTAATATGTAGCTCTTCTGACACATTTTGTATCAGGGGTCCCTGCTCCATGTCTCTTTTGCCTAAGGGGTCTTGCTGTAGTAGATCTAGGCAGGTGGAGCTGGGGAGGTGGGAGGTTCAGAGGAACTCTGATAACATGCTGATGGACTAGCTTACAACAAACAATGAGCCAGGCTATTTAAATGTTGAGTAAGCAATCTCATTGGCTGCAGGATCAGCAGAGACCAATCAGCTTGTGTTGTGTGGTAAATCATGTGATTGCTAGCAGATGTAAAGGAACTATCAGCTTGCAACATCTAGGGCCCTGTCATACACCTGGTGCAATGCGACGGCAGTGAAAGCGTTTTTGGACCCACTTTATATTAGGTGACCTTAACTACTATGTATTAACACTTTAATTAATAATTTGATCCAATGCACTTATTGTGTAAATACATGTTTTTACATTGTACTTACAAAATAAAAATACCTGCACATAATTACATTATGAGCGCAACTGGCTTTTAAAGGGAATGGGAGATGAGAATCTGATTGGTTTATTGCATGTTACGCCCAAAACACTCCCATGACTCATTTAGAGACTAGGTACAACCCTTTTGGACCATGCGCCTGGCGCACTGACTGTTTTTCCTGTCGTTAAACTAGCAAAAGTGGATTCGGAGATGCCCTAAGTGCACTTGCACCATACGCTTCAGACCATGCCCTCAGATCATTAAAATAGGTTCCCTAGAGTTTTATGACTGAACTGATATTTATTTTATGCTTTATTTATTTTATTCATGTTTCTTTAACTTTTACTATGTAGTTGATCATTATTTAAAAACAACAATAATTAAAATGCTTTGTTTTCAGTGAGTTAGGGCTGCAAATCTGATCATAGAAGAAGTTTTTCAGAACATTTTCTGACTGAGACGAGGTGCTAAACTGATTGTATCCAGTTTTTGGGTTTTTTTGAGTGTTATGTTTCTTTTTGACCCAGAGCCAGATGAGTAAACCTCTGTAATATGAGTGGGAGCACAATTCCCCTTCTATCCTGTGAAGACAGATGTCTCCCAGAGGGCTGTGTGTTTCTGGATGCCTTCCACTCTAAGAGATTAGTCACACAATGGTTCATGAAATGTTCTTTGCATCTATAAATCAAAGGGGGAAATAAATGAACCCCTAAGGGCATTATGACACAACTCAAACATAGTAAAAAGACACTTTGTACAGTCATATTGATACTCAGAAAGTTCATGGAGATCTGAACGCAGACACTGAATGCTAAAACATTCCACCAAGGGTCATCTGCCTTATGTCCTGCGTTGCCCCAGCATGTCAATACAGCACACATGTCTGACTGAACACCCAGGATGTGTTAAAGTATCAGATAAAAGTTTGTGTTCCCTGTGATTGTGTCTGCAGCACAGATCATGATCTCCACTATCACACTTAAGGGGAAAAAAACTGCCAAAATAAAACTGCAATGTAAACTCAAGACAAATTTGTGGAAGAGTTCCAAAGATTGTGTCTGGGCCTGATGTTGAGTTTCTGTGTTTAGTAAAGGCATTTATTAGATAATTTAATTACACAAGAGGTGAGGAATGCTGTGTGAGCATTGCTTACCACCATTGAGTCCAGTACATTTCCTGTAAGTGTTTACGTTTGCCTTTTGCGAAGTAAAAATCATATTATAAATGCAGTATAATGATGACACACGAGCTGTTGGATGTTTGAGAGAATCTCTTGATAAGTGAAAGGATGGGAGATGCATAACTATTAGATATAATCATTTTATTTCATGGATATTTCAAGAAAAGAAAAGATAAGATAAGAAAAGACAAAAAGTTTTGCTTTTCGAAATCCCTATTCAAGCCAAAGAGGGATAGTCTGACCTTGTTTCATACAAAAAGACAGAAAAGAGGGTTGAACAAATCTTGCCATAGTTACTGGGTGGGCAAGCGTCTACTTGTTGTCAGCTTTAGGGAAAATTCTCCTCTTCAGGATGTACGAGTCAGAAGGAGTGTAGACCAAGACTGCTTACAAACACGTTCTTCTTCTACTCAGCACAAATCTACCAACTTCTGAATGACAAAAAAAGATGTTAGTCATTAGGGCATTTTTAATTGTTCTCCTGATACCAGGAAACACACCAGGTAAGACACAGCTTAAGATTTTTTCCTTAATACATTTCAGTCATTTAGTTCTTCATAAAGGAATTGATGACTTCCCTTGCAAAAATGTATTATGGTTCAGCAAATTACTTTAAAGATGTGCACTTTTTTAGGTGTTGGCTAACATACTAAATCATATTTTACATGTTACATGTAGTTACTATAGTAATAACTATACATTATGCATAATTACATGCAACTAACCCTAAACAAAATCAAATCCTAACCCTATTGTAAGTACATGAAGTTCCACTTTTGTAATATTAAGTATATTACTCAGTAATTAAATGTATAGTTACAGTGTAACAAAGATACCTTAAATAAAGTGTAACATTTAAAAGTACCACATTGCAAATGCAAATGCATTGCATTGTTAGATGCATTGTTTAAATGCATTGTTAGAATTACAAATATATTTCAGAGTGCTTTTATGACCCTCTTATGTTGGACTTAAGTGATTTCATAAAATAAAAAATAAAATATAATTTAATGCAATTTCTATTGAAATTTGTGTCATGTAGTTCAACTAATTGCACTAAATATAAATTTAAACTTATACATTTTCACTTAATTACGATTAATAATAAATTAAGTGTTAATTCAGTTTACATTCGGTTCACACTTATCTATTGTTATGGTGCAGAGGGAAGAGGAGCAGAGGATCTTAGTGGACGTTTACACAATATCAGTTTCAACCAAAACTTTTTTTGGGTGTTCATTTACACAACAGCAGGGTTTTGGGGACCTTAAAAAGTCCATGTTTTTTTTAAACAATACTGTTATCGTCTCCGTTTAGCCGGCTAACATTTACTCGTCTAATGTTTAATCGTCTAATGTTATTGTCTAACTTTCTCAGTGAATCCACTTGGGGTTCAGAGTATTTATTTATTAATTTTTTTCACAATTACGTGGTTTTGTTTCATTAATACAGTGTATACTTTTTTCTTGATTTACCCCGAAAGAATGGAAGTAAAATGTGACAACATTGTTTGTGTATTGTTTGTGTAACCAGCTGCTGGTGATTTTTCTGTTTGCCATGCTATGTTAGCCAAGTCTTTGTTTTATGTTTGGATTTTTGAATAAAACTGCACTTGGGTTCTGCAACTTGCCTCCAGTGGACTGATGTTACTTAAATAACAGATTGGAGATTAATATAATAGCAGAATTGTCTCATTTTACGTAAACACTAAAAACTGAATTGAAAAATTTACTTAAATGTTCAATGATATCTTTCAAAGATTTCTTTAAATTTTGGCACAATTTTTTCCTCTATATAGTATTGATATGGCAAAAAGTAAATAAGTTTTGTTATGCAGGCATGTGTGGAAGTATCTAAAGTAGTACGTACATATTACAACTAGTCCCTTTTTGTGTCCAAGGGGGTAATCCAGCCCCCAGAAAGCGTACCTTCCATAGGGGCAGCCATTGCTAACCAAATCATCACCTGCTGTTAGCATACCATTGACTCCCATTCATTTTGGCCTCACTTTGACAGCGAATATCTTTACGTCTGATGCGTTTATAGACTCCATTTGTCCATTGTTTATTTCTAAACAAACACGACAATGTATAAAAGGCTCCATTACCTTGTATCTTACACTATTGCCCCGTAGAAGCCGTTTTTGTAAAAAGTAAGCTAACGATTGCATCATAACTACGCGACTTCGTCGCGCTGTACCGTATAGACCCGAGGAGAAGCTCGTAGGCAATCTTTTACTGTCTGAGGCAGTCGGGGGGAAGTGGAGGCATAAACGCTGATAGAGATGTCGCAAATCCTGCTTCATTCATCAAAAGTTGCTCCTGCTCACTCTCTCTGTCGCTACAAGATTCGGTGATTCAGATTTTACGTTGCACAACTACTAGAAGACTTGCCACTGTCAGACAGGTTGCTCACGTCACATCTACGTCATCAAGCTCAGTCTGAGGCTGCGCAGTACGCTCAGCCATCAGGAAGTGAGTGCTTCTGCCTGACTTCAATTTTCCCCGTCGAAGCCTATGGGGTCGCTGTGTCCATTTCTTTTACTCTCTATGGTTGTGTCCCACTCACCATTTTCAGTGTATAGGCAAATAGTATTTCTTTTGAAAGTGACATCGCCACCTACTGGCCTGGCATGAAGGCAGTTTTACTCATCTTTGCAGAGCCGTGTAAACAGGGATTACAGAGACAAGGTTGTCATCTGTACATGAAAAATGCAAAACAAAAAAATCCAGTTTTAGAATTATTGTCATGTAAACGTACCCTAAATTATAGTAGTTTTACTTTGATTTACAAAACAAATATGGCAATACAGAAGGCAAAAAAACAGTTTCACACATGCAAAGGCAATGCAAGACAAAGGGTAAAACTAAACTGAGGGCTTATGCTGCGTTCCAGGCAGGTTTTTGAGCCCGTAAGTTACGACTTCAAACCACGACTCACGACTTTGTAGTGCTCCAGGCAGTCACACCAAACTGCCTGAGTGCAAGGAATTGCGGTAGCTAGATGTAAACAAAGCATGGCGGACCGTACGGAGCTTATGCTCATTTACAATCATTTCTATCACCAGAGGTGCTTACTCTTTGCTTATTTGAGGGAAACAGAGGGGGGAAAGGGCACATAAGGCAAGAGAAGCTGTTATACCTTTTATTTTACACATCCGTAGGGGGAGCCATTGTTGTTTCGCGGGCTATGTGACATTAGAGCGCATAACTGGGAGTGCATCGATCTAGTACGAGTTCACGGGTGGGAAGTCACGTGTTTGACTGCCGTTCCAGTGCACTTTCACGGGTAGAAGGTTGGAGAAACACGTGTTATGGGTTGCCTGGAACACAGCATTATATACACTGGCTAAATGAGGAACCAAACAAGACACAGGTGAACATAATCAATTAAAGGGATAGTTCACCCAAAAAGAAAAAATTCTGTCGTCATTTAGTCACGCTCAAGTTGTTCCAAACCTTTATGAATTTATTTCTTCTGCAGAACACAAAAGAAGATAGTTGGATATAATATGGTAGTCAATGACATCCGAGATCTGTTTGGTTACAAACATTCTTCCAAATCTTCCTTTGTGTTCAGCAGAACAAGGAAATGTATAGAGGTATGGAAAAACTTGAGGGTGAGCAAATGACAGAATTTTCAACTATCCCTTTAACCAATGAGTAACCATAGTATTCTTAGAGATACCAAGGGAACTAAGCAGGCAGGAACTAAACACAGATAGGAAACAAAACAAAACATAATCATTACAAGTATACAATTATATCCATTACAAGTTACAATCATATTTTATTTCTGTAATAAGTACTATTTTTTTAAAGTATGGCAAAAGTGACAACATAAATAAATAAACTAAAATGACAGGAAGATTCTGATTACAATGTTTGAAGGAAATTTTCATGCTGTTAATAATGTAATTAATTGTTTTGCATTTGTACCACATAGACTGGGTTTCCAACATTTTAGATAATGTTGAAAGCCTTTGATTTTCTTTTTGATGTTCATCCCTTAAAATTATTTTTTTTATGTTGCTTAGCGTATATTAAGTTGTCAGAATGCATTGAAATGTTTCTGCAAATGCTAACTTTGATTTATGATACATGCAGGTGAAATTGAGCTGCGTGCTTTCCCAAACCAGACAATGAATTGCAATGGGCGGACTGTCTTACAGTGCAACTTCAGCTCATCATCGGAGTTGGACATTCATGCAATATACTGGAAAAAACAAGAAGAAAAAGTTTTTAAATGTGATCCAACATCGAGCAACAACCCTCCAGGATTTAAGTGCAACTACACAAGGGAAGCATTAACATTAACTATTTTACATTCTACACCAGCAAACATAGGCACATATTTTTGTAAAATAAGGGCGCACTCAGGACATGGATCAGCAAACATCAACGTGTCTTTAGGTCAGTTCATTGATCCATTTAGCAGTCCAAAGTTGTGTGCATGATGCATATTTTAATGAATAAATGAATGCATGAGTGAATCAATCAATCAATATGTAGAAAACACTACATCCATATAAGAAAACAAAGTGTAAAATGTGTCAACTTTCTATCTCATTTAATCTTTTAAATACATTTTAAGTACAATTAACAAGATTAATTTTATTTTGGAAAATAAAAACATGTTAACCATAGAAGAGGATTTATTTAAGTCATTGTATGAATTACATATTTACTATATTTTTTAAATAAACTAATAGATCTGGACACCAAAAACTGGGCATCACATCTTTAACCCTTGACCTTGTGTTTGTAAATGTATTTACGCAGGAGAGTGCAGTCCAGAATCCTCCCAACAGACGGGCGGGCAAGAACAAATGGAATGTAGCTTTAATAATGTGTTTTCAGACGAAATAATAAACTGGTTTCATTATGACAAGAACGTGACTTCCAAATCTACAATCACACGCCAGAAGAACTTCGATGGAACGTTCAACATCTCAAGTATCCTAAACATCCAAGACAAAAAAGAGAGTTATAACTGCTCTCTGTGGTCACCACAACATCAAGCTAATGTTGGTGTTAGTTTCAGATCATTTAGTATGACCAGTACACAGCATTGTTTATCATGGACTCTTCCCCTTTTTACGCTGATGTTTTCACTGAGAACCTGTTTGAGTTTATAACCTTTATAAATCAACTCGACTCCTACCCAAATATCACAAGACCTGATAAAATAACCAAATATCTGGTGGGTTTTAATCAATTAAATTTGCAAGAAAGATTGTTCATCTAATCAATACTTTCAGTGGAAGAACTCTGGGTCAATGGAAATTTGAGGCTAGTGAATAGAAACACTTTTTTTTGATAGTCCACTTTAGACATAAGTAACTTTCCAACTACATGTCAACTAACTCTCATTAGAGTATTAGTAGACTGTCAACTTATTCTACTAACCTTAACCCGAACCCTAACAGTCCACTAACACTGTGTCTACACCGGATGTGAGTGGCGCAGTGCTACAAATACAATAGAATCCATTATAATCAGTGATGTTGTCTACACTGTCGCGACGCGACAAATCCCCGTCAGTAAACGAATGCCATATTATGACGTACTTACACAAAGGACAAATGCTTGGCAACAAGCACAATAGTCGCGTCCAGTGTAGACAGCTTCTAGCTGTTCATGACATGTCAACAGTCGCATCCAGTGTAGACACAATGTAATACTCAAATGAGAGTTAGTTGACATGTAGTTGCAAAGTTAATTATAGTTAGATAATAGTTATAGTTATAGTTATAGTTAAATGTCTAGACTATCAAAATAAAGTTTACACAGGGATTGTAAATGCTTTTGAATTTCACCTGAGGACATGGCAACTGGAACAATAGTCATAACTGTATTTATTTAAAATATTTTTTTTTATTTCTTTATGAAAATGTAGCACATATATCTGATCAAATTAATTGAGAAATTACCCAGGTAACAGGGAAAGTTCTCAGAACTTTGACGAATGTTCTGTTTTGGCAAGGTTCTCTAAAAGATATGAACAAACTGACAAAACAGAGTTGCGACATGTTTTGATATTGCCAAAACGTGGTTCATGGAGCTCTCAACAGTTCCAAACAATTCCACGCAATCTGTTTGAACAAGTTTAGGTAGGAAAGATAACAGTTTCACTTACATTTGCAGCAATTTCTGGTAAATATTAATGCATAATGTGCATTGATTACTATACTGACGGCATTTTCAGTAGCGTTTTATTCTGGGGAGTGATAAATAGACAATTTTAATATTTTCAGGAGTTGAACCTTCAGGTATTGTTTTCTTGGGTCACACTCATACTGCTTGCTAGTCAAAAGGAACATTAGAAGGCTGCTAAATAATATTTGTGCAATTATTTATATCACAGCTAGGGTAGTATTTAAGGTTAAAATAGGCTGAATGTTTTATAATTCCAATGCAAAGAGGCAAATTAGAGGCATCTGGTGGCCAGAAAAACTTTTCATGTAATGCCATGGTTTAATAATATAAATACATGTATGTAACTCTAATCTAGTTGCTTAAATTAGTATTTCAAGTCATAATGACTTACTTTTTTAGGTTTTGCATTTGAATATATATTTAGATATTATCAAACACTAGTGTCTCAATTGTTACATAAAATATGTTGTAATATTTTTGAAAGATTTCTTCGTTTTTTCGGTCTTAATGCATTACAATACTCTTTCAATCACAATGACTGAATTTGTTATGATTTTTATATTCATAAATGCTTCTACTTTATAATTATTTAAGTCAGTCATATTTAAATAAACGTAATGCAGTCATTTGACTACCTTTAAAGCAGACATGTTGGTATGCTTTTCCATTAATCTCTTTCTTTGTCATTGCAGAAATATTCCCTGAAAAAAAAAAAAGTAATTGCAGAAAGTGAGATATACTATCATTAAAAGTCAAGTGTCAAGAGCCCAACTAAAGGAAATACTGATCACCATAATGGTGACAGAACAAAACATTCAATAAAACCTCAACATCTAAGTGTCTGTTAATCTCAATGAGAATTGTTGTGTATTGATGAAAGAAATACAGTTTGACACTATATAGATGGAACCCATATAGTCATTCAGTGCTGCTCTTAAAGGGATAGTTCCCCCCAAAATTAAAATTAACCCATGATTTACTCACCCTCAAGCCATCCTATATGACATTCTTCTTTCAGACGAATACAATCAGAGTTATATTAATAAATGTCCTGGCTCTTCCAAGCTTTATAATGACAGTGAATGGCAGCCCAAAATATGAAGCCCAAAAAAGTGCATCCATCCGTTATAGAAGTAACCCACATGGCTCCAGGGGGTTAATAAAGGCTTTCTGAAGTGAATCGATGGGTTTGTGTAAGAACAATATCCATATTTAACACATTATAAAGTAAAATATCCAGCTTCGGTGCGCCTTCTGTATTCAACTTACGGAAAAAGTGTAACTGGTGCGACAATGAATTAAAGAAAAAAGTCCATTATGCATCAATTACCCATGTACCTTTGGGTAACAAATACATTCAGCTATTGACAGGAATAGGGACTTCCTCAAGGTGGCGCTTGGTGGCACTCGCTTTCAAATATCAGTTAGGGAAGATGTAATAACTAGATGTATCTAGCTTTAGTGATTTAATTGTTTCTCCTTGTTTCTGTATTTTGTTTTTTAAGTCACTGAGATGGTTATGTGCAATGATTTGTTCCATTTTTTTAAACATTCTGTTAATAAAATTATATATATTTTTATCCCTATATATTTTATTGTTTTTTATTATTTAATGCAGCTTTTGGCTTACACCATTATTTGTGTCAGACAAACACATTTGACCCTTGTTTCTTGACTTGAAAAGCAAATTGCTGTCAATCTGAAAGTGCAGCACTTTGTAAATAATAATAGTCATAAACATATACAGTAGTCCATACAATGTTATTGGAGAGTATTGTACCTCTAGCCACGATTTAGCATGACTTGTCTTACTGCTACTGCACTTTTTGACCCATACACACAGATCAAGGATACCTTCTTTCCCCACTTCACAAACCACCACAAAATGTCTCATCTGAAATCCCTTAAGTACTCAAACACCCTCATGTAAGCCTCATGTGATTTTCACTAGCCTGTTTATGTAAATATAAAACATTCCTACTCCTAGAAGTTACATGCAGTTTTACAAAAACCCCACTAGGAGGCAGACTCACACTTCACTTAATTTAACACTGGCATTGTGCTTCTCAACTGGTTTTGCACCAGGATGGAGATTTTACATTGCATATCAAGTAATGACCCTCTTAAAAAGAATAAAAGTGTATTTATACTTATTTGTTCATGTCAATAGGCCGAATTTATGTAATTTTAAAAATAATCTTGTTTCTGCTTGAAATCTTGTTTCTTGTTTCTGTCCCAAACAAAAACAAGATTATTTTTTATCTTACCCCTTTTAAGCAAAAACTCGCTTCATTTTGATTTGATTTTCCAGAAAACAAGAAAAAATATCTTATGTCATTTTACTTATCTAGTAAAGGCATCTTGATTTAAGAATTTTGTTATATTTGGACTGGAAACAAGACAAAAATACTAAATAAGAAAAGCAGTTTTTGCAGTGTATAAACAAGTTAATTTTCTCCATCGGGTACTTTAGGCAGCTCTGTCGTGATCACCTTCCGAAGTGTGGTAATCATTTTGATTGCGTAGTCTGCTTTATATGTGTGTTTTAGAAGGGAAAAAAAGTCTCATTGTGATAGGAAAATCCTTAAGCACCTAAATCCTTACGTTTATTTCACGTTGACTTCAGGTCATAAGAAATCCATCTTCACTGTAGGAGGAATGATAGATTTGTTCGATCACAGGCTCTCAGGGACCATTTCATGTGGCCTGGAGCTCATGTCATGGATAGAAGAAGAGGACAGTCAGAGTGAGTCAGCACCTAGAGCTACTTTAAACAGATTTTGCAATTAAGATCTACGTACAGTAAGCATCAACTCTTGCATAAACAGCACTCATGCATGGGAGACTAATCATTACATTATCTTTGTATTGCATATTATTACATTAATAAAATGCACAGCACACCAATATTGTGCTGTAATTGTTTTAATAACATTGAATGTTTTTATTGGCATTATTTTGCTATTTTTAATGTTCTTAATTATGTTTTGGAGGTTTTAATTTTCTCATAGTTGCTGCATCACCTTTTTTCTGGTCTAGAGTATGGCCCAGTCTGTTGTGATTGGTCTACTCTGCTCTGATTGGTCAGATGGCCCAGTCTGTTGTGATTGGTCTACTCTGCTCTGATTGGTCAGATGGCCCAGTCTGTTGTGATTGGTCTACTCTGCTCTGATTGGTCAGATGGCCCAGTCTGTTGTGATTTGTCTACTCTGCTCTGATTGGTCAGATGGCCCAGTCTGCTGTGATTGGTCTACTCTGCTCTGATTGGTCAGATGGCCCAGTCTGTTGTGATTGGTCTACTCTGCTCTAATTAGTCAGATGACCCAGTCTGTTGTGATTGGTCTACTCTGCTCTGATTGGTCAGATGGCCCAGTCTGTTGTGATTGGTCTACTCTGCTCTGATTGGTCAGATGGCCCAGTCTGTTGTGATTGGTCTACTCTGCTCTGATTGGCCAGATGGCCCAGTCTGTTGTGATTGGTCTACTCTGCTCTGATTGGTCAGATAGTCCAGTCTGTTGTGATTGGTCTACTTTGCTCTGATTGGTCAGATGGCCCAGTCTGCTGTGATTGGTCTACTCTGCTCTGATTGGTCAGATGGCCCAGTCTGTCATGATTGGTCTACTCTGCTCTGATTGGTCAGATGGCCCAGTCTGTTGTGATTGGTCTACTCTGCTCTGATTGGTCAGATAGTCCAGTCTGTTGTGATTGGTCTACTCTGCTCTGATTGGTCAGATGGCCCAGTCTGTTGTGATTGGTCTACTCTGCTCTGATTGGTCAGATGGCATTGGTCTACTCTGCTCTGATTGATCAGATGGCCCAGTCTGTTGTGATTGGTCTACTCTGCTCTGATTGGTCAGATGGCCCAGTCTGTTGTGATTTGTCTACTCTGCTCTAATTAGTCATATGACCCAGTCTGTCATGATTGGTCTACTCTGCTCTGATTGGTCAGATGGCCCAGTCTGCTGTGATTGGTCTACTCTGCTCTGATTGGTCAGATGGCCCAGTCTGTTGTGATTGGTCTACTCTGCTCTGATTGGTCAGATGGCCCAGTCTGTTGTGATTGGTCTACTCTGCTCTGATTGGTCAGATAGTCCAGTCTGTTGTGATTGGTCTACTCTGCTCTGATTGGTCAGATGGCATTGGTCTACTCTGCTCTAATTAGTCAGATGACCCAGTCTGTTGTGATTGGTCTACTCTGCTCTGATTGGTCAGATAGTCCAGTCTGTTGTGATTGGTCTACTTTGCTCTGATTGGTCAGATGGCCCAGTCTGCTGTGATTGGTCTACTCTGCTATGATTGGTCAGATGGCCCAGTCTGTTGTGATTTGTCTACTCTGCTCTAATTAGTCATATGACCCAGTCTGTCATGATTGGTCTACTCTGCTCTGATTGGTCAGATGGCCCAGTCTGCTGTGATTGGTCTACTCTGCTCTGATTGGTCAGATGGCCCAGTCTGTTGTGATTGGTCTACTCTGCTCTGATTGGTCAGATGGCCCAGTCTGTTGTGATTGGTCTACTCTGCTCTGATTGGTCAGATAGTCCAGTCTGTTGTGATTGGTCTACTCTGCTCTGATTGGTCAGATGGCCCAGTCTGTTGTGATTGGTCTACTCTGCTCTGATTGGTCAGATGGCCCAGTCTGCTGTGATTGGTCTACTCTGCTCTGATTGGTCAGATGGCCCAGTCTGTTGTGATTGGTCTACTCTGCTCTGATTGGTCAGATGGCCCAGTCTGTTGTGATTGGTCTACTCTGCTCTGATTGGTCAGATGGCCCAGTCTGTTGTGATTGGTCTACTCTGCTCTGATTGGTCAGATGGCATTGGTCTACTCTGCTCTGATTGATCAGATGGCCCAGTCTGTTGTGATTGGTCTACTCTGCTCTGATTGGTCAGATAGTCCAGTCTGTTGTGATTGGTCTACTTTGCTCTGATTGGCCAGATGGCCCAGTCTGTTGTGATTGGTCTACTCTGCTCTGATTGGTCAGATAGTCCAGTCTGTTGTGATTGGTCTACTTTGCTCTGATTGGTCAGATGGCCCAGTCTGCTGTGATTGGTCTACTCTGCTCTGATTGATCAGATGGCCCAGTCTGTTGTGATTGGTCTACTCTGCTCTGATTGGTCAGATGGCCCAGTCTGTTGTGATTGGTCTACTCTGCTCTGATTGGTCAGATGGCATTGGTCTACTCTGCTCTGATTGATCAGATGGCCCAGTCTGTTGTGATTTGTCTACTCTGCTCTAATTAGTCAGATGACCCAGTCTGTTGTGATTGGTCTACTCTGCTCTGATTGGTCAGATGACCCAGTCTGTTGTGATTGGTCTACTCTGCTCTGATTGGTCAGATGGCCCAGTCTGTTGTGATTGGTCTACTCTGCTCTGATTGGTCAGATGGCATTAGGCTTGTTTGAGATGCGCCTCGCCTCGCCTGCAGTTCAGCCGAGACTAGGCGGCTGCAGTGAGGGGAGGAGTGAAAAAAGTGCAGGCAAGCCGGACAGTTCTCTCTTCTCGTAGTGGATCAGACACCTGCGAGATCAAAGGCGGATATCGCGGGATTCACACTCGTGCGCTTTGTTGCTGATAAACTGGATGTAATTTAACTTATGTTACTTTTATATGAAAATAAATATTATGAACAAGACACCCAAAGTTTTTGTTATTTATTTCCATTCGAAAGACGTGTTTATCAATCATTTTTACTTTAATTAGGCCTACATACACGTTTATATATATATATATATATATTATAAATATGACAACAATCACATAACCCACAGAGAGATCGCCTTTGTTAGAGAGTTTGGGAATAACCCCATATGATATCAGAGTTTTAAAATCAAACATTTTAAAAAAGAACCATACATCACGGTTGTTTAAACCAATAAGCATTAAGCTGTGTCGTCAGCAAGTCGTTTCCCATCATGCTTTTGCTCCGCGCAGTCGGTGGAGAGCAGCTGCGCTCAACTGCAGAATCCGACACATCCGCCTTTCGCTCGCGAGAGTTTTTTGACATACGTCGGCATGACATCAGAGCAAGGCGGACCGCCCTCGGACACTTTTCTAACCGGCATGCATCTCGCGCTGATCACCGGTGATCGGTTCTGCGCAGATTTTGCTCATCTCAAACAAGCCTAACGGTCTACTCTGCTCTGATTGATCAGATGGCCCAGTCTGTTGTGATTGGTCTACTCTGCTCTGATTGGTCAGATGGCCCAGTCTGTTGTGATTGGTCTACTCTGCTCTGATTGGTCAGATGGCATTGGTCTACTCTGCTCTAATTAGTCAGATGACCCAGTCTGTTGTGATTGGTCTACTCTGCTCTGATTGGTCAGATAGTCCAGTCTGTTGTGATTGGTCTACTCTGCTCTGATTGGTCAGATGGCCCAGTCTGTTGTGATTGGTCTACTCTGCTCTGATTGGTCAGATGGCCCAGTCTGTTGTGATTGGTTGACTGCTAACAGCGCATGTTGGAGACCATACGGCAAGTGCCATATCTGTTTCTCAGCTCCAGATCTTCCTCAGGGCTTGTATACATAATGATATCAGTAACGATGGCGACAGCTTTACCATATCAATTCGAACACGAGTCCTCATCCTTTAGACCTTTAACATTCACAAACAGACACACACTACATGCAAGGTAATATTCGAAAAAGCATAATAGGGGCAAATTAAATAAAAATCTGCTAATTAAACAATACAAAATACTTTGCATCTCTTGTAAGTGTATCTTCCTTTTGGAATGTTTTGATATTTTTACTGGACTCTTTGAGCTTTACCGTTCTTAAGGCTGTAACAGATAAAGCAAGTTGGGACAAATATATTCTTATTCATAAAACAAGTGACAAAAATATGTCAATAATGTGAAAATGGGTAAATCAAATTGACAATTGCCTTAATTGTCAGTAGGTTAGATGTTTAGCTCCTCTGTAGTGAATTTCATTGATTGTTGCTCTCAAATCTCAGTATCACAGTCACACACCTGAGCTTCTGCCGGCAGAGCCAGTGTTGCCATGGTGAATGCAGGTTTATAATGCTTCTCGCTCCCGAGGAAACATTTCTGAATGCCTGCAACACAACAACAACTGATTAGCTTCATATTTTATTCTCTCCAAATGCACTCAAATTAGCCAAAGATGGGTTTGAAAACAGCACAGAAATCTGTCATACATTGTTCGCTATGAAATGCTATTTAACAAGAACAACCAACACCGTCTCATGACTATTTGTAAATATCTTACAATTGTGTAGGCTTTTGTATGATCTGCAAACCCCAAGTTTTATGTTTAGGGGAGGACCTAAACTTTCATGATGAATACATTTGCGGATCTTACGAATTGATATGAAATAGCCAATTATGGGCTGTTGTGTATTTTTTTCTGTGAGCAGGAGAAATCTGAAAAAAGGCGGATGGGCTCAATCCTACTCTTCAATAGCTTAATAACTCTTCATAACTCACACATACGTATTTTTATTTTAGTCCAGATGTGAAGTCTTCTTATAGCAGTCCACTTGTGTCGTACACGTGAGTCAAGTTCCATCAACATATTCTGTCAGCATTGCATATAACGCAATGCATATAAATGCCTTGGCAGTCAAAAGCAGAGTAAAAAAAAACAATTGCGCCCAGTCTGCCGGAAGGCTCTGCCTCTGTCATTCAATTCCAAGTACAGGGTCACTCTGCAATGCAGATAGTGTTTGATTAGTTGAAACGCTCAGAGCTGCATCCATAATGTCTTAGGAAATTTCTCTGCACTTCTATTAAATGTGCAAGGTACTATATTAACATATTATATTATTTGTTATATTTGGTAATTCAATTAAATCAGATTCATTTCAGTATTAGAAAATATGGCCATTAAAGTTTGTGAGCTACCATGATATCATTTTCCCATCCTCTAAAACCATAAGCAGAACTGCGCAAGGTAAAATAAAAAAAGACAAACCCACATTATATTTAAATCAGGTTTACTTGCAGTGTGTTTGGTGTGGAGAAATATTGGCTGCAGGAAGGCATCAAAATTCAAGAAACACTCAAAACCTGAAACAATCAATGTTGTAACTAGGTTACAGCAGCCATACATTTTTTTTCAAGGGGAAAGAGCCCAACTAAAGCAAACACTGATCACCATAATGGCCTAAACATGTTGACTCTTTCCTTTGGTGATTATGCTTGTTATCTTCAGGTGTAGATCACTAATGGTCAATCATCATTCAATTAATCACTTAATTATCTCAGTAACTTTAACACTGATTCAGTGTTATTTTAACACTCTTGAGTGTGGACTCAAATAAACTATTATTTAATGTAACTGTTTTTGCTGTGTATATGCTGCATATATTTGATCAAAAACACAATAAAACTGAAATATTTTAAAATATTATTACAATTTTAAAACTGCTTAGTAATATATTTTAAAATGTAATTTATTCCTGTGATCAGTTCAGCATATTCAGCATCATTACTCCAGTCTTCAGTGTCACATGATCCTTCAGAAATCATTCTGATATGATGATTTGATGCTCAAGAAACATTTATTTTTACAGCACAACTGTATTACAGTTCTGGTTAACATATTTGTGGAAACTGTGATACATGTTTTGTTTTCTGTTAGGATTCTTTCAAAAGAACAGTATTTATTTGAAATATAATTTTTTGTAACACTATACATTTTCTTTACTGTCACATATGATCAATTTAATGTGTCCTTGCTCAATAAAAGTACTTTCTTTATATTTAACTTTCTTTATATAAAAAAGACATGCACACAGACAAACCTTAGATGGCTGGATGATATTTAACCCACTGTGGTCTTATAGGGGTTAAATGATCTGTATTTACATTGAAATCCAAGGTGTGTAAACAGAACGCTGTAATGACAGCTATTTTTCTTTGTTTAACCAATTGCATAAGGTGGCAAAAGTCAACACCACTGCAATGTAAATGCCCATTAAGGGTGCCGGTGAATATCCTTCTTTGACTGTCTGTCCTCTCAGTGTTGGGGATTGTGTAATCATTAAAACCACCGCTTGCATCTCTGATTATTCCAGAGGAAACACCCCATCCGTAAGTAAGATGAGGTGTTAGAGCCCAGATGAATAGCGTCGTGAGAAATTCAGTGGATTAGCCCTGTATAATTCACAACACATTTAGCGGGAACAATGCAAGATGCACTGATTGAACATGTGTGAGACTAGAAGTGTTTGGGCTGGAGAAATTAAAAAACAGCCCCTGTCTATTGATCAATAGAGACTACAAGAATGGGCGTGTGCTCAGCATGTAATGGGCTTGTCTTGGAATATATTTTAGTAATACTGTTTATAACAAGCACTCAATACGGCATTGCATTATTCTTTGATATAAGGATCTCTGTCCTGATCTAAGCTCTGATCTTGTAATAGATCTCAAATCTTACTTTGACCTTATAAAGGCTTGTAGAAAATCTAACATCTGCACTCATAATAATTGTCAGCGCACACTCAGGAGTCTGATTTTCCCCGTTCTTCTAAATTGCATTATTGAGTCACGACCCTGTAAAATTCACTCAACAACTGAAAACACTTGTACTTATAGCAGAACCTGTAATAAAGTGGTTAAAAACAAAGTGGTGATTTTGATCTTTTGGTCATTTTTGATTCAACCCTCTGTGGTAGACGAACCAATAGTTAAAAATTTAATATTTACAAGACGAGAATTAACATCTAACAGTTAAATCTACAGTATCAATAGCATGATTTAATTCAGTTCAAATGGCACAGTAAGTAACATGGACGACAATCACAATATCCAAGCCCAGCTAAATGTGCCATAAATATGAGACTTCTACTAGTATAAATATTTGCAGGATGATTTTTCCATCCAAGCTTCTACATCAGCAAAAATGATAAATTGTACCTGTGCTTTTTGTACCAAACTAGTGGCCTGTGGAGGACATGCTGACCACTAAATCAGTCACAATAACGTGCTATTACAAATGCCTGTCTCTCTAGACCTTTCTGATCCAGTTTTGTCCACTTTCCTTCCATTTATAGAAGCGTCAGCCATCACTACAATACCTTCCAAATGTAATACAGCAATTACCCGTGCGATGGATTGTGGGGGCTGAAGTAACCCTTTGTGATGGATATCATTGTCATTCTGTTCTGTTCATTCTGTTAAAACGTCCTCCTCATTGTAAACAGTGTTTTATTTAATCAAGCTCCAAAAACGTCTAATTTTGATACTGCAGGATCTGTAACGTCACACTGGAAAATAGATTTGCAAACGAATGCCTCCAGAGCAAGACATTGAAGAACAGTTATAAATCAACGCCGTCCACTGGCGTTCAGTCACATAATGGCTGACATTTGCCTACACTGGATGTGAGTGTCGCGTCAAATGCAAATAGAAGCCATTGTAATCAATGACGCTGTCTACTGTGATACAGTATACAGATGTGTGTTCAGTTTGTGACGTACTCCACATGATTGAGTCTGCCGACAACAGGATAAATGAAAGAGTAAAAGAGCGTACGCTTTGACACGTCCAGTTTAAAAAGCTTGTTTGAGTCTCTGTACAGACATTAGAAGGATCCCAGAGTCGGAAAACAAATGGATGGTTTATTTTTATGCAGTTGTTGTTTGCGTTAGAATATGTTTGTTCAGAGCATTTTGTTTTGTAAATGAGGCACAGTGTGATGGAGAGTTTGCACATGAACATTATTAGGAAATTCCAATTTAAATTTGGTGGGATTCAAGAAATTTCTAGCAAATTTTGTAAATAATTACCAAAAAATGCCAAGTAACATGAAATTTAAAGCTAAAAGACTGTTAAAATTTTTTAACTGAAATTTAAACCTGAAAGACTACTCTTCTCATTTAAAAAAAAAAATATTTTTACAAGTGCAGTGGTAACCTGCACAATGACTTCACAATGACTAAAGTTAAATAAGCCTGCAATTAGCTGCAACATTACTAAATGACTTAATAATTGAACATTGTACAACTTGCCATAGATCAATCTCCTTCCTTAAGTGAAATCTCCTAAATCACAGAGGAAAATCTTCCAGTGGACAAGCCTGAAGAGCACATGCGTAGCTATTATCAGGCTGTGTACCATAACATTTTACTTAAGTTTGTCAGTCTTTTTCACATTTATGATAAAACAAGTTTCTACGGAAGCCCTAAACGGCAATACTCCCAATATTTTTTATTTACAAATATTTTTACAGTGATGATAATCTTAATATGCCATGTAATAAATGGTAAAGTAGATCTACTTGTCCTAGAATGACATTCTTTTGTTTCAAAGAACTTCCCCGTTGTCAAGTTTGATCAAACAATCGATGAGAACAAATTATTCTGTCCGTCTGAAATAGACCCGAGATCTAGATCTGGCACTCTGTTATTAAATATTAATTCTCGTAGAAGAAAACTTTGCCTTTGTTTGCTTCCCATATTTCCTCTTCATTCTATCAAGACGAGGCAGCAAACATTGTCTGTCTGGTGAACAGGTTTACTTTTCCCTCATATATTGAACGGCACACATCGGATACACTTCAACTGACAAGGCCACTCGCCACCTTACTATGTTAATATAGTGCTTTCATGTGGATCTTAAACTTAGTGGTGTGACCCTCTCTCGGTTTAGTGGTTAACGTCATCACTCGCATTGTAGGCCATTAATATGCCACATTAAACCTGCAAACACATCATGACCACATGGCCGCTCAAACCCAAACACAGAGTCAGTATGGTTGACTGCGCTGTGTTGACAGTGGCGCAAATCTTAAGACATTCAGTCATTCAAGGGAAGGGTTTGTCATGATGCCATTAAATCACACTGTAGGTGAGTTTATCTTGTGTTTGGTAGTGAGGGCATGTTATGTGGAGGTTTATGGGGAGTAATTAAATCTTACTGACTTTATGTATTATGTATTCTCAATGAACACGTGGACATTTACTATTAAAATTTGATAGCAGTGAGTATAGTCACTTAGCCAAGAGCCATGCTTTTATTTACAACAGAGAGACCATGAGAACTGTTCTTTTGAAATATGCATTCAAAATCGAAACGTTATATGCTTTCATGAGTTTCATGGCCTAAATATCACCTGGCTTCCCCTCTCCTGTATTAAAATAAAATGGCAAGATGAAAAGTCAGCCCGTTCGCACCAATCGTTCTGAATATAAAAGAATAGAAGAGTTCACACCACAACTATAATGATAACAGAGGAACAATATATTTTTAATCACTTTCAGGACAATTTTTTCCCAGTAGATGAAATGTCAGCCAATAAGAATCGATCCTGCTTTAAAAGGCTCAGGCAATTAAAGCGACAGATGACAAAACTGAATAAACAGAACTGCCCTGGTACTTTGGGCCAGAGGAAGGAAAATGTTTTCTTGAACATCCTGCTTTTCCCAAGTGAAATGATATAAAACATCACAATAATTTTGAAAAATGTCCTGACTTTGTTCCTCATAATGACCCTGTGAATCCATTCTGTGTGTTTACTCTTGTGTTGTTACTTATGTTTGCCTTACGCTGTGATATAAATATATCCCACAGGGTCACCATAGAGAGGAAACTAAACAAAGTCATTAAGACAGATAGAGGCCAAATGTGGCAATTCACTGGAACTGGATCATTGCACTCACCTCTAACCCAAATCAAAGAAAGCATAATCGGTAGGACTTGGTTAGATAATACTGTTCCTGTCAAAACAGTGCTTTTTGTCAGGAGTGAGAGGTAAACTAAGCCACAGTAAGTGTGGAAATGTGTGCAATGTGGAATGGAGACCTTCTTTAAAAATCCATTATAGTTACAGTCAACATGAAATCAAAATCCATCCTGTTATCTTAAAGGGGTCATGATGGTTCTAAAAAGAACACTATTTTGTGTATTTGGTTTAAAGGAACTTATTTTCCAGCTCCCCTAGAGTTAAACAGTTGAGTTGTACCGTTTTCGAATCCATTCAGCCGATCTCCGGGTCTGGCGGTAGCACTTTTAGCATACTTTAGCATACATTAGATTAGATTAGATTAGATTAAACTTTATTGTCATTACACAAGTACAAGTACAAGGCAACGAAATGCAGTTTAGGTCTAACCAGAAGTGCAATAGCAGCAAGTGCAGGATATACAATGGTTGCATAAGTGCATGATATACAATGGTTGCATAAGTGCAGGACATGGATATGTACTGAATATATATAAATATGTATAAATAGAGAGATGGTTATTACTATAAACAGAACTGAATTTACAGGTGAATATGTACAGTGAATAAATATACAGATGGCTATTACTCTAAACAGAATTTACAGGTGAATGTGTACTATGAATATAATATACAGATGGCTATTACTATAAACAGAATTTTACAGATAAAGGTATACAATAATATGTTAGGCTAAGATGAGGAATATAGCAGTGGATTAAGGTAGTGCAATAAATTATGGACAGAGCTATCCGAAAGAAAGTGTAAAAGTGCAGTGGAAAGTGGTTGCATATTACAGTTAGAAGTACGGTGCAAAATGCAAATGTAAACAGTTGGCACTATAAATACAGTCGGCAGTGCAAATGAGCATGATCCAGTTAAGATATGGTAGTGCAGAATGCATAAGTAAACAGTTGTTACTGTAATAAACAGTCGGTAGTGCAAATAACAAACTGAAGGCAGATGTGAGGTAGGAGAGTTAGCAGTTTATGAGGGAAGTGGATCAACGGGGGTTTGAGTTCAGTAAAGAGACAGTTCTGGGGAAAAAACTGTTCTTTAGTCTACTGGTCCTGGTCCGGAGGATCCTGAAACGCCTGCCGGAGGGCAGGAGAGAAAACAGTCTGTGGGCTGGGTGAGAGGAGTCCTTAAGGATGCTGCGAGCTCGATGCAAACAGCGTTTCCTCTGGATGTGCTCGATGGCAGGTAGTGGAGTCCCTGTGATGCGCTGGGCAGTTTTCCCCACCCGCTGCAGTGCCTTGCGCTCCGCAACAGAGCAGCTCCCATACCATACTGCGACACAGTTGGTCAGGATGCTTTCTATTGCGCAGCGATAGAAGTTCACCAGGATAGCCGAGGAGAGCTGATTCTTCCTCAGTGTCCTCAGGAAGAAGAGGCGCTGGTGAGCCTTCTTGACCAGGCTGGAGGTGTTGGTCGTCCACGACATGTCCGCCGAGATGTGGATCCCCAGGAACTTGAAACTGGAGACACTTTCCTTCGTTTTGGTGGTGTTGAGGAGCAGGTTATTATCAGTACACCATGTGGCCAGGTGCTGGATCTCCTCCCTGTAGGCAGTCTCATCGTTGTTGCTGATGAGACCAATCACCGTAGTGTCGTCCGCAAACTTGACGATGGAATTAGATCCATACACAGGCTTGCAGTCGGAGGTGAAGAGGGAGTAGAGAAACGGACTTAGCACACAGTCCTGTGGTACACCAGTGTTGAGTGTGATGGACGTGGAGCAGGTGGATCCTGATCGAACATTCTGTGGTCTGTCAGTTAGGAAGTCCAAAATCCAGTTACACATTGAAGTGTTGATGCCCAGGTCTCCAAGTTTGGCTATTAACTTGGTTGGGATGACAGTGTTGAATGCTGAGCTGAAGTCAACAAACAGCACGCGTGCATAAATGTTCTTATTGTCCAGATGGGTGAGCACAGAGTGTAGTGCCATGGAAACTGCATCCTCTGTGCTCCTATTGCTGCGGTAGGCAAACTGGTGTGAGTCCAATATGGATGGTAGAGAGTCTTTTAGGTGTTCCAGGACCAGCCGCTCAAAGCACTTCATAACGATGGGTGTGAGTGCTACAGGGCGGTAGTCATTAGGGCACCTCGGGCTAGATTGTTTCGGCACTGGCACAATGGAAGTGTGTTTAAAGCATGATGGTACAGCTGCTTGGGTAAGAGACAGGTTGAAAATGTCTGTAAAAACCCCAGCGAGCTGCTCTGCATATGCCCTGAGCACACGTCCAGGGATGTTGTCTGGTCCAGCAGCCTTGTGTGCGCTGATCCGGCTCAGTGCCTTGCAGACATCTGTGGAGGAGAGTGTGATTGGTGGGTGGTCAGCTGAGGGTTTGAGCTTGGTGACAGTTTCTCTGTTGTCTCTTTCAAAGCGAGCATAAAAGTAATTTAGCTCGTTCAGGAAGTTGACATCAGTGGCTGCGGGGGTGGAGTGGGTGGGTTTGTAGTCACTGATGGCCTGAATGCCCTGCCATATGCGTCGAGGGTCAGAGTTGGAAAAGTGTCCCTCTATCTTTAGCTTGTAGCAGTGCTTGGCCTTTTTGATGCCCCTCTTCAGGTTTGCTCTGGATGTGCTGTAGGCTTGTGCATCTCCTGGTCTGAAAGCAGTATTGCGTGACTTCAGCAGGAGTTCATCCAAGGCTTCTGATTTGGGTATGTGGTGATCTGTTTCTGGGTTGTAACACTGTCAATGGTGGTATTGATATGATCCAATACAGAGGAGGTGTAGGAGTCAATGTCCGTGTGAGCGCCACTGGTGGCTTGAGAAGCAAACATACTCCAGTCTGTGTTTAGAAACCTTTCCTGGAGTGTGGAATCTGCCCCCGCAGGCCACACCTTGATGGTCTTCACTGATGGCTTCACACGGTTGATGAGGGGTGCATATTTGGGTGTGAGAAACAAAGAGAGGTGATCTGACTGTCCCAGGTGGGGGAGGGGTGTTGCAACGTAAGCTCCAGCCATGTTTGTGTAAACATGGTCTAAGGTTTTGTTTCCTTTGGTGTGGCAGGAAACATGCTGGTGAAACTTGGGTAGCACTGACTTTAAGTTTGAGTGATTAAAGTCACCTGCAACAATAAACGCAGCTTCCGGGTGATCAGTCTGTTGTTTACTGATGGCTGCGTGAAGTTCTTTCATAGCAAGCTTGGCATCAGCATCCGGGGGAATATAGGCTGCAGTGATAATGGTGGAAGTGAACTCCCGCGGTAGATAAAACGGTCTACATTTAACCATGAGAAACTCAAGGTTAGCTGAACAATGACTCCCAACAATAGCAGAGTTTGTGCACCAAGCTTTGTTAATGTAAATGCACAATCCACCACCTCTGGTTTTACCGGAGCCATCTAATGTTCTATCTGCCCGGAGTGTGTGGCGTCCCGCTAGCTCAATAGCGGTGTCCGGTATTCCGCTGTTTAACCAGGTTTCCGTGAAGATTAGGACGTTACAGTTCAAAAGTTTCTTGCTGTGTGTGATGCTGAGTCGAATCTCCTCCATTTTGTTCACTAGCGACCGTACATTGGCAAGGAAAATGCTGGGTAAAGAGAGCCGATGTGGTGTTAGCCTTAGCTTAGCTCGTAGTCCTCCACGCTTCCCCCGCCTTTGTTTACGATCTCGACGCCGCCTGCGAGCACTTCCGCCCGGCCGGGTAGAGTGCATAGCCTCGGGTGTCCTAGCGATCTCAGGAAGGAGTCGAAGATTGTCCATAAAACTGTCGGAAATTCGCAAACCAATATCCAAAAGCTCACAATGGGTGTACGATGCAAAGGCACAGCTGTTCTGTATGAACAGACCCGAGATGAGCAAGAAAAATACCACAAATTGCAGAATCTGGAGAGACTCTGAGCCTCGCGATGTACTCGCGCCGCCATCTTGGTCGATCGATACATCATTGAATCTGATTAGACTCTTAGCATCTAGCCCAAAAATCTATTTAAAACTTGACTCTTCTGTAGTTACATCGTGTACTAAGACCAACGGAAAATGAAAAGTTGCGATTTTCTAGGCCGATATGGCTAGGAAGTATACTCTCATTCCTGCGTAATGATCAAGGAACTTTGCTGTCGTATGGGTGCAGCGGCGCAATTATATTACACAGCGCCTGAAAATAGGCTACTTCTGTCAACATAACCAACGGGACAACCAGCTTGCACAGGGAACGTGCTGGGGACTATTTTCAGGCGCTGCGTAAGCTATGCTAAAAGTGCTACTGCCAGACCCAGAGATCGGCTGAATGGATTCGGGGAGTTGGAAAATTATTTAAAAATATATGGTGGTGAGTTCCTTTAATGCAATGTGTTTACGCAATTTTAGGTTTAAAAAGTAATTATTTTACACATACTGTACATTAGTGTTGCTCCTCTATGCCCGGCCTTTCTGAAATGTGTCCATTTTTACAAAGCTCATCGTTCTGAAAAGCGCGGTGTGCTCTGATTGGCCAGTTCATCCAGATTGGCCGGAATACCTTGAGCATGTTACGTCCTTACCATATTTGGAACATCAGCTCCCAAAGAAATATTGACAGGTGATAATGTCAGTACTACCTTATCAATTCGAGCCCGAATCTGATCCGGAAAATGCAGATGACCATGATCGATCAAATCAATCAAATCAAATCACTTTATTACGATCAACTTTGCCAGCGTGACTGGACCAGAAAGTAACATATTGGTAAGTTTGCATTTGTGATCATAGAAACGACACACAAGCGCTACTCTACACTGCTCAAAACTCACGTTTGAATAGTCAGTAGCAAATTCTTAAAAAATTAAAACATACTTACAGGCTGTGTCTGTGAGTCAGAAGCGCCAGACTTCACTTGCAAAGATGGAATTGCCCCTCTGTTTGGAATCAGCCTTTGTGCACAGCCTTTTACTCTCCGAGGTTCTGGATACAGTCCTCCGAAAAATTTGCAGCACATAGTCGAATATTTGGGTTGTATTGTTCTGGAACAGTGTTGTACATAAAGCTTAGCCACTGTTTCTAATTGTGTCCTCTTTTGGAAGGCCAAACAAAGTAGTTTGGCTTTCACATTGGAAAACACAGCGTCTCCATGATTTGGCGGCAACAATACTACAGCAAGAATAAAAGTTACGCCTTCTTTCTTTGCATATACATTTTGGCGGTGTTATGAAACTCTAACTGACATAGATTTCTGGGGATGTGTTTGAACGAAGCGTTTTAGGAAGGTGTGGCTGAGCCTTAACTTTTACAAAGAATATCTCTTTGGGTTTGAGACTTTGTAACTGCAGATCTTATACATGTACAAACAGCTACATAACGCACTAAAAAGAAAGGAAAACAATAAATCGCATCATATGACCCCTTTAATGCCTAATGTTGTTGTGTGATTCATCAGTGCATGTTATTCCAAGAAAATATAAGTGTAATCTTTCCTCAAACTCTACTAACTTGCTCCACTTCTGATACAAATTTCCTTTAATTTTTTTTGAGACATCACTCAGTCCTTCCAGAAAAATGTGGCTTTTTTTTGTGATTGTTGCGGGCAAAAATCCTTGATTATGCGGCACGTTTTCTAAAAAAATGTGATGGAAAATGCGGGATATTTATGCTATTTTATGCAATAAAATTGCGGGAACTTGCAAAAACTACGGTTTGATGAAAAAGAGAAGCAAAGCACTACATGACAGAACGTGCTGGGAGCGTGCTGGGAGCATTTAAGTTTAAGTTCTCATCTTGTTTTATTGAAGACCTTAATAAACACATGGCTCAAATTTACAAAACATTGAGTCAAACAAGTTCTGTAGCTTTACAAAAGGAATATTCTACAACTTCTGAAAAAATGAATAAATAACTTCCTGTTTTACAGACATTTGAGTGCTTCCAATGCACAAAGTGCAATCTCTTAAAGGGTTAGTTCACCCAGAAATGTAAATTCTGTCATTAATGACGTCCCCTCATGTCGCTGGACACCCGTAAGACCTCCGTTCATCTTCGGAACCTATTTTAGTGGAAATCCGATGGCTCAGAAAGGCCTCCATTGGCACAATGCACTGTACACTCTCAAGACCCATAAAAGCACTAAAGACGTCGATACAAAGTCCATCTCACTACAGTGGTTCTACAATAACTTTATGAAGCAATGAGAATAGTTTTTGTGCTAAAACCTAAATAACGACTTATATAGTGATGACCGATTTCAAAACACTGCATCATGAAGCTTCGAAGCGTTATGAATCAGTGAGTCGATTCATGATTCGGATCGGGTATCAAACTGCTGAAATACGTGACTTTGGCGATCCGAACCACTGAATCGACTCACTGATTCATAACGCTTCGAAGCTTCATGATGCTGTGTTTTGAAATCGGTCAACACACCAGGGGTCCATTCTTCGTACCTCGCTTAATACATCTGAGATGATTTGACAGATCTTTTAATCATGATAACTGATGTCTGGCTAATTTGGTTCTTCAAACGAATTTGCAGATTGGATTTAAATATCTGGATTAAATGATCTAAGATCACTGCGCGTTCTTGTTTTCCCTGAAGAGGGCAGATGCATCGATACTCGAAACCATGATCAGCAATGCAGCGATTGGCTGGCGTCAAGACAGCAACGTAATGACGTCATATAATTAAAAAAGCCACCTGGCAAAAAAACTTGGCAAATTACACAAAAAAAACCCCACGAATATCTGGACCTTTATAAGGAAACAGCTAAACGACCAAACCAACATAAAAGTTATAATAGATCAATGATAAATGTTTTTTTTGTTTTTTTTACATGATTACCAATTATTTATATTCACGATTTGATAAAATATTTGTACACCCTTTACATTTTTATTTCAATGTTTTAATTCAATTTTTAATTCAATTTGAAGCAGATTTGTAACGTGACAGTATTAAAGTTTCTTAAGGGTCAAGATCAAATTCTCTGCATCTCCTGCGCTGCATCAAGCCATCCCATAATATCCATCATCACTTAAATTAATGCACGCCTTAGATTAACTGTACAACATGTGTGCAAACCTACAATAAAATTATAAAGTAATTATTCCATCACAAATAAATCGCTCAATCAAGTGGCTGTGTCTATAGTATTATACACAACATTATAATATTATATACATTCTCATATACATATACAATTTAAAATTTGTATATTATTATTATTTAAAATGATTATTATTGCCCCTGGTTCAGTAATGAACTCTTGTAATAAAGTAGCAGTGGCTGGGACAGATTTTAAATATCACCTCAAGATGCAATCTAATCCTGTTTACATTAAATAAGCCGCTCGCGAGCAGGTTTAAGTTTACGGACCTGTTGCTATGACAGCAAGTCCAGGATGAGCGTCGAAGAACCAAACAATCCAAGATCATGCCAAATCGTCAACAATCAAATGCAGCTAACTGAGTTAGCGAGGTACGAAGAACAGGCCCCAGGAAACTGCTTTGCGCAGTCTTTTGCTGTTATTTTTGTTGGCAAATGGGAATTTGCATGCTTCATCATGGTTTCACCGATATCTATGTTTCTCCATGGGGTTTGCAGCTTTTCTATGACGTTCACGTTGGGTAATTACATCACTTCAAAACGTTCCCATGGCAATAGGGGGAAATAGCGGCTCTTGTGTGAAGTAAACAAAAAAATTTCAACTTTCTGCTAATATACATGACTTTTTTGCTACGAAAATGCGGCGTATTTGAAAAAATGCGGTCCCGCATAAATATGCGGAGTTTGGCTGATTGTGCATTAAATCATGCGATCGCATAATCGCATTTTTCTGGAGGGACTGATCACTAGGTCCTTTTCTGCCACAGAATAAAAAATAAAAAAGGTAGCTAATTGCGACTTTTTATCGCAATTCCGCGTTTATATCTCTCAATTATAAGGAAAAAAGTCAGATATACACTCAAAATTGCAAAATATTTGTGAGATAATTGTGAGATATAAACCCGGAATTATATTTCTGTGGCAGAAACAAGCTTTCATACTTCCAGATCCTTCTCTCTAACTACTTGACATCATTCTGGAATGAATACCCAATCAATCTCAGATTATTATTATTATTATTATTTTAAAGCTATCCTATCTGACTGAATAACTGTTTTGTCAGATATGTACTGTAAATATGTCAGAATATAGCAGAGGGATGCAAAGAGTGTTTCATGTAGACTTGAATGTCATGTAGACAGTTTTTGAGCAGCTGAATGAATATGTTGACTGTATGTATAGTTTGCAGTAAAACATATACTGTAAATATACACTTATATTGAAATATTTTTGTAATAATTTGACTGAATTTCAGAACAAGTATGTACTTATATAAGCATATGCTTTTTAGCCTGATGACACATTCTTAGTCTTTGAAAGGTGATACTGTATGAGAAAGCATACGAGATGATTCAACCATCCCTGAAACACAATCTTCTAAAGTTGCATAACTTTTTCATGATATTTTTCTACATAATATTTACTAGATTATTCAGCACATTTGAGAAGACATCTATTACTGTTTGACCTCCAGAAGCAAAGGTTGCTCTGAAATATCCAGCATAAATAACATGGAGAACGCTGCGAGTGAAGGGCAGGCTGTAAACTTCAAGAGTCAAAACCAACATTGCAGCCGCTATCTCTGTTGCCAAGGGGAGTGTGATAGCATCTCATGGATATTCATGTGAAGAAGAAGGAGATAACAATGGCAGATTTACAGTGCAGCCAGTGTTGTACACTCATTTGCGTTGAGAGCAAAATCCATCCATGGGGTTTGTTGCTATTCCTGTAGCATTCATCTGTGCTAATCCATACATCTATAGGCTATGTACTCAAACTTTGCCATATCTGCAGTGCTAATAGCAGTCCTGCTGTCTCTAAGCCTTTCATGATTACAGACAAGCTGACTAGTCCATGTTTGTGATGATCCACAAAGACCGATTCAAGCCCCAAAACAAAACCACTATCTGTCGTTTCAGGGAACCTGGTACTTTCAAACTCATGTTTGATTCATGAAGTGAGATTCTCCCAGAATATCAAGTGACTGTGGCTACGTCTACACCAATCTTGAAAATGCTTTTTCTCTACACTTTGGTCTTCCGTCCAAACTGAGATGGCTTTTTTATCCTGTGATTTTTTTTTTATAAGATGATCCAAGTAGATAAATTTGCCAGGTCTCCAGGAGCGGGTTTGAAGGTTAGGTCCTAATCTGATCCATGGTGATTCATTACCAAAGGGAATTCTAACCACAACATACTATGTCAGTAAGTATTGTAGATAAGAATGCAACTCTTGTGCTAATCACAGCACACGACGAACCAATGTCTATATATTTAATAAAGGCCTTCTGAAGTGAAGCCATGGGTTTGTGTAAGATAAATATCCATATTTAACACGTTATAAAGTAAAATATCTAGCTTCCGATGGGCCGCCTTCCGTATTCAACTTAAGGAAAAAGCTTAACATGGCACGACGATGACGTCGGATGTAGTGTAAGTGTTTTGTAGACAAACACACTGACTTTATTTAAACTCAGGATTTTTAGTATAGTCTCTAAGACTTCTGAAGCCAGCTGTGTGTGTTGTTCATTGTGAATTACATTAAATCAGAAACGGATCAATAACAGATTTTGTTCATGGAGTGTAAAGGGCCCTTAGAAGCATATTGTGCAGCTCAATCTCATTCAAAAAAACTCAATGCTCTATGGTGCACGTCTTCAAATATCATCTGAAGGACAAAGGGGACGAAATGCTGTACGACTGCACTGGCACATCTAATCATGGAGATGAAATTCAAGGCATAATCTCACATTACTGTCAATATGGTCCTCAATATGGTGGACCTGACTATGAATCACTCCCATGTTCTCCCAAGAAGGTTTTACATTACACATCTCAGTTTCTACAACTACATTACAAATTATACACTGATGACCCAATAAATATCAAGACCTGTTACATGTGAAGCAAATATCATTGATCATCTCTTAACAAGGCCACATATTAGATGGCCACAGAAGATTAGATGGTAAGCAAACAATTAGTACTCGTAATCAATGTGTTGGATGCAGGAGAAATGGTCTTTTGGGGCACAAGACACACAAAATTGTAATGACGGTTATGGGAATGTGTCACAACACATAGTACATCACACTCTGCTGCATGTGGGGCTGCATAGCTGCAGAACAACCAGTGTGTCTATGATGACCCCACCATCGAAAGCTCCTCCAATGGGCATGTGAGCGTCGGAACTGGACCTTGGAAGTTTGCCTAGTCCGATGAGTCCTGTTTTCTTTTACATCACGTGGACGGTCGTGTACATGTCGACCTGGAGAAGTGATAGCACCAGGATGCAATGTGGGACGACGACAAGCCAGTGGAGGCAGTGTGATGCTCTGGACAATGTTCTGCTGGGAAACCTTCGGTCTGGACATTCATGTAGACGTAAATTTGACTCGTACCACCTACCTAAGCATTGTTGCAGACCAGGTCCACCCCTTCATGACAATGGTGTTCCCTGGTGGAAATTACCTATTTCAGTAGGATAATGCACCCTGCCACACTGCACACATTGTTCAGGAATGGTTTGAGGAACATGAAGAATTCAAGGTGTTGCCCTGGCCTCCAAATTCCCCAGATCTCAATCCAATTGAGCCTCTGTGAGATGTACTGGACCAACAAGTTCGATTCACTTCTGCTCCACTTAACAACCTACAGGACTGAAGGATCTGCTGCTAACATCTTGGTGCCAGATACGATACCACAACACACCTTCAGGGCTCCGCGGGTCAGGGCTGTTTTGGCAGCATGCGGAGGAACAACATCATATTACATGGGTGGTCATAATGTTTTGGCTCACCTGTACATGGTCGTATAAATCATGAGCATTGTCTATTGGATGCTATTGGATGACAAAATGGCAATTTTTCATTTTAGTGTATGACATAATCTGCTCTTGAGGCATACATGAGGCAAATCCAATGGCAAAAGGATCGCCATGACGTAATTATTCCATCTTAAATTATAAAATAATTATAAAGTATTTACATTGTGATCCCAGGTTTTAGATAAACTATATTTTTTCTTCAGCAATAATAATACTGTTATTTCTTGGTTATCATCCGCAAGGCCTAATAAAGAAGATGAAATAGCAAGCAAGGAATGTTCTGGTTTATGATAATACAAGTTATAAGTTATAAAATACAGCTTTTCAAGGTCTTTTAAATAATACTTTAAAAATGAGGCTACTTCATTTCTCTCAGCTCTCAGAGCATGGTTGTGGATATGACAGTGTTGATATGTTTGGTCTTGGCGGACTAGCTTTTGCTACGCTGCTGCTGCTTTTATTGCTGCGAGCAAGTAAGACATGCTGCTGCTATACAATATAGCATACATGAATTACCCGTAGCAGATCTATACAGGTGGAGGGTTTCTGAAAGCGTGTTGCACTGCTACAGCAAATGCATGCAAACTCATTGGCTACTGATACAGCAGGAAACCAATCAGCTGTGCCCTATAGAGAATGGTGTGATTGCATGTCATAAGCTGGAACGCCAGTCTCTCGTGAACGCGCATACGACAGTTCGTTTTAATATAACTTCTGAAAGAAGAATGTCATATACACCTAATGGCTTGAGGGTGAGTAAATCATGGGGTCATTTTCATTTTTGGGTGAACTATCCCTTTAACGTTACAAAAAGTTGTTGAGGGGGTGAATTAAAATAATAAATATCTTAATTTGATATTTTGTATCGCTGCGGGGAATAGTTGTTGTGGTAGTAGGCTGGAGTGTTATTGCCAATGCCGACGAAACGCTGTTATTTTCATCCGGATTGCAGGTCCACTTTGTTCAGCCTTCCTAGGGACGGGGTGCGTTGCAGTGCGTTTAACATACAACGTTATATGCATGCGTGTACAGAGGGGAACACGGTCGCATTTGCAGCAGATATATGCTGCCCATCATAAATCAAAGTACGAGACAGACTGGGGTCGGAGGAGAAGACCGGAAAATGTGACATAATGGAATTGGAAATTGGAAATGGAATATTTGTCTATATTTGCAATGCACGAGCCACGGTTCAGCTGCACGAGGTACACACAACCTGTAAGTGTGATTTATTTTTCGTTCCTGTAATAGTTCGTATTGTTAATTGTACGTTGTAGCAAGGAAGTACACAGATGACAACACTGTTTGGCTCTGCAAACCAGTTTGTCAAATGCTCATTCATACTTAACGTTATTCAAACACCTAACGTTATAAACTTTTTAAAATCTCAACAGCGAACTTGGCATTAGTGTAAATTATTCTTTGATTAGAGCTTTTATGTATTGTTTATCTACATGCATGCTAAACATGGTTCTGTGTTTGATTTGGATAGTAAAGCAAATGTTTAGTGTTCGTTCTTGCGACAGATATTTGGCAAATCGTTCTAAAAATACAAAAGTAACAGTGCCATTCAGTAGCGATCACTATCCGCAGTCTTTACTGTAGCGTCTTAGGGTTACATATATTATTAAATTAAATTTAGCTCAATAGGGAATTATGGGTATTATTTTTAGGGACCTATGATTAATCACAACAGGTTATAATTGAATCATAAATCTCCAAAATCACCCAAAAAGGGGAACACCTAACATAGGTATTTATGCAATATATATATATATATATATATATATATATATATAGTTAACAACAATCTATTGCAATTAACTACGGATATATATATATATCCATATTGAACAATCACAGAATAACCTCTAAGGAGTTGATTCAGAATTCCTCTAATCCGTTCTGTTTAACGAACGAGCAGTACAATCCATATCAACTTTCATTAGGTTTTCTACCCAATTTTCGAGAAGTTTATCCCTCTGGCCACAAAGGACAAACCTTCCGAGTTATTCATTAAAGCATTCAATGATACTTATAAGAAAACATGGATACAATGGTTTTAATAGTGATGGCTACTACGATTACATACGACTACATAAAGGATACATGTATATACAGAATGAAGAAAAGTAAAGGAGGATGAGGATGAGGAGAAAGGAAAGGAAAGTAAGAAGGGTATGGTCCGGTCAGACACTTTCCCAAACCGACCCGCTAGAGCCAGCAAGGATACGATCTTCAAACGCATCAAAATTTCGATAGAATTGATACTTGCATGGTTTCTTTGTGTTGTGTAAAGCAAGAAGCGTGCATTGCGTTTCTCCGAGCGTTCATGCGCTGAAGCTCTCTCTCCGTTTGGTCCTTCCGGAGCGTGGTCGGTCCGCGGGAGATTTAAAGGTGTTTCAAAGCGATTGTCTTGGAAGGGAACGTTCATCTTGTCCGCGCTGAGAAGGTTCGCGCAGTGATGCGCACGCTCTGATGGAACGCGCCGGCCATGACGCAGAGTGCGTCATCTTCAAAGGAAACGCCCAGATAACAATTTTTGGTTCCCAGAACGTTCTGGGAACGTTAGTTTCTGGTTCCCAGAACGTTCCCAGAACAGGCATCCTAACGTTCTCTATTGGTTAGCCAGGAAAGTTTTCTTTACGTAAATAGAACGTTCCCTGTTGGTTAGGAGAACGTTCCCCTAACCTTCCCAGAACGTTCCGGGAACATTCCCCTAACCTCTTTACTCCGATATCATTTAACCTGCTGTACGTCAGTAATCGTCCAGCAACGCCCGCGTCCCATGTGGTATAAGCGGCATGAAAAAAGGATGAATGGACGTCAATAATCAGTAGCTACTACAATCCATGTCTTGTTTTGAACTTAATCAATATAAATAATTCAAGCACATAAACCTTCATATGGAGGATTAAATAAAATTGAATTATGCATTAATATGTACATTTCGTAACTTGTATCACTGACACCTAACGTTACTAAGTTACCACAACCAGATTTTAGGTTTAAGTGCCAAATAACAATGACTTCAACACAATATGTGGTTTTAAAATATGAATTTTATTCACAGACATTAATAATGAATAAAGATGACTTTAACTGGGATAACATTGCATTATTTTCTTACCACTGAATTAGCGGAACGGAGCTTCTCTCTTTCGGTCAGTAAAGCAAAACTCATCGGTTAACATCATGTTGTCTTCACGTGTCAAATCTCTCTGAAATCACACTATTTACACTGGTATATATATTAATTATAACCCATTATTCAATAAAGATCGATAAACTAATGTTAGTCAGTCGGTAAAAACGAAATAACCGTTAATTTTTAAATTACGCGAGTGCGCGTCTTTCTGTTGAAGACGAAAGAAAGCGCGTGCTGGAGAAGCGCGCACAGATCAGAGGCGCGCAGTAACGAAATATACAAATAAGCCTTATAAAAAAATTCAATCTAAAAATAACCTGCAGGGAGTTCTGGGAAGGTTCTCTTAAAAGAAAACCCAAAAATAACCTGCAGGGAACGTTCTGGGAAGGTTCTCTTTAGGTTATAAAAAAACACCTCAAAAATAACCTGCAGGGAACGTTCTGGGAAGGTTCTCTTTAGGTTATAAAAAACACCTCAAAAATAACCTGCAGGGAACGTTCTCTTTTGGTTACAAAAACACAACCAATAGAGAACGTTCCCAGAACGTTCTTATTTGGTTCCCCACAAAAATAACCAAACGGGAACCGGTCCACGTGGGAACGTTAGGGGAACGTTCTGTGTTTACTGGGCGACCAGCTTGGCCGCGCTGACGTGATGGGAGGGAAAAAGAAAGTTTTGTCTCGTCGGGGTCTTTTCAAGTTGACTAAAAAGCCAAGATGGGCTTGTGTTTCTGTCCTTTAAAGTCCATTAACCTACGCCCATCTTCTCTGAGATGACCAATCGTTGGTGTGAATTTCCGGCGGGAGATCGTCCCTTTGTTGGGACTTTTATTACTCAATGGAATGTTCTTTTGGCAGCCAGAATGAGTAAGGTTTCGCTCAAAAAGGGCTAAACATACTAGCGGTACATCTCATAATCATATACTTTACACCATTGACTAAGACACAGAAAGAGGAATCTTTAGACATCAAACATGCCCTATCTTAAACGCATAAAAGGCCGTGTATCTCCTTTACAGAGCCATTCTGAACATTTAAGATGGCTTTTACACCACATGAACATAGAAATATAGGGAGCATGCAAACACTTAAGAAATCATCATATATGTAATTTCTGGTATAGTTTAATTAAAGGCTAAAGGAGGAACACGCCATTGTACTACCCAAAGCATAGGCTACCAGTAAAGGTAAGGGGCGTGACGTTTCCGACAAACGTGCACTAGGCGGTTAGCGAATCACAACACACTGGGCCAGCTAACCAATCTGAGCCCATTGCGTATTTTTGAGGGACTGGCTTCATACAACCCGGAAACTATCAGACTGTTTTTACGAGGGACAGAGCAGTGTAGAATAAAGGTAAAATATTTGAAAAATAATGCAATTTTTTAAAAACGAAGCATGAACACATGTTACAGTGCACCCCACAAACACAATCAAGCCTTCGAAAGAATGTTTTACCACCCCTTTAAGTCATCTTGGGGCCTCTTGGGTGAGAATCACTGTCTCTTTTAAATCCAAATGATTTATTAAAATGAAACAAATTTATTTAATTCAGAAGATCAGCCAGGGTAAAACATTAAAAATGGCCAAAAACATTGCTGTGAAGCCCAGCTTAAACAAGCCGCATGTGGTTTCCTGGTAAAACTCGTCTTCTCGCCCACTTAAGAGGGTAATATAATTGTAACCACAAAGAAGAAACAACGTGTAAGAGGAATTTTTTCAATGTGATCTAAACATGATCAAGTCTGTCCTTAACATATGATCCAAAATTACTGTTAACAGAGGGAAATTCACGGCATAACGGTTAAACAGAAAGAAAAATCAGCAAAACTACACAGATTTTAAGATCAATGAACCAATTCTTTATGTATTTAAATGTATTAAATGTAATTTATTTGTTTTATTAACTTTTTTGCATTACACATTAATAATTATATTTAAATCTCCAATAAAAGTAAATTACAGTGTTTACAGTAAGTCAATTTGATACAAATGGCACTGTTTCACCCAAATAGGGAATCATTTTCAGCATTTTTATTTTTTTTTAAAGAAAAACACTTTGAAAGATATACGAGAAAAATAACAAAAGGAACCAATAGTAGAAGTCTGACTACAGTCCTATTACTCCTGCAAAGAGCAAAGTCTATCTTCCCTCCACACTTCTATTTTGGGCTCAGAAACGTCAATAGAAGGCCTTTCAAGTCTGTATAACACTCCAGCCTTCTTATCATTTGTGGTTTCAGAATTAAGCCACATGCCTTCAGAGCTTTTGAAACTAGGTCATCGGTAAAAAAGGTTTTGTGTGCAAATAAAAAGAGGACTCGCGTTAACATTTTTGGATGAGTCATATGGGTCAGTGCCCGGCGGGCTGAGCTCAAAACGAGCCCCCTGCCATCTTTGAGTGTTTCTGCCCATGAGGCAGATGATGAATGTGCGGCTGCCTCCGACTGCTTCATCACAGCCAGAGCGACAATGTGCACAGTGTTCTCATTACGACAAATAATCGTCAGCTTGATCTGCTTCTCTGTAACCGCAGTTGTAGGTCATCGTAAAATGACTCTACTGGCAGATTGCATGGTTTGCTGATTTGTGCAGTAGGGCAATAAAATCAATAAATGCATGAATGTTTCGCCAATCTTTATTACATATTTGGGTCTTTAGCGACCCAGATCTATATCTAAAACGGATGGCTCTCTACCTGTCGCAATAATATGAAACTCTCCTGAAATTAGAGTAAAAAGCATATTTCGATATCTTTTGGAGCTTGGAAGGGTTCAGTTTGAGCAGATGTTTTATACCATCATCATTGTCCTCGTCAGAGCTCATTTCCCACTACATTCAGCATCTGCCTCATATTCACCATCTCAAACTTATTCTCAAAACTATCATTTTCAACATCTTCAGAATCAATATTTTGATCACTGACAGCTTCTTTACCAGATCCACCATCAAGCAACAGTGACACTCATATTTGATTGTGTTCTGCAGTAAATCTCTGAGCCATTTCAAGTTTTGCTGATGATTCTTCCTATTCTTTTGTTTTCTGCCTGCGGTAACTATGAGTGAAACGTCACTTCATCATTGTGTTTCAGACATTGCCTCCTTGAGGAATAAAGGTGAACTGCACTTATTCAGTCATCAAAGATTCAATTATTGTTGTGCAGAAAAAAATATACTTACACTCTTACACACCTCGGGTCATTAGCAACCCTATACCATGTTTACAAAAAACTGAATGGGAAAACAGACATTGTTATAATTGTATTATTTTTTTTCTTGTCATATTGTTTAAAGTGAATTGATAGAGGAATACTAAAAAGGTGGATGTCTAACTTAAAAAAATTATTGAGGAAGAGGGTAGTGAATGACGCCCGGGTCAATAAAGACCCAAGGTATGCCCTTAAGGGTTAAGTTAATATATGTGCTACAGGTTTCAGAATCTCAGAATGTCTAGGTTAATTTACTGTAGCCACTTTTCCACTTTCGGCAAGCAACGGTTCCAGTTATATTTCCACTTAAAGGTGCAGTGTGTGATTTTTAGGGTCATCTAGCAGTGAGGTTGTGAATTGCACCCCCTTCCCGCCCTCCCTTTCGGAGCACATAGAGAAGCTACGATGGCCGACACTGGACAAAAATGTTGTTGTCGGAGAGAGCAGAGAGTGAGCAGTTTGTCCGTTTAGGGCTACTGTAGAAACTTGACGGCCCAAAATGGCGACTTCACTGTAAGGGTACATAGAAATGGCTCATTCTGAAGTAATAAAAACATAACGGTACATTATGTAAGGTCTTTATACTCCACTGAAAACATAGTTATGAATATTATATTGCATTTCTGTCAACAGATCCTCATAAATACTACAAACTGAACCTTTAAGCCTGGTACGGCCAATATCAAACTATTCTCGGCCTGAAATTCTCAGCACAGTGTTTATTATGTAATTCACTTTTGAGCTGGTTGGCTGAGTTATTGAAATTTTTTTGAAAGGCCCTTTGGATAAAAGATGAAAGGGAAAATATACGTCTGCCACCAAGGCTGCAATAAAAGTAGACTGTCACTGAGCTCTTGATATATAAATGAACATTCAGAATAAGTGTACTATTGAACTGAATTTGCCTCTGCTACAGCGGAAACACTTTGCACAACTGTTCTATCATTGTCATAATAAATAAATGCAGATGCAAGTGGCTGACACATCACAGTGATCTGCCTGGGTCGGATGTGTCATTTCAGCTGAAGCTGGTCTTTCAGCTACATCCACAGTCAGCACTGGAGACGGTAAATGTAAAAGATGTCGAGCAGGAATAGGATCTTTTGAAGAATTTCATCCCGTCAACACATGCCTGGTCTGGTCTTGTTTATCACGCTTTGAAACATTAAACTACTTATATTTGACTCGACAATCAGGAGCAGCATGGATAGAAACCATGGTCTCTTTGCACCATTATGTATGAAATGTATTAAAGTGTCATATAACCCGATACTTGGTAAACCAATGAAGAACCAAGAAGTCACATTTGAACTGACCATAGGGTTGGCCGATATATTGAATGCTCATGATGAGATAGGGATTCCTGAAATTAAGTGAAAATTAAGAATTCTTATCACAATGTTAAGTCAAGTCAACCTTATTTATATAGCGCTTTTAACAATGCAGATTGTTTCAAAGCAGCTTTACAGTGTTAAACAGGAAAATAATGCAACATAATTTTATTCAGCTGTATAGCCATTCTAGAGAAAACGGTGATGTCATCAGTTCATTTAAATTATCATACAGTGACAGTGTGGGCTTTAGATCAGTAATTTAGTTTATATGGTTAATTTAGTGTAATAATTAGATTTATTTGGATATTTAGTTGAAAAATTTAGAAAAATGTAGTGTCCCCAACTGAGCATGCCAAGCCAGAGGCAACAGTGGCAAGGAAACCAAAACCCCATCAGGTGACCTAATGGAGAAAAATAAACCTTGGGAGAAACCAGGCTCAATGATTTGAATTGTCTTTTTATTTTTACCTTAAGAGCCTGTCATTAGACTAGTTTTGTCATCTTTCTTGTTCAGAATGTTAAAAATATTTTAAGCTGTACAATTTTGATAACATTTTTAGCAAGTAAAAGTCTTTATAGTAAAAAAATGTTTAAAGAAAAATGTCCCCCTTCCGGTTCACGTCATTTTGCTGAGAAATCTTTAATTAATTTTATATAGTAATTGTAAGAATAACTATTATATTGCTAGTAATATTTCAAGATGAACACTTACCAGCAATTTAGGTTTAGTAGATTATCCATTCATAATTTCTTAGAAAAATCATTAAAATGTGAGTATCAAATATGATCCATCAGGCCTCAGGTTTTAAAACTAGAGATTTGATCATAAAAATAAATAAGCATATTATCTGAAGACATTACTGGCAAATATAGAGTGACAATTTATATTTATATGCATTTTATTTAGGTAGTATGATTTAAAATATGTTTTTTTTTTTCTTAGTTTGGGCCTCTGAATAAGATTGAGGTGTTTCTTTCCGTCTGAGTTTGAGTTTCATACTATATGAGCCATAAAAGCCTGATGTATCAAATATGATACTTAACAACAAAAAAAACATAGGCCTATGCACACTTACAAAAAAAAAATATTACTCTAACTTTTTCAGGCTTTACAGATTCAATAGCTTCTCTGGCAGAAAGGCATTATAGCGTATCATTTCAATTAATTTCCATGAACCAGTTCAAACTGTCCATTTCAATGAACTGATTCAAAACTTTAATTAAACAATCTATCGTGTATTATTACTTTTCATGTATTCAAATGTTTTAGTACCAATATTTGTAGGTAAATACTGTTGTTTACTACCATGTACTGATATATTGGTGCACAGAAATGTGGTGCATACATAAAATGGTTAAATCACAATCTTTAATGAAAAACTATATTTTATGTATTTAACATTGATTGTTTTACATTCTCCATCTCTCATTGGCTAGACATAAAAAGAACTAGCATTACTCAAGTGAGTCTTTAAACAGCCATTTGAAGCTCAAACTCTACAAACACACGTCACTGTGACACATTATCCTTCACTAGGTCTCTTCCTTTCTGATCTAATCAGTAAACTAATGTTCACAAGCCGATGAGAGGAAATCTAAAATGTGAGTGGAGAAAATAACCCTTTAAGCTGTTGCTTGAATCTCTGAGCATCATATCTATTCAGACTGAGAAACATGTGAAACAAAACTCTGAACTCCAGAACATATTTCCATTTTTATTTTAAAGGCATCATTAAAATGCTAATTATGTGCAAGCATAGATTTCATCTGCAAGAGCACTTACATTTTCACATTTCCCCATTACACATGCTTTTTGAACAGATATGCTCTGCTTGAACAGAAAATGAAAGGTGTATAAGTTGAAATGCAACAGAAGAGCATTATGGCATCTCACTGATATATATATATACAGGGAGTGCAGAATTATTAGGCAAATGAGTATTTTGACCACATCATCCTCGTTATGCGTGTTGTCTTACTCCAAGCTGTATAGGCTGGAAAGCCTACTACCAATTAAGCATATTAGGTGATGTGCATCTCTGTAATTAGAAGGGGTGTGGTCTAATGACATCAACACCCTATATCAGGTGTGCATAATTATTAGGCAACTTCCTTTCCTTTGGCAAAATGGGTCAAAAGAAGGACTTGACAGGCTCAGAAAAGTCAAAAATAGTGAGATATATTGCAGAGGGATGCAGCAGTCTTAAAATAGCCAAGCTTCTGAAGCGTGATCATCGAACAATCAAGCGTTTCATTCAAAATAGTCAACAGGGTCGCAAGAAGTGTGTGGAAAAACCAAGGCGCAAAATAACTGCCCGTGAACTGAGAAAAGTCAAGCGTGCAGCTGCCAAGATGCCACTTGCCACCAGTTTGGCCATATTTCAGAGCTGCAACATCACTGGAGTGCCCAAAAGCACAAGGTGTGCAATACTCAGAGACATGGCCAAGGTAAGAAAGGCAGAAAGTCGACCACCACTGAACAAGACACACAAGCTGAAACGTCAAGACTGGGCCAAGAAATATCTCAAGACTGAATTTTCTAAGGTTTTATGGACTGATGAAATGAGAGTGAGTCTTGATGGGCCAGATGGATGGGCCCATGGCTGGATTGGTAAAGGGCAGAGAGCTCCAGTCCGACTCAGACGCCAGCAAGGTGGAGGTGGAGTACTGGTTTGGGCTGGTATCATCAAAGATGAGCTTGTGGGGCCTTTTCGGGTTGAGGATGGAGTCAAGCTCAACTCCCAGTCCTACTGCCAGTTTCTGGAAGACACCTTCTTCAAGCAGTGGTACAGGAAGAAGTCTGCATCCTTCAAGAAAAACATGATTTTCATGCAGGACAATGCTCCATCACACGCGTCCAAGTACTCCACAGCGTGGCTGGCAAGAAAGGGTATAAAAGAAGAAAATCTAATGATATGGCCTCCTTGTTCACCTGATCTGAACCCCATTGAGAACCTGTGGTCCATCATCAAATGTGCGATTTACAAGGAGGGAAAACAGTACACCTCTCTGAACAGTGTCTGGGAGGCTGTGGTTGCTGCTGCACGCAATGTTGATGGTGAACAGATCAAAACACTGACAGAATCCATGGATGGCAGGCTTTTGAGTGTCCTTGCAAAGAAAGGTGGCTATATTGGTCACTGATTTGTTTTTGTTTGGTTTTTGAATGTCAGAAATGTATATTTGTGAATGTTGAGATGTTATATTGGTTTCAATGGTAAAAATAAATAATTGAAATGGGTATAAATTTGTTTTTTGTTAAGTTGCCTAATAATTATGCACAGTAATAGTCACCTGCACACACAGATATCCCCCTAAAATAGCTAAAACTAAAAACCACTTCCAAAAATATTCAGCTTTGATATTAATGAGTTTTTTGTGTTCATTGACAACATGGTTGTTGTTTAATTATTAATGTTGTAAAATGAATCCTCAAAAATACAACTTGCCTAATAATTCTGCACTCCCTGTATATATATATATATATATATATATATATATATATATATATATATATATATATATATATATATATATATATATATATATATATATATATATATATATATATATAAAAGAAATTGCCCTCTGGATAAATTGCCTGGTTGAAGCCACATTTGTCATATACAATACAGTCATACACTATTCATTCTTTTATTTCCTGATAATCAATATTAAATGTTTTCCTAAATGATCCTTATTTCAAAGTGATTAATATTTGCTTTGAATGCAAGCACCAATTTTGATAAAGACATTAGCAAAACAATAGTGAAACTGCAGCATACATGAGAAAGATGTGATGTGACAATATAGAGAAAAGAAAAATTTTTAACACAATGAGTGTATGTCATATTCATACATGCTCTGAGCTGAGCCTTAATGAAGGATTTTCAGTGGTGCTCTAACACGAGAGGTTGAGAGACATGAAAGAACAGCTTCTTGAGTGTCAGCAGAGCCAAACATTCGAGCACATCAGAGTCGGGGGAAGGGGAGAGAAAAACTAAAGCAGTAAACCATGAATTACAGTCCTTTTGCCACAGCTAAGGGGCATGTGCTGCTCTTAAACTAATCATCAAAGCTAGAATGGGTCATTCTTTTTTTTTATGGAATATTGAAAATATGGACAACCTGTCACTCACATGAGATCGATCAATAGCAAACCACAACCATCCAATCAATTACCCATGGACAAAATCAACTCTTTCGTATTCTCTTTATGCCAGCAGACACTCCTCTGTTGTGCGTTTGTTTGAAACGGGTGATTCCCTGGAGGTTTGAGGTTTAAATGCTCCATGCCAACCTTTCTCACTCATTGTGACAACTAACCAATGCCACTCCAACACCAGACACACATCAAAGTAGACGAAGCAACGCAATGTACGCAATTTCCCGCGAAATAGGCTAATAGGCTTACCAAAGTTAATCAGTGAGACAAAAACATATTTTGGAATCTAAATTGTGTTCATTTTGAAAGTCACAGTGTACCTTTTCTTTTATTATTGATTTTATTCATCAGAAATTGTATTAAACTTGACTTTTGTGTGTATTGTATTTATTTTGCTTGTGTGAAGCATTTTAAATAACCATTTTTTGAAATGTGCTATATATACCGATCAGGCATAACATTATGAAAGGTGAAGTGAACAACACTGATTATCTCTTCATCACAGCACCTGTTAGTGGGTGGGATATATTAGGCAGCAAGTGGACATTTTGTCCTCAAAGTTGATGCGTTAGAAGCAGGAAAAATGGGAAAGCGTAAGGATTTGAGCGAGTTTGACAAGGGCCAGATTGTGATGGCTAGACGACTGGGTCAGAGCATCTCCAAAACTGCAGCTCTTGTGGAGTGTTCCCAGTCTGCAGTGGTCAGTATCTATCAAAAGTGCTCCAAGGAAGGAACAGTGGTGAACTGGCAACAGGGTCATGGGCGGCCAAGGCTCATTGATATACGTGGGGAGCAAAGGCTGGCCCGTGTGGTCCGATCAAACAGACGAGCTACTGTAGCTGAAATTGCTCAAGAAGTTATTGCTTGTTCTGATAGAAAGGTGTCAGAATACACAGTGCATCACAGTGTGCAATTTAAAGCGGAAACAGTGGGCATGTGTGCATCAGAACTGGATCACGGAGCAATGGAAAAAGGTGGCCTGGTCTGATCAATCACGTTTTCTTTTACATCACATGAATGGCCAAGTACATGTCAAGTCAAGTCAACTTTATTTATATAGCGCTTTTAACAATGCAGATTGTTTCAAAGCAGCTTTACAGTGTTAAACAGGAAAATAATGCAACATAATTTTATTCAGCCGTATAGCAATTCTGGAGAAAACGGTGATGTCATCAGTTCATTTCAATTATCATACAGTGACAGTGTGGGCTTTAGATCAGTAATTAGATCAGTAATTTAGTTTATATGGTTAATTTAGTTTAATAATTAGATTTATTTGGATATTTAGTTGAAAAATTGAGTGTCCCCAACTGAGCACGCCAAGCCAGAGGCAACTGTGGCAAGGAAACCAAAACCCCATCAGGTGACCTAATGGAGAAAAATAAACCTTGGGAGAAACCAGGCTCAGTCGGGGTGCCAGTTCTCCTCTGGCCAATTAACAAACAGCGTATTATTATTATTATTATTCTGGCAGCTTTACAGGTCAGAGCTCATAATAGATCGGAATATTCGAAGGACCGAAGGCAACACGCTGGAGACGGGTTTATTGCGGATGACATATCGATTTAAGTATTATTAAATTGTAATATTCAAACAATCGCAGTCATCACGCTGGAGACGGGTTTATTGAGGATGCCGTGTCGATTAGGCAATTTCAGGGGGAGTGTAATCATGATTTCTGCAGACACTTCAGGGTCATGTGTTGGTCTTCTCTGGGCGCAGGTCCATCATCTGATCTGGATCCGGCCCGGATCCGGCTGACTGCAGTAAACCTCGGGATAAAACAGAGAGACTATCATTAGCGTAGATGCCATTCTTCTGATGATGTAACGAGTACATCAGGTGTTATAGGAAGCGTTACCGGTTCCGGCTGACCTAGTTAATGCAGCCTAACAATCATTTCATTGAAAAAGTGTTTTATGTGTATGCCACAGTAAAGAGATGTTTTTAGTCTAGATTTAAACTGACAGAGTGTGTCTGCTTCCCGAACAATGCTAGGAAGACTGTTCCAGAGTTTAGGAGCTAAATAGGAAAAGGATCGACCGCCTGCAGTAGATTTAGATATTCTCGGTATTATCAACTGGCCAGAGTTTTGAGACCGCAGTAGACATGATGGAGTATAATGTGTTAAGAACTCGCTCAAGTATTGGGGAGCTAAACCATTTAGTGCTTTGTAAGTAATAAGCAAGATTTTAAAATGTATGTGATGTTTAATAGGCAGCCAGTGCAATGTTGACAGAATTGGGCTAATATGGTCATAATTCCTGGTTCTAGTAAGAACTTGAGCTGCTGCGTTTTGGACCAGCTGGAGTTTATTTATTAAGCGAGCAGGGCAACCACCCAGTAGAGCATTACAATAATCTAACCTTGAGGTCATGAACGCATGAGCTAACTGTTCAGCATTTTGCACTGAGAGCATGTGCCATAATTTAGATATATTTTTAAGATGGTAGAATGCAGTGTAAATATGGACAAAATATTTCATATATTTTAAAATACTTTCAGGACAAAAAAAAATCTCTCTCTCTCTCTCTCTCTCTCTTACACACACGTCTGGTTCACTATGGAACTCTCCATAGACGTAATGGTTTTATACTGTACAAACTGTATATTTTATCCCTTTACACTAACACTATATACCCATCACACAAAACGTTCTGCATTTTTACATTTAAAAAAAACATTCTGTATGATGTCTAAGCATTTTTCCTGATGGAATTGCCTTCTCATTGAATGATGCATGTAATGCAACAAATGCTTCTTGGAAGCCAACATGTTGAACTCTTGAAAAATGAAGCTCACTGAGTTTTGCAACAGAGCTAGATTGCAGTATAGATAAGCATGCTGCTTTAATAACTGCTGCTGTTTAGGTTCCTTGGCTTTCAAACCTTCTGCAATAATTAATTCACATACAATATTAATCAACCAGTATTTACCATGTAGTCTTTTCACAGGAATCAAATACACTCTTAAAAACAAAGGTTCTTTATTGGCTTCTGTGGTTCTATGAAGAACCTTTAACATCAACACAACATTCCCATTCCACAAAAGGTTCTTTATAGTGGAAAAAGGATACAAATATTTATTTTAAGAACCATTCACTGAAAGATTCTTTGAGGACCAAATATTATTCTCCAACCGCAGGAAGATACACAAACTACACATTGTGCATGCAAATGTATAAACTGCCAAAACGCTCCAGGCAAATTAAATTCACACATTTAAAACCTGACAACTGCTGTCTCCAAGACCCACACATCTGACAGCTCTCCACTACATCAACTCTCCTTCAACAGCAAGAGCTAGTATCTCATCTGCATAGTGTATTGTCATTGGCCAGTGGTTTAACAACAGGAGATACTGCCACATGCTGATTGGCTGAGCTCTGAAGAGGGCTTGGAATCCCTGCGATTGAGAAAGGCCATAAATAGGGCACGAGAGAGTGCAAAACACAGATGCAGCTGAAACCATTCGACATCTCACACACTCTGAGACTGCCACAATCAAAAGATCCACGAGTTTGAAGACTTCACAGGGAGCTGCAGGGGAAACAGGCAAATCCAAATTCTCAGACTAATATAGAGTGCGTGCGTACTGGGAATCATGTCTCTGGAAGTCAAGGAAAAGACAGAGGTGCGATTGGTGTTCATGGGAGCGGCAGGTGTCGGAAAAACAGCCCTGATTAAGCGCTTCCTACAAGACAGCTTTGAGCCCAAACACCGGCGCACAGTGGAGGAGCTCCACAGCAAGGAGTACGAGGTGGCTGGAGTCAAAGTGACCATTAACATCATGGACACGAGCGGAAGCTACTCCTTCCCAGCCATGAGAAAGCTCTCCATCCAAAACGGAGATGCCTTCGCCCTGGTCTACTCCGTGGATGACCCCGAATCACTAGAAGCCGTCAAGAGCCTGCGCGAGGAAATCCTGGAGGTCAAGGAGGACAAGTTCACACCCATCGTAGTGGTGGGCAATAAGAAAGACCGACTGCAGGAACGCAGGGTGTCTGCGGATGACGTGCTGGCGAAGGTGGAGCTGGACTGGAACAACTGCTTTCTGGAGGCCTCGGCCAAAGAAAACGAAAACGTGATGGAGGTGTTCAGGGAGCTGCTCCAGCAAGCCAACCTCCCGAGCCGCCTCAGCCCGGCTTTGCGTCGTCGCAGAGAGACCTTTCCCAAGGACATGGGTCTACGGCCGCCCATGAACAAGACCAACAGCTGTTCCGTCTCCTAAAGCCGGCAAGAAAAAGACAATTGAGAACAGCAAGGGGCTGAGTTGCTTCTCAACACCCATGTTGAAGCAAAGCGGTGATGTGGAAGGCTCTTTGAAGGCACATAAAGATGCTTTTGTTACATAGCAAATCTTCCCATAATCCTGCTCCAAAATCAGCATCCACCACAGTGATGAAAGGGAAAGGGACAAATATCACAGACAAATGGGAGAACGATCAAAAGACAATGTGCAAAGAATCTGTTGAATGTTTTGAGAGTGATGTTGTGTGATCTGTGTAAGCTATGTCAACATTCAATCATTTATGTTCAAATATTCTGACTTTATTAATACAGCATTGCAATATTGCAATGTCATAAATGTTTTTTTTTAACATAATTTGACTGTATAGCATTCATTGGTTTACTAATCATTGCACCAAGTATTTAAGTCACCGTGTTCATTGTTCAGTTGCATATACCATCAGAATCTGTGCTTGGCGCTGTGCACATGCACTTTTACTCTGTCGAATACTCATATGATGCACTAATGTATTTTCTTTAACTTGTAAAAGAAAAATAAATAACTAATTGCACATCAAAGGCTTTCTGGCAGCAATTATGTTGAGAGAATTTGAAATTTGTCAAAGCATCTATATCTATATACAATAATTTGTGATACAACTGTTGAAAATATCTATTCCTTCTGTATCACTACACTGCACAAAAAATATTTTTTCTCAATATAAATATTTAAACATTCTAAAAACCAAGCTTTTATGAGAAGGAAAATGACATAAGATATAAAGTCATAATCAAGTGAGTTTTGACTTAAAACAAGAACAAATATCTGTCAGATATTCTATCAGACCCAGCATGAACTTCTTGAGCAATTTGAGCTCCAGTAACTCATCTGTTTGATCACCCATAATATCATAATGTTATGCCTGATTGGTGTAATTTTTCTTCTCATGTAAATGTGTCTTGAGTTAAAAATATTTAGATATTTGTACTGGGAAACAAGCATCCATCCTGTACAGTGCTTTTAAGATTAATGTTAAGATTAATAAAAGACTTCAAAGCTTTAGATGGAGTTTACATGCGCTGCTTCTATCTATTTAAAAATAACATTAAAATATTTTTTTTTTCTAAAGGCATCAATATATTGTATATTTGTCCTCAAACTAATTTCAAGTATTTAAGTAGAAGTTATTAGATGAGTTTTAAGATAATGAGAAATAAAACTGGTTCCAGACTGCCAGTATTATCAAATTTTCTTTTAACTATATTTGAATCAGTCCTAAAATCCAGAAGGCAACCATAAACCCTATCAAACCAAGTATATAATAGTGGATACCACAGCACAAATTCCATGTCCGCGAGTATGTTGCACATCCTACAGGAATTGTTAAATATTGCCACTAGGGATGGGCGATATCTTATCGTTTGCGATGTACCGGTAAAAATTCTCCCCACGATAAGAATTTGTCTTCCCGCGATAATAACGATAAAGCCTAGTTGATAGCGCGACCCATCCGCACCGTGCCACCGCTGGCCGTCTCTTGATGCTTAAAGCGTTTACTTTATGATGGCCGCGGTGGCTGCGTTCGTCAATTTGTATAGCTGAACGGGGGTTGGAGAGAGAATTTTCTTGTAGTGCCCTCGCAGCACTCGGAGCCGCGCAATGGGAGCGGCGGCACTGAATCCGCATCTCACGTGCAGAGCGAAAACAACCATGGCGGAAGCTGCGGAAGAGTTCATAGCTAAACGAGGGGCTACCTGAGGGCAATCTGAACCATACAGATGTATTTTCACTCGCTGAGCACTTAGAGCGAATATCTTAAGCGCTCAGTCCTTCTCAATCGATCGGTAAAGCATACTATTTCAGTTGATCTCAATGAATGCGCAGTGTATTTGACGCACAGTAAACACTAGTGTGAGGCGCGCGACTGAGAGCGCTCAGTGTTTCACACACACTCAAAGAGAGAGCGAGAGAGTCTTATACCACACAGAATTGATGTGCTACATGTAAACAATATCCTGTGTTGTATTTTCCTGTAAAATAATTATTCAGCCTTTCATGAACAGGAAAAAACGAATGCACAAACGGGAATCTCATTGGCTGGTGTGCACCTATTACTGTGCCTGTTTTGATTTCAGCAAATCAGTTTGAATGCGCGCTGACAACATGATTAATATTCATGAACCCAGAAGCTCATTATTCCTTAGTCCAGTTTATTTTTATCAGTAGAAGAATTCGTGGTATTATCTTATCAACTCAAATTACTGAAGTTCTATCATCAAATCATTATTTTCAACTTTTTTGTAATCTGAAGACATTTTTGGGATAAATACTTTAGCTGTTTCTGCTATTTTTACCACTGTTTGCACCATGAGTGTATGAATAAATACAGAATCGGTTTACATGTAAAACTTGTCATTGATTTGAATTATTATTGTTTGTATTGTGTGATGTTTTTTAGCACAGTTGCACTATTTAAACATTACCTGCACTTTTACAGAAGACAATTATATCTGCAACTTTTCCATTTCTGAAAAGGCTGGTGTGGAATTTTACATAAAAAAATAATTAATTTTATATATATATATATATATATAATTTTTTTTATATTTTTTTTATGTATTATAGGAGCCTATTTGATGACATGTATGTTTTACTTTAGATGATTGTTTGTTTTTCTGAAACTCGCAAGAATGCATGCAGCTTTCACTTGTATCCAAAAACATGGGGAATGATACTACATTTATCGTCATTGATATCGTTATCGCAATAAATACTAGAAAATATCGGGATAAATTTTTAAGTCCATATCGCCCATCCCTAATTGCCACCTTGTGGTGCATCAACTGACTTTAAGCTTCTCATTTCACCGGCTTTGGGTATAATAGGATATGAATGCAGTGAACAATAAAAGCAACAAGGAAATGTGTGCTGCGTAAAACAAAGGCCTATTGTAGCTTATACATCCAACAGGATGTAAGGTAGTTCCTAAAACATTCAGTGAATGGCCTATTGAATGAAAGTCTAGTGCCTGTTTTTGCATGTTGCATCTGCAGCACATCATAAACTTTTACAATAACAGACTTCTGTATAACAATGAAGTGTTACAGGAAAAAAAAAGTGGGTTACCACATTAAGTATTTCCTTTAATATGAGCCATAAAAAACGGTTATCCAGAGTGTCACTGAAAAGTATTAAAAATGTAATTGTCATGAAGTCTACATTTACATAAGGGAGAATATGTGGAACTCAAACCCCATAATACCCTGAAAAAAAAAAAAAAAAAAAAATTATATATATATATATATAATGTGTGTATATATGTATGTGTGTATATATATATATATATATATATATATATATATATATATATATATGTATGTGTATGCATGTATATATATATATATATATATATATATATATATATATATATATATATATACACATATATATATATATACAATTTATTTCACCAATTCCATTCAAAAAGTGAAACTTGTATATTATATTCATTCATTACACACAGACTGATATATTTCAAACGTTTATTTCTTTTAATTTTGATGATTATAACAGACAACTAAGGAAAATCCCAAATTCAGTATCTCAGAAAATTAGAATATTGTGAAAAGGTTCAATATTGAAGACACCTGGTGCCACACTCTAATCAGCTAATTAACTCAAAACACCTGCAAAGGCCTTTAAATGGTCTCTCAGTCTAGTTATGTAGGCTACACAATCATGGGGAAGACTGCTGACTTGACAGTTGTCCAAAAGACGACAATTGACACCTTGCACAAGGAAGGCAAGACACAAAAGGTCATTGCAAAAGAGGCTGGCTGTTCACTGAGCTCTGTGTCCAAGCACATTAATAGAGAGGCAAAGGGAAGGAAAAGATGTGGTAGAAAAAAGTGTACAAGCAATAGGGATAACCGCACCCTGGAGAGGATTGTGAAACAAAACCCATTCAAAAATGTGGGGGAGATTCACAAAGAGTGGACTGGAGCTGGAGTCCGTGCTTCAAGAATCACTACGCGTTCCTTGTGTCAAGCCACTCTTGAACAACAGACAGCGTCAGAAGCGTCTTGTCTGGGCTAAAGACAAAAAGGAAAAAAAGTAGTCCAAAGTTATGTTCTCTGAAGAAAGTAAATTTTGCATTTCCTTTGGAAATCAGGGTCCCAGAGACTAGAGGAAGAGAGGAGAGGCACACAATCCACGTTGCTTGAGGTCCAGTGTAAAATTTCCACAATCAGTGATGGTTTGGGGTGCCATGTCATCTGCTGGTGTTGGTCCACTGTGTTTTCTGAGGTCCAAGGGCAACGCAGCCATATACCAGGAAGTTTTAGTTTTGCTGCTGACCAACTTTAGGAAGATGCAGATTTCATTTTCCAACAGGACTTGGCACCTGCACACAGTGTCAAATCAACCAGTACCTGGTTTAAGGACCATGGTATCCCTGTTCTTAATTGGCCAGCAAACTCGCCTGACCTTAACTCCATAGAAAATCTATGGGGTATTGTGGAAGATGCGATATGCCAGACCCAACAATTCAGAAGAGCTGGAGGCCACTATCAGGGCAACCTGGGCTCTCATAACACCTGAGCAGTGCCACAGACTGATCGACTCCATGCCACGCCGCATTGCTGCAGTAATTCAGGCAAAAGGAGCCCCAACTAAGTATTGAGTGCTGGACATGCTCATACTTTTCATGTTCATACTTTTCAGTTGGCCAAAAGTAATATTGGTCTTAAGTAATATAAACTTGGTCTTAAGTAATATTCTAATTTTCTGAGATGGTGAATTTGGGATTTTCCTTAGTTGTCAGTAATAATCATCAAAATGAAAAGAAATAAACATTTAATATTAATATTTAATATACAAGTTTCAATTTTTGAATGGAATTAGTTAAATAAATCAACTTTTTGATGATATTCTAATTATAAGACCAGCACATACATACATGTATGTATGTATGTATGTATGTATGTATGTATGTATACAGTGAGGAAAATAAGTATTTGAACACCCTGCTATTTTGCAAGTTCTCCCACTTAGAAATCATGGAGGGGTCTGAAATTGTCATCGTAGGTGCATGTCCACTGTGAGAGACATAATCCAAAAAAAAAAAATCCAGAAATCACAATGTATGATTTTTTTTACTATTTATTTGTATGATACAGCTGCAAATAAGTATTTGAACACCTGAGAAAATCAATGTTATTATTTGGTACAGTAGCCTTTGTTTGCAATTACAGAGGTCAAACGTTTCCTGTAGTTTTTCACCAGGTTTGCAGACACTGCAGGAGGGATTTTGGCCCACTCCTCCACACAGATCTTCTCTAGATCAGTCAGGTTTCTGGCCTGTCGCTGAGAAACACAGAGTTTGAGCTCCCTCCAAAGATTCTCTATTGGGTTTAGGTCTGAAGACTGGCTAGGCCACGCCAGAACCTTGATATGCTTCTTACAGAGCCACTCCTTGGTTATCCTGGCTGTGTGCTTCGGGTCATTGTGATGTTGGAAGACCCAGCCTCGACCCATCTTCAATGCTCTAACTGAGGGAAGGAGGTTGTTCCCCAAAATCTCACAATACATGGCCCCGGTCATCCTCTCCTTAATATAGTGCAGTCGCCCTGTCCCATGTGCCGAAAAACACCCCCAAAGCATGATGCTACCACCCCCATGCTTCACAGTAGGGATGGTGTTCTTGGGATGGTACTCATCATTCTTCTTCCTCCAAACACGTTTAGTGCAATTATGACCAAAAAGTTCTATTTTGGTCTCATCTGACCACATGACTTTCTCCCATGACTCCCATTTCTCCTCTGGATCATCCAAATGGTCATTGGCAAACTTAAGACGGGCCTTGACATGTGCTGGTTTAAGCAGCGGAACCTTCCGTGCCATGCATGATTTCAAACCATGACGTCTTAGTGTATTACCAACAGTAACCTTGGAAACGGTGGTTCCAGCTCTTTTCAGATCATTGACCAGCTCCTCCCGTGTAGTTCTGGGCTGATTTCTCACCTTTCTTAGGATCATTGAGACCCCACGAGGTGAGATCTTGCATGGAGCCCCAGTCCGAGGGAGATTGACAGTCAGAAGCATGTTTAGCTTCTTCCATTTTCTAATGATTGCTCCAACAGTGGACCTTTTTTCACCAAGCTGCTTGGCAATTTCCCCGTAGCCCTTTCCAGCCTTGTGGAGGTGTACAATTTTGTCTCTAGTGTCTTTGGACAGCTCTTTGGTCTTGGCCATTGTTAGTAGTTGGATTCTTACTGATTGTATGGGGTGGACAGGTGTCTTTATGCAGCTAACGACCTCAAACAGGTGCATCTAATTTAGGATAATAAATGGAGTGGAGGTGGACATTTTAAAGGCAGACTAACAGGTCTTTGAGGGTCAGAATTCTAGCTGATAGACAGGTGTTCAAATACTTATTTGCAGCTGTATCATACAAATAAATAGTAAAAAAATCATACATTGTGATTTCTGGATTTTTTTTTTGTTGATTATGTCTCTCACAGTGGACATGCACCTACGATGACAATTTCAGACCCCTCCATGATTTCCAAGTGGGAGAACTTGCAAAATAGCAGGGTGTTCAAATACTTATTTTCCTCACTGTGTGTATATATATATAAATAAATAAATACATAAATAAATAATGTAAACAAAAACATTTATTAGATGCCATTTTATGTTGGATACACACACACATACAAGTGAAATATGCCAATGAAGTAAGTGAAAATGTTGACATGGTTTAATTTTGGTATGTTCCTCATACACAAATAGGCTTGTAATATAATGCCATATGAACTACTTTTGTAGTGCTTTTGGTCAATTTTGAAAATCAAGCATTTTGCTTGTATAGAAACAAGCAGATCATCTCTTTTTGCATTCGATTTCCATAGAAGTCAGTCGTGCAGGTTTGGAACGACTTTTCTATGTAAGGTTTCCCAAAATGTCTATGCACTAAAACACAGTTGCCCACTTGTACACACAAACTGTGAGTATTTCCCCTTTCATACGAACAGTAGATACAAGGTGTATTGTTTCCTGAGGCCAAAAGCGGGAAGTGACCTCTAAACGCTGCCTGTCTAGTTCCTCTTTGAGTCCAGTTTAAACGCACAGCTGTCTAATCATCAGCCATACACACTCAGAGAAGTGCCGCTCGCTCACCAGACCTATTTTACAGATAAGAAGTTAAACCTGTCGAACAATTGGAGGTATGTTTGTTTTTTTGTTATATGTTCATACAACTATCATTCGTTTTTGAGATGTAAATATCCTTGAGAATGTTGTGTCAATATTTGACCATTTTAAACAGTTCTCTATAAAGTATTCACTTTGTGTGGGTAAAACTTTTTAAAGGGTTAGTTCACCCCAAAATGTCATTATTTACTCACCCTCATGTCGTGACTTTCTCCTGTGAAACTATTAAGATAAGATATTATGGTACAATGTCGGTAGGCTAAGAATTTTAATGTCACATAGACAAGTAAAAAAATTAAATTATATATACCGATCAGGCATAACATTAGCTTAACATTAACCAGCTTCTTCCATTGCTCCGTGGTCCAATTCTGATGCTCACGTGCCACTGTTGGTGCTTTCAGCGGTGGACAGGGGTCAGCATGGGCACCCTGACTGGTCTGCGGCTACACAGCCCCATACACAACAAACTGCGATGCACCGTGTATTCTGACACCTTTCTATCAGAACCAGCATTAACTTGAGCAATTTCAGCTACAGTAGCTCGTCTGTTTGATCGGACCACATGGGCCAGCCTTCACTCCCCACGTGCATCAATGAGCCTTGGCCGCCCATGAGCCTTTCGCCAGTTCACCACTGTTCCTTCCTTGGAGCACTTCTGATAGATACTGACCACTGCAGACCCGGAACACCCCACAAGAGCTGCAGTTTTGGAGATGCTCTGACCCAGTCGTCTAGCCATCACAATTTGGCCCTTGTCAAACTCGCTCAAATCCTTACGCTTGCCCATTTTTCCTGCTTCTAACACATCAACTTTGAGGCCAAAATGTTCACTTGCTGCCTAATATATCCCACCCACGTAACAGGTGCCGTGATGAAGAGATAATCAGTGTTATTCACTTCACCTGTCAGTGGTCATTATGTTATGCCTGATCGGTATATATATATTGTCATATATTGACAGAATTATCATTTCTGGGTGACCAAATCTCATGAAAATTTTGATTTTAAAACCATTAAGACGTTTTGCATTAAGCACAGGGCAAAATAAAATAAAACAAATAAATACATTTAATTTATTTATACTACATTGTAGTTTAATGTTTACATATACCTCTTTTTATTTATGCAGATTAAGAATTCTGTATAATTTTTTATAAATATTGCAAATTATTGACAAAAGCAAATCAACAGTAAAAAAAAGTGCGGATTAATTATGGTAATGACTATGTTCTTTTAATTGTGTATTTGTCCTCAAAATAGGCATAATTCTTTTTATATTTTTAACTTTTTCTTTTGATTTCGAGGCAAAATGTTGTTTGGGTCCCTTGACTTGGTCTAAGCTCCTCAGTGTCGTGTGAAAAACCTGAGGAGTTTAGAGCAAGTAAAGGGTCCTTCACAAACTCGTCCTCTAATACGGAAGACCACTGATGACATCACACCCCGACAGGAGTTTGACGGACATGACCAAATACATCATGTTCCCTTGTACCAAATCTAATTGTACCCAAGTCGACGGTTTGCTTTTCTATGTTTCAGTTCAATAAAGATTCAACAGAGCGGCATGAAGCAAATCTGTGTTTATTTACAAAAATAAGATTGCAAAGCAACAGCAGATACAGTACGTTGCAGCAAAAAAATGTATGTTCTCTGTAAGGTTGGACCATATTTGCAACACAGCAAAAAATATAGCTAGAACAGCTTTGAATAAGGTTGCCATAGCAACCACTGTCACTCTCACAGAGTGAGGCACTGGGAAACAGCTAGTTGACACAATTGAGGAACACAGAGGTGGAAGGCAAGGTTAAAAGAAAGAAGTGTTGCTGTGCTTCAAACGAACCCCAGCCGACAGCTCAAAGGCAGAGACAAACGCACACAGAGGAAGTATGGGGACGTGCGGGGCAGTGCTGGTGCACGTGTTCTCCGTCCGTCAGTAATCCCGATCATCTAAGGTTTAATCAGGAAGCAAACGCTAAATGGTATTATCCGTTTGAGTGGATGTAAAAGCTAACTAGCCAAGCGTTCACAGTATACTGCATTTATTTGAAGCTCAAAATACCTGCAATATATAATTGGCCTAGTATTGCTAATATGGTTTCAAATGCCATCAAGATAAAACAAAGTCTTATCTTCTACACCATATCTTGACATTAGCACACAAATGTAATGCACTGAAACTGAGTACTAGACAGAGACGAGTTTTACATGCCATTTTTACTCCCTCGGTTTTGTTGTGTAGGAGTATATGGAGAAGTATTCACAGTACTGGCTTCACTTGTTTTGTCTCTAACACTTTACAATAAGGTTTCATTTGTTAACGATAGTTAACCACATCAGTTGATAATTACAAGTTGTATCTGATAACATTAGTTGATGCACTGTGAACAAACATGAACCAACAATGTAACTATTTTTAAACTAACATTAACAAAGGTTAATAAATGCTGCAAAAATATATTTCTCATTTTTAGTTCAGGTTACCTAATGCATTAACTAATGTTAACAATTAAAGACCTTATTGTGAAGTGTTACCGTTTTGTCCTGTGGAGCAAACATTCATAAAACCTATCGACCAACCAAAACTAGTCAGAAACCAGTATGTTCTGCAACATAATGGCCCCGTTTCACAGACAGGGCTTAGATTAAGCCAGGATTAGGCCTAAATTCAGTTAGGACATTTAAGTACTTTTTAAAAATGTGCCTTAGAAAAAAACATTGCTGTTGTGCATCTTGAGACAAAACAATGGCAGAAAAAAAACTAAGTTGCTTTCAGTTAAAACAGCTCAAACATGCATTTTAGTCTGGGACTAGCTTAAGCCTTGTCTGTGAAACCGGGAGAACATATTTTGGTTTCTTAAGCCCAAAGTATACTTCCACCATCCGCATCCTCAAATGTCCATGCACTGTCCATGTGACGTCATTTTTGTCATCAGGAGGGTCGGGCACACTGTCCACATGCAGCCCAAATTTGTCTGTTAGCACGCAGCCTCATTTTTCTGTTGGCACGCAGCCCAAATTTTCTGTCCGCGCGCAACCCAATTTTTCTGTCGACGCGCAACCCAATTTTTCTGTTCGTACACAACCCAATTTTTCTGTTCGTACACAACCCAATTTTTCTGTTCTCGCACAGCCCGATTTTTCTGTTGGCGTGCAGCCCATTTTTCTGCCCATTTACTTTTCTTCTTCTATCCTTCCGAGCAAATGTCCTGTAAGTGACGACTCAGCGCTGCCCTCGAACATCAGGTAGAATATAGAAAAGAAATTGTACTGTGCTTGTGACAAACTTGTCCTTTGAAGGCTCTGTGGACATGACATGACTGACGGAGCGGAGTGCAGAAAGTGAAGTATACCTGGGCCTTTAATGTGCACTACAGATACCAAGTGTTAAAGAAAACGTTCACCCAAAAAAGAAATTCAACATTTAATCACCATCATATTCGCCCAAACCTGTATGAATTTCACTCTTCCTTGGAACACCAAGAATATTTAGATTTTTTTTGAAGATGAAGAATATCCTGGATGCTCTTATCAAAATAATATTGGCAAATAGAGACTTTTTTTGCCTTGTGTGTTCCACAGACGAAAGAAAGTCATATGGCTTTAGAACAACATTAAATGTGTAAACATGAAATAACTACATTTTTGGATGAACTTTCCCTTTCATTTTGAAGAAACTTCATTTGGTAGAATTAAACCAAAATAAACCAAAAATCACCAGTTTTATTGCAGAATATCACAAAAAAACAGATGTACAGGTAAGTGAACACATGCATAATTGATGTTCTTTGCATTGGAATATAACTTCAGATCTTGTTTAGAAGGGGAAAAAATGCTTTGTGGGTAAAATTGACAGGTTTGAGTAATTATTCATTTATTATAGAATTAATGTCATTTGGCACTGGGAGTTTGTTTAGATTGTTTTTCAGAACAAAAAGGTTTAATTTGAGAAATGAAGGTGATTGTATAGTGTTTAGTTCTGCTGGGAATGGGGAACTGCATTGGCACACCTCTCAGCAGCGTAAGAAGGGAAATACTTCCCTAAACTCTACACCTCACCTTTGTCTCTAACCCAAATGTGTCTGTTGGCTAGTCGTCTACTGTGATATTGCGGAACAGGTAGGCCATGGACTCCCCGTTGTGAATGCGTCGGATAGCCTCGGCCAGGATCATACTGACATCCACAGTCTTGATCTTAGGACACTGCAGCTTTTGCACCTCATGAGGGACAGTGTTGGTCACCACAACCTGAAAGATATCCCAAACATTTGGTCATGCAACATTTTAATATCTGTTAAAACCAATATTTGATGATGAACGTCTTAAGAATCCATGTACATGAAGACAAGTAACTGCTGATGGACATCTAGGCCATTCTCAGGAAATAGTGCCACTTGTGAACTTTTTTTTTTTAAATTCCATTTGAAAGAGTTATTTTTGAAAAATCACCTTATTTTCCCAATTCAGACCCAAAGTATCAGGGCAATATTTTCCATAGACACTGAGGGACCACCATAGACATCCCCCTCAGTATTCAAAGCAATGGTCAATTACATCTTTGAGTGACAGTCTCTTAATAGGTTAATTCACCCAAAAATAAAAATAATGAATTACCCTCACGTTGTTCCAAAACCGTAAGACCTTCGTTCATCTTCTGAACACTATCGGGAGCTCTCTGACCCCTCCATACAGGGAGTGCAGAATTATTAGGCAAGTTGTATTTTTGAGGATTAATTTTACAACATTAATAATTAAACAACAACCATGTTGTCAATGAACACAAAAAACTCATTAATATCAAAGCTGAATATTTTTGGAAGTAGTTTTTAGTTTTAGCTATTTTAGGGGGATATCTGTGTGTGCAGGTGACTATTACTGTGCATAATTATTAGGCAACTTAACAAAAAACAAATTTATACCCATTTCAATTATTTATTTTTACCAGTGAAACCAATATAACATCTCAACATTCACAAATATAAATTTCTGACATTCAAAAACCAAACAAAAACAAATCAGTGACCAATATAGCCACCTTTCTTTGCAAGGACACTTAAAAGCCTGCCATCCATGGATTCTGTCAGTGTTTTGATCTGTTCACCATCAACATTGCGTGCAGCAGCAACCACAGCCTCCCAGACACTGTTCAGAGAGATGTACTGTTTTCCCTCCTTGTAAATCGCACATTTGATGATGGACCACAGGTTCTCAATGGGGTTCAGATCAGGTGAACAAGGAGGCCATATCATTAGATTTTCTTCTTTTATACCCTTTCTTGCCAGCCACGCTGTGGAGTACTTGGACGCGTGTGATGGAGCATTGTCCTGCATGAAAATCATGTTTTTCTTGAAGGATGCAGACTTCTGTACCACTGCTTGAAGAAGGTGTCTTCCAGAAACTGGCAGTAGGACTGGGAGTTGAGCTTGACTCCATCCTCAACTCGAAAAGGCCCCACAAGCTCATCTTTGATGATACCAGCCCAAACCTGTACTCCACCTCCACCTTGCTGGCGTCTGAGTCAGACTGGAGCTCTCTGCCCTTTACCAATCCAGCCACGGGCCCATCCATCTGGCCCATCAAGACTCACTCTCATTTCATCAGTCCATAAAACCTTAGAAAAATCAGTCTTGAGATATTTCTTGGCCCAGTCTTGACGTTTCAGCTTGTGTGTCTTGTTCAGTGGTGGTCGACTTTCTGCCTTTCTTACCTTGGCCATGTCTCTGAGTATTGCACACCTTGTGCTTTTGGGCACTCCAGTGATGTTGCAGCTCTGAAATATGGCCAAACTGGTGGCAAGTGGCATCTTGGCAGCTGCACGCTTGACTTTTCTCAGTTCACGGGCAGTTATTTTGCGCCTTGGTTTTTCCACACGCTTCTTGCGACCCTGTTGACTATTTTGAATGAAACGCTTGATTGTTCGATGATCACGCTTCAGAAGCTTGGCTATTTTAAGACTGCTGCATCCCTCTGCAATATATCTCACTATTTTTGACTTTTCTGAGCCTGTCAAGTCCTTCTTTTGACCCATTTTGCCAAAGGAAGTTGCCTAATAATTATGCACACCTGATATAGGGTGTTGATGTCATTAGACCACACCCCTTCTCATTACAGAGATGCACATCACCTAATATGCTTAATTGGTAGTAGGCTTTCCAGCCTATACAGCTTGGAGTAAGACAACATGCATAACGAGGATGATGTGGTCAAAATACTCATTTGCCTAATAATTCTGCACTCCCTGTAGACTGCTATTTAATTACCACTTTCAAGGCCCAGGTAGGAAAGACATCGTTAAAATAGTCCATGTGACTACAGTGGTTCAAAGTTAGTTTTTTGTGCACAAAAGGTATTCTCGTTGTCTCATAAAATTAACAAAAATAACGACTTTATTCAAAAATGTCTTCTGCCGTAGTGTAAACTGCATCGGCCAATGGTAAGCCGGTGTTCTGGAAGCGCTGCACTGTTTACACTACGTCAACAGCATAAAGGCCTGTTCACACCGGGATGATTTTCGTGCACGTTTATCGCCGACGTTTAACACCTCGTGACTAAACAAAGGGCGCCAATGTGAGTGTGCACACCGACGCACAAAACGGCAGGCGTAAAAGCGTCATTTAAAAAAACGCCTCAGGTTCGTTTTTTTATTTTGACGCGGCGCGTTAAAAACTGGCCGACCAATGAGATCAGCGCTTTTTGTTCACGTGCCTGGAGCTGCTAAAGCTGCTAAAACACGACTTGGTGGTGCTCAAGCACAAAACGGTCTTGCCGAGCACACATTCATACGACGAAGAAGTAGTAAGTAGACAAAGAAGAAGATGAGCTGCTAATGCTGCCTACCAGTTAGCAAAAAGTGTGTGAATGACTTTGGCCATAGACATAATATATCTGTGGTTTGGCAAGCACGTAAATTCTGTCTCTCTTCTTCTTCTGTGTGACAAGTGAGTGTCAGAAGCGTAAAGTGCCGCAGCACCATCTTGTGTACCTGGGAGCGCTATCTACTGAATGTGCACGTTCACTCGGCACATCGCCAGTGAAAATCGATTGGGTGTGAACACTCAAGATGTGCCGAAAAACATCACGAAAAACGCTGGCGATAAGCGCGCGATATTCGTCCCGGTGTGTACAGACCTTAAGAGTCCCTTGAAAGTGGTAATTAAATTGCTGTCTATGGAAGGGGTCAGGAGCACTCGGATTTCATCAAAAAGTTCTTCATTTGTGTTCCGAAGATGAACGAAGGTCTTACGGGTTTTGAACGACACAAGGATGAGTAATTTATGACAGAATTTTCATTTTTGGCTGAACTAACCCTTTAAGGTTCCTCCAATCCTAAATGGTAAGGGTTGGTTAGAGCCTTGTAAAATGTAACAGTTAAGTAATGTAACTTTAGTAACGAAGTACAATACAATACTTACCAAGTCATGGTAAATCTGGAATTTTCATGCTTCAAATGTGAATAGCATAACTTAGTTTTAATGTGCTGTTTTTGGAGAACCAGAATGAACTATCCACGTTTCAGAAAATGGGCTGGAAAACTCACTTCGTCTATAGCGGACTCCTCGATGAGGCGTGGGGCGTCCGCAGACAAGAGCCCATGGGTGGCCATGATGTAGATCTTATAAGCTCCTCTCTCTTTCAGAATCTCAGCTGCCGCCACAAAGTCCTCCACATCATCTATGATGTCATCCTACATGATGGAAACCACATGCATTGCTCATCCTGTCAATTAAAAAAAAATTACTGTCATACTGCTAACTAGGCCAAAAATCTGCATTTCTTACGACAATGATGGCGATGCGGCCTCCAACGTCTCCGACGACAGTGATGGGTGGTTTCTCCTTGGCCATCATTACTATAAAGAAAAATACCAACTAGTGTTACACATCCTTTCAGGAAATAATTTTTACACCAAGAATCCAATCAATCACATTCCATCATCAAAGTAGATTGGGTAAGATGGGGTAAGAAGTGTATGAATTGGCCTAGAACTTTATGTAATGGCCCAACCAACCCATATAATCAAATGGTAAAACTAAAATTTAAAGAGTCCTGCAAAGACCCAATAGCATAGCACAGCATAACAGTAGCCTATTTGTTTGAGAACGCTTCCCATTTTACCCCACCTACAATTGAATTCAATCCAAATAGCAATGAAAAACTCATCGCGGCACATGCCATGCAGAAATCAAAATGATCATCTCTTGGTCCCCAATGTACCCAATCATAGAGGCAAATGTCTAGAGGTTTACACTAAGAGTCAGTGGAGGAAACTACACATCAATAGATCAGTCCTCGAGTCAGCATGACAGACTCCAGGACATTGCTGTAATTTAGGAGAGGTCAAGAAGGGCTAATGTCATTCATCCAGAGGAAAGACACTGGAACACAGCCAAAACACACCGACCCAAGTAAAAACGAGAGAGGAAGACGAGCAGGTCGATTTAAGAATACATAGGGTCAAAGGAGTTATGCATGCCTTCAACACATGCCTTTCATCAACAGCAAGACCCACAAAGCTTTTCATTATTTATACTGTCAGATTAACAAGGTTTGGAGACCTTATAGGCTACTATTGCAAAGAGCCGTTGTGCTATAAAATAAAAAAATGGCACATTTGAAAGATGTCGTTCACAGAGGATGAGATCTTGACTTAAAAACAGCTACAGCTGATGGGGTGCAAGCGAGGAACAGATGAACCAAACATCATCTTTTACTGATAATCAAAACCCGCAAGGACCCTTTTAACAGACTGGGATAATGCACTTCCACAGTTATTAACATTGTAAATCTAGTTTTTCCTATTTAAATTTTTTTTAAATGTAATGAACATCTACATTTATAGCACTATACTGTCGGTGTGTTGCATTGGCCTGGCATTTAATTTCAAAAGACTAGTTAACACCGAGTATTTCTTACATAACGGTTGAGAGAGTGATGGTAAATTCAACATCTTTAGCCCTTTTCAGACAGTAATTGTTTCTCATGAGGAATCCGTAAAAATAAATTTGCATGCCACCTCGTGCACTCTTATTTACATGAGGTAAACATATTGCTGCTTGGTTATTTGAACATATATAATTGCTGCCGTAATAACTGCCCATTTCAAATGTTTACGTGCTTTTCTTCTTTTTATTTTCACACAACCTTGGTGTTTGTCAAAAAGCAGGTGGTGGGGGAAAAACACTGACATTCTTGATTCGGACGGCAATAAAATCACTGACTAACCCCTGTGAATGATGAAAATACCTTATGAACCCACGAGAAACAATTACTGTCCGAATAGGGCTTTTGACCAACGTAATAAATAACTTGATACTTTTTTCTTTTTCGGAACATCATAGAAACTCCATCATGTGTTTTGTTTACTTTTTCTACGGGAAATCAAAAGTTATACCTGTCAGTTTCCATTCCCAACTATAGAATTTTGCCTAACTATAACAACTTCGCTTCTGAGAACACTGGAAATGTGAAAAGTGGCCATTTTAGATGTTTTCCTTGTGTTTAAGACTGTGTGCATTCTTGCAGTGTCATCAGCCAATCAGAGTTGCAATGGCGTAATTTTCCAGTGATTAGTCACATGGCAGAGATTATCTTTGTGCAATTGAGCAACTGAACTACCAATGCACGCAGTCAGTGATTTTCCACCTGACATAGTTGGATACTGAAGTCAAGTAATCTACTAGAAACCAGCAGCACATAGACTCCAGTAGAACTCCAGTGTTAATGGTTTTCAGTGTGAACTGGGCTTTACATAACACAATGTCTTGAAAATAGTGATGCATCGAATCTCTGGCAACTTTATTTGGGTAGTTGACAAATTTTTGGTAAAACGTCACTTTTGAAGAAAAAACGCATATTGTTATGTAGTGTGTAGTCTGATGTTTGTGAAAATATAAGGGGTCACTAACTTTGTAAATTCGTTCACTGTTTTTTTTTTTTTTTTTTTTTAAATGCGTCCTATGGTGTGACAGAAAGAATTAAGAATATAGGGGTGTCGCACCAAAGGAAAACAAAAATGAACACTTTTATAGAGGTTACAAAAAAGTTACATACTTGAACAATTCTGAGACAAAGTTTTACCATGTGCACATGCCATGGGCTTCACAGTAACATGACCTTGAACGGGGTCCTTCAACTAATTAAACTTGCCAGTGGAATTGGCCAATTTAAAATCAGGATATGGTGTCACACCGGAGGACGACAAAATGTATTAAGTTCCTACGCTTTTCTTTTTAATTTATAAAAGTTGTAATTTACCAAGCTTGAGACAAATTTGAGACTCAAATAAAAAAAATCTAAAGACAAAGCAACAGGTCCATGTAAGACAAAGAAATGTTTAACCATTAACTGCACTTTAAATGATGAAAATACTAATTATATAAATTTTTATATTGTGAGACCGTGAAAATGCCAAGTCAACAACCCATTTATTTTTTCCTATTGTGACACCATCTAGTGGTGTCCTTGGAGACTAGCTTTACCATCTAGTGTTGTTTTTTCTGATGTTTATCATATTTGTGTGCTACTTCATTTGAGCGGGCGTGTCCAATTTGGCTGCTCTGGGTGAAAGCCCTTTTCTAAAGGCGTTGACGTGTTTGTAGGTTACAAACTGAAGACGGCATTTGGTGCCAAATGTGTGGGTTTGCAGCCATGCACTTTTAAAAGTTTTCCATATAAATTAGGCAGTGAATTAAAGATTTTTCAATTATTTGAATCTGACGTTTGCCTTAGACTATAATTTTTTTGGATTACAGTAAAAAAGAAAAGAAAAGGATTTTTGCTATTTGGAGGGCTGAAATCAGAACTAAAGCAGTGACATTTAATTGACGTTTCTCCAGGGACACATTTTGACTGACTGTCTATTTTCTGTACACAATGTAGATAAACAAGAAAACAAGTCATCAGTGTGGACACTTCACTGTTACTAAAAATTATGCTAGAGTAGCAATATGTAAAATCACTTCAGCTGAAATATCAAGAGGCGACACGTTGCAGAACAACTTTATGATGACTGGTTACATTTGCTTTATTTTCGGTTTTTGGCTAAATGAAAACTTTGATTGTGCTTTCAGTATTTAAGAAAAAGTTACGGTGTAGTGATAATTCTGTCAGATTTTTTATTTAGTCTTAGTCTGGTGTCAAATATGTTTTTTAGTTTTTATCATATTTAAATCAACCTTGTCAAGTTTTAGTATATAGGCATTTTAGTCTAGTTTTAGTCAATGAAAACATCATATTTTTGCCATGCTGCATGATGGTTAAATTGATAAACATTGCCTCCATAGTATGGAAAAAAAATACTAAGGAATACTAAGGTTTGGTTTACGACATTCTGCAAAATAGAGCAACTTGAGGGCAAATTGATGACAGATTTGAGCAAATGAGCAAAATTTGAGCAATTGAGCAAATGATGACAGAATTAAAATTTTTGGGTTAACTATCCCTTTAAGGGTTTTCTATTAAACATGGTTGCCAGATTACAAAGTAAAACACCGGGCAGGGTTTTTTTTATCTTTTAGCAGAAAAGCTCTGAATGGTGGATTTAAACTCCTAACATCTGGCAACCACAAGCATGAAAGCTCATAGTTAGTGTTGCCAAGTCCGGGGGCTAACACTGTTGCCACTGGTAGTTTTTGTAGTCCATGGGTTAAAGTGACCCCCCGAATGTGATTTTACCCCCCTCGAAACTAGAGGCTTGTACAGCAGTTTGTAATATTTTGTTATAGTTTTTGGTAATGTTTTCATTTCTCAACAACATTTAGTCTGATATTTTTTCATCAACAATATTGCATATTAATAGATATCGTTAAATGACTCTGGTGTCGTCTCGTAATAGTCTTGTCTTAGTCATAAAAAAAAGAAGGTTTTTGTAAACGAAATTCACACTATTACAGTGCATCACCTCTAAAAAAATGGTGCTCATAGGTCTAGACACAAAATATACAAATGGCCGATAAGGATACACGGTCACCGTAATTTTGCCAAGACAGAAATGTTCCTGGATCAACATATTTTGTTGGTCCTGAAACATTCATGTCCAAAAGTCTTAACCCTATCCCTACCACTAAACCTAACCCTTCATATCTGGGAAATGATGGTGAATAACACTGATGTAGAAGCACCTAACCCTGGTTGTAAGCCTAAACTTGACAAACTGTAAACTTGTCCCTCAAATCTGATTGGTTGATTGGAATGTTGTTCCAGGATCAACAAAGATGTTGTACTTGGTGAAATCATGTTCAACATGGATAGACGCAACAGACCAACTATAACAATAAAAAATAATGGAGATGGAATTCAAGATGAAGTCCTGAGTGAACGACCCCAACAAGTGCTGATAGACAACGGCAATTTTGAGGTCTGGTAGTAGATACTGACAAGTTTTCCATTGCATAAGTAATATTAATCAATGGTGCTATCAAACGGTTTATCATTGTGTAATTCTACAAACATATGTGAACGCAAAGCATATGCTGACTTCACATAATGCTAGCTTGCTTTTAAATTGGCCCTGTATCAAAAACTCTAACCCTTCACAGGAACTTTAAGCAAACACCTTCCTCTATTTATCAAGGTCATGTGTTTCCAAGACGATGCAAGGGCCTTGGTTACAAGCAGCTAAAAAACTACCATTTAAAAACTCCAGTCTAGGGGTTTTCAAAAGCAGGCATGGTGTGTTGATTGGCAAGATGAGCCTGGATCACAAATAAAGGCATATCTCTCGGACAGACATTCAATGGTTCCATTTCGATGGAACAAACGATGGTAATTACATGGAAATTGAAAATAAGCACTTAATTTGAGGTTTCTGAGTTCTGTTTGAGTGAAGCACCCTGAAGCTTAAACATCAATTTTTACCATTATTTGGTAAAACAAAACAAAATTATATTAAGGCTGGGAGGTATGGCAGTGTGTATGGCAGATGTATGAGTGCAGCTTCTAAGGATCAACCATTTTAAATAAAAATATAAAATGAAGTACCTTATTTGTAAAATAGTTAATTAACTGGATTATGCAAAAATAGTTGGTATAACATGCTAATTCTAATATAAACTTTTATAATATAATAAAAGTATAATAATAATTTATATTGAAATTAACTATATCGTGATGCATATTGTTTGCATACTTGTTTTGTGAAATTTTAAACATACCGCCCACCCTTACTCTTCATAATAGCTTACAATTACAACAATATAATAATTTTGAACTGCTCTTTTGCTTATAATAATGAGGAAAATATAAAGGGTTAGTTCACCCCAAAATTTAAATTCTGTCAACAATGAATCACCCTCGTGTTGTTACAAGCCCATAAGACTCTTCGAAACACAAATTAAGATATTTTAAATAAAATCAACCAATGAGGTTCATTCTCGTGTTACGCAGCCGTTTGAGCTTCCTCAAGAACCAATGAGGTTCATTCTCGTGTTACGCAGCCGTTTGAGCTTCCTCAAGAACCAATGAGGTTCATTCTTGTGTTACGCAGCACGTTTGAGCTTCAGCAAGAACCAATGAGGTTCATTCTCGTGTTACGCAGCACGTTTGAGCTTCAGCAAGGACCAATGAGGTTCATTCTTGTGTTACGCAGCACGTTTGAGCTTCAGCGAGAACCAATGCGGTTCATTCTTGTGTTACGCAGCACGTTTGAGCTTCTGCAAAAACCAATGAGGTTCATTCTTGTGTTACGCAGCACGTTTGAGCTTCAGCGAGAACCAATGAGGTTCATTCTCGTGTTACGCCACACATTTGAGCTTCAACAAGAACCAATGAGGTTCATTCTCGTGTTACGCAGCCGTTTGAGCTTCAACAAGAACCAATGACGTTCATTCTCGTGTTACGCAGCCGTTTGAGCTTCAACAAGAACCAATGACGTTCATTCTCGTGTTACGCAGCACGTTTGAGCTTCAGTGAGAGCCAATGAGGTTCATTCTCGTGTTACGCAGCAGTTCGAGCTTCAGCAAGAACCAATGAGGTTCATTCTCATGTTACGCGGCCGTTCGAGCTTCAGCAAGAACCAATGAGGTTCATTCTCATGTTACGCAGCACGTTTGAGCTTCAGCAAGAACCAATGAGGTTCATTCTCGTGTTACGCAGCACGTTTGAGCTTCAGCAAGAACCAATGAGGTTCATTCTCGTGTTACGCAGCACGTTTGAGCTTCAGCAAGAACCAATGAGGTTCAATCTCGTGTTACGCAGCCGTTTGAGCTTCAGCAAGAACCAATGAGGTTCATTCTCGTGTTATGTAGCACGTTTGGGCTTCAGCAAGAGCCAATGGGTTTAATTATCGTGTTACGCAGCCGTTTGAGCTTCAGCAAGAACCAATGAGGTACATTCTCGTGTTATGCAGCACGTTTGGGCTTCAGCAAGAACCAATGAGGTTCATTCTCATGTTACGCAGCACGTTTGAGCTTCAGTGAGAACCAATGCGGTTCATTCTCGTGTTACGCAGCCGTTTGAGCTTCAGTGAGAGCCAATGGGTTTCATTCTCGTGTTACGCAGCATGTTTGAGCTTCAGTGAAAACCAATGAGGCTCATTCACAATGAGGTTTGTTCTTGTGTGTCAAGCAAATACAATTGAGCTTCTGCTTATGTTCACTCAATGTTTATATGTGAATAAATGGTCAAATTAAATTTACAGAAATCTCTCAGATTTATTTAAAATCTTAATTTGTGTTCTGGTGATGAACAGATATCTTACAGGTTTGGAACGACATGAGTGTGAGTAACTGATGACAGTATTTTGGCTGAATTGATAAAGACCTTATGTTGAATATAGTAAGTACTTCAGAGTGCTGGGATCACAGACACTGAGAGACCTCAGCCACTGCACGCATGCAATAGGAACCATTTCAGCGTGTTCACTGCTGTGATCGGTAGCAAATAGAGTTAACCATCATACTTGGGAGCTCTATGCCTGGGAACGGAGCTTGTTGTTTGCCTATTACCAATAAATAAACATCACGTTAAACAAAAATCCACACACAAATGATAGAACATACAGACAAGAAATTAGGACTTCAACAATCCTTAATAAACCCTAAAACATTTTTTCAAAGCTTTCAAATAAACCTTTTTTTTTTACATTTCAAGTTTTAAGAATTAAGTGCCTTGAAATTGAGACCAAAGACATGAGAGGGTCTTTTGAGGATTGTTAAAGTCCATACAAAAACCATAAATGTACACAGAGCTACTTGGAGTGAACTCCTCTCAGGCAATGTGAGTATACAAAGGCCAAGACACATAACACACAAGATCTGCTCATATATTAATATGCTAAATATCACAGTGTGTTTATGAATATGAACTTCTTAATTAAGTGACTGTGTGCTCAAGGTAAGACGCAAGTATCATAAATTATAAAACAAATGGAACAGTGAATAATCAAAATTCTCAAAACCTAGATAACTGACTTGTCTAATTCCTTTATTGGTCAGTGTCTACTAAAAGAGCATGCCAGAATTAAACCTTTTGTCATAGAAAACACGTCTCGTAACAGTAACTAACATGAGTCAAACATATTCTATGAGTTTGTGCAGTCCTTTAATTGTGGGCTTCAGAGAGATCTATTTTTCAAGGTTTGTTTTAAAATTTTAGAAATCGGCATACAGTATTGGGCACTGTTTATTATTGGAATTAGGGGTGTAACGATATATTGTTTAGTGTATTTATAAGGAATAATTCCCCCAAAAATGTAAATTCTGTCATCATGTACTTACCCGCATGTCATTTCGTTTAACTTCCAAACACAAATGAAGATATGTTTTATGAAACCTGAGAGATTTCTGTCTCTCCATTTAAAGTCCATTCCTCTCAAACTTAAAAGGTCCAAAAAATGTCAAAGGTATCATAAAAATAATCAATCAAGTGTCTAATCCAAATCCAGGTCTTCTGAAGAGACACAGTGGCTTTATGTGATGAACAGATTTACTGTAGTAAACACGGACGTTCAAATGATTGCGTGACACGCTAAAAAACAACAAATGCAGAATTTACCTTTTTGGAACCGTGATTGATTGCATTGATCACCTGAAGAGCACACACTCCTCAAAGTAAAAGCACAAACATCATTTTAATCACCAGATCATATTTAGTTTTAGTAGTATGATTATTCAAAGTATTTTAGAGGGTTTATTCCTATATGTATAGTACATTAAAAGCGGGAGAGGTGGGACATTGCGAGGAACGGGTGTGCGCAGCTTTAAGAGATCAAATGTCTGCATTGAAAGCGCGAGTACTGCGTGATGAGAAAAAATGAAGTTTACAGAGTTTCAGTGACTACTACATTAAATGACTATATAAAATGTTGAATTTAATGTACAATAATGCAATGAGGAAATAATATTCCCCCATTTTGGAATATTTAGCCCCCCCAACATTTGTTATTGTTCCAAAAGCCATTTCACTCAGATATAGGTCACAACAGGGAAGAAAGTACTGAGGACATCCATAGTCAAGAGCTACCAATACTGCATAAAATGTTTTTCTAGTTTGGTGGATCGCTAGTTTTAGGAACAGAACAGAGCACTGTCTAGGTAGCTCACTAACTGACTAGGTTTTGAGACAAAGCCTTTGTAAACATCAAGAGACAGGGCTAAATAAATGGGGGAGGGTTAAAAAAAAGGTCCTGACCCATCTTGAACTACTTAACAGATCTCCAGAATCAGCCATTCTGCAAGCTGAATGCTGAAATCGACCCCTTCATTGACAGGATCACAGTATACATTTCACAAAAACATGTTTAGGTTACATTTCACCCTAAAATCAAAAGGAAAAGTTTTTGTAAATTTAAATTGCATAAATAAAAGGAAACATAATTTGTTTCCCCACCAAGTCTTTTTTGCACTGTGGCATTATTTTCATGACAATACATTTTCATGAACTTTTCGGGTCTGTGTACATTCGTTTGTTTTTTGGTTTAATACCAAAAGCAGAAAGAAATGGAAAATTCAGTTTTTCAACAAGAATTAGGCTTGATCGAAAAAGGCTCTGTAGTCCCTTTTTCTGCTTTCAATATTAAACCAAAAACAAATGAATGCAACGTAGATGAACCATATCTCTCTAATTGTCAAAACCGCATTGCTTCTTTATATTCAACTTTTGAGGTTTTTTTTATTTTTTATTCTCATTACTCTTGATGGTGATTGTCAATACTGTAATACAATACAGTACAATATTACTGAAATACAATATTTTTTACTTAAAGGCAGGACAACACACTCTGCCATGAGGTAAAAATTCCTCACAATCTGAATTACATATCTTTGTTGCTGTCTTTTTTAATTACAGTAATGAAATTATGTCGAATTCAATGTAGAAATATTAACATTCATATTGTTTATGAAAAATAACCATTTCTTTCTTTTAATTGAAGGGTCAAATATAAGAAGACCATGTTTGACAGGTTTTGTGAGACTTTGGAGAAGCCCAATTAGTCTTGCTGGTCTAGTTTGTGTTTATAACCTGGTTAAAACTTTTAATAACACAGTCACTGGGTTCAAGCTGCTGTGTTGTGCAGATCTACAGTGTGGTGGCTCTTACATGGCAACTCCAAGCCGGGGTGTCCAAAGCTGTTGCGGACACATGGAGGAGAATGTCGCCCATCTGCCATGTCTGACTCTGAACACTGAGCTTCTCCGTGCATGACGGCCAGACCGAGACGCAAACGCTCCGCATACGACTGAGCCCTGAAGAGACAACGATAAGAGAGGGGAGACAAACAGAGATGATCCTTATGAGTCTCTTGCCAAAATGTTCATGTGTGTCAAGTTGTGATTCAGTAATTCTAGGAGTTTATGCATCCCTGAACACTTTTCCGTGACATTTCGTAGTGACCGTGTCTGTCAAGCTGTGGGGAATAGACTAATGGTTTTTGTTAGAACGCAAAGTGGAATCACTTGTTAAGTGGAATCAAAAACAGTATAAATCTGTAGGACATCCACTCCTTATTAAAATGCCCTATTATGCTATTTTAAAAGGCTCCTAATTTTATTTTTAAGTCTCTTACAATAGGTTTACATACAGCTAAAAAAAAAAAAAAACACTTTAATTTTCTTGTATTATATATTGCAGTATCAGCTCTTTTCTCACAGTGTCTGAAACCGTTAGATAAAAGATCTGGGCTGCATTTCCCAATAACGTCTCTTAGCGCGCTACGAAGACTCTAAAGGTATAACTTAACTAAAGGTATACCATTTCTAGGCGTGTTCCCTGAACTAAACCTTAGGAGGTTTCTTAAGGTACACCTTCTTAAGTGTGTCGTTAGCACACTTTTTGTTTATCAATGGCTAAAAAAATCGATTATTCACTCTAACAGGGGCTGTTTAACTGCATTATGTGAGAAAGCGGTGTTCTTTAAAATAGAAGCACTTCAGAAAAAGTCGAAATTTTATTTATCAGGACTCGTGAGATCTTGTAAACATACTAAACTAAATCTAACTGTGGATATTTTAAATCATTTTGAAATGATTGTGCGAACCCGCAACCACTACACTAACTGGCAGTATGCCCATGCCATTTATATTTTCATAATATAATTTTGCCATATGTCTTCCTTTACTCCACAACCAGAGTTGATTGACTACTCATTGACTAGTCAATAAAAGCGCAACACGTGAAACATAATCAACAGCTACTATAGCAGAGGAAAAAAGAAAGAAAAGGCAGTCGGAAAACGCCAGTCGGATCAACAAGATCTAAAAGCTGCTCAATTTGCTGCTGTGGCAGGCAAAATATATTTTGAATTGCATCTTTTGACATGGTAGCCAGGGGACTAAAATTTTCACGGATGAAATAGTGCATATAGAAATGGTTCTGCGGACGGCGCTGTCTTTGATTTAGCAAAACTATTTGCTGTATCACTGCCATAGTTTGACCAAACTCCCCTCCACAATCATTCCCTTTAAATAGACTCCATAATGGTTGGCTTTGCTGATGTACCTTTGGATAATATATATATAAAAAGCTAATAGAAGATAAAGATAATAGATAATATAAAAAGCTATCAACCATCAGTGCAATGACAATTATTTGCATTCAATTAGCAGAATTATATTCGTTTAGACTGAGATGTAAAGAAATAGTGGTGGCCACTATCAGAATGAACTGTCAATAGTGATAAGGTATAGCTAAGAGTGGTCCAGACCAACCTTACGAAAGAATGACTTACAGAAGGCATACTTAACTAAGATTGTTTCGGGAAATGCATATTAACATTAAGGTACAGCTTAAGAACGACGTAGTGTTAAGAAGGTTTCGGGAAATCCAGTCAGCTGTGATTAGTCTACTCTGCTCTGATTGGTCAGAGTACCCAGTCTGCTGTGATTAGTCTACTCTGCTCTGATTGGTCAGAGTACCCAGTCTGTTGTGATTGGTCTACTCTGCTCTGATTGGTCAGATGGCCCAGTCTGTTGTGATTGATCTACGGGAATTACCACATCTGAATTGCAGGTCCAGATCTTCCTCAGCACTCAATACACAATGATACGAACAGTAACGATGGGATCATTTTTACCATATCAATTTGTAACATGATGTAAGACTGGAAGGACTGACGACTTGATTCAGGCAGTTCAGAATCTTTTTTTTTTTTGGGAGTCAATTGCTGCGTCCCAATTCGCATACTATCCGTACTAAATAGTATTCGAAAAAAGAATTAGTATGTCCCAAATCGTAGTATGTTGAAAAGTGTATTCCAAAGATTCCCGGATGGTCTACTATTTCCGGTCAGAATTCGAAGTGCAGATCGATGCGCACTCTAACGGTTGATATTGCCCACAACCCATTGCGAAATGGACGTGGAGGATTCGATTAGAACTACAAACACGGATAAAAAGTGTTAAAAACTACAAACATGACAGTTATGCGAGTCGGATGGTTAAGTAGAGAGGGTTAGATAAAGGGGTTTGAGTGAGCAATTATCAGTATTTAACCTGACGAAAAGATATTTATTAAATATTATCCATATTATATTACACCTGCAGCAGCATTGAGAACTTTTGTAATGATACGTTTGGCCATTAACTTTTAAATGCATCATTATATTTAAACTGCAAACACATGAGAGGAGTCTCTGCATTAAAGACCCACGAATGGCAGCTCAACGTGCGTCTACATTTCTCTCTGATACGGTAGGAAATTAAATTGAATGTGGAGGATGTGAACTGTGACGATGATTGACAGGGCAGTTTAAACAGTGACGGGATGCACGTAACTAAGCGACATAGTCCGTTAAAGATGACGAAGTAGTATGTCCCAAAGCTTGTATACTCTTCTGCTACACACTCAAAAGTATGTACTTTTTCTTCACAAAAAGAGTACATACTTTAAGGACGTAGTATAAATAGGCGAATTGGGACGCAGCAAATAACTCCATTTATCTGCACTTTGATTTTCAAAAGATCTTTAACCTTTAACATTCACAAACAGCTTTACACACTGAAAGTTTGGCTTCCAAAATACTGTACACAAGCATGCAATCTGCACTAACAAATATCTGCAAATGTGCAGTCATCCACAAAAAGATATGCTTTATCTGCCCCTTACATGTTATTTAATTGGATAATGCTTTCAGTTAAAAACATAGTGTTGCCAGCTTTGTTTAACACATTTCACCATGTAAAAAAAGTAAGCAATTTCCAACTAGGCCAACTTTCACCCACAAAACAAATACAACAAATCCAGGAGCAGTTACCGTTTAGCAGCAGATGGGGACTTGGCTACAATGATAGCATTTCTATAATCAGGAACCTATGCAAAACAGAAACAAGAAGAACAGAAATGATTAATTATTTCAGTATATTTGTTTTTCTTTGAAATTAAAAAGCTGAAGTTTTTGGCTGTAAATGTGGCCAACCTCCTCCTGAATGTACTGCAGCAGGAATGGAGAAGCCCGAAGGTTGTCCACAGGGAATGTAAAGAAGCCCTGGATTTCTTTCTGGTGCAGATCCATGGTGATTATATGAGTCAGACCTAGTTATCAACGCAAATTATTTTAAAATGAATGGTTTTCAATTGGAGCAGACAATGAAGGAATACACATATATAATAATAAAGACTTTGTTGTGTTGTGTTCAAACTTTTGACTGGTAGTGTGAAAACAGAAGTAGAAACATCATAGACGTTATAAGTCATTACCTGCTTTAGCTAACATGGAAGCGAGCAGTTTGCACACTATAGATCCCCTCTTCCTCATCTTACACTGTTTACTGTAGGGGAAGTACGGGATCACGCCGATGATGTTCTTGGCACAGGAGGTCTTCAGTGCATAGGCCATAATCAGCAGCTCCATAATAGCCGTGTTGACATCTCTGACAGAGACACAAAAAAAATGGATTTTAGCTATTTGTTCTAAAGCGCCTTTGGGTCTAAAAGACAACTGCATGCAGTTCAGCAACACAGGTAAGATGCCATGCAAATAAATACTACAAAGTGTGGCTTTTGAGTTCCATGGAAAAGAAATAATTTTTGGGTGAAAACCCTTCAAATGGCAATTACAACTGCAACCCCATTAAAACTATCACCTTATGTACAATGATGCATTATATGATGATTTTAGAGTGCAAAATGCAAAGTCATTAATTTAAACGTTCTGATTTTACTTAAAGGGTAACTAAACCCTAAACCAACTTTTTTTAGTTAATGATCTGTAATACTGGGGCTTTATTAATGCTGTTCATTGATTCGAGTAAATGTTTTGACATTTGAGTATAAAGTGTTTTAATTCTATAAAATATGGTGTAAAACCGCCAAAGTGCTGCCCTCTTAAGGTTGAACGGTGGCTACTGCAGTTGAATTTTCCTATTGGACGTTGTGGTACATCGTGACGTAGGATGGTACCTCCAACGGCTCACTATCCGCGCCCCTGGCACGAGCTCACCACGCCCTCAGAAATGTTTTCCCCAATCACATGATGAGAACGGCTTTACTCCAGTATGAACTGTCATATTACATGAAGTGGAAACATTATGAATGAAACTCACTTGACACTTGCTTTAACATTGTATTGAAGAAAATACGGTTAAATAATGCAGTTGTCAGTACACGTCAGGATTTTCTTGCGATTTTATTGCCGCCCGTCATGTGTAGCCTACAGATAATTTTCATACATGAGAAGCACTTTCAAACCCTGACACGCAAATGGTTGCCGCGGACGCAGATAGATTAGGTCGGTTCTCTTGCGCGGCTGCTTCGCTAGCATCGTCGGCATCGGGAGTTAACGCAGTTTGAGCAGCGGCTCGCATTGATAAGGCTCCGGGTCTGTCCACAGACAATTCACCCTCCTCCACTTCAGGTGAAGGTAGGAGAAATGACCGCTCTGTTGCAAAGCTGGCGTCACTCCAGTCATTCTCCATCTTTGCGACTCGCGAGTCTGACAGCTGTCAATCAACCCGTCCCTGCGGGTCTCAGGTGCACGCCCTCCGCTCAGCCCCGCCCTCGGTTCGTCCCCTCTGTGTCCGCCGGGCTCTGCCCACTTTTCCAGCATTTTTTGAAAATTGCCAGTGGGTGGAGTTAAGCTCTGAGCAGGGGTTTAGTTACCCTTTAAGTGTGTTGATTTCCTACTCTTACACGCTTACCTGGGAATGGTTTGGATGATGAAGATTGTTTGTCCTCTCACAGACTCTTTGATCTCAACTCTCGTTTCTGTAAGATAAAAAGTAAACAACACGAAAGCAACGGTAAATGGATTTTTTTTCTGTGTGATTTGTCATAAAGAAAATTACATTTTTTACCTCAAACTAAAATAAGAACTAAATACATATACTCTACATCAGTTTTCATGACATATTTTTCATAGAAAAAGAATGCTTCCATATTTACTCAATTGAACAAACTTAAAGCCACAATATGTAATTTTTCACCGCTAGAGGTCGCTTATTCAAAAAAGGCGTAGCTTGATGACACCTTTAGACATGGTAAAACACGGTACTCGCGGTAAATCAATATTTTTTTTTACGATTTAAGACTAACTGTGTTGAGCTATATAACAGTTGCTCACCTGTCTAATAAAACATAATATATTAAAGTGTCTTTGGTGTTTCCATGGTTTCTACAAAATAAAACTGTAAATCGATGGGTAACGTGGGTATGATGTCATTGATAGTCGACACATGAACACGGTCCATGTCCTGGTTAAAATTTCTCTGGATTTAAACATTCTTGGAAACATTCGGGATATGGTAAGTAGGCCTACACAAGTCAACAAAATATATCATTGTTCTAGTGGTTTTTGGATATTTTAATAAAAAAATATTGTTCTGTGCCTAGAGTGTGCCTGAGGTGAAAATCAAGTTTTAATGTGCTCTACGTGGTGTTTTTAATATGCTTTAAGACAACCCATGTGCAAATTCTTAAGTCAACACCATTGTGGAGTATTTTCTCCTTAAAACTACAGTGAACAGTCTCAAAAACACGGTTTGAAATCGCTGGTGTTTCTGACGTCACAAATGACCTTGTGACCAACCAATCACGTCAACCTTTGATCGTCAACGAGTGGATCTCTGAGCTGGTGTGAGTGAGTGGAGGCGGGGCTCATTTGAATATTCATGTCAACGCATATGCTGAATAGAGCAAAGGTTGTAGAGTTACATTCAAACTATTTTAAGCTATGAAGAATTTCTTTTTCACAGGAAAAAACTTTTAAATGTCATTTTGGTGATCAAAGATTTTCATGGATAACATTATTGATTACAGGGGGACTTTAAACATTAGAGCAGCGTCTGAAACCGAATACTATCCAAATAGGTAATATAATTGAAAAAATATATATATATATTATATATGTTCTATATAGTATGAACATGTGTGGTATGAATGAAATTTGGACATACTACAACATCATCGTCATGTGACATATGATGTCAGTTGTGCTTCACTGTCATTCACAAATCCTCTTGCGTGGTTTCATGGGATAGTAAAGTGTCAATCAGATACACACTTCATATGAAGATACACAATCTAAACGCTATAAGTAGTTGGTCATCTGGGTACTTTACACCTACTGTTTTATGAATGCTATGAATTTAGACATATTACACTTATCTCAGTGTTTTTCTTGTACTAGCCCTGTGGTTCTCAAAGTGTGGTACCACTAGTGGTACTCAGGCTCCCGCTAGTGGTACGCAGTGGAATCACTAAATTAAAGCAGCTGTAAAGGCGATTCTCAAAAAAAAATTCTAAACACATAAATATTAGAAATGTATTGCTGAAACTACAGCCTACAGTTAGCTAGCTAGTTATGCCTTCACCACGTAAATGCATATTACCTAGTTTTAAAACCTATAAAAAGCTTATAAAACAAAATCGCTGATTAATAGAGGTGGATTAATTTTGTGAACCGCTGCCTTGATCTCCACCAACACCTGCCTCTGCAGTGATTGTTTTACACCGGATAGTTTTACAAACATTCATCAGAGACAACTGGGATTCACTGATAATCCACTGCAGAATGGGGCCAAACCGACTATCTCCCGCCCCGGCCTTCATCCGCCCGTCCTGCCAACATCTGGTGCCATCGTTGCAGTGCGTGCCACTGCCCAGTTGTCTTGTGTGCTTACTGTAGCTTTCTCGTTTGTGGGCGTGGTTTCAGCGCAGACAGCGGACATGCCCCCAGCGTTTGAGAGCAGATAATGCTGCTTTTTTTTTTTCAAGATTTTGCTTGGCTTTTTTATCGTTCAAATTTGGCTGGGAAGTTAATAACACTGTGGTGTGACAAACTCAGAACAAATATTGAATTTTGATTTTACAGGGACTTTAAATATAAATTAATGTTAAAACAATACATTTTAATTGAATCTTTATTTGAGTAAAGTTTTTTTTACAATTAAGTACAGTACAGTTTTAATTAAAATTTTGGGTACAACACATTTTAATTGAATCATTATTTAATTATTTTATTTACCTGTGTGTAAGCAGAGTGCTATGTTAATGTACAAACTGTGTATTTACAATGTTAAATTGACTGACAACAATACATATTCTTATTAGGAATAAACTGCCTCGTTTTTGAACTGTGCAGAGCTGTAGCTGAATAGTTAGGCCTACTACTCTACTGTAATTTAATGTTGGTCATTATGGTGGTACTTGGAGAGCCAAACATTTTCTGAGGTGGTACTTGGTATAAAAAGTTGGAGAACCACTGATTTATATTATTTCATCATATACAGTGAAATAGTATGAAGTAAGCCGTGTTGTGGCCCATCTGCAAGGTTTCTCTGAATAACAACGAAGATATGTACATCTGGCTAATGAGAGGTCTGTAACCCGGGTAGAAAGTGTTTATTGTGTTTGAACTGGTTTTTGAAGATGGCACACATCTTGCTCTCTGATGCGTCTTTAGAGAAGGACACATGTTTGCTGAGTGTGACGAAAGGCTGTAAAGGAACGGTTGCACATAAAGCCCTTTTTTGGAGATGGCTTGGGCGTGTTTTATGCAAACGACTATAACCGTGGGCATGCGGTCGCTCATTTAGAATACTCCGGATTCATTAACATTAGAACGAGATTGAGAAGAACTTCATGTGTTGTGAATTAGGTAGAATTGTTTTGAGAGAAGCGTGCGTACAGATATGATATTCCTTTGAGTTTTGTGTGATGTATTGAACATTAGTGTTGTTATAAATGGTGCAGACTTTGAAAGAGATACTGATGAAGCTTGAAGTTGCAAAAATGCATTGATGGCATTGGAAGCCTCAGAAAGAAACATCGTTAAAATAGTCCATTTAAAACGTTTACTCGTCGCTTCATAACACTAAAAGGTTGAACCACTGGAGTCACATGGACTATTTTAACTGTGTATTTACTACCTTTCTGGACCTTGAAAGCGTTAAATACATTGCTGTCTATGGAGGTGTCAGAGAGCTCTCGGATTTCATCAAGAATATCTTCATTTGTGTTCTGAAGATGAACGGGTTTTACGGGTTTAGAACGGCATGAGGGTGAGCCATTAATGACATAAATTACATTTTTGGGTGAACTAACCCTTTAAGTACCAAGTAATATTTAATATATAGAGTTAGATGCTTGTAATTATGCATCATTTACTGTTATTAGCAAAGTAAGTACATGTAATGTGTAACAAGGACAATGTAAGACATTTTTAAAGGGATAGTTCACCCAACAATTAAAATTCTGTTTAAAAGTCGTTCCAAACATTTATTTTTTGTTCTGCTAAAAACAAAAAAGAAGACATTTTAAAGAATGTTTATAAACAGACACCATTGACTCCCATAGTATGGAAGAATAAAAAATTATTAAAAAATCAACAAATAATGACAGAATTTTCATTTTTGGGTGAACTATCCCTTTAATTAGGATTCTCATTAATGCTTTACGGCTTGCACAATATATGACTTTTTAAAATCAAATTACAGTCGTGAAAATGAGTTTAGTCCATGTCCAAACTGGCAGGGTGTCAAGGGTCGCCCTGTCAGCAAAGGAGTATTTGAACAAACAAAGCATTATTGATCACCTCTGTTTGACTCCTGGTAAACAACTGATTTCCCCAGCTCAACTCCAAGACGCCTGCGCAAACACAAGCAGAAAATCAAGACAGGTTTGCAAACGGTTTTTGATCATGAAAGCAAGTTTGAAACAGAGCTGCATGACAGTGCAATTAAATAGACTGTAGTGCAATGAATGCAGACTAGTAACTAGTTTTCAGTCGGTCACATGCACAGCTTATGTGATGAATAGCCTGCTCTGTTCCTGCTCTGTTCTCGTGGGAAATATTACATTTACTTCAACACACTGTCTTAAAGTGAGTACACTTATTACAGGTCCATTCTCCTGGAGTAACTTTATGTTCAAGAGCACAATGCATATGCTTTATAGATCAGTTATCAATCCAAATCTAAGCCTAGCATACATGACATCATCAAAGTGATGCTGTGAAGAAACAGGCCAGGTTCATCTGTCATGAGTTCTGCTGATGATCTACAGGCCACAATCACAATAACATCACATTCGTACATCGTCAAGATCAGCCTCTGTGTTCAATCTCGAGCAGTTGGTGATGCTGGGATACTTACTCGGTAATCTTCTTAGAGAGTTCCGTGCAGGCGGGCGTAGAGTTAGCCGAGAAAACACGATACCCACTTTTGGCGACGTTCATGATCAACTAAGTTAGCTAATGGCCAACAACAAAACTGAGTTGTTTACGGGACTACTGCTAGAGTCTCGCGGTTTTATCTCTGGCTTTACTAAGGAAAACCTGTGAACGGTGTAATAGCAATTGAAGAAGACGATCTCTTGCGTTTATTGTGGTTTCCAAACAACCGTCCGGTTTCTTCTGCGCGAACTTCACTGATGTCTATAAACGTAGGACGGCTCTCCACAGCCGCCTAGTGGCAGGCGCGTTCGAATCCTTGATTCGAATCCTTTGTGAATCGTTTGGTTCGAACCAATGATTCGGAGCGGATTTCAAACCGCCAAACATGCGTCGTTACGTATTTCACATAAGTGATAAGTGATAACTTTTTCGAAATTTCATCCCATGAACCAGTGTAGTGCAAAGTGCAAAGTATAGTTTTTACCTGATCTCTGTAGACTTTTTAATGCCACATTTGTATAAAAGGAACATTTCAAGCAGCCCCTAAAAAACAAATCAAGCACTACAATTTAGCAAAATAACCCTAAAATAACACATTTTATACAGACACTTCAGATGTAATGGAATTAGATGATTTGTTAATAGATTAAAACATTTGCAATTGTTTTGTAAATGTGTTTTTATACATGTTTGGGCTTTTTCGTCGCATTTACACGATTTTAACCAGCAGGGGACAGCCGCGTGAGGCGTTTCGAGGACTTCGAATCAAAGTTTCGAAAAGCTGTTTCTCTTCGCCACCTCATGCACCTGCTGTCAGGCGTGCAGAGATGTATAGTAACGAAGTAGAACTACTTCACTACTGTACTTAAGTACTAAAAGGCGGTATCTGTACTTTACTAGAGTATTATTTTTTTTCTCCTACTTCCACTTTTACTTCAGTACATATTTTCGATGAGTTTAATACTTTTACTCCGATATTTTGTTTTTATGTGCTGCATCGTTACTCGTTACAATTATGAAAATGTTACGTGTGTAGAAAAATTACCTAAAATTGCCTAACAACATTGTGATTGTCCTTTAGGTTAATCATTTAAATTAATACATTTACATTTATTAAATTTACATTTAATAAATGTAAGGGGGGGTACATTTTGCTAATAAAGGGTTAATAGAAATCCCAGTCTACTAACGTCCCTGAAGCTAGATACTTTTTGATAGTAACTTGTAGTGTAGCAACTTTTTCAAAAGGGTAGCTTGAAAACGATACTCGGTTACTTAACGTAACCTCGGTTCTCTCTAGAAGAGGGAACGAGTATTGCGTAAGTTCCTTACGCTACGGGAAAGTATTCTTTCTTCGAGATTTCTGAAAAACCCAAAATTATCCTTAATTTTGTAACATTGTCAACGCAGTGCGGCAGCCTGGCAGACCATAGCAGGCTATTCCAGCGTGCTATTGGCTGCTCTGCTGGCAACTGCAGCAGCCTATCGGTGAGCCCGCGTGACGTGGCGACCAATGAGGGCGCTTCGCGCCCACCTGGCTTCATTTGCCTACAGGTGGGGCGTGGCCACGTGTATATAAGCAGGGCTCACGGGCTGCATATTCGGTTTTCGTAGTTCTGAAGCATAAAAGCCCGCGGGGCGCACGGCAAGGAACGCAATACTCGTTCCCTCTTCTAGAGAGAACCGAGGTTACGTTAAGTAACCGAGTATCGTTCTCTTACGAGAGGTTCTCTCGTATTGCGTAAGTTCCTTACGCTACGGGAACATATTGTCAACGCCGTGCGCGCCTCGCATACAGCATATGTATCCCAGGGAACCGGGGACCATAACACTGCTCGGGCAGGGTGGCCGGTAAGGAAAACGGGCCACCACATATACAGACACTTCATTCGAACTGACGGGTGGTTACGACGGGTGGTTACAACACCCTGTCCCATGAATGAGGGAACGGCACCTGCCGGTCTCCTTCAAATTCACCACACCTTGTCTCATGAATGAGGGAGCGGCAACGCCGGTCGCCTTCAAATTCACAATATCTTGTTATATGAGTGAGGTAACGGCACCGCCGGTCACCTTCAAACTCACAACAGCTCGTCTCGTAAATGAGGGAACGGCACCGCCGGTCTCCTTCAAATTCACAATGAGCCTAGTACCGAACTTACTACCAGTATGTGAGCTATGTCTGCGCAGAACCACTGGGCAGAACCAACAGCCCTATTGAACTGATAACACTTTCGCCTGTAAGGCAGGAACTTCCAGATTGTAAAATCTCACGAACGTAGCGGGCACTGCAGGTGTTTGGAAGCGTATGCAGCTGCAATCGCGTCCACTATCCACCTGGACAGGGTCTGTTTCGAGGAGGCGAGACCTCTAGTGCGCCCGCCAAACGAAACAAATAGCTGCTCAGAACGCCTGAAGGCGGCGGAGCGTGTGACATAAACCCTCAATGCCCTGACAGGGCAGAGGAAATTGCCACCGTCCCCCTCATCGGATGCTGGCAGAGCCGAGAGGGAGATAATCTGCGCCCTGAAGGGAGTGCCGATCGCTTTGGGGACATAACCATGCCTCGGTCTGAGAATGACCTTAGAGTCATTAGGACCGAACTCCATACACGTCGGGCTCACTGAGAGCGCGTGTAGATCCCCCACGCGTTTCACTGAAGCCAGAGCTATCAGAAACGCGGTTTTTAGCGAAAGGAACCTTGGTTCCACAGTCTCGAGCGGTTCAAAGGGATGAGCCTTCAGGGCCTCTAGGACCAAGGCCAGATCCCATATAGGAACCGACGGGGGCCGCGGGGGATTCATCCGTCTGGCTCCTCTGAGGAAACGGATGATGAGCTCGTTCCTTCCTAGCGTGCTACCTAGCGTCGTCTGAGCGAACGCTGCTATAGCCGCCACATACACTTTGAGCGTGGAAGGGGACCTGCCCCGTTCCAAAAGCTCTTGGAGGAAGGAGAGCACCCGCTGGACCCCACATTGCTGTGGGTCCAATCCCTTGGAAACACACCACTCGGTGAACACCGACCACTTAGAACTATATAACCGCCTCGTCGAGGGGGCTTTAGAGTGTGAAATCGTGTTCATAACCCCTTCGGGCAGGTCAACAACGGGTATCCGTTGGTCACCCATACATGCAGAGACCATCGCTCTGGATGGGGATGCCAAACTGACCCTCCTGCTTGAGAGAGAAGGTCTGCTCTCAGCGGAACTGGCCAGGGGGGTGAGTGCGACAGCTTCACCAGCTCTGGGTACCAAATCTGGTTCTCCCAGCGCGGTGCTATAAGGAGCACCGGACGGCGCGTTTCCCTGATTTTCGCTATGACCTGGGGCAATAGGGAGATCGGCGGGAAAGCATACAGCGGGAGGCTGGGCCAAGTTTGGGACAGCGCATCCTCGCTTTTGGACAGAAACGTCGGGCAGCGGGCGTTCTCTTTTGTTGCAAAGAGGTCGAGCTCCGCTCTGCCGAACAGGCGCCATACCAGCTGGACTGTCTGGGGGTGCAGGGACCATTCTCCTGGGAGAATGAGGCCCCTGGACAGCTTGTCCGGGCCCACATTGAGGTGGCCCGGCACGTGCGCAGCTCTCAGCGAGCGCAGCGAGCTGTGTGCCCACACGAGCAGGCGTTCTGTCAGATTGCCCAGACCTCTGGACCTGACACCGCCCTGCCGGTTCACGTAGGACACCACTGTGGTGTTGTCCGACCGGACTAACACATGGTGTCCTCGTATAAGCGGGAGAAACTGCCTGAGCGCGTTCTCTACCGCTATCATCTCCAAACAGTTTATGTGTAGGAGTTTTTCCCCGCTCGACCAAAGGCCCGAGGCTGATCTGCCCTCGAAAACGGCGCCCCAACCCGTGGTGGAGGCGTCCGTCGAGATGACCTTGCGGTGTGAGATGGCTCCCATCGTCACTCCCCTCTGGTACCAGTCGGCTACTAACCAGGGCTCTAGGGCTGACACGCAGCCCTGAGTCACTCTGATCCTGAAGCCACCGGACGCCCAGGCTCTGTGAGGCACTCGGGCGTTTAACCAGCATTGCAGCGGGCGCATGCGCATTAAGCCCAGCTGGAGCACAGCCGCAGCTGAGGCCATACGTCCCAGCATCCTCTGAAAAAGCTTTAGAGGTGTGATTTTGCCCGGCCGGAAGTACGCAGCCATGCGCCGAACTTGGCGCGCGCGATGGGGTGACAGGCGGGCTGACATTGCCACAGTGTCCAGATTCAAACCCAGGAATGAGGTTGATTGCGTGGGCACTAATGAGCTCTTGGTCCAATTGACCATGAGCCCTAGGCTGTCCAGATGGCTGAGCAGCATTGCCCTGTGGGCGAGGAGCTCGGCCTCCGACTGCGCCAGGATGAGCCAATCGTCCAGATAGTTCAATACTCGCATCCCTCGATTTCTCAGAGGAGCGAGGGCCGCGTCCATGCACTTCGTAAATGTACGGGGTGCTAGTGACAGGCCGAACGGAAGGACGGTGTATTGATAAGCCTGGCCGTCGAAGGCGAATCGTAAGAATGGCCTGTGACGCGGCGTTATCTTGATTTGAAAATATGCATCTTTCAAATCTAGGGAGATTAGCCAGTCTCTCGGGCGAATATGCGCGAGGATCTGCTTGGTCGTGAGCATCTTGAACGATCTTTTCATAAGAGCTTTGTTCAGACGCCTCAGATCCAGAATCGGTCTGAGCGACCCATCCCTTTTTGGCACGAGAAAATACCGGCTGTAAAAGCCTGACTTGCTCATAGAATGGGGAACCGGTTCTATAGCCCCTTTGCACAGCAGCGTGGCTATTTCTGCTCGAAGTAGATGTGCTACTTCCTCGCTCACTCTCGTCTCTGTACGCGCACAGAAGCGTGGAGGGCGGCGAGCGAACTGCAGAGTGTAGCCGTGCTTCACTGTTTTCAGCACCCATTCTGATACACCTGGAATGGCTTCCCACGCTCTTGCGTGCGCCACACGGGATAGAACGGCCTCCGGGCTCGAAACGCCGCGCTTCGCGGGTTTGACGGCCTGTATAGGAGGGGCGGGCGCAGTGCGCGCGCTCTCTGTGCTGTGGGCCAGTCGATCGCTCGCGATGGCTGGCCGCCCTACACACTGCATCTCTGCCGCTTCGAGCGGGGAGTGGCTTGTGTGCGGCCCTACACTCATCGCTCCGGCCACCCTGGGCGGGAAACAAATGGTGTGTGGCGCGGCGCGTGGCGCCTGAGGCATAATGTTCGCGAAAATGTGTGAGCGCGTTTGAGCGGGCACAACTCTTACGCGTGGAACATGACCGGTTAAGAGTGGCTGTGTGACAGCGCGTGTGGTGGTTAGTCGTGGACGCAAACAAGCGGACACGTGACCTAACTCTAGCACTCGAGCGGCCGGTGGCCGCTTTATGTGAGTGGGGGACACAGGGTTTATAGTGCTTGTGTGCAGGGGTGAACACAGAAAAGTGGGCACATTTACTGCATTTGAAACACATACGGCGTGAGCCGTGCAACCAGAAATAATGCAACTTTTGTGATTTCTCTGGTTCGCCGTAAAAACGGCGGTTATTGACAGGCGAGAAGGCATTTTTGCCGGCTCGTTGGCTGCGTGAAATCCATCTGCAGCAGCCACAGTGGTGGGGGCTGACAGGAAAGAGAGTTTTGACGGTGGTCCGGCCGCGGCGGGACTTAACCGTCGTTTCTTGCCTCTGGCTAGGAGGACTTTGGAGGCTCGGGCTTCAGCGTGATCCTAGGCCGGGGGCCCCGAGGTGGAGGCGGCTTACCACGGCTGGAAGAGCGCGATCTGGGGCGGCCGCTCGGTCTTCGCTGAGACGAAGGGGGCCGCGCTGGGCGCTGCGCGGAGCTCGTTGCTGGCTGGTCACGAGGACGGCGAGCAGCGGAGCTATTGCTAGCGCCGGGGCGTCGAGGCAGGAAAAGGTTCATGGCCTGCGTCGTTTTCTGCACTTCGGAGAAACGGTCGACGATCCCCTTGACCGCTGGTCCAAAGAGCCCAGACGGGGAGAGCGGGGCATTTAGGAAGGCCGCGCGCTCTGTTTCTCGCATGTCCGCGAGCGTGAGCCAGAGGTGGCGCTCAGCTACCGTGAGGGAGGCCATAGAGCGTCCGAGGGCCTGTGCTGCGGTCTTGGTGGCGCGAAGGGAGAGATCCGTCGCGCTTCGCAAATCCGTGATTAACTCAGCGTCACAGCATTTCTCGTCCAGGTCGCGGAGGAGATTAGCTTGGAGGATTTGCAGCACGGCCATAGAGTGCAGAGCGGACGCAGCTTGACCGGAGGCAGCGAAAGCGCGGCCGATCAGCGATGACGTCACTCTGCAGGCCTTAGACGGGAGGGCAGCCTTTGAGCGCCAACCAGAAGGCGGGCAAAGGTGCGCTGCGACCGCCTCTTCCACCGGAGGGATAGCGTTGTAGCCTTTCTCGGCCGCGCCGTCAACTTGTGAGAGCGTCGAAGAAGCCTGAGACGAGACCCTCGCGGAGAATGGCGCGTTCCAGGACTTTGCGAGCTCCTCGTGAAGCTCCGGCAGAAAGGGTGCAGTCCTGGAGGTGGGCGCACGGCGGCGACTGTTTAGGAAGCATCCGTCAAGTCGGTTCGGCGCTGCCACCTTGGGCGGGGCCCATTCGAGGCCTAGCTGCTCGACGGCCCGGGTGAGAAGGCGCAAAAGTTCGGCGTCCTCACCCGCTCGAGAGCGTCCGGAGCCCCGGACTGAAGAGGACGCGGAAGACCAGTCCTCGCTGTCGGAAGCCATGATGGAGCAGCTGTCGGCGCGTTCCGCGGCCGCATCCGCCTCATCCCCGGAGGCGGCAACAGAAATGGCGGCCTGGGGTGGGGGCGGGGAAGGCGAGAGTGAAGCGGGCGGGAAAGGTTCCGGCGAACTCCGGAATCCGCTGCGAGCGGCGCTTCTTTCTGCGCGGCGTGGCAGGGACTGGAGGGATATCATCATCGAACAGGACGAGTCGAGCCCGCAGGGTCGACATCGTCAGTTCTTCGCACTCTTGGCATCCGCCGGCGAGGAGTGCGGCGGCGGCGTGATCACGGCCCAGGCAGAGAGCGCAGATCACGTGGCGGTCCCCGGAGCTGAGCTGCGCGTGACACGAGCCGCAGGTGGAACGAGACATTTGTATCAACGCTCGGCTCTTTTTGTGAAAAAGTGTGACGCAGCGGCGACAACACTTTTGAGCGTAAAGGATATGGGCTGCCGGATAGCAGAGCAGGCACGGATGGCTGAAGGTGGCGCGATGCTGCCGGCTTCCTCAGGCGCTGTCCTCTGCTTGCTTGTCTGCGCGGTCACGGCGGCGGGTTCCAGATCCAGCGATGCGAAGGGCTTCGCTGAAGAAAAGAAAATCGAATATGCAGCCCGTGAGCCCTGCTTATATACACATGGCCACGCCCCACCTGTAGGCAAATGAAGCCAGGTGGGCGCGAAGCGCCCTCATTGGTCGCCACGTCACGCGGGCTCACCGATAGGCTGCTGCAGTTGCCAGCAGAGCAGCCAATAGCACGCTGGAATAGCCTGCTATGGTCTGCCAGGCTGCCGCACTGCGTTGACAATGTTACAAAATTAAGGATAATTTTGGGTTTTTCAGAAATCTCGAAGAAAGAATACTTTCCCGTAGCGTAAGGAACTTACGCAATACGAGAGAACCTCTCGTAAGAGAACACAGTTTGTTTGTTTTTTTAGATCAGCACAGCAAAAAAGAGCTGCACAACAGACAGGACAGACAGTTTTTGTTTATTTTTCTTCCCTGTAAAAGTATACTGTAGGCTAATGTATAATCAATTTGTTCTATTTAGACAAAATCATGCTTCTACATAGTGCTTTAAAATTGTGTGTGTGTGTGTGTGTGTGTGTGTGTGTGTGTGTGTGTGTGTGTGTGTGTGTGTGTGTGTGTGTGTGTGTGTGTGTGTGTGTGTGTGTGTGTGTGTGTGTGTGTGTGTGTGTGTGTGTGTGTGTCTATAGGATATACTGTATATGCAAAGCGTCATATAGATGCATTTTGTCTTAATAGACAGAATTAATTATCAACATATACTTATCTATCAAAGGCAAAAAAGAAATCAACAACAAAAAAACAATACTACCCCATTCAAATGCTTATGCAGAGAGAGTTTTCTGGGATGTGTGTGTGTGTAGCTATTATTATTATATTATTTATTTATTTATTTATTGCGATGTTTGCTTTGTACGCAGCAAAATTTTGGTTGGTCCCGCCAAATCACACTCTTATTTATTTTGACACAAATTTATTTTCACACAAGTTATTTTGAAAAGTTGGCAACTCTGGTTTATAATTTTAACTAATGGGAAAGTCATTTTCCCATTTCTTTGTGCAAATCGTTTTTAAAGGGAAAAACGGTGCACTTTGTACACGGGAGATTTTGTCCCCCAGTTTATTTTCCCTCCTCTCGACGCTCACACTCCAATCCAGTGGGTGGCGGTAAGGCAGATACGTGTGTTTACCAACCACCATTAAACCTCAGAAGAAGAAGAAGAACTTAGAAATATAATTTTGGTGTATATAACGATATTTTTTAATAAGGCGTAATATCAACATCCTCATAGACATGAGTTTTGAAGCAAGCAGGAATATCTGGAGGAGTATCAACTGAACTGCAGCTGTGAAGATGGTGTTTGTTAAAGAGGAGAATGAGGAGGACATGCGTGAACCAGAAAAACAGGAGGAACAAGGAGGTTGGTGTCTATATTCATTCATCTAATTACTGTAGTGGTAAATGAAGTCTTTAATTCCTTAATGTAAAAATAATTACGATTAAAATGTCTTAAATCCACGTCTCAAAGGTCGCTCTCTGCTTTTTATGATGCATTCACGTGATAGGAATTATCGTAAATACTATCGTAAAAACGTAGTTCCTACTAGGAACTTCCTAGTTTACTAAAATTGGACACGAACGCCCTCTCAAGGCTTATATATATATATATATATATATATATATATATATATATATATATATATATATATATATATATATATATATATATATATATATATATATATTCCTGGTAATTTTACTGTATAGTTTTGGAGAAAAGTACAGGCAAACTCACCCCAAAAATCATTCCAGCACTTACACCATGTCCCATTTTCAGAAACGCATAAAAATCTTTATATGTTTGCTCATTCTTTCAATTGATTCCTGTTCAGAGTGACCCTCACTATTACTGTATTTGTTTCCAAGTCATTTTACTGAATTACAGAAAGATGGTGTGATGGGTAACCTGTGTTATGACATTTCACAATAAATGCAAATATGTAATTTTTAAGCAATAAAACAAACCTATTATGAGAAGATGCTTTTATTAGTGCATTAGTGTTCAACAGAGAGTCAGTAAATGTCTGCATGCAGGTGCTGAAGTCACACAATGTTGTGTAGTCTGATGGAGTACAACAGCATGCCAAAAGGGCTGGTTTACAAGATGCACAACATAATTGTTTTCTGAAATAACAAAAGCAAAGAATGTATGTGTATGTGATCAAAGAGACAAAAAGTGTGATTCTCCAAAACACAGGAAAATTACATGGAAATTGATACGTAAATAGTCAGTGTTAGAAATATCAATATCAAATATCAATTAACAGAATGAGCAATGAGATGAAATAATGAAACTTAATACAGTAATAGTCAGGGTCACTCTGAGCAGGAATCAATTGAAAGAATGAGTAGACCTATAGGGGAAAGATTTTTTGGTGTAATCCACTTTGATGTTTGGGGTGAGTTTGCCTTTTCTCCAAAACTATACAGTATTATGGGGGGGGGGGGGGGGGCTGTTTTGTTTGTTTTGCATTTTATTAATCTGTATCTTCTCCCAGACGGTAAGGGGGAGAACAGATGATGTCCAGGATGAGTGGGGTGTTTTAAAAATACAGTTTGCTGTGGTGACCCACAAAGAGGACTGTTAGAGACATTCACTAAGGGACTGTACCTTTAAGGGAGAAGGAGATGTTTTACGGGTTTCCGGTTGAAACGTGTTGTTGTGATGTTTTTGATCTCACTCGCTGCTCAGTTCTGAGTTAAATAATAAGTGGAGTAAAAAGCTGATTCGACGCATCTCCGTCTCTTGTCTCCTCCTTTATTGCACTCCACATTTGGTGACCCCGACGCGAGTTGGATACGGCTGAATTATGTCACACAACGACGGTGGTGAGAATGCTGCGGCTGCAGTGCCGGTCGCTGCTAGCGGCGCGGCTAATGTTGGCGCGATCTATGCGGCCACCATCAAATTACCGGACTTTTGGCAGCACAATCCACGGCCGTGGTTTCAACACATTGAGGCTCAGTTCCAGCTGAGAGGAATAACACAGGATGTTACGAAGTATTTCCATGTGGTAGCGGCATTAGATGCCTCGACGACAGCCAGAGCTATGGCACTGTTAGAGGCTCCTCCAGCTGACGGCAAGTACAACGCACTCAAAACATTCCTGTTGAGCCTCTTTGAACTGTCGGAGCTGGAGAAAGCAGATCGCCTGCTGTCCCTGAATGGCCTTGGCGATAGCAAGCCGTCCGAGTTAATGGAGAGGATGCTGGCTGTACTGGGCGCGGCGGATCCATCATTCCTTTTCGCCCACATTTTTCTGCGGCAGCTTCCAGCACCCGTGCGCACCGCACTGGCCAGTTCCTCCCTCCCTTCCTCCAGAGACTACCGAGCGCTGGCGGTGGAGGCAGACAGGATTTTCCTCGCCAACCGGCAGCCGTTTGTCCATGCGCTGTTGCCCCCCCAGCACACGTCTGCCCCGCCTCAACCCCTTGTGGACGACCCGGACACCGCAGCTGCTGTGACGGCCCGCCGTCAGCGTGAGGACGGGTGGTGTTATTACCACTCCAGGTTTGGGGCCAAAGCCAAGCAGTGTCGCCAGCCTTGCAGTTTTAGAGCCCAGGGAAAAGCCAGGGCCGGCGCTCATTAGCAGCTATGGGCGCTGGCCGTGACTGCAAGCTGTTATACATCACTGACACCTTGTCCGGCCGGCGGCTGCTGGTCGATTCAGGGGCTCAGCGCAGCATCCTGCCAGCAAAGCCTGTGGACACCATGGCTGGCGGGCATGGTCCGCCGATGGACGCCGCCAACGGCACACCCATTCGTACTTATGGCACAAGGTATGTGGAAGTGTGTTTCGGCGGGCGGCGTTTCGGCTGGGACTTCGTAATAGCCGCCGTGTCTACATCTCTCCTGGGGGCAGATTTCCTCTGCGCTTACAGACTGTTGGTGGATGTTACGAATTGCCGCTTGATCGACGCCCTCTCTTTTGCTTCATACCCCTGCACGCTGGGAGGGGTGGGGGCGCTTTGTCTGTCAAACACGCTTGCCACCGGGGACCTGTACCAACGCCTGCTGGCGGAGTTCCCTGACATCACCACGCCCACGTTTTCATCGGCGGTGGCTAAGCATGGCGTAGAGCACTACATCACCACGGCTGGCCCCCCGGTCTATGCACGGGCCCGGCGCCTCGACTCTGGCAAGCTCGCAATCGCCAGGGAGGAGTTCACCACCATGGAGCACCTCGGCATTGTGCGCCGCTCCAACAGCCCGTGGGCTTCCCCCCTACACATGGTATTTGTTTATTTGGACGACATTCTCGTGGCCAGCGCGTCCGCAGACGACCACCTGACGCATCTCCGGCAGTTGTTCGGCCGGCTCAGTGAGCACGGTCTCATCATCAACCCGGCCAAGTGTGAGTTTGGCCGGTCGTCCATCACGTTCCTCGGCCACCACGTCACCCCGCAGGGGGCTGTCCCCCTCCCTGCCAAGGTGGACGCCGTAGCCAGTTTCCCACGCCCACGCACTGTTAAGTCCCTGCAGGAGTTTCTGGGCATGGTGAACTTCTACAACCGTTTCCTCCCCCATGCGGCCCAACTCATGCAACCCTTGTGCGACGCCTTACGGGGTGGAAGGCCGGCGAGGGGCTGTCACACACAGCCGTGGGGGCTGTGTGTGAACAGTGGGTGGGCGGAGCCTGGCAGCCGCTGGCCTTGGATTGGTCCCCGGGGATGTGTAATGCTTTTGAGGCTACCAAAAACGCGCTGGCCAACGCTGCTCTGCTGGCGCACCCGTCTCCGACCGCCCCAGTTGCTCTTACGACGGACGCCTCTGATTATGCCGTGGGGGCTGTGTGTGAACAGTGGGTGGGCGGAGCCTGGCAGCCGCTGGCCTTTTTTAGCAGGCAACTCCGTGACAATGAGAGGAAATACAGCACCTTCGACAGGGAGCTCCTAGGTCTGTTCCTCGCCACCCGTCATTTCCGTTTCCTGTTGGAGGGCCGGCGGTTCACAGCTTTCGTTGACCACAAGCCACTGACGTTTGCCATGGCCAAGTCTTCGGAGCCATGGTCTGGTCGACAGCAGCGCCAGCTCTCTGCCATCTCGGAGTACACCACTGACATTCAGCACGTGGCCGGCAAAGACAATTTCGTCGCCGACTGCCTCTCCCGGGCGGTCACTGCGTCCGTCCATTTAGGCCTCGACTACGCAGCCATGGCTGAGGACCAGACCACGGACTCTGAGGTGCAAGCCTACAGGACGGCCCCCACGGCGCTGCTCATAGAAGAGGTGGTGTTTGACACGGCCAACGCTACACTCCTCTGCGACGTCTCCACCGGCCAACCACGCCCCATGGTACCTGCTGGCTGGAGGCACAAGGTTTTCGACGCTATCCACGGCCTTTCCCACCCGGGGGTGAAGGCCTCTACCAAGTTGGTGGGGGCCAAGTTCGTCTGGCCAGGCCTGCGGAGGGACGTTAGGGCCTGGGCTGCTGCCTGTGTGGCGTGCCAGCGCGCAAAGGTGACGCGTCATACCAAGGCCCCCTTGGCACCCTTCAAAGTACCAGAGAGACGGTTCGATCATGTGAATGTGGACCTGGTGGGCCCACTTCCCCCCTCCCATGGTTATACCTACCTCCTCACCATGGTGGACAGGACCACTAGGTGGCCAGAAGTGGTTCCCCTGTCATCCACTACATCAGCCGAAGTGGCCCGGGCATTTATCACGACTTGGGTGGCCCGTTTTGGCACACCGTCCGACCTCTCCTCGGACCGAGGTCCGCAGTTTACATCGGAGCTTTGGACAGCAGTCGCCGAGGTCCTGGGGGTGAAAGTCCACCGTACCACAGCCTATAACCCACAGAGTAACGGACTCTGCGAGCGGTTTCATCGTGACATGAAGGCCGCGCTCAGGGCCAGCCTTACGGGCAGCAACTGGGTTGACCGCCTCCCATGGGTTATGCTGGGCCTTCGCTCCGCCCCCAAGGAGGATCTTCAAGCCTCATCAGCCGAGCTGGTGTACGGCCAGCCTTTGCACGTCCCTGGGGAGTTTCTTCCAGAGGCCACGGCCCCGTGGTCGGTTGCCTCCCATCGTGCCGTGTCCCGGGATATTGCAGACGCTTTTGTGCCCATTCCGACATCTCACCATGCCCTTCCCCAGTCCTACGTGCCCAAGGATTTACCATCGGCCAAGTATGTTTTCATCCGCCACGATGGACATCGTACCCCGCTGCGGCCCCCCTACGATGGGCCTTTCCGTGCGATGCTGCCGGCTTCCTCAGGCGCTGTCCTCTGCGCGGTCACGGCGGCGGGTTCCAGATCCAGCGATGCGAAGCGCTTCGCTGAAGAAAAGAAAATCGAATATGCAGCCCGTGAGCCCTGCTTATATACACGTGGCCACGCCCCACCTGTAGGCAAATGAAGCCAGGTGGGCGCGAAGCGCCCTCATTGGTCGCCACGTCACGCGGGCTCACCGATAGGCTGCTGCAGTTGCCAGCAGAGCAGCCAATAGCACGCTGGAATAGCCTGCTATGGTCTGCCAGGCTGCCGCACTGCGTTGACAATGTTACAAAATTAAGGATAATTTTGGGTTTTTCAGAAATCTCGAAGAAAGAATACTTTCCCGTAGCGTAAGGAACTTACGCAATACTCGTTCCCTCTTCTAGAGAGAACCGAGGTTACGTTAAGTAACCGAGTATCGTTTTAATCAATGAAGAATCAATGTATATTTTATAGTGAAGTCTATGTGGTGTTTTATTTTTACATTAATTCATTCAATTTCATACTTAAATGCAGCTGTACAGCTCTGAGCTGCCAGTGTAAATTTTTATATATATTTATATTATACGATACACTAGGAATGTGTACAAGGGTGTACTGTACACATGTAAAGTTTTAAGTTTAAGTAAGGTTTTTCAATTCTTTTAAGTAAAATAAAGAAAGAGTATTGCAATAAAAAATAGTCTTTTTTTCTCCTTAACCTCTTACTGTTCCTGTCACCTAAGAATAGAATAGCAAAAAAACTGATGTGACAAGCCATCAGAACCGAACCGAACCGAAAACTGTGGTTAAAAACCGAGGTATGTATTGAACCGTGGACCAACTGTATTGTTGCATCTCTAATAAATAAATATATATATATATATATATATATATATATATATATATATATATATATATATATATATATATTTATATATATATATATATATATATATATATAAACAACCAGGGCTATAACATAACCCATTAAAAACTCCCACTAAAAAAAAAAATACCCCAAAACAGCATTACAAGATGGAAATCTAGACTACAAAGGATATTTAAACTTGCTCTGCCCTCGCGCCCATGGCTCACAGCGGAGTTGCAATATTTGGATTATATCCACAACGGTGGAGTGCACGTTGGCAGTGGGCTGTCGGGTGTGTGCTGGGCGCCCGGGCGGGGGGTTGGGTTTGTTTCGGGGGGTAGGAGTACTCATAAAATTTCTTCAAGGTTGGCAGGTCTGCCTTTTCTCCACGCGACACTTCCTCTTCTCCACGTGGGACAGCAACAAGACCACGCCCCCTTTTTTCGCGTATTCTTGTGGGCGGAGGTTAGTCTGTTCTACTGTTCTACTGACGTTATTAATGAAGGAAGTACCAGGATGTAGTCCATGCCGGCAGTTCGCTGTAGGCTTTGAAAGGGAACTTCTGTTAAATAAAATATCTCGCTTGGCATTGAACTTTGAGCTTTATAATTTTACAGGTATTATTTATGCTCTAACAGCAACATTACACACTAACTAAAGTTTGAACAATGGGATCACGAAGAACGGGACCTTTAATGCCCAAAGTTTGTATAGTTAGCTTAATGTACACGACATGAACATGTGGCCTGATCAGTGAGAACCTCTTTGAGTTTCCGCCTCGGGAGATAATGCGATTATGCGAAACAGTGCATCTGCCAGATATGGGTAAGTTTAATATAAATAAGCCACATTTTGAACAAAAAGCTGAGAAAATCAGCTGAGAAACATCCAGATGGAGTAGATCGAGTCCATCAACACCCCTAATGCTCGCACAGTCATATAGCTCGTCCTTGGTCAACATTTCATTCAGTGACATATTAGATAGTTTTGATTTATATGATGTTTAATGTTGATGATTACATTATTTTACATATGCATTCTGTATTCTGGAGATTCTGTACTCATTCAGAAGATGCGTAATAGCGCCCCCTAGCGTATAACAGTGGAAACACTGAAAATTCTGTATTTGGTTGTTCTCACAAATAACGGAAAAGTACATGTTTGGCAGGGAAAGAGTTAAATTGTAAAGAAATTAAAGATCCGTCTTTGCTTGTTGAAAGAATTCCAGATGCATTTCACTCTCAGCCAATAAGATTCCATGTAGCATTTCCATCGGTCAGTCGTAGAAGTCTATTCTGATTGGATAATACATTTTGACAATGTTTAATCCCAAGGCGAAGAGAATTCATTTCTAGTGAAAGAACACAGAGACAAGGGCCAAATTGTGATGGCTAAACTACATTTGACATCTCCAAAACTGCAGCTCTTGTGTGGTGTTCCCAGTCTGCAGTGGTCAGTATCTATCAAAAGTGGTCCAAGGAAGGAACAGTGGTGAACCAGCGGCAGGGTCATGGGCGGCCAAGGCTCATTAATGCGTGTGGTGAGCGAAGGCTGGCCCGTGTGGTCCGATCAAACAGACGAGCTACTGTAAAAGGGGGACCAACACAATATTAGGTCATTAGGTTATGCCTGATTGGTGTATATTGGAGAGCGCACGTCCAGTTTTATAGCAAAGCAATAGCATGCTAGTGGAGCAATTTGTGCGTGCATTACATGGAAGTGCTCTTGCGTTAATAATGCACTCTCGACATTTGTCAATAAAATAATGCCAAAGTTTTCTAATGAATTAAAGTAAATTGAGTCAAAAAAAATATTGCTATTATTATGTTACTATTTGTACCCCCAAATCAAAATTTAGTATTGTATATTTTTTCAGTGTAACTGTAATATTACAAAAATATCCTATATATTTCTTTTTCTGCTTTCTTTCTCTTCTGCCTGCCAAAAACACAGATGTTTTGTGAATGCGTTTGGACGGTTTATTTACACGTCCACAATATTTGAAACAGTGCAAGGGTCGTCTTCATGTAAACTAAACATTTTTTTTTTTCCATTTTAGCCCTGATGAAAGTGAAAGAGGAAAGACAAGATCTGAATGAAGTGGAGGAGAAACTTCAGCATCAGAAATCTCATGAGGTCACCACTGGAGAAAAATCATTGAGTTGCTCCAAAACTGAAAACAATTGCACACAAAGCAGCATTCAGATAACAGAAGTCAACCTGTTCACCTGTTCTCAGTGTGGAAAGACTTTCAAACAGAAAGGAAGGCTTAGGACTCATATGATAACTCATACTGGAAAAAAGCCTTTCACCTGCTCTCGGTGTGGAGACACTTTCACACGCAAAGGATACCTTGAGAAGCACATGTTAATTCATACTGGAAAAAGGCCCTTCATCTGTTCTCAGTGTGGAAGGAGTTTTACACGTAAAGGACACTTTAATGATCATTTGGTAATTCACACTTCGGAAAAGCCTTTCACCTGCTCTCAGTGTGGAAATACTTTTGCACGTAAAGGAAGCCTTAAGGTTCACATGTTAATTCATACTGGAGTGAAGCCTTATGCCTGCTCTCAGTGTGGCAAGAGTTTTACACAGAAAAGACAACTTGATGAGCATGTGCTATTTCACACTTCAGAAAAGCCTTTCACCTGCTCTCAGTGCGGAAACTCTTTCAGAAATAAGGGAAACCTTAAGATTCACATGTTAATTCATGCTGGAATAAAGCCTTTTGTCTGCTCTCAGTGTGGAAAGAGTTTTACACAGAAAGGACACCTTAATGAGCATGTGCTAATTCACACTTCAGAAAAGCCTTTCACCTGCTCTCAGTGTGGAAACACTTTTGCACGTAAAGGAAACCTTAAGACTCACATGTTAATTCATGCTGGAATAAAGCCTTTCGTCTGCTCCCACTGCGGAAGGAGTTTTACACAGAAACAACCCCTTAAGGACCATATGTTAATTCACACTTCAGAAAAGCCTTTCACCTGCTCTCAGTGTGGAAACTCTTTCAGACATAAAGGAGGCCTTAAGAATCACATGTTAATTCATACTTGAAAAAAGCCATTTGCCTGCTCTCAGTGTGGAAAGACATGAGAAATCACACTGAAGAGTTGCCTTGCACGAGTCTCGAAGCTCATATACACTATTCTCACTCATTTAAAGGTACAGTAAGCAATTTCTGAGAAGTGGATCAGATAATTAAGAGATTAATTGAGGGATGATTGAGCATTAATGATGAACACTTGATGATAATGAGAAGAATCACTGAAGGAACGTGAAACACAAGAACTACAACTGACTTCAGCCACAGCTTTAGATGAAATCAACTGAAGATAAAAGAAGACATTAAATCTCTGAAGATCTCAGCGGAGGAGGATTAAACAACTCCACAAACAGCATTACCAGCTTCACACATTACTAACTAGACTGACTTTATTTCTGTCAGACGGCTACAGAAGCTCTTATTGAGGTTTAGATGTTGATGATTTATTGAAAATAATAGTTTAGTTTGAAGTGACCATAATGGTGATAAGTGTTTGCTTTAGTCGGGCTCTTGACCCTTGACTTTTTAACATACATTTTTCTCTGGCTGCTGTAACGGTTTGTTACGGCGAGAACAGTGAGAGATGTTTGATGATGACAAGTTGATGGCAGATGATGTTGGTTTGTTGTTGATGATACAGTTGTTATCATCACATAGTGGCCTTATTTGCTGCTCTCTTGAGAGTCATTGATTATAGTAGCTTTGTGACTCTACAGCAGGAGATCCAGCAGTGTTTTCATCAGATAAACTGAATGATTTTTAAAACGTATACATAAGTTTTGTTCTCTGGTTTAATTACACATCACACAATAAGCACTTCAAATTTACTCACACAGACATCAAGAATCAGCCTATGAATCTCAATAATGGTGACATGCAATGCAACGCATTCTGGGTGCATTATGCAAAACTCATCCATGGCTCCCAGAATGCATTTTGGCATGAAGTGTGTCACCATTGTTGAGATTCATAGGCTGATTCTTGATGCCTGTGTGTGAGTAAATCTCGCAGGAGGGCAAAGTGCTTAGTGTACAATCTGCTTTAAAAACGTATTTAGCTTTTCTGATTAAAAGTATAAAAGTAAATAGTATATTGCTCATACTCAGTCATAAGATTTAACCCATTACACAATGACCAGATTCTTATCATCAAGCAACCGACAGCATCAGATTTTTTCTTGCCATAGCAAACTCAGTTACATCAGCCAGAGAAACACTAACATTATAAATTTGTCAAACTGCCCAACTAAAGAAAACACTGATCACCAACAATTTTCAACACAAAATCAACAAAAAAACCTGTTAATTCTCAATAAGAGCTTCTTTAGACGTATAAAAGACATAAAGTCAATCTGGTTAGCAATGTGTGAAGCTGGTAATGCTGTTTGTGGCGTTGTTTAATCCTCCTCTGCTGAGATCTTCAGAGATTTAATGTCTTATTTTATCTTCAGTTGATTTCATCTAAGGCTGTGGATGAAGTCAGTTGTAGTTCTTGTATTTCTCTTTTCTTCAGTGATTCTGAAGATTTCAGGTGTTCATCATTAATGTGCAATCATTCAATTAATCTCTTAATTATCTCATTAACTTCAACACTGATTCAGTGTTACTTATAACATTATATGAGTGTGGATTATATAAACTCTGAGCAGTGTTATTTTAACACTGGGAAATTTGCAGTGTGTAAGGTCATTATCTTTGACACGTGTTGTCCAGTATACGAAATAATCTATATGACCCTCACAGGGGCATCCTAAATTCTCGAAGGACTCTTCTTGTTGGGATGCTATTCAATTTTGTCGGGGAAAAAAATTCCACATCTCTGAGTTCACGATACTCACCAGTCTCCCTGCCAAGGTGTGTGCTCCAGCTGCCATCCTCCACGCCATCCACGACAATGCTAAAGAGCTGTCAGCATTCCCATTCGCCATTCTTCTGCATTCCACAACATCAGTTATACTTACCTGCTAGTTCTCATTCCCTTCTGCATTCAATAAAGCAATTACAATTAATTACAAAAAATAACTATGCAGTTGTTTTAGGCACTAAAACAGTCCAGTATAGTTATAGTCAACAGTATACATTATAGTCAAACTAATTTTTATGTTGAAATTAAGATTTCTGGTTGCTGGCCCCTGCCTGGCCACCCCTATGAAAAAGTCCTGGCTCCGCTACTACATGGATGTTAAAAATTCTTAACCCTCTTTGCGTGTCAGTCAAAAATGACCTTTTTATTTCAATTAAATGAATGTAATATATTTTAGTTTGATAATGTTTTTTTATTTAATATTTTGTATATTTATGGGATTTAATGGTACTAAATTATATTTATGCTATAGTTATTATTCATTTATTCACTTTTTGAGCATAGACCTGAAAATGAAATTTACAATTTAAACTGTCGTAGAACTTGAATGTTTAAAGGTGTAGTATTTATGAGGATCTATTGACAGAAATGCAATATAATAACTACATTTACATTTATGCATTTGGCAGACGCTTTTATCCAAAGCGACTTAGTGTGGACACACTGGTGGTGGCAACTATGTTTTCAGTGGAGTATAAAGACCTAACATAATGAACCGTTATGTTTTTATTACCTTAGACTAAGCCATTTCTATCTCCATAAACCGCAGGTCCCCTTACAGTGAAGTCACCATTTTGCGGCTCCATGTTTCTACAGTAGCCCTAAACGGACAAACTGCTCTACAGAGCGCTAGCTACTCTCTGCTGTCTCAGACGACAACATAGGCAGAAGTACCGCCCCTGTGTTTACAAAGCGCTTGTGTGAAGACTAATACAAACGCCCTTTACCAAAAACACTACATTTTCAACTTCAAAATTAGGGATATATCGTTGTTTTACCTTTTTTTTTTTTGCTAAAGGGCGTTTGTATTAGTCTTCACATGAGCACTTTGTAAACACGGGGGCGGTTCGCTAGATAAGACCCTATTCCTCATCTGGGATCACGCAGAGCCTCTGGAGCCCATCAAAGCGCTTTGAAACTGCCTTGATTTGGACCTTCAGCATTTTCATTGCAACTGAAACCTATTATATGATGAAAAACCCTGGCATGTTGGTACTGTGTACCTCAGTAAAAAGGATAGACCTGTCCTTTGAAATTGATGGGGTTTATGTTAGGCCTTCCTCATCGGTCCATAATCTTGGTGTCTTATTTTACTCATCTCTGTCTTTTGCTTCCCACATTTCTTCTGTTGTTAAAAACTCTTTTTTTTCCATCTTTGTAATATTGCCCGTCTCCGATCTTCTCTCACTCTAGCTGATGCTGAAATCATAATTCATGCATTAATCACATCCCGTCTGGATTATTGCAATGCCCTATTTCTTGGTCTTCCTAAAAAAACATATTGCATGGTCACAGTATGTTAAAAACTCAGCAGCCAGAGTTCTCACCTCCACCAGGCACTCTGCTCACCTAACTCCTCTACTGCATGATCTTCACTGGCTACCTGTGGCATCACATATTCATTTTAAAGTCTTACTTCTAACATTTAAGCATTAAATGGTCTTGCACCTCCATATCTGTCTGACTTACTCCACCACTACTCTCCTGCTCGGTCTCTCAGATCATCTGAGCTTGGTCTTTTGTCCACTCCTCATTTTTGGTTGTCCACTGTAGGTGTCAATGCTCCTAAATTATGGAATTCACTTCCCCTACCTCTACGAAATGCCTCATCTCTGTCTACCTTCAAAACCCAGCTAAAGAAATATCTATTTAGTTTGTATTTTGGATAATGTGGCTTATAAGACCTGTGCTTGTATTGTATATGTGGGTGTGTAAATGTACTATTGTGTATGTGGACAAATGTACTGTCTAACACTATGTAAAGCGGCCTTGAGCTGTGGAAAGGCGCTATATAAATAAAACGTATTATTATTATTATTTATTTATTTTACTTGTGATTCCTGCACTTTGGTCTCTATTCAGTGACGTCAGGGTCATGAACTTATGTGATTGAGAACACTTTACTATCCAGCTGTAATATGGTAATTTTAACATAAACTTGCTTGAGATATTAAGAATTTGTCCCACATTGCCCCATTCTTTCAGTCTGAAAACTGATTTATTCATTTAGATTTTTGCTCAGACCACTAAATAGTATTATAAATACTGATTTCATTATTTCATTTAGTATCCCAGTCCAGTCCAGTTTGCAGTAGCGAGTACATAGAGAGCACGTAGCACAACGTCATCACGTTCAGTTCAGCAGCTGCAAGCATATCTCGTTCTTAATGTTTTTTTTTTTGTTAGCGTACGTTCTAGCATAGCATACAGCTACCCGATTAGCTTAGTTTATGGTTGCACTTGCCCTACATTTTAAAAGCCCCGCTTTAATGTTTATACAATTTTAAAAAGAAATCCTGTTGTAGGCCTATTTATTTTGTGCACCTGTTCTGTATAGTCTATTAGTGTTTTTTTATCCTTTATTATTTACATTATAGGTACATTACTATGTTATGATTTTTTATTGGTATTATTACTTAGTTTATCAATTTAAATAATTTACAATATGTTATGTTATTGCCATTTTGATCAGGCATTACCACGTGGGTCACAAGTGGACACTATTTCACAGGAGGACACGATTTCTCATGACAGCGGAACTCTGCAAGTACACCTGGCTGCAGCCTGCAGATCGAGGCTGGGCTGCACGTGTCAGTATGACGTCAATCGGGGCGGGGTTGCACCTGGGGCGGGAATGCACGACTCGTCCCGCCCGCAACTCTTCTCATTGGTTAGTAGCGTCAAGTCTGAAGTCGACACCCCGGCAAACATGTGGTTGAAAACAATGCTTATAGTTTCTTATATACTTATGAAGTACTACCATGTAGAGAACAAAACTGTGAATCCGTTAATTACTTATTATACCTGGTGATAATATATAGTAGGCTATCAAACACAATACATTGTAAATGTGTTATTGATAGGTATCAATAAAACCCTGTCCCGTTCTGTGCCCTTCTCAGCATTTCTCGGTGATTCAAAGACAATGACTGCTCAGATCTGAGGGAAGGAAAATCTTCAATTTATTGAACAAAGGATATCAGATATATAGGCAAAAGAAAAGAGGCGTCTTATGGCTTCAACCAATGGAAAATAATTACATCATATATGTCTCATGGTATAAGAACGTGAGCCACGTGATATCAGTATAATGTATATAACACATCTGGTAATCATTATTTCCATTATTGAGAACACTGAGCTCCTGCAACTCCTAACTGTACAGAATAGAGAGAAACTTTCCACCATTCTATGTGAGACCCAAAAGGGCCCCCTTATTGTAACCATGTATAGGGTCTGTTACACTTAAAGAAATAGGGAGAGAGAGAGAAAGAGCTATAAAGAGAGAGAGTGTGTGTGTGTGTCACTAAAACCACACTAAAAGGTGAGGCTGAGATATACATAAAACCTATCAGTCCCTCCTCTGGCAATAAAATTGCCACACCCAAATCTCACCATTACCTGTCGTATACACAAATACAACATTTTCTTTACCTTCTTTTGAAATTAAGGACACTTAACAGTTCTATTCATCAAAGCATATACCCAAGTCTCATTGCCTGTGTTGACTGTAGCTTGTACATGAACACACATTTGTTAGCACCACTAAATAAAGTATAACTTTCAGCATCATGGCTCAAGAGCTTTCACTGAGATGATTCTAGCTCTTTTGCGATTTCTTTCGTCGTCTCCTCTTAGAAGTTCTTGGTTCCCCTTCCGTTGGCTCTTTCCTTGACTCACTGGCTTCCTCCTCTGCATCAACCAAAACGCTTCCTTGGGATGAAGCTGCTTTCAGTCGACTTGCATGGACCACTGCGACTGGAAGTCAGTCAGAACACCCGTTCTTGTCACAGCGATCACCACGGCCGGCCCCAAATACTTTGGCTCTCCCAGTTTGGTGGGCTTCAAACTCCTTATCAACACATGTTGTCCTGGGATGAAAGGATGTGTGGGGTTTTCTGCAGGAAGAGGGAGAGAGAGAGAGAGAGACATCACCATTGATGCTATTCAGAGTTTTGACTAGGGAATCCACGTAATCCGTGACGATCACCTCCGTGTCACCTGTGGAGATATTGCCAGCACGACCTTTGACCCATGGGGTCGGGAAAGGTCTACCCATAAGAATTTCAAATGGGGACATCTTTGTTGTTGCTGATGGTGACATTCTAATTTCGGTCAATACGGCAGGCAACAGGTCAACCCAATTTTTTCCTGTGTCAATACACGCTTTATTAATTCGATCTTTGATAATTCTATTGGCACATTCCACCTGCCCGCTCGATGTCGGTGCATACGGGATATGGAACTTCCAGGTAATATTAAGTTCTTTGGCTAATAATTGCGTAACTTTGGAAACGAACGGTGTCCCATTATCACTGTCTATGACTGACGGTATACCAAAACGCGGTATGATGTCCTTGGCCAAAGCTTTCACCACAGTCTGTGCATTTTCTCTTCCACACGGAAAGGCTTCTGGCCACTTTGAGAACCTGTCAACAATCACAAGCAAATATTTATTATTTCCACAAGGAGGCATATGTGTAAAATCAATTTGCAAATGTTGGAATGGTAACTCAGGGTGTGGTAAAGCGTCATATTTAGTTGGCTTGTGTCTGTTGGTTTGAGCACACACCAAACAAGCATCCAATATCAACAGAGTATTTCTTCGCGCATTTGCTATGCAATAAGATCGATTAAACATTTGTATCATTTTCTTTTTTGATACATGTGATACACCATGATAGTGTCGACACAGCATCACAATTGCAGATGCAGGGAGTGCGAGTCTACCTTGTTTGTCTCTTAAAATTCCAGCTTGATCTGGTTTTACTTCATTGTCTGTCCAATGAGTTAAATCAGCTTGCGTAGGATTAGCTTGTAATATTTTGATGTCCAAATCATTAGTTAATGATGAATTCATCATAGGCACCTCTGTGCCCCGTTCGCTTACATGTGGACTTAATATTACCTCTTTAGCGGCCCATTTCGCTATTTCGTCTGCAAATCTGTTTCCTTTGGCTTCATCTGTTTCTCCTGCAGCATGTCCTGCTACTTTGATAACAGCGAGTTTTGATGGCTGTTGTGCTGCACGAATGAGCTCAGCTACAATGCTATGATGCGCTATTGGTTTTCCATCTGAAGTCTTAAAATCTCTTTCTTCCCACAATTTAGTAAAATCATGGACTATGCCATATGCATATTTAGAATCAGTGTATATATTAACACACTGATCTTTTGCCAGTTGGCAAGCTCTTGTTAATGCAATTAATTCCGCTACTTGTGCTGATTTGTATGGCAAAGAGTATGCTTCAATTACACGATCAGGTAATTCAACAATAGCATAGCCAGTCAAGTATGTATTATCATTTGGTTTGAAGCAGGACCCGTCAATATACCAATGTAGCCCCTCCTCCAGGACAGATGTAGAAACATCTGGCCTGCAGGATGTTGATGTCTGAATTCTGGCCAGGCACTCGTGGTCGTCACTCTCAAATTCACCTTGCGTCAGCAATCTGTGCAAATGTAGAGTAGGACCGTGAATAACAGAAGTGGGTTTCAAAATCAAATTAGCAGTGGCTAATAATATAGCCTCATAGCCCGAGCGACGCTGGGCAGTCATATGTTGTGTAGAAATGTTACTCATAATGACTCCTACCTGATGTGAGGTATGTACAATTAATTTGTGTGACAGCACAATTAGTTCAGCATCCTGTACCATGATCGCTGTGGCAGCCACCGCACGCAAACAAGCCGGGAGACCCCTGGCTACTGGTTCGAGAGTTTTGGAAACATAGACTTGGGCCAGGATTGCGGCGGCTGTCTCTCCACCTTGATGCACATAGAGATGGAACGCTTGTTTGTAGTTTGGGAGTCCGAGTGCAGGAGGTCTCGTCAAGGAGGATTTCAAGTGTCTGAATGCTTGGTCCATCTCAGATGTCCATGTAATGTTTTCTGTGTCTCCCAGAGTAGCAGTTCGTAGGACCTTGTCGTACAGGGAACAATTAGGCAACCAGTTACGGCAGTAATTAACAAGCCCTAGGAAGCTTTGCATTTGCTTCCGTGTCTTTGGGTGCTTGAAGGTTGCGATAGCTTTCACTCTGTCCACAGACAGTTGCACCTGGCCTTGCGACAGTTCATGGCCGAGGTAATTGACCCTCCTCTGAACCCACTGCAGTTTCTCTCTAGATGCCTTGAAACCAGCTTCTGCTAAAATATTGCAGACAATCTTGGAAGCAGCAGCACACATGTCTTTTGATGCCCCAGTAATGAGGATATCGTCCGCATATTGAAGCAAACAGGTGTCTGGCGGAAGTTGGGCATCTTTTAGCGTTGAGTGCACCACAGCAGAGAAAACAGCCGGAGAATCACTGAACCCTTGAGGGAGCTTTGTCCACGTCAGTTGCGAATTTTCCAAGGTAAAGGCGAACAGTGGCTGCGTTCGCCGATCAACAGGAATGATGAAGAAGGCACTGCAAAGATCCACAACAGTAAAAAATGAGTGCTCAGAAGGAATAGAATTAATTATAGTTTGCACATCAGGTACTATTGGAGCCAATGGTGTTACTAACTCATTAATGTTTCTCAAATCTTGAGTTAAACGCCAAGAACCATTTGCTTTCTTAATTGGAGTATTATAAGGTGAATGAGTTCGGACCAAAATGCCTTGAGCCATTAATTTATCAATAACAGGAAGAATACCATCCACCTTTTCTTTGGAAAGGGGATACTGTTTTTGATACACAGGCCTGTGCGTTTTTAGCTTAGCAAAATAGGGCTGGACATCAATGAATCCTGCTTCCTCTGTTACGGCTGTGAATCAGAGACAATGGATCCAATAGCAAAGTAACAGAATGCTCATTTATTTAGGCAAGACACCAGCTCAAAAGTAGATAAATGTCAAAAGAGATGAAGAGGACAACAGGTCAGGCAGAGTACAGCGTGCAGCAGACAGGCAGGCAAAACCCAGGCGATGAAGTGCAGGCGGCAAAGCAGGGAATGCAGCGGGCAAATGGCCAGGCAGAATCCAGGAAACCGGAATGAAGACGACACACAGAGAACAGGAACGACAGCCACGAACACAACACCAGGAAGCCTGTAACGAACTGACAGTGAGTGTGGGTGAGAGAGCTGCAAATAAAGCCTGGTGATAACGTGCTGCAGGTGGAGGTGATGAGCACCGTAATCAGTAACCACGCCTCCACACAACCTCACAAACACAGAGAAAAGAGACCATGAATTGATGAACCGTGACATCCTCCTTATGCTCTGCCCACAGCTTAGGGTTGACTCCCTCAATTTCCTGTTTGAGCTCAGTTGCAGACTGGTTTTCGAGGAGAACACTTCCTGTATCAACAGTGAGAGAGTAGGCTGCAGGAAACAGAAGTTGCAGAGAATCATTATGAAAGTGGAGCTGAATACCCAATTTATGCATCAAATCTCTTCACATAAGGCAAAACGGGGAATCGGGTATTATTGCAAAAGCATGCATTTTAAACAATGATGGTTCATCATTAGAAGTAACCGGAAGACTTGGCGTCTTTTCACACTTCACAGCCGTACCAGTTATTCCCACCGAATTTACATGTTTTCCTGTAACTGGGCCTTCATAAACGAGTGAGGATAGCGATAAGATTGTTGCGCCTGTATCAAGGAGAAAGGCATAAGATTTATGGTCAACATTTAACTCAAAAAAGGGCAAAACGGTTGATACATTTGGATAATGCAAGGAAATCTGTGAAAAATTATCACAAGCTGATGTAACTGCACTATGATTTAGTCATTTATTTCTCCAAGAGGTCGGGTAGGCTGGATTCTGTTTGTCAGTTTCAGCAGAAAAGGGCGCCATTGGTCCCTGCTTGGCACCATAGCCCCTCCTCTGCTTTCCTGATTTCTGTAAGTCATAGAATTTTTTCCTACATTGTCGCTCAAAATGTCCAGGTTTGCCACAATAAAAACAACATTTGTTTTCACCAGCTTGATTAGCATTCGGGTTAATTGCAGCGTTCATTTGGAGTATTGCAGGGTTTCCCCTGGAGTTTTCAAATGCTCCAGCTGAAGAGAGCTCACGCAAGCGTCGTCCCAATTCATCAACAGAAATTGTGGTAATATTTGGGGTCGTTATCCTTATTAACTGCACAGTGTCTTTGTTCATGTTATTCAGGAACGTATTCAAGAACAACAGGCAATTTTGATCAACAGGGATCGCAGATTCTTCAACCCATGCATGCCTAAAACGATTAAAAAATGCGACAGGGCTTTCGCCCACGTTTTGCATCGTGTTTGCAACAAAAGACAAATCTTGTTTCGCAGAAGACAATTTGAGCAAAAATGCTGTCAATTGTTTGAAAAAAACTTTGAGTCTATCTGCACTTGCCCACACCCATTCAGTATCATCAACATTGTCATCATCAGAATCAGCAAATAGAAGTGCTTTTGATTGTTTAGACAGATCAATTGACTTCGAATCTGCGGGTTTATGAACTCGTCGAACAGGTGGTGTATCATAGATTGGGTTTAAGTACTCAATTTCTCTGATCATTTCATCCTCCGTAATTTCAGCAGGCAATGTTTTAGTCAAAATAAGGCGATAATCTCGCCCTGTCAATTGACTGTACGAAGTTAGCCGTTTCATTATTGTGACAAATTTATGCAGAGATTTTGATGGGTCTGGCAAGTCTTTGCAAATTGCCATTGCCTCAGTTGCGCTCAGGGGGTTTATTTTAAATCCATCAGGGACCTGTATGAAAGGGAACGTCTCTGTATTTGGTAACTGCGGGTATAAGCGATTAATGGCAGGCTGTGGGGCTGCCGCAACAATTGCATCGTAGGATGGCAAAGAAATTTCAGATTGCTGATCTGTATGGGAAAAAGGCTTGGAACAGTCTGATTCCAGCACTGCCAGACTTTTTTTCTCTGTAGAAGGAGCAGGGGCCGCATGGCCCTCCCCAGACTGCTCTGGAATGTCAGATTTCAGCTCCATCGAAGAGGCAGATGCAGTCACAGAAACAGAGCTATTTTTATCTGGAGTCTGGACCCTTGTCCCAAAATGTTTTCATGCGTTTCCAAATTTGAAAAGAATCCTTCATATATTTTTCATCCCATAATGGGTCACCCCAGCCAGAAAAAATCATATCTTTTACCAAACGAAAATGTTCATCTTTAAACGAACCATCGCGGGGAAATGGATCTAATTGTGTTTTCCCTTCAGACCAACCCGCAAGGTTGGAGAGATAGGGTTCCGTATAAAATGCTCTATTATTACGGTTCATATTACGGTTCATCTTTAGGGGTTTCGCCCCTAGCGGGCCGACTAATTGTTTCACCCATTTGAAACAGCCAACAAAGATCTCTCCTTTGTTTTAAATGCAACCCTTTACAACAATTAGGAAATGTCCAAATAGAATGAAAATAAAAGAGAGACTGCAGTCTTATATTTTTTTTTATTATTATTTATTTATTTATTTTTGCCAAATTAAGAGGGAGAAAGAAAGAAGAAAAAGAGAAGAGACGAAGAAGAAGAAAAAATGAAATTCAGTATTATCCTTCAATCACCGACAAACAGCTGAGGATTTAAAATAGTGTTTGAAAGAAGGAAAAAAAAATCTTCAACTCAAGCCCATCTATTTTCTTCCCACACACAAAGACCGTGAGGATAATCAATCTTCCCGCACTTATATAAATAAATACGAGGATATCCAATGAAAGCATTTCTCTCTCATTCTTCCCGCACCCATAAACAAGTAGGCTACGAGGATATCCAGTGAAAGCAACTTCTTTCACTCTTCCCGTATATAAAAAAATACGAGGATGTCCACAAAAACAAAAATACGGCACGGAAATACAAGGTTCAATTTCTCAACAAACAGGCAGAAGTATTAAATTAGCTCTCACCTGTTTGTTGTGAATCCCGGTGCGAGCCACCATTATTGATAGGTATCAATAAAACCCTGTCCCGTTCTGTGCCCTTCTCAGCATTTCTCGGTGATTAAAAGACAATGACTGCTCAGATCTGAGGGAAGGAAAATCTTCAATTTATTGAACAAAGGATATCAGATATATAGGCAAAAGAAAAGAGGCGTCTTATGGCTTCAACCAATGGAAAAGAATTACATCATATACAGTGAGGAAAATAAGTATTTGAACACCCTGCTATTTTGCAAGTTCTCTCACTTAGAAATCATGGAGCGGTCTGAAATTGTCATCGTAGGTGCATGTCCACTGTGAGAGACATAATCAAAAAAAAAAAATCAAGAAATCACAATATATGATTTTTTAACTATTTATTTGTATGATACAGCTGCAAATAAGTATTTGAACACCTGCCTATCAGCTAGAATTCTGACCCTCAAAGACCTGTTAGTCTGCCTTTAAAATGTCCACCTCCACTCCATTTATTATCCTAAATTAGATGCACCTGTTTGAGGTTATTAGCTGCATAAAAACACCTGTCCACCCCATACAATCAGTAAGAATCCAACTACTAACATGGCCAAGACCAAAGAGCTGTCCAAAGACACTAGAGACAAAATTGTACACCTCCACAAGGCTGGAAACGGCTACAGAGAAATTGCCAAGCAGCTTGGTGAAAAAAGGTCCACTGTTGGAGCAATCATTAGAAAATGGAAGAAGCTAAACATGACTGTCAATCTCCCTCGGACTGGGGCTCCATGCAAGATCTCACCTCGTGGGGTCTCAATGATCCTAAGAAAGGTGAGAAATCAGCCCAGAACTACACGGGAGGAGCTGGTCAATGACCTGAAAAGAGCTGGGACCACCGTTTCCAAGGTTACTCATGGTAATACACTAAGACGTCATGGTTTGAAATCATGCATGGCACGGAAGGTTCCCCAGCTTAAACCAGCACATGTCAATGTCCGTCGGGGCAGCAGAATTTGCATAGCCAAGGGTATAAAAGACCCTGTCTCGCCAGGTTCGTCAGATTATTGCTTCTTCAGCGACTCACCTCGCTGAGCTCTGGATTGAAGCCTGCCGTCGACACGCACCCAGCGGAACTCTGCAGCCGTCGGATTCTCTGCCTTCAGCCTGCCTTCCAGCTGCGCCATCCGGCACATATCCTTTATACCAATCCGTGTGTTTGCCGTTGCTACACACTCACGAAAAGAGCCTAGACGTTGCAAATGTCTCGTTCCTCCTGCGCCTCGGGTAGAGGCTTTCTCTCGGACAAGGATCGGCACATTATCTGCGTCTCATGTCTCGGACGAGACCACCATTTCCTGCCCAAGCATTCCAGCTCCTCCGCTAGCCGCCACGCTAAGGCTGGACCAGTCCAAAACGTTCCCCAGCTCCCTTCAACCAGGTGGCTGGGCACATTACATACACAGCCAACGAGCCCGCAAACAAACGCGCTCGCCTGTACACAAACGCCGTTTTCACGGCGACCCATATGAATCTAAAAAAGGGTTTTTTCTCTGTAGGCAGTGTGCCAGCATTAAAGCATGTACCCCTACACTCAATCACTCCCCCATGTTCCCCAACCCCCTGCACTCAGGTGGCTGGAAACACTATCCTCACAGTCAACGAGCCCGTACTCAAACGCGTTCGCCTGTACACAAGCACCAATATTCTACAAATGCGCTCTGATAATCGCCACTTTAACACAACATTATCGGGCCACCGAGTCCCTATTACTCAGCGACTCGCCCCACAAATTAATTCAGCCCCTGGCTTCGAAGGCTGACTCCTGGCAGGCCATTCCCGGCATTTCAAATTGGGTGTTGAACATAATAGAACAAGGTTACTCGCTACAGTTTGCTCGCAGACCACCGCGCTTACGCACCGTGGTAGAGACAACGGTGAGAAGCAACACAAGTCACGTGCTTCAAACCGAAATATCAAAACTGTTAATGAAAGGGGCGGTGGAAGCCGTGCACCCCTCACAGAGCGAGTCAGGCTTTTACAGTCGTTACTTCCTTGTACCAAAAAAGGACTGTGGTCTCAGGCCCATTCTAGATCTCAGACATCTAAATAAGGCCCTTATGAAGTGCCCATTCAAAATGTTGAAAATGAAACAAATCCTCGCGCACATGCGCCCGGGAGATTGTTTTTTCACTGTAGATCTAGAGGATGCCTATTTCCACATCCAAATAGCCCCTCATCACAGACCATTCTTGAGATTCGAGGGGAAAGTTTACCAATACAGGGTCTACCCTTCAGAGGATGTTGGGTCTCATGGCCTCGGCGGCGCCAGTCCTCAGACTAGGTCTGTTACACATGCGCCATCTCCAGCGCTGGCTGAATTGCTGCGTTCCAGCTCACTCATGGCTCTCGGGCCGATTACAAATCAAGGTAGACCACAGCTGTGTGTTGGCTCTGGCTCCTTGGAAAAATCCTGTCTGGTATCAGACGGGTGTGAGTTTGTGTACTGTTACGAAGTGGAAAGTTATCTCGACAGATGCATCCAACCTAGGTTGGGGAGCCCTTCACGAAGGCAGGCCAGTCTCCGGTCTCTGGTCAGACTCGGAAAAGAGCCTTCACATAAACTAAAAGCTTTCCTTCCGTACATAAAGCACCACCATGTCCTGATCCGAATGGACAGCAGGTCAGTGGTAGCCTATATAAATCACCAGGGTGGTCTAAGATCTATTTGTCTACACACAATGGAGGAAAGAATCCTAATATGGGCGGAGCACAACCTGAGCTCGCTGAGAGCGACTCATGTGCCAGGCATTCTGAATCTGGGTCCGGACATGCTGTCCAGGGGCAAAGTGTCCCCAGCAGAGTGGTCTCTTCACCCACAAATGATTCAGACAATTTGGGGCATGTTTGGTGAGGCAAAAGTGGATCTTTTCGCCTCACAAGACAATGCTCAATGCCTAATATATTTCTCCAAGTATTAAACACTATTTATGAAGCTAGAGCCCCCGCGACCAGGCGGCTCTATTCAGGCAAATGGACAGTCTTTTCGGACTGGTGTAAAGCACGAAGCCTGACCCCACATAAGTGGAAAAAAAAGTGAAAGTGTGAGTGAAGTGACGTGTGGCCAAGTATGGTGACCCATACTTGGAATTTGTGCTCTGCATTTAACCCATCCAAGTGCACACACACAGTAGTGAACACACACACACACCCGGAGCAGTGGGAAGCCATATTGCTGCGGCACCCGGGGAGCAGTTGGGAGTTCGGTGCCTTGCTCAAGGGTTTCACCTCAGTCGTGGTATTGAGGGTGGAGGAGGGCGCTGGTTATTCACTCCCCCCACGACAATTCCTGCCGGACCTGAGACTCGAACCCGCAACCTTCCGGTTACAAGTTACTGCCCCAACTAATTGTGAAGTGTCAGGAGTGCTCACATTTTTACAAGAGCTACTGGACACGGGTCGTTCCCCTTCCACGCTCAAAGTTTATGTGGCTGCTATAGCAGCGCACCACATTCAAGTGGATGGACTGTCACTGGGGAAGAACGATCTTATCGTGCACTTCCTCAAAGGGGCTAGAAGGCTTCACCCACCTCGCCCCCCTTCAATCCCTATATGGGACCTGTCCACGGTCCTGGATGCTATGAAAGGCTCAACATTCGAGCCTCTGCATTCGGTGACTTTAAAGCTCTTATCACTCAAGACCGCTTTTCTGCTAGCAATCGCATCAGTTATGCGAGTGGGTGATCTGCGCGCGCTCTCAGTGAGCGCCTCTTGTCTGGAATTTGGGTCAAACGACTCTTAAGTCATCCTCAAACCAAGACATGGATATGTACCTAAGGTGCTTTCAACTCCGTTCAGAGCACAGGTCATTTCACTTTCAGCACTCTCATCATCGCTAGATGAGGAAGATGCTAATTTGCTCTGTCCTGTCAGAGCGCTGAGAATATACATAGAGCGTTCCGCTGCTTTCAGGCAAACTGAACAGCTCTTTGTGTGCTTTGGTGGCCGCACCCGTGGGTGCGCGGTTACAAAGCAGACCTTGTCACGATGGATAGTGGATGCTATCTCGCTGGCTTATGAGTCCAAAGATCTCAGCTGCCCTATAGGCATCAAAGCCCATTCTACTAGAGGCATAGCCTCGTCATGGGCTTGGTCTACTGGCATTTCTCTGAATGATATCTGTGCGGCGGCAGGCTGGGCCTCCCCGTCCACTTTTATCAGGTTTTATAATTTGGATGTCCCTGCCTTACAGGCTGGGCTTCTCGCTGTGTAATACATATTAACCCCTTACGGCCCGACAGTCTGGTCTGGGTTAAGAATTAAGTATTAAGTATTATGTATAAGTCATAAGCACATTCCTTACATGACTTGAATTATCTGGTCATTCAATATTCTTATTGGCCCGACTATGTCTGGTCTTCAAACCGGAAAATAAGTATTTGAACACTCTGCTATTTTGCAAGTTCTCCCACTTAGAAATCATGGAGGGGTCTGAAATTATCATCGTAGGTGCATGTCCACTGTGAGAGACATAATCTTAAAAAAAAATCCAGAAATCACAATGTATGATTTTTTAACTATTTATTTGTATGATCCAGCTGCAAATAAGTATTTGAACACCTGAGAAAATCAATGTTAATATTTGGTACAGTAGCCTTTGTTTGCAATTACAGAGGTCAAACGCTTCCTGTAGTTTTTCACCAGGTTTGCACACACTGCAGGAGGGATTTTGGCCCACTCCTCCACACAGATCTTCTCTAGATCAGTCAGGTTTCTGGCCTGTCGCTGAGAAACACAGAGTTTGAGCTCCCTCCAAAGATTCTCTATTGGGTTTAGGTCTGGAGACTGGCTAGGCCACGCCAGAACCTTGATATGCTTCTTACAGAGCCACTCCTTGGTTATCCTGGCTGTGTGCTTCGGGTCATTGTCATGTTGGAAGACCCAGCCTCGACCCATCTTCAATTCTCTAACTGAGGGAAGGAGGTTGAGTGCAGAAAAACACAGCCAAGACTTCCGGTTTAGCGTTTACGATGTAAAGTCGCAAGGTCGGGAGCTCTGCAAACTAACTGTTATAATTACTTTGTATACAAGTTACAACACAAACTTACTCACTCTTAACGTATGTCAATGTGCTCTGAGGGACTTTTTGGCACTTTGCATCAAAATGTCGAAGGCTCCGCGACAGAAAAAGACAGATTCTGCGAGCTCGGGCGGATCTGCAGAGTTAGCCAGAGACGAAACTAGCGCCACCGACGGTGCTACTATTATGGAAGCGATTAAGTCGCTAGAAAACGGAATCCACCACAAGTTTGATGCGCATGCAGCCGAGTTTCGCAAAGAAATTTCATCTCTGCGAGAAGAGGTGCATAACTCGCTAATGACGCTAACGTCGGAGATGAAAGCACACGAGGAGAGGCTAAATAGCCTTGAAAATGCAACATCGGAATGGACGACTAGTCTACAAGTGCTTGAACCCACCATAGCCTCCTTACGGAGCGAGATTACAGCTCTTCAGGCCAAGTGCACAGATTTAGAATGCCGTTCCCGCCGAAGTAATCTACGTCTTGTGGGAATTCCCGAGGGTATGGAGGGCCCCCAGCCCACAAAATTCATCGCAGAGGCACTGCAAGAAATATTTTGCCTCCCTGAGCCCCCGCTTCTTGCCCGAGCCCATCGTACGCTGGCAGCGCGACCGGCAGAGGGTCAGCGGCCGCGGGCTTTTGTCATATGCTTTCACCGATTTGATGTCAAGGAAGACGTTCTACGGAAGGCCATCCAAGCCAAACAGCTCAAATTCAAAGACAAAACTGTCCACATTTTCCCGGATTTCCCTCCTGAGATCGCAAAAAAGAGAGCAGCATATTATGACGTGAAGCGAGTGCTGAGGTCCCGAACAGATGTGAAATACGGGCTGAGAGGTCTAACCGGCTTTCGGATCACCCACGACGGTATTGAACACAAATTTGACTCGCCAGCCGAAGCGATGGACTATGTGAAACGGAGCATAATGATGACCCCTTAAGAAAAGTGGACATGCATTATCTGTCAAGCTTCAACTGTTCTGTTGTGTCGATCTGAAGTGAAGAACCTCTTCGCGTTCGCGATCTCTTCTGGTGCAACGTTATATTGATGAAAATGAGTGAGTTTGTATACAAACAATATGTAAAAGTAAGTATGTAACAATATATAACATTTAAATTTTATATTTTGGTTGTAACACGACCTAGTACACTGTTTGCAGAGTCACGTTCGAGTTCCCTTTAAAGTGACTCGCACGTACTGTTGGGTGTTAACCCAGGGAGGCGTACACTCCGTCAATGGTAGTGTTAGCTCGGTTCAGAAGTGGGAGGTGGGTGGGGGGAAACGGGGAGGGAAGGTTTGCGCTGCTGTTTCAAAGTTGAATTCATTTCTAAGTTCATTCACTCCTCACAGTGTTCATTTTAGGATGCTTTTCTCTTGTGGAATTGTTTCTACGCACGTTTTTGGTTTTGTTTGGATGTCATCTTTCGGTTTTTTTGTTTTTTTTGTGTGTTTTTTTTGCAGTTTGTTTGTTTTTCTGTTTTGCTCTCTTTTCTTACATATTATGTCTCATTCATTAAATTCACTCACATGGCAAATACTCTGAGATATGTTAGCTGGAATTGCAAGGCTGTCAATAATCCTGTTAAACGCAACCGAGTCTTAAATCACCTGAAGAGCCTAAGGGCAGACTTTGTTTTTTTTGCAAGAAACGCATCTTCGTCCTGCTGACCACTTCAGATTAAAAAAGGATTGGGTGGGGCAAATTTTTCATTCCATATTTCACTTCAAATCCAGAGGCTGTGCAATCTTAGTGCACAAATCTGTCCCATTTGTAGTCTCTGACACTATTGTAGATGATAAAGGAAGATACATTATTGTATCAGGAACACTTTTCTCGACCGCCTTGACTCTTGCAAATGTTTATGCCCCTAATTATGATGATCCTACTTTTATGTCCTCTTTTTTGTCCTGTATTCCTAATATTCATTCGCACCCACTCATCTTGGCTGGGGATTTTAACTGTGTTATGTCCCCCACTCTCGATAGATCTTCAAAAAAGATCATAACTTTATCAAAATGTGCCTCAGTTATCCATACATTTATGCAAAAGTATGGTATATGTGATGCATTCCGCCATCTGCATCCTTCTGAAAGGAAATACTCTTTTTTTTCTCATGTCCACCAGACATATTCTCGTATTGATTATTTTTTTCTGGACCAAAAATTTCTTCCATATTTAAAGGACTGCTCTTACCAAAGCATTGTAATCTCTGATCATGCACCATTATTACTTGAGCTCCAGATTCCACATCAGCCACCTAAACACTGTCAATGGCGTCTTAATCCAAGTCTCCTATCTGATAAGGATTTTATTGAATTTATTTCGACTAATATCTCAAGTTTTATGGAAATCAATACAACACCTGGCATGTCATACTCTATTATTTGGGAAAGCCTGAAGTGTTATTTACGTGGTTTAATAATTTCTTATTCATCCCATAAAAATCAAGAGAAGAAAGGGCATCTTAAAAAATTATCTAATTCGATTGCGATTATTGACACCCAGTATGCTTCAAATCCCTCTCCTGAGCTTTTTGAGGAGCGTCAGTTCTTACAGACAGAATATGATATATTATCAACTGATGAGGCTGAAAAATTGATTCTACGTGCTCAGCATAGGGTTTATGAGCAAAGTGATAAAACAGGGAAGATGCTTGCCCGCCAGATTCGTGAGGCTGAAGCATCTCGTATGATTCCCCAGCTTAGATTACAATCCGGAGCCGTCACAGTAAATTATACAGAAATAAATTCCCAGTTCAAACAGTTTTATGTTGATTTATATTCTTCAGAATTCCCACCAGATGCTTCTTTAATGAGCACCTTTCTAAATGGCATTCAATTTCCTACTATTAATAAGGGGTCCTTTGACTCCTTAGAGAAAGACATCCAAATCGAAGAAATTAAAGAATCTATATCCTCTATGAAGTCTAGCAAGACTCCAGGACCTGACGGATTTCCGTCTGAATTTTATAAGGCTTTTTCTAATTTGTTATGCCCGATTCTGCTCTTAGTTTTCTCTGAAAGCCTTCAGAATGGCAATCTACCTTTAAGTTTTTCTCAAGCAACTATCTCACTGCTTTTAAAGAAAGACAAGAATCCACTAGAATGTGGTTCGTATCGTCCCATTTCTTTGTTAAATTGTGACTACAAAATTCTTGCCAAACTTCTGTCTATCCGTCTTGAAAATTTTATGTGTCAAATAATTTCACCAGATCAAACTGGATTTATTCGGGAAAGATATTCCTTTTCTAATGTTAGACGTCTATTTAATATATTGTACTCCCCTCATTCAGACAATCCAGAGGTGGTACTTTCACTTGATGCTGAAAAGGCGTTTGACCGTGTTGAATGGAACTATCTTTTTCAGGTCTTAGAGAAGTTTGGATTTGGTCCTACTTTTACTTCTTGGATTAAAATTTTATATGCAGCCCCAAAAGCTTCAGTACGTACCAATAATGTCTATTCTGAGTATTTCAAACTACAACGGGGCACAAGACAAGGTTGTCCCCTCTCCCCGTTGCTTTTTGCCATAGCGATTGAACCCCTTGCAATCGCCCTACGATCCAGTTCACAGTTTTGTGGTATCACCCGTGCCGGTATAGTGAATAAAGTCTCTTTGTATGCGGATGACCTTCTTTTATTTGTATCTAACCCTCTTATCTCAATTCCTCAAATTCTCTCTATTTTAGATACCTTTAGTAGTTTCTCAGGATACAAACTAAATTTCAATAAAAGTGAACTGCTCCCATTAAACTCATCTTCACTTCAATTATCATATTCAGATTTTCAGTTCAAGATTGTCAGAAATCGCTTTAAATACCTAGGGATTCAGGTGACGCGCAAATTTTCAGACCTGTTTAAAGCTAACATTAGTCCTCTCTATAACTATGTTAAGTCCCTTTTCGTGTCCTGGAAATGTCTTCCTCTATCTTTGATAGGAAGGGTTAATGTTATCAAAATGAATGTGCTGCCTAAATTTTTATATATTTTTCAGTGTCTTCCTATATTTATCCCAAAATCTTTTTTTACAATTTTGCAGCGGGATATTTCATCATTTATATGGAATAAGTCAAAGCGAATCAGCCAAAGTCATCTTATGAAGCCAAAATGTCTAGGTGGTCTGGCTTTGCCAAATTTTCAAACCTATTATTGGGCAGCAAACATTAGAAATGTATTATATTGGGTGCAGCAAGATTTGCGATTAAATAGCTCTCAATGGGTACTGATGGAAGCCGCCTCTTGCTCTCCGGCAACTTTAACATCCTTCCTATGCCTACCAATTCCCTTTAAGCTCATTGCTTCAATAAAAAAAAACCCAGTTGTTAAACATTCACTAAGGATTTGGTCTCAGTTCCGTCTTGCTTTAAATCTGAAAGACCCTTGTACTATAGCGCCCATTTTTTGCAATGTGTCATTCCCACCCTCCTTGATGGATGGGGCCTTTAATATTTGGAGGGAACATGGCTTAGTTACAGTTGGCCAACTATACATAGACAACAATTTTGCATCCTTCACTCAACTTCAAGAAAGATTTGACCTTCCCAGCTCCCATTTATTTAGATATTTTCAGATCCGGAACTTTATTCATAAGCAGTTTTCTAACTTTCCCTTTTTGCCGCCTAAAAATATACTTGAAGATATATTAGACCATCATACATCCTTGAAAGGGGCTATTTCTAAGATTTTTACTGTAATTAACACAAAACAATCCCCCTCAATGCGTCCATTGAGGACACTCTGGGAGGAGGAGCTAAACCTGACACTGGAGGAAAATATTTGGGATTCAATTCTTGCCCGGATACACTCATCATCAATTAATGCAAGACACACTTTGATTCAATTTAAAGTAGTGCACAGAGTTCATTGGTCCAGAACTAAACTAAACCAAATATTTCCTGACCTTGACCCAACCTGCCTTCGCTGCACAACTGAACCAGCCACACTACTGCACTCTTTCTGGTCCTGTCCCAAACTGTCTGATTTCTGGGGGAAAGTCTTCAAGAGTTTTTCTGTCATTTTCTCTTCACCAGTAGATCCTAATCCCATAACAGCACTGTTTGGTATTTTGCCAGAATCTGTTGAATTAAACTCATTACAGGCCGACAGTGTAGCCTTTGCTACTTTACTGGCTAGACGACTAATTCTAATGAACTGGAAGTCAGTAGCCCCCCCTCCCTATCGCCAATGGGTTTTTGATTTTCTACACGCTCTCAAAATGGAAAAGATTCGGTTTGCTTTGAGACAAAAACCAAAACTGTTTTTGAAAGTCTGGAGCCCTTTTCTGAAATATTTTAAGGAGACAACGACATCCATTTGAATGGTTTCAATTATATATATATAATTATTTTTTATTTCTTTATTTTTGCTTATTTACTCTTTTTTTTTATTTCTTTTATTTTTTATTTTTTTATTATTTATTATTATTTTTCCTTCGTTTTGTTTATCCTTCTTTAGTGCATCTAGTGTATTTTTTATGTATGCCTGATATTTTTTAATATATATTTTATTTTATTGGTAAATATTATTGTGTGTATGTATGCATATGTATGTGTATATATTACTATATATGTGTATACATTATTTTACCATTGTAACTATTATTTGTCAATCCTAAACTGAACAAAATAAAAGCAAAAAAAAAAAAAAAAAAAAAAAAAAAAAGAAAAACACAGCCAAAGCATTATGCTACCACCCCCATGCTTCACAGTAGGGATGGTTTTCTTGGGATGGCACTCATCCCTCTTCTTCCTCCAAACACGTTTAGTGGAATTATGACCAGAAAGTTCTATTTTGGTCTCATCTGACCACATGACTTTCTCCCATGACTCCTGGATCATCCAAATGGTCATTGGCAAACTTAAGACGGGCCTTGACATGTGCTGGTTTAAGCAGGGGAACCTTCCGTGCCATGCATGATTTCAAACCATGACTTCTTAGTGTATTACCAACAGTAACCTTGGAAACGGTGGTCCCAGCTCTTTTCAGGTCATTGACCAGCTCCTCCCGTGTAGTTCTGGGCTGATTTCTCACCTTTCTTAGGATCATTGAGACCCCACGAGGTGAGATCTTGCATGGAGCCCCAGTCCGAGGGAGATTGACAGTCATGTTTAGCTTCTTCCATTTTCTAATGATTGCTCCAACAGTGGACCTTTTTTCACCAAGCTGCTTGGCAATTTCCCCGTAGCCCTTTCCAGCCTTGTGGAGGTGTACAATTTTGTCTCTAGTGTCTTTGGACAGCTCTTTGGTCTTGGCCATGTTAGTAGTTGGATTCTTACTGATTGTATGGGGTGGACAGGTGTCTTTATGCAGCTAACGACCTCAAACAGGTGCATCTAATTTAGGATAATAAATGGAGTGGAGGTGGACATTTTAAAGGCAGACTAACAGGTCATTGAGGGTCAGAATTCTCGCTGATAGACAGGTGTTCAAATACTTATTTGCAGCTGTATCATACAAATAAATAGTTAAAAAATCATACATTGTGATTTCTGGATTTTTTTTTTAGATTATGTCTCTCACAGTGGACATGCACCTACGATGACAATTTCAGACCCCTCCATGATTTCCAAGTGGGAGAACTTGCAAAATAGCAGGGTGTTCAAATACTTATTTTCCTCACTGTATATATATATGCCAATAAGAAAGATAAATAAAAACAAGAAATGAAAATTGAGATGAATTGTATTCATCTTTTTGTACTTACCTATAAAAAACACTGTTGCTGTCCTGTCTTTTTCGCGCTTGAAGTCTGTTAAGCCGCTTTGATCTGAAGGTGCATTACCGCCACCTACTGGATTGGATTGTGGCGCATTTGATCGGTAGGGGAAAATATTTGAAATTCTTTATTAACCCTGTATTCTTTAGATAAATAATTAAACGTATGTAAATTATACGATATTTTTTAAATAATAATAATAATAGCTTACATTTTATTAATTTAAAACAGGCTATGATTTATATTACTGGATGACCACAAAAATTAAGGACTCTGTGACAGTCATTATATATCTCTCTGCATGTGCTAGCAAGCTGAAAACACTAGAGGATTGGAGATGTTTTCCATGATGGAGGAGATTTTAAAACAATAATTAAAAAATGTATATTAACATCATGCCTAATAATAATCAACTGGTTCGTCCCATTGAGTTCAATTTATGGTAGTAGTTCTTTGTTAGTCCACACACTTGTTGGTAGAGATTCATCCTTTGAGGATAATGAATGTACTCACATTTCACAGAAATTTTTTATTTGGATTTGCTTTAACATGTTGAATGATGGGACAGATAGATTGAGTAAGCCTCACCAGTGGAGAATTAAGCTGACCAAAAATCAACATTGATTCAATGTTTGTCTTTTCAACACTGAAAAGCATGGAATTATCAACATTGATACAATATTATTTAGCATTGAATTTTCAACATTGGTCCAATATTACTTAGCATTGACATTTCAACCTCAACCAAATTGATGATTCTGATGGAATTTAAACATTGACTCAATGTCACAATGCTATCTGGGAATGGCGCCGCCCATTGTCCAAATTTATAATGGATTTTTTAAATAACGTGGATCTTTCATGAGATTTCTACTACATATTTCAGTAAGAGACATCATTTATGTTATATAAAGCCATACAAGTCTTAACACCATGGGATCCCTTTAATGTTTTTGAAAGGAGAAGGCTGAATTTTTTTTATTAAAAATAAAGTAAAACACAATATTAAGAAATATTAATACAATTTCTAATCGCTGTTGTGAATATATTGTAAAATTTATTTTATTCCTGTGATCAAAGCTGAATTTTCAACATCATTACTCCAGTCTTCAGTGTCACATGATCCTGCAGAAATCATTCTAATATGCTGTATTCTTCATTAAAAATAAAATAAAATAAAAACTCCAATATACCAATATTGGTCCAAGGACCAATATAATTTTTAAACAATTAGAGCTCTATTCCATAAAATGACAGATGTCAAGCTCCTGAAAGGACAAAGATACTATAACCACTAGAAAGGCACCATAAAATAGTCCACATTCTGCACTACATACATAAGTCTTCTAGACCATAGCATTGCTTTATATGGACTGATTTTATGGTAGGTATTGAACTTTAGTGATATTAAACTTCACTGTATGGAAAAGATTTCAAAATGTGTAAAAGAAAAAAACAACTAAATTATTTATTAAGTCATTCATTAATGTTAATGATAAGCATTTCAATAAAAATAGCATTAATATTTCTGTATAAATAGCCTCTATATTTTTATGTTAGTAAGTGGTGTTTAAAATTGCTTTAATGAGCATAATGGGCTTGTGAGTTTATAGTGAGATGTGTTGCGGACCGGTTGTTATGGGCCACTTTGTGCCAGGAAGTCCAGGGCCACTTTTTTGCCCCAGTCTGCCCCTGACCCAACCCTAATCATAATCGGACCGGATCTTGAGGGGCCTAAAGATTTCCACCAATACCGATTTATTGTTTGTCTTTGTTGAAATGACATATGAAGTGCTTAAAAAATAATCGCATATTAAATCGCAATATTGATAAAAACATAGATTCTATTATTTTCCAAAATCGTTCAGCCTCAACAGCAGCTCCATGTGCATGTTTAGTGCCGTTTCTATGTTAGTTTAATGCAGACAGGCAACCCGTTTTTTATTATTTTATTACCTACAGACCCAAAGCTAAAATCCTATTCACCTGCATGTCTGACATGCTCACATAAGTTTTTTGGTTTGTTGGGAATATTTGTCCTTTTTTTTTTCTAATCTATTCTTGTTCATGCTGAATATTTGTTTTTGGTGTGGAAGAGCTTTAATGTTCAACAGCAGAAATTGTGTCAATCTACTAATTTTGTGTGTGACAGTCATTAAAGGGTAACTTCAGTGATTTAGCATTAGGCTTTGTATCAGTAGAAACCCGGTAGTATATTCAAATTATGGAGCGCGGTGCAGAGTAAAGTGAGTGTTTCAACTTTTCAATGAATTCCGGTGATAGTTTATCTTCCATATGCGATCTGAAAACGTGCCAGACTGGCGCTTACCTCAGCTCTGCTCAGCTCTTCGTGAGGAATGAAATCTGACACTGCTGCGTCTGTGCTGTGACTTTCGTTCGGCTCACTCACAACTTATTGAAAAGACACATTCAGTTTTTAATTGTAGTGTTTATTCTCTAACTGAACAAAATGATTGTATTACTATGAAGATCAAAACGACGGTGTACGGAGTGGCCTCGTAGGGCAGCGAAGCAAGTGCATTCTGGAAGTTGTTGTCTTTTATCCTCATGAGACAAAAATACATTTTCTGTCTTTTCTCAGTCTAGAAGGCACCAAATTAAAAAAAAAAATTCATATTTCTACTGCATAAATGACACAGTTTAAATACAAAGCTTAATGCTAAATCACTGAAGTTACCCTTTAACTGCTAAGCAATTTTGAACTCACTGTTTTTGAGTTTAGTTTTGCACACTAACTTGAACACTGTTGTTGTAGATTATCTTACTGTATGGTGACTGAGGAAGGTTGTGCTGCTCTGGCATCGGCTCTGAGTTCAAACCCATCACACCTGAGAGAGCTGGGCCTGAGTAACAATGACCTGCAGGATTCAGGAGTGGAGCTACTCTGCGTTGGACTGAAGAGCCCATACTGTCAACTTATCATACTTAGGTTTGTGTTTCACATTGATTCATATTTTTAATAATAATAGTGTGTGCGTGTGTGTGTGTGTGTGTGTGACTATTATTTATTTATATATATATATATATATATATATATATATATATATATATATATATATATATATATATATATATATATATATATATATATATTTAGCGGGTAAAATAAGTATTGAACACATCACCATTTTTCTCAGTAAATATATATCTAAAGGTGCTATTGACATTCAATTTTCATCAGATGTTTGTAACAACACATGCAAAGAAATCAAACCATAGATGTCTGTAAATTAAGTTATGTTTAATAATGTTAACAGGGAAAAAGTATTGAACATGCTTACTAAAACATATTTAACACTTTGTACAAAAGCCTTTGTTTGTAATGACAGCTTCAAGATGCCTCCTGTATGGGGAAACGAGTCGCATGCATTGCTGAGATGTGATTTTGGCCCATTCTTCCACACAAACAGTCTTAAAATATTGAAGGTTCCGTGGACCTCTTCTATGAACTCTGATCTTTAGTTCTTTCCATAGATCGGTAAGCCCCGCCCCCCTTAGTTACTGTTGCTATCTCGGACAAACAAACGGAGTTGCTATATCTTACAATGTACAATGTACGTCTCATTCACAAACTCTCTCTCTCTAGCCCTCTCTCCGTGGCATTACTATTAAAGCAGCACTAGGTAACTTTTCAACCATTTCTCCTCCAAACATGGTGTGTATTATGGCATATTGAACCAAAGAGTTCAATTTTGGTCTCATCTGACCAAACTATATTCTCCCAGTATTTCACAGACTTGTCCAAATGTTGTACATTATATATAGACAGGGTGATTTAGTAGGGAACAGCTTCTTCATGCAAAATAAAAAAAATAGAAAATTTAGAAAGAGCCTAAAAAACATTTTGTCTTATTTTAGTTTAATACACTGTTTGATTCCATGACCAATTATACTCTGTCGATTTAGGCTAAAGTCTATCATGATCTAACATGTCTAACATGATATTATCCCTCTTAAGCTTTTTATAATATAGGTCGGACATAACAATGACTTAATGTCAAAATCATGTTATGATAATAATGGTCAGTAATGGTCACGTTTTAGGAATCCCTATACATTTGGATATTTATTTAGACATTAACCAACAAATATTTGGTACAGGATCAGAAAGTAGCGGATACTTGGGGCGAAAATGGCACAAAAATTTACAAACAATTTCCCTGAAATTTCAGACAAGGAGACAAAAAATGACCCTGAATAATTCAACTAAAATTATTATGGCTGTGGCGATTAAAGTGGCATGTGAAAATGAACCTCAAAGGGGACACTCACGAGCACCCTTCTGAGACCTAAAATGACAAATGGGACACCCTGTGGTCTCGTGGACTTAACGGACACGCGCACGCAGCTGCCATTGTAAGTCGACAAGACCGAAAGTGCACATGAAGTGTGCCATTTGGGACAGGGCCATGGACTACAAGTGCATGGAGCGCCCTCCGGCTGCCAGTATGAACTGAAAACACAACACATCAAAGTATCCAGCACTCATAATGATTACATCTGCGCATTTTGGGGAAGTATTGAATAAATAATACTCTGTTTAGAAATTTGACACAAACATATGAGAATCTATCAATATTTCTCCACATCTGCACACTTTTGAACTAAAAGCCCTGAGGGATGTTTTTTTTTTTGCTAGTCTTCGTGACGAGCATCGAGGAGTTTTTTATGAATAAGAGCAGCTGAGGCTCATATTACAATCACAGGGCTCTCAAGTTTTGAACTGTGTTCAGAGTGAGATTTTGGTGACGGCAGCAGGGGTTTGGGTGGGGACGAGCTTCCGCCCGGGTTAGGGTTCCCTGACATCACTAACCCTGAAATTTATATAAACCCTGTCCCCGGGAACACGCAACTAAAGGGGGGAGATTATCATGCCAGAATATGCTAATCAATGACTTAAAGCTAGTTAACTCCACATCAACTACATAAATTCATTAACCAACCATCCAGGAACATCTCATTGCATTCTACATGTTGTCACTTCTTGAGTCTCTCCATCATTGTCTAACTCCGGTTTGAACATAAAAGGCTGAACAGTTTCATTGCCTGTCTGCATGAGGTTATCAGAGCTGCTAACTGGAGTTCTTGAAGCTCCGCCCCATGAACAGCAGCTCATTTGCATTTAAAGGGGTATTTTGAGCTAAAACTTCACATACACACTCTGGGGACATCAGATACTTATTTTATATCTTGTAAAAAGGTAAAATAAGTAAAAAAACATTTAAATAGTCCATGTGACTCCAGTGGTCCAACCTTAATTTTATGAAGCGATGAGAATATTTTTTGTGTGCAAAAACAAACAAACATAACAACAATTCGTTTTAGCCTGTGTCAGTCTCCTACGCATTTTAAACACAGTGCATCTCCTGCGTCATCATCACACTCATGTGTCGTGGTGCTCACATGAACAGCATCGGCTGCTATAGAACTCGAAAAAACTGCACTGCTAACAAACGGAAACTGCGTAGGAGACTGACACAGGCTAGAACAAAGTTGTTGAAAAAAGTTGTTATTTTTGTTTGTTTTTGCGCACAAAAATTATTCTCATTGCTTCATAAAATGAAGGTTGAACCACTGGAGTATTATTATATAGTATACTATTTTAAAGATGTTTTTACTACCTTTCTGGGCCTTAAAAGTGTTAATTAAATTGCTGTCTATGGACGGGTGAGAAAGCTCTCGAATTTCATCAGAAATATCTTAATTTGTGTTCTGAAGATGAATGAAGGTCTTACGGGTTTGGAATGACATGAGGGTGAGCAATTAATGACAATTTTCATTTTTGGGTGAATTATCCCTTTAATAACTGTTTTCCCACCCCTATCGCCACCCCTGTTTGTGGCTATATTTATACTGTACATCTCTAAAAATGAAGCACACTAACATGAACATTTACTGTTGTTGTAGATTATCTGGCTGTATGGTGACTGGGGAAGGTTGTGTTGCTCTGGCATCAGTACTGAGTTCAAACCCGTCACACCTGAGAGAGCTGGATCTGAGCTACAATCACCCAGGGGATTCAGGACTGAAGCTGCTCTCTGATACACTCAAACATCTGGACAAACTCAAGTATGTTGAGATGTAACATTCATCATATTTGCTGTTTATGTGAGAAAGACTGAGTGCGTTGATGATGCTTTGGTTCTCACAAAGACTTTTGACTCTACAGTTATGTATTGCCCTATCCACTTAATTCATACCTCAAATAATGTTCAAAAACATTACAACACAATTATCATTCATAATAAATTAACAGGTATAATAATAGTTATAAAGATTTACCGTGATGAACATAATAATAATAATCATTTGAGGAAACTGATTACCTCAATTAAGTTAACTATTAGCTCACAATAGCACACACAAAGTCAAACCCAGTAAGTTAAGATAACTCATTATCACCTTAACGTTAATAAAACTTTAATACATTTGCTCATTCGTGAACATGATTTCTGCCTGAGTCCGTCAGATTGCTTTCCATCGGCTGTGGAGGTGAAGAGTCAAGGCTACGACTTCCATGATTCCACGCTCATTCACGGCATCATCGAGCTACGGCTTTGTTTTAAAGTAGCCAATTTTGTTTAAATAAAGGACTGCAGAAATAAGTGCACCCTATCCAACAAATATTCTAGTATTTAGTATGTCCTCCATAATTTTAAGTGTACTGCTCTGGCCCTTCTTGGCACGAAGTGTACAAGTTCATGACAAACTGCCACATCTGTCCTGTTTTACTCCTGGATGATTGAATGCCCTGATCTTTAATGGGGAGTGTTGCTCAACTGGTCTCTACAGAATCCCCCACATGTGCTCAATAATGTTAAGATTGGGTGAAATACATGCTCGCAGAAGCTTTTTCAACTTGGGAGAATGCATATCGTCATTGTCATGCTGAACAAAATGCCAACAACGCAGGGAAGGAGCTGTTTCAAGTTTTGCCACGTGTTTGTGTTACATCGTAGCCTGACGTCGTCATACTCAATTCTAGTCAGAATTTGAGTCTGCTACTGCTCCGTTGGGCTGTGATTATGGGGCGTGTTTCAACCGAACCAGGAAAGACCTAAATTGGATAGACCTACAACCAATCAGAGCAACGGAGCGATGCATAACGTTAGTTGTCAAATGTCAACAGATCTCACTGTGTTGCCAAGTCCGCGGGGTGAAGCGACCCCAATTATGTGTTATACAGACCCAGGAAACAAATTTTAGCAGGCAGCCCAGCCAAAAGAAAACAACATATTTTACCCCCCAAATGCCTTTTTTTTTTTCGGAGAACACCGAACAAAATTTTACTAATTACATATACATGAAACCCAAATAAATAAAATAAATGTGTGAATCATACATAAAAACTAAATAAAATAAAATAAAATAAATTGTGTATACAAATATAAGGCTATAGATCGGTCAGTATTTAAGTTCATAAATGTGTAACATTCCACATTAAACAGATTTAAAGGTGCAATATGTAAGATTTTTGCAGTAAAATATCCAAAATCCACGAGGCCAGTAAATATTTTGTTCAGTTAAGTACTTACAATATAGCCTACCAAATGTTTCCAACTATTTGTAAATCGTGAGAAAATTGCGATTTTAACCAAGGAACTGGGACGTGTGAGGGAGTCGCCTGTCAATGGCGTCTTATCCGTGTTACCCTTGGTTTCCGCTTTTACTGTCAGAAACCATGGCAACAGATGTGAACAACTGCGTCATGTCTATAGGGACACGCTGTTGTGGTTTCGTTCAAACATTTTGGACCATGGCAAACACTTTAAAACAAAATGATTAGTGATCGACCAATATATCGGTTTCCAGAAATTTTTCCCGATATTTAAGCATTTTCCCATAATTGGGTATCGGTTTTGTAATATTGTATTCACCGATAAATCTTGTGGACGTTTCGAGAATTGCGTAAAAGCCAGCCATTAAAGGACCGCGTCTGAGTGGAGATGAGTCAACAACTGTGTTCAAAGGTAAACTTGCATCCCTTATTTAATAAAATTTATTTAACATAACAGCCAGTACTGCACAAATGAGATATGCACAAACAAGATGTTATGAAATGCTACTATGTAGTTATGTAGTTTAAACTTGACACTAAAAATAGAGACGAATTCACGTAATCCGTCATGTCACAATAAAGATGTACCTTTACATTAATTAAATAAAACAGCCATGAATAAGAGCATGGTAGAAATAAAAGCACCAAATTTATTTCTCTCTGTCTCTGTTATCTATGCTCATCTCGTGAAGTCGTGTTCAGCCATTCAACTCACCGGGTTGTTGCTCCAACATAGTCACCGTATGTAACTTTAACAAGACCCACTCGTTTAAAACTCCTTCATTTATATTAACATCTGCTATATTACATTTATATAATAAACATCGAAATAATTACAGCTCTGTGAAAATGAATTATTAGGCCAATCTAAGCGAGAAGCGAGTTCTGTGTAAACGCAAACAGCGCTCTGTAAGGTATTTCATAATCTAGACTGACAAAAACATTATTAATAATTCTGATAATGTGCCAGATGAGATTGACTCTGGAATAGCTATGATTTCGTGGTTTTGTTTATTTTTCTGACAATGTTTGCATATTCCAGAGAATATTCACTCTTTAGTCTATTAAACACATAAACCTTTTAAAACTGTAGTTTAAAACTAATGCTTAAATTTATGCTTATATTTATGGGGAGTTGATAGACTCACATGTCATTTATTTATGTTCTCCATTTGAAAACATTAGACTTTGTAAATATATTTAGCCTGTTGTCAACACGCTGTTGATATAAATAAAAATATGCAACAGCATTAATGTTAAAAGACTTTGCACTGTATTTCAAAAAATGCACTCTTTCAGACTAGTTATTGATGTAGAAGTACTTCAGTACTACTTCTAGTACTACGTCAGTACTAGTCTTTTGTTCTGTATGTAAGGGAATGAAATTGCAAAAAACTACAGTGTGTAAAAAGTTCAGTTTAGTTCAGTGCTGTTGCTATAATTGTACAAAAACAGAAAAAACACAATAAAATATTGGTTCTATATATCAGTTATCGGCACATAAACATGCAAATAATTGGTATAGGTTATAAAAAAATCAATATCGGTCAAGCACTAAAAATGAGACATCAAAAGAGGACCAGTGGTGACCATGGTGAGAGCTTCGCAAAAAACTGACTTGACAGAGATGCTGTTCTTGCATGTGTACATTAAAAAAAAAACAATGTTATGTAGCTCAACACAATGAAATATTAGAATATCATCAGTTTGATGTTTTAATGTTGATGTAGCTACTGCAAGTCTCATACAGCCAACAAATTAACACACAGAATAACATTATAACTCAACACACTCAAATGCAGTTTAGATAGTGGAGACCAAGTGAAACAGCATTGAGTTTCCTCAATTGTAATTCATCAAACTGACCTGTATGAGTAGTAACTCAGCACTTGCGGGGTAGTTCGGTAGAAGGAAATGTCCTCATTTCTTTATATCCTATATATAAACCTACACTTCACCTAAAAGGCCTGTAGGTGGCACGCCACCTTCATTTAACCAACTATGATAACTTCATCAGACAGTAAATCAATACAAAATGCATGATTAACAGTGTCCAGAGTCCAGTGTTTCCCTCTTATGTGACAAGCAATAAATAATGTGCTATTTATAGCAGTCAAAAGAGCATACCTTTACTTTGAGCTTGACTTTTCTTCCTGTGCTCTTCTCTTTTTCCTTTTTTCGGCTCCGGAAAGATACCGTTTGGATGCCATTTCTACCACAACTTCACTGTATCTATTCTTCTTTTCATTTAAATCAACTAAAAATAGCATCATGTATGATGATGTAGCCTCGTACCTATAGCACCAAGACCAAAATCATGCTGCGTTTCCACCACCGGGCCAGAATCAGCCCATTGACTTGTGTCCTGATCAGTGCCCTGACTGCTGAGCTAGGGAGCCGATTGAGACGCACCCAAAGTGTTCATGCCTGCGCTTGGGCGGGCGTCTGATTGCACTCTGACACGTCAAAAGAGATTTTTAGATTTGTTCTAAATATAATATTTTAATTATAGAAATATGAAATGTTGGGAAAATTTTAATTATTCCAGGCCTATGAAACTATAAAACTGCCAGTAAAGTTGGCGGCGTGAGTGGATTCTAGAATCATTCAACTATAATTCGTAAAACTGACTGTTCAAAAACGGTGAATTATTTGAGAACGAAACCTATACTTTGTTTGAATCTATTTTTGTTGGGAAAATGGAGCAAAACTGTAAAAAATTACAACTTGTTGTTTATTGAACTGTTGTATAAAATTAATATTGCATTTTGCAATCGTGTTGATATAGGCTACTTTGGAAAAAATAGCACTCTTGCTAATATGTCATTGCTTACCTCATAATTTCCTCTTTGAGTGAGTGAGTGAAGTGAAGTGAAGTGAAGTGAAGTGAAGTGAAGTGCGGCCAAGTATGGTGACCCATACTTGGAATTTGTGCTCTGGATTTAACCCATCCAAGTGCACACACACACACACACACACACACGCGCACACACACTGTGAACAGAGCAATGGGCAGCCATATTGCTGCGGCGCCCGGGGAGCAGTGCGGTGCCTTGCTCAAGGGTCTCACCTCAGTCGTGGTATTGAGGGTGGAGGAGGGAGCTGGTTATTCACTCCCCCCACCGACAATTCCTGCCGGACCGAACCCGCAACCTTCCGGTTACAAGTCCGACTCTCTAACCTTTAGGCCACGACTGCCCCTACACCTCTACCTCTTACTTTCAAACGAATTTTTATTTTTTTTGTTCGTTATTAGCCTATTTTTAATGAAAATACAACAACAATAAAATAGTACAATAAAAAAAACTTGCGTATATTAAACTTTTGTTAAAAAATCGAATAAGACGGATGACATAAAATTGCTATACCCGAATTATAACAAATAAATAAAAGATATTTGGAAATTCCCCTTTAAAACGGGGAACCCTCAGTTTGTGGTTTGTGGTTTTTTTTTAATTAAAGCTACACTGTGTAACTTTTTTAGTTTATTCTTAGCTAAAAACACTTAGTTCTTTCAAAAATATAAGTGCTCATTAATGTATATTTACTTATTTCAAGTTATAAAGTATTCTCGTAAGTTTATAATATGCCATTGAAAATACATACGGGTAAGGGGTTCGAATGGGGGTCGCCATGTTGCCCCTCCATCTTGAAAGTACATTAGCCAAAGAGGGACATACCCGTAAATTCAAGCTTCGAGCTTTCGCGTTTTAACACTCGATGGCACCGTGTCTGGATTGAACTGGAAGCCATGTTAATCTTGGACTAAAACGGCCACCGTAGGAGTTAAAACGAAATCGGAATTGGGAGGAACAGAACCTAATATTTACTGGATGGTCATATACCTTTTCACCGCTAGATGGGGGAAAATATCACACAGTGTAGCTTTAACAAAAGTGATCTTGCGCTTGTGCCTCAGCTATCGTCCTGTCAATTATCTCGCTCGCGGCTATGATTACAGTTACAGTAAAATTTAAATTCACCATCATCGGTTCCCATCCTCAGCCGATCTGCATGACAGTTTTTGCAATGGCCATCAATACTAGATAAATGGGCAAGTGAAAAGGCACACCTTGATACAATTTAGTAGGAACTAAAGAGCGCTCTAGAATGTTTGGTAGCAACATTTTTACTAGTATTGGGCTTCAAGAACCGTTTCCTACTTGGAATCGTTAAAAAAATTCAGAATCTTTTCTTTCTTTTCGTTTCTTTATTGGAATCCGATCATAATGTTAATGTTTGTCAATTTGTGACTCTTTTTTTATTTGTTTACATTGTTAATAATATATATGTACATAACGTATAATTATGATAGGCCTACAGTGGATGATATACTTTAAAATAAACCTTTATTATTTACAGCCCATACATAATGATGTCTGGCTCACTTATTTATTTGTTATTTGGGGGGCGCCAAACTTGTTGTTGCATACCCCTCTGGCACTGGGTAGTGGCGGCCCTGCCAGACGCGTGTGGCACAATGTGACGAAATCAATTGAACCCATTATAATAGGTGAAACATGTTCACACTGGATGTGGCGCAATGCAAGCAACACAACAAATTTCTATTTCTGACGTACTTCAAGCGCTCACGCTACTCGATATGAAAGACGAATGAGTTTGCACGATTGTTTGTCACGTCCACAGCATGGCACACCAGTGCAGACAGCGTACGAGTTCACCAACAGCAATGCTTTTTTTTGCACTTGTCACCATGTAGAAATATTAAGAATTTAAACAAATTTACACAGCAAGAACAAAAGAGCTGTCTATGAAAGAGGACAACTAAAAGAAAAAAATGTGCTATATCAGTGCAAGTAAAAGTTATAAAGTTAGTTTATATAGGAATGAGAGAGTTGAACATTTAAGCTCACCTGTAGTCATTTGTATGACGACATAAAAATGTGTCTACATTTACGATGAATATGACTACATAAAACAATTTTCATAAATCATTTTTACCTATTGATTCTAAAGCTTATTTATTAATAATTGATCAACTAAAATTGTACATGTATAATTGATTAAGGGTATAATGAATGCATATTATTTAAATCCAATATTATTATTTTTTTACCTTTTAAATTACTTTATTGCATCAAATGTGTCACTTTTCTTACAGCTGATTGGTCCAATTTCGGACCCGGCTCCAAGTCACAACATAAAAAGGACACTTCACAAGATGGGTTTCAATAAAGAGAATATAAATGTATTTAAAGTTAAACAAATAATGTCTAGGGTCAAAATATAAGATAATAATAGAAAATAGCAATACAACAACAAATCAATAAACAGTTAGAAATGGGGTTTGTAGAGTTGGGAGCATTCTTATTCCAGTGTTGTTGTTAATATTGTGGTTATTTCAGTTTGCCTCGTACATTTTGTGCAAAAGCACACAGAGGCGTTCTATCCATGCAACGATTTTTATTAAATTGCATTTACTGCTGTGCCATTTCAGTGGCATCCATAGTTACAATTTAAAATTTGTTGTTTTTTTTTACAAATAAAGTTTAATAAAGTTCTTCCTACATCCTTATATCCTGTGGTCACACCGGGACTAGGTTCCTTCAATCTTTCGCGGAAAAAAAAATGCATTGAAACCAACAGTGAGGAATCGATTCTTGGAATTGACTCCAATTCCAAAACTAGAAATTTCGGAATATAAAAGTTTTTGGTCAATTATTTCGACTTTCCAAAAGGCACCAATTTTGGTGCATCAAATGATGTAGGCTTAAGCAAAATTCTTGTCTTCACTGTAAAATATAAATTTGAGACTTTTTTCAAAATGCAGCAAATGCACCACAGGGCATGTGACAAGAACCAGCAAACCAATGTGGGTTCTTTTAAGAGAGCACTGGCAGCTATCCAATCAGAGCTGCTATTATCCTTCAGCCTTTCTGTAACAACACAAGATGGAGGAACAGCAAACACAGTATTTTTCCCTCTTCTCCATAAATAAGTCTAGAAGCAGAGCTACTACAAGGGATTTTCAGTGCTGGAAATCCATTTATTCTTTGATGAAGTTCCTCGTTGTCATGGACAGCGCAGCTCATGGTTGCTTAGCAACGGCAGCTCCTGAGTGCTTTGGAAATGTTTTTAGACGCAACATGTAAACGTTAGGGGCCACAAACACAGAGTAACTCAAGACTTCATTGCAGGTGGTCAGATATATCAGAAATTCGATCTGACCCCGGACGCAGAATCCCTGCCAGAAGATCTCAGTCCTCTATTATCCTGAGAGTTTGACTAAGAAAGCCAGAGAAGAGCAGAAGCAGGAGACGAAGTGATGATGATAGAAACTAGAATGTGCTTTTCCTGAAGAAAATGTGAGTGGTGCTTACAATAGCAAAACTCGTGACTCGGTTGCTAGGGTGTTTCAAGGTGGTTGCTAAGATGTTCTGGGTGGATGCTATGATTGTGCTAGGTAGTTGTTAGATCCTGGGTGGTTGCTAGGGTGTTGATAGGCGGTTGCTAAGGTGTTCTGGGTGGTTGTTAGGCAGCTGCTAAGGTATTCTGGGTGGTTGCTATGGTTGCTAGGGTAATTGCTAGGCGGTTGCTATGGTACCCTGGTGGTTGCTAGGGTGTTGTTAGGCAGTTGCTAAGGTGCTCTTGGTGGTTGCTAAGCAGTTGCTGGGCTATCTTGGCTGGTTGCTAGGGCATTGCTAGGCAGTTGCTAAGGTGTTCTGGGTGGTTGCTAAGGTATTCTTGGTGGTTGCTAGGAATTGCTAGGCGGTTTGCTAGGGTGCTCTGGGGGGGGTTGCTATGTGGTTGCTAAGGTATTCTGGCTGGTTGCTATTCAGTTGCTAAGGTATTCTGGGTGGATGCTAAGGTGTTGATAGGTGGTTGCTAAGGTGTTCTGGGTGGTTGTTAGGCGGCTGCTAAGGTATTCTGGGTGGTTGCTATGGTGTTGCTGAATGGTTGCTAGGGTGTTTTGGGTGGTTGCTGGGCAGTTGCTATGGTATCCTGGGTGGTTTCTAGGGTGTTGCTAGGCAGTTGCAATGTGGTTGCTAAGGTATTCTGGGTGGTTGTTAGGGAATGGCTAGGCGGTTGCTACGGTGTTCTGGGCGGTTGCTAATGTATTCTGATTGGTTGCTAGGCAGTTGCTAGGGTGTTATGGGTGGCTACTATGCGGTTGCTAAGATATTCTGGGTGGTTGCTAGGCAGTTGCTAGGGTGTTCTGGGTGGTTGCTATGGTGTTGCTAGGTGGTTGGTAGTTGTCACAGATGGTTATTATGTGTTCTTAGCATGATTTAACACTTAGCTAATCACTATTAGCATGTAGCTATTCACTGTTAGCATGTGTAGCATGTTGGTAGTCCAGTTTCCTAGCATGAGTCAAAAGACCCAACCCCCATGTCTCTATGAGGTCCTGATGCAGAGATATTGGTCTTGATAAACGGTTGCTAGGGTACACTGTTTGGTTGCTAGGGAGTGGCTTGGCAGCTGCCAATGATGATACTCCAAAGGCTGCTTGCCAGTATGAATGATATAATCCAACCCCCATGCCTCTGTGACATTCAGATGTGAAGATATCCCTCTGTAGATTTGGGTTGCTAGGGTGCTTGACAATGGTTGCTAGGGCGTGGCTAGGAAGAGTTGAATGTGATTCCTGATTAGCTGTTTGCTGGCCGGAGTCAAACAAACCCACCCTTATGTTTCTATGACACTTCTATCCAAAGATATCCCTTTGATCTCTTTGAATGTAAGTGGAACTTGTTGCTAGGGAGCTCTAAATGGTTGCTAGGGCGTGACTTGATAGCTTCAAGACGATCCTGAGAAAGTGATTGGTTGCCATAGTAAATTGAGCCCACCCCCTTGTCTCTGTGACACTTTGATCCAGAGCTAAATTCAATACAAAATCCCTATGCCCATAGTAGGAAAAACATATGCGTTTAATGGGACGTCCCTCGCCATAGTATGTCTATGGGGCAACTTTGGGCAGCTCTTGCGCCCCAGGGGTAACACTTACACCCCATTGCGATGTATGTTCTGACAGAGCCTGCCAGCCTCTTCAAATGTGGTAAAACATGAGTTTCTATGAATTCCTCGCTCAGAGCTATGAGGGGTCAAAGTTCTTTTGAATGCAAAATCTATAAATTAATACAAATAAAATGATGAATAGATGATAAATGAAGTAAATCTTATAAAAACATGAATAAATTATGAATGATAATGAATGATGTAAATCTGTTTTCTAGTGTGGATCACGGAGGAGAGTTCATGATTACATCAAGACTACACAAATGTAAGTCCACACACACACACACAGTTTCAGTGTTTGTTGTTGTAAATGTTGTGTTGTGATGTGTGTTCTTGTGTTCAGACGCCTGTGATCTCACACTGGATCCAAACACAGCAGACACTCACCTCGTTCTGTCTGAGGAGAACAGAAAGGTTGACGCGTGTGGGAGAGAGTCAGTCGTATCCTGATCATCCAGACAGATTTGATGTGTGGCATCCTCAGGTTCTGTGTGGAGAGAGTCTGACTGGACGCTGTTACTGGGAGGCTGAATGGAGTGGAGATGAAGTTCATATATCAGTGGCTTATAAAGGAATCAAGAGGAAAGGAGGGCATGACTGTATGTTTGGACGGAATGAGAAGTCCTGGAGTCTGATCTGCTCTGGTCACAGACTCACTGTCTGGCACAATAGTAACTCCACTGCTGTCAATAGTAACTCCACTGCTGTCTCTGCTGCTTCTGTCTCCTGTAAGAAAGTAGGAGTGTTGGTCGACGTGTCGGCCCCGCACTCTGTCCTTCTACAGCGTCTCTGACACACACACACTCACACACTTACACTCATTCACACACACATTCACTGAACCCCTCTGTGCTGGATTTACACTTTATTCTACAAACTCTTCAGTGTTTCTGTGTCACATTAAACAACACACAGAGATTGACACACACACACACACACACACACACACACACTGAAAACACAAAGTGTAAGTGTATGAACTTGCTGTTGAACTTGTTGAATGTATAACACAAAGTCAATTCAAAGCAAATTCTGAATTGGGTGAATCTCACAAAATATGTTCACCCCAAAATCAAAATGAAAAATAAGAAATTATATTTTTGCAAATAATATTGTGAAATATTATTCCAATTCTTCAGTGTCACATGATCCTTCAGAAATCATTCTAACATGAATAAATAATAAATAAACATTTATTATAACAGTCATGCTGCTTCATATTTTATAGAAAAGCAATACTTTTTTTGTAACATTGTAAATGTCTTTGCTGTCACTTTTGATCAATTTAATGCATCCATTATGAATAAATGTATTACTTTCTTTTTTAAAAGTTATACACTTTTTGAATAATACACATCTCATGAACCCAAACATGTAAACTGTACTGTATACTATTACTATAAAAAATTAATTAGAAAATAAATAGAAATGTGTGCTGATTTTTTTACGAATGGTCATCCCATACGCGAGGTGGCGCACTAACGCCTGTTCCTCGAGGTGAATTATGGGTAACATCCGCTACTGCTGCTGACCTGCCATTTTGTTGTTGAGATCAGAGAGCAGGGGACGCGGAGTACGTTATTCTGTAAATGAATGATACGACGCTCTTCTAGTGGATCAGAAGTAGAGGCGAGGCACGATGCTTTCCGCAGCCCAGCTACTCGACGAGTTAATGGGCCGGGACCGGAACCTGGCTCCGGATGAGAAGCGCTGTAATGTGCGCTGGGATGATGAGACTGTAAGTGAGATGACGGCTAAACAGATTAATTTATTACACACAGAACTATGTAGGTCACTAGACGACGACAACGCGCATGCATGTGTGTTAGTTTATACATAAACTGATCTGAGTGAGGCTTGTTTGCTAGTTTGGATCCGTTAGCAGCGCGCGAGGCTCGTGCCTCGTTGTTGAACACATGCGCGCGCAGCGTCCCGCCTTCACCTACATCCGTTTATCCGAAGAGTTTGCCCAGGCTAATCACTCACTAACAAGCAAACTACCGATACGTATCAAAATATTACGTGTAACTACTAGTAGGGCTCAATATTGACATACATCTCGCGATTCGATTCACAAGTAGGGCTTCCTAAAATAACCAAGCCTTCGATTCAAAGGCGTTTGGAGTGAAGAGTCGATTCCATTCCTTCAAAAGGGTATAAGATGGAATCGACTCTTCACTCCAAACGCCTTTGAATCGAAGGCTCGGTTATTTTAGGAAGCCCTACTTGTGAATCGAATCGCGAGATGTATGTCAATATTGAGCCCTACTTAAGCATCGATTTGTCTCTGTAATGGTGGTTGTAAATCCATTTAATCGCCGCGAAAGTCGGACATTTTGTTTCAATGAACCTGTTTAAATTATATTTATTGAAATGTATCTGCATTTTACAAAGATTCAGAGAAGGTTACTTTTTTACAACTTTATATTTTGTGGTCATTTCTTCAATCTTTTATTAAAACAGAAAACAAGAATCGAACACAACAGTGAGGAATCGATTCCCCATTCATTCCAGAACCAGGAATCGAACTGTTCACAAGCTTGCGATTCGATTCAGTTCGGATCTCGATTTAATATCGATTCGCTTACAGTACATGTTCGTTTTTTCCGCGAGGATTTTTCTATTTTATCTCAGCTAATGCTGTTAACTATTTAGAGAGCCCTGTCAGTTATCACTTTAATATTAAGGAACTAACTGATCTGATTTATTTAAATGGACGAGTTTTGCTCCACTCGCTTAATTTAGAGTAGTTATTATTGTTGCTAATGTAAATTCATATAAAACTGGATTATTTTAGATGTTTTAACCTTGGTGATGACAGTCCTTTCGAAAAGTACTGCTTAGCATACTTTTAAAACTGTACTTAATATAATTTAAAAGTATATAGTGCGAACTGAATGTAATTTAATGTAAACTTCTTTGCATGTTATTTGAAATCAATTTATTAGTTTAAATGTATATTAAATGCAAATAGTTGAAATTAAGTGTCATATTCTAATTTGTAAAGAAGTTTTTGCAGTCTAGTATATCTAAAATATGTTAATTTTAAATGTAATTACAGTTCAAATTATAATTAAGTGCTTTACATGAGCTTTAGTATGTTAGTCAACACATCAAATTAAGTCTGCTTATTTAAAACTAACATTTTCTAAACCAAATTATTTAAAATATACTTTAACTTTTAATTTCACATTTAAAGTACATTTCTAAAGCGTTCTTAAGTGTGTTAAGAAACGGTCTCTCTTTACGTGCACTTAAATGGCCTTTATTTCATTAATATTTCATGATCTTCAAGTCACGTATACTGTTGAGATCTGAAGTACACTACCAAGTGCACATTCAGTAAAATTAAGTGCACTTTTCCACAAAAGAGTAGTTGCTCATACCATTCGATTACAACCACATTTTTACTGTAGTAACAGTCAAGAATATTTAGGCAGGAATTATGCTGACTTAAACTGAGCAGCTGAGTCAAACCGTTCTTGTAAGAGTTTGTCATGTGAGAATTTCCTTAGTGAAAGCACTTTTATCTAGTTGTGATTAACTCTGTCTATATAAAATAAGAGAGATTTGTTTGGCGTTTTCAGCACCCACAGCAGAGCTCATGGCCTCATCTTAGTGTTAATGTCGTTTTGTTTTTATTTGACCACATGAATTTACAAAAAGAGAGACCTATGAGGGCTTAACGTGAGCGTTTTCTCTTTTCTGCAGGTCTGCAAATACTACCTGTGTGGCTTTTGCCCTGCTGAACTCTTCACAAACACACGCTCAGACTTGGGTAAGGACGATTTCTACAATACGTTCACCTGCTTAAATTCTTGCCATCCACTTTGTAATGAATCGTTTTATTTTTTCCAGGTCCTTGTGAAAAAATCCATGATGAAAACTTGAGGAAAACGTAAGTTAATTCTCTGTGTGAATGTCATGAAAATCACTGTCCAAATCACATTTCACCACCAAATCATGTAGGAGAAAAAAAAATTGTTGTAAAGAATATAGACTTTTAGGACCCTCACCAATTAGTTACTAAATGAAAAAAATTAAATAACATCATTACTGTTATTCTATTATTCTCAATGGTTTCACATTACTGAAAATTGGAAAACTAAAATAGGTAAAAATGCTATTCAAAATAATTTTTTTTGCAGTTTTGTACAAGAATTGTAATTGTTAGGGATATACCGATACCAGTACTCGGGTGTCGGTCCGATACTGTTGTGAAGTACTCGTACTCGTAAAACCACCCCGATACCACTTTATGGCAACGCATCTTCGGATGCGGAGCCGCGTGGAAAGTTACATAATTCGCCCTGCACACCGCCGCGCCAAGTGCAACGGGATCTCGTGCTCTCAAAGCGCACGACAGCCATAGTATGGCTTAATTTTTGCCAAGCGCTAGTGTGGACGCGGCGAGTATAAACCTAGCTTAACCGCAGCAGAGGCAGATACTGCTCGGTAGTGAGTGCTGAAAGTGAAGGGCTGTTTAGTAGGGATGTGCGCAATGACTAGCCTAACCCCGGTAGTACTATAACAAGCCTAAGCAAGCTTAATTGTTATACTAGTTTGACATGACGGAAGAAAATGGAAAAGTTTTGTATAAGTTTTCAAAATCCTCCTTCACCCGAGTGGAGATTTATCTGAAGCCTCCGCAAGCGCCAGAGAAAACAACACATGCAAAACCTGAGGTCAAATTAAATGATTTTGTTTTGCTGCAAATATACACTTTTCAAAATAATATATTAATTTCAAGATATAACATTTACACGAAAGTAATTTAAACAGCCTTTGTAAAAAAAAAATATATATATATATATATTTAAAGCAAAACCTTAAATGTGCACAAAAAAATGTAAACGACTAGTATTTTTCAAGTCGTCTTGCAGCAGCACTAACGTTTAATCGACTGGTCTCTCACATCCCTAAATTAGCTCAGTGTCACACATTGTAGATGAAAACAGAAACCGGCTCATAGCTGATAATGCAGAGAAGCTTCTTTTCATCAAAAAGAACCAGCCTCTCACTTTTCCGAAAAGGGCTGTATGGCTATGATAACGTATAATAATTTAATTCAGTTGTTCTGCTACTATGTTGTGTGATACTGGAATCCACAAGAATGTTACAGATTACATTTATGTGAAATGGGCAGCAGTGCCATGTTTGTTTAGGAAAACACCAAGTTGAATATTAAAATGTCAGCAACAGCATCAATTTGTGTATTTACTTTGTTACAGTCAGAAAGTGAAAAACATCTGATGAAAATAAATAAAACATTGTTAGAAGAACTGTAATGGTATTATTAAATACTCGTATCAGTACTCTGTATCAGCAAGTACCCAAATGTAAGTACTTGTAGTTGTACTTGGTCTGAAAGAAAGTGGTATTCCCGGTGCATCCCTAAAAATTGTCATAAATGTTTTCGAGCAAAAAAATTATAATAATCTTAATGGTTATAAAACTTGTATTTGTTTCTTTTAAAGGGTTAGTTCACAGAAAAGTGAAAATTCTGTCATTAATTCCTCACCCTCATGTCGTTCCCAACTTGTAAGTCCTTCGTTCATCTTCTGAACACAAATTAAGATCTTTTTGATGAAATCCGAGAGCTCTCTGACACCTCCATAGAGAGCAATGTTATTAACTTATTCAAGTTTCAAGATCCATAAAGGTAGTGAAAACATTAGAATAGTCCATGTGACTAAAGTGGTTCAACCTTAATTTTATGGAGCGACGAGAATAATTTTTGTGCACTAAACCCCCCAAAAATTACAACTTATTCAACAATCTCAACTAACCCTTTAAGCGTACTGATGTCTTATTTCACCCCTAAAGTGAATGAATGATGATAAATGTAATCTGGACATGTTTCCTGAGGTAATTCTTGAGGTATAGTTTTGCATCTTCAGTCTTGTTTGCAAAGTGTGTTTGAAGCCTGACTCTGATGTCTCAGGTATGAGAAGAGCTCACGCTTCATGAAGGAGGGATATGAGCGGGACTTCCTGCGGTACCTGCAGAGTCTCCTGGCCGAGGTGGAGCGCAGGATTCGGAGGGGTCACGCACGTCTAGCACTGTCACAAGCCCAGCAGAACTCTGGGGTACCACCTCTCACAGCAGTCTCTTTACATTTGTGTCTTACACATAGATCTCATTTATAGCTTGGTGCTTTATTAGAGCCCTATGATTTCACGATGTGAAAAATGCAGACAGAATCTGAGAATCCAGTCATAAATATGCTGAAGTGCAAAAGCACAAAGTATTTAAATATGAAGGCAGTTTTACTACACGTTGACGCTGTCTGGCAGAAACCTTGCATCTCCAAACCTACATCTCTCTTTTTTATAAATCATTTCTATCTGTCACCCTTTACATCCATCTGTGGGTTTTGCAAGTATTTAACCAGATGAAAAGTGTTAAAAATAGCTTGTGACTAAATCTTGTAACTCCATTGGTTCCTCAAACTGTCAGTCACACCTCATAACTCCACCCGCCTCTACCATGAATGAAGTGCCACACACAGTTTGGAGCATCTCTGCTAGTTTGCAATGCAAGGGTAAAGAAAGAGCTGGTTGTTTAAATACAGCCTTTTCTTCACTCAATAAATATTATATATGTATATGAAGTTTGATGTGATGAGGAGTGGAGAAGAGTCTCTTAGTCTAGCATTTTGTTGTCGATTCATAGCCAATACGGTCTTAAAGTAGCCTGACGTCGTCATACTCAATTCTAGTCAGAATTTGAGTCTGATACTGCTCCGTTGGGCTGTGATTTTGGGGCGTGTTTCAACCGAACCAGGAAAGACCTCAATTGGATAGACCTACAACCAATCAGAGCAACGGAGCAACGCATAACGTTAGTTGTCAAATGTCAACAGAACTCAACTGCACTGTGTTGCCAAGTCCGCGGGGTGAAGCGACCCCAATTATGTGATCTACAGACCCAGGAATGCGAAATTTAGCAGCCGTGCCAAAATGACACATTTTACCCCTCAAATGCCATTTTTCCTGGAGATCCCCCCCACCCGGAAAGCTATTGGGCTTGTTTTTGACTAGTTTTGAGTAGCAGTTGGTCGAGTTTTGCTGTAAAAACTTGGCAACCCTGTCCGCACGCAAGCTGGAATAAGTTACGTTAGAAGAAGATGAGTGTAAACAATCTTTGCCGGTGTTGCAAAAAGAATTTAAGGATACACAGAGTACTTACCAACGCGATCATATCTGAGAGAAATAGTGAAGGTGAATGCATATACGAACAAGTTCTCCGTTTAGGATTAGAGCAAATTCAACCCAAGCGCCTTTGATGACGTGGATGATTACGTTACTGTTGATCATCTGTCCGTCATCGTCTAAAGCCCGCCCTGACAATTTCATTGATCCGAACAGTTTCTGTTCGGGCATAATTACTTCTCTATGGATCAAGTCCAGACCGAACTGCCCGTGCAAAAAAATTTGTAGGCGGGGCTAAGTTCGTCTGGCATCCAGGCTAGTCTTAAAGGGATAGTTCGCCCAAAAATTTCGCCCAATAAATTGTCATCTACTCAGCCTCAAGATGTTCCAAACCTGAATGAGTTTCTTTGTTCTGCTGAACACAAAAGATTATATTTTGAAGAATGTTTGTAACCAAGCAGAGAGAGCAACCATTGACTACCATAGTAGGGGAAAAAAAATACAATGGTAGTCAATGGTTGCTCTATCTGCTTGGTTACAAACATTCTTCAAAATATAATCTTTTGTGTTCAGCAGAACAAAGAAACTCATACAGGTTTGGACCAACTTGAGGGTGAGTAAATTATGACAGAATTTTTAACCCTTTAAAGGGTTAGTTCACCCAAAAATGAGGGGTGTGCACGAATATTCGATCTGTAATATTCAAAAATAAAAACTATAAAATTTTTACTATATTGCTTTGCTGGCTATAAATGCAGTGAATCCATGATAAATCCCACTAAAACTCAGTTATAACTAAATCCACTGGGTGGCACTGTGGAGGATGTTAAGTTGAGTGTATTTGATCACATAATGTCATTGTCTGCCTTGCAATGTTTGGAATTACTTAGATGAAAATTGAAAATGAGCTTACAAAATGGAGTTACTTTTGATAACTCTGTTTCATTAATTCATTTTATCGTCCACAATAAGTGGTTTATGACCACAATAAGAAATCACATGAAATCCAAACACCAGGCAAATGAGAAGGCCGCTGTCCATCACTGCATTCACGAGTGCTGGTATGCACAGTGCGAGATAACATATGATAGCCAAATGATCTCGAGACAAATGCTTCCTTTAAGTTTTGTCGAGGGTTTAAGAACAGAAAACACAAAGTGCTGTTAGAAACTTTACTTAACACGTTATCTTTGTGTCTCTTCAACGTCTGTCTGCAGAGTGTGTTTTCTCAGTAGAGAATATCATCATCCACATTATATTATTGTTTTTCCTCAACATTATAATGTGAAACAATATAAACACGGTAACTATATTCTGACTCGAGTGTATATGTAGGCTACGCTCTGCACGGTAACTGGCACACTCCGCTTTTATTAGTGTTTTTTCCCGCTCGCGCTGCTTGAGCTTATAATGCTTATTTTGTTCTTTAGGCCTATATTTTTTGTTTACACATATTGTTTAATGTTTTCAACTGAATGAAAACCTTAAGATAAAATGTAAGCTTGTTGTGTATATTACCTAATCATAAGTTTGTTCAGAAATTGTGAAGACAACTTGATGAATATAAAAAATAACGTCTTTCTCATTTTCTCAAAATAACGTCATTTAAATAAACAAATATTCGAATACAAAATTTTGGAAAAATGCCCATCCCTACCCTCAAGTCATCCTAGGTGTATATGACACTCTTCTTTCAGTCGAATACAATTGGAATTTTATTAACCCTCTATGGTACGCAATATGATTTCAATGAGGAAAAAATTATTTGTGGTGTTTTTCCTGCTTAAAATAGGACACTATAACAATAGCAATAACATTTTTCATATTTTTTTTATTTATTTATATTTTAAAAGTTTGTTGCCTCAAGGCAACATTGTACCACAACGGACAAATTTAAACATTTGACATTTTCATGTAGAAAAAATAAATATATTTATTGAAAACATCGATTTCTTTAACGAGACACCTGAACAAACACATTTATCCAGTTTATAATGCATTACAAATTTCATATTTAATAAAAAGTAACATTTCAAATTCAGCTGTTGCTCTCAGGCAACATTGTACCATCGTGGAACACAAGTATTCCCAAACCATCACATCAAGTTATCATATCAATATATAGTGTCAAGTTATATCAAGTTATCATATCCATCTTCATCCTCATCTCCATCTTCGATCTCTCCCTGCCGGACTGTCACTATGACCTCATCTTCCTCATCACATGGCACCTCATCCTCACCCTCATCGGTTGTGTTTTATACCTTTTTTTAAGTGCTATAGAAAATGTGCAGATCATAATATATGCAGTTATAGTATGTGAATTACTAATCTTATACGTGCATTACAAAATCGTGCAAAAATGCAAAAAAAACTCTTTTCCCTACAAATATACTATATTTGTATCCAATCTAGTGTGTCTGGTATGGCCTTATGCGATTCCATTATGGTACAATGTTACCTTGAGGCAACACACAGTTTTTTGTTATTAACTCTAAAACATTTTATGATATATAATGTAAAGTTCTTGAAAATACTTCTTTACTTACCAGTGAAGGTGACTCATATTTTTTGTGGGTGATTAACTGGATGGAAACTAGTGAAGAATGCACTTTTCAATGGAGAAAATATGGAGCCATGTGACCTGTGCACATGTGCTGAAACAGGACACAAAATGGACCCCTGTGGATCATGTGACCAATTTTTTGTCCTTTCATTGATTAGTATTTGAGTTATTCCTCCCTAAAATAGGTTTGACCAATAAATTGGTGTTTCGTTGTATTAAAAATAAACTAAAATAGACTATGTTGCCTGGAGGCAACACCGTACCATAGAGTCCTGACTCTTCCAAGCTTTATAATGGCAGTGAATTGTTGCCTCGTTTTTGAAGTCCATAAAAGTGCATCTATCCATCATATAACTGCTCCACACGGCTCTGGGGGGTTAATAAAGGCCTTGATTTCCCAGAAGCTTGGAGGAGTCAGGACTTTTCTTTTTTTTTATAGAACTGATTGTATTTGTCTGAAAGAAGTGTCATATACACCTAGGAAATCATGGGCTAATTTTCATTTTTGGGTGAACTAACCCTTTAAATTGCCTCAATTCGAGAGATCCACGCTTGGATTTATAACAGTTCATAACTGAGAAGGTTTGATGGAAGATTTAGTCGCACAAGTGGCTGAGTATTGTAATCTGGCAACCGCAAGCATGAATGCGCCTTTGTAGTGATTTTGTATGTTTTATTTTATTTATTTTTTAAACTACATGTTTCATCTATTTTCGTTAACGTTATTGCATGTTGATACAGTCTGTTATTGTTTAATGATGTTTGTCATCTCATCTTCGTCTCTTCTTAGACATGGAAAAAAATTGTCAACACTTTTCGTTAATGAAATGAACACCAGTGGGAACCCTGATTGTTGTTAAATTGATTAATTACACAATGCTTTTTCATTACTAAAATTTAACTTATCCATTAAAATTGAATACAGAATTTTTTTTATGGAAAAAACTGAATTTGGGAAAAAATAAAAGGATTTCATGGGGCTCTAAGTTATCATGCCACACGTGGTTACATTTATATACAGCTTTTATAATACTCTTAAAGTAAAAACACTCTCTTAAAGACTACTTTGTTTGTACGCTGTGCTTCAAACCCAATTCACTTCGAGCTCTGATTTCTAGACACCGGGTCCGTCTGGGAAAAACGAGGAGAAAGCGCAGGTCCTCACGGAGAAGATTGAAGAGCTTGTTGTTCAGGTACTGGTTCTGAGCGGCATCCACTGAGAAGTAAACATGAATGTGTTGAAGAGGATGTAACTGTTTGTTTGTGTGTGTTCAGATTGAGGAGTTGGGCTCGGAGGGCCGTGTGGAGGAAGCACAGGGCATGATGAAGCTGGTGGAGCAGCTGAAGGAGGAGCGGGAGCAGCTCAGTTCCAATCCTTCAGTGAGTTACAGTGAGAACATGCACTCATATCATGCGCTTCAATTGAGCGTGTTGACACTGACGTGTGTTCTCGTTTTCAGACGATTGAGAGCTTTGCGGCTCAGGAGAAGCAGATGGAGGTGTGTGAAGTGTGTGGCGCTTTCCTCATAGTCGGCGACGCTCAGTCCAGAGTGGACGATCATCTAATGGGCAAGCAGCATATGGGATACGCCAAAATCAAATCCACAGTGGAGGAACTGAAGGTTAGTTGATGGTCAAACTTGTGAATTGGAGTGTGGTATGGTTATTTTGACCAATCCTGTACTTGACAATATAGTTGTTTTTACTGAACAAAAAAAATTAGGGCTAGGGCTGTGAAATTAACCATATTTTAGTTTCAGTTGTGATTTTTGGCTTTCAACAATTACCAGGGTTTTCGATGGTCTAAAAGTCTTAATTTGACCTTCCACAATTTAAAGGAGAACTCCGGTGAATTTTTAAGTTAATCTTGATTGTTATACCTTTTGAGTACTGTCTATAGAAATAAAAACGACCCGGATTGGTGCTTGCAACACGGAGCTGTTACAGTTAATGCCCAGAGCTCCCACTCAGCTAACACAGCAGCTATGGGGGCATATACATAAAGAGTGTCTTTGTGCCTCTTAACAGACACAAAATGCAATTAAAATGTCTGTCCAACATGAACAGGGCCCTTACATGACAACGAGATGCGTTTAGCAACTTAGCCATTGTTTAAACTCACAGAGATAGTGTTTTAGACGGCAAGCAGTAGTCTCACTGAAGTCCCGTGAGAACTCTGTTGTAGCCGGTAAAAATGTAAATAGTCCAGGGGGAGGAGCGTTACGAACCATTTCTTCTTCATTTGTGAGCCGATCATCACTCCTCACACACACACACACACACAACGCTCCTCCCCCCTGGACTATTTACATTTTACCGGCTACAACTGAGTTCCCACGGGAACTTTTATGAACCCATTGGCATTTGTTTTAATCATAAAATAGCTTTCACAAGATTTCCCAATAATTGTTTTTTTGTAAAATTAAAGTTATGGAGATGTTTTGGAAAATGTATTTTCAAACTTTGTAGTGTTGTGAATACAACTAATTATTTGCTTAGACATGTACATGTAGAGAACATACTGACGTGTTATGTTCCCTTCAATTTATTCCTTACATTTTCTTAATGGTCTTTAAAAGGTCTTCAATTTGCCTTCATTAAACCTGCAGAAACCCTGATTATGAGAACATGATTGGGAAAATAATTTTTGATTCTTACCTTTACAGTGGTGCGCTTTCGCCCCTCCTTACAAGCGCTAACATCCAAATCAGTCAAAACAAAGTAAAAAAAAGGTACATAGTGTACCTTTTAAATCATAAAACACAGAATTGAAAGAAAACAACATTGTGGCAATGTATGTTTTTGGATGGACTGATTGTTGCCAATCAAATGTTGGCCATGTTTACACTAGGGGTGTAACCCGATATGCAAACCGAACCGAAAAACCGCGATACACTCGTGTCGAACCGAACGTGCGGTGTAGTAATTAGTACACTTTTAAAGGGTCACTTCAGTGATTTAGCATTAAGCTTTGTATCAGTAGAAACCCTGTAGTATATTTTAATTATGGTACTTTCCACCCTCATATCCCCCTGAGACGAGAGAATTATGCATTTTATTTCTGGAAAAAATATTGTCATTTTGCATCATCGGAGGATTTTTTGGCCAGAGGTTAAACTACAGCCAGTAGAGGGAGCTGTTCCGCATGTTATCAACCCACCCACAGGGAAGAGATCTCACGCACAGAATGTAAATTCACTCGCGGAGCGGTGCGTAGCAAAGTGAGTGTTTCAACTTTTCAGTGAATTCCTATGAGAGTTTAGCTTTCCATATGCATACAGAAAACGCGCCAGACTGGACACGCGCTGAGAATGACAGCCGCGCTTACTTCAGCTACTACTTCCTCTCGTGCTGAATGAGATCTGACTCCTCTTGCTGCGTTTGTCCTGTGACTTTCGTTCGGCTCACTCACACTTTATTGAAAATACATATTCAGTTTTTAATTGTAGTGTTTATTCTCTAACTGAACTAAATTATTGTATTAGTATGAAAATAAAAACGACGCTGGGGGGCGGTGTAGGGAGTGGCCTCATGGGGCAGCGAAGCAAGTGCTTTCTGGGAGTTGTTGTCTTTCATCCACATGAGAAATACATTTTCTGTCTTTTCTCAGTCTAGAAGGCACCAAATTCAAAAATAATTTCACATTTCTACTACATAAATGACACCGTTTAAATACACATTCATCTTCCCAGCGCTGAAGTGACCCTTTAACAACTAAGACCTGTATTTTTACTAAATATTATAATAATATTATTTACTAAGTATACACTAACGTTTGTCTTCCAAGTGCATTTCATGTGACTTGGGTGATCGTTCAAGTTGCGTGGTGGAAGGGCAAATAGAGCCAATTTAGCCAGGTAGGCAAAATGCTACCTTGGAGTTTGTGACATCATTTCCTGTCCTGTCAGTGCGAGTGCGGCAGTGTACACTGTATATCACTCCATAAGGCACAAAAGAAACTATGAGCAACGTTACGTTGTCAATTCATAAGTCATGAAATAAAAGTAAAGTACCAATAAATCATGTAACTGGTTCAACGCGTGTTAGCTGAGAAGGATTTGCATGCAGGTATGATGTTCATTCTGTTCATCAGGAGCAGTTTTCATGTTTCATTAACAGTTAATGAAGTATTCGTCATAACTGTTGTTTCCACAACCACAAAAGGCCACTTTATATTTACTTTATTTAGTTTATTTTTAATTTAGTGTGGTGGCAACATTATAGTATTAACAAAAACTGCTATTTAATAGATTTAACGTATAGGCCTATTTTTTCATCAGTATTAGTCATATTCATACAATTTGTGTTTAAGTGGGACATTACTTTAAGTGTGTCATCAATTTGTATGAAATAAATGTGCTTGTTTTTTGTTTTTTTTACATTATAGTAAATGGTAAAACGAGTAGATTATTTCTGACTAGTCTACAGTGGAGGCATTTTTCATTTTAGTCTACTCGGGTATGCCAACTGCTCTAAAGGAAACATGAAGCCAATGTATAAAGTTCATAAAGATAAAGTTAATAAGTTACATTATGGCTGTTAAGTTAAAAGTGAATCTAGTGTTATTATTGCTGGTGCCCTGCCATGAACCATGACTCCACAGCAAACAGAACCGAACCGTGGCACTGGTGTATCGTTACACCCCTAGTTTACACCATGGTTTTCTGTTTGATCCCGCAGGAAAAGCTGCGTCGGCGCTCTGAGGACCCGGAGAAGGATGATCGAGGGAAGAAGGAGAAGGAGGACCGGGAACGTGAAAGGGAGGAACGTGAGAAAAAGCGCAAAGAGGAGGAGGAGAGGGAGAAGGAACGAGAGAAGGAGAAGGAGAGAGAGCGTGAGAAGGAGAGGGAACGCGAGCGGGAGAGGGATCGGGACAGGGAACGGGAACGGGACAGGCGCAGCAGGAGGAGTCACTCCAACAGTAGACACTCCAGCCGCACGTCAGACCGTCGCAGGAGCCGTTCAAGAGACAGGAGGAGGTCCAGGAGTAAGGAACGCGACAGGAAGCGCAGCAGGTGCGCCACTCTCTGTGCTCCCATATACACCAGCTGAGCTGTTCACAATAGAGGTGTTAGTTAAAATGCCAAATTAAGTTATTTTAGTATTATTGTTATACTATTATAGTATTAATAAATTTGTGCTTTTGCCATTTTTATCAGTTGTTTTTTTTTTTTTTTTTTGTAAAATTAGATTTTCAAATGTTATAACCCATTTCAATTAGTTTCCAAGGCAATACTTCTAATTTTCAATTATTTTAATCTTTTTAAAATTAATTATATTTTAGCTTTAGTTCAGTTAATGAAAAGGATTTAAGTTTTACTAACAGTAACACAGCATAGGTTAAACGTACTTTACTACATGTAAGGTTCTCCTGTTGTGCCAGTTGAGATTAAAGTTGTGCTGATTGATACACAGGAGCCGTGACCGAGAGAGGAGGCGCAGCCGGGAGCGCTCGGACAGGAAGCGCCGCTCTCGGAGCAGGGAGAGGAGGAGGTCCCGCAGCTCTGAGCGCAAGAGCCACCGGCACCGCAGCAGAGACAGAGAAAAGGACAGAGGAGACAGAGACAAGGACAAATCCTCAAAGGACAAAGGTCTGGCATTTAACACAAAATAGTTCCAGAAGACGTTTTTGTTGCAATTTTTTTTTTTTATCAGAGGTGGTTTTGTTTGTTTTATTTTATTTTTTACTGCATGTAACATTTTGTTTTTTTATTGTTTTTTTGTCCTTCCCTAAAAAAAAGTCTAGATATTTAAAGCAAGTAAAATGAAGTAATATTTTCAGTTTTTTACACAATTAACACCCACAGCTCTGGAAAAGATTAGCTGTGTTTACACCGCAGGAACTTTCCCCAGGAACTAGGGACTTTGGGTCCAATTGTAACAGGGACCAGGGTCCAAATGTTCCAGGGTAAATATTTCCAAATCAAAACGGCTCTACTCGCGAGGTAGTACTTTTTTAAAGTTCAGGAAATTTCGGGAGCTGGGACTTGGCCTCTGAACATGCTGATTGGTTCAGTTCACGCTGTATTTTGATTGGTTGACTCCGCAGCATTTTATTTCAACCTAAAAGTCTGGGGGGGGGGAGTTCCTTGAACAAACTGTTCCGGGTAATTTTGGGGGAAACCGGGATAATGAGACAACTGCAAAATTAGAAGTTTCTCTGGATTTACTATTTATATGTATGCGAGTAAAATTTATGTTTTTGTTTATTCTATAAACCACTGGCAACATTTTTCATATTTCAAATGTCATTTAGAGCATTTATTTGCAGAAAATGACAACTGATCAAAATAACAAAAGACCTGGATAATGCAAAGAAAACATGTTTGTATTAATTTTTAAACCGCATAATAATGTTTTTAAAGTTCAGAAGTCCATATTTGGTCGAAAAACCCTGATTTCCAGTCACAACTTACATGCTTCTTGGCATGCTCTCTACCAACCGATCACATTGCTTTTGGACATCTGGGCAACCTGTTCAAGCAGCTCTGCTTTGTTTGACCATCCATCTTCCTCTTGATCACATTTCAGAGGTTTTGTAGTTCGGTTCAGGTCTGGAGATTGGGCAGGCCATGACAATGTCTTGATCTGGTGGTCCTCCATCCACACCTTTATTGGCATGGCTGTGTGGCATGGAGCATTGTCCCCGCAGGATAAACGGTCCTTCAAGTTGGGGAACATTGGCAACGCAGAAGGATTCAAGTTTTCTTCCAGGATAACCTTGTACCTGGCTTAAGCCATGCTAATGGATAGTTCACCTAAAAGTCGCCTTGTTTTTGTTCTAATGCCACAGTACGCTACAAATGTCCTGCTCTTGCTCAACCATATAATGGCAGTGAATAACGATCATAAAGTCTTCTTTTAAAACGACGCCAAAGTATCATAGAATGGTCCGATGCGACGTGTTGTATATTCTGAGTGTTCTGTGGGTACATTTACATTTATGCATTTGGCAGGCGCTTTTATCCAAAACGACTTACAGTGCCCTTCGTACAGGGACAATCCCCCTGGAGCAACATGGAGTAAAGTGCCTTGCTCAAGGACACACTGGTGGTGACCGCTGGGATCGAACCAGCAACCTTCTGCATATCAGTTCCATGGTTTTAACCCACTGGACCACCATCTCACAATAGGTACACAATAGGGTTTGGTGAAAACGCAATCTAATGTATTTAGCAAAAATCCTGACTTTGGTCTTCTGAGAATGACTACGTGTTCGTAAGACTCTTTTAGCACCGCTAAAACTTCGACTCGCCCAGAAAAAAGTTGTGAAAAATAGCTGAGAATAGCAAGTCCAAAAAAAAAAAAAACGACATACTGCATTAGAAAATCACCAAGATGGTTACATTTTGATTTTAATTTTCGCTTTTGAATGAGCTAACCCTTTAAAGGGATAGTACACCCAAAAATGAAAATTCTGTCATTTAGTCACGCTCAAGTGGTTCCAAACCTGTACAAATTTCTTTGTTCTGCTGAACACAAAGGAAGATATTTGGAAGAATGTTAGTAGCCAAGCAGATCTCGGCTGGCGTTGACTACCATAGTGTTTTTCCCCCCACTATGGTAGTCAATACCATTTTTTTTCCTCAAGATCTGCTTGGTTACTAACATTCTTCCAAATATCTTCCTTTGTGTTCAGCAGAACAAAGACATTTTTACAGGTTTGGAACCACTTGAGCGTGACTAAATGATGACAGAATTTTCATTTTTGGGTGAACTATCCCTTTAATGTAAGAAAAATATGCAGACTTCCTTAAACATGACAAATGAAACTTCTAATCAACTAATGCAACAATTCTGTTGCTACAATTTCCGTTTTCTCTGAATATCGCCTGTGTACGTTTACTGAATGCGTTCGTGCCTCCTCACAGATCACAAGGACTCCTCGGATGAGAAAAGGAGCAGCAGAAAGGGCTCGGTTGAGAAGTCAAATGAGCTCTCCAAGCCCGAGCCCATGGAGGCCGAGCCTCCCAAAGCGGAAGTGAACGGCACCGCCCAAGAGCTACATTCTGAAGGTGACACACAGTCCAATTAAAACTGATCTGATAGGACCTCAGATCAGCCCCAGGTAAGTGCACCGTCCTCCCCGGCCCGGGTCTCTCCCCCCTCTCCCCTTCCCCCCTTTTTCTTTCAGTTCTGTCTGTGATTTTTCTTCCTGTTTTTTAATAGTGCATCGTAAGTATGCACTGAAGATGGGGACTAGGCTGATGAAACGGAAGAAAGTAGAAAGAAACAAACCCAGAGGGAAAGGCCAGTGTAGCCCTGAAAAACATGCTTGGAGGTACCTCGTTTTGTATCGGTCATACATCTGTCTCTTTAGACAAGTTCTCTTCCAAATTTACGTGTTTTATTTTTTTCCTTTTTTTTTTCTTTTGTTAGTTTTTTCCTAACTCTACCTTTACTACCTCAACCTGTTTATGCTCGCAGTAAGATTAAACTAGTGGATAACTTTGTTTGCACATTTAAAATGATTGTGTGCTCATATGTATGTTCAGCACATGCATAAACACACAGCATTTTACCATCTGATGTCTATAAGGTGTTCATAAGAGCTTCAGAAAGTTCATTGAACTGAAATGATATCTATATTTATTATTTGTTGGAGTTTCATGGATATGTTGCACTTTTAATACCGTCTGTTCTTAAAGTTGAGATCCGATAGCTTTGGGATGATGGAAGTGTAGGGTTAATGAATTATTGCAGCTGACTTCCACACCTCACACAGCGTTGGTGTTGTGAGCGACCCCCATGAAAAGCCCATTTAAAAATCAAGGATACTGTCAATCTGTGCAGGTACTCACCCAAGGTACTCCTTTCACTACCCACATCCATTTGAATGCTGTTGCCTGTGAACGTGTCTCAGAGCTTGATGTTTATTTACCCTATCTCTTTTCTCCCAGTTTTAATTGTCCTCAGTTTTGCTTTCTGTTGGTTTCAAGTGCCAATGGCTTATTCTACACCTAAAACGGGTGGATGTAACGTGTCAGGTTTACAGATGAGCCCAATTGATATCCCACTGTAACCTATCAAACCAGATCAAGCTCAAAACAGTTCTTTCTCCTTGTTTGTGTTGCTTATTTTCATTTTGCCTGTTTAGTAAGAAGTGATAGGTTTGAATTAGGGCTGGGCGATACAGCTATACAAACGTATCTATCTCAGGGCTCCAGACTGCGACCAAATGGTCGCATTTTGTGACTAAAATTTGAATGTGCGACCAGTAAATTTGCCTGCTGTCGGTACTGGAGAAATTAAGAAAATACACTTGCTATTTATAATTGATAGATGTTATATCTGGCAAATTCTAACTTTGCCAGCCGTTTTTATGAGATATTAAACCATTTGTCCGTGATGCATTTTTGCTATTCGCAATCCAGAAAAGAGCTCTCACGTGGAGCTACAGCACACTCAACACCACAGTCAGTTTAATGAGTGAGGATGGCCAAGAGAACTACACAAAAGTTTAGTCTGCTTACACTTTAGGGCTGTGCTGTGATATTAATCTAATTTTATTTTCAATTTCGGCTTCCAAGAATTATAAAAAGATGATATGAGGTAAAACTATTCCTATAAACTAACGTGTTCCGTCGAGCGCGACATCCTTCCCTTCACACAGCTGCGCTGTCATTTCTCCCTAAACCTAAATTTAACGTCCGAATCAGTGATTGTAAAATGCAGTCTTTACTGTTGTTAAATTGAAAATATTCACATCTCTTGAATGAATAACTTCAGCTTTTATAAGCATTAATCTATTGATTTATACAGCGAAAACTAGGCAGTGTTATTTTACATTTCATTACTTTATTAGATTTCTTTGTAGGTTTGTTCTTTCTAAGTAATATTAATGTTAGCAGACCTTCCTGAAATTAAAGCAATGCTTATTTAATTTGTCTCCTGGTTTTATTGTGTATTTATTAAACATTTGTTTGCGCTGTTTCTTATCTTATGCATATAAAACAAAAAAATGTCTGGTTCATTTCACATTGCCGTTTCTTTTGCTATAGATATTTTACTTTTCAGATTATAAAGCCATGTTAATTATGTTCTTAATTCGTTTTTTTTTTGTTTTAGTTTTTTTCATAAAAAAATTTAATAAAAAGAACCGATAAGAATACAGTTAAAGTACCAGATCGATAAGCAGTATCGGTAAGAGTAGTAATACCTTTAACCTTAACGATACCCATCTCTATTAGTAATACAGTGGAAATTTGTAGATTTGGTTAGCATTTTGATTTACGGTGTGCGCCCCTAAAATTTTCAGTTGGTGGCCATTGTGCTCCTAGTGAAAAATTAGTCTGGTGCCCTGTATCTTACTAGCTGTTTCCATTGCAATTTTAATAATGCATAAAACATTTGCGAATAAAGCAGGGTCTCCATCCCAAAGTGTTGAGTAGAACCGCTCTGGGAGGGAATTAAACCAAATCCTTTTGATGTCAGACTTTGGCTCAGGCGTTTCAGAGCCACCAAACCAACATTTGAGATGCTGCGATGTGATTGGTCCTCTGGTTAGTCCAGTTATCCAATCACATCCTCTGTTGAAGTCACGCATGTTTTTTTTATTGCGCATTGAAGGATTTATTCAGTAAATGTGTTTCCATCGTACTTTATGTGAATAGCCCGTTTTCACCGAAATTACCTAGAACAATTTGTACCAGGGAACTTTTTTCCCCCAGACCTGCTACTGTCTGCGTTTCCACTGCGGTCTAAAGTACCGAAGATTAGGCAAATTAGTCCAGTGATGTAGGACTGCGCGGCGCGACTGTTCCTCCCAGTCAAGGGCGGACAATAATCATTTTTGTGCGATACTGTCTGCAACAATAACAAGTGGAGATGCAAGCAGCGCTGCTTTTGCTAGTTATGTATTGGTTTACTAAATATGTAATTAACAAAAAAGCGGAAAAGAGACGAGCACTGATATTAAAGCGTATTCTGAAAGCTCGTAAAGCTAGATTTAAAATAAGACAAAGTATGTTATTATCAGCTATTACGGACATTGACCGTGCGATTGCTGAGACAACGCGTGCCATCAGACAGAAAGAGCAAGGCTGATATTTACTGAACGCAGAACGATCCACGCAAAAGACTTTTTAAATGCCGGTTGAAATAAAATGCTGCGTGAGCTCAACCAATCGGCATGTTCAGAGCCCAAGTCCCACCCCGGAAAGTTCCCGAACTTTGAAAAAGTACCACCTCGCTAGCAGGGCCGTTCGGAGGGGGAAATATTTACGCGGAACTTCATTTAGACCCTGGTTCCGTTGCCATCTTGGCAGCACATCACTCCAGGAGAACTGAAAATTGGAAGAGGCGGGAGGTGGCTGGAGCTGAGGTGCCCGGTTGCAATCCACCAGTCAATCAAGTGGCCACGCCCTTGCTTTTGCAGAACTTTAAGGCTTAATATAATTTAAACAGATGAGTTATAAAAAAAAGTTCACCCCTTCACAGATGTCATGAAGGGCAAAATTAGCTATATAGACCAAAACCACTTTTTGTATCAGGCTGATTTGACTCCCTTTCGGTGCCTGTCTCTAGCGGTCAGTCGATTAAATTGCAAGTCACTTCCATGTTGGTTTCAAGAGAAACCGCTTGGGGAAAATGTCATTCTAACGCTCTCCATAATGGCAAAAAGCATTAAAATCGTTGTGATAATCAGTGGTGTTTTTTTTTTTTTTTTTTTTTTTTCCCGCCGCTGAATCTATTGATCATATAGGCTATATCTCTCAGCCCTAGTGTGAATTAGCTTGTGTTTTAATGCAGGTGTGTCTTTTTGAAGTAAACTTTTTACTTTCTTTTTTTCTCTCTCTCGTGTTTTGTTTAAATTCCCTACTTGTGTTGTCCTTAAGATAGCAGTGCATGCTTTGAGAGCAAGATCAGCCACCTAATGTCAAAGTCTGGCCATATAGACGAGGGGATATCAATTTTCAATATTTCATGGTTTTATTTGTGTGCTTACCTTCAATCATTTTACTTACAGCTGAGCAGTTACTATCATTGCTGCTATTGAAAATATGAAGATTTAAATCATTGATAAGAGGGTAGAATAAAGATAATTTTAAAGTGATCAAATGTATTGATTGCTGATTGGACAAAGGACATAATTTGTCTAAAAAAAAAAAAAGTGGTTTGATCATTTAAAAAAAAAAGTTTACATCTTTTTTTTCCAGAATTGTGTAATGTACTTTATGCTGTAAATGTGTGTGGTTTCACTCACTAATCGAGCTCTCTCTGACCATTTGTGTACATCAGGGGGAGTTTGAACAGCTGCAAGAGGAAGACCTGAAGACCTCCATCCCACCTCAGCTCCGCTGCTTTAAAACAAGGTGAACCACAGATGTAGTGGCCTATGATATGATGTAAATGTAAAAATGGTTCCGTAGCCCTTTTTCACCGTTTCAACAGGACCTTCCGTGTTTTTTATTATGTTTGTTTGGTTTTCTTTGGTCTTACTGCTATACGCTGGCATAGATGCACATGCAAGTCCACCATTATTTGTTAGTATGCATTCAGAATGAATAAAATACTTTGTGGCATGTTTGCTCTGTACAGTCCGCTCTCACTTTACACGTTGGAAATATTGAAGATCGGTTTAGTTCAGTATTTTGACTGGAAGCCTTAAAGGTCTCTACACTGCTTTCTCTTATTTTCCCTCTGTATGCTAAATCCCAAATCTTTATACGATTTTAGTTTAGTGAAGTGTTTTCATTTTGTTCCCGTTTTAAAACTTGTATTTGTCATGAATAAAAATGAAGAAAAAATGCTGACTTGTGCTTTTTCAAAATGCCATGGGAGGTTGTGTATGTGTTGTAGCAAGTCCAGGATTGCATTTAGACTGCACATCTGCAAGAACATACTTCAACAACGAAGACGTTCTTTGTCTTTTTCAGTTCTTGCATTCAATGCACCTCAATGTATGTGAATACAAGCTTAGCTGGACAGGCAACTCCGGTCACTCGATGGCCACCTGAAGCGAAACGACCAAAAACTAGCCACATTGAAACAAACCATTGCGTATTTCATTTTTATATATTCTTTTCTTTTTTTTTTTGTGCACTTTTTTTGGAGTTTTATTTTATTTGCCTTTAAATGACTAGATTTTTATCAAACTCTTTTGGAAAAAATATAACATTTCATGACTCTTGCCACCTAGATGTCCTTATATCTCCATATGGAGCAAATGGGCTGTTCCGTTGGGTCCTAAAGTGAGTTTTTCTTCAGTATGCATTCAGATACATGGTTTTTTTTTTTTTTTTTTTTTTAAGTTTTAGCATTTTTAGTTGTGTACAGAATCATTCCTCACATTCCATTGATTCCTATGGGGGTAAAATTGACCCGTGAGTGACGTTTTTTTTTTCAACCCAAAACTTCTTGAAATCCAGAAAAAAAAGTGTGCATTCGTGGTTTGTGCGACAGAAGTCCTAGGTTCTTGGACCACTCCGATGAACACAATTTTTAAAAATCCAGAGGGAAGGATGAGGGTTAAAATAGGCCATTCACGTAATTCTGCCAAAATTCACTCAAAGGAAGAAACTGGAACCGCTCTGTACTTTTGTATTTGGTGTACAAGCGTCTGACCAGTTTGAATACATTTTGAAAATTATCCCATAATTTACTCGAAGTAATCCAAACGGCTCCAGGGGGTTAATAAAGGCCTTCTGAAGCAAATCGATGGGTTTGTGTTAGAAAAATATCCATATTTAACACATCATAAAGTATAATATCTAGCCTCTGGTGGACCGCCTTCCGTATTCAACTTAAGAAGAAAGTGTAACGCCTCTTGCAGTTCAAAGAGATTGTGCTACGTTCTAAATCAAATCAAATCACTTTATTTGTCACTCTACCATATGCACAAGTGCAACAGTAGGTGAAATTCTTAGGTGCAGTCCGAGCAACATAGTAGTCATGACATGACATGTACAACATTTAAGCAACAACAGATTACACATCTGATGCGCACACAATTACTCACAGCACAGTAAACTCTACAATAAACAATAAATAATTTACACAATGTGAGTGTAGTTCTCACAGCTTTAAACAATATACACATACTTACAATATACATATACTTTAAACAATATACACTAAACAATATACATTACGCTATAATAATAATAATATACAATGTATAGTATACAATATTATTCACAGATTGAAAAATTGAAATCCAAAGTGCAAATAGATGCTGTATGATAAATAAATGTGTATATAATGTGTGTGTATCTACAGTGGGTTGTGCTGAGTGATATCTTGTCCAGTGTGTGTTATGATCCTGATGGATCAAGAGTTAAGTAGTCTGATTGCTTGTGGGAAGAAGCTGTTCTGAAGTCGGCTGGTGCGTGTTCTGATGCTGCGGTACCGCCTGCCTGATGGCAGCAGTGAGAGCAGCCCATGGTTCGGGTGGCTAGAGTCTCTGAAGATCCTCTGAGCTCTCTTCACACACCGCCTGGCGTAAATGTCCTGGAGGGAGGGAAGCTCACCTCCGATGATGCAGCTGGCCGTGCGCACTACCCTTTGCAGGGCTTTGCGGCTGCGGACGGTACTGTTGCCGTACCAGGTGGTGATGCAGCCAGTCGGCAGGCTCTCTCAGGCTCTTCTAGTGGTACGTTACACCAGTTACGCTTTTTCTTAAGTTGAACACGGAAGGCGGTCTTTTATAATGGATGGATGCACTTTTTTTGGGCTGCCATTTACTGCCAATATAGTGCTCGGATTAGCCAGCAGGACATTTTTTTAATATACACCTAGGATCCCTTGAGGGTGAGTAAATCATGGGGTAATTTTCATTTTTGGGTGACCTATCCCTTTAAACATCTTTTTACTCCAGTCCAGAGTTTGCAGGTCTGGCATATCAATAACGGATCATTATAAAATCTGACAGCATTGGTATGGTAAAACATGCCTCCTTTTTTTTAATGGCAGAGTATGGTTCAATCGTGCTTCTGTTTCAGTTATTGAACCTGCATGAGTTTTACAGTAAACAAACGATCAAAAAAAGACAAGTGACTCCTTTAATGGAATGCGAGTCCTTTAGTCTTAAGTCAAAATGCACTATATGGACAAACGTATTGGGACTCCCATCTAAACTATTGAATTCCGGTGTTTCAATCAGACCCATTGACACGGGTGTATAAAATCAAACACGTAGCCATGCAGTCTGCATTTACAAACATTTGTGGAAAAATTGTTCTGAATAGCTCAGTGAATTCAAGCATGTTACTGTGATAGGATGCCACCTTTACAGTAAATCAATTCATGAAATTGTATCACTGCTAGATATTCCACGGTCAACTGTAAGTGGTGTTACTGGAAATGTTAAGGAACAGCTGTAGCTCTGTCACGAAGCGGAAGACCATGTGAAGTCACAGAGCAAACCGGTCATCGAGTGCTGAGGTCTGTAAAAATCACCAACGCTCTGCTGATTCCACAGCTGAAGAGATCCAAACTTCCCCTGGCATTAATATCAGCACAAAAAATGTGTCAGGAGCTTCGTGGAATGGGTTTCCATGGCCGAGCAGCTGCATCCAAGCCTCACATTACCAACTACAAGGCCAAGCGTGGGATGGAGTGTGTGAAGTTCTGTCACTGGGCTGTTTGGAGCAGGCGTGTTCTCTGGAGTGACGAATTAATCTAATGGGCGAGTCTGGGCTTGGTGGATACCATGAGGTACTTGCCTGACTGCATTGTGCCAACTAAAGTTTGGTGGAGGAGGGATTGTGGTATGTGGCTGTTTTTTCTTACCATGTTTAATTTTTTTCAAATGTTGTCAACAATGTTTCCAACTTTGTGGGACCAGATTTGGGAAGGCTGTTTTCTATTCCAGCATGACTGTCCTCCAGACTCCAGTGCACAAAGCAAGCTCCCTAAAGACATGGGTGTGTGAGTTTGGTGTGGAGGAACTTGACTGGCCTGCACAGAGCCCTGACCTCAACCCAATAGACCACCTTTGGGATGAATTAGAGTGGAGACTGCGAGCCAGGCCTTCTCGTCTAACATCAGTGCCTGGTTTCAAATGCTCAGCTGGATGTATGGTCAAAAATTCCCATAAACACACTCCTAAACCTTGTGGAAAGCCTTCCCAGAGGAGCTGAATTTGTTATAGCTGCAAAGGGTGGGCAAACTCCATATTAATGTCTACATAATTAAAAAGTTATGTCAATACAATCCCTGTTGGTGTAATGGTCAGGTGTCCCAATATAGTTACACACAGCTCTCACTTTAAACAAGAAGTATCCAAAGCTTTAAAAAGATTTATATGTTGGACAAATTACAACTCATGTTGTGGATAGTATAAAAATAACCTACAATCAAAAAATTATTTTATGATGCTGTTCATTTTAAGCAATTCATCTTGATTTAACACAATTATATCAGGTTTCTGGTTCAAATGTAATTGATTCATGTTAAACTGACTTAAACCCGTTACTCTTTGACAACTTGATGTTTTCATTTTGAAATAACATGTTTCAATCAAGTAATCCAATCAAACAAGATTTTCACTTCCCATCATGCTTTGCAAAGGGGCTGAATTCGGAGAGTAAATGTTTAAATAAAGTGCTATTTGATGCGTTTTTAACAAGATGAGAAAATGGAGAGACTTTTTAATGCCCAATGGTTGGTATTTAAAAGTTTTTATGATGTTAGTGTTTTTAGAGGTTACCATTGTGGTGAAGTGTAGAGCATGTGCTTGGGATGAGGACCTGCTAATATCAATTAAAGTTGTTATTGGGTCATGCTGTTGATATAACAAAACCATATTCTGGCTAGCCAATAAGACCTTGTAAAAGGTTTTGTGAATGTTGTAAAAAATAATATTTCACTAATTAGAAATAATCAATTAAACTGGATTACTTGTTTTGTCTTTTATATTCATTTTAAAATAATTAAATAGTTTTGTACAAAATTTAAAATGGTAACGTGAATTATCTATAAATGGCATTGAATTAACCTTATGTTAAAAAAAAAACTTAAATAATGTTAATCCAATTCAACACAACCCAATTTATGTGGAACCTGTTGATATAAAAAATTAAGTAAATCCAACGTATCATTTTTTTGAGTGTATGTAATATGCTTCATATGTAATTTATAAGAATTTAATAATCCTTAACCAAGCATTAAAATTGCAGTTCCATGGTGTCATGACAACTTTTGACATGGTACAACTTTGTCATGCATTACATTCTTAGCGCTGTAAAAGGATGGACCAATCACAGTCATTTGTGGTCACTTAATGGATTTACAAAACTAACTTTACTTATAATAACTCATAAATGACTTTCATTAGGTATTGAATTAATAGCCCTAAATGAATTAATTATTTCAGTGTACAAATGCCTCCAATACAAAACACCTATTGGGATATTTGAATGCTGTCCAGTGGAGAATTGATCTGTTTCCTGAGATTCAAAGCATACCTTGAAGGAGGAGACCTCATGGGGTGTTACAGATACTGCCACTAGATGGAAGACACCTCAAATCTCTGCTATGTAGAATTAAAACAGGGCGTGTGGAAGTTATACACATAAATGCTTGTAGAATGAGCTAATATTATGAGAAAGTAGAGATGGCTTGCATATTTGATGTTGAGTCCTTTCACACAAGGGAAATCCTCTCCCACCCTTCCCTTTTCCTCACACCTCAGATGTTCCGCCTGTCCCGTCATATTCACATGCGGTGACGGTACTAATGGCATAAAGCATATTTTAATATGTTTATATGAATAATGATTGTCAATTATTTAAGTGATGATACAATTATAAAAGTTATTCTCTGTTTTATTTAATTTAATTTCTGTTTTATGTAATTTATTGCATTGTTTTGTTAGTGACTTTTTGACAGACCCCCATCACTCCCTTGGGGTCCCCATGGCCCATTTTGAAAACTTTTGAATTCAAGTTGTACAGTCCTGGGCGGCCATGCCCAAAGTGGCTAAACACTAAGCTTTTAATGGTCTTAACCAGAAATTAATGGTGAAATTTAACTACTTAAAAAGCCATTGCTCTCTCAGAAAAACATCAACGGCAGAATGAAGTTTTTGGCTGAATATGGGAATTGCATGTGGAGTGATGTTTCACGGTGGTGCTCCAGAGCGATGTCTTCTGAGAAATAGTGAAGCATGGGGGAAGAGACTGTGTCATTGTGTGGGGAGCCTTTTTAGCTGCTTCACTGTCAAAGGCTATTTAGGCTTGATTCAGGCCCAATGGCTTTTCAGGCACAGATGAAAAGTTGTTAAAGAAGAATGATCAGCTTACAAAAATGAACCATGGTTTTATTATAGTATAAGTGTAGTAACCATGTTTTTTTGGCTAATTGATTGTCATTTATATAACCACAGTTGTACCACAAATACCATGGTTAAACTATGGCTAGAGTAGCAACACCATGGTTAATTTGTGGTTAGCATAGTTTAACTATATCCATGGTTTTTTGGTTTTATTTGTAGGAAAACCACGGTTCATTTTCGTAAGACATCAATGCTCCTGCCAAAACTGCAAAGACAACCAAGAAGTGGCTTGAGAAGAAGTCCATCAGGCTCATGTTTTGGCCTGGTCAGATTCCAGATTTGAACCCTATAGTGAATATTTGGTCTCACCATAAACTCAAACTACACTGTAACAAAAAAAAAGAAGATCAATATGTTATGACAACATATGTTTTTACATTGCTTTAACTCTTAATGTCAGTTTTTTTAAGTCAGTTTAATACAGTTTAAGTTGAAATTACTTAAATATCCAAGTTGATTGTACTTGTAAGGTGTACGTGTAACTGGGAGACATTTTTCAACTACTCATGAACTGTTTGAAGACATTGACATTAAGAGGAACAACACTGACTCTTCTCCCAGTAAAAAGCTGTTTACCCACACATCTTAAACATTTAAAGAAAACAAAGGGTTTTAAGTGCTAAGTTACTTTATCTACATCCTGTGTACCTACTTTCCTGACCAGTGATTTGCAAATAAAATGGGAATGTGTTTTTTTGTTTGTTTTTTTGCCTAGGAGTGTATATGAGTGATTCTATAATTGGAGATACATTTTGCATTTCAAAAAGTTAAGGGGAAAACGGTATTCTGTTCACAAACAGAAAATCTTATTGAAAACATATTACATTTTAATAATTCAGTGCTTGCCAAACACAAGCTAGGCCTACTTAAAAAACATGTCTTTATTGTTTGTTAACTCTGTTACAAACAAATTAGGCAATATGTAGTAATAACATTGGTAACAGATTTTGACGGCAACAAAATTTACCATTTGAAACGTTTTAGCCCAAAAACTCCATTTGTTAGCATAAATGCGAAGAGCACACGTCAATAATGAAATCATGATTAAAAGACGTTTAAGCAACTCACTGTGTGATCAGTGATAAATTCTGCTTTCCTTTTAAAATTGTGGTAACAATTTTGACGTTTTACAAAATAACTCCTGGTGGACGAACATTTTGTATTAAAATATTTTCTCAAAGAGAAATTTCAGTGCTTTAGATCTTATCTGTGAGGGGAAAGTAAGTAGTTGTGGGAGATAATTCCACCAATTTAAAAGCAAAGTAGTTGACACAAGATTTATGGGCACACTTTTTTTGTTTTGTTATTTTAAACCATTTAATGTTGTAGAATTAGGAAACATAATATGCAGGGCCTTTATAAATGAAATATTACCTCAAGAAAAATAAAACATATATTTTGATCACACATGATGGAAAAATATACTAATTCGGACAACAAGAAATCATGATTTTCAGCTAGGCCTATATAAGACTCTTTTACAGAAAACATAGTGTTATGGTCTGTAACATATTGTGATCCATGACAACGAGTAACAAATTATTACAATATGTAAAAATATAACCATTTGGGGAAAAAAAACAAATGTACCTGCAATTATAGAATCACCCATGTGTACAAACTGATAATTCCCTCAGACCTAATTCATATTCATGAGCTAAACCTGCACACCATAGTAGGATAGGACTTCCGGTTAGAGTTCCCAAACGCCCTCATGACGTCAGTATAGTAGCGCTTAACTTTTCAAACGGGACCCAAACACACACACACACACACACGGGACAGGGGACACTTAACACGGACACAAAAGCTGTGCTTTACTGTATCGGTTTGTCAATCGTTGTAATTCGCGAGGACATGTCTAAATAAAGAGGACTTCTTCAAACCGGACTGGGTTATTTAATGCCGAAGTGGATCATGTTTTTTCTTAAAATGGAATATGTTTATAGAAGGACTCGCATGAGGTGGCAGGACGTGTGATGGTCTTCAGCACTTACAGTTATTAGTTATATTAGTAGTGCTACTTATAGGCGCAACATGTGTTGCACTGATGCGAGTTATTTTGACAGCACGCGCAGCAGACAGACTGCGATATAGCTTTCTTAGATAATAGATCATCTTGCCATTTGCAGTAATACGTGATATTTGTCCACATGTTAAAAATGATCTCGGAGGAGAGAAGCAATCACATCTCTAAACAAGCTCTCGGCTTCCCTGTCGGGTTATTGATCCGCTCGCCCAAGAGACGCCTGGCGATGCTGGGCAGAAAGGCCAGCAACGGATCTCTACAGTGAGTTATTCATACTCTCCTGCATTCATAATATATGAAGAAAGAAGTGAACGCAGAAGTATTTGTGGGGGTTATGTCAAACTTAAACATGTATAATGTGACAAGAATTTCATTCACACAGAAAAAGGTACCTTTAGGGGTACAACAGCTTGTCGCTGTGGCAAATGACATCTTTGTACCATTTTTACTCCTAAAACTACCTTGTGGTGGTAGTAGCTACTACTATGACATTTGTGTGTGTGTGTGTGTGTGTGGTAAAAAAGGTACAAATGTGTCATTTTAAGAGTACTGCCCCAGTTACAAGCTGTTGTAGGCTTATACCCCTAAAGGTACAATTTTGACACCCCTTTTCTGTGTAAGCAAATAACAAACAAGTGCAATTTATTTACTTATTTATTAAATAAGCACACATTTTGGGGGCAAACATTCCACAAAAATACATTTGTTAGAATTAAATTATAAAACAGATATATTGTCTGAAATTCAGTGTAAGATTGTGCAAATTACTGTACATTTGATTCTTGCTTTTGCTGCCATATGCAATAACTACATCTTCAAAAAGTGTGAATGGAGAGATTAGGACGATAACTTTTTTTTTTTTTTCTCGTTCCTATAACTCCAATATTACTTATCATAGCCATATGTTGGTATAAGAAACATACACAATGTTTAGGCTTTCCTTAATAGCAATATTAAAATATTTACATATGTTGCCCTGGACCACAAAATCAGGCATAAAGGTAATTATTTTAATTGAGATGTATAGACCATCTGAAAGCTCAATAAATAAGATTCGCATTGATGTATGTTTGTTAGGATATGACAATGTTTGGCTGAGATACAACTATTTGAAAATCTGGAATCTGAGGGTGCAAACAAATCTAAATATTGAGAAAATCGCCTTTAAATTTATCCAAATGAAGTCCTTAGCAATGCATGTTACTACTAATAATAAATTTTTTATATATTTACGGTAGGAAATTTACAAAATATCTTCATGAAACATGATCTTTACTTAATATCCTAATGATTTTTGGAATAAAAGAAAAATGGATAATTTTGACCCATTCAATGTATTGTTGGCTATTACCACAAATATACCCGTGAGACGAATGACTGGTTTTGCGCTCCAGGGTCACAAATGAGAAAAACATAATCAATCTGATAGTAAGATATCAGAATGTCATATTGGCCCGTGTTACATTTACTAATACATTATTACAATCATAAGTCGTATCTGTTAACATTAGTTAATGCACTAACAATAAACAACTGTATATTTTAACTAACATCAACAAAGGTTAATAGATGCTATAATTATATGTTGCTCATAGTTAGTTCATGTTACAACAAATTAATTAAGTAATGTTAACAAATGAGACATTATTGCAAAGTGTTACCTATGATTTTAATACTTATTCATATTTAATATTCTTATTATTTCTTAATTGTATATTTTTTATGTAATATGAATCATTTTGTATCAATTCATTTGTCTGTCAGGAATAATAGAATTTTAATTGTACCTGCATTATAATTATTAAAAAAAAAATAGGTTTAATCCTTTTTACTAAAATATATGAATTAGCAGATGAGTGAAAAAAAAAAACATCTCATAGATACTTTAATGAAATAACATGTATTACAATGACCACATGATTCACTCACCCTCCAGCCATCCTAGGTGTATATGCTTACGTCTCTCTGATGAACACAATCAGAGTTATATTTAAAAATACACTGGCTCTTCCAAGCTTTATAATGGCAGTGAACAGGGCTCACGAGTTTGAAGCCATCTATCCATCATATAACTGCTCCATACGGCTCCGGGGTGTCAATAAAGGCTTTCTGAAGTGAATCGATGGGTTTGTGTAATATAAATATCCATATTTAAAACTTTATGAATTAAAATATCTAGCTTCTGCCCGACCGCCTTCTGTATTCAACTTACGCAGAAACTGTAATGCCTCTCGTGGTTCAAAACGCTTACGCTTAATGCATAGTCATCATCGTGCCATTTACGCTTTTTTGAGTTGAATACGGTAGGTGATCTGGCTTTCTTCTTTCAGACGAAATACAATCGGAGTTATAATAAAAATGTCCTGCCTCTTCCAAGCTTTATGATGTGAGTGAATGGTACCTTGAAGCCCAAAAAAGTGCATCCATCTATCATAAAAGTAATCCATATGACCCCAGGGTTTAACAAAGGCCTTATGAAGCTCTTTTGTAAGAAAAATATCAATTTTTATAACTTTATAAAATATAATCACTGGCTTTCCTACGCGAGTCTAGTTCTGGCGGATGAGTGACCTCTGACCTCAGGCAGTGGAGTCGAATGGAGCACTTTTATAATAGATGGATGCACTTTTTTGCTTCAAAATCTTGAGCTCTATTCACTGCCATTATAAAGCTTGGAAGACCCAGGACATTTTTTTAATGTAACTCTCTGTATTAGTCTGAAAGAAGAATGTCATATACACCTAGGATGACTTGAGGGTGAGTAAATTATGGGATCATTTTCATTTTTGGGTGAACTAGCCCTTTAAAATGTATTACATTTCTAACATTGTTAAACAATCACAGCTCTTTTTCTCAGGCAGTGAAACTGTTTTCTTATCAGAGGTTTGTATTTGACCTGCCGTCTGTTAAACTCAATCTGCCACTGTTGCATCTAAAGTAGACTGTGCAAATCTAAGTGATCTTACCCGTGTCTCTCGTAGGTCCAGCGCGTCTGACAGCACGGCTCAGTCTGTGGAGAGCACTGGAGTCCGGCAGCCAGCCAAGAGCAAGATACGCCGACACAACAACAAGCTGACCACCGTGTTTAATCGAAGCCCTATTCTGCGAAACGTCCGGCAGGGTCGGGAGAGCAGAACCCTAGAACTGCAGGCAGCGGACGACCCTGCAGAGCTGTCCAGCCAGAGAACTGTCCCAGGGATCCTTAAGATATTTGGCAGTGACATTTGTCAAGGGACCTACTATAAGAGCGTTCTGGCCACCAGTCACTCCAGTGCCAAAGAGCTGGTTAGAGAGGCTCTGGAGAGGTGAGGGATGCACTCCTGGCTTACTCAGATTTAAGGGTTACATTAGGGTGTGTGCATGATTGGATGTGAGGGGCGCATCACTACACTCTTAAAAATCAAGGGGGTTTTTGGAGAAAAGGGTTCCCCAAAGAACCTTTCAGTTCTTAAAATGACCATTTTTAATAAACTTCTTTTAATAACAAAGAACCTTTGTGGAATGGAAGAGATCCATGGAATGGTAAAGGTTCTTCATGGAATCATAAATTACAATAAAGAACCTTTATATTTAAGAGTGTATGCATCGATATAGTGGTGCGATATCTCACATTTGCGAGTTTACATCTCTTTTTTCCTCAGAATTGCGTAATATAAACTCTTATAAATTATTTTCTGACTTCTTTTCTCGGAATTGCAAGTGAACATCAATTAGCACATGGTTTGTATTAAAAAAACACCATGTAGACAACTTTAAAAACTTGATTTTCACCATAACTTGACCGAAAAACACGCAAAACCGAAAAAGAAAACCAAATTGCGGTGCATCACCACTTCAAACCCATTGCAAGAAATGCTCACAACCTCAAGTCACCAGTCGCTTCCATTGTTCCATGTTTCACTGTTAGTCCAGCCAGTGAGTTCAACTGAGCTGTTCTCTGGCCTCACAGGTACTGCTTGGAAAAGGAAGACTCCAGTGCATATGTGCTCTGCGATGCGATTGGTCGAACAGGGTTGGACCACGAATGGAAGACTGAGTGCTTTCGGGTTGTCGGTGACCATGAGAAGCCCCTCATGTTGCAGTCACTCTGGAAACCCAAGGAGGGATTCTCCAGGCGTTTCGAGATCCAGAAAAGAGCGAGTGTGGAGGCACAAAGTGCCAAGGATGCAGATACCATCACTGCCGGTAATATCAGTTTGAGTGAGCGTGAATGATACCTTCAGTAGTTTAAGGCACCTTCACACCAAGGACGATAACTAGGGCTGCACGTTTTGGGGGGAATATATAATCATGATGTTAAAGTGACGCAAATTTAAAGCGGATGCTGAAAACACCGGCGGATCACGAGCTGCATTATAAAAGAACACAGTGCCGCATTTTCACGTGGAAACACACAGTGTATAAATTTATTTAATTAAATCATGATTATATTGTCTGCTATAGCCCATTTGCTTCTTATTTATTATTATTTATTAAATCCAGGCAATTGGTTGATGAAACATTGATTAAAATTAAGATACAATTTATACAAAACGAAATTCACTTTAAAGAAAGGCTTTCTACAAAACACAACTTAATGAAGTGGTCAAAATCATGTCTGACCCACCTCATGTCTTCTGACATATTGCGCATCTTATGATGTGTCCGTTCTTACTCATGCTGTTCACTTTTCATAATCAACATATATTAAATAAAAAATAACATTATAATATTTTACATAAATATGAAACAAAATACGTTTTTTTAATGGCTACAACAAGTATAGTAGGCTACAGTACAGATAAATTTCACGTCGGAGTGGGATTTGAGCGATTGATTGGAGTGTGAGTCACACCGCTTAGCTTCGCTCATTACAGGCTCGTGATTCATCAGAACCCAAAACGGAATGTGGTCGCGCTACACCACTACTTGCTGGATAAAGTAGTTAGCTACTGGAAAAGCTACACTGTTTTAAAAGTAACTGAGCTTCTGACAAGCTACTGAAAAATGTAGTTAAGCTAGTAGCGTTGCTACTTGTAGCTAGCTACTGCCCAACACTGGAAAAAAATATCTATATTTCAGTTTTAATAGTTTTTATAACTTTGGAGAACCATTAGCGACTGGTGAGCAAAAAAGTTTATGTCAAGCCCTGATTATAACTATAAAGTTTTAGTAATTATTGTAATTCTGTGAGATTAGTGAGTCTACATCACAATAATGAAAACAAACAATATAGTTGAAATTACTTTTAGACCTGACTTTAACGGGCTAGACGACATAACTGCACCACGCTTACAATAAAATAAATGGTATTGTTTATTGGTGTGGACGTTATCATTATAGTTATCATCATTGGTGTGAACGTGCCTTTAGAGATGTTTTGACTAACTGACCTTTGATCTTTGTTCCAGTTGACACAATTTAGGAATGTTTTAACAGTCTGAGGTACCTCATAGCTTATCCCAACAAAAGCTTGTCAGCAAGAAGCTTAGTGAAATTGCTCTCTCAGAAGTATGTTTTATTGGCATAGTCCTATCAGCACTCACACTGCGCTTTCCCACCGCACTCCAGCCGCCAACGTCGAAATGGCCGCTTGTTTTTCTTTCTGAGCGTGTTTCCTGCACTCTTGAGGGTGTTTTTTGGCATGGGGCTGTGCTGTTCCAAAGGATTCTCTTGAGAATCGGTGACGGGGGAAGCTCAGCCCCGTCGCTGTGTGTTCTGGCAGAACAATGTAGATGACCGCCCATTTCCACAGCTGATAACGCCCAGAGTGCCGATGGGTGTGAAGGCCTGACCTCTGAGAACCTTTCACTTCAATGCTGTTTATGTTACGTCAATCCCTTCTTATAACTGAGCATCTGAAAGAAATGTGGCGGATTTACAGCTATATTTATAAGAATGTATGAAAGCATTAAGTATTAATAATAACAATTTTAGGCAGTTATGCTGCTTTAAAATGGTTGCTCTGACTAGTCTGACTAAGCCATAGTCAATACTATTATCTTCTTAAGCAAATGTGGTCCATCTGTTTTTATCATGGCCGTAAATTTGTTTAATTTTTTTCTCTGCAAATCATAGTGTGCTTGCTTATTTTTGATCCCCCTAGGCCTCAATGCCCAGGCCCGAAAGCTGCAGTTCGCCCGTTCGCGGGTCACCTCCCTGTTTGTGGATGGGACGAATGAGGAGGTGGATGCTCTGGGTATCTGGAGGAGCTTGAGCGAAATGGATGTCTCCACTATGGGAAAAAAAGCCAGTGAGACCCATAATGCACCTCAGCAGGAGGATCCAGAGGCAGAGGCTGATAAAGAGGCTCACCGCCTCAACGCAGAGAAAGAGGAGACGGAAAGCAGCGATGATAACAACACGCAGTACTCCATCCACCTGCCCTTTGATTTCCCATATTTCCTTCTGCTGCAAGGATACAACCACAGACAGGTAGGACAGTGGCTCTTTGGACCCTCGGTTTTTTGGATTAGGAAACTGTAGATAATGCCGGGTTCAAACTACACAATATTTTTGTCTGTTATGATAGTCACTGTGTCAGATCATGCGATTTTGACAAGAACTACACATTGCTTCTTGACCAATCATTTCTTGTCGTCTTTAATGACGTGTATGTTCATAGAGAAGGTGGAACTAGTGACTGACTTCTGGAAACAAGTGCCTAAACAAACAATGGTTGTACTAGCCTAATGCTATTCCAGCACTCACCGGGTTGCTGAAGCGCCTCCGCTGTTGTTCGCCAGCATTGATAGTCCCTCAAGGAAACATTATAAAGGCAGGAGGATTGTAGCCATAGCTCCACAAAGTGGTCCACCTAGCAGCACTAATACCATCATCTTTCTTTCGTTTTACCATGTGTGAAAGCTGTGTACTGAAGAGCTTCTGTGCTCCTATTGGTCAACATCACAGAAGTGAAGGAACCCATCGCGGAGGACCGGAAAATAAATTAAACATGCTAGTCTTTCTGACATCGTGAAGCATCACAGACATGGCCTTGGCTGTCTTCCACACTTACAGAAAAGGCTTAAGCTAAAAGTCCCAGACTAAAATGCATGTTTGAGTTGTTTTAACTGAAAGCAACTTAAAATATGTCAGTGCCATTGTTTTGTCTCAAGATGCACACCAATAATGCTTTCGTATAATGGTCAAAAATCACAATATTTGTCAAAACTATCATTCTAATGTTCTATGTGCTTTCCTGTAGCTCAAACAGTAGAGCATGGCGCTAGCAACGCCAAGGTCATGAGTCCGATTCCCAGGGAAAGCAAGAATTGGCAAAATGTAAAATGTGTACCTTGAATGCAATGTAAGTCGCTTTGGATAAAAGCGTCTGCCAAAAGCATAAATGTAAATGTGTATTCTGCTAGTTCATACCCAACTAAATTTTGCTGTTTTATTTTAAATTAATCAAAGGCAGCACAGTATCCCTGACAGTTTTAGTTCTCAAACCTTATGTAAGACATTGGCACATTCATCCTGTGTTGTTGACAGTGGCGTTAAGTCTTGACTTAAGCACAGTTTAATCTGGAGACACTCACTGTAGAGAGAGTGTGTGGTGTGTGGTAGTTTTCAAAAGGATTAGCCCAGGTCAGAGCGACAGGATTTGGACAGGCAGGTGGACATATGGGTGACAGGGGATCCTGGGCATCCTGGGACTGGGACAATTTTGCTTGAAAATTTTGCTTTGTGTGGTTGTGCCATATGATTCCACCAGGTACCACTAGAGTTCAAATCAATTTGATCAGTTAAGTTACAAACAAAATCAGTAGTTCATACAACTAAAAAAAGGAAATTCTCTCATGTCAACACCAGCTACACTAGTTTTTCTAGTGTAAAACCTAGCCAAGCATGTTTTCAGAGACAGGAAATGTGCTACCCGGCTATTCCTCACAGCCAGTGTTGCTGAGTACGCATTGTTCAGGGTGTGTGAGTTTTTGCATGTACACACTAAACTAGAAAACTGCAACCGTAGAATGTGACCACATTTTTAGCCTTTTCAATGCGACATATTCACAATTGAAACAGAATGTTTCCAGATAATCCATCCTCAGTTGATTGGGTTGTGAAAAGTGGGCATTACATACCATAATGGAGCCAGATATCATTCAGAAAAAAGTAGCAGAGGCAGCGAAGGTTATTATAATTTGATAAAAGAAACAAACATTCCATTCGCTTGCTCAAAACACATGCATCTGAGAGAGGAATAAACAGGTTTGCGGTTATAGCAGTAATTATATGAGTATTGTCTTGTTCAAATGCTGAACTGTAATCAGGAGTTAAAATTCCAGGACACGTGCAGCACTGCATTTACCGTAGGTAATAATCATCAGCATTGTTTACTAAGTCTGCGGTGAGCCATGGCAGTAACACAACTCGCTCTGCCACGCAGTAGTTTCTCTTTCTTGTTTTTGTTCTTTGTCCCTCGAGTCTCTACATTTTTAGCTGGAAATGTTAATGTTTCGCTTGCACAATGTCTTTTCTCCTATTATAGAGAGCAACAGTCGGGTTCCGGAAGTAAAAACTCTATTCATTTTCTCCATAGGGAAATTGATTTTTAATGATAACTTATAACCGTTACAGACAGCCCTACTGTGAGCTATGAGGTTGTTAATTAATGGTATTTGCTTAATTTGAAGACACCAGCCCGTATTAATTCAACTTATTTTTAATATAATCATGTTCAGCAGCAGAATTGGTAGTGAAAAACTACAGTCACACTTTAGTTTAGGGTCCAGTTCTCACTTTGAACTATGACTTTGGCTCAATACACTCTTTATTACTGCTTATTAATAGTTAGTAAGGTAGTTTTTGTAGTGTTTAGGTATTGTATGTAGGGATGTAGAATAAGGTCCTGCAGAATAAGGCATTGATATGTGCTTTATTAGTACTAATAAACAGACAATATCCTAGTAATATGCATGCTAAGTAATAAGCAACTAGTTCATAGTGAGAATTGGACCCTAAACTAGTGTGTTACCAAAATGACATTACCCATGATGCTGTGAAGAAAGTTGAGTCACCACAAGCAAAATGCACCAAAAAGAGCTCTTTAGCTCTGCCCACTCCCACGAAACACTGCAAATGACTTTGTGGGATTGTAGTTCTTTCCCTCACTAAAGCTGTTAAGTACACAGTTTTGTACTTTTTGAATTTTTGTCTGATTTTCAATTATGTTTTGATCCAAAGCAAAGTATGTAATGTGACTTGATTCATGGATCATGGTGCTTTAGCAAAGACTTTTAAAATCCCTATGGGAAAAATGAATGGAAATTAATCGGAACCAACACCGCTAAAAAAGAGAGCGGACACTAGCGCAATCTATAATCAGCAGAGCACTGTACATTGGAAACTCGCAACTTAAAGAGATGTATTGACTAAAATAAAATAGACATTATATATTCAGTCACATATGGGGTTGTTTTTCCCCAACCATTACATGATACGTATTTCTGAATTCAGGGAAATGTTGATCATTTGATATCATTGACACATGCAAAAACTCACTGTACCTTGGCCTTAAAAGTGAGCTTAGATTTCATTTTGGTACACTTTAGCTATGATGGGGTCCTCAGTCCATTTCCACAAGAAACTGGTGTTGAGTAGAACGTTGTGAGTGACAGATGTTCTAATTCTGCGCTCACAGATTCCGTGTGGCTCTGCTCATCACAAGTTGCTCATGTCAAGCAAGAGTTTTATAAAGGGGTGAATGAGAGTGAGTCTAGGGACTAAAGCAAGCACTTGGGAGATTATCTCTGGTTAAGGGACTTAGAACAGCTCTATGTCAATCACTTCTCATAGTGCTGAGAGACGCTTCTTTCAGATCAGAAGAATCATGTGGTTTAGCAGCACAAAGTGGATCAATCGATTAACGGTGCAGTCTGCTTTGACACCACTATAAGCAGATGAATAATTTAGACAAGACCGTCCTCATACTTCCTTCCTTCTGTTACCATTAGTTGTCAGTTCACTTGAATTACATAACACATTGATTCTTGAGACATTGAACAATGCATCTCCCACACCTTTAACTGCCATTCGTTTTGAATATAACAGAGACAATGAAAGATGCAGGATGTTTCACCAAAACAAAGGCAAATTTTTTCACCAAAAATCTCTATAAAATGTTTTCCACCATACTGTTTTGTCCCATTAATGAACTCACTGCTTGTTAGTTTTGTTTCAGATTCTATTTTCATTTAATGAAATCTCCTGTTTCTTCTCCTAATCTCCTTTCAGGACTTTCTGATCTATCTGATGAGTGGGAACAGTTGTTTATTTGGCTGCTCCAGTGAATCCTCCACTGGTAAGAATGAGGAGACCCTGAAGGTGGACGTCTTACTCTTTGCCCCTGACATCCTACCTCAGCACTGCTGTGTACAGCGCCTAGACGCCACCAAAGACCAAACCAAGGGTGGTAGTAAGATGCAAACGGTGCTCAGACCCCTCCACAACGCATATGTAACACACAATGGTGTCCCCCTTGATGACGAGGTTGAGTTGTGTCCAGGCGACCTGGTGGGGCTCGGTCAGCACTATCTCTTTATGTTTAAGGACCCTACGGCCTCAGGAGCCTTCCAGACCCCATCCTGGATGGCCACCCTGTGTCCCCCTGCCACAACATCACCCTGTAAACTGTGTGGGACATCCGTCAGGAGTAGGAGGACTCAAAAAATGGCAGCCCGCTGGAGGGATTTAGATGGTAGGGTGGTGTCACTGTCCTATCAGGTGCAGCATGAAGATCAAGTCTTGGAGAAGATTCTAAATATGGTGGATTCAGGAGGGGAAGAACCCAAACTCACTCCAGCCTTTCTACTATGTCTGTGCATTCAACACTCCGCCACCAACTTTGAGTTGGTTCAACTTCGGAAATTGCTGCTCTCCATTGCCAATCAAATCCAGCTCATCATGTGGGTGAGTGAGAGTCTACAGAGTACCAACAAATACTAATAACAAGAAAAGCACACTGCTGTTATAATGGTGTACCAAAGTGATTGTATTTTTTGACATATACCATGTTATTCTTTGAAATACCTTTGAGTACCACTTGAGGTACTGCATAGGGCGTTTCACTGCACTTAACCCCGGAAAGAGGATAATTTCACACTTGTAATTTATAAGCAGAGTTACTGTAACCCCACATTGTGGAGCCAAACGTGTTCGGTGTAAAATGATGTGATGTTAGATTGTTACGGCATTATGCTTAGCCACAGGCAACAAATTGCATGCTTCATATTCACATGCTTTGGACAGTGACAGAAACAAAGCTTTGTATAAACAGTAGTTTCAGCGTTTGAGGAGAAAAATGTCAAATGGTAACAGAAAACGAGAAAATTGAAGTGAAGAAAAAGCTATTTAATTCTTACCTTCATATTCAGAAAAGTCCATTCAGGAAAAACTTGTGTGTACAATATATTTTATGAGAATGTGCAACACTAGAGCCTTTATGTAAACAAGTCACCTGCTGCATTCATCCAATCAATGACACTGACACCACAAATAGGAATGTTAACCCAGGGTTTAGGAATGTACAGTACGAAACATCAGCACATGGGTTTGGGCTACAAATTCCAGGATTAATTGTTAACTCCGGGTCAATTTTGAGCAGTGTGAAATGTGAAGCAAGATTACTCAGGACTCCGTTTACACAAGGTGTAGAATGACCCAGGGTTAACTATTTCAAGAGTGAAAAGGCCTTCTGTTTTTGTATATAACTCACTATGTGGGTATAGTGGAATAGACTATGAAACAGCCAGTGAATGAAGTACCTTTGGAGTAACTATATACTATGGTACATTGATGTCATGTAAGTCCATGATGTCCATATGATGCATATTTACATAAACAGAACATGTTCTTGTGTCCAATTGTTAGACACCCCTTTTGGATAGCTGAAGTAGGTTAATGCTGTGGCACACTTAACAGAGCTGTTCTTCTAAGATTTTTCTTTTCTTCCCTCCTCCATAGGAAAGAACAAAAAAACTCGCAGCTCTGCAGCCAGACATGTGAGAGAGCTTATTTCTTCTTGAAACCATTCTTCTTTCACACGCCTCTGAAATAAGAGCAGGGAACTTAAAGAACGACATGTAACTAGCTTATTATCACCCATGGTGCTGTATATGTTCAATTCTCTTTTGTTTTCTTTGTGGTGCCCAAACCCCGACCCGAGACGGGGCCACTTGAGCATGTCATTAACTGTTGAATTGTCTAGTAACAAATCTGTCTACAGACAGACAGCAGTGTTTAAGCATTTCAGCCTCTGATTGTCTTGTGTTTAAATTGTGAATTTGGCTAGCAGAGAGCTGGTATTTTCTATCAGCTGCTATTTTCCTCTCAGTCTACATCCTGATTTTCAATCATTTCCCTCCGTATTGTGGTGAATTGAACCGATTACTGGTTAAAACAAGGGTATTAAAGGGGGGAAATTAACCTCAATGCCTTAATGATTTGAACTTTGATTTGGCTTGCTGCTATTCAGAGTATTAAAATTGAGGAAATATAGAAAGGCTTTACAAGAATTAGATGTAGAGAGTTGTGAATCCAGTGACAATGGATGGTTGGTTGGTTGGTTGGTTAGAAAGACAAATTTATAAATGCTGGGCAATTGGTTGGGCAGACCAATTAATAGGTGATGGATGAATAGAGATGGTTAGTTAGTTGGTTGTATGGACAGAGATTTTGATGGATAGACAGATGGTTGGTTAGACATAAAAATAGATGGATAGATGGATGGTTAGTTGGTTGGTTAGAAAGACAAATTTATAAATGCTGGGTGATTGGTTGGACAAACCAATAGGTGTTGGATGAATATAGATAGTTGGTTAGTTGGTTGTATGGACAGAAATGTTGATGGATAGACAGATAGTTGATTAGACAGAAAGACAGATGGATAGATTGTTGGTTGGTTGGAAAGACAATTTGATAAAGATAGACAAAATGGACAGAAAGATGGTTAGTTGGTTGGTTGGTTGGTTGGTTGGTTGGTTGGTTGGTTGGTTGGTTGGTTAGTTGGATGTACAGATATTTTGGTGGATAGACTGCTGGTTGGTTAGTCAGACAGACGAAATGATGGTTGTTTAGATGATTAGTTGGTTGATTAGACAGATGAATTGTTGGTTTCTTGTTTGGTCAGACAGGTATATAGGCGGATAGGTGGTTGTTTGTTTGGTTAATTTGTTGGTTGGCCCCATAATTAATGGATTATTGGTTTATTGGATAGGCAGACAGACAGATATATAAACTTGTGTGAGTCTATGTTTTAATAACACATGAATATTGTGCCCTTTGTGCAACAGAAGCACCAGTGATATATCAGCAGATCTGCACCTCTTGGACACGAAGGATCTGATCCTAGGCCTTCAGCCACTGGTGCTGTGGATGTCCAACTCCATTGAGCTGCTGCACTTCATCCAGCATGAGGTCCCTCTGCTCTTAACATGGAGACAGCAGGACAGACAGGAACAGGACAAAGGTACCAGCGTTTCCTCTGTGTTATGTGGTAGATCACTTGCCTCTTTGCTTTTGTTATTGTTTTATCTTTTGATCTACCTGCCATTGGTAGATTAATACTTGGAGTTGAATGTCTCTTGAGAATGTGCAGTAACATGATGTCTCCATCTGCTTAGAATCATTGGATTGTCAGATCCAGTTTACACGTGCTGCCAGCGAGGAGGCCATGACTGTCCTAGAGGAAGTCATCATGTTCACCTTCCAGCAGTGTGTCTACTATCTCACCAAAGTAAGTATCAATTAAAGACCAGTAGGTCTAATTGATTTAAATATTGTGGTTAAGTACCATATTTATTATATTCATTGTTCATATGTTTATTTTGCATTAAATATGTTCCTCATAGCCCTGAAAGGATGTCAAATATGTGAAACAGGACATAACCGTGTAAACAGCATTTTGTGCTTCCAGTCTGTAAGCCAAAGTAAAGTCATAACAAGGCAGTGGAGACATAGGGATTGGCTATTGGTGAGCGAGATAACTTGTCCTCTCTTTTCCAAAGAATCAAAAACAAACACATTAACAGTGTATTTTCTCAAGGCCCAAGTTAATGGCAAATCCCTGCCCCTCTCAGATGAGTGGGGAATGTTTTGGAACATTTGTTTTCTTGCTGGATTTTTCTGTAGCTGTACGTGATGAATGTCTTAAAGGAATAGTTCAATCAGACTGAAATTGTTATTTTCTGTCCATTGTTATTTTCTCAATGGAACATAATTGTTGACTTTTCTATGAACTATTCCTTTAATGTTTGATGCACCGCCTTCAAGGAAACCAGTGCTGTTATGGTTTACTAAAACTAAAACTTAAAAATCCTTAATTGAAAATGAAAGGAAACATTGTGAAACTTTGTGAAACATTATATTACATCAATGTTACATTGGTTCCTATGGTGCAGAAAATCCAGTCAATGATGTCACCTCTAGTTGGAGACAAGACATTCCAAATATGTGACGTGTTTGTTGCAGATTAACTTTGTGGATAAATAGTAAATGGAGAAGTTACGCACTTCATGGTCCGAACACTCCTGTCCTATACTAGAAAACATCTGGCATATGAGGGGTTAAGAGGACTGTCAGTGGAGAAGACAGGAAGGACAGGGTTACCCATCCTCTGCCTGATGGGGAAGCAGCTGTGGACCTCCACATTTGGGCTCGGAGAGTTCATCTGTTTCCTGACCAGGAAATATTCTGTTCTCATCACCAGAAAGGGAGAGGAGTGTCCAGTTAAATCAATCATAATGCCTACAAGGAAGTAAACAGTTACCAAATCATTAGCATGTAAATGTTGTTTAACAAGCCATAAACTTTGTGATGTCACTTACCTGTGATGTCAGACTGTGTGAGGTGATTGGTTGCTGTCAGGAAATTGCATTTCTTTGTTAAAAGAGCGTACGGAACATTAAACAGGTTATAATAATCAAAATAACCTGCTTGTTAACAAATTTTGATATTTCAGTCGTATATCAGTTATCAGTTGTTGTGAATGGTGGGATCCATGCGTCTCTCAGTCATGCTCATAAATGCTGTGATGTCATGGCTGTGATCAAAATGCAACAACGTGTCAGTCAGTGATGAGTCATGGGGGCGGGACCTTTGACTCTGGTTAGTTTCTCAATGACCTCATATGCCTGAAGGGCATTGAGTGTGAAGCACTTATTTAGGCTTCATTAACCTCTGCTGTGCCCTGACAAACTGGCAGTGTGTTTGTGTGTTTTAAAATCGGGATTGAAACGGAAATTGCAATAGTCTTTTCTTCCCTATTGTGACAAATATCTGAGGGAAACGGCTTCTCAAGCAAGAACCAATGTAGGGCGGGACTTGATTTTGTCCATAGGGAATTGATTGGATGGTTGTGGTTTGCTATTGGTCGATCTTGTGTTAAGGTGCAGTCACATTTACCATTGCTCAATGAATTCGTTGTTTCAATAGGAATCCACATGATGGAGAATTTCGTGTGTGAAGGCCAAATATTTCCCCATGTGGATCTCGGATTTGCCACATTGACCAACAGAAAGCTGCTTGGTTTGAAAGTGACTTCTGCGTGAGCTGTGCTTTAGATTAGATTAGATTAGATTCAACTTTATTGTCATTACACAAGTACAAGTACAAGGCAACGAAATGCAGTTTAGGTCTAACCAGAAGTGCAATAGCAGCAAGTGCAGAATATACAAAGGTTGCACAAGTGCAGGACATGGATATGTACTGAATATATATAAATATGTATAAATAGAGAGATGGTTATTACTATAGACAGAACTGAATTTACGGGTGATTATGTACAGTGAATAAATATACAGATGGCTACTACTATAAACAGAATTTTACAGATAGAGGTATACAATAATATGTTAGGCTAAGATGGGAATATAGCAGTGGATTAAGGTAGTGCAATAAATTATGGACAGAGCTATCCGAAAAAAAGTGTAAAAGTGCAGTGGAAAGTGGTTGCATATTACAGTTAGAAGTACGGTGCAAAATGCAAATGTAAACAGTTGGTACTATAAATACAGTCGGCAATGCAAATGAGCATAATCCAGTTAAGGTATGGTAGTGCAAAATGCATAAGTAAACAGTTGTTACTGTAATAAACAGTCGGTAGTGCAAATAACAAACTGAAGGCAGATGTGAGGTAGGAGAGTTAGCAGTTTATGAGGGAAGTGGATCAACGGGGGTTTGAGTTCAGTAAAGAGACAGCTCTGGGGAAAAAACTGTTCTTTAGTCTACTGGTCCTGGTCCGGAGGATCCTGAAACGCCTGCCGGAGGGCAGGAGAGAAAACAGTCTGTGGGCTGGGTGAGAGGAGTCCTTGAGGATGCTGTGAGCTCGATGCAGACAGTGTTTCCTCTGGATGTGCTCGATGGCAGGCAGTGGAGTCCCTGTGATGCGCTGGGCAGTTTTCACCACCCGCTGCAGTGCCTTGCGCTCCGCAACAGAGCAGCTCCCATACCATACTGCGACACAGTTGGTCAGGATGCTTTCTATTGCACAGCGATAGAAGTTCACCAGGATAGCCGAGGAGAGCTGATTCTTCCTCAGTGTCCTCAGGAAGAAGAGGCGCTGGTGAGCCTTCTTGACCAGGCTGGAGGTGTTGGTTGTCCACGACATGTCCGCCGAGATGTGGATCCCCAGGAACTTGAAACTGGAGACACGCTCAACAGCCATTCCATTGATGTGGATGGTGTCGTGTGTGCCTCTTGACTCCTTCCTGAAGTCCACGATGAGCTCCTTCGTTTTGGTGGTGTTGAGGAGCAGGTTATTTTCGGTGCAACATGTGGCCAGGTGCTGGATCTCCTCCCTGTAGGCAGTCTCATCGTTGTTGCTAATGAGCCCAATCACCGTAGTGTCGTCTGCAAACTTGACAATGGAATTAGATCCATACACAGGCTTGCAGTCGGAGGTGAAGAGTAGAGAAACGGGCTTAGCACACAGCCCTGTGGTACACCAGTGTTGAGTGTGATGGACGTGGAGCAGGTGAATCCTGATCGAACATTCTGTGGTCTGTCAGTTAGAAAGTCCAAAATCCAGTTACACATTGAGGTGTTGATGCCCAGGTCTCCAAGTTTGGCTATTAACTTGGTTGGGATGACAGTGTTGAATGCTGAGCTGAAGTCAACAAACAGCATGCGTGCATAAGTGTTCTTATTGTCCAGGTGAGTGCAGTGCCATGGAAACGGCATCCTCTGTGCTCCTATTGCTGCGGTAGGCAAACTGGTGTGAGTCCAATGCGGATGGTAGAGAGTCTTTTAGGTGTTCCAGGACCAGCCGCTCAAAGCACTTCATAACAATGGGTGTGAGTGCTACAGGGCGGTAGTCATTAGGGCACCTCGGGCTAGAGTGTTTTGGCACTGGCACAATAGAAGTGCATTTAAAGCATGTTGGTACAGCTGCTTGGGCAAGAGACAGGTTGAAAATGTCTGTAAAAACCCCAGCGAGCTGCTCCGCACATGCCCTCAGCACACGTCCAGGGATGTTGTCTGGTCCAGCAGCCTTGTGCGCGCTGATCCGGCTCAGTGCCTTGCAGACATCTGTGGAGGAGAGTGTGATTGGTGGGTGGTCAGCTGAGGGTTTGAGCTTGGTGGCAGTTTCTCTGTTGTCTCTTTCAAAGCGAGCATAAAAGTAATTTAGCTCGTTCAGGAAATTGACATCAGTGGCTGCGGGGGTGGAGTGGGTGGGTTTGTAATCACTGATGGCCTGAATGCCCTGCCACATGCGTCTAGGGTCAGAGTTGGAAAAGTGTCCCTCTATCTTTAGATTGTAGCAGTGCTTAGCCTTTTTGATGCCCCTCTTCAGGTTTGCTCTGGATGTGCTGTAGGCTTGTGCATCACCTGATCTGAAGGCAGTATTGCGTGACTTCAACAGGAGTCGCACTTCCTTGTTCATCCATGGCTTCTGATTTGGGCATGTGGTGATCTGTTTCTGGGTTGTAACACTGTCAATGGTGGTATTGATATGATCCAATACAGAGGAGGTGTAGGAGTCAATGTCCGTGTGAGCGCCACTGGTGGCCTGAGAAGCAAACATACTCCAGTCTGTGTTTAGAAACCTTTCCTGGAGTGTGGAATCTGCCCCTGCAGGCCATACCTTGATGGTCTTCACTGATGGCTTCACACGGTTGATGAGGGGTGCATATTTGGGGGTGAGAAACAAAGAAAGGTGATCTGACTGTCCCAGGTTCGGGAGGGGTGTTGCAATGTAAGCTCCAGCCATGTTTGTGTAAACATGGTCTAAGGTTTTGTTTCCTCTGGTGTGGCAGGAAACATGCTGGTGAAACTTGGGTAGCACTGACTTTAAGTTTGAGTGATTAAAGTCACCTGCAACAATAAAAGCAGCTTCCGGGTGATCAGTCTGTTGTTTACTGATGGCTGCGTGAAGTTCTTTCATAGCAAGCTTGGCATCAGCATCCGGGGAATATAGGCTGCAGTTATAATGGTGGAAGTGAACTCCCGTGGTAGATAAAACGGTCTACATTTAACCATGAGAAACTCAAGGTTAGCTGAACAATGACTCCCAACAATAGCAGAGTTTGTGCACCAAGCTTTGTTAATGTAAATGCACAATCTACCACCTCTGGTCTTACCGGAGACATCTAATGTTCTATCCGCCCGGAGTGTGTGGCGTCCCGCTAGCTCAATAGCGGTGTCCGGTATTCCGCTGTTTAACCAGGTTTCTGTGAAGATTAGGACGTTACAGTTCAAAAGTTTCTTGCTGTGTGTGATGCTGAGTCGAATCTCATCCATTTTGTTCACTAGCGACCGTACATTGGCAAGGAAAATGCTGGGTAAAGAGAGCCGATGTAGTGTTAGCTTTAGCTTAGCTCTTAGTCCTCCGCGCTTCCCCCGCCTTTGTTTACGATCTCGACGCCGCCTGCAAGCACTTCCGCCCGGCCGGGTAGAGTGCATAGCCTCAGGTGTCCTAGCGATCTCAGGAAGGAGTTGAAGATTGTCCATAAAACTGTCGGAAATTCGCAAACCAATATCCAGAATCTCACTACGGGTGCACGATGTAAAGGCACAACTGTTCTGCACGAACAGACCCGAGATGAGCAAGAAAAATACCGCAAAATTGCAGAATCTGGAGAGACCCAGAGCCTTGCGATGTACTCGCGCTGCCATCTTGGGATCTGCTTTCATACATAACTACACAATTGACAATAGACTATAGATCTCCGGAGGTTGACTTCACACAATCTAAACGCGCCATTTTGGCAGGCAATCAGGGAAGCGCTAGAGTTGCATTGGTGTCTATAGTGGTCGAACAATAATTTAAAACCAGGCTGTTTAAACCTTACTATTGTGGGTGCCAGGATGCCAGAACAGGCGGGGAAAGCAAAGAGGAAATTATTTTATTGTTGTTAAAAGTTGCTGAAATGCTGTGATTTTCAGTTTATTCTTCATTCTAACTACTTTTGCCTCACGTAACTAATGATAAAAATAAGTTCCCATTAAATATGATACTTAATCATGAATAACATAAGTGATTATATATATACACGGTAGGCTATTTGAAACTTAATTAAAGGGATAGTTCACCCAAAAATGAAAAATTTACTCACCCTCAACTTGTTCCAAACCTGTATGAGTTTTTAAGTAAGAAGAAGATTTTGAAGAATGTTTGTAACCAAGCAGATAGAGCAACCATTGACTACCATAGTATTTTTTTCCCTACTATGGTTGTCAATGGTTGCTCTATCTGCTTTTTAACAAACATTCTTCACTCTATCTTCTTTTGTGTTCAGCAGAACAAAGAAACTCATACAGGTTTGGAACAACTTGAGGGTGAGTAAATGATGACAGAATTTTCATTTTTGGGTGAACTATCCCTTTAAGGATCAATAAATTACATATAACTTTTGATTATACGTTTATTTGACATGCACAACACGGACCGATATGGGACAGATGCACACTGTTTAGGACTGTTTAGCATTCATTCATTTCATATTTGCTCCTGGCTGTCCCTGCCTGCCAATATGGCGTTGTAAACAGAATGGGTCACGTGACGTCCGGAGCTCTATGGTCTACTTTTGCTTGCAAAATTTTGCCTATGTGATCGCCTCTTTAGATTGAAATCGCAATGGATGATCATTGTGATGATAGTGATGATGAGTTGTGCTTCATTGCTACACTATTGGCAATGGTTCACAGATTCACGTTTTTGAAGAATACATGGAGATGATTACGGTATCGTTTTCAAAAACTTGCACTTTGAAACCTGTTTTCAAAGTTTGCATTCTCAGGCCACCAAAACAAATGCTGTTGTTGTGTAAATGTGTTGTGTAAGCAGCCCCTAAGTTAATAACTAATGATTTTTACAATGGAAATGAATCAATCAAAAACTTACTTAAGCTGGACAATGACTTTCTTCTAGAGCTGCTGTACAGCCAAAACAGTCTTTGTTGCATTAATTTCCTGTTATCACTGTGAAGCTGCTTCGAAACAATCTGTACTGTCAAAAAAGCTATATAAATGAAGGTGACTTGACTTGAGTCGAATGGATTTTTTTTGCTGTGAAATTTCGCGGACATATCGGTAATGTGACCACACCTTTAGACTGAAATCTGACGTTTCTTTCAGGAATCAGTGGGCATGATGGTGAGCTGTGTTTCATACATTGCTACAATACTGACAATGGAAAATGGGCCATTTTTGTTTGTGAAATTTTGCTAATGTGACCACACCTTTAGATTTTAATCTGACGTTCTTGGTTATAGTGATGGTGAGCTGTGCTTCATAAATAGCTTCACTGTTGACAATAGACAATCAACGATTTTTGCCAAAATGTTGGTAATGTGACGGCATCTTTACATTGAGATCTGACGTTTCCTTCGCAATCAATTGTCATTGTGATGGTGAGCTGTGCTTCATACACTGCTACACTGTAACAATAGACAATGTATAATTTTGGTAATGTGACGGCATCTTTAGATTGAAATCTGATGTTTCCTTCACAAATCAATAGTTATAGTGATAGTGAGCTGTGCTTTATACTACACTGTTTACAATAGACAATGGGCCATTTTTGTTTCCAAAATGTTGGTAGTATATCTTTAAAGTAAGTTTTGACGTTTCATCTGTAATGTACTATATATATATATATATATCGCTACAGTGTTGTCAATAGACAATGCATTCTTTTGCCCATTAAATTTTGGTAATGTGACCGCATCTTTACATTGAGATCTTCCGTTTAATTCGCAATAGATGATCATAGTGATGGTGAGCTGTGCGTCATTACATTGCCACGTTGTTGACAATAGACAATATATTCTTTTGCCCATGAAATTTTGCCCAAATTTTGGTACTAACCGCTTCTTTACATTGAGATCTGAATTTTCATTTGCGTCCGATGTTGCATTCTGTGCATCAAACATTGCTACACTATTAACAATAGATAATTGATGCTTTTTGCTCATTCAATTTTCCTTAAATTTCGCTAATGTGATCATGCCTTTAGTTTGAAACCTGATGTTTCATTAGACATAATTTGTCAAAACCTTTCTCTTTTCTTATTTCCATGTGCTTAAAGAAACTTCAATATTTTCCTTTATGTCAGGGTTATAGTTCAGTATGCTGTGTTTTTGTCAACTCTTTGATAAAATGTCTCCCCACTAGGCTTTTAACCTTGCCGAGTTCCTGTCTGGCACAGTTATCTGCATGGCCCTTATTTGTTTACAAAATCCTTTTATCTGTTCCTGAGGTTTAGTCAGTGGGAAAAGTGAGTGTGGATGTGAGATGCATCTGCTGGTTTAGTCTTATCTGAATGATTCTCAAGTCTCTCACTGGTGCTGTAACAATGGCCAGTCAGGGCAGAGACATTCTCCAGAGTCCAGTCACTGCCACATATCTCCCCGTCGAGGGGAAGCCGGCCTGTGCCGCACTTCCTGTTGGCTCAGACGCGACGTTCAGGAACTGCACACAGCACTGCTCCTGGCTATGTCCCCTCTCTGAAAGCACAAATAATGTTACCTGTCTTATACTTGCACATTCAGGATTTACATTTATTCAGGCTGTGTATGTATTCCACTGTACATTCAGGATTTATAAATAATTACTGAGCTTTCAACTTTATATTCAGAAATTCAGTATACATGTAGGCATCTCTTCTGTTTACCAAGGCTGCAAATATTATTACAATGTATTATTAAAATAACTTTTTTTTTTGTATATTTTAAAATGTAAATAATTACTGTGATAGTAAAGCTGAATTTTCAGAATCATTACTCCAGTCTTTAGTATCACATGATCCTTCAGAAATAATTTTTTTTAACATTTATTATTATTTATCAAATTATTAAATGATATCATTTTAAATATCTATATTAAAATGTACAACTCTATATTTAGATTTTGTTCATGTTTTTTGTGCCCCTCATAATATATATGTTTTATAAATGACACTGCTGTAATCAAAATGCAGTATTTAAGGATATACACCGATCAGGCATAACATTATGACCACCTTCCTAATATTGTGTTGGTCCCCCTTTTGCTGCCAAAACAGCCCTGACCCATCGAGGCATGGACTCCACTAGACCCCTGAAGGTGTGCTGTGGTATCTGGCACCAAGATGTTAGCAGCAGATCCTTTAAGTCCTGTAAGTTGCGAGGTGGGGCCTCCATGGATCGGACTTGTTTGTTCAGCACATCCCACAGATGCTGGTACGTGTCAAAGTAACATCCACATGAATGGCAGGACCCAAGGTTTCCCAGCAGAACATTGCCCAAAGCTTCACATTGCATCCGCTGGCTTGCCTTCTACCCATAGTGCATCCTGGTGTCATGTGTTCACCAGGTAAGCGACACACACGCACCTGGCCATCCACGTGATGTAAAAGAAAACGTGATTCATCAGACCAGGCCAACTTCTTCCATTGCTCCGTGGTCCAGTTCTGATGCTCACGTGCTTTGGTGCTTTCGATGGTGGACACGGGTCAGCATGGCACCTTGACTGGTCTGCGGCTATGCAGCCCCATACGCAACAAACTGCCATGCACTGTGTATTCTGACACCTTTCTATCAGAACCAGCATTAACTTCTTGCAATTTGAGCTACAGTAGCTCGTCTGTTTGATCGGACCACACGGGCCAGCCTTCGCTCCCCACGTGCATCAATGAGCCTTGGCCGCCCATGACCCTGTCGCCGGTTCACCACTGTTCCTTCCTTGGAGCACTTTTGATAGATACTGACCACTGCAGACCCGGAACACAGTTTTGTCAAACTTGCTCAAAACCGTATGCTTACTAATTTTTCCTGCTTCTAACACATCAACTTTGAGGACAAAATGTTCACTTGCTGCTTAATATATCCCACCCACTAACAGGTGCCGTGATGAAGAGATAATCTGTGTTATCGACTTCACCTGTCATAATCTTATGCCTGATCGGTGTATATCCTCTTAATAAAGTTGTTTTTGATAAAGCTTCTTTTTTGCAAGTATTTAAACTAGCATCATTCACATTATAAGATTCTCTACAGTATACATAATTTAATGGATTGGTAAGAACAGTAATCAAACATTATTTTCCCTGTCCCCTCTGTTAGAGTATGTATGCTGTGCTACCCGAGCTGCTGGACAGTAACCCTTTCTCTGAGAGCGGACAGCTGCAAATGCCTGCAGGAGTCAGCCAAATCCTGGACGTCCTGAAGGAGGCACTGCACCTGCTCAACACTTTCCTGGTGCACAGCGAGATCACATCTCAACTGCTGACCTATCTGTTCTTCTTCACCAACGCCTCGCTCTTCAACGCGCTCATGGAGAGAGGTGAGCACATGCATGCACTCACCAAACCCTCAATGGGGAGTCGCACTGAAAAAGAATCAAAGAGTAAATTTACTGTGCATGAATTCTTAGATTTTTTTAAATGCAAGTCATCACTGAGGTTTCGATGCAAGTCATATAGATTCACACATCAAAATAAGAACACAGAAGATGAGAGAGTGCGTTGTAAACTACTCTGTTGAACCGGCTGTTTTCACCCCAGTGGTCTTGCTACTCCGTTGGGATGGGTTTCTCACAAGGGTGTGAATTTTACTAAGTGAATATTTGCATCCAGGTGTAAATATCATTGGCCACACAGCACAGCTGTTTGCTTTGCTTTACTGGACCAAGACAAAACTATGACAGAATGTAAACTGGTTGAGTTAAAATTCAACTTGTGACTTTTAATGATTATTGAAAAATAGCAAAAAGTAGCTTAATATGATAGTAGCTATAAAAGTAGCTATAACGTTACCACTTGCACTAATTGGGACTTCAGAATAAATATTGTGGTGGTTGTGTTTTAAGGGTCTGGAGGAGGTTTCTACCAGTGGTCTAGAGGAGTGCAGATCCGGGCCAACCTGGATTTACTGATGGACTGGACTCAAAGCATCGGGCTGGGAGATTTGGCTGCCGACTTCTTCCAGAAACTCTCTTCGGCTGTCAACCTGCTCGCAACTCCCAAAGAGACCCTGCTGCAGGTCAGAAACTATTTGATGGCTTCACAAATGCTAGCACAGATGCAAAAGCAAAGCATTTACAAATTTATTGTTTTAGGGACGCATCTTGTTTCGATTCCAGCGCCATGCTCATGTACTTGCACACAATAAAATGTTCTGACACAAAAGGCATCAAATCTACAGGATACAAACAACATAGTATTTTATAAACTCACAGCAAAACAGTAAAAAAGACAATATTTGTACATCTCTATTTTGCATACAGACATCAAAGCCTGTTTTCAGGGCTTGACATTAACTTTTTTGCTCACTGGCCACAATTTTGACATCAATACCATGGGAAAAATCTGCCATATAGATATTTTTAATATTATCTCATAATTTGGCAACATGTTTGTTAGGCTGCTGTCACTTTAATATCGGATGCATGGACCCAATGTACTGTTACACATGCATTTTCTTTCTCAACTGTTTACATTCACTTAAAATGGTCACCAAGACCAGTATTTTGACATTATTTTGTGTGTATTTGAGTGTTTCAAACAGAACTCAATTTAGTCTTGAGAGGCTGCTTTATTTGCTGCACTTTGGGTGTGAGCACAAAATCTGTGGGAATGAGTAAAATTATGTGCAATACACGCAACCCCACAGCGAAAATCAAGCCCAATGACAGCAACAATATTCATCCAGAACAAATGAAAAAAGTGAGTGAGAGGAGGCGGGTTTGTGTGAAACTTTCTTTCAGAGAGATGAGAGCGAGAAAGCGTGGAAAATGAGTATTGGAATAGTTCTCGAAATTTCAGTATTGATATGTATTGAAAAATCTATATTTTTGACAACACTACATTGCACGGTTTATTATTTCAGATGCCTTTTTAAAAGACTACAGTTGAAAACATCTCGGTTCCGTATGTAACCCTCGTTCCCTGAGGAGGGAACGGAGACGTACGTTAGTGACTAACGAATGGGGGTTTCGCTTAGAAGCCAATTATCTTCGAGAATTCAACAGCGCCCAATGGCAGTGCCAATGCCATGGGCATGCGGAATTTGCATGCGTAACTCCGCCCCACCTCGTGGGTATATAAGGAAGTACGCTGGCAACATCGCATTATGTTACTGCTGCAGGAGCCAAGACTGAACTCCGCGTTCCAGGCAACATGTTTGTTAGGCTGCTGTCACTTTAATATCGGATGCATGGACCCAATGTACTGTTACACATGCATTTTCTTTCTCAACTGTTTACATTCACTTAAAATGGTCACCAAGACCAGTATTTTGACATTATTTTGTGTGTATTTGAGTGTTTCAAACAGAACTCAATTTAGTCTTGAGAGGCTGCTTTATTTGCTGCACTTTGGGTGTGAGCACAAAATCTGTGGGAATGAGTAAAATTATGTGCAATACACGCAACCCCACAGCGAAAATCAAGCCCAATGACAGCAACAATATTCATCCAGAACAAATGAAAAAAGTGAGTGAGAGGAGGCGGGTTTGTGTGAAACTTTCTTTCAGAGAGATGAGAGCGAGAAAGCGTGGAAAATGAGTATTGGAATAGTTCTCGAAATTTCAGTATTGATATGTATTGAAAAATCTATATTTTTGACAACACTACATTGCACGGTTTATTATTTCAGATGCCTTTTTAAAAGACTACAGTTGAAAACATCTCGGTTCCGTATGTAACCCTCGTTCCCTGAGGAGGGAACGGAGACGTACGTTAGTGACTAACGAATGGGGGTTTCGCTTAGAAGCCAATTATCTTCGAGAATTCAACAGCGCCCAATGGCAGTGCCAATGCCATGGGCATGCGGAATTTGCATGCGTAACTCCGCCCCACCTCGTGGGTATATAAGGAAGTACGCTGGCAACATCGCATTATGTTACTGCTGCAGGAGCCAAGACTGAACTCCGCGTTCCAGGCAGCACGGCTGACGTGGCAGAGGAAACGTACGTCTCTGTTCCCTCCTCAGGGAACGAGGGTTACATACGTAACCGAGACGTTCCCTTTCGTTCAGTCACTACGACGTACGTTAGTGACTAACGAATGGGGGTTCCAATACAACAATGCCACTCAGCCGTCATCCAGTGCCCTGCGTAAGTGCGAGTACCCTGTCGTAAAACTAGTACGGACGAAGGACTCCCACTTATCACAGGAATACCAAGGTACACTGGGAAGCATATCCCAGTGAGGGAATGCCAAGATGCCTACCCGTAGGGAGGACTTAAGAATACACATATGACCCGCTAAGGGCTGCATATGGAAGATCTCTAGGGTACCAGCCGAAGGTGGATTTTTAACCCTAGGGGTGGCAGGGACTTGCCGAGGGAAAGACACCTGCTCGCTGAGGAGGCTTACGGTGGGAATACTCGTGTGGGGGTCGCCGGAGGGGAACCATGCACACGGAGCACCTGGCCGGACATGAGGGTCTGGGCTCGAAAGGGTAGACTGAACTGATGTCGGCGTAAGCAGTGCTGGAGGAGCTCAGGGCTCTCGGGGAGCTCACCTGAGGAAAATATCGCACGTATCCAGTCCTTGGAGTGGAATGGCGAGCAAGCGAAGACACCTGAGCCTGGCCCATTACCGGCCACCCGTAGGGGCGAGTACATAGTCGGACACTGGCTCCACTCGGAGATTGTAGAATCTGGCGAATGTGTTGGGTGTCGCCCAGCCTGCAGCTCTGCAGATGTCTGTTAGCGAGGCGCCATGCGCTAAAGCCCAAGAAGAGGCCACACTCCTGGTGGAGTGTGCCCTAACCCCAAGGGGACATGGTCGACCTTGCTGCTGGTAAGCCAAAACAATGGTGTCCACTATCCAGTGAGACAACCTCTGTTTCGAGAGAGCACTTCCCTTCCGCTCTCCACCATAACAGACAAAGAGCTGTTCTGAGGTCCTGAAACATCGCGTACTGTCTACATAAGCGCGGAGAGCGCGTACTGGACAGAGCAATGCCAAGGCTGGGTCTGCCTCCTCCAAAGGCAGCGCTTGCAGGTTCACCACCTGGTCTTGGAACGGAGTGGTAGGAACCTTGGGCACATATCCGGGCCGGGGTCTCAGGATCACGTGAGAGTTAGCCGGCCCAAACTCAAGGCACGCTTCGTCAACCGAAAATGCTTGCAGGTCCCCGACCCTCTTAAGCGAGGCCAATGCGGTCAATTTAATCTCGGCTGACCGCAAAGGCTCAAAGGGAGGCCTCTGCAGAGCACTTAAGACTACTGAGAGGTCCCAAGAGGGTACGAGAGGAGAGCGAGGAGGATTCAGTCTCCTCGCCCCCCTCAGGAACCTGATGATCAGGTCGTGCTGACTTACCTTTTTGTCCCCCAGGAGATCGTGGTAGGCAGATATTGCGGCCACATACACTTTAAGGGTGGAAGGAGACAGCCTTCGTTCCACCCCCTCCTGGAGAAACGATAGCACAGACCCGATCGGGCATTTCCAGGGGTCTTCTTGGCGGGAAGAGCACCATGTGCCGAAGAGGTTCCACTTCAACGCATAGAGACGTCGCGCAGACTCAGCTCTAGCGGAAGTGATGGTAGCGACCACCGCAGGTGGAAGACTACTCAAACCTGCCGCGTCCCGTCCAGAAGCCACACGTGGAGCTTCCAGAACGCCGGACACGGGTGCCAAAGAGTGCCCCATCTCTGAGAGAGAAGGTCCGGTCTCAGAGGGATAGGCCAGGGAGGGGCTGTCGCAAGGAGTAGTAGTTCTGAGAACCAGGTCTGGCCGTGCCAATACGGGGCGACCAAAATGACCTGCTCCTTGTCCTCCCTGATCTTGCACAGTACCCGTGCAAGAAGGCTCACTGGGGGAAACGCATACTTGCGTAGCCCTGACGGCCAGCTGTACGCCAGTGCATCCATGCCGAGGGTGCCCTCGGTCAGAGAATAAAACAGGGAGCAATGGGAAGAGTCCTGGGAGGCAAACAGGTCTACCTGTGCGTCGCCGAACCGTTCCCATATCAGCTGAACCGTCTGGGGATGGAGTCTCCACTCTCCGGGGAGAGGCTGAATCCGTGACAGCACGAAGGGACCTCAGGTGCTTCTGACTCCATAGAATGAGATGGCGGGCGAGTTGAGACATACGGCGGGAGCGTAGACCGCCCTGGTGGTTGATGTACGCTACTACGGCCGTGTTGTCTGTCCTGACTAGTACATGTTGACCCCTCAGCAACGCTCGGAAGCGGTGCAGGGCGAACCGTACTGCCAGTAACTCGAGGCAATTGACATGCAGAAGGCACTGGGGTCCTGTCCAGGAGCCCGCGGCTGCTTGTCCATTGCACATGGCACCCCACCCCGTGGATGACGCATCTGTTGATACAACAGTATGCTGGGAAACTCGTTCTAAGGACACTCTGGTCCGTAGAAACCTGAGGTTCGATCACGGGGTGAGAGTCTGTAAGCAGGCCCGAGTCACTTGTACCCGGAGCGTGCCAGACCGCCATGCCCATCTCGGGACTCGATCGCGTAGCCAGTGCTGAAGCGGTCTCATATGAAGCAATCCGAGCGGCGTCACCGCGGCTGCAGATGCCATATGCCCCAGGAGCCTCTGAAATAGTTTCAGTGGAACCGCATTCTTGCCCTCGAGTTGACGAAGGGAAGTCAGCAGAGACTGCGCGCGCTCGCTCGAAAGCTGCGCGCACATGGCGACCGAGTCGATATCCATACCGAGAAAAGAGATCCTCTGCGCGGGGCAAAGTTTGCTCTTCTCCCAGTTGACCCGAAGGCCCAGACGGGCTAGGTGATGGAGCACCAGATCTCTGTGTCCGCAAACCTGCTCTCGAGAGTGACCCAGTATGAGCCAGTCGTCGAGGTAATTCAGGATGCGAACCCCGTGCTGCCGAAGGGGCACAAGGGCTGCCTCGGCAATCTTCGTAAAGACGCGAGGGGACAGAGATAGCCCGAATGGTAGAACCGCGTACTGATATGCCCGCCCCTCGAAAGCAAACCGTAGGAACGGTCTGTGTCGAGGTAGAATGGAGACATGGAAGTAGGCGTCTTTCAGGTCGATCGCTGCAAACCAATCGTCTCACACGTCTAACACAGGTCGAACGCATTCGAAAAGGCGTTTCGCTGTCAACATCTTGAACGGAAACCGGTGAAGGTAACGGTTCAAGACGCGCAGGTCCAGGATTGGCCGTAGCCCACCGGTCTTTTTGGGTACAATGAAGTACGGGCTGTAAAACCCGGAGTTCATCTCGGCTGGAGGGACAGGTTCGATCGCACCCTTCGCCAGTAGGGTGGCAATCTCCGCTCGCATGACGGGGGCATTGGCCCCGATCATAGTGGAACGGACTCCCCGTTAGCAGGGAGGAACCTGCGCGAACTGAATCGCGTAGCCGCGCCTGATGGTCCGCGCGACCCAGCGGGACAGCCCTGGAAGCTGAAGCCAGACTCCCAGAAACTGCGCCAGCGGGGTCATTCGGAGCACAGACGTACCCGGTGTGGGCTTGCAGCGATGCAGCGTCACCGGCCCGGACATGGGAGGCTGAGGGGCGTCCCGGTGCGGGGGCACGGTTGACTGCTGCGTCCTGACAGAGGAGACCAGGGAAGGACGCACGTTCTGCTGGGGTCTGCTCTGCCAGGAGGCTGGCGACAGAGTGGGATGCGAGTGGCGGGACCCGTGGGTGGCGCGCACTGTCATCACCGGACTCTGTGGGCTCAGGGATGGGAGTGTTAATTCTTTCTTTGACCGAATTAGGGTGCTGCTGACCCGTGGGCCAGCAGCTAAACAAAGGATTCTCCCCCGGCCCTCCACCGGGGGAAGGAGTGCTCCTGCTACCATCTCCTGGAAAGAATACTCCATCCCTGAGCCATCCGTCTCAGGAGCGCCGCTTGGCCTGGCGTTTAGCGGGGTGCGGGGCGGGCTGAGCGGATTGTGACGCCTTCCTTCGGCGACCTCTGCCACCCGGCCCGGGTGAAGGCTGCTGCTTGGGCCGGGCGGGAGGGGCGGGAGCCTTAGGAGGGCGTCCTCGGCGTGGAGCAGACTGAGGCGACTGTGCCGGCGGCTGGGTGGAGGCAGCAAGCGAAACCCCCATTTGTTAGTCACTAACGTACGTCGTAGTGACTGAACGAAAGGGAACTGTATATAATATATAAAAATTCAAACAGCTAAAGTGGCTAGTTGAAGTGACTGCGTTACACGCCACTGATAAATCCATCAGCATTTGGCCCTGTCTGTTTTTAAGACCATTAAGATTAATAATGTGCCTTAACCTGAATTCATCCATTCATTCATTCATTCATTACATACTGAGAATTTTGGGGAAATGTTTAATTTTCTATAACCAAAATATAATTTCATATTTGTCTGGCTATCACCAGACCAAGCTCAATTTAAGATTGAACATTGGTCTGGGGAGTCTGCTATGTATTTTCTACTGCACAAGAGGCGTGATAAACAAGCATAAATTAAATGACTCAATTGGATAGTCCTTCAACCAATCAGACCACAAGAAGCGTGATCAACGGGCAACGACCCATCGCTTCTCTATCCGTCATCATGTTAAACCTGCTAATAGCGCTCCAGGTGGATAAGCCAGTCTGTGATTGGTTACCGCAAAAGTGTGACAGAAGCAGTAGAAATTAATGTATAGGTTTCCAGACTGAGCTGCAGGGTGAAATCAAATCGCCGGCAGATCAGGCTGGGTTTACCCAGTCTAATTTCATATAATTTCTCTTTTAGTTTTGGGGGAAACTATTATTTGAACCATCTGTGGTTAATCTACCCAATATGCTGTTTCCTATTATCACGGAAAACCTGTAATTATTAGGGAATTTAAAGTCGAACCGCACCAGAGTTCGTTTACAGAGACCCATCTTTTCAGTGTCTCGTCCCTCTTTTTTGGTGCACGCCAGGGTTCAGATGGCAGCGTTCACACTTATTTAAATGAACTGCACTAACAGAGCAATCACACCAGGGTTTATTTTAATCCAACCAAACATGCCAAGTGTGAACACACCCTAAAACATCATGGAAGTTTCTATAGTGAATATACATTGGTAACATTGGTCATTACTTAATGCCTTAACTAACAATAAGCATTAAATTTGTTACAGCATTTATTGATCTTTGGTCATTTGATTTAATAAAAATATTGTTTATTGTTAGCTCAGGTCCATTAAAAATATTAACAGGTATAATTTTATTTTAGTAATGTATTAGTAAATGTTAAACAACATTTAACTAAAGATTAATAAATGCTTTAGAATTATTTTTCATTTTTAGTTCATGTTAACAAATGGAATATTGTAATTTTTTGTTGTTACACAATTCAATATTCTATCAGCCATATATATTTCTCTTGTGTAGAGTAAAAGTTACTTGCAAACCATAGTGTTGTGAGAGAAATGCTCTCTTGAGTTGTTCCCTTGAATGAATTACTCAAAACAGTTCATAAACCAGTCTGAATGATTTATGAGTGATTCAGTCTAAATCATTTTAATTGCCCTTATCTAGAGATCACAATTCACTAGAAAGGAAATGCATTGGCCATAAAGTGTTGGAACCTTGGGTATCAATCTTCTTGGTGTGTCAAAAATGGTGTTGATGCACCCTTGTATTGTTTGTTCAGTTCACTTGACAAACAACATTCAACTGTGACAAAGGAAATTCTGTGAATTAGGAAAGTCTTCATTTGCAAAGAAGAATTAACTTGGGTTTGACATAAGGTGTGTTTGATGTTGTAATCTGGGTTTGACTGCTGATTGGACAGGTGTGAGTGTCAGTTATAGGAATACCAATAAAGCCCTTGTATAAGACATAAACATGACGTGATGTTTCAAGAAACACTGAGCAAACCTGTTTCACAAGCCAACAGCATTGCTTGAGCATCTTGTGATGGCGTCTCATGACAAACATCATATTTACTTCTTGAGTCATGCCATTTTTTCTGTTCACCTGCCACAACATGCCACCGGATTCAACCTGTCATATAATCCTAAATAACATGCATTATTCAGCTCAGTCATCAAAGTTGAATCATTTTGTAAATCACACGGAGCGCCGCAGGCAGGAGAGACTTTAGTACCTGTATGAACAGGAAATGGAAGAACTCAAAACAGCTGTTTGTCTGGTCTTAAACCTGTTAACTTCCTTCAAAGCCATTGATAGTGGTGGGGAGACGCATTGTTTACTCTTTTGTGCATAAGGAAATGAGTCTCACGCAGCTTATCATACCATAAAAGAAAGGCAGAATAACAGAGGACAGTACAAGGTTTACAGCACACCACCCAAACACATCCTGTACGGCGGGGGTTTACAGGTCTCGTGAAGCGGCTCGCGTCGGTTGAGAGTCTGAATGGAGTCTCTGCAGTAAATGAACTTTGACAGTTAAGGCTCTTAACCTGTCAGAGAGTGGATTACAGCTCTGGGTGGGAGGGGCTAGTGTGAGCTCACTGTCGCAAGTGACTGAGTTTACTTTAAACACACTCCAAACTGACCTCTCTGTTTATTTGTCCTGCATTACGCAGTCAACCATAAATGCACTTTTTACAGTAAATGAATTTAAAGTAAATATTTCAAAAACTGAACAACATTTCATTCCAAATTGGATTAAGGGCGTTTCTCCATTATTAAAACTATGACAGACTTGGAAAGAAACCCTTGTGAAAAAGAAGTACACTTATAGCATACTTTTAAAAAGAGTACTTATTACAGCAATAAAGTCGTAAAAGAATATATTTAAGTGTGAACTGAATGTAATGTTTTCAGAAACGTAATCGCATGTTTGTTTTTTGTTTATTTGTTCAATTAATCTGGGACATGAGTAAAAAAACATTAAAATGTGCCAGATTTTGCCAAATTGACAAAAAAAAAAAAAAAAAATCCGTAGTCCCTAGGAATGTTGATGTTAAAAACAAACAAAAAAATTCTACACACAAATACAAAACTACCATACTAGAAAATGTGTTATAGTTTAAATGTATAATAAATCTTTTGAGCCATTTAAGTAGGACTTAAGTACATCTTTACATGTAATTTCATAATTACTTCTATTGCCTTGGAAATATTGTTAATACTGTTGAATTTACTGACAATAATTGTTTTTTGTAAACTAAAATATATTTTAATACCATTTATATTGAATTATTGTCATTTATATTACTTGTATTAAAGTATGTTTGTAATTACACATTTGAAATTATGAAGTTGCAATTTAGTTAATTTAAAATATATTAACTTTAAAGTTAATATACACAGGTACAAGTACTTCACATGTTGGTATGTTAGTCAACACATAAAAATAAGTGTACTTTAAAACAGCTAAAGATTATTAAAAACAATGGTTTGAATTTACTTTGAAGTAAAACTACTAATTTTACTAGCTTTACTAAAAGTGTACTTTTAAATGTGTACATAGTGACGAAACTCTCTTGAAGGTCACTTAAGTACGCTTTCATTTCATTATATTATCTGCAAGTCCAACTTTTTTTTTTTTAAGTGCACATTCAACACAATTAAACACTTCTTTTTCAGAAGACTATCTAACCTGTGTAAATATTTATACGTTTTTGTTGAGATTTTAATCTAGCAAACTCAGCACAGTCTTTCATCCTGTTCTAACACTTTATGCTTTATTTTTTCTAACCGATTGGACTTTTCACACTACATTTTGGTCACATGCCCAAAGTCACTGCTGTTATATTAAACTACAGCTTGGCGGTGCTTTGTGTACTGAGTTAAGTGGGTATTTGTGCTTTTCTATAAGCACCACCTACTGTCAATTCAGTGAATTCGCATTTTCATTTAGGTTGTCTGCTGTTCTCTTCGAATTGGCCTGAAAAGACAAATCATGCGAAAGTTTTTGTGTTTGATATGACAGGCTGTGACTCTTGGTTAACGTCTTTTAAAAACCCTAAGTGAGGGTGAATTTTATCTTTGGGTTCAGCAATGTTTCACACATTTCCACAGATGGACAATCAGTCATTTAAACCGTTTGTGTGCTCGTTGAGGAATAGTTTACCCAGGATTTTGAATCACCCGGTATTAACAATTGCGCGCAAGTGTGAAGACATATACTGAAAACACCATAGAACACAGACAACCATAGTAATCGCTAAAACACTCTAGCAACCAATCGATCTAACCCATAATGCTGTATAGATTTTAAACTTCTAGGTCAAGTCAACATCAAAGTTTGTCTTGAGGAACTGTACTTTTCTGCCAAATACAATCATCACATGTAGCACTTATTGAGACTAAATAGACAGTATGTGTCTTTCAGTATCATCCAGTGTGCAATTAGAGAATGTTAACTTCCTCTATCCATCAACAAACAATGGTTGCATGTCAAAGTTGCTGGGAGACTGCTTGTTAAGTTTCCACCCATGGCATGAGTGCACAGTTTGTGGTTTGTAAAACATCCATTTCTGCACATATTTGCAGATGTCTTTTCCCCTTTTCCATCCGTCTATTTTGGGACAGTCATTCTGACTCTTTAGTCCACCCTGTTGCTGTTTCGGGTGTCTATAGCACAGACAAATCAGAACAGTGATTCTCAACAGTCTAATCTTAAACTTTGCTCTCTCAGATCTCCACAAATCTTCCAAGAACAAATGATCTGAGGCTCATTTGGCTCATTTGTGTGTATTTTTTAAGAAAGCTTAAGGGAAAGATCTTAAACAAATTTGATACATGTCCATTAAGTTTCATTTTAGGTCTCTAAACAATATATTTTTTAATAGTTTTTTTTTATAAATGAATGTATTTGAATACAATTCAACATCTACACCAAACCTGGTTTGCTCATATAGGGCTGATTACTTGTTTAGCTCTTTTACAGTCAAATCCTAGGAGAAACAAGGCAACTGGTGTCAGATCAGAAAAACAGGTACCTTATTCCAGACCTGGGGGGAAAAAAAGTTGCACATTCAGCTGCAAAATTAGTTACTCATTAACATGCTTCTGATGCACATGATTGAAAGCAAACTTAACTGTGTTGTGGCTTTATTAGCCAAGAGTGAGTCCTGCAGCTTAGACCGACAGCCCTTCCCAGACTCGTGTAACACCACCCATCACGTGTTTAAGGCGTCTTAAAAATGCCTATGCATCAGCTAAAGGATTTATGAAAAATCTCTCATGCTGCATTTCAGGATATAAGGATGAATCTTACCAGGCGACATTTCTTCCCAAAATCAAAATAAAGAAATAAGAAATAATATTTCGCAATGTTTGCAAACGTATTATCATAGTGCTTCAGACATTATTTCTCTCTACATTCACCCTAAACACATTCCATTACTTTGATTTATAAATTAAATTAAATACCTATCAGAATAACTTGCATGTAACATTAAAATAGTGTCTTATACAGTATTTGAAATAGGTTAATGCCTTCATGTTTTCAACTTTCTTTAGTGTGTAATGTGGCAGTTTGAGCATGAAAAAGGCACAAAGTCACTCCAGTGGGAGCACTTCTCTATATCAGTGTCACTGTTTCTAAACCCCCTGAAACGCCTCTATTGTAGTCTTAAAGGGATAGTTCACCCAAAAATTTAAATTCTGTCATCATTTACTCACCCTCAATTTGTTTCAAACCTGTATGAGTTTCTTTGTTCTGCCAAACACAAAAGAAGATAGAGTGAAGAATGTTTGTAACCAAGCAGATAGAGCAACCATTTGTATTTTCATAGTATTTTTTCCCCTACTATGGTTGTCAATGGTTGCTTGGATCTGCTTGGTTACAAAAATTCTTCACTCTATCTTCTTTTGTGTTCGGCAGAACAAAGAAACTCATACAGGTTTGAAACAACTTGAGGGTGAGTAAATTATGACAGAATTTTCATTTTTGAGTGAACTATCCCTTTAAGTTTTCTTCCAGGAACAAACATGTCACAATATTCCTGATTTAAATAATACCCACCCAAGGCTTATGCAACACAAATGGGCGACTGTGTTGAAACTTGTGGTTATGGTATAGGGCATGGCATTTCGAAAATTTCGGAAAGGAGGGGCTTCATAGAGACTGAATAGAGCGTTACTGGTAGACTGGGAAGAGAGGTGCTGCAACAATGTCGAATATGAGAAAAATGTTGAAAACCTATTCTAGTCGATCCCAAAAACAAAATCAAGATTTTGTAAAAGAGCGTAATAGGTCTACTTGAAACTTTGTTTACACCTGGTATTAAGATGCGTTTTGGTCGATCAGATCACAAGTGGACGAAACTGGGTCTAAAACCTTTCAAGCTTGTCCACTTTCGATCACTTCCAGAGGTAGTTGAAAACACATTTGACCGGATTGCTTTTGTAGTGTAGATGCTCATGTGGTTGAATGCATTCAAACAGCTCCGCTCAAAAGACCGCCTTCTCTCCACCTACTGACCTAATGTGTAAACATTATGGGAAGTGCTAGCCAGACAGGATTTAAACTTTGTCGGCTGAAGACCCAAGTTTGGTTTTTAGAGGAAAAACGTACCAAGCACAATGTTCTCTCTCCATTCCTGATTTCTAACACACACTCACAGAGTTTGGCGTGTGTCTGTCAGAGCAGAAACGAAAGCTGCTGCTCTCCGTATGTTTTTCTGTTGTCAGTGTGTTCATATGTACACTCACTTAAAGGATTATTAGGAACACCATACTAATACTGTGTTTGACCCCCTTTCACCTTCAGAACTGCCTTAATTCTACGTGGCATTGATTCAACAAGGTGCTGAAAGCATTCTTTAGAAATGTTGGCCCATATTGATAGGATAGCATCTTGCAGTTGATGGAGATTTGTGGGATGCACATCCAGGGCACGAAGCTCCCGCTCCACCACATCCCAAAGATGCTCTATTGGGTTGAGATCTGGTGACTGTGGGGGCCATTTTAGTACAGTGAACTCAGTGTCATGTTCAAGAAACCAATTTGAAATGATTCGAGCTTTGTGACATGGTGCATTATCCTGCTGGAAGTAGCCATCAGAGGATGGGTACATGGTGGTCATAAAGGGATGGACATGGTCAGATAGGCCGTGGCATTTAAACGATGCCCAATTGGCACTAAGGGGCCTAAAGTGTGCCAAGAAAACATCCCCCACACCATTACACCACCACCAGCCTGCACAGTGGTAACAAGGCATGATGGATCCATGTTCTCATTCTGTTTACGCCAAATTCTGACTCTACCATTTTAATGTCTCAACAGAAATCGTGACTCATTAGACCAGGCAACATTTTTGGTGAGCTTGTGCAAATTGTAGCCTCTTTTTCCTATTTGTAGTGGAGATGAGTTGTACCCGGTGGGGTCTTCTGCTGTTGTAGCCCATCCGCCTCAAGGTTGTGCATTTTGTGGCTTCACAAATGCTTTGCTGCATACCTCGGTTGCAACGAGTGGTTATTTCAGTCAAAGTTGCTCTTCTATCAGCTTGAATCAGTCGGCCCATTCTCCTCTGACCTCTAGCATCAACAAGGCATTTTCGCCCACAGGACTGCCGCATACTGGATGTTTTTCCCTTTTCACACCATTCTTTGTAAACCCTAGAAATGGTTGTGCGTAAAAATACCAGTAACTGAGCAGATTGTGAAATACTCAGACCCGGTGCCCGTCTGGCACCAACAACCATGCCACACTCAAAATTGCTTAAATCACCTTTCTTTCCCATTCTGACATTCAGTTTGGAGTTCAGGAGATTGTCTTGACCAGGACCACACCCCTAAATGCATTGAAGCAAATGCCATGTGATTGGTTGATTAGATAATTGCATTAATGAGAAATTGAACAGGTGTTCCTAATAATCCTTTAGGTGAGTGTAAATTGAGTGAGCTTATTTTGTCCACCGAAAGGTCCAGAAATGCCCATACATTTACCCGCCCATAGACCCTCCCCTCAAAGAAATCAGGACAGAAGTGGTTTAAAGTAAATGGGAATGTGTCTCCTTCATCTACTTGTGATCTGATCGACCAAAACGCATCTTAATACCAGGTGAAAACAGGGCCTTTGTTTTAGTACAAGGCGTGTGAACTGTATTCTTTATTCAAATTCAATTAAACTAAAAGAAAGTCAGAAAACCTTAACAAAAACTGCACTCCTAAAGATGAACTAACTGAACTCTCAACTGAATGAAACTAAGCTGTAACCGTATAGAAATGCCTAACATATCCTGCCAGCTTGAGCAGGAGTCTGTTGTGCTTGTGAGTTTGTACAATGTTCGTTCCCAGCCACTGCTTCCTAAATAATTTTATGAAGAGAATGGTTTAATTACATACAAGTACTGGATGTTATTTTGTTCTGGATGCAAAATGACACAGAAGAAAACGCTACTCTGTTATTTAGATAGGCTATTCATAAGACCTTTGTTTAAGTGTTTTGGCTGTATTTCCTTTGTGGTATTTTAAAGATGTTTTGTTTGGTCAACAATAAAGTTTGCTTGTTAAAGCAAGGCATGTTTTGTCAGAGAATCTGCATCCTTGTGAAATGAATACTTATTTATCCATTTCAAATTCTTTCCATCAAAATACTTGAAACTGTTATTGAATGTGCAATTATTCTCCTTTCTACGTAGACATTTATTCAAAATATTCAGACTACATTGTGTTGCCATTTCTGGACAGACACTAACCTAGTTTAGATTCTACCAGTTTGTGTGTAAATGTGATTGTGTAAAACATCTTTTTGAATGGGGGTACACCACAGGGCTCTGTCTTTGGGTCCTTTGTTGTTTTCCTTGTACATGTTCCCTTAATTTAATTTCATTATTATGCAGACCAAACACAAATTTTATCTAAACTGATATGTGAGATGTGTGAACGAGTACACTGACTGAAAGCATTTTTTCACCAAGTTACCGTTGCTAAATCATGCTGGGCTATGTTTCCCAAAAGCATCCTAAGCCATATACAATTCTGTGCCCATTGTGTGCTGAAAAATCAAGATTAGAATGTATGACCAATTGTGAGGCAGAACGTCTCTAAATACATTTCACCAGCACATTTCGCTTGTCCTTAATACGGCTAGCTAACCTTGCTGAGAAATCCGGTTGGGCCGAATAAACATGTTCATTTTTTTATTTATTCTTCTATGCATCTGTGTGTATTTACAGGCATCATGGTCCACTCTGAGAGTCGAGTTTGTTCATCTGAACCCTGCACAGTTGCATCATATGTTGAGAGAGTACAACACAGGCCGTGCGTGCCCTCCATGCTGGACCCCATCTCCTGAGGATACAGTGGAGGCCCTTCATACCTGTGAGCTCAAAAATGATCGCACACACATCATCCTGTAATCACAGATGAACAGTAACATTTGACCATTGTCAGTTCCAAAATATAGTATACCAACAGCCTTGTCAATATAAAAAACTACACTACATTTCCAAAAGTATTGGGTCACCACTCCAAATCATTGTATAGGTGTAATAAATCAAGCACTAGGCATGCAGACGCTTCTACAAACATTTGTGAAAGAACGGGTCGCTCTCAGGAGCTCAGTGAATTCAAGCGTGGTACCATGATAGGCTGACACCTGTGCAATAAGACCATACGTGAAATTTCTTCACCACTAAATATTCCACGGTCAACTGTTAGTGGTATTTTAACAAAGTGGAAGCAATTGGGAACAACAAGTGATAGGCCATGTAAAATCACAGAGCGGGGTCAGCGCATGCTGAGAGTCACAGTGTGCAGTGAGTTTGGTGTGGAGGAACTTGACTGGCTTGCACAGAGTCCTGACCTCAACCCGAAAGAACACCTTTGGGATGAATTAGAGTGGAGACTGCGAGCCAGGCCTTCTCGTCCAACATCATTGCCTGACCTCACAAATGCGCTTCTAGAAGAATGGTCCAAAATTCCCATAAACACACTCCCAAACCTTGTGGAAAGCCTTCCCAGAAGAGCTGAAGCTGTTATAGCGGCAACTCCATATTAAACCCTACGGATTAAGAATGGGATGTCATTAAAGATCATGTGCATGTAAAGGCATGTGTCCCAAAACATTTGGCAATATAGTGTATTTCTGTTTTTAAACATTATAGTGAATTTATTAAATGGTGTTTTTAGTGTGAACCTTTTAAGCATTGGGGGATTCATTATCATGGGGAGGCCTACACAAGGTTGAATGCTCACTGAGATTCTCTGTGCCTGACAGCAAAATGTTTTTGTCTTAGCTAATATCCTGGAAAGTTTCGACAACCATCCTCCTCTAATCCTGCCCAGCAGCATCTTTCATCTGGAGCTGGGAAATCCCATCACAGAGCCAGGGCTGTTCCCTCCATTGCAGCATCTGCATGAGTTTATCCAGTCTCTCCCAGACAGCCAGAAACCGTCTGATCATCAACCCTCTCAGGTAAACCTCCTCCACGCTGTGAACTCCCTACTGACGCCACAGAAACTGCACAGACCTATCCACAGATCTATTGCAATGGTTAGTTGAAGGGTTAGAACTGAAGTAGATAATAGATGCCTGTAATCAGAGACTTTACTAACTGAAATTAAAGCCATAGCCCATATTTCTCCACTCTGTTGCTTAAATGACTGCTAATTAAATTTTGGAAAATATTAAACTCACATCAGACTCTTTGGCAACTGGCTATTTTTCACTTAAGACAACCAAATCATATTTCATTGATGCTTTTTGAGAATTGTTTAGTCTCGCTTACAACAAAACCAACCAATATTTCAATCTCCTAATAGAACAAAACTGAACAATATTTAAAACTTTTAATATAACAAACCCAACTGACATTTAAATCTCTTAATAGAACAAAAAAGTTGGATATTTAAATCTCTTACTAGAACAAAACTGACCAACATTTAAATCCCTTAACAGAACAAAACCATCTAATATTTAAAGCTCCTCATTAAGCTATTTTAAAGGTTCCTAATTTTGTTTTGTAGGACTCTCAGTTTCTCCCATTTAAAGGAGTGAACCTAAGTAATAGGAGTCAACCGTCTTTCTATATCTATAGTCTTTGGATTGGTCTACCCTGCTCTGATTGGTCAGATGGCCCAGTCTGTTGTGATTGGTCTACTCTGCTCTAATTGGTCAGATGGCCCAATCTGTTGTGATTGGTCTACAGCTTACAATGCGTAAATGAAACGGCCATTACCACATCTAAGCTCCAGAGGCTTCCTCAGTACTTGTTTCACAGTGATATGAACAATGGTGTCAGTTTTACCGGATCAATTCCTGTGCAAGTCTTCAGCCTTGCATCCAAAGTGATTCGCAGCACTGAAAACAGCGTCTTCTTGACATGTCGACAACACAACCCAAACTCTTTCAGGCCTCAGGTACAACAACAGGGTTTGAGGGCGGGTCAAAGTAGACGTTGTTCTCAGCAAATCATTGAAGTCTGGCATTATGCAAATTTATTACAATGTTAACTGGTATGTAAGAGGAAGTGAGACTGGTGACTTGGTTCAGCAATTTCGAATCGGTTCTTTCTTTTCAGAGACAATAACTATCTCGTAACTTTGATTTTTACAAATTTGCAGACCTTTTACATTCACAAACAGCGCAATTACACACTGTATGAAAGGTAATATTCAAAAAAGCATAATAGGGGCACTTTACATCTCATAATAAAAGCACAGAACAGAACAAAGCTGACCAATATTTAAATCTCTTGATAGAACAAAATGACCAATATTTAAATCTCAATTGCCTTGGAGTGCTCAGATATGTGCCGGAGTCATTATGTCACTGATATATGTGCTAGACAACGCTACAAACACAATATAGATAGATCTAAATCCAGAGGCTGACCTCTATCATTGTTTTATATTGTCATATCGTCCAAGATAACATGCTCTATCTATGGCAACGCACAAAGGCATTACTGACATAACAGTACAACTTTCTCCAAAGCTGCTTTGAAAGGATGCATGTTCTGAAAAGTGCTATACAAAATAAATTTAACATGACTTGAAATATGGCCTGATAATTATTTTTGACATTTTGGATTAACATTTTTAACATTTTGGATCAGGGCTCCTGCGGCAACTTGAATGAAGAGACAGCGACTGAACCAATCACCTGCCAGGATTCAGAGGCAACAGATCAACACCCTGTCACCATGACACCTCCTCAGTCCCGGGAGTCTCACAGCAACCTGAGCTCGTGTGAGGCCGTCCTGACCCAGAAACTCAAGAGTCTGGAGCTCCAAAACAGCTTGTCTGGGAGTACAGACCTGAGCTACCACAAGACTCTGGCTCTCGACCCCTCCTGCCTTCTTACGCCTCCCAACACCCCTCAGAATCTTGACCAAGCCGAGCTGGAAGCCAGCCTGCTGGAGGGGGCCACACATCACACAGCACGCCAGCACAGGAAAGGTAACTTTCTCCGGGCACTTGACCCAGGGCATTTCACTCGCATTTACCACTAAAAAGAGATGTGTGCGAATTGTAACATGTACTTTGGAGCATGTGTGTACATTTTTGTGATTAAAAAGTCTTAAATATCCAAAATAGTATAGCAAACATACATTTGGGGATGGAAAAACAGGAATCGTGATATCTTCTAAATCGTGAACTTCCAAAGGCTGGGATGTCAATAAATAAATATGAGTGCTGTGCGTTTCAAAGTAAAAACATGACGCTGTTGCATGTTCTACTACAGGCTCATGGTTTCATGGAATCAATGAATACTGCACATTTATGCCAAGAGATTGCTTATGACTGTTGATGATTTCATACAGCGTTTACATTATGGCGTTTTAATTGTAATAGGATGTGGATGGCTGAAGATGTTTGTAAGCGTGCATATTGTATGACCCTCACATTTTGAATGGGCTGCTAAAAATAGAGTGCAACAGTGCCAGGCCCCTTTTTCAGCTGCGCTGTTTCCGGAAGTATTTTTTCCATTCATTTTTCCCATAGGGAGTAGGGACTTAAAAAAAAAAGTCCCTGTTAAAGAGTTATAAGCTATGAACCAAGCCAACCAGCTATGAGGGGAATCATAACATTACAAACTTTGATTTGAAGAAAAAATTGGACAAAAAGACAAAGGTGTACTTAAGATTAAGGTCTGTGTACTTAACGGTTTTAGAGAGGGAAAGAGCTACAATCCCACAAAGCATTGCAAACAGCATAATCAAATTATTGTCAGAGATATATAAAACCACTCATTTAAACATTTTCAAACTTCATCCGGAACCCAACTGTTGCACTCTATTAAAACGTGGACATTTCAAAATAAGAGTCCTATTGTATTTTAGCTTTGTTTATAAATAAAAAGACCATTATGCATAACGTTTTTCCAGGTTATTTTTGGTATTTTGGTTACACAATTAACTGTATCTGGCATTTAATTCAATGCAAATTCTTGTAGCTTTTGTCTGGGCTGACCTGTAAAAAGGAATACTTGTTTAGTTTATGTAGGCCTATAAATAATTGCATAATTATTAAAAATATAGAAATTATAATTTTTTCACATGTGGACCTTGGGAAAAATGTAAGCGTCAATCCATGACTTGACCATGATCAAGCAGACATAAAAAAATGAATGCTGATCTTAGCTTCTGGCTAAGAACAATAACAACAACAGAGTTCCTCACATATGCATGATTTTGCACAAATTTAAACCTATGGGAAAAGCGCTGTGGCACTAGTATTTTTGACTTCTATTTGTTAGTGAGCTGTACTCTGAGAAATATCTTAGACATGTTCGCCCCGTAGCGTGTTCCCTGATTTCAAAGGCAGGGTGTATTGTCTTTGGAGGCGTATGGGAGATGCTGGTGTTGATGTGGAGTTGGGTTTGTGTGCTCTGGCTGCAATGGATGAAGAAGCTGGAAACCAGCCCTCCTCCTCTCCAGAATGCTTTTCCCACATGTAATATATTTATAAAATGAGCAATGTCAGATGAGCTCACTGAAGAACCAGTGTTTGTAATCAGGTTATTTTGGGAATTAGGCAATCAGAATTGTGCCTCAGTCTCTCTCTCAAGATCAGGTAAATCATAGAGATGCTGAAGCGCTTCAACACTTATTGTAGGGGCATTTGGAGTAATATGTTAGTTAAACTCTTCCATGATGACAGGTCATACATTTATACAGGATGAGAATCCAATCAACAGGAAGCCTTCACAAGCTATGAAATACAGCTCTGACAAAAGCATATTGTGGTAATACCATGGGAAAAATTAATGATTGCCATTTTCATGTGCATGGTATTTACTTTGTGCTAAAAAGTTACTTCAGAGATTACCCTGAGAAAACTATTGTGTATTTAAATGTATTTCAGTCAGGTCCTCTTAAGTCAAAAACACCATACACAAACTTTTAATCTTTTATTGGCATGTTTGCTAAATTTACATTTGGCGATATGGCTCTGTTCTAAATTCCTCATCATTTTCATGAGCTCAATGAAAAGCCAAGACAGGGAACAGCAGCAGCTTCTGGGGACAACCTTCCTTTTTTTTTTTAAACCGGGAGGGCAGCGTAAATCCCTGATGCAGAGCATGCATCAATGACAACAGAATGACATTGATTCAGTTAAACAGTTTAAGGAGGAGCTGGGGAGGAGGTGGGTTGCAAAGCAGCGTGCAGTGGAAGCAGCCAAGCAGGCAGACTGAACTGAAGGCGCCCTGTAAGAGAGTTGCCAATTGAGTGCATAGGAATCGGATCAGCTGAATTTTGCCAATCAGCTTATAGCAGAGCTTGACTACGTGACCTGCCTGAACTAACGCAAAATGCTTGATTTTACCTGTGGATAAATATAGTGCGCAGCCTATTCTTATAATTAAAATGTTTAAATGAATATATGCAATTTTTATAATTAAACATTTCTTCTACCAAGTCATATAAGCACAATTCATAAGCTTAAAGGGTTAATTCACCCCAAAAATGAAAATTCTGCCATCATTTACTCATCTTCATGTTGTTCCAAACCCGTTAGACTTTCCTTCACCTTCAAAACAAAAATTAAGGCATTTTTTTTATTTTTGTCCTCCATTGAAAGTCCATTCCACCAAAACTTCAAAAAATGTCACAAAGACGTTGTAATGGAAATTCATCTGACTCCAGTGGTTGAATCCAAGTTTTATGAAGCAATGCAAATGCTTCACAAATGGATATCTGATGCATATTCATGAACCGTGACATGTGTTGATGCAAGAGTGGACATTCTCAACTGGGTATACTTAAAGGGTAAGTTCATCCAAGAATGAAAAATAGCCCTCAAGTCATCCTAGGTGTATATGACATTCTTCTTACAGATGAACATAATCATGAGTTATATTAATAAATGTGCTGGGTCTTCCAAGTTTTATAACGGCAGTGAATGGCAGCCCAAAATTTGAAGCCCATAAAAGTGCATTCATCCATTAAAAAAGTAATCCATACGGCGAATCGATGGGTTAGTGTAAGAAAAATATCCATATTTAAACGTATAAAGTAAAATATCTATCCTGCGGATCGCCTTCTGTATTCAACTTACGCAGGAAGTGTAACGCCACTCACAGTTCAAAATGTTTACGCTACGTTCGACGTCATCGACGTACCAGTTATCCTTTTTTGTAAGTTGAATACGGAAGGTGGTCCGCCGGGTGCTTAGATATTTTACTTTATGATGTGTTAAATATGGATATTTTTCTTACACAAACCCATCGATTTGCTTCAGAAGGCCTTTATTAACCCCCCAGAGCCATGTGGAGAACTTTTATAATGGATGGATACACTTTTTTGGGCTGTCATTTTCATATTTGGGTGAACTATCCCTTTAAGTTGCCAAACAAATTGTTGCATTTAACAATGGCTTCAAACTATTTTACGATAAAGTATGAACTAATGTAGTGTCTAAACTGGAATATAAAAAATATAGACATTTGTACATTTAATATACATGTGGCATCCTCTTCCCACTGGTTTCCGCCTCCTCTTTCTAAAGACTGATGTGGATTTTCCTAATCAAAGGGACTCACACTAGTTTTGGCTGCTAATACATCCCGCTTTTTTGGTAGTGGCACAAATCCTATAATCTGGTTCAAGAATTACAGAGAGGTGGTGATGTCAGGAGAAAAAAAAGCAATAGATAAAGCATCATGGGAATTTACAGTTGGCTTGCTGGGTGGAATCTTAATTGGGACAGGCATTGTTCATGGCGCAGGCCGGGTGGCCGAGCGCTGGAGGAAAGCCCTTTGTGTTTCCACCAGCCCACAGCAGAAGATCTGTATGGGAACATGAAAATGGTCATACTTGTATCATCATTATGCAGAATTGACTGATGTTTATGGCACATAAAACCTGTGAAAATCTGATTTAAAAAAAAAAAAAAACATTTTAAAGATTTTTGGGGTGATGTTTGACCTTGACATTCTGTGACATTTGATTTAGTTTATGCTTTTAATCTAGTGAAGACCCTGAGCTGATAATGTGATTCATTTGATGTTGTTTTCTCAGTAAAGAACGGCCTCGCAGGAAACTCAGACCAAAGAAAAGAGGAAGATGAGGATGATAGAGATGAGGTGTTCACTGTAGAGCTGATGAAAGGACCTCATGGTCTTGGTCTGGCACTGGTGGATGGAATGGTGAGAATAATCTTTGCCCTATTTTTCTATTCGATGGATCATTCTATACTTGTCCACTCTTACTGTATCTACAGTGTATAGTATGTAAATTACACACAGTATATGCATTTTGTGGAATGGAATAACTGCATGATGGACTTTTTTTAAGATTTAAGTTAAGTACATTTCGGTAATGAGAATTTAGCAGGAAAATGACCTGGACAAGTTTTAAGTTGAAGCAGATAAATAAATAATGGTCCCTCTGGTGAGTTGATTAGCATATTGGCTTAACCCTCTGGGGTTCTTCGTTTTCCAGTCACACTCAGGAACTTCGGGTCAAAAATGACCCGACCCCTGAAATCAATTATTATTATTTTTTCAGTAAAATCAATTAAATGTATTTTTGTTCAATAATATTTTTTATTTCTATTTGTGTTTTGAGATCATTTTTATATAATAATGAATATTTATGCAATAATTATGATCCATTTTTTCCCCATTGAATATAATAGAAAAAAAAAAGAAAAAAAATATATACAATGTTTTGAATTTTTTTATTAATGCTGTATTTCAGGTTAAAGTAGAGACTAGGACTGTAGAAAACAATTTTTGAAATCAGATCAGTGCCGTCTAGCATTATTATCATGCAATATCATATTTTAGCCACTAGATGGATTTACAGCTCTCTGTAGAAAGGCTTGTGAATTCTAATTGTTTTTGCACATATTTGCCTATTTTTTAGGTTGTGGATTTTAATATATAATAAGAGATTCTCAAAGACTATTTTTGTCAAGTTTTTTGTTTGTTTGGTTGGTTTAAATGGTAATTTGAAGTGCCAGTTTTACTTTATAATACAGTCAAACCTGAACATTAAATTAGAAAGAGAACAAATGGAAAGCATTTTGTTACCCATTGTTTTAATTGTAACTTAATAAAAAAGCAATTATTTCAGTCATAACATTTTTTTATTAACCTTTTATAATTAACATTTTCATTAAAATATTTTTTGTACAATTCAATGAACAGTAACTCTTGCTTTTATTGAATAATTGCTTTTATTTCACACTTTTCACAAAATTAGCTTTTGCAATGGCACATGTTCCTTTGTGTTTGCGTGTGTTTTTGTGTGTATAAGTGTGTGTGTGTGTGAGTGTATTTGTCTGTTTTGCCCTCTTGATGTTTTAGAGATTCACCCCTTCACTGTTGTGTGCTTTTTATCAGCATCGTGGCTGATTTGTAGATTGTACGCACAAAAAACCTCTGTATTTTCATATTTTGCCAATTTCCCATTCATTTCCTATGGGGGTCATTTTTGACCCGAAGACCCTGTGTGTGACTATTCTTTTTACGACCACTTAGACTTTTCAAATCCTGTCCCCAATTTTCTTGTGTGTTCATATACCAAGTACTAATAAGGTCACAAAGTTTCGTGCCATTCCGATGAAGCTACGATTTTTAACATTTAAAAAAAAATTATAATAATTTGGGTCAGAAATGACGAAGACCCCCAGAGGGTTAAATAGTTGTTCCTTCATTGTGATCAGGGTGTTGAAATTTTACATAGAGAAGAAGGTACTTCATATCATTTTCTCTGTAGATGAATACAATCTAGTCGAATGCAAACTATAATGTAATTTGAGCTTGCTGCACATCTTTTTTTTCCCAACACTTGATACTAGGCCAGTCAACAGCTGTTATGATTAAAAATAACAGGGGCTTCATAACAGGGGCTTCACTATCCGGACATGTAGCTTCTGTTCTAAAACTACTCCCTATATAGACAACATCCTAACCTTTAAAGGAGAATATACCCAAAAATGCAACTCCTGTCATCATTTACTCAAACTCATGTTGATCCAAACCCAACAAGTCTTTTGTTTACCTGAGGGATTTCTGTCCCTCTATTGAAAGTCCATTCTGTCAAAACTTTGACGCTTCAAAACTTTCATAAAGACGTCATTATAAGTAATCTATATATATTGAGTGGTTAACCCTTAAAGCATACCTCGGGTCTTTAGTGACCCGGGATGTCATTCACTACCCTCCTCCTCATTCATTTTTTAAAGTTAGACATCAACCTTCTTAGTATTTCCATAATTTGTTTTAACGACCCAAGGTCTGTAACAGTGTAAGTATATTTTTTTCTGCACAACAATAATTGAATCTTTGATGACTGAATAAGTGCAGTTCACCTTAGATTTTTAAGATTTTTAAAATGATAGTTTTGAGAATATGTGTGAGATGGTGAATATGAGGCAGATGCTGAATGTACTGAAATGAGCTCTGACGAGGACAGTGATGATGGTATAAAACATCTGCTCAAACTGAACCCTTCCAAGCTCCAGAAGATAACAAAATATGATTTATTTGATTCTTCTGTAATTGTAACTCTAATATCAGGAGAGTTTTATATTATCACGACAGGCAGAGATCCATCCGTGTGTTGGATATACACTCACCTAAAGGATTATTAGGAACACCATACTAATACTGTGTTTGATCCCCTTTCGCCTTCAGAACTGCCTTAATTCTATGTGGCATTGATTCAATAAGGTGCTGAAAGCATTCTTTAGAAATGTTGGCTCATATTGAAAGGATAGCATCTTGCACTTGATGGAGATTTGTGGGATGCACATCCAGGGCATGAAGCTCCCGTTACACCACATCCCAAAGATGCTCTATTGGGTTGAGATCTGGTGACTGTGGGGGCCATTTTAGTACAGTGAACTCATTGTCATGTTCAAGAAACCAATTTGAAATGATTCGAGCTTTGTGACATGGTGCATTATCCTGCTGGAAGTAGCCATCAGAGGATGGGTACATGGTGGTCATAAAGGGATGGACATGGTCAGAAACAATGCTCAGGTAGGCCCTGGCATTTAAATGATGCCCAATTGGCACTAAGGGGTCTAAAGTGTGCCAAGAAAACATCCCCCACACCATTACACCACCACCAGCAGCCTGCACAGTGGTAACAAGGCATGATGGATCCATGTTCTCATTCTGTTTACGCCAAATTCTGACTCTACCATCTGAATGTCTCAACAGAAATCGAGACTCATCAGACCCGGCAACATTTTTCCAGTCTTCAACCGTCCAATTTTGGTGAGCTTGTGCAAATTGTAGCCTCTTTTTCCTATTTGTAGTGGAGATGAGTGGTACCCGGTGGGGTCTTCTGCTGTTGTAGCCCATCCGCCTCAAGGTTGTGCGTGTTGTGGCTTCACAAATGCTTTGCTGCATACCTCGGTTGTAACGAGTGGTTATTTCAGTCAAAGTTGCTCTTCTATCAGCTTGAATCAGTCGGCCCATTCTCCTCTGACCTCTAGCATCAACAAGGCATTTTCACCCACAGGACTGCCGCATACTGGATGTTTTTCCCTTTTCACACCATTCTTTGTAAACCCTAGAAATGGTTGTGGGTGAAAATCCCAGTAACTGAGCAGATTGTGAAATACTCAGGCCGGCCCGTCTGGCACCAACAACCATGCCACGCTCAAAATTGCTTAAATCACCTTTCTTTCCCATTCTGACATTCAGTTTGGAGTTCAGGAGATTGTCTTGACCAGGACCACACCCCTAAATGCATTGAAGCAACTTCAATCAACTGATTGGTTGATTAGATAATTGCATTAATGAGAAATTGAACAGGTGTACCTAATAATCCTTTAGGTGAGTGTAGATCCGGAAAAGACCCGAATGTGTAATAATGATTGGAGAAACATTCATGCATTTAAGGGTTACTATCTTCTGAAGAGACACGATCCCTTTATATGATGAACGTATTCGGGTAAAATAGGTCTATTTTATTTAATTATATTTCTATCTGGCCAGATTTTTTCACTGAACTTGTTGCAGTATATTATGGGATTTTCTTCTCTGCAAAGGATACATGTGTTGCTACCTTGGAATTTTGGTTTTGGTCAAAGATATCTTGGATGGCAGTACAATTTTGTTGCCTACCTTTTGTAACAGATTTCGCATCATGAGGGCGTCTTTGAGGCCTTAAAATACAGCCTATGTAGGGGGCTCACTGTGTTTTGGAACACAGACAATAGATCGTTAGAGCCTCTTTGTTCACTTGCTCAGAGACTTTGGCCCTGTAAATGACTTGGAATTGCTGACTTAGGTGTTAGCTATGAGGTACACGTGTGGGGGGTTATGTTTTACGAGAAGCTGCTCAGTAGGGGATGAATGGGTTTTCATTGGCCATACTGATTGTCTTCTGGAGCCAACAATGAGTCCAGAGCTTGACTGAACGTGAGAAGTTCTCCTTTGTTTCCCAGAACTGCAGTGACATCGAGGTTGATGTTAACAATAAGATGAAGTAATAACCTGGTGACTGTGTGGTTGAGCCTTCAGACACAATAAAACATCTACTTTCTCCATGTGACTCAGGACGCTCTCAAACAAATGCATCAATGCCACTAGAGTGATACAGAGGGGATCAAACAAATCATTCATTTCCTGTTGCTCATCTGGTCATCGCTAATCTTGAGTCTTCTCTTTGTTTTGGCTTGTAATAGAAAACCCCCCTGCGAGTGAGTGGGATCTACGTGAAGTCAGTGGTGCCAGATTCCCCAGCAGCCCTCAGCCAGAGACTCAGAGTGGGCGACCGAATCCTCGCTGTGAATGGAGTCAGTCTGGTGGGCGTGGACTACCACAGGTGAACACTAAAGTTTTAAGAGACAAACAATGTTCACGTCATGAAGTTATGAAGATGAGCAACAAGGATTGTAGCGGCTTGCATTGCGAAATGCTATACATTCTATATTTACCATGATAAGATTTTTTAAGTTCAAAAGACTACCGGTTACTCATAGATGAACAAAAGTTTTTAAGTTGACTGTAATTGGAGCAAAATTAGTTGAGTTAACTTAAATAGTTGAGTGTGATTTTTAAGTTAACTCAACTTTTTTTCCTGACATGCTGCCTTACTGCTGAAGGGTGTCCATTTTATGTTGAAATACTTCTTCTTTGTCTCCATTGATTAAAAAACATTCCCATTTGAATTGTTTTTTACTAGATTTTTACTGGTTTGAAAACACACATGATCCATTTGAGAGCAAATATATAGAATATTGCCAAAAAGCTGAAAAATATTGTATTGTTTTAGTGATATGGCCCATTCATAGGCAGGAATACCTTTTGCTCATTGTTTTGGAAACTTTATTTTTGCAATTGCCACTGCATCCAACACTTTTCATTGCACTTGGTGCTGTAAGGCTTAGATGACTAAGCCTCACTAAATGTTTCTTAATTTTTTCAACTAAATATCCAAATAAATCTAATTATTAAACTAAATTAACCATATAAACTAAAGTACTTATCTGATCTAAAGCCCACACTGTCACTGTATGATAATTGAAATGAACTGATGACATCACTGTTTTCTCCAGAATGGCTATACGGCTGAATAAAATTATGTTGCATTATTTTGCTGTTTAATACTGTAAAGCTGCTTTGAAACAATCTGCATTTTTAAAAGCGCTATATAAATAAAGTTGACTTGACTTGACATGAGCTGCTCGGCCATGGAAACCCATTAGGTGATTTTCTCAATATTTAGATTTTTTTGCACCCTCAGATTCAAGATTTTCAAATAGTTGTATCTCGGTCCTATCCCAACAAATCATACATCAATGAAAAGTTTATTTATTATTTAGTTTTCAGATAATGTATAAATCTCAATTTCACAAAATGTACCCTTATGACTGGTTTTGTGGTTCAGAGTCACAAATGAGTAAGTCATTGGCTGTGTCCAAATTTAAAGGCTGCATCCTTAAAAGTCCGCGAAGGTCAGAGTGTTGTTACTGTTAGCGTTGTTAAATGGGACGGTCACATTATTCATTACACATTACATTCTTACAGTAGTTTTAAGTTTATTTGAATTGTTATGTGAATCAGAATTAAAAACAGTATAACAAATACTAGCATGTGTAAATACTCAAGTTCCCCATTTAAATTTTTATTTTAAATTTCCCCATTTAAGTCTTTCTGTCTTTTACTTCCCAATTTAGGAATTATGTTTCATTATTATTATTATCATTTTTTGTTTGCACTATAGTACAAACAAATCTAAATAATTCTTTTCTTTAAGCTAAATATAATTTCTTATTTCTTTCTTTTGATTTTGGCGAGAGAGAAAAAGTGGACATGCATATTTAGTGAGATTCTCTTTACAAGATTTAACACAGACGTCTGAGGTTTCACAGATGAGATGATAGATGCTCTTGATTCTAAAACTGAGCGAATAACCCTCCCCTGCTCTGTCTTCTCCTGTCAGTGGGAGAGAACTCATCCGGACGTCCAGCGATTCGCTCAGATTACTGGTGGCCAAAACCGAACCTAGGAGCTTCATCACCAGATGCTGAGAAACAGAACACACTCGCCTGGACGCTCGACTGAATCATTGAGCTGACCTTTCCTCATTCATCCATTCAGGCAAATCTGAAACCAAAGTAAACTGGATTCATCAATGCTGTTATTGAAGTTGTTATTGTTGGCAAACTCTTTGTCTCAAAAGGCCAGAATATCATGTCGATATCTTCCATTCATAGTAGCGTTTATTTCACACTGTTCTTTCTATCTTTAATGTAACACAGTTTAGCAGATGTTTTAAACCCTTGTTTACCAGTGTTTTATTTTCGTTTAGCATCTGTCCGTCTGTCATTTTCTGCTTTCATGAGAAACGGTTGTGGTCCAGACAGGGTTATTTCAGTTTCCTTAAAGCTCAAACTGGAAGGGAAAGACAAATACAGCTTCAATCTCTGTTCGTGACATCCAAATACTGCTGAAAATATTGGCGATAACTACATTAGTTTTTAATATTTAACCAAAAGAGCCATTTTAAATGGCTCATGTTGCTGATGTTATGAAACTACACCTGTACCGTTTTCATATGGATGACATTCATATTGATATATGATTGTGACGTTCCTGATGTCAGTCATTAATGATGATGTGTTATATTGTGCTCATGATTGGTTGTAATATTTATGTTATTGTACACGTGTAATAAATATTATTTTTATTTCTTTCTAAAGAAAAGTCTTGTGTCGATAATGTATTAGCCATCATTTTCACAGCTTATTGGCTTTTAGGGATTGTGCAAAAAGATCATGTTGTCAATGTTTTATACACAAGCATATAAATGGCTTCAAAACTAACAAAGCCACAGGACTCTAGTTTGTATTTGATAGGGTGTTTAACTGTGGTCTCGTCCTGCTTTGCTGGGTCTGTTAGTCTGAAGAGGGTTTACAGATGAAATCTAAATAAAGCAACGGCACACTTCTGGTGAACGGGGAGCCCAGCCGCTGTGAGATGGAGGAGAAACACACGAGGAGCTCAAGGGTGTGTCTGTCAGAGACGCTGCTCACCGCAACACTCAAAGACATTTATAGAGCATTTATTGAATGAGTTTCCACTGCAGCAGCAGCGACACACACACACACACACACGATCTCATGCTGAGACCTGCGCTTTAACAGGATCTTACTCATGTTCACCTCTTTAAAGAGATTTAACAAATGCTGCAAAGCTGCTGAGTCGGGTTAGTTTGAATATTCAGCTGACAGAAGAGCCTTGCGTTAACTAGTGCCCTTTACTAACCTTATCTGAAGATTTTAGAATGTTTATTAAATCTCTGAAGTATAAACTGGTATAACTAATTTCAATGTAAAGTTACACAACTGGTTTAGTTCATCATTTTTTTTTTTTTTTTAATTGTCTTGAGTTTATATGACAGGAACAATGTACAAGTAAATCCTTCTCTGATAAGAACCAGAAGATGATTAATCACATTTCTTTCCACCTGTATCCCTAATGGCCTAACATGTTCGACATTGCAGAAAAACTACCAGGCCAAGAACCTTTTGACTAAAATGTTTATTAGTTTCGATGACATTCATTCATTCTATTTTGTTTGTATTTAATTTTACTCGACAAACTCTGTTTAGTCTGTTTTTGGGAATAATTATGAAGGTGAAGGTGTTTTTAAAAGAGGTTACCTCTTACCTCTAACATGGGGTAAATTGAGCCACAGGAACACCTTTTTTTATAAGAAGCCATATTTTTAGAACCCTGTCATAGATGCATTCGGATAATTTATAATGATAGCAAACATCCTGAAATTACTTTAGATACTTTCATCGTACTTCTGCCTTATTTTATCTTATATTGAGGAGCGCATAAGAAAAAAAAAATTGCTCAACTTACCCCACACCCCATGCAGATTTCCTGTATGATCTGTTGGCATTATTAAAGTGAATGAAAGTGTAAAAGAGCAAACTGAACTGAATACTGTATCCCACAATGCAATATGCTTGACTTGACAGGATGAAATATCAGCTGTGATTTGAGTGAATGATTGGAAAATGATGAATTATAACTCAAAACTGAATTAATGCTAAATAACTTATTTCCAAGATGATAACTGGACTCTCTGAATTAAACATGAAGCATAATGAAGTCATGTGACAATATTCTCCTGTTTGAAATGTTTATTGTCGAATAATGCCTATAGATTCACTTACTAAAATATATGCAGTTACAGTCAGTGACTATTATTCACAAAAACGGTTTGTTGGTCCCTTTCACTAACATTATTACTTGATTTATTGGATTAACCCAAATCATTGTGACACACTACTAATACAATACCTCACAAATCTCACTACACTGTAAACAAATTTAGTTTTAACTTAAAAATAAGTGTTTGTGCTGCTTTAAAATTGTATGTTTAGTCAACTCAAAAATTTAAGTTGTACAACTTCACATTTCTAGTTGACTAAACTTAAACCATTTTAGACAGCACAACACCTTTTTTTAGTTGAAACATTTTTTTTTTTTTTTACAGTGTATGTATAAATAATAATAATAATGATTAACAAATGTATAAACCTCTTCATGGTCACACTGATATCCTCTCACTTTTAAAAGGGTTAAACATACAGATATTTACCTGTTGAACAGGACAATCAGTTTCTAGTTTCTAGGCAGAGTTTGATTCATTGGTTAGGGTCGGTGTTCGTACAGTATGAGCAAGACTGTCGACAGAGAGAGGGAGGGAATATAAACCAGCCCAGACAGCAACCATACCGAACCATACTGAGCCGTACCGTGCAGTGGAAAAGCGCCAATAGTGTCGGCACAGATCCGGTACACGTGGATTCCTCAAGAACCAGATGTGGGCGGGATCTGGGCCTGATTATGAATCATCTCAATCCATCACGCTTCATCTTTACTGCTATCTCTCTTCATTCCCATTACCGGAGGCGTTTATAAGTGTCTCACAGCCGTGGGTGAACGAATAGTGTTGTTAGAGACACAGCAGATCTAGTCTGGAGATTGAGCAGCCCGAGGATGAAGGAGATGAATTCACTCGACCCTCAGGTTAGTTGAGCTCATGTTTTCTTTCACATGAGCTGCTGTCTGAATGATGTTTGTCTCCCTCTGCTGGATCGAGTAGATCAAACCTCCAGTCAGATCAGACACTTCAGACGATCATTCTTGAGGACTGGAAAACAAACTGTGAGGAGTGACAGTTTATGGTCATGGCAAGTGCTTTCTTACCAATGTGTACAGAAGACAAACACAAGACTGTTAAAGCAACAATCACTGCTGGAGAAACAGTGACTGAACCTGCACAATCACAAGACACTTTTAACAGATACTAACCACAGTGACACGTTTAAAGGAGACAATCTCATTTTAAATATATAACTATTAGATAATGACATTTATTTCTGCAATGAAAGCAGTATTTATATGGCAATTTATCAGCAGGACTGAACATTTATTTGACATTTAGTATTTATTAAACATTTGAACAAACAAAAGTGAAGTGTTGAAGCATGTTTGAGGATCACAGAAAGAGAATATAAAGCTCCTGAAAGGCGAGACTCGTGTGGCGTCAGTGTTTCTGGTGTTTGATCATCTGTCATTGACTCTCCTGACAAACACACACTGACTGACCTGAACATCCACTGATGAAAACAAACCACAGCATTTGTTTCACCGGCCACACTAGTTTAACAATAGTTTAAAGCTTCAATAGCTCTGCTCCCAAACACTACAATATGGACATCAATTATGATTCCTTCTGATCACACAAAAGTGATGTTGTTTTTCCAGTAGTTGTGTCTTGTTTCCAGTGCAAATATCAAAAAGATTCTTAAATCAAGATTTACTTGAGCAGCAAAATGACATGAAATCTTGTGAAAGTGATTTTATGATTAAAACGGAACAAATATCAGCCAATGGGTTCAGAAAAATCTACATAATTCAGATGAATAGTATTTTTTTTTAATTGACAGCTACAGCGCTTGCTTTAAGCTTAAACTCACTTCATTTTGTTCAATTTATCAGAAAACAAGACTTAATTTAACACATTTTTCATTTTCTTCATTTTTATGTTTAGATATACTGGAAAACAAAAACCCTGAGGATTTGTATTTATTTATTTATTTATTTATTTTGCAGTGCATGCAATTTGATTTTGCAATTTAATTTAATTTATGAAATCCCTATGAAATCCATTTTTTGTTTAATCGTTTTACTCCGTTGTAATGGTTAAATTAAATGTAATAGCCAAAAAGCAAGTCTAATTAATGGAAAGCATGAAACATACAATTTAAAATCAATTTATTAAAAGTTTAACAAGAAACACATTTTTAGGGCCCAATGAAATATGTTTTATTTTTTACCAAATTCTGTTTTCCATTTTTTTTTTCTGGATAAACGGTTTAATTAATTCAAAGCACGTCTAATGGGTTGAATTCATAAAAACAACTTAATTTATTTTGTTTACATTAGTAGGGCCCTATGAAATGTTTTTTTATTTTTTTTTTATTTTGTGTTGTGTATTACATTTTTTATGGTAATAAAATGAAGACATAACATTTAATTTATCTTTTAATCAAATTAAAATTAAATTCTTAAATTTTACTTGGCAAATCCTCTTGCACAGCAGAGGATAACTGTTAAAACATGGAAGAAAATTGTGTGATTAATCCTTAAAAATAAAGTGAATAATAATTGTATTATTATTAATAATATTGTTATTATAACATTATAATGTACATTCTACTGTACATTAGTCACACCTTTCTGACTTTTCTACTAAACTCTTATTTTGACGTGTTGCTGTGAAGACCTTTAAGTTTCTCTGTGTTTATGATGAGAAATTAAACGGTCAAATGCTCATGAAATGACTCTCAGAGTGTGTGTGTAGAAGATCTTTCACATAGAGAGAACATGCAGGATTTCATATTTAAAGGGATATTTCACCCGAAATTTCTGTCATTATTTACTCTCCCAAACCCGTAAATTCAGTTCCCTTTCAGTCGGTCACGTTCGACGTACGTCGGTTGTACCCACGAATTGGGATCATTTCAGGAAGCCCCTATCAGCTTCGAGATATAGAGAACAGGCCAATGGGCCATTGGCGTGCGAGATTTGCATCTTGCGTTCCGCCCCGCGCCGCGGGTATAAACAGGAAGTGAGAGCAACGCACTGACGTCATTCACTTCGGAGCCGAATGGCGTTGATGAAGCAAGACTGCTTTTATAAAAGAGAGCCTATCTACAAGAGAGATACTCCAGAGAACAAGAAGGACGCTTTGTGTTGGCGAAAAGGCACAATCAGCGCGATCGCGTGCTCACCTCTGCATCAGCATAACAAACTGCCGAGAATGGCAGTGTGTGACGCTACAAAGCCTCGCCACTCTCATTCCCCTCTTCTCAGCGGTGCGTGGATGACAGCGCGCGACGCTATGCCTCGCCACTCTTGTTCCCCGCTGAGGAAGGAGGTGAGGCAGACCGTGTGCAACGCCACAAAGCCTTGCCACGCTCAGACCCTCCTTCATTTGGAGAGCACGCTTGGTGGTGTACAACGCTCCCATGCCTTGTCAACCTCTGGTGCCTCTCCAAATCGCCAGCAGGGGGTGCCGGCTGTGGGAACGCACACAAGCGGCCTTCCCACACACCCCCTCAGCGGAAGCACCCCCACTGCGGGCCGCTACAATGCCGCCTGTCGGGTTCCTGCTTGCCGCTACGCTGCCCCGCGGCGGGTACGTCTGTGGTGCCGTTGGTTCCGCTTGCACGGTGTCTGGTGCTTCCCAGCCCGTCTCGCCGGCTCATTCGTACCATCAGACTCGGCTATCGAAGAAGGACGCCCCTGTGCTTCAGGCGGAGGTCGCTGTCCTACTGGTGAAGGACGCGATAGAGCCGGTCCCTCCAGCCGATATGGAGTCCGGGTTCTACAGCCCGTACTTCATTGTATCCAAGAAATACGGCGGGTTTCGTCCGATCTTGGATCTGCGATACTTGAATCACTCTCTTCACAGGATGCCGTTCAGAATGTTAATGCGGAAACGCATCTTCAGGGGCATCCGTCCCCAAGATTGGTAGCAGCGACCTGAAGGATGCGTACTTTCATGTCTCGATTCTCCCTCGACACAGACTGTTTCTGCGCTTTGCATTCGACGGACGAGCATGTCAGTACAAAGTCCTGCCCTTCGGGCTGTCCCTGTCGCCCCGTGTCTTCACGAAAGTCACGGAGGCGGCCATTGCTCCCATGAGAGAGCGTGGTGTTCGCCTTCTCAACTATCTCGACGACTGGCTGATAATTGCCCAGTCACGGGATCAGTTGTGCGAACACAGGGACATGGTGCTTCGGCACCTCAGCCAGTTGGGTCTTCGGGTCAACTGAGAGAAGAGCAAACTCTGTCTCACACAGAGGATCTCTTTTCTCGGGATGGAGAACGACTCGGTCACCATGACAGCGCGCCTCACATTCCAGGCCCGCTTAATCGTGCGGCCGACGAGCTGTCACGGTTACCGGTGCTCCCCGGAGAGTGGAGAATCCACCCCCAGATGGTCCAGCTGATCTGGAGTCGCTTTGGGGCCGCACAGGTCGATCTGTTTGCCGCCCCCGACACGACCCACTGCCAGTTGTTTTATTCCCTGACCGAGGGAACCCTCGGCACGGATGCTCTGGCACACAGCTGGCTCCGGGGCCTACGCAAATATGAGTTTTCCCCCAGTGAGCCTTCTCGCACAGACACTGTGCAAGGTCAGGGAGGACGAGCTGCAGCCCTGGGACTTCCGTATGTTGCACTGCCCAAGGCCAGTCCATACATGTATTCTCCACATGGTAACTCCCTCCGGGCATGATGTGGCTTCCGCAGCGTCCCTCCGAGCACGCCTTCCCAGCGTTATCCATAAGTCTGCTGAGTGGGTCTTGCAGAACAGCAGTGTGACTCTTCCTGCGTGAATTTCCCCGCCCGCTTCAGAACGGGGTCTGAGGGGCTCTCGCTGGGCGCTGGAAGTGGTAGTAACTGTGGCGTTTTCCAAAGGGATCCCAATTCGTCGGTACAACCGACGTACGTTGAACGTGACCGACTGAAAGGGAATTATTATATATTATATAACTGTTTTTTTTTTTTATTTAGAGGATGAAGTTAGAAATATATATTTGTCATTACAGTGAAATAACTGAACGGAAATATACAAGCTCGATAAAAAAGATAATTCTAGAAGAAAATTTCAGATGACACTTCAGAAGACATCTAAAGTCTTCATTTTTTATATACATATACAGTGAGGAAAATAAGTATTTTAACACCCTGCTATTTTGCTAGTTCTCCCACTTAGAAATCATGGAGGGGTCTAAAATTGTCATCGTAGGTGCATGTCCACTGTGAGAGACATAATCTAAAAAAAAAAAAATCCAGAAATCACAATGTATGATTTTTTAACTATTTATTTGTATGATCCAGCTGCAAATAAGTATTTGAACACCTGAGAAAATCAATTTTAATTTTTGGTACAGTAGCCTTTTTTTTGCAATTACAGAGGTCAAACGTTTCCTGTAGTTTTTCACCAGGTTTGCACACACTGCAGGAGCGATTTTGGCCCACTCCTCCACACAGATCTTCTCTAGATCAGTCAGGTTTCTGGCACTGTCGCTGAGAAACACAGAGTTTGAGCTCCCTCCAAAGAGTCTCTATTGGGTTTAGGTCTGGAGACTGGCTAGGCCACGCCAGAACCTTAATATGCTTCTTACAGAGCCACTCCTTGGTTATCCTGGCTGTGTGCTTCGGGTCATTGTCATGTTGGAAGACCCAGCCTCGACCCATCTTCAATGCTCTAACTGAGGGAAGGAGGTTGTTCCCCAAAATCTCGCAATAAATGGCTCCGGTCATCCTCTCCTTAATACAGTGCAGTCGCCCTGTCCCATGTGCAGAAAAACACCCCCAAAACATGATGCTACCACCCCCATGCTTCACAGTAGGGATGGTGTTCTTGGGATGGTACTCATCATTCTTCTTCCTCCAAACACGTTTAGTGGAATTATGACCAAAAAGTTCTATTTTGGTCTCATCTGACCACATGATTTTCTCCCATGACTCCTCTGGATCATCCAAATGGTCATTGGCAAACTTAAGACGGCCTTGACATGTGCTGGTTTAAGCAGGGGAACCTTAACAGTAACCTTGGAAACGGTGGTCCCAGCTCTTTTCAGGTCATTGATCAGCTCCTCCCGTGTATTTCTGGGCTAATTTCTCACCTTTCTTAGGATCATTGAGACCCCACGAGGTGAGATCTTGCATGGAGCCCCAGTCCGAGGGAGATTGACAGTCATGTTTAGCTTCTTCCATTTTCTAATGATTGCTCCAACAGTGGACCTTTTTTCACCAAGCTGCTTGGCAATTTCCCCATAGCCCTTTCCAGCCTTGTGGAGGTGTACAATTTTGTCTCTAGTGTCTTTGGACAGCTCTTTGGTCTTGGCCATGTTAGTAGTTGGATTCTTACTAATTGTATGGGGTGGACATGTGTCTTTATGCAGCTAACGACCTCAAACAGATGCATCTAATTTAGGATAATAAATGGAGTGGAGGTGGACATTTTAAAGGCAGACTAACAGGTCTTTGAGGGTCAGAATTCTAGCTGATAGACAGTTGTTCAAATACTTATTTGCAGCTGTATCATACAAATAAATAGTTAAAAAATCATATATTGTGATTTCTGGATTTTTCTTTTTTTGATTATGTCTCTCACAGTGGACATGCACCTACGATGACAATTTCAGACCCCTCCATGATTTCCAAGTGGGAGAACTTGCAAAATAGCAGGGTGTTCAAATACTTATTTTCCTCACTGTAAGGGGGCAGATGCATGGAGTTGTTACTCTTCATGGACACAGCTGAATCCTGAAGATGGTCCATCATTGAGATAAGGGGGCAGATGCATGGAGGTGTTACTCTTCATGGACACACAGCTGAATCCTGAAGATGGTCCATCATTGAGATAAGGGGGCAGATGCATGGAGGTGTTACTCTTCATTGACACACAGCTGAATCCTGAAGATGGTCCATCATTGAGATAAGGAGGCAGATACATGGAGTTGTTACTCTTCATGGACACACAGCTGAATCCTGGAGATGGTCCATCATTGAGATAAGGAGGCAGATACATGGAGTTGTTACTCTTCATGGACACACAGCTGAATCCTGGAGATGGTCCATCATTGAGTTAAAGAAGCCGATCAATGGAGTTGTTACTCTTCATTGACACACAGCTGAATCCTGGAAATGGTCCATCATTGAGATAAGGAGGCAGATACATGGAGTTGTTACTCTTCATGGACACACAGCTGAATCCTGGAGATGGTCCATCATTGAGATAAGGGGGCAGATGCATGGAGTTGTTACTCTTCATGGACACACAGCTGAATCCTGGAGATGGTGCTCTCTGAGTGTGAACAGAAGCCTCCTCCTCTTTCTCCTCATACACCCACATTTTACAGGTCCGGTTCTCCTCTTCCTCTCTCTACTCACACACACTCATTTTACAGGAAGGTTTCTGCTTCTCTTCTTCCTAGATAACAGCTGTCTATGCCTGTATGTGGCAAGAAAAAACAAGAATAAAACACTGAATTTTGACAGTTAAATTAAAGGAACATGCCGACTTTTTGTGTCTGGTATTCCCTATGTTACGGGGACCAAATGTCCTCATAAGGATAGTAATAATACCAGTAAATGTTATTCTTTTATTTATTTATTTTTTGGTCAGCTAAAAAAATCACAAGTAAGTGTTTACAGATAACATTGAACCGGAAAACATTGAACTGTTTGTCACTGGAAGAATGTATGTTCATAACTTGGAGAGAACCTCGCCAGAACATTAGCCAAAGTTATGAGAACATTTCCTGTTAGCTGTATTTCTCACGCAGAGAAATTTCCAGGATAATGACCACCAAGTTGCGCCGCTATTAGAGGTATCAAGTGAGTTGGTAGAAGTTCATATTGGAAACTTAGTAGTTCATTATTGCAATATGAACATATTAAAATAAAGGTTAAAAATCTTGTTTTATATCACTGGCATAAAGCACTTTCAGAAAAGAAATTCTGCAATAATTGGGAGCTATTGAAATTTGAGGTAGCCAAGTAGGCTACTTTCAAAAACAGGGAAGGGCAAAAGAAAGACGAAGTCAAGAGGACAATATTATTTCAAATTTAGCTACCCTCTCCTCAAAATCATGTCCAAATGAAGATGAACAAGCAGAGTTAGTCACTCTACAACTGGAGTTGGACAAATTATATAAGAATAAGGCAGAAGGAGCCTTAATAGGTCACGAAAGCGATAGTTGGAGAAAGGGGAACAAAATTCAGCATATATTTTTGGTTTGGAGAAATTTCATTTTAAAAATAATACAATTGAACAACTTAAAATAGATGGGGATGTTACAGATGACCAAGTATAAATAGTTTTATAGTGGGTTATATTCATCCAAATGTTGTGATAATTCAGCTTTGCTATTGCTAAACTCTATTTCTGGAATTAATTGTAAGTCCGTCGACCCTGTACAAAAAGAGCTCTGTGATAGCTTAATTACTGTTGAAGAAGTTTTAAATGCTATTGCACATATTAAGGTTAACAAATCTCCTGGGGTTGATGGCCTCACCGACTTTTATAAAACCGACTTATTGCCCCCTTTCTTAAAGTTTTTATAGAGAGTATAGAAAAGCAATGTCTTCCACCTACTTTAACTCAAGGATTAATTACATTGATTCCAAAACCAAAAAAAGACCCATTGCTGTTAGATAATTGGAGACCAATTTCTCTCTTAAACAATGATTATAAGATTTTTGTCTTAGTCTTTGCAAATAGAATCAAATCAGTTATGGACCCCCTTATAAATGAGGCTCAATCTGGCTTCTTGAAGAAAATACATATTTCAAATAATATAAGATTAGTCCTAGATGTGTTGGACTATTCACATTTAAGTACTGATGATGGATTTATTATTTTCTTAGATTTCTATAAAGCATTCGATACGGTGGAGCATGCTTTTATTTTTAGGTCTTTACAAAAATGTGGCTTTGGAGACTTTTTCTGTAAAGCTATACAAACATTGTATAGGAACGCAAATTGTTCTATTAAACTTAAATGTGGTTCGTCCTCTAGATTTTATTTAAAACGCGGTATAAGACAAGGTTGTCCCAACCCTTATCTCCTCTTGTTTTGCACTCAGCTTATGAATATTTATATTAAATCAAGCCAAATTAAAAGGTATATCTATTGCTGGCAGGGATATTATCATATCCCAGTTAGCAGACAATACTGCACTATTCCTGAAAGATCAACATCAGGTCCCAGCAGCTCTTAAAGTAGTAGATGCCTTTTCTAAAGCTTCCGGCCTTTATTTAAATATCAACAAATGTGAACTCTTATCTGTAAAAGACTGTCAATTACAACAAAGTGTTAATATCCCAGTGAAGGAATCAGGAAACCAGTATTGCTCCCCTTTCTTCCTTTGCTTTATTTGACACTGTAATTGGAAAAATTTGTTTTGCCACCGGAGTCGTAAATGTTAAAGGAGCTGTATGTAGGACTGTGGCCAAAACTGGTACTGCAATCACTTTCAAATTACTGCAAGTACCCCAACTCGAGGTTGCCAGATAGGCTGCAGGATCCAGCGGGAACGTAGGCTGCTACACGGAGCTTTCAATGGCAAGTGACGAGTCGTACACAGTAAGACAAGCGTTTTTGTCATAAGTAGGCTAACAAATAACAAACATTGCCACAGCAAGTATAACGCGGGACAAATTACGCCATGTCAGCGTTCAATATCAACAATGGCTATCACATGGTTGATTTCAGTCCCATCAGAAACGATTGAGAGTAACTAAATAACATTTGCAATGGCCATACAGGTCAACTTGCAGCATGTTTTATCCACTATATATACGAAGAAAGAATGAGGAATAATTTTTACTGAGGTAACGTTAGGCTACTGTCTCAAATACGTTTTCACATTGCCATAATAGGCGTGCTAATGTTGTTTTCATCAGCGTCTCAGCATAATGACAGAGAAACGGGCTCTGATAATGCATTACTAATGTTAGCAATGACGACTCGCCATTTTTATTTACCAAACAATTCCTTAACGTTACCTTTTCAATTCAATGACCCACCTCCTCCATCTGCGCTAACCTAACGTTACTTTGCATGAACATGCACAACTTTGTTCGACTGTCGTGAATATTTGAAATGTCCATTTACATTAAGTACAAGTTAGCCAAACATAGATTAACCTTACCTGTCCAGGAGAAAATTAGCAATTGCGTCAGTCTTCAAATTCTTCCGTTTTCATGCCGTCTCCATCTTTCAAAGGCATCTCCTATACAAATCCTTGTTTTATTTCGGACACTGTCACGACGTTTTTCTGATTCATATCGAGGTCGTTTAGGTTTCGTAAAGTTAGACATTGTTTATCCAGAAAGTTTGTAGCTGCAGCTGTGGTAACTAGCAGAGCTGGCAACCCGAATGCAGAAACACTACTGACTTCGTGATTGGTAGATAGGTGGAGGGCGGCGCTTCAGGCATGACACAACATGTCAACATCAACATCAGTTGAGGGCTGCAACTTCAATTTTAAAACGACAATATCTTGGCCGGACAACTGTTGTCAGTGATATAAGTATTTGAAATTAACATGATTTTTTAATGTCTATTGACATATTAGGGCCATTTTATGATTAATTGAAATACATTTCTTACATACAGTTCCTTTAATAAAACTATTTCTTCATTATTTCAAAAAGATATTGTCACCAGGCCAAACTGTATTGTTTATTGGAATAGACTGGTCGAAGGTTTGTTATGGAAGGCCATCTGGACCTTACCGAACAAATATTTATTGGTAAATAAAATAAAGGAAGTAAGCTTCAAAATCTTACACAGGTACTACCCAGTAAAGAATTTTCTTGTTAAATTTAAAAAGGATATTGATCTGAACTGTTCTTTTTGCAATACATTGGCTAAAACCTTGTTTAATTTATTTTGGCATTGCGTTCATGTAAGACAATTTTGGAAAGATTTGTCCAGATTTAAAACTGACAACATTGAGCCCACTTTTTCTTTGTGTTTAGAAAATGTTATATTTGGTTTTAATAATATCCCCTCAAGTAAAAGGAAAGAATACTATATTATACATTTAATTTTTGCTAAATTCCATATACATAAATGTAAGTACAATAAAACCCAACCTTTGTTTTTGGTTCTTGAAAAAGAAATACAGACATATATCAATACTATCCTTCATTCCTGTAATAAGAAAGCAATTAAAACTGTTTCTGTTTGTGAATCCTTTGATATTTTTATATAATGTTTAGATAAAAAAAATTAAAAAAATCAAGTGAGTTCCACATACAGTTCAGAAGGCCCTGCCACGCACCAGCCAATCAAATAAAAAATATAGCTACCAAGCAGAAAATCAGAAAATAGCATTGCTGTATCCGGGTAAGATTTGGATATTCCCGCAACAACAACGTTTACATTCTGCCACCTACTGGGGCCCGTTTCAGAAAGGAGGTTAAGTGATAACACTGAAATAAGGGAAACTCTGGGTTTTCTGTTTCAGAATGGGAGGTATATCATACTTGAGAAAGCAGGGTAAGTCAACTCAGAGTTCAGGTTTAAACTTGGTTGAACCTCCTTTTTGAAATGGGCCCCTGGTGGTTTAGTTTAATGATTTCTTTCCAACATTTCTTATTTGTATATTCAAAAATATTTAAAACAATCTCATAACATTTTTCAGTGTAAATGATTTGATTGGCAACCGCCCTACAGTGTCTTATTCTAATTTAATTTATAGATCAAATTTAAGAATATAAAATGAAAGCTGAAGCATAGCCTATATTTAATAAGATTATGGGGAAATGCCCTTCATAAAAGGTAAACATATCAAAGATATGCAGATTTAAAGGTCCCGTTCTTCGTGATCCCACTGTTCAAACTTTAGTTAGTGTGTAATGTTGCTGTTAGAGCATAAATAATACCTGTAAAATTATAAAGCTCAAAGTTCAATGCCAAGCGAGATATTTTATTTAACAGAAGTTCCCTTTCAAAGCCTACAGCGAACGGCTGGCTTGGACTACATCCTGGTACTTCCTTCATAAATGACGTCAGTAGAACAGTAGAACAGACTAACCTCCGCCCACAAGAATACGCGCAAAAAGGGGGCGTGGTCTTGTTGCTGTCCCACGTGGAGAAGAGGACGTGTCGCGTGGAGAAAAGGAAGTGCTGCGTTTGAGTGTGTTTGTCGCCATGTCGTCGAGACGCTGTTATTTTCATCCCGGAGTCAAATCACCTTTGTTTGGCTTTCCCAGGGATGCTGTAGAGATCATTGAGCGCATACATCACCCCGTTAAGAGGCGTGACCTTTCCACGTGCGCTAAGCTGCTGTCAAATCCCAACACGGGAACCGCTGGCACAATCAGAACTCGTTACGTATTTCTGAAGGAGGGACTTCATAGAATAAAGGAAGTCATCAGCCGTTTTTAGGACAGTGAAAACAGCGGTATAAGGATAAGTACATTGTGTTCAAAATACTGTTTTTTTTTTACACACGAAACATGAACACATGTTATATTGCACACTGTAAACACAATCAAAGCTTCAAAAAACACGAAGAACGGGACCTTTAAATATCTCAAAGCTGATTGAACACTGGTGAGACTATTGAATGTAGCGATTATGGTCGCAGACCTTATAGATGAATGAATCTTCCAAATGATTCATTAAATGAACATCCCTTCCACAAAGCCCCAATTCAGCTCCAGACCCCAGGAAATCGATCACGAGGCTCCATTCTGCCTGGAGCTACCACTTCTATATTATAATTACGTGATTTCCTATGGACTTTTGACCAAAACTTAGACAAAGAGGACAAAGACTCGTTGTGATCGCAAGACAAAGAAACAAACCAGATCCTTGTCTTTTCAATGACCAGTAAATGAACTCCAAGTGACACAGTTAAAACTCCAAGCAAACTCCCAGAAAATGTTACATATTGGAGTGCATAAGATCACTGATTATTGGACTTTCATTCAAATAGCCTTCGACATAGCTTGTTAGTCTGTTTACAATTGATACACGTGACTATTATGCATGTATATCACTCCCAAATTCATGCAATTATGTAACTATTGAATGAGTGGATGAAAAGGCACCGTGTTTGATACCTTTGTGCTCGTATGGATATAACCTAGCAGATGAGGTGAATGAAATCTTTATAGAATTGATCATGTCCTTATAGTAAGAAATTAGGTCTGAATGTACTCTCTGCTTAAGAGCAGGAAACTAAATTACTATAGATAACCCAATTTTATGGGAGGGGTGGAGACACAGTCACCCCTGAACCCTAATTGGCCAGAACCCATCTAGGGGATGGGCAAATATTTGAGTTTAACCTCAGAACACAGTCGGTTCACTGTGGTGTTCATGTTCTGTTCGTTGTTCAGTCAAGAGCTGTTCGCAGCGTGGTTCCAGAATCCACCAAGGCGACGATCGTGGCAGACCATCAAAGAAAATGGGTTAACAGATTTCATTCAGGCCATCTGCTCTTCTCTCACTTTCCTTTCTTTTACTTAAAGTTTATTTTCTTTCCGTTAAGTCTCGGGTTCTGTTAAGTTTCGCCGCAAAGTTACTCAACAAGTCTCCAACAGCGCGCTTCAACTTCGAACGCCCACAAGACTTCCATCCAGCCGCCGACACGCCACGTGATTGGCTTCCCAAGACGTCGATCAAAGACACGACCAGACCTTCAGCGAATCAAAGACCCGAGAGAACCCCTCTCCAGCCAGGAGGAAAAGGGAATCCCCCTTGTCAAAGACGACACACGTGAGACAAACGCAAATAATACCTCTAGATTCCAAGCTGAAGTGGTGCATTAGATCAAATTTAATAAGAAACGATAGGAGGATAAATTACTGATCAATGGTTTCTTCAGGTCATGTGTCATAAATGCATATTGCTTGGGATTTCATAAGCTCTCTCTCTTAAACTTATTCTTTCCTCACTTTCTTCCTTTCTGCAACGTGTGTGAATGTGCGAGTGTGTGTGTTTATGTTAGATATTAGTTTGATGTGTTAGAGTAATCAATAAAGTTTCGTTTGTATTCAAAGATAGCTGTTCTTGTATTATGTGCTTATGAATGTAATGTCTTGAACTGCCGATCTAAGTTACCTAGCTGTTAAATAGTGTTTCACTATTGTACGGATATTAATATCCGCTGCAGAGTTGATATTTACGGATCGTTCAAATGAATGCTTGAAGAGTCATTTGCTCGGCTGTAAATTAGACTCTCAAAATTCCCTATGGATTCATTCATTTGAGCTACATACAGGGAGTGCAGAATTATTAGGCAAATGAGTATTTTGACCACATCATCCTCGTTATGCATGTTGTCTTACTCCAAGCTGTATAGGCTGGAAAGCCTACTACCAATTAAGCATATTAGGTGATGTGCATCTCTGTAATGAGAAGGGGTGTGGTCTAATGACATCAACACCCTATATCAGGTGTGCATAATTATTAGGCAACTTCCTTTCCTTTGGCAAAATGGGTCAAAAGAAGGACTTGACAGACTCAGAAAAGTCAAAAATAGTGAGATATATTGCAGAGGGATGCAGCAGTCTTAAAATAGCCAAGCTTCTGAAGCGTGATCATCGAACAATCAAGCGTTTCATTCAAAATAGTCAACAGGGTCGCAAGAAGCGTGTGGAAAAACCAAGGCGCAAAATAACTGCCCGTGAACTGAGAAAAGTCAAGCGTGCAGCTGCCAAGATGCCACTTGCCACCAGTTTGGCCATATTTCAGAGCTGCAACATCACTGGAGTGCCCAAAAGCACAAGGTGTGCAATACTCAGAGACATGGCCAAGGTAAGAAAGGCAGAAAGTCGACCACCACTGAACAAGACACACAAGCTGAAACGTCAAGACTGGGCCAAGAAATATCTCAAGACTGATTTTTCTAAGGTTTTATGGCCTGATGAAATGAGAGTGAGTCTTGATGGGCCAGATGGATGGGCCCGTGGCTGGATTGGTAAAGGGCAGAGAGCTCCAGTCCGACTCAGACGCCAGCAAGGTGGAGGTGGAGTACTGGTTTGGGCTGGTATCATCAAAGATGAGCTTGTGGGGCCTTTTCGGGTTGAGGATGGAGTCAAGCTCAACTCCCAGTCCTACTGCCAGTTTCTGGAAGACACCTTCTTCAAGCAGTGGTACAGGAAGAAGTCTGCATCCTTCAAGAAAAACATGATTTTCATGCAGGACAATGCTCCATCACACGCGTCCAAGTACTCCACAGCGTGGCTGGCAAGAAAGGGTATAAAAGAAGAAAATCTAATGATATGGCCTCCTTGTTCACCTGATCTGAACCCCATTGAGAACCTGTGGTCCATCATCAAATGTGCGATTTACAAGGAGGGAAAACAGTACACCTCTCTGAACAGTGTCTGGGAGGCTGTGGTTGCTGCTGCACGCAATGTTGATGGTGAACAGATCAAAACACTGACAGAATCCATGGATGGCAGGCTTTTGAGTGTCCTTGCAAAGAAAGGTGGCTATATTGGTCACTGATTTGTTTTTGTTTGGTTTTTGAATGTCAGAAATGTATATTTGTGAATGTTGAGATGTTATATTGGTTTCACTGGTAAAAATAAATAATTGAAATGGGTATAAATTTGTTTTTTGTTAAGTTGCCTAATAATTATGCACAGTAATAGTCACCTGCACACACAGATATCCCCCTAAAAGAGCTAAAACTAAAAACCACTTCCAAAAATATTCAGCTTTGATATTAATGAGTTTTTTGTGTTCATTGACAACATGGTTGTTGTTTAATTATTAATGTTGTAAAATTAATCCTCAAAAATACAACTTGCCTAATAATTCTGCACTCCCTGTAGACCTGTTTCCCTTTAACAGACTCCCCTTTAAGTTCTTACATATCGGTGGACGAATAAATTAAGGTATAAACATTAATTCTGAATTATTTATAAATTATAGTGTAATTCGAGTCTCTTTCATTTTAATTCAAATTCCCCGTTGAGTTATTATTTTATCTGACTCATTGTCGCTACAGCTTCAGAATAAATTATATTTACAACACAGTAAATTCTGAAAAAAAAAATGATATATATATATATATATATATATATATATATATATATATATATATATATATATATATATATATATATATATATATATATATATATATTATGGATTATTAATTTGACTCTTCCCTGAATAAATAAAATGTGGATTAGTTATTATTATTTATTTTTTTTATGTATTAACAATGTCCAGTCAGTAAGACAATTCTTTTTTTTTTTAAATGATTACTTTTATTCAGCAAGGACACAGTAAAATAAATGAATTAAAAGTGAAATTCCAATAAATGCTGAACTTTTGAACTTTCTATTCATCAAATAATCCTGAATAAAATCTTTACAATTTCCACAAAAATATTAAATAGCAAAAACTATTTTCAATATTGACAATAATAAAAACTATTCTTAATAACTGAGCATCAAGTCATCATCAGAATGATTTCGTAAGGATCATGTGACTGAAGACTGGAGTAATGATGCTGAAAATTCAGTTTTATCATAGGAATAAATGATATATTAAAAACACATTAAATGTAAAACACTTTTACAGTTTACTGTAATCTTAGTTATTCCAAAGGTCTCAGTGTGTACATTAATGAAATAATAATAATAGTCTGCAAGCTGCTAGTGTGTTCAGGTGGTTGCTAGCGCGTTGTTAGGGTGGTTTGTGTAACTTGGGAATTGTTAAGCAGTTGCTGAGTGGTTGCTAGGGTTTTCTGGGTGGTTGCTAGGCTGTTGCTAAGCAGTAGAGTGGTCACTTAGATGGCTGATGTATCTATGTAAAAAATTCTCTGAAGGTGTTGTGGGTTTAATTCTGTCTTTATTTATCTTCAATGTGAGCCTGGTATCTCAGATGTGGATTTTCATCCACATATTTCCTAATGTACCAACAGGATATCCTCGCTTTCAGATTTTCTTCAACCACAAAATCCAGAGCCGCCTGAAGAAGAAAATAAGTTGATTAATGAGTCACAGGAAACAGTAACTTGAGGAACTGAGGAAGATGAAGAGCGGTTTGACCTTTGCCAGGTGTGCAGCTACACCTTTACCCCTGTGTGACTGAGGGACCTCAGTAGACATCAACTCCACCTGATCATGACTGATGGTGTACTTCAGTACTGCACTACTCGCTGCTCCTGATTCACACGACAGACAGGGAATATTGATATCAGTGACATAAAATCACATACAGGACTCGAGACTGTCTCATAACCTAGTGCTGTCTATCTAGTCTAGTGGACAGTGCGTGTGAATAATCTGTTTTGATGGTCAGAAGCTCATCTATGGTTTTGAGACAGAATGAATGTTATTTTCTCTTACCGCCACAGTCAAGAGTGATTGTGAAACGCTGATTGTGTCTGTCGTGAATCACATTCAGATTCGAGACGTCAGTACATCCACAACGTTTGTGTTTGCTGTTCTGATATCCTTGAGTGAACCACCGAAACACACAGTTTCGAGACAGTAGATGTCGCGCCATGATGTGACGTCACCAAACACTGAGTAACAACAACAGAGGCGCTGTTATGACGTTCATTGCTCTCTCACATCAGTGCTGCGTTCCAGATCGTTTATATTTTAGCCTAGTTCAAAACAAGACATTGTGGTACAGTTCATAGTATGTAATAACAACATCAACTAAAATATATGAACATATATGTTTAAAAAAAACTGAAATAAAGTCTAATATTTGGGCAGTTAAATGAATTTGAAAAGCTTTAAACTATTTTTTTAATAGGTTTTTTTGTTTTGTGATCTTTGAAAGGGTTTCAATGTATATTGTGAGATCAGTGTAAAAGGTATATGAGGGTTTCTTTTGAGTAATTCTTGTCTTATGAGTTGGTTTTTATTATGCCCTTCACTTGCTAACTTCCCTCCGTCTCGTTCACTCGGATGTGCGTCATTGCTTACGTTGCATGAGTGTCCACTACTGGCGGAACAAAAAAAAAAAAAACAAAAAAAAAAACTACTGGCGGAACCTTTGCTATGGACTGAACTGGAACGTCCTAAGCCCTCCATCCAACACTATGGTGTTGATTTATTCATTATTTTATAAATACAGATGGGGGTGAACAGATTCCGATGTTGAATTACAAAATAACCATGTAAAGTTCATACACTGTAAAATCCAACAGTGATTCTAACTAACTAACACTTTTTAGTTAACTTTACTTAATGTCTTAACTTAGGCTAATTGTAAAAATCTAGTAATCTGTACTATTCACATACTATTCCTTGTTTACTCAGAAAACCCGAGTTAAGATTAATTGATTGGTTTGATTTACATTTCGTCAAGCAAAAAAACAAACAAAAGAACTCACCATTATGGTGGTCAGTGTTCACTTTGGTTTGGCACTTGGAACATTCATATAATCTCTCAATCTCTTCGATGCAGCGATGCAACAAGAAATCACAGTGATTTGGTTTCAAAGGAAGAGAAGTAGCCTAATAAATAGGCTGCTTTTAAAAGTTGAGCTTCTGACTGAATAATTAATAGTTAATGATATAGAGAATAATTAGGCATTTGTTAGCACAACGTACTATTCCTATTTCACTTGGTTTTGTAAGGCAATCGGTTTGCATGCTTTTTTAAGTCTAACTAATTTGATTTTACAGTGTACACTACACAGTTGAGTACATAGTGTATAGTGCGTCATTTGGGACACAACTGTAGACTCACTACCTCAGTCAAATTCGAGGGAGTGAGGGTCTGTCCATATAAACTCCCCTCGTCCACTTCACGAAGTGGAACGCACCTCAAAATGGTGGCAGGGATTCCCCCCAGGGGAAGTGCTTAGGGAAGTTCACAAGTGCGTGTCTAAAAGTGGAGTGGAACGCAGCCCTGATCTGACCCTCAGCACTTTTTTCAAACATTTCAGCATGTTTTCAATTGTGTTAGTACAATACACAAAATCGTTTCGGTTACTAATGTAACCTCGGTTCCCTAAGATGAGGGAACGAGTATTGCGTTTTGCTAAAACGCAAGGGGGAATTCCTTTTCCTCGAGATATTGAAGCAAATTTTTATCCAAAAATACCTTTTAAACGCAGTGCAGCTGCACAACTCTCAGCAGGAAGCAGCTGCGTGCTGATTGGCTGTGCCGCTGCAACTGCAGCAACCTATAGCGAGACCGTGGGGCAGGACGGACCAATCAGGTCCTTCCAAATTCCCGCCACAAGGGGCAACAGAATTTGCATAGCCAAGGGTATATAAGACCCACTCTCGCAAGGTTAGTCAGGTTAATCGACTGAAGCGACTCCTGAGCAAGTGAGCAAGCACGGCAAGCAAAACGCAATACTCGTTCCCTCATCTTAGGGAACCGAGGTTACATTAGTAACCGAAACTTTCCCTTACGAGAGTACTCTCGTATTGCGTTTTGCTAAAACGCAAGGGGGACCAATGCAAAACGCCGTGCTTGTTTAATGGCTCTAAGGCCGACGACACCAAACCCAGGCCAACCTAGGTGGGCCCGTAATATGATATCAATAATTCAGAGTGAGCCAGACCTTAGTCGGGCCCTAATGAGAATGAACACGATATTCGTGCAATAATAAGAATAGACCAGACATAGTCGGGTCAGGAATAATGAGTGGCCAGATAAATCGAGCCAGAAGGAATATGCTTATGACTTATACAATATCCAACCCAGGCCGGACTTATCGAGCCTTAAGGGGTTAAATCTGTTTACACAGCAAAAAGGCCAGCTTGTAAAGCCGGAACATCTAAATTATAGAATCTGATAAAAGTGGACGGGGAGGCCCAGCCTGCCGCCGCACAGATATCGTTCAGAGAAATGCCAGTAGACCAAGCCCACGAAGAGGCCATGCCTCTAGTAGAATGGGCTTTAATGCCTAAGGGGCAGCTGAGATCTTTAGACTCATAGGCCAGTGAGATAGCATCCACTATCCAACGTGACAAGGTCTGCTTTGTGACCGCGCACCATCGGGTGCGGCCGCCAAAGCACACAAAGAGCTGTTCAGTTTGCCTATAAGCAGCGGAACGCTCTATGTATATTCTCAGCGCTCTGACAGGACAGAGCAAATTAGCATCTATTTCATCTGACTGTGATGAAAGTGCCGAAAGTGAAATGACCTGTGCTCTGAACGGAGTTGAAAGCACTTTAGGTACGTATCCATGTCTTGGTTTGAGGACGACCTTGGAGTCGTTTGGCCCAAATTCCAGAAATGAGGCGCTCACAGAGAGCGCGTGCAAATCACCCACTCGCTTAACTGATGCAATCGCTAGCAGAAAAGCAGTCTTTAGTGAAAGGAGCTTTACGCTCACTGAATGCAGAGGCTCGAATGCAGAGCTCTTCATGGCATCCAGGACCGTGGACAGGTCCCATATAGGGACAGAAGGGGGGCGAGGTGGGTGAAGCCTTCTAGCCCCTTTAAGGAAGCGAACAATGAGATCGTTCTTCCCTAGTGACAGTCCGTTCACTTGAATGTGATACGCTGCTATAGCAGCCACATAAACTTTGAGCATGGAGGGGGAGCGACCCGCGTCCAGAAGCTCTTGTAAAAATGTAAGCACCTCTGACACTGCACAATCATGTGGGGTCAGGCTTCGCGCTTTACACCAGTCTGAAAAGACTGACCATTTGCCTGAATAGAGCCGCCTAGTCGTGGGGGCTCTAGCTTCAGTAATAGTATTCATTACGCTTTCAGAGAGGTTCTCATGTACCCGTTGATGGGCCAAACATGAAGCGCCCATAGGTCGGGACGGGGATGCCAGATCTGCCGTTCCGCCTGCATGAGGAGGTCTCTCCTCAGCGGAATCGGCCACGGAGCTGCATCTGACATCTGACTCAGCAGTGAGAACCAAGGTTGGTTTCTCCAAAGCGGGGCTATTAAAAGCACAGCGCAATTGCTCTCCCTGATCCTCTCTATGACTTGAGGTAACATTGAAATTGGGGGGAACGCATAAAGAGGAAGGTTGGGCCATTCGTGGGCCAACGCATCCTCGTGCTTGGAGAAATATATTCGGCATTGAGCATTGTCTTGTGAGGCGAAAAGATCCACTTTTGCCTCTCCAAACTTGCCCCAAATTATCTGAATTATATTTGGGTGAAGAGACCACTCTGCAGGGGACACTTTGCCCCTGGACAGCATGTCCGGACCCAAATTCAGAATGCCTGGCACGTGAGTCGCTCTCAGCGAGCTCAGATTGTGCTCTGCCCATATTAGGGCTTCTTCCGCCATTGAGTGCAGATCGACAGATCTCAGACCGCCTTGGCGATTTATATAGGCTACCACCGACCTGCTGTCCGTTCGGATCAGGACATGGTGGTATTTTATGTACGGAAGGAAAGCTCTTAGCGATATCGTGACCGCTTTCATCTCTAGACAGTTTATATGAAGGCTCTTCTCCGAGTCTGACCAGAGACCGGAGATCGGCCTGCCCTCGTGAAGGGCTCCCCAACCTAGGTTGGATGCATCTGTCGAGATAACTTTCCACTTCGTAACAGTGCCCACACTCACGCCCGTCCTGTACCAGGCGGGATTTTTCCAAGGAGCCAGAGCTAACATACAGCTGTGGTCTACCCTGATTCGTAATCGGCCCGAAAGCCATGCGTGAGCTGGGACGCGGCGATTCAGCCAGCGCTGTAGAGGGCGCATGTGTAACAGACCCAGTCTGAGCACTGGCGCCGCCGAGGCCATGAGACCCAACATCCTCTGAAAATATTTGAGAGGAATGCGTGCACCGGACCTGAGGGAAACCGCTCGGTTCCGAACAGAGAGCGCGCGCTGTGACGTCAGCCGCGCGCTCATCTGCAGTGAGTCCAATACTGTTCCCAGAAACGAAACTTTCTGTGTGGGAGACAATGAGCTCTTTGCCACGTTGATTCTGAGTCCCAAGCATTGTAAATGGTTGAGAAGCCAAGATCTGTGGTCTAATAACTGTATCTCTGACTGAGCTATTATGAGCCAGTCGTCGAGATAGTTGAGAATTCTCATTCCCCGAAGCCTCAGCGGGGTTAGCGCCGCTTCCATGCACTTTGTAAACGTGCGAGGGGCTAGAGATAGACCAAAAGGTAGCACCTTGTATTGGTAAGCTTTCCCCTCGAAGGTGAATCTCAAGAATGGCCTGTGATGGGGGGCTATTTGTATGTGGAAATAGGCGTCCTCTAGATCCACAGTGAAAAACCAATCTCTCGGGCGAATGTGCGCGAGGATTTGTTTCATTCTCAACATTCTGAACGGGCGCTTCATAAGGGCTTTGTTCAAATGTCTGAGGTCTAGGATGGGTCTTAGACCACCGTCCTTTTTTGGAACAAGGAAGTAACGGCTGTAAAAGCCCGACTCGCTCTGTGAGGGGTGTACGGCTTCTACTGCTCCCTTTATTAACAGTTTTGATATCTCGGTTCGAAGCACTTGACTTTTGTCGCTTCTCACCGTTGTCTCTTCCACGGCGCGAAAGCGCGGTGGTCTGCGAGCAAACTGTAGCGAGTAACCTCGTTCTATTATGTTCAACACCCATTTCGAAATGCCGGGAATGGCCCGCCAGGCCTCGGCCTTCAAAGCCAGGGGCTGAATTAATCTGTGGGGCGAGTCGCTGAGTAACAGGGACTCGGTGGCCCGATAACTTTGCGCAAAGTTGGCGCTTATGAGGGAATTGTTTCCCGCCGCCTGAGTACAGGGGGCCGGGGGACATAGAGTATTGGTGCTTGTGTACAGGCGAGCGCGCTTGAGTGCGGGCTCGTTGACTGTGAGAGTAATGTTTCCAACCACCTGAGTGCAGGGGGCTGGGGAACATGGGGGAGTGCTTGAGTGTAGGGGTACATGCTTTAATGCTGGCACACTGCCTACAGAGAAAAAGCTCTTTTTGTGACTCATATGGGTCGCCGTGAAAACGGCGTTTGTGTACAGGCGAGCGCGCTTGCTTGCGGGCTCGTTGGCTGTGAATGTGGCGTTCCCAGCCGCCTTAAAGGGAGCCGGGGAACGTTTTAGAAGAGAGCGAGGCGGTGCACCGGCCAAAGCGAGCACTATCCGCCTTTTCTTCATACCTCTGGCTAGGACGGCTTCGGAGGCTCAGGTTTCAACACATTGCTGGGTCGTGGACCTCGACGCTCCGGCGGTCTGTTGCGGCTCGTAGAGCGGGAACGCTGACCGGGCTTGGAAGCCGCGTGAGGCTGGCGAGCTGAAGACGGCGCCTTGGTGGGCTGAGCTGGTCCAGCTTTAGCTTGACGGCTTGCGGAGGAGCTGGAACGCTTAGGCAGGAAATGTCGCATTGCCTGCGAAGCCTTCTGAGCCTCAGTGAAGCGCTCCGTGAACCCAACCACGGCGGAACCAAACAATCCTGAAGGCGAAATGGGCACGTCCAAGAAAGCGGTCTTGTCCGCGTCCTTCATCTCAGTCAAATTAAGCCATAAATGGCGCTCCAACACCGTCAGGTTGGCCATACATCTGCCGATCGCCTGAGCATTAGCCTTGGTGGCGCGCAGGGCCAAGTCAGTGGCGCCGCGCAGATCCTTCAGAGCCTCGTTGTCAGGAACAGACTCGTCCAGGGAACGGAGGAGTTTGGCCTGGAAGACTTGAAGCACCGCCATAGAGTGCAGCGCTGACGCCGCCTGGCCGGCGGAGGCGAATGCTCGACCGGCGAGGCTGGACGTAGTGCGGCAGGCTTTGGAAGGGTGCACAGTCTTTGACTGCCATCCTCTGGTGGAGGGCGGGCAAAGGTGTGCAGCGACGGCTTCCTCGAGGGGAGGAAGGGTTTGATATCCTTTTTTCTGAGCGCCATCGACTACCGAGAGCGCTGGAGAAAAGGAGGATTTGGCGCGAGAAGAAAATGGCGCCTTCCACGATTTTGTTAGCTCCTCGTGGACTTCTGGAAAGAAGGGAGCGGGTCTTTGAGCGGTCGGTTGACGGCGGTTCTCGAAGTACCACTCATCCAGTCGGCTTCTCGTGGGCTCCTCGGGCTGAGACCAGTCAATGCCGAGGTTGTCCACGGCCTTGGTGAGCAAGCGCATAAGCTCAGCGTCAACTGAGGTTATGCCGCCGCTAGCCGTCCGCGTCGAAGTGGCGTGCTCCGAGGCGGCATCCGACCACCCGCTTCCGGATGCAGCAAGGGAAAGGCTGTCATCCTCTTCCTCCTCCGGTCCGCCGAACGAAACAGCAGCAGCCGCCATGCGAGGGGAGCCGTGCTGCTCGTCGACGAACAAGACGGGCGATGGCGAGGCACGCGGGGACATGCCCGGCGTGTGCTCGTCAGAGCGCTCCGGTGGCCTCTGGTCGCGACGTTTCTTCTTCCGTGGCTCTAGAGGCTGGGAGCACGGGACGGGATCCGCGTCGAAGCTGGCGAGCCGAGCCCGAAGGGTCTGCAGCGCCAGTTCGTCGCACTCAGGGCAGCCGCCCAGGTTGAGTGCAGCCTGCGTGTGGTCTCGTCCGAGACATGACACGCAGATGATGTGCCGATCCTCGTCCGCGATAAAACCTCTGCACGAGGCGCAGGAACGAGACATTTGGAACAACGTCTCGTGCTCTTTTTGAATGTGAAAAAACACAGAAGGTATAAAAGGATATAGTGCCGGATGGCGCAGCTGGAAGGCAGGCTGAAGGCGGAGAATCCGACGTCCTCAGGCCGCGTGTTCCGCTGGGTGCGTGTCGACGGCAGGCTTCGATCCGGAGCTCAACGATTGCAAGTCGCTGAAGAAGAATTAATCTTACTAACCTTGCGAGAGTGGGTCTTATATACCCTTGGCTATGCAAATTCTGTTGCCCCTTGTGGCGGGAATTTGGAAGGACCTGATTGGTCCGTCCTGCCCCACGGTCTCGCTATAGGTTGCTGCAGTTGCAGCGGCACAGCCAATCAGCACGCAGCTGCTTCCTGCTGAGAGTTGTGCAGCTGCACTGCGTTTAAAAGGTATTTTTGGATAAAAATTTGCTTCAATATCTCGAGGAAAAGGAATTCCCCCTTGCGTTTTAGCAAAACGCAATACGAGAGTACTCTCGTAAGGGAACACAAAGTATCCTTTTCACAACACAAAATAAGTGTTTCATCTATAAACGTCATTCACAGAAACTGCCTTTTTTAAAGCTCTTACAACTTTTGAATTGCATCTCCTTTTGTTCAGTTACATTTGTTTATTAGTTAAACCAGCTGATTTTAATGGTTGATTAATGAATCATTTGTAACTTCTTCAGATTTCTATACAGATTCTATAGACAGTTTCTACTAATTGTTTGCCAAATGTATGAATTCTTTTTACATTATAAGTGATTTTTCTTAGATGGTAACCACTATGTTCAAAGTGTGTGTGTGCGTGTATGAGATGTGCAATTTGTGAGCATAGAGCAGAATAGGGAGAGGAAAGAGTCAATGACTGCCACATTACTGTAACTCACCCTTATAAAGGTCAGCTACAGTATAGATTCAGTCATATGGTACAGCAAGAACATTTACTGTATTGCCAAACAAAACAGTTCAGGATCATCTTTGACTAATAGCTTTAACAATCTGAATCACACATCAACCAAATTCATTCTGGAATTTTCTTGAGGTTTTTTTTTTTTACTTTAGCCATTTGTGTTTTGTGTGTAACTATATTATTGTTTTTTTTGTTTCTACTTTTATAAATTCTTTAAATGGCCATTAATTTAAAGCAACATTTCTGAAAAAGTCAATATTTCATTTGGAACCAACTAGACTTTTTATATCAAATATATGTGTATGAAACATTTTGTTAAATTAAACATTGCTTGGAGAGACTAAAAAAAAATAAGTTATCAAAGTACTTCCAAGTACAGATGGATTTAGTTACATTATTACAGTATTTGTTTTTGGCTAAATGTAATTTTCTTATAATATCCCAAAGTTGTTGCTTTAGAATTACATTTTCTTCTTTCATCATGATATTAGAATTAGAATTTATTTTCAACAACAACAACAACAAAACAAAAAAACAGCTTGTCATAATTCTGCATGTTTTGTCAGTAACATGCAGCTGATAATGTTTAACTTTGCTTAACTGATAATGTAAAGCAAGCAGCAGAGCATTGATTTTCCCTGCAAAACATATTTGAATATTAACTTTTTAATATTAATACAACGTAAATCACCCACTTATAGCTTTACTTTTAGAAACTCAACAACAGTTTCTCATGCTGCTATATACATACGACAGCTTCAGCTGTGAGTGTGAGCTATTAAAAGCACTCAAAGCACTCAAACCCTGTAGTATTCGCCTGTGTGTAGGCCTATGTGTGTGTAGAGCTGTGTGAGCAGACACAAGTGGAGATGATCACGGAGACTGATTTCTAATCCTAAAAGACACGTTTACATCAGAGGTGCTTAAAGACTCGTGCTACCCAGATAGCAATTACGTTTGGGCCACATGTGGGTATTATCTGGCACATATGGCCTAGATGTGGCATGGCTGAACAAATATGGGCCAAATTGGGACCATATTTGTTTTGCCATAACTTTAAAATCTGCGGGAAATGCTCTCTTGGTTCACAAATCATTTTGAGGTATATGGCCCAGATAACAACGAACACATGAGAACCATATGTGGTTGAGCTATGGCACACAGTTAGAAACACCGACTTGTGGTAAACATTTGGCTTATATATGGAAAAACACAGGAATCCTGAAATCAAGTGCGGCAGACATCCGCCGTTCCACACATCAGGTTGCTATGCATCCTCCCTCCTATTGGTGGAGTGAAACTACGGCGCGAATTTGACTTTGAACCGGGCAGCGGGCACCGTTTACTCTGCTTTTCTCCTCACGACTGTGTACATTCAGGTAAGTGATGTTTTGGGACTTTAAAGTCATATAATTGAAATATTCAGCATTATGTGTCAATATTGCACGTTATTAAGTATTTAGTTATTCGTTTCATTGAGGAGTGGGTCGAATTACGTTAGTTTTCTCCTCAGTTTAATTTACAGATACAATAAAGTGTAACGTGAATGTATAGCGGTCCGCTGGTTTGCCGTTTTAAATTCAGATGTGTTTGCTAAATCAACAGTACACTGTCGTACACTTAAAATAGTATCATATGGCATGTGTAATATCATATGTGAATTCAGGCGACGCGGTCCGTCGTCGGTGTTACTGTTCGTCAAAACCTAAATCCTAATTTGTGTTCACAATAATTTAACTAATCATCATATTAATAAAAAATGGCAACAAGAATAAACAAATGAATACGTGTGCATTATTGTATCTTTTTATTTAACTCTGAAATGATATTGACCAAGACTTTTTCTCATGACTTTTCCCTCTTTAAAATGAAGTTGTCTTGTCACAACACCAAAATTCTGACTTTAGATGCAATACCTGCTTATAATACCTTGTTAACATGAACTAACAATGAACTGCACTTCTTCAGCATGTATTAATATGTGTTAATGTTAATTTGAACATTTACTATACATTCAAATCAGAAATTGTACTTGTTAACGTTGTAGTACTGTATGCACAGTGGACTATGAACAAACAATGAACTGCTGTATTTCTATTAACTAATGTTATCAAAGATTACCAAATACAGTAAGAAATGTAGGCTATCACTCATGGTTAGTTCATGTTAGTTAATACATAAACTAATGTTTGTTAACAAATAAAACCTTATTGTAAAGTGTTATCAATTGTAAATTAATAAAATAAAATAAAAACTAAACCTTCAATTGACTGCTTGTGCATGCATTTGGACCATTCTCTCCCCTTTATTTAAGATAAATAAATAATTACATGCCACAGTGTGATTGTGCAGAGATTTTTGCAACAATCACATATCAATTATGTTGCATTCTCTAAACTTTCACAAATATGAACCGCAAACTGTCATAACCTATTGGTGCTATGACCGAATTCTTATTTGAGTAATATAATATATATATATATATATACACAATTGTATGATCACAATATAGTTTATCTTTGTTATTAAAATAAGCAAATATGCAAATTATAAGCAATATGACAAATATTATATAAGAAAGATACAAATCAAACAAACAACACATTTTTCATACTTTAATGTTCCCACGTGTTGTAGCCATGACAAAACCAAGTGAACTAAACCTGTCCCTTCACTATGTTATATGTTATGCTTATAATTTATAGTATTTTAACAAAAATTCTGCACTTAGCCTATTTGAAATTATGCCTGATATCACTATGTAGCATACTTTTAACCCTGCTTCCTTTTTTACAACATATTTTGTTTTTGTTTTTCTTACAGATTTATTCGGTGAGACTTTTCCCTTCAAATTATCATCATGGACATTGGAAGTAAATGTAAACCAAATAACCTTAGACGTAGGGCTGTTAAAAGAGTAAATGACTTATTTGACTCCCTTGGTTGCGTTCAAGATAGTGAGGAGGAATTACACTCAGATAATTTATCTACCACACATGTGTCAGATTCTGAGGAGCCATGTGCTGAGTCTTCATCAGAGGTAGTTTCTGATGATGACCAATCTGATGAGGGGAATTCAGTGAGTGATTTGGTTGCTTCACTGGCAGGCTGGGCTGTAAATTTTGGAATCTCTCTGGTTGCTTTGTCTGCCCTTTTGACCATACTTAGGGTGCATGTCCCTTTCCTTCCTAAAGATGGTAGAACTCTGCTTAGAACAAAAACCTCTTACAAGACTCAAATGATAGCTGGTGGAGATTTTCATTACTTCGGTATACTAAATTCACTAAATACAGCATTCGAAAACATGTGGTCCAAAGTTCCTGACCGACACATTTTTAGACTGCAGTTAAACTTTGATGGCATTCCACTGTTTAACAGCAACTCTGTACAGTTTTGGCCAATACTTGGTATTCTTCAGGACTGTAAAGTAAAGAGGCCCTTTGTAATCGGACTGTTCTGTGGTAGCTCTAAACCAAAATCTTTGAACGAATATTTGAAAGATCTTGTAAGTGAATTGAAAAATCTGAGCTGTGGGTTTGCCATGAAAGGGAAATGGTTCTTTTTAAAAGTTAGTTCGGTTGTATGTGATGCACCTGCTAGGGCTTTTATCAAAGCCATCAAGAGTCACACTGGCCACTCTGCCTGTGGTAAATGTACTCAAACTGGCCTGTATCTCAAACACCGAATGACCTTTCCTGAAATGAATGCCCCACTTAGGACAGACCTCTCTTTCCGGCAGATGATAGATGAAGACCATCATGTTGCAAAGTCTCCTCTAATAGAAACAAACATTGACATGGTTGGTGGTTTTCCTCATGACTACATGCATCTGGTTTGTCTTGGGATGATGCGGAGACTTTTAGATCTTTGGCTGAGTTCAGGGCCACTTCGTGTTCGTTTATCTTCCCGGCTGAGTCAAGTAATTTCAGATTCTCTTGTAGGGTTGAGATTTTACATACCTTCTGATTTTGCACGTAAACCAAGACCACTAACACATAGACTGAGGTGGAAAGCTACAGAACTCAGGCAGTTCTTGTTATACACTGGTCCAGTGGTCCTTTGTAATGTCCTGGCCTCACCAGTGTACAGTCATTTTATGCTTTTGTCAGTTTCTGTTTATATTCTGCTCAGCCGGAAATTTTGCTTTCTGTTAAATGACTTTGCACATACATGTCTAGTGTCTTTTGTTGAACATTTCGGCGTGTTATATGGTCAGGAATTTCTTTGTTACAATGTGCATGGATTAGTGCACCTCTGTGAGGACGTAAAGCAGCATGGTAATTTAGATGAATTTTCTGCTTTTCCTTTTGAAAATTTCTTGGGCACTCTTAAAAAGCTTGTCAGAAGACCTAGCAATCCTTTGGCCCAAGTCATTCGCAGGCTATCTGAAATAAATGCCCAGAGCAATGCACGTGATGAGACCATCAATAGGACCCTTAGACGTGAACACAACAATGGCCCTGTTCCTTTGATATTTTCAAAAGCAGTTAATCAGTTTCAAGAGGCTTTCCTTGGTGGTTTAGTCATTAAAATAACTGAAGGAGACAATTGTGTGAAAATACAAAATAGTATTGCCACTGTTGTGAACATCATTTTGAGCGAAGGAAAAGTATTTCTTGTGTACAAAGAGTATAAACATAGAAGCTCTTTCTTTGACTATCCAATGAATTCGTGTGATTTGGGAATTTTTGTTGTGAGGGAACTCTCTGAAGACTTGCACATGTCAGAGTTTGATGGCAGTATTGAGAAGTATGTTAGGCTACCTCTTCGAGAAAATTTTGTTGTTTTACCATTACTACATTCTGCACAAGTTCATGAAACAGAAAATTAAATATGGGTGTGTGGCGATAAACCAGTAGAAAAGCCGCAGTTGGTAAGTATTTATCTAATTGTTGTTTTTGTTATAATTCAAGTGTCTTGACTCCCTAGTAGATGAAACCTGTTGTTATTGCAAGATAAGGTGCTATAAATTTGGGAGGACATTTTAAAGAGCCAAAATTAAGTTCAAGCTACAAGGTCTTACTATTAGGTAGAAGTGTGCGATAGGTATTGTCTACAATAATATCGTAATTGTTGTTTTAACAATGGGGAAGCCAAAACAGAATGACATCCAAATTTCAATATAAGGAAGCAAAAAATGCCCCATAGGAGTTTTTGTATTTTTATTTTATATATTTAAGCATTATCATACGAGCAAGCAATATGTTTTTATGCTTTGTATATCTTTCAGGAGGTTTAAACTCTCCTACCAGGCGGTTGTTGAAAATAAGAATGTGTTCTTAAAAGAATAGTTCACTTAAAATTGAAAGTTCTGTCATTGTTTACTCACCCTCAAGTTGTTTCAAACCTGTATGCATTTATTTCTTTTGCTGAACACAAGGGAAGATATTTTGAAGAATGTCGGTAACTAAACAGTTGATGGACCCCATTCACTTCCGTAGTATTTTTTTTTCTACTATTGACGTGAATGGGGTCCATATGAATGGGGTTTAGTTACCGACATTCTTCAAAATATCTTCCTTTGTGTTCAGCAGAAGAAAGAAATGCATACAGGTTTGAAACAACTTGAGGGCGAGTAGGGTAAACGATGACACAAATTACAATTTGTGACTTGCCTAGTTAAATAAAGGCTAATAATAATGTTTTTCCTGAATATAGGCACGCTTGCAAATTTAATAGAATCAATATCAAAAGAAGTTATATTTTATACACACTAAATTGTCAATATTTTCTGTTTCTGACTTTCATTGTGTGCAAATTAAAATACAAATCATACAGGTTTGAAATAAAATGAGGATGAGTAAATGATGACAGAATTTTCATATTTAAATTTGTATTAGGCATTTAATGCATTTAATTGTTGATACAAATATAAAGTTTCTCAATTGTTTTGGCTATGGAACCCCATTTTCCTGTGATCACTAAGCCTCAACTTTTACCTTTTATATATATGAGTACCAAATTTATAAAATATATTTTAATTATACAATAGATCTCTTATATACATAATTTACACTTTTTTTTATAATGAAAGGATTAGCAGTGTTAAGCAGAGTCTGGCGTTCTGAGTAGCACCCCTGATAGGCCATCCATGTCGTTCCAAATCTGTATGATGCACTTCTGTGGAACTCAAATGAACGTATTTTGGAGTATGTGAACTGTATGTGATGTTATAAGACTCATGTTATTTTTCTTTTTTTTGATGTTCAATAGGCATGTTTCATATCGTTTCTTTTTTGGAAACAAATGAGGTGGAAGTGGTGCCTAGCTGTTGGGTAGATGGTGACCAATGTGTCTGGCCACGCCTAAGAGGGGAGAGCCTCACAAGGGCAGTGAAACTTGCAATGAAACCCAAGAAAGAGTGGACAATTTTTAAAGTAAAGCTTCTCTACACAACAGGTAGTTCTTTAATGTATAACCCCTATAAATATATGTAATAATATTTATTGTCTCACTATAAGTTTTGCGCTTTAAGAAAAACTTATTTTTATTGCAAAATATATATATATATTTTTTGATAGTGTTTAGAATATCTGTGGATTCTATCAACTTTTCTATTTTTATACAATGTTATAAAATGTATAAATGTTTTATAAATTATGCTCATGTTTATTCTGTTTATGTCCCTTTCACACAGTAAGCCCGGTAAATTACTGTAAAATTACAAGTACAACTTTTCCACTAAACACAGAAAGGTGCTGTTCAAACACGCAATAGTGTTTTGTCGTTTTACCAGTAAGATACCATTCACACATCAGTACCAGAAAACTAGTAACCTCTGATGTCAATCGTTCGAAATGATCTTAAAAGGGTTAGTTCACCCAAACATTTAAATTCTGTCATTGATTTGTAATCATATTTGTAAGACAAACGCTTAAATGGTGTATGGAGTATGAGTATGTATAGCAGAGCATTGAGCAGAACGCGCTATGAGCATGGAGCGGAGAACACACACACACACAAACACGGCAGAACACGCTTCGAAGTTGTTCATCTTCGGAAGCGGAGCCGCTCGCTTGGAGCAGTAGAGCTACTCCCGGCTGCTACTCGCAGTAGAGTGAGTGTTGCCATCTTCAGTTCCCTGTGAGCGTTTAAAAAACACAAATATTTTTGTCTGGTTTTCATCTGGTTGATGCGACATATTTTCCGCCACGCGCTCTCTGTCCGCTAGTGCTCACCTGTATGTGACGCAAGTGTTTGTTTGTGTTTGAGTGTGCGTGCGTCCGCATTCATTTGGGATAATTGTAAACGCGCAAACACAGACAGAAAAGACATGCCATCGTGGAAATAAGATAGATAACATATTACTTAAGGGCTATTTAGTTTGTTTAATAAAATAACAAACTATAATCTGACGCTATAAAGAAAATCAAATCAAATTTACTTGACCTTCAAGGGTGGCGGTGCGAGCCGTTAGGAGGGCGGGGCACCCCCCTTATACAATGGTAGGGAAACACTGCGTTTCCTTCATCCACCTGGATAAGAAGTGCTTCAGTTTCATCTGTCCAAGTTGACAACATTATTTTAATGTTAATGTACCGGAAGTTTACCAGTAAAGACTGTATGTGTGAAAGGGGCTATTTAGACTAGGTGGTTGTCATTAAGTCTTGCATGTGTGTTTTAGACAACTATGACGATGCCAGGAAAAAACTCCCTGAAGCAGAAATCTTCTCTGACATTCAGTCTGATACAGAAAGTGGGGCTAAAAAACCTAGACGAATTATGTAAGCAAACAATTCTCGTTTGAATTTTTATTCTGTTTGAGTTTTATTTTATTGTTATTATGTTTTTAAGTAGCAAATATCTCTTTCAGTAAATGGCAGTAGTAACCTTGTGTCAATTTCTATTTTTCTATGAAAGGAAAAGCTTTAGACTTCAAAATTTTAAACTTTTGAGTGACAGTGACAATGATGATAATGAAGGGCAAAATTTGAAAGCCCTGGAACCACCGCCTCGTATTAAGCCACCAGCATTTCAAACATTTAGTCAGTCAACTCAAAGCCCCTCTTCAGCAAGACAGCAGCCTCCTCTCTGCCAGACAGCTAGTCAGCCATCAGCTATCGGCCAATCATCTGTCTACCAGCCAGCTAGTCAGCCACCAGTGGTTCAACAACCCTCTCTCTACCAGCCAGCAAGTAGACAACCAGCATGTGATACATCGACTCTTTACCAGCCAGCTAGTCAGCCACCAGCATGGAGCCAACCACCATTCTACCAGCCTGCAAGTCAGCCATCAGCTAGGGACCAATCACTTTTCTACCAGCCAGCTAGTCAACCACCAGCAAGTGACCAATCACTTTTCTACCAGCCAGCTAGTCAACCACCAGCAAGTGACCAATCAGCTTTCTATCAGCCAGCTAGTCAGCGACCAGCATGGAGCCAACCACCTCTCCAACAGCTAGCTAGTCAGCCACTAGAAAATCAACAACCACCTCTCTTCCAGCCAAATAGCCAGCCAGGTTTAGATAACTTGCCAAAAAGTCACCCTCCAACAGAGTTGGATTACTTACAGCCAGCAGGCTCAGAATCTGTCGTAAGGAGAAACCAACCACTACAAAGTATGTTATACAAATGTGCAACTTTAAAGTTAACATAGGTGTAATACTCTTGATTAATATCTACAATGAATGGTTGTAGAGAATAATGTTCTTTGGACGTATGGCATTTAGAAAATAATCTTTTCAATTGTCTAAACTGTTCTGGAGAATATATCAAGTCCTAATGCAACACATTGACTTGATTGATGTGTCAGTCAACTAATATGCATGTTTATTTCTTTCAGTTTTGCTGAGGGAGATATTGACAAAACAAGAAATGCTTCTTGACCAGCAAAATACAATTATGAGAATTCTACAGTCAACACATCGCCCAAGGCCTGATGTCCATGATATAGCCAAGTTCAAAGATCGTCTTCCTGTAAAAGATGTAGAGTCTCTCCAGTGCCTGGAGGCTGAGCTGAAGATGAACCCTGATGCTAAATCAGAATTGGTAAGAAACAAAATGTAGCCTAGTAGTTAGAAATGGTAAAGATATTAAATAATCAAATGTAAAAAATAAAATACTTCACAGTCTTCCCTGTATGACCTATATATAAATCTGTTCTTATTAAAGCTATAACGGTGCATTCACACGGGGCGTTGCGCTAACAATTTTTTCATTTACTTTGAATGGCTGATGTCATGCGTTGCCGAACTCAACTTTTCAAGTGCCAATGAAGACGTCAGCCAATCAGATCGCCTTTATGCAAATATCCTAGCACGTTACAGTCCAAGCTGGAAGTAATGTTATTGGCTGTTGTCACTATGACAATTGTCAACACCAAGCTTCAGACACGCCCTCCATCAAGTATCGACGCTTTGCGTGAACGCATTGTAATAGTTATTTAGTCAAGAGCAGAAGTTATTTTCTCTTATGTTTGATTAGCATTCATGGCACAGAGAGCAATAAGTATATTAGGCTGCTAATTATACTGATTATACTAATAAACATCTAGTTTACACCCAACTGTTTGTTCACTTGAGACATAACCAACTGTTATGAATACTCTTCGCAATGGTCATTTGTGTGCACTTTAGCTGTGTAAGTCAGCATGTGCACTACATCAAGTTATTTTTCTTGACTTATTGTGCTTAAAGGGATAGTTCGCCCAAAAATGAAAATTAGCCCATAATTTACTCGCCCTCAAGTCATCCTAGGTGTATATGACATTCTTCTTTCAGACGAACAATCAAAGTAATATTGAAAAATGTCCTGGCTCTTGGGGTTAAGCCTTTTTATTGAGTAAATCATCTCAATGATATCTTATTGACTAAAATAACTAGCTTCCGGCAGACGGCCTACGCAAGTCGACTTATGCCACAAGAGTAACACTTGACAATGTATGATGTAGATGTAGGAGTAGTGTAAAGCTTTGACGCCTCTCACGGTTCAACCTAATTCTCGTTTTAGACTTCTAATTTGTGACTGGTGTTTTGTTTTGGTCTATCCTCTGCGCTTCCGTGTTCGTCAATACGTCATGCATCGTTAAGTGTTAAGGCGGGCGTACACGGTGTGAATTCTGTAGGTCGGAAGATCGTATGTCCCCGCACACGTCACGGGCGAGTTCATCTGAAAATCGTATAAACGCAGTGATATACGACATGATTTTACTACCTGCCGATTTTCAGAAGCAATCGCACAAAGTATTTACTGTTTGCCACAAATGCAGGTTAATTTTCAGCACTGGAAAGTATGCGTGCGTGTGTGTGAGAAACGGAGAGACAGGCTGAATCCGAAATCGTCCCGGCCACTATTTGAGGGGACAGCCATTTGTAGTGGTGTCCGAAACCATAGTGGACGTTATTGAGTGCACTCATTCAATCCCACAATGCACCGCAATAACGAGTGTACAGCTGATGTACACACAACGACTGTCCGAATTCGCTCACTTGTTTTCATTCACTCCTTCAAGTGAACTGTAGCCTATTAGTGAACTAAAGTAGGTAATAGTGATTGAGGGTTTAGGGGGCGATTTCGGATTCGGCCACAGAGAGCATTAAAAAGCCTAGTACACACTATAGCTAGCAAGACCTATACCTAGCAAGACCTATACATACTGCATCTCACCTGATAACTGTAGCTCTTTGGCGAACCGCTGTAAAATGTCATCACTGAAGACCCTGTCATGATACACATTGCTTGAGATGTCATACAGTGCTCGCTGTTCCTGCCAGAGTTCAGCGAGTTTATCCTCTTTTTCAAGAGTCCAAATTCGTTGTGGCGCTGCCATCGTCGTTTCTTCTTCTGTGATTTTCCAGCTCCTGATTGGTCAACTTCAGATCGATCGACACATTGGCTCATTGAACCGCACACCACACGGCGCAAATTCAAGCCGACAGCTCCCAAACTTTTTTGACATGTTTAAAAATTATCGTGAGGTCAGGAGGTGCTCTTAACGAGGTTGGCTCGTCTCCTAATTCCTCTCACACGCTGCGAGCCGCGGCCATAAGAGCGTCAACGATTTCCACGCGATTAAAAAAAAATCGCCTGCGAGCTCGTATGACAGCAAAAATCGCACCGTGTACGCCCGGCTTTACTCTTTCGCTGTAAATCGATGTATACGGCCATTTGCCAGAAGCAAGTTATTTTAAGTAGATCAAGTTTTAAAAACGTATACGTAAAAACGTAAAATCTTACACAAACGCATTGCTTCACTTCAGAAGGCCTTTATTAACTTAATTATCATGGATGGATGCTCTGGACAGAATATTTGGACAGAAACAGGGCCCTTCACTGCCATGATAACGCTTGGAAGAGGCAGGACATTTTTTAATATACGGTATCTCTGATTATATTCGTCTGAAAGAAGAATGTCATACACACCTAGGATGGCTTGAGGGCAAGTAAATCATGGGCTAATTTAATGTTTTGGGTGAACTCTCCCTTTAATTCTTTTTAAAGGGATAGTTCACCCAAAAATGAAAATTCTGTCACCATTTACTCACCCTCAAGTTGTTTCAAACCTGTATGAATTTCTTTCTTCTGCTGAACACAAGGGAAGATATTTTGAATAATGTCGGTAACCAGACAGTTGATGAACCCCATTGACTTCCATAGTAGGGAAAAAAAATACTATGGAAGTGAATGGGGTCCATCAAATTTGGTGGCGCCAAAACCATTTGGTTACCGACATTATTCAAAATATCTTTTGTGTTCAGCAGAAGAAAAAAAATTCATACAGGTTTGGGGGGGGTATCACATTATGAAATAAATGTTTTTCTCCTAAACACGTTGGGAACAATTATTTGCCCCCTTTTATTAAATACTTTTTGTAACCTTTTTCCAAGATAACAGCTCTGAGTTTTCTCCTATAATGCCTGATGAGTTTGGAGAACACCTGACCAGAGATCAGAGACCATTCCTCCATACAGAATTTCTCCAGATCCTTCAAATTCCCAGATCCATGTTGGCGCTTCTCTTCAGTTCACTCACTCATCATCTATAGGGTTCAGGGGCCTCATGTATCAATCTTGCGTACGCACAAAAACTTTGCGTACGCCAGCTTTCACGCTCACGGTCGGATGTACTAACAGTGAAATTAACGCGAGAATGTGCGTTCCTCCACGCCAATTTCATGTCTGGCGTACGTACATTTCTCATTGTTTTTGTCCGTTGGCGACTCTTACAGGCAATGAAGTGAAGTTGCAAACATTACACAACGAATTGTTCTACATGTCTATTGCACCACCACCTGTGGGAAGCATTGCTATTAATTTGCAATTTATAAAATAATTGACATATTGTCACACAAACCTTATGGGAATATTCTATCAATTTTGCAATCAAGTAAGAACATATAAAAGCATATGCAAATTGATACAACCCTTAGTCTATGGCAATGGCAGCTTGGCCTTATTAAAGGACATTGCTAATGGCAGAATCCGAAGAGAACGGGTTTTTAGGGACCACAATGATTTTCTGGCCCAGGATGATGACTGCCAAACTCTCCCACTCATATTTTTTCCTTTTGTTATTAATTCCGGAGGACAAAGTTCCAAATAAAATATTTTTTTCTCGTTTCTACCTCCGATAGTAGCACCTCCAATTCACTTTCTGTAAAGTTTTGTTACTTGCCGCTTGCTTTAGCCATTTTCTTACTGCTTTCTTTTGCCAAAGTGGACTCATTACCATATTTAAATTGCTTTATTTAAGGGAGGAGACTGGGTGGGGTGTTGTGCTCGTGCATGTGCACTAAATTTTACGTTAAGTGGGATGTACAAAGAGAACATGCGTGGGATCCTTCGTACGCAGAGATTCATACATCTGGGTTTTTTTGTGCGTACGTAAATTTACAGCTTTGTCCGTACGCAATGTTTTAGTATGAATTCAACGCAAGTCTTTGTACATGAGGCCCCAAGTCAGGGACTGGGATGGCCATTACAGATGCTTGGTTTTGTGCTCAGTGACCCATTTTTGTTTTGATTTTGGTGTTTGTTTTTGGATCAATGTCCTGTTGGAAGACCCAAACATGGCCCATTAAAAGATTCCTATAAGAGGTTGTCAGGTTTAAATTTTTTATCTGTTGGTAGTTGATCGAATCCATGATGCCATGTATCCCCCCCCACTTTCCATTCTTTTACTTCAATGAAAGGTTAGATTTTTGCCAATTTTTTTAATTAAAGATCAAAAGGATAAACAATGCAGATTTATTTTTTACAGCCATCTTTGATCATATTTACCAGGGGGGCAAATAATTCTGACCAGCACTGTATATTTCAACCACTTACACTTTTTTTTCCCTATCAGATTACGTATCTGGGTCTGGTTGGTGGCTTTGACCTGAAAGACACAGTGTGGAGAGTGCTGAAAGCCACTTTTACAACTGCTGTGGCACGTGTGATGAATTGGAGAGGAGTCAATGGGAAGGTTGGTGTCCAACGCCTGGTCGTAAAGGAAGTTGTCATTGGTGAGAACCTTTTTTAGAAGTCATTTTAATTTTATAACACTTTGCACAATACACGACTATTCAAATCCACTTTACAGAACATTGTATTGTAATTTCTGTTATCTCAGTAATAGTAATGGTCACAAATTAATGGTTTGGAGCTTCAATCCCCTAAACAACTTTTCTCTTAAATTGATTCATTCATGTGTTTTACTTAATCTGTGCTATCTGACAACCCTGTGCATGGTAGTGTTAATTTTGTTAATGAAATCTTCGACGAAATATGTTCAAACGTCATATACATTTTCTTGTCCCTAATAATCAACATAATGCAGGAGAAACTGTAAAATCATCTCCATCATCTAATTAACAACACTAAGGGCCCTATTTGGACGATCTGAAACGCAAGTAACTGTGTGTGCGGATCCCGACGCAAATCTAAAATGTGTTGGTCTGAAGAAGCTTCATTATTCATAGGTGTGGTTTGGGCGTAACGTGAAATAAACCAATCAGAGCGTCATCTCACATTCCCTTTAAAGGTCCCGTTCTTCGTGTTTTTTTGAAGCTTTGATTGTGTTTACAGTGTGCAATATAACATGTGTTCATGTTTCGCGTGTAAAAAAAACAGTATTTTAACACAATGTACTCATCTGTACACCGCTGTTCTCACTGTCCTAAAAACGGGCTGATGAGTTCCTTTATTCTATGAAGTCCCTCCTTCAGAAATACGTAACGAGTTCTGATTGTGCCAGCGGTTCCTGTGTTGTGATTTGACCGCAGCTTAGCGAACGTGGAAAGGTCACGCCTCTTAACGGGAGATATATGCGCTCAATGATCTCTACAGCGTCCCTGGGAAAGCCAAACAAAGGTGATTTGACTCCGGGATGAAAATAACAGCGTCTCGACGACATGGCGACAAACACACTCAAACGCAACACTTCCTTTTCTCCACGTGACACGTCCTCTTCTCCACGTGGGACAGCAACAAGACCACACCCCCTTTTTTCGCGTATTCTTGTGGGCGGAGGTTAGTCCGTTCTACTGTTCTATCGACGTCATATATGAAGGAAGTACCAGGATGTAGTCCAAGCCAGCCGTTCGCTGTAGGCTTTGAAAGGGAACTTCTGTTAAATAAAATATCTCGCTTGGCATTGAACTTTGAGCTTTATAATTTTACAGGTATTATTTATGCTCTAACAGCAACATTACACACTAACTAAAGTTTGAACAGTGGGATCACGAAGAACGGGACCTTTAAGAGCTGGCGCTCTTGTTCCATGGCGGATTGCTATTATAACGGCGGGTTTGCCAAGAGCACGGCACAATACATCACAGGTGAAACTTGGAAAATTTGAATATTGTGCAAAAGTTCATGTATTTCAGTAATTCAAATTAAAAGGTGAAACTAATATATTTAGTATATATAACTATATGCATTATTTACTTTTCAGAGGGTCGAAAATTCTGTTCAGATTTTGAATTTGCGGTTTTCATAAACTGTTAGCCATAATCATCAAAATTATAACTTTTGCACGATATTAAAATTTTTCTAGTTTCACCTGTATTACTACAATTAGTCTGAATAATTTGGGTAAATGTGTATTTATGCCTATTTTTTCACATCTTTTCACAAGAGAAATACTCTTCTCCTGAAAATGGTCTGAGACGTCTGTTTAAAAGCACGTCCCCTCTGAGAAATAATCTAATTTCACTACAATTATTTTCCTCGCGTGGTAGCTAATATTGTTCCTTGTAATTATAAATGGTTTGCAAAAATGGGAACTCCTAAGTGAATGCGCGTTATGTACTCGCCAAGCATGCGCCATTAAAATTGAAGTCTAAATTATGCTTTAACCAATATTTTAAACAATAAACAATATTTTGACTTTAAACAATATTTTTCCAGGTCTGTGGAGGAATTGTTTTGTAAAACTGCAGAATATCACCAGGGAACGTTAGTGCAGGAACACACTCCTCTTCTCGCTGAACCGCCCCGCGAGCACAAGTTCATTCCCTAATTTACCGACGTGCGTCTGTGGAGGGAGAAGTCAGCTCTGCGTCGGGTGGAGAATAGAAATGATGCATGCATCAGTGTACTTAGTCAATTGCGCTGGGTGCAAGATAGGGCCCTAAAGCCCAATTTATACTTCTGCGTCGAACTTACGCCGTAGCTACGTCGTAAGCTTTTTGGAGCATGCGTACCCTTCGGCGTACCCTGATGTGCACCTCTCCAAAAATGTAAAAACGCGTCAACTCTACGCGAACGCAAGTGCTGTGATTGGTCTGCTAGAACCGCTCCCTCAGGTTTCACATGCTCCCTCTGCATGTGTAATTGCGTGTCAACGTGGACAACAACGCAGAAGTATAAATGAAAACCAACGCGTTGCCTACTGCGTAGAGGCTCCGGCGTAGGTGCGATGCAGAAGTATAAATCAGCCTGTATCCATGTAGGACTGTCCTCGACAAAAGATTTTTCTAGTTGCGTTGCATCACATTAAATGCTTCTCTGCAAGCGCTCTTTTTGAGCCGCTTATAATTTGCATTTGGGAACGCAACGTGCACCAACCATCCGTAATAAGAATTATTGTCAACAAAGAGAAATGTCTGCGGTTTTCTGCCAAAATAAAAGCTCAGTGGTTTAACTTTTGAAAGCAAGACATCCATAAATGTTAGTATTGTAATTTTTACTGTTGTTCTGTAAAGTTAAAAAAAAAAATTTTAGTATAATAATTGTTTATCAGAATCAATCCAAATATTATTGTAACATTATTGTTATTATTATGAATGCATTATAAATACTCATTTTTCATTGACAGTGTATATTATTGCAATAGTAAGATATGTCTTTATTAAATTAATTAAAATATTAATAATAATAATAATTACAGGGGATGGGGTTAGCTATTCTGTTTTTTCCTCTTTTTTGGCATTAGCTGATCACATCCCTGGCTCACTTAAAGGAACGTGTCACCGTTTTTAAAAATAAAACCTCCTGTCGTTCTATTTTCAAAGCACTCTCCTCTTCTGAAAGTTCATAGAGATATGGTTCTGGATCTTGACTGTCTGAGAAGTCACACTCTTCGTCTCACACAAAATCAGCCATGTTCACCGCCATTCACTATGTCTACTGTAGAGAAAATAGTCAGCTAATATTCACACCGGTATGTTGACGTAAGTTGTGGGATTTCATGTGTTGCGTGATATCTCTGCGCCCAAGTAGCAGTGCTTCGTCTGTGCTTCCCCATAATATAGTCCCAAATCAATGTCTATCTATGAAATCGGCTAGTCTTAATCTGCATCGCTATTTGTACTCACAAGAAGTAATTAGGGTTTTTTTTTTTTGCTCACTTTTACTGTCTTTGGACTAAAACGTGACATTTATGCTATCTGTGTTGGTGTGTTTTTACATTAGAGTGTGCATGTATTTTGTAAAGCAGAATACATGCAGTGTTGTAAATTTGAACCGGTTGGTGGAAAAGTATTCTAAAATGTATTTTTTTTTTTTTAAACTAAATAGTTTGTCATATGGAATTATGTTATTATTATGGCCCACATATTGAAAAATACAATTTGCAATTCCTTTTTGAAATTATACTGGGAAAAACTTTCACACAGTGGTCAATCAGAGGTGTTTAATCTGTTAATAATTGCAATTAAAATATTAAAGGAAATAATTTACATTCATATTTTTTTTTTTTTTCATTATCCTGCAGCTCTAGCTTCCAGGTCGTATTGCTGCTAACATTACTTAAATTAATATTTTATTGCAGGTGCAGTCAGGCAGAATCCCCTAACTGGAAAAGCCTCAAATAAAGATATTGAATTTAACATCATTAAATGGTTGCACCTGGCTGGAGACCGAGAGGGGGGGAGGAGGGAGCGATTGAAGAAACGAGAGGCCCAACAACACATTGCCGACCCTCATTAGAGACTTCCCTGTACATCTTCTCAACATCACTTCTCTTTAACTCTTTACCTTTCAAGTTTTCTTTAACTTTCTCAATTTCTCTTTAAAGTTCTCTTTACCCAGTTACTGTGATTTATTTTTATTTCTCTCATTAGTTGAACATTATTTGACTAGTTGAACATACATTTTTTACACCAAAATTCATGTTTTTTTAAGCGTTGTTCAATGTTAAGTCTAACACTCTTTGAATGTTATTTATATATATTCATATTTATTCTTAAAAAAGTTTTCAACTGAATTCTACTTAAATTATTAAGTACAACTGAGTGCTACTGTAATTATATTTATTTTAAAATGTTTTCAATTGAATGCTACTGTAATTATTAAATTCAACTGTGTTGCTGTAATTATTTTTATTTTTATGAAATGTTTTCAACTGAATACTACTGTAATTATTAAGTACAACCGTCTATCTGTAATTATTTAAACACTTGTCAAAAGTAAATTGTTTTGAGCACATTTGTTGTTGTGGAGTGTTTAATTTACCTTTGAGTTAATAAGACTTTTACATACTGTCAGCTGCATGTGGGCCACATAGATTTTAACAGATCTCAACCATACTAAAACTGCATGCAAGGTTCACACATGGGCCACATTAAATTGTATTATTTGGCTCATGCTTGGTGGAGTTATGGCACTCCTTTGGTTCAGTTCTGGCAAAGAAGATGAGGGCCATATATGGGCCGGCAAACACAATCTTATCTGGGCCACAGCTCAGTTGTTTATCTGGGCCAAATCTGTGCCAAAGGAAATTTGCTGACTGGGTAGTAAGTGATGAAGAACAAATATAGGAGCTCTGTTGTGTTGATTTAGTGTTCTGTGTTCCAAACTTCAGTGTTGTTAATAATCACCAAAAATGAATTGTATTGATTTTTTGTTTGTTTGTTTCTTAAGGCCTGTTCACACCAAGAACAATAACGATAACTATATTAGCGTCCGCACTAGAGGATGATTATGTTTATTATAAGTCTGTCACTTTAAATGTTCGAACTCTTTACAGCAGGAGGGATTCTGATTGGCTGTCAATGTTTTTTAAATCGTTCATCAGCTGGATAAAAATGATATTTTTGAAATAAATATCAAAAAAATATTGAAAATGATTCCAACGAAATGTTTATGTGCATTTATCGTTATAGCTGTGGTGTTAGCTCTGCTATACTTTAATACTGAGAACGATTTTTAGAACTAGCCTTTCTTTATCTTTATCTATATCTTTATCTTTATCTTTATCTGTATCTTTATCTTTATATCTGTATCTTTATCGTCCTTGGTGTGAATGGGCAGTCCTGCAGAATGTAGGCTGGGAATTCCCGGCTAATTCTAGGCTGGAATATATTTAGCTTTTCGCAACATAGAGTAATGGTTTGAACACAGAGCTTCCATTATACACTTGAGAGATTTTAACTTTGTGATTTTACAACTGGTATTGTTTAATATAATGTATGGACTGTCACAAGTAGGTAACCTAGACACATGAATTTAAACTACTCTTATGTCAAAAATATAACTGGTCTGAATCATTACTACTTGTCACCAAAGTCAATCCATGACTTCATGAATGGCATTAATTCCTATTAATGTATATTCTTTTTCAATTGTTTAAGGTCTCGTGTTATTGAAACACCACCGCCATGGGTATAAGTGATATTATGGTGAGAATATTTTAAAAGCATTAATGTAAATGTTTTTAAAGTGTCAAAGTGACTGACTTTCTTTCTTCTGTTGAACACAAAATACAATTTGCAAGTCAAATGGACTATTGCTAGTGTTATTTAGACCGTTTTGGAGCTTTTGAGAACCTGGTTACAGTGAAATCCCATTATAGGACATTCTTTAATTTGATTTGTGTTTTGCTGAAACTGGTTTGGAATAGCATTAGTGAGCAAATTGTTAAAATTATATTTATTTTGATGGAATTATTCCTGTAAACAATAATAATGCAATTTCATTGTTTTAATGTCTCTTTCAGAGGCTGGATGTGACCTCAGTTTGGCTTGTGCTCTCAGTGGTGGTGGTCGCAGCTGGTGTCTTTTATCTCTACAGTCTGATACTCAGGCATTTAGCCAAGACAACTGTGAGGAACAAAGTGGTGCTGATTACGGATTCACTCTCAACCCTTGGAAATGGTACTGCTTTTTCAGAACAACTGGATAATTTCTGTCATGCAGTACTTTAAAATGAATATGCCTCTAGGCCTATTGCAATTTAAGGAAGTATTTATATAAAAGGCTAAATAATAAATATAGAAATATGATCTTATCTTTACTACTTACAACTTGGCAAGAAAATTAACAGGATACAAATAGAGAGATAAAGTTAGCCATTGCTCATTGAGGGATTGAAAGGATAACAAGTAATTTTGGTATTTTTTAACCATCTTTTGAAATCTTTTCATGCTGGATTCTCTCATTTTATTGCGTGCAAATGGACGAAGGAGAGGAGGTGGATCGCTTTTAACTAGCAGATCGCTGTTATTCGCTAGAAAAAAAAACAGAGAAAAGAGAATAAAACCGGGAGACTAAATCAAACAGCAACAAAACTGTTTTACCCTATGTAACGACAACACTGAATAAAGACTAAACAAAAAGGGCATATACACCAATCAGGCATAATATTGTGTTGGTCTCCTGTTTGCCGCCGAAACAGCCCTGACCCGTCGAGGCATGGACTCCACTAGACCCCTGAAGGTGTGCTGTGGTATCTGGCATCAAGATGTTAGCAGCAGATCATTTAAGTCCTGTAAGTTGCGAGGTGGGGCCTCCATGGATCGGACTTGTTTGTTCAGCACATCCCACAGATGCTCGACTGGATTGAGATCTGTGGAATTTGGAGGCTAAGTCAACACCTCAAACTCGTGCTCCTCAAACCATTCCTGAACCATTTTTGCTTTGTGGCAGGGCGCATTATCCTGCTAAAAGAAATTTGAGCTACAGTAGCTCGTCTTTTTGATCAGACCACATGGGCGAGTCTTCGCTACCCACGTGCATCAATGATCAACCACCCATGACCCTGTTGCTGGTTCACCCCCGTTCTTTCCTTGGACCACTTTTGATATATACTGACCACTGCAGACCGGGAAAACCCTGTTTTGGAGATACTCTGACCCAGTCATATAACCATCACAATTTGACCCTTGTCGAACTCCTTCAAATCGTCATGCTTGCCCATTTTTACTGTTTCTAACACATCAACTTTGAGGACAAAATGTTCACTTGCTGCCTAATATATCCCACCAACACTGAAAAAACAGGAAAACAAAGATTGTCCAATTTACTTAATCATATTATTTGTGATCTAAGCAACAAAATTATGTTTCTCTTCTAAATTTGATTTCTTTGCTTTCGATTAATGTAATTCTTTAAAATGTGCAATCTACTAGATTAAATTATTTGGGGTGAATGTGAACCAATCAAGTACTCGAAAATGATTTTTGCTGAAACTATAGTTCCCAGCATGCTTTGCTTGGGACTTGATGATTAGAGTAAAATTGTTGAAATTAAGTGTTATTTTGTGTTTTTTGGCAAAATGAGAAAAAGGCGAGACTTTATATTGTTTAATAGTGTTTAATGTTTAATTATGTTGGAATTATTAGAACCAGATGAATTGCATATTTGTTGGTTGAGCCTTGTTTAATTTATATTGTGGTAATTTTAGAATGTGCAAAACTCTTCCATACTGGTGGAGCCAGACTGATCCTTTGTGGAAATAACTGGGAAAAGTTGGAGATTCTTGCTGAGCGTCTGATGAGTGAATCCGATCCAACACTTGTGAGTGCAGAATTACCATTAACAATATGAATGAACATTGTCTGAAACATTCAGCAATGTTTTTGGTGGTTGTAATATGCGGGGTGACTTGGTTCAAATCTAACTTTACTGTTAGACGTTTCCACCCAAACTGGTGGAGCTGGACTTCAGTAATATGGAGAGCGTTCCTGAGCTCATCTCTGAGATCTTGGATTGTTATGGCAGTCTGGATGTCCTCATCTTCAACAGCAGCATGAAAGTGAAGGCTCCCGTACAGAGTCTGTCCCTCCAGATTGACAGGATTGTCATGGATGTCAACTACTTTGGGCCTGTCACACTGGTTAAGGGTAAAATGTGAACTCCATCACAGCTGTCAACAATAACTCTCCGTTGTTCAAGCGTTTATAACTGATTTTATTCACGCTCACAGGTGTTCTTCCGTCGCTGATCTCCAGAAGAACAGGTCACATTCTTCTAGTCAACAGCATTCAGGGGAAACTGACGGTGCCCTTCCGTGCCACCTGTGCGTTTTAAAGGGATCGATTCTGTCATCATTTACTCGCCTTCATGTCCGTCCAAACCTGCATGCTGTTATTTTCTGAATGAAACACATCAGGAGAAAGTTTGAAGATGGTTCATGCAACTCTTTTACAGCTTAAATAATTAAAATAAACTGCTCCTACTAGAAGCACAACTATTCCCTTAATGTTCATACAGTTAATCAGCAGTAATAAATCAACTAATATGTTGAGTATTTAGATATCTTTGTCAGTGTAAGGTGTTCTGCCTTGTTCAGATGCTGCATCCAAGCATGCCGTCCAGGCTTTCTTTGAGTGTCTGCGGGCTGAGGTTCAGGAATATGGGATAACCGTCAGCACCGTCAACCACACCTTCATAAAAACTCCCAGCACAAACTCAAAGGACGAGGACACAGCAACACGTGAGTGGACATCTCTGTCAGTTCATAATGTAAAGATCACAGTTTGTAGCTCATAACATCTTGTTTGTTTGTATTGTCCACTATATTCCCCTGGACCTTCTGCTCGGGACACTGGCTGGAAACTGCAGGCTTCAAACCGAAGTCTCTTGGTGTAAACCCTGAAGAAATGGCCACTGAGCTCCTGAAGACTCTGGGTAGCAAGAAGAAGGAGATTTTAATGGCCCACTCCATCATCCCTAAAGCAGCTCTCTATGTCAGATCTCTCTTCCCCAACCTGTTCTTCGCCATCATGGCAGCCGGAGTCAGAAACACTGCAGCTGTGGAGATGTCTGATGACTGAAGGACAACACTGTGTGAAAGTATAGAATGAGTCACTGTGATGTAGTGTTTAAAATACAAGATCATGTAATTAATAAATCAGCAAGATTGTGGATGTCTATCTATCTTTTTTACAGTTTTTTTTTATTCGCTTTGGTATTATTTTCTCAAGTAATGTGTACATTTTCAAAACCTGATCTCATGATTTAATTCAAGTATTCACATTTTCAGTCCACATAATCATTGTTTCAAACACAAGATTATTGTAATATGTAATGAGAACATTTGGTTTAAACACCGAAAACAAAACTGTATGATCTTCTTTCAATTTAGTACTTTTAACAATCAGTTCATTTAATATCAAACAATGCAAGATTCATGTTTCAGATCAACCAATAGATGCTGAAATAATTACAGTAACACAGGCTACAGACGCCACGTTACAAAATACACTTACCTAACTTACTTGCAACCACAACTTAAATCTTTTTAAAGGCATTTTCTATTTGGGGTTGACATTTATTCTAGCTATAATTATGCCTTAATATTTAACCCGAGATTTAGCTTGACTATTAGAAGCAGAAGGTGTCATGTAACCCCATACACAAATGTTATATATTCACATGTGAAACACTGTTAAATATATTGAAATATATTTTAAAAATGCATAGAAAATAAAGCTTAAAAATTATCGTATGTACATATGTGACATATATGTGAAAATATATTCAATATGTCATATGAAAATATATTCAAGTGTCATGTTATGTATAGTTTTTAAATTAAGTGAGTTTTTGCAGTACTTTTATTTCTACACTGTTTACCATTTTTAAAGTTATAATATATGTGACCCTGGAGCACAAAACCAGTCATAAGTTGCATGGTTATATTTGTGGTCAAAAATCATTAGGATATTAAGTAAAGATCATGTTCCATGAAGATATTTTGTACATTTCCTACCGTAAATATATATAAAAATGTATTATTAGTAGTAATATGTGCCGCTAAGGACTTCATTTGGACAACTTTAAAGACGATTTTCTCAATATTTAGACTTCTTTGCACCCTCAGATTCCAGATTTTTAAATAGTTGTATCTCGGCCGAATATCCTATCCTAACACACATCAATGGAAAGCTTATGTATTCAGCTTTCATGATGTATACATCTCAGTAAAAAAAAAAAAAAGACCATTGGATTTGTGGTCCAGAGTCATTTATATTATATTATATTATATTATATTATATTATATTATATTATATTATATTATATTATATTATATTATAATATAATATTATATTAGTTTAATTTACAACTTGTACGTAGTGACAGTAAATCTGAAATATTTTTTCTTATAAATGTATGTTTAACTGAAGCCTACATCTTTAGCTTAGAAAACATTCTTATATCATGTCCAGAAATTAGTTATATACGTAATATTGAAATCTTTGACGTTTCGGGAACAGCTTTTGTTATGTTGTAGAGCTAATGATTAGTTCCTTCCTGCGTGAAAGAGTAACACAATTTTAGACCAATTGCAAGACGCATACCCGCCTGCATCTGTAACTGACAGCAGCGTCAGCCAATTAGAACAACCGCAACACACGCCCACAGTAATTATCGCCGCCCACTCGCCAGCCCTGCAGTCACAGTGAAGCTTCCCTGTCTCCTGTCAAAATAGGACTGATTTCTTACCCGCACATGGTGATATCGCGTCACCGTTATCATATGTGTTCAGTGCCTGTGTTTATGAGCTGAGAGACTCACATGAGCGCCTGATGCGTCAGATCTGATCATGTCCGATTTCGAGGAGTTCGAGAAACAGCTCAACGAGAATCGACAAGGTACAGTAAAGACATCTGCAGTGTTCATGAGCTGTGTGCTTCAGTCTGTAACAGCTGCCCTTCTCATCAACATAAACAACGACTGTGATGATCAAAAAATTATAGCATCTGTCACCAGGCTGCTGTGCTAACATAGGCATTTTATCAGCATAACAGAAATTACAGTAACTTTATTTTTTATTTTGAAAATGAATATATAATTTTGCAACTTTTTGCAATGTTGCCATCTAATCACACATGCAACTCAATGTAGCCTACATGTTGCATTTCTTCATAAGAACACATGCATGTAAGTATTGCAGAATATATTTATTTAAATACAGCATTTATTTATAATATTTTACACAGATTTCATATAGTGGCCCCAAAAGTATTTGGACACATTCAAACACATAGGTTATGATTAAAATTAATACATTTATGAATTTCATTGCATAGATAATTTCTTCATTAACTGATAATTTTTGCACAGTCCATATTAATAATCGGCTGGTGTTGATGATTTTTAGTGCCTGTCTAAAGAATCAAAGCGATCAACATCTCACAAAATAATTCTTAGTTTTCAGTTCAGTATATATTCAATACATAATTGAAAACCTGTCAAATATAAGTCAAGTCAAGTCAAATTTATTTATATAGCGCTTTTAACAATATCGATTGTTCCAAAGCAGCTTTACAGTGTTAAACAGGAAAATAATGCAGCATAATTTTATTAAGCTGTATAACCATTTGATGTCATCAGTTCATTTCAATTTCCATACGGTGACAGTGTGGGCTTTAGATCAATAATTAGATCAGTACTTTAGTTTATATGGTTAATTTAGTTTATTAATTAGATTTATTTCGATGTTTAAGCACTGTTATGATAAGACTGGGACAATAATCATACAGTACTTGAATGTGTGTTATAATTATCCAAATGTTACAGTTTCAACAATATATGTAACAATATATTGTCGCACAATATATCACAATAAAAAGATGCAATAATATGTATCATGTATGGTCCACACAAAATGAAAATGAAACATACATTGGGCATAAAATATGGCAATTGGCAAACCAGAAGGTCACACATTTGAGCTGTTTTAATACATTCAAAATAAAACACAATGTAATAATATACTATATTTAAAACATAATTATATATGGACCCACTTTATATTAGGTGGCCTATACTATGTACTAACATTTTAATTAATCATTTGATACATTGCACTTATTGTGTACATACATGTTTTTACATTTTTAAAAATACTTGTGTGTGTGAATTACTCATACTGTCTCTATTAATTATGAAGCTGTGGTTTGTAGTTACTTCAAAGATATTAAAATAACGGTTGAGTTTCTAAGCTACTTTAGTGATAAATCACAGGGCAGCGTTGACAATGAGTTTCTGCTCTCCTCTCTGCGCGCGTTCTTCACGTGGTGTGCGAGCTTCTGTCTGTGAGTGTTCAAACTGGCAAGTCTTTAAACTCATTTAATTGACAAACTTCATGAGGGACCAAAGTGAAAGTGATCTGGCTACGGGGCTTGCACGTGCCGTCTCTGTGTGTATCAGCACATATAAGAACGGCAATTAACTTACCTGTATAAACTGTGCAATATAAAAGATGCAATTACCATAGTAATTCTGAGCATCTATAAACAAAGATAACTGCTCCTGCATCTTTCCGTGTGCCTGCAAACTGCACTTGAGTGACTGACGGGGCGGAGTCACATGACTAAAACCGGAATAATCGACATGGGAAAATTACATCGGTTAGACGTTCTAAATTTCAGTTTCGATTAGTTTTCGTTTAATCGTCCAGCCCTAGTATAAGGTGTGATTTCAGACACAGCCCCTGTTAGTTTTTGTCTCTGTGAAATCCCTCCTTCCACTCTAATTGGTCGGCTGAATGATGGCTGAACCAGTGTGTTGTGATTGGTCGAGTGGTCCCCTTACCATAACTGCGAGTTTCAACACACTACTAATTCAACCAGGCCCCACCTCTTTATTTAGCATATACACTATATTGCCAACAGTATTGGGAGACCCCTCCAAATAATTTGAATTGAGGTGTTCCAATCACTTCCATGGCCACAGGTGTATAAAATCAAGCACTAGACATGCAGACGCTTCTACAAACATTTGTGAAAGAATGGGTCACTCTCAGGAGCTCAGTGAATTCAAGAGTGGTGCCGTGATAGGTTGCCACCTGAACAACAGCAACTCAACCACGAAGTGATAGGCCACGCAAAATCACAGAGCAGGGTCAGCGCATGCTGAGGCAAACAGTGCGCAGAAGTCGCCAACTTTCTGCAAAGTCAATAGCTACAGACCTCCAAACTTTGTGTGACCTTCAGATTAGCTCAAGAACAGTGTGTAGAGAGCTTCATGGAATGGGTTTCTATGGCTGAGCAGCTCATCCAAGCCTTACATCAAAGTGCACGACTGCACTGTGCCAAGTTGGGCTTGGCCTCTTAGTTCCAGTGAAAGGAACTCTTAATGCTTCAAAATGCCAAGACATTTTGGATAATTTCATCCTCCCAGCTTTGTAGGAGCAGTTTGGGGATGGCCCCTTCCTGTTCCAACATGACTGCGCACCAGTGCACAAAGCAAGGTCCATAAAGACATGGATGAGCGAATTTGGTGTGGAGGAACCTTAATTGGCCTTCACAAAGTGCTGACCTCAACCTTTGGGATGAATTAGAGCGGAGACTGCAAGCCAGGCCTTCTCGTCCAACATCAGTGCCTGACCTCACAAATGCGCTTCTAGAAGAATGGTCAAAAATTCCCATAAACACACTCCTAAACCTTGAGGAAAGCCTTCCCAGAAGAGTTGAAGCTGTTATAGCTGCAAAGGGTGGGCCAACACAATATGAAACCCTACGGATTAAGAATGGGATGTCATTAAAGTTCAAGTGCATGTGAAGGCAGGTGTCCCAAAACTTTTGGCAATATAGTGTACCTTGGACAGGAATTATTTAAATGAGGAATATTTTGACGTGTTCGTTCTGGGAAGAAAACTCGAGACTATATTGGAGGCCTTTCTGGGAGTTCAGAAACACCTCTGGCTTCTGCTTAGAAATTAAACAGAAATATTTTGGAATACATTTTTACTTTTAAAGATATTTCCTTTAATATGTAACATTGTTCATGCAGAGAGAGAGAGGGAGAGGCATAAGAGGAGGAGTCGCAGTAGCTCTCCTGGTCGCAGCAAGAAACAGCGTAGCTGGAGCAAAGACCGAAGCAGTCGCAGCCGAGGGAAGCACAGCCGCAGTCGAGACCGGAAGAGCCGAGATCACAGGAGCAGCTCCCGGGATCATAAGAAACGCAGGTGACTATCACCAGCCTGTCACTGTCCATCAGAACTAACACAGGACTTGTTTATTATTGCACCCTTTCTGTTTCTGTCGTTTGTTGCCTGTAAAACCCATAAAAGCAGTGTTGTCTTCTAAGTTGACATTACAACATAGTTGGCTTGGCATAGTTGACTATGTTTGCGGCATCTTCCCCATCTACTCTTGATTTTTTTTCCCCTCAGCTATTCTCCACGTCGAACAAGGAAGAAAAAGATGTGCAAGTATTGGGACGTTCCCCCTTCAGGCTTTGAGCACATCACTCCAATGCAGTACAAAGCCATGCAAGGTGCAGTATGAGTGATCAAAGATCACAGTAACAGTAAATGCCAAGATCACCGTTCCCATACGTGGCTGGGCACTTTTGATGTCACACGCAGCATAGAGGGCAGGTGCAAAATGTGTGGAGAAAGACATTTACAATTACACCTCAAACTTAAAATACCTCAGTTAAAATAGATTTTCTTTTTGTGTGTGTGCATGTTTCAAAGAGTTTTTTAGATTTTATCTCTGAATTCAGATATTTTTCTCACAATTGTGAGTTTATATCTCACCCGCCAAATATCTAATCATCCAATCACATGGCATCTACTCAATATATTTAGGCATGTAGACATGGTCAAGAAGATCTCCTGATCATCCATCAGAATGAGGAAGAAAGGTGATTTAAGTGACTTTAAATGTGGTATGGTTGTTGGTGACAGACAGGCCAATCTTGAGTATTTCAGAAACTGCTGATCTACTTGGTTTTTCACGCACAATCATCTCTAGGGTTTACAGAGAATGGTCTGAAAAAGGAGAAAATATCCAGTGAGTGTCAGTTCTGTGTCTAAAACGCCTTAATGATGCCATAGGTCAGAGGAGAATCAGTGACTAGACTGGTCTGAACTGATAGAAAGACAACAGTAACTCAAATAAGTACTCGTTACAACCAAGGTCTACAGAAGAGCATCTCTGACACACAACACGTCCAGCCTTGAAGCAGATGAGCTACAGCAGCAGAACACACACCGGTGCCACTCGTGTCAGCTAAACAGCAAACTACAATTCACACAGGCAAAACTCACCAAAACTGGACAATAGAAGATTGAAAAACGTTGCCTGGTCTGATGAGTCTTGATTTCTGCTGTGACATTTAGATGGTAGGGTCAGAATTTGGCATAAACAACATGAAATCATGGATCCATCCTTGTATCAGTGTTTAAGGCTGCTGGTGGTGTAATGTATAGAGGAAATGTTGGCACACCAAGTGGGCATAATTTAAACGTCACAGTCTACTGAGTATTGTTGATGACCATATCCTTCCCTTTATGACCACAGTGTACCATTTAGTGGTGGCTATAATGTGCCATATCACAAAGCTCAAATCATCTCAAACTGGTGTCTTGAACATGACAACGAGTTCACTATATTCAAATGGCCTCCTTGCAATTGTGAGAAAAAAGTCAGAATTGTGAGGTAAAAAGTTGATTTTTTAAAATATTTTTATTCCATGGCTGAAAAAAGATTCCATAGGATGGAGCATACAGTGAGGAAAATAAGTATTTGAACACCCTGCTATTTTGCAAGTTCTCCCACTTAGAAATCATGGAGGGGTCTGCAATTGTCATCGTAGGTGCATGTCCACTGTAAGAGACATAATCACAAAAAAAAATCCAGAAATCACAATGTATGATTTTTTAACTATTTATTTGTATGATACAGCTGCAAATAAGTATTTGAACACCTGAGAAAATCAATGTTAATATTTGGTACAGTAGCCTTTGTTTGCAATTACAGAGGTGAAACGTTTCCTGTAGTTTTTCACCAGGTTTGCACACACTGCAGGAGGGATTTTGGCCCACTCCTCCACACAGATCTTCTCTAGATCAGTCAGGTTTCTGGCCTGTCGCTGAGAAACACAGAGTTTGAGCTCCCTCCAAAGATTCTCTATTGGGTTTAGGTCTGGAGACTGGCTAGGCCACGCCAGAACCTTGATATGCTTCTTACAGAGCCACTCCTTGGTTATCCTGGCTGTGTGCTTCAGGTCATTGTCATGTTGGAAGACCCAGCCTCGACCCATCTTCAATACTCTAACTGAGGGAAGGAGGTTGTTCCCCAAAATCTCGCAATACATGGCCCCGGTCATCCTCTCCTTAATACAGTGCAGTCGCCCTGTCCCATGTGCAGAAAAACACCCCCAAAGCATGATGCTACCACCCCCATGCTTCACAGTACGGATGGTGTTCTTGGGATGGTACTCATCATTCTTCTTCCTCCAAACACGTTTAGTGGAATTATGACCAAAAGGTTCTATTTTGGTCTCATCTGACCACATGACTTTCTCCCATGACTCCTCTGGATCATCCAAATGGTCATTGGCAAACTTAAGACGGGCCTTGACATGTGCTGGTTTAAGCAGGGGAACCTTCCGTGCCATGCATGATTTCAAACCATGACGTCTTAGTGTATTACCAACAGTAACCTTGGAAACAGTGGTCCCAGCTCTTTTCAGGTCATTGACCAGCTCCTCCCGTGTAGTTCTGGGCTGATTTCTCACCTTTCTTAGGATCATTGAGACCCCACGAGGTGAGATCTTGCATGGAGCACCAGTCCGAGGGAGATTGACAGTCATGTTTAGCTTCTTCCATTTTCTAATGATTGCTCCAACAGTGGACCTTTTTTCACCAAGCTGCTCGGCAATTTCCCGGTAGCCCTTTCCAGCCTTGTGGAGGTGTACAATTTTGTCTCTAGTGTCTTTGGACAGCTCTTTGGTCTTGGCCATGTTAGTAGTTGGATTCTTACTGATTGTATGGGGTGGACAGGTGTCTTTATGCAGCTAACGACCTCAAACAGGTGCATCTAATTTAGGATAATAAATGGAGTGGAGGTGGACATTTTAAAGGCAGACTAACAGGTCTTTGAGGGTCATTATTCTAGCTGATAGACAGGTGTTCAAATACTTATTTGCAGCTGTATCATACAAATAAATAGTTAAAAAATCATATATTGTGATTTCTGGATTTTTTTTTGTGATTATGTCTCTCACAGTGGACATGCACCTACGATGACAATTTCAGACCCCTCCATGATTTCTAAGTGGGAGAACTTGCAAAATAGCAGGGTGTTCAAATACTTATTTTCCTCACTGTATATTTTTGAGGTAAAAATTATGTAAAACATTATAAAAACTCATGAAAGCCACATTAAAGCTGTTTTAAAATAGCTGATAGATAAGATTATTTGTAGTAGTTGTTACAAACCTATATGAGGTTATTTTGTGTGAAAAACTCTTCAACTCAACTCCATTTAACATTTGAAAGTGAAACTTTACAGGTTTGGTGTTTTACAGCATACTGTGTTTTCAAGTAAAATTATTAGATTTTTGGCTGAAGTGTTGTTTAATTTATTGTGCTGTAATGTAGCTGCTGGGCAGATCCCCAGCATTGCTCTTCTGGCTACATCCACTAATACTGGTTTGGCAGTCGCACCCACACAAGTGCCCGTCGTTGGCAGCCAGATGACCAGGCAAGCACGACGCCTGTATGTTGGCAACATCCCCTTCGGCATCACTGAGGTAAGTGTCCCAAAATAGTGTCCCTCAAAACATGTTGTTTGTACTGTTCAGTTCTCATTCTCTTGTGTAATGGTAAATCAGCCGTTTCATTTGAAAGTTACGCATGAAAAGTTGTTTCTAGAAAGTTGTAATAATAAACATTCTGTACTTAAAGGGATGTTTAAGGGACCAAAAACTTTAATTACCCCATGATTTACTCACCCTCAAGCCATCCACTTTCTTCGTCAGTTGAATACGGAAGCTAGATATTTTAACGCTTTAAATATGGATATTTTTCATACAAAACCCCATCAATTAGCTTCAGACGGTCTTGATTAACCACTCAGAGCCGTGTGATTTACTTTTATAATGGATGGATGCACTTCTTTGGGCTTAAAATTTTGGGCTGCCATTCACTGCCGTTATAAAGCTTGGAAGAGCCACGACATTTATTAATATAACTCTGATTTTATTCATTTGAAAGAAGAAAGTCATATACACCTAGGATGGTTTGAAGGTGAGTAAATCATGGGGTAATTTTCATTTTTGGGTGAACTATCCCTTTAAGGTTTGTCTTGTTTTAAAGAGTTGTGTCAAGTCAAGTGTTTCTCTGTATACTTGTGTTGATAAAGAAAGACATTTCTCTGGGAAAGTCCTACTATTATCTTTGACTTTCAGGAGTCCATGGCTGAATTCTTCAATACCCAGATGAGACTTGCAGGACTGTCTCAAGCTCCCAGCAATCCTGTGCTCGCAGTGCAGATCAACCAGGACAAGAACTTTGCATTCCTAGAGGTGAGACAATACAGATTTCAGTCAGTTAACTCATCTGACAAAAATAGACTGCACTTGTTTAAATGCATGACAGCATGAATTTCCCGTTTACATTGGTCCAAAAGTCTTGTTTGTATCCATTGTAGTTTTGCTTAGCAAGCAAACTAATGTAATTCATAGGCCTAATGCCATAAAAATGTCTTTCCATATTGTTGTTCTAGACATTTCAATATTGTGCATTTTGCAAACACATAATAACATCGGAAGACAACCAAAGCTACTGAAATTAGGTTCAAAGCACCAATGAGAGTGATTTCACACATGGCAGGTTTTGTTCAATTAAAACAAACTCTGGTGCGATTGCTTTGTTAATGCCGTTCCAGTGTGAACGCTGCCATTCGAACCAAGGTCCACCTTTTCAGAGTTTGTCAGTTGACTTCCAAACAATTTCAACTGACCTAAAGCTAACACTAATCACCATAATGGTGGATAACAAAAACATTCCATTAAACATCAACATCTAAACCTCTGTTGATTCTCAAGAAAGTCAATCTGGTTAGTAATAAGTGTAATGGCTGTAAGTCAGTTGTAGTTGGTGTGTCTCTTTTTCTTGTTGTTTCCCTTTTCCTCCGTGGTTTTGACAGCAGGTGTTCTTCATTAATGCCCAATCGTCATTCGATTAATCCCTTTATTATCGAATTATCTGCTTCAGCGTTACTTTCTAACACCAGCGATATGACGCTATGTTGCCCTTTACAGTTCAGTACAGGTGTCGGAAGCAGCAGATCTTTGTTTGTGTGTGTGACGGAGGGATTCCTGGCACCGTTTTTACTCCATTACACATTTTATAAGCTCTTCATTTGATGGTAAAAATACCATCATCAGACCTGCCAAACTGAGCGCATTTTGCATAGCGGATACGCATTTTGACACCAAAGTATGCTGGTATGATTTTTTCACTCTAAACTACGCAGAAACCTGTTGATGGAGAATCCCCGCTTGCTTACTATGCGAGCGAAGCAACAGATTCAGAAAAAGAAGCACTGGGTTCATTCCCCAAAAATAGCAAGCAGGATGATTCACAAATGCGTAAGGCCTATCATTAAATAGAGACTGCAAATCGACAGCAACCCAAAATCCGTTCGATCCCCCTTCCCCTCCCGCCATTTGATTGAAGCGAGGACAGTACAGTCATGGCACTTCAGACTCCTTAAGGTAAACCGGTTGGGTGGATGTTTTACCATGTACTGTACTGTAGTAAGTGTTATTTTTTTGTTGTTGTTGTTTTTTTGGCAGAATGAAGAAATTAAAGACAGACGTACAGTAAATATGAGTATTGTCCTAGTTTTGGTTAGATTCTGACCAGTGTTAACTATAAAATACTGCCTTAACAGGAATTTGACCATAACTTAGACTGATATTCCTTTCCAGTCGTAGTCTTTAACACTTCAGCACAGCATAATGTGCAGGTTAGCAAATATTTTAAAACTGAAATCCTGGATGACTGACAAGCGCAAGTCTGGAGGAACAGCCGATTATTTATTAATTCTCAGTGTTGAGAAACGTAACATGCATGTTTTACGTTATTGTGTTAATAATAACTAAAGTACATAATTATGTTACATATTTATTTTGTATGAAAACTAGCGTGTTAGTTACTTAGAACACATCACAAATATAAACCCTTTTTTCAGTATCATATATGGATATTTTAAAATAATCACACATAATGTTCCTATTGTTTACTATTTTCTAGGGGTTTCTTAATTTTAGATTAGTTGAGTAGTCATTAAAAGAGATTCACTTGTGATTATCAGTTTGTATAAGCACACATTATGCAATGCAATATTAATCATGAATAAAACATTTGTTTAGAGCAGGTGTATTGAAAGTTTTGACTTTCACTGTATACTTATTAAAATATAGCCCAGTGCAGTGCAAGGGTCATATGCATTTGTGGGTCATATGTGGGTCATATGCAAAAAAAAAAACATTAACAGTCAAAACTTAAGAATTATGAAGATAGACGTGTGTGTGTGTTTGTGTGTGTCTTGCAGACTGTCAACATCACGTAGAGGGGAAAACCATTAAAAAAAATGCGTCTGTTACAGATTCAACCAGTAGAATGAACTAATTCTTGCTTATATCACAAGATTTGAGAGAAACCCCTCCCGTCCCGTCACACACTATGTCTGCATCATATACGCACATACAACGAGTGTGTTAGTCCGACACACAGCATTGTTTTGGATGTTCAGTAAGTTCTGTCATAAAATATACATCATAAAAAAATGTTTTTTATCCTTATGTTCTGTGTTAAAAATGACCGTGTGAACGCTAAGCGAATCAGGACTAAATGTTTCATTTCATTTTTTGGTCCAAACCAAAACAACCAAGAGAACCGAACCACAAGTGTGAATACAGCACACCCAGAGAGAAGTTTTGGTGATGCACAGGAAAGCATTTCCATTTAATGATACTAGGCTACTCCTGACTGAAGCAGACTGTCTCTCTTCACCAGTTTCGATCAGTGGATGAAACCACTCAGGCCATGGCATTTGACGGCATTATCTTTCAAGGACAGTCGCTGAAGATCAGACGCCCACATGACTATCGCCCTCTTCCCGGTATCTCCGAGCAGCCGGCTTTTCATGTTCCAGGTCAAGACTTTTGTCATGTTTTACTTTGTTTTAGATCAGTAGACTATTAAACATTGTACAACTTTCTACAGGGCTTTTTAAAGATAAAGGGCCAGATTTACTAAGCATATAAGAGCCGATGAGACTGTATATTTCTGTGGATGATCTACTGACAATGAGCTAATTAATGAACACAGTCACAGAAGCTCATTTCCATTATGACTATCACAATCTACCAAGAGCAGGAAAAATTAAAAGTAACCTGGCTTGGCAAATGATATGTTCAAATAACATCTTCCTCTGCAATCCAAATAAATGAACACAAGTTCGAAAATTCTCTCCCTTCTACCACACACTCTCTGTTCTCTGCGGCTCCTCCTTCTACAGCAACTATTACAACATAGTCAAGCACAAAATGTGTTAAGACATGCTTTTTGGCCGTTAAATAATGGCACAAATACCAGTAAACTGACGAGCGCAAACCTTAGTAAATCACCTTGCATGATTCATTTTAAATACTCTCCTCCCATAAATTTTGCATCTGAAAGGGATACTCCTACAAAAATGCATATGCAATAAGGTCAGCCGCAAAAATACACGCCTTTTCAGTGTTTATTTATCACTGCATGTCTTTAGTAAATCATGACAGTAGTTTTTAAGAGGGTTTGCGTTGGCGCAAGCTGTTAGTAAATCTGGTTTAAAGTCTGAAATGTATGCACCTTTGGCAACATCAATCAAAATTGCAATGCCCCCCCCCCCCCCCCCTGGATTGGACATAACAACATGGTTCAACTAATGGCGTCAGTTTGTGGTGGGATTGATTGTTTGTCTGACATGTCCCAAACCGATGCCATTGATTGAGTCAGTAGAGCGCACAATTGGTTGAGTTTTGAAACTGGTTTGAAGATTATTAAAATTATTATTTTGAAGCTATAGAAAACACATACATTTGCCATGCTTAATAAAACCCATGTTTATTTATGTCTTTATTTTTATTTACTTACTTATTTATATTTTCCAGGGCATTAAAATCCTGATGTCTTTGTTTTCAGGTGTTGTTTCCACAGTTGTACCGGACTCCCCTCATAAACTCTTCATTGGAGGTCTACCAAATTATCTCAATGATGATCAGGTACACTTTAACCTTGCTAGCCCATGAATTAATCAGTTATTAGGACCTATGGTCAGTTGGTTGTGTACACTAGCACAGAGTAAACAATTTTCTTACTGTCCATTCAAAGTTGTGTTTGTCATATTACTTTATTGACGTCCAGAAAGTCTGTAGCCGAAATCCCTCTAGTGTAACAAACTCATCATCAGCCATGACACTTTTAATCTGATTGGTAATTTTTTATTTGTAAATGTTAAGACCACATTGAAAGAGTGAAATGGATACATGTTGACATTTAGGCTACCTTCACACTGCAAGCAAACGTGCCCATTTTCAATGTTATGCTCAAATCTATTCCAAATCGCAGACTATATAAATATATAAAATTATGATTTTAGGCCAATTTATTCCAAGGTTATAATGATTTTTGGCCATCCTTTGACCTGTGTTGTTTTTGAGTAAAAATTAAAATAAAATTATTAAATGTTGCTGACTAAAAGAAAGCTTTAAAAGTAATATATAAATATGAATATATAAAACTTAACCTTAAAAACTTAAATGAAAATTAGAAAGGCAACTGCCATGGCAACTAACTGAAATAAAAGTTTGTTAAAATCCTAAAGTTACTCAAATGGAAACTGGAAATAAATAAATACATTAATTTACAAAACATGACAAAAACACAGAATAAAATGACTAAAAACTTAACTAAAATGAAACCTGAAAATATAAAACTAAAAGCTCATTCAAAATATTAATAAATATAGAATATATAAAAAACACTGAAATAGCACTGCTTTATAATCTCTAAAGTGGCCCTGTAAACTCTGTACTTTGTTTGCAATGGTACATAAGTTTCATTTCAATATCTTGCAAAAATGCTACCTCACCTTCTATGTGTCAAATTCATTGATGTGTTTGATTATTTGACCCAATCTTCTGACCTGTGAAAAGAGCGATTGGTGGCGCTAGGAATATTCCAGTGTTCCCCAACCAGTGTGCCAAATTTTACCAAAACTTGAACGAACTTCGCGACCGTTAAAAAAGTAAGTTCTATATAGTATGAATGAATGTAGTATAAATGTAATCCAGACATACTACATCCGCTATGGTGTCATGATCATGTCATGATCGTGTCATGACCAGCGTCAGTTGCGTCCCATCACCTTCATTCATAAATCGTCTCCCGTGGCCTCATGGGATAGTAAAGTGTCCATCGTATGCGCACTTCAGAATCGCACCGGAAGTAGTAGGTCATCCGGGTACTTTTCGCGTACTGTTTTTCGAACACTGTGAATTCGGACATACTACTCTGTTGGTGTACTGTTTTTTGCATACTATATAGTAGAGACGTATTCGATTTCGGATGCAGCTATTGTCATCCAAAAAACAGATTTGTGTCACATGAGAGGGATTTGGGCCACATTCAGCTGCAGTGTGAATGTAGCTTTTGAAAACTATAGGACCCGTAATTACGGCAAGTTGCAAAATTTGCAGTTACATGTGCAGGTGAAGATGGAGTAAAGATAGAAGTCACACACCGTATTTCATAAGTGGCTGCAAAAGGTTGTTGTTTCTATTGCAGACACTACCGAGGGGGTTTGGGTAATGGTGCACCTCATTGATCTAATAGCTAAATAATTAACTTAATCAATTGGAGCTGAATGTACCCTGGTATTCATTTCATTCATATTCTCATATATTTTCTTTCTTGCAGTCACTGTTACTGCTTTGAAACTCACAGCTCTTTCATTTTTTGTTCCCCCACTTTGTCCCCCAGCTAGGGGCCCGTAAGATCGTTAAGTCTGCGCTCATAATTTGTTCAGTAGTTCTGATCTACTGCTGCCATGCCAACATGTAACACAAGGCAAGTAAGACATTCCGTTCCTCACACGGATTCACCTCCTGTCAGCAGGGACCCTCCCCTCGCTGTCCTCTCTCTTCCTTCACTCTCTCGGAGCGCGAACCTCACTAAAGAGTCTTTGGGTAACCGGGTTGGGCTTTTGAGGGCTGTGAATGTGTAATGTTTGGAAAGGCTGAAGCAAATTCAGCTCTCTGCAATGTGAATATAAAACAAACAGGGAAGTGACTCACACTGATGTTAGACCACTTCATGTCTACTGTAGGGCTCATTTTAACTGGTCTGGAATATTTTTAGAAAGTTTGATAATTTTTTTTGAATCATTGCATGCAAAGAAAGGACCTTTCTTTATGCACCTTTCTTACATTATTTTAAAGTGTCCCCATTATGCTTATTATTATTATTGTCTTCCAAAAGAAAGAACCGAATCTGAACCCCCTGAAACGAGTCGGCAGTAATTCCAGGCTTACTTCCTGCTCGAACCTACTGTACTTAATTTGCATAATGGTCTTCATTGGCTGCCCGTGCGAAAGCAAATCCATTTTTCATGCACCTCCAAAGAATGAGGACTTGTTCTCGAATTGATAAGGTAAAACGGATGCCATCGTTACTGTTCATATCACTGTGTATCAAGTGCTGAGGAAGATCCAGAGCTGAAATTCAGATATAATGTAAGCGTAAGCCATCTGACCAATCAGTGCAGAGTAGACCAATAACAAAAGACTGTGCCATCTGACCAATCAGAGCAGAGTGGACCAATAACAACAGACTGGGCCAAAACAAAAGCCAAAACAAAGTTTTAAAATAGCATAATAGGGGCACTTTTGTTTATGGCTGCTTTATGAAATTGCGCTTTGTCTAAACCAGGAGGGGACAGTTTTAAGGGGTGCTCACACTAGGCTTTGAGCATGTGAATTTCTTCAGACACTGCAATGGATGACATATGGGGCCAGATTTACTAAACAGGGCAAATTAACGTGGGAGCACAATTCCATAAAAGCGCAGATGGGAGTGGACAGTTCTGTGTGTGATCTACTCTACGCGCAAATTAGTGAACACAGACACAGCTGGATCATTTCCATAATGACCAGCACAATCTACCATTTAGCGTCTGGTTTAAGACATGCTTTTTTTGGGCAGCAAATAATGCCGCAAACACCAGTTAATATGATGAGTGCAAACCTTTGTAAATCACCATTTAAATTCATCATTTAAATACTCTCCTCCCATAAATTTTGCGTCTCTAAGGGAAACTCCTACAAATGCATATGGAATAAGGTCAGCCGCAAAAATGTCCACACCTTTTCAGCGCTTATTTATTTACTTTAGTAAATCCTGACAGTAGTTTTTTTAATGTCAAAAGGGTTTGCGCTGACGCAAGCTGTTAGTAAATCTGGCCCATGATGTCACACTCTTGTACATTTTTACAGTCCAAAATGTAAAAATATACAATAGAACTCAATACGCTCATTCTTTTATTGGTCACACTTCTTCATGAGATACAAATTCGAGCTCACCAAGCTTTGGAACAAAATGCAAAACCTTCGCATGAATTGGTGTTCCATATTTAGATTTGTATGAATGGAAGTAAGTGAAACGAAAAGTGTAGTGTAACTGCCCCTTTAGACTCGGAAACTTGAATAAATCGATAGCACAAATCATAGGGATGATCATTATTGTAATATTGAGAAGGGCTGGAGTAAAGACCATTAGAGTCGTACCCTTCTGCATTCAGAAAAAGAAGGGAACATCAAGATAATGTTTTCTTGTGTTATGAAAGTATCATGCCGTGTCAATGTATTGCAGGAATAGAGCGCAACAGCTGACCTTTTCAGTGACCTTGGTTTCAGAAGTATATTGTCAGTTCATTTCTCCAGAGGGATTTAAAACTTATTTTAAAAATGTAATGAAGAGGAATGAAGCAGACAGACCAGTTCTGTGATCAATCACAACATTACAGCCAGGGTCAGAAATTAACTTTTCCATTTAAAGCCAGTATTTGCCCTTGTCTAGCTATCACCAGACCAAGCTCAATTTAAGAGTGAACATTAGTCTGGGGAGTCTGCTCTGTATTTTCTACTGCACAAGAGGTGTGATAAACGAGCATAATTCAAATGACTCTGTATGCAATTGGATAGTCTTTCAACCAATCAGACCACAAGAGGAGTGATCAACGAGCAACGCCCCATCGCTTCTCTATCCATCGTGTTAAACCCGCCAATAGCGCTCCAGGTGGATAAGCCAGTCTGTGGTTGGTTCCCACAAAAGTGTAACAGACGCAGTAGAAATTAATGTACAGGTTTCCAGACAAAATCAAATCGCCGGCAGATCAGGCTGGGTTTACTCAGTCTATATTTGCTCCTTAGAAGTGATTTCCAGAGACGATTTTTATCTTTGTAAAGGGCCATTTTTGTATCTGCGTTGCCAGATGTAACCAGTTACATTGATTAGTCAAAATACTATAGACTGTTACCAATAAAATTGCCTGTCAACATCAACAAAGGCCATCTTTACACTGCAAAGGCATAACAAAAGCTGAGTAAGTAGTATCGAAACATCTCTGATTGGCCATTGCATTCATAAACTCAACAGAAAGGTGTGTGATTGGTTATAATGCGACAGATATAATACATTTAGTTTAATTGTTTTTTTGCCCGCTTAGCAAAATTTAAAGCACCCCAAATTCAAGATGTCATTCTTGCCCCAAGCCCCTGTTAATTTCTGACCCTGATTTCTCAAATTCACTGTAAATTCAGCTATTAAACACTTTTTTTCAATGAATTTCACTGAAATCACACTGAATTGTGGCTTATACAGTTGTATCCATTATTGTTTAAATCTCTATTTCTCTTTGGAGTGAATGAGATTTTAATTTCCAGAAGCCACTGGTGTGCTCTATTGGACCTGCCATCTTGTACACCCCCATCCTGGGTTCAAATGGACAGGATCTGGGTAGGATTTGAGCTGCAGTTGCTGTTGTGTTCACATACCTGTGCGTCCTCGACTGTTGTGCAGGTTAAAGAGCTCCTGACATCATTTGGTCCTCTCAAAGCCTTCAACCTAGTGAAAGACAGTGCCACATCACTGTCCAAAGGCTATGCTTTCTGTGAATATGTGGATATCAGCGCAACTGACCAGGTCAGTCAATTCACATTTAAGTATCAAAGGAACACATTATATTAGTTTACATTTTATTATTGATATACTATACACGGGTTATATTTCTTCCCAAATATCAGACATATTAAGGAAACAGGGACTTAACACTGATGAGCCAAAACATTATTACCAGTCACAAGTGAAGCAAATATCGTTGATCATCTCCTAACAAGACCACATATTAAGGTCTGAGTAGTTCAATCAGTTCTCATAATCAACATGTTGGATGCAGGAGAAATGGGCAGGAATAAAGATCTGAGCGACTCTGACAAGGGCCAAATTGTTACGGCAAGGCGACTGGGTCAGAGTATCTCTGAAACGGCAAGGCTTGTGTGTCATAACCAGTCACCAGTGCTGAGAATTTACCAACAGTGATCCGAGGAGGGGCATACCACAAACTGGCGACAGGGTGTTAGGCACCCACGGCTCATTGATGCACAAGAGCAAGAAGGCTATCGCATCTGTTTCGAGCCAACAGAAGGTCTACTGTGGCACAAGTCGCACAATTTTAATGATGGTTATGGGAGGAATGTTACAACACAGTGCATCTGCTCTGTATGGGGATGTGTAGTGCCTATGATGACCCCGTCCACCTTCGAAAGTGCCTAGAATGGGTATATGAGCGTCAGAACTGGACCTTGGAGCAGTGGTCACCTAGTCCAACTAGTGGTTAGTTTCTTTTACATCATGTGAACGGCTGTGTTTGTGTGCACAGTTTATCTGGGGAAGTCATAGCACCAGGATCACCATGGGACAACGACAAGCCGGTGGAGGGAGTGTGACGCTCTGGGTAATATTCTGCTGGGAAACCCTGGGTCCGGCCATTCATGTAGATGTAAATTTGACCCCTGCCACCTACTTAAGCATTGTTGCAGACCAAGTTCACTCCTTCATGACAGTGGTGTTCCCTGGTGGAAGTGGCCTCTTTCAGCAGGATAATGCGCCCCCTGTCACACTGCACACATTGTTCAGGAATGATTTGAGGAACATGAAGAAGTCCATGCCTCAGCAGGTCATAATGTTTTGGCTCATCTGTGTATATCTTTTTTTTTATTTTTTATTATTAACTTTTTTGTTTTGTTTTACAGTGTAAGACTTATGTTTAGGGTGGTTATTTCTTCAGCACATCGTCTTTGGTAGCATTTATTTCCATCAAGAGGTGCATCAGATTTTGGTCAAGATCTTGTATTGACAATGCAAGAGTCCAGCACTCTGTAAACTCTCCTCCAACACATCCCAAAGACTTTCAATGAATTTTAGCTCTGGACTCAGAGGTGCCAATTCATGTGTGAAAATTATTCTTCATTCTTTCCAATTTTAGCCTGATGAATCTTGACATTGTCATCCTGGAATATGGCCATGATTTGTCTTCATTACATGGTGGTTTAAGAAATGAAAAGCTACACACTCCATCAATTTGGGTTAGAAGAACTGTTGCCAAACATGCAAACATAATAATCACTGCAATAATGATCAAATCATAGACTATTAAGCATTTGCCTATTTAAATTCAAACAGTTATTTTTCTTTTTTGGTTCAGGCCGTTACATTATCTTCTTCAATCCAGATGCATTACAGTACTGAGAATTTTGAGGAAAATGCTCTTAACTTTGAAAATAATATCTCAATGATGGATGAAAACCTATAAATATTTTTGTGAGATTCACTCAGATAGTTTTTCTGTTTTGCTCAGGCAGTAGCTGGATTACATGGCATGCAGCTCGGCGATAAAAAGCTCAACGTCCAGAGGGCAAGTGTGGGTGCCAAGAATGCAAATCCTGTAAGTTCCAGCCCTCAACATTTACAACACAACAGTTCTTGTCACTTATGTCCAGCTAAAATGGTCAAAAATAAGACATTCATGAAGCCGTTTACTTACATGGCCAACTTCAAGCTCTCAGTTGTGTCAGAGGTCCAGTCCCGCATCCTGTTTTCTCTGCATGCAGACTGCTGTTGTAGAGACGCCCGTCACGCTCCAGGTCCCGGGGCTGCAGAGGGTGCATAACTCCGGCCTGCCGACAGAGGTGCTCTGTCTGCTTAACATGGTAATGCCAGAGGAGCTGCTGGATGACGAGGACTATGAGGAGATCCTGGAGGACATCCGTGAGGAGTGCTGCAAGTATGGCACTGTGCGCTCCATCGAGATCCCGAGGCCCGTGGATGGTGTGGAGGTGCCAGGCTGTGGGAAGGTGACTAGTGCCATGTTAAACTTCAAGAGTTGAAATAAACTAAAAAAAAACAAAGGCCTTTGAGGATATGTTCATTCACACAACCAACAGAGAACTGAACAACACAGGGAGTATAAATACACAGTTATTCACTAGTCCTAGCTGTGTCTAGTTTAGTTCTCTAAGGCAACTAACAGTAACTAAGGAGATGGGGTCTCGTGTGACTTTTGACCAATTGTCAATTATATCAAATCTGATATGTTTTGAATTTTTTGTTTTTGTTTTAAAAGTATGTAAAAGTAAAAGTTTTTAAAATGTATTACTGAGACTGCATAGCATCATTTTAATTATTCTTAATACAGGATTATTACTAACTAAAACCCATTAAACATATTTTCTTATTTGAAATCAAATAAATGTTAACTGAAATAACATAAAATAACATAAAATATGCGAAACATATTTTATTTAAGGTAGTTATTTATTTAAGGCAACATTTATCATTTTCGTTTAGTTGAAGTTGATGTACTAAAATAATTAAAGCTGAATCTGAAATAAAATAAAAAATATATATATAGAGATAACAACAAAAATCTAATAAAAATGGCAAAATGCACAACAAAATTACCATTAAAAACTAAAACATTACACTAAAATGTACTGTAAAATTTACAGCAACTTACTGCCAATTTTGGCTGTAAATGAACAAAAGTTGTACTTTAAAGGCACAGTAAAATGAGCAGCTGTGAATTTACAGTTCTTTACTGTAATCCTATTTACAGTATGTTAGTAATAATATCATGAATTAGGAATTAAAACCTGAGTTAACTTAGTAAAACAGATGAAATACAAGTTTAAAAATTATATTTGTACTTTGGTAGTAATGTGAGTATATTAGTACTGTAACCTTTTTTCATTTGAGTGCACTAAAAAAATAATATTTCTTAAAATAAAATTAACTTGAATGAAGCTAAATGATTAACTAGAAACATCAATTTAACTCAAATATATGCTCGCTAACAAACGCACACATGCATGTGCTAATGTAGTTAGCAAAGAGATTATCACCACATCAGCAACTCAAAATATTAACAAAATCTATAATAGTATATCAATGATGCTGTTTTAATACTTTAATACTCAATATTAAAAACGTATTCATACTCTAAGGCTTGACTTATAGCGGTTGTTTCCCTGTGTTGCAGATTTTCGTGGAGTACGTGTCTGCTGCAGAATGCCAGAAGGCCATGCAAGCACTGACGGGGCGCAAGTTTGCTAACCGCGTGGTGGTCACCAAATACTACGATCCAGACATGTATCACAGACATGAGTTCTGAGAGGGAATGAGCCGTTTGCACCATCTGAGGGTGACATTTTAATGAGCTGTATGTTCTTTTACACTTATTATCTTCTACTTTCACTTTTCAATTACTTTTCCTTATTGAAATTTTTTTATCCGAGTAGCCATATAGAAATAATTTAGTCATCTAGTACAGCAGTGTCAAGCGATCTTTTCATGTTAAGGGGTGTCTACACATACAGTGATTTTACAGTAACCAGAAGTCACTCATTTTCAATGAGAATTGGCAATTTCCAGAATCAAGCGGGCAACATGGTCATGTGGGCGTGTCCATAAGGGTTTACACAGCAAAAACCCTAGTTAAATTAAGGCCCCGTCCACACGAAGCCAGAGCTTTCCCTATCCAATCTTTTTTTCCCCTTGTTTCAAGATATATCCGCGTACACACGAGAGCACTGAAACCGACTCAAAGCGATGTAGTATACATGCCAGACCAGTATGTGGCGCTTCAATTCTGCCACAGAAATACACTAAAAATGGAGAAGAAGATTTGTGGCTAGAAGGGGTACAGCAATGGTAGGAAGTGAGGCAAAATCTCACAATAAAATAACAATAAATAAATGTGTTACTTACCAGATGTGTTTTATTAACTCCTACAACTACCCCTACCCCAACCCTAAACCTACCCTTAGAATAATGCAAATACAGTAATTAAATTACGCAATATTGATGTGAGCATGCCCAGTGCCCGTAGTTGTATTCCTTTCTAGTCTTTCCCATGCGGGACGTGCTGTGATGACATCACCGTTTCACAAAATATACGGATTGGCTGTACACACGAAAACGCAAGGGTGTCGTTTTCAGATTTATCCACTCTGGGACCCAGTTTCAAAAAATATTGGATTCATGCTCCCAAAACGCCGGATCCGTGTGGACGAAATGCTGATATGGTACACATGTTTTACGTATACAGCTAAACGCGTCTCCATGTGGATGGGGCCTAACTCTCCTTAGAGAGGTTTTTTTTCACTCAAGGGTATGAAAATAACACTGAAGCAGTGTTAAAGTTAATGAGATAATTAAGTGATTAATTGAATTATGAACACCTGATGTTAACAAGCAGACTCACTCAAGGAAAGAGTCACCATTTTAGATGGTGATCAGTGGTTGCTTTAGTTGGATTCTTAACTTAACATTAGTTTTTTCTCTGGCTGATCTGTCTGTTTATAGGACACGTGTTATGGCAAAAAAGCACAGAGAAAAACATTTCAGGTGTTGATTATGTTTTGACAGTAACATAATCGCCATGTAGCGACCTGAATAACTGATCTCATTCTGAGCCCAATCTTTGATTATATGGGTAATGTGTTCATTTTACATTATTGATTACAGCTGCCCTGTGATGTTACAGCATGATATTCTACACAAAAATTTTTTTGAACTACACACAAACACAACTCTCTTAATGAGATCAGTGATTCAGGTCATAACATGATGTGTCAACATAACCAACAATACCTGATCACATTTTCGCTTGGCTCATCTGGCTGCTATAACTTGGTTACATCAGCCAGACAAAATATGATATTAAAAGTCAAGGGTCAAGAGCCCAACTAAAGACAAAATTGTGACTCTTTCCTTCAGTGGTTATGCTTATTATCATCAGGTGTTCATCACTAATGGTCAATTATCACTCTGAGGAGAGTTAATTTAACACTGGGGTTTTTGCTGTGCAGTTTTATGCAAATGACAATGACAAACTACAACTAGGAGTGAAGGCATTATAACACATGTGATTTGTCTCCTGTGAGGAAATGAGCGATTTCATTGTTCTTTACACGCTCAGAATGTTTTTTATTTTACATATTAGTACTTTTTGAAAGGGAAAACTGGCAGTAATGTTTGATGTATTGAGTAGGTTTGATGCAAACATTAATCTTGTTTATCTTGTGCACATTATGCATTATGCAATTGTGGCCTATATATATATATATATATATAGTATACATTTATATACTCTTCTAAAAGAAATTATTAATTATAAATTGAGCACTGAGTTGGAATGACCAAATATACTGCCACTCGATGAGCTGATGAAATCACTGAATGTGTGGACCTAAATCTCAGTTTTTTCCTGCAGTCTTCATCAGCAGCATTTTTATGACAAAACATTTAGTTTGCCCCGCCCACAGTGAAATCTCATTGGTCAAAAATCCTGTTTGAAACATCAGATCTGTTGAAATTGACTGTGATTTTGAGGCTTTGTGAGGACAGAAATATCACTTGACACCAGAAACTTGTAATGTTGTGCCTATAGTTAGAACAAAGAATATCAGAATAGAATTTAATTCTCAGACTAGAGATTCTGTGTCTTTGTATTTATCTGAAACTAAACACTAGCCATATTCTGAACTTCGAACAATACTTCAAACATCCACAGAGACTGAACTCAAATGCATCACAGACAATGCTCTTTAACAGATAATGACTGGATTTTGTAAGCTCTGCTTCATACCAATGACAGCGTATTCATGTTACTGTATTTCTTATAAACAAAAATGGGCAACAAAAATCTTATTTAAGTCAACAAATGCCTCCATGGCATTTATATTATATTGCTGTTTTTCTTTCCACATTATACTGAGAATTAGATTTTTTTTGCATTAAGGTAATGATAAAAAATGTTATTATAATGAAAACAATGTCATACAATGTTTATTTTTGGACTGAAATATGATCCAGGTGTGTTCTTGACAGGTTTTATGAAATTCACTCATAAATTGTTGGTAGCTCTGAAATACTGCTAATCGATACAGTATGTTAATGCTGTAAAGCTGCATATTTGCACGTGTTTTTTTGTACAGTATATCATTCAAGATTGATGGATGAGATTTTCCATCATGTTTCAATATTCTTCAAAACGACATGGGCTGCTCTGACCTGCTTTTTATGCTAGAATGTATTGGTTCTCAATGGCAAACTGCAAAAAGGCTGAAATCTCTTCAAAGATGTCAGAACAGATAACATTTGACAAGAAAACAGCCTGTTTCTCTCTGTCATGATGAAAGCAAAAGCCCTGACAGAAATACTTACAGTCTCTGCTGTGGAAAGATGATCCGACAGAGCACATCATTTTTGCTCTTATTTTTCATTCTTAAGAAGCCAATGTGTCAGGGGATGACTTATACAAATTGAGACGCATACAATAACCCACCATCATTTCACTTTAAGCTATAATGTGCTTAAATATCTCAGTTTCTATGGCTAGTGCTGCCTTGCCTTCAATAAATGACATGATCTTTAGTGGTGTCTCTATTGAGTATTGGTTGTGGCTCTCCTTGGTACTGAAGACCAATTTAGGCTGGAATACACTACACCACTTTTAAAATCGGAACAGATTGCAAAACACTATGGGCTGGAAACCATGTTTTAGCATTAAAAAACTACTGTCAGGATTTACTAAAGACACGCAATGATAAATTGGCATTGAAAAGGACAGGGTTATTTACCTTGTTGTATATGCACTTGTAGGAGTTTCCCTTTCAGACACAAAATTTATGGGAGGAGAGTATTTAAATGAATCACGCCAGCTGATTTACTAAGTTTTGAGCTCGTCAATTTACTGATGTTTGCACCATTATTTACCGCCCCAAAAAGCATGTCTTAAACCAGACGCTAGTTTGCGCTGCTATTGATAGATTGTGTTGGTCATTGTGGAAATGGTCCGGCTGCATCTGTGTTCTTTAAGTAGATCACACGCAGAACTTTCCTCTCCCATCTGCGTTTTTATGGGATTGCACTCGCACACTAATTTGCTCTGTTTATTAAATGTGGCCCTAGGCACCATACACTTGCCAACTTTGTAAACTGTTACAGAGAACAAAATGGCCATCATACACTAGACAACTGAGGATCTCACACTACCACTTTGACAACAAACTGCAGCAGAAACGTGCATGTTTCTAGGAGATGTTGGACAAATGAAAACAATAGTTCTAAAATTGTGTTCTAAAATCGGCTCAAAATTTCAAATCTCTTCTGGGATGGAGCACCTATGGGAGAGGGGAAAAAAATCTATTTAAATGCTTTTGTGTTCTCTCACAAAAGTTTTGCGTTCCCCCTAGAAATTTTGCGTTCCCTCACAAAACGTTTGCCTTCCTCCAGGGAAATGCAAGATATTTGCGAGAGAATGCAAAAGCATTGACATAATAATTTCCCATATCAAATCACCATGTCCCTTTAGGGGCTCCGTAGTATGGAATCAAAGTCTGTGTCTGTGCCCATCATAGGCCCTTTCCCAAATGACATGCTTCATGTGCACTTGCGGGCTTGTGCACTAACCAATTTCTTTGCATGCGTTTGTTCCATAGACTGTAAAAAAGATGGATGACGCCCCTTCACTATCTTCCATTGGAGAAAAGTGAAGCCGCCAGTGTCCGAATATAGCGCATCTTGCACTGATTCAGAACCGGAGTCTGCGCAGTAGAGAGCAGCAAGTAGAGCCACGATATCAACACCCAGCCCACACTCCCGCAGTATCTGTTAGCACAGTTTACTGCAGAACAACTAATGTCGGTGGGAAATAAACAGTTATGGAAATGTAGAAAGTAAAGCTAAAGCTCCAATCTCCTCCCGAAAATCCTGAAAAAGGTCTGTTGGTGCCTCAGTGACTACTTCACTCAGAGAAACTGTCAATCTCAGCTGTCAATCATGACGTCACAACCCCGTTTTTATAGCATCAAATAACTAACTAAAAATAAACTTATTTTAAAAAACAAACATCATGTTGAACTTACATCAGCATGATAAAAACAGCCTAAAATGACAGAAACTATCTTTGGAAAAAATTGTTTAGTTTGTCTCGCATCCCATTAGAATACATGGATGGGGCGGGATTTATGAGCTATACTGGGACCGGCCACCTGTGGGCGTTCGAGACGCTTTGGCTTCACTTGTAAGGATGTGTGTGGCACACTTTGTTTACCCATTAAGTCCTCAAAACTGTAGGATGTCCAGTTTTTCTTTTTAGAAGGGTGCATGTGAGTGCCCCTTTGCGGCCGATTTGCGCCCACCTTTTGTAAAGTCTGCATCTTCCAGACGGTCAAAGCCCCATTGTGTCACGAAAGTGACTCTTTCGTCTGGTTCCATTTGAGACAGGGCCATATGTTACACAGTTTTCTGTTAAATATGTCAACTCCGACTGACCAATATCTGCAGATCGGCTCTAAATTTGGCAAGTAGCGTTGACTCATCCAGACTGTAGAGTCATGAGAAGAGATTACTTTTAAATGTATTTAAAATGTTTGGATCAAATGCTTGGTTATTCCCACCGATATATGTTTGATCCTTGCAAAAAGAATCATCAGTTACAAATTTTTTGAACCTTTACAATCTAAGAGTATTATTATGATTGGCAAATATTTGTCTTGAAATAATAGTTTCAATATATTTCACTGAGGCCTGTCTTGCAGTGTTTCATTCCACCAGGGGGTGGCGCCCTGTTCTAATAATGGCAGTGTTTGTCCCCTGCTCACTGTGCGACACACATCTCTCACTGTGCCCCAATATGCTGTTCAAAGGCTTCTCTCTCTTTACAGCACAGCAGTTCAGCGGCTTTGGCATTCCAACACCAAACCTGTCAGCGGCAGATGGTCAGCGGCGTAGCTTTGAGACAAATGTCAAGGCCTTCAGAATTGATGTGTTTTGTGTATCAGGTCACATTTATTTTTGTATAGCGCTTTATACAATAAAGATAGTTTCAAAGCAGATTTCACAGTAATGAACAGGAAAATAACTGTGTTAATGTTGCAAAATTCATCAGTTATGAAACGACTTCAATTTCAGCTTCAAAGTAGTTCTTCAGACGACCGTAATGCTTTATTAATGACATGGATGCATACTTGCCTGCACCCCCCAATAACAATTCAGTTTCATACTTCATATTTTGTGACATTGCATTTATTCCCCGTGAATGATAAAGATGATTGCTCTCTTCTAAAAACAAACAAACTGGTTTGCTGTTTCAAACCGATAGTTTTACTGAAAAATCTAAATTCTGTAATTACTTACTCACGGATCATGTCGATCCAAATCTTTATTACTTCCTTTATTCTGTGCAACACAATAGGTAATTATTTTAAGAAATGTCTAAATGTTTTATTTATTAACATATTTTATGTTCCACAGAAGAAAGAAATGCCTACAGGTTTGGAACGGCATGATCAGTGTTTGGGTAACGCGAGTTATAATCAGATTACTTTAGTAACTAGTAACTAGTAAAGTAACATTATATCATGTTATCATGTATCAGTTAATTGTTCAAACGAGTAAGGCAAGCTCCTTTGTTTTTCTATTTACTGACTGACATCTCTCCTATTCCCATGTTGAGAGGAATCTTGAGTAAGTGCAGAGTATTGTAGGGCTAGTTCTAGATTTATTTATCACAACAGATTCAGTATTCCTCAATATGAATAAAAACTGTGAAATGCAAACTCAGAATAGTTAAATATGTTAAAGTACACAAACATATACTTTATGTATTTAATCTCACTTTATTTATCAATGTCTTTGCTGCTAACCTTCCATAATCCAATTCAACCATACAAATAAGAAAAAATGACTTCACATTTGTGTTTCTTTTCTTTTTTTAGCTGCACCCTCTTCTGGTGTGCACTTGCATCTCAGCCTGAGGTTTATTCAATTCACTTTTGGTGTGAAAGGGCCTTTAAATTTGCCAAAACATTAATGATATTAACACATGGTTATAAAAAAAGCAAGCAAGCCCAGCCCAGATGAGCAAAAGTAACGTAACGCTACTTTCCATAAAAAGTAAACAAACGCAATTAGTTACTTTTTAGGGAGTAACACAGTAGGCTATTGTAATGCATTAGGGTACTTTTAAAAGTAACTTCCACAACACTGGACATGAGGGAGAATGACTGATGACAGCCCCTGGCCTTTTTCAAAATTAATCAAAAGTGCCCATCTCAGACAAATATCAATGATAATATTTGTGGTCAATAAAACAAAATAAATTTGACTTATAATAACAATGTGTACAATAGTATGAATCAGGGACGTCACTAGGATTGGAAGACAGGGGGGGCTTAGCCCCCAGGGTATTTGTAACTTGTGTTTGCAAAATCTTTGCACTCACATCTAGAGCTACAATTATGTCAACAACCAGTCAAGAAACCAAGATGTTAACAAGCAAAACGTGACAGACATATCCTCTTCTTCCATTTCTACTCTGTTAAAGAAAAGTTACTGTAATGTTAGCTTTTAGACACATCAAAGCTGCATGGGGGAATTTACTTACTGCGGCTGCTTCTCTTTCTCTCTGCTAAAATATCTTCGAATATCCATCTCATCTGCTCAATGAATTGAAGAATACAACAGTAATAGCATTAACAGGGACCCTCTGACATTTCGTTTTCAGTGACAACAACATTCTATGGGGATTGATATTGTTTTAGAATATGCCTATTATAGAGATAGCTTGTATTATTGGCAAAGAATACAGAGTTTTGATTAGCTTGCTAAGTTAACCATTTCTTGTATTTTGCTTGTTCACTCTAGCTAGACTACAGGCTACTACATTATAGTTTTGCATTTTTCATTAGTTTTTATTTTTATTTCGTTTTTTGTTTTCAAATTCAGTTTAGTTTTATTTCGCTTTTAAAGTGGGTTTGCTAGTTTAGTTTAGTTTAGTTTAAAAAAATTTTAAATGCTTAGTTTTAGTTTAGTTTTTATTAGTTTTAGTCTTTTTTTGTAATTTGGGTTATTTGTCAGGGGCAAGATTCAAAAAGGTCAGAAAAAGTATTGTGTAATAATAACTCAACAAAAAAATCATACAATTTTAGAAAATATTCATTCAAAAATAAAACCAGTAACTTACATAAAATGTACATATGGGCACAAATATGTAAACAGTCACACTTGTAAGTGCAAAATGTGTAAGTGTGCCACTAAAAAAAACCTAAAGAGCCAACAGACTAAAGAAGACATACATGAACCGCATGTATTCAACCCATTTTTGAGCTAAAATACAAATAGCTTAACCTAAACCTAAATTGAGCTAAACCTACACAAATAGGCCCTACCACAGCTGTACAATTTTAACACCCTATACTAAATTTAACCTATACAATAGCCCACTCATCTAGACTGAAGCAGCAAACATTCAGTGTAAGAGTAAACTAATGACATTACATTATTTAATATTTGAATCACAGCTTATATCGTGTTTTGACATCGACAACCCAAGTGCATTTTACCTCAAATTTGCGACTAATTAACTTTCTAAAGTAGCCATCGCTTCTCAGGTCGACATTAACACACTGACAAAATTATATTCAGAATTAAAAATATTTTTATACCACTTTTTAATGTGTGATTGTGTGAAGGTGTTCACGAGATCCAACCTTTCGCGAACTTGCTTTCTACGTCGAACGTCGAACACTCGTTCTCATGGAGACGGCGGGCGGGTGTGCAGGGAGGGGAGGGGCTGTGTGTGTGTGTGTGTGTGTGTGTGTGTGTGTGTGTGTGTGTGTGTGTGTGTGTGTGTGTGTGTGTGTGTGTGTGTGTGTGTGTGTGTGTGTGTGTGTGTGTGTGTGTGTGTGTGTGTGTGTGTGTGTGTGTGTGTGTGTGTGTGTGTGTGGGGCGCGCGTGTATGTGAGAGAGACTCGTGAGTGAGAGACGCAGGGAAAGGAAATGTAGCTGAACGTTATTTGCTCTATGAAATACATTGACAAAGACGAAAACTAAGGACATTTAATCTTCATTTAAACTTCCGACTTCTCGGCTATTTTTTGTACCTGGATATTGTTGCGTCTAAATATGAATGAGGATATGGTTATTGATAAATCGAATTATGTTGTTCTTTTTATCATTTAGGGGGGCTTAGGAACATTTTGGGGTAGCTTCAGCCCCCCTAAAATAGGCCTAACGACGTCCCTGGTATGAATGGCTGAAAAGTCGGAAAATTTCTGTTTACACAGTTGGTCTGAGGCTTGCCATAACACGTTGCTATAACACGTTGCTATGGGTTGCGTGCTTTTTGATTGACTGGCTGATTTTTACAGTCTGTTCGCGGCTCACACTGAACTGCTCTCAATGTATAATCAAGGTCAATGTATAATCAAGGACTTACTTGTCCGTTACTCATACAATGTCCTTAAAGTGCGAGCAATCCAGCGAGCAAACTTTCCAGTCGGAATGGCTGATGCAACTAGCGCTACGCATATTCTCAGTCTACTAAATGAGCATAAGTTCCGCAGCCGCGCGTGTTGCGCAATATTCTGTGACGTGCAGCGCTGATTCTGCGCGCATCTCTGGTTATTACGCTGAACATGGAGAATTCAGAACAGCCGCCCCCACATTTGAGCAGCAAATGCATCGATTAGTAGAATTCTTTATGTTTGCAGATATTACATATTATCTGGCAGGCCTGGAAGTGGGATAAGGCAGGCTACAGGTCGTGTGTAGATTTTACGTCGAACTTCAATTTCAACAGTTCGTACACAACCATCTTTGCTGGGAATGAGTTTCACCACATGACCTATTGGCCATTGGGCTCATGGTAAATTGGGGTCAATTATCATTACCACGGTATCCAGTGCAAGTGACTCTGTCGGTTGCTGCCACTTGTAGCGGGAATGAAGGGTTGGCTGGTAATCACGTAGGTAATGGATCCAAAACTGATCTATTAAGTTCTGGCAATGCCGCAATCTACGGCGTCCTATGGTTCCAGGAGCATAAACAGCTTGTGGCAAAGAAGCGTCCCGCTGCCCCATGAGAAGCATATTTGGTGTTATAGGGTCGGGACTAGCCACATCAGCTGAAACGTATCCAAGTGGCTTGGAATTGAGAATACCTTCCACTTCAACTAGGATGGTGTGAAGTACGTCCTCTGACAATGATTGAGCTCCTACAGCGACCTGGAGTGCACTCTTGATGGAACGTATCTCCCGCTCCCCTTCCCCTCCAAAGTGATGTGCATTAGGGGGGTTGAACTTGAACTCAATCTGGTAATGGGGTAGTTGTTGTTGAAGCTGTGGTTCCAATTCTTTGAAAGTCGTTCGAAGTTCCCTGTCAGCACCTCTGAAATTCGTGCCTTGATTGCAAATTATTTCTGCTGGTTTACCTCGCCTGGCAATGAACCTGCGGAGGGCTAGCAGGAATGCATCTGTATCCAGTGAATTAAGGAGATCCAAATGAATGGCAAGTGTTGTCAGGCACTTAAAAATCACCCCCCACCGTTTCTCGTTTCGTCTGCCTATCTTGGCAATGAATGGGAAACAGTCAACACCTGTTGAGAAGAAAGGTGGGTGGAAGATGCGGAGGCGAGCCGCTGGCAAATCTGCCATTTAAGGAACTTTAGGCTGTGCTCTCCATCTTTGACATTCGGGGCAATGAAGTTGACACCTTTTAATGACCTGTCAACCTCGCAAGATCCAATACTGTCTCCTGATTTCTACGAATAAACTTTCAGAGCCAGGATGTAACAGCCGTTCATCATAGTCTCTATTTAGAATCAGGGTAGCTGGATGACAAGGGTCGAATACAATGGCATGAATATCTAGATCCCTAACCTGTTGTAACTGCCGTAGCCTCCCACCTACTCTAATGAGACCTGTTGTTTGGTCCAGTTTTGGTGCTAGATTTCTGAGTCTGCTGCTGATATGAACAGTCTGACCAGCTCTTAGAGAAACAACCTCTTCTGGAAAACTTTGTGCTTGGCAGGCTCGCAGGAGTACAGCTTCTGCTTCACGGTAACTGTTAATTAAGGGAGTCTGGTTTGGCTCGGCCGCCCCGTGAGATTGCTGATGTACAGCCTCGACCAGGTCCTTCAACGCATCAAACTGGTTCATCCTTCTGTGGTGGTACAGCTGCAAAACTGCAGAATGTCATACCTTTCAGTTCATTCGATTGAGGTAGCTGAGTGATATGTGGTCTCTTCGGCCATTTATCTGGAGCTTGCAAAAGGAAAGACGGCCCGTTACTCCATCTGCTAGGTCTAGTAAGCTCTAGAAGCGTTTTGCCTCGTGTCAAGTCATCAGCTGGGTTATTAGGGGAGTCGACATAACGCCATGATCGCTGATCTGTCAGTTTTTGTATTTCGGATACACGAGTGCCAACAAATACCTTTAACTGGTATGACTCTGACTGTAACCATTCTAGGACGGTTGTAGAGTCTGTCCATAAGGTGGTCTGTTGCAAGAAGGATGACAATTCTGTCTGGATTAATTTTGCCAGCTGTGCTCCAGCCAGCGCTGCACACAACTCTAAACGTGGCATGGACTGTTGGCGTTTAGGGGCCACTTTCGACCTGGCCATTATGAATGAGACATTGGTGACACCCTCATCAGTTGTACAGAGGTATGCTACTGCTCCATACGCCCTTTTCGACGCATCACAGAAAACATGAAGATGGTGCTCAAGTCTGGAATTATCCATGGCTTCGGGAACATAGCAACGCGGGATTGAAACTGTGCTGAGGTGTGGTAATTCCCTCTCCCAGACATTCCAAGACTCACGCAGATCTGCAGGGAGGTCTGGGTCATCCCAGTCTCTTTTCTTTGACCATAGCTGCTGTATGAGAATCTTTGCTCGGGTGGTAAAAGGCGTGATGAATCCCAAAGGGTCATACTGACTCGCTAGTATCTTGTAAACTGTGCGCATTGTCAGTGTGGAATGCTCGATAGGTCGATATCTGTAACCCAGTGTGTCTGTTCTACAATTCCAGCAGAGTCCTAATGCGGGTTCTTGAGGGTCACACCGATTGTACTCCAGCCACCTTTCCATGTCCTGGGATCTGGCATCAGATGGTAGGTGAGCTACTACTGATGATTGGTTGCTCGTCCACTGCCTAATTTCAAATCCGCCATCCGCCAGTAGTCCACGCAAGTCATCCACCCTAGTCTTGGCTGCTGCAGCTGTAGGTAGACTCTCCAGACAATTATCAACTTAGAAACTGGTTTCAACAGTCTGGATGAGGTCAGAAGTGCTGTGTGGGTGTTCTTTGACATGCTTTTGTAGTACATAGATGGCACAACAGGGACTACTGCTGGTCCCGAATGGCAGCACCTGCCATTCATATACCTGCGGTGGAATCTCTCGCTGCAAATCTCGCCAAAGGAATCTCAGTAAGGGTCTATCCTCAGGTAACAGGCGAACCTGGTGAAACATACCCTTAATGTCTCCACTGATCGCAACACGGTGCAGTCGAAATCGGAGAGATGGTCCCAGGTTTGGTCCTGGCAGGAGCTGCTCATTGAGAGAAGTACCCTTGTATACAAATGAACAATTGAACACCAGACGTGCCTTTCCATTATGGTAGACAAGGTGATGTGGCAGATACTAGGATTCCTCTGACTCATTCGCTTCTTTAGCTGTGATCTCCTTGACATAACCTGCTTGAATTAGTCTATTCATCTCACCTTGATAAGCAGCTGCCTTCTCTGGTTGATCTCTGATTCTCCTTTCAGTACTGTGGAGATTGGCAAATACAGATTCCTGAGGAACACGCAGCTTGGGGGAATCCTCAGTTCTTAACAAGGGAGTAGCATAGCATTGAATTCCATCTATTAACACCCTACAGGTCTTGCTGTCTAAGATCTTGATAGAATCTTGGTCCTGTTTTGAACGTGTCAACAACTTTTCACTGCGGTAAGGTAGAGAATCTAGCTGCCACAATCGTTCAACATCTCTATAGAGGGTCTCATATGCTGCTGAAGCAGAAATGAAATAACTCTGATGAGTTGTAGTTGCTCGATTTGGAAGACCTTCAGGACCATGAAGAGCCCAGCCTAGTTTGGTACGGACTGCGACTGGCCCAACCTGAGTGCCTCCATGAACGGTTTCTACCGCAGTGATCAGAGGGCTATTATCTGAGCCAATCAGCAACAGGGGCAGAATATTCTTGAACGACTGCAATGGAATATGCAAAGGAGCATATCGTCGTTGAAGAGCTTTGACTGGGTAGCTCTATTCCACCAGATCTAATCCATCTGCAGTGAAGGCATTCTGGATTCTGTACCTGACTCCTGGTTTGATTCTGGAGGACAGCCAGGAATGTGAGCCAGCCAGGAATGTGACATCAGGGGGGATAGTACGTAAGGCTAAAGTTTCCTCTTTCCCTTCCAGCTGAAGCTGTTGAGCAGCGGCAGGTAGCAGCATGGTACGTTCAGCTCCGTCATCTAATATCGCGAAGGTCTCAATTGTTCTGTCCTTATTATGTGGAAGCATAAGTACAACTACTCGACCTGAGGGACTTGAAGGTGTGAGGTAGATCCTACTGTTTAGTGCACTGGTGGGCTTGACCTTGGCTCGCTGTTCAGCGATTCCATGGAGAACCTGGAGATGTATCTCCCCACAGATTCCACAAGGTTTCTTTAGGTTACAGTCCTCTGGACTATGAGAACGGCTGCATTTCCAGCACTGTCTCCCTTCTGATATCCATTGCATGAGGTTCTCTGTAGATTGCTCTTTTATTTCTGAGCACTGGGTTATGTAATGCTCTTTGCTGTGGCAGAATAGACAATGGACTTTGGAATTCTTCCATTGAGAGGGCGGAGGTAACGGTTTAGGTGCTCTGACACTTTGTGGCTCTGTGCCATGGTAGACTGAAGTGCTCTGTCCCTTTGATCGGGTTAAAGCCCTTCCCTGAAGTGAGAAGGAGAATTTCTCTTTCTGATAACGTTCAACTAGTCTACTGGATAGATCCTGTTGTTGAGCTTTACCCTGCAGCCAACCAGAAAAATCCTGTAGATTATATGGATTAAGGCTGGCAACATTCAGCTTACCTTGCATCTGTAGAAACTCAATGAAATTGTCTCTGAGATACTTGGGCAGTTTGCTGAGGAGCCTGTCTACATGAGAACAACAGCTGAGTTCAATGCCTCTCGGGCCCTCCAGGGACAGCAGCATACTCACTAGAAGATGAACCCTTAAGGCAAATGACTGGAAACTATGTTGCTATCTGGGGTGCTTACACTCTAAAAAAAAGGTTCTATATGGCACCAAAAATGGTTCTTGACTCGTAATCATCGGGTAACCTTTTTAAGTGCTATATAGCACCAATTTTGGTGCTTCAGTGGTTCTTCAGCGGTTCTTTGACTAAGGTGCTATATAGCACCGCTATATAGCAGAACATGAACATGTTAAGATATGGTGCTATATAACATCAAAAGTGGTTCCTCTATGATTACGACGAAGTGTACATACAGGTAAATAAAATAATAAAATAATGATTAAATTAAAATGTGTTGTACCTAAAAGTTAAATTAAAACTACTGTAGCCTACATAAATGTAAAAAACATTACTTTATTTAGTGATTCCTCTGCGTACCACTAGAGGCAGCCTGAGTACCACTAGTGGTACTCGTACCACACTTTGAGAACCACTGGAATAGATACAAACTTAAATTTGATGTATTCTTTAATAAAAAGTTTGAACCTGTTTCATTGACTTTCAAAACTTTGATTCAGTGATTCCTCTGCATCATCGTCACTCAGAAATGTTTTTTACTATATATTGCTATATTATTGCATATAAATAAAATAAATAATGTTTCCTTGTATTAGTTTAATGGTGATTATTTTAGTTATTATTTGAGCTTTTTTTCAGGGTTTTAAAAAGTACGTTTATGTTTTAGTTTGGCGCATATTATTGGTGAATAATACCAATATTGTAAAAACCTCGATTTTGAAACAAACTGAGCAAAAATTTATAATTTGGTGCACCTGCTGATATTTATTGTCTGATAGCTTAATGTCAATCAGCGAGATCTTTATAATAGACGTAAAATGCAATTGTCACTTTTTCAGCAATAATCAAAGCACAATTTAATTAAAAATCGATATATTAGGCTATATATTTTAAAATATTACATAATTCATCAATGTCCGTTTGTCATGTATAAAACACCAACCAATCGTGATCTGGCAGAACAAGTTCAAATCAATTGGGCAATGTGAAGTGGTGCGGTAATTTTCTGTTCTAATTCATAAATCAGTTGACAATTACATGGACAGACGAACTAACATTTGTGGAACGATTTTCTGAGGTTTGTCTAATTTTATAAATCAAATTGCATCGCTGACAAAAAATTTATGTTAACTGACAACAAACAAAGCACTGCACAAAACCATGGAGCACCAAAAGTCGCCTTAATGGTAAGTAGTGTTAAATTCACTTGTATTTATGTATATTGATTCACCGTTTACTATTTGAGGAAACTATCAAAGTTAATGAAGCCCAAGTGAAGTGAAGTGTAGGCTGATGAAATGGTAACGTGAAAGGACTTTACACTCTAAAAAAAAAAAGGTTCTATATGGCACCAAAAAAGGTTCTTGGCTCGTAATCATAAGGGAACCTTTTTTAGTGCTATATAGCACCAATTTTGGTGCTTCAGTGGTTCTTCAGCAGTTCTTCAGAGGTTCTTCACCGGTTCTTTGACTAAGGTGCTATATAGCACCTCTGAAGAACCGCTGAAGAACCACTGAAGCACCAAAATTGGTGCTATATAGCACTAAAAAAGGTTCCCCTATGATTACGAGCCAAGAACCTTTTTTGGTGCCATATAGAACCTTTTTTTTTTAGAGTGTATTATATTACCATTGTTGCTTATTATGCAGCGTTATGAAAGAAGTCTCTTATCCTCATCAAGCCTGCATTTATTTGATCAAAAACAGCAATATTGTGAAATGTTATAAAAAAATAAAGGTTTTCACCTTTAAACAGTTGCACTGCTTAATATTTTTTATAACCTGCTGTGATACTCGTTTCAAGATTCTTTGATTAATAAAAAGTTAAAAAGAACATCATATAATAATATTTCACAATATTAGGCTACTGCTTTTTTGTATTTTTGATTGAATAAATGCAGGCTTGATGAGCATAAGCATTTTGCATTCTTGCAAAAACATAAAATAGTATCCAAAATTATACACACACACATATATACAATTTTTGTTTACATATTGCCCCTTTTTTTCTCTGCACGTCTTTGCTGCAACTTGCAATTTTATCCTAGAGAATTGGTCAATTAAAGGCTGATTTAAAATCTAACCTTTCTGTCAAAAATACTAGAAAAGGCCTCACAACTATGTTTGACTTATTTGACCGTTATCAGTTTGTAGCAGTAAATGAAGAGGTGTCACACCAATCACAAGTTCAGTATGGAGTAGGGCTCAGTGCTAGGACCGTTGCTCTTCACCCTGTACATGTTTTAAAAATTAACCATTTAATTGCATCAATTACTTGGTGTGTGAACTGTTGGTAGAATTTTGGCTCTGTGCCCTTGAATATAGGCAACAAAATGGGGTAATTTGGAAAAACATTTATCTAAAAATGTAAATGTACTCACCCTTATATTGTTCCAAACCTGTATGACTTTCTTTCAGCTATAGAGCACAAAAGATATTATGCTATGTCATTTTTAATGCATGTTTATGCTCTTATTGTGAACAATTCATCCATGCATGTAATTTAAAAGACAAAAGAAAATCAAAATGTAATACCTTGTTCCATATCTGCAATTACTTTCCTTTTCAGCTCCATTCTGGCATGTAACGCTCACTTCTTGTGATCCAGTCAATTTCTGATGGAAATAATTAACCCTCATCCTTCCCTCGCACTTTGTAACAAATCCTTTGCGGTTCAAAATGACCCGAAGACCCGAAAATGATGCTTATATATATATATATATATATATATATATATATATATATATATATATATATATATATATATATATATATATATATATATATATATATATATATATATATATATATATATATATATATAATTTTTTTTTAAAGCAATTATTTTTATTTTTTTGTTACTTCACGTTCTTTCAACTTCAATTCAAAATAATGTCATGCATAAGAAAATATGGATGAAAGCGTCTGCTAAATAAATGTAAATGTAACCGTTTTAAAGGGGTGGTGAACCACGATTTCACTTTTCTAACTTTAGCTAGTGTGTAATATTGCTGTTTGAGCATAAACAACATCTGCAAAGTTACAACGTTCAAAGTTTAAAGCAAAGGGAGATATTTGCTTTTGAAGAAATCAATTTCTAAGGACTACAGCAAACGGCCAGTAGGGACTACTACACATTCCTCCAGGGTTGCTGACATCACCAGCCCCAATATTTACATAAACCCCTCCTCCGAGAATATGAAATAATGGGGGGCGAGGCCATTTTGTATTGCCGCAGGGAAGCGTTGTTGTGGTATAGTTAGCTGGAGTGTTGTTGCCGACGAAACACTGTTATTTTCATCCGGATTGCTGGTCCACTTTGTTCAGCCGTACTAGGGACGGGGTGCGTTGCAGTGCGTTTAACATACAACATGTTATATGCATGTATGAGACAGAGGGGAACAGGTCGCATTTGCAGCAGATATATGCTGCCCATCATAAATCAAAGCACGAGACAGACAGGGGTCGGAGGAGAAAACTGGAAAATGTGACATAATGGACAATATTTGTCTGTATTTGCAATACACGAGCCGCGGTTCATCTGCGCGAGACAAACACTGCCAGTGTGAATGCACAACGGACGAGCAAGGAAGTACACAGATGACAACGCTGTTTGGCTCTGCAAACCGGTTTGTTAAATGCTCATTCATACTTAACGTTATCCGACAAACACCTAACGTTACAAACTTTTTTTAAAATCTTAACAACTTGGCATTAGTGTAAATTATTCTTTGATTAGAGCTTTTATGTATTTTTATCTACAGGCATGCTAAACATGGTTCTCTGTTCTATTTGGCTACTAGTAAAGCCAATGTTTAGTGTTCGTTCTTGCGACAGATATTTGGCTATAATCGTTCTAAAAATACAAAAGTAACAGTGCCATTCAGTAGCGATCACTATAGATCCACAGTCTTTACTCTTGAGGACTGAACAGGTTCTGCTCGATCATCTTCACTAAAATTGTCTGGGTCTGATTCGGCCTCAAAATAGTATGGTTTTATTGACGCCATTGTTTCTAATACTACCCAAAGCACAGTCTACCGGTAAAGGTAAGGGGCGTGACGTTTCTGACAAACGTGCACTAGGCGGTTAGCGAATCACAACACACTGGGCCAGCTAACCAATCTGAGCCCATTGCATATTTTTGAGGGACTGGCTTCACACAACCCGGAAACCATCAGACCGTTTTTACAAGGAGGGACAGAGCAGTGTAGAATAAAGTGTAGAATAAAGGTGAAAAATAATGCAATTTTTTAAAAACGAAGCATGAACACATGTTACAGTGCACCCCACAAACACAATCAAGCCTTCGAAAGAATGTTTTACCACCCCTTTAATTCAGCTCAAAATAGCTTACATTGGGTGTCTTTGCTGACCTCTTGTGGAAAAAAGATAATCTAACATGATATTTCATGACTCTTGATGGCCACTAGATGGCCTTATATCTCTATATGGAACAAATTAGCTGTTCCGCTGGGTCCTAAAGTAATTTCTCTTCAGTATGCAAGAAAATAAGGGAACTGTGAATATGAAATTGACCCGTGAGGGAAAGATTTGTTACTTTTTAAAATTTCAACCACAAAATTCATCAAATTCAGTCCATTCTTTTTGTGCATTCATGGTTCAAGTGCGAGAAAAGTCCTAGTGTCTTTGACTACACCAATGAACTTTTTTTCCACTTTAGATATCCTACACTGTAAAAATAAAATCCCTGTAAAATTTACGGTAAAAAACTGTAAAGTATTTTACTGTAAAATTACATTAAATGTATGGTTAAATCTATTACAGTTATTCACCATATAAAGTAAGGAAACTTTCTGTTAACCAGTTAACTGTTTTTAATCGTAGCATTTTTACAGTCTTTTACCGTTAAAAACACGATAATTTACTTGGAACTATTACAGAAGTATTAAATTGCAGAAGTAAAATGAATTGTGAACTACACTGTCATAATGTCTTGGAGGCTGTGACTATGAAATTCACTCTTGATTATTATTGAGTCTTCAGGCAAAGACATGCGCTGTCCATTTATAGTGGGAGACTCCAATAGCAATGAAGTATTGAAGCACATACTGCACGGTAATGTGAAACCTGAAGTCAACCGTACCAACTAACACATAATTTCCCTTCTGAAGTACCTTACAATACCTTAGAGCAGTGTTTCCCAATGGGTGCCGTGTAAAAGTCCTTCAAATAAAAAATTTTTCTTCACATTTTTCAAATAATTCTCTCTTTGTAAACTTTGTTCAATGCATGCGAGTGCTGCCATATGTTCGAATATGACCAGTCATTTTCGCCGTCATCACCCGGGTGTTGTAGTGCCAGAAGACGCGAATGAGAAGTCACACGCACTGTGAGAGAATTTGTCTCTGTGCACTCATCCGAAAGCGCGCACACGTCTCACTGCGCGCAAATATTGAGTTCTCTTTCAAGTCTTGCTCTTGAACACACACAAAAAGTATGTCAACATGTCCATCTTGATGAGTATTCTAGCAGACATAGTCTGTATTTATCTTAAGTAAACTTTATACAGTCGAGAAAGACGACGCATATCCATGCATTAGGTCTTAAAGGGGCAGTAGCCTTTACTGCTGTCTGTTTAATGTCAAACGACAAGGCCATCACTCACTGCTCTTGATTGAATACCTTTTGTAAGTTTAATAGGATTAATCTTTCATTTATACAGTCAAATACGCTATGTTATTTTACATTTGATCAATGTCTGTACCTGAAAACTAATGTTAGACGTAGGCCTACCTGAAAAACCTGAAAAGCATAGTTTATTTTATTAGTAGTTGCTCAATCAATAGTATTTATTTGTGCTGCTGCTTGTATTTAAAGTATTTGTTCTTATTATTTTCTTTATTTTTATTTGACAGTAGTCCTTTTTTCCCTGAACATAACAAATACTGAACCGTACCGAAACTGTGAACCTAAAACCGTGATACAAACCGAACCGTGAGCAATCTGTACCGTTACACCCCTATAGCGTAACGTATGCGAGGGGGTGTCACAAAATGGAGAAAATTTTCAAAGGGTGCCATGACTGAAAAAAGGTTTGGAAACACTACCTTTGAGTGCCTTAAAACTGTCCTCACATTTTCCACATTCAATTAAATCGAAAAGTGTGTGTGCTGTGCTCACTGATATACAGATGTGGAAAGGCAGTTTCTCTAGAAGAACAGACTGCCTATGTCCTCCTCAAGTACTTCAATCGGCACATGTCAGATCCAGACAGCTCAAGCACAGGGTTTTCTCTCTATTGTTTGCCCATCAGCCGGAGCATTCGCCATCGATATTTAAGTCATAAAATCAGCTGATAAAAAAAAGAAAAAGGCTTGTTAAAGGAGTCCTTTTTCACCTCGTAATAAAGATTTTGTGAGATTTTTTTCATTGCCAGCTCTCTTTTCCTTGTATTGGATTGTTCTGGAGCTCTCGCACCTAATTAAAGGTCCCGTTCTTCGTGTTTTTTTGAAGCTTTGATTGTGTTTACAGTGTGCAATATAACATGTGTTCATGTTTTGCGTGTAAAAAAAACACAGTATTTTTCACACAATTTACTTATCTGTATACCGCTGTTTTCACTGTCCTAAAAACGGGCTGATGAGTTCCTTGTTCTATGAAGTCCCTCCTTCAGAAATACGTAACGAGTTCTGATTGTGCCAGCGGTTCCCGTGTTGTGATTCGACAGCAGCTTAGCGAACGTTGCACGGAAAGGTCACGCCTCTTATCGGGGAGATGTATGCGCTCAATGATCTCTAAGTACAGCGTCCCCGTGAAAGCCAAACAAAGGTGATTTGACTCCGGGATGAAAATAACAGCGTCTTGACGACATGGCGACAAACACACTCAAACGCAACACTTCCTCGTCTTCTCCACGCAACACTTCCTCTTCTCCACGTGGGAGAGCAAGAAGACCACGCTCCCTTTTTCGCGTATTCTTGTGGGCGGAGGTTAGTCTGTTCTACTGTTCTACTGACGTCATTAAAGCAGGCTGTACCAGGATGTAGTCCAAGCCGGCCGTTCGCTGTAGGATTTGAAAGGGAACTTCTGTTAAATAAAATATCTCGCTTGGCATTGAACTTTGAGCTTTATAATTTTACAGGTATTATTTATGCTCTAACAGCAACATTACACACTAACTAAAGTTTGAACAATGGGATCACGAAGAACGGGACCTTTAACGTGAACCTTGACTTTTTCAGCATTTGCCCTGGATGTCTCAGCTGTGTTTGAACAAACAAACAATGTCTATCATGTCACGTGTGTCCCCTCTCAGGCAGCATGACAGCCAGCTCTCGAGAATAAAGACATGACTGTGTCTTTCCAAACCTCCTGCAATGCAGCACAAGGTCTGCATGTGGCAGATGGGGTATAAATGAGAAGAATCACATGTCTAAACTGGATCAATTGATGCTGTCTTTCCTTTATTTGTGTGCGCGATATTCCTCTGATGTTGAATCTGCAATACCATCCCTACTCATTTTAATAGATGGAGTATTAATACTCTACCTGCATATATGGCCCAACTGCAAAATATATAATTTACTAGGTCATGTCATTCCAAACTCATATTATTTTCTTCCATTAAACACAAAAGATAATAGGCAGAATGTCAGAGCCATACAGAAAAAGCACTTGTGTTACAAAATGTTATGTTATGGAAGATTTGGTTTCAATGACATCAAGCAGCATCTATAGCTCTGATGGAGGTGACAATTATTGGTGAATAACAAAGTCAAATTTGATCTGTTTTTCACACACGGCTGTCCATAAGACCTAGAATATATAACGGATGAGTTATGGTATTTTGGTATGGAATGTATACATAAACTTATGGCCTCAGTTCCCATTTATTGTCATTGTATGGATATCAAGCTTGGATAGACTGCCTAATATCTCCTTTTGTTTTTATAGGCTAATCAAAATAAATAATTTTATTTTTAATTATTGAATTATTATTTAGTATTATATTTATATTTAAAATCATTATTATAAATATACACTCACCTAAAGGATTATTAGGAACACCTGTTCAATTTCTCATTAATGCAATTATCTAATCAACCAATCACATGGCAGTTGCTTCAATGCATTTAGGGGTGTGGTCCTGGTCAAGACAATCTCCTGAACTCTAAACTGAATGTCAGAATGGGAAAGAAAGGTGATTTAAGCAATTTTGAGCGTGGCATGGTTGTTGGTGCCAGACGGGCTGGTCTGAGTATTTCACAATCTGCTCAGTTACTGGGATTTTCACTCACAACCATTTCTAGGGTTTACAAAGAATGATGTGAAAAGGGAAAAACATCCAGTATGCGGCAGTCCTGTGGGTGAAAATGCCTTGTTGATGCTAGAGGTCAGAGGAGAATGGGCCGACTGATTCAAGCTGATAGAAGAGCAACTTTGACTGAAATAACCACTTGTTACAACCGAGGTGCAGCAAAGCATTTGTGAAGCCACAACACACACAACCTTGAGGCGGATGGGCTACAACAGCAGAAGACCCCACCGGGTACCACTCATCTCCACTACAAATAGGAAAAAGAGGCTACAATTTGCACAAGCTCACCAAAATTGGACAGTTGAAGACTGGAAAAATGTTGCCTGGTCTGATGAGTCTGAATTTGGCGTAAACAGAATGAGAACATGGATCCATCATGCCTTGTTACCACTGTGCAGGCTGGTGGTGGTGGTGGTGTAATGGTGTGGGGGATGTTTTCTTGGCACACTTTAGGCCCCTTAGTGCCAATTGGGCATCGTTTAAATGCCACGGCCTACCTGAGCATTGTTTCTGACCATGTCCATCCCTTTATGACCACCATGTACCCATTCTCTTCATTTTCACAACATTTTCATGGCCCCAAAAATATTTTGTATGAATATCTGAACATGCAATAAATCAAAAGAAAGAACAGACCCTCTGCTTTTAAACAATAACAAGTTTTATTCTATTCTTCATGCATTCTTTTTACCAACACTTGAAAGGTAAGTTTCATTACAAAAAGCTGAAAAAAACTGAAATTATTTCCAGTATCTTATTGAAAAAATATTACATTTTAGTAATTTAGTGCTTGCCAAACACAAGGTACATTCTTTTTTACTTTTAACGAAAAAACTGATTTCTTTATAGTATTGTTTTTCAACTCTGTTACAGACAAATTAGGCGGTGGTAACAGAGTAACAGAGTTTGACAGTAACGGAATTGACCATTTTAAACTTTTTAGCCCAAAACGTATCGGTTACATATGTAACTCTCGTTCCCTGAAGGAGGGAACGGAGACGTACGTCGGAAAGACACAGGGAAAGACACGGGGCTAGCCAAGTAGGGTAGCAGGTACAGTGGAAGAATACACATATGGGGTTGCCGTGAGGGAACCGCTACATATGGAACCCAGCTTACATACACGTTACAAAAGCATACGGGTGCAGGCCTGGCATCAGACGGCCGCAACGTCTGGCACCTCAGGGGTGACGGAGGAGCTCAACAGGGTTAGCCGTTTCCGGGGAACACAACTGGAGACAATAGTATCCGGCCCAGAGGGCGGGAGTGGCGTTGCAAGCCGACACTTAGAACGGGCACTTAGCGCTACTGGCCCCTGGGGGCGAGGATGCGGGAAGATACCGGCTCTACTAACCGAACACCTTCGGGGGTCTTCCCGGTGGGAAGAGCACCATTCAACGAACAGGTTCCACTTCAAAGCGTAGAGGCGCCTCGTAGATGGGGCTCTAGCAGAAGAGATGGTGTCCACCACTGCCTGTGGTAGACAACCTAGAACCTCCGCGTCCCATCCAGGAACCAGACATGGAGTTTCCAGAGGTGTGGACGCGGGTGCCATAGAGTGCCCCGTCCCTGAGAAAGAAGGTCTCTCTTCAGGGGAATCGGCCAAGGAGGGCTGTCGCAAGAGTTAGTTCTGGGAACCAGGTCCGGTTTTGGCCAGTAGGGTGCAACTAACAATATCTGCTCCTCGTCCTCCGTGACCTTGCACAGGATCTGTGCAAGAAGGCTCACTGGGGGAAACACATATTTGCGCAGGTCCCTGGGCCAGCTGTGCGCCAGTGCATCTGTGCCGAGTGTGCCCCCGGTCAGGGAATAGTACCACTGGCAATGGGTCGAGTCCGGAGAGGCAAACAGGTCTACCTGTGTGGCTCCGAAGAGGTTCCATATCAGCTGGACTGCCTGAGGATGGAGTCGCCACTCTCCCGGAGGTGCAGGCTGCCTTGAGAGCTGTCCGGTGGAGCGCACCTGGGACATAAATGGCACAAAGCGACCTCAGATGCTTCTGACTCCAAAGGAGGAGGTGGCGGGCGAGTTGGAACATGCAACGGGAGCGTAGACCACCCTGACGGTTGATGTACGCAACGGCTGCAGTGTTGTCCGTATGGACCAGTACATGCTTGCCACGTAGCGGCCCCTTGAGGCGGCGCAGTTCCAAGTGTACTGCTAACAACTCGAGGCAATTGATATGCCAATGCAATTGAGGCCCCGTCCACAGACCTGAAACTGCATGCCCATTGTACGTGGCCCCCCAGCCCGTGGAGGAGGCATCCGTGAAGAGCACAGCATGCCTGGACACTTGTTCTAAGGGCACCCCGGCCCGGAGAAGCGAAGCGTCGGACCACGGGCTGAAAGTTTGGCGGCAGTAAGGAGTCACTGGGACCCGGTACTGGCCGCTCTGCCACGCCCACCTCGGGACTCGGCCATGAAGCCAGTGTTGAAGCGGTCTCATATGAAGCAATCCGAGCAGCGTTACCACGGCTGCAGATGCCATATGCCCCAGGAGCCTCTGAAAAAATTTCAGTGGGACCGCTGTCCTGCCCTTGAATGAATTCAAGCAGTTCAACACCGACCGGACCCGCTCTTCCATGAGGCGCGCAGTCTGGCTGACTGAATCCAGCTCCATACAGAGATAAGAGATCCTCTTGTGTGGGACAGAGTTTGCTCTTCTCTCGGTTGACCCGAAGGCCCAACAGGCTGAGGTGACTGAGCACCATGTCCCTGTGTTCGCACAACTGCTTCCGAGACTGGGCGAGTATGAGCCAGTCGTTGAGATAGTTGAGGATGTGAACGCCGCGTTCTCTGAGCGGAACAATGGCTGCCTCTGCGACTTTCGTGAAGACGCTTGGCGACAGGGACAACCCGAAGGGCAGGACTTTGTACTGATATGCCTTCCCCTCGAACGCAAAGCGCAGGAATGGTCTGTGTCGAGGAAGGATAGAGACATGAAAGTACGCATCCTTCAGGTCGATCGCTGCGAACCAATCCTGGGGACAGATGCATTCGAAAATGCGTTTCTGCGTTAACATCCGGAACGGGAGCTTGTGCAGGGCCCGATTCAGGATACGCAGGTCCAAAATTGGCGTAACCCACCCCCTTTCTTGGGTACAATGAAGTAGGGGCTGTAGAACCCTGCCTTCATATCGGCTGGAGGAACCGGCTCGATCGCGTCCTTCACCAGTATGACCTCGATCTCTGACCACAAGACCTGAGCATTGCTGCTTCGCACGGAGGTGAAGAGGATGCCCTTGTACTTGGGAGGCCGGTGAGCAAACTGAATCGCATAGCCGAGTCTGATGGTATGGATGAGCCAGCGAGACGGTCTGGGGAGCTGTAGCCAAGCCCCCAGAGACCGCACAAGCGGGACCAACGGCACCACAGACGTACCCGGGGTGGGACAGCGAGGCGGAATAGACAGACCCGACTCGGGAGGCCCGGAGGCGGCCCGGAGTGTTGTCTGAGTATTCCAGGGTGGGGCAGAGTGTGGGTGAGAAGGCCCGGGGGCGTTCTCGGTGCCCACACTGCTGCCCCCTGGCGAGGGGAGGGGAGGAAAGAAGTGACAAGGCCCGGAGGTGTCGCACACTGCCAACCTGGCCCTCTTGGGGCCCAGGGAGAGAGGAAACTGTTCTTTTATTGAAAATGTGGGTACCGCTGGACTCCGGAGAGCAAGCGGCAGAGATGTTGTACCAGTCGGGGCCCCCCGTTCCTCCTCCGGGGGATGGGTGCGGACACCATCTCCCTGAGAGCAGCTCCCGTTCTCCCTGGGCTGCCCATCTCAGGGCCACTTGCCTTTGCGCTTGCCTGCCGGCTTAGCGGGACCCTGAGCGGGTTGGGCGCCACCCTTATGTCTGGCACCCTGCTTCCCCAATGGAGGCTGCTGCTTGGGTTTCGCAGGGGCGGACGCGGACGCAGGGGGACGCCCTCGGCGACGAGCAGGCGGAGGTGCTGCCGGCGACGACTGGATGGAGGCAGCAGCGGGTCATCATGGCAGGATATTCTTGATGGCCTCCGTCTGCTTCTGGGCCACCGAGAACTGCTGGGTGAAGCTCTCGATGGCGTCGCCGAAGAGGCTGGCCTGACAGACAGGGGCGTTGAGAAAGGTTCAGCCACATCGCCCGACCCAGGGAGCGTGCAGTGACTTTCATCGCCCTGAGAGCGAGGTCCGTCGCCGCACGCAGTTCCTGCATAACACCCTGGTCGGAACTACCCTCGTGCAATTCCTTTAGCGCTTTGGCCTGGTGGACCTGCAGGAGTGCCATGGCATGCAGAGATGATGCGGCTTCCCCACAGGCGGTGTAAGCCTTGCCCGTTAGTGAGGACGAGAACTTACACGCCCGGGAGGGGAGACGTGGGGCACCCCGCCAGTTCGCAGCGGTCTTGGGACACAGCTGCATCGCCACAGACCGCTCGACTGGGGGGATTCCCACGTAGCCCTTTGCCACACCATCATCGAGGGTAGTGAGGACGGAGGAGTCAGTTGATCGGTTTCGAGCATTGTAAGGTGCTGTCCACGATTTCATGATCTCCTGATGCACTTCCGGGAAGAAGGGCACTGGGGCGGGGCGCTGAGAACCAGCACGGGCCGTCCCGAGATACCAATCATCCAACCGCGAGGGTTCGGGACACGGTGGAGGGTTCCACTCGGGCAACGCTGTCACACCCGAAGGGGGCAGTGCAGCCGAATCTTCATCCTCAGAGCCCATTAGCTCGTCCCCCGATGCTGCAACCGACAACATATCCTCAGCCGGAGCCCGAAAGTAATGATTGGAACCCCTCAAGAGGGGCCAGCACGCTCTTCCGGCAGCTCCACCGGCGCAGCGGAGGGGCCCGAGGAGCCGGTTGATCCGTCGGGATGCCCTCACAGTAACCCTCAGGTCGCCACCAAAGTTATCAGCCAAAGTAGCAGCCCTCTGCTTTGCAGCGGGAGGGCCACTAGATCGGGGGATACGCAATGGCACTCCACCCCTTCCGAGGTATTGGGAGTCTGGACCGTAGAACTGCGATGGTCATGTTCCCACAGTGGGAACATGAGTCATTCACGAACGCTGCCTCAGCGTGCTGAACGTGAGACAACGAATGTGACCGTCAACTGGGGACAGAAATCGACCGCATCCAGAAACACACGGTTTGAATGACATCTTGAAAAAGACGCAGGGTCAAACCGTGTTGCTCTTTTAGAAAGGAAAACTGCTTTTTTTTAATGTGCTGAAGCACTCAGGGAGATGACCGCGGCACCACACAGTACAAAGGTGCAAGCCTGTGTGTGCACTCAAAAACGGAAACAGCCAGCGAACCTACTCTTTGATCTCCGTTGAAGCGGCCACCCGCTGAGACGCGCCGTCACACCCGCACTGGAAGCAGCAGTCGTTCCTCTCAAGAGACTCGTCGTAAACACTCTTCGTAGAGACAGGAAACATTCACTGTTCGGCTCTGAAGTAGAAAGCAATGATCTAGCATTCCACTTCCTTATTTATACCCGCACCGCGGGGCGGAGCGTGGAATGCGTGGATCGCATGCCAATCTCCATTGGCTCGTTTTTAACACACTCAAAGTAGATTGCTCTCTGAGATCAGATCCCAATTCTTCGGTCAGTTCCGATGTACGTCGAACGTGACCGACTGAAAGGGAACTCCACTTGTTAGCATAAATGCTAAGAGCATATGTCACTAATGAAATCATGATTAAAAGACTTAAAAGATTAAAAGATCAGTGATAAATTCTGCTTTTATTTTGATATTGTGGTGACAGTTATGACGTTTTACATAAAAAAAATAGCATAAAAGTTAAAAACATAATTTACAATATCTTACATAGTTGTGGGAGATAATTCCACCAATTTAAAGGCAAGGTGGGATACGGAGTTGACGCAAGATTTATGGACATTTTTTTTTAACGTATAACGTATAACATATTTTTAAACAATTTAATGTTGTAGAATGAGGAAAAATACTATTTAAAATAAATGAAATATTACCAAAAGAAAAGTAAAAAAAAATAAAAAATTTAATTACACATGCCGGAAACTTTTTTTGATTTCCAGCTTTATAAGGCACTTTTTGCAAAAAAAACCCCAAAATGATATTGTTATGGCCTGTAACATTTTATGATCCATGACAATGAGTAACAAATTATTAAAGTAATTAAAAATATAACCATTTGAAAAAAGCAGAAAATAATAATGACTTGAATAAGGAAACCAAATGTACCTGCATTTTGATTTGCCTGTACTCTTTACGAAGATGCATAATAGCGCCCCCTACCGTATAACAGTGAAAACAAAGCCGGAAAATTCTGTCAATGGCAGGGAAAGAGTTAAGATCGAGCAAATTCAATATCAACACACAAACACTGAGAATCACAATTAACAATAAAGAGAACGGACAAAGAACAGAACTAAGCTGGGGATATACAGTAAAGACAGGGAGAAATGAGGAACCAAGACACAGGTGACAATAACCATTAATGAGGGAAACCAAATCATTATACCTATTTAGGGTTAAATCACCTAGAAATGAAAATTCTGCCATCATTTACTCACCCTTGTGTTGTTCCAAATCTGTAACCCAACTTTCAATCATCTTTGGAACACAAATAAATATATTTTGAATGAAGCTTGTGAGATTTCTGTTACTTTTTTGAAAGCTCTTGTTTACCATAATTGAACCATTTGATTCATCATTATTTGCATGGCAGCTTATGAACCCTTTGAAGTTTCAAAGTTTTTGTGGAACAGACGTTCAAAGGAGGAGCAGAAATCTCTCAGGTTTCGTTAAAAAATCTTCCTTTGCGTTCCAAAGTCTTAACAAGAAGAATGTGAGTATATATTTTTTTTGGATTAACATTTTCAGTTCCTTAACTGAAAAAGCAGTTTCAGGATGGGAAGCACTTTTAAATGAGAACACATAACTAATTATTTGATAGTTATCCCTTACATTAAGCATTTAATTAGCTATAAAAACAAAATGCCCTGAAGACGAAACAACAGCAAGATGTTTTAAATAAGAAACCCTGAGGGTGCCTAGTGAGGTGGCCTCAAAAACAAGTTAATGAATTTTACTATAGCAGCATCTCATTCTCTCAGTCACGTGTGTGAAAGGGTGGTGGGGTCGGCACGTGAAGACAAATCTCACTCTTGTGGACCCGGATCTTGAAGGACAGCTCCTCCCATATAGCACCATCCTGAGTTATCTGTGTATTCGGCACATGGCAGGAGCTACAGGAGGAACTGCTGCCAAACGCGTTCACCTCTCCAGTTCACACGTGACAGAGCTCGCCTGATGGTTTTGAACATCCCATTTTACAATAGAATCCTATTTCATGTTATAAACAAACATGTCTTTTTGTCTGTTTTCTGTGAATCATTCTCAGGAAACCCCCATTTGTGTCCTCATGACTTGCACTGATACAATTAACAGGTTACGCAACTTAGTCACATTATTTGATAAATTGGACTCGGTTAAGTGTTTAAAGAATATCGTGATGATTTCCATCTGAATAACTTCCAGTTTGCTTTTAACCATTTATATCCATTATCTATATTTTAATTGGTTATATAGAAAACAGATTGATTTATTATAAATATACAATGGGTTTTAAAAAAAAATAGTGTACATAAATGTTAAGTTAATGTATACTCAGTAATTATTTTAAGTATTTCTAAAAAAAAATTGCATAAGCAGATTTGTTCTTTTACCTTCGCTTTCTGTTCAACCCTGTTAGGATGCAACAATCCCCCCTTAACAATAATCTTTCTGACATCATACCATGTTTTAAACCGCACAGTTTCTATTTCAGGTTCTTTTAGCATTTGATTATATTTATACTTCCATTGCATTTACAGGTTTTACAGGCCATAATTCAACTTTGTTATGATAATCTATAGATACAGATAGATAATAGATACACAGACACACTGCTGTGAGAATGTAATATATTCTGCTGCTGCATAAATAGACGTATTAATCCTGTAGCAGATCTAGGAAGGTGGAGCTGGGGAGGAGGAGTAGTTCAGAGGAACTCGCTTACAACAAACAATGAACCAGACTATTTAAATGTTGAACAAGCAATATCATTGGCTGCAGGGTCAAGCAGAGGCCAATCAGCTTGTGCCATGCGGTAAATCATGTGATTGCTAGCAGATTGCATGTAAAGGACCTATCAGCCTGCGTCCGACGATCGGCCATCGGGCAATGCCGGGCCGTTTTTTGAGCGTCAACTTACTTAGTTTTTCTGGAGTGTTTCGCACCGTTGGCTCTAGTTGGCAGATTCAACATGTAGAATTAGCGTTGGGCCGTCGGTGAGAGAGAGAACTCTGATTGCCCGTTCAGTTTAGTGAATGAGAATAACAGCAAAACAGCGAGAAAAGAAGTCAAGACGGTACAGACAGAAGGCTGTTCTATTTGTTATTCCTGAGAAAATATTTTAATATTAACATGAGCGGAGTGGAATAAAGAAAATGATCAGCATGATTGATATTCAAAGCAGTAAATATGTGCTGCTTTGTTTATGGTTTGTGTATCTGCAGCCTGCAGTGTTGGTTTCCCTCTTTGAATGACGAATATAGACGAATATACCTGCAGAAATAGACAGTTATTTAATTTACATGCAGGCGCAGAACACAAGCTGACAGTCAGCTGTAGTTCTCTCTCAAGTGCAGCGTTTTTGTCCTAACGCGAGGTGACAGCACAGTCGACTTTTATCAGCGCTAGTTCTGTGGCATCGGTTTGGTGTGTCCCTACCCTTACTGTGCATTCACACCACCGCCGGCTAGAGCGTCAAAGTGGCCGGAAGTCATTCATTTTCAATGATATTTGAATATGCATTATATTGGAACTCTGAGACAAAAAAGGCAATTAATTCTTGATGAAAATGTCTGAATGCTCATTTCATTGGCTGATGAGTAACAATAAATTAGTAAATTAGTGGTTTTCAAGCTTGATTGCGGGGTCAACTCTATACAATGACAAATAGACACGAATATAATAAAATATTCATACATATACATGCAAATACCCATACATTTAAATAGTGATAATACTCCTGCAGCCCCCACGGTCTATGTGCAGTGAGAGCTGCTCCCCAGGAACTAGACGAGTCAGAAGGAAGGGTCTTCCTGGCTGCTGTTTCGACTGCCTGCCATGTGGAGATGGTGAGATTTCTAATAAAACAGGTGAGGAGATTCATGTCTACAAATGAAATATGCAATGAGTATGTAAATGTATTTATTAGATCAGTTTCCCTACAATTATACTGTGCTGTTGTTCTCTGTCTTTCTTTCTTTCACAGATTCACCTGAATGTTTCATGTGTCCAGATGAGTTTTGGTCGAGTCCAGAAAATGACGATTGTATTCCCAAAGAAGTGGAATTTCTATCTTATGAAGATCCGCTGGGGAATTCTCTGACCACTGCCTCCCTTTTAGGCACTAGTTTATGTGCTGTCGTGACGGCATATAAACTAGTGCGCTCATCACCGTAACACTCCCATAGTACGTGCCAACAATTCAGAGCTCAGCTTCCTGCTGCTGTTATCGCTCAAACTGTGTTTCCTGTGTGTGCTACTGTTCATTGGCCGGCCACAGTTATGGACATGTCAGTTAAGACATGCTGTGTTTGGCATAAGCTTTGAGCTGTGCATTTCCAGTATACTTGTTAAGACTATGGTGGTAATAGCCGTGTTCAAGTCATCTCGACCAGAGGGTAAATCTGCTATAAAGTGGTTTGGTTCAGCACAGCAAAGAGGGACAATTTTGGCCCTAATTTCTACACAGGTGTACATATGTACAGTACGGTTATCCACTGCATCTCCAACACCCCATAAAAACAGTCAATATATCAATATATTTCAAGGCGACGAGCTCCGGCGAGAGCGGCGCTTTACCCTTAAACTTATCCATACCCCCACACCTGTCTCTAACTTTACCCTTAAACTTACCCATACCACCACACCTGACCCTAACTTTAACCTTAAACTTACCCATACCACCACACCTGTCCTTAACTTTACCCTTAAACTTACCCATACCCCCACACCTGTCTCTAACTTTACCCTTAAACTTACCCATACCACCACACCTGACCCTAACTTTACCCTTAAACTTACCCATACCACAACACCTGTCCCAAACGTTACCCTTAAACTTACCCATACCCCCACACCTGTCTCTAACTTTACCCTTAAACTTACCCATACTACCACACCTTTCCCTTACTTTACCCTTAAACTTACCCATACCACCACACCTGACCCTAACTTTACACTTAAACTCACCCATACCAGCACAGCTGACCCTAACTTTACCCTTAAACTTACCCATACCACCACACCTGTCCTTATAACTTTACCCTTAAACTTACCCATACCACCACACCTGTCCCTAAACTTACCCATACCACCACACCTGTCCCTAAACTTACCCATACCACCACACCTGTCCCTAACTTTACCATTAAACTTACCCATACCACCACACCTGTCCCTAACTTTACCCTTAAACTTACCCATACCACCACACCTGTCCCTAACTTTACCCTTAAACTTACCCATACCACCACACCTGTCCCTAACTTTACCCTTAAACTTACCCATACCACCACACCTGTCCTTAACTTTACCCTTAAACTTACCCATACCACCACACCTGACCCTAACTTTACACTTAAACTCACCCATACCAGCACAGCTGACCCTAACTTTACCCTTAAACTTACCCATACCACCACACCTGTCCTTATAACTTTACCCTTAAACTTACCCATACCTCCACACCTGTCCTTAACTTTACCCTTAAACTTACCCATACCACCACACCTGTCCCTAACTTTACCCTTAAACCTACCCATACCACCACAGCTGACCCTAACTTTACCCTTAAACTTACCCATACCACCACACCTGTCTCTAACTTTACCCTTAAACCTACCCATACCACCACAGCTGACCCTAACTTTACCCTTAAACTTACCCATACCACCACACCTGTCCCTAATTCTACCTTTAAACTTACCCATACCACCACAGCTGACCCTAACTTTACCCTTAAACTTACCCATACCACCACACCTGTCCTTAACTTTACCCTTAAACTTACCCATACCACCACACCTGTCCCTAACTTTACCCTTAAACTTTACCCATATCTCACCTCAATCTCAGCAAAAGTGTTTTGCAATACAATATAAACACAATAAATACAATGTACTTATTTTTTTATGTAAGTACATAGTAGTTAAGGCCACCTAATATACATTGTAATCATTGTTTTATAACTGAAAAGGCATACTTGTTGACCCATAATCCTTCTAGGGTGGTCTGCCAATTTGTTTTGCAGGTACATTTACTGCCCTGTTACTTTGTTCACGTTGTGGGAAAATGTCTTCTTGAAAGTTATTAACCTTTTCAAATGAAATGCTGAAAAAAGGTATGATTTCCTGATCACAACCCTTGTACTCTAAATGGGTGGGGTGTCACAATTGCCCATTACTGCTATCATACGCTTGTTTTCAGTGGAAGTAGCTTGTTCACAGAGATTGCTCGTTGTTCTTTGGCTCCTGAGTGGTGAGATTTGGTCCCAGAGGGATTCACTGTGATTTGGGGACTGTTTTTTGAACCTGTGGGTCTGTTTAGCCTTAAACTTACCCATACCACCACACCTGTCCTTATAACTTTACCCTTAAACTTACCCATGCCACCACACCTGTTCCTAACCCTACCCTTAAACTTACCCATACCACCACACCTGTCCATAACTTTACTATTAAACTTACCTATACCACCACACCTGCCCTTAACTTTACCCTTAAACTTACCCATACTACCACACCTGTCCCTAACTTTACCCTTAAACTTACCCATACCACCACACCTGTCCCTAACTTTACCCTTAAACTTACCCATACCACCACACCTGTCCCTAACCCTACCCTTAAACTTACCCATACCACCACACCTGTCCCTAAACTTACCCATACCACCACAGCTGTCCCTAAACTTACCCATACTACCACACCTGTCCCTAACTTTACCCTTAAACTTACCTATACCACCACAGCTGTCCCTAACTTTACCCTTAAACTTACCCATACCACCACACCTGTCCCTTACTTTACCCTTAAACTTACCCATACCACCACACCTGTCCTTATAACTTTACCCTTAAACTTACCCATACCACCACACCTGTCCCTAAACTTACCCATACCACCACAGCTGTCCCTAAACTTACCCATACCACCACACCTGTCCCTAGCTTTACCATTAAACTTACCCATACCACCACACCTGTCCTTAACTTTACCCTTAAACTTACCCATACCACCACACCTGTCCCTAACTCTACCCTTAAACTTACCCATACCACCACACCTGTCCCTAACTCTACCCTTAAACTTACCCATACCACCACACCTGTGCCTAACTCTACCCTTAAAATTACCCATACCACCACACCTGTCCCAAACTTTACCCTTAAACTTACCCATACCACCACCCCTGTCCTTATAACTTTACCCTTAAACTTACCCATACCACCACACCTGTCCCTACCTTTACCCTTAAACTTACCCATACCACAACACCTGTCCCTAACTCTACCCTTAAAATTACCCATACCACCACACCTGTCCCTACCTCTACCCTTAAACTTACCCATACCACCACACCTGTCCCTAATTCTACCTTTAAACTTACCCATACCACCACAGCTGACCCTAACTTTACCCTTAAACTTACCCATACCACCACACCTGTCCTTAACTTTACCCTTAAACTTACCCATACCACCACACCTGTCCCTAACTTTACCCTTAAACTTTACCCATATCTCACCTCAATCTCAGCAAAAGTGTTTTGCAATACAATATAAACACAATAAATACAATGTACTTATTTTTTTATGTAAGTACATAGTAGTTAAGGCCACCTAATATACATTGTAATCATTGTTTTATAACTGAAAAGGCATACTTGTTGACCCATAATCCTTCTAGGGTGGTCTGCCAATTTGTTTTGTAGGTACATTTACTGCCCTGTTACTTTGTTCACGTTGTGGGAAAATGTCTTCTTGAAAGTTATTAACATTTTCAAATGAAATGCTGAAAAAAGGTATGATTTCCTGATCACAACCCTTGTACTCTAAATGGGTGGGGTGTCACAATTGCCCATTACTGCTATCATACGCTTGTTTTCAGTGGAAGTAGCTTGTTCACAGAGATTGCTCGTTGTTCTTTGGCTCCTGAGTGGTGAGATTTGGTCCCAGAGGGATTCACTGTGATTTGGGGACTGTTTTTTGAACCTGTGGGTCTGTTTAGCCTTAAACTTACCCATACCACCACACCTGTCCTTATAACTTTACCCTTAAACTTACCCATGCCACCACACCTGTTCCTAACCCTACCCTTAAACTTACCCATACCACCACACCTGTCCATAACTTTACTATTAAACTTACCTATACCACCACACCTGCCCTTAACTTTACCCTTAAACTTACCCATACTGCCACACCTGTCCCTAACTTTACCCTTAAACTTACCCATACCACCACACCTGTCCCTAACTTTACCCTTAAACTTACCCATACCACCACACCTGTCCCTAACCCTACCCTTAAACTTACCCATACCACCACACCTGTCCCTAAACTTACCCATACCACCACAGCTGTCCCTAAACTTACCCATACTACCACACCTGTCCCTAACTTTACCCTTAAACTTACCTATACCACCACAGCTGTCCCTAACTTTACCCTTAAACTTACCCATACCACCACACCTGTCCCTTACTTTACCCTTAAACTTACCCATACCACCACACCTGTCCTTATAACTTTACCCTTAAACTTACCCATACCACCACACCTGTCCCTAAACTTACCCATACCACCACAGCTGTCCCTAAACTTACCCATACCACCACACCTGTCCCTAGCTTTACCATTAAACTTACCCATACCACCACACCTGTCCTTAACTTTACCCTTAAACTTACCCATACCACCACACCTGTCCCTAACTCTACCCTTAAACTTACCCATACCACCACACCTGTCCCTAACTCTACCCTTAAACTTACCCATACCACCACACCTGTGCCTAACTCTACCCTTAAAATTACCCATACCACCACACCTGTCCCAAACTTTACCCTTAAACTTACCCATACCACCACCCCTGTCCTTATAACTTTACCCTTAAACTTACCCATACCACCACACCTGTCCCTACCTTTACCCTTAAACTTACCCATACCACAACACCTGTCCCTAACTCTACCCTTAAAATTACCCATACCACCACACCTGTCCCTACCTCTACCCTTAAACTTACCCATACCACCACACCTGTCCCTAACTCTACCCTTAAAATTACCCATACTACCACACCTGTCCCTAACTTTACCCTTAAACTTACCCATACCACAATACCTGTCCCAAACTTCACCCTTAAACTTACCTATACCACCACACCTGTCCTTGTATATTTACCCTTAAACTTACCCATACCACCACACCTGTCCCTAACTTTACCCTTAAATTTACCCATACCACCACATCTGTCCTTATAACTTTACCCTTAATCTTACCCATACCACCACACCCGTCCCTAACTTTACCCTTAAAGGTGCCCTAGAATGATTTGAAACAACATTTTAAATTGTTCTCTGGTATCTACATAGAGGGTATATGGCTTATTTAAGGTCAATAATTGTCCAGCTACGGTTTTACAGGTCCATTTACAACTCTAGAAATCATCCCCAGGATGAAATGGTCTATTTTTGCCTTATTTGGAAGGGTCATGAATATTAATGCAGAGTTCTGCTCTGATTGGCTGTTTCACTGCGGCTCAATGATAGCAGACACAACTTTACTGACCGTCTTGACGATGGAGAGATTAGGCATTCAACCTTATATATATCAATCAGTATATAATCATACTTCAGTTGTCAAAAATATAAATAAATAAATAAATATCAAATTACTATCGTTTCAACTTAAATGGTGGAGGTGTTGACGTTAGCTAGAAGGATCGAGTGAGCTATGTGTAAGCAACTAAACTAACATAGTATGTTACGTATCTATGGTTGCATTTACTAATTTATGACAACACTGGCATTAAATAATATTAACCTTTGTCATTAGACATACTATTTAGTTATGTAAGCCACTTGGATTATCCTATTCTTCCCGTATAGCATCTTGCGTTGGATATAGACAACAACAGGAATATTATCGTTAATGTTGTCTATCTAAGAAACTTTCGATTTAATCAGAAATGGTTTAGACAGTCAAGAAGTGGATAAAATCACTTACTGGTTGCAGGTATATGGTTGGAATTGCCCCTTTCTTCAGTGTCAGACGCTGAGCAAAGCCTGCTTGATATTGTCCCGGGTTTGAAAAACTGTCCGTGGTGAAATGGGCTGAGCAAACTAACAACTCTGAATTAAATTGTTGCGATATCCTTTTATAAATAAACATCAACCATGCCTGTTGACATGTTTTATTTGTGGGAAGAGTATGAAACGTCTTCACATCCCCTGCACAGCCTGGAACATAACATTTGTTTCCATGATCTGCCATTTCGCTATCCTCGCGTGATGCTTGTTTACCTGCAGAGATGATGCGGCTGCGCAGTTTCGCCTGACAGTGAACATGTGCTTGCTTATGAAAATGTTGGGGGGCGTACATATTAATGATCCCCTGTATTGCATCACTGCTGGCGTTACGTTGAGATTTGCCTATTTTTCCGTGGTGTTTTTCACAAACGAGATTTACATGTGAAGGAGGAGGCAATGGTGTTTGAGACTCACTGTATGTGATTTACATGTACTGAACTCCTGTTATTCAACTATGGCAAGGTTCATTCGATTTTTCATTCTAGGGCACCTTTAAACTTACCCATACCACCACATCTGTCCTTATAACTTTACCCTTAATCTTACCCATACCACCACACCTGTCCCTAACTCTACCCTTAAAATTACCCATACCACCACACCTGTCCCTAACTCTACCCTTAAACTTACCCATACCACCACACCTGTCCTTATAACTTTACCCTTAAACTTACCCATACCACCACACCTGTCCCTAACTTTACCCTTACACTTTACCCATATCTCACCTCAATCTCAGCAAAAGTGTTTTGCAATACAATATAAACACAATAAATACAATGTACTTATTTTTTATGTAAGTACATAGTAGTTAAGGCCACCTAATATAAATTGTAATCATTGTTTTATAACTGAAAAGGCATACTTCTTGACCCATAATCCCTCTACGGTGGTCTGCCAATATGTTTTGCAGGTACATTTACTGCCCTGTTACTTTGTTCACGTTGTGGGAAAATGTCTTCTTGAAAGTTATTAACCTTTTCAAATGAAATGCTGAAAAAAATGCATGATTTCCTGATCACGACCCTTGTACTCTAAATGGGTGTGGTGTCACAATTGCCCATTACTGCTATCAGACGCTTGTTGGAAGTAGCTTGTTCACAGAGATTTCTCATTGTTCTTTGGCTCCTGAGTGGTGAGATTTGGTCCCAGAGGGATTCACTGTGATTTGGGGACTGTTTTTTGAACCCGTGGGTCTGAGAGGAGGAGAACGTGTTTCTGTCTTGGATTGTATTGTTGCTGGGCGCCACATGAACAACAGACTGCTAAGTCACAGTCTGTCTGTCAGCCACTAACTAAGAAACAGCCAAGTTGCATTCCCTCCAAAGCGCCCTTCCAATATTCAAACACTCATCTGCCAAGGCACAATTATGTAATTTATCTTTATCAGATCCATCATAAAGTTACCAGTATAAGGAGAAAAAGCCAAATAATGTGTTTTTTTTTTTTTTTTCATTCACGAGGAGGGAAGGATAATATACGCTCCACAGGAGAGGAGGAGAGAGGAGCTGACAAGTAGTGAAATTGCACCATGGTACATGGCAAAACTGGAAGAGTCACCGAACAGGATTGCAGTCATAAGCTAATGTTCATTCTGAGTGCACTGCACTCTGGGGGAATTGGGCCTGACACTTTGATGGGGCTGAATTACAGCCATGCGACTGGCCGATGACAGCGAAGCTGTGGGACGTGTCATCAGAGATACTCACTCACACTGAGTATTTAGCTCATAAATCATAGTCAATTTAACTGACAGTCAAAGTCACAAATCCATTCAGTGACCATTATTAAGGATTCCTAAACATGTCTGACTCTTAAAGAAAGGTTTTAAGGTGAAATGTGAGAATTTTTTTGGCACCCTCAGTTTCTATATTATTATAGTCACTCTGGTCTGATCTCCTTCGATGTAAGACTGTTGCATTTTTAGCCCATCTTATTGTCTGATTGGTGAAAATCTTGAGTCTGATCGCTCAGTGCACTTCTCCTCAACAATCCATATGACTAACTAGATGTACAAAAATACAGAGTGGTGTTTGCCTGTGCAGAACTTCTATATACAGTACAGAAAAGCCATTCAAGAACCATTTTGGGTTCCTCAAAGTACCTTCAAGTAATCAGTTCTTAAAATAACATTTTGGTAACACTTTCTATGAAACCTACTATGCTTATAATGAATTATAGCCCCATGTATACTTATTTATAAGTAAGTATTACTATTCTATAAATAAAATATATTGCCAAAGGTATTGGGAAACTCCTCCAAATAATTTAATTGAGGTGTTCCAATCACTTCCATGGCCACAGATGTATAATATCAAGCACTAGACATGCAGACACTTTTACAAACATTTGTGAAAGAATGGGTCGCTCTCAGGAGCTCAGTGAATTCAAGCGTGGTACTGTGATAGGTTGTCCATGGTCAACTGTTAGTGGGATTATAACAAAGTGGAAGCAATTGGGAAAAACAGCAACTCAGCCACGAAGTGATAGGCCACGTAAAATCACAGAGCGGAGTCAGCGCATGCTGAGGTGCACAGTGTGCAGAAGTCGCTAAATTTCTGCTGAGTCAATGGCTACAGACCTCCAAACTTTGTGTGGCCTTCAAATTAGCTCAAGAATAGTATGTAGAGAGCTTCATGGAATGAGTTTCTATGGCAGAGCGGCTCATCCAAGCCTTACATCACCAAGTGCAATGCAAAGTGTGGGATGCAGTGGTGTAAAGCACGCCGCCACTGGACTCTAGAGCAGTGGAGACGTGATCTGATGGACGAGTCTGAGTTTAGCGTTTGCCAGGAAAACCGTATTTGCCTGACTGCATTGTGCCAAGTGTAAAGTTTGGAGGGATTATGGAGTATGGTTGTTTTTCAGGGGTTGGGCTTGGCCCCTTAGTTCCAGTGAAAGGAACTCTTAATGCTTCAGCATACCAAGACATTTTGGATAATTTCATGCTCCCAACTTTGTGGGAACAGTTTGGGGATGGCCTCTTCCTGTTCCAACATGACTGTGCACCAGTGCATAAAGCAAGGTCCATAAAGACATGGATGAGTGAGTTTGGTGTGGAGGAACTTGACTGGCCTGCACAGAGTCCTGACCTCAACCTGATAGAACACCTTTCAAATAAATGCTGTTGTTTTGAACTTTCTGGTCATCAAACAATCCTGAAAATAGTTATCACGGCTACCACAAACATATGAAGCAGCACAACCGTTTTCAAATAATAATCATGAATGTTTCTTGAGCATCAAATCATCATATTAGAATTATTTCTGAAGGATCATGTGACACTGAAGACTGGAGTAATGATGCTGAAAATTCAGCTTCGATCACAGGAATAAATGACACTTTTAGATATACAGTATATCAATAGATACATTATTTCATTTGAACTAATATATCACAAGATGTTTTTACTGTATTTTGATGTCATAAATGGCTTATGCCTGGTGAGCATAAGAGACTTCTTTCAAAAACATTAAACACATTTTTGAGCGTGTGTGTGTGTGTGTGTGTGTGTGTGTGTGTGTGTGTGTGTGTGTGTGTGTGTGTGTGTGTGTGTGTGTGTGTGTGTGTGTGTGTGTGTGTGTGTGTGTGTGTGTGTGTGTGTGTGTGTGTGTGTGTGTGTGTGTGTGTGTGTGTGAGAGTGTGAACTGAAGATGAATAGAGATGTTGTCCGAAGAGCAATAAAGAAAGAGTCTGGCTTTGCACACAATACATTATTGATTGAAGTGTTTCGAACAATGCAATCCGGTCACAGTGTTCACCTTGCTCTCCATGTGAGTGTTACATAGTGTGCATTTGCTGACAAAAAAAAACTTCATCAGACATAAGATGGAGAAAATGGAGAAATGCACACAGCATTCATGTCTCGGCACGTTTACCTGTCCTTGTTTGGGTCAGTGACATGAACAATTAACAAGTGATTTCACAGCAGAAATCTTCATCATTACATGCAAAATCTCCAAATCTCTAAGCTCTGATGCCTAGGAGCCTTGCTGAGATTTACTGAGCGTGATCCCAAACACGTTTGTGTGTGTAAATGTCCCTCACCATGGCTACCGCTGTTACACAGGTGAACTTGTGGAGCCTTGGGGAGCTCATTAAAAGATTTTGAAGGAATTTATTTAGTGCTATACACACACATGTTGTACTTTCCATAGACATGATTTTTATACTTTAGAAGCTGTATATTCTCTCCCCTAACCCTACCCATCGCAGAACATTTTCAAAAAGCATCACTTAGTATGATTTATAAGTCTTTTTCCTTAAGTGGACCAAAATGTCCCTGCAAGGACAATGATTTTGGAAATTGTCATCTAATAAAGGGCTTACAGGCCACACACGAACGAACGCACGCACACGCACACACACACACACACACTTCCCAATAACTTCCCAATCTATGAGGTTGTAGAGACACAGCTGAGTACCAGTCCAATGTATACATATTTGACTGTATTCATGTGTTTTCACATCTTAAAAACCTTGAAATTATGTCTATGCATGTTTTTTTTTAACAAAAAATAAAGGAAAACCGCCAACAAGTGTCCAGAATACCTGGATTCTTCAATACAGTTTAAAAAGCAGTGTGCAGAGCTGAAATATGGACAGAGAAGAAGCTCCAATGTGATTTAATTTGGTTCTTATATTTTTGTCACTATAATTCTGAATTGTGTCATTTTTTATAATTTTAATAATGTAGCGATTATGGGCGCAGGCATTATAGATGAATGAATCTTCCAAATGATTCGATCAAAAGAACATCCCTTCCACAAAGCCCCAATTCAGCTCCAGACCCCAGGAAATCGACCATCTATCACGAGGCTCCATTCTGCCCGGAGCTACTACTTCTATATTATAATTACGTGATTTCCTATGGACTTTTGACCAAAACTTAGACAAAGAGGACAAAAGACTTGTTGTGATCGCAAGACAAAGAAACAAACCAGATCTCTGTCTTTTCAATGACCAGTAAATTAACTCCACGTGACACAGCTAAAACTCCAAGCAAACTCCCAGAAAATGTTACATATTGGAGTGCATAAGATCACTGATTATTGGACTTTCATTCAAATAGCCTTCGACATAGCTTGTTAGTGTGTCACAATTGATACACATGACTATTATGCATGTATATCACTCTCAAGTCATGCAATTATGTAACTATTTAATGAGTGGATGAAAAGGCACCGTGTTTGATACCTTTGTGTTCGTATGGGTATAACCCAACAGATGAGCTGATTGAAATCTTTATAGAATTGATCATGTCCTTATAGTAAGAAATTAGGTCTAAATTTACTCTCTGCTTAAGATTACTATAGATAACCCAATTTTTATAACCCATTACGAGCTCAAGATGGCGCTGAGGATGGCCGCTACGTCGCAAGCTCCGCTGAATCATTGTAGTTTTTTGTTTGTTCTGTTTACAGTTTTTGTGTTTTTTGTCTTGGATGTTGTCTGCCTTACTACGTACGACAGACAGACACATTTTGGACATTGGTTCGGCAATCGCACACCGAAAACCGGACTTTAAATTCATCAACGACGACACACTGCTTACAAACACGGCAGCGGAACCTTTTGTATGGGCGGCCCGACCGCGCAAACGCGGCCGGAGAAGGGGGAAGAGAGCCGGCGTGCTCATCAGAGTAAGACGCCGCGCAAACCGACCCCCGCTTCCCAGTATTTTACTGGCTAATGTTCAGTCTCTGGACAATAAACTCTGCGAGCTGAGAGCGCGGATCTCTTTCCAACGAGAGACGAGGGACTGCTGGATTATCTGCCTTACAGAAACTTGGATGTCTGCTGAGATTCCAGATTCGGCCATCGAAACCGCGGGGTTCTCCGTGCACCGAATGGACAGAGAAAAAGATCTCTCAGGGAAAAGCAAAGGCGGGGGTGTATGTTTTATGATCAACAGATCCTGGTGTGATCAGAGGAACGTACATTCTATTAAGTCTTTCTGTTCTCCTGATCTGGAACTTCTCATGGTTCTGTGCCGACCATTCTGGCTACCGAGGGAATTCACAGCGGTCGTCATCACAGCTGTGTATATTCCCCCACAAGCCGACACAGACCGGGCACTAAAGGAACTGTATAGGACAGTGAGTGAGCAGGAAACTGCGCATCCTGAGGCTGCGTTTATTGTGACCGGGGACTTTAACAAAGCCAACTTCAAACGCATTGCACCTAAATACCACCAACATGTTAGCTTCAACACGCGAGGGAACCGCGTCTTAGACCACTGTTACTCTCCCTTCAAGAATGGTTACAAGTCCCTCCCGCGCCCACCATTCGGCAAATCAGATCACGCTTCCATTCTACTTTTGCCCGCTTATAGGCAGAGGCTGAAACAGGAAGCACCCGCCCTCAGAACCATCCAGTGCTGGTCGGACCAATCGGACTCTATGCTACAGGACTGTTTTGATCACGCGGACTGGGAGATGTTCCGGTCGGCCTCTGATGACGACATCGAGGTCTATGCTGATAGCGTAACGTGTTTCATCAGGAAGTGCGTAGAAGACGTTGTTCCGACCAAAACAATTCGTCTGTACCCTAACCAGAAGCCGTGGCTAAATGGGGATGTTCGCGCGGCACTCAATGCGCGGACCTTCACTTTTAACTCCGGTAATGCGGAGGAGCATAAACAAGCAAGTTATGCCCTCCGGAAAACCATTAGAGCAGCAAAACGGCAGTACAGGGACAAGATTGAAGGACAGTTCAACACCACCGACTCCAGAAGCATGTGGCGGGGAATTAACACCATCACGGACTATAAAGGGAACACAAACTCCACCGTGAATACCGCTGCCTCTCTCCCGGACGAGCTCAACACCTTTTATGCTCGCTTTGAGGGAACTAACACCACCCTCGCGGAGAGAGAGCTCACGGCTGAAGACGCAGAGGTTAGTTCACTCTCCGTATCTTTAGCGAATGTAACCCGATCCTTCCGGCGGGTGAACGTCCGCAAAGCTGCGGGTCCAGACGGCATTCCGGGCCGTGTGATCAGAGCGTGCGCGCACCAACTGGCTGGAGTTTTCACGGACATTTTTAACCTGTCCCTCTCCCTGTCTGTGGTCCCCACATGCTTTAAAACGTCCACCATTGTTCCTGTACCTAAGCAGTCAAAAACCACCTGCTTAAACGACTGGCGTCCTGTTGCTCTGACCCCCATCATCAGCAAATGCTTTGAGAGACTAGTCAGAAACCACATCTGCTCTGTTCTCCCCCCCTCACTGGACCCACTGCAGTTTGCATACCGCACAAACCGCTCCACTGATGATGCCATTTCATCAACAATTCACACTGCTCTCTCCCACCTGGAAAAGAGGAACACGTATGTGAGAATGCTGTTTGTAGACTACAGCTCAGCATTCAACACCATTGTGCCCTCCATACTTGACGTGAAACTCCGGGCTCTAGGCTTAAAAGGCTTGTTATGCAGCTGGATCATGGACTTCCTGTCAAACAGACGCCAGGTGGTCAGAATGGGCAGTAACATCTCCTCATCACTGACTCTCAACACTGGAGCCCCTCAGGGCTGTGTTCTCAGCCCACTCCTGTACTCCTTGTACACACATGACTGTGTGGCAACCCACAGCTCCAACACCATCATCAAGTTTGCTGACGATACGACAGTGGTAGGTCTCATCACTGACAATGATGAAACGGCCTACAGAGAGGAGGTGCACACTCTGACACGGTGGTGTCAGGAGCACAACCTCTCCCTCAACGTCAGCAAGACCAAGTGGTGGTCGACTTCAGGAGGAATGAGAGAGAACACCGCCCCATCACCATCAATGGAGCACCGGTGGAGAGAGTCAGCAGCTTCAAGTTCCTCGGTGTCCACATCACAGAGGAACTCTCATGGTCCGTCCACACCGAGGCCGTTGTGAAGAAGGCTCATCAGCGCCTTTTCTTCCTGCGACGGCTGAGGAGGTTTGGAATGAACCGCCACATCCTCACACGCTTCTACAGCAGCACCATAGAGAGTCTGCTGACTGGCTGCATCACCACCTGGTACGGCAACAGTACCGCCCGCAACTGCAAGGCCCTGCAAAGGGTAGTGCGCACGGCCAGCTGCATCATCGGAGGTGAGCTTCCCTCCCTCCAGGACATTTACGCCAGGCGGTGTGTGAAGAGAGCTCAGAGGATCATCAGAGACTCTAGCCACCCGAACCATGGGCTGCTCTCACTGCTGCCATCAGGCAGGCGGTACCGCAGCATCAGAACACGCACCAGCCGACTCCAGAACAGCTTCTTCCCACAAACAATCAGACTCCTTAACTCCTGATCCATCAGTTCATAACACACACTGACAGAATATCACTCAGCACAACCCACTGTAGATACACACACATTATATACACATTTATTGATCATATACTGTAGCACCTATTGTACATTGGATCTCTACTGTGAATAATATTGTATACTGTACATTGTATATTATTATTATTATATCTTAATGTATACTGTTTAATGTATGTTTAGTGTATATTGTTTAAAGTATATGTATATTGTAAGTATGTGTATATTGTTTAAAGCTGTGAGAACTACACTCACATTGTGTACATTTTTTATTGTTTATTGTAGTGTATACTGTGCTGTGAGTAATTGTGGGCACAACAGATGTTAAGCATCTGTTGTTGCTTAAATGTTGTACATGTCATGTCATGACTACTATGTTTGCTTTCACCTACTGTTGCACTTGTGCATATGGTAGAGTGACAATAAAGTGATTTGATTTGATTTTGATTTTATGGGAGGGGTGGAGATACAGTCACCCCTGAACCCTAATTGGCCAGAACCCATCCAGGGGATGGGCAAATATTTGAGTTTAACCTCAGAACACAGACGAAGACGGTGGTGTTCACGGTGCTGTTCGTTGTTCAGTCAAGAGCTGGTCGCAGTGCAGTTCCAGGATCTGCCAAGGAGACGATCAGACGATCGTGGCAGACCAAGATCAGAGAAAATGGTTTAACAGATTTCATTCAGGCCATCTGCTCTTCTCTCACTTTCCTTTCTTTTACTTAAAGTTTATTTTCTTTCCGTTAAGTCTCGGGTTCTGTTAAGTTTCGCCGCAAAGTTACTCAACGAGTCTCTAACAGCGCGCTTCAACTTCAAACAACGCCCACGAGACGCCCATCCAGCCACCAACACGCCACGTGATTGGCTTCCCAAGACGTCGATCAAAGACACGACCAGACCTTCAGCGAATCAAAGACCCGAGAGAACCCCTCTCCAGCCAGGAAAAGGGAATCCCCCTTTTCAGAGACGACACGCGAGACACAAACGCAAGTAATACCTATAGATACCAAGCTGAAGTGGTGCATTAGATCAAATTTAATAACCCCGCCTTAGAAACGATAGGAGGATAAATTACTGATCAATGGTTTCTTCACGTCATGTGTCATAAATGCATATTGCTTGGGATTTCATAATTTCTCTCTCTTAAAACTTATTCTTTCCTCACTTTCTTCCTTTCAGCAACGTGTGTGAATGTGCGAGTGTGTGTGTTTATGTTAGATATTAGTTTGATGTGTTAGAGTAATCAATAAAGTTTCGTTTGTATTCAAAGATAGCTGTTCTTGTATTATGTGCTTATGAATGTAATGTCTTGAACTGCCGATCTAAGTTACCTAGCTGTTAAATAGTGTTTCACTATTGTACGGATATTAATATCCGCTGCAGAGTTGATATTTACGGATCGTTCAAATGAATGCTTGAAGTCATTTGCTCGGCTGTAAATTAGACTCTCTCAAAATTCCCTATGAATTCATTAATTCATTCATTTGAGCTACATAGACCTGTTTCCCTTTAACTGACTTCCCTTTAAGTTCTTACATATCGGTGGACGAATAAGTTAAGGTGTAAACATTAATTCTGAATTATTTATAAATTATAGTGTAATTCGAGTCTCTTTCATTTTAATTCAAATTCCCCGTTAAGTTATTATTTTATCTGACTCATTGTCGCTACAATGACATTATTTATAATGTGGAATATTAAAGTAATAATTTTCATGTATTAATTACTTTTTTTATTGCCAATGTGTGAACAGCTTGTAACGGAACTTGCGGAACGTTTTTTTCAAGGAAAATCAAAAGGATGTTATGTTTACACGTTTCTCTTCCTTTCAGTGACACATAAGTATATATATATATATATATATATATATATATATATATATATATATATATATATATATATATATATATATATATATATATATATATACACTCACCTAAAGGATTATTAGGAACACCATACTATTTGACCATTTGACCCCCTTTCGCCTTCAGAACTGCCTTAATTCTATGTGGCATTGATTCAACAAGGTGATGAAAGCATTCTTTAGAAATGTTGGGTCATATTGATAGGATAGCATCTTGCAGTTGATGGAGATTTGTGGGATGCACATCCAGGGCACGAAGCTCCCCTTCCACCACATCCCAAAGATGCTCTATTGGGTTGAGATCTGGTGACTGTGGGGGCCATTTTAGTACAGTGAACTCATTGTCATGTTCAAGAAACCAATTTGAAATGATTCAAGCTTTATTTACATTTACATTTATGCATTTAGCAGACGCTTTTATCCAAAGCGACTTACAACTTGGGGGTACATGATGGCGGTACATGATAGCTTTATGACATGGTGCATTATCCTGCTGGAAGTAGCCATCAGAGGATGGGTACATGGTGGTCATAAAGGGATGGACATGGTCAAAAACAATTGTCAGGTAGGCCGTGGCATTTAAATTATGCCCAATTGGCACTAAGGGGCCTAAAGCATAGTGGTAACAAGGCATGATGGATCCATGTTCTTGTTCTGTTTACGTCAAATTCTGACTCTACCATCTGAATGTCTCAACAGAAATCGAGACTCATCAGACCAGGCAACATTTTTCCAGTCTTCAACTGTCCAATTTTGGTGAGCTCGTGCAAATTGTAGCCTCTTTTTCCTATTTGTAGTGGAGATGAGTGGTACCCGGTGGGGTCTTCTGCTGTTGTAGCCCACCCGCCTCAAGGTTGTGCGTGTTGTGGCTTCACAAATGCTTTGCTGCATACCTCGGTTGTAACGAGTGGTTATTTCAGTCAAAGTTGCTCTTCTATCAGCTTGAATCAGTCGGCCTATTCTCCTCTGACCTCTAGCATCAACAAGGCATTTTCGCCCACAGGACTGCTGCATACTGGATGTTTTTCCCTTTTCACACCATTCTTTGTAAACCCTAGAAATGGTTGTGGGTGAAAATCCCAGTAACTTAGCAGATTGTGAAATACTCAGACCGGCCCGTCTGACACCAACAACCATGCCACACTCAAAATTGAATCTGCTGAATTTAAATCACCTTTCTTTCCCATTCTGACATTCTGAGTTCAGGAGATTGTCTTGACCAGGACCACACCCCTAAATGCATTGAAGCAACTGCCATGTGATTGGTTGATTAGATAACTGCATTAATGAGAAATTGAATAGGTGTTTTTTTTTATTTATGAGTACAATAAAGTCTGTGGTAAACATTCATTGATGATGTTTGATGACTTTGATGTTTTGTTCCTTTGACCCTTTTGTTCCGTTTTGATTTTAGTAAACTAAACTGGGTCAGATTTAACCATCCCTGCTATGCCACAGACCGTAGGTGTGGTGACCTCTGCACTCGACTCTCCACCTCTTTGGCTCTGTCAGTGTCCGCCCTCCCTTGGCTCCACCAGAGATCTTAGGCCTTACGGCTACACAAGCTACACCTGGGTCAGAAGTCACCCCTCCTAAACCACGGACCATAGACGGGGTGACTGCTGTGCTCCGACTCTCCACCTCCACAGCTCCATCAGTATCCATCTTCCCTCCAGCTCCCGAACCACCACCTCAGTCATTTTACGATTCAAGGCCGTGCCTTCCCGGAGGGGGATGTTCTGTCATGATTATGTTCTGTTAGTTTCATTTTCATGGACTTTTAGGTTGCACTCATCAGTTGCCTGTCTCCTTTGTTCTCAGTTTCACTAATTTGTCTCCTTGGTTACTCATTACATTCTAGTTAGTCTCTATGGTTACTCATCAGTTCCCTTGCTTGTTTTTGGTATTTATATGCCTGTGTTTCTGTTCCCTTTGTCAGTTCTCGTTAACGTTCACTCTGAGTTTGATTAAGGTTTACGGTCTGTTAATAAAGTCTATATGAATTAATCTTCTTCATCCTGCCGTCTCCCTATATCATGCTTGGAAGCATGACAAATGAGTAAAATTTTTACAGTGTGGTGGCACACAAAACAAATTCTGCTGGAACTATTTTCATTGGTAAAAGAAAACAAGGTACTGTAAAACTTTACATTTGTTCCACATAACTTTCAATCAATGACAGTAAATTATAATTACAATCTAACCCTAAACCAATATAGTAAATACATGTTGTTAATTCATATTTCTCATTAATTATTTGTGCAATTTGTCTTTAATTTTTACCTCAATATTAAATTCTTGTTTATTGAATGATTCAAAGCATTCATGCTTCACAACAAGGGTTTGCTCTGAGTCCTTTATAATCTGTTTAGTCAAGCATGCATGCCTCTGCATGGACTAAATTGAGACTCAACATAAGCTGCATATGCATGTTGATAATGCGCGCACACAAACACTCATCTGAGCTATTCAACACTCACACGTACTGCTGATCACAGAGTCAGGCGTTCTGTATTTTCTGTGCAGGACATAATTAAATGTTCTCAGATAAATCAATCTCCTTCAAACCCACCCAGCACAAAGCAACAATAACTTAGTTAACTCGCATTCAATTTCTGATATTGAAGCCTTTTCTCTGTCTCTGGTGTCCTCATGTTTTCCACCGGAAATCTGCCTAACGCTAGATCACTTTACTTGGTTTAATATCAGTCCACAGCAGAGTGTGAAGGAGTTGAGTGAGTGGACGGCGCATTAGTGATTAATCAGAGTAATTTGGCATGAGTTAAGCTGCTTTACATCCATCACATAAGCAGAACAGCAGGCCTTAGGAACACATGCAGATATACAGGCGTACATCATGTACTAAGACCGACGGAAAATGAAAAGTTGTTACTTTCTAGGCCGATATGGCTAAGAACTATTCTCTCATTCCTGCGTAATAATCAAGGAACTTTGCTGCCATAACAGGACTCTGTTATGGCAGCAAGTTAAATAGGAAAAATATTAAAAGTCTTTGGTCATTTGTTTGAGCGACATGCTAACGGTCTAATCAGATTCAATGATGTATGCTAAGCTATACTAAAAGTGGTACCGCCAGACCCGGCGATCGGCTGAATGGATTCGAAAACGGTAAAACTCAACTGTTTAACTCTAGGGGAGTTGGGAAAATGAGTATATTTTCACACAAAAAAAGTGGAGTGTTCCTTTAAGCTCTGGACTCAGAGGTGCCGATTCATGTATGAAAATGATTCTTTATCCTTTCACAAATTGAGCCTGATGCATCTTGACATTGTCATCCTGGAATATGTATGGCCATGATGTGTCTTCCTACATGGTTGTTAAGAAATGAAAAGCTACATACTCCATCAATTGGGGTTAGAAGAACTTTTGCCAAACATATAACATGCTAGAAACATAAAAATCACTGCAATAATGATCCAATCATTGATTCTTAATAATTTGCCTATATTTAACTCCAAACAGCTACTTGTTTTTTGGCCAAGCAGTGCCTATATTACAACAGACTATAAATTGCATATTACATATCTTTAGATTAGAGTTTAGAGAAGTTGCAGTAGTCTTTTCTTCCCTATTGCAACATATCCGAGTGAAACGGCTTCTCAAACTAGAACAAATGTAGGGCGGGGCTTGATTTTGTCTGTGGGGAATTGATTGGATGGTTGTGGTTTGCTATTGATGGATCTCATGTGATTGACAGGTTGTCCTGGAGAAGGGATGTCAATCGAGAGAGGGGAAGTTATTCAGATGAAAGATTACAAGGGCACATAGATAAAAATTAAAAAAAGATGTGCATGGATAAATCCATTTTGATTTCATGGTGATTTTTACACAAATAGGGGCCTGTATACGTTGTCACATGCAGGAACTATCTCAGAAACCATAATAGAACTCTAAGAAATATTAAATGCAAATGTGTGAGCCTTATATTTAACAAGTATATTTCAATTTATAATGGACCTTAATTAACTTTAAATAAGTTTTGAAATGATTGATATTTAGCAGAAAATTTGAACACTTTCTAATCTATAATACATTCTATTTAAATTTTCACATTTTTATTCTTCGATCTAGTTAGTTAAGAGGAAGGCTAACACTACAAACATTTGCCTCATTTCTTTATGAATAATTTAATTTAACCAATGTAATTAATTAAATAACTGGTTAGATTTTTTCGCCACTGCAGTTTCATGTTTTTATTCAATTGTCCACTGGGCTGGACCATAATATGTATCCCTCTCAATATCTAGGTTATGGCTCCATTCTAACATTAAAAATACAATAGTATATTATAGTAAAATTACTCTAGTAAATACTATAGTGTTTTTGAACCATAGTAAGATCCTATTTTAGTATAGTATTTGCTACCCTTTGTTAATTTATAGGCCTACTACATACTGTATTAATATAGTCAATTGTTAAACTATAGTCACAATTAATGGATTGCAAATCTTGTATCAAAATTAAAACTGTTGACTAACATTGATTTTAGTCAATGTAGGCTAAGTCAACGCTGATCTTTAACATTGATTTTAATCTTTACCTGTCTGGGTGAGATTACTTTTGACACAAAGATTAAAAGTCAACGAGGACAAAGGTATAACAACAAATTAACGCATGCTACTGCTAACCATCCCTTTAATTCATCAACATATAGGTTAGTTTAAAGGCTAAAGGGTTCCCACACCTTGACCAATGAATGACCATGATTTTACAATGATTACTCAATCACAAAAATATGGACATTGCATTCTCAAAGTTTCCAGCATAAGAAGTAGGCAAATACTAAAGACATTTTGTATTGCTGGTAAATGTATTTCCCTGACGTTCCCATGATTTTTCCATTACTTTCCATTACTGTCTGGAAATCACCATATTTCCAGGTTTTTCATGACTGATGTTATTATCTCAAAGAATTCATCTGTGCGACTGCATCAGCGGCTCTGAATCTCTAAGCACCTCACGCGGAAAGAAATCTGTACGGAGACAGAATGCACCGACTCCTGTCATCCATCGCTCTCTTCTCCGATTGGCCGGGCTTGAGCAGCGCTGCCTCGGTTTGCTTTCTGATTGGTTGGTTTTGCAATCGGCTTCTGCAGCACTCCCTCAGTCTGTTCTCTGGTTGGTCGATAATGCGGTGGGCTGGACACAGAGCTGTCATTACCGACATCCACCACCAACGGAGAGACAATAGGGCAACAGCAGTCGCTCTGTCGGACCCTTAATCGCGATGTGTACAAGAATCAATAGTATCACATCAAGGCTTTAAGAAAATATCAGAGAGAAGAGCCGATATATGCATTGCTCCTGATGTTCTAGTAAATAACATTGACCACAACGGAATGACAGCTGGGGTTGGCGCACCATTTGCTCCTTGAAAGGTAGGAAACGTTGTATGTAACCAATATAATTGATAACATATGCATATCGATGCTCAGTGTCATTTTCATTTGCCAGTAAAAACTGCAACACTGTTTAGATCATGAAAATGCATTGCTCCCATACCTTATTTTACTTCCATGGTTTATATGCATTATAATTCTTATATGTATTATAATATCACATTATTGGTGTTGTGTAGTACATGCAAACAGCCAGGCGCATCACTCGTTTCTTATTATTGGCATAAAGGTCTAATGCAGCTGAGCCCATTACTATGTAATCTGCATATGAAGCAATGCACTGAAGAACAATAGGCTGCCAAAACACATCTTGAGCTGCTGTCACACGGGTATAGCCTAAGTGAAGGCATGCCATTCATATATGTCAGTTACATGCCAAAGAGAGAAGGTTATTTATTTACTTATTGTTTTTATTTTGCATGTATGGATTGCTATACACATGGACACTCACATGCACGCTCACACAAATCAAAGGGGTTTGCATGAAACTGAATGTCCTGTTTATAACCGGCATTGTTCGGACAGGATTTTGCTGGCCAGATGACAACGAATTTAGATGCAAGCTTCAAGAGTAATATAGGGTTATAACAGGGTCGATATAAAATGGTATAGATTAATTTAATTTGAGATTAGACATTGACATTTTTACAGAATAGTTACTCAGTATTTACATATTTGTTCACAATATAAAAGTGGTTTTCAGCAGATGCAGATAAGCTGAAAATGCCCAAAATACTGGCCCATGTATGAGACTGTCACTAGATGTGAGTATTCAGACACACACAGCTGTGTCCTTTGTCTAGATGGGCTCCATTATTTGGATTCCCAGATCTGATATCCAATATTTCAGCAATCTAGTCTTATATAATGTTTAAATTGAGGGGCACATTATTTCATTCTATGGGGCTTGTGAAGAAACAATTATGTTGCTTGAAACTGCTTGAAATTTAATGGAACATGAAATGTATTTAAAATGTAATTGCAACATTTTGGTCACGGAACCTCTGTCAGGCATCCTGCAATGTTTGAAATAAGTATATTTATCATATATATATGACCTGCTAGAAAAGACCACAGAGCCACACATTTGCAACCCTGTTTACTTCCATAATATGCCATGTTTCTGAATGAAACATTATACATAATTTTAAACAACAAATAATGATATATATTTAATGATGAAAAAGTCTTAAACCTAGATTTTATCCTCTGGGAATGGAAGGTATAATTTAAAGTGGCCATGATGAAGAATGGTGGCAGGTGGCTGGAGGGTGGGGGATGAAAAAGTGAGAGGCCGTTTGTAAAGTGTCAGCTAAAAGGAACAAGGCGGAGCAAGTTATTCTTTTGATTATAAAGGCAAACATTTTTATGCACAGATGAAACGTGCACAATAAGACCAGTAACATGCACAGGGCCGTAACCATGGACATTGAGGACATGTCCCCGCTAATAATTAGAAATGGCCAAATTGTCCCCCCCAATATTTGATATTGTTGATGCTGCTCTGCTGTACTCCATTACACACCGCACTGTGTGTTGCTAGAATGAAAAAAAGTCAAATGTTACATTTTTAGGTTGGTCTGATGAATGAGTGAGATGGCCAATCAAAAAAAGACGGCGGGGCTTAATGTTAGTGCGAATTCCAACGCGACACTTTAGTTATAGCAGTGAAAGAGTGCGTCGTAAGATGTAAGTAGCTAAACATTTAATATTTGACAGCTGTTTTATGGTAAAAACATTCAGCGACCAACAGTAATATCAAGTGATGCAAACTACTTGACATTTTTTATTAAATTTCACCACTTTGAATTGAAAATATGATATTATTTGTGTAAATCAAAACTGAATATAACATGACAAGAAACGTTTTGCATTTTTACATATTAGGCAGACGAAAATAAGAGTGAATGTGTGCATATTTTAAAATAAATATTATTTGCAAATAATTCCTTACATCCCTTTTAATCCTTTAATAATTTAATTCCTTTAAATAAACCCATAAGTCCAATACCCCCCCCCCCCCCCCTTTCCCCACGCAAAAAAGCAAAACCTTTGGTCCCCCTAATGTCTAGGACATGGTTACGGCCTTGAACATGCATTAAGAAAGTCAATAAATATGGTCAATTTTGATTGCATGTTGACTTGTGCTCACTTGAAAGCAGCAGAGAGATGTGTAGGGCCAAGCCTCAAGCCTTTAGTGTCTCTGCTGATCTGACAAGCGTGAACACAAAATGCTTCATAGCACCGTGAGCACTGTGTGTGTGTGTGTGAGTGACTGTGAGTTTGTGTGAGTGAGTGACTGTGAGTGTGCGAGTGAACAGAACCAGCAAACAGACCAGCACTAACAGGGCTTATGGGGTTTTCTCTAAGTCAGTCCTGCAAGAGTTTAGTTCCAACCCTAATTATCAGGGTATGTTTACACGACAACGATGTAATGAAAAAAACGGGCATTTTGTGCGTACATAAGGCAACGTCTGCGAAAAACGCTGTATTATTCATGCTAGGCCAGTAGGTGGCAATGTCAGTTTATAAAGAAACACTACATGCCTATAAACTAAACACGTAATACGCATGGGTATGGTCACCGTTTTCACAAAGTTTTTGTAGTTTACACGGAGACGATAACAGTATCGTTTTAAAACGATATCCTTTGAATCCTGTTTTCAGCCCCCAAAACGTGTAAATGAATGGCCAAAACGCTTGAAAAACACTCCGATTTTAGTTGAAAATGTTCCATTTGCTTAGAATATTAAGTTGATCAATTTTATTTGAACTTAAAGTTTAATCTTAAATTTTGATAAATATAGGTGAATTTACTTTCCAAAGTTCATGTTTATATTTAACCTAATTTGGCTTATTTTCTTATTTCAGCCAATTAAATAATTATTATATTTCAATTGTTCTTTTCAATTGTAAATGATCAGTTTATTATTAAGAATTAACAGAGGTTTAGATGTTGATGTTTCCCTCAATTGAGGGGCCGTTTACATGACACTGTTTTCAACTAAAAACTGAAAACCTTATGCGTGTCGGTCACTCATTTACACAACAACGGCATTTTGGGGGCCTGAAATGGCAAACTTTTGAAAACAGGTTTCAAAGTGCAAGTATTTGAAAATGTTACCGTTATCGTCTACAAAAACGTGAATTTGTGAAAATGGTGATGTAATGTGCATGCGTATTACGTGTTCAGTCTATCGGCACGTAGTGTTTCTTTACAAAGTGACATCGCCATCTACTGACCTGGCATGAGTAATACAGCATTTTTAGTTGTTTTCACGGATACATATTTCTGCCAGTGTTGCCAACTTAGCGCCTTTGTCGCTATATTTAGCGAGTATTCAGACCCCTCTAGCGACACATTTTCAAAAAAGCGACTAGCGACAAATCTAACGACTTTTTCTGAAGTTATTGGAGACTTTTGGAGACTTTCTAAAGTGAAAGCACATATCGTTTTTACTCTTCTCAATGAGCAGCGGGTGCTGCCACGGCCCCCAACACCATCCCAAAGCACTCACAGGCGAACCAGTCCTCGCGCAGCGGCCCCTCCCAGCTGCAGAGCAGGAGATGTTCACCCCTCCACGTCCAGATGTGCAAATGAATCGCGCATGTGCGGGAAGCCGCTGATCCCGCCCTGGCTTACAATTAAGCACGCGGGATGTAAAATATTATTTTTCTAAAAAAATAATTAAATCACTGCACAGAAAGAAATCGCTGCATTTTTTTTTGACTCACACAACCTCAGTCACTCATAACTCTCGTCCACTGTGTGTACCTCTCTGTGACATAAGCTAAACTAGCTTGCTTGCTCATCATGTCTCAGTCTAAACTATAAAATACAGAAAGGAGTGGGAATCAAATCCTGAATTCCAAGGCTGGTTAAAGCCGTTTATTGGGGATAATACACGGGCATACTGTCTGTATTGTAAGGCTGATTTCTACGCCAAACTTAGTGATGAAAGGTTACCTGCGGTTATCTGCTTCTCTTTAATTTTAAATTGAAAGAGTTTAGTTTGACCGTTTTGATTTCCATTCTTCTCATGTGCTTATCACTTACATTGAGAATGAGATGAGAAATGAGAACAGCTTTATTGGGCCAGTCAGCAATATCATATTAAAATACAGTTCAATAGGCTATGTTAGCACGAATTTGTTGAGAAAGCACATTAGGCAGGCAGACAGAACGCAAGAAAGTACGCAATCTAGTACGACGTGATGACGTCACGAATATGCTAATTTACGCATGACATCATCTAGCGACATTTAGCGACTTTTTGGCAAGGCTTTAGCTACTTTCCTTTGAAAATAGTTGGCAACACTGATTTGTGCTTGTAGTCGTGTAAATGTGCACTGAGTTTGAGACCACTGCAGTAGACTGTGCTATTGCAAAGCTTCGGACTAGAAGCCAAACAACAAAATTATTAATAAGAAATCTAATGTGCACAATACAAGCTCAAAGCAACTAATTTAAAAGGATTGTTCATCCAAAAATGTATATTCTATAATTTACTCTCCCTCATGCTGATTAAAACCTGTAGGACTTTCTTTCCTCTGTGGGACACAAAAGACAATCATTTAAAAAATGTCTCTCTATTTTTTTCTATCCATATACAATAAGTATCTGATGTTGGCTGGACCCTAGCTTTCTTCAAAAAAAAAGAAAGAAATACGGGTTTGGAACGGCATGAGGATGAGAATAAATTATGACAGGAATTGCATTTTGATCTGAACTATTCCTTTACGGCTCATATAGTTGGCATTCAGTGAATAAGGTGTGTATAGTGCGGATTCTCTGGATATTCCAGATATTAATTTCCTCTGCGCTGCCGCTACACGTGCTTGGCGTTGTGATTAATGGTAGAGGGATTTGTGCTGCAAAACCATTCGACAGGCTTATATATCTAGCCTCCATACACTGATTACTCCATAACTCCAATGGCAATTTCAATCTTGTTTTGAACCCTGTCTAGTTCTGTTTTCAGCGCAAGACAAATCTTCTTCATTATAAAGACTGATGGCAAGAGGTTTTCTGAAAGTACACAAGGTCCTAACACCATTTTCAGTTTTCAGTTTGCCACTGGTGGTTTATCTGTCTGCTACTCGATTACCATGGGAACAGAGTAAATAAATTGCACTGTCTTACGTGCCGACAAACAAAATCAGTCCGCTGAGCATTTTCTGTCAACATCTGTACTGGTTTCTCATGTTGTGCTGTAAATTGGTAAGAAAGGCTAAGAGCTTTTGTACTGCACAAATACAAACACCAGGAGTACATGCACTAAGGAGCAAACAAGTGTGTCTTATTTTATTACTTTTAGTGTGCACTTGTAGTGTACTTCAAATCTAGTATATTTTTACAAACTGCACTTGCAGATAATATAATATTACCGAAATAAAGGGCCACTTGAGTGTACAAGTGAAAAATATTTCACCCCAAGGCTGTAAATATGGCTCCAGGCCCTTCTTCAGTATAGGTTTATAGGATTTGTTTCAGCCATTTTATGTCTGTCAGGCAAAATCTCAAGACAACTGACTTTGAAAACTAGCAGCACATATCTCCTTAACAAGCTGCATAATTTGAGCTGTCATTCATGTCCGAGTTATGCGCTGAAGTTTAATATTATGTTTAGGGGTTGTTTGACTCCTGAATCCCGAATATCAGCAATAGTAATGTTGATGCTTAAAGGAACCTTCTTTCATTTAACTCTTTCCCGGTCATTGACTGAAAATTGTGTGAAAATTATCACTCGGTGCACTGTTAAAATTTTTGGTGTGAAATTACAGTATATTCCAGGTTAATAACTGCATGGCTATCACAGTAATTCCATAGCAGGACTTCAGACTGCACTGGAATATCATAATATCATACTGTATTTCTACAGTGCTTATGTACTATGAAGGTACCCAGCATGCAGTGCAGCATGAGTTTCTTGATTCTTGTTGGTTTTATCTGTGCTGCTGAAATTATTTTTGGTTCACTTTTAGCAGTTTGTGTTGTTTGTTTATTTTGTAATGCTCAGAATGTCTGTTATTCTGTTATTTCTGTTACTGTTATTATTTGTTGAGTGTCACCATTGTTGTGTTTTGTATGTCGAGTATTGAATTAAAAAATCTTGTGTTGTAAGATGATGCCACACCTTTCAAAGATAAATCTCAGCAGCTGTTTTACTACTGTTAAATATCCATACAAACAATTATGAATTTTAAATAACGCTAATGTTAATGTATAGTTTGATTAACTTAAAATCAGCCAATTAGCTTATTTAATATTCTAGCTTGTCATTGTTTTAACAAATGTTTTCATTAGTCACACTTCGGACTTGGCTAGATCAGAAGTTTGAATATGAATATACAAGGTCCAAGATCCCAAGCAAATGGACGCTGATCACCATTATGGTGACTTCAAAACAATTCCAGTACTAAAAAATATAATTTCTTACAGTGGCATGGTTTATAATGTGAATTCACAGTAAAACAAGAGCAGTAAATTACTGTGATGTCAGCATCATTTTGCTGTTGATTAACAGTAATTCGTAAGAAAATGACCCAGCATGCATTCATTTCACTGTACATTTCTGACTACAGTAATTTATTGTAAAATTATACTCTTTAATACTGTAAAGTCCTAGCAATTTTTTTCAAAACCACTGGCGGGGAAAGATTTAAGACACTTGACAATGGCTACAGTTTGTAGTCGTACTCTAGCTTATTACTTCTCTGCATACTGTACATAAATAGAGCTCACCTCTAAAGGAATTAGATGGATATTTACAGTCAGAGCGTTGAGTGCCTTGGCCATAAGCATTGATTAAGCTGTTTGTAATGATGATTACCTTTAAATGGCTAAGCACAGAGTTTTGGCAGCCACTTCATCTCTTGCAGTATTGCTTTTTCTGTAGAAGCTGGAGGAGGAGAGCCAGAGAAATAAACAGTGAACACAAGATAAAGAATAGGTCAACAATACACCAGGCTCAGCACATTGGTAATGAGAGTTGCATGAAGCAAGCTGTGCTACAACATGGCACATTTACTCAAGAGATGAGAAACTGTGTGGGCTGATGTCTGTATGTCCACTGGAAAGATGTGCTTTGAAAAGGACATCCAGTTACTGCTCATTATACTGTTATTGTACACATTTCTATCTATCTATCTATCTATCTATCTATCTATCTATCTATCTATCTATCTATCTATCTATCTATCTATCTATCTATCTATCTATCTATCTATCTATCTATCTATCTATCTATCTATCTATCTATCTATCTATCTATCTATCTATCTATCTATCTATCTATCTATCTATTACTTGTATCATCTTGAATTTTTGCCATGTTTTCCCTTTGGGGAATGGCTCATATCATACACATATGCCTATCAACCAAATTTAAAATTCAGCTGTGGTCGGTCACTTTATTTCGTAAGTCATTGGTGCATGAACAGAACTGAATGCACCTCTCTAATCAATCGTTTTCTGCTGCGGTGTGAATATTTCCTATCCGATCAAGACTTTTATATTACCTGACACAGTCCCCCTTTCATCTTATTTGTGTGTCTTCAATCCTTGAAATGGAAAGTAGAATGAGTTAGATTTGTGCATGGGGTTGAAAGTGTTTGATGAGTAGCCAAAAAAAAGCTTTCCTGCAGCGCCATACACATTTTTGTCTTCTCTCGCTCTCTTACACACACACACACACACACGCACACGCACACGCACACGCACACGCACACGCACACGCACGCACACACACACACACACACACACACACACACACACAGACTTTCATATTTCCACAGATGGTGTCAATGAACAGGAAGTGCTGTCATCCTGTCTCATTCAACACATTATTCTCTATTAATGAGCACTGGCAGGACCAATGTGCCATCAGGACTGCAAATTCATTCAAAAATCTCATCAGACAGTTTGTTATATTAGTGGAAATCCCATAGGGCATTTTCTAAGCCATCCATTACGAAATCTTAATATCTCACGACGTTCTAATTTTGTGTTTCACAACATTCATAATGCCTTAACATTGTTTGCCCACATATGCTAAAACAACAGATGTTTAGAGAAATAATAGAATGCAAAACTACATTTTGTTAGTACGTTGCTCATGCATATCTCACTCCTGCTAGGTTTTTAGCATGTTGCTAACAGGCCAATTCTTGGCCTTTTTTAAGAGTATCACAATGGGGCGATAAATGTGCAGATGTGACTTCAATCCAAGCAGTCATTGTTGTCTGGTGTCATTGCTGCATTGTCAATAGATAATGCTCTAATTTTGTTTTCTATTAAAGTTTGGGTGAATTTTGAGTAAACACTATAAAATAAATGTTCTGTTCATGTAAACAATTTTTTTTTACATCTTTGTTAGATTTTCAGTAACACTTTATTTTACAGTGTCCATGTTATACATGTTAACCCTCTGAACCCTGAGCTGTTTTCTGGGCCCTGGAGGTGTTTTGATATGTCCTGACATTTGTGCTTATTTCTGTTACTTGTATCATTTTCATGGCTTATTACACTGAGTACCCTGTATTCAGCACAAACTCTGCTACAATAATATGTGAGCAGCATGTATGTAAAAATTTGTAGTTTTGAGAAAATGACGTTTATGCGTGGTTTGTAAAAAAAAAAAAAGAAAAAAAGAAAAAGTAAGTCACTGAAATAAAGCCATGAAACCCATACTGAATATTTGTTCATTAGACTTTTGATAACTGGTAGCCTGACAAGCCAGACCCACATCAAGATGTTGGGTCTGGAAACTCACCATTGACAGGGCTCAATCCGAGGGGCGGGATAAACGGTTGTCTTTCAAATTCCCTCTGCATGCAACTGGATAGCGCCATGACCGCCACAACCAACCAGAGCAAAGAAGATCCGGTCGGCAAAACTTCGAACACATCTTCCTTTCTTAAGAATGACTTCAGTGCCGTTCTTTGTTCTTTTCTCAAAGAAAAGCTTAACTCCAAGTCTTCCAGAGTTGTGGCCAAAGCCGATTCAAAAGACCGCTGTTCGCCAGATTCTGTGTTTACGAGTTGCATGCAGAACCTCCGCAACTCTGCCGTGATGTACCGTCATTATGTTGAGTTCACCCACCGACTCTACACACACTGTGATTGGCCTGACCAGAGTTTGGTTTTTCCAGCTCTCAGGTCTACAGAGAGTTGCTAGACTACACTCGCGGCAAAATTTAATTTTCTGCAGCTAGGGTGCGTGTAGATTTCTAGGCTAGAGAACTGGATCACGTGGGCTAGAATTTATGCTTCAAGACGATGTAAAAATCACATAGCATACAATAGCTTCAGCAAGATTCATATTTTGGGTATCATTCATGTTCACAAATGGTGTCAGACACGAATAACCAACTCCTTAGTCTGCATCTGTACTATTTGTTATGCACTGTAACTATCTTACTTTATGAATGATGTTCTTCTCATGTAGTTATTTTTGACTCAGCTCATTTTTTGAGCCAATATAGTTCTTGTTAGCTGAAACAATATGAAATGGTGTTATGCAACAGTTTGTCCTTTAACACCTTTCGGAGAGGGTTTCGTGGTGCGGAAGTAAATAGCCCTACGGGACTATGTGATTTTAGCATTACAAAGGGGATCGGTCTGGGTCTGTGCACTCTGATCTTTTGTTCTGCTCAGTTCCTCTCATGCGTTCTCATTTGAGATACAGTCTGTGATGTTGTGCACATGAAAGGGAGTCCACAGAACAGAAAGAAGATCAGTGAACTGTAGGATGCATGGTGTTATATAAGGACTTGTTTGCGTTGCTAACCAATCCCCACAATTTCTGTAACTTTGATGTTGCTGATAAAGTGTGTCCAATGCAATCATGTTCAACTGCCCTAGGTGTGGAAATAGTTATTTTAGCGTATTTTATTGTGTATATTAACAATCTCCTCTTTTTTTCCCTTCTCCTACCTTTAGATTTCTAAATCACCATTGTCGTGGTAACTGGCCTCTCCGTCTCTGGAATAATGAGCTCCTCACCCCACATGTCCCGTTCCTCTATTGACATCCTGGAAGAGCTGCAGCTCATCACTGCCGAGAACCTGGAGAAGTTGGACTTTAATAAATACTATGAGGTCATCAGGGAGCTTGGCAAGGGCACCTACGGCAAGGTGGACCTGGTCATCCACAAAATCAGAGGTAGGTTGAAAGGGGATGGATCCACTTTCCTGCAGAGTTTTGCTCCAACCCTATTCAATCATACCTTAACAAGCTAATTAAGGTCTTCAAGAATACTAGAAAGCTACAGGCCTTGGACCTCGAGGGCCAGAGTTGCCAAGCCCTGCTATAGACCTTAGAAAGAGTGGCACCTTTATTATTAATATTCTTTTGTCAGGAATGAAAACAAAATTGTGAGGGTGTAGAAGTACAGTATGTTCATCACTGGCTTTTAAAATACATGCCAATTGTTGAAATGGAACCTCTTTCTAAAACACATTCTAAAAAACCTTTGTATCTAAACTCTACAATCTTGCTGTATAATAACAACCAAATTCTGACAGTAACATACAATTTTCCATTAAAACAGTAATAGAAAACAATGCATTTTAGGTAATATTTTTCGTTTTCGTAAAAGTAGCCTACAGGAATATACTGTAAATTAACGGCGCTCAAAGTCAACACTTAGAGGCCGTGTTCCAAAATCTCACCCTATACCCTCATTCACTATTCCCTACATTAGTTTACTAATATAGTCCACTTGAATTCAGACACTGATGAACACCTGCTGTTTACAAGAATCACTGTAGGACAGATAAACAAGAACAGAAAAAGAGAAGACACAAGCAGAAACACAAGAACTACAACTGACTTCCAGCCACAGCCTTAAGGCCCTTTCATACTAATTGTAAAATTATTTCTTTCACACATGTACAAAAGTTCTTGTTGAGAATTAACAGATGTTTAGATATTGATGTTTTATTGAAAAAAGTCCCATTCAAACTGACAGAGAATGTTTGCCTACACTTACAAACACACATTTTTCCTCCGTCCTGTGAAATCATACATTATTTATCAGTCATCTGTCATATTTTCAAGATTAAATGGTTAATGTGGCTCACAGCTATTATGTGCACTTTCACACGAGAGCTTTTGGAGTGGACACGAGTCCATCTGACATGGAAGTTTAGTTTGTTTGACTATGCCAAGAAATGGTTTTCTGAGTCTGCTGATTATGTGTTCTGGCGTACAGTTCATATGAACTAAAGTACGGTTCAACAGACAAATGCTTTGTAGAATTTTGTAGCAACACACATCTCCATCCGAGTTGCTATATTTTTTGCTACAGTTGTAAACGGCTGCCACTAGTACTTATTGTGGCATACATTGTTAAAACAAATGTGCTGTAGTTCAAAAACCAAAAGCACAATGTACTGACCAGCAGGGGTGGAATCAAAATCAAGTGTGAAAAGGAGCTGGTGAAAATAGTCAACCAACATGTTTTTTTGTGAGATGACCAAGAAAGTCTTGCTGGTTAAGCTAGTCAAGAAGCCTTTTTGGAACACCAGCAACCAAGTCTGGGAACCAGCGACCAAAACATACGTTATGATGGTGACAATCATGAAGGCATAGCACCTCCCGCAAGCTACATTTTCAGGTTCTTTCAGGATGTCCCCATGTTCTGGTCAAGACGTCATGTTTACCTTTCTTTTTTTAAGTGTATTGATGGCCTCCAGCCATAAAGCACCCACTGTTTTGCTTGTGCGTCCTCCAGATTTCAAAGAGATGCAAAACACACCATCTGTCAGCATCCAAAATCCTAATCAGTCTCACCTCATTTATTATTTACATGCAGTACGGGCCATATTTAGAGGATGGATGCTGCAGTGCATTGTGGGGGCAGTTCCAGGAATCCACAATCCCGCTGTCCTCAGCAGAACTTGTGTGCTGTCATGACATTTACATCTCAGGATATCTGCTCCAATGCCTGACAGATATTGCATCTATATCATGGGATGTTGCTCAGGGGAAGTGTGTGTTTACCAGCCGGAATATCACTAGAGGAGTGAAATTAATTTGTATTTGCCATTTTCAATTTGTATACATAATTAAATGTTTTGTATTCCAGAATTTCTTCTTGCATATATACGCATTTATAATATATTTGACTCTTCCATTCAAATGGATTAAAATATTGTTGAATTACACCATACCACTTTACAGTCTCTCTTTAATACTGAATTCCATCCAAAAGTTGGATAGTTTTACAGGTTGTACATGACGTCTCTGACCTTCAAAATGTTCTATTGCCTAAAGTTTGTAGTGTGCTATCGTTTTGGTTTATGAACAACGGATGTCTCCAAGCAACCAAATATGTAATTTGTTCTGCAGGTGTACAATTATTAGTAGAGAGGATCATTTACTGTGTTTTACACATTTACAACTTAATTATCTTGTTATGTAGGAACTCACTGGTGCATTGCAATGGCTTAAAAGTGAATGTTTGTCATTAACTGGTCATATGCCTGCATCTTCAGGCAAAATCAGGATTGTGGATTTCTGCACAATTTCACAAGTTGAAATTCTAACTCCAAGTGGTTTTCAATTACACTTTTCCAAGTAGGAAGTTCAGACATCCAGAATGAAATGCAGCATAATATCATGGATTATTAGGCTCTGATTATTTAAAAAGCTTTTTTGCTATTTAAACTAAGAAAATAATACAAGGTTGAGATTGTATTTTCTGTGATCAACTGCAAATTGTAATGCTACAATTTCCAATTAGGTTCCACCTAATGCAGTCCCAGATTAGGATTACTGGGTAGTTCCAGGTACTTAGAGGAACTAGCCACCAGGGCGTTCCCCCAATAACTAAATGTCCCGGACCATTTTCCTAGTTGCATTCGCATCGCCAGAACGAACTCTGAAGTGACATAAGCCAACAATCAATTAAGCACGACACTGAACAACGTCAACAATTGGAGAATGGAGGACGCTGTGATCAAAGCTGTGTTTTTGTTGTGTGTCATGGGATTTGTGATAACGAAGATGGAATGTAGACATATAAATTATGTGATGGAAAGAGCAAAAAGGAGGGCTAAGAAACAAAATCTCCACCAACAACTTACACTGCTATACAACATAACGCTGCAGACAAAGGCGACAGGTAAATGTCATTAACATTAGCTTTCTGTATGTTTATGTCTTGTAACACTTTAAAACACTTTAAACACTTTACACGGCTTTTTAAAAATGTTTTGACCAATCAGCGTACACTTATGTCACCGGTAGTTCATATTGTGCTGCATTCCAGATGAGGTTGCATATAGGAATGTCCCAAATTAAATGTCCCACTTTAGACCTCAGTGAGGTCCAGGCAATCAGACGTCACGTTCACGTTGAACACATGATATCACCACCACACAATGAGAGCATATTGTGTTTTTGTGTCAACTATGGCAAAAACAGAAAAAACCTACATAAAAAAGAAAACAGCAGACAAAAAGCAAAGGCATATTACATATTACTTAATGTCTAAGGTTAAAGTTTGTTTTTACATTTATGCTCATTGGAAGCAGTACTGGCTGACATCTTGGAAGTGACGTAAAATGACGGGTCTCGCTAAGGTTGGGGTTGATCAATGTACCCCGAGTTGACATGCCGAATGTCCCAATTTTGAGTGGGATGGGGAAAATCCAAATTCCGATCTGTCTGGAATACAGCATTAGACCCTAGTCTGAAGTAGGAGCTAATTTAGTTCCTCCAAAAGGCGTTCCTAGAACTAAATTCATTCCCAGTTCTTGCAGTGCGAACACGCCAAAAAGTGGGTACTTCTGCCAATCAGTTCTAGGAACTATGGACAGGTTCGAAAGCCTTTATTATCTGTCATCTGCCTGAGCAGGTGCAACTGTCGGCTGTGCTTATAATGAAGGTCCTTTGTGAAGGCCTTTATCTTGTACACACAGGCAGCTTCTGCTATCTTTTGTGTTATGTAATAACAGAGTTGGGGGCGGGGGTTCCTCTTGCGATTTGACCTTCATTTTAAGTGATTAGCAGCTGCTAACCATCTACAGTGTTATGCAAAGGACTTTAATAGTGATTCTCAAGCAAAATCTGTCTTTTTGTTTAAGGCATTGACGAGACTATGTGACTGACAATCACAGTTTGTCCCATTTAGTGGTGAGTAAATATACTTAAACAATTGAATAGTAGAAAATTATACTCCTTCACAATATGGCACGACAGTGGAGAAGTTGGTGGAAAGGTAATTACAATTACCTTAAAGTAAAAATTATCAATTATTTCTCAGACAGAAAAAGTGGAATACACAGTTCTGCATGTGGATATCTAAGAGCGTTTTCTGACCTGTATATCGCTTGCTGGGATTAAGATGATTTTAAGGGCCTTGGTCAGACAGGTGGCCCATTCCGTGCTCCAACCCATCCCCCCACTGTGATACAGCCTAGTTAGTTGGTCCATTGGGTCGGATTGCTTTCTCACCACAAACTAACAGCTCCAGAGTTCGTTTTCAAGCGTCCCAGACCACCTTGTTCAGGCAATCTTGGATTGATTGTTCTGGTGCGGATCCAAGCGTGTTCATATGCCTAAACCAGGGATAGGCAAGTTCAGTCCTAGAGATCCGCTGTCCTGCAGAGTTTAGTTCCAACCATGATAAAACTCACCTGCCTATAGACTTACTAATCCTGAAGACCTTGATTAGCTTGTTCAGGTGTGTTTGACTATGGGAGAAAATGCATCAGGTTCCGAAAACAAACCCTCCAAATGTGTCAGGTGTGAAAGATGATCCTCAGATGCACCTGTTACAATTTAAACATGATTTTGTTTATCGGTGGGCTGATAAAAACCAGTGCAGATGTTGTCCAATCTGATCCGTCATTCTACTAGTGGAAGTCATTTGATGCATCGATGCAATGAAAATGTTTTTACTGCAAGGAAAATCTTCTGGTGCCCCTTTATAATACAGTGCGTTTACTGCAGTTGAACAATGCAGTTAATCAAAAGTGTAGCTAGAATGGTTTGCATTCTTACTTTCATTGCTTCTAATGAGCAAAAACGTTAAGGTAGAATTAACCAATGGAAAATAGATTTGCGTTCGTGGTTCTTGCTTCAGGTATTCTTTTCAAATCTTATCAAACTTGCTTTAGAATTTATAGTCAAATAAAGCGGTTCCCTTGGAAAATGATTTCCCACATTAATTCATGACTTGACATTGCCTCAGTGTGACATTTAAAAAGAGCACATTCAGATCTTGCAAGTAGGCTATTAGCTTTGTGTCAGTGGAGGAATAATCAGGAATGCAAGCAATGTTAACCTCTCCCTCTCTTCCTTTCCCCTCAGGCACGAAAATGGCCCTGAAATTCTTGCGGAAGAAAACCACTAAGCTGAAGAGTTTCCTTCGTGAGTACAGCATCTCTCTTTACCTGTCACCCTGTCCTGTCATCATCAACATGTATGGCATCGCCTTCGAGACTGATGAATACTACATCTTCGCTCAGGAGTATGCACTGGCAGGCGATCTCTTTGACATCATTCCTCCGCAGGTGAGACAATGAGAACTTCTTTGCCTCACACAAATCTCTACTAATAGACATATTCGTACTGCGTGCTAAAAAGTCCTAAATGAAAGCATTAAAATGATTTTGGTTCTGTGATGATGTTTTTAATTTCTTACTGTGAAGTATGTTAAATTGAAAACTATGATATACCTTAACATTTGAAGAACATTTGATTCATATAAAGCATTGTAAATCTAATTACTACAATGTTATTGGTTGTTTAGGGTGGTTGCCAGGGTGTTGCTAGGCAGGTAGTTGCTACAGTGTTTAGACTGGTTGTTAGTGCATTGCTATTTGGTGACTAGGGTGAATTCTGGGTGGTTGCTTACTGGCATTAAGTGAAAAGAGCTCATCTTCAAGTTGGATATTCTTGGTGTAGATATGACTCAAGTGCCACCTTCAATTCATATCTATGGGATTTTCCCCCTTCCTTAATGATCCTCCAGGTAAATGCTCAAAAAGTATAGCAGCACACCTCTCTTAGGTTTGACGCATGATTTGAGTCTTATTCATGTCTGTAGCACAAATGCCTCAGAGCGATTTACATGGTGAAGTTTAATAATTGGGGTTAGGGTTTTGTACGATTACTATTTTGCATCTGTGAATCCCTTTTTCCTTTGTTCACTGTTGACAACTTAGTGACTTTGATGCTTTCCATTTTTAGTTAATTTATAGTTTCCCAGACCTCCCTTACAAAAAAGTGTATACATCAAGTTCATTTTATGAAGTATACTTAAGTAAGGTAGTTTACAACTAAGTTTTTCGTTTGTACTGCAACTATATTACAAGTGAATAGTTTACTAGTCAAATACTTGTAGCACATTTTTTAGTTTATGAAATTGCTACACTTTGAAGTAAACTACTAGTTTTGATTTAGATGCTGTTTAATGTTTGATGATTGCGTTTTTACATTTGCATAAGCAATCTTCTATCGCTCATTTCTGCTTCTTCTTCATGTCTTTTGATCAGTACTCTTTCAGAAGATGTGTAATAGCGCCCCTTATCGTATAACAGTGAAAACACGGATAGCCGGAAAATTCCATCAATGGCAGGGGAAAAGTAAATGTTTCAATTTCAAGTTTATAAGAAAGTATGTAAAACTATGTGGAAAAAAGTATTGCATAAGCTACTTATTCAAAAGAGTAAACATAACTCCAAGCCAAGTATACTGAGAATACTAGCACAAGTATGTTCCAAATATACTAGACCCTTCTGTCAGTATAAGTCAAGTATACTTAAGTGCAATTTTAAGTATATTTTTGAGAATTAAATAAAAGTAGACTGAAAGTATACTTCCTTATTTTTAGTTTAAAGAAGTATATAACACATTTGAATAAACTTATTTTTCGTAAGGGTTGTTCTGTCCCATAATCATACTTTCCCACTCCATGAGCTCTATGAGCAGCACATTCAGAGGCTGTGTTGCGTATGTCAAAGAAAAATTAAGAAAGACAAATTATAATTTTACATATAGATAATTTACATATTGTATAAATATAGCCATTGTTGTTGTTGATTTTGTCAGACAATGGAAAATTAGGATTGTATTGCTTGCTTGGAAGTGACTGCTGTTTAACATTTCATAACATTTCATAATCATTCCATTGTGTGACAATATAAACAGAGAAATATTTAAATGGCTGTATTAAAATACAGTGTGTGAGCACAGAAAGTAGGAGAGAAGCAAACAAACGTAAAGGACTGACACTAGACAGATACAATGACGTCACTAATATTTAAATGGGCATATGACATCATCATCTAGCGAGATTTAGCATCTTTTTAAGCAGTTTTTCACTGCTTCCCATTGGCAACAGTGCCTTTGTTGGCTGTTAAATAAGGACTTTGTGTTCCCTACAAACTTGTTGCTGCATTACAAAAAGCCTTCAGATTTGCCAGTCTGTGAGAATTCTGATAATGTCCATTATGTAACCACATGGTGTTTAGCCATAGGGTCTAATTCTGTATTTTCCCCTGTGTGTAGGTTGGACTGCCGGAGAACGTTGCCAAGCGGTGTGTGCACCAGGTGGCGATTGCACTGGATTACCTGCACTGCAAGAAGCTGGTGCATCGTGACATAAAACCGGAGAACGTCCTCATCTTTGACAAGGATTGCCGGAAGGTGAAACTGTCAGACTTTGGCATGACACGCCGCGCCGGCTCTCCAGTGAAGCGGGTGAGCGGAACCATCCCGTACACAGCGCCAGAACTGTGCGACCCCGGCCGGCAGGAGGGCCTGTGCGTGGACTACAGCACTGACGTGTGGGCCTTTGGTGTGCTTCTGTTCTGCATGCTCACCGGGAACTTCCCCTGGGAAAAAGCACTGCCGTCCGACGCCTTCTACGAGGAGTTTGTGCGCTGGCAGCAGCGGCGGAGGCGGACCAACGCAGTGCCTTCGCAATGGCGGCGTTTCACTGACGATGCACTCCGCATGTTCAGCTGCCTGCTATCCATCGAGCAGGACCGCCGGTGCTCCGTCAAAGAGGTCTTTAGCTACTTCGGAAACTACTGGATGCTCGACACGAAGAACGGCAACACGACCCACGCCTCGGCCGGTAACTGCAACAGTGGCGCAGTGATGAACGGCCGTCAGGCTGAGCTTAGTTCTTCTTCCTCTGAAGAGGATGAGCTGGTAGACCGTTTAAAGCAACAGAGCTTGTCGCCTGCGTGTGGGGTAGCTAAAGGAGGCATCGTGATGGAGCCGGTGACCGCGCACTACTCCTCTACCTCCACCAACAGCTCTGCTTCCTCCAATGGAGGCTATGAGCGTGTCTCACGTGACAACAACGGCAATGGTGGTCGCATCCTGGTCACAACGCCAATTGAAATATGCGTGTAGAGAGGTCACTGGCATTAACCTACCTTGCACATATACTTGGGATCACTTACTAGATGACAATGAGGACTCAAGTCCTTGCGAAGCATCATAGGAAAAGTCGGTAGCTGACGCACACGTGCTCCAAGAGCATCCCAAGAAGAGTTGACAGCGTGAAACTGTTCCTGATGACGAGTAACTCTGAGGGAATGTGTAAGACAATCGATAAAGCCTGCTGATTGTGTATCAACCACGTTTTCCATGTATAATAAGACCAAAACGACATTGAAAACTTTGGAAGAATAGGTGAAAAAATTCTTCTATGAAGCAATATGTTGATTTAAAAAAAAAAAAAAAACATTTCACTTGGAGACTTGACGTGGTTTCAGAAGTACAGTAGGAGCTGTGTTGGTATTGTTTCGTGCTTGTGTATCCCTGTGGTCAGTCAGTGGATATAACTTATTGATTACTTTATGAGTGTGTTGTATTATTAATTTAGGTCTTGACCTTTTTGTTATTTATTTAATACTGTAGCATTACAGTGATCAATTTTCATTTTTGGAGAAACCGCACTGTCAAATCTCAGTTTGCTCACTATTAAACTGAAAAGGTCACTTAATTGCAGAAGACTGTTAAGGAGGTTTAAATGGTAGACGCAAAAACTCTCTTCAGAGTAACGTATAGATGCAATCCATTTAATTCTTTACCTAGGCATGCAATACTTGGCCCTGTGTCACCCAATACGAAATAGTTGTACAAATCTTGCATTCAGAAACAGGGCTGTTGTTGTCCCACTAAATTCAAGAGCGATTTAGAGATGACGGCTCCCAGAAGCACAGTTCAAAATCCATTCAGCCTTTTTGTGTTGACATACAGTTCATACCGTGAGAACAGTACAATACCACATCATATATATTTCCTCTTTATGCGTTCTCTCTGAGCATCATGGATGGAGCCCTGATATCACACGTATTTTACTGAGACGATTTATAATTTCCTCTAGAAGATGTCAGTTTTGGACCACTTGCAATGTCATGGAGAAGGTTATGTCGGACGTTAGATCGATTTATTTTTTTAAGTATGAATTTGCTCTTTTTAAGATGTTAATCCGATGTTTTAACACAAAATGTGATGCTATGCTTTCAAGGTGATGTTCTCTTTCATAGATGTCTTGTTAACGTATGTGTGCTTACCGAGTGAAGGATTTCTCAGGTATACCATTCACTGTGTGTAATATTGAAAAGTCAACATGAATTCAAAATGTACTCTCTTAATACACATTTCTGGTCTTACTGTGCACGACTAGTCTTACCGACTTTGCACACTATTCAAATCAAAGATTTCTGCCTCTAAAAAGGTTTAAATTTTTGATTACATCACAAATCCCTCTTACTTTCAAACCCTTCCCTCCAACCACCCGACTTCTTTCTGGTATGTTATAGCCACTTTTCACAATCAGAGCTCTACATTTTTTTTCTCATTAAGTATCCTGTTTCATATTAAAGGCATAGTTCACCCAAAAATGCACACAAAATGTATTCTCATCGCATCATAACATTAAGGTTGTAACCACTGTAGTCGCATGGACTATTTTAATGAGGTCTTTACTACCTTACTGGGCCTTGAAAGTGGTAGTTGTGTTGCTAAATCAGAAACCTCTCGGATTTCATCAAAAAATATCTTAATTTGTGTTCCAATGATGAACAGAGGTCATACTGTTTTCAAACGGCATGAGGGTGAGTAATTAATGACAGCATTTAAATTTTTGGGTGAACTAACTCTTTAAAATTTTATATTACGGTTATTAGTAAAATTATTGGGAAAATGTGTTTCAAGCCCGACTTCATGTTGTCTTTAACATCCAGTTTGTTTTTCAGTTGAGGTGCATGAAGGATGTGTTAAATGAAGATGTTTCATAACTAATGGGGTAGTGATGTCTAAAACAAATCTGCTGCTTTGTGCCAGGTAATGAAGGTCCAGTTGAATTTCTGAACAAGATCATTTTATTTGGGCCATTCATTACAAATTAAAATTTTTTACTAGCTGCTAAACCTGGTATACTTTGCTTTTAGACTGCCAACAAAGTGGTCTGTACTACCCTGTTCCACACAAGTCTTGCGCAATTTAAAACGTTTTTAATATTTTTTTTTTATTTATACATTTTATTATGAGATTTGTTAGATTTCGTATTCTTCTTTGAAGAAAGGTAGCAAAAGGTCATGTGCTGGAATTGTTTTGCTCTTGTGTTGTTAAAATGAAAAAATAAATAAAAATAAAAGTGTCGACAGTGTTTTAAAGGGCATTTTGCATGGATATAACAGAAAACAGAAAAGTTGCTATCTGTGCAACTTTTTAGATTTGTGACAAATATTGTGTAGTAATACTTTCAATTAGCACAAGTTTGCATAACATGATAAAAGTTTCAGTGGAGTCGAAAAGGACAATGTGCAAATAATAATAAAAACATTTTATTGTATACTTCATGTGCAGGCCAACTGTGATGGGGCAGTACATTGATTTGCTCTCATAGACAATAACTCATGAAGAAACTCAATGTTACACTCAAAGACATTTTAACCCTACGAAATGTATGAAGAATACAAGACAATTATGAAAAACTTTTGTTGAAAGGACAACAGCAAAACCAGACGTTTTAATGTGTTGTTTTCCAGAAGTATTTGCATGAATCAACATTGCTCTGGAGAAACATTGTAGAAATAAACACTAAAAGTATTGAGTTTTGTGTCTTTTCTGATGCATTATAGAGGCTGGTTTTCACATACAGATCATTCTGTGCTCGAGATTCCATTTTTCCTATATTTCCTATATAAGTATAGTTCCTATACTTTTTCTTTTCCTATCCTATCTGACTTCTGATCTTTCTGTTCCTAATATCTGAGGGTATTTCACTCCCTTTACCTGTCAAAAAGCTTTAAAATGACCTTGAGTATTATGATTAAGCATGCAAGTAGTCCCTCACACAGGTGACACAAACACTTACTCCAATCCATCCATCTGAATGCTCTCCTTTGCAGTGAAATTACAAAATAAATCTATCACCATTAGGCTACTGAAATATGTATATTTACATTTTTTTTAATTCTATTTTAAAACATTCAGTCAAGCAAGATTTTAACTCATGACCAATGACATTGTTGGAATCTGTAGACCAATGAGTTGTAAAATTACCCAAACATTTCAAAGACATGACAAATGAAGTAGAATATCCAGGGTTGGTGCAAACTAAACTGAAACATTCCCCCTCAAAACAGCCTTTCTTGCGAGGTAGTACTTTTCAAAGTTCAGGAACTTTTGGGGGTGGGACTTGGGCGCTGAACATGCTGATTGGCTGAGCTCACGCAGCATTTTATTTCAACCTAAAGTCTGTTGTGGTGCGTACAGTAAGAATTGTTTCATGTTCAAATCAACAATGGAGTTTAAAAGCCGACGGCGAGGTTCAGGCTTTATTAAGTTTATTTGCGGAGGACGAAATCCAGTTGGCTCTGGAAAGTTGCGCACATTCCTACGTCACCGGACTATTCTTCACAGTACTTTAGACTGCGATGGAAATGCAGACAGCAACAGGTCTGGGGGAAAAAGAGTTCCTGGGAAGAAAATTCCTGGGATGAATTGTTTTGGGTAATTTTGGTGGGCTTATGGGGCTTATGATTTGTCTTCCTGTCCTTGTTCCAGTTTTGTTGTGTTATTGTTGGAAAAGTTCCTCTCCTCTCCTTGCCTTGCCACAACCTCACCCTGAAACATGGAGCAAAATTAGAGGTCCTAGTTGAGAAAGCATGATAAATTGGTGAAGCTACATTTAACATGGGAAAGAGAGTTCAAAGAGGGGATGACTGAGGATAAATGTATGGAAGGTGAAGGTATAATAAAAAAAATAATAAAATGTTGACTCTAAAATTACTATTAAATCAAAGCCATATGCCTAACCAAGCCGTGTTCCAAATTTGAAGTTCATATCACAAAGATTGAGAGATTTAAAGAACAATTCCTGTGGTAACGCAACATCTCATTTTAAAATTATTTTCTCAAGATGAAAAATCTAAAGAATTAGAGTTGAGAAAACATCATGATAAATTGGCACTTCTACATTTAAAAGGTGGGGTAAGTGCTTTCTGGTAACCAATGTTGATATTTCAAATCACCAAAACAAACACGCCCCTACACCAAAAGGGTCTCGCCCCTATTTTGATAGCTCCGCCCCACACATACGTAACCCAGGCAACGACTATGTCGGAATCTGCTGTGCCAGGCCGAGGGTATGATGTCATCAATAAGTGAACGCAATGTGTGTTACTATGGTAATCCTGGTCGATTATTCAGTGAAAAAGTCATCCCTTCCTCCCAAAAACACAAACACAGTTCTCATGAACAACTCAATACTAGCACACGAGCACGACAGTCCAACTAACATACATATAACAAATATGACAAGATGAGCATATTCAAGCAAAAGCCAGCATATAACTAGTTCTGTGAAACAAAACAAAATCAATGATACTCGCCTATCGAGAAGAAATAAAGCAACCTCGGCCTTCGCTCATTGAGTTCTCTCCAGCGCTGGAAAGCTGATCCGATATTTACACCGGTCCTCCTTCTCGCCTGATCGTAAGCCTTCTTTTGTTCCACACACATCTTCCACATTTGTTTTTTATCTGCCATCTCTCTCTTTCTGTCGTTGCTCGGTTAATGTCCGTCCTGTGTGTTGTGTCTTTTGAATAATGACGTGCACTGAGCGCTCTCTTCTCCCCATCATTAGTTGACACGCCCCTTACTGCTGATTGGCTACAAGTTTGTTTTGGTACTCGACCCGAGACACTTTTCTATTTTTGAAATATAGCTTACCCCACCTTTAACGTGGGAAAGAGTTCAAAGAGTGGATGACTGAGTATAAGTGAATGGATGCAGAAAGGAGGGATGTGGGGACGTGACAGCAATGGAGAAGAAAAAAGAGAGAGGAACAACAAAATCTATAAAGGGCTTATTTTCCAGCTCTAAATTCTGATTGGATGAGCTGTGCTTGAAGCAAGCTAGGGTGAAGGTCTGGCTGTAATCCAATTCCATTCAGTTTCAGGCAAAAACTCTCTTTCTGCAACGATGCCATTAGCAGTGTATTCTGACTAGATACATATATTTTTAAGCAACAATGTTCTTTTTTTGGTGTCGGGGTTATTCCCATTGAGATGAATGGGAATGAAAAACGTACCTGTGGCGACATATATTAAGTTGTGTTGTGCACGTTTTGTGATTTCAAAGTGAAATGTCCTGTCCAGTGAGTGCCTCTAAACGCGTTCAGTTTTATCCAAAACAGATGAATGTGAATCTGGTAGTGTTTTATTATTTAAAATAGTACCCATTCATTCCGAATCACAAGTGCAATGCTGTATCAGGTGAGCTCCCAAGCAAGTTTACTACATCAGAAAAGCTGCATATACACTCACCTAAAGGATTATTAGGAACACCATACTAATACTGTGTTTGACCCCCTTTCGCCTTCAGAACTGCCTTAATTCTACGTGGCATTGATTCAACAAGGTGCTGAAAGCATTCTTTAGAAATGTTGGCCCATATTGATAGGATAGCATCTTGCAGTTGATGGAGATTTGTGGGATGCACATCCAGGGCACGAAGCTCCCGTTCCACCACATCCCAAAGATGCTCTATTGGGTTGAGATCTGGTGACTGTGGGGGCCATTTTAGTACAGTGAACTCATTGTCATGTTCAAGAAACCAATTTGAAATGATTCGAGCTTTGTGACATGGTGCATTATCCTGCTGGAAGTAGCCATCAGAGGATGGGTACATGGTGGTCATAAAGGGATGGACTTGGTCAGAAACAATGCTCAGGTAGGCCATGGTATTTAAACGATGCCCAATTGGCACTAAGGGGCCTAAAGTGTGCCAAGAAAACATCCCCCACACCATTACACCACCACCACCAGCCTGCACAGTGGTAACAAGGCATGATGGATTCATGTTCTCATTCTGTTTACGCCAAATTCTGACTCTACCATCTGAATGTCTCAACAGAAATCGAGACTCATCAGACCAGGCAACATTTTTCCAGTCTTCAACTGTCCAATTTTGGTGAGCTTGTGCAAATTGTAGCCTCTTTTTCCTATTTGTAGTGGAGATGAGTGGTACCCGGTGGGGTCTTCTGCTGTTGTAGCCCATCCGCCTCAAGGTTGTGCGTGTTGTGGCTTCACAAATGCTTTGCTGCATACCTCGGTTGTAACGAGTGGTTATTTCAGTCAAAGTTGCTTTTCTATCAGCTTGAATGCTTGACCTCTAGCATCAACAAGGCATTTTCGCCCATAGGACTGCCACATACTGGATGTTTTTCCCTTTTCACACCATTCTTTGTAAACCCTAGATATGGTTGTGTGTGAAAATCCCAGTAACTGAGCAGATTGTGAAATATTCAGGCCGGCCCGTCTGGCACCAACAACCATGCCATGCTCAAAATTGCTTAAATCACCTTTCTTTCCAATTCTGACATTCAGTTTGGAGTTCAGGAGATTGTCTTGACCAGGACCACACCCCCAAATGCATTGAAGCATCTGCCATGTGATTGGTTGATTAGATAATTGCATTAATGAGAAATTGAACAGGTGTTCCTAATAATCCTTTAGGTGAGAGTATATGTACCTGCTGTTCTGACATCATATTGCACTGTGCAAATAAATCTTTATTAATCAATAATCTGCACCTGTAATCAGAATTTTGTATGAAAAGGATTAACCCTTAAATGCATGAATGTTTCTCCAATCGTTATAACACATTCGGGTCTTTTCCGGATCTATATTTAACAAACGGATGGATCTCTACCTGTCGTGATAATATAAAACTCTCCTGATATTAGTGTAACAATTACAGAAGAATCAAATAAATCATATTTCGATATCTTTTGGAGCTTGGAAGGGTTCAGTTTGAGCAGATGTTTTATACCATCATCACTGTCCTCGTCAGAGCTCATTTCAGTACATTCAGCATCTGCCTCATATTCACCATCTCACACATATTCTCAAAACTATAATTTATATCATCTTCAAAATAAATATTTTGATCGCTGACCACTTCTTCACCAGATCCACCATCAAATGACAGTGACACTCATATTTGATTGTGTTCTGCAGTAAATCTCTGAGCCATTTCAAGCTTTGCTGATGATTCTTCATATTCTTTTGTTTTCTGCCTGCAGTAACTATGAGTGAAACGTCACTTCATCATTGTGTATCAGACATTGCCTCCTTGAGGAATAAAGGAGAACTGCACTTATTCAGTCATCAATGATTCAATTATTGTTGTGCATAAAAAAATATATACTTACACTTACACCTTATTTTTATTGTTATATTGTTTATAATGAATTGACTGAGGAATACTAAGAAGGTTGATGTCTAACTTTAAAAAAAAGAATGAGGAGGAGGGTAGTGAATGATGTCCCGGGTCACTAAAGACCCTAGGTATGCTTTAATGGTTAAAAGTACTTGCAGTTTTACTGCCTGTACTGTTCATTTCAGCTGGAAGCTGCAATGTTTTGTATGTATTTGAATACATGTTTTGCAAAAATGTAGGTAGAGGTAATTCCATCCATCCATCCAAACCGCTTTATCCTTATTAGAGATGTGGTGGGCTGGAGCCTTTCCCAGCATCTTGGGCCACAGGCGAGGAAATACCCTGAATGGATGGCCATTTCACACCTACGGACAATTTAGAGTCTCAAATTCACCTATGCTGCACGTCTTTGGATTGTGGGGGAAACCCACACAGACACGGGAGAATATGCAAACTCCACACAGAAAGGCCTCCTGGATGAGCCGGGACTGGGAATGGGGACGGGGACCTTCTTGCAGTGAGGTAACAGTGCTACACCACTGAGACACCGTCCCACCGTTTGGGATCAGAGAGCTAGTGAAGACTGGGGCAAGTGCTGACCAGTTCCCCTACACAAATTAAAGTGACAGAAGTGAGACGACTCATTATGGGATGCTAATGAGAATCAAAGAGGCAATGTGAGAAAGATCCCTAGAGGACTGTGCGTGTGTTGGTCTGCACTTATAGCCTAATTTAACATTTTCCCTTTTATAAAAAATTTTAAAAATAAAAATTTAATGAGGATATCTTGTTTGCTGTGATATGTCAAAGATTAGCTGGAAAGCTCGACTAAAGCACCAGCTTTAGTACTTCTGCCATCTGCACGGCTCAGACTGCAAGACAGAAGCAAGGGAAAAAAAACAAGACAACAGTTATGTTGAACATTTTGTTCCCACAACAAGTGCTGGGTAAGGAGAGAATTTATCAAACTCCCACCTTATTACCGTCCCTCTTCGTTCACACCTCAGAGCCAAACGCGGTTAAGCAAGATGAAAAATCACAACCCTGTGGTGCTTTTTTGGACATCTAAAGAGGTGACTCAGTGGTTGTTCTTGCACAAGGAGGATTTATATGGATATGAATAGGGGATCGTGTTGACTGTCAACCATCTAGCAGTGGGAGGTAGTGAAATAAAGCCTGGTACAGGCAGTCAGAACAGAAAGAACAGCTTGATCTAAATGCGTCCGATTGGATTTTTAATGATAATTCTTCTTTAGCTTAAAGCTCAAAACGGAACTCCAAGATACCAACATCAAACTCTGATTACAAATGCTGAAGTTGTGCCGTTTGTTGATTGCAAGAGCTATTCATCAGACAGTGATGTAGACTATTTGTATGGGGTAGCATATGGATTTTAAAGTGATTCACACTGAACACATGGTGAAGCATGCTGATCAAAAGAGCACAATCAAAAAACCTTTTCCTGCACATTTTGGATCATTATCAGTTATATTAGTAACAAAAATTGAGAGAACATCATTGTGATTTGGGAGTGCATGTGCTCTTTTGACTTATGAGCCCCAGAAAACCCTAGTAACTGCACAGGAACATGCTAACAAGTACTACCAAGTATTTTTTTTAATAATTGTTATTTGCTAAGCTAGGCTACACTGTTATCTTAGAAAACAAGAAAAACATAAAACAAAAACAAACAAATAAAAGGAAATGTTTACAGTAAGTTGACCATATTCAGTAATATGTAAATAAAAATGCAGTAATTGGCATATTTTAAAAGGAGACTTTTAAAAAGTGCACTTTGTAATAATGTAAAATTAAAAATAAAGCATGTAACGTGAATACTTCATAAGTATATAGCTACTTGGCTATGTGCGTCTGTAGGATTTTTGTGTTAGAACTCAATGAGGAGTATCTTTAGGTCCAAGTAATGGATTACGTTGGTTTATGTTATCTCTTTTTAATCACGAGAATCTGCTTTAAATAATGATGAGCATTTTTTTTTTTTTTTTACAATCGATACATGTTTCATGAAGTAACGAGCGAAAATTACATGTCAAAGCTACCTTGCTCGTGCATCTGTGGGGTTTTTGTTATTATAACTCCATGAGGAATATCTTAAAATCTGAGAGATGGATTATGGTGAGTTTGGTCTATTTTTAGTCTGCTGTAAATAATGATATGCCTTTTCCATGATATAAGTACGTTTAATTAATTTATGAGTGAAATAGAGACAAAAATGCTGCATCATTATAGTATTTACACAAGGGTCTGGGGACATCTTCACATACAAAAACTCGCTCCAGTTTAGTCAAAGCCCTAAACAATTATACTTGTTGTATTCTACTCAATGAGACCTTTCAAAATGACATATGACTATCCAAGCTGTATGAATATATTTAATAAATTCTGAAAAAATATTTTTTTATCAGCAAGTAACTCAGCACTACTTAGGAGTTACTGAAATAATCTAAGCTTTAAAATTACACCTATTTTTTTGTTGTTCCATTCAGTGCTTGCTTAATAATTTGATTATGAATTATTTCGCTGGCGGTTAACTTCGGGCTTAAGAGGTTAAGTGTCCGAAAAACTTTGCATTCAGTTCCCTCTTAAATATATATTCTTTCATTATTTCCGTAATAAGTACTTGTTTTAAAAGTAAGCTAAAGTGCATACTTCTTTTTCCACACGGATTACCTCATGACTAGATGAAGATGATTCAAAGGTATACATTGCTAGGCTGTTTGCTCCTACATTTCAACTTGATAAGGTTGGGAAAAGATACTTAGCCACTGAGGGAGAGTGAGATGCAAAATTTGGATGATCAGAAAACCTTTGGGCAGTGCTGCAGATTACGATAAAGTTAAAAAAAACATTATACTGTTGGATTTCTGGGTGCTGAGATAATGTTAATGCCCAGAGCGAAAGGAAGCAGAGAGAGAGAGAGAGAGAGAGAGAGAGAGAGAGAGAGAGAGAGAGAGAGAGAGAGAGAGAGAGAGAGAGAGAGAGAGAGTGTCAGCCATTAGCTGCAGGCATCAGCCATAAAGCAACTTTATGCAGGCGTGACAGATCCTGCATATCTCTCTCTCTCTCTCTCTCTCTCTCTCTCTCTCTCTCTCTCTCTCATCTTCTCACGGTTAATCTTTGAGATAAGCAGGACAGATTAGTCAACACACGGGCATATAGTACCAGTGCTGTGCTTGAACTGTAAGGCTATAATAACCTTTCCACTCTATTGACATGACATTTCAAGAGTTATTACTGTTACTGATATTGAATGCTTTTTTTTAGTCATTCACCAACTTTTGAATGTCAATTAAAGAAAGATGCTTTTGCCACAAAACTGTATGGGGCTGAGTGTCCATGCTAACAGAAGGATTGAAATTTTCTTTTGAAAGCATAGTCTGTCATCCAAAACCTTTTATTATTTTTAATTAACTATTAATTACATCAACTGTTAACTATTTACATTTGAAACTATTTAAAATGTAAAATTCTCGGCTTGTCAGCCATCTTGGATGGATTGTAGCAGCACACTCTGTCAGTTTAAATGTAGACTAAAAACACATCTCTTTAATCTGGCATAGACATACCACATTATCAATTTCTATCATTCAAATCAGTTAAATGATCGTTAGGCTGCATTAACTAGGTCAGCCGGAACCGGGAACACTTCGCATAACACCTGATGTACTCATTATATAATGAGTAGAATGGCATCTGCGCTAATATTAGTCTCTCTGTTTATCCTGAGGTTACCGTAGTCAGCCGGATCCGGGCCATATCCAGTTCAGATGATGGACCTGCACCTAGACACGACCACAACTCATGGTGTAGTCAGCCGGATCCAGGTCGTATCCAGATCTAGATTTAGTCAGTCAGATCCGGGCCATATCCAGCCATATTCAGATGAAGGACCTGCACCTAGACACGGCCACAATGCACGATGTAGTCAGCTTGTCTGGCTATCAAAAATGTACAGGTTTCCAGCCTGAGCTGCAGGGCGAAATCAAATTGCTGGCAGATCGGGCTGGGTTTACCCAGTCTATATAGTAGTCAGCCGGATCCAGATCAGATGAAGGACCTGCGTCTAGACACGACCACAATGCATAATGTAGTCAATTGGATCTGGACCTATCAAAATCAGATGGTGGACCTGCGCCTAGACTAGTGAGCCGGATCTGGGCCATATCCAGATCAGATGGTGGACCTGAGCCTAGACTAGTCAGCCGGATCCAGACTGTATCCAGATCAGATGAAGGACCTGCGCCTAGACACGACCACAATGCATAATGTAGTCAGCCAGATTTGGACTCTCCCCTGTGAAGGCCTCAACTCGGCAGACAGTGGCACTGATCCTCAACAAACCCGTCTCTGGCGTGTTGAATCTGATCTTCAACCAGATGGAACTGGATTCAATATTTTCAATATTTCAATCCCAATCTGACTTCTGACCTGTAATGCTGCCTGAATCATAATCCTTCACTGGTTTATCACAAGGTTGTTTTTCTCCATTCTGTCACCTGATGGAGTTTTGGTTCTTTTCCACTGTTGCCTTTGGCTTTCTTAGTTGGGGACACTTAGGCCCAATCCCAATCCCAATTCTATTTTATACCCCTCTGCCTAGCCCTACGCCTGATATTTCTTTTAACTGTATTATTAATTTGTATTCACATTACTCAAATAGCGTGTTTAGCAAAAGCTACAGAGAAACTGGCAGCCAGGCAACACACAAGTGATTGATCCCGAATGGCAACATCACTACACGCTTTCTAGCAGCACAGTAGTCTGTGTATTCAGGGTAATTCCTCATACCCCTTCGTTCGAAGTGTGGTCCCGAAAAATCTTCATTTGAAGGGCTATCCGGCCCTTACCCCTACCACTCCAGCCAAAAGAGAATCGAGACACCCCTACCCCTTCACGTGAACGGGTAAAGGGTAGAAATGGGATTGGGCCTTAGTATTCAACAATATTATTGATCTGCCTGCATTGACATCATTGTATGAGAACTGAACTGAGCTTTTCTCCAGAGCTGCTGTATAATTAAATGAACTAAATAATTAACTAATGATTTTTACAACGGAAATTAATCAACACTGAACTTACTCAAGCTGGACAATGACCCCATTTTCTTCTAGAGCTGCTGTACAGCCAAAACAAACTTTGTTGCATTATTTTCCTGTTATCACTGTTTTGAAACATTCTCTATTGTAAGAAGCGCTATATAAATAAAGGTGACTTGACTTGACTTGTAGAAGGATACAGGTGATGTTGCCTTATGCTGCATTCACACCAAACGTGAATAGAGCGTCAGGAGCGAGTGATTTCAGTGTTAAGTCAAGGGAAAGGCACGTTGACGCACATCTGGAGGTCCTGCGGCGCAATAGACACGTTTCGCGTGGCGCTAGGGACGCGATTCCGCCTCATTTGCGCGTCCAGTTTGCGTGAATGACGCAAATTGGATGTGAATTGAGCGTCTTGTGCGATACGCGCATTATGCGTGAGTGGTGCTTTTTGTGCATTCATGCGTAAAAAGCGAATTCATGAAGCAAATTCGCGTCTGACACCCGAGTTTAATTTTTTTTAACTTTGCCGTCAATTTGCGCTGCGTTAACCAATCAGGAGCCTGCTTGCTGCTGTCACGTGGTAAAGTGACGTGATGAGAAACCCTGCATAATTTAAAAATACTACTATTGTGTCACAAAATGTAGTTTTAAGACTTTTTCAGGTGAGAATGTAGCTGTTTAAAGCTCAAATCTTTGTTTTAGAGCACCTTTTTTTTTTTTTTAAATAAACTTGATTTGTTTATTTAAATAAACGTGTTTGTGGAGTTGTGAGATCCAGTGGATCAGCGGCGCTCAGGGCTCATTAACCCCGGCGAGAGCAGCCTTTCCTCGGCTAGTCCTTCTGCTGTCTGCCGCTGGCTCTGATGTCCTGTTGTGGTTCGTCTTGTGTTGATCTAATGGGCGATCTTTGGAGTCATGAATCTATAATTTGTTGTCTGCCAAATCGTTTTGACTGAGGGCAAAGAGAAGTTTCATAACTTTATTATTTAAATATACATGCAGTGAAGATAATGTAGGAGTTGCCTGGACCACATTTGTGTGGCTATTAATGTTTAATATATATTTTTAATGAAAATGAAAAGAGGCAGAGTGGTGTTTTATGACATATTTCTCCTGGAGCGCCTTGAATACGCATCTATTTCGCTTCAAACGCTCGATTTATACACGTGTCCAATTCACTGTGGACTCGCGAATGGATACAAAATGTTCAAGCGTCCAACTAGACGCGGTAGACAAGATTTTGACGCTCTATTCAAGAATATTCAAGCTGTTGACCTTCTGGATCAGACCTCATGTTGGCATACAATGTCACAAAAGGCTTTTGAACAGAGCTTTCAGAACACAGAAATTCCACACCCGGACAAAACAACCTTGTATTAAGACTTTATTGATACAACACAACTGTCCACATTCACTCATGGCCTGTTCAGTCACAGTGAGGTACCAAAGAAGTGGAATAGTACAATGTAATATGTTGATTTATAGACAATCACAGAACAAACTTCATTTGTAGGAGCCTGATAAAGTCTCACAAAAGCAGCAAGAATGTGAGGTCTGAGCAACACCAGCACTGTCATTGGATCTGTGCGTTCACACACTGCTAAGAGACCAGCACACTATTTCCACCACAAACAAGGCGGATGTCAGCAGGGACCTTGGCAGCCCAGCAGAACTAGTGATCTGATTGGGAAATGAGGGGGATGAGTCATAAGATCTGACTAGAGGAAAAATAAGCACAGATCAGGGACTATTCATACTGTGAATCTCTCACAAGCACTGTTCTGTGTTTAACATGACTGTTTGGATCTGATATCTTTTCCTAAGGCAAGCATTATTATTAGCATTTTTCAGCGGAGACTCTTTGCTTGCTATGATACGGAATATCCACGGTTACTAGTATCTCATTTCACAGATAGTTGGTTTCTGTATTGTTTCTATCTAAAAATGCAGATACAATGTAAAGTGTTCGCTCTGGCTCTTGTTTTAAATTATTTCTTTTTGTTGTTATGCTTGTTGTTTTCATCTGTTGAAACACAGAATGTGACGGTTGGTCGGTGATGTATTTGTCATGCCCCTCCTCCACTGTGATTGGACGGCTGGGTGAAAAGTGACAGTGATCAGCGCTCCCATTGAAAACAATTGGAAAAATATGCTAGCCGTGGGAAAACCGCTTTGGTGGACACATGGCCTTACTATATCTTATTCCTAAAGTTTAAGGATTTTAACAAATGTTGAACCTTATTAAACTTTGCTGTGTAACTCGTCCACCCCCATTTGTACTATTTGTGCCCAAAGACCTTAATCAGGGTAGACGCCATATTTCATTTTCAACAGGAATGAAAATTAGGCTGTTAGCCTTTATAGTCTTTACAATGGCAATTAAATTTTCCAAACCCACAACATTTAAAACAGTTTTATGGAGCTTTTGTCTACTGAAAGTCTTTTGAAAAGCTGAATAATAGATTTGTTAGACAACGGTTCAGGCACTATGCCCTGACTGAGGTCTGTTACTTTTTAATAATGCCATTTATATCGCCCCCTGGTGGTTGGCTGCTGCATAGGTCATAAACCCCACCCTTTTCATGTAATCAAATGGGACACAAGCCAAATAAACAAAAATCCAATTATCACTCTGGCAGTTTGTGACGTCATGATTGTCAGCTGTGCTTGTGATGGGGGCGGAAGTACGGTAGTGTCTGAAATAACACACTTCCTTACTATATAGTAGGCAAAAAACAGTGGGTGACAAAAGTAGTATGTCTGAATTCACAGTACTCATAAAAGAGTAGGCAAAAAGTATCGGATTGACATAATAATTCCAGCGAGATTCTGAAGTGTACATACGATGAACAAAATAAGCAGCTGGTCAAGATTTCAGACGCAGTCTATGATATGGTGGCTCCACCTCTACTGCGCAGACTCTAGCTCCAAATGACGTCATCGACGCAAGATGTCAACAGGTATAGCTTTTCTACAGTAGAGGGAAGCTGAGACATCCAACTTTTTAACAATCTATGGTCAGGAAATGTCCTTAACTAGCCAGCAACCATTTAAAGCACCTTAGCAACTGATCCTATAAAGACTGCCATTATAAAAGGCCCAGAAGGATATCTTTGCAGCACAATGTCATAGAGACATGGGACTGGGCTCATTTTCCTCAGGCGACCAAACAGTCTCTCAGAATCACTGTGAAGCTATCAAGCAACGTCCTAGCAACCATTTAGAGAACCCTAGCAACCCAAACACAGAGAGGGATATCTTCAAATATGAATGTCACAGAGGCATGACCGTTGGTTTATATCATTCATACCGGCAAGCAGCCTTTAGAGTATCACCATTCACAGCCACCAAGCCAATCCCTAGCAACCAAACAGAGTACCCTTGCAACCTATATCTCTGCATCAGAACATCATGTAGACATGGTGGTTGGCTCTTTTGACTCATGCTAGCAAACAGGACTTCCAACATGCTACTAATGATGCTAATAATGATGATAAGTGCTCAAATAAGTGCTGATCGATTGCTCCTCATCGATTGCTCATGTCTCCTGTTTACCTCCTGCCTTGTTTGTAGCTCTGTACAGCCTTGCTTGCATTTGAATCTCTATTTTGATATATTTTCTTTGTTCTACTGCTAAATATAACTTATCACCATACATTGTTTAAATATTGCCTATCACGTTAAATTTGACATCGCTAGCTTTTAATCTAAATCACCATCACACGTTAGCATTTCGCTAGCCTGTTAGCTTGTCATCTCTGCACCTGGGTCTCCTGGTCTCGGAGTTCATTAGTTTGATTAGTAAATAGTGTCCAGCAAACAATTGTGGTAAGTTGGATTAATCAACAAACACGGTAAGTCATGTCTTCTCCTGTCATTATCACTTGCACCGCATGCTGCATGTTCAGTATAGGCTTCTCCACTGGCGAACAGGGCTTCACATGTGATAAATGTAAGGAGATAGTTAGGCTGAGAGAAGATTTCAGAATTAGAAACAAGCATCCATACTTTATCTGAGAGTAGTGAGGATGTAACAGCTTTAGATACTGATTTGGATGCGAATAGCTTAGTGACCTCTGTACATTCTTCGGTTCCCGCTGCAGGGCCCCCGCAGCAGGGAAACTGGGTAACGGTGAGACGGCATAGTCACGGACCAAAAAACTGCTTTTCCGTTCGGTTAGAACATCAAACAGGTTCTCCCCTCTCAGTGAAGCACCCACTGAGTATCCTGTTGTAAGTGCCCTAGCCATTGGTGATTCTATTACACGTAACGTGAAAAAAGAGACACCAGCCACCATAGTCACATGTTTACCGGGAGCCAGAGCGCCTGACATCAAAGCAAATTTAAAAGTGCTGGCTAAAGCTAATCGTAAATTCTCTAAGATTATTATTCACGTCGGCACTAATGATGTTCGAATTCACCAGTCGTAGATCACCAAAATTAACATTAAAGAGGTGTGTGAACTCGCTAGTATGATGTCAGAGGCTGTTTATTGTTCTGGACTGCTCCCTGTTAAAAGGAGTGATGAGATAGTTAGCAGACTATCATCACTCAATGGCATAACTCAAGTGGTGTCTGCAAAATAACATAGGGTTCATAGACAAATGGAAAAGTTTTTGGGGCAGACCTGACCTGTTGAAGAAGGATGGCATCCATCCCTCCTGGGGTGGTTCCGCTCTTCTCTCTAGTAATTTGGCACATAGTCTTAGAGTTAAACCTTGACTCACTAGGGCCCAGGTCAGGAAGCAGACAAACTGGCTAAACCGACCGTCTGCTAGCTGTCTCACGTCACCGGAGTCAGATAAATCCCAGCACATAGAGACTCTTTCACCTAGATATTATCATATAGAGACTGTGTCTGTTCCCCGAATTAGTAAATACAAAAAAACATCAAAAACCATTCAACAGTAAAAAATTTTGTGATGTCCAACAAATAAACAACAGATATAATACAGATGAACAATTGATAAAGCTTCGGTTGCTGAATATTCGATCCCTTTCCCCAAAAGCGCTTATTGTTAATGATATAATTACAGATAATAATCTAGATGTGCTGTGTTTGACAGAAACCTGGCTAAAACCTGACGACTACATTACTTTAAATGAGTCCACCCCCCAAGATTATTGTTATAAACATGAGCCGCGTCTGAAAGATAAAGGGGGAGGGGTTGCTGTAATTTATAATAATATCTTCAGTATTACTCAGAAGTCTAGTTTCAAATATAATTCCTTCGAAGTTTTGGTGGTTTATGTAACGCTATGTAGTGTATATGATAAAACCCGTTTAACATTTGTGTTAGCTACTGTATACAGGCCACCAGGGCATAATACAGACTTTATCAAAGAATTTGCTGATTTTCTATCAGAGTTAGTACTGGCCGTAGATAAAGTACTAATTGTTGGTGATTTTAATATCCATGTAGACAACGAAAAAGACGCATTGGGATTAGCATTTAAAGACATTCTAAACTCTATTGGAGTTAGGCAACACGTGTCAGGACCCACTCATCGCCATAATCATACTGTAGACCTAATATTGTCACATGGAATAAATGTTGATACCGTTGAAATTCTGCAGCAGAGCGATGACATCTCTGATCATTACCTAGTATCATGTATACTTAATTTAGCTAAGGTTGCAAAGCCGCCCCCTCACTTCAAAAATGGCAGGACAATCACTGCCGCTACTAAAGATTGCTTTTTAAATAATCTTCCTCATCAGTATCATCTCCTCAGTCCAACGCCATGGTACGACGAGCACACCTGGGCCCTTAAAACAGCAGCCAGAAAAATTGAGCGCAGCTGGAAGAAAACAAAATTAGAGGTCTTTCGTAATTCGTGGAAAGGGCACATGATCGCATACAGAAAGGCTGTAAAAACTGCTAGATCTGCTTATTTATCGACTCTCTTGGAAGAAAACAAACACAACCCTAGGTATTTATTCGATACAGTAGCTAAATGAACCAAAAATAAAGCTTCAACTTCTGATGTTTGTAAACAGCACAGCAGTAATGACTTTATGAACTTCTTTTCATGTATGATTGATAATATTAGGAAGAAAATTTTAACCATGCAGCCGTCTACTACAGTATCACATCAGACAGAGCATTGTAGTGTCACTGAGGAAAAATTACACTCATTCACTGCTATAGGAGAAGAAGAATTGGCTAAACTCGTTAAATCATCAAAATCAACAACATGTATGCTTGACCCTGTACCGACTAGGCTATTAAAAGAGATGCTACCAGAGGTCATAGATCCTCTTCTTAATATCATTAATTAATCTTTGTCATTAGGATATGAACCGAAAACTTTTAAGTTGGCAATTATTAAACCACTTATTCACAAAACGCAACTTGATCCTACAGAATTAGTCAATTATAGGCCAATCTCAAATCTACCCTTTCTGTCAAAAATACTTGAAAAGGCAGTGTCTTCACAATTATGTTCCTTTTTAGAAAGAAATGGTATCTGTAAGGATTTCCAATCAGGATTTAGACCGTATCATAGCACTGAGACTGCTCTCATCAGAGTTACAAATGATTTACTCTTATTATCCGATCGTGGCTGTATCTCTCTATTAGTGTTACTCAATCTTAGCACTGCATTTGATACTATCGACCACAACATTCTTTTGAATAGACTCGAAAATTATGTAGGCATTAGTGGAATTACCTTGTCATGGTTTAAATCATACCTATGTGACCGTTCAGTTTGTAGCAGTAAATGAAGAGATGTCACACCGATCACAAGTTCAGTATGGAGTACCGCAAGGCTCAGTGCTAGGACTGCTGCTCTTCACCCTGTACATGCTACCACTGGGAGATATCATTAGGAAGCATGGAGTTAGTTTTCATTGTTATGCTGACGATACTCAGCTCTATATTTCTTCTCGCCCTGACGAAACTTACCAATTCACAAGATTAACGGAATGCATAGCTGATATAAAACATTGGATGACTAGACATTTCCTGCAACTCAATTCAGAAAAAAAATATTTTTTAATTATTGGACAAAAAAGCTCCACAAGTAATAACCTAGAATACTGTCTAACACTTGATGGCTGCTCTGTCAAGTCCTCGTCGTCAGTGAGGAACCTGGGTGTGCTCTTTGATACCAATCTTTCATTTGAAAGCCACGTTTCTAGCATCTGTAAAATTGCATTCTACCATCTTAAACATATATCTAAATTATGGCACATGCTCTCAATGCAAAATGCTGAACAGTTAGTTCATGCGTTCATGACCTCAAGGTTAGATTATTGTAATGCTCTACTGGGTGGTTGCCCTGCTTGCTTAATAAATAAACTCCAGCTGGCCCAAAACGCAGCAGCTTGAGTACTTACTAGAACCAGGAAGTATGACCATATTTGCCCAGTTCTGTCAACACTGCACTGGCTGCCTATTAAACATTGCATAAGATTTTAAAATCTTGCTTATTACTTACAAAGCACTAAATGGTTTAGCCCAATACTTGAGCGAGCTCTTAACACATTATACTCCATCACGTCTACTGTGGTCTCAAAATTCTGGCCAGTTGATAATACAGAGAATATCAAAATCAACTGCGGGCGGTCGATCCTTTTCCTATTTAGCACCTAAACTCTGGAACAGTCTTCCTAACATTGTACGGGCAGACACACTCTGTTAGTTTAAATCTAGACTAAAAACACATATCTTTACTGTGGCATACACATAAAACACTTTTTCAATGAATTGATTGTTAGGCTGCATTAACTAGGTCAGCCGGAACCGGGAACGCTTCCCATAAAACTTAATGTACTCGTTACATCATCAGAAGAATGGCATCTACGCTAATGATAGTCTCTCTGTTTTATCCCGAGGTTTACTGCAGTCAGCCAGATCCGGGCCGTATCCAGATCAGATGGTGGACCTGTGCCCAGAGAAGACCAACACAGGACCCTGAAGTGTCTGCAGAGACCGTGCCAATTAGACTCCCCTGAAATTGTATCGTCGACACGGCATCCTCAATAAACCCGTCTCTGGCATGATGACTCCGATTGTTCGAATATTACAATTTCATAATTCTTAAATCGATGTCATCCTCAATAAACCCGTCTCCAGCGTGTTGCCTCCGATCTATTATGACCTCTGACCTGTAAAGTTGCCAGAATAATAATCATACGCTGTTTGTTAATTGGCCAGAGGAGAACTGGCACCCCGACTGAGCCTGGTTTCTCCCAAGGTTTATTTTTCTCCATTAGGTCACCTGATGGGGTTTTGGTTTCCTTGCCACTGTTGCCTCTGGCTTGGCGTGCTCAGTTGGGAACACTACATTTTTCAACTAAATATCCAAATAAATCTAATTATTAAACTAAATTAAACCCGTTTAACTGATCTAATTACTGATCTAAAGCCCATACTGTCACTGTATGATAATTTAAATTAACTGATGACATCACCGTTTTCTCCAGAATGGCTATACGGCTGAATAAAATTATGTTGCATTATATTCCTGTTTAACACTGTAAAGCTGCTTTGAAACAATCTGCATTGTTAAAAGCGCTATATAAATAAAGTTGACTTGACTTGACTTGACTTGACTTGACTAAAGTGTCCATCGTATGCGCACTTCAGAATCACGCTGGAAGTAGTAGGTCATCCGGGTACTTTTCGCCTACTGTTTTTCGAATACTATGAATTCGGACATACTGTTCTGTTGGCGTACTGTTTTTCGCATACTATATAGTAGAGAAGTATTCGCTTTTGGACGCAGCTCTGATTAGTACAGCAAGCAGCCTCTCGTGTCAGCCGCTATAGCAACGGACACAATTTGGAAAATTAAATCAACCATGGTTGTGTGAGCACTTGTTTGCACATGCTTGCTTGCAATCTGTGTTCTTTCCAAATTTATTTTGTAGTAAGTAATGAATATGCTTTTGGGGAAATGTATCGGAGTACAAGTATACATTTTATTTAGGAAATGTAGTGGAGCAAAAGTAAAAGTTGACCGAAATTAAAAAACTTTTTTGAAAGCCACGTTTCTAACATCTGTAAAACTGCCCTTTTCCATCTTAAAAATATACCTAAATTACGGCACATGCTTTCTATACAAAACGCTGAACATGTGTTCATGACCTCAAGGCTAGATTATTGTAATGCTCAACTGGGTGGTTGCCCTGCTCGCTAAATATATAAACTGCAGCTGGCCCAAAACGCAGCAGCTAGAGTTCTTACTAGAACCAGGAAGTATGACCATATTAGCCCGGTTCTGTCAACACTGCACTGGCTGCCTATTAAACATCGCATACATTTTAAAATCTTGCTTATTACTTACAAAGCAGAAAGCACTAATGGCTAAGATCCCCAGTACTTGAACAAGCTCCAAACGCATTATACTCCATCATGTCTATTGCAGTGTCAAAATTCTGGCCAGTTGATAATATCAAATATCAAAATCAACTGCTGGCGGTCAATCCTTTTCCTATTTAGCACCTAAACTCTGGAACAGTCTTCCTAGCATTGTTCGGGAAGCAGACACACTCTGTCAGTTTAAATCAGCACACCCAGGTTCCTAACTGACAACAAGGACATGACAGAGCAGCCATCAAGTGTTAGACAGTATTCTAGGTTACTACAATATACACATAGAACATTATCAATTTATATTATTTAAATTAGTTAATTGATTGCTAGGCTGCATTAACTAGGTCTGCTGGAACCGGGAACACTTCCCATAACACCTGATATACTCGTTACATCATAAAAAGAATGGCATCTATGCTAATGATAGTGTCTCTGTTTATCCCGAGGTTTACTGTAGTCTGAGAACAAATCAACTAGACTCTCCCCTACGAAGGCCTCCTTGGCTCCTTCCCTTCCCCTCTGTACAGATAAAAACACATATGCACACATGCATATTCAAAGGTGCTTGCATACATGCCATTGCCTTTTTCATGAATTTGCCTTTTTTGTGGGTTTGCGCTGGGATGATGATGGTATAGTTTTAAAACTATTTCAAACCTATTTCATGGTTTGCGTTCTCAGGCCACCAAGTGCTGTTGCTGTGCGGATAGGGGTCCGTAACGCCTTGGGGGTTTTCTGTTTTAGCTGAGGATGGTGTTGTTTATATGGCACCAAATTAAATAACATCAGTTTTTACAACAGAAATAATTCGATCAAAAACTTACTTAAGCTTTTCTTCTTAAACAAAATTAATTTCCAATTATCACTGTAAAGCTGCTTTGAAGCAATCCGTGTTGTAAAAAGCGCTATATAAATTAAGGTGACTTGACTTGACTAAAACAGGTTAAAATTACTAATTATTAAAGTCAAAATGTGCTAGCATTCTGTTAATATGTTAAATCATGTTAGCATTGCTTAGCTATGTGCTTAAACATGCACACATTAAAAACATTTTAACACAAATGCTAGCAAGACCTAGTGAAGCATTAAAACATTCTAGCATTAAGCTAACACGCTAATCATGTTAGCATTATGTTAACATGCTAATCATGTTAGCATTTTGCCAAAACATGCTAACAACATGCTAATGTTGTATGCTAGCATGCTCTATCTTTCTTTAAAATCAATGAACTAAAACTATTTCAAACTTAAAACTTTTTCAAAATTTCTGGTCTGTCTTTCTCAAACCAACTTCAAACTTTTTTATCTAGTTGCTTTTGTCGCATCACGTCGCTCGTGTATAGTGTAGACACTTCCTAGCTTCTAAAGGAAAGAAATCAGTTGATAAATGATTCAACGCTGTATTACGCCGTCCTCTCTGTTGCTGCTGTGTAGTGATTTTGCATTCTTTGGCTACGGCAATTAACAGTTTACTTCCGGCCGCCGTTGCCAATCCACCAGCTCCTGATGCTATAGTGATGCAACAGCTGCTAATGTGTGAGCGCAACCATAGGACTCACATACATTCTGCTGATGTCTGAAGGGAGCCATTGTAACTTCTACCAGTAAACAATGACCCAGAACACCTTATTAACACCTAGAAAAACCATGGTAACCATCCATGAGGATTGCAGTAAAAATCTCTCAAAACATTTTAGCAACTGCTCCATGAACCGCATAGCAATCCAGAGAAAACATTATCAACTGGATAGTGACACCGTGACAAACACCCACACCCCCCACCTTTTGCAGAGGTTAGGACCACTCGTAACGCAAAAGTTTAGTCTGCAGTCGCCGTTGTTCAGTTTGAGATTAATTTGCTATAACAGAGGCATGAACAACTCCAAGCAATGCTCACCCGAATTTGTCTGAAGTTGTTTAGCACCACCATCTGGACAAACACGGGTCAACACCACAAGTCCAATGCAACATGAAGTACAGTCTCAGTCGCATGTTAGGAATGTAGAACATAAAAACATTTATTGAAACAGAACTCGAGACATCACAAGGCATCAGGTGAAATGGAAAAATCCTACAGACACTGCGACTCCTTGATTCCCAGGCCACAAGATTCAAAACTCAAATCAGATTCATATTTAAAGCACCCTGTAGAGGTTTCCAACATCAAATTATAATGTTCCTTTACTGCATTCATACAAGGTGCTAAAACACACTCTGTCTTCTTAAAGGAGGCTGTTCATTGGCAAATAAATACACACATGTGCATTAAACATAAATAGAAATAAATATGTTCACATACTAGTGCATATGGTACCACTGGAGGAGACTAGTTCATTCAGCATTTCAAATTAAAGTGATAAAGACATCACTGTGAAAGAATGGTCAGTTTGTGTTACATATTTAATCAACAATGAGATGCTGGAATTCATATAAAAATGAGAAAAACAAACAAAAAACGAGCACTTCCTGCTCAGCGCGCTTGTACTGTAAATTCAAATGAAACGAAGCTCTCATTATTAACTTGCAAAGGGCTTTACAGGATTCAGTCTGAAGCGCATGGAGATATTTAGCCTTCAGTGAAAGAGATCATTCATGTAAGAGGTTGAATATATTGCGTGTTCAGAAAGCGGAGGAATGCAGTGAAAATCATCCAGCGTCGTCCAGGGTACCAATCAACTCAAGCGACAGGTGAAAAGGCAGCGGCTGTCTGCGGCGCAGATACAGCTCATCTGTTCAGCTGCCTGAGAGTACATGTAAACACTCAAACACGTGAAGTACAAAAATCAACTGGAACAATCTGTAAACACTTCCGGGATCCACTTCGTAGCCGAATAACAGAATGCCTGTTGAAGTCTACCTGCAGAGGAAGATCACAGAAAAACGAATGAGCATTACACCATTAAAAACACAAATTTAGTTTACATAACACCGTTTTCAACTTTAAACAGAAAACTTGTTTGTTCATTTACACGACAACAGCGATTTGGGGGCCTGAGAATGCAAACTTTGGAAAACCGGCAACCTTCCGGTCTCTCTTGAATCCAACACAGAAGTCACTTAAACTGCAATTCATCGACTGGCCGCTAGAGACGGGCTCTGAAAGGGAGTCAATCCCATAGACCAGGAGTGGCAAACTCCGGTCCTGGAGAGCCTCAGTCCTGCAGAGTTCAGCACCAACCCTGATAAAACTCACCTGCCTGTACTAGCTTCCTAGTAACCCTTCATAGGTTGATTAGCTTGTTCAGGTGTGTTTGATTAGGGTTGAAGAAAAACTCTGCAGGACTGTGGCTCTCCAGGACCGACGTTCGCCACCACGGCCAAAGACCCTCCATGTTAAAATGCCCAACTTTACAGCAGAAAAAAAAACATGTTTATAACCTGGTACAAAAAGTGGTTTTGGTCTATACGGCTAATTTTGCCATTCATGACAACGGTGAGGGGGTGAATTTTTTTTAGAACTCATCCGTTTAAATTATATTAAGCCTAAAAGTTCTGCATAATTAAGGGTGTGGCCACTTGAGTGACAGGTGGATTGCCGCTGCTGTCACTACTAGCCGTTTGTTAGTTAGTAGTTACAAGTGACCCAATTCCGATTTTTCCCTCTCATGTGGCACAGATCGGATATGACATGTGAACTTGTAAGCAGGAAAAAAACGCATGAATTCCGATATCCTCCAATTGGATTCAGGCCTCACTCATATGCGGTAATAAATCCAATATGATTCGGATACGTGCACTTGCGTCTACCATGTAAGCGGTTTAAATTAAAGTGGATATTCCCCAGTAAATGCGAGTCGTCCGTCATTGAAAAAGGGACGGAGGCAAATGACGGACACGAATTGTTATCAAGGGCTCTCCTCTTTTTTCTCCGCCTTACGAGAGCAACGTTTTGCTGACCTTTAAAGAGAGTGCAGAAAGGCAAACATTGAATAATCATTTCTTCTGCATCCATTGCATATCACCGTTTTACTTTCTTTTCCGTGTCAGAAAGTCTTGGGCTGTTCGCCAGTATATAGTGTAAACGCAAATATCGGATACGGGTCACTTTTAAAAGATGTAAATGCGGTCTTTGTCCACCCACGTCCAGCCTTTCTGCCCATTTTTCGTTATCCGGGAGTGCCAAGATGTCGCCGGGCAGCTCCGCCCACTTTGGGCTTCAAAAATGTTCTTCAGAAAACTACGGGTGACGTCATAGACACGGTGTTCATTGTTTTATACAGTCTATGGTTCAGTCTAAAGCAGGGGTCCAAACTCAGTCCTGGAGGGCCGCTGTCCTGAAGAGTTTAGCTCCAACTTGCCTCAACACACCTACAGTTTCTAGTATGCCTAGAAAGAGCTTGATAAGCTGGTTCAGCTGTGTTTCATTGGGGTTGGAGCTAAACTCTTCAGGACAGTGGCCCACCAGGAGCAGGATTGGACACCTCTGGTCTATAGGGACATAGTATGCACATTGAGATACAGGCTATCCATCCTAAATAGTATGTGACATTAGTAATATTCAATACAGGAGAGCTATCAGTCAATAAATGGGAAAACTTGTGTCAATTATTTGAAAAAGTAACTGATATTTTGTTGTAATTTTAAAAGTAATGCATTACATTACTAGTTACTTTAAAAAGTAATCCGATTCAGGTTACTTGTAATCTGTTACCCCTAGGGCTTGGCGATAAATCGATTTTATCGATTGACTCGAATGTGTAGTTTACGTCAATTTGTTTGAATGAAAATCGGTTTTCTCTTTAACATCCGCCTATGCTCCCCTCTGGGCTCCCATAGTTCCGAATGGGGCTCAGCCCACCCCCCGCGCGTTTGCCATAGAGATACACAAACAACAAGGACAGTGTCATTCGTAATTGGTTCAGGTTTTCGGCATCAGTCGCAGAACAAACAATACCCCGCTGCAAAGTGTGTTTTAACCCCTTAACTGTCACCCCCCTTTTTGAGAATACACATGAAAATGCACTATCCAAACTTAAAGGGCTGTAATTCAAGAATGCTTTGGAATATAGACTAAAGTTTGGTCTCGTTTTAAAGAAGACACCATGTAGATTATTGCTAAAGTGAAAGCAACTCAAAATATGAAAGTATGAAAGAGTTATGGAAGTTTAAATTTACTGTAAATGAAAAATACTGTACTAAATATTTTTTATTTCATATAAAATATATATTTTACAAAAAAGAATTTACTCTAAAATTACTATAAAATCAAAGCCATATGTCTAACCAAGTTGTGTTCCAAATTTGAAGTTGATATCACACAATTTGAAGTTCCCACGAGATTTTGTTTAGGCACAGTACCACAAATAGCCACTGGGTGTCATTCAAATTCCATTTATTGTTTTTTTGATGCATTTTCCTGTAAATTTCTGTCCAAATATCACTTCCATCACAAAACGGTCACCAAATATGGACCCTTGAGACTCAGACCTTTCCGACAATATGTGTTTTGTCAAGATTTGAAAAGATTTTGAATATAAAGTAGTTAAAATAATTGTTGTAATATGAAACATGACACTGCCCACTAGGGGAGGAGCCCACTAGAATAATTTAGAGCAACGTTTCCATGGTAACACAATGTCCGATTTCAAAACGGTTTTCACAGGATGAATTTTGAGTTTGTAAGCTTTCAAATGATACCTAATTTATGATAATTACTTAAATATATGATACGAAAAAAAGGCGATAAAAAAAAAACCACCAGGCGTCCCACCTGTGGGACGGTGACAGTTAAGGGAACGGAACCGTGCTACTCGCTCGTTTGAGCTGCGCGGACGTTTCTCAGCTCGGAGCAATAATAGACAGCGCAGCGGGAGCTCAGAGCCTCACACACGGGCCGATCTCGTGACACTGTTACTACACAGCGCTGGGAGATCCAGTGAGAAAGCGTTTGAATTCACCACAGAATTAATAACATCGCTACTGCGAGATCTAGTGGAAGCGTTTGCCGCAGAATTCTGTTATAAACCACAGATATCAGATCAAACACAGCTGATGTGGAAACCAGTAGAAAAATTGAGTCAACATGAGCAAAGATCAGGGGTTTCAGTCACAAATCGCCAACATTCACCAAGATTTACTGTAGTAACACTACATGGATTTAATGTTGTCATCATTTATCTCAGGGTTCGTACAACCTTTTGAGATTGAAATTCAGGACAAATAGTAGGAAGTTTATGGACAAAAGTAGGAAGTCACAACGTCTCATGAAAAACTAACTTTTCTTCAAATTGTGTCTAAATTACCCAGAAAACAAGTAAAGAGCTCCTTTAATAATCATTGAAGCTGTTGGTCAGTTCAGTGTGATACTATAAAAGAACAATGGTAACCTATATTTAATAAGAGCAGAATATTTAAATTTTCCCTATAATTGTAAAAGTAAATTTTATCTGCATATCAATTCATAAACCTTTGCCCATACTGTGGAATATCCAGGGTTTATTCACATGCTGAAAGCTTTGGAGCCCAGGTATGAGCTACCAAGCCCCAAATATTTTTAAATAAAATAAAGTTAAAAAATGTTTTGAACAATTTCTTTGTCATCTACAGATTGATTTTAAGTAGGAGGGGAAAAAAAATCAGATTTTTTTTTTAGGCCATATCGCCCAGCCCTAGTTACCCCTAATACTGCTATGTATCTCAACACTGTTTCTGGAGGCAAACCAATACTACACTTTTTTTGTTCTATTTAAACACAACTGATTCAGCTCATAGGCTCATTGGGTCAGGCCTTTCATTTATTTGTTTGTTTTTCTCAATGTCAATTCTCATCACGATCTAATTATAGCAACTTTTTTAACAAAAAAAACTACTGTATGGACTATCACATGTAGTACTATGAATTCTACCATGATCTATGAATACTAATAAAACAGTGTTTTAACATTACAGTAGTTCTTTTTTTGCATTACATTAATGAGAATTAGGGGTGAAAATGTGCTTGCCATGAAAATATCACAGAAGTTAATCCTGTTACTTAAAAGTGAGAAATATCATGATTATAGCTCTCGAAACCGGTCAAAATCAAAACAAAAAGAAAAATTTGACCTCTAGCCAAATGATTTTGAGATTTCTTGATGAAGGCATAAGTAGTGAGATGCTGCAGTAAAATACCTTCAAAGACATTTCAACACCTCCCAAATGTCATCTGTTCTTCAGCCTGCTGACGCTCAATCTGGATGTTTTATTCTGGGAAGACAAACACACGAGCGATCGTTATCAGCACTGAAGATGATGCAAGAGGAAGTCAACAGAGCCGAGAAATTCAATACTGCAGTCTATTGTGCTGCAAACTCATGTCATTTTCATAACTTAACTCAACTAAAACAATATCTCTGAGTCACCTTGTGCTTCGGGCATCTTATCGTGAAGTTCTCCTCATTGAGCGCACTGTCTGTGGAGACACAACAGCACAGACAAACACCTCAAAACACAAGCATCAGATGAGGGAGAAACTCAAGAGCAGCCGGAAATGGGAAATAAGCTGATGCCTTACAAGAAGCAGCTAAAATCTCAACATTTTCATTGCTCTGAAATGACTTAAAACAGTGGTTCCCAACCCGGTTCCTGCATGTCTCCCCAATCAAACACACTTGATTCAGCTCATTAGAAGAGACTCCAAGACCTTGGCTGTTTCTCAATTCCAAGAACACAAAGAGCGGACTTGTGTTTCCCTGTCTTGCCAGGTGACCTCGATTCAGATTGTTTTATTTCATGCCTTATCAGCATCTCCGGCTATTTTCATGGCAAAAATGTAATTACAAAAATACAAATATCATATAAATACAATAAAACCAAGCAAACAAACTCAACAAGTCATATCATAGACGACCTCGAAAAAAATAACTCAGAAGGACGCAAGGACACAGTAAGTTCCTTGCGAGAATTGAGATGTGCTGTGATCTTGACCGTCCCAGCATATTATAACGGCCAATGCACAATACATACACCAAAACATCACAAACAAATGTCATAACCTATTGAAAGTGATTGCATATTATTATAGACATTATTTTCATATAATTTTTATATCTTTATTATTTAACAGCAGGGTTTTTTTTTTTTTTAAATAGCAGCCTATAATGTTACCTATAGAGGTCCACCCATAGTGGATTTTACCGATACGATAACTAGGTTGGACTGTACTTGCCGATTACTGATTAATCAACCGATAGTTTTTAAATGGATACTGGATAACATTTTATTTTTAAAAAACATAACAGTACTGAACTTTATTGCAAGAAATAAAATAAAAAAACAGTACTGAATGAAAATGTGCTAAATGAAATGCATATATAAATATGAATATATTAAAATGAGAAGTTTTAACAGAACAAATTCTACAGAAAATAATTTAAACATCAAAATATTACAGGTCAAATATGTTTCTTTAGTTATAACCTAGAAACATGCATGTACATTTCATAGGTAACACTTTGCAAGTTGCATTTGTTAACAAGGATGTATTAGCTTACATGAACTATGCATTACGCATAGGGATGGGCGATATGGCCAAAAAATGATCTCGATAAAATTCTCATGTCATTCGATATCGATCTGAATAATATTTATTTCTTTCCAATTTAAAGGCAGATTTTTGCTCCTAAGTGAAAGTGGTAGAAACCAGACTGTTAATTGTGGTTTTAAACTCTTTATTGTCAGAATATGACAAACACTTCACGTTTTTGAATTCCTTACACTTTCCCAGTCATTTTTCCTTAACAAAATACTTTCCTTAATAGAAAAAAATGAATGTCTTAGTTTCTGCGTGTTCTAATAGGTGATATTGCTTCTATTCATGAAAGTTTGTGTTGTCTGGCATATATCTTCAGCACAGTTTGCAGTGCAGGCTGCAGTATTAATAATATTAAATGTTTTGTCTCTTAGATGCCTCACAGAAATTTGACAGCGAGTTGACAGTAGTAGTAGCTTGAGTTAGGATGCAGCAGATGTAAATTCATGTTCATTAATACTTCCGTGTTTGGGCATCTGTAAAAATTGTAACAACCTCTGTCTTTATGGTGAAATTTAAATATTATGACGGAGTTTTATTAAAGTTAAACATTGGTCTTCCATAGTATCATAGATTTAGATCATGATAACCACATTTAAAAACACGCATATAGCTCTTCACTTCCGTGGTAAAATGTATCTATATGGTTTCTATGGTATTTGTATGAAAAACAGTAGCCTAAAAACATTTAGTATAAATGCACAAATTGTATAGTTAAATAAAATTACTGTAATATTCCATTACTCCTTTAATATATTTAAAGCAGCACTAGGTAACTTTTCAACCTTCATAACATTTTCAAGACTCTTGTGATGATACATCGACTTACAATAGGTTGAATGACACGTCTGCCATAGCCTGACGGGGTCTGTATCGTTTTTAATCGTACTTTTAAACTTCGGGTTTCGGGTAGTAACCCGAGAAAAAAAAGAACTACAAAATTCGACTGCTTTACGGCATATACGTCATTTCCACCATCACCCTCACTTCCTTAAATTCGGACGTGCGAGGGTTAGGGTTAGCCTATGTAAGCCTATGTCTAAACGGCGTGTACAAGTTTGGTAGGGGCTACATTCTTGCAAGTAAATACATAAGATGTACAAAATCATATTTTAGGATACCTAACATGTCTGTGATATTTGTTTTGCCTCAAGCTATAATGCAAATCGATTTTTCAAATTTGAAGATTCATCTATGGTAGCTTGATATTATATTGACGATATATGGTTATTACCTACCACTCAAACATTGAATTGAAATATCATATAGATTCTGTAAAACGGTAACCAATAGACTAGACTACTATAATGACGCTGGCTTGTAAACGTGAGCATCGCGATCATTTGGCGTTTAAAAAAAAAAAAAAATAAAACCCATGAAATTATATTCATATGACATGCTGAAACATATGCCACTGTACCTGGGATGAAGACATTTCACACGCGACGCAAACAGAACACCTGCATGTGAACTCCGACCGCAGTAGTGTACTGCGCTATCATAGTTGTCATGTCAACAAATGCATGTGCTATATGCATCCCCTAATGTAGGATGACAGAGTTAACGACAGTAGTAGAGGACAATACTGTTTCCCAACTGTAAGGGGGACCCCGAGAGCAAAACCTACCTAGTGCTGCTTTAATACATGTCTACATTAATAATATATTACAATTCTATATGAATATCCCACATTTCTGCCACCGTACCATGCGGTGCAGTAGTGCTGGGCGGTATACCGGTTCATACCGAATACCGAAGGCGATTTCGGATTCCGCCCTTGATTACAGTGGAGAATTCAAACTACACGCGGCGCGCGCGAGAGAGAGAGATGTTTTCAGCGCCGCGATGGGTTTAACAACGCTCACCACATGGATCATATAGCACTGAAATAGCCTGGAGCGAGCGCGTTTACATTTTTTATGGACATATTTCATAAACTCTAGTGCTCTAGACATGAACCAGAAGTGTGTATGCGTGCATATTTCATCATGTCTTATTAAAATTAAATGTATGCACTGATTACACTGATACAACCGTATGTCTGATCACGAACGCGCTGACACAATGGGAGTATTCTGCTACACAAAAGACAATGATGTAAATTAATAAATAAACTGACAATTCAAAGAAGAATGGGCAAAAAAGTAACTGCTTTATTCTTTCTGTGTTTAACTGATGTGTGTCATTCGTTCAGAGTGCTCTTAAATGTATTGCAAATATCCGCGTTTCTCCTCGTTTTGGCAGTTTGTTGTTATATAGGGTTATATTTTTTAAATGCTTAAGGTGCTCTCAACTCAACTTTTAATATTCAGGTGTCTGTAAGTATGACTCTGAGCGTGTTGCAGGTCTGTGTTTTATTGGTTGTTGTCTCTCCACAGCATCATTGTGTGAGGCTTTGTAAACCTGTTGGCCTATTAACTCTAGTGTGGAATTTTTCTACAATATTCACTCATCATGACAGTAAAACAGGGCATTCTAGTCAATCTCCTGCAGTATTTCCTCTCTTAATTAGTAGAAAATGTGATTAACACCCAGTCATGCATAGGGGAAAAAAATACCGTCATATACCGTGAAACCGATATAATTTAGGAAAAAAAAGTGATATATATTTTTGGTCATACCACCCAGCACTACGGTGCAGTAGTTAGTGTCACAACAGTAAATCCATCGTAAATTATGGACAAGATCGAAAATCCTTATGATTGTATCATTGCGCACAGTGTTTCTGCTGTTTGTCAGCGCTGTTCCATCTGGCTAAAAAAGTTTACATCACAAAATCATTTGTGTTTTTAAATTAATTCACACGCTTCTCACTGGATCTCACAGCGCTGTTTAGTGCTCGCGTGACAAAGACAGATCAGAGTAAACGGATCTGCTCTGAGCTTGCAATGAGTGAGCCCGCTGCCGTTTGGACTTTGACCCGAGTGGATAAATGGTCTGTGACGCGGTTCAAATGAGTAACAATTCATGCTACCTTTTATCAACAAATGTGTTGTCTTTGGATGATGACTCAAGGTTAGTTTCACTTTTAATTTAACATTTGTCTTCCACTCATTTTTTCCTTTCCGTGTCGAGTTTTCTTTGCCAGTAGAGCGGGTACTTTTGATGTGCAAGTTAAAAGCTGCACACTGACTGGCTGTCGTCGTGTTTATTTCTGCTGTGTGATTGGGTGTTAGAGTAATCTATATCGAGTAAAAATGTCCAGAGCTTATCATCATGAATTTTATCACGATTCGATATGATATCGTTTATTGGCCCAGCCCTAATTATGCAATATAAATTTGTACAGCATGTATTAATATTTGAGCAAATTCAATTGTACCTTGATCATGTTAGTTCATAGTGCATTAACTAAGGTTAACAGATGAAATAAAAATTAAAACTCAATTTAAAATTGTATTAGTAAATGTTGAAATTAAACTAACAATGAACAATAATTCTACCGCATTTATTAACCTTAGTTAATGTTACAAATGGAATATTATTGTAAAGTGTTACCATTTCCTCTAAATCCAAACAGTCTGCTTTTTCAGAACACTTGATGGTTTTCTAATCAAAATAACAAAATGTGTACAAAATGTGTATTGAAATCGAATGCGTTTCGGATTGTTGTTTTTTCTGTCGGTTGCATGGCCATGGATACAGTTTGCTTTCTGACTAGTTTTATGCAACATTTGGTTTGGACTTTTTTGTCATATTGTTTTAACTGCTTGAGGTAATGCTAATGTTAGCTTCCCGTACAGTACATACTGCTGTTCTTTCCCTGCTAATACAGCATCTAGTCAACAAATTAATTACTTTATAATGATTTGACAACATGTACTGAAGTGTTCTGTATTCATACCGTTTCGCTGTCTGTGTTTTAAACACACATCTGATTTGTCAGTGCGCTCTGTGCAGCCAGTGTTGCCAACTATTTTCCAAGGAAAGCAGCTAAAGCTCTACACTGTAGTAATTAAACATTTGCTTATTTATCACCAAAGCTAGATCATTAAACCGTCACGCTGCCTCAGAAGTCTGTCCGATATCAGTTTTGTGAGGAAGCTTAATTTGATATTGGCAGCTAGCCAACAATAATGCTGCCCAAAAAGTCACTAAATGTCGCTAGATGACGTCCAGTGACGGCTCTACACCGGGGCTAGGGGGGGCTACAGCCCCATCAGAATTTTGAATAGCCCCAGTTTAGCCCCCCCAAGCAGTTGAGAATCAGATGGACTGTTTTTTGATAAAGAATACAGAGTGCAGGTAGGAAACCCTGTCTCTGATGGGGTCCAAAAGGAGAAAAGAAAGAGGAGTCAGAGAGAGAAATGCCCTTATCGAAGGCCATTAGGCATGTAGCAACACACAGTGCTGCCGCTCCCACCATGCGCATCACACGCACCACAAGAAAATGCTCTCTCTACCTAAGTGACTCTAAGTGATCTACTCGAAGTGATCGTGGTTAGGGCATCAAAGCGGCCTGCGGCGGGACTGTGTACACACCTTAATCGAACTAAATCTAATCTACTCTGTTAATACGACGACAAAGTGACTCCGCAGGATTTGTGACGCACAATGCGCATTAATTACTGACGGCCATTGTCGTTATTGTGAGTGTGTACACAAATAAAAGCAGACAATCTATCATTTATAATTATGTCTCACAAGCACATTTATCTGTATGGCCAAAAATGACAGAGTATTGTGAGTTATTCCCACTGTCATGAGGAAAGAAATCCATCAGAACGTGCCGCCGCCTTCGTCGACCAGAGGGTTAAAGAAAACGTATAGCCTATTTAGTTTCATATTTATGTTTAAATAGTAGCCTATATTATAGAGCCCTGCATTTCTGCCCGAGCCCAACGGGCCCAGACTTTTTTACGCCCCTATAGGGCCGGGCTTCGGGCCAATTTTCCCGTCATACCTCAAACGCGGGCTTCGGGCCTTTTTAGGCTTCGCCTTCATTTTATATTTTAGACATTCAATAATTAAAAGAAACAATGAGATGTGCTGCGCTGGTGGAAACAACATGAGACCATGATATCGCGCGTCAAGACCGGCTCACACAGTGTTTAGAGGACGGCGCTATGCAACACGCATCGCCGCAAATGAGTAAAGCAAGCCAACACGCAAACTGCCACAAGTGAAACTGAAAATAAGCTAAGTCTTAGATGCTCAAAAACACAACAATCTTCATTAAAACTAATGAGACTAAAGGCTCTTACCAGTGTTTAGGTCGCTCATTCTCATAATGCGGTCTTTGGTGTTGAAATGAGCTGATGAATGAAATGCTCATATCGGTTGCTTTCGTTGAAATGAACTCCGTTAAATGTGCATATAGCACGGGAATAGAAGATCGGATTTATATTGATTTCACGGAGAGGTAGGTAAGACAACCAGCATGTTTTTTTTTAATTATTATTTGTTTAGATTGTGTATAGCCCGTTTCGTTAGCGCGCCGTTGCGATCTGCCTGCCTCATCTTGTCAAAAATGCCCTTTTACTGTGATGGTGGTGATAGTAGGCTAAATGTTTAAACGATGCTTTAAGTGTTTTATATGGATTTTATAAGACAAGTCAAGTGTTGATTTCAGAGGCTAAAGCGTTGGGTTAACTCACTGTCGGCCGCTGGCCGCTTGGTCGTCACTTTAAAGAACAAAAACTTTAATTTAACAAGCAACAAAATGCTTCAAAAATTTGTCTAAATTAACTTAATAAAGAAACAAAACGAAATATAACTACTTTGACATTAAAAACAAAACTGAACTATTTTAATGGCTGCAACTAATGTGTAATAGGGAGGATAAAAAAAAAAAAAACATGCTGATAATTTTGATGAGCTGTCGGACACGGGCCGGGCTAGGGCCTCAGCGTCTCGGGCCAGGGCCGGGCTAGGGCCTAGTTTTGAGGCCTGTGCAGGGCTCTACTATATTATTATTTTTTTATTATTTCATCTATGTTAAAAAGTGAACAGCTTGAGCAAGATTGCTACATCATAAGACATATCATAAGATGCCCAATATGTCGGGGGACATGGATCAGACATGATTTTGACTTCATTACGTTTTGTTTTGCAGAAAGCATTTCTTTAAAGTGAATTTCGTTTTGTTTAAATTGTATGTTTACTTTAATCAATAAAGAAGCAAACCAACCAAGAACGTCGGGAATGGATTGACGGTTTCCACTGCCTTTAAGACTGAAACAATAGCATCTTTCTGTTTTTAATAGCCTACATTTCTTATAGATCATATTTGTTGTTTTTTTTAATAAGTGCGCAGCACATATTCACATAGGCTATTCATCTAAACGCAATCGCACTGCAAAAATTGTTCTTCTTACTTAGTATTTTTGTCTTGTTTCTAGTCTAAATATCTAAACATTCTTAAATCAAGATGCATTTACTAGATAAGTAAAATGACAAAATATATTTTTTCTTGTTTTCAAAATTTAGTTTTTGCTTAAAACAAGCTAAATTATCTGCCAATGGTCTTTCACCTTTGCATGTAAAAGGTTTTTGTCGTTGTCTTGTGGTCACCTAAAAAATCTATTTTGTTGAATATGGCTATTCTTTGACCATATATAATTTTAAACTACACTTCTGATGAATGTTGTGTTTACCATAGCGGCTTTTATTAAAAAAACGAAAGAAAACAACAATTTCTTTATGAAATAACTCTGACGTCATGAATACTGATTATTTTCTTAGCACCCCCACATATTGGTCTAGCCCCCCCTTAGCACCGGTAGAGAAAAAATTCTGGCGCAGTGCATGATGACGTCATGCATCAATTAGCATATCCGTGACTTCACCACGTCGTACTTGTGTTCTGTCTGCCTAATGTTTTCTCTCTCCTAATACGTGCTCACATACTGTATTATGTATTATATTATGCATACACAGGCAGAGTTAGGGAGGCAACAAGTCACGTCCGTATAGGAAACAAAGGAGACATTCAAAGTATGCAGTTCTGGGGGCTCCGGGAACAGGGTGGAGAACCACTGCCTTAAAACAATGTGTTTTTTTTTTTTATCATAACAACCATCATTTGAAACAAATTGTTTTGTACATTGTATTATTTGGTTTCAGTCGTTATGGTGTGACAAGACCGTGAGAGTACAGGCAAACTGATGAGCATTACCTGACTGCAGGGCACAGGGGAAGTGGTACTTATTGGGGCAATCTTTGAAGAAACATCCCAAAGTGGCACCAACCATGTGACAGTGTGAACACACCTGTAACCACCAAACACAACAACACCTTACAGCTTCTAAAGATTCAGACACAGCATTGTTTTAAACAGCCAAAGTCAGATAATATTTTTTATAAGAAATAAGGGAATAGAATTCGATGTCGAGTGTCGATTACCATATTTAACCAAAAGATTTTGTATCAAAGGAAGAAAATCACGAAATCATATAAATTACGTATATGCAGATATAATGTAGATCACTGCTTCAGTCACGTCAATGCGTCCACCATTTTAGAATAGTCAGCATGACACTGTTCCTCATCACCCACACTAACAACAAATCAATGACTTTTCAGATGGACGGGGTAAGAAAAAAACAACAACTTACTGTTCCTTGTGCGAGTCGGATGGCTTCTTCTAATCCGTAGAGTTTCCCTTTAACCAAAAAGACACCTGCAGTCCAGATGCTACAGTCCTCGTGTATCCAGCGCTCACTACAGACACCGGACTCATCCGCGTTCTCCTTCCTCTGCCGTTTGACCGACTGGGACGCGCCATCCTCTAAACTGTAGACAGACTCCAAATCGCTGCAGTCGGGCTCTTGTTTCTGGGCCATGGGACTGCAGTCGGCCTTACAGACGGGCTGAGCTCCGCTGGAGTGGTACGGCCCATGCAAGTCCCCAAGGCCTTCGGTGTTGCCAGGCCTTCCGCACAGACAGCAGAAACGCCTGAGCTGAAACCTGGCGTCAGAGCCAATGCGCCCCAGCTGCAAGCAGGAGGTTTTTGGGATGACCCCAGAGACTGCCTGCTGTGACCCTTTCTTTGTCGAAGAATCGTCCTCTTCCCTAAAATTGACGATTGTACAGGATGAGAACTCCATGCGAATGTAGGGGGCGAAGCTGTCCAGCCTGGGGTGCGTCTTCTCTTTACGGTTTGCATACTTGAGTTTGATCTCCGGCTCTATAGGAGAAAACATGGATGAAGCTCCAGTTGTCCGAGGTTTTCTGCGTCTTCGCTTAGCCGTACTCGATTTGCTGGCTGGTGACACCCTCACCTGCTTAGCTGTTTTCCTCGGTTTGGATCTAGGTTTGGGTCTGGGTTTGGGCCTCGGTTTTGTCCGCTTCCTACTCTTTGAGGCCGGAGTCTTCCGCAAGCGGCTTGGCTTCGAAGTTGACGCCCCAATCTGCGGAGACGCAAAGACGCTCGTTTTTTCTGCATCTGAGCTAGACGGGAAGTTCTGGGAAAAAGCAGCATCCATGTCGTGATCTCTGTCCTGCGGGGATATGGGTATCAAGACCGACTCCATCCACGACAGCAGCGATTTGGATTCTGAGCTTGTCCTACCGTCACAGCCTTCAAAAATGGGTTCATCCATTGCGTAGACGTTGTTCACATTTTTGGGAGAGCGGTCCATTTGATGGTCACACTCGACTTCCTGCTTCGCAGTGAAATTTCTTGTTCGTCTTCCATGGCTCATGTCGCTAACAATAACACTTTCAGTTCGGGAGCGCCAGTTTAGAGGCGTCTTGCATCTGGAGTTGCTCACTGGCACCTCAATGATGTCACTGTCATCATCACTGTCATCGTCACTGGAGATGTATTCAGCGGAGCATGGAGATGTTTCTTTAGCGCCGGTACATTCGGATGCGAGAGTTTCAATGGCAGTCTGCTCAACCGCTGAGCTGGTGGAACGTAGTGCGTATGCGTCCTGAGGTAAACATGACGAGCCCTTAGTCTGTGACAGTGTGTCACTCAAGTATGCTTCACCACAACCGGTCAAAATGTCTTGTGGATGATTGTGTGCTATCCTACCTCCTAGTGTGCTGTTTTCTAACATGCAATGGGCTTTCTTACGACATCTTTTCGCTTGTGTCAACACTTCGTCCATTCCCACATGGTAATCAGCATTATCCACAAACTCTTGGTTTGTTGGTGGGCACTGAGACAGTATCTGAGCCACGGACGGCAATCCATTGATCAGGGGTAAAGGCATAGAGTAGGAGCCGTGGGATGACGTCCCATGATGCTTTGATCCTAGTTCTGGGTGATCAGGTGGAATCTGTTTGCTAGGCCGAGTGATGTACCTACCGGACCGAGACTCGGACATGTTAGCGCTCTTGCTCCCTGAGGTTATGCCACACCAGCTGGGCTTCTTCACCAAATCCAAAGCCTCCATGGAGTTTAACGAGCCCTGCCTGCAGCCCACAGACAGATCCAGAGCTGAGGAACGAGACTCCTGAAGGTGCATGACATCGACCTGGTCGAGAGGGTCCATAACTGAAAGAAACAAAATGCAGGAGTCAATAACATGGTTAATGTGAACTCTTCTGCGAATATAGTAAAAAACAACTCCACAAACATATACACATTACTAACCAGATTTACTTTATTTCTGTCAGACGTCTACAGAAGCTCTTATTGAAGAATCAACAGAGGTTTGGATGTTTTCTTGAAAATAATTAAGTCCCCATTATTGTGTTCAGTGTTTGCTTTAGTTGGGCTCTTGACCCTTGAGTTTTAAACATTAGTTTTTCTCTTGCTGCTGAAACTATGTTTGCTATGGCAAGAACAGCCAGAAAATGTGATCAGATGATGTTGTCTGTTTATTCCTCCTCTGCTGAGATCTTGAGAATTTCACCCATGTCTGACCAACTTTGGATTAGTAGGGAGTCCAATGTCACATTGACGTACTATGTCTGCTGGGTTACTTGCCTGATTGGACAAGTGACCTGATTAAATCTTCAATGAAAAAAAATAACTAGGGAAGCATTTGAAACGCGAAAATTATTCTGATTGTGATTAATTGCGATTGATAATAGATACTTCTGGTAACGCTGTTGAGGTTCGCACTGCCTGTCTTTCAAAACAAATGAGTATACAGCACACATAAAAATCCCAGAAGAAACATACTGAGGTAAAAATTATAAATGTTTATTTAAAAAAAAAAAAAGTGTAACAGATAGTTAAGTAACAACATGACCAAGGCAGCTGTTTTGCCAAATATTATTACGATTGCAAATGTTATTGATTTTACTCTAATTAACCAATGAAAATAGTTCCAAACAAAGATCATAGCAAAACCATAGCACATCTCACAGTAACAATGTTTTGTTACTGAATGGTTCAGTGTTTTGAAGGAATCCTTTGATAGAATGGCTTACTCATTAAGACGGTCAGCTGCCACCACCTACTGGCGGTTTCATAACATTATTTACTGCAGTGTAAATTATTTAATTTGACTGGTAACGCCCCAATAGTGTCATCTTATTATAATTAAATGTATTGATCAAATATAAGAATTTTATTTGAAAGAATGCATACATTTAATGAGGTTAAAAAAAAGGCTTTTATAGAGGTAAAGAACACCCTCGGTGTAAATATAGATAGTCAAATAGGGGTAAAAACATACTGATTTCAGTAAGTATGTAAAAGTTGATGAAAATATTGCTTCAGAATAAATAATCTTTACACCACCAAAAATTCTGTTTTATCTGTAACTCCTTCCTTTCTTATATGACCTTATTTTCGTCACTCGCTATCATCAATATTTTCTGAAAAGGTACAGCTTTTCCTCTCCGTCTTCTATAAAATGTCAACCTAAAACAGAAAATACATAAACTAAAAGGACTGTCATTTATGCATAAAGCAGGGTTTTTTTTTTTTTTTTTTTGGTATTAAGAGTTTTAACAAAATGATAATGAAGCACGTTTGGATGTACATTTTTTTTTTTTTTAAAGAAAAATGGAATTTATATACATTTTCTAGTCTAAAATGAACTTTCTATGAAGCCTGACAGCATGTGACCTTCACTTCCTTGTTGGCAAAAAAATGTCAAGCACATGACAGATAGACTTTGATGGATAGATTGGCTGAAGGGGATGTCATTACACATATATATATATATATTATTTATTTTTCTTAGCGTCATTTATAAATTACGTATGTCCCATATAAGGTTAAAATAAAGTACTCTTTAAACAAGAACAAACTGGTCAATCTTTTCTAATGATGCTCTCAAAGTTCACCTGAAAACAGGTATCATCCCACAGCCACATCAGGATGAATAGGCTAAGACACACACCCAAGAGCTAAACAGTCCTTCGCGCGCAGATACATCAATATGAGGCACAGTAATGTTGTTTCTATTGCGCTGCGTGATGTTTTGATTTATCTATTGAGTGATATGGATGAACTCAGGCAGGCTGACTCACTAACACTGAAGCTAACGCTAACCAGGTGTCAGTGCAGACTCTCACCAGAGGATGAACGCGTCCCTTCACCGCCCACTGTTACTGAACATCTTATCAAAGGCACGGGGGTTTAAAAATGTATCTGGTCTAAAACACATATGGACTAGTCATACAAAAGAGTAAAACTACTGGCGAAAGGAGGACAAGGCAGTTTCTTCTGTTTTACTGTGTGATTCCGGCTAAACATGGCGGCCGGAATACGCAACACAATAGAGCTGTTTTCAAAATAAAAGCCCAATGTTCAGAACAAAAGGCCAACTGATCATGAGTTGGCCAAATCAAACACTTCTCCATAAAATAGATAACAGCATATAATGCTGAATAATGAATATACACATTTAAAAGTTACAACCCTGCTGAGAAAAACGATAAAAACCAGTCTGGTTGGCTGGTCTTAGCTGGTTTGAAGGGATAGTTCACCCAAAAAGAAAATTAGCCCATTATACTCACCCTCAAGTCATCCTATAGGTGTATATATGACATTCTTCTTTCAGACTAATACAATCAGAGTTATATTAAAATAATATGGGGTGCCAAAAATAAGTCGACTTATTTGTGCTTTGTACTATACATGTTCTTGCCAACAGTCATTGCCTACTTGTTCAGATAAATTAGTATGTTTATGTGCATGCTCTCTGTTTATGTTGTCTTACTATGTCATCCTTACTGTATTGTACCTACTTTTTAGTCTAAATTAGTATATGTTTATGCTCTCTGGTTATGTCATCTTACTATGTTGTCTGTCGTCTTTGCTGTCATCCTATGTCATCCTCACTGCTGTCTTGCTATGTCATCCTTTCTGCTGTCTTATGTCATCCTCACTGCTGTCTATGTCGTCCTCACTGCTGTCTAGGTCATCCTCACTGTCATCTTGCTATGTCGTCCTCCCTGTCATCTTGCTATGTCGTCCTCACTGTCATCTTGCTATGTCATCCTCCCTGTCATCTTGCTGTGTCGTCCTCCCTGTCATCTTGCTGTGTCGTCCTCCCTGTCTTGCTGTGTCGTCCTCACTGTCGTCTTGCTGTGTCGTCCTCCCTGTCATCTTGCTGTGTCGTCCTCCCTGTCATCTTGCTGTGTCGTCCTCACTGTCGTCTTGCTGTGTCGTCCTCCCTGTCATCTTGCTATGTCGTCCTCACTGTCATCTTGCTATGTCGTCCTCACTGTCATCTTGCTATGTCATCCTCCCTGTCATCTTGCTGTGTCGTCCTCCCTGTCATCTTGCTGTGTCGTCCTCACTGTCGTCTTGCTGTGTCGTCCTCCCTGTCATCTTGCTATGTCGTCCTCACTGTCATCTTGCTATGTCGTCCTCCCTGTCATCTTGCTATGTCGTCCTCACTGTCGTCTTGCTATGTCGTCCTCCCTGTCATCTTGCTGTGTCGTCCTCACTGTCGTCTTGCTGTGTCGTCCTCCCTGTCATCTTGCTGTGTCGTCCTCCCTGTCATCTTGCTGTGTCGTCCTCACTGTCGTCTTGCTGTGTCGTCCTCCCTGTCATCTTGCTATGTCGTCCTCACTGTCATCTTGCTATGTCGTCCTCACTGTCATCTTGCTATGTCATCCTCCCTGTCATCTTGCTGTGTCGTCCTCCCTGTCATCTTGCTGTGTCGTCCTCCCTGTCATCTTGCTGTGTCGTCCTCACTGTCGTCTTGCTGTGTCGTCCTCCCTGTCATCTTGCTATGTCGTCCTTACTGTCATCTTGCTATGTCGTCCTCCCTGTCATCTTGCTATGTCGTCCTCACTGTCGTCTTGCTATGTCGTCCTCCCTGTCATCTTGCTGTGTCGTCCTCACTGTCATCTTGCTGTGTCATCCTCCCTGTCATCTTGCTATGTCGTCCTCACTGTCATCTTGCTATGTCGTCCTCACTGTCATCTTGCTATGTCATCCTCCCTGTCATCTTGCTGTGTCGTCCTCCCTGTCATCTTGCTGTGTCGTCCTCCCTGTCATCTTGCTGTGTCGTCCTCACTGTCGTCTTGCTGTGTCGTCCTCCCTGTCATCTTGCTGTGTCGTCCTCCCTGTCATCTTGCTGTGTCGTCCTCACTGTCGTCTTGCTGTGTCGTCCTCCCTGTCATCTTGCTATGTCGTCCTCACTGTCATCTTGCTATGTCGTCCTCACTGTCATCTTGCTATGTCATCCTCCCTGTCATCTTGCTGTGTCGTCCTCCCTGTCATCTTGCTATGTCATCCTCCCTGTCATCTTGCTGTGTCGTCCTCACTGTCATCTTGCTATGTCATCCTCCCTGTCATCTTGCTGTGTCGTCCTCCCTGTCATCTTGCTATGTCGTCCTTCCTGTCATCTTGCTATGTCGTCCTCCCTGTCATCTTGCTATGTCGTCCTCACTGTCATCTTGCTATGTCGTCCTCCATTTCATCTTGCTGTGTCGTCCTCACTGTCGTCATGCTATGTCGTCTTCCATTTCATCTTGTTATGTCGTCCTCCATTTCATCTTGCTATGTCGTCCTCACTGTCATCTTGCTGTCGTCCTCCATGTCGTCTTTCTATGTCGTCCTCACTGTCGTCTTGCTATGTCGTCCTCACTGTCATCTTGCTATGTCGTCCTCCCTGTCATCTTGCTATGTCGTCCTCCCTGTCATCTTGCTATGTCGTCCTCCCTGTCATCTTGCTATGTCGTCCTCCATGTCATCTTGCTATGTCGTCCTCCATGTCATCTTGCTATGTCGTCCTCCCTGTCATCTTGTTATGTCGTCCTCCCTGTCATCTTGCTATGTCGGCCTCCCTGTCATCTTGCTATGTCGGCCTCCCTGTCATCTTGCTATGTCGTCCTCCCTGTCATCTTGCTATGTCGTCCTCCCTGTCATCTTGCTATGTCGTACTCCCTGTCATCTTGCTATGTCGTACTCCCTGTCATCTTGCTATGTCGTCCTCCCTGTCATCTTGCTGTGTCGTCCTCCCTGTCATCTTGCTGTGTCGTACACACTGTCATCTTGCTGTGTCGTACACACTGTCATCTTGCTGTGTCGTCCTCACTGTCATCTTGCTATGTCGTACTCCCTGTCATCTTGCTATGTCGTCCTCCCTGTCATCTTGCTATGTCGTCCTCCCTGTCATCTTGCTGTGTCGTCCTCCCTGTCATCTTGCTGTGTCGTACACACTGTCATCTTGCTGTGTCGTACACACTGTCATCTTGCTGTGTCGTCCTCACTGTCATCTTGCTATGTCGTCCTCCCTGTCATCTTGCAATGTTGTCCTCCCTGTCATCTTGCGTTGTCGTCCTCCCTGTCATCTTGCTGTGTCGTCCTCCCTGTCATCTTGCTATGTCGCCCTCACTGTCGTCTTGCTGTGTCGTCCTCCCTGTCATCTTGCTATGTCGTCCTCCATGTCGTCTTGCTATGTCGTCCTCACTGTCGTCTTGCTATGTCGTCTTCACTGTCATCTTGCTATGTCGTCCTCCCTGTCATCTTGCTATGTCGTCCTCCCTGTCATCTTGCTGTGTCGTCCTCCCCGTCATCTTGCTGTGTCGTCCTCACTGTCATCTTGCTGTGTCGTCCTACCTGTCATCTTGCTATGTCGTCCTCCATTTCATCTTACTATGTCGTCCTCACTGTCATCTTGCTATGTCGTCCTCCCTGTCATCTTGCAATGTTGTCCTCCCTGTCATCTTGCTATGTCGTCCTCCCTGTCATCTTGCAGTGTAGTCCTCCCTGTCATCTTGCTATGTCGTCCTCCCTGTCATCTTGCTGTGTCGTCCTCCCTGTCATCTTGCTGTGTCGTACTCACTGTCATCTTGCTGTGTCGTCCTCCATTTCATCTTGCTATGTCGTCCTCCATTTCATCTTGCTATGTCGTCCTCACTGTCATCTTGCTATGTCGTCCTCCCTGTCATCTTGCAATGTTGTCCTCCGTCATCTTGCATTGTCGTCCTCCCTGTCATCTTGCTGTGTCGTCCTCACTGTCATCTTGCTGTGTCGTCCTCCCTGTCATCTTGCAATGTCGTCCTCCATGTCATCTTGCTATGTCGTCCTCACTGTCGTCTTGCTATGTCGTCCTCCATTTCATCTTGCTATGTCGTCCTCCATTTCATCTTGCTGTGTCGTCCTCACTGTCGTCTTGCTATGTCGTCCTCCATTTCATCTTGCTATGTCGTCCTCCATTTCATCTTGCTGTGTCGTCCTCACTGTCGTCATGCTATGTCGTCCTCCATTTCATCTTGCTATGTCGTCCTCACTGTCGTCTTGCTGTGTCGTCCTCCATTTCATCTTGCTATGTCGTCCTCACTGTCGTCTTCCTATGTCGTCCTCCATGTCGTCTTGCTATGTCGTCCTCACTGTCGTCTTGCTATGTCGTCCTCACTGTCATCTTGCTATGTCGTCCTCCCTGTCATCTTGCTATGTCGTCCTCCCTGTCATCTTGCTATGTCGTCCTCCCTGTCATCTTGCTATGTCGTCCTCCATGTCATCTTGCTATGTCGTCCTCCATGTCATCTTGCTATGTCGTCCTCCATGTCATCTTGCTATGTCGTCCTCCCTGTCATCTTGTTATGTCGTCCTCCCTGTCATCTTGTTATGTCGTCCTCCCTGTCATCTTGCTATGTCGTCCTCCCTGTCATCTTGCTATGTCGGCCTCCCTGTCATCTTGCTATGTCGTCCTCACTGTCGTCTTGCTATGTCGTCCTCACTGTCATCTTGCTATGTCATACTCCCTGTCATCTTGCGTTGTCGTCCTCCCTGTCATCTTGCTATGTCGTCCTCACTGTCGTCTTGCTGTGTCGTCCTCCCTGTCATCTTGCTATGTCGTCCTCCATGTCATCTTGCTATGTCGTCCTCACTGTCGTCTTGCTATGTCGTCTTCACTGTCATCTTGCTATGTCGTCCTCCATTTCATATTATGTCGTCCTCACTGTCATCTTGCTATGGCGTCCTCCATTTCATCTTGCTATGTCGTCCTCACTGTCGTCTTGCTATGTCGTCCTCACTGTCGTCTTGCTGTGTCGTCCTCCCGGTCATCTTGCTATGTCGCCCTCACTGTCGTCTTGCTGTGTCGTCCTCCCTGTCATCTTGCTATGTCGTCCTCCATGTCATCTTGCTATGTCGTCCTCACTGTCGTCTTGCTATGTCGTCTTCACTGTCATCTTGCTATGTCGTCCTCCCTGTCATCTTGCTATGTCGTCCTCCCTGTCATCTTGCTGTGTCGTCCTCCCTGTCATCTTGCTGTGTCGTCCTCACTGTCATCTTGCTGTGTCGTCCTCCCTGTCATCTTGCTATGTCGTCCTCCCTGTCATCTTGCTATGTCGGCCTCCCTGTCATCTTGCTATGTCGTCCTCACTGTCGTCTTGCTATGTCGTCCTCACTGTCATCTTGCTATGTCGTCCTCCCTGTCATCTTGCTATGTCGTCCTCCCTGTCATCTTGCTATGTCGTCCTCCCTGTCATCTTGCTATGTCGTCCTCCATGTCATTTTGCTATGTCGTCCTCCATGTCATCTTGCTATGTCGTCCTCCCTGTCATCTTGTTATGTCGTCCTCCCTGTCATCTTGTTATGTCGTCCTCCCTGTCATCTTGCTATGTCGTCCTCCCTGTCATCTTGCTATGTCGACCTCCCTGTCATCTTGCTATGTCGGCCTCCCTGTCATCTTGCTATGTCGTCCTCCCTGTCATCTTGCTATGTCGTCCTCCCTGTCATCTTGCTATGTCGTACTCCCTGTCATCTTGCTGTGTCGTACTCCCTGTCATCTTGCTGTGTCGTCCTCCATTTCATCTTGCTATGTCGTCCTCCATTTCATCTTGCTATGTCGTCCTCCCTGTCATCTTGCTATGTCGTCCTCCCTGTCATCTTGCTATGTCGGCCTCCCTGTCATCTTGCTATGTCGTCCTCCCTGTCATCTTGCTATGTCGTCCTCCCTGTCATCTTGCTGTGTCATCCTCCCTGTCATCTTGCTGTGTCGTACACACTGTCATCTTGCTGTGTCGTCCTACCTGTCATCTTGCTGTGTCGTCCTCCATTTCATCTTGCTATGTCGTCCTCACTGTCATCTTGCTATGTCGTCCTCCCTGTCATCTTGCAATGTCGTCCTCCCTGTCATCTTGCGTTGTCGTCCTCCCGGTCATCTTGCTATGTCGCCCTCACTGTCGTCTTGCTGTGTCGTCCTCCCTGTCATCTTGCTATGTCGTCCTCCCTGTCATCTTGCTATGTCGTCCTCCCTGTCATCTTGCTATGTCGTCCTCACTGTCGTCTTGCTGTGTCGTCCTCCCTGTCATCTTGCTATGTCGTCCTCCATGTCATCTTGCTATGTCGTCTTCACTGTCATCTTGCTATGTCGTCCTCCATTTCATCTTATGTCGTCCTCACTGTCATCTTGCTATGGCGTCCTCCATTTCATCTTGCTATGTCGTCCTCACTGTCGTCTTGCTATGTCGTCCTCACTGTCGTCTTGCTGTGTCGTCCTCCCGGTCATCTTGCTATGTCGCCCTCACTGTCGTCTTGCTGTGTCGTCCTCCCTGTCATCTTGCTATGTCGTCCTCCATGTCATCTTGCTATGTCGTCCTCACTGTCGTCTTGCTATGTCGTCTTCACTGTCATCTTGCTATGTCGTCCTCCCTGTCATCTTGCTATGTCGTCCTCCCTGTCATCTTGCTGTGTCGTCCTCCCTGTCATCTTGCTGTGTCGTCCTCACTGTCATCTTGCTGTGTCGTCCTACCTGTCATCTTGCTATGTCGTCCTCCATTTCATCTTACTATGTCGTCCTCACTGTCATCTTGCTATATCGTCCTCCCTGTCATCTTGCAGTGTTGTCCTCCCTGTCATTTTGCTATGTCGTCCTCCCTGTCATCTTGCAGTGTCGTCCTCCCTGTCATCTTGCTATGTCGTCCTCCCTGTCATCTTGCTATGTCGTCCTCCCTGTCATCTTGCTATGTCGTCCTCCCTGTCATCTTGCTGTGTCGTCCTCCCTGTCATCTTGCTGTGTCGTACTCACTGTCATCTTGCTGTGTTGTCCTCCATTTCATCTTGCTATGTCGTCCTCACTGTCATCTTGCTATGTCGTCCTCCCTGTCATCTTGCAATGTTGTCCTCCATCATCTTGCATTGTCGTCCTCCGTCATCTTGCCATGTCGTACTCACTGTCGTCTTGCTGTGTCGTCCTCCCTGTCATCTTGCTATGTCGTCCTCCATGTCATCTTGCTATGTCGTCCTCACTGTCGTCTTGCTATGTCGTCTTCACTGTCATCTTGCTATGTCGTCCTCCATTTCATATTATGTCGTCCTCACTGTCATCTTGCTATGGCGTCCTCCATTTCATCTTGCTATGTCGTCCTCACTGTCGTCTTGCTATGTCGTCCTCACTGTCGTCTTGCTGTGTCGTCCTCCCGGTCATCTTGCTATGTCGCCCTCACTGTCGTCTTGCTGTGTCGTCCTCCCTGTCATCTTGCTATGTCGTCCTCCATGTCATCTTGCTATGTCGTCCTCACTGTCGTCTTGCTATGTCGTCTTCACTGTCATCTTGCTATGTCGTCCTCCCTGTCATCTTGCTATGTCGTCCTCCCTGTCATCTTGCTGTGTCGTCCTCCCTGTCATCTTGCTGTGTCGTCCTCACTGTCATCTTGCTGTGTCGTCCTCCCTGTCATCTTGCTATGTCGTCCTCCCTGTCATCTTGCTATGTCGGCCTCCCTGTCATCTTGCTATGTCGTCCTCACTGTCGTCTTGCTATGTCGTCCTCACTGTCATCTTGCTATGTCGTCCTCCCTGTCATCTTGCTATGTCGTCCTCCCTGTCATCTTGCTATGTCGTCCTCCCTGTCATCTTGCTATGTCGTCCTCCATGTCATCTTGCTATGTCGTCCTCCATGTCATCTTGCTATGTCGTCCTCCCTGTCATCTTGTTATGTCGTCCTCCCTGTCATCTTGTTATGTCGTCCTCCCTGTCATCTTGCTATGTCGTCCTCCCTGTCATCTTGCTATGTCGGCCTCCCTGTCATCTTGCTATGTCGGCCTCCCTGTCATCTTGCTATGTCGTCCTCCCTGTCATCTTGCTATGTCGTCCTCCCTGTCATCTTGCTATGTCGTACTCCCTGTCATCTTGCTCTGTCGTACTCCCTGTCATCTTGCTGTGTCGTCCTCCATTTCATCTTGCTATGTCGTCCTCCATTTCATCTTGCTATGTCGTCCTCCCTGTCATCTTGCTATGTCGTCCTCCCTGTCATCTTGCTATGTCGGCCTCCCTGTCATCTTGCTATGTCGTCCTCCCTGTCATCTTGCTATGTCGTCCTCCCTGTCATCTTGCTGTGTCGTCCTCCCTGTCATCTTGCTGTGTCGTACACACTGTCATCTTGCTGTGTCGTCCTACCTGTCATCTTGCTGTGTCGTCCTCCATTTCATCTTGCTATGTCGTCCTCACTGTCATCTTGCTATGTCGTCCTCCCTGTCATCTTGCAATGTCGTCCTCCCTGTCATCTTGCGTTGTCGTCCTCCCGGTCATCTTGCTATGTCGCCCTCACTGTCGTCTTGCTGTGTCGTCCTCCCTGTCATCTTGCTATGTCGTCCTCCCTGTCATCTTGCTATGTCGTCCTCCCTGTCATCTTGCTATGTCGTCCTCACTGTCGTCTTGCTGTGTCGTCCTCCCTGTCATCTTGCTATGTCGTCCTCCATGTCATCTTGCTATGTCGTCTTCACTGTCATCTTGCTATGTCGTCCTCCATTTCATCTTATGTCGTCCTCACTGTCATCTTGCTATGGCGTCCTCCATTTCATCTTGCTATGTCGTCCTCACTGTCGTCTTGTTATGTCGTCCTCACTGTCGTCTTGCTGTGTCGTCCTCCCGGTCATCTTGCTATGTCGCCCTCACTGTCGTCTTGCTGTGTCGTCCTCCCTGTCATCTTGCTATGTCGTCCTCCATGTCATCTTGCTATGTCGTCCTCACTGTCGTCTTGCTATGTCGTCTTCACTGTCATCTTGCTATGTCGTCCTCCCTGTCATCTTGCTATGTCGTCCTCCCTGTCATCTTGCTGTGTCGTCCTCCCTGTCATCTTGCTGTGTCGTCCTCACTGTCATCTTGCTGTGTCGTCCTACCTGTCATCTTGCTATGTCGTCCTCCATTTCATCTTACTATGTCGTCCTCACTGTCATCTTGCTATATCGTCCTCCCTGTCATCTTGCAGTGTTGTCCTCCCTGTCATCTTGCTATGTCGTCCTCCCTGTCATCTTGCAGTGTCGTCCTCCCTGTCATCTTGCTATGTCGTCCTCCCTGTCATCTTGCTATGTCGTCCTCCCTGTCATCTTGCTATGTCGTCCTCCCTGTCATCTTGCTGTGTCGTCCTCCCTGTCATCTTGCTGTGTCGTACTCACTGTCATCTTGCTGTGTTGTCCTCCATTTCATCTTGCTATGTCGTCCTCACTGTCATCTTGCTATGTCGTCCTCCCTGTCATCTTGCAATGTTGTCCTCCATCATCTTGCATTGTCGTCCTCCGTCATCTTGCCATGTCGTACTCCCTGTCATCTTGCAATGTTGTCCTCCCTGTCATCTTGCTATGTCGTCCTCCATGTCATCTTGCTATGTCGTCCTCACTGTCGTCTTGCTATGTCGTCTTCACTGTCATCTTGCTATGTCGTCCTCCATTTCATATTATGTCGTCCTCACTGTCATCTTGCTATGGCGTCCTCCATTTCATCTTGCTATGTCGTCCTCACTGTCGTCTTGCTATGTCGTCCTCACTGTCGTCTTGCTGTGTCGTCCTCCCGGTCATCTTGCTATGTCGCCCTCACTGTCGTCTTGCTGTGTCGTCCTCCCTGTCATCTTGCTATGTCGTCCTCCATGTCATCTTGCTATGTCGTCCTCACTGTCGTCTTGCTATGTCGTCTTCACTGTCATCTTGCTATGTCGTTCTCCCTGTCATCTTGCTATGTCGTCCTCCCTGTCATCTTGCTGTGTCGTCCTCCCTGTCATCTTGCTGTGTCGTCCTCACTGTCATCTTGCTGTGTCGTCCTCCCTGTCATCTTGCTATGTCGTCCTCCCTGTCATCTTGCTATGTCGGCCTCCCTGTCATCTTGCTATGTCGTCCTCACTGTCGTCTTGCTATGTCGTCCTCACTGTCATCTTGCTATGTCGTCCTCCCTGTCATCTTGCTATGTCGTCCTCCCTGTCATCTTGCTATGTCGTCCTCCCTGTCATCTTGCTATGTCGTCCTCCATGTCATCTTGCTATGTCGTCCTCCATGTCATCTTGTTATGTCGTCCTCCCTGTCATCTTGTTATGTCGTCCTCCCTGTCATCTTGTTATGTCGTCCTCCCTGTCATCTTGCTATGTCGTCCTCCCTGTCATCTTGCTATGTCGGCCTCCCTGTCATCTTGCTATGTCGGCCTCCCTGTCATCTTGCTATGTCGTCCTCCCTGTCATCTTGCTATGTCGTCCTCCCTGTCATCTTGCTATGTCGTACTCCCTGTCATCTTGCTGTGTCGTACTCCCTGTCATCTTGCTGTGTCGTCCTCCATTTCATCTTGCTATGTCGTCCTCCATTTCATCTTGCTATGTCGTCCTCCCTGTCATCTTGCTATGTCGTCCTCCCTGTCATCTTGCTATGTCGGCCTCCCTGTCATCTTGCTATGTCGTCCTCCCTGTCATCTTGCTATGTCGTCCTCCCTGTCATCTTGCTGTGTCGTCCTCCCTGTCATCTTGCTGTGTCGTACACACTGTCATCTTGCTGTGTCGTCCTACCTGTCATCTTGCTGTGTCGTCCTCCATTTCATCTTGCTATGTCGTCCTCACTGTCATCTTGCTATGTCGTCCTCCCTGTCATCTTGCAATGTCGTCCTCCCTGTCATCTTGCGTTGTCGTCCTCCCGGTCATCTTGCTATGTCGCCCTCACTGTCGTCTTGCTGTGTCGTCCTCCCTGTCATCTTGCTATGTCGTCCTCCCTGTCATCTTGCTATGTCGTCCTCCCTGTCATCTTGCTATGTCGTCCTCACTGTCGTCTTGCTGTGTCGTCCTCCCTGTCATCTTGCTATGTCGTCCTCCATGTCATCTTGCTATGTCGTCTTCACTGTCATCTTGCTATGTCGTCCTCCATTTCATCTTATGTCGTCCTCACTGTCATCTTGCTATGGCGTCCTCCATTTCATCTTGCTATGTCGTCCTCACTGTCGTCTTGCTATGTCGTCCTCACTGTCGTCTTGCTGTGTCGTCCTCCCGGTCATCTTGCTATGTCGCCCTCACTGTCGTCTTGCTGTGTCGTCCTCCCTGTCATCTTGCTATGTCGTCCTCCATGTCATCTTGCTATGTCGTCCTCACTGTCGTCTTGCTATGTCGTCTTCACTGTCATCTTGCTATGTCGTCCTCCCTGTCATCTTGCTATGTCGTCCTCCCTGTCATCTTGCTGTGTCGTCCTCCCTGTCATCTTGCTGTGTCGTCCTCACTGTCATCTTGCTGTGTCGTCCTACCTGTCATCTTGCTATGTCGTCCTCCATTTCATCTTACTATGTCGTCCTCACTGTCATCTTGCTATATCGTCCTCCCTGTCATCTTGCAGTGTTGTCCTCCCTGTCATCTTGCTATGTCGTCCTCCCTGTCATCTTGCAGTGTCGTCCTCCCTGTCATCTTGCTATGTCGTCCTCCCTGTCATCTTGCTATGTCGTCCTCCCTGTCATCTTGCTATGTCGTCCTCCCTGTCATCTTGCTGTGTCGTCCTCCCTGTCATCTTGCTGTGTCGTACTCACTGTCATCTTGCTGTGTTGTCCTCCATGTCATCTTGCTATGTCGTCCTCACTGTCGTCTTGCTATGTCGTCTTCACTGTCATCTTGCTATGTCGTCCTCCATTTCATCTTATGTCGTCCTCACTGTCATCTTGCTATGGCGTCCTCCATTTCATCTTGCTATGTCGTCCTCACTGTCGTCTTGCTATGTCGTCCTCACTGTCGTCTTGCTGTGTCGTCCTCCCTGTCATCTTGCTTTGTCGTCCTCCATTTCATCTTGCTATGTCATCCTCACTGTCGTCTTGCTATGTCGTCCTCACTGTCGTCTTGCTATGTCGTCCTCACTGTCGTCTTGCTATGTTGTCTTTACTGTCATCTTGCTATGTCGTCCTCCCTGTCATCTTGCTATGTCGTCCTCTCTGTCGTCTTGCTATGTCGTCCTCACTGTCATCTTGCTATGTCGTCCTCCCTGTCATCTTGCTATGTCGTCCTCCCTGTCATCTTGCTATGTCGTCCTCCCTGCCATCTTGCTATGTCGTCTTCACTGTCTTACTGTGTCGTCCTCACTGTCTTGCTGTGTAGTCCTCCCTGTCATCTTGCTGTGTCGTCCTCACTGTCATCTTACTGTGTCGTCCTACCTGTCATCTTGCTATGTCGTCCTCCATTTCATCTTGCTATGTCGTCCTCAGTCATCTTGCTATGTCGTCCTCCCTGTCATCTTGCAATGTTGTCGTCCTCCCTGTCATCTTGCTATGTCGTCCTCACTGTCGTCTTGCTGTGTCGTCCTCCCTGTCATCTTGCTATGTCGTCCTTCATGTCATCTTGCTGTGTCGTCCTCCCTGTCATCTTGCTGTGTCGTCCTTCATGTCATCTTGCTATGTCGTCCTCACTGTCGTCTTGCTGTGTCGTCCTCCCTGTCATCTTGCTATGTCGTCCTCACTGTCGTCTTGCTACGTCGTCTTCACTGTCATCTTGCTATGTCGTCCTCCATTTCATTTGATGTCGTCCTCACTGTCGTCTTGCTGTGTCGTCCTCACTGTCATCTTGCTATGTCGTCCTCAGTCATCTTGCTATGTCGTCCTCCCTGTCATCTTGCAATGTTGTCGTCCTCCCTGTCATCTTGCTATGTCGTCCTCACTGTCGTCTTGCTGTGTCGTCCTCCCTGTCATCTTGCTGTGTCGTCCTCCCTGTCATCTTGCTGTGTCGTCCTCACTGTCGTCTTGCTATGTCGTCCTCACTGTCATCTTGCTATGTCATCCTCCCTGTCATCTTGCTGTGTCGTCCTCCCTGTCATCTTGCTGTGTCGTCCTCACTGTCGTCTTGCTGTGTCGTCCTCCCTGTCATCTTGCTGTGTCGTCCTCCCTGTCATCTTGCTGTGTCGTCCTCACTGTCGTCTTGCTGTGTCGTCCTCCCTGTCATCTTGCTATGTCGTCCTCACTGTCATCTTGCTATGTCGTCCTCACTGTCATCTTGCTATGTCATCCTCCCTGTCATCTTGCTGTGTCGTCCTCCCTGTCATCTTGCTGTGTCGTCCTCCCTGTCATCTTGCTGTGTCATCCTCCCTGTCATCTTGCTGTGTCGTCCTCCCTGTCATCTTGCTGTGTCGTCCTCCCTGTCATCTTGCTGTGTCGTCCTCACTGTCGTCTTGCTGTGTCGTCCTCCCTGTCATCTTGCTATGTCGTCCTCACTGTCATCTTGCTATGTCATCTTCCCTGTCATCTTGCTGTGTCGTCCTCCCTGTCATCTTGCTATGTCGTCCTTCCTGTCATCTTGCTATGTCGTCCTCCCTGTCATCTTGCTATGTCGTCCTCACTGTCATCTTGCTATGTCGTCCTCCATTTCATCTTGCTGTGTCGTCCTCACTGTCGTCATGCTATGTCGTCTTCCATTTCATCTTGCTATGTCGTCCTCCATTTCATCTTGCTATGTCGTCCTCACTGTCATCTTGCTGTCGTCCTCCATGTCGTCTTTCTATGTCGTCCTCACTGTCGTCTTGCTATGTCGTCCTCACTGTCATCTTGCTATGTCGTCCTCCCTGTCATCTTGCTATGTCGTCCTCCCTGTCATCTTGCTATGTCGTCCTCCCTGTCATCTTGCTATGTCGTCCTCCCTGTCATCTTGCTATGTCGTCCTCCCTGTCATCTTGCTATGTCGTCCTCCCTGTCATCTTGCTATGTCGTCCTCCATGTCATCTTGCTATGTCGTCCTCCATGTCATCTTGCTATGTCGTCCTCCCTGTCATCTTGTTATGTCGTCCTCCCTGTCATCTTGTTATGTCGTCCTCCCTGTCATCTTGCTATGTCGGCCTCCCTGTCATCTTGCTATGTCGGCCTCCCTGTCATCTTGCTATGTCGTCCTCCCTGTCATCTTGCTATGTCGTCCTCCCTGTCATCTTGCTATGTCGTACTCCCTGTCATCTTGCTATGTCGTACTCCCTTTCATCTTGCTGTGTCGTCCTCCCTGTCATCTTGCTGTGTCGTCCTCCCTGTCATCTTGCTGTGTCGTACACACTGTCATCTTGCTGTGTCGTACACACTGTCATCTTGCTGTGTCGTCCTCACTGTCATCTTGCTATGTCGTACTCCCTGTCATCTTGCTATGTCGTCCTCCCTGTCATCTTGCTATGTCGTCCTCCCTGTCATCTTGCTGTGTCGTCCTCCCTGTCATCTTGCTGTGTCGTACACACTGTCATCTTGCTGTGTCGTCCTACCTGTCATCTTGCTATGTCGTCCTCCATTTCATCTTGCTATGTCGTCCTCAGTCATCTTGCTATGTCGTCCTCCCTGTCATCTTGCAATGTTGTCGTCCTCCCTGTCATCTTGCTATGTCGTCCTCACTGTCGTCTTGCTGTGTCGTCCTCCCTGTCATCTTGCTATGTCGTCCTTCATGTCATCTTGCTGTGTCGTCCTCACTGTCGTCATGCTATGTCGTCCTCCATTTCATCTTGCTGTGTCGTCCTCACTGTCGTCTTGCTATGTCGTCCTCCATTTCATCTTGCTATGTCGTCCTCCATTTCATCTTGCTGTGTCGTCCTCACTGTCGTCATGCTATGTCGTCCTCCATTTCATCTTGCTATGTCGTCCTCACTGTCGTCTTGCTGTGTCGTCCTCCATTTCATCTTGCTATGTCGTCCTCACTGTCGTCTTCCTATGTCGTCCTCCATGTCGTCTTGCTATGTCGTCCTCACTGTCGTCTTGCTATGTCGTCCTCACTGTCATCTTGCTATGTCGTCCTCCCTGTCATCTTGCTATGTCGTCCTCCCTGTCATCTTGCTATGTCGTCCTCCCTGTCATCTTGCTATGTCGTCCTCCATGTCATCTTGCTATGTCGTCCTCCATGTCATCTTGCTATGTCGTCCTCCATGTCATCTTGCTATGTCGTCCTCCCTGTCATCTTGTTATGTCGTCCTCCCTGTCATCTTGTTATGTCGTCCTCCCTGTCATCTTGCTATGTCGTCCTCCCTGTCATCTTGCTATGTCGGCCTCCCTGTCATCTTGCTATGTCGTCCTCACTGTCGTCTTGCTATGTCGTCCTCACTGTCATCTTGCTATGTCGTCCTCCCTGTCATCTTGCTATGTCGTCCTCCCTGTCATCTTGCTATGTCGTCCTCCCTGTCATCTTGCTATGTCGTCCTCCCTGTCATCTTGCTATGTCGTCCTCCATGTCATCTTGCTATGTCGTCCTCCATGTCATCTTGCTATGTCGTCCTCCCTGTCATCTTGTTATGTCGTCCTCCCTGTCATCTTGTTATGTCGTCCTCCCTGTCATCTTGCTATGTCGTCCTCCCTGTCATCTTGCTATGTCGGCCTCCCTGTCATCTTGCTATGTCGGCCTCCCTGTCATCTTGCTATGTCGTCCTCCCTGTCATCTTGCTATGTCGTCCTCCCTGTCATCTTGCTATGTCGTACTCCCTGTCATCTTGCTGTGTCGTACTCCCTGTCATCTTGCTGTGTCGTCCTCCATTTCATCTTGCTATGTCGTCCTCCATTTCATCTTGCTATGTCGTCCTCCCTGTCATCTTGCTATGTCGTCCTCCCTGTCATCTTGCTATGTCGGCCTCCCTGTCATCTTGCTATGTCGTCCTCCCTGTCATCTTGCTATGTCGTCCTCCCTGTCATCTTGCTGTGTCGTCCTCCCTGTCATCTTGCTGTGTCGTACACACTGTCATCTTGCTGTGTCGTCCTACCTGTCATCTTGCTATGTCGTCCTCCATTTCATCTTGCTATGTCGTCCTCACTGTCATCTTGCTATGTCGTCCTCCCTGTCATCTTGCAATGTCGTCCTCCCTGTCATCTTGCGTTGTCGTCCTCCCGGTCATCTTGCTATGTCGCCCTCACTGTCGTCTTGCTGTGTCGTCCTCCCTGTCATCTTGCTATGTCGTCCTCCATGTCATCTTGCTATGTCGTCCTCACTGTCATCTTGCTATGTCGTCCTCCCTGTCATCTTGCAATGTTGTCCTCCGTCATCTTGCATTGTCGTCCTCCGTCATCTTGCATTGTCGTCCTCACTGTCATCTTGCTATGTCGTCCTCACTGTCATCTTGCTGTGTCGTCCTCCATGTCATCTTGCTATGTCGTCCTCACTGTCGTCTTGCTATGTCGTCTTCACTGTCATCTTGCTATGTCTTCCTCCCTGTCATCTTGCTATGTCGTCCTCCCTATCATCTTGCTGTGTCTTCCTCCCTGTCATCTTGCTGTGTCGTCCTACCTGTCATCTTGCTATGTCGTCCTCCATTTCATCTTACTATGTCGTCCTCACTGTCATCTTGCCATGTCATACTCCCTGTCATCTTGCCATGTCATACTCCCTGTCATCTTGCGTTGTCGTCCTCCCTGTCATCTTGCTATGTCGTCCTCACTGTCGTCTTGCTGTGTCGTCCTCCCTGTCATCTTGCTATGTCGTCCTCCATGTCATCTTGCTATGTCGTCCTCACTGTCGTCTTGCTATGTCGTCTTCACTGTCATCTTGCTATGTCGTCCTCCATTTCATCTTATGTCGTCCTCACTGTCATCTTGCTATGGCGTCCTCCATTTCATCTTGCTATGTCGTCCTCACTGTCGTCTTGCTATGTCGTCCTCACTGTCGTCTTGCTGTGTCGTCCTCCCGGTCATCTTGCTATGTCGCCCTCACTGTCGTCTTGCTGTGTCGTCCTCCCTGTCATCTTGCTATGTCGTCCTCCATGTCATCTTGCTATGTCGTCCTCACTGTCGTCTTGCTATGTCGTCTTCACTGTCATCTTGCTATGTCGTCCTCCCTGTCATCTTGCTATGTCGTCCTCCCTGTCATCTTGCTGTGTCGTCCTCCCTGTCATCTTGCTGTGTCGTCCTCACTGTCATCTTGCTGTGTCGTCCTCCCTGTCATCTTGCTATGTCGTCCTCCCTGTCATCTTGCTATGTCGGCCTCCCTGTCATCTTGCTATGTCGTCCTCACTGTCGTCTTGCTATGTCGTCCTCACTGTCATCTTGCTATGTCGTCCTCCCTGTCATCTTGCTATGTCGTCCTCCCTGTCATCTTGCTATGTCGTCCTCCCTGTCATCTTGCTATGTCGTCCTCCATGTCATCTTGCTATGTCGTCCTCCATGTCATCTTGCTATGTCGTCCTCCCTGTCATCTTGTTATGTCGTCCTCCCTGTCATCTTGTTATGTCGTCCTCCCTGTCATCTTGCTATGTCGTCCTCCCTGTCATCTTGCTATGTCGGCCTCCCTGTCATCTTGCTATGTCGGCCTCCCTGTCATCTTGCTATGTCGTCCTCCCTGTCATCTTGCTATGTCGTCCTCCCTGTCATCTTGCTGTGTCGTACTCCCTGTCATCTTGCTGTGTCGTCCTCCATTTCATCTTGCTATGTCGTCCTCCATTTCATCTTGCTATGTCGTCCTCCCTGTCATCTTGCTATGTCGTCCTCCCTGTCATCTTGCTATGTCGGCCTCCCTGTCATCTTGCTATGTCGTCCTCCCTGTCATCTTGCTATGTCGTCCTCCCTGTCATCTTGCTGTGTCGTCCTCCCTGTCATCTTGCTGTGTCGTACACACTGTCATCTTGCTGTGTCGTCCTACCTGTCATCTTGCTGTGTCGTCCTCCATTTCATCTTGCTATGTCGTCCTCACTGTCATCTTGCTATGTCGTCCTCCCTGTCATCTTGCAATGTCGTCCTCCCTGTCATCTTGCGTTGTCGTCCTCCCGGTCATCTTGCTATGTCGCCCTCACTGTCGTCTTGCTGTGTCGTCCTCCCTGTCATCTTGCTATGTCGTCCTCCCTGTCATCTTGCTATGTCGTCCTCCCTGTCATCTTGCTATGTCGTCCTCACTGTCGTCTTGCTGTGTCGTCCTCCCTGTCATCTTGCTATGTCGTCCTCCATGTCATCTTGCTATGTCGTCTTCACTGTCATCTTGCTATGTCGTCCTCCATTTCATCTTATGTCGTCCTCACTGTCATCTTGCTATGGCGTCCTCCATTTCATCTTGCTATGTCGTCCTCACTGTCGTCTTGCTATGTCGTCCTCACTGTCGTCTTGCTGTGTCGTCCTCCCGGTCATCTTGCTATGTCGCCCTCACTGTCGTCTTGCTGTGTCGTCCTCCCTGTCATCTTGCTATGTCGTCCTCCATGTCATCTTGCTATGTCGTCCTCACTGTCGTCTTGCTATGTCGTCTTCACTGTCATCTTGCTATGTCGTCCTCCCTGTCATCTTGCTATGTCGTCCTCCCTGTCATCTTGCTGTGTCGTCCTCCCTGTCATCTTGCTGTGTCGTCCTCACTGTCATCTTGCTGTGTCGTCCTACCTGTCATCTTGCTATGTCGTCCTCCATTTCATCTTACTATGTCGTCCTCACTGTCATCTTGCTATATCGTCCTCCCTGTCATCTTGCAGTGTTGTCCTCCCTGTCATCTTGCTATGTCGTCCTCCCTGTCATCTTGCAGTGTCGTCCTCCCTGTCATCTTGCTATGTCGTCCTCCCTGTCATCTTGCTATGTCGTCCTCCCTGTCATCTTGCTATGTCGTCCTCCCTGTCATCTTGCTGTGTCGTCCTCCCTGTCATCTTGCTGTGTCGTACTCACTGTCATCTTGCTGTGTTGTCCTCCATTTCATCTTGCTATGTCGTCCTCACTGTCATCTTGCTATGTCGTCCTCCCTGTCATCTTGCAATGTTGTCCTCCATCATCTTGCATTGTCGTCCTCCGTCATCTTGCATTGTCGTCCTCACTGTCATCTTGCTATGTCGTCCTCACTGTCATCTTGCTGTGTCGTCCTCCATGTCATCTTGCTATGTCGTCCTCACTGTCGTCTTGCTATGTCGTCTTCACTGTCATCTTGCTATGTCTTCCTCCCTGTCATCTTGCTATGTCGTCCTCCCTATCATCTTGCTGTGTCTTCCTCCCTGTCATCTTGCTGTGTCGTCCTACCTGTCATCTTGCTATGTCGTCCTCCATTTCATCTTACTATGTCGTCCTCACTGTCATCTTGCCATGTCGTACTCCCTGTCATCTTGCAATGTTGTCCTCCCTGTCATCTTGCGTTGTCGTCCTCCCTATCATCTTGCTATGTCGTCCTCACTGTCGTCTTGCTGTGTCGTCCTCCCTGTCATCTTGCTATGTCGTCCTCCATGTCATCTTGCTATGTCGTCCTCACTGTCGTCTTGCTATGTCGTCTTCACTGTCATCTTGCTATGTCGTCCTCCATTTCATCTTATGTCGTCCTCACTGTCATCTTGCTATGGCGTCCTCCATTTCATCTTGCTATGTCGTCCTCACTGTCGTCTTGCTATGTCGTCCTCACTGTCGTCTTGCTGTGTCGTCCTCCCTGTCATCTTGCTTTGTCGTCCTCCATTTCATCTTGCTATGTCATCCTCACTGTCGTCTTGCTATGTCGTCCTCACTGTCGTCTTGCTATGTCGTCCTCACTGTCGTCTTGCTATGTTGTCTTTACTGTCATCTTGCTATGTCGTCCTCCCTGTCATCTTGCTATGTCGTCCTCTCTGTCGTCTTGCTATGTCGTCCTCACTGTCATCTTGCTCTGTCGTCCTCCCTGTCATCTTGCTATGTCGTCCTCCCTGTCATCTTGCTATGTCGTCCTCCCTGCCATCTTGCTATGTCGTCTTCACTGTCTTACTGTGTCGTCCTCACTGTCTTGCTGTGTAGTCCTCCCTGTCATCTTGCTGTGTCGTCCTCACTGTCATCTTACTGTGTCGTCCTACCTGTCATCTTGCTATGTCGTCCTCCATTTCATCTTGCTATGTCGTCCTCAGTCATCTTGCTATGTCGTCCTCCCTGTCATCTTGCAATGTTGTCGTCCTCCCTGTCATCTTGCTATGTCGTCCTCACTGTCGTCTTGCTGTGTCGTCCTCCCTGTCATCTTGCTATGTCGTCCTTCATGTCATCTTGCTGTGTCGTCCTCCCTGTCATCTTGCTGTGTCGTCCTTCATGTCATCTTGCTATGTCGTCCTCACTGTCGTCTTGCTGTGTCGTCCTCCCTGTCATCTTGCTATGTCGTCCTCACTGTCGTCTTGCTACGTCGTCTTCACTGTCATCTTGCTATGTCGTCCTCCATTTCATTTGATGTCGTCCTCACTGTCGTCTTGCTGTGTCGTCCTCAATGTCATCTTGCTATGTCGTCCTCACTGTCATCTTGCTATGTCGTCCTCACTGTCGTCTTGCTACGTCGTCTTCACTGTCATCTTGCTATGTCGTCCTCCATTTCATTTGATGTCGTCCTCACTGTCGTCTTGCTGTGTCGTCCTCACTGTCATCTTGCTATGTCGTCCTCACTGTCGTCTTGCTATGTCGTCCTCACTGTCGTCTTGCTATGTCGTCCTCACTGTCATCTTGCTATGTCATCCTCCCTGTCATCTTGCTGTGTCGTCCTCCCTGTCATCTTGCTGTGTCGTCCTCACTGTCGTCTTGCTATGTCGTCCTCACTGTCATCTTGCTATGTCATCCTCCCTGTCATCTTGCTGTGTCGTCCTCCCTGTCATCTTGCTGTGTCGTCCTCACTGTCGTCTTGCTGTGTCGTCCTCCCTGTCATCTTGCTGTGTCGTCCTCCCTGTCATCTTGCTGTGTCGTCCTCACTGTCGTCTTGCTGTGTCGTCCTCCCTGTCATCTTGCTATGTCGTCCTCACTGTCATCTTGCTATGTCGTCCTCACTGTCATCTTGCTATGTCATCCTCCCTGTCATCTTGCTGTGTCGTCCTCCCTGTCATCTTGCTGTGTCGTCCTCCCTGTCATCTTGCTGTGTCGTCCTCACTGTCGTCTTGCTGTGTCGTCCTCCCTGTCATCTTGCTGTGTCGTCCTCCCTGTCATCTTGCTGTGTCGTCCTCACTGTCGTCTTGCTGTGTCGTCCTCCCTGTCATCTTGCTATGTCGTCCTCACTGTCATCTTGCTATGTCGTCCTCACTGTCATCTTGCTATGTCATCCTCCCTGTCATCTTGCTGTGTCGTCCTCCCTGTCATCTTGCTGTGTCGTCCTCCCTGTCATCTTGCTGTGTCATCCTCCCTGTCATCTTGCTGTGTCGTCCTCCCTGTCATCTTGCTGTGTCGTCCTCCCTGTCATCTTGCTGTGTCGTCCTCACTGTCGTCTTGCTGTGTCGTCCTCCCTGTCATCTTGCTATGTCGTCCTCACTGTCATCTTGCTATGTCATCTTCCCTGTCATCTTGCTGTGTCGTCCTCCCTGTCATCTTGCTATGTCGTCCTTCCTGTCATCTTGCTATGTCGTCCTCCCTGTCATCTTGCTATGTCGTCCTCACTGTCATCTTGCTATGTCGTCCTCCATTTCATCTTGCTGTGTCGTCCTCACTGTCGTCATGCTATGTCGTCTTCCATTTCATCTTGCTATGTCGTCCTCCATTTCATCTTGCTATGTCGTCCTCACTGTCATCTTGCTGTCGTCCTCCATGTCGTCTTTCTATGTCGTCCTCACTGTCGTCTTGCTATGTCGTCCTCACTGTCATCTTGCTATGTCGTCCTCCCTGTCATCTTGCTATGTCGTCCTCCCTGTCATCTTGCTATGTCGTCCTCCCTGTCATCTTGCTATGTCGTCCTCCCTGTCATCTTGCTATGTCGTCCTCCCTGTCATCTTGCTATGTCGTCCTCCCTGTCATCTTGCTATGTCGTCCTCCATGTCATCTTGCTATGTCGTCCTCCATGTCATCTTGCTATGTCGTCCTCCCTGTCATCTTGTTATGTCGTCCTCCCTGTCATCTTGTTATGTCGTCCTCCCTGTCATCTTGCTATGTCGGCCTCCCTGTCATCTTGCTATGTCGGCCTCCCTGTCATCTTGCTATGTCGTCCTCCCTGTCATCTTGCTATGTCGTCCTCCCTGTCATCTTGCTATGTCGTCCTCCCTGTCATCTTGCTATGTCGTACTCCCTGTCATCTTGCTATGTCGTCCTCACTGTCGTCTTGCTGTGTCGTCCTCCCTGTCATCTTGCTATGTCGTCCTCACTGTCGTCTTGCTACGTCGTCTTCACTGTCATCTTGCTATGTCGTCCTCCATTTCATTTGATGTCGTCCTCACTGTCGTCTTGCTGTGTCGTCCTCACTGTCATCTTGCTATGTCGTCCTCACTGTCGTCTTGCTATGTCGTCCTCACTGTCGTCTTGCTATGTCGTCCTCACTGTCATCTTGCTATGTCATCCTCCCTGTCATCTTGCTGTGTCGTCCTCCCTGTCATCTTGCTGTGTCGTCCTCACTGTCGTCTTGCTATGTCGTCCTCACTGTCATCTTGCTATGTCATCCTCCCTGTCATCTTGCTGTGTCGTCCTCCCTGTCATCTTGCTGTGTCGTCCTCACTGTCGTCTTGCTGTGTCGTCCTCCCTGTCATCTTGCTGTGTCGTCCTCCCTGTCATCTTGCTGTGTCGTCCTCACTGTCGTCTTGCTGTGTCGTCCTCCCTGTCATCTTGCTATGTCGTCCTCACTGTCATCTTGCTATGTCGTCCTCACTGTCATCTTGCTATGTCATCCTCCCTGTCATCTTGCTGTGTCGTCCTCCCTGTCATCTTGCTGTGTCGTCCTCCCTGTCATCTTGCTGTGTCATCCTCCCTGTCATCTTGCTGTGTCGTCCTCCCTGTCATCTTGCTGTGTCGTCCTCCCTGTCATCTTGCTGTGTCGTCCTCACTGTCGTCTTGCTGTGTCGTCCTCCCTGTCATCTTGCTATGTCGTCCTCACTGTCATCTTGCTATGTCATCTTCCCTGTCATCTTGCTGTGTCGTCCTCCCTGTCATCTTGCTATGTCGTCCTTCCTGTCATCTTGCTATGTCGTCCTCCCTGTCATCTTGCTATGTCGTCCTCACTGTCATCTTGCTATGTCGTCCTCCATTTCATCTTGCTTTGTCGTCCTCACTGTCGTCATGCTATGTCGTCTTCCATTTCATCTTGCTATGTCGTCCTCCATTTCATCTTGCTATGTCGTCCTCACTGTCATCTTGCTGTCGTCCTCCATGTCGTCTTTCTATGTCGTCCTCACTGTCGTCTTGCTATGTCGTCCTCACTGTCATCTTGCTATGTCGTCCTCCCTGTCATCTTGCTATGTCGTCCTCCCTGTCATCTTGCTATGTCGTCCTCCCTGTCATCTTGCTATGTCGTCCACCCTGTCATCTTGCTATGTCGTCCTCCCTGTCATCTTGCTATGTCGTCCTCCCTGTCATCTTGCTATGTCGTCCTCCATGTCATCTTGCTATGTCGTCCTCCATGTCATCTTGCTATGTCGTCCTCCCTGTCATCTTGTTATGTCGTCCTCCCTGTCATCTTGTTATGTCGTCCTCCCTGTCATCTTGCTATGTCGGCCTCCCTGTCATCTTGCTATGTCGGCCTCCCTGTCATCTTGCTATGTCGTCCTCCCTGTCATCTTGCTATGTCGTCCTCCCTGTCATCTTGCTATGTCGTACTCCCTGTCATCTTGCTATGTCGTACTCCCTGTCATCTTGCTGTGTCGTCCTCCCTGTCATCTTGCTGTGTCGTCCTCCCTGTCATCTTGCTGTGTCGTACACACTGTCATCTTGCTGTGTCGTACACACTGTCATCTTGCTGTGTCGTCCTCACTGTCATCTTGCTATGTCGTACTCCCTGTCATCTTGCTGTCGTCCTCCCTGTCATCTTGCTATGTCGTCCTCCCTGTCATCTTGCTGTGTCGTCCTCCCTGTCATCTTGCTGTGTCGTACACACTGTCATCTTGCTGTGTCGTACACACTGTCATCTTGCTGTGTCGTCCTCACTGTCATCTTGCTATGTCGTCCTCCCTGTCATCTTGCAATGTTGTCCTCCCTGTCATCTTGCGTTGTCGTCCTCCCTGTCATCTTGCTGTGTCGTCCTCCCTGTCATCTTGCTGTGTCGTCCTCCCTGTCATCTTGCTGTGTCGTCCTCCCTGTCATCTTGCTATGTCGTCCTCCATGTCGTCTTGCTATGTCGTCCTCACTGTCGTCTTGCTATGTCGTCTTCACTGTCATCTTGCTATGTCGTCCTCCCTGTCATCTTGCTATGTCGTCCTCCCTGTCATCTTGCTGTGTCGTCCTCCCCGTCATCTTGCTGTGTCGTCCTCACTGTCATCTTGCTGTGTCGTCCTACCTGTCATCTTGCTATGTCGTCCTCCATTTCATCTTACTATGTCGTCCTCACTGTCATCTTGCTATGTCGTCCTCCCTGTCATCTTGCAATGTTGTCCTCCCTGTCATCTTGCTATGTCGTCCTCCCTGTCATCTTGCAGTGTCGTCCTCCCTGTCATCTTGCTATGTAGTCCTCCCTGTCATCTTGCTATGTCGTCCTCCCTGTCATCTTGCTGTGTCGTCCTCCCTGTCATCTTGCTGTGTCGTACTCACTGTCATCTTGCTGTGTCGTCCTCCATTTCATCTTGCTATGTCGTCCTCCATTTCATCTTGCTATGTCGTCCTCACTGTCATCTTGCTATGTCGTCCTCCCTGTCATCTTGCAATGTTGTCCTCCGTCATCTTGCATTGTCGTCCTCCCTGTCATCTTGCTGTGTCGTCCTCACTGTCATCTTGCTGTGTCGTCCTCCCTGTCATCTTGCAATGTCGTCCTCCATGTCATCTTGCTATGTCGTCCTCACTGTCGTCTTGCTATGTCGTCCTCCATTTCATCTTGCTATGTCGTCCTCCATTTCATCTTGCTGTGTCGTCCTCACTGTCGTCTTGCTATGTCGTCCTCCATTTCATCTTGCTATGTCGTCCTCCATTTCATCTTGCTGTGTCGTCCTCACTGTCGTCATGCTATGTCGTCCTCCATTTCATCTTGCTATGTCGTCCTCACTGTCGTCTTGCTGTGTCGTCCTCCATTTCATCTTGCTATGTCGTCCTCACTGTCGTCTTCCTATGTCGTCCTCCATGTCGTCTTGCTATGTCGTCCTCACTGTCGTCTTGCTATGTCGTCCTCACTGTCATCTTGCTATGTCGTCCTCCCTGTCATCTTGCTATGTCGTCCTCCCTGTCATCTTGCTATGTCGTCCTCCCTGTCATCTTGCTATGTCGTCCTCCATGTCATCTTGCTATGTCGTCCTCCATGTCATCTTGCTATGTCGTCCTCCCTGTCATCTTGTTATGTCGTCCTCCCTGTCATCTTGTTATGTCGTCCTCCCTGTCATCTTGCTATGTCGTCCTCCCTGTCATCTTGCTATGTCGGCCTCCCTGTCATCTTGCTATGTCGGCCTCCCTGTCATCTTGCTATGTCGTCCTCCCTGTCATCTTGCTATGTCGTCCTCCCTGTCATCTTGCTATGTCGTACTCCCTGTCATCTTGCTGTGTCGTACTCCCTGTCATCTTGCTGTGTCGTCCTCCATTTCATCTTGCTATGTCGTCCTCCATTTCATCTTGCTATGTCGTCCTCCCTGTCATCTTGCTATGTCGTCCTCCCTGTCATCTTGCTATGTCGGCCTCCCTGTCATCTTGCTATGTCGTCCTCCCTGTCATCTTGCTATGTCGTCCTCCCTGTCATCTTGCTGTGTCGTCCTCCCTGTCATCTTGCTGTGTCGTACACACTGTCATCTTGCTGTGTCGTCCTACCTGTCATCTTGCTATGTCGTCCTCCATTTCATCTTGCTATGTCGTCCTCACTGTCATCTTGCTATGTCGTCCTCCCTGTCATCTTGCAATGTCGTCCTCCCTGTCATCTTGCGTTGTCGTCCTCCCGGTCATCTTGCTATGTCGCCCTCACTGTCGTCTTGCTGTGTCGTCCTCCCTGTCATCTTGCTATGTCGTCCTCCATGTCATCTTGCTATGTCGTCCTCACTGTCATCTTGCTATGTCGTCCTCCCTCTCATCTTGCAATGTTGTCCTCCGTCATCTTGCATTGTCGTCCTCCGTCATCTTGCATTGTCGTCCTCACTGTCATCTTGCTATGTCGTCCTCACTGTCATCTTGCTGTGTCGTCCTCCATGTCATCTTGCTATGTCGTCCTCACTGTCGTCTTGCTATGTCGTCTTCACTGTCATCTTGCTATGTCTTCCTCCCTGTCATCTTGCTATGTCGTCCTCCCTATCATCTTGCTGTGTCTTCCTCCCTGTCATCTTGCTGTGTTGTCCTACCTGTCATCTTGCTATGTCGTCCTCCATTTCATCTTACTATGTCGTCCTCACTGTCATCTTGCCATGTCATACTCCCTGTCATCTTGCAATGTTGTCCTCCCTGTCATCTTGCGTTGTCGTCCTCCCTGTCATCTTGCTATGTCGTCCTCACTGTCGTCTTGCTGTGTCATCCTCCCTGTCATCTTGCTATGTCGTCCTCCATGTCATCTTGCTATGTCGTCCTCACTGTCGTCTTCACTGTCATCTTGCTATGTCGTCCTCCATTTCATCTTATGTCGTCCTCACTGTCATCTTGCTATGGCGTCCTCCATTTCATCTTGCTATGTCGTCCTCACTGTCGTCTTGCTATGTCGTCCTCACTGTCGTCTTGCTGTGTCGTCCTCCCGGTCATCTTGCTATGTCGCCCTCACTGTCGTCTTGCTGTGTCGTCCTCCCTGTCATCTTGCTATGTCGTCCTCCATGTCATCTTGCTATGTCGTCCTCACTGTCGTCTTGCTATGTCGTCTTCACTGTCATCTTGCTATGTCGTCCTCCCTGTCATCTTGCTATGTCGTCCTCCCTGTCATCTTGCTGTGTCGTCCTCCCTGTCATCTTGCTGTGTCGTCCTCACTGTCATCTTGCTGTGTCGTCCTACCTGTCATCTTGCTATGTCGTCCTCCATTTCATCTTACTATGTCGTCCTCACTGTCATCTTGCTATATCGTCCTCCCTGTCATCTTGCAGTGTTGTCCTCCCTGTCATCTTGCTATGTCGTCCTCCCTGTCATCTTGCAGTGTCGTCCTCCCTGTCATCTTGCTATGTCGTCCTCCCTGTCATCTTGCTATGTCGTCCTCCCTGTCATCTTGCTGTGTCGTCCTCCCTGTCATCTTGCTGTGTCGTACTCACTGTCATCTTGCTGTGTTGTCCTCCATTTCATCTTGCTATGTCGTCCTCACTGTCATCTTGCTATGTCGTCCTCCCTGTCATCTTGCAATGTTGTCCTCCATCATCTTGCATTGTCGTCCTCCGTCATCTTGCATTGTCGTCCTCACTGTCATCTTGCTATGTCGTCCTCACTGTCATCTTGCTGTGTCGTCCTCCATGTCATCTTGCTATGTCGTCCTCACTGTCGTCTTGCTATGTCGTCTTCACTGTCATCTTGCTATGTCTTCCTCCCTGTCATCTTGCTATGTCGTCCTCCCTATCATCTTGCTGTGTCTTCCTCCCTGTCATCTTGCTGTGTCGTCCTACCTGTCATCTTGCTATGTCGTCCTCCATTTCATCTTACTATGTCGTCCTCACTGTCATCTTGCCATGTCGTACTCCCTGTCATCTTGCAATGTTGTCCTCCCTGTCATCTTGCGTTGTCGTCCTCCCTGTCATCTTGCTATGTCGTCCTCACTGTCGTCTTGCTGTGTCGTCCTCCCTGTCATCTTGCTATGTCGTCCTCCATGTCATCTTGCTATGTCGTCCTCACTGTCGTCTTGCTATGTCGTCTTCACTGTCATCTTGCTATGTCGTCCTCCATTTCATCTTATGTCGTCCTCACTGTCATCTTGCTATGGCGTCCTCCATTTCATCTTGCTATGTCGTCCTCACTGTCGTCTTGCTATGTCGTCCTCACTGTCGTCTTGCTGTGTCGTCCTCCCTGTCATCTTGCTTTGTCGTCCTCCATTTCATCTTGCTATGTCATCCTCACTGTCGTCTTGCTATGTCGTCCTCACTGTCGTCTTGCTATGTCGTCCTCACTGTCGTCTTGCTATGTTGTCTTTACTGTCATCTTGCTATGTCGTCCTCCCTGTCATCTTGCTATGTCGTCCTCTCTGTCGTCTTGCTATGTCGTCCTCACTGTCATCTTGCTATGTCGTCCTCCCTGTCATCTTGCTATGTCGTCCTCCCTGTCATCTTGCTATGTCGTCCTCCCTGCCATCTTGCTATGTTGTCTTCACTGTCTTACTGTGTCGTCCTCACTGTCTTGCTGTGTAGTCCTCCCTGTCATCTTGCTGTGTCGTCCTCACTGTCATCTTGCTGTGTCGTCCTACCTGTCATCTTGCTATGTCGTCCTCCATTTCATCTTGCTATGTCGTCCTCAGTCATCCTGCTATGTCGTCCTCCCTGTCATCTTGCAATGTTGTCGTCCTCCCTGTCATCTTGCTATGTCGTCCTCACTGTCGTCTTGCTGTGTCGTCCTCCCTGTCATCTTGCTATGTCGTCCTTCATGTCATCTTGCTGTGTCGTCCTCCCTGTCATCTTGCTTTGTCGTCCTTCATGTCATCTTGCTATGTCGTCCTCACTGTCGTCTTGCTGTGTCGTCCTCCCTGTCATCTTGCTATGTCGTCCTTCATGTCATCTTGCTATGTCGTCCTCACTGTCGTCTTGCTACGTCGTCTTCACTGTCATCTTGCTATGTCGTCCTCCATTTCATTTGATGTCGTCCTCACTGTCGTCTTGCTGTGTCGTCCTCACTGTCATCTTGCTATGTCGTCCTCACTGTCGTCTTGCTATGTCGTCCTCACTGTCGTCTTGCTGTGTCGTCCTCCCTGTCATCTTGCTATGTCGTCCTCCATTTCATCTTGCTATGTCATCCTCACTGTTGTCTTGCTATGTCGTCCTCACTGTCGTCTTGCTATGTCGTCCTCACTGTCGTCTTGCTATGTTGTCTTTACTGTCATCTTGCTATGTCGTCCTCACTGTAGTCTTACTATGTCATCCTCACTGTCATCTTGCTATGTCGTCCTCCCTGTCATCTTGCTATGTCGTCCTCCCTGTCATCTTGCTATGTCGTCCTCCCTGCCATCTTGCTATGTCGTCCTCACTGTTTTGCTGTGTCGTCCTCCCTGTCATTTTGCTGTGCCGTCCTCCATGTCAGCTTGCTATGTCGTCCTCACTGTCTTGCTGTGTCGTCCACCCTGTCATCTTGCTATGTCGTCCTCCATGTCATCTTGGTGTGTAGTCCTCCCTGTCATCTTGCTATGTCGTCCTCCCTGTCATCTTGCTATGTCGTCCTCCCTGTCATCTTGCTATGTCGTCCTCCCTGCCATCTTGCTATGTCGTCCTCCATGTCATCTTGCTATGTCATCCTCCATGTCATCTTGCTATGTCATCCTCACTGTCATCTTGCTATGTCATCCTCACTGTCATCTTGCTATGTCGTCCTCACTGTCGTCTTGCTATGTCGTCCTCACTGTCATCTTGCTATGTTGCCTTTACTGTCATCTTGCTATGTCGTCCTCCTTGTCATCTTGTTATGAAATATATTGTTTTTAATTAATATATAGTAACAATTTTTTTTTTGTGATATTTTAACCACTCAAATAGGAAATGTCCCCGTTTTCCATTTCAGAAATCTGGTCACCTTACTTTAAAAGGACACCAAACATGAAAGGGATAAAACAATATATTCACAAGATACATCATCGTTGGTATATCTGCATGCTGTGACTTGAAACAGGGCAAAGGGAGGGTAAAATGGAGGGGGCTGCTTTGTCTTAGCAGCAAAAACGATCCTTACACAAACAAGTTCTCAATTAGAGCGAATTCAGCCCAAGCTCTCTTTGGTGACTTGGATGATTACGTTACTGCTGATCATCTGTCCATTATCGTATAAAGCCCCCCCTTGACAATTCAATTGGTCCGAACAGCTCTGGTTTGAGCATAGTCCAGACCGAACTTCCCGACCTCAAATGTTGTGGACGGGGCTATGGCTACGCTGGCACGCCAGTCTCTCGTGAATGCGCGTATGACAGTTAGCGGAAGTTAGATATTACACTTTGTAAAGTTTTAAATATGGATATTTTTCGTACACAAACGCATCACTTTGCTTCTGAAGGCCTTTATTGAGCCTGGAGCCATGTGGAGCAGTTATATGATGGATAGATGCACTTTTATGGACTTCAAAACAGAAACAGCCATTCACTGCCATTATAAAGCTTGGAAGAGCCAGGGCATTTATTAATATAACTCTGATATATTATCGAAGAGGCCAATGAGAGGAAGAGGGCAAAATACGCTGAGCTAGTGGAGGAGTGCCGTAACAATGGGTGGCGAGCACGGTGTGAGCCCATTGAGGTGGGATGCAGAGGGTTTGCTGGCCAGTCTCTCTGCAGGGCCTACAACATCCTGGGCATCATAGGGGCCAGTAAGCGAAGGGCCATTAAGGAGGCCACGGAGGCAGCAGAAGTTGCCTCAAGGTGGCTATGGATAAGGAGAGGAGAACCATGGGTTGGGTAGGGCTACCTGGACACAAGCTGGGGCCTGATCAACCCCAGCTGGGTCGCCTGGGTGAGAGTGTATGATGCTTGAAAGACCCGAAACACTCCGTGACCCCAGGTAACATCACTGATGATGTGTCCAGGTTGCATCAAGTTGATGTATGTTACAAGTGATTGTATTCATCTGAAAGAAGAAGAATGTCATATACAATTAGGATGACTTGAGGGTGAGTAAATCATGGGCTAATTTAAATTTTTGGGTAAACTATCCCTTTAAGCTGGTCTCTCAGGCTGGCCAAGCTAGTGTTCAGCTGGTTTTAGCTTGACCAGCTAAGATCAGCCTGGTCATCTAAAAAAGTATATATTCAATATATTCAATGTGGGAATAAAGGGTGATCTCATGGGCTGTCAAATTCACATTTCACCATTTATATTGTCACATTACTTTTATATTATGACAATAAAATAAATATTTAATTCCAAATACTAGTAGCTACCGTAAATGCATCTGAAAATTATACTTGAATTTAACTTGCCATTTAACTTGAATTTCTCATTATTCTCCATTTTGATGTCCATTAAGAGTGTCATTATGTCATTAGTTTACTAATACAGAAAATTAAAAAAAATTTTTTTAAATAAATAAATACTATATATATATATATATATATATATATATATATATATATATATATATATATATATATATATATATATATATATATATATATATATATATATATATATATATATATATATATATATATATATATATATATATATATATATATAAAAATAATAATAAAAAAGCTATACTAACCATAGTTTAACCATGGTATTTGTAATAAAACTGTGGTTAACGGTAATCAATCTGCCAAAAAACATGGTTACTACACTTTTACTATAATAAAAGGGCTATTATAATTATGACATATCACACAGTGTTTGATTATAAGGCCAAGTTTATTGACAGTATCAAATAACAAGTAACTACAAAAATTAAAACACTTAGGCCTACTAATAAATAAATAAACCAAAAGTGTTCTGGGTACATCAGCCTGAAAGGCACAAATATGCATTCATTATCAAGTTCATTTTAAAATGTACATTTATGCATTTGGCAGACGCTTTTATCCACAGCGACTTACTTTAACAGGTAAGTAAGTCGCTTTAACTATTACAGGGACAATCCCCCTGGAGCAACATGGAGTAAAGTGCCTTGCTCAAGGACAAACTGGTGGTGAAGCTGGGATCGAACCAGCAACCTTCTGCATATCAGTTCCATGGTTTAACCCACAAAAAAAAAAATGATAAAAAAACTGAGAATGTTCATGTACTTTTCTGGTATATGACTGAATTATACCTTTAATAGCTTACTGTGAATTGAATATGTTTGATTTGGTCTTTTACAATCATAAATCCCTCCAGCAGCCCATTATCATATTAAAAACATATTGCACGATTCTCCGTCTCTGAATTACTTGATTCTGATTGGTCAACCACAGCATTCTGCTGTCAGAAACTAAAATATGTATTCCCTTTTGTCTCTCGTGTCACTCTTCACGTATAATCAAATCATTTACACTCAAACCATTACTTGGCGAGCAGAGTGAAATAAGCGGGAAAATGTACAGACAGCTGGTCATTATCTTGGACATACAAGACATCACATGATCAGACTGTCAGGGTTTATTTAACATCTATAAAACATCTGACGGACTGTATATTTCCCTTACATATATTACAGTTTGCAACATTTCAGATAATGTATCTGATTTCTTGCATTTCTGTGACGTAATCTGAGCATATAGGCTACTTCAAACAATAAATACAGCCTGAGAAACAACACCTCTAAAAACCAGACCGGCTTTCCTATAATAAGAGATCCCTGACTCATGATTCATCTACAAATTCCCATTCTCACTACAGTATGGTCTGAAGTTTGACAATCAAAATCTAAATAAGCTGTGGCACATGAGAGCACACTAGCATGAGCTAAATTCAGCCATCGATGTACTTTGCGTCCAGCGTGTGGCTGTCCCGTATGGAGAAGGGCCTCCAGGCCAGCACCTGCAGGGCAGTGACACACAGCGGCACCACACACACCAGGTAAAACATCATGCTGTGCAGGGACTCAAGAGCACTGGGAGGAAGAGAAGAACAGAACAGAGAGCAACCGTAAATACTTGAATGCAATGCACCTTTTCCACCACTAGAGGAAGACAGACCATTGCAGGTCACAATGAGTGTTACTTTCAGGGTTGCCAAGTTTGTGGTTTTCCCGCGGAATTGGGCTACTTTTAAAGGGGTCATGACATGAGAAATCAAATTTGCCTTGATCTTTTGACATATAAGAGGTCTTTGTACAATTAAAACAACTTGCAGGTTTCATAGCTTGAATGAATGAGGCGTTTATTTAGTGCTTTACTATCATATCAGGGGTCTCTCCTCGACCAGCAGTGTCAGCATCCACTTGAATGATTAAAACCCCCAAAACGCCTCTGGATATTGAAGGATTTGTGATGTCACATGGGCAAACATTGCAAATGACTGCCTCCAGAGCAAGACATCAACGAATAGTTATACATCATCACCCATTGGCATTCAGACGCTTTACGGCTGGATGTGAGCGTCACCTCAAAAGCAAATAGAGCCCATTATAATCTCCGAAGATGTCTAGTCAAGTCAAGTCAACCTTATTTATATAGCGCTTTTAACAATGCAGATTGTTTCAAAGCAGCTTGCTTTACAGTGTTAAACAGGAAAATAATGCAACATAATTTTATTCAGCCGTATAGCCATTCTGGAGAAAATGGTGATGTCATCAGTTCATTTCAATTATCATACAGTGACAGTGTGGGCTTTAGATCAGTAATTAGATAAGTACTTTAGTTTATATGGTTAATTTAGTGTAATAATTAGATTTATTTGGATATTTAGTTGAAAAATGTAGTGTCCCCAACTGAGCACGCCAAGCCAGAGGCAACTGTGGCAAGGAAACCAAAACCCCATCAGGTGACCTAATGGAGAAAAATAAACCTTGGGAGAAACCAGGCTCAGTCGGGGTGCCAGTTCTCCTCTGGCCAATTAACAAACAGCGTATGATTATTATTCTTATTCTGGCAACTTTACAGGTCAGAGCTCATAATAGATCAGAATATTCGAAGGATCGGTCTACACTGATACAGCATACAGATGTGTGTTCAGTTTCTGACATACTTCCAGGCAATTGAGTTTGCAGACAACAGGACAAATGGAAGAATGTTCCCTTTGACACGTCCAGTTTAAACAGCTTGTTTGTGTCTGTAGACTTCAGAAGGATCACAGTGTCATGAACAAGTGGAGGGTTTATTTTAATGGTGTCCCGGGTCGTATCGGGGGATTATATGTTTGTTCGGAGCATTTGACATCAACCTTCTTAGTATTCCTCAATAAATTAAAAAAACAATATAACAAGACATTTTTTTATAAAAATGTGACTGTTTTCCCATTCATGTTTTGTAAAAATTGCATTGGGTCGCTAGCGACCCGAGGTGTGTAACAGTGAATATTTTTTTCTGTACAACAATAATTGAATCTTTGATGACTGAGTAAGTACAGTTCACCTTTATTCCACAAAATGTCAATGTCTGACACTCATAGTTACCGCAGGCAGAAAACAAAAGTATAGGAAGAATCATCAGCAAAACTTGAAATGGAGATTTACAGCTGAACACAATCAAATATGAGTGTCACTGTCACTTGATGGTGGATCTGGAACAGAAGCTGTCAGAGATCTAAATTTTGATTTTGAAGATGATATAAATTATAGTTTTGAGAATATGTGTGAGATGGTGAATATGAGGCAGATGCTGAATGTACTGAAATGAGCTCTGACGAGGACAGTGATGATGGTATAAAACATCTGCTCAAACTGAACCCTTACAAGATCCAGAAGATAACAAAATATGCTTCATTTTATTCTTCTGTAATTGTTACTCTAACATCAGTGGAGTTTTATATTATCACGACAGGTAGAGAGATCCATCCGTGTGTTAGATATAGATCCGGGTCACAAAAGACCCGAATGTGTAATAATGATTGGAGAAACATTCATGCAATTAAGGGATAAAGTAGCCGCTCCTTTTCAAGTTGAAATTGTGTATAATGCATAACAGTGACTCTAAAACATGTATTTTATTTATGGGAGTGGTGGAATATATTGAGTCTTGATATTTGGATAGGGTCATTGGGCTCCTTTTGGGGTATTTTTGATTGGCCTTTGGGTTGGTTTTGCTACACAGACATGGCAATGTTGATTTATGTGCGCATGGATGATTGAAAGTAGCCTGGTCTTACCAGACTCTCGTACATTTCATTTGTACAGAGAGTCTGGCCACTCTCCATTGACAAGCGTTTACTTCCTTGAAGGCGGGTACTCTGTTGAAGTTTAAAACTATTGGATCTGTCAAGAGTCACTCTGGATCTGCCTAACCAATCGCTAACGTTTGGTCGTGACGTATGTCACGCGCCGTTCGCCTTTGATTCTCACATTAACTGTGCACACCACCTCAGTGTCAGTGATAAAACCTTGTGCATTCGGATTGTGATTTATTCACGGTGGAGAGGAGAGTTTTGTGATCAGAACGCGCTGCTCTCGTGGTGCATATCTCGTGCAATTATAACATGATTTTATATGCTGTAAATAAAATGTAATATGCTTGGTATGATAAGAATAAATGCTGCCATAAAGAACAGCCCAATTCAAATGTTTACATGCTTTTCTTCTTTTTATTTTTTTAAAGGTGATGAAATATTTTGCTCTTGTAAACACTTGCCAGCATTTAAAGAAATACAAGTCAAGTCCCGTTTTTTTTGCGGGTGGTGGGAGACGGACGGCTTTAGCCAACTCCTTCACCACTAACTGAGCGAGCTGAAAAAGACTTTTCCCGGACCACAACATCATGGCCACCAACAAAACTCAGCATTGATTGTTCTTGCTCCGTGTTACGGAGTTCGTTTGTTCAGGGAAGAAGGAGGCGGGAACCAGCGAACGTTTAACAACTTTTAATCAAATAATAAACACAAAATGAAAGTAAAAGCGGTAGCCCCTCATGGACGATTGCCGCGCACATACATAACAAAACGTAAACAAAACACAAATTAAAATCCAGGCCTGGTCCTCTCTCGTCCTTCACATGCCTCCGTGCTCCCTCATGAGAGGACTCGAGACCGGTGTGTCTCGCTCGCTCGTCCACCTCGCCACACTCCGGCTTTAACTTCTGGACATTCGTCAGCGGTGCCACACACTCGCATCTTTCACCGCCACGATTACTGAACTACAACTCAAACTAGCGCACGACATCAACGTCATCGCTCTCAGCCACTCTGATCGCTGATTGGACCAGTAAAAAATAGTTTGGGAGAAAACCTAAGCATACAGCAGTACCAGACGTAGTGAGAAGTACCTGGCTGCAGCCTGCAGATCGAGGCGGGGCTGCACATGGGGGCAGGGCTGCACGTGTCACCCCGCCCATAACGCTTCTCATTGGTTAGTGGCAAAGTATGACTTCGATAGAGGCGGTGTTGCAGCTGGGGCGGGAATGCACAACTCGTCCCGCCCGCAACTCTTCTCATTGGTTAGTGGCGTCAAGTCATGACGTCGATTCTAGCAGGTTTTCATTTCCGCTGTTTAGCTGCATGAGAAGGGACGAGCTACGCAATTTGTGTAATTACAATTTTTAATTTTAAAGTGGCGTGTGTAGCGTTGTTAAAAGGAAATGTGAAAAAAGAAGATTGTGTAACTTTACTCACTCAACCATATCACACAAATAACCAGGGTTGCGTTTCCCAAAAGCATTGTAGCCTAAGTGTGTATGTGTGTGTGTGTGTATGTTTATGTATGTATGTATATGTGTTTTTATATATATATATATATATATAAAATGTATGTGTGTGTGTGCGCGTGTGTATGTTTATGTATGTATGTATATGTGTGTTTATATAAATATATATATATATATATATGATTTGTTGTGATCTATACATTGCAGTCTTCTTTTGGTGTATATATTGTGTCTTATCAACAGATTATGAAGCCAGGGGAGCATGACATTTTTTTCCCCTTGATCCTCTGCATGGCAAAACATTCAGTCAGGAAGAATACATGCTTATCTACAGGTTTTATAGTGCACTGTTCAGACATTATGGTCATTCCTAACCACATTTTAATAAAACTATGGCCGCTATTAACCATGTTTGTTTATATGTGACTTGTTCATCTGACTTTATTTTTAGTAGCCTTATTTAAATGGTATTGGAGTTAGGATCTAATTATTTTACAGATCACTTTTTTGCAAAATGTCAATGAAAATGGTCATATAACACATGGGAAGTTCTGGTTCTGCCCCACATTTCAGTTCTCTTGTATTGTTTTGTTTGATGAAGTGCAGTAACTTTTTAAAGTTATGGTCTTTGTTTTGTCATCACAGAAAAATTGCACAAATCATATCTCCTGGGCCTTGGCATGAATACTGTGTCAATGATATTGCGGTACCAATATTCATTTGAATAAGTAACTGTAAAATCATTGGAAATTGTTTAACTTTTTTCAAGGTAGTTTGACTGTGCATGTCAACATCAACAGGGCCTTCTTCCACGACAACACCTCAGCAACAGCTGTGGTGTTTTTGTCCTGATGGTAAGTTTATAAAGCTGATGTTTTGCTTACTATATGTTTATCAAGTACATGTCTGAGCAAATGTATTTGTAATGTTTACCATTTCAGTATTCACTGAGCTTTGTGACAGCCGGGCCTAACCCTAACCCTTGAATGTAAGATGTCTTTTTTTTTTTTTGGATTAATACTTTTAGAAATACTTTGCAGTTATCCATGGATATTTTGCTGATGATACTCCTATAAGTAATGCTACAGGATGGAGATGCTGCCTACATGAATCTTGCAGTTGTAAACAAGGCTATTTTCAGACAGAAGGCACACTACACATGCTTGACAATAAGTTTGTTAAAGTTTAAATGTGTGCAATGAAGTATGCATAAGGCCTAATGGGTCTAAGCTTGGCTTTAAGTAATCTTGCTTCTTGCATTTTCTCAAGCAGTACCATGGCTAACATAACCTTAGATCTGCATATGAAAGAGTTTTCTTTTGTGTGTGTTTTTGGCTACAGGTGTTGTGAACTGGGGGAAATGGAGTGAAACAATTGCGGGTGCCTTTTTAAATTAAAGTGTGCAAAACATGTAAAACTTTTTTTCAAATCCTGCTCAGGTTTTTACGGAAATGGGAAGTGTGGTTGCCTGAGAGGATTCTGCGACAGCATAGGGGACCCAGACGGCTGTTTCATGTGCCAGTGCTAGAGTGTCAGGGAAAGTGTGTAAAGGAAGGATTAATATTAAAGGTGATTGAAAGGAGGAATATGTGTAAGTAAAGGAAGTGTGTAAAGGATGTATATGTGCAGAGAGAGAGAGAGAGAGAGAGAGAGAGAGAGAGAGAGAGAGAGAGAGAGAGAGAGAGAGAGAGAGAGAGAGAGAGAGAGAGAGAGAGAGAGAGAGAGAGAGAGAGAGAGATGCAAATGTACAAAAAGAGATGTGAATGTATAGATGTACAAATTTCACCTTTCTTTATCAGAACTAATTAAGCTTTATACCTAAATAACAGTGAACTATTTGTCTTGGCATGTTATTCATATACAAACCATGCTGGTATTTTTATCCATAACCATTTTAATTATCAAATTAATCCATAATCTACTAATTTTAATAACAGTTTAAGACTTGACACTCTTGCTGAGAATATTAAACGTTTATTTAAATGTTAATAAGTCATACGTGTAACCATAAAGCATATAGTGAAATAAAAAAATGAAATATCTTACAAATAAGTTGTAAATAAACAACATGAAAAAAATAACTTAAAACTAAGCTGTTATTAAACTATATTCGTTTTACATTGCAATTGTAATGTATTTGGATTCTTGCTTGGAAAGTACATAAAACGTTTTCCAAAAAATAACATATTTACAATGTATTGTGTTTGATAGCCTACTATATATTTTCACCAGGTATAATAAGTAATTAACGGATTCACAGTTTTGTTCTCTACATGGTAGTACTTCATAAGTATATAAGAAACTATAAGCATTGTTTTCAACCACATGTTTGCCGTGGTGTCGACTTCAGACTTGATGCCACTAACCAATGAGAAGAGTTGCGGGCGGGACGAGTCGTGCATTCCCGCCCCAGGTGCAACCCCACCCCGATTGACGTCATACTTCGCCAATAACCAATAAGAAGCGTTATGTGCAGCCCCACCTCGATCTGCAGGCTGCAGCCAGGTGTACTTGGACGTAGTACTGAAGGAAAATGAAAATTGAGCGGAAGTACGTAGGAGGGCGGAGCCAGGCTAGATTGAAAGAGGAGGCTGAAATAAATATTCCAGGACAGTCTTTTGTGTTATCTGATAGGTAAACGTACCTTTGATCCACGGCCTTTCCAACCTCATGCATTTCCGCATAGCCATACTGGTTCAGAATGGACACGGCCATCATCGGAGCCAGAGACTGCGCCGGCTTTGTGAAAAGAGCGTTGGTCCCGAAAACCATTGATGAGAGAGGAGAGCTGGAAACATTTAGAGACATTTTAGCAAATAGTGGCATAAGGAGTATGACTACTTAAGAAGCCAGTTAGTTATAATGTCTTTAGCACACAATGTATTACAGGTCAACTAAGTGCTTTACACAGGAGAAAGCCCAAATACCTGCGCTTGTATCTCTGCAGGTCAGAGTCGATGATGTCAGCCAGAGGCAGATTGAAGAGACTGAAGGACGCCTGAACCAGGACCCTAATTCACCATCATACATTCAGAGACAGGGTTATTAATCATTTACTTTTTCTCCCTTAGGTCCATTTAACAACGTTTTTTTCTGCCTATGGTATTATTACACATTTTATGACAATTTCATAAGTGAATCTCATTGCATAATCACTTCTTCACGTCTGCGTTACATTTTTCATTCATTAAATTGTTTTAGTAACGAATATATTCACTGTAGGTAAACATTACTGTTTACTACTATGCATTGTTATATTGAGTAAGTTATTCTAAAAATCATCTTCAACATCTTAAACCGTGTAATTAGATTACTGTAGAAATGACTCGCTCTATAAAGTATTGCATTACTTATTACTTTGTACATCCCATATCCACCTCCGCTAGTTGAACAATACAAGGATAGACATGAAACAGCTCTTAAATTGTTTCAAATAAATAATATACGATTGCATAAATTACTCTTGAACTGAACTTGAAGTATTTAAATGGAGGAGGTTACATTAAATCTGCAGTCCATAAGTTTTACCTCTTTGAACCCTGAAATTGCAGTTATTCATTTCTTTACGTGGGTTGTGGATCTGCGTGGCTCCTCAGCGCGGATGAATCTAATGTTTTGAGGAGTATGTTTATCAACGCACCAGTTGTCGTTTTGAACTTTCTGGATTACAATCCGCCATCAAAGTGACAAATTTAGTTATTCCAGCTGCTGTAAGAAGAGGCCACAAACAATCCGCCAGCATCCTCACCCCCAATATTGCCTACTAGCCGGACTCTTTCTTTATGTATACAGACGTGACTTAATGGTGTAAAGACGAATGGCGGAAGCTCGAATTTCACATGGAAACCTACCAGTACCACTCAAATTATAACACATTATTACAAGCTTACCGTTGTGAATCGGGCTAAGGGAAGGAGATCGTTTAGAACACTGGCTGATTATGTACTTGCTCAAAAAGTACTTTTCTGATGGGATAAAGGTCACCATTTTTAAATCACTTCAAAGTAAATACCTATCAATAATGTTGCCCAGCCCTATTCAGAAACACATACTAAGTCCAGTTAGTATGCATCAAAGAATGCTTTATACACTAATTAGCAGAAAACACATAATCTGGCCTACATTTTAAAACCATTATTCACTGGTAAATACTGTAATACCCAAATACACTAGCAGTCAAAACTTTGGGGTCAGCAAGACTTTATATTTTTCTTTTTTGAAAAAGGAATTAATGTTTTTTGGCAAAGGTACATTAAAATGATCAATAAAAGCTTTTACATTTAAAATATTTCTATTTCAAATAACTTGTTTTGATAATAACTTTCTCTTCAACTGTTTTCAACATCGATAATAATCATAAATGTTTCTTGATCATGAATGATTTCTGAAGGATCATGTGACACTGAAGGCTGGAGTAATGATGCTGAAAATACAGCTTTGATCCAAGGAATAAATCATATTTTAACATATCTTCACATAGAAAACTGTTATTTTACAATTTAATAATATTTCACAATATTACTGTTTTTACTGTATTTTGATCAAATAAATGCAGCCTTGGTGTGCAGACGAGACTTCTTTTAAAAACACCAAAAAGTTCACCAACAGCAAACTGTTGAACGGTAGAGTAAATCTCTAAATGCTAAACTTCCCCAGTGAACATGCCACAGATGTAGTCGCTCTCTTGTTGGAAGCACATTCCTTTAGTTCCTTTAGCCCAGCAGAGGGCAGAAAGAGCTGTAATTACTCACATGCTGGAAGTGAGGAACAATGCGAGGAAATAGTAGCTGCCTGGACCCAGAAATAACATGATCACCGCAGCTCCGGCCTCCACATAGAAGCTGATCAGAATCAGTCTGTAGTAGCCAAACTTATGGAGAAAATTCTGGCTGCACAAAACCAACACCTGTAGAACAAACAGAAAGGTTTCTTTGGGTGACGTTTAAGCAGCCGTTATTTGTTGCGTCCCAAATGACGCACTACAGTTCTGCTCATAAGTTTGCACACCCCTTGCATGATATGAGAGCCAGAATTTAGAGCCGTTGGGTGTAAACTTGGATGATGACCAGGGTAAATTGTACTAGTTTTGCCATTGGGCAAATGTGTAAATATCTCATGTAGTTTCTAAAGGGCAGAATAATATAAATATATCTTTAAACAAAATAAGAAAATGCACGTGTTGCCATCTTGAGCATCAGTGAATGTTTGTAATAGTTGTGTATGAATCCCTCAATTGCCCTCAGTGTGAAAAGATGGATCTTAAAATCATACAGAAAGTGCAACAGGACCTGGGTGATTCTTCTGAAGAACAATGGGAAGTTTAACTGCTCAGGACGAACAAGGGACTCATGAACAACCATCACAAAACAAAACAAACAGCCGTGGATCATCCAGGGAACGACACACAGTACTAAGAATCAAGGGTGTGTAAACTTTTGAACTAGTTAATTTGTGTAAATTCAGTTGTATTATGTCTTGTGGATTATATGTAAACATTTGTTATGTAAAACCGCTTATTGAGGAGTGAGGACAGTACTAAAAAAAAAAAAAAAAAAAAAACAATTTTTATGATCAGTTTTATTTAGTTAATATCTTTTCTAGTTTTATTTAGTTAATTCTGCAAGGGGGGGGGGTGTAAACATATGAGCAGAACTGTATACACACTATGCACTTTTGATATATGAATTACTTATGATATATTAATGCTCAATTGTCTAGTGAATGATATTATAAGGTTATTTTGTCATTCAACATCAGGATCTGATAGCCTCTCTGCAACATACTGTAACTAAAGCTGTGACAGTTGATTGAGTGCATGAAGTGTCCAACAGTACACACTTTGTTTTGTCAGTTAATTAAGTGCAAGTATTTAAAGTTTTCTTTTTCTTATTGGAATTTTACAATGTGAACTCACGCAGTTTATACTAAAAAACGACATTGAATAGTGCATAAGTAAGTGAACTGGTTTTGTGAGGCAAATGAACACACTAATTTGTATTTTGATGTGGATCTCAGGGTGTGTTCACACTTGTGTGTTCAGTTCTATTGATTCTTTTGGCCCGAACCAGAACAGAAAATTAAACTTTTAGGGTGTGTTCACACTTGGCATGTTTGGATAGATTAAAACAAACCCTGGTGCGATTGCTCTGTTAGTTCGGTTAATTTAAGTGTGAACGCTGCCATCTGAACTCTGGTGCGATTCGAATGAAATATGAACATAGCACAGACCAAAGACATGATGATGTCACAAGATGCGACCTGTTATAGTTATATTATATAGTTCATCGTCATAGTCGCGATGTTGCCCATCACAGTTCGGTATAGGCATTTTGAGACTGAATATCCAAAACAATGCTGTGTGCTGGGATAAATGCGGTCGTTGTATGTGCATAAATACATGTGATGGTATTTTGTCCAGCTGAGAACTCGTGAAGAGCTTATAAAGTGTGTAAAGGAGTCAAAAGAGCGGCAAGAATCCCACCATCACACACACAAAAAAAATCTCTTCAAGAAGATCGTGTTTCCAGCACCTGTCCCAAACTGTGATGGGCAACACTGTGACTATGATGGAAAAAAACAGGTATGCTTGAGCATTCTGTCCATTTTAGAGTCACATCATGTAATGTTTTTGGTTCTTTTACATGGCTTTGGTCCGTGTTGTGTTCATATCTCACTCAAACCACAGCAGAGTTTGTTTGGAAGTGGAAAGAGTTCAGATGGCAGCGTTCACTTATTCAAAGTGCAATTGTATCAGGAATCATTTTAATCAAACCAAACATGTCAAGTGTGAACACACCCTAAGTGATGATGAGATTTAGGGTGAATTCAGGGTGATTGGGACACTTTTGCTATTGAGATGACTTGGAAAAAATGTCCCAATCACCCCTATAAAAATATGTCTATCCTTGAAACGGGGGTATATTCATTCATTCAAGTATTATGAATGACAATATAAGTAACAGAAGCTGTTGAAAAGCACCTGAGGGCAGATGAATCCCGCTCCATACATGACGCTCTTGGCAAGCGACGGCAGGACGTCCTGAGGAATGAGGTGCTCTGCAAAAATCAAGGTGAAGTTGTTGTAAAAAGCCAGCAAAAACACCTGGAAAAAGTTCATGATCACAAAGAGCTGGAAGTCTCTGTTGGTGAGGATCTGCCAGGTCATGGACAGCACAGACGACATCGAGAGCGGCGGCTTCTGCGGACTCTGGGAACTTTCCTCTGAGGTTTTACTGTCGAATCGACTCTCGCTGTGGAAGCCTGTGTACAACATGCAAGCGCAGGCCAGCATGGCCACCACCACGCTGAAGTCCTGGAAGGCAGCAAAATCGTCCATGTTTGTAGAGATGAGACCACTGAACAGCACGCTGGACGAGCCCACCAGAGACGCCACCTGGCTGTATTTGATCAGCCTCAGTCTGTTTTGATGGTGTTCTGAGATTTCTGCGAAGAGGGCACACTGGGCCAACAGCACGAACGTGAGCAGGCCATCAAACGCACAGAGGGTCACCATGAGGTGGACGCCGCTCAGCCAATCGTCCGCCTCATACGTCCTCCACGGGAACCACGCCAGCAAGAAAGACAGAGCATACAGGGGCGCTCCGTATAAAATGGAGAGCCTCCGCCGTGAGCAGCACTCCATGCGCGAGTTGTCTTGTAAATATCCAAACACGGGGTCATTGAGTGCATTCCAGATCATATAGACAACCTGTGGAGACACATAACTGAGATCTTTACTGCTCCAAATACTACTTCAAGTGAGTATTTTGTTGCTTTGCACCGTGTGTATGATAACAGGATATTCAAAAAACATCACATGAGTAACATTATGTTTAGTACTGCTGACAACATTGGGCCCTATCATACATGCAGCATACACGTTTGCTAGTTTCAGTCCGACGCAGTTATCATTTTCAAGTCCAGCGCCACATTGTTTAAATAGCAAATGCACTCGCGGCCATCTGTTCGCCCATGGGCATGCTGGTCGGAAAGCCTGTGTTGTTGGCGCGTTGCTATTTTAAGGAACTGAAAACGTCTGCGCCGTTGACCAACAAAAACCTGGTCTAAAGTCAATAGCACAGTATTTTTGTGTTATTTAAAGGGTGTGTTAGTAATGTGTGCCTATAGGCGGTGCACAACGTGTGTACACTCTGCTTATTACACACACAGGAATGCGCAGCAGCACACAAACATTTTTAAATATTAAAAATAAAAGGATTCCTCTCTGTACATTTTCTCACATTTTCTACTGTGCTATTTGATATTACATTTATAGTTAAAATATTTTGATTGAATGTACTAAATTGCAACTTCATCACAAATGTGTAATTGCAAATATATTTAAATGCATTACATTTAAGTTTCAATAGAAATTAAATTAAAGTATATTTTAGTTTATCATAAATGCTTATCTGTACATTCGGCAGTAACTTTAACCATATTTCAAAGACAATAGAGATAATTATGATAATACATATAAAGGTGTGCTTAAGTCCTACTTGAGTGGACTAAAAACAGTCTAATTGCATTACTATATATTTAATTAACTATAATATACTAAACATTTAAACTATAATTGTACATGCAAATTAAGTGTCAGAAAACATTACATTCAGTTTGCACTTAAGTATTTTATTTACATAATAAGTATTCTTTTGTTTGCTATAATAAGTGTACGCCTTTTTCACAAGGGTTGTACCTGTATAACTTTTAATTATGGTAATATATGGTAAATGAAGAATGTTAGTAACCCTTTTGGATTACCTTTGACTTTACATTGTATAGACAAAACTGAAACATTTTTAAAAATATATTCCACAGAAGGTAAATAAGGAGCAAATGAGGATGAGTGACAGAATTTGCATTTTTGGCTGAACTATCCCTTTAAAAACTGAACGTTTGTGCCAACATGCAGTTTCAAAAACACCTTGATTTTAGCCGGTTAGTTAGCCTAAAGAACATTTCCTTCCTTGATTTGGCATGAAGTATACGAGGGTGTTCAGGTGATTTTCTGGCCATTCAGCCTGCTCAAGCTGGTGTGTTTTGATGGTTTTCGAGGGGTTTAGTATTGTTGTTGTAAAGTGGCGAGGCTGAAAGACCAGCTGAACATTAGCTTGACCGGGCTAGACCAAGCTAATCTAATGCTATTTCATACATTCTGACTTATTTACACTGTTAAAGAGGTTGGATTCTCATGCTAAACATGGACAAAATTAAAAAAAATTAAACCAGCTAATCTGGTTTAACTGGTTTAAGTTTGTTTGCTTAACTTTAGTCTTTACTTATCAAAATAAAGTACATGTTTCATTATAAAGATAGAAAGGATGGTTGAACAATTGAGACGCACCCCTATAGTCTTTTCTTCACTGTTGTGACTTCCAAGTGAAACGGCTTCTGGCACAAATAAATAAAACATAAGACCTTATATTTTGAAAACGGGTTTAAAAATGGGATCGGGTTAGTTAATGATTTTACCAGGATGGTGACCTATTTACATAATAATAATAATATGTCAGAATAAGTCTCGGAGCCAGATGCAAGTTCACAAAGTTTAATAGAGGAGTAAAGAGAGGATCAGATGAAGCACAAAAGTCACAGTCCACGGCACAGAGACCACACGCGGCGTCCCACGAAGTAATCCACTCTGGTCGGTGACCGGGAAGAAATCCTCACCCGGCAGGAGACTGACGATAACCTCAGAACACTGGACAGAAGGCAAAACAACGTCCGACAGAAAAGAGCAGCTCTTTGGAACCTGGATGATACTGGATCTCGCCTGAAAACAAAGCGCACCAGTAATACTAGAAAACAGAGCACAGTTCACTCAAGGTCAAGTTCACGATCCACAGGCGTGTAAACTCCGGGCTAAGACGAGCCTCCAGATGCCTGCAACCGAACCTGAAGAAACAGCAGGAACTACCGACTGGACTAGGACAGCGAGACTGAGACCAACCAAGACAATGAGCACGCGACGAGAGACAGGACAGAGTGCTATAAAAAGAGAACAGCTGATGAGACACGACAGGTGAACAATTACTGAAACGAGCGGGAGGAGCCAGTGAACCCGTGAGGAACCACCACCAACAGGTAAGACAACATACACACACACACATGATCACCCAGGAGTCCTGACAGTATCCCCCCCCCCCCCCCCATGACCGGCACCGGACGGGCACGGAGGGGACTCACCCTGTCGCCGACGGAGATCCTCGATCAGACCAGGATCCAGTATATCCCGGGCCGGAACCCAGGACCTCTCCTCCGGACCGTAACCCTCCCAGTCCACTAAATACTGAAAACCTCTGCCCCTGCGACGAGAATCTAGTAATCTCCTAACAGTATAGGCAGGAGCACCATCCACTAGAGACAGGGGGATTGTTCCGGGCAAAAATCACAGGTTTAACCCTGGATACATGAAAAACTGGGTGAACCCGACCAAGAAAAGGAGGTAACTTAAGCTTGACCGCTACCGGATTAATGACCTTAGATATACTGTATGGCCCAATGAAACGAGGAGCCAGCTTACGAGAAGGCTCACGGAGAGGCAGATCCTTGATGGAAAGCCATACCTTTTGTCCACACACATAACGGGGTGGAGGTCGCCGGTGACGGTCAGCCGCAGCTTTGGTTCGTCTGGAGTTTTGTAACAAGAGTGATTTAGCTTTCCTCCAAGTGCGTCTGCACCTGCGCACGAAAGCTAAAGCAGACGGAACCGCTGCGTCGGGCTCCTGTGATGGGAAAAGGGGAGGTTGATATCCGACAGATAATTCGAACGGAGACAAATTAGTGGATGCGACGGGAAGAGAATTATGAGAATACTCAACCCAAGGAAGCTGTTGGCACCAAGAATTCGGATATTTGGACGACAGACAGCGAAGCGTTCGACCGAGATCCTGATTAGCCCGTTCGCATTGCCCATTGGTCTGCGGATGATAACCAGAAGACAGGCTGGCTGTAGCGCCGATCTGTCTACAAAACTCCTGCCAAAAACGAGAGATGAACTGAGGACCCCTATCTGAAACTACATCAGTCGGAATGCCGTGTAACCGAAAGACGTGATTAAGCAAAACCTGAGCCATCTCCTTGGCAGAAGGAAGTTTAGGCAGGGGAATAAAATGAACCGCTTTAGAAAAACGATCCACCACAGTCAATACGACAGTGTTACCATTCGACGCCGGTAAGCCGGTGACAAAATCAAGGGCTATATGAGACCAGGGGCGGGAGGGGACGGGCAAAGATTTAAGCAGACCAGCGGGAGGTTGATTAGATGCTTTATTACAAGCACAGACTGAACAGGCTAATACGAACTGTCTGACGTCCGAAGTCATAGAAGACGGATGGCAGCCAACGTTCTCCGAATTCCTGGATGGCCGACAAACTTGGATTCGTGACCCCACCGGATGACATCGGAACGTAGACGCTCAGGAACCCATAGACGACCCGCCGGACACCCCTCCGGGACTTCCCCCTCTCGGCCGGCCTCTCTCACCCGCTGTTCGATTCCCCACACGAGGGCACCGACCACCCTCCCCTCCGGGAGAATGGTCTCGGTCCGCTCCGAGCCGGAACCCTCGAACAGACGGGAGAGAGCGTCAGGTTTAGTGTTTTTAGACCCCGGCAGGTACGAGAGGGTGAAGTTAAAACGCTCGAAGAAAAGTGCCCAGCGAGCCTGTCTAGATGTTAATCTTCTGGCTGAACTGATATATTCCAAATTCTTATGATCCGTCCAGACCAGAAAGGGTTCCGAGGTTCCCTCCAACCAGTGACGCCACTCACCCAGAGCGAGTCTAACCGCCAGCAGCTCCCGATTACCTACCGGTATGTCGTAATTTCGCTCCGCTGGGTTTAACCGATGAGAGAAAAAAGCGCACGGATGCACTTTCCCGTCAACAGAGGATCGCTGAGATAAAACGGCGCCTACCCCAACATCAGATGCATCCACCTCCACTATAAATTGTTTTGCCGCATCGGGAATAGAAAGAACAGGTGCAGAGATGAAACGGGACTTTAATTCATCAAAGGCCTCCTGAGCTTCAGTATTCCAACGGAAACACACTTTAGAGGAAGTAAGAGCGGTAAGAGGTTTAGCGACCTGACCAAAGTTTCTGATGAAACGCCGATAAAAGTTGGCGAAACCCAGAAATCGCTGAAGCTCTTTACGAGTGTCGGGCACTGGCCATTCGGCGACCGCTTTAACTTTAGCGGGATCGGGACGAATCTCTCCCTCGGCTATTACGAAACCCAGAAACGAAACCGACTCCTGGTGGAACTCACACTTCTCCGCCTTAACAAAGAGCTGATTCTCTAACAGCCGTTGTAAAACCTGGCGAACATGCTGGGTGTGTATCTGCATAGAGGGAGAAAAGATGAGAATGTCATCGAGATACACACCCAGCACTTCATTGACCATGGTTTGGAAGACAGCCGGTGCGTTACAAAGACCGAACGGAAGAACGCAGTATTCCCAGTGCCCTGATGGTGTATTAAAGGCTGTCTTCCACTCATCGCCCTCTTTAATACGTACCAAGTGATAAGCGTTGAGCAGATCTAACTTGGTAAACACGTGCGCTCCCTTTATTAACTCGAACGCTGATGACATTAAAGGCAAGGGGTACTTATTCTTAACAGTAATGTCATTCAGCCCTCTATAATCAATGCACGGACGAAGAGACCCGTCTTTCTTCTTGACAAAGAAAAATACAGCGCCAGCTGGAGACGAGGAGCAGCGAATGAGACCGGCATTAAGAGATTCGTTAATGTACTTATCCATAGCCTCTCTCTCTGGTTTAGATAAGGAAAATATGCGACCCTTGGGCGGAGAAGTGTCTGAGAGAAGTTTGATTTCACAATCATACGACCGGTGAGGAGGTAGGGAAGTAAACAGACTCAAAGGGGGAGTGCGATGGGTGATAACAGCCATATGCTGTCCCTTTAAAGTCCAAGCGGAGAGAGAAGAAGACAGAGGAATAAAAGGAATGTTCCACGATTCGGCCACACTGGCATCCAGAAAACTCGCCTCCGCACCAGAATCCAGCAACGCCTGTGAATGAAAAGACTGTTTATAGTTTATGATTACTGGAAGTGTGGTACAGCTTACGGGAGACTTTAATGACGACACGCCCACCGAAACTCCCGAAGTCATCGGCGGGCAGACTCTTTTACCGGACACACAGCGGCGATATGCCCCGCCTTACCGCAATACAAGCACAAACCACAGGACAGACGACGATGTCTTTCAGTGGCGGTCAGACGGAGCTTGCCCAGTTGCATGGGTTCCTCCATTTGGAGAGAAGATGCGGTGAATTCCTCCGGTTCAGAGACGACGAGATGACGAAACGACCGGCGGATGTCACGTTGACGGTGGCGAGTCTCGATCCTCAACGCCAGGTCGATCGCCGTCTCTAGAGATGTCGGCGGATCCCGTGCAGCAATCTCATCCTGGATTTCAGGCTTGAGACCCTCGAGGAACTGAGCCCGTAATGCAGCGTCATTCCAGCCGCAGGTGATGGCTAGCGTCTTGAACGTGATGGCATAATCCGTAACGGAAGAGGTCCATTGCAAAAGTCTCACTAACTCGGCTGCTGCCATGTCCCCACGAAGCGATCGATCAAATAAACTCAACATCTCCGTTTCAAGAGCCTCAAACGAAGCCGTGCACGGAGCCCTGGCTCCCCATACAGCCATTCCCCACTGTCTTGCCCTTCCAGTGAGAAGTGTCAGTACATACGCCACCTTGGATGATGAAGCGGCGAACCGCCGTGGCTGAAGGGCAAAGACAAGGGAACACTGCTGCAAGAAGGCCCGGCAAGACTTGGGATCGCCGTCGAAGGACGGAGGTGTCGCCGCGTGTGGCTCGCGGTCTGCAGGTGCACTTTCAACCGGTGCAGAAGGAAAACGCTCACCGACCTGGGAAACCATCTGGTCTACCCGGGTACTGAGCTCAGTAAATTGTTCAGACAGGACACGAAAATCTCTGGAAGCTTCATTCAACAGAGATGAATGCTGTTCAATGAGCACTCCCTGCTGATGAAGTGCGGCGTACACCGGATCCGAACTCTCCGAACTCGCTGACTCCATCGTTGGCGTGCTCATTCTGTCAGAATAAGTCTCGGAGCCAGATGCAAGTTCACAAAGTTTAATAGAGGAGTAAAGAGAGGATCAGATGAAGCACAAAAGTCACAGTCCACGGCACAGAGACCACACACGTCCCACAAAGTAATCCACTCTGGTCGGTGACCGGGAAGAAATCCTCACCCGGCAGGAGACTGACGATAACCTCAGAACACTGGACAGAAGGCAAAACAACGTCCGACAGAAAAGAGTAGCTCTTTGGAACCTGGATGATACTGGATCTCGCCTGAAAACAAAGCGCACCAGTAATACCAGAAAACAGAGCACAGTTCACTCAAGGTCAAGTTCACGATCCACAGGCGTGTAAACTCCGGGCTAAGACGAGCCTCCAGATGCCTGCGACCGAACCTGAAGAAACAGCAGGAACTACCGACTGGACTAGGACAGCGAGACTGAGACCAACCAAGACAATGAGCACGCGACGAGAGACAGGACAGAGTGCTATAAAAAGAGAACAGCTGATGAGACACGACAGGTGAACAATTACTGAAACGAGCGGGAGGAGCCAGTGAACCCGTGAGGAACCACCACCAACAGGTAAGACAACATACACACACACACATGATCACCCAGGAGTCCTGACATAATACATTTTATTTGTAACACACTTTACATTAAACAAAATCTCAAAGTGCTAAAATATCACACATTTCTCTCACAATATAATATTCCTCTTACTCCCAAAAAAATTGCCACTGTATTTGGTGCTATCACTAATGGTGTTATGATATTTAAGGGTTATACAATAGTTTAGTCAAGTTCTGAAATATCTCTTCCAGACCCAGGGGGGGGTAGAGAGAGCATTTTCTTGTGGTGCCCCCCTGACCACTTGGTGCCCTACGCGCAGCACGTGATGCACGTAATGGGAACGGCGGCACTGATAATACATCATGGCATTATCCCTGGATAACTTTCGATTCACTATACATTGGTGTTGTTGACATTATATGCACTTATTCGCCGATTGCCAACAAAACCCAGACATTTGCAGATGCAGTTTCACTCACCGCCTGTGGTTTCGACTCATGACCGGAAACAAACAAACACTCTTGCAGAACTCTGTTGCTGCTGCGTAAAAAACAAACTGCATCCACTGTTTCCTTAACGCTGGGTTATTTGGGAAGCTGAACAAGGTTATCTTTCCCTGACAACCAGAAACACTTATTTAGTGACATTGTTGATGTCATGGTTTAAAAACTAAATGACAGCGCTGCCGTCGGCACCCCACATTCCTGTGGATCCAAGCTCTTAGTAGCACACCACTTAGTGAACACAGACCACTTAGACACGTATAGCCGCCTCGTAGAGGGAGCTCTAGACTGCGCGATAGTGTTCACGACCCCTTCCGGCAGGTCAACGGGTATCCGTTGATCACCCATGCATGCAGAGACCAGCGCTCCGGATGGGGATGCCAGATTGATCCTCCGGCTTGAGAGAGGAGATCTCTTCTCAGCGGGACTGGCCAGGGGGGTGAGTGCGATAGTTCCACCAGCTCTGGGTACCATATTTGGTTCTCCCAGCGCGGTGCTATAAGAAGCACCGGGCAGTGTGTTTCCCTGATTCTCGCTATGACCTGCGGTAACAGGGAGATCGGCGGGAAAGCATAAAGCGGGAGGCTGGGCCAGGGCTGGGACAGCGCATCCTCGCTCTTTGATAGAAATCTCGAGCAGTGAGCGTTGTCTTTCGACGCAAAGAGGTCGACTTCCGCTCTGCCGAATAGGCGCCACAGGCCCTGGACTGTCTGAGGATGCAGGGACCACTCCCCTGGGGGAATGGTGTCCCTGGACAGTCTGTCCGGGCCGACATTCAGGTGGCCCGGCACGTGCGCGGCCCTCAGGGAGCGCAACGAGCGGTGCACCAACACGAGAAGGCGTTCTGTCAGTTTGCCCAGACTCGTGGACCTGACCCCGCCTTGTCGGTTCACATAAGACACCACGGACATGTTGTCCGAGCGGACTAGCACGTGGTGGCCCCGTATGAATGGGAGGAAGCGCCTGAGCGCGTTCTCGACCGCAATCATCTCCAAACAGTTTATGTGGAGGCATTTCTGCCGGTCTGACCAGAGGCCAAAAGCCGGTCTGCCCTCGAAAAGAGCGCCCCAGCCTGAGGTGGAAGCGTCCGTCGAGATAACCTTGCGGTGTGAGATGGGTCCCATCGTCACCCCCCGCCGGTACCAGTCGGCTGCTAACCAGGGGCTCAGTGCTGAAACGCAACCCTGAGTCACTCTGATTCGAATGCAGCCGGAAGCCCAGGCTCTGTGAGGCACTCGGGCATTCAACCAGCGCTGTAGCGGGCGCATACGTAATAGACCCAGCTGGAGCACTGCTGCAGCTGAAGCCATACATCCCAGCATCCTCTGAAAAGCTTTGAGAGGTGCGGTGCTGCCCGGCTGGAAGGACGCGGCCAAACATCGAATGCGGCGCGTGCGCAGCGGTGACAGGCGGGCTGTCATTGCCACAGTGTCCAGATCCAAACCCAGAAATGAGGTTGATTGTCTGGGCACTAATGAGCTCTTGGTCCAGTTGACCGTGAGCCCCAGGCTGTCCAAGTGGCTGAGAAGCACTGCCCTGTGGGCGAGGAGCTCGGCCTCTGACTGTGCTAGAATGAGCCAGTCGTCCAGATAGTTCAAAATCCGCATCCCCTGCCCTCTCAGGGGAGCGAGAGCCGCATCCATGCACTTCGTAAATGTACGGGGTGCTAGAGACAGGCCGAACGGTAGGACGGTGTACTGATATACCTGACCGTCGAAGGCGAATCTCAAGAATGGCCTGTGACGGGGTATTATCTGAATCTGAAAGTATGCATCTTTCAGATCGAGGGAGATAAACCAGTCTCTCGGGCGAATTTGCGCGAGGATCTGTTTGGTCGTGAGCATCTTGAACGGTCTTCTCATAAGAGCTTTGTTCAAGCGTCTCAGATCCAGAATCGGTCTGAGAGCTCCGTCCCTCTTGGGAACGAGGAAATAACGGCTGTAAAAGCCAGACTCGCTCATAGAAAGGGGAACCGGTTCTATAGCCCCTTTACACAGAAGTGTCTCTATTTCTGCATGAAGTAGATGCGCTACCTTCTTGTTCACTCTCGTCTCAGTACGCGTGTGAAAGCGCGGAGGGTGACGAGCGAACTGCAGAGTATAGCCCAGCTTTACTGTGCTCAGCACCCATTCTGACGCGCCTGGGATAGCTTCCCATGCTTTCGAGTGTGCTGCCAGGGGCAGAATGGCCTCCGTGCTCTGATCACCGCGCTTCGCGGGCTCGAGAGCTTGAAAGGGAGGGGCGGGCGCAGTGCGCGCGCTCTCTGTGCTTGGGCCCAGCGGATCGCTCACAGCGATGGCAGGCCGCCCTACACACGGTGTCCCGGTCGTATCGAGCGGGGAACAAATAGTGTGTGACACGACGCACGAGAGCAGCGTCGGGGGCGGAATGTTCGTGAGAATGTGTGAGCGCGGGGGAGCGGGCACAACACTCGCGTTTAGAACGTGACTGGTTGTGAGGGGCTGTGTGACAGCACGTGCAGTGAGTAGGTGTGGACGCTGTGAAGCGGACACGTGAACTCTCTTTAACACTCGAGCGGCCGGTGGCCGCTTTATGAGAGTGGGAGACACGTGGCTTATAGTGCTTAGGTGCAGGGGTGAACACAGAAAAGTGGGCACATTTACTGCATTTGAAACACGTGCGGCATGAGCTGTGTAACCAGACATAATGCACTTTTGGTGATTTTTCTGGTTCGCCGAAAAAACGGTGGTTGTAAGCAGGCGAGAGGGCAGGTTTGCCGGCTCGTTGGTTGCGTGTAACACATCTGCAGTAGCCACAGTGGTGGGGAGTGACAGGATTCTTAGTTTTGTCGGTGGTCCGGCCGCAGCGGGACGCAGCCGTCGTTTTTCCCCTCTGGCTAGGAGGATTTCGCAGACTCAGGTTTCAACGCGATCCTCGGCCGGGGTCCCCGGGGAGGAGGCGGTTTGCTCCGGCTGGAAGAGCGTGATCTAGGGCGGCAGCCCTGTCGTCGCTGCGGGGACGGAGGCCGGGCTGAACGCTGGTCGGGAACCCGCACAGGCTGGTCACGAGGAAGGCGTGCGGTAGGGCCGGAACCAGAGCCGGAGCGTTGAGGCAGGAAAAGGTTCATAGCCTGCGTCGTTTTCTGCACCTCCGAGAAGCGGTTGACGATCCCGTTGACCGCTGGGCCAAAGAGGCCGGAAGGGGAGAGTGGGGCGTTGAGAAACGCTGCGCGCTTCGCTTCTCTCATGTCGGCGAGCATGAGCCAAAGATGCCTTTCTGTGACTGTCAGCGAGGCCATACACCGTCCGAGGGCCTGAGCAGCGGATTTTGTGGCGCGAAGGGAAAGGTCCGTCGCGCTCCTTAAATCCGTGATCGAATCAGGATCCCTGCCCTTCTCATCCAGATCGCGGAGGAGGTTGGCTTGGAGGATCTGCAGCACGGCCATCGAGTGGAGAGCAGAAACGGCCTGTCTGGCGGCGGAGAAAGCACGGCCGATCAAGGCTGACGTGGTTCTGCAGGCCTTAGACGGGAGAGCAGCCTTTGAGTGCCAACCAGAGGGCGGGCAAAGGTGCGCTGCGACCGCTTCTTCCACAGGAGGAATGGCATCATAACCCTTCTCAGCAGCGCCGTCAACTTGTGAAAGCGCTGATGAAGCATGCGATGCGACCCTCGCGGAGAACGGCGCATTCCATGACTTCGATAGCTCATTGTGGAGCTCAGGCAGGAAGGGCGCGGTCCTCGTGGTAGGCACTCGGCGGCGGTTGTGCAGGAAACAGCCGTCGAGCATGTTCGGCGCTGACTCCCTTGGAGGAGACCACTCGAGGCCTAGCTGGTCGACAGCTCGGGTGAGGAGGCGTAAGAGCTCCGTGTCCTCGCCCGCTCGAGTGCAGCCGGAAACTCGGACTGAAGAGGATGCCGAAGACCAATCCTCGCTGTCCGAGGCCAGGGTAGAGCAACTGTCAGTGGCGCGTTCCTCAGCCCCGTCCGCCTCGTCCCCTGAAGCGGCGGCAGACATGGCGGCCGGGAGGGGGGGCGGGGAAGGCGAGAGAGAAGCTGGAGGGAGGGGCTCCGGCGAGCTTCTCGGCGCTGGCTCAGTCTCCGGTGGTCACTGCGAGCGGCGCTTATTTTTGCGCAGAGTTCCTCGCACTCGGGCCATCCGCCCGCGAGGAGTGCGGTGGCGGCGTGGTCACGGCCCAGGCAGAGAGCGCAGATGACATAGCGGTCTCCGTTGCTGAGCGGGGCGCTGCACGAGCCACAGGAAGAACGAGGCATTTTGACAAAAACGCCTCGTGCTCTTTTATGAAAGTGTGTCGCGAGGCGAGCACACGTGCAATAAAGGATATGGTCGCCGGATAGCTTAGCAGGCACGGATGGCAGAAGGCGGCCGGTTTCCTCAAGCGCTGTCCTAAGCCTGCAGATCGCTGGTTTCGACGGAGGCGGCTACCAGATCCAGCGATGCGAAGGGCTTCGCTGAAGACAAGAAAATCCGGGCTTCAGATCTCGAAGAAAGAATACTTTCCCGTAGCGTAAGCAACTTACGCAATACGAGAGAACCTCTCGTAAGAGAACTGTGATCATGCTGCTCCATCTGCAAGCCAGAGGGCAGTCTCGCGCAGAAACTCCAAATATGCACCGCAGAAGTACGATAGCGACTTCATTCATGGATAATCCCTATGAACATCATACTATCAGTGAGCTGATTAAACATGATTAAATGCTTCTCGAGTTTGGAAAGATGTTTGACACGTGTTGCTTTTTCAAATGCACGTTATAAGCGACTCAAACTCACAGTGCTTTCAGATGGAGCAGCGTTTACTACTGATCACAGAGCTGTGCTTCACTGACAAACTGCGCATAAAAGATAATTGCAGACTTTGCTATTTCATAATCGCGATAAGCCAAATCGCGATAAGCACGATATTTAATGTAAATTGCGATTAATCGGGCAGCCCTACGTCCAACTCGTTTTTTGAAATTGTCCATGTTTAGCATGAGAATCAAATCTAACAGTGTAAAGAAGTCAGAATGCATGAAATAGCATTAGACCCCCCTTTAATAAAAGTTTCTAAATCTTTCTAAAATAATCTTGAAATACAGTGAAAAAACAGATGCAAAATAGTTCCTTTTTCTAGTGCACACAATTTACAAGTATATGAAACATTAAGCTTAAATCTTTCCAAAACATGCTTATCTGTGAAGTATTTTGTAAGACAAATTTTGTTATTAACAAAAAAAAGTATTTGGCATTGGCAATTTCCATGCTTTGATCCAATATTACCAGATAAAGATAACCAAAAGTCTTGCTGCAGGAAAAGACAGAACAAAGAGCATTTCTTATATCCCTATGTTTTAAAACATTAACATTATCAATGAGAATGTTACCACAAAGATTGTCCATATTGATTTAGAGTAATATCACACTCTTTGCAATCGCATCAAGAACAATAGCAAACTTTTGGTTTAACTGGTAATTTAAATTTGTGTAGAAATTCAGCATATGATAACAAATATCCAATGGGATTAACCAGTTGTTTTACTAATATAATCCCTTCATTGAAGCAAGTATGATAGTGATATGTTTTTAAACAGCATGTCTTATGAAATAGCCTAATTGTTAGGTGCACTGCCCTCTCCCTCTATTTTCTGGCCCTTTGCAACCCTAGTTTAGAGTAGGAAAAACTGTTCATTATCCCAAACAGTGGGTAGGAGTGTTATGGATATAGAAGTATAAATAAAAAGGTTGGGAATCATATTTGTTTCAAGTGTTTTCAGGGTGTTGTTTTTTATTAGGAGGGGTGTGGTGTGGGGGACCTCCAACATAAATGTTGCCGGCCTCCAAATGTCTAGATTGCCCTGTTTGCACAGATAAATCTTTTAAATAACAAATATGACAATATTCCATTAAAAAAATAGGAATTGTCCCTTTTGATTTAATGGTGAGTTTAAGCAAGTTTTAGCCATGCTTGATTGTACTTAGAACATCCTGTATTTTATTGTATTATGATGGCTATTTAATATTACCTCTAAACTTTGACTAGGTTAGGTGTTGCATATTAATTGTTCTAGAAACCTAAAAGTATACGTGACCCTCGACCACAAAACAAAAGTCTTTTTTTTTTTCTCGAGATTTACACATCATTTGAAAGCTGAATAGTATATGCTAAATAATCTTTTCATTGATGTATGTTTGTTAGGATATGACAATGTTTGGCTGAGATACAACTATTTGAAAATCTGGAATCTGAGGGTGCAAAAAAATTGAAATATTGAGAAAATCACCTTTAAATTTGTCCAAATGAAGTCCTTAGTAATGCATATTACTACTACAAATTTTTTTTATATATATTTACGGTAGGAAATGTACAAAATATCTTCATGGAACATGATCTTTACTTAATATCCTAATGATTTTTTGGCATAAAAGAAAAATTTATCATTTTGACCCATACAATGTATTGTTGACGTTTGCCACAAATATACCCGTGAGATGCATGACTGGATTTGTTCTCCAGGGTCACATTTTTTTATTTTTGTCTATTTTGAGCTACTCCATAGCTGATCCATAAATAGGTCACCATCCTGGTTAAACCATTAACTAACCCGATCCCATTTTTAAACCAGTTTTCAAAATATAAGGCCGTTTCACTTGGATATACGTCACAACAGTGAAGAAAAGACTATAGGGGTGCGTCTCAATTGTTCAACCATCCTTTCTGTCGTTATAATGAAACATGTGCTGTATCCAGTTGATTTATTGTTGCGTGGGCAGGGCCCAAACATAAACTCAAGCCCATATTCAACTTATGAAAAAAGCGTAACTGGCAATATGCTTCAGAAGGCCTTTATTAACCCGGAGCTGTGTGGAGCACTTTTATAATGGATGGATGCACTTTTTGGGGCTTCAAATTTTGGGCTGTCATTCACTGCCATTATAAAGCTTGGAAGAGCCAGGACATTTATTAATATAACTCTGATTGTGTTCGTCTGAAAGAAGAAAGTCATACACCTAGGATGGCTTGGGGTGAGTAAATCATGGGCTAATCTTCATTTTTGGGCGAACTATCCCTTTAAGCAAGTTTTGGACATTTTGCTAAAATACTCTATAGTGAATTAGACCGTCCTATCACTACCACCTCTCTCTCTCTCTCTCTCTCACTCTCTCTCGTTTCTGATTGGCTAAGAAGTGCTGGTCGCTCCTCCTACTACGAATCTTGCTATTCAGACTCAGAGAGAGAAGTAGCGCTTGCGGGTGTTTTTAAATCATAAGTTATTATAACACATGAATTATATTACAAAAATATATAGTTTACAGCAACTTTCATATAGCCGAAAACATAGCAGTTCAAATTAATATGTTAGAACTTGTAAAATCTCACCTGCGACTGGTGGAAGGCTGTCTCTGATATTTTGTACCTGTTCAAGAACAGCTTTACATAGTAGAAACTAAAAATGCTGTTCATCATGGCAGCACCAAGTGTTGTCATAGAGTAAGCCAAAGCCGCAGGATGAGCAAAGTCCCTTATAGCCATGATGATAACACGGAAATAATGATGTAAATGTAAGCAAAAAACAATGGAATTTAGGACTAGTATAAAACTCGTGCACTCGCAGCTTATTCGTTAATTTTTCCAAAACATATCAAGAGAATATTGCCAGAAAATAAATAGTTAAAACACTTAAGTTTTTATGGTTATATCCGTCTACAACTGAGCTCATTTTAAAAACAGTGTGCATTGCACCACTTCCTGATTCTCGGAGGTGGGCGTGGCCTATAGTCACCGCACTCGTCCTCTGATTGGCCAGCGAGAGGATCCGTTTTTGTTGTTATCCTCGCGTCTTCCCTCCGGTAGCGCTGAGTCTGACTCTGCCACGTTGCTGTAGACGCCGGTTCACACCGCTAGGGATTGAAGCGTTGAAAGCCCGGGATCATCAGCGTCTATCCATCAGACAAAGGGCGCTGATGCCTTAAATTAAACGGTAGGAGAATCTAAACGGGCGCTCAAAGCTTTGTTTGCAGTCGAGATGCTGACGGACGTGATCGTAGAGGAGGACTTTGATCGCAATGAGGAGGAGCTGTGGTACAGCAGGAAGGATTTGGAGCATGGTAAGACTCCCTCACCAATAATACTCATATATATGTAATGTTAGAAAGATGCTAAATGCTTGTGCTTTTCATCAAAGGCCATTTAATTACAAATATCCACATTCATGCTGACTATAGCACCTGGGAAATGAATGGATAAAGGCATTCGACTTGACTTTCTCGAAGGTCAGGTGAAAATTGAGTATTTTTTGTGTGAAATGAGTGAGGAATGCCTTCATATGTAGTGGTGATACATGTCAGTGTTTAAGCTGTCCAACTGAAGGTCACGCCCATATAAACCCTTTAAATGCGCACTCCTGACGTCATCAGCTGATGAGGATACTCTGAAACATCTTCGAGTATATTCATGTCACGGTGTATTGAATTTCATTTGTGACCCTGGACCACAAAACCAGTCATTAAGGTCCATTTTTCGAAAGCTGAATAGATGCGCTTTCAACTGATGTGTGGGTTGTTAGGATAGGACTATATTTGGTCGAGATACAACTATTTGAAAATCTGGAATCTGAGGGTGCAAAAAATTAAATTAAATATTGAGAAAATTGCCTTTAAATTTGTTCAAATGAAGTCCTTAGCAATGCATATTATTAATAATAATACTATATATATATGTATGTATGTAGGAAATGTATAAAATATCTTCATGGAACATGATCTTTACTTAATATCCTAATGATTTTTGGCATAAAAGAAAAATGTATAATTTTGACCCATACAATGTATTGTTGGCTATTGCCAGAAATATACCCGTGAGACGCATGACTGGATTTGTGCTCCAGGGTCACATTTGGTTAATCTAAAACCTGTAAAGAGGAAACCATTGTTTTATTGGCTTTAGTTGTCATTAAGTACAGTTGCAAATGCAACATAAGCAGTCAAATGTGTCTTTGTGAATGTGTACTATATACACCATTTTGGGTTCCCTCAAAAGAACCTTTTTTTTTTCCAGTATAATGTTTTGTCTGCATGTTTGCATAAATGCATACAAAATGTGAAATGTCCATTATACACTGCAAAAAAAATGTTTTTCTTATTTAGTACTTTTGTCTTGTTTCCAGTCTAAATATCTACAAATTCTTAAATCAAGATGCATTTACTAGATTTTTTTTTCTTGTTTTCTGGAAAATGAAATAATTTTGTTTGTTTTAAGCTAAAATTATCTGCCAATGGGCTAAGAAAAATAATCGTGTTTCTGTCCCAAACAGAGATACGATTATTTTTATTACCCATTGGCAGATAATTCACTTCATTTTGACCCCCCCACCCAGAAACAACCAGAAAACAAGAAAAAAATATCTTATGTAATTTAACTTATCTAGTAAATGCATCTTGATTTAAGAATTTGTAGATATTTGGACTGGAAACGAGACAAAAATACAAAATAAGAAAAGCATTATTTGCAGTGTACTTTTATTTTTATTTAGATCTACATGTCCTTATTTCACTCAATAAGTGGATTAAATGTTTTACTGTTACTTTGGCAGATGCTTTTGTCCAGAGCAACTTTCATATTTCAGAGACACATTTCAGCAGCGCATGCGTGTTTCCTGGGAATCAAACCCATGACTGGCGTTGCATCATGCACTACCAGTCAAGCTACTAATTTGAGGACTGTGTTGTGAACTTCTTTTGTTCCTTGAAGTGGAGACCAGGAGACTTGGATAGGTTTAAAGCAGACGTTATTCGTTTATTGAGAACCGTGCTGTTCATCGGCTGAGGTCATCAAGTCTAATTTAACAGTACAGAACACTGTAATTTATCTACATTTCAGGGGGAGGGAGTACACAGCAGGGGAGGTGACACTCTGAACAATACAATGCAAATGTTGTATAGGAAATAGGGACACACCCCAAACGTTCCTGCCATCAGTCTTGATTCAATCAGCATAACAGTGTCATTCAAATGGATAGATGCTAATCCAATCACTCAGGGGCTCCAAGAGCCATTAAAGACAAATGGTGCTCATTTTACTTACAATGAAGAGAAAACAGGAACTGGCCTGGAAGATTAATTAATCTGATATAATTTTTACCTTAAATTACTTTCTTAAATTTGTAATCTTACAACTGCTATTGTGGATCACGCCTAAAAAGTGATGCTATTGTGGAAAGACTTGTTGTTGTGACTCTGTTTGGGCGTCTGGTTTTTCATTCCTACCACTGGGTTTGGCAGGATAAAACCCACTAATGTCTATACTCGATGTTGACCGCCCTGTGTGTGTGTGTGTGTTTGGGACAGATCTCCATTTGGCCGCTGAGCTAGGCAAGACTTTGCTGGACCGGAACCATGAGCTGGAGCAGGGCCTTAAGCAGATGTACTCCACCAATCACGAGCAGCTGCAGGAGATTGAGGTGACATTTCTCCCACAGCTCCCAAAATCCACCACTTCTGTTCTGTTTAACTCTTCCCACATGGCACAGATGTTGTATGTATAGTGTTCTGTGGTTTGGAAATGCCCTTTGTGTTGTGTAGGTTGTTGTGCTTTTATCAATTAGACATGCAATGTGACCTTATGAGTAATTATGCATGCAGTTTTTATGGTCTCATATTAATTGAGAGACTATATGGAATATTTGGCACCTAGTTGGATGGTTTGAATGAACTAGTGAAGCTGATTTGGTGTACATTTACATGACAACGATGTACTAAAAATGGATACATTTTTCCTTTACATTTTCCGCGTACAGACAAAAAAGTAGTCAAAACGTTCCCCGTTCACACGGATCCGTGAAAACGACTAAACATGCTATTATTCATGCCAGGCCAATGTTTTCATAAATTCGCGTTTTTGTAGTTTACACGGGGACGATAATGGTATTTTTTTTTTTTTCAAAAGTTTGAGTTTTCAGGCTCCCAAAAAATTCTTTGAAGTTTTAGTTTAAAACAATGTTGTGAAAACGACCCCTAAAATGGTGGAAAACTTCAAAGAAATGGTGGCCATTTACTTGATCTAAGAGCAAAATGCAATAAAAAGGCAGAAATTAGTTTGGTTTCACTGTCGCTGTACTCGTATGAACTCAGCTAGTCCTTCACTTAATGGAAATGCGTAAACAGCGGGAGATTTCCTGTTTGATCCTCTTTCCTCCTCCTCAGGCTGAGGACACCGTGCAGCAGGACTACTGCTATTTCTGACTCTGTATCTGTGTCTGGCATGACACCAATCCTGAGATTCATGGTGTCCCGTTTGGCTAATGGCCTGGCGTGGCTATATGGTCTTATGCAATTGATTTTCTAATGTTTGGAATGGCGTACTATCCTTATTTTGTGCACAGAACACCATGAACATCACATTTGCACAAAATATGCAGCAAAGCACACTGCACAGAATGATGTATCCAGCAATGCACTTGACTCAACATTCTACGGTTTCCATTGTTACAAATAAACCCAAAGTAATTACAAACAACATCATTTGGATTATTTTATTGGCCTACCAAAATCAGAAGTGCTTGCATTTTATTTCAAAGATGATAACTGAATGCCACATTCAAATGCAAAGTGAAGTCATGTGACAAATTTAGCATATAAATGTTTTAAAAGTTTATCGTGCATTATGCATTTATGTACTACTTAAACAGTATGTAGCATTACATCTCAAGCAGACTTCATCAGCATTAGTGTCTAATAGAAAGTTTAGTGGATGTTCAATTGATCCTGGCTTTATAACTGGGTTGCATGTTGTCTCTAGCTTTTCTCAGAAACAATGCAGTGGGAAGTGGTAATTGCAACATGAATTTACTCTTCCGTGTCATGTAGTGAAACATTTACGAAAGAGCAGGGAAACTTTTGCACAGACACTTGTGTATTTGGTTGTGAAATGTCATTGTAACTTGTGAGTATTCATGCAGTTTTGTGCCTGTGGTTCAGCAACAGATGCTTTAGTTTGGAGCATATTTAGCATTGGCTTACGCTGAATGATGAGGTCTATTGTGTACTTTCAGGGGTTATGATAAATGTGACCTTGGACCACAAAACCAGTTATACGGGTTTCAATTTTTTTTTTAAATCTGGAATCTGAGGGTTCAAAAAAATCTACATATTGAGAAAATCGCCTTTAAATTTGTCCAAATGAAGACCTTAGTAATGCATATTACTAATAATAATACATTTTTGATATATTTACGGTAGGACATTTACAAAATATCTTCATGGAACATGATCTTTACTTAATATCCTAATGATTTTTGGCATAAAAGAAAAATCGATAATTTATACCTGTAAGACGCATGACTGGTTTTTGTGCTCCAGGGTCACAAATGTCCAAGATGGGAACGCAAATGTAAAAAAAATTATGTCTTTCTGTGCCACTAAGCAGCAACAAACACATTTGTCAACCATTCTCTGAATGTTAGGCTGGGAAATATCCAGGGCCGTAACCACCATAGACACTGAGAGGGACGAGTCCCCCCCCGAATAATTATAAATGGCCAAATTGTCCACCCAATATTTGATATTGTTGATGCTGCTCTGCTGTACTCCATTACACACAGCTCTGTTTGTTGCTAGGATGACAAAAGTAAAATGTTACATTTTTAGGTTGGTCTGCCTCAGCGCTCGTCACTGTCTGAATGTAAGATAGCCAATCAAATCAAACAATTCCAATGCGATACTTTAGTTATAGCAGTGAAAGAGTGCGTTGTAAGATGAAAGTAGCTAAACATTTAATATTTGACAACTGTAAAAATGTTCAGTGACCAACAGGATATCAAGGGATGCAAACTACTTGACTACTTTTTTTTAATGAAATCTTAAAAATCTCTTTTTAATGAAAAAACAAACAAACTGTGGTCTCCCCAATGTCTAAGACATATTTACAGCCTTGGAAATATCTAAAAACAGACAAATCTTGATGTTCGTCAAGCTTTCGATAATAATTTGAGAAAATATTGGAATAGAGCCAGGGAGGAACGCAATTCTATGGGGGCATCAAGATTACCTAAAATTATGACACAAAACAAGCATTAAAATAAGATAAAACCACAAAAAATCCAGATATTTATAATTTCCCCCCTCAACACTGTTTCTTGTTTCTTTTGAAGAACCAAAAACATGGAATCATGTAATGTAGTAATTTATTATTTGGTATTTTATTTACAGAAACTAGGGGCACCCACCCACACAGATTAAAAATAATTTTCTGAAAACAAAACTAGGGCTAGTATAAAATATATAATAGGGCTTAAACAGCGGGCACTAGGGTTAGGGTTAGTGGTTAACTAATGTTGGTGTTAACGCTCTCATGAGACAAGAGCATGAGAGTAGTCTAATGGCAGTGTCTTTGGGAAACTTTATAGCCAAATAAAAAGTAACTAAATTGTACATAGTCAGTTATATAATTTTGAATATTCAAAATATCACCCAGCTCTAGATCGTGTCTATCGTGGGTAGGTCCATATTGATCTATCTGACAAGCAAAATATTTGAAGGCTTGTGTTTGTATTGCCTCTTGCAGTACCTGACCAAGCAAGTGGATCTCCTGAGGCAGATGAACGACCAGCACGCTAAAGTTTATGAGCAGCTGGATTTAGCGGCACGAGACCTGGAGAAAAGCAACCAGAGGCTGGTGCTGGAGAACCGCACAGCCCAGCACAGGATCCAGAGGTGAGGACAAGTCCGAGTCCAGGTCTTGCTGAGGTTTGGCCTCTCTTGACGTGACTTTATTCTTCTTTGTCCGCAGTCTAACTGAGACCATAGATGGGTTGCAGACTCACATGGAGGGCCTTCAGAAACAGGTGGATGAACTGAAGATGTCTCAGTCCAAGCGAGATCTCGCAGCTGTGCGCCGCAGCCTTGGTGCCCAAAGCATGTCCTGTCTGAAAGAAATCTATGATCTGCAACAAGATAAGTGAGTCTGGCGCCAAATGACGCCAACAAACCCTTCTCATTCACATCAGCATCACGTAAACGGCCATGCACTCATGTCTCAACATGTTTTTAGAAAAGTGTAAAGTACATGCTGGCTTTGAGTTGATGATGGTGAGAAATCCTCCTCAAATTAATTAAAAGTGTGTTCATTCATGGTACATAATGTCAAGTGGGGTTTTCCCCCGCTTAACATTCACTTTTAAGACAAGCCCTTGTTTTAGTAGGCAATACATCCATTCTAGAAAGTAATTTATGTTTGTCAAACCAATCTAATGGAGACTTTAACATTGTAATTATACTAGAGTCGCTGGACCCTTGTAGGACTAATTGAAGTAGACGTTTCTTTGTGATGTCCAGCTCGTGGATGACCTCTCTGATCTGTCTGCTCGACCCACCTGCAGCGTTAGTATATGCTGACTGGGCATTTTAAGGGCCGCCAGACATCATAATCTGACCCGGCCCTTCTACCATAATCCAGTAATCCCTGATCTAATCCAACTCTGCTGGAGAAGCTAATATGGACCTAGAAGTTAACAGTGTGCAACAGGCCCAGTGATGCAATTAACAACAGGTTCTTTTTGTTGCAAAACAGAAATAAAATAATAGGTAAATCATAGGTTTGTAACACATTTGTATAATCCCAGACTACGGTCTTCACTGCAAACAATGTCTACTTTGACCCTAAAACACTGTAGTTGTAGCTGAGACTGGAAGAGTTTGGTATGTGTTGTCAAAAGCATTTTCTGTGCTGCAAATCCACTTTGTATCTCTTCCAAAGAATGAGCACTGTAATTGATATGGTAAAACAGACACCAATGTTTCTGTTCGTGTCACTGTGTATCAAGTGTTGAGGAAGATTCAGATGTGGTAAAGGGTGTTTGGACAGCATAGACAATCCGACACATGCTGTAAGCGTTAGACCAATCACAACAAACTAGGCCATCTGACCAATCAGAGCAGACCAATCACAACAAACTAGGGCATCTGACCAATCAGAGCTTACAATCACAACAGACTGGGCCATGTGACCAATCAGAGCAGACCAATCACAACAGACTGGGCCATCCGACCAATCAGAGCAGAGCAGACCAATCACAACAAACTGGGCCATCTGTCCAATCAGAGCGAGTCGATGTATTATGTATTTTATGATAAATGTATGCAATGTATCTTATGAGAAAAGTAAAGTGTTTTTAATCTTGGATGCATGTAAACTTATTCTAGGAGACTTCCAAAACAAAATTAAGAAACTTTAAAAAACATCTCTGAAGAAATGGTTGATGTTGAAAAGCAGGGGACTCAAGATCCTGTTGTCTTTTAGGTGCTTGAGCTCAGAGAGCCTGCATGAAGAGAAGTCCTGCCCTGCACTGGATGACAGACGTGTGGAGGAAGCGGGGACCTCCACTCTGCAGCACACCCTCCACAACCTTAAGCTGCAGCTGGCGGCTGAGCGAGCCCGACGGGTGGAGGCCGAGCACGAGACGGAGCTGACAGTGCAAGAAAACGGCGTACTGGAAGAGCGCCTGAGTCTGCTGGAGGGAGCGCGCCATCGGCAGGCTGAGCTGGAGGCCGAAGTGGAGGAGTTGCGGCAGCTGTGGCGCTCCGAGTCGTCCGGGGCAAGACTGACAGACACACTGCTCCCCGACAACGTCTTCTTTGGTGTTGAAGAAATTGTGAGGGTGGAGCAAGAGGAGAAGGAGGGGCTGGAGGCAGAGTTTCCTCAGGGGAGGAGGCGCTGCAGCAGCGAGAGCTTCATCCGTGGTGCTCGAGCTGATGATATCCGGCGCAGACACGAGCGCACGTGCATCCGCCGAGCCCAGGCGGTGAAGCAGCGCGGCATCTCGCTGCTCAACGAGGTGGACGCGCAGTACAGCGCGCTACAGGTGAAGTACGAAGAGCTGCTCCACCGCTGTCAGCAGGGAGCAGACAGCCTCAGCCACAAGGCCGTGCAGACACCCACAGTCCACGCGCAACGCCGCAAGAGTCAGGTTGCCACAACAACAGAGACCGCCTGCCTCGCAGACGAGCTCCATCAGCCAGAATACAAGGCTCTCTTTAAAGAGATCTTCACCTGCATTCAGAAAACCAAAGAGGACCTGAGTGAGAACAGGCCCGGGCAGAGCTGGCAGTGTTATACATCTTCAGTGTAATGATCTGGGGCTTTGCACTCCCAAATGTGTCGACAGATTTAATAGTCTTTTTGTGTGTGTGTGTCGATTGCACTATAACACCTGTGCCTATACACAATATACAACACCAAACCATCCACAACCTGCAACTGCAGAATGCAGGCTTTTTGTACTTGTATAAGTCTTATGCCAGTGATTTGAGACGTGTGGACCTCTGCGATACAGCCATATGTGACGCCCGAGCGCATCTGTGCTTTGGGTTTGCCAGCACCTCTTGAATTCGTAGAACCACGTCTGTGTAGACTTAAAGACTTCAACATCCAATGTTCAGAGGCTAGAATAAATTATTAATACTAACCACTAACACCGATAATGAACTAACTTAATGTAAATGTCATAGGGTGACAACCTCACAAAACGAGAAGAGAAGTTTCACTGCAGACTCTAAAAGATTAAATTATATTGTGAATTGAAATTGACCCAGATGTTTTTGTGAGATTCATCTGATAAACTTTAAAAACCTTTTAAGAAAATGATTTAAGGAATTATATGTATGACAATATGTAACCATATATTTCGAGTGTCTAGAAATTTCACAAGCAATATAATTTTTTTTTAAAGAAAATACTGCATGTGATTTTCAATGACGTTACTGAAATTATTTCTTGTATTTGAGCAATATGGTTTGCTGCTTTTATAAATCGTCTGGTTAAAAGTTTACCTCAATGGTTTGATGTGCTGGCAAAATAGTTTGAATCAGTTCATGTAAATGTTAACAATATGCTTGAAATTCTCACGTGAATTTGTGTGTGTAGTTTGTTTAGCGCAAATCGTAGATAAATGTTTGGCAGACACACTCGCTCAAGTTCCAGCACTTTTTTTGGGTTCTTTTTTTTTGGATGTTCATCTAAACGCCACTGTGAATCTATGCACTTTAGACAGGCCTGCGGTCAGTTTTGTTTTGTTTTAGTTCTATTTTTATTTAAAGTTTTTCATTTGTTGTAATTCAGAGATTTTATTTATTTTCTTGTTTGATATTTGTTTTGTTTTTCCAATTTTATCCCACCTGTGGGTTTAGGTCAACATTTTGAATGTTACTGATGTCTTGATGGAGATGAAAATGTTGGAAATGTACTGAATGAGGGTGTTTTGTTTCAAAGATTGAAGGCTATTGAACTTTGAGTTACTTAAATGTTTCACCAGCACAAAGTAGGACATTTTATGATGCAAGTAGTTTTCTGGTTAGTGTGGTTTAACAGTTAACAGCACCTACTTATTATCAGCTTATGTGTGTGATAACTATTGTATTTCAGAACACATACCATGTGATACTTAATCAGGATCGACCATGTTCATTTTGCAACATTTTGAAGCTGTTAAATGAGTTGGAGATTACAGTATTAGCTTTTTGGATCAATGTATTGCGTAGATGTCTAGGAAAGTGACAGACGGATAGAGAAAAAGAAAGATATGACTGTGTTCAGTAGCAGGCAGAGAAAGCAAATGTTCATTGATGAGAAAAATATTTGAATATTGTCACGAGGGAGAAAAAATATATTGTGGTGTTTTGCATTTCTGATCTTATTGCTTAATTTCAGTGTTTAGGAAAATGGTGCTACTGTATTACAGCTACAAAAGTTTGTCGCAAGCGCTTTTAAACGACAGCCAAACTTTTGCAGAATTATATGCTTGTTGTGTTAGAAGGCTACAGTGCGCATGATAACAGGTTAGTGTACAGCAGAAATATAGCTTTTGTGCTTGAGAGAAAAAAATGAGTTTGACTTCAGCAGTGTTCCTCGAAATGTAAAAATAGTACAATGGCCTGACTTAGTCTTAAATGCAGACCAAATATCTTGTCTGTAAATAATTGTCTAACATTTATTTGCAGATAAAACAATCAATTTGTGATAACCACATGCAAATTGTGTGTTGAGAATGTATCAAATTTAATATGTTACCTCTTCCGTACTGAGTTGATGATTGTTTCAGCATAAATCTGGAATCAACTGCAGATGATAAAATATGACATGCTTGAAGGAATGCACAATCTGATTATTACTGGTGCTGAATATGCAATAGACTAGACCAATGCCTTTCTGAAGATCTGTGATTTGTGTATGAATAATGGCATGACTAACATTTTACTTAGGTTACAAAATATCCAGTAGCCTAAATAAAACTTTATGAATGAACCAATTATGAATGTTCTGGTTTTATTTAATCATGACCAATCCTACATAACAATATTAGCTTATTTTAATGTCTTTTTGTAGAAAATATTTTTCATTGAGAACATTAGTCCTCACAGCAGGTCCAGGGCTGATTAAAGTTAGTTTGAACAATATCGTTTAACAATAATACTTTAATAAATGCTTCTAATAAGACAAAATCATCCTGAGATTCAGTTGTGTAAATAGTTTTTTTGAATGTGGTACACTAACTTTTTCTGACTTTATAACTCACAATTGTGAGAAAAAAAGTCGCAATTACTCTTTTTTTTTTTTTTTTTTACTTAGTGGCGGAAACGGGCTTCCATAGTTTTAGCTATGTGTTTTGTGTATTTGTCATTTGCCAGTAGCCTACTGTTTATTAGATTTGTTTTGTGTTGTTACTAACTATGTATATTAGTGTCATATTTTTGCTATTTTACATCTTGGCCAGGGGACTACAGATGAAAAATAGCTTTTTGGCTAATTCTGGCTTTTTTACTCATGTTTGTTCATGTGGTTTTATGAAATTGCATTGTCCCCTTACAAATAATCTAATCTAATCGGTTGTTATGCCTGATCGGTGTATAGCAAAAGAAGAAGAATACAGCACGTTATTTTATAACTTTTGGCGCCCCCTTGTTGTCTATTTGGGAATTTTGATGAGATGGTTTCTGTTAACCTCTAGATATCATAAGAAAAATGCAATATTTTAATAGCAAGAGGATTCACAGCACTGTTTATTCATTTAAAAACCGCTGAACACATGTCTAATATCACAGTTGTAGCTTACATGACATCACAAACCTAACCGATACAACATGTGGAAAAACAACGTGTAAAGTCCTACAGACAACATACGTGGGACTGTCCAATAATGTACAAAGCAAAATCAAAGATTATATAAGGTTACACTTGCCATTACAAGCACAGCTTCAAAATATAAAACATTTCATTGGCATTCATGAATGCCACGCATGGCCTTAAATGCAAAACAAAATGTTAAATATAGTTGCTCCAACCCACATGAAAAAATGCTATAGTATATTATAGTAAAATTACAGTAAAATTACTCTAGTAAATACTATAGTGTTTTGAACCATACTATAGTAAAGATACTACAGTAAATTGTAGTATATTGCAGTATATTATAGTATTTACTACACTTTGTTAATTTACTGTAGTATATTTACTATAGTACGGTTCAAAAACACTATAGTATTTACTAGAGTAATTTTACTATAATATACTATAGTATTTTTTCATGTGGGAAACCTTTACACCAGGGGGAATCAGAAATATCTCACTTTGAACATTTATAATATTTCCAAACATTACGTCTATGTTATCTGAGTTTCCGTTGCTTGTGTTTCGAAATATGAACACATGACACAAATGTAACACTTTAAGGGATGTGAACACATAGCGATATCACTCGTTACCCTGACACACACCATCACAGTTCATACGGGGTTCATCAAGTGATACTAGAAACTAAATTATAAAAAAAAAAGAAAAAGAAAAGAAATGACAGAAAGTCACATGTCAGTGTATGTGTGTCTGTACACTCTAAAAAATGCTGGATTAAAAACAACCCAATTGCTGGGTTTGTCCATTTTCAACCCATCTTGGGTTGTTTTTAACCCAGCATTTTTCAGAGTGTAGTAGCATTGTTCTGTCTTTAAACTTCTTTGCTGAGGTAGAGACAAAAGGCCTTTATCCTGGGTCATCTGAACAAAATATACTGTAAATGTGCATCCTTAAGTATAAATATGAATGTATATAAAGATATATATTGTATGCTGAAATAAAACCACATTCCCTTTGCAATGCACACATTTAGGAAGTGCTACTATTAATACACTTCATTTGTTGGAAGACCATGGGCAAATAATCTTGTCCATTGGGTGTAAAATAAACTCAGTGATATAACTTGTCAACATCACAAGCAACATTTTTAATGTACATCACAAACTGCTGCCTACCTATATCACACTGCTGTTTTTTTTTTTTTTTTTACTTGCCTTAATATTACATTTTAAATTCTTGTCTAAGTACTAACTAGCATCATTTTAAAACATATCTACTAGCAATTTATTTCTCTTAGTCACAGTCAAAGATATAGTTCCCAAGCAGCTCTGCAGGTTATATTTCAAGTTTACACAAACCCTAAATCACACCCCTCAAATCTATCCACATAGATCATATCCAATGTACAACAATACAGTGATTTGTGTTTCTGAGGTGGTGTGGTGTTGTGATTAAAGATATGATCAGGGCTGCATTTCTCAAAAGCATCAAAAAGTTGATCGTATAGAGACTATTGGTGGCAATTGCTTACGGTGCTTTTGGGAAACGCCAACCCTGATGAGTAAAAATTTGCAGGTTCAAATTAGGGCTGAGCGATATAGCTAAAAAGAAAAAAATAATAATATTCTTCAGTCATTTGACAATAGAAATCTCAACATAATATGAACCAAACAGCCAGTGTAGCCCATTAGATTCTAAATGTTTAACACAAGAAAGTTGTTGTTTAAAATAATCTATGCATGTTTTCCACAGTTTTAAATAATATTTGATAAGTTTAACAATGTACGAGTAATAAACAGCAATTATGTCTGATTTTCTTTTAGTGATGGTTTTAGCAAATGATTTGGTTTTGAATTGGTTCATTGAAGTGGACGGTACAAAGCCAGCATGCCAGTTGCAATAGTCTTTTCTTCCCTATGTGATGAATATCTGAGTGAAACGGCTTCTCAAACAAGAGCAAATGTAGGGCGGGGCTTGATTTTGTCCATGGGGATTGGATGGTTGAGGTTTGCTATTGGTGGATATCATATGAGAGTGAAGAGAAGTCTCTGCAAAAGGGAGAGGAAGTTATTTCACATGCATTTTTAAAAATTAAGTTAACGGAAGTTGCAATAGTCTTTTTTCTCTATTGCGACATATCCGAGTGAAACGGCTTCTGGAACAAGAACAAATGTAGGGCGGGGCTTGATTTTGTCCATGGGGAATTGATTGGATGGTTGTGGTTTGCTATTGGTGGATCTCATTGTGAGTGACAGGTTATTGTCCCGCCCTCATCATCAGAGAAGAGAAGAGATGTCGCTGCAAGAGGGAGGGGAAGTTATTTTGATTAAAGATTATGAGGACACATGAATTAGAAAATAAAATAATGATGTGCACGGATAAATCGATTACAATAAATACTGCAATATTCCATTTAAAAAAAAGTAGAATTATGATTGCATGGTGACTAAACTGATTCATGGAAAAGACTTAAAACATCTCATGATACAAAGAAGCATTTAAACTAGTTTGATGATAGTTTTTATGAAACTCAGTGGCAATTCACAATGCTGTATCATTTTATATTGCCATCCAAGTGATTTTAAAATCTCTGTATCGCCCAGCCCTAGTTCAAACACTACAAGGGATTTCTCTAGTAGAAGTAAGGCTGAGGTGTATTATTCCCAGGCTGCAGAGCAGATCATGAGGGCGAGGAGTCCGATCACAAGCAGCAGGAGCAGCAGGAAGAGGTACTGTGTGCTGGGAAATGACGCGGCTGGACACGCCGGTCGGTTCCGCAGGTACTGATCCACCGAGTCAGTCAGGCTGTACTTCTTAGGAACGAAGCCCAGTTCTCGCTGTGCCTTCTCGATTTTAAAGGTGTGACTGACAGCAATGCTTCTCACCTACGAGGGATGCAGAGGTCAGACAGTCATGTCAGGAGTGGTCAACATGCTAATAGCAAGCTCATCTGAGACAGAGATGAGATGATACTGATCAGTCTCTGTGATATCAGATCAGACACACAGGTCACATCCCGTCACCTACTGTACACAAGCTTCCTAAGCAGAACTTTGGTGCTTCCCCTTGTTTAAAACAAGGGCACTTAATTGTATTAAATGTGCACTTGTGGTGTAGCTACTTAAAATTGTAAACATATTTTTTAAAACAGATGAGAAAAGGCCACTTAAGAGTACTGTGAACTGTTTCATGACTTAAGAACATAAGTAAACATTTAAAAAGTGTTTTGTAAACATGTTAAATGCTTTACTTTAAATTACATTTTCAATATTATTTTGTCGTGCTTTAAATATGCACTTATTTTGATGTGTTGACTAACATATTAAAGCACATATAAAGCACACAAGTAAATTACTTGCTTATAATTTTAACTCTAATGTGTTATTCAATGTGATATTTAAAGGTAATATAATTTAAATGTACTAAATTGCAACTTCATTATTATAAACGTGTAATTACAAATATATCTTGTAACAAATCCTTCCCTTGCGGGTCAAAATGACCTGATTTTTTCTATAAAAATATCTTTAAATTACTAGATTTTATCAATAAATAATATAATTTAAGTACATTATTTTCATTCTTTCAACTTAAATTCAAAATAATTTTCTGATACATGCATAAACCAGCTCAAATCAGCTCAAAATATCTTAAATTGGGTCAATTGAGGTGTCCCCTCTTGTGGAAAAACAATATTATAACAATATTTTATGACTCTTGCCACTAAATTGCCTTATAGCTCTATATGGAGCAAATGAGCTGCTCCGCTGGGTCCTAAAGTCATTTCTCTTCATATGCATTTGAATTACATGTAGACATTATAAATAATATTTTGGTACAGTTTTAGCAATTATTTTTGACAAATATCCGCCGAAGGCTCCACATTTTTTAGGCTTTTCTACACAGCAAAATCCCCAGTGTTAAATCAACACTATTCAGAGTACACATGATCCCACTCTACAGAGTGTTAAAGTAACACCGAGGCAATGTTAAAGTTAATGAGATAAGTAAGAGATTAATTAAGTGATGATTGAGCATTAATGATGAACACCTGATGTTAACAAGAATCACTGAAGGAAAGAGACACAACAATAACTACAACTGACTTCAGCCACAAACTTAGATTAAATCAACTGAAGTTAAAAGAAGACATTAAATATCTGAAGATCTCAGCAGAGGAGGATTAAATAACTCCACAAACAGTATTACCAGCTTCATGCATTATTGACTTTATTTCTGTCAGACGTCTACAGAAGTTCTTTTTGAAAATTAACAAAGGTTTAGATGTTGATGATTTATTGAAAATGTTAATAATTGGTCACCATTATGGTCAGTGATCAGTGTTTCATTTAGTTGTGCAGTCTGACTCTCTGCTTTTTATGTGAGTTTGTGGTCTTTGTAACAGTGTTTACCAAAACATAATTTGTTGCAAAGAAAGCCAGAAACAAAGATGATCAGGTGATATCGTTTTCAGCTTCATAAAGTAGAATAATTCAGAATAACTGGATCTTATCTCTGACCAAAAGTGGTTCTTTGTTATTAACAGATTTTATTCACCAACAAAACTTTCTTGCAACAAATCAGACATTACTCAATTATTACTTAATACTTAATTATCATATTAACATTAACTCTGATTCAGAGTTACTTTAACACTTTTTAGAGATGGAACATATGCACTCTGAGCAGAGTTAGTTTAACTGCGTTAGTTTGTTGTGTATGTATACTGAAGCATTCCTTTCATTCAATTAAATCCTAAAAGGGTCAACATTGACCGGGAGGGATTTGTTACTTTATTAAAACCACATTAACTCCTCAAATCCAGTCCATTTTTTTGTGTATTCATGGTTACAAAAGTCAAAAGTCCTAAGGTCTTGGACCACTCTGATGAACACTCAAATTAAAAAAAAAATAAATAAATAAAAATGAGTTTTACAAGTTTCAACAAAAAATGGCATTAAAATAGAATTTAGTTTATCATAAATGCTTGGCAGTTCATTTAGCAGTAACTTTAACCAAATTTTAAAGACAATAGAAGTAATTATAAAATTACATGATACTAGACGTACTTAAGTCCTACTTAATTGGGTTAAAAAACACTTAAATTCTACCAATTATAGTAAAATAATAAATAGTATTTAGTGCTTCTTTTTTTAAAGTACGCTAAAGTGTACTTATTTTTCGCAAGATCTGTTTTTGTTTGAAGCAGTCAGTAACAAATGTCTGTTATTTGAGTTGTTGGGAGAACTTTTCCAGTTGAAGGATTGGTTTAAAACATGATGAGAATTTAGGTTGATTAAGAGGTGTCACTGTCTGATTGTTCTGAAGCTGGACACTGTGCTGAGAGATGGGCTCTGGATTTGACTTCACAGATCAGATTCTGAGGGCTTCACATTTACTAATGGCTTTAATGACCTCCTGTTACCTGGCATTACTTTTACATTAAGTGGCTCTTTACCCGCGTGCTCTCCTGGCACCATAAAATGCCCCCACGGTCTCTCTCCCCTTACCAGCCTTCAGGTTGGGTATCTACATGGAAAATCTCCACTGGGCCGAGAGCCATTGTCGCTTCCCCTGACCCAACACACTGCTGTCTAGACCAGGAGCTGTCTGAAGTGTGTGCGTGTGTAGTGACCGGGCACATTATTAAGCTTATCATCTCAGCTAATAAAAATGTATTAAGCTGATGTTATTTTCCCCAGTAGTAGCAACAGATTAGTCGAAAAGAACTATATCTTGTTCTTATTTACACACATGACTACAAATGGTTTTTTTTCTTCACACCAAAACAAAACTTTTTCCCCCCAAAATGTGAACTTAAGATTCTAAAAAAGATTCTAAAAATATCTTATATACAGTCTACATACTTGTTTATTATTACAATTTAAAAGAAAGGTTTACTATTTTAATACATTTTCAAATGTAATTTATTCTTATGACACAAAGCTATTCACATGATCCTTGCTGATTAAAAGAAATCTTACTACCCAAAGTTTTAAACATGGAAGTGTGTATGTATACACTCACCGGCCACTTTATTAGGTACATCTGTTCAACTGCTCGTTATTGCAAATGTCTTTTCAGCCAATCAAATGGCAGCAACTCAATGTATTTAGGCATGTAGACAATGGGTGTGTCTCATTCAGTTCCCTAGCTCGTGATTTAGTATATCGCATACACGAATCCGGGGCACTGGAAAAGGACAGTAAAGGATGCTGGCTCACGACACATTTGGACACTGATGACTTTATATCCAGCGATGTGACAACATCCTTATTGTACAACATCCTTACTGGTATTTATGAACAACAGCAGAGATTATATTTCTCTGACATTACTTGTAATGTTATTTAAAGTACATTATGATAAATACTTTGGCTGGGTTAAAAACAGCCCAAGTTGGGTTGAAAAATGACAAACCAATTGGGTTATTTTAACCCAGCGTTTGATTTGAAATTGGGTTGTTTTAAGCAAATATTTAGCCTAACCGCTGGGTTAAAACAACCCAAATGCTGGGTTTGTCCATTTTCAACCCAACTTGGGCTGTTTTTAACCCAGCATTTTTTAGAGTGTTACATTATACTTGCAACATTTCAGCTTTGAATAAATTACAAATAATAGCTAGATTGTTTTCATTACCTGTATAACAATGTATGTTTATGCTGAAATATAATACAATTATGGTTTCTATTTTTAAAACATATCCTGTGTCATTATCGGTTGTTATGTGTAGTGAGTTGACTCTGATTTAAGTTTCGCACTTCAGAACTTCCATTAAGAGAACATAGTGAGCATCAATGCACCCTGAGTTTTGCGGTGCATTGTGGGACTTTTTAGGGAGCGAATGTTACAGTGCACTGGAACTAATCCTTTAAGACGATCTGCTGAAGTTCAATCTCAGCATCAGAATGAGGAAGAAAGGTGATTTAAGTGACTTTGAACGTGGTATGGTTGTTGGTGACAGACGGGCCAATCTGAGTATTCCAGAAACTGCTGATCTACTGGGAGTTTCATGCATAATCATCTCTAGGGTTTACAGAGAATGGTCTAAAAAAGAAGAAAAAATCCAGGAGAATGGCTAGATTGAGGCTACAATTCACACAGGCTCACCAAAACGGGACAATAGAAGATTAGAAAACATTGCCTAGTCTGATGAGTCTCGATTTCTGCTGTGACATTCATATGGTCAGAATTTGGCATTAACAACATGAAAGCATGGATCCAATGTGGCCACTCGAGGGTATAAACACAGACAAGCAGAGAGATCCATTGAATAGTGAAACATCCCAGTGTCAGCACTCTTGAAACACTGTTTGGCCAATTGCAAAATTTTCAGATGAAGGCAATCCTATTGTAATCAAGATAATCTAAGGCTGCTTTGAAGCAATATGTATTGTGAAAAGTTCTATACAAATAAACTTGAACTGAATTCAATCAAATCATATTAGATACCTGGAACAAACTAATTAGTTAGTCAGATCATTTTAATAGATAACTTAGCGTAAACCCAGGAATAGCTACCAGCAGACCGGTAGATCTGACATTTTATTCTAATAAGATATCTTTAAACTTTCAGCTCAGAACGTTAAATCCCACATTTGGATTATTTAGAGGTGGACTCAGTGATCAGATCATGCTATGAAACAGACTAAGGCATCTAGTGGACAGAACACCACACTTGCAACACTCAAATGGCAAAACTAATATAAATATAGTATGGTGGCCACAAAAAGTATTTGGACACTTAAGCCGCACTGTGAATGTCAACATAACAAACCAAACAGAGGCTTGTTTAGTTCTAAATGATAAAATAATAGATCCATTCATTTTCAATAGTGTACGATTTGGATCAGAAACTGGGATGGAGGTTGACACTGTGTGATTGACATACTCATTTCCTGGTTTATGTGCTAATGTGTATCTTTCCTCTGTGGCACTTCACCTGTCCATCTCAAACCTAAAGCTCCAGCAAGGAGCTGCTGCCTCATGTTTTATTCACAAAGCAATCATCAAACCTGCCGCCATCTGACCAGAATCGCCCCTTCAGGCCATGGCTTCTGTTTCTCATGACTAATGCATGTCACAGCACCAGTCCACGCCCGGCTCTACTAAAGAAACTGTTTCTTGCTCAAACTTCATGCCAACTTGTTTGTCATCCTTTACTACCATCCCAGAATCCACTGTGATGCTTAAGAAGGCACATGCAGACTGTTATCTATATGCCTGCTCATATGATTTATGAGGTCAGATGGATTATAGAATGTAAACTCTACATTCCTTACATTAAGTGCAGGAGTACTAGAGCTTCTGTGCATGTTAAGGAGAGTTAAAGGAAGTAGCTATATGCTGATGGTAACCTAAGCTGCCACTTAGGCTTCAGCTATTGCCATGGCGCCAGCACCTTCAGTGTATCATACATACACAAACACACACACACACACACCGGCCACTTTATTACGTACACCTTGCTAGTACTGGGTTGGACCCCCTTTTGCCTTCAGAACTTATTTAATTCTTCGTGGCATAGATTCAACAAGCTGCTGGAAACATTCATTCTGGTCTATATTGTCATGATAGCATCACAGTGCTGAAGATTTGTCTTCTGCACATCCATGATGTGAATATCCCTTTCCACCACATCCCAAAGCTGCTCTGTTGGATTGAGATATTTGAGATACTCATCGCCATGTCAAAGAAACCAGTTTGAAATGATCTGAGCTTCGGGATGATGGCATGTTATCAATGGGAAGGACATGGTCATCAACAATACTCAGGTAGGCTGTAGCGTTTAAACGATGCTCAATTGGTACTAAGAGGCCCAAAGTGTGCCAAGAAAATATTCCTCACAACATTACACCACCAGCAGCCTCAACCGCTGATACAAGGCAGGATGGATCCGTGCTTTCATGCTGTTTACGCCAAATTCTAAGCATCTGAATGTCGCAGCAGAAATCAAGACTCATCCTCCCAGGCAACGTTTTACCAATCTTCTGTTATCAGACCAGCCCGTCTGGCACCAATAAAGTCACTTAAGCTGGGCTCACACTACAGGAGTTTCAGGCCGATTTATCTTCGATTTTCCCCTCCCGAGAATCAACAGGTAATGTTAACATTTGCGAGCAGCTTTCTACACTCAACCGGTATGCTCAAAACCAAGATGATTTCTCTCCAGCTCTTGTCTTTGTCCGTACGGTTGTGTCATGTTTTCATCGACACGTTACACAAGCAGTCGTGATATTGCAACATTAATTTTCCTACCTCTGAACGAAAAACGAAAAATCAAGCCGTAATCTTGTTCTTTCGTTTATCTAAAAAAAAGAAAAACAAGCTGTTTTCTCATTTTTCTACTTTAAATATTAAATCAAAAAGCGACTGAACGAATGATACACGGATTGCCCCAATCTGTCAGTGAGCAGATTGGGAGGTTAAAGATTTGATCTGTAAACACCTCACATTACCAGATAATCTCCACCGAACAAAGGAACCGACAAGATTTTTTCTCAGATTGTTGGGAGGGATAAATCGGCCTAAAACTCCTGTAGTCTGAGCCAGGCTTTAACGTCCAAAACAATGCTGTGTGCTGGGATAAATGTGCTCATTGTACGTGCCTAGCTACATATGATGGTGTTTTGACCAGCTGAGAACTCGTGAAGAGCTTATAAAATGTGTAAAGGAGTCAAAACAGCGTCAGGAATCCCTCCGTCACACACACACAAACACAGATATGCTGCGAGGAGACACGGTTCTGATGCCTGTAGCAAACGGTGATGGGCAACATCACGACTATGATGAGAAAAAACAGCTATGAGTAAGCATTCTGACCTTTTTAGGGTGCAACATAAACAATGTTGTACATTCGCGTGAACGAGAGGAAAGTTAGCGAAAAATTGAGAACAAAAAATACAAAATTTGCTGCCATGTGATTGGCTGATTAAATATCTGCATTAACAAGCAGTTGAACAGGTGAATCTTTATATTGATATAATGATCTTTATATAATGTTGTTGATATTCAATATCTTAATATTGGTTCATCTTACTATGGTTACCTAGATTACAGCTCCTCTGGGTGTGTTTCTCTGAGTTCTCTGTTTGTTAATGGAGTTTAATTACCTATAATAGCGGAGGGGGAATGTAATGTCACACTGCTCTCAAGATGGCATCAAAACAACTTTAGTAGGAAAAAGTGATCAGAGCAAACTGCATAATGTAATGAAGGGTGGAAAGAACACATTTACCTCATTTCTTGTCAGAAGCAATGGTATTTCCAGTATAGGCCTCAGAGTCACATGCAGTCGCTCCATCAGAATGGCTGGAGAAGGTGAGAAAGTTCATTTAACAAATTAATTTCTCAATTCAAGCTCTAGGCACAAAAAATGGGATTAAAAAAATAAAGAGTAAGATTAATAGTTGCATTTGGAAATAAAATACAACAACAAACAATAATAATTGTAATTTCACTTTAGTCACACCTGCTGAGTAGACCAGAGACACAGGAAGGTGAATCAGTGGCCGGCCATAACCCAGTCTTTCAAACTGGAAATAGATAAATGTATAGTTGCTTAAAATAGCAAGTAATTGAATTCTTTCAAATATACATGGGTTAATTAAATATACTTGGATTGGTTGTTACATACCAGAGGTGTCAACCATTCAAAGACATTGACAGACTCCCCATCATTGATAAAGTAAGCCTGTCCACTCTAAAAAAAATTACACATAAACAATTATACATAATCTGGCTTCAGTACTGCTGATTGCAATAAAACAAATCTCTATCATGCCACACATACCGCCACAAAGGCTTTCTCTGCAGTGAGTGCTTCTGCTGCTAAAACATGAGCCATCACCAAATTATCCACATGCACCCAGTTCATCTTGGCATTAGGGTCCCCAAAGCAAAAGCTGAACAACCTCCTCTCCACATTTACCTGAGAAGAGAAGAGAATCACAAACCCTTGTTTCTGCATTCAACAATCGACAGATCTTCACAGAGCTAACAAAACCCTCTAAAGGCCCTGATATCCTTCAAGCGAAAACTTCTTACTCACAGCTCGTTGGTTTATGGACTTCACGATTGCCTACAGGATGACACATCTTTGGATTAGCCTCCGCTAGACGTGTTTGTCTTGTTAGCCAGGTTAGCTGACCTTTTCCTGCAAGCCGTCCACGCTTGTACTTTCTATTAGGCTGCTCTCCTCTTATTTTGCCTTTTTTGCCCTTTCCTTTGGTTGTCTGCCTTTTGCAATCTTAATTTGGTTCATTTTATTCCGCCATGGACCTTTCAAAATAAACACCGGATACACTCACAAGCCTGTCCGGCCGTGTGTGGCACCCTCATCGCCGAGAGGAATTCCCATCACTTCTGTGTTATTTGCGTGGGCCTTAATTAAGCTGAAGAAGAAATCAACTTCCCCACAGAATGGTAGCTATTGCTTGGCACTTCCTTAAAAGCTCTGGTGCCGAAGGCTCAAAGTGGCCGCTACACAGAGCGTAGAATTGTACGACTCTGACGGTGAAAAAGGCAATGCTGGTGTGCACACAGGGGCCTCTCGCAGTGCGGCCTCTCTAAGCTGGGGCGGCAACCCGGCTATTTTTGAAGATATTTTTCACCTTTCATTGACAAGGGTGATGCAGGACTTCTCAGCGACTCGGATGACTAGGACACCATCCCGCTGTCTGTAGCCCCTCAGGCTAAAGTACACACTGCCTTGCCCCAATCGGTCCTCTTAGAGTTTTTTCAGTGAGCGACTGCTTGCCGCGATATCGAATGCCTCGGAGCAAGAGAGGAACATTTATGATGGGAACATTCTGGGACAACCTCCGGGCCCTTGGAAGCAGCTTCTCCCTGCCCTCTCTGCATGTGCAAAACACACAAAGCATTGCTGGGTAGATCCACTCTACCTCAAACACGTTTTGCAGGTCTCAAAGTTATGGATATGGCCTCTCTATGCATGTTCAAGCTAGCCATGGCTTTCTCTTGCACTGTAGCTTAATCTATCCGGTCTCCCAGATAGTGAGAAGCAGTGCATCGCTGTGGTGCCGTTTGCCAAACACCCTCTGTACAGCTACCTATCCCCCCTGCTACGGATTAGGCCAGGCAACCATCGATCACTTCGCCTAGTTCTTTGCCTTATGTTATTCTCACTACGGGACGAGGATGCCCCCCTTGGCGTGGACTCACTGGCCCATCCATGGCCCAAAATGCTGCTCTATGCATTCCCTCCCCTTTGCCTAATAATGCCTAACCTGGCCAGGGTGAGACAGCAAAGCCTGACTCTGATTTTGATAGCCCCAGGAGGCCCAAAGCACCATGGCTGGTGCCACTTCTGAGATTATCCCTCTCCCATGTACGGACCTCTTGTCCCAAGCGAATAGGGAAATATACCACCCTTGTAATCACTTGTAATCGCCACTATTCAGAATGTGATTGAAGAGTGGTTTGAGGGGCGCCGGTTGACACTGTTGATAGTGCTCAGTCTCTGATATTTTGGGCTTTTTGCAGGACCTTATGGATGGTGGAAAATCTTTTTTTACAATGAAAGTCTATTTAGCGGCTATCACTGCATGTCATGTTGGTTTTGACGGCACCAGGGTGGGGCAACACCCCCTTATTCATAGATTTATGAAGGGTGCTCGCTGTTCCCTTCCAGTCACTAGAAGAGTAGTTCCAGAGTGGGACCTCTCCATGGTGCTGAAGTCTTTGTCGCAACAGTCTTTTGAGCCCCTGGGAAACATCTCCCTTAAGCTTCTGTCTTTCAAGTCAGCTTTGCTCCTGGCCTTGGCTTCTGCCATGTCAGTTATTTGCATGCATTCTCTGTTCATTCCTCATGCACCACACACACACACACACACACACACACACAGGGTATCCCATTTCCCCATTTTAAACCTGTTGAGCCCAGATTATTCATGTCACTAAGCATGTCATTGTACCCTCACCTGATACCAAAATTTCCATCATTGTGCACATTTTCAGGTTTATGTATGCATTTTACTACATGCAATTAATTTCTTTGCTGGTGTAGCATCCTCACAAATACGAGTTTGTAACTCTTTGTAACCCCAGTTCTCGGAAACATTGAGTGAAGAGATCCACCAAGCTTGCCCTGCTTTCTGCGCGAGAAGTTAATATGCTCACTGAGGAAAGGTGGCATGTGCAAGTGCTTTATGCACTTCGGTAAGGGGCGGTCCCTTACCCGGCATTGGTCACACGCTCCTGTCTGTCAAGCCAGACTTAGCTAAATAAGATGTTTATGCAGAGGACAGGTACGGATGCCCTTCCCATAGGTGGATCACTCCACTCGATGTGTCAGAGAATCGGGTCTGCTTTTTAGTAGAAAATGTTGTAATCATTACACCACTGGTCACCACAGTATACCTCTGGTCATGTATTTCAAACTTTTTACCTTAATTGAACAATGAAAAATAACTTTGCAGTGAGTATATCGGGGCCTTAACTGAGGGTGAGTAGAATACAAGATTAATTGTGTAGAGATTACATGAGGAAGCACAGCCACACATGCGTCTGTATAAGCGCAGACAGTCATGTGTCTGTATGTAGGTACAGGCACAGCACAAGCACATGCTGTAACAGGAGCTTTCCACAGACTCCATTAATATTGTACAGCTCTGGGCACATTGGCACAGCTGAGCCTGCAAAGTACAACTGTCTGGGATCTGTTAGAGGTGGGGGCGTGGGGTCAGGGGTCAGGGGGGTGAGAGAGAGTAAAAGAGGAAAAAGAGTGGAAAAGAAACAGGTGAACGAGGGGTCTCACCATCACCCTGTGCAAATGTCTTCTCTCTTCAGGACCGTAGATACCAGAGGGGCGTAGGACACACGTCTGTAGAAGACCACCGCCTATCACAATAATACCTCAATATTATAAACAATATATTCATGCATTTTCACATATACATTAATAGATGCCTATCTAAACAAGATTTTATTATTTGACCCAACTCTGAATCCAGTTATTCAAGCTAGAGAGAAATAAATATATGTTTTACATTCTGTGGTTGTACCATGGTATAGAGATGGCTATAGATGATAATACTATGGTACTTTGACATACACCAATCAGGCATAACATTATGACCAGGTGAATTGAATAACACTTCATCACGGCAGTGGGTGGGATATGTTTGGCAGCAAGTGAACATTTTGTACCAAAATGATGTGTTAGAAGCAGGAAAAATGGGCAAGTGTAAGGATTTGAGCGAGTTTGACAAGGGCCAAATTGTGATGGCTAGACGACAGCTCTTGTGGGGTGTTCCCGGTCTGTAGGGGTCAGTATCTATCAAAAGTGGCCCAAGGAAAGAATAGTGGTGAACCAGCGACAGGGTCATGGCTGGCCAAGGCTCATTGGCTCCATGTGGGGAGCGAAGGCTGGAGGCAGTGTGATGCTTTGGGCAATGTTCTGTTGGGAAACCTTGGGTCCTGCCATCCAGGTACAGCCTACCTAAGCATTGTTGCAGACCATGTACACCCATGGAAACAGTAGTGGAGTCCATGCCTCGATGGGTCAGGGCTGTTTTGGCAGCAAAAGGGGGACCAACACAATATTAAGTCGCGTTTCCACCGCAGGAACTTTCCCCAGGAACTAGGAACTTTGGGGTGGTACTCTGTGTGTTTTGACAGCAGGAACCTGGGTCTAAATGAAGTTCCGGGTAAATATTTCCCCCTCCAAACGGCCCTGCTCACGAGGTAGTCTTTTTTCGCGAGGTAGTCTTTTTTCCTGAACTTTTGGGGGTGGGACTTGGGCGCTGAACATGCTGATTGGCTGAGCTCACGCAGCATTTTATTTCAATCGGCATTTTTAAAAATCTTGCGAGGTTCATTCTGCCTTCAGTAAATATCAGTCTTGCTCTTTCTGTCCGTTGGCGCGCGTTGTCTCAGCAATCGCACGGTCAATGTCCGTAATAGCTGATAATAACATACTTTGTCTTATTTTAAATCTAGCTTTACAAGATTTCAGAATACGCTTTAATATCAGTGCTCGTCTCTTTTCCACTGTTTTGTTAATTACATATTTAGCAAACCAATACATAACTAGCAAAAGCAGCGCTGCTTGCATCTTCTCCATACTTGTTATTGTTGCAGACAGTATCGCACAAAAATTATTATTGTCCGTCATTGACTGGGAGGAGCAGCCACGCGCAGTCCCATGTCTTTGGACTAATTTGCCTAATCTTCACTGTACTTTAGACCGCAGTGGAAACGCAGACAGTAGCAGGTCTGGGGGGAAAAAAGTTCCTGGTACAAATTGTTCCGGGTAATTTCGGTGGAAACGGGGCTTTACGAATATTAGGTCATAATGTTATGCCTGATTGGTGTATGATACTAAATCATTAATGAATATGCACTTGTAGTGCACTTCAAGTCTTAAAAGTTTTTTTTAAACTGTACTTGAAAATTATATAATATTAATGAAACCAGAAAAAATAATAAAATGTACATTTAATTATATAATTTTAGACTGATTTAAATAGCAATGTTGTTTCTCACTTTGTGCTTTGTAAGGAGGTGTGCACTTATTGGCACAGAGCCCACACACACACAGAATAAGCCTCCCCGTGCTTGGCTTTATTATTAAGCCTAGGTCTAAATTTAAAACAGTGTCATCAGGTCTGGTTGGGTTGGGTTGCAGGCTGTGGTCATTACCATAGCAGCCGTTACCTCAGTACCTCATCAGCAGTGGACACACACACATCTACACATACACACACACATACACACAATATGATCAGGGTACATGACACCTCTTGCGCTTATTGCTATTGTGCGCAATAACAGGATTGACTTCAGCGATCAGCAAGTTTCCATTTCCGTACCTTTTGTTGATCTTCCATTGGCAGCGAGCACCATGTGTTCGGCGATAGCTTTAGTCCTGGAGTAATGGTCTATGTGCTTAAAGAGAGAACAAAATAATTGTTCACATTTAAACAAATGACAAGAACTGATGATCATTTGTAGACTGTACAATGACTTAGTGATGGGATAGTTTTCTTCAAATTAAATACAGGATATCAATTCTCAAATAAGTGCTCAGAATATGAAGTGTCCAATGCATTTGATAAATCTCAATGATTTTTTAAATATTTGAACACAACATACTATAAACCACAACATATTATATAAAAGCTATCAATAAGGTCAAAATTTTGTGCCCAGGCTTGGTAAAAAGTATAATAAACATAATGCATATTACTAACTCTATTAGTGAAAGAAAGTGAAAGTCATCACACATTAGTCAACCTCGGCCCGAAAATGAGCCCCAGTGAAATCTGAGTGTGTAAGCTGTACCGTTGTATGATTCATCAGATGTTATGTATGAAGTTTGGACAGACAAAAGCGGGTGACTTCTGTAGCACGAGTGAGGTGTCGGATAGACTAATTTGATTCCATTAACCTTCCTTAACTTCAGTCTACTGTTCTTCGGGACAGTGAACCGGAGCACACAGGAGCAAAGCAAGACTCCGCTTCAACATGACACACTAATCTCTAGTGAAAGTTATCCACTCCTGATGCCTGTGATCACAATGATCAGTAATGTAAGAGATCAGTACATCCAGTGTACAGTAGACAGCATCACTGATTATAATGGGTTATTGTGTTGTGCCGCATTGTGTCCAGTGTACAGCTCATGTAGACATGAGCTGCGTCCCAAATCAGAGGCTGCATCCTTCGAAGGCTGCATTCGCAGGCAGATTGTGTCACCGTGTTTTAAGCGGACAACTCCGGTGTTTTAAGCGGTGATAGGATTCTGACTAAATTAAACACCTGTGATTGGCCATTGCGTTCAAGAGATCAACAAACATGACTGTGATTGGCTACATTTCTCACCACTGCAAAAACATGTTGTAAATAGAAACATTTGTTCTCCTGAGCACAAACACAAAAATGCACTGGAGCATTTGCCAGATCTGCCAGTATCAACTTGCTTTCGTTTGAGGTCGCTAATTTTAAAATTTGACTTAGTGTGATATTTTTTAACAAAAAGATATTTGTGATCAACAATAATATTTGCAGACCACCCCATGGACCCCCATTTAAAGTGTTGATAAGGAATTAGTATATGATGACAAATTTAATTAATAGCAATCCATGTTACTTATTGCCCACCCAACCAGGATCCTGACCCACCCAATCAGGAGCCTGGCCCACCCAATCAGAAGCCTAGCCCACCCAACCAGGAACCTGGCCCACCCAATCAAGAGCCTGGCCCATCCAACCAGGAGCCTGACCCACCCAATCAGGAGCCTGGCCCACCCAATCAGAAGCCTAGCCCACCCAACCAGGAACCTGGCCCACCCAATCAAGAGCCTGGCCCATCTAACCAGGAGCCTGACCCACCCAATCAGGAGCCTGGCCCACCCAATCAAGAACCTGGCCCATCCAACAAGGAGTCTGACCCACCCAATCAGAAGCCTGGCCCACCCAATCAGAAGCCTAGCCCTTCCAATCAGGAACCTGACCCACCCAATCAGGAGCCTGGCCCACCCAATCAGGACAAAATTGGTATATTTCATGAAATCAGATAAGATGGAAAACAGTAAATAAGAGACGCTGCTGCCGAACACAGTGACGCACAGACTGAGGTTAGTCACACACGCTTAATCAATCGATCACTCTCCAATAACTGCATTAGCCTGATACCAATGGATGAAGCTAATGGAATTAGCAATAGAGGCATGGGATGACATGTGAGTCCAAAACACAAGATGTTTTAAGGACAAAAACCTGACAAATGTCTTGAAATACAACATTGAACAAAACTGAATCATTGATTTTGTTACAGAATTTTCTAAAATGAGCAGTAAGCTAAACAGAAGCAAAACAGTAAAGCAGTGTTACTAATAGTCCCTTTCAAAACCTGCTCCTTTTTCACTTTGCAGCTCAAAGCTGGAGCTGGGCTTTAGAACGGGGCTGGTATTCAAAAAAGTCTCAATATTGAACAAACCAACATGTGCACTTTACAAACTGTCTGAATGCAAGATAAATCATAGCACACTCAGTGTGCATCTCACCATGTCCAGTGGCACACAGGGAACTGAGTCTTCATCTCCGTCATCAATGGGTTTGCCGGCAAACGCCACATTCACAGTGCTGGTGTAGACGAGTCTCGAAATGCCTCGCTCCGTACAGACTACAACACACCAACCAAAAACATACTTTAAATGACATTAAACCTCATTCTTTCTTAAATATGTCTTTAGCGAAGCTTGCTTCCCTACATATGGTGTTGCCTGTGAATCTTAGAAGATCTTATAATCTAGTGCACATTGTGTATGATGCCTACATAGACAGCTCACTAAATGTAGGACTCTTTTTAGCCTTTGAATCTCTGCTGTTAATCTATATGCTCTTGGGAATGAACTGAAGAGGGAATATTTCAAATATCATTAGAATACAAGCTCTAGTGAGAAACACTTATCTGAATAACAGGCTATTACAGTACCAATGATATAATGTTGACAGCTCACCGTTTATGACATTGTTCGTGCCGCCAACATTGACTGATTCAATCTGCTTTCTCCTCAGCTGAAGAACAAGAAAATACATGACCAGCATATTTCACTTCAGTCATGTCTTAGGTTCACTCCTTAAACATATAATAATGCAACAATAATAGTCATGTTAAAATGAAAATTAAAGCATTTATCACACCATAACGAATCTGATTATGGCCTATAACAACTATGCATTAATTTAAACAATTTTACACACTGTAAAATCTAATTAGTTAGACTTACTTAAAAAAGCATGCAAACCGATTGCCAAATGCTTAGTTAGTATAGTTTACTTACACAAGAGTTCTAGTGACTAAAAAAGAGAGTACTTGATAATTTACTTTAGATTTACTCCTGAGTGTAGATACCATTGTTGCTACCATTGTTGTGTTTTGATGCTGAAGTCTTTGTGTGACTCAAGAATGGTCAACTACAAGGCACTGTTATAAATATAGATGGATTATATCAAAACAATTACAAGTTTCACAGGTGTTTATGACGTAAGTATTAGCAATAAAATTGTAAACAATCCGTCATGAAAGGAGGTGACCTAATTTCTGACTAAATCATTAACTAGTTAATTATTCAATCAGAATCTAGGTCAGCTTTTAAAAACAACCTATTGATTTCTTCTCTTCCTTTGAAACCAAATAACAGTGATTTCTTGTTGCATCGCTGCATCATTAGGAAGAGAATTACAATAATATGAATGTTCCAAGTTAGCCTGGCTCCGCCCTCCTACATACTCTCGCTCAATTTTCATTTTCCTTCAGTACTCCGTCTGGGATTGCAGTATATTCTCTGGTTTTCTCCGGTCAAAATTTAACTGGTCCAATCAGCGAACAGAGGTAGTGGCTGATAACGGTGACGTTGATGTCGTGCGCTAGTTTGAGATGACATGCGTCACGACCAGACGTTAGCGATTGGTTAGGCAGATCCAGAGTGACTCTAGGCAGATCCAATAGTTTTAAACTTCAACAGAGTTCCCGCCTTCAAGGAAGTTAACACTTGTCAATGGAGAGTGGCCAGACTCTCTGTACAAATGAAATGTACAAGAGTATGGCAGGACCAGGCTAGTTCCAAGTGCCCAGCCAAATAATGGTGTTTTTTTTTTCTTTTGCTTGACAAAATGGCACTCAAACCAATCAATTAATCTTAACTTGGGGGTGTAAGGACCGGTTTTGCTGCTAAGACAAAAGCTAAGACTACACCCCAACAATAAAAGTCACTAATCTTGAAAGAAAATCTCACAGAAACTGTGAGACGCCACCCTGATCAAACATTCCTCCCCCTCCCCATTTTGCCCTCTCCTTGCCCTGTTTTCAAGTCAACAAATGCAGATATACCAGTGATGATGTATCTTGTAAATCTATTGTTTTATCCATTTCATGTTTGGTGTCCTTTTAAAGGTCTCAGTGCGAATGGTAAAATGGTCTCAGTTTCACAGCAGTCATTAGTAGTATTAGAAAGATTGAAAACTAATGAGAATTCTGTTCTCCTTTTGAGTGGTCTCTTCAAGGATATCTGATCTCTCTCCCCCAAAACCAGGTGTTTGTGTTGCAAATATTTACAACCCCTTTTGTTCTAGTTGGAGTATTTAAGGGAGAGAAACAGAACAGAAGGGGGGAACATTCTGTAGCCAGAACCCCCCATGCAGGTTGTGTCAGTGTCTTAGAGGCACTCACACATCCTGCATGTAATGTGCCAGACGATGATTTTGAAATTATTTTCATATTGCTTTGCAATTGTGTTTATGTTTTTAAGCTGATCAGTTGTGTACCATGGATTCTTGTTTACTTATTTACTTTTCCTGTCTGGCCAAAATAAATGTTAATCTTGATTTATCTTGTAAGATTCTGAAATCATTATTCTAGTATGGATCGATGCATACTCCATTATTACCGCAAAATCTAAGGTTATGATAGGTCAAACTGATGACGGCACGACTGAAGCATGGGCGCAGCGTGCACGATATTCTGATTTCTGTCTATCGCTGGATTAACAAGTGGTAGCTCAGAGATATTAATAAAATTACACTTTTTGTGGAGTGAGAATGTGCAACCCCTGAAAGGTAAAATATTTACTCTACCTCCTCTGAGTAATTCAGAAGTAACCATTTTGTGAGCGTGAACGCGCGGTCCGGGCGCGTAAGTTCTGTGCGATTTTGGGTCTCTCGATGAACGAATTTGAAAACACAGAAGATACTAAGAAAATCAACGATCTAAATTAAATCGCAACTAATCGAAAATCAGCTGATAAACTCTAAACGTAACACACTTTATAGAGTCACATAAAATTGGAGTCAGATAAAATATTAATGGAGTCAGATTTAAAACGAGATCTCAATAAATTAAAAATAAATTCACCAAAATGCTGAAAAGGCTTACACGCAGAATTCCTTTTGACCAAGCCGTTAGTATCCGTTTTTGGGCTAATGGATGGAAGTTTACAGGGGTTCTAAGTAAAATGAATAGTATGTGCATAGTACAGATTACTTTATTTTTACAATTAAAGTAAAAAGTAAAGTAAACTAAAAAGTGTTCGTTAGAATCACTGTTGGATTTTACAGTGTGCGTGTCATTGTGTTATTAACAAACTGTTCTTTTTCTTTTCTTTTTATGTTAAGATAGTGCTAACATGTTATGGATCCACACAGGGACACTTTTGTGTTTAAAATTAATTCTGATCTTCAAACTGTCACTTTTGTTTTATTGTTGTCATTTCTAATTTCAATCATAACTAAATGATAACATGCAGATGTGTGCAAAGTTTTATCAATTTCGATTGCATACATTGTCCCCAGGTAGAAATTGATAACTAATAAAGATATTATGGCAAACAACATGTCAGCACATGTCACTTTTTTCACTTTAAAGCTATTATAATCCACCCTATAAAATAATGTAATAAAATAATTATGTGATATAACATGTTTTTTGCCTCTGTAAACATAATAGCATAACATAATTACTGCGTATTAATAGTTAGTAAGGTAGTTGTTAAATTTAGGTATTGGATAGGATTAGGGATGTAGAATATGGTCTTGCAGAATAAGGCATTAATATGTGCTTAATAAGTACTAATAAACAGCCAATATCCTAGTATTATGCATGCTAACAAGCAACTAGTTAATAGTGAGAATTGGACCCTGTGTTACCAAAAGTTCTACATGCAAATATGAATATACTGTAATTCAATGGAAAATTGGGACTCACTCAAGTAATGTTACATTCAATTAGTCTCAGTGTTTCAGTCGATTCTAATACAAACCAAGCTCTCATTAGATGCATGTTACATTCACTGACCTGTTCAGGACCAGACATTCCGTAGGAAGCGGTGTGGAATATAACGTCCACTCCCGCACAGATCTTAAATAGGGCATCATAATCCCGGATATCAATCTGGAAGTAAAGCACACACAGATGTACTGAACCATAACAAAGCCCATTCATTCACAGTGATGGACAAAATATTACTATCTGTGCAGAAATCATTCATTCCAGTTTTCAAGTTTGATTGGACCTGACAGAACCACAACAATTTGCCTAAAACCTTTTGATTACTTTTAGACAATATTTCTATACCACAGAGCAAGCAACCATTGAAACAATGTTGATGCGTCAATACTAATTGCATTGAATTAACACTACAAATTGATTTTTTTTTTCTTCTGCTGTCGGCTTTCATCAAAATTTCAACGCTGATCCAACATACTTTAAACACTGAAATGTCAATCTCAATCCCAAAATGATGGTTTATGGCAAGCCGTTTTGACTTTTATTCATTCCCAGGGTATGAATTCAACAATTCAGTTTCCACTAGTAAATCATAGTTTACTTCCACCATAGGCTGCCATTCAAATTCAGTTGATGGTATCAAGAGGTGATTTCTTAGTTAAAATTCCAATCTCACATATCAGAAATACAATTCATACTAGTAAAATAAGACTCATAATTTATGATATCAATAATTGCTTTGTTACTAGTAAAAATATAAATTTCTGATATCAAGAATTATAATTTTAACTAGTTGAAATTAAATTTTTGATGTCAAGAATTTGTATTTCTGTGAGTGACGACATCATTGTTGATATCAAGAATTCATATCATGAGAATGATTAAAGGTCAAAACGGCTTGCCATAGACGGTTTGGATGAAAACTCAACATTGTATCAAATATCACCTGGCTATGGGGTGTAACTTACTATTTTTTGGTATCACTATCTATCATGTAAATTTCTTCACTAACCTACTGGTTCTCAATCAGTGTTTGCCCAGATTTTACTCTAGACTATGCAGTAATAAATCCACTGGTTACAAAAATGCCCTTCAACTTCAACTTGAAAGTTATTATTACCATGTAAAACCACACAGTTCCAAAAATGATTAATGGGACATACAAAAAAATGGTTACACTTTATTTTACAGTACGTGTATACTCGCAGTGTACTTACCTAAGAAAGTACTAAGGTAACTACATGGGTTAAGGTTAGGTTTAGGGGTAACTTTAGGGTTAGGACCCAGTTATTGTAATTACTATAATAAGTATATAGTATGTACATGCAGAACAGTACTGTAAAATAAAGTGCTACTCACAAAATTGTCAATTTTGGTTATCAAGTCTTGCTTGAAATTAAATTACTTCAATAACAACAAATATTGTTTGTTTAGCAGGAATAATTGGAACTTTTTGCACCGATTTGTTCATGATTTTCAAGGACATGTCATGCAACTGTACATCTGTCTAACTTGTTTGGCTTTTACCAAGTTAAATGCACAAACTTTGACATCAAGGATATGGAAATGTTTTCTCTTCCCTCTTTATTTTGCTATCCTGACAATGAACAATGCTATTATTAGCTGAACTGAGCATTGTTTTTTCCTTGTTGTAAGCAGATCAAATGTGACCCTAGAGCACAAAACCAGTCATGCGTCTCACGGGTTTATTTGTGGCAATAGCCAACAATACATTGTATGGGTCAAAATTATCCTTTTTTTATGCCAAAAATCATTAGGATATTAGGATATCATGTTCCATGAAGATATTTTGTAAATGTCCTACTGTAAATATGTCAAAAAATATGAGTTGCTAGGACTTAATATTAATATTTAGATTTTTTTGCAACCTCAGATTCCAGATGTTGTATCTCAGCCAAACATTGTCCTATATACTAATAAACCATAAATAAATGGAAAGCTTATTTATTCAGCTTTCAGATGATGTATACATCTCAATTTAAAAATATGTACCCTTATTTAGTGGTTTTGTGGTTTTGTGGTCACATTTGGGCTGCCTATAACTATCATACGCCATGTAAAAACAGAAGCTCAACACAATACTTACACCATGTCAAGTTCTGTTTTACATGGCAGGTTCAGATTCACTTTCACGGCTATTCCCGAAGCCTAGCGGTTTCTCCGAGACACCCGAGTCATGAAAACATGTGCTGAAACCGGAGGCCACCGTTCGGTCTCAGCGGTGCACCTGGCACCCACCTGCTTCTGTTACGCCCCGCTGCCCAACAGCCCCTCGACAACCCAGTGACACCGATGCGCTCCTCTCCAGTTTCACTGTACCTGCTGGAAGACGGCTCCATCTGGGATATCCCAGGGCGGCTTGTGGAGATCCAGCATTAAGACCGTGGCCCCTTGACCGGCCAGAGCGCGGCCCAGCCTGAATCCGAAGTACCCAGCTCCACCGGTGACCAGCACCCTACCGGCCCCACAACGCCCCAGCTCTGGACCCTCCAGCCCGCTGGCCACCACGCAATTGGGACTGTTGCACAAGGCGCCCACCGCCCCGTTGGCTCTGTGTCTGATGGGGGCGCTGGTGACGGCGGCGGTGCGGCTGTGGGTCTGCCGGCGGCAGTCCAGGAGACACGCACAGGGCAGCTGCTCCACCTGACACAAGGACCTGTTCTCCTTCATAATGCACAAGGGGCTTCAGATACCTCTACTGCGTCCGTCCTGTCTGGGGATGATCAGAGACAGTGAGAGTCTAATGAACGAGTGTCCGCTGTGAAACAGATCTGCCTATGAGTGAGTGAATGAATGCATAATTCACCTCTCCATGTAAAGAGGCTGACTCCAAACTTTTCCTTACACTCGCCTTGCCAAAAGCTGCTCTTTGAGTCTTCACACATTGCTAGCAACATTTCCACTTTTTAAATTAATCAGAAATTATTACTAGAATGATACAGCATCACTAAAATAAACTTAATGGGATAGTTCAGCCAAAAATTAAAAATACATTTATTCACTCTCATGTTCTAAACCTCTATGAAGTTCTTTCTTCTGTGGAGCACAAAATAGAATATTTTGTCCATACTGTAAAAATCATTGGGTTGTAAAACAACACTGGAGCCCATCTTCTTTTACACAGGTTTGATACGATATGAGGGTGAATATTAACCCTTTAAACTGAAATATAAATATACAAGCATTGTTTTTTAACACTTTGCAATCATTTTTCATTAGTTGATATTAGTTAACTACTTTAGTTAACATGAACAAAGAATGAACAATACTTCTACAACATTTATTAATCGTATCGCTCATTCACTGTAAAACATTATACGATCAAATAAGTTATGACAATATGTTTTTACATTGCTTAACTCATTCAAATAAGTAATTTTACACTTGTTATAAGTTATACAAGAGTCAAGTCAGTTTAATGTCATTTAAGATATATTACGTAAATGTAAAGTTTAACATAAAGTTAATTGTACTTAAAAACTTTAAGGCAGCAACACTTTATACAGTGGTGTTAGTTCATGTTAGTAATACATAGTTAATACAAAAATAAAGATGTTATTGTAAAGTGTTATCCATTATTTTGACAGAATGCATGTTAAAGGATTAGTTCACTTAAAAATTTAAATTTCCTGATAATTTACTCACCCCATCTCATCCAAGATGTTCATGTGTTTCTTTCTTCAGTGGAAAAGAAATTAAGTTTTTTGAGGAAAACATTCCAGGATTTTTCTCCACATAATGGACTTCAATGGCAACCAACGGGTTGAAGGTCCAAATCAATGCAGTTTCAAAGGAAGGGCTTCAGAGGCTCTGCATGATCCCAGCCGAGGAATAGAGTCTTATCTAGCGAAAAATCTGCCATTTTCAAGAAAAAATACACATTTATATACTTTTTAAACACAAATGCTCGACTTTGATGTGCTTCTTCGTGGCGTATGATGTCATCACGTCAGAAAGGTCACGTCCGTGATGTAGGTGTAAGTACCGACCCAGTGCCGAAAAACTCCATCTCATGTTCTCCTCCAACTTTAAAATCATCCGACATTGTTGTTTTATCTTTATTTTTGTAGTCTTTGCACATTTGTTTTTAACACTGATACTTCCACCGTGACCTTTCCAACATGATGACGTCATACCAAAGTCGAGCATTTGAGGTTAAAAATGATATCAATGTTTTTTGGTTTGGCTAGGCTAGATAAGACCCTATTCCTCATCTGAGATCGCGCAGAGCCTCTGAAGCCCTTCCTTTGAAACTGCATTGGACCTTCAACCATTGGGTGCCATTGAAGTGTATTATGTGGAGAAAAATCCTGGAATGTGTTCCTCATAAAACGTCATTTCTTTTTGGCTGAACATGAACAAAGACATGAACATCTTGGATGAGATGGGGAGAGAAAATTAATTAGGAAATAGGCCTATTCATATTTAAGTGGACTAATCCTTTAAAAGCTCAACTGTGTATCTACTTTTTGTCAACATCGTCCAATATTTATGAAATCAAGGCATATCAAAGTCAGCCTTCATTCTGATGATCTTTTTCCCCCACACAGGCTCTGGTGAAATTTACAGTTTTCTAATCACAAATGTTTGGTCATTTTTCCTATATTTTCGTGTCACGGTCACAACACAAAATATATCAACTCTTTTGATCAAACTGTAAAGAAATAATTTCCAAAATGTAAAATGGTTTCTATGAATGAATGGCTTAATGAAATTCATGAATGTGTAATATAGGGGAGCGCGAGGCACAACCTAACGCTTTTTGACTTTCTCAGTTTGTGTAAATCCACTTGGGGTTCAGAGTATTTATTGTTTCCCACATTAATTGCACACGTCTAGTACAAGTATGTGGTTTTGTTTCATTAATACAGTGTATACTTTTTTCTTGATTTACCCCGAAAGAATGGAAGTGAAATGTGACAACATGCCCCATAGGTGGGGTGCATTGTAACATGTGAGGGGCACATTGTAACATGACCAAATGACAGCTTAAAATGTTACCTGATATAATCAAAAAATATACAAGACAAACTAAAATATTTTGTCAACAAAATACAATAATTAACTTTTTTAAATAAAATAATGGCATTTTTTAATCATTAAAAATATGAGACATTTTTTTTGACTACAAACACATCGCTAAGTACAGCTATACAGCAGAGTTCAAAACATAATAAAAATGAATAATTTCTGAACATTAACTCTCAATCATTATTCACCCTTTTCTCATGGTCTCTCAAAAGAATTCATAAAAATATAGAATATAATGGCATATTTCTAATAGGGGCTCATTGTAACGCAGTGTTACAATGCACACCATCTGCAACTGGGATTTAAATCGCGGCTTGTGTCTGGTTAGATCAGCATTAAACAACGATCACAACTGTTTAATAACAGATATAAGATTAAAATAATATCGGATTTGTCTTAATTATTTTAAATAAACACAAAAAACAGAGATGAAAACTAAACTTAAGTAAGAAATGTACTTTTGCTATGGTTAAATACATGTTCAGTAATATCTTCCAGAGATTTTTAAAATTTGGAGCTATTTTTTCTCTAAATAATATTGATATGGCAACTAGTAAATACACTAAGTTTCGTCATTCTGGCATGTGTGGAAAGGGTTAAAACATGCGCGTTACAACTAACGTCCCACTTAGGTTGTGCCCCGCGCTCCCCTACAAAAAAATTAATATACATCAGATTGTATTCAATAAATGGAGCAAAAGTAAAAAAGTATTTTAATTTAAAATACTAGTATTAGTATTTTATTTTATATATATTGGCCGATGTTAAACAATATTGAGTGATAAGCAAAAAACAAACAAACAAACAAAAAACATTTTGGGAGGTGTGGGGGGTTATACCAAAGCATTTTAATTTCTATAATTACAATAGTCGGTGTTTAAGCTTTAACAGTGTTCATGTTACTGTGTGTATTTACAAGGCGCTCAAAATAAATTAAATACAAGTGCATTTAGTTAATTAGAGTCACTGTAACATGAAACATGAACACTCTTAAAATAAAATGTGACCCAGAATGGAAACTAACTCTCCAATACCGATATGACAATAATAGGCCTATAATAATCGATTTAAGTGCTCTGTACACAAAAGGATGCACGTTTCATTATCAGTATCGAAGAAAAACGTATAAAATAACAATAAACTTTTAAAAAAATAAAAATAAAAAAAACATTTAAACTGTAATCGATTTAATAGCTAGCCCGAATGTAATTTGTTCTTTCCCTGCAATTGCACATTCTATTTTTTGATAGTTGATGAAGTTTAAAACGATGCTTTACCTGTCAGTCACTGGTCATATGTGTGTTGTGTCCATCAACTGCGCGCGCGTCGCGTCATCCCGCTCGTGTCTCTGGAGTTCTGCATTTGTCTATCACCTGCGCTTCACCTGCATGAGCGCGTTACCGTAAAACAGCGAGTGCGCACGAACCTACACAGCAGACAATGAGCACTTGCGTCTATGCCATCTGCTTGAGCAACTCTTTACTTCAATTATTCATTCATTCATTCATTCATTCATTCATTCATTTTCCATCTAACAATTTCAAAAAATAATTAAAATAATAATAATTGTATACAGTGCTGTGTGTCTATCTAATTGCTGTAGAGGTATCAAATGTTTGGCATCACAAATGAACAATAGCAAAGAAATCATTGGAGTGATCAGAAATCAATCCAAATCATTTGAATTGAGCTGTTCCAATCACTTCAATGGCCACAGGTGTCAAGCACTAGACATGCAGACGCTTCTACAAACATTTGTGAAAGAATGGGTCGCTCTCAGGAGTTCAGTGAATGCAAGCGTGGTACTGTGATAGGTTGCCACCTGTGCAATAAGACCATTCGTGAAATTTCCTCACTACTAAATATTCCATGGTCAACTGTTAGTGGTATTATAACAAAGTGGAAGCAATTGGGAAATACAGCAACTCAGCCACGAAGTAATAGGCCATGTAAAATCACAAGCACACCGCCACTGGACTCTAGAGCAGTGGAGACGTGTTCTCTGGAGTGATCAACCACGCTTCTCTGTCTGGCAATCTATGGACAAGTCTGATTTTGGCGTTTGCCAGGAGAACGGTACTTGCCTGACTGCATTGTGCCAAGTGTAAAGTTTGGTGTAGGGAGGGTTATGGTGTGGTGTTGTTTTTCAGGGGTTGGGCATGGCCCCTTAGTTCCAGTGAAAGGAACTCTTAATGTTTCAGCATACCAAGATATTTTGGACAATTTCATGTTCCAAACTTTGTGTGAACAGTTTGGGGATGGCCCTTTCCTGTTCCAACATGACTGTGCACCAGTGCACAAAGCGTCCATGGATGGACGAGTTTGGTGTAAAGGAACTTGACTGGCCTGCATAGAGTCCTGACCTCAACCCGATAGAACACCTTTGGGATGAATTAGAGTGGAGACTGAGAGCCAGGCATTCTCGTCCAAAATTAGTGTTTGACCTCACAAATGTGCTTCTAGAAGAATGGTCAAAAATTCCCATAAACACACTCCTAAACCTTGAGGAAAGCCTTCCCAGAAGAGTTGAAGCTGTTATAGCTGCAAAGGGTGGGCCAACTCCATATTAAACCCCACGGATTAAGAATGGGATGTCATTCAAGTTCATGTAAAGGCAGGCGTCCCAAAACGTTTGGCAATATAGTGTACTTGTGTCACAGAACTTCCTCTCACAGAAAATACTGTGTCAGATAGTAATACCATGGTACATGCAGTAAGTACTGGAATTCATGTAGGCCTATGTAACGTATATAATATGAAGTGTGAAGAGTGTCTTTGGAAGAGTGTCTTTGTCGTTGGAAACACAGAAACAAAAATGTGTGGTAATGCCAGAGCGCCCCCTGCTTCCCATCCGCCCTCCTTGCAGGTGGAAGCCCTACTTCCAGCTTCACAAGGTTCCCCTCTGGGTGTCCATAACGCTAAACCCCTCCAGATCTAATCTAAAGTAAAGTATTCTGTTCCCCTAAAACCACAGGGTGTGCATGTGAAACCAGCGCTGCCTCATCAAGAGATGCATACAGACAAGCCCAGTGATGTCACACAGACAAACGTCTTATTGAAATAATCCTGACGTCATATCGCGGAACAAGCGATCCAATTCATTAACCTACAAGAATAAAGTGCAGTAAGCGTTAAAACTATTTGAGATACAACCCAGTGTTTATGATTATGATGCCAGTTTGTAATATAAAGCAGCATAACAGGCTGTTTTTGAACAGGTAAAATAAGCCAGACTTTTGTTTTTGTTTTTTTTTGTAAATGTATGTAACTTTTCTTTTAACCATACTTTTTATAACTGATACCTATTATGTTTCCAAAATATAATTTTTAGCCATAAGTTGAATTATTAACAAATATTCTTACATTAGGCCTCGTCAAATGATTTAAAGGTCCCGTTCTTCGTGATCCCATTGTTCAAACTTTAGTTAGTGTGTAATGTTGCTGTTAGAGCATAAATAATACCTGTAAAATTATAAAGCTCAAAGTTCAATGCCAAGCGAGATATTTTATTTAACAGAAGTTCCCTTTCAAAGCCTACAGCGAACTGCTGGCTTGGACTACATCCTGGTACTTCCTTCATTAATTATGTCAGTAGAACAGTAGAACAGACTAACCTCCGCCCACAAGAATACGCGAAAAAGGGGGCATGGTCTTGTTGCTGTCCCACGTGGAGAAGAGGACGTGTCGCGTGGAGAAAAGGAAGTGCTGCGTTTGACTGTGTTTGTCGCCATGTCGTCGAGACGCTGTTATTTTCATCCCGGAGTCAAATCACCTTTGTTTGGAAATTGGCTTTGGCTTTCCCAGGGACGCTGTAGAGATCATTGAGCGCATACATCACCCCGTTAAGAGGCGTGACCTTTCCGTGCAACGTGCGCTAAGCTGCTGTCGAATCACAACACAGGAACCGTGCAACGTTTGCTAAGCTGCGGTCAAATCACAACACGGGAACCGCTGGCACAATCAGAACTCGTTACGTATTTCTGAAGGAGGGACTTCATAGAACAAGGAACTCATCAGCCGTTTTTAGGACAGTGAAAACAGCGGTATACAGATAAATAAATTGTGTGAAAAATACTGTTTTTTTACACGCGAAAAATGAACACATGTTATATTGCACACTGTAAACACAATCAAAGCTTCAAAAAAACATGAAGAACGAGACCTTTAAAGATGTTTGAGTGAGTAAAAACACTCTGTAGATAGATGAGTGAAACACACTATATTTACTCAAACACACTCCACCACACTTTTCACTCCATTGAGTAGGTTTATTCGGAATAACTAAATCTGTTGTGATTTGAACAGGCATGGAGATCAGCGTCTACGTTCCCTCAAGGTTCCTTGACTCCAAAATAGTTTCCCTATGAAAACAAAAGACGAGTCACCATATTAAAACCTCCACAACAGCATCAATCATTACATCAACACTAGGTGTCTGCATCAGTGCTTAAGCACACACAGGAAGCCACAAACCTGAAAGCTTTAGCTTGTTTATGGAACAATCTCAGCTTCTCAATCTCTTCTGACAGTTTCCTTAGATCATCCCCCTCAAATTTTGGAAGCAATGGGTCCTTTGTGGACATACAAGAATCAATACATCATTTCATAACAATGAATCTGAAGAAATCCATCCATCCATCCATCCATCTTCTTCCGCTTTATCCGGGTCGCAGGGGCAGCAGTCTAAGCAGAGATGCCCAGACTTCCCTCTCCCTAGACACTTCCTCTAGCTCTTCCGGGGGGACACCGAGGCATTCCCAGGCCAGCCGGGAGACATAGTCCCTCCAGCGTGTCCTTGGTCTTCCACGGGGCCTCCTCCCGGTTGGACATGCCCGAAACACCTTCCCGGGAAGGCGTTCAGGAGGCATCTGGAACAGATGCCCGAGCCACCTCAGCTGTCCCCTCTCGATGTGGAGGAGCAGCGGCTCTACTCCGAGTTCCTCCCGAGTGACTGAGCTTCTCACCCTATCTCTAAGGGAGCGCCCAGCCACCCTGCGGAGAAAGCTCATTTCGGCTGCCTGTATCCGGGATCTTGTCCTTTCGGTCATGACCCAAAGCTCATGACCATAGGTGAGAGTAGGAACGTAGATTGACCGGTAAATCGAGAGCTTCGCATTACGGCTTAGCTCTTTCTTCACCACGACAGACCGGTACATCGACCGCATTACTGCAGAAGCTGCACCGATCCGTCTGTCAATCTCCCGTTCCATCCTCCCCTCACTCGTGAACAAGACCCCTTGATACTTGTTCCTGAATCTGAAGAAATGCATTTGAAAATGTTGAGTAAAAGTCAGCGTATACGTACTGCAGTACACGGGTCTGACAGCAGTTTTCTGATCAGAGTTGTATCCGTGTTGTCCGGAGCCTGATGGAATCGTCCTCCTGTTTTATGGGCCAGAGACTTCAGAAACTCACTGCTGGATCTGTTCAAAAAGATTGAAATGATAAATCACCCTATTCAACATACTATGGCAACTTCAGACATTCTACTAATTTCAAGTAACTTTGCAATTACATTCAACTTATTCTACTAGCCCGAGCACTAGTCTCATGTAGCCGCCTGACTAACATGTAACGCAACCAATCACAGTTCGTTTTGTTCCGCGTCATGCTTGGGGGCGTGAAAATGTAAAGTCGACGTCCCTGCAATAACATAATGCATTTATTAATTATTCATTCAAGAACGATGTTCAAGTTTACTGCAACAATGGAGCCGCAAACTTCACATACTTTTGAAAATCCAGCGTTTAGTTAATCCTGGTAAGCGCTCATTGTCACAGTCGTAAACACAACAGCGTTCTTCTTCCATGAGGGAGTGGCATTTGTTTCCAGACGGACCGGTAAAGAACACAATAGGGTCAAAAAAGGTCTTGCGGACATCCTGTAGAATTCAACCAATCAGATGACGACTTCGAAACTCCTGAAGTGTTTCCAGATAAGTGTGCCATATGCATCAGACGATCAGCCAACGGTCCATGGGTGTGATGTCTGAGACTGAGACTACCTGAGCCCTAACCTAACAGTCTACTAATACTCTAATGAGAGTTAGTTGATATGTAGTTGCAAAGTTACTTATAGTTAGTAGAGTTAGTTGACCTGTCATGGCAGTTGAGTGCGACGGTGTGGACGGTGAAGCTCTTCTCTTGTCTCAGTGTCTCTATCTCTGTCAGTATTAGACTGTGGCTGGAGTCACAGCTTCCATCACAGATCAGATACAGACCAACATCATCGGCCAAGCCACAGCCTGTCTGGAACAAAGCAGCATTACATACAGTCACGCTTACACACACAAGAACAACTAAGGCCCTGTTTACACCTAGTGTTAAGACGACGCTAAATACAGGTGTAAACGGGGTGTAAAACGTATTGAGCTTGTCCACTTTTGATCACTTCCAGATGTAGTTGAAAACACATTCGCTTTCGTAGTGTAAACGCTCATGCTCATGTGGTCAAATTTGTTCAAACGGTGACTAAAGACAGTCTACTCTCCATCTACTGACCTAATGCGCAAACATTATGGGAAGCGCGCTAGCCATACAGGATTTAAACTTTGTTGGCTGAAGACCCAAGTTTGTTTTGAAGATGAAAAACGTACCAAGCACAATGTTCTCTCTCCATTCCTGATTTATAAAACACACTCACAACGTTCGGCTGGTCTTGTGTCTGTCAGAGTATAAACTAAAGCTGATGCTCTCTGTTTTCTGTTCTTAAACCCGTCTTCTTCTATGAAACTTAAGCGCTGTAAGAAACTTTGTTTAGCACATCATTATTTTTGTGTCCCTGCAACGCCTGTCAGGAAACGGTGGAACGCGTTTTCTCTGCACCTGGCCTTATTGTTATCAGACTGAGGAGACACGTTCACCTAAACATGTGGATATTATTGTTCTTCTCAACATGAACATGTGAAACAATATAAACACGATAACCATATGACGACTCGAGCGTATAGGCCTATGTACGTTCTGTACTTTATAAGTGATTTCACATGTTGTTTAATGATGTTTTCAACTAAAAGAAAACCTCAAGATATAAATGTAAGCTTGTTGTGTATATTGCCTAATAAGCTTGTTCAGAAATTTTGACAAAAACTTAATGATTAAATAATGATTAAAAAATAACGTCTTTCTCGTTAAACTTAATTTAAATGAACAAATAATCTAATGTAAAAAAAAATGTATGAACAAAATATTCGAATGCAATATTTTTGAACATTTTTAAAGTTTTTGTAACCAAAACAGAAAACAATGTTTGACGAATCATGATCATGTTTTCCAGAAAGAGTATACAGGGCTTGACATTAAATGTTTTGCTCACCAGCAACTGTGGCCAGTGGTTTTCCAAAGTTTCTAGCCACTCAGCATTTCAACTGGCCACAATCTTGATATTGATACCATCGGGGAAAACTGACTGTATTTACGTGAATACTCACCAAGACCGGCATTTTGAAAATTTTTGTATTTGAGTGTTTAAGTGCAATAAGCAGCGAAACAGAACTCAATGAGAAGTGGCTTTATACGCGCGTGCTTGAGTACAAAAACTGCGGGAATGAGTAAAATGATGCGCAATGTATGCCAAAAATCAAGCCCTGTAACAGCAACAATATTCATCCGGAGCAAATGATATGAGTGAGTGAGTGGAGGCGGGTTTGTGTGTCACTTGCTGTCAGAGACATGAGAGAGAGAGAAAGAGCAGCTGGTATTGTGCATCTATACTGAGGAAAATGAGTATTGGAAGCAATTCAGATATTTCAGTATCGATATGTAAAAATTTATATTTTTGACAACAACACTACACTTTTATTATTTTAGATGCCTTTTTAAAGTTTACTGTTGGTAATACACTAAGACGTCATGGTTTGAAATCATGCATGGCACGGAAGGTTCCCCTGCTTAAACCAGCACATGTCAAGGCCCGTCTTAAGTTTGCCAATGACCATTTGGATGATCCAGAGGAGTCATGGGAGAAAGTCATGTGGTCAGATGAGACCAAAATAAAACTTTTTGGTCATAATTCCACTAAACGTGTTTGGAGGAAGAAGAATGATGAGTACCATCCCTACTGTGAAGCATGGGGGTGGTAGCATCATGCTTTGGGGGTGTTTTTCTGCACATGGGACAGGGCGACTGCACTGTATTAAGGAGAGGATGACCGGGGCCATGTATTGCGAGATTTTAGGGAACAACCTCCTTCTCTCAGTTAGAGCATTGAAGATGGGTCGAGGCTGGGTCTTCCAACATGACAATGACCCGAAGTACACAGCCAGGATAACCAAGGAGTGGCTCTGTAAGAAGCATATCAAGGTTCTGGCGTGGCCTAGCCAGTCTCCATACCTAAACCCAATAGAGAATCTTTGGAGGGAGCTCAAACTCTGTGTTTCTCAGCGACAGGCCAGAAACCTGACTGATCTAGAGAAGATCTGTGTGGAGGAGTGGGCCAAAATCCCTCCTGCAGTGTGTGCAAACCTGGTGAAAAACTACAGGAAACGTTCGACCTCTGTAATTGCAAACAAAGGCTACTGTACTAAATATTAAAGTTGATTTTCTCAGGTGTTCAAATACTTATTTGTAGCTGTATCATACAAATAAATAGTTAAAAAATCATACATTGTGATTTCTAGATTATTTTTTTTTTTGATTATGTCGCTCACAGTGAACATGCACCTACGATGACAATTTCAGACCCCTCCATGATTTCTAAGTGGGAGAACTTGCAAAATAGCAGGGTGTTCAAATACTTATTTTCCTCACTGTATATTTTTCCTAAAGATATATTTGGTGTGTGCCAAATTTGGTGTTATTACCAGATTTTAAGGTATGGTTGCTAGGTGATTTTGTTTTGGAACCTTTAAAACTTTAACTTGAGAACAAAAATGTTTTTATGGTACCACTTTAGAATAATGGTCATTAGTTAACATTAGTTAACTACATTAGTTAACATTAACTAATAATGAACTGCACTTATAAAGCATTTATTAATCTTTGTTAATGTTAATTTCAACATTTACTAATGCATTATTAAAATCTTGTTAACATTAGTTAATGCAGTGTGAACTAACATGAACAAACCATGAATAGCTGGATGTATATTAACTAACGTTAACAAAGATGAACAAATACAGTAACAAATGTACTGCTCATGGTTAGTTCATGTTAGTTAATACATTAACTAATGTTAACTAATGACCATTATTCTAAAGTGTTACCTTTTTTATTTGTGACTCATTGCGACTCATTTTGCCAGCATGGGTCACATATAAAGGCAGTTATTGTGAGTGTTGCAGCGAGTACCTGCAGTGCTTGAAGTGTGGATGAAGTGCCATGTGAGCTGAGCTGACTCAACCACTGTGCTGCCTCCGTACACAGATCCTCAGTGGACTCGACCAGCGCCGACTGCCACATCCGCACCCCTCCAGAGTACGCCAACACATTAAACCTGACGCACACACACCAGTCACTAAGACACCGGCCAGCAAACTCACTAACCATGTTCGGAGGCAATGATAGGACATTTTCAGGTGTATTATGGACCCTTTTTACATTTCTAATCTTCTCCAAAACTGTGGAAATCACAGTCTGTGCGAAGGGTCCATTCACCCAACCCAGGCCGAGACTATCTGTTTGGCCAAACAATGGAAGACGGGTGAGTGTGAAAGCATTTTTTTCTATATCTCCATCTAGAGCAAAAACAGTTCACTCACCTCACGCTGTTGGCATGCAGCTGATCCCAGATCAGTAAGGTCAGTGCCTTCTTGAGTTCAGCCAGGACGGGGGCCATTGATCCAGACACATCCAGCAGAACACAGACGTCCTTTTCCAGCACTGATCCGAACATATGCCTGCTGCCTGCTCGCAAACGAAACATCCACATGGCAGGAAAAAAGGGATCTGTTCTAAAGCCTAGTGAGCCTAGTGAGTTTCCATGCTATCTACTGCTAGCTGGAAACCTCATCCTTCAGGAACAGCCTTTGGGCCCTTAAAATAATGCCTGTGCTTTATTTATCTATGTTTTGGATAAGAGCCGTTCTGTCCCAAGAACGGTATTTCGACATAACGTCAAAAGTGACCGACAGAAAGGGAACTATTTACATTCAGTTCTATGCTCAAAAATGAGGGTGACAGTTAACACATAGACTAAATATTAAAGCAAGCACAGAATACATTTTTTAATTTCTCTCCAGAAAGAGCTTAATAAGAGTGCCACCTATTGTACCTGTCAGTAACCACTCCAGTCTTTGGCCGTAGCGCTGCATCAGCTTCTCCGTCTGACTGAGGTAGAGCTTTAACTCACCAGGAGTCAGATGCAAGTGTTTCACAGCCCCCTATGATGAACATCAAGACGTACCGTATACTAAACATGGAAAACTAATATTTTCAGTATGACTGGTGTTACACAGCACTGTGCTTACATTGACTTGGACACTAGGAAATATGCCGCAGTACTTAGCAGACACTCTCTTCTGGACGGATGGCACCAGTTTGTTGTAATGGCAGCATTCAGGTCCAGATATCAGTTTGTGAAGGTCCAACTTCAGGTTCTTTATACCAAACCTTCTCAGCCACTAAAAGGACACACAAAACAATCCTTTAGAATTTGAAGAGGACCTATGCTTTTCGACATTTTCAACTTTCTTTAGTGTGTAATGTTGCAGTTTGAGTGTGAAAAAGGTCAAAGCACAAAGTCACTCCAAAGGCAGTTATTTAAATCTCTGCATCAGTGTCACTGTTTCTTAACTCCCTGAAATGCCTTCATTGTAGTCTTGAGTTTTCTTCTGGGAACGAACACATCACAATATTCCTCATTTAAATAATTCCTGCTCAAGCCATATGCAAAATAAAGGGACGGAGTCTGGTTGAATTAGTAGTGTGTTGAAACCTAGGCAACCTCCCATGGTCTCTCTCTTGAATCCAACACAATTCATCGACTGGCCACTAGTGAGTCAAAATCTGTGTTTACAGCCTGGTACAAAAAGTGGTTTTGGTCTATACAGCTAAGTTTGCCCTTCATGACAACTGTGAGGGGGGTGTATTTTTTTTTATAACTCATCTGTTTAAATTATATTAAGCCTTAAGGTTCTGCATAATTAAGGGCGTGGTCACTTGAGTGACAGGTGGATTGCCACTATGGTCAAGCTAGGCGGGCGTGGTTTACATTTACATATTTAGCAGATGCTTTTATCCAAAGCGACTTACAACTTGGGGGTACATGAAGCGATTGGTCATGAAAACAGCAACCAGGCACCTGAGCTCCAGTCACGTCCCGCCTCTTTGCCCATCCATCCATCCATCCATCCATCTTCTTCCGCTTTATCCGGGGCCGGGTCGCGGGGGCAGCAGTCTAAGCAGAGATGCCCAGACTTCCCTCTCCCTAGACACTTCCTCTAGCTCTTCCGGGGGGACACCGAGGCGTTCCAAGGCCAGCCGGGAGACATAGTCCCTCCAGCGTGTCCTTGGTCTTCCCCGGGGCCTCCTCCCGGTTGGACATGCCCGAAACACCTTCCCGGGAAGGCGTTCAGGAGGCATCCGGAACAGATGCCCGAGCCACCTCAGCTGTCCCCTCTCGATGTGGAGGAGCAGCGGCTCTACTCCGAGTTCCTCCCGAGTGACTGAGCTTCTCACCCTATCTCTAAGGGAGCGCCCAGCCACCCTGCGGAGAAAGCTCATTTCGGCCGCCTGTATCCGGGATCTTGTCCTTTCGGTCATGACCCAAAGCTCATGACCATAGGTGAGAGTAGGAACGTAGATTGACCGGTAAATCGAGAGCTTCGCCTTACGGCTTAGCTCTTTCTTCACCACGACAGACCGGTACATCGACCGCATTACTGCAGAAGCTGCACCGATCCGTCTGTCAATCTCCCGTTCCATCCTCCCCTCACTCGTGAACAAGACCCCTAGATACTTGAACTCCTCCACTTGGGGCAGGAACTCTCCACCAACCTGAAGTGGGCAAGCCACCCTTTTCCGACTGAGGACCATGGCCTCGGATTTGGAGGTGCTGATTCCCATCCCAGCCGCTTCACACTCGGCTGCAAACCGTCCCAGTGCATGCTGGAGGTCCTGGTTAGAAGGGGCCAACACGACAACGTCATCCGCAAAGAGCAGAGACGAAACCGTGTGGTCCCCAAACCTGACACCCTCCGGCCCTTGGCTGCGCCTAGAAATTCTGTCCATAAAAATGGACACGGAAACTGGCTCTTGGGACATGGAATGTCACCTCGCTGGCGGGGAAAGAGCCTGAGATTGTGCGTGAGGTTGAGAGGTTCCGACTAGAGATAGTCGGAATCACCTCCACACACGGCTTGGGCTCTGGAACCACACTCCTCGAGACGGGATGGACTCTTCACCACTCTGGAGTTGCCCATGGTGAGAGGCGGCGGGCTGGTGTGGGTTTGCTTATAGCCCCCCAGCTCTGCCGCCATGTGTTGGAGTTTACCCCAGTGAACGAGAGGGTTGTTTCCCTGCGGCTTCGGCTCGGGGATAGGTCTCTCACTGTTGTGTGTGCCTACGGGCCAAACAGCAGTGCAGAGTACCCAACCTTTTTGGTGTCCCTGGGAGGGGTGCTGGAGAGTGCTCCGACTGGGGACTCCGTCGTTCTACTGGGGGACTTCAACGCCCACGTGGGCAATGACAGTGAAACCTGGAGGGGCGTGATTGGGAGGAACGGCCCCCCTGATCTGAACCCGAGTGGTGTTCAGTTATTGGACTTCTGTGCTAGTTACAGTTTGTCCATAACGAACACCATGTTCAAGCATAAGGGTGTCCATCAGTGCACATGGCACCAGGACACCCTAGGTCGTAGGTCAATGATCGACTTTGTGGTCGTTTCATCTGACCTGCGGCCGTATGTCTTGGACACTCGGGTGAAGAGAGGGGCGGAGCTGTCAACTGATCACCACCTGGTGGTGAGTTGGATCCGATGGCGGGGGAGGAAGCTGGATAGACTCGGTAGACCCAAACGTACTGTGAGGGTCTGCTGGGAACGTTTGGCCGAGTCTCCTGTCAGAGAGATCTTCAACTCCTGCCTCCGGCAGAGCTTCGACCGGATCCCGAGGGAGGCTGGAGATATTGAGTCCGAGTGGACCATGTTCTCCACCTCCATTGTCAAAGCGGCTGCTCGGAGCTGTGGACGCAAGGTCTCCGGTGCCTGTCGAGGCGGCAATCCCCGAACCCGGTGGTGGACACCGGAAGTAAGGGATGCCGTCAAGCTGAAGAAGGAGTCCTATCGGGCCTGGTTGGCTTGTGGGACTCCTGAGGCAGCTGACAGGTACCGGCAGGCTAAACGGACTGCAGCCCGGGTGGTTGTGGAGGCAAAAACTCGGGCCTGGGAGGAGTTCGGTGAGGCCATGGAAAAGGACTATCGGCTGGCCTCGAAGAGATTCTGGCAAACCGTCCGGCGCCCTTGGAGGGGGAAGCAGTGCCCTACCAACGCTGTTTACAGTGGCGATGGGCGGCTGTTGACCTCAACTGGGGATGTTGTCGGACGGTGGAAGGAATACTTCAAGGATCTCCTCAATCCCGCCGTCACGTCTTCCATTGAGGAAGCAGAGGTTGGGGGCTCAGAGGAGGACTCGTCCATCACCCAAGCTGAAGTCACCGAGGTGGTCAAGAAACTCCTCGGTGGCAAGGCACCGGGGGTGGATGAGATCCGCCCTGAGTACCTCAAGTCTCTGGATGTTGTGGGGCTGTCTTGGCTGACACGCCTCTGCAGCATCGCGTGGCGGTCGGGGACAGTGCCTCTGGGATGGCAGACCGGGGTGGTGGTCCCTCTTTTTAAGAAGGGGGACCGGAGGGTGTGTTCCAACTATAGGGGGATCACACTTCTCAGCCTCCCCGGGAAAGTCTATGCCAGGGTACTGGAGAGGAGAATTCGGCCGATAGTGGAACCTCGGATTCAGGAGGAACAGTGTGGTTTTCGTCCTGGTCGTGGAACACTGGACCAGCTCTATACCCTCTACAGCAGTGGTCGCCAACCCATCGATCGCGATCGACTGGTCGATCTTTATCACTGTCCCGGTAGCTCCCGATAAATAACCGAAAAATAATTAACAACATGTAACAAGTAGAATTATGTACTGCTCCTTTAATGCAGAAGGCAGTCCGTGCCGTGGACGGAGCGCGTGAACGTCGCATGTATGCGTGTAATATTTCTGTTGCTCTCACTGTTTATTTTCTGTTCAGTAACGCAGTTTTTAGTGAAGTGTTTTGCAAACTGCCCCATGTGCGCGTGGGATCGACGACGCTGATAATAAACCCCTGTGAAATATCAGATACGTGAGTTTTGCTTTCACTTGACTAACGTTACAACCATTCAGGCCAGCTATCCGGCCTCTCTGTGTAAAGTCGTACAAACACATTATCAAGGCACAAAATCGCTCCTTATGCTCCCAAAATGTATTATCTGCAACCTCAATTCACACAGCAACAAATTGACCGATGCTATAGTTATGACAGCGCTACTGCAGCTGAATATCTCTTCAGCAAACTGCCGCAAAGGAAAGTAAAAGTTGCAGACGCTCATACACAATCACTATCATTAAAAGTAACGTAACTAAATGATCAGTGCTTATGCCACTCTCTCTCCTATTGCAGTCCTTGATTTGAAATTAGCTGTTTTGATCAATACAATGCAGCTCATATTTGTTGATTTCGGTGATGTGAACTCCATTAAAAATGCATATAACGTGGGAATTGAAGACACCACATTTATGTGACCAAGTGTAAATGAAATCGTTCTGATAAATCCGATATCTGATCTGTAAAAACACGAAGTGGACCAGGTATAAATAGTCCCAGCAAGATTCGGGATGCTTGAAATATAGGAAGAAAAATATAAATATTGAATTGGGGAGGGGAGGGGGGTTAAATTAATGTATCTCTGAACGAAACTGTCTCAGTTTTGATGGCATTTTACAGCGGTACCCAAAGAAACGCTTCTTTTCCATAAGCACCATCTACTGTCAAAAAGTGAATTGGCATTTTTATTCAGTCCATCTGTTTTTGTTTTGTGCAGGTGTGTCTTATGTATCAATTTCACAAAGCTAAAGCTGAATAAAGTCTTGAAATTATGCAATCTAATTTAAATAAAAAAACACTGCTCATGCTACATGTGTGTACCTTTGTTTGGGTAGTGATTAAAATGCAGTGGTTGCCTCACATTTCAAATGGCAAATTTTTTAAGCTAGTTTGGGCTGTTATAGAGCAAATAAACAACAAAATAATTTGCTTAAGCAAAGAAAAAAACGACAGATGTTCTCGAAATAAATAAAAAAAAACTCTGAATCGGCCATGAAAAATCTATAAGTAGATCTTGCCTTTCATCAAGGCTGAGGTCAGGGATCTTTGGCTTGAAAAGGTTGGTGACCACTGCTCTACAGGGTGCTGGAGGGTTCATGGGAGTTTGCCCAACCAGTCCACATTTGTTTTGTGGATTTGGAGAAGGCATTCGACTGTGTCCCTCGCGGCGTCCTGTGGAGGGTGCTGGGGGAATATGGGGTCCTTTGCTGGGGCTGTCCGGTCCCTGTATGACCGAAGCAGGAGTTTGGTCTGCATTGCCGGCAGTAAGTCAGACTTGTTCCCGGTGCATGTTGGACTCCGCCAGGGCTGCCCTTTGTCGCCGGTTCTGTTCATAATTTGAACAGTGGTTTTCGTCCTGGTCGTGGAACACTGGACCAGCTCTATACCCTCTACAGGGTGCTGGAGGGTTCATGGGAGTTTGTTGGACTCCGCCAGGGCTGCCCTTTGTCGCCGGTTCTGTTCATAATTTTTATGGCCTCTTTGCCCATTTTAAGTTATCCGGGAGTTAGGTTTCAAAAATGCTCTTCTGAAACCTACGGGTGACGTCACGGACACTACGTCCTTATTTATTTACAGTCTATGGTTGAAACTCACGGTTATGGTAAGGGGCGGGACATTTCCCCAAACACACTCGAAGTGGTTGACCAATCACAACTCACTGATCCAGCCGACCAATCAAAGCACACTGAGCTTTTCATAAGGAGGGGCTTCATAGAGACAAGAACTAAACAGAGTGATACTGTCAGACTGGGAAGAGAGGAGCTGCAATAATGTCAAACATAGGAAAAATAATGTGTTTTTTGAACATTCAGGCATGAAAACCTAAACAAAATCAAGACTTTATAAAATGGCATAATAGATTCCGTTTAAAGCTGCTGTGTGTAATTTTGGATTGATATTAAAACACTTTCTATCATCCCTCCTATCACATTTGCTAAGGCACTCTGGGTGTTTGCTTTGGGGTTTCTCATTTCTACTAGGTTTCTAAGTGGTTGCTAAAGAGTTCAGAGTGATTGCTAAGGTGTTTCCAGGAAATTATTAAGGAGATATAGAAAGAACGAGAGACAGATGAAACATTTGATCATCTGCTATATGAAAAATAAGGTCAGATCAGTCCAGAAATCAGAAAAGATATAGCGCACTACAGAACAGAAACCCAGCAGGGGAATGTTCTCATAACGTTCTCACAACTTTCGCTCAAAGTTATGAACAAACTTTCTTCCAGTAACATTAGTAGAATGTTCGATCATAAGTTATCTGGTCTTTAATAATGCTCTCAAAACTTTAGTTCAAAATCATCATTTACACAACGTTCATGGAACTTTTTTTCCTGAAATGTTTTAGTTGGATGTTCATCTAACATTTTTTAAATGAGAACATTTAAAAGTAACATACCCATAATGTTTACATTATGATAAAATGAAATGTTCCCTTTAACGTTCGTATAAAAAAAGTATTTTTAAAACATAAAAAAAATAGTTTTGAATGTTCTGAGAACATTCAGAAATAGCATTTTCATAACCTAATGGAAACATTTGCAAAACGTTTTTAGAACATATTTTGTGAGCTGGGGAAAGATGTGCCAGTTTAGGTGGATGTAGCTTGAAAACTCTAGGACGAATTTGGAAAACATTAGGCATTTGGATGGATCATACAGTACAGTACCTGTTTAGTTGAACAGATGTCTTCATGTTTTGGCAGTTTAATGGTGTTGATAGACTTACGCACACTCTTGGGTTTTGGATATTTCTTGAAGACAGCACCTACATAAGACAATCAATGCTATATGACACAATATGATCCAGAGATGTATATGAGTGGATCACGTGTACATGTTTCTGGCTATGACAAGACAAACATGGAAAATCCATTTCCACTAACCCAAGTTGCCATCTTCCATGAAGAAGACAGACTGAGACACAATGGTTCTCCTCTGATCAGCAGGCTTTGACGGCCCAGCTGGTGTGCTGAAATCAGTTGACTGGACTAAAAAAAGACCAAAAATAAGTACTCTGGGAAAAATAATGAATGCACCACGAGTCACATAAATAGCCGATCGTTTAGTCTGAGAGGCAATCAGAGGATGTTTTAGACTGAGCCAAATATAGACACTGACATGCTTTCAGAATCTGACGTAGATAGAATATATATAGGGTGAATTCAGGGTGATTGGGACAATTTTTCCAAGTCATCTCAATGGCAAAAAGTGTCCCAATCACCCTGAAATCACCCTATATACACCAAACAGGCATAACATTATGATGGGTGAAGTGAATAGCACTGATTATCTCTTCTTCGCAGCACCTGTTAGTGGGTGGGATATATTAGGCAGCAAGTGAACATTTTGTCCTCAAAGTTGATGTGTTAGAAGTAGGAAAAATGGGCAAGCGTAAGGATTTGAGCGAGTTTTACAAGGTCCAGATTGTGATGGCTAGACGACTGGGTCAGATCATCTCCTAAATTGCAGCTCTTGTGGGCTGTTCTCAGCCTGCAGTGGTCAGTATCTATCAAAAGTGCTCCAAGGAAGGAACAGTGGTGAACCGGTGACAGGGTCATGGGCGGCCAAGGCTCATTGATGCACGTGGGGAGCGAAGGCTGGAGGCAGTGTGATGCTTTGGGCAATGTTCTGCTGGGAAATCTTGGGTCCTGCCATCCATGTGGATGTTACTTTGACACGTCCCACCTACTTAAGCATTGTTGCAGACCATGTACAGCCTTTCATAGAAACGGTATTCCCTGGTGGCTGTGGCTCTTTCAACAGGATAATACACCCTGCCCAAAGCAACAGTAGTTCAGGAATGGTTTGAGGAGCACAGCGAGTTTGAGGTGTTGACTTGGCCTCCAAATTCCCCAAATCTCAATCCAATCGAGCATCACTTCTTCACAGATGTGCTTGAACAAACAAGTCTGATCCATGGAGGCCCCACCTTGCAGCTTACAGGACTTAAATGATCTGCTGCTAACATCTTGGTGCCAGATACCACAGCACACCTTCAGGGGTCTAGTGGAGTCCATGCCTCTATATATATACACTCACCTAAAGGATTATTAGGAACACCATACTAATACTGTGTTTGACCCTTTCGCCTTCAGAACTGCCTTAATTCTACGTGGCATTGATTCAACAAGGTGCTGAAAGCATTCTTTAGAAATGTTGGCCCATATTGATAGGATAGCATCTTGCAGTTGATGGAGATTTGTGGGATGCACATCCAGGGCACGAAGCTCCCGTTCCACCACATCCCAAAGATGCTCTATTGGGTTGAGATCTGGTGACTGTGGGGGCCATTTTAGTACAGTGAACTCATTGTCATGTTCAAGAAACCAATTTGAAATGATTCGAGCTTTGTGACATGGTGCATTATCCTGCTGGAAGTAGCCATCAGAGGATGGGTACATGGTGGTCATAAAGGATGGACATGGTCAGAAACAATGCTCAGGTAGGCCGTGGTATTTAAACGATGCCCAATTGGCACTAAGGGGTCTAAAGTGTGCCAAGAAAACATCCCCCACACCATTACACCACCACCACCAGCCTCCACAGTGGTAACAAGGCATGATGGATCCATGTTCTCATTCTGTTTACGCCAAATTCTGACTCTACAATCTGAATTCTCAACAGAAATCGAGACTCATCAGATCAGGCAACATTTTTCCAGTCTTCAACCGTCCAATTTTGGTGAGCTCGTGCAAATTGTAGCCTCTTTTTCCTATTTGTAGTGGAGATGAGTGGTACCCGGTGGGGTCTTCTGCTGTTGTAGCCCATCCGCCTCAAGGTTGTGCGTGTTGTGGCTCCACAAATGCTTTTCTGCATACCTCGGTTGTAACGAGTGGTTATTTCAGTCAAAGTTGCTCTTCTATCAGCTTGAATCAGTCGGCCCATTCTCCTCTGACCTCTAGCATCAACAAGGCATTTTCGCCCACAGGACTGCCGCATACTGGATGTTTTTCCCTTTTCACACCATTCTTTGTAAACCCTAGAAATGGTTGTGCGTGAAAATCCCAGTAACTGAGCAGATTGTGAAATACTCAGACCGGCCCGTCTGGCACCAATAACCATGCCACGCTCAAAATTGCTTAAATCACCTTTCTTTCCCATTCTGACATTCAGTTTGGAGTTCAGGAGATTGTCTTGACCAGGACCACACCCCTAAATGCATTGAAGCAACTGCCATGTGATTGGTTGATTAGATAATTGCTTTAATGAGAAATTGAACAGGTGTTCCTAATAATCCTTTAGGTGAGTGTGTATATATATATATATATGTGTGTGGAACGAGAGAGAGAGAGAGAGAGAGAGAGAGAGAGAGAGAGAGAGAGAGAGAGAGAGAGAGAGAGAGAGAGAGAGAGAGAGAGAGAGAGAGAGAGAGAGAGAGAGAGAGAGAGAGAGAGAGTATGAATTAAAACAAACAGTTCAGATGGCAAATAGGGACCATTTGGTATATGATCTCTATTAATTTGAGTCAGGATGTTGGTAAGATGTCACACCTGCTGGGATTTCTGCTTTAGAGCTGTTCGGCCTCCAAGCCAAGCCGTTCTGTGCCAACCTGCTCATCTGCCTGTTTTCCTGTTCACATTATACATCAGTCAAAACATCTTCGTAATCAGTCTCTTAAAGAGATACAAATTCTGTCATCATATACTCATGTAATTTCAAGCCTGTATGACTTTTTTCTTCTTCTGTGGAATGCAATAGAAGATATTTTGAGAAATGCCTCAGTGTTTCTTGTCCATACAATGGAAGTAAATGATCATCAAATCTATTTGGTTACTAACATTGTTCAAAATATCTTCTTTTGTGGTCATCAGAAGAAAGAAATACAGGTTTGGAACAACATGATGACTTTTCAGTGAACTATCCCTTTAAGTGTCCTAATGAAAAGACCATCTTTTAGACTAGCATGATTTTCTAAGATGGTTAACATAATCCGTGATATCAACAACTTCATATAAAGCTGCACTTAAACGGCACATAACAACAAAACATGTCTGACATACAGTCTCTTCCTGTCTAAGTTCTTGGCGAGAATAAACTAAACAGGACTTGCTGATAGTCAAAAGTCTGACTATGTGTAGACATTGGTTGTACATCTGATGCATCTAATTCAAGAGGATTTCCAGGAGACGTATGTGTCGCGTTCTTTAATGTCCACCTGGAAACAAAGCCGCTCATGGAAAAAGCAAGACGTTGTGCTCACAACTGTGACAATGAGCGCTTATCAGGATAAACTAAACGCTGGATTTATTAAGTATGTGAAGTATGTAAAGTTTGCGGCACAGACTCTTTAAATATGAGTTTTACAAACTGGTTTTTCATTGTAGGGACGTCGACATTACATTTCACGCCCCTAAACATGACGTGGAACAAAAACTGTGATTGGTTGCTTTGCATGTCAAGTGTCATGTCTGACTGTGAGATGAGGACAGTGATCTGACCAGTCGAGCCAGGCTGAGTGTTGTGGGTCTGGGAGACGGCAGTTTTGCTTTGCGGGTCCAGGCCTGGGGTTTGAGGGACGGGGTACTCGTTTCTCCCGAACCTCTTCCGGAGCCCTTCTGGATCAGAGCGTCCAGTAGCTCAGAGCACTGCAGGAAAACAAGGATGAAAGTCCAATATAAGAAAGTGTTGTGTAATATGCATGAATATGACACAATTACCTTGCCTTATAATTGACGTTTTTAGCTAATATATTACATCTAATGCTTTATCATTTTGTTTATTTCCTAGAAAAGCCTTAAATGGGCAAATATTTAACAGGTATTGTATGAATATAACATTTATATGATGTCTAGTGCTGTGAGTGTTAGGCTGGAGAGCATTGTACGTGTGTGCAAAGTTAAATTTGAGGTCAAAGAGATAAGAATGAGATCGCTCCATTTATCACTCTTCAGATGACTTATTTATAGCCTGGATGCCAGCCGAACTTAGCCCCGCCCACAACATTCGAGGTCGGGAAGTTCAATCTGGACTTGATCCGTTGTGGAGCAACTATGCTCGAACCAGAGCTGTTTGGACCAATCAAATTGGCAAAAAAGCGCCTCTTTTTGGGGGGTTGTTACAGCTCAGACAACATATACTTAAATGTTTATCACTTTTAGCAGTGTTTTATGCCTGTAAAATTAAACCAAAATTGTGTATTTAGACCACTGTATGCGGGTATGGGAAGCTTTTCAATTTGGATAGGCCAAATCCAGGCGGAAATGGTCCCAGTAAATTAGTGTAAATATAATCAGGGTTAGGCTTAGGAGGTTAATTTAGTACTGACTCTAAACTTTTAAGTAAACTTTTCTGTACTTTTCATTTTTGGGTGAAATGTACACAATACAGATTGTTGCGTTTTTGTATTGTGATATATTGTGACACGATATATTATTACACCCCTAGGAATGAAGCCAGGTAGTTTGAGGAAAGGAATACATGGAAACGGTAAAGTTTAAAAGAACAGTGTTCATTTGAAATAGAAATCATTTGTAACATTACAGATGTCTTTACTGTCCCTTTTGATTATTCGATGAATCTGTATGTATTAAGAAAGTAAATAGGGTCAATTATTGATATATTTATTGATGTCAGTGTGACTTTAAAAACAAATGCCCTTGAGGATGAGGACGCAGCTCAGATGAGTAATGAAACATCTTCAGCTGTTTCTGGACGAACACCAAGACCTGGATGAACCTTGATAAACAACTGATCATTTCTTGCAGGTGTGCTTCAAACTTTTCTTTGGTTTCCCATGAATTATTCAAACACGGTGGACACAGGTCAAGTCCAGTTCATGCGAGAAAAACGCCCCAAACGCACTGCTCTGAACTCACCTTCTGACAATAATTAGCGGCCGTCTCCATTTCTCCAATTAGGGCACTGATGTCATCACTCTCCACGATGCCTGCAGGGAAAGACAAGGGAGAGGCTCATATTTTCCACTGCACACACACAAATACAAACACTCACACAAACTGGGTTCAGGCACCATGTGCTGCACATATGACAGAGAGAACAGCAGCATAACATTCAGAGTAAAAACTGAATAATGGTCTCGAAACGAAACTTCCTTTTAGTACCTCAAACTTCTTTTCCTTAAAAAACTCGCTCATTCAGACACTCATTCAACATCCTCTCCTCACCAGTCTCAGTCGTCCAGAGGAAGCGTCCATTGCCCGCATGTGCCAGGCCGCGCAGAGCTTGTGCGGTTTCGGCCCGTGTGGCGTGACGAGGCGGAGGGCAGCGGACGGTGTCCTCCTCTCCGGTGAACAGGCACACGTGGAGGTTCAGGTTTGCTGCACCGCAGCGCTCAGACACATAAGCAGTGACAGACACCTGAGGAGGATAGTATGAAAAACACCGCTTATTGAATGTGACGTTAGAATATAAAAACTGCACCTCTAATACATGAACAGCAGAGGGTGGCATGCTCATTTTTACAAGGGTCAACATGGTTATTCATCACTTCATCAAAATATGAACAATAATATGGAGGACTCAAACAAAATGAAGGAATAAGTTATCAATTTAATCATTCAAACATGAATATGAGAGAATTAACCCCTTAACTGTCACCCCATATTTTTTATAATGGCAGTGAATGTCATCGCTTCGCTTCAGAAGGCTTTTATTAGCCAGTATTTTATAATGGATGGATGCACTTTTTTGGGCTTCATATTTTGGGCTGCCATTCACTGCCATTATAAATCTTGGAAAAGCCAGGACATTTTTTGATATAACTCTGATTGTATTCGTCTGAAAGTAGAATATCATAAACACCTAGGATGACCCGCGGGTGAATCATGGGGTAATTTTCATTTTTTTGGTTGGGAATGTTAGCAAAATGTTCTTATTACATTTTTGTCAGCTGGGTATAGACAATACAATATGGGACAGGAATTGTCTTGCGTGTGATAAAACACAACCATGAATGTTCGACTAACCATGTGTTGATCTGGCATGCCGGTGGTGAGGAGGTAAACACCATGAGTCAGCGCTGCTTCTTCCTGCGGTTCCTCCTCTAGAGTGCGCCGTAGAGCAGCCAGAGTATCACGACCCCCAAAACACTCTAATGTCTGGATCCACCTGAACACACACACACACACACACACACACAAACACACACACGCTGAGGTCTCGGGAGGTTTTAAGATTTATCACCAAAAGACACTTTCTTACAGGGCTTCAATTAAACTTTAGACCTCAAAAAGCAGAACAGGCTATATTAGGAAATGCACACAGGCTGCAGTGATTCATTTTGGGATGAACTTAAACTGAACTTGGGAACAAAAACAGGTGCTAGGCTGAAACATTCAGTCACTGAAATGCAGTAAGACTAAGTGGACACAGAATGAAATAACTAAGGCAAAATGCAGCAATTACTAATTAGTTTAGTAACCTGATGAATGTCATTTTTATTGAGTTTGATAAAAGGGTCTTGTAGTGCAGTACAAGCAATAGTGATACCTTAGCAAACACCACAACTTAGCAAACAAGCAAACACCACAACACTGTGAAGTCAAAAGCACATCCTCTCTCGTCTTACTGCCAAACAGCTTGAAGGTTTTCATGGGTGGAGGGAACCATCTTCTCCTGCCATGACTTGACATCTGATCCAAAACTGTGAACAAGATCACATACAGAAGAGTGAATGCGGCTACAAAGAGGAAATTATCTCAGATACATGATTCCTGTTATACAGTACACTTCAGATCATCATCGTATTTGTTAAAGGGTGCTGAAAGGATGACTTATTTTTTTTAGGCGAAGCTCTTTTTTTTTTGCACTTCCGGTTCCATAATCCCAAAGTCACTGGGTTTTTGAATTTTTTTTTTTTTGGTTATATGCTTCAGAAAAAGATGTGTGGTGAACGTTTTTTTCTCGTTTTATTCTACAACATAAAATACATCTGTAATACCCCCTTGTGATTTTTACTTGTGTTTTAAAAGGCGGTTGCTATAGCAAGTGTCTAAATTGGACTAAAGAGGTTGTCATTAAAAGTAATCAGCCAAAGAGGTAAACTCATCTATACTCACTAGTCGCTTTCACAGACTGGTTGTGTTCATAATCGCCCTCTTGCAAACTATAAATAAAGACTTCCCAGCTAATAGGGAATGTTCTCATAACATTCTGGCAAGGTTCTCTCAGCGTTATGTACAAACGTTCTTCCAGTAACGTTAATAGAACGTTTGTTCAAAGGTTCTCAAAAGGTCAGCACAAAAATCAATATTTATACTACGGGGCAGTTGAATGCTTGAATCTGATTGGTTGACAAACATTCTAAGGTCTGGAATTATTTTCAGGGAAACGCACGGCTAAAGTAGTTCCAGGCAGGTCTTGACCGCATTATAACTCCATATCACTTCGCAAAATGATTTCAGATATTTCAAAAGTCTTTACAGTATATACAACAGCAAAATAATCAAAACCCACAGCGACACTGACCAAGCAAAGAAATATAGTAAACAATAGGATAAAAATGACAAATTATTTCCATGTTTCCAGAATACATACTCCCTTTTTCCAGCTCTCTCCTACTCAAACACACACACATAGTGCGGACACACACACGCACACACAATAGTTTAGCAACTTAACATTTCTCACTAGTGTGGCAATAACGGCGCTGTTCTTGAAGCAGATAAACTTACAGTTTCACTATTAGTAGAATACTGCCAAACTGTTGAGAGACGCACAGAATAATAGACAGGTAATACACACGCTTAATCTCTCTCTCTCTCTCTCTCTCTCTAATAACTAATATAACTGCATTAATAACTGCATTAGTCTGCTATCTGTGGCTCAAGCCTCCATTACTAGCTCTAAAATGACTTTTTGGAATTAACAACGGAGGCTTGGGTTTAGATTTGTAAGAAATTAGTCCTGTGTTTATTAGTGTTTTAAGGTCAAAACCTTACAAATATCTTGAAATACATCATCTGAACAATGTTTTGAGGTGTGGTAACCGTAGTATAAGCGGAATAATTTACTCTAGGCCGTTGAATTATTTGAAAAATAATGCACACCCACAGTTCACATTGTGTGCAATAATTTTACAATAATTCAACGGCCCATCATCAATTATTCCTTACTTAATTTATGGAACTAATTGTTTCGGAATGTTCAGAGAACTAACGTTCTCATAACGTTTGAAGAGTGATAAAATTGAATGTTCCCTTAACGTTTGAAAGAACCAATAATTTTTTTTTTTTATGTTTAACAAAATGCACGGTGTGAATGTTCAGATAAATTATTCAGAAATAACTTAATGGGAACGTTACCAAACCATTCTTAGAAGATATTTTTGTCAGCTGGGTCGATGATGGTGAAGCTAATTTATGGTTGGCCTACAAAAATACGTCATCACCGCAACGCTCTATTGGATAAAAAAGGATGGTGTAAATAAACTAATAAGCCATATATAAACTATCAAGTTATGGAAATACTATGGAAATTACAAGTAAATGAACAGAGTTCAAAGGTTACTGTAGAACACAAATGATCCAGATAATAACACATACAAGGTGTGTATGTAAATGTGGGTCCACCATAAAGTTAATAGATTCATTAAATAATGGAGTGACACTGTTCCTCAAGGTAAGGCCTGAGTCATGTGACCTGATGAAATGCTCTGGGGTGAAGCGTGCAGCTGCTCTGCAGTATTAAGAGCAGGTATGTGCGCTGCACGCACTCCCAGGCAAAATCTATTAAGACTTCTATTCATGCCAGACTAAAGTAGATCGCTCATGACTATGCTAAAACAGGAGCAGACAACTGTTGAAGATAAATGGCACAGAGGCTTTACTGGCCCATTAATGCCTTCATTTCCTCTGTGTAAGTGTGCGCGGCGATGCAAAAAGGATTCTGTACATTAACTGATTTATGAATGTGATGGATTCGCACAGGTACATTTGCACACAGCAGAGAACATTACAAATTTACACTATTGAAAATAACATACCAAATCCAGTGTCATAGAATAACCATTTTGGTTTCCTCAAAGACCCAGCTAACAAAAATATGTTCTTAAAACATTTTGCTAAGTCATGAAAATGGCATTTCTGAATGCTCCTTGAATGTTTTAAATGTTAGTTTTTTTCTTGGTTAAACATTCCAATTTTTAATTTTGCAAACATCATTGAAAGTGAACTGTTGAATGTTCTTTGAAGAAACAAAAACTAAAAAGTTTAAAAGAAACGTTCTAAGAATGATGTATAACATTGAGAACATTATTGAAGACCAGATAACTAACCAAACTGAATGAACATTCTATTAACAGAGAAGAACATTTGTTCATAACTTTGAGAGAACCTTGCCTGAACGTTAGCCAAAGTTCTGAGAACGTTCCCTGTTTGTTTGGGACTCTATAAGATCTTAAAATAACCACTTTTTCTTAGTGTGAAGATTTTTAATCATCTGAAGAACATTTTTCCACTATAAAGAACCTTTTGAAAGGTTCCATGGATGTTTAAGCTTCTTTCATAGATGCCATTAAAGAGCCTTTATTATTAAGAGTGTGTATACTGGAGCTGTACCATGATACAGTGATAATTTAATACATATAGGGAGCAAAGATGGACTAGCCTAACTGCTGCCAACTGTATTATCTGCACTATATTGCCAAAAGTTTTGGGACGCCTGCCTTTACATGCACATGAACTTGAATGACATCCCATTCTTAATCCGTAGGGTTTAATATGGAGTTGGCCCACCCTTTGCAGCTATAACAGCTTCAACTCTTCTGGGAAGGCTTTCCACAAGGTTTAGGAGTGTGTTTATGGGAATTTTTGGCGCATTTAAGCGCATTTGTGATGTCAGGCACTGATGTTGGACGAGAAGGCCTGGCTCGCAGTCCATCCCAAAGGTGTTCTATCGGGTTGAGGTCAGGACTCTTTTATACACCTGAATTCAATGATTTGGAGGAGTGTCCCAATACTTTTGGCAATATAGTGTAGTTCATATTTTCAAAACTGTTGTCAATGTTGTCAGGATCCACCACTGCAGCTTAAATAGGCTGGCCAGATGATGTCAAAATGTATTTTTCTCCTATTACAACCTTTGTTTATTTAATTAGCATCTAAATTAGGGATTGACAGCTGGGCCACAAGTCGACCAAGCCACTGAGAAAAGTCCCAGTGCTCCTTAGTCAGTCTGTTCCTGCTTGTACCTGCACCTCAATTCTGTTGCTCTGGCACAGTTGTGTCATGCACAGGCCCATTTTTAGCTGAAAAGTGCAAATTTGCATTTATGCAAAGTGCCGAATGAACAGATTCACATGAGCATATCATGCCAATTTAAAGTATAGGCCAGTGTCCTGAAGAGTTTAGCTCCAACTTGCCTCAACACATCTGCCTAGAAGTTTCTAGTATGCCTAGTAGACTTGATTAGCTGGTTCAGATGTGTTTAATAGGGATGGAGCTGAACTCTGCAGGACAGTGGCCCTCCAGGAGCAGGATTGGAAACCTCTGGTCTAGATGCAAATGTAAATTTTTCTTGACACTAGAGGAACGTGTTTTAAAAGGTATGATGTTCCTCATATGTTCGATTAACAATTCAACATTCTAGAAACAATGATTCGTAACATTCCAAGAACATAAAATGTCCAGTTTCCTTATTGTTAATAGAATGTTATTTAAAGGTTATTTAAAGGTTGGTATGATGCTCCTGAAACACTATCTCAATCATTCAAACACCTGCTGTGAATGAGCACTGAAAGAAAGAGAAATAAGAAAACAAACTACAACTTTCTTCTCAGCAGAGGAGGATTAAACAACTCCACAAACAGCATTACCAGCTTCACACATTACTAACCAGACTGACTTTATTTCTGTCAGACGTCTACAGAAGCTCTAATTGAGAATCAACAGAGGTATACACGTTGATGATTGGTTGAAAACATTTAGTTTAGCTTTAGTTGGGCTCTTGACCCTTGACTTTTGTTAAGATACTTTTATTCAGCAATTGCAGGTGTTTTCAGAAAACATTTCTAAAGCATTGATAAAGCTGATCAACATGGTTGTTTTAATGGTCAAATTACTGCATTAAAGTTGTTTTAAGAACTGCTTTTTCTGTGACTGTTGACTTGAAGCGTTATTGAAAAGTATTAAACTCAGCTGATGTGATAAAGATCATTTGCTGCATTTCACCATTGCTGCGTTTCAGATGATGAATGTTGATGTTCCTAGATTGTTGAAATGTTAAGTTTTAATAAAAATTAAGTTGAAAGAACGTTAAAGGAACATCCTCTAGCATCAAGAAAACTGGACATTTTTTACATTCCCAGAAAAAAACAGAATATTTGGAGAAAGTTCTTATAACAAATAATTCTCTAGTTTCGCTATTGTCCACATTTTCTGAATAAATGGCATTATCAAAACTGTGAAACAACACAAATGGAAGAATGGGAATTATGTAGCGACTTAAAAAGTTAAACCAAAGCCATCTCCACCCTTTGTCTAGATTCCATTACTTATCCAAGTGGTTTAAACCAAGTCTTCTAAAGAGACACGATCGCTTTAATTTCAGCTTGTATTATAAGGTCATCTCAATTGTACTTGCTTTACGTGTACAAACATCATTGGTTCTGAATTGGTTTGCTCGATTATTTTGCATTACTTTTACAAAGTCTTTGAAGCTTGAATGTTTTGGTTGCATGGGCCTTTGTGTTTCAAAGATGACCTAAAGCCTTTGTGTTGTAAATTTGATCACAAAATAGGCATTTTATATTTGTATACAGAATTGTGTAACTTCAAGCATACATCTTTAGATTAAAAGATTTTCAGTCAGTCATGTCCAAACGTTTGACTTGTATTGTGTATATATAGAGGAAAAGATCAAGATATAAAATCAGTTCTAGGTAGAAAGTGGCAGGTGACTTTGGGACCAAATGACAAAGCAGATCATAATCTGTCACACTATAAATAAGTGAAAATACCCGACAGTGTGTTTGACCTACACAATGACATTGAAGCTGTGTTTATTAGCCAGCTGCTCCTGCAGGAGTATCCGGAGGGCGTGCTGGATGTGGAGCTGGTAGTGCGTGTTCATCCCAGACATGTCCAGAAGAACCTGCACCCTTTACGGAGACAGACAGAGAGACTGAGACACACAAACACACTCCTGACCCAACGTCAGTCCAGCATTAATGGATTTCCACAAAGGATAAAGGCTGGCAAACAAGGATCAATATGCACTAATACTCAAGTTTATCTTACAGGGATAAACATTGTTTGTGCTGACCACAATGTGTTTGGTGTGGGCCGTTTTTCAATTATTGGCTGCTGAGAGCATTTAAAAGCACTCAAACTGTCAAGACTGTAAAGTGCACGTCTGCTGTTGTTGCTACTGTGCAGTTCATGAGATTATTAATGCATTTCCATGATTGATTTTAAGGTTATTTTTGTTTACTTTTGTACAATGAATAGTTTTGGTACTCAAGACCTCAAGTAAAACCAGTCGAAAAATACAAGTGACAGGAACCCTAGGCAGTGTTCACTGCTCCCTAAACATGGCTGTACATCAATAATGTCCCCTCTACGTCCTCTGAAGTGATATCCCTTGTGAAAAAGAAGTGTTCTAAATTGTATTGAATGTGCACTTGTAATGCATTTTTTAAAAAAATCTGTACTTGCAGATAATACACTGATCAGGCATAACATTATGACCTAATATTGTGTGGGTCCCCCTTTTGTTGCCAAAACAGTTGTTGGACTCCACTAGACCCCTGAAGATGTGCTGTGGTATCTGGCACCAAGATGTTAGCAGCAGATCATTTAAGTCTTGTAAGTTGTGAGGTGGGGCCTCCATGGATCGGACTTGTTTGTTCAGCACATCCCACAGATGCTCGATTGGATTGAGATCTGGGGAATTCGGAGGCCAAGTCAACACCTCAAACTCGTTGTTGTGCTCCTCAAACAATTTCTGAACCATTTTTGCTTTGTGGCAGGGTTCTGCTGAAAGAGACACAGCCACCAGGGAATACAGTTTCCATGAAAGGCTGTACATGGTCTGCAACAATGCTTAGGTAGGTAGGACGTGTCAAAGTAACATCCACATGGATGGCAGGACCCAAGGTTTCCTAGCAGAATATTGCCCAAAGCATCACACTGCCTCCACCGGCTTGCCTTCTTCCCATAGTGCATCCTTGTGCCATGTGTTCCTCAGGTAAGAAACACACACGCACCCGGCCATCCACGTGATGTAAATTAAAACGTGATTCATCAGCCTAGGCCACCTTCTTCCATTGCTCCGTGGTCCAGTTCTGATGCTCACGTGCCCACTGTTGGTGCTTTCGGCGGTGGACAGGGGTCAGCATGGGCACCCTGACTGATCTGTGGCTATGCAGCCCCATACGCAACAAACTGTGATACACTGTGTATTCTGACACCTTTCTATCAGAACCAGCATTAACTTCTTGAGCAATTTGAGCTACAGTAGCTCGTCTGTTTGATCGGACCACACGGGCCACCAGTTCACCACTGTTCCTTCCTTGGAGCACTTCTGATAGATACTGACCACTGCAGACCAGGAACAGCCCAGAAGAGCTGCAGTTTTGGAGATGCTCTGGTCCAGTCGTCTAGCCATCACAATCTGGCCCTTGTCAAACTCGCTCAAATCCTTACGCTTGCCCATTTTTCCTGCTTCTAACACATCAACTTTGAGGACAAAATGTTCACTTGCTGCCTAATATATCCCACCCACTAACAGGTGCTGTGAAGAAGAGATAATCAGTGTTTCCGGGTGAATTATCCATTAAAGTGGGTCAAAAAACACTCTTAAGTTCAACTAATTGCATTTAATATAAATTTCAACTATAACATGTTAATTTAACTGTAATTAACATTCATAAGTGTTGGAAATCAGTGCCCCTCAGAAGAGATATGCTCCCTATGATTTGTGAAGTCCACTGGGTAGGGTGCTACTACTGAAAGGATTGGGACACACTGTCTCAAAGCTACAGGTTCTCACCTCTGCTCACACACGGTTCCCCATATCTGCTGGCTGGCCGTCCCATTCAGCCACTCAACCCTCCTTTCAAACAGATGCACAGCACCCATCAGCCGCTTCTGCACATGAAAGACGAAGTGAGTAATTTTTTATGGAATAGCACACATCCTCACTGGCTGACAGACATCTGTGTAATGGGAGTCCTGAGATATCAGACCTGTCTCTGTGATGGCTCTAGTTAGGTAAATAATAGCGTTCGGGTTTGAAGACATGCATTTGGAGTGGTTTTAGAGAACTGTCTAGTGGCTAATGCAGTCTTCAAGTAGAGATGAACGACCAAGTGAAATTGTGTTTACTTTAGTGTGTAAATTGGAAGGGATGTGTCAGCATCAAATACGGCGTAAGGCAACTCTGCAATATAATGTATATCAGTATGGAGTCCCACACATTAAGTGGAGACTTTTTGGACACAAGATAAGAATTTGTACATTTTAGGAAGGAATTCATTCATGGTTACAGTATCTTGTTTTTTGCCCTGTATGTAATGCACATGTCTCCATATTTTTGTAATAGGTACGCTATCATTAAAGCTAATGAAATCATTGTTCGCTCAGGAGTTTCCCAGTTTAATGAGTCCTTCACATGCTATTGGAATTATCGTAAATACAAGTTTCCTAGAAGGAAATTGGACATGAACACCCTCTCAAGTCGTATTTACCACTGGGAAAAGATCATTTTGATACCCAAGTTCCCGAGATGGGCAGGCCATAAACTTTAATCATGAGAAAGAGGATATTTGGGATGTTAACAGAACATTCCCACATGGTCCTCTGTTTGTCATATAATAAACATAAACATTCCAGACAGGCCCGTCGCAAGGGGGGTGCGAGGCCCTGTGCGAACGTGATGTGCGAGGCCCATGGGTATATTAACGGGGGTATACTGTTTCTATAGTGATGTATTATTAGTTGTTTATGTGGATATTTAAGGGGAAAAATAAAATAAATTCAGTTTAACAGCATTAGGTTCAAGAATTTAAACTGTAGGCTACCTGAACAGCGCAGTGCGCACATTTTGACGTTTAAATGTTGTAAATTATGAATGGGTCAAACGCGTTTGCAAAACGGCCTGAATCCACTTGAATGAGTTTGGACTGCTCTCATCTGAATCATCTGAAGCCATTTCTCAGTCAGTAAAATAAACAGACAGTACTGAGAGAACAGCTCTGTTGTTCAGTTGTTTTCCTCTGTGAATATGCGCTAAATGGATGTTTGACTATTTAATTGCTTATTGCAGTTTTCATATTTAAAAACGTTTAAAACGTCTAGATATAGAGTAGCCTATAGGCTTTACTCGTTCTGCGGCACTGATTCTCCGAAAGGTGCGTAATAGTTAGGCTATATGGTTTTTTTTAACTTTATAGTGTTAAATAAAAAACCTTTTGTGCGTACGTCAGCTGAAATGCAGGCGTCCTGCTTTCTCCGTCCATGCAATAAATGCAGATCCTTCAATGAGCGCGCGTTTCTATAGCCTATTTACTTGAACTTCTTAGGTAGCGAAATATCTATGGTTTAACCCATTTCAGAGGCAGCCAAAATCAAATTTGAATGGACTGATTAAAGCTTACTGCATAGCCCAATACATTTTTAACAAGCAGAATAATACAGCATTATGACACATTTTTAGCTGTGTCTTTTTAACTATTATAGTATTTTGAAGGACAAAAACATAAACTTTAACTGTCGGCTTTTACATCAAGCCAGCTGTCACTTTACTTTGCGAGGCCCTGGTGAGGCGCGAGGCCCTGTGCGGTCGCACACTTGGCACAGCCCTTGCGACGGTACTGATTCCAGATATTACTTTAGGGGGACGTTCCATTCTGGTTATTCTATGGTCACATTGCAACGCTACAAAGAGAACATTTGGGACATTAACAGAAAGTTCTCATACGGTTCCCTGTATGTCAGATGGGGATGTTTCATTTGGGAATGCCCTGCAACATATCTTGTTCAGTGCAGTGGTCTCTACACTACTTCCCATAACATTTGCAGGATCTTTAGGGGACGACCTATAATGTAATTTTTTGGTCCTATTTAGGTCCTTCCATTACCTTTACTGAATGCTTTCACAACATGTTTGTGTGAATCTATGTACACTGGGCTGCTTTGCAAATGAGGGTCAGTAAAAAACAGGATTTGCATAAAAGTTGCTTCTCAAAGTTTTCCAACTTCATATTCAGAACATGTAAGCACCTCACTTTATATTTTGTGAATGTATGCAAATCGCCTTTTGTGACTGTGCAGAGCTATGTCATTAGTTTTATTTTAAAGAAGCAATAAAGGTGCGCTTCTGAATTGTACAGGCGTGAGCATTTTCAGGCTAAAAATAACAAGCTCTGGTCAGTAAGAGACAATGGTAACATAAGCCTCATTAGCACATTCAGAAAGGCTATTTGCAAACACATACATTATGTACTTGCGTGTTCTGAAGTTGGATCACTAAGAGTTGGTATTGATCCATTTTGGATAAGCAACTTTTGTGCAAATCCTGCGTTTTACTGACCCTCATTTGCAAAGTAGCCCAGTGTACATTGATTCACTAAAAAACATGTTCTGTAAACGTGATGGAAGGACCTAAATACGACCAAAAATATAACATTCTAGGTTGGTCCCCTAAAGGTCCTGCAAACATTATAGGAATGTAGTGTAGAGGGAACGTCCTATCGTAATGGTCCCCTAAACATTCCCAGAACGTCCTCCAATTAACGTCCCCCAACCCTTTAAAGAACTCCACATCATGACCATCTCGTAACGTTCTGGGAACGTTACTAGGTGACGTCCTTGACACCAGCGGGGACGTTCTGAGAACATTCTGGGAACATCACATTTCTAGCGGGAGAGAAGGATTGATGCTGCAATGGTATTCTTTACTAGTTTTTCCACAACAGCTCATCACCTTGTCTTGTCATTCAAGTAATGCATATTTAATATATGAATAACAATTTGAAGCATATTGAATGTTTTACGCACAGCGAAAATAGTCTGTATCAGACCGAAATTCAAGAATTGTCAGCAAGCTACTATCTAGATAGCATGGTGAATTTTTACAGTATATGGTTGTCAACAAACAGGACGCTACATTTGATTCAAAATGAAATATCTTCAGTACATTTTGGCTTTAATAAGATTTCCCCTAGAAAAAGGCACAGTTCCCCATGATTCCTGTTCTTTCCACCGGCAAAGCACTTGAACGTGAAAAAGCTTGTACTTCAGGGAAGTAGGACATTTCCGATAGCACGTGAAGGCAGCATAAGTTAGAGTTTGTGCATTTAAAAATGTACCTGGTACTTTTGCAGTGATGGAAGATCGACATGCAAATTCTTGACTGTTCCATCATGCCACTCAAACTGCACCATGACCCGCTGCAGACAAACACAGCTAGAGTTAGTTCAGGGAGTCTGCTGTACAGGTGAACAGATGGGACTCAAACTGGATTCGTAAATGCAGCAGGACATGTTCATCACCTCATGAACTGTAGCGGAAACAGTCTTTCCCAAGATTGGCACAAACGTCTCTTGTGGAGAATAGGCATTACGAGCCAGCAGCTGATACAGATCCAGCTTCTGAGCTGCAGGAACACAACTGTAAGCCAAGACTAACCACTCTGATCAAGAGAACTCGCACAAGACACACTCGCAATTAAACTGACACATGCTGCAATAAATATGTCTGTCAGACTATGCTTTTTGGTAGTTATAGTGCTGACTATTGAGAACATTTATAGCATCTTAAAGGCGTAATGAAATTAACATTTGTTGTTTTTTATGGAATATTGCAGTATTTATTAAGTGATTTATCCATGCACATCATATTTTTTTTTTATCTATATGCCCTTGTAATCTTTAATCAAAATAACTCCCCCCCCTCTCTTCAGCGACAATAACCTGTCACTCACATGAGATCCACCAATAGCAAACCACAACCATCCAATCAATTCCTCATGGATAAAATCAAGCCCCGCCCTACATTTGTTCTTGTTTGAGAAGCCGTTTCACTCGTTTCACAGAAGTATGCACAAAACAACTTGTTTCTTGACTTTTTTTGATAAAGACATTAATTCACAATTTACCCTATTTACTGTATTGTTCTGAATATATGACGACCCCCCCCCCCCCCCTTTCACATTTTTTCAAAGCTTTTTGAGGACTAAATCTTGCATTTTATAATTTTTTTTTTATAAAATACTTTTATATGAAAATAATTTTCATATTGCTTATTTTACATATTAGATTTTTTGTATTGTATGGTAAATACTGGTAAAAAAGTATTTAAATACATTATCTTATATTCGGAATAATACAGTATTTTCTTCATCAATTTCCTGCCCTACTTTTTTATTGTTTAATATTCTGTTTCACTTGGAAACTTTATATTTCATGCATCAGAATGTATTTAACATTACAGAAGTTTGAGAAGGCGAGGAATGGCAGATACCCTTCAGGCCGTGGGTCTTCAGCCATTCACTGGAGGTTTGGGGCACTGGACCTGCGGGTCTGAAGCACAGCGGAGCACCGAGAGCAGGACTTACAGGACTGAAGTCAGAAAGAGCAAGACTGTCCAAACCCGCGGAGATCTGGGGAGGTAGAAGTTAAGACTGAAAGTCAAAACGTTTCCAGCCCTCACAATTGTGATACATGCATCATAGGAGAAACTGGTAGAAAACAAAAATATTCATGAACAAAAAGTGCCACGGTACTAACATGGTACCATATCAATGCCATGTTTTTGTGGACATATACTATGTTAGTATTTCTTAAAGTACATTTCAGGAATTCATTAGCATTCTTAGTACATATTACGGCAATAATATACTTGGGTTCAAACTGTGTTTTTCAGACACTTCATTGTTATTTCATACCAATACATTACACTTCTATTGTCTTTAAATGCTTCTGGATGTACTGACAAAACTTTATGGTAAACTAAAATATACTTACATAAATATAATGCCATTTCTTTTGAAACTTGTATGTCATGTATTTTAAATACACTATATTGCCAAAAGTATGGGGACACCCCTCCAAATCATTGAATTCAGGTGTTCCAATCACTTCAATGTCACTAACTTTCTGCTGAGTCAATAGCTACACACCTCCAAACTTCATGTGGCCTTCAGATTATCTCAAGAACAGTGCGTAGAGAGCTTCATGAGATGGGTTTCCATGGCCGAGCAGCTCATCCAAGCCTTACATCACCAAGTGCAATGAAAAGCATGGGATGCAGTGGTGTAAAGCACGCCGCCACTGGACACTAGAGCAGTGGAGACGTGTTCTCTGGAGTGACCAATCACGCTTCTCTGTCTGGCAATCTATGGACAAGTCTGATTTTGGCGTTTGCCAGGAGAACGGTACTTGCCTGACTGCATTGTGCCAACTATAAAGTTTGGTGGACGGAGGGTTATGGTGTGGTGTTGTTTTTCAGGGGTTGGGCTTGGCCCCTTAGTTCCAGTGAAAGGAACTCTTAATGCTTCAGCATACCAAGATATTTTGGACAATTTCATGCTCCCAACTTTGTGGGAACAGTTTGGGGATAGGCCCCTTCCTGTTCCAGCATGACTGCGCAACAGTGCACAAAGCAAGGTCCATAAAGACATGGATAAAGAGTCCTGACCTCAACCCGATAGAACACCTTTGGGATGAATTAGAGTGGAGACTGAGAGCCAGGCCTTCTCATCTAACATCAGTGCCTGACCTCACAAATGTGCTTCTAGAAGAATGGTCAAAAATTCCCATAAACACACTCCTAAACCTTGTGGAAAGCCTTCCCAGAAGAGTTGAAGCTGTTATAGCAGCAAAGGGTGGGCCAACTCCATATTAAACCCTACGGCAATATAGTGTATATTTGTGATTCCATTTGTAATGATGAAGTCGCAATTTAGTACTTTTAAAATATATTAACTTTAAATGTAATATCAAATAACATACTACAGTTAAATTTGTAGTATAATACAAGTATTTGACATGAGCTTTATGTTCAACACATCAAAATAAGTGTACTTGTTTAAAGCATGACAAAAGATTATTAAAACATAATTATTTAAAATGTAATTTAATTTGACATTATTACAAAGTGCTCTTTTTTGAAGGTGTGTTAATTATGCCCTTTTACAAAGTCTTGATTTTGTTTTTGGACTCTACCAGGTCCCACCCCTTGTGTATGAAATTATTTAAATGAGGATTATTTTGATGTGTTCGTTCCTGGCAGAAAACTCAGAAGAGCTCAGGGAGTTCAGAAACAGTGAGAGAGAATAACTCCCTTTGGAGTGACTTCACCTCTGACTCAACAGTGACAGCTGTGTCTCCAAGTCGACCCTGGCGCATGTTCTGTATTTGGGTAAGAACATCCCGAGCTGCTTTAATCTCCGCCCACAGCAGATCTACATCTGTACTGCTGTCTAACACACCCTGGTAGACAAACACACACACATATTTCCATACAATTTATAAGATAAAGCAGTCCCAAAAAAGATATTTAATCATTGATGACACATAAACGTGTCTGAAGGTCATTGGAACAAAATATCAAAGCAATTATCATCTGCACTCAAATGGTGCTGGAGCTTTGCTCTTGCTCAGTGACTTTTAATCAGCTAGTGTTTTGGTGATTTTTAGTGGCTGTTTGAATCAGTTCTTCTCAAGTTCACACAGGTGTCCTATAGCAGAGAATCACATTAAAAGGTTAGTTCACCCAAAAATGAAAATTCTGTCATCATTGACTCACCCTCATGTTGTTCCAAACTATTTAAGACTTTGGTTTTTCTTTGGAACATAAAGACGTTTTTAATGTTCTTTCATCATTTGTGTCCATCCATTGAAAGTCAAACTTCTATGAGTTCATTAAGACATTGTAAAAGTAATCCATATAAATGGAGCAGTTTGAGTCTTCTATAGAGACATGGCCACTTTATATAATGAACAGGTATAATTTAGACTTTTATTCATATATAAATATTGAACAACGCACATGGAGCACTTAAAATATGGTCGACTGCAGTTCAACTGTAATTGCTTGACACGTGAAAACAAACTTCATTGTGTTTTTTGAGCCGATCGTGTCAAAAGACTTGGATTAAACCGTTCTATTCATATGGATTTATTTGACATTTTTATTAACTTTTCTTATGAAGCGTGAACGTTTTGGTGGAAATGACTTTCAATGGAGGGACAGAAATCTCTCGTTTCATTAAAAATATCTATTGTGTTTCGAAGATGAATGAGTTGAATGAATGACTTAATTTTAAGTTCATTTAAAATTAATTTTTGAGTGTTTTAATTTAAACTATTCCTTTGAAGGTGGGGTAAGCTATTTCAAAACTGATTTAGAAAAGTGTCTCGGGTCGAGTACCAAAACAAACTTGTAGCCAATCAGCAGTAAGGGGCGTGTCAACTAATGATGGGGAGAAGAGAGCGCTCAGTGCACGTCATTATTCAAAAGACACAACACACAGGACGGACATTAACCGAGCAACGACAGAAAGAGAGAGATGGCAGATAAAAAACAAATGTGGAAGATGTGTGGAACAAAAGAAGGCTTACGATCAGGCAGGAAGGAGGACCCGTGTAAATATCGGATCAGCTTTCCAGCGCTGGAGAGAACTCAATGAGCGAAGGCCGAGGTTGCTTTATTTCTTCTCGATAGGCGAGTAACATTGATTTTGTTTTGTTTCACAGAACTAATTATATGCTGGCTTTTGCTTGAATATGCTCATGTGTCATGTTCACTTGCTTGTCCATTTGCGATTGTACCATTGTTCACTTCAGCGATGATAAAGACGCATTCATTTCCACACTGTATAAGTCTGGAGCGTCTAAACCTCCTTGCTGTCTGTTTCAAGCGTCAGCTCCCAAAGTGTGTCTGAAGAGTAAGATAATATACTCCTAATATATGTTTGTTTCCTTTGGGTCCTCTTTTAGTGATCGATATAACCCTCTAATCTTGTCATAATTGTAATATGTTCATTAGTTGGACTGTCGTGCTCGTGTGCTAGTATTGAGTTGCTCATGAGAACTGTGTTTGTGTTTTTGGGAGGAAGGGATGACTTTTTCACTGAATATTCGACCAGGATTACCATAGTAACACACATTGCTTTCACTTATTGATGACATCATACCCTCGGCCTGGCACAGCAGATTCCGACATAGTCGTTGCCTGGGTTACGTATGTGTGGGGCGGAGCTATCAAAATAGGGGCGAGACCCTTTTGGGGTAAGGGCATGTTTGTTTTGGTGATTTGAAATATCAACATCGGTTACCAGAAAGCACTTACCCCACCTTTTAGCATGAACATGATCCACCAACCTTTGACAATAACAAGTTTCCAAATACTTTTTGTCTTCATTTTTTAACATTATATCTACTATAATTTTAAACCTAAAAAACATAATTTTGTGAAATAATGCTTTGCTTGAAAAGTGTGTTTGACAAAGTAAATGTCACAATGATATTTTGATATCTAATAGTATGAATTTCATATATTTCTAAGTGTATAGGCTTAAGTGTTGGCAAAACTGTATGTCATTTCAGTTTCATGTCAGTTTAAGAGATAATTGTGAATATTTTCACGTTCATTTCGATTTTTTGCAGTTTACCAGTGCAGCAGAAAACAGGTGATATCTCCCTCCAGAAACGGCTGCCATTCTCTTCACAGTCTCCTATGACAGGACACATCAATCAGTGACAGAGATGGAAAATCTCCCTCTGCATATTAAATAAAGAACAGTCAATTCTCACAATGGCGACGGGACTGCTGCAGTTGTAGGCGACTGCATGAACAGCGGGCATTCGGTTCAGAGCTAAATAATCACATATAACGTCCATGGTCTGATCAGGCCTGAAAATAAAATATAACATAATTTCGCATCAGTAACTCAAACAGTGCAAACATTGACCATGCATTTTTTCAGCTGCCTTGGTTCCAAATAATTTTTTATTTCCTCCATGAACATTCTACAATATAGAGTTCTGAGCAAAATTAACCCACTATATTATGATAAAGTGCCCCTATTATGCTATTTTAAAGGATCCTAATTTTGTTTTGGAAGTCTCCTAGAATAGGTTTACATGCATCCAAGATCAGAAAACTTTAATTTTCTCATAATATAAATTGCAGCTTATTGGTTCAGCTTATTGGTTATTGGTTGGGCCTACTCTGCTCTGATTGATCAGATGGTCCAGTCTGTTGTGATTGGTCTACTCTGCTCTGATTGGTCAGATGGTCCAGTCTGTTGTGATTGGAATACTCTGCTCTGATTGGTCAGATGGTCCAGTCTGTTGTGATTGGTTAAAATTAATAATTCATGCGACCCAATGTCCATTGTCGTTTATATATCACCACGACACAAGTTAAATGGATCATGCCAAAATCAAGCTGATATTGTGTAGTCTGAAACGTATTGTGTAGTCTGAAACATAACGATGGCAACGGTTTTACTGTATTTACATTCACAAGCAGCTATATTATACACTGCATTAAAAGTAATGTCAGAAAAAGCTTAATAGGAGCACTTTAACACATCTGATTTGCAACAAAAAATAATTCAAAGAGAGTGTAAAGCACTGTGAATGACATGATTTGCAGTGCTTCATGGGGTTGTCTTTCACTGCTCAGCTCTTTTTATTCCCAAATTGCACAGACTTTTGACTTTTACAGATGAATATAGCACCTCTTAACAACTTAACAACTCATGGTAGATCTATCTTGACAGGTGTGTAAAGCCGCTTTTCCACCATCACCTGACGGTGAAAAAGTGGCTTATGTTATCACTTAACATCTATTTCTCTATGGAGAAAGTGAAGAGGATTTTTACTTCCATAGACCTGCTGTTGCACTCTATTATGCTGGGAGAGGAAATAGGCCTTGGCCGCCATTTTAAAATCATCTCCTCAGCTATGACCAATTAAAGGACTCTAAGAATTTCAGGACAATGGACTGCAAATATGTCTAAAGGTGGGCGCAAATGTAAAGGAAGTGAAATGGTTGCTGGCTCAAATTAAGTTAAGAAAGAGTGATTCATCATAGAAAAACAAACTCTCACCGAGCGGCCAGGATGATGAGCAGCGTGTCCAGCTGTGAGTGGGTCAGTGCCCTCTGTAGCCCCTGCAGGAGATCACAGCCTCCACGCGCTCGAAGCTGCATGACCCATGCATAACACTCCCTGAGCCTGAGACGGGATATGTTTAGCAAAACATACATTTTTATATAACTGTATTCCTAAACCAGCTAAATCCCCAGAGTTAAATTAACACTGCTCATATGTGTCCACACTACATTGTGTTAAAAGAAACACTGAAGCAGTGTTGAAGTTAATAAGATAATTGTAATTATTTAAAGCTGCAGTCCGTAACGTTTTGCGCTCTAGTGGTTAACAAACAGAACTGCATGCGTCTTGCGGAAGAACATTGCGGCCGGAGCTACTTCTCTCTGTTTATGTCTATGGCGACTGGCGAGTCACGCAGGGACTGTGCTCCTCCGCAGGATAAGACAAAAACATGGTTTGGAAAATGGATTCATGTTGTACATTCTCATTGTATAATTTTTGCGGACAGCAGCTTTAAGTGATGGTTGACCATTAGTGAAGACACTTGATGCTAATAAGCAGAATTATTTAAGGAAAGAGAAACAACAAAAACAGAAAAAAGAGAGACTTCCAGCCATTACACATTATTGCACTTATTACTAACCCGATTGACTTTATTTCTGTCATACATCTACAGAAACTCTTATTGAGAATTAACAGAATTTTAAATGTTAATGTTTTATGGAATTTTTCGTTTGATTTAGTTGGGCTCTTGACTCTTTACTTTTTAATATGACTCTTTTTTTGGCTGCTGCAAGTTTGTGTCTATAAAGCAGATTTTTGGCAACCAAAACTCAAGAGAAAATGTGGTCATGTGATGTTGGCTATGTACTGAAGGTGTTACAGGTATCATGTAGTAACCTGATTTATTAATCTCATCAAACATTTAACAACTGATTTTATAGGAGACGTTTTAAAAAAATTCATTATAGTAGGCCTGTGATCCAGCCACGCTTATATACTCTGAAGGTTTAAAAAAAACACAAAAAAACACAGGCATCAAGAATCAGCATATGAAACTCAACAATGGTGACAATCAAACAGAATGCTTCATGTTGCAGTGCATGCTGGGAGTCACCAATCAAAACTCACCCATGGCTCCCAGCATGCATTGTGGCGTGAATGAATAGTCCTATTATTTTCATGAAACAGTAGTTTCTGTGCAAAATGTATTTATGAAATAGTTCATTTTATCGCTGCTGGATCTCACGCTGTAGAATCAACAGCCTACAATCATCAATATTAAAATTACACATCAAGCATAGTCAGAGCTTTAGACTTTGAATGACGTCAGCGAATAAGGCCATTATATGATAATTACATAATCAAAACATACACATCAGGACCTGATCATAGTTTATTTTGCCATAACAAATGTGCTTTATAAACACAAAGCTGCAACAGCCAAAGACAAACTAGTTAAAAAGTCAAGGGGCAACTAAAGCAAACACTGATCACAATCATGGTGACTTCAGACAAAACATTCAATAAAACAACATCTAAACCTCCATTAATTCTCAAAAATAACTTTTGTAGACGTATGACAGAAATAAAGTCAAACTGGTTAGTAATAAGTGAAATGATGTGTAATGGCTGGATGTCAGTTGTAGTTATTGTGTCTCTTTTTCCGTTCTTGTTGTTTCTCTTTCCTTCAATGATTCTGCTTATTAGCATCAGGTGTTTGTCACTAATGCTCAATCATCACTTAATTATCTCATTAACGTCAACACTGCTTCAGTGTTATTTTAACACCCTGCAGGACACATATGAACACTGATGGGTGTTAATTTAACACTGGGGATTTTGTTGTGTAGTGAGCTGCCTCCGCAGGCGTCATGGACGAGCTCCCTGCATGAAAGCTATCTTAATTATTCTACACTCAAAGATGTCTTATTTTGTCCATATTCTAAGGAAGCATCACATACCTCCTTTGTGGAGACATAGGGCCATATTTACTAAAAGCTTGCATCAATGCAAACCCTCTTTTGCCATTAATAACTGTTATGATTTACTAAAGACACTCAGTGAACGACTAGCAACAAAATGGTGTAGACAGTTATTTTTGCGGCTGAACTTATTGCATATGCATTTGTAGGAGTTTCCCTTTCAGACGCAAAATTTATGGGAGGAGAGTATTCACATAAATCAAGCAAGATTTTTTAAGGTTTGCGGTAGTCCATTTACTGGTTATTGTGTTATTTAACGCCCCAAAAATAATATGGGTCATAACCCATTTAGCGCTTGACATGCTGTGATAGTTGCTGCTGTAAACGCCTGTACTATGCTGTATTTTAATAGAATACGTCAGTGTAATTAATTGACAATTTTACACAATATTTGGGTATGTGCAATATATTTTTATGTTTAATATTACACACATAGATTATCTATACATAGATATATGTTCCTATGAGCCACTATATAAGCCGTCCACCATACTGGAACAGTCAAAGTTGGTCTGTGAACACTCAAGAGCAAGATGAATATGCGTCTGCAACTTGAGCCTGGCTATGAATATCTATATCTGCACAAGTCTTTAGCAGCTGATTCTCACAGGATTTAGTTTAACAATAAAGTTAGAATAAAGACTATTGTTTTAAACTCAGAGAAGCCTAGACATATGCGTTTCCTTCAACCATAGGCTGCACATGTCAGGATCCTGCCCTGACAGTCTTGTTTGTTTTGTCCTTGTTTAGTGTTTCATTGTTTGTCTTGTGCTTGAGCACATGGCTGTGTCTTTGTTTGTGTTCCTCTTGTCCTGCCTCCTTGTTTCCCTTTATCACGCCCCCTTGTTTAGTCATTGTCTAGTCCTTGTTTCACTAATTGTGCTCACCTGATCCTCATGTGCTCTGGTCCCTTTATATTGTGCTTCTTTCCCTCATGTCATTGCTGGTTTGTTGCGTTTGTGTGGTTTTCTCTAGCTTTGATTTTTGTTTCTCTCTAGTTTAGTGGTCTTATTTTTCTCTCTCTAGTTTCCTGCAAGGTTGCAATTTTGTTTTTTGCTTTTCTTTGTTTCTAGTTCCAGTCTTTTATTTCTAGTATTTATTTAGCTCCTTGTTTGTTATAGTTTTTTTAAATTATTTATTTATCTCTTGTTTTCTTTTTAGATTTATCATACTTAGTTGCAGTTTCCCTATTCTTAGGTTTTATTTTTGCTCTTGTTTATCTCTTGTTGTCTTGTCTTGTGTTGGTTCCTGCCCTGTGTCCTGAGTCTCCCTAGGCCACTGTCTCTATATCCCTGGAAGTCAAGACTGGAGCTGATTCTGGGAGAGGACATCAAGCCTCAGGTTCCTGGTGTTCCTGCCTGGGTTTTCCTACCATCTGCCTGGTGTTGCCTCCCAACCCATCCTCAAGTTCATGATCTCCCTGGACTGGTCTCAGTGGTCATCATGGTGTCTGTCCCCTGCCCTGCTGTTTACTCACACCTTGTCACTTCCTTGTTGTGCCCTGTCTTGAGAGTTGTTAATATAGTCTTTGTTGTTCACTCTGCATCTGGGTCCTCAGTTTCAGAAACCCTGACAGCACAATGCTATGGAGTTAGTCTGAATGATGAGCAGTGCCTGAAATGTTGTTTTAAGATAGTTGATGTGTGGAGCAGTTGAATGCGGTATCTAGATATCTACAGTTGCACCGCAGACTTAGCAACATGCTAATATAAACTCTTTTGAAATCAATTGTAGGGTCATTCTCCCTATTTGTGTGAGTGTTTCAAATGAGGTTCTGTTTGAGTTAGGCTGCTGTCTATGAGCATATAATATCATCACCATGCTTCAAACACAAACGTCTTGTAGAATGATTCATTTTGAACGAAGAGAGGCCAAAATCACCACGTTGCATAATTGATGTCAGAACCGTGGCCTTCATCCTCTCCTCTCTAGTGATTTCTTGGCACCTTACACAAGTACAAACTGTTTTCACATGTGCCTACTCATCCCTCATGACCACCTAAAATAAAACAAGGAGTCTCTCTAAACAGACACTAAGCATCCTAATTAAAATAATGGCCAGGCAGAGCCGTTTCTATGACCCAAAGGGCTGACATGACCACTGTCCATATGAATCATGAAAATAACACTACGCAAATGAGAGTCACTACGTAAACAATGTCACTCACCTTAATGGGCTGATATCTAGCGGTTTGGCCCAAAGGCTGCTGACCTCCGATCCATAGGACAGTAGATACAGTTGGTTTTTGAAGCGTAGTTGCTCATCAATGAGAGTCTTTGGTGGTGTAACATGAGCAAGTAAGAAGAAAAAACACAAAATGAGCAGTGTAATTGATTCAGTTAAAAAATAAAGCATGAAGCAGTGACTGATCTGGGACCCTACTAAGAGCTCTCGCTGTAGATCCGCTAGTCTCTCTGTAGAGCAGTTAAAATCAGACGTGTCGACAAGCACGCCGACTCGGGATCCGTTCACCACCCCAAACACCTGACAGATCAAACCAACACTGGGTACCAAAGTTCACCTGTTTAAACCAGATTCATGGAGTGAAGATATCTCAGAGATCCAGGTTACCTTCCTGTTTCCTTGACTTAGCCACTTAATTTGGTTATGGTACATCTCAATGGCTCTACAAAAACAGATCAAAACATCAGAATTTAACATATCAACGTTCAGATTTACTAGGTGCAAATAACAGTATACTCTTTGCACTAAGTGTAGATAGTAGTTGCTATTTATACTTGGTGGCACTATATACAAATAGTGGCAGATATTTGCAACTCAGTATATTTTAGTACATTATAAAATGCAATACTTACAATCTATTATTCTTATGATTGTATTTATTAAAATCTAAAATTAATGCTGGGACATTACTTGTCCTTTTCCCTAAAGCCCTCCCCTCCCCAAGCTCCAACCTTACCCGTTCCCACTATTAAATACCCGTTATTTCACTTTTCGAATATTTTCTGCATTTTCATTTAAAATAAACACCTCTCTGAGCTTATATATGATTAGTTGAGAAAAAGGTAGATTTGAACCAAAGACTTTAGATATACAATGACGCTGCACTCATGTTACTATGAATGGGAGAAATATGGCTCTGGTTGTGATAGAAACAGTCAGTGTTCTGAGATGCGTTTATGACCGTTTACCGTTTTGAATAAAGAAGATTGGCTCGTCCTGCCTGAAAAATGCAGTTTCTTTTCTTATGAATTGAGCATTTAGAGACAACATTATGAGACAGTTGTTGTCATATTTCATTGGTGATTTCAAATATGAAATTTAATCCTAAGATTGGTGAACATCTTGAGAGAATTTGATGTTTCCCCATTCAAAGAGAGAGGATCTGCACATGCATGACTGAAACAGCTGAGGTGTTTTAAAGATGGCTGCCGAGTGAAATTACTTGCCTTAGGCCTGGGACACAAACTGTGGGAGACCACAGACATAAGGTCAGTTCCAACCGATTTTTAGCATTAGAATCATCTGAACGCACACACTAGATTAGGGGTGACCAAACTCAGTCCTGGAGGGCCGCTGTCCTGCAGAGTTTAGCTCCAGCTTACCTCAACACACCTGCTGGGAGTCTCTATGCCTAGTAAGACCTTGATTAGCTGGTTCAGGGGCCGGTTGCATAAACTGCTTAGACTAGTCTTAAAAGTTAGTCGTCTATTTTTTTTTTCAAGACGGTTCCTAACTTTTTAAAGTCAGTTACATAAAAAGTTGGATTGGTCTAATTTTAATCAGAAAAGTAAATTACCTCTTGACTAATTGCTAGTGTGTCAAATTAGTTCTTAAAACACAGTCTAAACATAATGGCTAAGTTTATGCAACTGGCCCCAGGTGTGTTTACTTTGGGTTGGAGATAAACTCTGCAGGACAGTGGCCCTCCAGGAGCAGGATTGGACACCCCTGCACTAGATAATTCAGGGGACCGCGACACCGCGCACTTGTTGATTGCAGGAACGTTTTCACAGTATAACGAGATCTCACGGAGACTTGATTGCTCTCATTGGCTATCACGGGTATCACGTCAGAGGCAGCCCGAGTAATTTGGGATTGTGAGGGCTATGAAGTGATCGGGAGTAGAGCAATCATAATGACACCACACAATTGAGGGTTTTTTGGACAAAAAGACGTGTGTGACAAGCCTCGAAGCGGGCAATGCCCTGGATTGCTTGGGGGTGCAAATCGGCTCAAAATCGTGCTTAAATTATTCAAGTGTGTGGCCAGCCTTTTAAAGAGATTTTGTTTGACCTCTAAAGCCACTTGCGGTCCATGCAATGCTTTACTTTGTATTTTCTCATGTAATTAATTCAAAATTTTGATGAGGCTATACACACTCACCTAAAGGATTATTAGGAACACCTGTTCAATTTCTCATTAATGCAATTATCTAATCAACCAATCACATGGCAGTTGCTTCAATGCATTTAGGGGTGTGGTCCTGGTCAAGATAATCTCCTGAACTCCAAACTGAATGTCAGAATGGGAAAGAAAGGTGATTTAAGCAATTTTGAACGTGGCATGGTTGTTGGTGCCAGACGGGCACCGGGTCTGAGTATTTCACAATCTGCTCAGTTACTGGGATTTTTACGCACAACCATTTCTAGGGTTTACAAAGAATGGTGTGAAAAGGGAAAAACATCCAGTATGCAGCAGTCCTGTGGGCGAAAATGCCTTGTTGATGCTAGAGGTCAGAGGAGAATGGGCCGACTGATTCAAGCTGATAGAAGAGCAACTTTGACTGAAATAACCACTCGTTACAACCGAGGTATGCAGCAAAGCATTTGTGAAGCCACAACACGCACAACCTTGAGGCGGATGGGCTACAACAGCAGAAGACCCCACCAGGTACCACTCATCTCCACTACAAATAGGAAAAAGAGGCTACAATTTGCATGAGCTCACCAAAATTGGACAGTTGAAGACTGGAAAAATGTTGCCCGGTCTGATGAGTCTCGATTTCTGTTGAGACATTCAGATTGTAGAGTCAGAATTTGGCGTAAACAGAATGAGAACATGGATCCATCATGCCTTGTTACCACTGTGCAGGCTGGTGGTGGTGGTGTAATGGTGTGGGGGATGTTTTCTTGGCACACTTTAGGCCCCTTAGTGCCAATTGGGCATTGTTTAAATGCCACGGCCTACCTGACCATTGTTTCTGACCATGTCCATCCCTTTATGACCACCATGTACCCATCCTCTGATGGCTACTTCCAGCAGGATAATGCACCATGTCACAAAGCTCGAATCATTTCAAATTGGTTTCTTGAACATGACAATGAGTTCACTGTACTAAAATGGCCCCCACAGTCACCAGATCTCAACCCAATAGAGCATCTTTGGGATGTGGTGGAACGGGAGCTTCGTGCCCTGGATGTGCATCCCACAATTCTCCATCAACTGCAAGATGCTATCCTATCAATATGGGCCAACATTTCTAAAGAATGCTTTCAGCACCTTGTTGAATCAATGCCACGTAGAATTAAGGCAGTTCTGAAGGCGAAAGGGGATCAAACACAGTATTAGTATCAGTATTAGAATTAGGATTCCTAATAATCCTTTAGGTGAGTGTATGTTGCATATAAATTACATGTACTGGATTCAGCAGCACTGAGAACAATAAAGTATCATCATGGCCACTGTAAACAAGTGGAGGAGATGATTCTCACATGTAAATCTGTTCCTCAAAGTCAGCCAGTGACTCACTGCTGATGTGCATCTGTTTGCTCAGCTCGTTGCCTCTCTCAGATCTGCTGTTAACACACACACACACACACACACACACACACACACACACACACACACACACACACACACACACACACACACACACACACACACACACACACACACACACACACACACACACACACACACACACACACACACACAATTTACAGTTTGGTACTGGTTGGAAAAAAATAACAAAGAACATGTCAGAGTCATATTTCACCTCAAAATCAAAAGGAAAAAATGAAATGTTTTGAATAAAGAAGATGCTGCCTATTTTTAGGACCCATACTATTATATTTTTACATTGTTATGAGAAAAAACATTTCGCCCCCACATTTTTACACATGAAAACATGAGAGTATTAATAACCAACTTAATAAGACTTAAGGGGGGGGGGGGGGGGGGGGGTACTATTTCATACATTCTGACTTGTTTACACTGTTAAAGAGTTGATTCTAATGCTAAACACGGCCAAAAATAAATAAATAAAATGGAGACATAAAGGGCAGAATTCCTTGTATGGGCACTTCTCCCGGTTATGCGTGTATGCACATCAACCAGAGCAAGAGCGTCAATCAACAAGCTTCATTCAGGATACAGAAGCCGTCGGCAGCACTGTCATTTAGTTTTTAGACCACAACATCAACAATGTCACTAAAGAAGTGTGTTTCTGGTTTTGTGGGAAAGATAACCTTGTTCAGCTTCCCAAATACAATAACCCAGCGTTAAGGAAACAGTTCTGCAAGATTGTTGGTTTGTTCCCGGTCATGAGTCAAGACCACAGGCGGTGAGTGAAACTGCATCAAATGTCTGTTTTGTTGGCAATCGGTGCGTAAGTGCATATAATGTGAACAACACCAACGTATAGTGAAACGAAAGTTATCCAGGGATAATGCTATTGTATTGTGTGTGCTTGTGACTCTTTAGCTCCGCCCATTGCACGCCTTCAAGAGTTTGGCTATTTTCTGAAAAAATCGGTACATCGTATCTGTCTTTTATAAATATGATAAAACTAAAGACTCTTCAGAGATATGAAGGATGCAATACTACTCTATAGGTACTCAAGATTAACATGATATTGGCAGAAACTGTGTATGTTATGTCCCCTTTAAGTACCAAAATGTAAGTACATAAATAAGTACATATTTATATGTAATTTCATAATTACTTAAGTTTTTGAAATTGTCATGATCAGGACGAGGGAGAAGACAAGGTAAGCCAGGCGCATCTAATAACAGCATAAACTTTATTAAACTAAACAAAAGAGCAATCTAACGGAACGGAGCACAGTCAACACCAGACAATAAGCAAACTGAACTGAGTGGAAAGCATATTTACACTGTCTGAATCGTTCCCTATCCCTTATATAGTGCACTATGTGCCATTCACCATGTAGAAAATAGTAAATGTGTGAACAAGTGACTGATTTCAGCCACAGCTTCAGCATCTAGAAATGGGCAGGGCTTCAGATTCTAGAGAGCATTTGATTGGACAGAAAATCTAATAAGAAGCTGAAGTGCAGAGCGATGTCATCAAAATCATTGATCCATATTGGCGGAAGTGAGAGACTGTAAGTTGAACAATTATACACCTATCAGGCATAACATTATGACCACTGACAAGTGAAGTGAATAACACTGATTGTTAGTGGGTGGGATATATTAGGCAGCAAGTGAACATTTTGTCCTCAAAGTTGATGTGTTAGAAGCAGGAATAATGGGCAAGCGTAAGGAATTGAGTGAGTTTGCCAAGGGCCAAATTGTGATGGCTGGACGACTGGGTCAGAGCATCTCCAAAACTGCAGCTCTTGTGGGGTGTTCCTGGTCTACAGTGGTCAGTATCTATCAAAAGTGCTCCAAGGAAGGAACAGGCTCATTGATGCACGTGGGGAGCGAAGGCTGGCAGTGTGATGCTTTGGGCAATGTTCTGCTGGGAAACCTTGGGTCCTGCCATCCATGTGGATGTTACTTTGACACGTACCACCTACCTAAGCATTGTTGCAGACCATGTACAACCTTTCATGGAAACAGTATTAATGGTGGCTGTAGCTTCTTTCAGCAGATAATGTGTCCTGCCACAAAGCAAAAATGGTTCAGGAATGGTTTGAGGAGCACGAGTTTGAGGTGTTGACTTAGCCTCCGAATTCCCCAGATCTCAATCCAATTGAGCATCTGTGGGATGTGCTGAACAAACAAGTCCGATCCATGGAGGCCCCACCTTGCAACTTACAAGACTTAAAGGATCTGCTGCTAACATCACAGCACACCTTCAGGGGTCTAGTGGAGTCCATGCCTCAACAGGTCAGGGCTGTTTTGGCAGCAACAGGGGGACCAACACAATATTAGGAAGGTCATAATGTTATACCTGATCAGTGTATCTTCTAAATATGAAATTGTCATTGTTTTGGAGCACACTAACTTATAGATAACCTTAAGGCTAACAAATTATATAGCATATATTCTACATAATATATACATATATAGTATTAAATGTAAAAAAACATAAAGGTACTAAAGACGTCGTTACAAAGTCCATCTCACTCCAGTGGTTCTACAATAATTTTATGAAGCGACGAGAATAGTTTTTGTGCGCAAAAAACAAAACAAAATAACGACTTCATTCAACAAGTGCTTGTCTTCCGTCTAAGCCTCAGACGTGAACTCACAAAGCACCACAACGCATGTGCAAGAATATGATGTAGCGCCGGCGTTCAGGCATCCAGGAAATGCACACTCAAGCCCCATTTTGAGCACTACACCGAGACCTAAAGCACGATCAATGTAGAATTCAACAGCTTAGATACAGCGCGTCTTCCTCTGCTTGTAAACAAAGCTCCTCGCTTCCGGGTCATGTGTCAGAACGCTGGCTCTATTCTCGCGCATGCGTCGTGGTGCTTCATGAGTTCACGTCTGAGGCCCAGGCAGAAGACAGAAACTTGTTGAATAAAGTCATTATTTTGGGGGGGTTTGCGAACAAAAAACTATTCTTGTCGCTTCATAAAATTATTGTGAAGTGAGATGTAGTGAGATGGACTTTGTAACGATGTCTTTAGTACCTTTTATGGGTCTTGAGAGAAGAAATGTCATTGCTGTCAATGGAGGCCTTTCTGAGCCATCGGATTTCAACAAAAATATTTTCATTCGAACGACATGAGGGTAAGTAATTAATGACAGAATTTTCATTTTTGGGTGAACTAACCCTTTAAATACACTTAATGTCATGTAAATTATATTATCTGCTATTAAAATATACTTTTTTAGATTTTAATACAAAACAAGTGCACATTCAATTCAACTAAGTGCACTTCTTTTTCACAAGAGTATGCTTTTCTTACTGTAAAAGAGGCCACACATTACTACCTTAAACTCAAATAATGGCATGTTTATTATCTGTATTAGTGATGTGTATTAGATCTGAAAGCATTGTTTATAATACCTTAAAGATAAGGAGATCATTTTGAGCTTGCATCTATCTATCTATCTATCTATCTATCTATCTATCTATCTATCTATCTATCTATCTATCTATCTATCTATCTATCTATCTATCTATCTATCTATCTATCTATCTATCTATCTATCTATCTATCTATCTATCTATCTATCTATCTATCTATCTATCTATCTATCTATCTATCTATCACTTGTTTCCTAGTTTTGAGTACAGCAGGAAATTACAATTATACCACCATAAGACCCACACTAATTCACATGCTTTGAAACGACCGCTGAACCGATATTGTGTGGGGAATTTCTTGCCAAAAAACCTGTGATGTGTTCACAAACTGGCACGTTTACACTTAGCTTTGTTAGTTATAACAGGAGGGTTGTAGGTTGGTCGAGCTGTATCAGTCTCGGTGTAGATGGGTGTAAGTCAAACAGCACAGGGTGTGAAAGAGTCCGTTGTAAACTCACATAGGAAGAGTAGTGCAGAGAGAGAAGAGGCGAGAGAGAGTCAGTCCACAGCTCTCCAGACTGCGTGACTCCAGCCAGCGCCCTGAGCTCTCGTACGCTTCACTGCAATCCCTCTGCTTCTGCTGAACATCAGTGATGATTCACAGCTCAACAGTACATCAGTGAGTGAGCAACAACAACATCTTGATCATTTCATACAGCAATGACACTTAAAATGTAATGAGTAAAGTAATAACCCAGATAGCAAGCCACCATTGAAACAATGTTAAATCAATTTGTCATAAGAGATACGATTAGTGAATTATTCTACTTTAAGATGCTGAAAACTACATCACCTGATCTTCTTTGTTTCTGAATTTCTTTGCAACAAATCATGTGTTTGGGTAAACACTGTTACAAAGACAACAAACTCACTTAACAATCCAAGAGTCCATGAAACACTGATCACCATAATGGTGACCAAATATTTTCAATAAAACATCAACATCTAAACCTCTGTTAATTCTCAAAAATAACTTCTGCTGAGATCTTGAGAGATGTATTGTCTTCTTTTATCTTCAATTGATTTCAGTCTGAGTGGCCTTAAGTCAGTTGAAGTTGCTGTATTTCATTTTCTGGGAGTACAAGCATGAGGTTGAACCAACATCACATTGTAACATTGATTCAATGCCATTACCAATGATTTTTGGATGATATTTCAACATTTTTTCAACATTATTTGCGGGCGCAAACATGATGTTGATTCAATGCAGTTAACGTTACACATTAACATTGATTTAACATTGTTTCGATGGTGGCTTGCTATCTGGGAACGGCATGATTATAGGTGTGCAGGTGGCAACCACACAGAATTTTTTTTTGAGAATGAAGTCACCGTTACATTTGAAGTTTGGTTTTGTCTGAAGCCCATGGTGGACTGATCACTTGTCTCCATGTGAGACTCACTGCTCTCTGCCCTAAAGACCATTAAAATAAGACAGGAAAATGGCTCTTTATAATCTGCATATCAAGCACAGATGAATATGAAAACAAGAGGCTGAATCTGTTGCATAAATTCACCACTTGAGGGGTTTTGTCTTCTGCTCCATAAACTTCCTGATGCTGCAGGTTCTCTGTGAGTTGCACTATATGAGATAATGACAGTGTAATGCAATGAACAGTGATTAACTCTCTGAGGATTCATCTCTGCAAGACACTACACATCTCACTTGTGTATAATGTTACAAAATATTTCTGTCAAATAAATGCTGTTCTTTTAAACCTTCTTAGTCACCAAGGAATCCTGAAAAAAGTTATCAGAAATGTTTTTTGATCATCAAATCAACATATGTGACCCTGGACCACAAAACCAATGTGTGGCAATAGCCAACAATACACTGTATGGGTCAAAATTATCGATTATTCTTTTATGCCAAAAATCATTAGGATATTAAGTAAATATCATGTTCCATGAAGATATTTTGTAAATTACCTACCATAAATATATAAACAATGTATTATTAGTAGTAATATGCATTGCTAAGGACTTCATTTTGACAACTTTAAAGGTGATCTGCAATATTTATATTTTTTTGCACCCTCAGATTCCAGATTTTCAAATAGTTGTATCTCGACCAAATATTGTCCTATCCTAACAAACCATACATCAATGGAAAGCTTATTTATAATGTATACATCTCAATAAAAATTACCTGTATGATTGGTTTTATGGTCCAGGGTCACAAATTAGAATGATTTCTGAAGGATCATGCGACTGAAGACTGGAGTAATGATGCTGAAAATTCACCATAGAGGAATACATTAGATTTTAAAATATAGTAAACAGTGATTTTAAAAAGGGAATTAGTTTTGATTAAATAAATGCAGCCTTGGTGGGACTTCCCCCCCAAAAAACATTAACAACATCTTACAGATCCCAAATGTTTGAGCAATATTGTGTTTGTTTTAATATTTGTTTGGTACTTGAATGTTTGAGTACTGACTGTACGCACTAGTTACAAGTAAACCTGTATTATTATTGTTATTAGTAACATCTCTATAGTTTTCATCTCGTGTATTTTAATAGGCGCATATGTTAATTAAAGGAAGAAAGTTTCTGAAAGGAGATTCTATTTTCATTTCTTGTGAGTTGATTTACCGTAGCAACGACCCTGCTATGCAGTAACTATGATATTTATTAATGTTTACCTTCACGCGCTCCTCGCGCTGTGTTTGTTCTGAAGCTCGTGCGCGCAGTGTATTTATGATCCTCGTACAGAATCGGTAAATGCGTCCCTTGTGCGGTTCAAACAGCTACCGCTTGTGTTAGGCGTCTCCATAGCGACCGACTGAGCTATTCTTGCTGCGATCACGAGCTCATGTTGACATATTCATGATCCATTTAATACAAGCATCACTGTTATTATTGCTTAGACTTAATAATACGCGGGGTATTAAACTCCAGCGGCCCATTGAGAACAGGTGTGTAGGCTACTGTACACGTAAGCCATATGGTCGACATCTGAACGGATACACTTCACTTTTCCCAGAATCCATTAGCAAGTGCACAATAACATAACACCCTACTCATATTTGTTAATATCTGAATAGATAGATAGACAGATAAGACAGACAGATGATAGATAGACAGATAAGACAGACAGATGATAGATAGACAGATAATAGACAGACAGACAGACAGATGATAGATAGATAATACTGTCACAAATATATTTCCATAAGAGGCCTCTACTTAAACAAATTCAATACATTAATAAAGAACTTTACAGCATGACTGAAGTAGAACAAATAAAGATATATTAGGAGAGGGACAGACAGAAGCACTGGCTGCGAGATACGTGTGGATGTGCCACAGCCTGAGAGACAGCAGGTGAATGTGTGTGTGTGTGTGTGTGTGTGTGTGTGTTGCGTCTGACCTTAGTGTTTCCCTACCGTCCACCACAGTGACCCTCAGTACATGTGAGTGTACATATATGTTAAAACACTGTGGTATCAAATGTTTTAATTCGAGTTTAAGTTTTGTTGTAATATTTTCCTCTATTATTTTGATGTTTATTATTATCATTAACATCATTATTAACGCTCGTATATGTATAATTATTTATGTTCATATATGCATTATTATTTATGTTCATATATTCCTAGCTTTGGCAATATTGTATGATTTACATTCATGCCAATAAAGCAATTTTGAATTTTATAATAGACAGACAGACAGATGATTGGTAGATCGGGAAACAGACGATAGACAGACAGATAATAGATTGATAGACGATTGATAGACAGATAATAGATTGATAGACGGACAGATGATAGAAAGACGATTGATAGACAGACAGATGATATAGATAGATAATAGACAGACAGATGATAGATGATTGATAGACAGATGATATAGATAGATAATAGATCGACAGATGATTGACAGACAGATGATAGATAGATGATAGACAGATAATAGACAGACAGACAATAGATAGATAAGAGATGACAGATAGATAATATATAGACAGATGATAAGACAGACTATAGATAGACCGACAGATATACAGACGATTGATAGACAATAGATAGATAAGTTCGAAAAGATATAGAAACTTGAGTCAGAACAGCCTAAAGGTCTGAGCCGAGTTGGGTGGTTGTAGAGTTAAAGCTCTAGGAGGAGATGGAGTTGAAAACCTAGGGTCAGAATAAGAAGTTTATTAGCATTTCAGCAAGTTGACTTTCTCAAGCCAACTTAAGATCACTCCATCTCTTCAAAACTCACCCTCCAGGACCTGTCAGCCTACCTGATGAGGAGACCGCACCCTTTAACATTACATTTACAAGTCTAACATTTGAATTTAACAAATCTATTTCAATTTTGCAAACTATTAAAAGATAAAATTAAAATTATCCCAATCACATCCATTTGATGGCAGTTCGTAAGAAAATATTTTTTTTTATAGGTTTGACTTAAATTTGACAACAAACAGGGTCCATGATCAGAGGGAGTCTGCAGTGAGAATCTTCCTCTAGCTCAAAAAGGGTAGCGGGCTGATGCTTTGAATATTGCAAATTTAACAGCTCGTTGTTAGGCAACCATACACCCAATGCGTCCAAAAATGACTCGAAACGCAATTAGCCAGACTCTTCATGCATGCAAAGTTTGCTGATTTTCCGCCATAGGGAAAGTAGAGCAATAGTTACAACTGGATTCCCAATAAAGCAAAGCTCAGTTGAACGCAAGCAGTCAACTTTCTTTTATGCCTTTTATTGAATACAGTGAGATACTGAAACAAAGAGTAGGAGAGAAAACAGTTGTCTTGCCAGTAACATGAATCTGTAACAGTAACTGTGCACAAGGACTGCTAACATCCTTTGATAGATAATACTGTTACTCGTACATCTGTTTCCTTCCCTTTTGAAATCATAAATAAGCTTTGTATTACCCTTATACGTCATTGATGTTCAATACCCCTATGCTTTTTTCTTTTCTTTTTTTCCCCTCCATTTTTTGATGGGCTTCCAAAAATATCCAGAGCAGAAGCAGTCTGTAGCGTGGAGGTGATGTCGTCCACCGGTGTTCTCTCAGTTCACGTTAATTTAGGTCCCGGTGTGATGCGTCTTTTGCCGAAAGCAATCGTACACATCTTGCCTGAATGCAGGTGGGAGTTTATCTTATTTGAACAATTCTTCAAATCCAAGAGTTTATGTTCTTACCCCATATATTTACGAGAATCATCTAAAATTTGAATAAATATATCTCATCTGTTTGCCATTCCTATAATGAATATGAGTGTTTTCAAGGAAAGTGCAGTCTTTCGAAGCATCAATGAAATTCATTTCGTAAAGAATGTAAAGGCGACTGTGAGCATATGACCTTGAACAGAAAAGCACATTAAAATAAAACCAAAACACACACTAAGAGGAGATTTTATGAAAAACAACAAATTGTGGGCAAAAATGTAACCTTCATATCACACATCCATCATAAATAAAATACAGTTCTGGTTTCGTCCCACTGTAATGAGACTCTTAGATTTGCCCTCTAAAAAATGGGGAGCGCAAAACAGAGCAAAAATAATAAAAACTGGGTTGATGTAACAGGCACACATTCTTGAGCTCCTTTTATTCAGTGTCAGATAAATAAAATCGCCATGATCGCAGCATTTTAAATGAAACGTCTGTGATCAAGGCAGAACATAACTTACAGGGCACATATTGTGTCATGGTGAGGGGAACAAAAAATAAAAAATAGTTGCAAAATAATGAGGTATGGAGTTCGTTTTGTAGTGCTTCACCTATTGAAATGGATATACCGCACAGTGCTCCTCTAAAACTGAACTCATGCCCTTAGCATTCATACAACAAAAAACAGATTTATGGCACATTAGCAAACCAAACCAAACAAGTAAAGGGCTCTGCAAATCCAGAGATCAAAACAAGAAGAGATGAACTGATGTAAAGTCAAAGCACGAACACATCCGCCTGTGACTCAACAGAACTCGCCCCATAATCAAGCGAGGTCAGACGGGAGTTTCTTTTGGTATGATGGCAAATTCAGAGACGCGTCCGTCAATATCAGAGCGTGGATTAACAGCGAGGCACAGCCTTGCAGGGTCCTGACCGGCAGTCCTGGAGCGCTTGCCTTGTGTAGTGTGAGATCAAAAATGTTCTTAATACTGTTCCCTTTGACTGTTTTCCCTCTTTTGAAATAATGCAGTGTCCTTGGGCCGCTTGAGAGAATGTGGGGATTCCAATTGTGACCCCTCCCGGTGGACTGAACGCCCGGCCCAACAAATCTCTGCCTGCATTCTCCACCAATGTCTTGTCCTTCCCCTGCCCGCATTCTCCACCAATTTCTTCTCCTTCCTTCGCACAAAGGCAGGGGGCAATCATGTGCGTGAAACTCTGCGAAACATAAACGAACCGAAGGAACTATATTCCAAAGTAAAGTAGTACTGTAAGCAGCCACTGTGGATGCACTCAGTCCTTTCCAGATGGGCCTGTGTACTTTAACGCCCCAATCCTTTGGGTTGAAACTCAAAGGTGCAACATAAAGACAGCACAGGTTTAACTAAGCACAGGTTGGGCGAAGGGGAGCATGTGGTTGGACACACTCATATGTAGTGTGCGCAGTGATCGTCTTATTAGTTTTGCAGTTTAATGAGTTATTATACCATATAATACCATCCCCTGTCGTCGCCCCTTCTCGATGAGCGCCGTTTCTTTCCGTTTCACATTGAACACCCCAGCTGGGACCTCCCCCTCAGCCAGGAAGACAGACTTTTCCCGCAAACAGGAGCCCCACTATTGTGAAGAAGATGGAAAGCACGAACAGTACATAGGAGGAGCCCACCACTGTGTTGTTGGGTAATTTGTATGGTTGTCCTCCTACTTCATTAATGTAGAATCCTATTGGGAATATGAGGGCGGCCATACAAAACAAGATCACTGTAAAAGAGAAAGAAAGAAAGCAAGCAAGTGTTATTATCAGGACAAAAATATGAATCTAAACATACAATAATTAGGAGAAATCTGCAATTACAGGGAAAAGACAACAATGGCAGAAAAAAAAAAAAACTCATTTGGACCATAAAATAAGGGAAACAGAATTATACATTTAGGAAAATGTAGTGTCTATTTAGAATAAGTGCAAATAGCCCGTCTTGTTGACAGAGGCTATTTACACTAACCCCGCCCCCTGATATCTGGTTGGACCAGACAAAATTAGAGAAGATGCTGCAGCTTCAACAGCAGCAATATTGTAGGGGTACAACACGTGCAGAAAGTTGACGCAAAACGACCAGAGTTTGAATCCGCCTTTTGCCGAACTCTACTCCCGTTTCCCATCGATCAGATAGGCATTTATTTTCAATGAAAATAAAGAAAATATTTTAAAAGTAGAAGTAAAGTGTCTGTTGTTTAGGGTTAGGGGTAGGTGTAGGGCGGTCTGTCCCAATAAGGTGGAATCCATTTAATAATTTTAATACATATAATAATTTACACCAAGTTATTATGCATACAGTTTAATGTACAACACTGAGGTGCAAATAGTATCTGCCACTATAAGTATAAATAGCATCTAACTACTAACAGCAAAGAAAATACTGCTATTTTCACAGTGTAAATAGAATCTATTGCTATTTTCACTTAGTGCAACTAGCCACTGCCTTAGGAAAAACGGTTTTCATCAATATTTCCAATTTTTGACCAACAGGGGGCCCCAAAAACCTCAGGGCATTTTTCACAAGATCACTAATTTCTAATTCACCAAAGCAGTACCAAGATAGAGTTAGGGCTGGCCACCATATGGATTATTCACAATCTATTCACACAAATATTTTATTCCCAGTATTCCCAGGGGAATTTTAGTGTTATGTATTTAGCCTTCAAGTTTCCTATAGACTCAATGCTTTCATGTCCCCTGTGTCTCTAACGAAGTGCAAGCACAAGAACATTAGGATTGTTAATTGTGTCTGATTTCAACTTACTAAAAATTAGAGTTGGTGTTTTTGGTATATTTGTTATTTTCCATAAATCCGCTCAAATAGACAACTTCAATCATTTGATTTATAATTTCATTATGCCATTTGTTAAAAAAAAATTCTATAAGATATAGCATCACTTCCTGCATTAAACAGCACACACATCTGTCAAAGCACGAGAGGGCAAGATGCTGTAACACTTATGCTTTTGCTTGAAGCCCTTATAAATATAAAGCATTCTCATGTTTCGGACAACTTGGTTCATGTACCTTTCCCACAGCAGTTTACTCTGTGTTCTCTGCCATTTTCCATATGGGTTTTATTCAACAAAATTGGGTAGTCACTACTGTAAAGTAACGTGACTTACTGATGGTTTCCGAGCACGTACAGATGTGCCTAATCAATATTAAAATTTGTTGTCAATTATTTTCATTATCCACAATAATCAATTTTATTGATTAGTTGTTGCAGCTCTACTTTAATAGTAGATAAAAAAGTGATCTCTTTTGTGAGGTTTGATCTGAAGATTAATCAAAGCCATATTTTAAGACACGCCAAAATAGCAAAAAACATTTTCACTAAAATCCACAGAGACAAAAATATAGTCAGGCATAACACCATGTACTAATTAAGTGGTATAGTACGAGTTTCCAACTCTCCACACTGAATGTGAAAGTGCTGTGAGATGTGATAGTGACATGAAAATTCGTAGTGTTGGTGGCACTCGAGATGGGTGATAAACCAGATTATAGGGCGATAAACCAGATTATATTGCGATAAAATTTATGTTGATCACGATAAACTCAGGACATTTTTTTTTCTTTTTTTCCCTGAAATGGATTACCCTACCAGTCTATCACACAGTGAAACTGAACCCTCCAAAGAGGAGGAAATTGTTCAAAAAAAGGTAGCAACGTCAATTATACGGAAGTGGTTTGGGTTTCTTAAATGATGAAGTGCAGATTAAGGGCCGATTCACACAGAACAATGGTTGGTTGGGGGGAAAAAAAGTAAGCTCTTGAGATCGTTTAACTTGAGCGGGACGTTTTTAAAACGGGAGACTCTGCCTAATCAGACTCAGTCAAATACGCCTATCTAGCACAATAACATAGAAAAACAAATGGAAAAGTATGTGTGAACTGGGCCAAATAGTGTGCAAATTACCAAGACAGGAAATAAAACAAATCTTTTCAATCACCTGAAAATGTTCCATCACAGTGACAACAATGAGAGTACGAAAATGCGGTCCATTTGTAAACCAGTCATTATGCCACAGATAACAAACATTCACTTTTTTCACTTTTTAATCAAATTTCTACCTCAATCATTTCATAGATGTAAAACTGCATAGTTTATACTTTTGGAACATTATTTTATCTAACAGTGACCTTTTTGTATTTAAATACTTGAATGAGATGTTTGCTGCCACTATTTTAATAAGTTGAAAGGCAGAGAAGGTAGAAAAGCATGTTTGCAGAGTTAAAATGTATGTTATGTTATTCTAAAATTGAATTAAATGAACCCTCTTGGTTCAATATGAAAAATTTCTAATCAATATTGGAAAAAAGTGTGATCATAATGTTTGCCATATCACCAAGCCCAATGATAAACACTGCCTAAACTCTTTACCATATGGTTGCTCAACCCCCAATTTCAATTGCAGGGGGGGAAAAAACATGTTGACTACAGCAAAGCCCTGGAATGTCTATTCTCAATCATAAACCTCTGGCCCGTCACGTTTAAAGCAGACCTCCCCCTGACCAGAGTGATAACACTCGGCATGGGTTCATGTTAGCCTGGCAGAAAGGCTTTTAGAGAGATAAAAACAGACACCGCTAATAGATGCCTGAGTGCAGTCTCGGCTCAATCTCGATGCCCATAAGCAAGATAATGGCATCTTTCAGCAGAATGCTGCTCTGCAATTAAACACGACGGCCTTGAGAAAAGTGCACTGATCTGACTGAGGCTGTGCGTGTCAGCATTAAGCATCTGCCTTTGAACATTTATTGCATAAACCACTTTAGTCAGTCTCTGCTCTTAGACACACACAAAGGAGTGGGTTAAGGAGATGAATGGTAACTAGGCTGTGGACAAAGGGTCATGCCCTCAGCGCAGAGTAAAAAAAAAGGCACTTCCTGCTGTGGTAAATGTCAGACTTCCACTCTGTTCATGCTTTAAAAACAGAATAACATGTTCCATGAAAAGAGGTGAGGTGCTTTTTTGAGCACAATGAAGAAAAAAATAATTGAATGGATCGAGCGGAAATAGAAACAGGCTTCGGCCCTGACACATTTACGTTGCTAGCAGACCTGGCTGAGAGTCTATTCCTGTTGGGTGGATTGACGCACACAGAAATGCATTTGGAAACTTACAATCTAGTGCTACAAAGCTAGCTTTGAGTGTTAATTTAACAAAAAAAGAAACAATTTTTTTACATTACAGCCAATAACTGATAAGTATGCAAAATTATATATGAATGAATTAGGGGTGCTCCGATTGATCGGCAATTGATCTCTATCGGCCGATAATTGCTTTGGGATGATTGATAGGCGGTCTCTAAAAAGGCCGATCTCATGCTGACGACATAAAACCGCGGGTAAAATAATTGTAATGCTGAAGGTGATGTACAATTCATATTTCTGTATTAAATAACTTACGAATTAATTTGAAAACGTTCTGTGAGACGCAAGTTCACAAACAGCGCAAGTGAGCATGCGCGTACTCTCGCTTTTCCTTTTTTTAAAAATGCTCAAATGGCTTCACACCAGCGCATTGCATCTGCACTAAAATCGAGCTGCACAGTTGACACAGGATTTGCCACTTACACAATCATTTGCATGCATTATTAAGTCTTGCCAGTGTTCAAACCACTCAGCACTCGCGTGCTCTGCAAGAGATTGTGAGCGCGCGCCACACACGTATCTCCCAAAAAGCTCGCGAGTACAAATTGAGCTGAAATGGTCAAATACACACAAATGTATGTACTACATTACCGCATTGACAGTAAACCCTGTTGTGATTCGCGAGTGAACGTTAACATTTGTGCAGCTGCATGTAACCGTATCCGTGTTCGCTCTTAAAGTGACAGCAGTTGAATAAACTGCTACGGTCTCTGAGTTTCGCTTTGTCTTGTGTTGTTTGATTAACCTTTATGACACTCACTGCTCTTGAATGACTAACTTTTGCAACCTTAAGTGTAAGGATTAATCTAATTTAATTTATTCAGGGAAGACCAATATTAATTTACATTTGATTCCTTATTAAATGTCTTTAGTATTGAGGTAAGAAATACTAATGTTAGACCTACCTGAAAATGTGTCTTTAAAAACAAAAATGCACTGCATGATCAAATATATAGGTGAGATAATTATATACATTTATATGACAAGTCACCTAAGAGGGGGATTCCCCCATTGTCAGAAATAAAATTCAGGCCCTGAATGAATGTCTGTAAAATTCCCTATAAATAATTCTACATAATAAGAAGGCTTCAAATAGATCGGTATCGGTGATCGTACCGGCAGATACTGCTTCCTGTGATCGCTCCAAAAATCCTCATCGGAGCACCCTTAATATGAATAGTATATATCGTCATATCAATTAGGGCTGGGTAAAAACTATTGATTTCTCGATTTTAATCAATTCTCACTTTTACGAACCAATATCGATTCTTAAATCCCAAGAATCAATTAGTCATCCTGTATTCAGATGAATGAACCAAACATTGTAGCGCGCCTCCCATCCAATAAATCACAATAATTTTTGTGCTTTGTTCGTATTGATATGACACGTCTCAGATTTCAAATTATGTCCATTTTATTACAAAATTCAAAAACATAGGGATGCACCGATAGGATTTTTTTGGGGCCGATACCGATTTTAACAAACAATTATTACCTGATACCGATACTTGTCACTTGCCTTCTTATTTGAAATGTTGTCATTAAAATAGAGTGTTTTGATCATGTTTTAAATCAGACAAAAACAAAAACATTACATTAACTTATAGCCTACTAGCTAGTTTATTGCTGCATTATCAAATCATTTCTAATGAACATAGACTGGATCCTTTTTACATTCAGCCGGGCCAAAATAAATATACAAATACAACAGAAAATATTAAATAAACAGTGCTTTTTAAGTAGGTTTAATGTTAAATAACACTGCATATTCTTCACTGTATAAATTAAACACATATATTGTTACATTGAGACATAGCTCGTGTACAACATTAATCCTATCACAATTACTTTGTTAAACTGAACTTTTATTTTGACAGGTTGCCGTGTGCTTCAAGTTCCTGTGTGTGCGTTTATGATATGACGATCGATTTTGTCAAATGAAACCGTAAAATGCTCATATGCATTCATGTCTTCATATTGAGGTGGCAGAGGCTGAAAAACAGCGAATTTCAGTGTGAGTGAGAGTGAGAGTGAGAGTGAGAGTGAGAATGAGAGAGAGAGAGAGAGAGAGAGAGAGGGCTAGGCCTGCTAAATGAAACGTCTCCTCCATTCATTCTCAGAGACAGCGAAACATGAAAGATTCATTTTTAAACAGTCTTTTTGCGACTTAATATTTCACAGACACTAGTATATATCGCGATTTGATTTAAGTGTACTGACCAACGTTTTATTTATTCATCAAAACTTTTACCAATTCCGTGCCATTCCGCATTATGCAGTATATTCCGTTTTTATGACTGGATTTTGGATTTTTCACATGTCAAGGCCCGTCTTAAGTTTGCCAATGACCATTTGGATGATCCAGAGGAGTCATGGGAGAAAGTCATGTGGTCAGATGAGACCAAAATAGAACTTTTAGGTCATAATTCCACTAAACGTGTTTGTAGGAAGAAGAATGAGGAGTACCATCCCTACTGTGAAGCATGGGGCTGGTAGCATCATGCTTTGGGGGTGTTTTTCTGCACATGGGACAGAGCGACTGCACTGTATTAAGGAGAGGATGACCGGGGCCATGTATTGCGAGATTTTAGGGAACAACCTCCTTCCCTCAGTTAGAGCATTGAAGATGGGTCGAGGCTGGGTCTTCCAACATGACAATGACCTGAAGCACACAGCCAGGATAACCAAGGAGTGGCTCTGTAAGAAGCATATCAAGGTTCTGGCGTGGCCTAGCCAGTCTCCAGACCTAAACCCAATAGAGAATCTTTGGAGGGAGCTCAAACTCTGTGTTTCTCAGCGACAGGCCAGAAACCTGACTGATCTAGAGAAGATCTGTGTGGAGGAGTGGGCCAAAATCGCTCCTGCAGTGTGTGCAAACCTGGTGAAAAACTACAGGAAACGTTTGACCTCTGTAATTGCAAACAAAGGCTACTGTACCAAATATTAAAGTTGATTTTCTCAGGTGTTCAAATACCTATTTGCAGCTGTATCATACAAATAAATAGTTTAAAAAATCATACATTGTGATTTCTGGATTTATTCATTTTTAGATTATGTCTCTCACAGTGGACATGCACCTACGATGACCATTTCAGACCCCTCCATGATTTCCAAGTGGGAGAACTTGCAAAATAGCAGGGTGTTCAAATACTTATTTTCCTCACTGTATATCCAAAATAACTTCCATGAAATTTGTGTCAATACCCAGCCCTAATATCAATCCTGTTTTTATATATCATATAGGCCTACACTCACACACACACAATACTCGTATTGTAACATTACGCCAGCCTTGAAACTCCAAAAGAACCAATGTTACATCAACAACCTCAAAGCATAGTATTTTTTCACTGAGTTATGAAGGCCGTCTCTGTTTTTCTTTCTATTTAATGTTGTCCAGCAGTGCAAGTCTGAGCCGACAGCAGCTAATGTTTACGTCTGTCCCCGCTGACGCACCATATGCTGAAGCCACAGCTGCGGACATGACAGCAGACGCTGAGCCGTGAGCGTAACCTGGTCAAGCTGGGCGTGGTGCGAGGGAACACAGGGGGCTTGTGTTCGTCACACAAAGCTGCTCTTTCAGGTTCGGGTGGCTTGAGGCCAGCGGCAGCTTTAGCCCAGACACCTGTGTTAACCCCACCTGGAGCCCAAACACTCGTACAATGAGCTTTAAATGGATTATACACAGGCCGTCCCAACACTAATTGTGGACGTGGAAACATTATGTATGTACAGCAAATCTATAACAAGCTTTAAAAATATTTGCAGGTTATTTTTGCCATGCAGTTTTTTGAAGTCCCAATTACGTCATAAATGTCTTAATATATTAGATACTAGGGCTTTCACGATTCCTTGATTCAATTGGAGTACACGATTTTAAAAAAATCATCGATTGCAATTTGCCAGTGTTGAGTAACTGGCAAAATACTGGAAATGGTGCATTCCACTGATGAGAATACATGAACCGCATTATTAGACCGCTCTCTAAAGCTGCACAATGCATTAAAACCCTTTAAAAAAAAAAAACACTGTAGATAATGCTATTGAGAATTCACAAAGGCAGTGATTCAATTAAATAAATATGCCCTGCAGGTTAAATGTGCTTTAATTATTTACATGCGTCTCAGAGCGGCTCCGTTCACAGTAAATTCTGCCCCACATGAACTGTTATAATTTACATGCGTGAAGCGTATGCTGTGAGTTTGGGATGCTTATAGCGTTCATCTGGGAACTCAATGTGCGACATTTCATCAGATTTAAATCATTAATAAACCTACGACAACACGGGAGAATACATCAATATGTTTCTAAAATTAAAATAACAGTTTAAACCCTCGCTCTGAGTTTGCATGTTATGATATCCACATATTCTTGTTTTTAGAAATTATAGTGGCGGTAGCATTTCTATCTTATAGAAGTGGCCAAATATTAAAGCTTAAGCAAACATTTGAATTAAATGTTGTTTGGATATTATTAAACAAGGATTTGATCTGCTCTGAAGTGTAACAACACAAGGCCCCTGGCTCCCTCCTCAGGCATTTGTAATAATACATAATATACACAATATAAAAAAAAAAAAAAAATCATCTTATGCACATTATGTATTTTAAGTGTTGTTCTATATAAAAACATATTACTTGCTTTTGATACTTTATTTGATACTTATTTTTTATCTAAATTTTAATTAATTTTAAAGACTTCGGTCTTTGCTAAGGTCTAATCTGATTACGCGATTAATCATCCGATTACTCAATTACTGAAATAATCGTTAGCGACAGCCCTATTGGACAATATTTTAGGGCTGCCTCCAAATAAAGATTTTTCCAGTAGACTAGTCGTCGTTCATTTAAGCCACTAGTCGACTAATCGCACGTTTATAGCCAACCAATTTAATCACTCGCTATATTGGGGGGATTTTGAGCGTATAATATACTATATAGGAAAAAAATATAGCCTATTCCGCGCTCAAGCGAACACAAAGCTTGCCGCAAAGAACTGGCAAAAGTAATGATACTAAATGTGTCAGAAAAATAGTAAGGAGACATTTTAATTATTTATTAATAAACTGACGATGACAGTGGACGCCTCTTCAGAGAGAAATGCACCTTTTGTAGCAGCCGTTAGTGATCTCACAGTCCCTCACAGACTGACTTAGCCACATCCTGTGTTTTTTTTTTTTTTTTTTAAACAGGTCGACTAAGCCTCTACTTGTTAACTAGCGTTTAGTCGACTATTAGGGGGCAATCCTACTAATAATCACAAAAAAAAGTGTAATTGTTAAATCATATTAGTTGCTTTGTCATCATAAGTATGTGATTACAGGTGAGATTTTACTGCTATTTAGCAGAAATGCCATGTCCATGGGTGCTGCTGACATGAAAAACTGGCAATTTTGAATTATTCAGAGCGTTTCTTCATTTTTCATTCTCTAATTGAAATGTTTCAAACAAAACATGGCTAGGAATATGTCCTCAATAACACGCTGCATCCTGTTAGTCTTTAAAATCCCTGTAAAATACCAACAGTCAGTTCCTTCTTTCAGGAAGTGACATTATGTTTTGGTGGGAACTGATGATTTGTCATGTTTTGTGGTATTAGTTGGTTTGTCTTACATAAAAATGACAAATATCAGAATTTTTAACATTTATGGGTTACACTTGGTTACGTTGTCATTGTTAAAGTGTAATTATATATTTAAGTACTGAGTAATATTAATTAACTACATCTACTTCCTATAGGATGAGGGTTTGGTTGAGGGTTTGTTGCATGTAATTATGCATAATTTACTGTTATTACTATGGTAAGTACATGTAACAAGGACACTGTAAAATAAAGTGTTACCCATTTCCGTAGAGTTTTCAACCATTAGCACCATTAAGAAATATTTGTTTTGCGGCATAGCAATTCTGCACTATTTTGCTAAACTGTCAGTCTTCAAATGTAACCCCCGATGGAGGAGGTTATGATCCCAGCATGCGGAGGTGTTCTAGTTAAGGAGCTGTTGCTCTTTTAAACGCCGTAACTACCGCCCACACACTGCGATAGAAAAACACAAGTGAGTCACCGAGGTTCAGAGACGGTAAGCGGAACCTGGACAATCGGGACCATTTCTCTCCTGTTACCACAGCAACCATGCCACTACGCATGCGATTCTCAGCAAAATGACTTCTCCATTCAACAGCATCTCTCTGCATGTACTGCCAAAGACCATTTCATAATCACACCATGCTTGGCTATTGTGACACACCAGAGAGCCGATTATACATTTTGGGCTTTTGATTACACAATGGAGGCGACGGACATAATCAGGAGCTAATCTGAAGTTTTGCGTCAAATTAAAAATAGCTTTTGTTTAATGCACTCACTCATGCGGCTTGTTCAGGAGAGGTATTACTCCTAACTTCCTGACTGCTTTCTAGATCAGATGGTTTTGGTTTTCTTAATCTGGCAGGCGATTAAATGGTAATCTAAATTTTATAGACTTGAACTGAAGGAGCAACCTGAGCCATATCTCGAATATCACAGAGACCTACTTTTTCAGTGGCATTGCATTGGTACCGGTAATATATTTTCCTTTCATTTTTCCTAAAGGCATTTAAAAAAGGGGTTTGTTAAAGTGTTATAAGCCATGAACCAAGTCAAACAGTTACGAGATGAACCACCACATCAAACTTTTATTTGAAGCAAAAATATTCATTTGAAAATACTCTGAAGACTGTGAACTTTACTGAGGGAAAGAACTACAATCCCCGAATAACTTAAAATATTACACAACTGAACTAAAGAGGGAGAGAAAAAAAAAAAGAATTAATTTAGTCAGGGCCCTCTCAGCCTAAACTACTGTAAAAAATTACATTTACAAACTTAAATAATAGTTTAAAAAGAAATAACTTTTTTAATAAAGTCATCAGTTCTAATGTTATTTTGGGAATTTGCCTTAGAAAGCGGTCTAATTATGCAGTTCATGGATTCACGTTAGTGTAATGCTCCACTTCCAGTATTTTTCCGGTTACTCGACACTGGTAAATTGCAATCGAGGATTTTTTTTAAATGGAGTTCCCCAGCCCGATTAAATATGTTAAGCTTCAGTTGAGAAAACTGTCATTTTGCAGAGTTACTGGTCAATCTGTAAATGTACTAACAATCGATGTATTTGCAATCGATTAATAACCTCAAAACTCACCGTAGGTCTGTCTTTAAAGTTTTATAAGTAATTGTTAAAAAAATTATTTCTCTTTGGAGAAAATGAATGGGAGTTTTTACTTCTGGAACTCAAATTTTGCACTCTATAAACAACTACCTAGTTCTAAAAAGCAATGTTCTAAAAATCTTAGTTAAAGTATAACACCCTGCCAACAACACCCTAGTGACCACATAGCAATGTCTTAAAAACCAGTCCAAACAAGCTAAGGCGACGTTATATTAAGTTGATGAATTTGCAGCACTGTTAACTATGGCTATTTTCCACTTTAAACTTGAATGCTTTGTATCCTGAGAGGAAGTTTAAATTGAAGGGTTTCTTTATAGGATACACACAGGATTTGTAAACTAGCTTGAGGGACAGCGAGAGGAAAGTTAATAGTGTCTCCAGTGAGCGAACACAACAGATGCTACGCACATGCTCGACAGACACACAACACCTCAGAAGCCCCATTCAACCCCAAACCACAGAGATAATCTATCTAACTGACTGCTTGCTTGTGTGCAGGACTTTAAATTGGTCGCCGTTACATATTCCCTGCAGCTGGGAACCAACACCTCATTTGGTAGGGTAAAACTAATATTTCGTCAAGCGCATGTATAGTTCCAGCTGAGAAACAGTTATGTCTGTGAAATAATCCCAACTTCTTTTCAAAGAAAAGTCTATACATCTTTTCAGCTTTTGTTTCACTCTTTTGTCATTATATGAAGGAATTTTATTAATTCAATGTTGGTCTACTATGACCAATAAAAAAAAAGTCTATGCACATGTTTAGTTGGGAGTATGTGCAAACTGAGTGTAAACTGAGTGCATGTGCAAACAAACATGCGTAGTTGGGAAAAAAAATTAATAATGTTCATACAGTGCTGATGATGGCATTTATGTTGGTCACACTGTACGCATAAAAGAAAGAAGGTGTGGTATATTGTGGGTTTCAGAAGTGATGACAATTCCCAACAAAATATAATTAATGTACTTCATTTGTACTAGGGATGGAACGGTATGAAAATTTAATATCCCGATTATAGTGACCCAAATTATCACGCTTATCAATATTATCACAGTTTTGTTTAAATGAGATGAAAGTGTTCAAAAAGAACAGATGCGCACACTGAAAACATTTCAACAAGTTTTATATTTGAACAAAAAATAAAATAAAAAATAAAAAATCAAGCAGCTCTATGCACTTTTTAAGCAAGGATTCTATTCTGTGGGATTTCCTTCCTTATAATAACCGTCGTCGATAGCAACGCATTATAACAGCGCACATCCACGCATCACAACGGACGCACTCTCTCCTTTCATTCGAATGCAACTTGCGTCTCTGTTTTTGATTGTATTGAAAATGAAATCAGTGGACTTTACTATTAATACTACTATAATTATTAATATACCTTTTTGTGATCATCTTGTCTGGATGATTGTTTTGTACACTGTACAAAATGGATTTATAAACAGGTAAGATTGAAAACATTAATCTCAATTCAATATGTCCCTGTAATTATTTATGTGGTTAAGAAAATCTGTGTTATAAGTCTACAATGGATATGCATTATTATCCCTTAAATGTCACCCTAGTCATGTATGAACTTGTTCATTCGTCTTTGGCTTCACATTATTATTTCCCAGACGTAGTTTTGGTATTGAGGTCAAAGTCCACTTGCCTTGCGTTCACAAATTGGAAGTGTTTTCCCCGATTACAGCGACTTTCTTCTTGCAGAACATGCAGACAGGGTGACCATCTTCGATTAAGTTTCCCTCAGGACTTTAGTAAAAGCCAAAATATGACCACACCTCAGATTTGGTCCTTTTAGAGGGCTGAAAAATATCCCGGTGCTGTCACTGCCTTCTGCCATTTCTTCTCATTCAAAAACAACGCGCTGCGCCTGCGTCAGACTGATGCTGACTGGACAGGATTTACAGCGAGTTTTCAAAATTGTGATAATCAAACACGGCAAACTATATTACTAACTGCCAGTACATTTTATCGTGGTTTATCATGACACCGGTAATTGTTCCATCCCTAACCATACCTAATTTGAGTAAATTTAATAAAACAGATGTAGCCAAAATAATCTATGCAAAAAAATCCAAATATTGAGAAAACCTCCTCTAAAAGTTGTCCAAATGAAGTCCTTAGCAAATGTACAAAATATCTTCATGGAACATAACCTTTACTTAATATCCTAATGATTTTTGGGTATAAAAGACAAATTGATAATTTTGACCCATACAATGTATTGTTGAATGTATTTTAAACAAAACCCTAAACTTGGTTAAGGTATCTGACAAAATTATTTGGTAAAATAGGAAAACTGCAGGTTTTATTTTACTGTGTAAAAAATGCATAACCCCCCCAAAAAAAGCTCACAGGAAAAAGCACATCATAATCAGTTATTATTTTGTTGGTTCTCTCATTTGTGCATGGGCTCATAATTTCTTTGCATGACAACCTGGCTTACATACATACATACATACAATATGGCATTTTTCATTGCGTTGTCACACACAAACCAATTGACTACAAGCACAACTATTTTATTTATTTAACCAGGAAGATCCCACTGACTTAATTTTGTCAGCTATTTTTTTATTTAGTCTCAGTCCTGTGTAAAATGTGCTTTTTAGTTATCATATTTAGTCAACCTTATCCTGTTTTTGTTTAGTCACGTTTTAGTCGACTAAATGAAAAAAAAATTAAACAGTGAAATTCCACATTAATGTTTTTAAAACAGCAAAAAAAAGACACTTTGTATCATCTCAGTAAGTGCAGTTATTCAGCAAACAGTCGAGAGATCTTGGATTTATTACAGTTCATCACTGAGGTGGTTTGATGGTAGATTAAGTCGTACAAACAGAACAAGAGACAGAACAGACCGACTAAATGACACTGTAATACAAGCAGAAAATCTCAAATGGAGATTGCTGTAATGCAGCTTACTTGTTTATTGGCATTTTCCGATCATCCATGAGCGAGCGAGAGAGCTCACATGCACATGGTTACCAGATTGTAAAGTTTAAGTAAAACTCTGGATAGAATGTGTGTTCTTTTAACAGAAAAGCCCTGTTTGGGAGATTTAAATGATTGAAATCCAGCAACCGCAAGCATGAACACTCGAACGCTCCTCTCTCAAATTTTCTAGACTGGATATCTGTTCTGTAGATATTTTTGCATTTGCTTTTCTTTTGCCCCATTAAAATTTCACTTTTCTTTTACCACTTTTATTAAATGAATATGAAATATAAAAAAAAAAAGAGTGCAAAATGGTACATTCTGACAGCTTCTTTAGAACACTGTAATTTACACAATGCATTTTACACTGTGCAACTGGGGTAAATTATGCAAGTGTTTCACAAGTTTTTAGCTAAGAGCACAAGTCTCTGGTTTAAGAGATGCTGTGTGGTGTGACTGTTCCCCACACAGGCACTAAAACTCTTTCAGATGGGGAACAAGCTGCTGGAACAGAATCCCTTCTTAGCTAGTTTTGCAAAAGAGGGGAAAAGGACTATTGGTGCCGCCTTTGACACATGAATCTTACATTTTCAACAATATTCTGTAATTTCACATTGTTGATTCAATTATCACGGTAATATTGCTAATATCTGATATATCGCCCAGCTCTAATCCCTGGTGTGCCGAAACTATGCACATCTGTGGAGGACGGGTCAAAAAAAGGCAAGGGACTCGAACATGAGACACGTCACTCACTTCCTGTGAAGGCGATCCACCTTGCGTACTTTGTGGCTTCTCGACGCCAGTGCGAGGCCACCAGCAGGCCACAGGTGACCGTGAGGGAGATGATGCCCATGATGATGAAGAAGAGCGTGGTGACCCACTCCGGGGGGAGTCGCGGGGGGATGCAGGTTCGGTCTCGTCCGTGAATGGTCTGACATTGACGCACCAGCCCCACGGTAAGAGCTCCTGGAATCACAAACAACAACCTCAATGGCCTGCGAGTCACATTCAACCCACAAAAACTCACAGGGTCTGCTCTTTATCAGGGTGTTTAGCTGGGGACTAAACTATAACATGGCACACGAGAGAAAAACTAAAATAAAATAGCCGTCGAGAATAGAGGTCTGCAGAAAATCACACTGCACCTGTCAGACGTCCCTGAGGCCGTGCTCATGCAGCTGTACTCGAGTACACCATCAGCATTTTCAAGGCTGACACTTACATGGATTTAAAATAAATTTCACTGCCTGAACAGCTGAAAAGTGCTGAAAGCACACTGATGTCTGGGACAGGTACTGAAATATGCAAAACAACGATAGCAGGGCTCGACATTAAGCCTTTTCATGTGCTTGTCCTTCGGACAAGTAAATCACTCATTCACTTGTCCAAGTAAACAATACGCTTGTCCGGAATTGTTTGCTTTAATTTTTTTGTGTTGTAAATATCATTTATTCTGAAGCATCAAGCATTGCCAATCATTTTAAATAATTTACACTGACAATGTACAACTGCATTAAAAAAAAATGTTATGAGATTACTTTGAATATTTTTTTGAATATACAAATAAGAAATGTTTGAAAGAATGAAACATTTAAACACGAAACTAAACAACCAGTAGGTGGCGGCAGGTGACTGTCTTAATGAGCGAGTCCCCGCATCTTCCCGGTCCGCCTCATCAATCTCCCCGTCGAGCTTGAAGTGCGTCCGAAATATAACGCGTGATCAGTTTAGTGTTGGGAATTTGTTGTGTCGCGTCACCTCTCGTCGCATCTGATATAGACAGGATTGCTTTCATTTTTTAGGGTGCTTGGCCGCTCGCTCCAGGTGTAGACATGGGGAAAGTTGCCTGATAATTTATGACGGATGGCCGAATTGTAGTGTCATAAAAAACAGAAGCCCTCTGATGCAGGCAAGATAAGGGAAACACTGCAAAAATGCTCTTCTTATTTAGTATGTTTGTCTTGTTTCTAGTCTAATTATCTAAAAATTCTTAAACCAAGATGCATTTACTAGATAAGTAAAATTATATTTTTTCTTAAGTGAGTTTATGCTTAAAACAAGCTAAATTATCTGCCAATGGGGTGAGAAAAATAATCTTGTTTCTGATTGAAATCTTGTTTCTTGTTTCTGTCCCAAACAGAAATAAGATATTTTTTCTCACCCCATTTGGCAGATAACTGTGCTAGTTTTAAGCTAAAACTCACTTCATTTTGATTTTTTCCCCCAGAAAACAACTAGTAAATACATCTTGATTTAAGAATTTTTTGATGTTTGGACTGGACACAAGAAAAAATGACTTAATAAGAAGAGCATTTTTTGCAGTGTAAAGACCGAGGTAAAGTGGTGTAATGAACGAACAGTTTATTTATTTGCATAGTAGTAAAATACTAATGTACGCTAATTAATTCCAGTTTTACCTTAAACTATATGCAAGCAGCTGTTCTGGGTTCTCCAGTGGCCACAGACAGTGTATTTTGTCAAAAAGAATCATATCTGTTTTTTTAAACGCATGTAATATCACTTTTTTAATAGCCTAATGTTTTTACTCTACAGTTGTGCCGTTTTAAGGGGACATATGGACATTTTAAAATGTATTTGCCGAAATTAGTAATGATATTTATATACAGGTTTATTTAAAATAGCAACATTTTATGTAAATTTCACATTAAATATCTAAATTTCTCAGTTTAATTCATGGTGAAAACATGAATGTGCATATTAGTGGAAGTTTGCTGCCATCTACTGGAAAACAAACACTTTTGCTAGTTCTCAATAGTTTGTGCATGAATACAAGATGCAATTACTTGTTATTTGTGTTTAGGCTGTAATGTGGCGTAGGTGCTATTTTTGTATAGTTTAACTATCATCAGCCTTTTAAAAAATGTTTATAATAATAATATCATGAACATAATGACGGGGTAGAATGGACTGGACATCATATAAAACAATACAAATTAAAAAACATCAATGCATTAAAAAAATAAAACAGTACCAGTGTTTCCGCAACTTAGACTGAAAACATGTAGTGCTAAACCTTGATACAAGGGGCACCAAGTAAAATCTTGCCTAGGGCAGCAAATTGGTCAGGGCCGGCCCTGCTTGTCCGGTCGGGTGAGTACAATTCTCTTTCACTTGCCCCTTCCAAAAATCCACTTGTCCCAGGCAAGCATTAATGTCGAGCTCTGTGATATTATCCGCCTGTACTGTAAAAATTCTAGTACCACGATGTATGATGGTATACTACACAATCCTACATTACACTCAAGGTCTGTCTTCACAGCCAGCTAAACCCTTATGACAGCTTTACAGCCAGATCACACACAGCCACCCAAACAGATTAACCAGAGACTGTATGTTAACCTGTAGGGCTCAGTCACACAATCCAGTTAAGACCACACATTATAAATAATCCTTATCCAAACATGGACAATTTTTTTTTCTTCATGCCTACCTATATTTATGCATGCCATTCCCAGGGCTCTAGTAATGCCATAATTTTTTGATAATGTGCAAGTTAACATTTCACATGGTCGCATTGGTGTGAGTGCACGATTCTTTTCGAGTCAGAGACACACAATAGCAAAACAATACATTTATAGTTCGTAAAATGCACAGTGATGTCTATGGAAGTGGCAATAACCATCCATTGATGATGTGATGTATTCATATCAGATACCAGTGTTTCCCCTACAATGTATTCACAGCGGCGCAGCGCCGCTGCTGGATTTTCAGCGCCACTGCAAAATCTTCACATGATCAGTAATATCACGACATTCACTTACACACTGTAAAGGAGAGACAGAGAGATATTGACGATGGCCAGAGAACTAAACAAAAATGTAGTCTGCTTACACTTTCACAATATCACAGGGCTGTAATATTAATCTTCTTTTCGCTTCCAAGGATTAAAAAAAGAAGATATGAGGTAAAACTATTATAAACTATGCTCGCGCATCGTCTAGCACAACTTCCTTCCCTTGTCCTTCCTTCCTTCCCGCTGTCATTTCTCCACAAACATGTATTTAACGTCAAATGCAGCACAATCCGTGATTGTTGTCAAATGCACACTCCACTTTAGCTAAATTGCAGAACGTGTTTGATTAAATGAAAAGCACAATAATCCGCGCAATAGACGCTGTTTCCAAGTTCAAGGTGGGTGTGTGTGTGTGTGTGTGTGTGTACGCACGCTGCGAAACGGACCGACTTGCACATATGCTTCGTGTGCGCGACTAAAGCATCAAATACACAACAAAATAGCCTATATCTCAAAATGACAGGCTTGGAGAGTATTCACTTAAACACAGTTTAGCTTAAATGGGCGTAAAGGGGAGAATGATTTTAGATCTGCGTCTTAAAGGGGCAGCATCTAATAAACCTGGTGACGATTGAGCCATAATGTGAATCAAAACAACAATATATATATATATATATATATATATATATATATATATATATATATATATATATATATATATATATATATATATATATATATATATATATATATATATATATATATATATATATATATATATATATATATATATATATATATATATATATATATATATATATATATATATATATATATATATATATATATATATATATATATATATATATATATATATATATATATATATATATATATATTCGATTAATAAAAACGTAAGGTAAAAAATGTAATAATATTTCACAATATTAGGCTACTGTTTTTTCCGGTATCTTTAATTAAATAAATGCAGGCTTGATAAGCATGAGACTTTTTGCAAAAACATAAAATAGTATCCAAATTTTTCCAGTATTTTTTTTTTTTTTTTTAGATATTGCCCCTTTCTTACATTTGAGCCCTTGCCTCTTAGGAACTTTCTGCACGTCCCTGCAGGTTATTGAAGTAAAATAGGCTATAAGCTAGTCACCTTTTAAACTAATGAAAAGCTTAATTTGGATTTTAATGTTCAAAATGTCTATTTCTATCCACAAAACTTGCCAGAAGTCATGGTTTAAGGGTTTTTTTTTTTTTTATTCCGGAGGTGCATGCCCCCGGACCCCCCGACGAGCGGCTAACCTCCGGCACGTAACAGCACCGCTGCTGGAAAAAATTCTAGGGGAAACACTGGATACACATTGTGTAAGTAACTAGAACGTTTACTCAATTCTTCTCCCACTTTACCGGTCACTTACTTTCATGTATTTCAGGAGAAGTGGATGAATTGACGTGATGTAAATCCGACAGATCCGATTCGCCAGACTAACATGGCAATGCCCATCACGTATTATAGGTCACCTATAATGATTACTATATTTTTCAACAACAAAACATTCACTCGCATGTATTTGAGAATCAGAATATCAGGAAGTTGATGACATAGCTAGCAAATTTGTGAATATTTGGAATAATAAAGGAAATAAAAGTGACATCTGCCATCCAGCGCTGTTGTGGCTGCGGTGTGTCACATTAAGGGCATGACGCATCGTCATGGAAATATTACTTTAATAAAATAACACCCATGGCTATAATACTTTTGTTATACATGTTGTGTGATAATATTTTAGTAATGCATGCTTGTTGGAAGCAAATGTTCAGATTCAAATATTTTGCAAATATCAAGCTTTTAGTCACGTCAATGTTTACATCAATGCAAAACCAGCATATAGGAATCAAGAGAACGATTCATCAACATGCAAGGTCATTATGATTAATATTTGTTTTAATATATTTGGTGCGACCAACTGAGAAAGTTAGCGACCAGTGGGAAGAATGAGTCTAGAGCCCTGATTCTGTTTGAGTATGTAGATGTGATACCTTTTTGATATAACCTATGTTAACATGTTCAATGACTGTTGGGGCAATTCATTGCCAAAGGCCGATCTACCATGGAGCATCCTAGCTAAAGGCTAAGACACACTGACCCAACACCTACAACTGCTATAGGGTTTTGGTGAATCAGTGTGTTAACCCTGTTATTCGATGGACTTTATTTACATTTCCGGGGTTCTCAGTGGGTAAACTTCTATAGGGTGTCAAATCAACCAAATTTCAGAAACTTCCCCGCCTCAAATTTTGTATTGTTAATATTTTCTTATGAAGAAAAACTAACAGTGATGAAAGCCAAAATATTAAATGTCACAAATGTACGGTCATGAAAAACTGATTTTGATCCAAAAATCAACACAATTGCATAGAATGTACCCAAGTGCCATAAATGTTCTTTCTCCAAAGTTTGCATGCCTGTAACTCTAAAAGTATTAAAGATATCTCAATATCCTTTTAGATTCTCATTCTTAATACAATAAATTAAGGTCCTTTATGGTTCAGTCCCACAGATATGGGGATCCCAATGTGACATGTCTAAATCGTTGAATTTTACCCATTTTCAATGGTCGAAAAACAAATGTGGGTAGCTTTTTAAACAGCTGATACTTATTGTGTTCAAAGAAGAATGTCTGAAGAATAAATAATGTTGAAACTAGAAATGTATCTTGTCAAAATATTCAATTGTTTTGCTTTCTTCATTCGGAATGACCCTATAGTGGTGAATGGGAGGCTACAGCACACATGACTTGCGTTCCCATTTTCTTCCCCCATGACTTTCTAAAAGAAGAAAAACAATCTATTGAAGGATCGATTACGGAGTCAGAAGAGAGAAAACGAGGGAGAAAAAAAAAAAAAAAACCTTTCAAATGTCTAATCACAGTCTGTGAAAGGGGTCCATTGGTGTTTGTCGAGTCTGTTGCTGAGGTAAGCGTTACTGTCAACTCATAAATGTTGTGCACGTGCAACAGCATTGGTGGAGCAGAAATAACAGGGCTGTGAATTGTGATTCTGTAACATTTTGGGTAGTGAGGAAAAAGCAGAAAGCATGTACGCATGGGATATGTAAAAAGACACCAGACGGTGTTAGACTTCTGCAGCAGATTACATATTTAAAAAAGTTAAAAAAAAAAACTTTATGGGCAATCTTAAACTTGTAAATATCATAGGCACTGCTATACTGTACAAACATTTATAGAATATATAAACGAGTTGAATGCATTAATTGCTTTACCAAAATTAAGTAAAAAATATATACAGTTAATAAAGTTTCTTGCGTATGAATGTGAACCAAAAAGGACTTCCCCCTTTTCAATTGCCTTCTCTCAAAGGAGCACAGCTACAAATAAAGGCACACATTTGTTGTGTTTTGTTGCAGTGTATACAAATTAAACAGAAAATACAAATTAAACAAAATTTAATTGTGTGATTGATGAGCACGAGTTTGATGGAACGGGTAAGTTCATTTTCAAATTTAGGGACTTTTATTGTACTGCATTAATGTAACTAATAAACTGAGAAATCAAATTATCCTTGAGCTTTTGGCATGTAAGAGGTCATCATACTATAAGAATATCCTGTAAGTTTCAGAACTGGAAACTTCCTTGTTAGTCCAATAAAAGCTTTTATTGGCACCAGGCCCAGCTAACGACAGGTTTTTCAAAGTGGGGCTCTACGACGTCAAAGGGAGGCAAGCACCGTCTCTGCAGAAGAAGATCAATGCCTACTTCATCACTGCCTGTTTAGCCACGCCCACTGATTCGCACATGTAACAAAGGCCTAGTGTTAAACCAGATCGAGCTACCAAGCAATAAACATGCCGTTGAGGATTACAAAATATTGTGGTGCCTGGGCTCAACAGTAATGCAACATGTAAGTAACTGTGTTCATTCAATGCCTGATCTGAAATGTAATGATTCGTGTAGTCAGATGTTCTTTGTCTGTGTGTCAGTAAATCAAACCAGGGTTTGAAAAATTTTTGGCGGCCGCCAAAACAAATTTTTGTCCCACCAAAGCCTTATTTGATCAGTTATTGTGATTTATGATTGAGTGTCAGAGAGAACGATCAGAGAGCTCCTCCCCCGCTCGCACGCTCTCTGTCTTCAAAATAAGCATTCTTAGCTTTCTAATATTTCACATATTATGTTAATCAAAATCAAAAAGGTCAGAAGACCGAATCCATGTTGCACGTGACGCTATCAGACAATGTTTTCCTTTAATTACAGCTGGGTGTGATTTGCGCTCAAAAAACGTTGACTCTTCTCTGACCAGCTGACATGAACCATATCAAAATATCAAATTGTATATGGCAAAAAATTAGGCTATTTGTTCATTTTTTTAATACAACTTTTTAATATTGATATGATTATATACCAAAACAATTATCTGTAAATAGTGTAAAAATTAGGAACAAAAACAAACATCAAGGTATCAAAATAAGATAAGCAAAAATTACAAACTTTCTTTGAATTTATTTAAAATGTATTTGTCAGGAGTAGGCCTATTGCGCTTGCAGATCACGTGGGCAGGGTACTTTTTTACTGTGAGTGTGTGTGTGTGTGTGTGTGTATATGGATAACCATGTCTGTCAGCCACCACCGAAGACCATTTTTGACCCAGGAAAAACCCTGCAAACCAGTGACGCCGACTTCTGGGGACTTTAGAATTCACCGTATCCCCCAGTATCCCACCGATTCACCGTATCCCCCAGAGTCAGATAAGTCCATACTAGGGATGGGCATTTCAAGCAAAAATAATATTCGAAGATCGCTGGGAATTATTCGATTTGTATTCGAACATCGCAACTCTTCGCCCACATGCACGCAGGCAAAGGCTATACACATATAAACAGAGAGAGAGAGAGGGAGAGAGACCATTCACGCTCTCAATCTGTATGATAACAAACTGTTTAATTCATTAGGGAATAGCCATAATCAACTCAAGCCATATAATTATTGTAACATGCTGAAACATATGACTGTTATTTGACATTGCCCCAAGTTACCGCAACAGTTAAATGCCACAAGTCTACAGTGTGTGCGTGAGACATAATGATCAAGGAACTTTGCTGTCGTACCATGGGTTCAGCAGGCGCAGTGATATTACGCAGTGTCTGAAAATAGTCCCCAGCACGCTCTCTGTGCAAGCAGGTTGTCACGTTGGTGGTTATGTTGACGGAAATTAGCCTATTTTCAGGCGCTGCGTAATATCATTGCACATGGTGCACCCAGTCTCACAGCAGACACGCCCCTTAAAACAGAGCTTTTTATTTATAAATTATGACCATTTTTGATGTAAAAGGCAGGGCTGTAATCAACCAAAGAAAACATAAAACATAAAAAACCTAGTAGGTTATTTGCAGTATATTAAATCGTTTTTGACCTGATTATTTTGCACTGAAATGAGTCTGACACATGAGTCTGTCGGCTTTGACAGCGTTGCATCACGTGCACCTGCGCAACGTCATAGTACTATATTTTCGGAAATCATAGGCTATGTTGTCAACTAGTGATATCATAACAAGAACTTTTGAGGAATACGCAACATAATTTAGACAATTGTTTGTCATATGTATTATACTAACTGACAGGCACTATCATTTCAGCCGCTCTGTGCAGCTCAAACATTGGATCAGCTCAGCTTCGCGGCTGAGACACGGATGGACTATTAACTTAAAGCTTTTACTCTTAAACACAAAAGGCACGTCCACTTTAATAAAAAAGGAATATTTATTAAACAAGCCAGATCAAGAGCAGAAAAAAACGCTCACAATTAAATAAATAATATACAGCAAACTAGCCTTCTTCAATCTGTCTCTTCTCCAGTGGGTTGGGCTAATCCAAAAGAAGTGGAAACAAGGGGGTGTTCTGAAGACAGACTGTTACCTGTGAAACAGGGGTGCGCTGAAAACACCCCCATTAGCAATTAGTGCTTTCCACCTGATGAAATGAACGCGCCGCGGCAAAACTGATGAAATGAACGAGCCAAAATCAGAATTTTGGTCGAGCCAGAACGTATTGACATATAAATCGACTAATTGACTGGGAGATTACAGCCCTAGTAAAAGACATTCTAACAAGTGCACCCCAGGAAACATCATAAAAAAATAAAACAACACAGTTCATGACCCCTTTAACTGAACTAATTTGTTTAATTTAAGTTTGTCCTAACTCAAACCAATTAAGTATTTTGAGCGTTAGGGTTTACAGTGTAGGTTGCCAATCCGTCTTACTGAAGCCGCCATTACATCTACATACTAGGCTGAAGGTTGAGAACATTATACTCATGAAACATGCCATCAAATGAAAGCAAAAGCAAAAGCATTTGACTTTTTGCTTTTTGCAACTTGCTGGCGCTGATGCTCAGACTGGTGTCGTACTGTCTGTGCAGGCCAAGAGAGCATCTCTGAACTAGAGTTCACATACAGGAAGAATTCACATTACGCCCTGGAAAATAGGCAGTGGATTGTGGAGAATCCACCAAGAAAACATCCTGGACATGGAAGAACAAAGGAAATCCTGTCCTTTACTCCATATACAGGGAAAATGATAACTCCTAGATAGACAACGCTTTGAGGGCTGAAGCATTTCAGCTACACTGACAAAAGTGGTCCATATACAGCCCACTACTGAGATATTTTGATTCTGTATCAAGAATTGTGTCGTTTCACCAGAAATGTGTATACAGTATTCAGAAGCAGTTGGTTAACCAGACAGCACATATTGTTGAATGAGAGTCAGCACATACTACTACATGAAAGATTGCTACATCTATTTGATTATTATATGGCGGCCACTTTTTACAGTTTTGCTTCATTAAATTGCGATCAGTTCGTGAGATCGGCCAAATTGTGTGACAACAAACCGATCTGTAGTCTGTCGATCCATCGTTCATTTTGATAGTTACAGTAAACTGGGAGTGTGTTCACATACGCCATGTTTGGTTGGATTAAAATGAACTCTCGGAACCCTTGTGCGCACAAAACAAGAGGACTGAGACGCTGAAAAGATGATTTTCACTCCGCTTCCAAACAAATTCTGGTGCGGTTTGACTGAAATATGAATGCAACACAAACCAAAGACATGTAAATGAGCCAAAAATAGGAAGAGGAGACCGTAAAAAGGTCAGAATGTTCACTCATACCGTTTTTTCCGCGTCATAGTCGTGATGTTGCTCATCACAGTTCACTATAGGCGTCAGAACCGCATCTCCTCGCAGCAGATCTTGGTTTGTGCGTGTGACACAGGGATTCCTGACGCTGTTTTGACTCCTTTACACACTTTATTAACTCTTCACGAGTTCTCAACTGGTCAAAACACCATTATATGTAGCTACGCACATACAAAGAGTGCATTTATATAGAAAATAGCCAATATGTCATAAAAGCCAGATAATTAGGTTGTGAACGTATCCCTATGCCTTTAGGTTCAGTATCTTTTGGTTTGGTGATAAATGGCAATTTAAACCCTACGCAGATCAGGACTAAATTTTTTTGGTCGAACCAAGGTTTAATAACCAATTAAATTGAAATATAAATTAATGATGTTCATTTGATTTACATAGCACATCATTTGTGGGAAATCTTTTCATAGAAATTAAATTAAAAAGAAAAAATATATTAATAATATGGTTGTATTAAATTAAGTACCTAGTAGCCTACTATTTACTAGTAAATATTACAGTATACAAACATCACAGATAATGATAGACAGCGACCAGGGCAGCTCTGGCAAAATGTCATTAAGGAACCTGTAAGTTGTTTATAGTAGTGTTACAGTTATTGAGGTCATCCCTAAAGTACCGAAAAAAGATACCATTGGGTACCGCTACCGAATTTCAGGTACCGGTACCAGTTAAAATGTGAATGGTACCCAACCCTAGTAAACAGATGTACTCATTTTGCTTCAGGCAAACAAAAAAAAGAAAGAACGTTAATCTGCATTACAAGATCTAGAAGATTTCACATTTTAAATGTAAAACAGACCTTTGAGTTTAAGCCGAGTTTGATGATGGGAAAGAAGCATTTTGTCTTGGTGGGAAGAAAGCCTTTAAAGAGCTTGATAAAGACTAGAGTCTGCATCCGGTAAACATTTCCCCCAGCACCCACCAATCCCCTGCTGATTCACAACTTCAATGTCTAATTCCATCATTACAACCAGCTGGCACGCTATGGTACACTAAAAAGACAACTCCAAATTGCACCCACAACTGCAGTTTATACATTCATAGGGCACAATCCCACTGTGTCCTTTTCCCAAACACACATGCACACACAAGAAGAACGTCGTTTAGAACAACACATCTGGATAAATAAACCTGGAACAAGTCAGAGAGCTGGAGCTCTGCCAAACTCCTTGCTGGAAACTAGAGATATACTATTCAGCAGATTGTGTTATTGACTGAAAATTCTGTTTGTGATCATCACAGTCCAGGTGTCCTTATCGACACACATAACACATTTATCTGCAATCAAATTCAGTAAATGTGGCCATGAATATCTAGCAAATCCAGAACTTACATTTGAACATTTTAAAAGGAATGTTCCAGTAAAATCAGAAATGTCAAAGTTATACTTATGCTCACGGGCTCTGTGTGAATGTGACTAGCCGAATGCACTTCTTGGTCAAAAGCCTTGTCTGTGCAAACAGTCAGTTATGAAATGTAAAGATATATCTGTGAATTTTGTGGCCTTCAAATTAAATCGGAAATGAGAATATAAATGACCAAGCAAAGTCATATTTACAAGTGGGAAACTCATAATTCTACAAGAGCCAAGTGTCAATTTCAAAACATGGTGTAAACACTTATCTATAATATAGTAAATACAGCGATAATCTATATACAGGGCTGCAGACTAACATTTGAGAGCAGTGGCACCGGTGCCATGAAGTTCTACAGATGGAGGCACCAGCACCTGATTTAGTGGCGCTGGAGGAAAATGCAAAAGTTAATTTAATAATAAAACTAATATTGTAAAATTAGCTAGTTATGTACAAAAACCTATTTTTATAGGGAAAATTTAATATTCTATTCTTATTAAAATGTACCATTGTAACTGAACAGACCGACAGCTTCAGTGATTGTAAAAGGAGCGCTCTTTACTTGCTTTGTGTAATTCAATCCCAATTTGAAGAAAAGTTGTTGTTTTTCATGAGATTTTGTAACTTTTCCTATTTTTCCATATATTAATTAGGGGTGGGAATCTTAAGACACTAAACGATTTGATCCGATTCTGGGAGTTACGATCCGATTCCCAAAACGATTCTTAACATACATTTGTTGGTAACTAAATATCCTGCAGTGCAAATACATGAACTTTACATTTTAACCAAAATTGGAGCTAATATGCGTTTTGTTTTTAGTTAGAATATCTTTTTGACAGTATTGCCATATTAAAAATGATTATGAAGATTTCTTTCAATACTTTTATTTTATTAACAAAGTTATATTCAAGATTAACAAGCTCTGAATGAAACATGGTAAGCCATATATACAATTGCAAAGAACAATCATTAAGAACGAAAAATAGTCACACTTAGTTGTAAATTGAGAACTGTTTAGTTTCTTTAGAACATATTAACAAAAAAATTATTTAAAAGCAAAAAAAATAAATAAATAAAATAAAAAGAGTTTACTTTGGTTAGAGCCACAAATCTTTAAAACATAGACTAATGCAGAAGAAAAACAACTTTAGCGCTCGCTGAGAAGCCAAATTCAGTGTGTGCGCATAACATCTCACATGAGAAAACTTTCTGAGCTGCAACAGTCATGTTAGAGACATTTAACGAATCACTCACCAAAACGAAGTCTTTGTTCAGAATTTTCCATTAGTTTGAAACATTGTGCAGTAGTTCAGCAATATTCGATAAGTCATTCCAAAAATTATGCCACGGATGTTGGTAGGTTTATGTCCTGACCTCCGCATCGGAGATATAGGAGTGTTATTAAGCATTAATGGCAAGGAAAGCGCCTTATAGCCTACTTGAGCACCACTTCGTTATTTTGGCTCAGAATTTCGTTTGTTGGAAATTTTAACTTAATTTAAAAGTGCATTTGAAATTAAAAACTTTGCATTTAATAAGCAAAATACATTTTTGAAATGGGGAGGCAGCCGCAGCGAGCGCAGACAGAGCGGCCAGAGAAATGGAGGAGTGACTGCTGTAAGGCGTTTGAGCAAAACTGCGGAAAAACTGCATAAAAAGTGCGGGTGTTGAACCCTCTCACCGGGAAAAGTGTCCCCACGGGTGCGACGCCCCTGAGCAGGTCGTAGTTTGTCCATTTTATCTTAGACGAAGGCAATTCACCAGCATACGAACGCTCGCCTATCAACAGGTTATTCTGTTTGGCCGGTGATCACACACGCGCGCACATTGGTGAAGTGGCCATTTGAATTGAACACAGAATCGATTCTGAATTTTTGAGAATCGATTCTGAATCGTTGGATAACGAATCACGATGCATCAACCTTTTTTCTACACCTTTAAACTTTTAGTTTTACAAATCATCACATTAAAAATAAATGACATTAGATCATATTTAGAGCTTTGAAGTGGTAGAGCCACCAGTGCGACCTAACAAAATTTAGTCGCACCAGCAGGAAAAAAGGTCGCAAAGCGCCACCATTTGGTCACAGTCTGGAGATCAATTTATCAAGTGCACTTAAAGGTCTTGGAGTGTAAAGGAATAGCAAAGGAAATAGATGGCCGCTGTCTGTAACGTCATTAAAAATCAAACAGCAGTATTGAGAAAAAAAAAGCTCACTACTCTCGTCTGGCTAACTTTAGTAGCTGTAATAGACACTCAACAGTTACATACTGAAAAACTTTAAGCACTCTTTGTTCCATTACATATTTATTCTTCATTTTATTGCTAACCGCTGTCTTTTTTGAAGCATTGTTTACTTAAGTGAAAAATACTCAAAAGCGACACGCCACGGTTTCTCTCACAATGAGTGGGCACTGTTTGCATTTCATTGGCAGATAAAGTGGTAAACACCAGTGATCTTTGGGAGAGTCCATTTCAACAGCAGCTTGACACGTTCAGATACTCTTATACTTTTATGCCAGCCGTAGCTGGAACCAGCTTCCTGAACAGATCAGATGTGCTCCAACAGTAGCCACTTTCAAATCCAGACTCAAAACACATCTGTTTAGCTGTGCATTTACTGAATAAGCGCTGTGCCACTGTACGTCCGACTGATTGCACCTTATCTTATGCTTTTACTGAATGAGCTCTGTGCTCTGTCCGAACTGCTTGCACTTTAATTGTTTCAATTTAACCCGGTTTTTATTTTTAGTTAATTATACTTTTTATTTATATATTTGTTCTTTTCTTTTAATTCCTATTATAACTGTTATACTATATATATTTTTATTTTTATTTTATTCACTTATGAATATTTTAACTTAATTTCTGTGTAAAGCACTTTGAATTGCCACCGTGTATGAAATGTGCTATACAAATAAACTTGCCTTGCCTACTCTGGATCACTCTCCTGTTCGCAGCCTGTGCGTGAAACAACAGGAAATGCTTCCCGAACATGGCTGTTCTCTCATTAGTCCAGGCTGAGCAGCTCTGGAGACATGGAGCGTTATGGAGATGAGTCAAACAGCCTCTGAACCCTAGTGGGTGGAAAGCGGAGGCCGTATACGCCGCTGCAGGCTTGTTCTTTTTTAATGCACCGAATTCTCTCAGACGCACACACATCCTGTGCCCGCGATGAACCCACAGTAAACACAAGGATAATGTTCTGCTGGAACAATAAGATTTTATCATAGCAAAACTTGAATGGGCTCAACAGCTGCTGTAACCAAATAATATAGTATGAGAATAAGATAATCTGGTCAAACTGAAGCCTCCTCTAGGAGTTACAGTTGAGATGAAATTGCATTCGTGACATATTTCATGCACATTAGCCGTGTTTCCACTGTCAGGCCAAAAGCAAGCATGCTAGTGCATGTCGCGTTTCCATTGTCACTTCCGGGGCTTGATTGGGCCTCGTTGGGGCTTCCTTGGGGCCAATGGCCAGGTGTTTTTGGCTCGCCGAATACCTTGGTCCAAAGTGGACCAACTGGGGCTTGAGGAGTGTTCAAGAATAAAAGGAGAAAGGTTGACAGGAGACGGTCAACACTGCCGCTCATTTCCCATGTTATTATACTAGGCTACTAGCTAACAAACAAGTTCCAAGATGTTCATGTGTTTCTTTCTTCAGTGGAAAATAAATTAAGTTTTTTGAGGAAAACATTCCAGGATTTTTCTCCACATAATGGACTTCAATGGCAACCAACGGATTGAAGGTCCAAATCAATGCAGTTTCAAAGTAAGGGAATAGGGTCTTATCTAGACAAACCATCTGTCATATTAAAACATTTTCAAATGCGCGACTTCTGTGCTGTTCTTCTTCACGACATATGGCACTGGGTCAGTACTTCCACCTAACGCCACCAACGTGACCTTTCTGACGTGATGACGTCGTGAACAAGCACAACACAGAAGTTGCGCATTTGAGGTTAAAATGTATATACATTTTTTTTTAATTAATGACCGATAGTTTGGCTAGATAAGACTCTATTCCTCGGCTGGGATCATGCAGTGCCTCTGAAGCCCTTACTTTGAAACTGCATTGATTTGGACCTTCAACCCATTGGTTGGCATTGAAGTCCATTATGTGGAGAAAAATCCTGGAATGTTTTCCTCAAAAAACTTAATTTCTTTTCCACTGAAGAAAGAAACACATGAACATCTTGGATGAGATGGGTAAAGATGGAAAGATGGAAAAGGTGAGGTTGTGTGATGTTGCTCTATGGAGGCGTGTTTAGGGCGGGATTTTGGGTTGCACTGCAGGACTACTGGCCCAACAGTTGAAACACAACTTGCCGCTTTGCTTGAGGTCTGAGGCTATTGGCCACGTCCGGCAGGCTGTTAGCCCTGACAGTGGAAAAACGGCTATTGTTGTCCGAAGTCACATTGAAATCATAAGGGGAATATCTCACCTAAAATGTTTGCTCAACCAGTGAATGTGAGCTTTTACAATGGTGTATTTGTCATGCAGGAGTTTACACACAAGGAAGCTGTGTGTCAATTGATGCATATAACCAAGTCCCTGCTCTCCGTTTTTTCTTTTTCTATGATCCTTCGAATGTACACCAATACAAAAGAAATCAGTACGTCCCATTCCACTTTTAAAAAGTTGACGGCAGAACGTTACAATAGTTTCTTGCTATGGTTTCAACATTTGTTCCGAGATCCATCGGACAGGTATTTGTACCAACTACTGAAACGTTGGTATCATGACAACACTTACCATTAAAAATAGAAAAATAACACATGATTTGTATAGATCAGATCATAAAAGTTTAGTTAATTAGTACTGAGGAAAGTATAAATATTAGTCAATATTTTTCAAGCATCCCTGGTGTTAGTTGATAAGTCTATCAACAGCCTTGTCAACAGATAATGGAAAACTTCTCAGGGCACAACATTAAGCCGTGTCATGCGTTTGTCCTGTGAATGACCCATCTACTTGTCAGAGTAAAAAAAGTTGCTTGTCCGGAAAAAAACAGGATTGTTGTGTTGTAAATATAATTTATTCTGAAGCGATAATTCTCATCAGTTTAGGAATATTTAAATATGCATATGTGTGATATTTACCCCTGAGGGCATTTTCTTATTGTTCTTATTAATTGTATGCTTCATATTTCATTGCAAATTCTTACATTAGATCAATAAATACAATTAGAATAATAAGACACTATAGGATTGTTACCAATCAAGTGAAATCATTTACACTGAAAAATTACAACTGCATTAAATACTTAAGACTGTTTTAAATATTTTTTGAATATACAAATTAGTAAATATTGGAAAGAATGATACTTTAAAACATGAAACTAACCCACCAGTATGTAGCGACAGGTGACCGTCTTAATGAGTGAGTCATTGAGTCATTTATTCAAACAATTTGTTTAAACAGCTGATTCATTCAGGAATGAGGCGGTTCTTTATGAATGAGTCATTGAATCTTTGACTCAACTGATTCGTTAAAAATGCTGAACCATTCAGTAATGGAAGAGTATTGAGACGTGCTGTGGTTCTGCTGTGATCTTTGTTTGGAATAATTTTCGCTGCCGATATAGAACAAAAACAGTCAATATTGTGTCTAAAATGTAAGTGACTTAATATTAACTACTTGTTTATTGTAATGTCACATGGAATCAGTGTCACATTTGGTATGAGGTGATGACCTGTTGCTGTCGGCATTTCAATCACTGTCTGAAGTACCGTGAAGATTAGTCCGGTGACGTAGGACTGCACGCAACTTTCCAGAGCCCACTGGATTTCGTCGTCCGCAATTAAGTTTAATAAAGCCTGAACTTCGTTGTCGTTCCTTTGGATGTTTTTTTTTAAACTCCATTGTTGATTCGAATAGCAATCAACTCTCACCGCACGCACTGCAACAGAATTTTTGGTTGAAATAATGCAAGCTCAACCAATCAGCATGTTCAGCGCCCAAGTCCCACCCCCAAATGTTCCTGAACTTTGAAAAAGTACTACAACGCGAGCAGGGCCGTTTTGAGGGGGAGATATAATTACCCAGAACGTCATTTAGACCCCGGTTCCTGCGGTCAAAACCCACGGAGTACCACCCCAAAGTCCCTAGTTCCTGGGGAAAGTTCCTGCGCTGGAAACACGGCTTTGGTCGTGTCATGTTGCTTAACTGTATCATGTTATATAAAATGTTATAAATATATAAACTCCACATTTACAATTTTTAGAACATATAGAACCTAGTTCATCAGTACATTCCATCATTATCAATCGCCACTTACACTAAATGTAATAAAATCAGAATCGCTCACATTTTTTCCTAGTTTTTTTTTTTTGTTGTTATTTATGTTTTAAATCAGGCTACTTGTGCGGTCGGGCAAGAAAAATTATCTTTCACTTGCCCCTTCAAAAAATCCCAGACAAGCGTTAATGCTGAGCCCTGCTTCTGTTTTAAAATATTTTTAGTGCCTTAGTAGTTGTCATTTCAGAATATACTTATACATTTCATTAGCTTTAAATAAACTGTATGATCCTAGATCACACAACCGCATTCTATCAAACATAGGAAATCATTCGCCATTGAAAACCCGTATCAGTGGACCATTAGTTATGAACGGTAAGAGCAGGGACATATATTAAGAAAATAAACATGGTCAGCAGCCAGAGCTCAAGAAAAGCTTCCTGCATGTTGAACTGAGTCAGCGAGATGGGCTTTATTTTCTCAAGCAGCCCTGAGTCAGTGGCATAAACACACTGGCCTCATCACATTTCAAGAGGTCCGTCTCTCTCAGACGCTTATTATTCCTTTCATGTATTCGGATAAGCATTGCGGAGAGCATGTCAGTCCTTTTCATAAAATTCTGTTCCTAAGAGCTCCTCAGTATGTGGGCTCAATGAATCGGGACAAAATAACCAGGCCCGCACGGAATCTGTGCCTGAAGAAAACTCAGCAGGTTTCCTCAGAACCGGATCACCTGGCATTCACAAAAATCTGCTAATGGTCTAGCGCTTTCACATGCTTGTTTATTAAATATTTGGTCTAATTGGATGTTGTGCTCAGCTTCCAATAAGAGAGCAGGGTTTGGTATGGAGGCCAAAGTGTGAGAGGTTTGGACCAGAAGATGGACTGTCAGTGCATGCATAGTTTCTTTGAGCGAGGAGGGCCAAAAGAGTGAAGACGGGACACAGCTGGACTGACTATTGCAATAGAATGGAGCAGAACGCAGGGCTCTCAAGATGCACTTTTAAAATTAATTTTAAAGGTGCAGTATGTAAGAATGAAAGCTAGTGGTTGAAATGGGAACTGCAGTCCAAATTCAAAATATAGTTTGCCCCTCCCCCTCCTCCTCGGACGCGACGCTTATGCAGGTTGCCAGTTTGAGAAGACGCAAAAGGAACAAGCTCAATTGACATAAGGCAATGTAAGGCGAGGAGACTTACAGTGTGTAAGTTGACGAGTTGATTTACCTGCGTTTTATTAGTGTGCTTTTTTAGATTTTTAGATGGATGGCAAGGATTTTTAGATGGGGTAGAATCTGTGATCGCCGACCCAGTTTGTTTGCTGGCTTCGATGGCAGCAATACGCTGTGCTTTCCGCCAACCTGTGGTGTCGAAATACTATTGGGTAAACTGGCAACGTGCGCTATCGCACAGACATGCTGACACGGAACAAACATTTCAAAGTAGAATAACTGGCTGTAGCATTTTGTAGCATTCTGGCTGTTTTTCAGAGAAACGAGTATGTGAACTCAGCATGTTTCCTAAAATCCGCAAACATGATATTTGTATGCTTTAGTGCAGTCAAAAACTTACATACAGCACCTTTAACTTGGCACGGCAACAAAATATTGCGGAATAAAAAAAAAACAAAGTGATGCATCAGCCATAGATGCAAGTCCAACATGGACGAATACATATCGCACAGAAGCACATCCTTAAAAGTTGCTGTCATCATGACAAACAGTGCACTACATTGTTTTGAATTGTTATTTAAGGACAAATACATTTTTGGTCCCTCTTTTGGTGCTGCATTGAAAAGTCTAAATGCAGGTTTTCAACCAATTTAATTATTGTTTTAAACATTTAATTGGAGTACTTTGATCACCCCATTCAAATGCGACACCTTATATACGGCAGGTGTTAATGTGTGACCTATACGGAATTTTACAAAATACATAATTATAAGCCTAGTGTTTTCAATTTGCCAATGTCATAAATAAAACTTAGCAACACTTTTAAATTATGTGCCAGAAGCCTTTTTTTCAGGGAGAGAAATTTTGAACAACAACAACAAAATTCTTACTTATGAGTTTTACTATGTTTAAAGAGCCCCTAAAATGCCATTTTAAAGGTTCATAATTTTGTCTAGGTCTCCTACAATAGGTCTACATGCACAGGGCTCCAGACTGAAGTTTGGTACATACTCTGCAAGAACAAAGAAATTTGTTTGTTTTTAATCGAGTTGACAAGAACAAAGTGCGTTCTGGCCAGTTCTTTCCATACTTGATGAGAAAAGCAGGTGCCGAACAGGTTCCATTTCTCAGCATTAACCCCGCCCGCTTTACGCAATAGTTCTCGGACACCCACAAGATAAAAGTTCTGCTCATATGATGTGTCGAGAACAAGCTGCGAGAGCTCCCAAACCAGGGCTCCTAGAACAAAATTATGTAATTTTGTTCTCGCAGCCCTGGGAGCGAGAACTTTTTTTCTCTGTTCTTGCGGAGTATTAACGGCCTTGAGGCCAAATTGTTGCATTTTATGCACCTTTATGCATTTTATGCCCTTTTTTCCTGCCGGTGGGACTACATTTTGTTAGATGTCGCACTAGTGCCGCCACCATATTACCCAACTGATAAGAGCTGCCATTTCTGTTGAATATGAGAAACATATAGTGGGAGAGAGAACAAATCAGGAAACGTGAGGTAAAATAAACCATACGTTTGTGTTGTGTGATGGAGAGAGACATCGAATTTGTCTTCCGTACTGTGTTCTTGCGGTTCCTATGTATTTTATAATATTTATGTGGGGTTTGCGGTTTTGCATTTCCTGTTTTAACTGAGTGGGTGTGGCCTTAAAGAAAGCGCAAAGTAAAGGGAAGCGCTCATTTTAGCCATTTACGGAAATGTTGTGCAAATGTATATTGGCTTTATTCGTCCCATTTATTGACTTGTTTTAACTCTTGTTTTTACTCATCTTGTGTGTGTATCTATTTATTAATCATATGGTGAGGCAAGAGTTCATTAAACAAAATGGTATGCTCCAATTATCAAATGTGAAAGTGTGTGTATTTAAAGTTCACCCAAAATAAAAATGATACATTTACTCACCATCAAGTTGTTCCAAACCTTTATGAGTTTCTTTCTTCTTTTGAACACATATAAAGATATTTTGAAGAAAGTTGGTAACCAGACAGTTGACGGTAGCCATTAACTTACAACATTCTTCAAAATATCTTCTTTTGTGTCCAGCAGAAGAAAAACTGATACAGGTTTGGAACAACTTGAGGGTGAATAAATGATGACAAAATTCTTAATTTTGGGTGAACTATCCCTTTAAGGCAGCCGCCACTAGTAGAAGAGGGACTGGAGGACGGATCGTGGTTTCGGAGGGAATTTTAACCAGGTTATTATACTGAAACTCTGTCCTCAATGAATGAGGAGGAGAGTTTGTACTAGTTTTAGTACACAACAGATCTCGTTTTTAGACTTTTTATGGATAACCCGTTTTATTTCTCGTAATCATATTTATTTGCACATCTGCTTGTAATAAACATCTTTTCAGATGCCAACATAGCCCCATTTTTTTCAACTTGGTGTGATTCTCCTGGGGTCCGCTCGGGTCTCTATCACAAGTTCTCATTCTCTTTGTGCCTTTAGGTCAGTGTTTCCCAATCCTGGTCCTGGAGAACCCCCGACACTGCACATTTTTGCTAATCAAACATACCAGATTCAACTCATCAGCTCACTAGTAAAGACTGCAAGATCTCAAATGATGTGTCAGTTAAGAGAGAGACATCAAAAATGTTGGGGACCAGGATTGGTAAACACTGCTTTAAGTGAAAGTGCATTAATCCTGAAAAACTTCTCAAATGACAAAAATCACTGTGATTATAATTTTGACCAAAATAATCACGATTACCAATTTAACCATTATGCAGCATTAGGCCTGGTTTCACAGACAGGGCTTAGACCAAGCCAGGATTAGGCCTTAGTTCAATTAGGACAATTGTGGCTTTTATAAACGTGCCTTAAAAACAAACATTACTGGTGTGCATCTTGAGACAAAATGGCATTTACATATTTTAAAATAAATCAGGTCAAGTTGCTTTCAGTTAAAACAGCTCAAACGTGCATTTTAGTCTGGGACTAGCTTAAGTCTTGTATGTGACACCGGGCATATGTCGACTAAAATGTGACTTGACTAAATGTGATAAAACCTAAAAGTGTATCTGACACAGGACTAAGACTTGAAAACAACCCTCAGTTGAAAATACTCTTGAATATTTTGTTTTCGAATATTGAGCATCAGCAAGTGCTTCAGAAGCAGTGGGAGGAAGTGGCATTTCTAGCCGGGGCGCTTATTTTGCTGCAAACAGAAACAGTGCTGTTATAAATGCCTTTGACACCTCCAAAACAAGCTCCAAACAATCAGCTCCCTGCCTGGAGAGTGAAATGAGTACTGTATGCTGTCACACGGAGACAGTGAGCCAAATTAATCATTCCTCGCACTGCAAGAGTTTCTCTGGGAATAAAGGGCTCGCAGGGCTTTTTTTTTTTCATTTTGTAAATGTCACGACCACCAACTTGTGTTTTGTCCCTGCGAGCACTTGGGTTTCTCAGTCACGGGTTGAGTTTGAAGGTCTCCTCTGCATAATTTCCTGCCTGTGAATTGTCGTTTCCTTTAGAAAAAGCCAACAAACATACCATCATTTCAGCCGTCTCGCTGGCAGTGCAGATGTGAAGCGGAGCAGTAAATGCCAATCAAACCGTTTTCCAGTATTTTTCCCGCTAGTGTTCGAGGGGACAGATGGATATATTCCTGTCAAACAGCATAATGAGTCGGAGAGAAAAATAAAGTTTAAATGCCCTTATTGACAGGCCTGACAAGTGAGAACAATACTTTTCAGTAACCCTTCATAAAAAAAGAATGAATTAAATGTTGCCACATTTTTGGCTAGTATTTACAAGGGATACCACAATTCTCAATATAATATTGAACCGTTCGGTACGGCATTCACGGTTCAATACGCGCTTGTGAATTATGTTTTTTTCGGTTTTGCATTGAATTAATTATTTTTCTACAAATTCTATCATTTGCCTCCATCCCAATACTGAACAACGCAACATACATTCACAATCACATGTTAGTGGTAGAGTTATACTCACGGAACACTAGTTATTCACAATCAAGAAAGTTCATTATCTGCATGCGTTTTAAAGCCTTGCCGGCTCATTTGCGTGCGCGGTTTTAACATGCGCTTTTCCGAGCGCGCGCAATAAACGCCTGTCAAACACGTGATTACTGAACCAAGTAGTTGTCCTACTGCGCTAATACTGTCAAATACACACAAGGTCAACATAAACACAGTCGCTATGTCTAAAGTGAAAGTAAAATCGGTGCGTGTCTGTATATCAACTGCACGCAGGTCTTAAAGTGACAGTAGCGCAGCCTAGTGAACATGCTGTCCTTAAAGGGATAGTTCACCTCTAAAATTGTCATTACTTACTCACTTTAACATTGTTCCAAACCTGTATTCATTTCTCGATGACAGAATTTTCATTTTTTAATTAACTATACCTTTAATGTTAATACAACAACAAAAGACAGAGAAAAATAACTCTTTGACTGAAAAACTAATACAGTAGCTTTAATAAGAATCAATGTTTTATAGTGAAGTCTATGTAGTGTTTTATTTTTACATTTATTAATTCAATTTCATACTTAAATGCTGCTGTACAGCTCTGAGCTGCCAGGGTAAATCTTTATATATATTTATTTTATATTATACAATACACTAGGAATGTGTAAGGGTTTTTTTTTTTTTAAAGTAAAGTTATAAGTTTAAGTAAGGTTTTTCAATTCTTTTAAGTAGAGTTCGACCGATAGTGGATTTTACCGATACCGATAACTAGGTTGGACCGCACTTGCCGATAATCGGTTAATCGACCGATAGTTTATAAAATGGATACTGGATAAAAAAAAAACATAAGTAAAACAGTGCTGAACTTTATAACAATAAATAAAATAAAAACAGTACTGATCCATGAAAATTGTGCTAAATTAATAACATTTAAATATGAATAATAAAATGAGAAGTTCTAACAACAAATTCTTCAGAAAATAGTTTAAACATTAAAATATTACAGGTCAAAATTGTTTCTTTACCTATAACCTAGAAACATGCATGTACATTTCATAGGTAACACTAAGCAAGTCCCTGTGCAACATGGATGTATTAGCTCACATTGCTTAGCTACACAGCGTATATGCATTATGCAATATACATTGAATATTGTATGTATTAATATGAGCAATACAATTGTACCTTGATCATTCATGTTAGTTCATAGTGCATTAACCAAGGTTAACAGATCAAATAAAAATTCAAACTCAATTTATTTTGAAATTAACATACTAACGATGAACAATACTTCCACAGCATTTATTACCTTAGTTAATTTTACAAATGTTACCATTTCATATACAAACAGTCTGCTTTTTTAGATGGAGATAATCTAATAATAAAAAAACGAATGAGTTTCTACTTTGTTTATGTTTCTGTCGGCAGCATGACGATACAGTCTGCTTTCTCACATCACTAATTTTATATATGCAACATTTAGGTCGGACTTGCATGTGCTTTTATCACATTGTTTTAACTGCTTGAGGTACTGCTAATGTTAGCGTCCTCTCAGCCTCTCAAACACACACACTGCTGTTCTTTACCTGTTAATGCAGCATCTACTCAAGAAATGAATTACTTTATAATGATCTGGCAACAAGCACTGTAGTGCTCTGTATTCATACCGTTTCGCTGTCGTGTTTTAAACGCGCATATGATGTGCCAGCTCTTTCCGTGCAGCGAGCATGAAGCCTCACGTGTGAATGCAAACACAAGGCGTCAGTGATAGTTTCTTTTTGCCTCTAGAGGCCGCTCTCGTGCTATATATATATATATATATATATATACTCTCGTGCAACCGGAAAAACTATCGGTGTGGATTTTTGCCGATAACCGATTGCTCCACCAATCAACTATCGGTGCCGATTAATCGTCAAAAACGTTGATTCGGTCGACCTCTACTTTTAAGTAAAATAAAGAAAGAGTATAGCAATAAAAAAAAGTATTTTTTCTCCTTAACCTCGTACTGTTCCTGTCGCCTAAGAATAGAATAACAAAAAACTGATGTGACAAGCCGAAAACCATGGTTAAAAACCGAGGTATGTATTGAACCGTAGACTAACTGTATTGTTGAATCCCTAGTATTTACATTTTAGTAAAAGTTAGGATTAAATACTGGCCGATACTGATAATCTTGTATACGTGCCAAGACTTCCCCGAACATCAGCTGATTTTGATGTGAACATGTAAACAATGCCAGTGTGAAGACTCATTCTAACTGAACAACAAAACATGTTTGCTTAAGGAAAAAGGCTAAATGTTTGCTGAAGGTAATAGCCAGCAGATAATGTTGGCTGGACATAAAAATGATTAAGTGCTCGAAACTGTACACATACAAAACTACAAAAGGGCAAACAAACACAAAACAGCTGAGCACCACTGGTGTCTAAACAAAGAAACATGAGATGCTGCCAACAGCGATTCTGATATTAAAAGTTATCTACATTTTTTATAAAGTAACACTAATGACTCCCAAGGGCAAAATTACACACGCATATTAAATAAAAAACCAGGGGGATTTAAAAGGCAAGCATATTCTCCTTAAGTCTCTGCAGGTCGACTCATGAAAATGCTCTAGAAAAGGTTTCAAAACATTGAAAAACAAGTCAGGCCTGGCTGTGAAAAAATTGTCACAATGTCAGGGTGTTACTATGCTTTTACTACGGTGTTCGGAGTCATTTTTAGCAAGTTGTTTTTGTTGTTGCTTTCTAGGCCAAGTCAAAAGAGTCTTCTTGATAAATGTCTGATATTATGGTCTCTAGACATATTTGGGTGCCTCCTTCAACGCAAGGAAGGGTTTAAAATTATTTCTCAATGATGACCAGGCAAAACTCAACGGATCACTTGAATGACCCCTCAAATCGTGTTGCTTGTTTCATGTCTGTACAGGACTCAGGACCTTTTTTCCTGCAGCTGGTGCGTCTAAATTTGGTTAGAGGTCGCACTGGTGCCACTACCAATTTGTTAAACTGATAAGCGCTGCCATTTTTGTAGCGCATTAACATCATAATGGCCAAAAAACAAAACACCAACGCTTCTCATTTGAACCGCGTGCCTCACGGAGCATTTATCAGTTCAGAAGAGAGCGTGAGCTTAACGCTGATCAGCTTCTTCTGGCAAAAGGAAGGAATTCATTTAGCGCGCAACTCCCGCAGTGCATTATGGGTATTCTCTAGCCATTGAGCGTACATTGGTAGTACACTCGTTATTGCGGTTCATTACGGGATTGAATGAGTGCACTTGATAATGTCCACTATGGTTTTGGGCGCGACTACAAATGGCTGTCCCTTCAAATAGTGCCCCGTTTAAGGGTATAGGGGGCGATTTCAGACACAGCCTAATAAACTTCCAGGCAGGTGAATTGGAGTTGGTTGGGAACCAAGCGGCAACCTCCCGCGGTCTCTCATGAAGCCAACACGCAAGTGACTTCAACTTCAATTCATCAACTGGCCGCTAGAGACCGTAAATCTGTATCTCTTCCATGTTAAAATGCCCAACTTTACAGCAGAAAAAAACATGTTTACAGCCTGGTACAAAAAGTGGTTTTGGCCTATACAGCTAATTTAATATGTGAGGGGGGTGGATTTTTTTAAACTCATCCGTTTAAATTATATTAAGCCTTAAAGTTCTGCATAATTAGGGGTGTGGCCACTTTGAGTGACAGGTGGATTGTCGTTTGTCTGCTGTCTGTTAGCCATCACGTCCTGCCTCTTTGCCCATTTTCGGTTATCCCTGACGCGCTGCCAAGATGGCAACAGCTGGCTCTGCCCACGTTGGGCTTCAGAAATGCTCTTCAGAAACCCACAGTTGACATCACAAACATTACGTCCATATTTTTATATAGTCTATGTTGGGAACTATGCAGGACAGGAGCAGAGTTTGAGACACTGGACTAATGGTTTATTTGATTCACTAGCACCAACTATGAGCAATAATAATTATAATAGCACTAAACTAAAGTTAGTTAGTAACTAAAAAGACAGCAACCTTTCTTGCACTGAGAAAAAATAAAATAAAAAAAAACAATCAACACAGGGAAAAAATTAACAAATAATAACAACGACAAAACTTCAAATGCAACTGTTTAGTCAAAATGTCTAGAAGTAGATCAAAGACACGATTTCCCTGAAAGAGCCCAAACAATGTCTCATCAGCCAATTATCCTGCTTCATTCTGGTCACAGACCACATCAAAGAGAGGGCAGGGACACTACAAACACTTTAATGATTTTACCATTCACAGGAAGGAAACAATCGGACAATGGCTCACAAAGGAGCCCATTCAGTTTACCGAAATCGCATGCGGTCATGAGCTAAACAATCGACTGAGAATCCTTCATTTGGCAGACTGAAAGAACAACGACACAAACAAACTAAATCTAAGACGCCTTTACTTTATTGTTTTCATTAAGTCATTCTTTCGGCTGATTTAGAGTGAATCTCTATTTTTGTTTTTCATTAGCTAAGTTTCCATCCAAAGTTGCAAATTTACCATGCACAATATTGGAATATCGCATAAAACATTTGTGAAAAAACCAGCGTTTACATCCCTAAGTGTTAAAGAGAACAAAACCGTCACTCCCTGGGAAATTGGAGCAAAATATCTATATTGGGGAACAAAACTGTGGCTCTGTTTTCCTCCATCATAAATGAGTCTCACTGCACACAGAAGAAACACAATAAGAGCTGTCATGTTCTCGTGTTCGGATGCTGGTGTCTGGGAAGGCAATCATGTGAGAAGCTTCTGGGAGGGAATTAAATCAAATTCTGATGACAGACTTTGGCTCGGGCATTTCAGAACGACCAAACCAACATTTGAGATGCTGGGATGCGATTGGTCCGCTGGTTAGTCCAGTTATCCAATCACAAAAAGTAATTGTTTTGTTGCACATCGAGGGATTCACTCAGTAAACGTGTTTCCATTGTAGCTGTTATCGGATAAAATTGTATCCATCAATTACACAATACAACGTTCTTGTGCGCATGTTTAAGATGTTAACCAATCAGAGCTCACTCAGCGCATGCATTTCTCTCACTGCAGCGGACCGGGCCGTGCAGACACAGCGTAACAAATATGGTGGTGAGTGAATCAGGCTAAATAATGAGTTATGCGTTATAAGCGCTATAAGTTCCCGTGCTAACTGAAAAGACCGATTATCAGCGCAACACAGCGGAAGCCCGGTTTATTGGTGGCACGCGAATCAACGTAGTATAGGCTACTTTGCGCGCGTTCACCAGCGCACTCCAAAAGAGTGATGAGAAAAAAAATATTGTTAAGTAAAGTTACTTTGATTTATTGAAGTTGAAAGTAAGCAAAATTCTCACGCAGACACATTATGCAGTGCAGGTTTCTTTACGGAAAGAACTGAGAGGTTTTACAACCTTTACAAGCGATGGCTGAGGGAAATCGGTCTACTGTATATGAATTAAAGTAGGACTGAATTATATTAATGCATCTCTGAAGGGAAATGACTACACCCTTGAATTATTAGTTTTTATATTGCCACTAATGCCAAAGCAAACTTTAGAAAATTATCTGGAAATATTTATTTCATGTTGTTGTTTTTTTTACCATCCACTTGCATAATGAATAATTAATTTAAGACTTATCACATTTCACAATGAATATAATTCCAAAGCTACATATTTAAATTATATTCAGAACTTTAATATTGTCAAAATGAATCTAAAAAATAATCTGTCAACCAATTTTAGAATCAATGCACTGTATTTTTTTTTTTTTATGAAACAAATGTAACTAGTGAAGAAAAAAAAGAAAAGGAAAAAAAAAAAACAATATGATTATTCTGTCCATATTGACAGCCCTTAATTGAGCGCATGTTTTTTTAATGCAATTTTTTTTAATTTATGCACATCTTGCCATTTCCATCCAGCGATTTTCTTATGCAATATCCCAAAATGCACATAAAAATAGGTGGTTTGAAACAGCTATTTTTAAGCATGTTACCCTCCAAAAATTGCCATTTCTATAAATGTAAAAAAAGAAAAGAAAAACTGTATTTGCATGTCAAAGCATGTTTTTACCAAAACGTTTGAAAGATCTTTGTGTGATCCATCATCTATTTTAATAACTCATTTCATAACAGTATAAAAAAAGGACTATAATATGGACTATAAGATGAGTGTGTTGTATAACGGACCGCCATCCGTATTCAACTTGCGAAGAAAGCCGGAAGCTGGATATATTACATTATAACTTGTTAAATATGGATATTTTTCTTACCCAAACCCATCTCTTCGCTTCAGAAGGCCTTTATTAGCCAGTATTTTATAATGGATCAATGCACTTTTATGAGCTTCATTTTTTGGGCTGCCTTTCACTGCCATTTTAAAAGCTTGGAAGAGCCAAAATATTTAATATAACTCTGATTGTGTTCATCTGAAAGAAGAAAGTCATAGTCACCTAGGATGACTTGAGGGGGAGTAAATCATGGGCTAATTTTCCTTTTTGGGTGAACTAACCCTTTAAAATGTGTTTTGGTCGATCGGATCACAAGTGGACGACTCTAAATACAGGTGTAAAACGTTTCGAGCTTGTCCTCTTCCAGAGGTAGTTGAAAACACATTTTGACCAGATTGCTTTCGTAGTGTAGTTTGATTTGTGTGTGTGCGTGTCAGCTCATGTGATCCAATGTGTCAAACAGAAACAAAAGACCGTCTACAGGTGTAAACAGGGTCTGAATGTCTCAAAAAAAAAGCTTAATTCACTTATAATTTAAATGATTAGTTTGATTTGTGTGTGCGTGTCAGTGACATTCACCTATGGGACAACCATGCCTTCTACAGACAATAAGAAACCTCAGTCATGTGGGATAAATGAATCCGATAGGAAGCATGTGCTAAACATCTTGTGCCGGACGGCTGAAACGGACACAAAGGAATATTTTCTTCACATGGCAGCTTGTTTTGACACCTGATTCACCAACCACAGCATCTGACACGTAAGAGAACAGCACAAGGCCAGTGACTGTTGCTGAATCGAGTGGATTGTGCGTGAACCCGTGTTGACCCACTTACCCAGCAGTCATGAGTGCTGAACAAAGAGCAGCTGTTTATCAACAGACCGCCGGCACATGGACATCTGAACTCAGGCGTGATCGGCTTTAAATGCTTGATAACAACGGTGTAGATGTGCTGATAAATAACACTGGGCAGCTGAACAGCTCGATATGAATTAACTGCTTTAGGTACAATTAATCATCATATCTTGAGCTTCATTTAAAGCTTTAAAGTTGTGCAAAGTGATTTTTTTGGTGGTCAGATGATGTGGTTAAATATTACAAAAGAATCATAATGCAATTTGTCTGCAATGCTTGATGTGTCAATACATCAATGTATCTTTTAGGTCACTCCAGATTACTGAATAATGATTTTTAGGGCTGTCGCAATTCCTCGATTAAATGCCTCGTTGTTATTATATATGCATTTTAATATCTTTCTATATTACACAAGTCATTTTTAAAGGGTTTGGTCTAATTTTATCACCACAAAAAAATTACTGATTACTCGATTAATCCTCAAAATAATTGACCAATTACTCGATTACCAAAATACGAGTTATTATTAATAATAATATTTATTAATTAACAAAATGTTTAGTTGAGCTTAAGTTATAAAAAGTTGCAATAGTTACAATAAAATGCAAATATATAAAATCCAAATAATTTATATGCCTCTTTAAACGAGCTTAAAATAGGAAGATGTAATATTTCATTGCAAGTACAAAATACTTGTGTTAGATCATTGTATGAGTAGGCTATTCAAGACCTGATAATGAACACATTAAAATTCCCTGATATACAAATGACCGTGGAAACCTGTAGGAAATATTAGGGCTGGGGTGAAAATATTGATATCTCGATTTTATCTTCCATTTTGCTCAACTGATATTGATTCTCAAGTCAAGACAACCCAGACGAATAGGGGGGAAAAATAACAAAGAAATATCACCATACTTCCTCAGTTGATTGATTACATTAAGAATTGCAATTTTTTTACATGTTAGAGTCAAAGGTTTTAATCGAAGGGATTTTGGATCTCTCTTTTTGTCACTCCATATATCAGAAAATACTTTTTAAAAAAATTTTTTTTTTTATAAAATGTCAAAATCAGGCAAATTATATATGAACAAAGCCCTATAAACCTTCAGAATATACACCGGAATAAAACTGTAAAGTTTGGTGTAAGTAAAGATGCTAAAGTGGATATTTCTGACTTTATAGCACTTTATCTTTTTGCATAGTAGATTTAGATTACAGTACATATCTTCATAGGCCATATTCTCTGTTTATTCTCCTGCACCGAGTCAGAAATCGGCCTATAAAGACATGTAATGTACAGATGCAAATATATAAAGTGCTATTAAAAGATGCACCTAAATACCTGTGTATTTGGATGTTTTCTTTCCACTCGTCTGAACACTTTGTGAAAAGCCAAAATGTTTAGAATTGTGTGTCAATACTGAGCCACACTAAATGTTTATTTAATTAGAGCCAAAGCCAAAAGCCAATGTATTTTTTCAGAGGTCGCTTATTCAAAACAAAGGTGTATCTCGATGATTTCACAGAGCTTTTATTCTGCCGCAGACGAGCGCTTCTGCTTCTTCTGCTCGTGTGTATGTGGGGTAACACAGCGCTGTTTATCATATTACACACATTATTTGAGTGTGTTTGAAAGTTATGTTATAATGTGCTCTGTGCATCCGCTGAGCAGCTGCTATGAGACACTTGTTCACACTGCAGTAAGAGATCGATATTAGACACGGTAAAACATGGTACTCGCTGTAAATCAAGAAAACCAGATTTAAACAATAAGACTAACTGTGTTGAGCTGTAGAACAATGATTACTTTCTGTTAATGAATGTCTCCAAACAGTTGCTCACCTGTCCAATAAAACACATCATATATTAAAGCGTCTACACAGGTAAAAGCAAAGGGTATAATGTCATTGTCACACGGGTATGATGTCATTAATAGGCGACGCATAGACACAACTCGTGTCCTGGTAAAAATTTCTCTGAATTTAAACATTTTTGGAAACATCTGGGATAATGCAAGTACACAAGTCAACAACATAACATTGTTCTAGTGGGGTTTTTGTGTGTGTGGATATTTTAACCTTTAAATGCATGAATGTTTCCAATCATTATTACACATTCGGGTCTTTTGCGGATCTATATCTAACACACGGATGGATCTCTACCTGTCGTGATAATATAAAACTCCCCTGATATTAGAGTAACAATTACAGAAGAATAAAATGAAGCATATTTTGTTATCTTCTGGAGCTTGTAAGGGTTCAGTTTGAGCAGATGTTTTATACCATCATCACTGTCCTCGTCAGAGCTCATTTCAGTACATTCAGCATCTGCCTCATATTCACCATCTCACACATATTCTCAAAACTATACATTTATATCATCTTCAAAATCAATATTATAAAGCCCTGACAGCTTCTTCACCAGGTAACAGTGACACTCATATTTGATTGTGTTCAGCTGTAAATCTCTGAGCCGTTTCAAGTTTTGCTGATGATTCTTCCTATTCTTTTGTTTTCTGCCTGCGGTAACTATGAGTGAAACGTCACTTCATCATTGAGTATCAGACATTGACATTATGAGGAATAAAGATTCAATTATTGTTGTGCAGAAAAAAAATATACTTACACTCTTACACACCTAGCGACCCAATACAATGTTTACAAACAATTAAATGGAAAGAGAAAAAAAACAGGCACTCTTTTATAATTGTTTTACTTTTTTCTTGTTATATTGTTTCTAATGAATTAATTAATACTAAGGAGGATGATGCCTAACTTAAAAAAAAACGCATGATGTCACAGGTAGCTAAAGACCCGAGTTATGCTTTTTAAGGGTTAATCCAAAAATCTTACATATTGTGCCTTTAATGAAAGTTACTATGAAGTATATTATTATTATTATGTCATCCGAAACAGGCCTTTATGATGATCTAAACAGCTAAACATCACACACACACAAAGAGTTATTGATCTGATGATTTCTCACCTGCTGACTCGCCAGTGTTGATCCAGTCCGGATTGGCAATACTCGCTATGGCAAATATATCCGCAGCCAGAAAGAGACATCCTGAAATAATGGTGAGTTTATCCATCTCAGGTTCCCTGGGCTCGCACACAGGAGTGAAGAACTGAGCTAGTCTCTCACAAGCGGTCAGTAAACAACACGGCTCGAGTCTGTCTGCATGATATGCTGTGATAGATCTGATATGACTGGTGTCCAGCAGCTTTAGAAGGAAACAAAGCCCCTAAAGACCAGGCTGTGCCCCTGATCTTCCTCCTCAGAGCAGCTCAGGGCTGATGCTCCATCATCCTCACAGACTGCGGGCTTCTTCTGTTCCTAGCTAACGGCTACAAATCATCCGCACGGTTTGTTTGCCATCCGGAGGGCCTGCTGCCGCTCGACGTCCACATATCCATCTCGAAGAAAGTCTCGACCGCGGGATTTAACAGCGAAAGGCGTAAAAGCAACGAATTAGAGCCGTACGGGGCCGTTTTCTTCGACGGTGTTGTGGTCCATCTTCCTGCTCAGCTGCACGCGCATCTGCACGGACGCCGAGCGCGAGCACAGCAACGCCGCATCACCTTCATCCCCTCCAGAAAACTTGTCAAAATGTCCGGGGAAAGGTCGTTAACTGCGTGAATTTGTAAAGAAAGGACTGGACGACGCCGCAGAAGCATGTGAAACGGCAGTGTGAGCGCACCTCTCGCGTCTTTCCCAATGACATCAAGCGAAGACCCCCACGCAGCGTCAATCGTCAGACACAACAGGCCCGCGAGATCTCGCTCTGCCCGCTGCTCTCGCGAGACTCTGCGGGGTCTGCTCTGCGTGTGGGCATCATCAACATCTGTCAGCACTTCTGTAACTATTACCCAGTTAATGATGGGAGTAATCTCAGAATACATTTCTGGAACAATATATGCGTTATGCACGATGGAGAAAGAGACCATAACGTGTTTATTTTATGAATGATGAGCTGCGCGGGGTCCAAAAGCCTGAGATAGCCATAACAATGCGTGTTGTTTTGCATTCGTGCACTAACTAATTATATTAATCAGCTTATGTTTACATTTCAGATAATTGGATAATGTCTGAAAAAAAAACTAAATTAAAGAGACGAAAAGTAGACATGTATGAGCATATGGATGGACACGGCTCAAAATACAATAATCAAGTTATTTACATATTATGGAAATTGGAAATAGCCTAATTATAGTAAATTAACAATAGTGTTAGTGTTCATACTTGGGTAACCTTAAGTTATGACACATACTCAATACTTTGTTTAGCTATGAGAAATATTATATTTTGAAAGTCTTTTTTTCCATATGTATTTTATTGGCTGATCTTTTGATCATATAGGTATAAATCACTGTATACATTTTGTCCTCAAAGTTGTTGTTTTAGAAGCAGGAAAAATGGGCAAGCGTAAGGATTTGAGCGAGTTTGACAAGGGCCAAATTGTGATGGCTAGACGACTGGGTCAGAGCATCTCCAAAACTGCAGCTCTTGTGGGGTGTTCCTGGTCTACAGTGGTCAGTATCTATCAAAAGTGCTCCAAGGAAGGAACAGTGGTGAACTGGTGACAGGGTCATGCGCGGCCAAGGCTCATTGATGCACGTGGGGAGCGAAGGCTGGCCCTTGTGGTCCGATCAAACAGACGAGCTACTGTAGCTCAATCTGCCTTACTTACCTAGGGAACCAATTATTTTTAATGCAGCCAAAACAAACATCTTTTGTTTTAGTCTTTTAATAACTCACACATACCTTTTTAAAACATTAAACACAAACAGAAATATGAAAATTATATTTCTTTCATCATTTATCTTATCATTGTCTCCCTCTTGCGGCCACTGGAAGAACTGACATAGATGGGCAATGGGCGAGAAATCATGATCCCACAAACTCTTCAGGGAAACTATGAAGCAGACAAGCAGCATTTATGACTGATAGATTTGCTTTAATGAATGTACAACAGATGTAGAGTGAAAAGGACAAAACTAATGGCTGTGCTTTCACTGTACACCAGATTTCATGATGAATGTACCAAAAAAAAACAACAGTCAACAGAAATCAGGGCTTCAGAATAATTTTTTACACTTGAATAAGCAGCTGCACAATGTGTGCACGTTAGATTAGGACGTTCCCTCACAATTCATCAACAAATGGTGTGTTTGCCAGATGTCCACAACTTGACATGGTCTTCTTGCTTTCAACAAACTTCTTTGCAGCCTGTAGAAAAAAAACTGAATTCATGAGCAAGTGTGGAGCCACTATCAAAACTCCAGGTTAGCCAATAGTCTGTTATTTGTTACAAGAATTGTTTTAGATCATTAATATTAAATATGAATACTTTCCGACTCCAAACTTGTGAACAACAGTGCAGTTTATAATTGGATTGACAGCTTTTATTTACAGGAGGAGTTCAGTACCCTCAGTACGAACTCAAAGGATCAAGGAAAAGTTGACTTATCATGGGTTAAAAGGCTTACTTTGACCACGTCGCTGGAGGTGATGGAGTCGATGATCTGTGTCACAGACTGTGGCGAGCTGTAGGCGCCGCTGCTGATCACCTGAACGCCCAGCTCCTCCAGCAGACCCTCTGAACTCTCCAGAGACATCAGATAATCCGCCTTCAGCTGGTTCCTGAACACAGACAACACCAGGACCTCATTCAAAACCACATCCCTCCATATATACCAACACAAGCAGCTATGAGCTGGACCACAGCATATTTCTGAAAGCCTGCCGTAGCCTACATTTAACAGAAATATTTCCTGAAATTACAAGCATTTCACTTGTTTGTGTTCTGAAGGTACTGCTTATATGGCAGTGCATTATGAGTGTAAAAGCTTTGCCAATGCGTTTCATTTGGTCTGCTGACTGGCTAGTGTTAATAGACTCACTTTGCTCTGGTGAGGTCATCTTCAGTAAGTCTTCCTTCAGCCACAGCCGTCACCTGAGCCACGGCTGCATTGATCACCTGCAGAGACCGATAAAGAGAGAGAGATCAATACAGATGTCAATCACTCACTCACCATCAGCATTAAAGGTGCAGTGTGTAGTATTTATGAGGATCTATTGACAGAAATGCAACAGAATATACACAACTATGGTTTCAGTGTTGTATAAAGACCTTACATAATGTACCGTTATGTTTTTATTACCTTAGAATGAGGCATTTCTATCTCCATACATTGTGGGTCCCCTTACATGACCATTCACGCTTTTGAAGCGAATTCGCATCTGACGCCAGAGTTGAAAAATCTGAACTTTGGCGAATGTTCACGCCACGTTAACCAATCAGCAGCCTGCTTACTGCTGTCATGTGAAGTGATATGATAAACTAATGGCAGGCAATAGCGGATCAGAAACCCCACGTAATGAGTCGATGAGCGCCTATTTGAACATTTGAATCTGGCGTTTTCGGAGTTATGAGATCCAGTGGATCAGCGGCACTCAGCGCTCATTAACCCCGCCGAGAGCAGCCTTACCTTGGCTAGTCCTTCTGACGTTTGCCGCTGGCTCTGATGTCCTGTAGTGGTTAAACATGAGATATAATTCGTATTGTGTAGATCTAACGGGCGATCTTTGGTCTTATGAAACTATAATTTGTTCCATGCCAGATCGTTTTGACTGAGGCAAAGTGAAGTTTCATAACTTAATTTTTTTAGGCTATTTAACTTTACCATTGTAGCCTACTAGTGCTGACTTTGTGTGACTGAATTGTTTGCTTTATTCATTGTATAGCTTCTTATACCTTTTACTTATTCTTTTATAATGGCTATTATTGATCACACATAAACTGACATTTAACAAAAAGAGACTGGGTTGTGTTGTCATATTTAATTTTATTACAGTGATAATCATATATATGCACACTTATTGCCTGAACCACATATTAATGTGTTAAATATTTTTTTTTTAATGTAAACGAAAAGAGGCATGGTTGCGTTTCAGTTGTTATAAATATACATGCAGTGAAGATAATCCAGGTATGCGTTGCCTGAACCACATTTGTGGGGCTATTAATGTTTAATATTTTTTTAATGGAAATTAAAAGGAGGCAGAGTGGTGTTTTATGACATATTTCGTTTTATTGTAGACTAAAATATACATACAGGAGTGAGCGAGCTGAGTGACGCTATCAAGAACACTGCTGTTCCATTAGCAAAGTACTTGATTGTGTCCTCCCGTCCTCGGGAGTTTGTTCTCCCAAGTCGAACTCGGTAAGTCTGAACTTGAGCACGGGTCAAGCAAGAGGTACCACTGAAAGCCGCTGTCATCCAGGCACAGCTCCTTGAGCGCCTTGAACACGCGTCCATTTAGCTTCAAACACTCAATTTATAGGCGTGTCCAATTCGCTGTAGACGCGTGAGCGAATTCAAAATGTTCAAGTGTCCCACTAGATGCGATAGATGTGAATTTGACGCTCTATTCGTGTTCGGTGTGCATCAGACGACGACATCTTTGTCCTGTGTCGGCCACCGTAGCTTCTCTATGTGCTTCGAAAAGGAGGGGCGAGCGGTGGACGCCGCTATAATTTACACACTGCACCTTTAAAGGAACATGTGGCACTCCTGCCTGAATGCGGACATATTTGTGTGAACGTACACACACTGTGTACTAGGCTTGCTGCGATAGTCGTTGTTGCCGGTGTTCAAGCGAAACACCTGTTACATCACTTGCCCACCACGGTACTGCCCTCACCGTCACTTTGATTTTTATAGAAATAAAATAATTTAGTTCAGTTAGAGAACAGACATTACAAATAAAAACTGAATGTGTCTGCTCAATACAGCGCGGGACGAACGTCATGTCAGTCTCTCTTTAACAATGTAATTTGTCTACTAAGTCCATCTTTCCGTGATGAAAAGCTTCAGGGTTTACAGGGAGTGCAGAATTATTAGGCAAATGAGTATTCTGACCACATCATCCTCGTTATGCATGTTGTCTTACTCCAAGCTGTATAGGCTGGAAAGCCTACTACCAATTAAGCATATTAGGTGATGTGCATCTCTGTAATGAGAAGGGGTGTGGTCTAATGACATCAACACCCTATATCAGGTGTGCATAATTATTAGGCAACTTCCTTTCCTTTGGCAAAATGGGTCAAAAGAAGGACTTGACAGGCTCAGAAAAGTCAAAAATAGTGAGATATATTGCAGAGGGATGCAGCAGTCTTAAAATAGCCAAGCTTCTGAAGCGTGATCATCGAACAATCAAGCGTTTCATTCAAAATAGTCAACAGGGTCGCAAGAAGCGTGTGGAAAAACCAAGGCGCAAAATAACTGCCCGTGAACTGAGAAAAGTCAAGCGTGCAGCTGCCAAGATGCCACTTGCCACCAGTTTGGCCATATTTCAGAGCTGCAACATCACTGGAGTGCCCAAAAGCACAAGGTGTGCAATACTCAGAGACATGGCCAAGGTAAGAAAGGCAGAAAGTCGACCACCACTGAACAAGACACACAAGCTGAAACGTCAAGACTGGGCCAAGAAATATCTCAAGACTGATTTTTCTAAGGTTTTATGGACTGATGAAATGAGAGTGAGTCTTGATGGGCCAGATGGATGGGCCCGTGGCTGGATTGGTAAAGGGCAGAGAGCTCCAGTCCGACTCAGACGCCAGCAAGGTGGAGGTGGAGTACTGGTTTGGGCTGGTATCATCAAAGATGAGCTTGTGGGGCCTTTTCGGGTTGAGGATGGAGTCAAGCTCAACTCCCAGTCCTACTGCCAGTTTCTGGAAGACACCTTCTTCAAGCAGTGGTACAGGAAGAAGTCTGCATCCTTCAAGAAAAACATGATTTTCATGCAGGACAATGCTCCATCACACGCGTCCAAGTACTCCACAGCGTGGCTGGCAAGAAAGGGTATAAAAGAAGAAAATCTAATGATATGGCCTCCTTGTTCACCTGATCTGAACCCCATTGAGAACCTGTGGTCCATCATCAAATGTGCGATTTACAAGGAGGGAAAACAGTACACCTCTCTGAACAGTGTCTGGGAGGCTGTGGTTGCTGCTGCACGCAATGTTGATGGTGAACAGATCAAAACACTGACAGAATCCATGGATGGCAGGCTTTTGAGTGTCCTTGCAAAGAAAGGTGGCTATATTGGTCACTGATTTGTTTTTGTTTGGTTTTTGAATGTCAGAAATGTATATTTGTGAATGTTGAGATGTTATATTGGTTTCACTGGTAAAAATAAATAATTGAAATGGGTATAAATTTGTTTTTTGTTAAGTTGCCTAATAATTATGCACAGTAATAGTCACCTGCACACACAGATATCCCCCTAAAATAGCTAAAACTAAAAACTACTTCCAAAAATATTCAGCTTTGATATTAATGAGTTTGTGTTCATTGACAACATGGTTGTTGTTTAATTATTAATGTTGTAAAATTAATCCTCAAAAATACAACTTGCCTAATAATTCTGCACTCCCTGTATATGTATTTTATGTTATTATAAAAACATGTGTGTGCGGAGTTAAATTCAGAAAAAGATTGGCTCACAGAGCACTCACCTCACGGGCCGAGTCCGCTTGAGAGATGATATAGACTCCGAAGAGCCCAGAGTCCGAGTACGGGGCACTGAAAGCCGTGGCCTGCTCAGAAAAAACACCAGAAGCATCTCAACTGTAGCTAGAGCTTGTGTAAGCATGCATACTTTAGGAGAGGAGATGACAGATGACCAGTGCTCACATCAAACGGCTGAGTGGTGGCCTTGGCGATGCCCTGACTGAGTTTGCTGGTGATGTTGGATCCTCTCTTGATGTGCGGTCCAGCACCCAGAAGCCTCTGCAGCACGCTGAAGGCGTTGGCCTCGGCAGAGCCCGTCACGGCTCCTTCACAGGCCAGCAGCGCGTGAACCAGCCCTCCACCGCTCTGCACCCGCAGCTCACCTGCAGCACACCAACACCGTCCACTCAATCTCCAGCTCACATTTCACAAAAAAAAAATTGCTAAATAATTGTTACAAAGAAAATTAAGGTATTGTTGACATTGACATGACATTTAAGCACATTTGCAGGCATAATGTTCATTCTCACTTACCGCCGCGGTAAACGGCTTTAGCCCCTGGTACGCCGGACCCTGTGTGTCCACTGAAGAACTGCTCTCCCACCTTTATCAAAGCGGCATGACTGACTCCTTCACACACACACAGATGCAACATCAACAACATTCAGTCATCTCACTGTCTGGGCCCGTCATGCAGCTACAAAACTTGTATTTTTGTCTTTTACGATTCTAAAAGTGCCCCATTTTAAAGGTTCCAAATTTTGTATAATAGGTTTACATGCATCCAAAGTAAAAAATAAAAAAAAAACACTTCTCGGAATTGCTGCAACAGCTCTTTTCTCAGTGTCTGAAATAGTTTGATAAGAGATTCAGTTTCTCTAAACTCCTTTCTAAGAGCCTGCTCTGTTGTGATTGATCTACTCTGCTCTGATTGATCAGATTGTCCAGTCTGTTGTGATTGGTCTACCCTGCTCTGTTTGGTCAGAAGGATCAGCAGTAATTTCTCATGACTCGTTTCAGGTGAAAAAGAATACATAAAACACATAAAAGGGTATTTTTATTTCAATAAGAGCAACTACAATTTTGACCAAGCAAGTAGACTTATATTCTTGAGAAAGACTTACCTAATCCAACGAGAGCCATTCGGGTACTGGTGTAATTATTCGCAAAGAACTGGTGCAGCTAGAATTTGGGAGCAGAAAGAGATAAGGGTTCACAAACAGCTCAGCTTAAATAACATATGGGGAGCGCAGCGGTCAGTCACTCACTTGATCAACACTGATCTTGCCCACCATGTGGTCTGGACAGAACAGGGAGTTGGATAAAGCGTTCTTATATGCAGCTTCATGCAGCTTCTCAAGAACACCTGTGCAGGGAAAGCACATCAGCATCAGACTCTGCACGTAATCAGATAATTTCCCACACTCATTTATTGGTATTGGTGCGCTGTACCTATCTGTGGGCTCTGGTCCGCAATGGCCTTGTCTATCTTGATCCTCGGCGAGAGGTCAGACAACTCCCAGGGTCTGAAGTCAGGAGCAGTGGTCACATTGACCAGGTACTCGATCATGCCGTCACTGCAAACAAAACACACCGTTCGTTTTAAAATACAATTTTACATTTTGCAAGTGAGCGTTGCAATATCTTCTATATCTACATTGTTTGCTACATAGTAGCACATAAAACATCAGCTGAATACTGAATAAAACTGAATACTGAACAATAAAACAGAACAAACTGTGCTTAAGGTTGCTGACTTCTGACATAGAGAATGGATTTGAAAATACAACAAAAATACAACAAAACAACTGATTTACTTGGGGATTAAAGTTCGTAGTTGATACTGACTCTAAAACAAACTCAAATATACCGCACAACTACAGACATATAAATGGATAGTTCACCCAAATTTTAAACAAATAAATACAATACATCACTGAATAAAACTACACTTTTTTTGTTTTTTTTAACAACTACCACATGGCTTCAAAAGGCTTGCGTACAGCAGGAGTGTTTGATTCAAGGTTTTTCAAAAATCACTCATTTTACTTTATATTAAAACCAGGCTCAGGAATAAGACAAGATTGCTGTCGTTATTACACACTACTTTATTATTTATTCCCTGATACAAAGCCTTAAATTCTCCTTATTAAAACAACACCCTTTTAGCGTGACTGTCCAAATAAGTCAAATTTAATGATTACATTACTATAGCGGCCGCCTGTTGCCTGAGAGGCTAAGCAGTGGGATTAACATCTCTGACGCGTTTCGTTTCAGATTAAGATAGTTTAATTCAAGGAACAGACAAGTGTTGTATAATGATAATAAAGCAGAAAACATAAAATAAACAAAATAACAACACAAAATATATGGTACGAAAACGGTCAACAGAAAGTGAGCGTCCCAGCTACTCACCCCCTCCCTGTCCGCCATTCACAATGAACAGGTAATATAAGCACTTACACCCCAAGTGAAGTTACCCAAACAGAAAAGAACAATTTCAAAATAAAAGACAATTTCAAAACAAGAGACATCGCACCATTGCTGGCACCTACATTCCAGCCCCTGATTATTACACCCCAAAATAGTAATAATCACAATACAATACAATCAAAGTACATATACATCACAAATATTTACCTGCAAGCATGTAAATCATGAATTTTACAAATAAACAGTGTATACAAAGTGTGTGTGTGCAAATGTCCAGTTCTTCAATGTGTGAACAATGTCCTGCAAATCAATCAAAGTCAATAAGTCCATCAAACAGTCTATAGTCAAAGTATCCAGTAAGTCATTTGAGAGCTCTCATAAGTCGGTCAATCGGTCAGTCAGTCGGTCGGTCGGTCGGTCGTAGAACAGTTAGAAGTCTTCTGTTTCAAGGAGAAGACAAATCTTAGTAATGGGTCGGGTCAAGCAGGTGCTCTTTGTCTTGATTCTTACTTGACGTGTCAATCCTCTTTTATCCTGTATGATTTCAATGATTTTGCCCATAATCCATGAGCTCCTTGGGGCAGTCTCATCCACTACAAGCACAATATCACCCAATTGAAAATTGCGTTTCTTCACCAGCCACTTCTGACGTTCTTGTAGTTGAAGTAGGTACTCCCCGATCCATCTCTTCCAAAATAAATCCGCCATATATTGGACCTGACGCCACCTTCGTCGTGAATACAGATCGTCCTTATTAAACAGTCCAGATGGTAAAGATGGCTGTGTTTTCAGCAGGATGAGATGGTTAGGAGTAAGTGCTTCTAAATCATTAACATCCATAGATGCTCTAGATATAGGACGATTGTTTAGGATGGATTCAACTTCACAAAAGAGTGTGTAGAGACCCTCCTCGTCCAAACTTTGTCCTCTAAGGATAGAATTTAGAATCTTCCTTACTGATCTTATCAGCCTTTCCCAGATTCCGCCAAAGTGCGAACCAGCCGGGGGATTAAAGTTCCACTTAATTCCTTTCTGCAGCAGAACTGAATTGATCTGATTATGATTCCAGTTTTTTATAGCCTCCTGCAGTTCACGTTGGGCACCAACAAAGTTAGTTCCATTGTCTGAACGGATCTCGACTACTTGTCCTCTACGTGCAATAAATCGCCTTAATGCATGGATGAAAGAGTCCGTATCAAGTGAAGCAGCTATTTCAAGGTGAACAGCTCTCATAGTCAAACATGTGAAGATTACTCCATAACGTTTTACAACGCTCCTTCCCCGTTTTACTTCAAAGGGACCAAAGTAGTCTACTCCAACATACGTGAATGGTGGTTTGTCAGGTGTAATTCTGTCTTGTGGCAAATCTGCCATCTGCTGATGACCTGTAGCTCCGTGAAGACGTCTACAGACTACACATTTAGACAAAATTCTTCTTATAGCCGTGCTAGCACCAGGGATCCAATATCTCTGCCTCAGTTTAGCCAGCATATAATTCCGTCCACAATGTCCAATGTCATGATGAATTTGCAACAGAATCAAATCTGAAATGTGTAGATCCTTGGCTAGTATTACTGGATGTTTCACTTCCTCAGGCATCATAGCCTTGTCCAAACGTCCACCCACTCTGATGATATCTGAGTGAAGCACAGGGTTCAGTCTATAGAGTTCACTACTCCGTTTTACCAATCCATCTTTCCGAAGACTAGTCAGTTCCTCAGAATACCGTTTCCTTTGGCAAAGACGGATAATCTTCAATTCAGCCCTTTCCAGCTCCTCTGAAGACAACAAATTCGAAGGCATATTGGATCTGAATTTTTGCATCTCTTGATTGACAACAATCTCTTGTTGGAACTTGTCTATGTCAGAGTAAGTAGTCATCAACCCTTTTCTTTTCTTGCTGAGATCTATCAGAATGTTTCTGAATCGAAGGATCCAAGCCACACCCCTTTTCAATCCCATCCATGAAGAGTAATACTTAAAGAATGGCATAAAATCATACTCTTGATGAACCTGTACCACATTTACCAGAACACTCCCTTTCACTTCTGGGTCACAAGAGGACATCACATCTACATCAGTAGGATCCATGGGCCACAACTCTTGTGGTTGAATAAGAAATGGAGGACCAGAAATCCATATCTGGTTTTTCAAGAATGAATTTACATTCAAACCTCTGGATGCTAGGTCAGCTGGATTGTTGGATGAATTCACATACCTCCATTGTGTGACTTCAGAAACCCTTTGAATTTCAGCAACTCTGTTTGCTACAAAGCATTTGAATCTTGAAGTCTCATTTCGAATGTACTTAAGCACTGAGGTGCTATCTGTCCAAAAAACAGAATCCTGACATTGTATGTTCAGCTCCTTTTTCCACAGCATGTCCATGCGACTAGCCAGTGTGGCAGCTGTGAGCTCCAGACGAGGGATAGTAATAGATCTTAAAGGCGTCACTCTTGCTTTACTCATTAGAAGAAAGGAATGGGCAAGTCGTTGATCATTTTGAAGTAGTAAATAGGACACCATGCCATAACCCTTCTCACTGGCGTCTGAAAAGTGATGCAATTGGGCAGACAGAGCTTCACCAAAGTTTTCAGGTTTCAGACATCTGCGAACCTCAAATTTCTCCAATTCATGAAGTTCCTCCAACCAACTCGTCCATCGCTGAATGTACACTGTAGGAATCGTGCTGTCCCATCCAATTTTCTCCCTACACAGATCCTGAAGTATAATTTTGGCACGTAGAGTCACAGGAGACAGAAAGCCAAGAGGGTCATATATAGAACTAATGATAGAAAGAATACCTCTTCTGGTAAGAGGTCTATCCTTGATGGTCACCTTGAACTTGAAAACATCCGACTCCGCACACCATTGAACACCCAATGCTCTTTCCAAAGGTAGCGTGTCATGTTCCAAGTCTAAGCTCTTTACTTTCGTGTCTTTGTCTTCCTCAGGGATAGCACTTAACACAGTGCGGCTGTTAGTTATCCATTTTGTTAATCGGAATCCACCTTTGGCGCACAACTCCGTGAGCCTTTTGTACAATAGTACAGCATCTGAATCTGTAGACACAGATACAAGACAGTCGTCTACATAGAAGTTTTTAAAGACAATGTCTACAGTCTTAGCATCATACAGATCCTTGTGGTCCTCTGCACACTTTCTCAGTGCATAGCTAGAGCAACTTGGAGATGATGTCGCTCCAAACAAATGTACAGCCATTCTGTATTCTTGCAGACTGCCATCAAGCTTTCCTCCTGGCCACCAGAGAAACCTCAAAAGATCGCAATCATCAGGATGCACCTTGACTTGATGAAACATTGATTCTATGTCAGCCATCATGGCAACATACTCCATTCTGAATCTCACCAGAACACTCACCAATGAACTTGTTAAATCTGGACCTTGTAAAAGATGTTCATTCAATGATGTTCCTTGGTAGGATGCTCCGCAATCAAACACAACTCTAATCTTTTGTTTCTTAGGATGATACACACCGTGGTGCGGTATGTACCATAAGCGTCCATCCAGTCTTTCCAATTCAGCTGTGGGAACCCTTTCAGCATGGCCTTTAGCAATGACACTCTCCATAAAGGTAGTATAATCAGCATGAAAAGCAGTGTTTCTTTGAAACCTTCGTTGGAGATTCAGAGCACGTTGTTCCACAAGTGATCTATTCTTTGGCATGACTACCTTTTCAATTTTAAGTGGAAGACCAATGTAGTAATGTCCGTTGATCAGTCTTGCTGAGCCTGAAACAAAATCCAAGAATTGATGATCATCCTTTGACAATCCTTGCTGTTCCTCCTGAACACACTCAGGAAAGTCAACCCTAAACTGTTGCTCCCACAAATCATCAAGTTTCATAACTGTTATCCTGTTAACAGTCATGTGAGGATGGTCCTCAACAGCATCCTCTTCCTGATGCTTAATTGGTCCATTAACTGCCCACCCAAACATGGTCTTAATAGCATATGGGCCATTGTCTTGACTGCGAATAATCTGCCACGGCTCCAATGCCTCTGGAACATTAGCACCAATCAACAACTCAACATCAGCATCAATTGAAGGCAAACATAGATGACTTAAATGAGGCCACAATGCAAGATCGTTTTGTGTAGCGATGTTAGTTTTACTTACAGGCATATTCTTCTGCGTGTATACTTCTGGTAAAGCACAGTAATGCTCTTGATTCAGTCCAGACACTTCCAAATCCTTTAGAACATAACAGAAAACTGATTTGTCCTGACTCATGGTTCTCATTAGAATGTTGATTTTCTTTGCAGAGAGATTAAGCTTGGACATCAAACTCTCGGTGCAGAAAGATGCTGAGCTCCCAGAGTCCAGGAAAGCATAGGTGGTCACAACTTCACTTCCTTTCTGCGATTTCACACATACAGGAACAATGGACAATGCACAATTATCTTTACCAGCCCCAGTAAGAGCACTGGACTGGAGTGAGACCAAAGCACTTCCCACTGTAGTTTTTGACTCATCCCTTTTGTACTGAATCCCCCTTTTCTCTGATGATAGAATATGAAGAATGCTAGGGTGTTTGAGGTGGCATATCTTACACATGCTTCTCTCCTTACAATCACGACTGATATGTCCTGTACATAAACAACCGAAACAAATCCCCTTCTTCTTCAAGAAATTCATCTTTTCGCCATGAGGTTTTTCAGCAATCCTTTTACAGGAATCCAAAGCATGTTCTCCTTCACAGAAAAGACAGATGTTGTTCACAATCTTCCCACTATACCCCTTTGCACCAGTTGCACTGACTGTAGTGGCAAAACTGCTTCTGGGTTTTGAATGAGGTGGTTTGATATTCAAGTTTCTACCTCCACTAGGAAGAACATCTTGAATGTTTCCAAATACCGGATCAGTGACTATTTTCACTTGTCTTTCTATGAAGTTCACAATATCAGAAAAGCAAGCTGGATGGTTACGTCTTTCCTGTAGATCATAAGCTACTCCTCTCCATCTTTCTCTGAGCTTATAAGGAAGTTTTGCAAGAACAATTTGCATATTAGAAGCAAGGTTTAACTCATTCATGTAACAAATATTCTGCATAGCATTGCAACAACTCCGGAGAAATAAGCTGTAGTCCTGCAGAGCCTTAGCATCCTCAGACTTTATTGTTCTCCATGACAGCGCCTTTTCCATGTAAGCAGAGCCTATCCTCACCTCATTGCCGAAGTGTTCCTTGAGCAAAGCTTTAGCCCTTATGTACCCTTGCAATGGGATCATGTGCTGACAGCTCCTAACCAGCTCCTTAGGTTGCCCTCTGGTGTACTGTTCAAGGAAATGCAATGAATCTGCACCGCCACTTGTTTTCTTTTCTACAACCTCTTCAAACGTTCTCATAAAGTCGTGATAACGCAATGGATCTCCATCAAAGAATGGGACGTCCCTTGGTGGAAGTGAAGACAAATTCTGTTGTTGAACTAACAAAGCAGCAATTTCATTTTGCTTGTCAATCAGCTTAAGAATACTTCCTCCTTCCAAACCATCCTGTACACTTGATCCATGTGCACCTTGCAATCCAGGTCCATATACACCATCATGACTGATACTGGGCAAAGCAGAGGGTGTCAAACTTGTTTTAGGTCTTACAATTGGTTGCTGTTGTTGTTGAGTTGACTGAGTTGGAAGACGCCTTGGATCTTGTGTTGCTCGAGTTGTTGAATAAGATACAGATGGTTGTTATGATATTGAATGTGAACTTGAAGGTACAAATGAATTCACATTAGGGTTAAGAGAACGGGTTTCAGTAGGTTTCATCCTCAATGCATTGGTATCAGGACGATTAGTAAACTCACTTGCCTCTGATCTTGCATCACTATATACTTTCATCTTGGCCATAGACACAGCAATTTTAGAATCAAGCTCCATTTGTTCCTTTTTCCTCTTCAGATCATCCTCTTCTTGCTGTAATGCATGTTTGCGTTGTAACATTTTTTGATGTGTCAACAAAGCAGCCATTTCGGCCTTGATCTTGAGATGAGCAGATACAATAGAAGATCGACTTGATCGAGATCCATGAGTTTTCCTGCTCACATTAGAAATACTGTCTGTTGGTTGTACTTAGGGCTGTAACGATTTGACCAAAAATAAAAACCTCGATTAATTGAACATTTTACCTCGATTACGATTAATGAACGATTATTTAGCTTTTTTTTTTCTTGCTTTTTTTTGCCCTCATAAGGTTGAGTAAGTTCACTGATAAGGTTTGTACTGTAAATATTTTCTACTATTAAAGGTGGAGTTTTTTTTTCTAATGAAAAAGTGCATTTCTTTGTGATTTTAAAACACTTGAAGGAAACAGTTCACTTTCAGCAGTTATTGTCTATGGGGCAGATTTCTGCTTGTACATCAGATACAGATATATTAGCAAAGTAGGCCTACATTATATTTATTTGAATGCATTAATGAGAGAGTGATTGTGTGTGTGTGAATTACTCATACCGTCTCTATTCATTATGAAGCTGTGGTTTGTACTTCAAAGGTATTAAATGCCTATAACGGTTGAGTTTCTAAGCTACTTTAGTGACTTTACTTTAGTCACAGGACGGCGTTGACACTGCGTTTCTGCGCTGCTCTCTGCGCGCGATCTTCATGTGATGTGCGAGCTACTGTCTGAGTGTTCGTTTGTCACAATATATCAGGCATTAGTTCAATATAATACACATCTGATGGTCGAAAATCGCTTTTCTGTTCAAACTGGCCGGCCTTAAAACACATACAAATGACAAAGCTTTGTGAGGACGCAGATGAAAGAGATCTGCCTTCAGGGTGCGCGCGTGCGTTGTCAGAGACGCGACGCGGCTCGGTTCTCTGCCTCACAGAAAAAAGATGAGCACTGAACGGATAAGTTTTCCGTATTGTTGTTTTTGAATAGCGCACAATCGCTTTAAATATTGAAACTGGCAAGCCTTTAAACGCATTTACTTAACAAACTTTATGAGGACGAAAGTGAAAGCGATCTGGCTTCGGGGCTTGCGCGCGCCGTCTGTGTGTGTGTCAGTGTGTGTGTCAGCGCGTAGGCTATAAGAACGGCAATTAACTGACCTGTATAAATGTGTAAAACATGCAGTTACTATAGTGTTTCTGGGCATCTATAAACTGCTCCTGCATCTCTCTGTGTGCCTGCAAACTGCACTTGATGTGACTGACGGGGCGGAGTCACGTGAAAACCGAAATAACCGTCATGGGAAAAATATGTCGGTTAGAGGTTCTGAATGTCGGTTTCGATTATTTTTCGATTAATCGTACAGCCCTAGTTGTACTTGACTTTGCACATCACCATAGTCGCTGTTTTGACATTCACTTGGAACATTCATGTTACGAGAAGATGAAACTGGTCCAGCAGACGATGGAATTTTTGAATCACAAGTCAACCGAGGTTCCACAGAGTTATCCATTGTCATTGCATCATGAACACCAGAGAGTGATGGTACATTTCCATAACCTTGCGTAGATTCTGTTATTTGAGCATTTTGCCTCAGACTCTCAGCTTCATTCAACCATTGAGCGACATCTTCCATGAACCCATCATTGTGCTTAGAAATCGAACCAAACCACTCATTTTGTTTGTTTTGTTCATCCGGAGGTAAGAAAGGAAGTAATTCTTTGTGCAACCCAGATGCATCATCTTTCAAACACTTCAAAGATCCCAACATTGAAGACACCTTTAAATCATTCTCATCACATTTCATGAGATCTTTCATGGATAAAATCAAGCTCTTCATGTGATTCACTTTAGCTTTACGATCCTTTTGCAGTGTTTCAATTTTCAGTGCCAATGCCTTTGCCGTAAGCTTAGGCTCTCTTTTACTGCTCTCAGCAGCACGCTCAGAATCATCGTCGTCCATTTCACACACAGCGCGAGCCCAGTACTCCAACGCCGTACTCAACGTGCATTAATCACGCCACCAATTCACGAATGAGCGCAGCACCATCGAGCGATACCAAGCACGCCAACTTGTACTTCAATCCACAACCGCGTTCCATTCGCCATCTCACTCAACAAACAGCAGTGCTGTATCCAAACATAGCAAACCGCTTCACATACCTCTTCTGTCGTCGGGATACAGAAGCGTGTTGTTTCTCTTCAGTGTGCGTGGCTGTGTTTCACATGCGGCAATGGAATCCTTTCCGATGATCCACTGGCTCCAATCCAACAGTAGCGGTTTTCTGTTGACTAAATATAGCGGCCGCCTGTTGCCGCTGAGAGGCTAAGCAGTGGGATTAACATCTCTGACGCGTTTCGTTTCAGATTAAGATAGTTTAATTCAAGGAACAGACAAGTGTTGTATAATGATAATAAAGCAGAAAACATAAAATAAACAAAATAACAATACAAAATATATGGTACGAAAACGGTCAACAGAAAGTGAGCGTCCCAGCTACTCACCCCCTCCCTGTCCGCCATTCACAATGAACAGGTAATATAAGCACTTACACCCCAAGTGAAGTTACCCAAACAGAAAAGAACAATTTCAAAATAAAAGACAATTTCAAAACAAGAGACATCGCACCATTGCTGGCACCTACAATTACCTTGACATGAATAGCCATCAACATCGTTACACAGCTGTTGCTGATATCTATTTTTTACAGAGGTAAAAATCATGGGAAACAGCTGTGGTCAAATATTATTTTAGAAATAAACAAGCAAGCTAATGTATTCTTTAGTGAAATAATCTCATCACAATGGTAAAAAACCAAAAACTAACAGTAGTGCGTGTTTAACAGGGTTTCTGCAGGTTCTATGAAGGTCAATTTAAGACCTTTTTAAAAACCAATTAAAGAAAATGTAAGGACTAAATCAATATGTCCTCTAAGCTCACAATGAGTTTTAATAGTGACATTTCAAAGTTTAAAAACACAATTTCCAACAGCTCTTCATTACTTAATTTTTTTTTACAAAATAGCTTAAAGTTAAGATAAGAAATCTTGGGAAATCTTGTGAAAATGATTTTATGATTAAAACAAGAACAAATATCTGCCAACAGGTTCATTACATTCAAATGTACGTTGTTATTTTCATACCCAATGACAGACATTTGTTCTTGTTTTAAAACTCACTTAATTTTGTTCAATTTCTCAGAAAACAAGACTTTTTTCGTTTTGCATGTCATTAAATGCATCTTCATCTAAGGATGTTTAGGAAGAACTTTTTTTTGCAGTGGATGCAACTTAATTTTGCAATTAAATTTAAGGCCCTATGAAATCTGTTTTTTTTGTTGTTGTATAGTTTATTCTGTTTAAATTATTCTGGACTCTGCTTTAATGGTTGACTGACTTTCGTTTATCTTCTGAACACAAATGAAGATATTTTTAATGAAAAATGTAAAACGCTTTGAATAATTCATAAAAAGATTGTAAAACTAATCCATATGAATCAAACGGTTTATTCCAAATTTTCTGAAGAGACTCGATCGCTTTATATGAAAGTGTTACAGGTTTGCAACGACATTAGGGTGAGTAAAGGATGACAATTTTCATTTTTGGGTGTACTGTCCCTTTAAGTACACTGACCTACTATTGATTTATTCATCCAAAATATGACAAATTCTGCATTATACAGTAAATTACATTTTTATGAATTGATCCTGCGATTACATCCACATTTTCTGCATCGCAGAAGTCATAGGGAAATAATTGAATACCATGATATTGAGACTTTCTGTTCCAGTTCAAGACATTTTTAAGGCCTTAAATTGTGGAAGGTCAGATTAAAACTTTAAGACCCTTGGAAATCGGCTCTTTAATGTGCATCGACATGAATGAGCTATAAAGCGTCCACATCAGCGGACGATATCGTTCTGTTTATTACAAGCGCGTGCTGCAGTTTTGTCGTCTGCCGCTTTAAATGCTCGAGCTCTTTAGATCAGGATGCATTCTGATTGGCTGACATTTTTTTTCCAGCTGATAAAAGATAAACAATGTTGAGAAAGTGACAACTATATTGTTGTCTTATCAACTTAACTGTGCCGTTATCGTTATACTTGGTGTGGTTTTTAAAACTATACCCTTATCATTATAGTTACTAGGGGGTGTAACGATATACTGTTGTCATGATTCGATATTTATTGCAATATTTTAAGCCATTTTTTATTTTTATTATTTAAATAATATTATAGTTATATTATCAGGACACACAAATATTCCCTGATTGCATTTTATATATATTTATATATATATATATATATATATATATATATATATATATATACACACACACAGTAGTTTAATGTAGTAAAGTATCTGAAACTCAGTAAATGTTGTTTTTTTTTCTCATGCAGTACTCGCGCCACGTGCAGCACAGACTGTATCACGATATAAGGGTTTCATATCGGTCGATATCGATAATTATTGATATGTTTTATGATCTATTTAAAGCAGGGGTCCCCCTACAGTTGGGAAACAGTATTGTCCTCTACTACTGTCGTAAACTCTGTCATCCTACATCAGGGGATGCATCGCAGGTGCATTTGTTGACATGACAACTATGATAGCGCAGTACACTACTGCGGTCGGAGTTCACATGCAGGTGTTCTGCTTGCGTCGCGTGTGAAATGTCTTCATCCCAGGTACAGTGGCATATGTTTCAGCATGACATATGAAAATAATTTCATGGGTTTAATTTCTTTTTTTCAAACGCCAAATAATCATCGCGATGCTCACGTTTACAAGCCAGCGTCATTATAGTAGTCTAGTCTATTGGTTTCCGTTTTACAGAATCTATATGATACTTCAATTTATTGTTTGAGTGGTAGGTAATAACCTTAAATCATCAATATAATATCAAGCTACCATAGATGAATCTTCAAATTTGAAAAGTCGATTTGCATTATAGCTTGAGGCAAAACAAATAAACAAATATCACAGACATGTTAGGTATTGTAACTAGTAGGAAAATAGTGTGGCCCCTTTAAGAGCGTTCGCCCCGGTTGGAGCGCCTGCGTTCTGTGTGTGTGTGTGTGTGTGTGTGTGTGTGTGAACACTGCGCCTCGAGCTCCCATGTGTGCGGATTATTTTCTGTATTCTGTTGCAAACATTAATTTATTTTTGTTTTGTTGGGTAATGCTGTGGACGGAAGTGGAGTTTGTGCCGGACTCTTGTGGGGGTTCCGCGGGGAATAAAGTGCGGGCTGTTTGATGTCAATCGCCTCCGTGTTTGCATCGACTCCAGTTGCGTTGAGTGAGCTATCCGTATTTTTCACCCGGACACACGCGTTACAGTATCCTAAAATATGATTTTGTACGTCTTATGTATTTACTTGCAAGAATGTAGCCCCTACCAAACTTGTACACGCCGTTTAGACATAGGCTAACATTGGCTAACCCTAATCCTCGCACGTCCGAATTTAAGGAAGTGACGTTTATGCCGTAAAGCAGTCGAATTTTGTAGTTCTTTTTTTTCTCGGATTACTACCCGAAACCCGAAGTTTAAAAGTACGATTAAAAACGATACAGACCCCGTCAGGCTATGGCAGACGTGTCATTCAACCTATTGTAAGTCGATGTATCATCACAAGAGTCTTGAAAATGTTATGAAGGTTGAAAAGTTACCTAGTGCTGCTTTAAAATAAGAACCAAGAGAATTTTTTTTATTTTAAACTTAACCATCCTCTGATTATAATCCCCTCAGTTATAAAGGCAGAAAGGGCAATACAATCATGGAAAACACTCAAATAATTAAAATATAAACAAGTCTAAAATTTTTAATTTCAATTATAACATTAAGGTGCAGTGCCTCCATTATTTCTTTGTAACTGTTAGCGTTTAGATGCTTTGTCATAAGGCACTGATGCAGAGTACCTCTCCATGTAGTTTCAAAGGCTCAATCCGAAATCGCCCTCTATACCCTACATAGGGCACTATTTGAGGGGACAGCCATTTGTAGTGGTGTCCAAAACCATAGTGGACATTGAGTGCACTCATTCAATCCCCCTTTGCACTGCAATAACGAGTGTACAGCCGATGTACACACAATTTCATTCACTCCTTCAAGTGAACTGTATCATACTAAAGTAGGGAATAGTGACTGAGGGTTTAGGGGGCGATTTCGGATTCACCAAAGTCAAGAATAGCACAACGACGAGCACGTTGAGTATAAACACGTCCCCAAACGAACGAGGCGCACTCGCGTTGTGGAGCCAGATGAAAGTATATTGGTCTGACTACGGTCAGACTTATACAATCCAAAAAACTGCCATACTGGCGAGCTGACTTGTTTTCCTTTTCTATAAAAAATTTCCTCGCTCGCTGCGGCACTCATTTTCCACTTATCACTCCACGCCGGTTCTTTTTACTGAAGAATGAATCCAACACGAGACAACAATATGGCGCAACCAGACATGATACAGTTACCTGATTGGCTGTTAGCCTGTCACTCCCTACGTTGCTTGGTTACCAGAGAGCGAGTGCCTATGTTCATGCAACCAAACTTGCTTTGCAACCTCTGGCTTCTTCCGACGAACAAAAACAATTATCAAACGTTTTATCGAACGCATTTTTTATTGATATCGATTACGTGTCTATCGCGATACATATCGTTATCGTTTTATCGCCCAGCCCTAGCACAGACTCTCCTCTCACTATGTGCTCACTATGCTCCGCCTCTCCCGCTATTAATGCACTATACATATAAGAATAAACCATCTAAAACGCATTGTATAATCATACTACTAAAACTCAAATCTGGGGATGTTTGCGCGTTCACTTTGAGGAGTGTGCGCTTCAGTTATAAATCCCAAGAAAGCGTGTCAAAATGACAAACTGTGAATGGTTAGTTCTGCATTTACTCACTCATGTTGTTTTCGCGCGTGACGCAACATCCGTGTTTACTACAGTATGCATACTAGGCGTTGTGAATCTGTTCATCATATAAAGTCATCATGTCTCTTCACTAGATTGGATTTGGATTAGACACTCAATTGGTTATTTTTTACGATGCCTTTATGACATGGAGGTACAGAAATCTGTGGTTTCTTGAAAAATATCTTCATTTGTGTTTGGAATTTAAATGAAAATATTATAGGTTTGAAGCGAACTGAGAGTGAGTACATGATGACAGAATTTACATTTTTGAGTGAATTATACCTTATAAATACAGCAAGCTGAGCCTTGAATAAAAACTAACTCTATATCGTGAATCATACCATTTACATCAACGATACATGGTCACATTTTTATATCGCGATGTATCGCTACATCCCTAGTTACCATCCTTGCTGTGAACGGACCTTTACGCTTTCACCTCCATTTACTGTGAGATACTCACAAATCATCCCGTAGACAGTCCAGAGAATAGACCATGTGCTCCCTCGAAGACGTAACGCTAAACAACAGGAAATGAAACATGACAGTGAGGGAAATGATAGTGCGAGATGCAGGGATTATTCATGGATAGATAAAAAGCTGACCTCAAGCTGGCGCCCGCTGCCTCCAGCCCCCGACAGATCCTGAAGGCTGACGCACCTTTAGTGGTCTGAAACACACAGCACACACTCATTACCCAACAAAAGATCCTCTGCAAATCTGATCAACTCACACAGGCGTTTAAACAGGGCCGATTCAGATAACAACAGTGTGATAGCATTTCTGAATGTACCAGATTGCCTGCTAATCGCAGCATGTGAGTGGCGCCCAGGTTTTCCGCAGTCTCATAGCGACTGCCGGCTTTCACAAACACGCTGACTTTAGAGATGGGGGAGTAGTTCTCCAGAGAGGCCAGGAGAAGACCGCTGGGAAGCTTGGACACCTAAAGCAAACAGTGGTAATCATAAGTAAAGCAGCATGTTTGTATGGTCATTTGAACTGAGAGCATAATGGCACATGTCCAATCCCTTCACCTGGACGTCCTGTGGCGGGAGGGCTGGTGCTGCTGCAGGCTTTCGGGTGACCAGAGGCTCAGTCAACTCGCTCCTCCTGGCGGCAGCGTAACAGCGTCTCTGTGGAAAACACTCCCTGTCAGTAAACCAGTGATGGCCTCTTTCCAAACACAGCCTCATGAATCTTTGGTTTTGAATCAGAGCTCGTTTCAAACTCGTCAAGCCACATGACTTCAACAAACAAGGTTGTTACGTCATACTGTTTCGAACCTTGGTTTTGAAATATTTCAAAAGTCTGATGATGATACGATGATAGATGGTATTGATTTTGTGAACCCATGAACAAGTGTCTAACTGATCTCGGGTCAGTTTTGTAATGTAGGTTAATTCTTAGTGTGTGTGTATAGCTAGTATAACTATAAGGCTACCAAGAGTTGCCTAATAGTACAGAAAACAAGCACTGAAAGTATTTTTTAAAACAAATTACAGAAACATCATATTTAAAGCTGCAGTCTATAAGTTTTTCCTCTTTGTCACCATCTCTGTTTGAAACCTGCAATTGCAGTTATTTGCTGAATTCATCTTTATGTGGGTTGTGCATCAGCACGGCACCTCAGCGTGGATTAATCTAATGTTTTGAGGAGTATGTGTGGCTGTCATTCATTTATCACACTGGTGTGGATACTGTACTTCAGAATCCCAGATTATACGTCTTGGAAATATGACCAAAATAAGAATTTTAACCAGAAAATGTCATCTGAACAAGTGAGTAACATGTCTGACACTCCTGTTCTGACCAACAGAAAAAATTGGCATTACAATAAATCGCGCTACCAACAGTGATTAAATCTAACGATTGCTTAGCTCATATCACATCAAACCATGCAAATGATTATAATTGTTATACTTTGTTCTCAAATTGTTAATGTTGTTAACATCAGCATTGCGTGATATATTTAGTGTGTATTATGGTGCGTTCACACCGGACACGATTGACGCGATTCGAGCGAGTGATTTACATGTTAAGTCAATGCAGAGACGCGAAATGGCATTCTGCGGCGCGATTCGCACGAATGAGGCGAATTGAGCGTTTTAAACGCGTGAATCGCGCAAATCGCTCAAGTTGAAAAATCTGAACTATGGCGGATATTCGCACCGCGTTAACCAATCAGGAGCTTGCTCTAGTAGTGACAGCAATGAGGAGAAAATCTGTATATTAATATCTGGTTCAGACAATATGATTATCACTGTGATAACATTAAATGACATGAAACACAACCCAGTCTCTTTTTGTTAAATGCAAGTTTATGTTTGATCAATAATACAAAAGTATAAGTAAAAGGTATAAGAAGCTACACATGAAATAACGCAAACAATTCAGTCAAACATTCAAAGTCAGTGCTAGTAGGCTACAACTGTAACGTAAAGTTATAGCTTAAAAATAAAAAAGTAATGAAACTTCATTTTGCCCTCAGCCTAAACGATTTGCCAGGGAACAAATTATAGATCCATGAGACCAAAGATCGCCCGTTACAAGACGAATTATAGCTCGAGACACACCACAGAGACATCAGAGCCAGCGGCAGACGTCAGAAGGACTGGCCGAGGAAAGGCTGCTCTCGCCGGCGTTGACGAGCGCTGACCACCGCTGATCCGCTGGAGCTCACAACTCATAAAACACCAGATAAAATGTTCAAATAGGCACTCTTTATATAAATAAACCACAGATTTGAGCTTTAAAAAAACTACATTATCGACTGAAAAAGTCTTAAAACTACGTTTTGTCACACATTAACAGTAGATTTTAACAAAACAAAGACATGTAAACACAGCCCATGTCAGCCATTTCTCAACGAGATGAGCCGGCTGGCAGAAGCCCCTCTCATGACGCGAATTTGCATCTGTTGTGCAGTGAATGTCACACGCGAATGAAGCAAGTAAACTCAAAATGTTCAAGCGTCCACCTTCGCACGAATAGCGCTATTTATTCGCGTCAATCGCGTCCGGTGTGAACGCCACATAAGTGTTACATGTAGATTCCAGTCTAACCTTTGTTTTTGACTTCGGGTGAATCTCCAGTTGCCACTGATGATTGTCGTTTGGATCTTTCTGGATTACAATCCACCATCAAAATGATACATTTAATTATTCCCGCTGCTGTGAGAAAAATAATCCGCCACCTGCAGCATCCTACTACTACAAAATACTACTACTCCTCCTCCTTTATGAATACAGAAGTGATGTAATGATGCAAAGACGAATGGCAATTACAATTTTAATATTTTAAAATTACACTATTCAAAGAGGAAATTATTTTGATTAAATTGCACGGATAAATAGTTTATAATAAACACTGCAATAATCCATAAAAATGTCATTTTCGATTCACGATTTCATAGTAACTTTAAGACTATAATGTAATTTGCTAATGTCAGCGCAGTGACAATTCACTTCCTACTTGAGCTAGAAAGAAAGTCTTTCAGATGTTTGGGATAAAGGAACATCAAACGCTTCCATTTTACTATGATCAATATAATTGAGCTGACATTACATAAAAACATTGACTGAGTGCAACTAAAAATGCATGTGTAACATGCTTGCTTTAATAAAAAAAGCCATTATTTCTTCAGTGTAGAACATTTAAATTTTCTACATAAATGTGACCCTGGAGCACAAAACCAGTCATAAGTCTTCATGTATAATTGTGGCAATAGCCAACAATGCATTGTATGGGTCAAAATGATCCTTTTTTTTATTATTTAATTCTATTTTTCTTTCATGCCAAACATAATTAGGATATTAATTAAAGATCATGTTCCATGAAGATATTTTATACATTTCTTACCGTAAATATATAAAAAATATATTATTAGTAGTAATAGGGATGGGCATTTGATTACATTTTCTTACTATCAATTAATCATTAATATTTTTATAATAAAATTAATTATTTAACTTTTATAATTCAAAAATGCAATGAATACAAAAATACAGCAAGTTTTTCCTCGATGAGACCTTTATTACAAGATCAACTTGTGGCAGACAGTTAAACTACGTTCAGTTAGGCAAACAGAACATGCGCGTGGATATGCGGTGATCTAAAGCAGCGGAACCTGCAGCTGCAAATATACAGGCAAATAGTGTATTAAACATTGATCAAAATTAAAATACAATTTATACAAAACGAAATAAATTTTAAAGAAAGACTTTCTAGAAAACATAATTAAATTAAGTGCTCAAAACCCATGTCCCCAGACATATATGCGCATCTGATGTTTACTCATTAGGGGTGTAACGGTACACAAAACTGACTGTTTGGTACGTACCTCGGTGATAAAATTATTAACTATCTCCAATACGGAACAGTATAATTGCAACAAAGGGTTAAAACGGAATGATTAAATGTATGATTAACTATCAAATATAAATGACCAAACAACCAGTTGGCATTCTCTTCTAAATTTGACAACTATGATAAATGGAGTCTGTAGGTTGACTGCCCACACAAACGCTGTGTGTAATTTTCGTTGCCAGGCAATAATTTCTACAAATTATTAAATTTCTGAATTGTTATGTTATGATTAACTGATGATTTTATTCTTGCGGATTGGATTTCGAATTATTGCTTCATTACCTGGTCAATAAATTGTAAACGTTTGATTTTATTCTGACTGACTCTGAGACTTGTTTTTTCCCAAATAAGATTAACGGATTTGATATTGCCACAAGGTTGCGTCAGAGATTAGCGACGGCTAAAAATTGATATCAGGAAGTGTGCGGGCGACTTGGATGAGAGGATGTGTTTGTCCATCTAGGTTAACCTAGCTTGGGCGCTTCCGATGACTTCTGTTACTTTAGGTAAATGTACGGGCTTGGCTAATCCAAAGCTATTAAAGAGCCAAAACCTACTAAAGTAAAACAATTGAATTAAGTTCCTGAAGGGCATCCAAGGGGGCTATTGAATATATCTTTGATTGTTGTGCGTGTACGGCAAAGTCCTAGATATTTAGCCAATTGCCCCAGCTTCTGATCTTCGGGGGTGACCACTTGTGTCGGAGACCTTGGTAAGGAACTCGGAGCGATATAGTCTTCCTGGTTCCAATAAATGTATCAGTTCTCGAAAACCCTTGCCCTCAACAATACTTAAGGGCAGAATATCCAACTCAGTGAACTTGCAGATCCCTTGGGTAATTTTCTCTGCTCGTTGTGTATCACAGCTCCGAGTCCGTGCTAACGCCGACTTGATGCTAGGCTGAGACTGGATGCACGGCCACCGACATTAACCAGGGACGGATGCACTTTGTTTAAGTGGTACATCATTTGAGTCGTGGCCGTGTTGTACTTATACACGGCATCGCAATGTTTGCAGTGAACTTCGCCACACAGTGAAATTCATTGAATTGCTTCAAGACTCACACTACGCAACACACAATCTGCATTTGATAAAAAAATGCATTAGATTAATCGATAACAAATTAACGTGATTGACTAAATTCTTAACGATCAATGATCGATCGTCGATTAATCATGCCCATCCCTAATTAGTAATATGCATTACTAAGGACTTCATTTGGACAACTTTAAAGGTGATTTTCTCAATATTTATATTTTTTTGCTCCCTCAGATTCCAGATTTTCAAATAGGTGCATCTCGCCTATATATTGTCCTATCCTAACAAACCACACATCAGTGAAAAGCTTATTTATTCAGATGTGTAAATCTCAATTTCATAAAATTGACCCTTACGACTGGTTTTGTGGTCCAGGGTAACAAATATCCAAACGTTTACTTTATTTTTTATTTTTTATAATTTATTTGTCCATTTTTTATATTTTTCCAAACCTAGAAATCACAATTTTAAAATTTCCTGATATCCCTATAGGTTTTCCGTGAGGTATTCATATGAAACCATGACTCCATCATCATCATGTGTTTGATCTGGAGGTCTCATCATGATCCTAGGACGATGATGATGGTCACAGACTATACCGGGTCAAAGGTCACATGTCACTGAAAGTACAGTATGAGTGTGTGTCATGATGACCTTCATCGCAGAAACACAACAGCAGCACATCTGATTCAAAAATAGACACCACTATCAGGACAACCGAGAAGATATGTTGGGTCCATCTGTGAGCGGAAGAAAGTTTCCAGCAACTGCTGCATGTCAAACACCGGCTCATCAATGACGCTAGCGATAGCCACATTAGCCCGCAACACTGAAATGGGTCGTTTGTGGCGACCCTTAAAGTGCGTATACGTTTAAAACACGACATTTAAACAGAGAGGAGAAAGCCGGGCGCTGTGAGAGAAAGAGGACTCACGGAGAGATGAGTGAAACCTCTGAATCCCGTCATGACTCTGTTCCTCTCCTTCAGCCGTGGGGAAAGACAGCGCGATGGCCGATCTGAAGACCTACCCACAATCCAGTGCGCCTCGGCGACACTCCATATACGGACACACAGGAACACCAAGCCGTTTAATATTAACGAGACGTACAAAATATTCAAGACGTACCTGGGATCCGAGCAAGAAATCAAAACAGCGGGAATAAAATCTGAATAAAACGGATCATTCTGAAACTGAATAAAGCTGCATTTTTATTGGATAACTCACATAAAATACACACATAATAAAATATTTAAAATTTACACTGATGTTATAAAATATACAGCCAAAAGCAAACGAAAGATTGATCTGATTTATAAAACCACGATCAAAATGTTTTGGCTTCACTTTTCAGCACTTGATTCTCACAGCAAACGCTCATAATAACATTAAAGGCACAATATGTAAGATTTTGGGATTAAAACATCTAAAACCACTAGAACATTGTTGTATATTTTATTGACTTGTGTACTTAGGCTACATTATCCCAAATGTTTTCAAGAATATTTAAATCCAATCCAGAGAAATAATCATTTTTAACCAGAACATGGACCGTGTCCGTGCGTCGACTGTCAATGACATCATACCCACGTTACCCTCGATTTCCGGTTTTATTTTGTAGAAACCATGGAAACACCAAAGACGCTTTATATGATGTGTTTTATTGGACAGGTGAGCAACTGTTTGGAGACATTCATTAACAGAAAGTAATCATTGTTCTACAGCTCAACACAGTTAGTCTTATTGTTTAAATCTGGTTTTCTTGATTTACAGCGAGTACCATGTTTTACCGTGTCTAATATCGATCTCTTACTGCAGTGTGAACAAGTGTCTCATAGCAGCTGCTCAGCGGATGCACAGAGCACATTATAACATAACTTTCAAACACACTCAAATAATGTGTGTAATATGATAAACAGCGCTGTGTTACCCCACATACACACGAGCAGAAGAAGCAGAAGCGCTCGTCTGCGGCAGAATAAAAGCTCTGTGAAATCCAGGAGTCATCGAGATACACCTTTGTTTTGAAAAAGCGATCTCTGTGAAAAAAATGTATTAATTTATTTAACAGTTCATTTATTATGGTAACGTGATCCATAAAAACAATGCTCATCTGTATTAACAGTCCTTCAGAAGAGATGATAGCATGTGTGACGTGTGTGAAGTTTATAAATGCCACAGAGATATTTAATAAGAAAGAAGACTGTTTGAACTGTGTTTATTCTTTATTTGTGCAAGTTTCAGTTCATTTCATTGGTAAAGCGCTTGACGCTCTTTTTTATCACATTTTTTTTCCTATCACATTTTAGTAAGCATCAGAAGAATTGACTTTTTGTAGTGTATACTGTGCTGTGAGTAATTTGTGTGCGCATCAGATGTGTAATCTGTTGTTGCTTAAATGTTGTACATGTCATGTCATGACTACTATGTTTGCTCGGACTGCACCTAAGAATTTCACCAACTGTTGCACTTGTGCATATGGTAGAGTGACAATAAAGTGATTTGATTTGATTGATCATAAGTATCATTCGAAAACTTACAAAATCAAAATTCTTCCTGTGAAAACCGTTTTGAAATGGGACGATGCGTTACCATGGAAGTGGTAATTCAAATTCTAGCGGGCTCCTCCCCTAGTGGGCTGTCACCTTTTCTAATCTTGACAAAACGCATTTCGTCTGAAAGGTCCCCTTACGAAAATTAACCATGGTTTTATTGTAGTAAAAATGTAGTAACCATGGTTTTTTGGCTAATTGAATACCATTTATATAACTACAGTTTTACCACAAATACCATGGTTAAACTATGGTTAGAGAAGCAAACCATGGTTAATTTGCGGTTACCATGGTTTTACTACAATAACCATGGTTTTTTGGTTTTATTTGTAGTAAAACCATGGTTTATTTTCGTAAGGGTCTGAGTCTCAATATTCCATATTTGGTGACTGTATTGTGATAGAAGTGATATTTGTACAGAAACTTAGTCATTTGTTACAGGAGAATTAATAAAAAAAAAATGTGGATGACACCCGGTGGCTATTTTTGGTATAGTGCCTAAACAAAATCTCATGGGGACTTGATATAAACTGGAACCCAACTTGTTTAGACTTATGACTGTGATTTTATAGTAATTCTAGAGTAAAAAATTTTTTGTATGAAGCAAAGATTTAATTTACATTAAATGCAATTTTGTTTAAGTGCTTTCACTTCAGCAATATTCTGCCTGCCCTTAATACAAGACCAAACATATCAATCTTGAATTACAGCCGTTTACGTTTATTTTCACGTCTATTCTCAAAGAGGGAGGTGACAGTTAAGGGGTTAAAGTACAAATATTGTTCCCTGTTTTAGCTCGGTCGGTCAAAAAACCTTTTTTGATTTCAAACGATTGCACCCTTATTATGTAGTTGTTTTCCCTATTTTACGTCTCGTTTTGATGACGCAACACGGAGCGACACGCAATGAACGTTCACCGTGTGAATCACGACTGAAGTCCGATAACGTTGAATCTGTTCAGTTCGTCCTCCGTGAAGCGGCACACGCCGAGAGGACCGATCGGGTTTACACACACATCTGACACACGCAGAAATGGTAAATATGTGTTTTTTTAACCATATGTGGTTAGATGATCTCGATCATGATGTGTGTGCAGTATCTCTGACTGTCCACTCAACACGTGCTGCTGTTTGCTTTTGTATAATCAATTTCTCGTTATTGTTTTCTAAATAAAAGTTGTGGTGTTTTAATGGTTATTTACCGGCGCACATCCTGACGTGTGTGACACACATGTAACAACAGATGTCTCGTGTTTCTCTACAGAGGCTCATGTTTCCCTGGTTCAGTTAGAGATCTTCCCTTTGCATGTAAATAACTACATTTATCTGACAAATGTGGGGACGCATGCGGGCAATTAATGTTATGGCATTGGGCAAAAAATGACTGACTTTGCTCACACAGGGTGTATAACAACTACTTGCCAATTTTTTTGAGAATTTGTATGTCTCCCCCACCTTGTTACACTTGTGGTGTTCCTGTGAAAAAAATGACCAGCCTACGAAAAACCTTGTAAATCTCTCATTATGCTCTATCATCACCAAATATTGGAAAGTGCATCAGTGAGCCATGACCCAGTCGCCGGTTCACCACTGTTCATTCCTTGAAGCACTTCTGATAGATACTGACCTGACCACTGCAGACCAGGAACACCCCACAAGAGCTGCAGTTTTGGAGGTGCTCTGACCCAGTCGTCCAGCCATCACAATTTGGCCCTTGTCAAACTCGTTCAAATCCTTACGCTTGCCCATTTTTCCTGCTTCTTACACATCAACTTTGAGGACAAAATGTTAACTTGCTGCCTAATATATCCCACCCACTAACAGGTGCTGCGAAGAAGAGATAATCAGTGCTATTCTCTTCACCAGTCAGTGGTCATAATGCCTCGGTATCAACATCATTGAATTCAAACTTGTTTTCTTTCAATTAGGACAGCATACAGAGCCACCACGCGCTCAGCTCCAACTTACTTTGACCCCATTCTACAAATCCACACCCCAACCAGAAGCCTTCGCTCGGCAAAGGAACGACGGCTTGTGGTACCATCACAGAGGGGAAAAAAATCCCTTTCCAGAAACATTTTCATTCAACGTTCCCAGCTGGTGGAACGATCTTCCCAACACCATCCGAAACGCAGAATCATTGACGTCATTCAAAAGTCAACTTAAAACTCAGCTCTTCCGTGAGCACAAAAAAAATCCTCTTTCTTCTTCCCTCCCCTAGCCTGTGCTACACTGAGCAATGTACACGGTCTCAGGATCTCAGGCTCTTATTGCGCTTCTCGACTCTTCATGACCAATCGCTTTCATGTTCAAGTCGCTTTGGATAAAAGCATCTGCTAAATGCATAAATGTAAATGTTTTGTATTTATTTCTGAAACTGGTTGATCTGAGGATGAAGTTCATCTCTGTGAAAAAGAAAGCTGGTGTATGTGTATTACAGGCTTTCTTTTTCACAGAGATGAACTTCATCCTCAGATCAACCAGTTTCAGAAATAAATACAAAACCTGTCCTAATTGAAAGAAAACAAGTTTGAATTCAATGATGTTGAGGATAATACAGCATGACGAGAGATTTACAAGCTATTTTTTTAAAAGGCCGGCGGTTATTTCTGACCGGGAACACAAAAGGTGTCGCAGGGTTTTGAACTCCGCACAAGGGTTAATGCTGTTCTCCTCCAGGCTGAATCTGACGTCAATCCTAAAGCTTATCCTCTGGCTGACGCCACTCTCACCAAAACCATCCTGGATCTGGTGCAACAAGCGGCCAATTATAAACAACTGAGAAAAGGAGCCAATGAAGGTACAGTAGTCTGACACAGAGTTGAATTTTTTTTACTTTGGCGTCAATTTGCGCCGCGTTAACCAATCAGGAGCCTGCTCGCTGTGGTCACGTGGTAAAGTGACGTGATGAGAACCCCTGCATAATTTAAAAATACTACTATTGTGTCACAAAATGTAGTTTTAAGACGTTTTCAGGTGAGAATAGTTGTTTAAAGCTCAAATCTGTGGTTTATTTATAAATAGAGTGCCTATTTAAAAAAGATCCAGTGAATCAGCGGCGCTCAGCGCTCATTAACCCCGGCGAGAGCAGCCTTTCCTCTGTCAGTCCTTCTGCTGTCTGCCGCTGGCTCTGATGTCCTGTTGTGGTTAGTCTTGCATATCTAACGGGCGATCTTTGGTGTCATGAATCTATAATTTGTTGTCTGCCAAATTGTTTTAAATGAGGGAAAAGAGAAGTTTCATAACTATTTTTTTTTAAGGATATTTAAATATACATGCAGTGAAGATAATGTAGGAGTTGCCTGGACCACATTTGTTTGGCTATTAATGTTTAACATATATTTTAAATAAAAAGAGGCAGAGCGGTGTTTTATGACATATTTCACCTGGAGTGCCTATCTATTCCGCTTCAAATGCTCAATTTATACGCGCGAATGGATTCAAAATGTTCAAGCGTCCAACTAGATGCGATTTTGATCTATTCGCGTTTGGTGTGAACACAGCATTACGGTCTCGTGGACTTAATGGACACTCGCACGTGGCATCCATTGTAAGTCCACAAGACCAAAAGTGCATATGAAGTGTGCCATTTGGGACAGGGCCTTAGTAGACTTTTACACTTTCTTTCGGATAGCTCTGTCCATAATTTATTGTACTACCTTAATCCACTGCTATATTCCTCATCTTAGCCTAACATGCTATTGTGTACCTCTATCTGTAAAATTCTGTTTATAGTAATAGCCATCTGTATATTTATACATATTTATATATATATTCAGTACTTTTCCATGTCCTGCACTTATGCAACCTTAGTATATTCTGCACTTGCTGCTATTGCACTTCTGGTTAGACCTAAACTGCATTTCGTTGCCTTGTACTTGTGTAATGACAATAAAGTTTAATCTAATCTAATCTAGAGCTCGTATCAGATGTCCTGAAGGTATAGAAGTTTGAACACAGCGCCACCTAGTGTTCCAGAGATATAAGCGAATGAAAAACAGTTATTTCGCTGCTCCTCCTCCAATTGCCCAATTCTGTCCAAAATCGGCTCAGATTATTTTTGGACTGAGCTGCATAGAAATGACTGAACAGATTTTTGATATTCGTTACCGTTCCTGAGAAATACGTCTCCGAAGTTGACGAAGCTATCCAGTTGCCTTTCTTTCTAATGTGGCTTTTCAGCAATCTGGTTAACATGCTTTTGTGTGCTTATTCTCAGTTGACAAAGTTTGAAAGCCCTTGAGTTATTGCATTAAATGTTGCATGCATGGCAAAAAAACAAAACAAAAATCAGTATTTTTGTCCTGTTTCCAATACAAATATCTAAACATCTTTAAATCAAGATATTTACTTGAGATACAAATGCAAAAATGAAGTTTAAAAAAATTTAACAACAATATTAAGTGAATTTATGCTTAAAACATGAAACTTTTTTTCAATAAAAGTTATGAGTTATGATTATGAAAACGACATACTTTTGAATTACGTTGATTTTTGTTTTTATTGGCTATCCCCATTGGCATAATCTAAATAAAAGGAGTCCAGCTAGTAGGTGAGCTAAGTGATCGTTAGATTCAATTATTATATTAATGCAATTTATATTAATGCTTTTTTTTCTCAGTTGGTCAGTGTCAGACATGTTACTCACAAAATTCAGATGACATTTTGCAGGGAAAATTCTTATTTTGGTCATATTTCCAAGTACAGTATCCACACCGGTGAGGTGAATGGATAACAGCCACACACTCCTCAAAACATTAGATTAATCCGTACTGAGGAGCCGTGCCGCCGATGCACAATCCACGTAAAGATAATTCAGCAAATAACTGCAATTGCAGGTTTCAAACAGAGGTGGCGACAAAGAGACACAACTTACAGACTGCATCTTTAAGAATAATAATCTAAATAAACTATTGCACTGGAAAACAACTTAAAAATACTGAGGAAGATCATCACTTATTTGATTATACAAATGTTTCCTCTTAGAGAACATATTTGTTTTCCCTCCAATTAATTCCTTGAATTTTCTTTAATTGGTCTTAAAAAGATCTTTAAAAAGTCTTAAGTTTATTTTCTTAAAACCTGCAGAAACTCTGATGCTAGAAATGATCAATGCTGCACGGGACATGCCTAACATTATTTCCCATTGTCCGTTTGGATTGGTTTTAGCCACCAAGACTCTGAACCGTGGGATTGCGGAGTTCATCGTGTTGGCCGCCGACGCTGAACCACTGGAGATCATACTTCATCTGCCTCTGCTGTGCGAGGACAAGAACGTCCCGTACGTGTTTGTGCGCTCCAAGCAGGCCTTGGGTCGCGCGTGCGGCGTGTCCCGCCCTGTCATCGCCACCTCCGTCACCATCAAGGAAGGCTCTCAGCTCCGGCCTCAGATCCAGTCGGTGCAGACGGCCATCGAGAGACTGCTGGTCTGAGAGTTGCGCCTCATTTCACACTCTTAGCTCCATTTGTTTTGTCTGCTAACTTTTAAAGTGTTTACTTTTAATCCTTCTCATTTTGCCATTGGTTAGCACAAGTACATGTATATTTTATTACTGAAAGAATACATTTGCTGTTTTTGTATTTTTTTTTTATGTTTGTTTGACATTGAAACATGGAATAACAGTTATGAAGTTAAGATATATATAGTCATTTTACAGACTTTGTAATAAAAGAGAGACTCCATGTTCATTGATAGATACGTGCTGCATCTCTATTTGTACAATTATACTTCACACTGTGTGTAGGTACTTCACTGCTGATAGGAAAGTACATTGAACACACACTGGTTTAAAAGATTGGGGTCAGTAAGATTTTTTAAAATACTTTTGAAAGAAGTATTGTCCTCAACATGGCTGCATTTATTTGATCAAAAATACAGTAATGTTGTGAAATATTACAATTTAAAATAACTCTTTATTCCTGTGATCAGCATCATTACTCCAGTCTTCAGTCACATGATCCTTAAGAAATCATTATTAAGAAACATGTCTGATTATTATCAGTGTTGAAAACAGCTGTGCTGCTTCACAGGGACTTCACTAGGAATGGAAAACAGGGGGCCCCCACGGGGTATTTGTAACTTGCGTTTGCAAAATCTTGGCACTCACATCTACACTCTAAAAAAAAAAGGTTCTATATGGCACCAAAAAAGGTTCTTGGCTCGGTATCATAGGGGAACCTTTTTGGTGCTTCAGCAGTTCTTCAGAGGTTCTTCACCGGTTCTTTGACTAAGGTGCTATATAGCACCTCTGAAGAACCACTGAAGCACCAAAATTGGTGCTATATAGCACTAAAAAAGGTTCCCCTATGATACCGAGCCAAGAACCTTTTTTGGTGCCATATAGAACCTTTTTTTTAGAGTGTAGAGCTACACATGTCAACAAAAAAGAAAGATGTTAACAAGTAAAACGTGACAGACTGACATATCCTCTTCTTCCATTTCTACTCTTTTAAAGTAAAGTTACTGTAATGTTAGCTTTTAGACACATCAAAGCTGCATGGGGGAATTTACTTAGGCCAGACTTTGCTCCTGATTAGTTACTATAAGCAATGACTTAAATGCTATCTGTCTGCACATGTAAATGTATGATAAAGTAATAGCAAACTATCTAATTCCTCTCTATATAAGATAAGTTGTCCACAGAATGCTATTTAAATACACAGAACCGCATGTATTCAACCCATTTTTGAGCTAAAATAAAAATTACAGCTAAACCTAAATTGAGCTAAACCTATACAAATACCACATCTGTACATATTTCACACCCTATACTAAATGTACCCTATAGCCTACCAGCCTTTCTCAAAGTGGGGGTCAGGGGTGCCGCCAAAAAATTACGTATAGGCTAAAAAAAAAAAAAAATCTGAAATTTCATATATAAAATATATTTGAATTTACATAAATACATTCTTCTTCTTTTGAACCCTTTCGCACGTACGATCACACATTCACACATGTGATTAGACCGGCAGTGCATCACGTTCATTCAAATGTAAATTCAAATGTGCTTTCGCGTTGGCTTGCACTGAGCCAGAGACAGGCGCGCTCAGACTTGTCATATATCACAACTTTTCAGTGTTTTCAGCCACATAATGTTTATTTTAGGTTTCATACATATACGTACTAAAAAAACTATACATTTAGAGTTTGTAAAATACACAATGATGAAAAATGAAGAGGCAATAATAATCCTTTCCATTATAATTAGTTTTATTCATATCAGATACACATTGTGTAAGTAACTTTAAAGTTTACTCTATTCTTCTCCCAGTTCACCTGCCACTTACTTTTATGTATTTTGGGAGAAGTGGATGAATTCACGTCTTGTAAATCCAACAGATCCGATTTTCTGAACTGCGCCTGCTAACTACTAATGTATTAACTTACTGTAAGATTTCTTTGCAGTATTTATTAATTATTTTAATATAAACGTAATTGTTAGTTCGGGTTTATGAACTAATTTTAAAAGATACATCATCTGATTTTAATCAGATATTAGTAAACGGGCATCAATATAGGCCCGTCAACATGGTCAGATATGTGCTACTTGGCGATTCCTCAGGTAGATAGCCTATAAGGCACAGAATGCTTTTGTTTACTTATATTTATGTGCGTGTATCTATATATATATATATATATATATATATATATATATAAATATAAAATGTGTGTGTGTGTGTGTGTGGAAAGAGATAAATAGAAGGAGAATTACAGTGTTTTTGTTTTGCAGATTGTTAGGATTAACCAGGTGCCAGACCCATCACCCAGGCTTTGAACCAGTTTGCCTGTGTATTCTCTACAGAATGCACTTAATGTTTACAGAGCTGGTTATGGTCCCATGAGAACAGTAAGATTTACATTATGTCAGTAAAGTCTGTATAATTCAGTTTGTTATAAAATAAGCATTTTGTAAAGCAGTCATTACATTAGAATTGACTTCAAGTAATTTTCATACAATAGAATGTGAAAACACTGTATTTTTAACACAGAACAGCTTGAATGTTATGTTTTTTTTATTTATTATAAATCAATAAAATAGAAATAATTACAATAGTCCTCAATTCACAAAAATAGCAGATAAGGCAATTTGTCTGACTTTATCAATGTCTTTCACATTAGGCGCTACAGGCACTTAATGTACAGGAGCTTTGTGAGCTGGTGCTGGGGTATCTGGGCAGGAAGATCAGAGTTGTTATCCCGTCTTGTGTTGTCCTGTGCATACACCAAGAGTTTCCTGATGCCGGAGGCAGCTACGTGGGATATAGACCTCCTCTGGATTGACTGAACCGCGAGACATGCCTTGCGCTGGCGTCCTCCATGGAGGGTCTGTCATACTGGGCAGTTTCAGGGACCTTGATTTTGTGGATCTCCTCCATGTAGGGAAGAGGGTCTGGGATTACCTTTTCAAAAAGGAATGTCATCAGATTGATGACATAGCCTGTAAAAAATATAATTGCACAATAGATATTATGTATGGTAAAAAAAAAGAATTAGTTACTTTATTGTGAACATTAATACATTTGTTTTACTTACAATAGGTTGCCTGTGACTTTAATGGCCTCATAGAGTACCCTCCCTTTTTGGTTTTGGGAAACAAAAGCCTACACTTTGGCTTTCCAGTCGATGTTTTAACCCGAGGACGACTGGAGTTCTCGTTGAAATGCATACCTGCCAAATAAAGTCTGAAATACAGACAACAAAACACATGAACAAAAGGTATTAAAGACATCTTCATAGAGGTTGTAATCATTATATTCATTTCAAACACACCTGCACAACTTTCCGAGGTAAGGATAAATCACGTTTTTGGACGCAAAGCGTAAAGTGACGCTGTGAAAAGATTTCAAAGATGAAGTTTGAAAGTCAGGGCTGAGTTTCTCGATATCGTTCATCATTCTCTTGTTTGTAAGAATCTTTTCGACGGCATACAGTGCTTTGCTTCCTGTAACCAAATAACAAACAATTACAATTGTGTAAAAATGTTTAAGAATGTTACATTTTTCTGTAGATTTAGAAATGTTAAACAACATACATCGATCAGGCATAACATTATAAACTAATATTGTGTTGGTCTCCCTTTTGCTGCCAAAACAGCCCTGACCCGTCGGGGCATGGACTCCACTAGACCCCTGAAGGTGTGCTATGGTATCTGGCACCAAGATCTTAGCAGCAGATCCTTTAAGTCCTGTAAGTTGCGAGGTGGGGCCTCCATGGATCGGACTTGTTTGCTCAGCACATCCCACAGATGCTCGACTGGATTGAGATCTGGGGAATTTGGAGGCCAAGTCAACACCTCAAACTTGTTGCTGTGCTCCTCAAACAATTCCTGAACCATTTTTGCTTTGTGGCAGGACACATTATCTGCTGAAAGAGCCACAGCCACCAGGGAATACCGTTTCCATGAAAGGGTGTACATGGTCTGCAACAATGCTTAGGTAGGTGGTACGTGTCAAAGTAACATCCACATGGATGGCAGGACCCAAGGTTTCCCAGCAGAACATTGCCCAAAGCATCACACTGCCTCCGCCGGCTTGCCTTCTTCCCATAGTGCATCCTGGTGCCATGTGTTCCTCAGGTAAGAAACACACACGCACTTGGCCATCCACGTGACGTAAAAGAAAACGTGATTCATCAGACCAGGCCACCTTCTTCCATTGCTCTGTGGTCCAGTTCTGATGCTCACGTGCCACTGTTGGTGCTTTCGGCGGTGGACAGGGGTCAGCATGGGCACCCTGACTGGTCTGCAGCTATGCAGCCCCATACACAACAAACTGCGATGCACTGTGTATTCTGACACCTTTCTATCAGAACCAGCATTAACTTCTTGAGCAATTTCAGCTACAGTAGCTCGTCTGTTTGATCGGACCACACGGGCCAGCCTTCGCTCCCCACGTGCATCAATGAGCCTTGGCCGCCCATGACCCTGTCACCAGTTCACCACTGTTCCTTCCTTGGAGCACTTTTGATAGATACTGACCACTGTAGACCAGGAACACCCCACAAGAGCTGCAGTTTTGGAGATGCTCTGACCCAGTCATCTAGCCAGCACAATTTGGCCCTTGTCAAACTCGCTCAAATCCTTACGCTTGCCCATTTTTCCTGCTTCTAACACATCAACTTTGAGGACAAAATGTTCACTTGCTGCCTAATATATCCCACCCACTAACAGGTGCCGTGATGAAGAGATAATCGGTGTTATTCACTTCACCTGTAGGTGGTCATAATGTTACGCCTGAATGGTGTATTTGGTCAATTTGAAAAGATATTAAAACAAATAAATATAAAGTGGACACCTGGTTGGAACCATTTTCTGCGATCAGTCGATTGACGGATTTCATGGTCACACTGTGGGTATGATGGGTCGTCATGCACGTGAATGTCTTGAATATGGTTCACCAGGGACTTCCATTTTGCTGCTCGCTCCACATGTGTTTGTGAAGAAGCTGCGGTCCAGTAGACATGATGCTTTATGCTCTGCTGCCACTTTTTCACTACTTCACAGTCCTTATCTTTGCTGATTTTTTCCAACTTCTTAGACAAGCCTGAATAAAATAATTACAATGTCAAGGCTGGTCTGGAAATAATCACATCATTCAACATAAGGGAATTATGAGTAAAAGTCGAAATGTATAAATCAAGGGGAAAAGGTACCTTTCTGAAGATGCCAGACGTCGTAGAACTGTGTTATGTTGAGTTCCCTCAAAAATGTTTGGATCTGTGGGTGGCGATCTGTAACAACCCATTCAAGCTTCACACCGTGTGCCTCCAGATGTTCGAGACTTCTTTTTAGTCCCTCCTTTTCCATATGGGAACTCCCTGCTACTTCATTGCTCTAGTTTTAGAAATATGCACCAAAAAAAAAGGAAAATAATAAAGTAAAACCCAACATAAATAAAAGTGCATACAGGCACCGAATGTTATATGTGGTTAGTGCACTTGAATTTTGTTTTATTGATGTATTGGTACTCACCTGCACTAGCTGTATGTCCAATATGGTGTTGCTCTCAAGGTCCATTAAGGTATAGGTGGCCTAAAACATATTCGTATGTGTGACCACATATACATATGGTTATAATAAATAATACGATTAAAAAACTAAGGAAAAGCTAACCCAGTTCTTCTTTTACCTGGTGAGTCCACTCTCATACCACCACCGGCTTTCACTTTGTCCCCGTGGCTCAGCTGCCGCAAGACTTCTTCTTGTTCTTTCTTCCACGCGTAGATTATAGCAGGTTCCAGATACATGCTGGCATGCTTTTGAAAAGTGCTGTGTGTAATCATCTTCACATGCATTGCGTTGAATACCTAAAAGCCATATGCAAAAAATTGTTGTAATGAATCCTTTAAAAAAAAAGAAAAAAAAAACATTAAACTAAAAATTAAAATTAGCCTATGATTTACTCTCCCTCAAGCCATCCTAGGAGTATATGACATTCTTCTTTCAGACGAATACAGAGTTATTTTAAAAATTAAGCTTCCAAGCTTTATAATGGCAGCCCAAAATTTGAAGCCCATAAAAGTGCATTCATCCATTATAAAAGTGCGCCACACGGCTCCAGGGGTTAATAAAGGCCTTCTGAAGCAAATCGATGGGTTTGTGTGTGAAAAATATCCATATTTAGCAATAAAGTAAAATATCTTGCTTCCGGTGGACCACCTTCCATATTCAACTTACGGAAAAAGCGTAACTGACGCGACGATGATGTCAGTAAGGTTTTTGATCTGCGAGAGGCGTTACACTTTCTGTGCAAATTGAATACGGAAGACTAGTAGGAAGTAGGAAGCTAGATATTTTACTTCATAATGTGTTAAATATGGATATTTCTCCTACACAAACGCATGTCTTTGCTTCAAAAGGCCTTTATTAACCCCTGGAGCCGTGTGGAGCACTTTTATAATGGATGGATGCTCTTTTTTATCTTAATTTTAAGCTGCCATTATAAAGCTTGGAAGAGCCAGAACATTTTTTATATAACTGATTGTAATCGTCTGAAAGAAGAATGTCATATACACCTAAGATGACTTGAGGGAGAGTAAATCATGGGCTAATTTTAAATTTTTAGTTACATTACTGAATTTCAGTATTACCTTTCAAAATACCTTTTGTAATTTGAAGAAGGACGCACCAGTGAAGTATACGGCAGCAGATAACTGGAGGTTGCCCAAAGGTGTGCTGCCAACAACAGGTTGGCTTTGCCATTTTCTAAAGTAGTGACAATGCGGACACAATTGATCAACTGCAACAAAAGTCCCTTTTCTCCGAGCCCGAACATCACAGCGTCTCCTGCACACTGGGCAGGTTTCAAAAAGTTGCAGGAGGCACTTTTCAAATACAATGTATTTTGCATCCTTCTCTATCGACGTACATCTTCAAATGAAAGAGAAAAAACTATTACTAATTATGTCTTAAACTAATCAAGGCTATAACAAGAGAATAAAGAAGATAAAATTCACTCACGGAAGTTGCGATGACTCTGTGACAGACTCAGCTGACTCGTATGTTGTGTCCTGACTATCAAAGGCCTCAGAGGTAACACTTTCCTCCTCCTCCTCCTCCAGTTCTAGACGAGCTTTTTTTGCTGGCCTAAAATCCGTCAAAGGTGTGAAAGTGTCCCCAGATGTAGTGGTTGAAACACCTTTGTCCCATTTACATTTACATGACACCGGTGTCTGTGTTCCTATAAAAAAGACCAGAATTTTCAGTACAAAACAAACAAAACAATTATACATATATACTAAAAACATGAACTTCAAGACTTAAAAACAAGCATATATGTACAATTTAAATATAAAAATACAAACAATCAACCAGTAACACGCACAGGAATTACAATGTCACAATTTGCAAAATGAATGGCCAAAACCAACAATAAAGACATTATTGTGCAAATACAAACCTTCATAGGCACATGCTAAAAAAGTTGACAGAGATGCTACTACACTCACGTGATTGATAAGTGTAACGTTACACAAGCGCGCGCGCGCGCGCACACACACACACACACACACACACTGTACATACAAACAAACACAAACCTTTGCTCCTGAATTTCGGTCCCAGTGTCTTGATCGCCAGCTGTGTGCCCTGTGATGTTAATTGCCGTGTGTCTGTTTGACAGGCTACATGCTTCATAGTTGGACCTTTCTGTGAATGACATAACGTTACACATAACCAGTTTCAAACTATCTTTAACAATACAATACTACCCAATTTTACTCACATAAGTGTGTTGAACCATTCCTGTCGGATCCAATAGAGAAGGCACAGCATTGTGTTTTAATCTCAATATGTCTGCAAATCCAGTCTCGAATTGTCTCTTGTTTACAAACGATTCCGCGGTGAAATGACGCGAACAAACGCTCAATGTCTTCCCCACGTGAGCTGGCACTTCATTAAAAATAAAGTGTAACCACTCATTCCTAATATTAGAATCCTTAGGAAGCTTATGCAGCGACTGTGTTCTTCCACAGCCAGGCACAGCGCAATATCTTGCTATCCTCGGCATGTTTATTATTGATCGTAACGTAACGCTCCGTTTAGCTCGGTTTAGCTCCATGAGTCGGTGGGCGGGGCTACAGAATCAGGCGTTCTTCTTCTGTTGAGGCGGCGTTTCACTACACGCTGACGTCAAAGGGTTAGCATATTTCTGGTGTCAATAAAAGCTTTTCTTTGACTTACAAGGAAGTTTTCAGCTCCGAAACAGGATATTCTAATATAACTTTTATATATCTCTCAAGATTGTTGAGAGAAATGTAGTAGCACGTTGTGGGTCTTTAATGCAGAGACTCAAATATAGGCTATGATGCCTTTAAAAGTTAATGGCCAAACGTAGGCTATCATTACAAAAGTTCACAATGCTGCTGCAGGTGAAATATAATGTGGATAAACAGACTCGCACATCCGTCATGTTTGTAGTTTTTTAATACTTTTTATCCGTGATCGAATCCTCGTCCAACTCGCAATGGGTTGGTGGCAATATCAGCCGTTAGAGTGTGCGTCTTTGGAATAGTCCCTGTGAACCGGAAGTGAGTTTTCTTTAGTGCTGTGACGTATATTTCCAAGTGAAACGTCTTGGTTACGTATGTAACCTTGGTTCCATGAATAGGGGAACGAGACGCTGCAAACCGTCGCCATGGGAACACTTCCGGTGTGACGAATGTCTAAAACCCTTATACCATCACACCAATTCATTGGCTAGTGGCGCTTAGCGCCGCCCTGAACTACGTCACGTATGGATCATGTCGGCGCACTAAGCGTCAAACCGTCAGATTTCAGGACGAAGGAAACTACTACTCAAAAAATGTGAATGGCCGGAATCGCAGCGTCTCGTTCCCCTATTCAGGGAACCAAGGTTACATACGTAACCGATACGTTCCATATCATAGGTTCACTCAACGCTGCGAACTGTCGCCATGGGAACGATATACCATAGGGCCTTCACATACCTGAGAATAGCTGGTGGACCGTGGAAAGCGCCCGCTCAAACAGATAGGACCTGGGAGCCAGGAGCCGTCTTCACGTCCAGATTGTAGAACTTGATAAAGGTGTTGGGAGAGGACCATCCTGCAGCAACACAGATATCTTCCAAAGAAGAGCCCTTAAAGAGAGCTTGAGAAGACGCCATTCCTCTGGTCGAATGCGCACATACTCTTAAAGGCGAGGTGAGACCACGCGCCTCGTAGGCCGCTGAAATAGCCTCAATAACCCAATCAGACTAGGTCGCAGCAAAACCTTAACTAATCCAGGTACAAAGTCCATACAGGAGGGACTGGTAGACAAAGCCTGTAAGTCTCCAATCCTCTTCAAAGAGGATAAAGCCAGCAAGAGAACAGTTATGAAAGTCAGAAACTTCTCTGCCATTGACTCCAAAGGCTCAAAGGGACCGCTCATTAGACCTTCTAGGACTTTAGAAAGATCCCAAGACGGAATTTGTGCAGGGCGGAAAGGCCTAAGCAGTCTCGTCCCTTGTATAAAGCGAGAAACCAAAGGTTGTCATCCTACCGAAGCACCCTGTACCTGTACATGTTGGGCAGAAATGGCTGCCACATAAACCTTCAAAGTGGCCGGAGCAGCTCCTGCTGAAAAACGGTTTTGTAGAAACTCCAGTACTGAACCAATAGGGCAGCATACTGGGTCCTCATTTCGTGACAGACACCACGATGCAAAAAGCTTCCACTTAAAAGCATAAAGGCGTCTCTGCCGAGATACCATAACAATCTAGTGCGCCACGCTCAGAGGCCACACCCATAACTTCCATAATTCCGGACGGGGGTGTCGAATCATGCCTTGAGCTTGTGTCAGCAAATCCGGTCTGAGGGGAACCTCCCATGGAGGGCCGACTAGCAGACTGATCAGTTCCGAAAACCAAACTTGAGTGGGCCAGTGAGGAGCTATCAGTAACAGATGTTCCACTCTCTGATCTGTTCGCACCCTGAGCAGTACCGCTGGGAGTAAACGAACCGAAGGGAAAGCAAAGAGAGTGGTCTTGGGCCATGAATGGGCCAAAGCGTCTATCCCCAGAGGAGAAGGAGGTGAAAGGGAGAACCAAAGCAGGCAGTGCATAGTTGTGCTCGACGCAAACAAGTCCACGTCCACTCAACCGAACCTCTGCCATATGAGGTCTACCGTCTGAGGATGTAACTGCCACGCTTCGGGATCCAGACCCTGTCTTGAGAGTAAGTCCTCCCCCAGGTTCAGATGGCCTGGAATGTGAACCGCTCTGACCGACAGAAACTTGTTCTGCCCCCAAAGAAGCAAACACTTCGCCAGATTGTATAAAGGGCGAGGGCAAATTTGGAATAGTCCGATTTAAGTAAGATATCACGGTCATGTTGTCCGTCCTGACCAGTGCATGACACCCTCTCAGATGGGGCAGGAATCGTTTGAGCGCTAGAAACACTGCTAACAGCTCCAGATGATTTATGTGCCAATTGATTGATGATTTATGTCTCCACTCCAAACTCCAAACGTCGGGCGTCCTTGATACACTGCTCCCCAACCTGTGAGGGATGCGTCCATCATGATAGTCTTGCGACGACAGCACAGCCCTAGCTGAACTCCACAGTGGAGCAAAGGGAGGTTTAACCATGGACGTAGAGCACTAAAACCCCAGCGAGTCACCAAGACTTTGCGGGAGGGATGGCTGTGGGGCGAAAACTTCATGCTTTTGGTCCACCATTGAAATGGTCTCATATAGAGCAGGCCCAACTGTACTACAGGGGATGCCGCTGCCATCATGCCCATCAATCTGTGGTAAAGACCGACACAAACAAGGTGACCTATCTTGAAGTGGCTCAGGCAGTTCTGCAGAGACTGAACGCGTGCAGGAGACAGCCGAGCCCGCATTACATTCGAATCCAAATCCACGCCCAGAAAAGTTGTTTTTTTTGTATCCGTGACGGATGGTGCGCAGCACTCATTGCGAAACCTCGGGCAGGTGCTGCCACCCGCCCAAGTGTTCCGTTAATGAAATTAGACGATCTGTTTGGGATACGTGTCATCCCGTAAGTGTCGATGTAGTTCCTGATTGCAGAAAGTCGTTGATGTCTGCGGAACAAGGAAATGCATGTGAAACAGACATTTTTCTCACATAGACATGCCTGACTGCATGCCGCTCCGAGGCACATAGGTGACGGAGACATCTTACACAAGATACTGTCCAACCTGTTCGGGCTATTCTTGGGGGCCTGAGGACGAGAGGTTTTAGCCGTCGACATCAGGTCAACTCATTTGCGTTGGTAGTTGTGCTGACGCATAGGTGGGGGCGGGTCCTAGGTCCCCAGTCCTTGCGAGGGGGATCCATAGGAGAGGGTTCGCTTCGTTGAACTTCACGGCGTTGAAGGGAAGACGAGCGTGAACGAGCCGGCTGCGGTTGGCGGTCAAATTCCCTAGACCGACGTGGAATAAGCTGCCGAAACACAGCAGATTGTTGTTTTGCTGCTCGAAATTTCTCCACCACCGTGGTTACGGCCTCCCCAAAAAGGCCGTCGTTGGAAATGGGGGCATCCAACAAAAAGGATTTCTCCTTCTCTTTAATGTCAGTGAAAGTAAGCCAAAGGTGGCGCTCTACTGACACTAAGCCAGCCATAGACCTGCCTACGGCATGGGCAGTATGCTTCGTGGCTCTCAGCGCCAAGTCAGTAGCCCGTCTGAGTTCTTTGACTGCCTCCGGTGTCATGCCCTGTCCTTCATCAAGCGCTTTTAATAAATCGGCTTGATAAGCCTGAAAAACGACCATGGAATGAAGGGTGGCTGCTGTCTGTCCAGCTGCCTTATATGACTTATTGACCAGGAGGAGGTCACTCTGCATGGTTTGGAGGGCAATAAGGGGCGAGACTTCCACGACGGAGCCAAAGTAGGCGCGAGGTGGGCCGCGAGGGTCTCTTCAACAGATGGCAAGCTTGCGTAGCCAAAGTCCGCCATTTTAGTAACCGTGGCGAAATCCGCGGCCGCGGGGTTGGTAATACGAGCCGAAAATGGCTGCTTCCAAGACTTCAAGACCTCGTGGTGGAGGTCTTGGAAGAACAGCAGTGGCCGACGAGGCTGAGTTGGCGCGGCTAGTGAAAAAACGATCGTCCAGCTTCGATTGGGTTCGATCTAGCGCAGACTCGCTGTCCCAATCCAGGCCCAGTTTGTCAGCGCGAGTGACAACTTCTATCAGTTCGTCATACGACTGGGAAACTTGTCTCTCTTGACTGCTCGGAGGAAGAGAAGCGGCTGATTCACCCATGAGTCCCTCGGAATCGGAAGCCGCTGTAGAGAGCACATCATCATCGAATAGGCCGCAACCAAAAGAAACTGAGTCCCGGGCTTCTGGGGTAGGCCTCAGTTCATTGTGCATAAACCGAACGCGCTCGACACGGTCACGATTCTCAAGCGAGCAAACCCGACCGGGGGAAAGAGAGCGAAAAGGATCGTCCGCTCACTATCCATAAACTGTAATTTGCCAATGTTGTCCCAAGCATCCTACTCGTGCAGTGCCTCGGCAGCCGCAGACACGGGGTAGCTAGCATAGAGCTAACATTAAAAGTAGCTAGCATAGAGCGAAGCACTTTCATGCGCAGGCTATCACAGTGCTGACAGTCAGCTAAACCGCTCACGCAACTGTCATGAGTGTCGTCTCCAGCAATGAACCTGATATGTGACAAGGTGAACAACAAACTAAAGCTAAAAAACACAGAAATAAGTTTTTATAAGCTGTCGACCCAAAAAAACGAGCGTTTAAGAAAATAAAAGTGGATACAGGCAATACGAAGTGAAGCTTCAGCAGGAAGAATGGGTACATTTTGGGATCATGACACTCAGTATGCCTCAATATGTCTATGTGTGCAGTAAACATTTTGTCACTGTTAAGTCAAATATTCAAATGTCCGTTTTATATATTATATTTACTGTCGCTGATCCCGTTCCCCTCTAGTCGCCGTAGTTCTCAGTGTAATATGACCCGTCGCGCTCTGTCTCAATGGCCTGAATCCACTTTTTTGTCCTTCAACGCTCGTTTTTGGGTCAACAGCTTATAAAAACTTCTGGGTTTTTGGTTCTGGGTTTTGTTTAGCTTGTTTGCTGTACACTTTGTCACATATCAGCTTTTATACATTGTTCAGTTTTTTGTTAGCATCTATAGATACTAGGGGTGTAACGATTCATCTACTACATCGATGTATCGATTTATTTTCCTACGATCTAACTACATCGATCTGTGCTCAGCAAGTTGGCCTTCCGGACGACATATATCGATCTAACATCGTTTTAAAAGGTAATCAATCGATTGTATCGATCATAGGAAATAACGCATTGGATTTAAGCACGTCAGACTTTAAATGGATGTTTTTTCTTAGCACTTTTAATGATAATGGCGTTAAACGTTACTCGATTCAGTCTGCCTATCTGTGACATCATCGCAACACACGCACCAGCAGCAGCGCTAAGAAAACAAAACATAGCATGGCGGATGGCAGAGGAGAAGCCAACGAGCGAGAAATTATCAAGCCACCAGGAGAAACAGCTACCTGTACTTTCAACCCTTGCTAAATGTTACCTGTGCATTCCTGGGCCCAGTGTGCCAGCAGAGCGAGTTTGTAGTACTGCTGGCGACATAGTGAACGTACAGAGAAGTGTTCTGCGGTCAGATCATGTTGATCAGTTGATACTTTTGAAAACATAATCTGTAGAGTCATTGAAGAGTGGTTGGTTACATTGTACATTTTGTTAAATATTGTTTGTTTATTAAACTGAGAGTAGTAGCAGGTTCAGCCAGTTTATGCAACCTGAAGAAATGTTGGTTGCACTTTATTTTTTATATTAATATTGTATTTGTATTATTTTAATGTTGAAAAACAACAGCAAAAGTAGCAGGTAAACCAACTATTAATTATATACCTGAAGAGAAGTTAGTTGCACTTTATTTTTGATATTAATATTGTAATATTAATATGTTGGATAACAAAAGCAGAAGTAGCAGGTTAACCTACTGTTGAAATGTTGGTTGCACTTACTGTGCTTTTATTGAAAATGTATTGAATATTGAAAATGAGAGCAGAAAAGGTTAACTTCCTGTTAATTCAACCTAAACTGTTGGTTGCACTTTATTCAAATAAAATTTGAATGCATTTGCCATTAATTGTTGTTTACTTGTTTGTTTATATCCATAATTAATTGATACCTGATTCCCTTACAAGAAACAACAGGAATCTAGGAAACTTCACCTGCACTGACCAGTATCCAGATATTTATTTCAGTCACACAATTTTTGGCTAAAAAGTTACTGAATCGATTTCAAGTCACTGAATCGTTTCGGATCGTATCGTTCTAAATGAACCAAAATCGTCCTTGAATCGTATCGACAACGTCAAATCGTGATACGAATCGAATCGTTGTTAAAACGAATCGTTACACCCCTAATAGATACCACTGTAGGCAAATCTGGGTTGAATAATGCAAGTGCAGAACTATGAATCAGCAATTGTTTTACAGCATCAAAACATTGCTGTGCCTTCTCTGACCAGACGAAATCTGAGCCCTGTCTGATGCACGTGCACAGCGGTTCAACTACCGTGGCAAAATTGGGAATTAACTTATTATACCACGATAGTAGCCTGATGAAAGAGCGAAGTTGAGGTGCATCTTTTGGGGTTGGTGCATGAAGAATAGCAGAAAGATGATCCTCATCAGGTTGAATTCCTTGCGCATTCACCGTGTGGCCAAGGAAGCACAGAGTGGATTTATTGAACTGACACTTCGATTGATTCAACTTAAGTCCAGCATCCTGTAAGCGTTGGATAACGGCTTTGAGTGTGTGGTCATGTTCCGTTTTTGTACATCCCCAGACAATGATATCGTCAAGGTAATTGGCAACACTCAGAAGTCCTTGTAACACTGTTGCCAACATTTTCTGAAAAGTGGAGTGTGCTGAAGCAAGTCCATACAGTACACGGCAAAATCTGAAAAGTTCTTTGTGAGTAATGAAGGAGGTCAGATTGTGGCTCTCCTCATGTAATGGCAACTGAAAATAAGCACTCTCCAAATCGATTGTGTCAAGTTCCTCAATGTGTGGTAGTGGATAGCTATCCGTAACTACAGCCTTGTTGGGTTCTCGCAAATCCATGCACATTCGAATAGCACCCGACTTCTTCTGTACTACAACTATCGGGGAGACCCACGGCGAAGCATCCACTCTCTCGATAACGCCCACATCAAGAAGGCGATGGATTTCCTCACTGACTGCATCTCTAACCGAAAAAGGTAAGCGGCGAAGTTTCTGGTGCACAGGAGTGACAGCTGAAGTAGTCTTTACTCTGTGCACAAAGCCTTTTGCGCATCCCAAAGCAACTGAAGGCGTCAAAGTAGACAATCGCAGCACAGGAGTTGAAGTCTGCGCTGGCGAAACTGCATTACCTTCGTAATGTAATCCATTAATAAGATCCATTCCAAGCAAAGCTGTACCTGGTTCAACCACAAAGAACGACGTGGAACAGGTGATGTCATCCTTAGAGACAGTGACAGGTAAGCATCCAAGTACAGGAATCGGAGTACAAGAGTACGTTACCAGTTTCAATGAAGGAGGCAGCAAAGCATCTTTCTTGAAGTGTGTTTCATACACAATCTTTGGCAAGATAGAAACAGATGACCCAGAATCCACAGTTAGCTCGACAGGTATAGATGTAGTTGTTGTAGCAGTGCACCAAATTTTATCAGTTGTTAGTCATGCATATAAAGGATCTGAACTTCCGGCAAGTCAATTTCACGCACCGAGTGAGCTTGTCCTGAACGACACATCCGCGAGTAATGTCCCATCTTTTGGCAGTTATTACACTGTGCCGATGCAGCAGGACAGCTACGGTCATTCGCAAGGTGTTTCTTAGATCCACAACGATAACACTCACGTGATGACGAAACAGGTGCAGCAGATGAAGGCTTTGAAGAACGCGCTGTAGACGGTGGCTTTGGAGGCGGTCTACGGCGGTAACGTGCTGCTGCAGGAGGAGGCTTTGCATGTATCACTTGCACTGGTACGATGAACGATTGAACGATTACTTGTTAATAATTTGGCTTGTTCACCATCAGCTTCTGTTTGAGTGGCAATAGTAATGGCTTTTCCAAGAGTCAGTTCAGATTCCAAAAGCAATCTCTCACGAATCCGATGACTGGACACATTCTCCACCAGCTGATCACGTAACATTTCGTCCACAGTAGCTGCAAAGTCACAAGTAGCTGCTAAGTCCCGTAGAGCAGCTACGTACTGAATTATGGTTTCTCCTGGTGCCTGAACACGTTTCCTGAAAGCATGGCACTCAGCCACTATGTTTCGTCGAGGAGCAAAGTGTGCTTTAAAGGCCTCAATCGCATCCTCCATAGAATCACCTTGATTCGGCAAAGTATAAAACAATCTCTGGCCTTCAGTCCCCAGACAATGTAAGAGCAATGCTCGTTTGCGTTCGACCGGCTATTCATCTCCAGAAGCACCAACGACAAGCAAATAATTCTGGAACATCCGGAGCCACGTGTTGAAAGGAATAGCTGGTTCTCCAGGACATGGCAAAAATGGCGTGGGAAACAGCTTTGATCCTCAAAACAAAAAAGTACCTCGTCGCCAATTTGTTATGTCCTTTATATGAAACAATGAGGAGGCATTTGTAACATAAAGATTACTTTAATTAACCAAGCAAATAGTACAGCACATGCAGGTGGCATCTTATAGACTCTTACTCTTCTGGCCAATATGCATAGAAGAACACAACATATTGACAGAATTTTACTAGCCAAAGCTGAGGGCTTGTCCAGGTTAACATACGCTGCTCTTTCTATGAGTGTCGACACTGCCATTCTTAAAAAATAAAAAAATGAAAAATTATACAATGCTCCTCAACTTCGTTTGGAAGAATAAAATTAATTTTGTTAGAAAATCTGTATACTTATGAACACCATTGAGAAGGGGGGTTTAAACTTTCTTGATTTTACCACTTTAAACAACACCTTTGAAATAAATTGGATAAAGAATTGTATTAATAAGTCGTCTTCTATCTGGAATCTGATCCCTAATGTTATTTTCTCTAAACTAGGTGGTTTAAAATTCTTATTAACTTGTAAATATAACATAATGAAAATCTATCAAATTATCCTTTTTTTCATAGGCAAATGTTATTAGCGTGGTCCCTCATTTTTAAAAACAATTTTACACCTCCTCACTCATATATAATTTGGAATAATAAGGACCTACTGTATAAACATAAATCTCTTTTCTTTGATAGTTGGTTTAAAAATTTTATTATTTTTGTAGCTCAACTTTTTAATCAAAATGGTTCAATCTTTAATTATTCTGAGTTACAATAAGTACAATAAAACAATAAGAAAATCAGAGTCTTGTTTCAGGAGGAGATTGTTTCTGTGCCATATGTAATTTCTTACTGGAATGGTTTTGTAAATGATATTCCCTGGAAGAAAGTTTGGACATTGCCTCACAAATACCTCATAACCAACAAAATGAGAGAAATTACCTTTAAGTTAATTCATAGGTTTTATCCAGATAAGTGTTATTTCAAAAGACTTAAAAATTACATTAATATCCTCTGTTCTTTCTGTTTAGAGAAACCTGAATCTACTTTACATTTATTTTGGAATTGCTCTCAGTGACATTTTGGTGTGATGTTTGTGACTTTATCAAAGGTTATGTGAATCCTAATTTTGAATTTACTAATAAAAATGTAATTTTTGGTTTTCATGAAGGTGAAGAGAAAAATTATATTTATTTTATAAATCTTATTTTTCTGTTAGCCAAATATCACATTCATAAATGTACATTTTCTAACTGCAAACCTTTTTTTTTTTTTTTTTTTTTTTTTTTACTTGAGATGAAAATATATTGTGAGTTTTCTAAAAACGTAAAAGCTACGAGAACAGTGGCTGTGTTTAAGGACTTGGAACTTAATCTTGACTGAAAGACTGAAGGATCTTGGTGTATTATTCCTTTATTGTGGTATGACAATGATGAATATTGTTGTTATGGTTCCTTTATGCATTTAATTAAAAAAAATAAGGGACACCCATTCACGACACCACACCCACCACCCCGCAATAAACGAAATAAAATAGACAATAGCATCAAGGACTTCAAGGACAAATAAAGAATAGGTCATGAACTGATTATTTCAACAATGAGAACTTGACAGCTCAACAATAAACCTTAAGAAAACATGAGATCAAGAATGTGAACTTGCAACAGAACACATTGTATATTATTTTACATTTGATTATTTTATTTATTTCTAAAGAACTCTTTAATAGCCTATTTGGTGCACTTTAAAGGGATAGTTCACCTAAAAATGAAAATTCTGTCATCATTTACTCACCCTTGTGATGTTCCAAACCTGTATGAGTTTCTTTCTTCCGCTGAACACAACAGAAGATATTTTGAAGAAAGTTTGTAACCAGGCTGCACTATTGACTTCCATATAATGTATCTTCCTATGTGTTCAACATAGCACAGACATTTATACAGGTTTGGAACAATTTCTGTTGACTCAATGGTGAGTAAATGGTGACAGAATTTTCATTTTTGGGTGAACTATCCCTTTAAGCTGTCATTCTGAATCAGTAAATCACCTTTTTTGACAATTCTGAAATACAAACAAAAAATGTATTTACTTAAATTATGACTATATTATGTAATTATTTGTCCCATTTTTATCTAAATATATATTTTTAAATGTCATAAACTTTATATGACAGGATTATTTATGTATGATTAATATAGCCTAGCTAAATGATAAGTTAATAATAACATTAATAATGTAAAAATATAATAATTCTGTCTGCCAAGCTCTGATAATGAATAGTATATTAAAATATTAACCATAAAAAAAACAATAGGCCTATTCCTTTAGAAGCACAGATGTGTCTTTAAGTCAGACAGTCTGAGACACTAAAATGCTTCGCTGAAAAGTGTGCAGTTCGCCTTAGGTTTATCATGAGTTACTGGACAAGACCCATTGATATATATTTTTCTATTCAGCCCAATATCTGGAGATCCTCTTGCGTTCAAACCATAGACTGTAAAAAAAAATATGGACGACATGACTTCATTCTCTTCCACTGAAGAAAGTGAAGCCTGCGGAGGTCCGAATATGGCGCTGACATCTTGTGCAGATTTGGGACCGAGTCTGCACAGTAGAGAGCAGGAAGTAGAGTCGTTCATTATGATGGTGTGAAATAAACAGTTATGGAAATGTAGATCTCCTCCCGAAAATCTAGAAAATAAGTCTGTTAGTGCCTCAGTGACAACTTCACTCAGAGAAGCCGTCAATCTCAGCTGTCAATCATGATGTCGTCACCCCCCCACCCCCCCTCTATTTATAGCATCATATAACTAACTAAAACTAAACTTATTTAAAAAACTAACACTTGAAATGAAATCATTGTGAAAAAAACTGCATACAATGACAGAAACCAACTTTGGGAAAAAATTATATGAAGTGGTATTTGATTGTTTAGTTTGTCTCGCGTCCATTAGAAAACACGGAGGGGCAGGGGCTATGACCTATACTGGGACCAGCTGGGGGCGATCGATGCGTGTCGGCATCAGTTTCTGACAGAAGTGCTGCAGGCTTCATTCTAACGGTGGACGTGATCCAGACATGTTTAAAAAAAAACGCACGTTCTCGAGACTCCGTCGCTATGGCAACAAAGTGCTAAAACACGCAAATGAGCTTCTGTACTACTTATTGTGAAATTGATTTCTTTATATTTGCTATTAGTATCTTCCACACTGCAAAATAGTTGTGTTTATTGAAAAAGTCTTAATGTATTAATCGCTTTTTTATTGCCAATTTGTGAAAAGTTATAGTTAAATATAGAACAGTCAATAAGTTGTTGCTGCAGTCCATATAACGACCACCGGATGTAGCTAACAACAAGTGTTTCTGATTTCTACATAGAGCCCCCTTAACTTCCAGAAATCCAAACAAATAATGAGTCGTGAAAAGATAAGGTAAAAATTTCAGCTGTAATTCAGGTTCATTCATCATACTTTGGACAATCAAGTTGAACATGATGCATTGTGGGATACAGTACCCAGGACTATGTGTATCCTGCAGATTTTGGCAAAAGCAGTAGGTAATTTGGGTATACATACAGAAAAATGTAATACTGTGCACAATACGCAGACTATTCACGGTTTTAATGAATTTCAGTCAACATGTTTCAGTGTATCTGTGCTAGTTACGCCATAAATTTCTCCGTACAACAAAAAACATCTAATAAATACAACAACAACAAAAATCACCATACAAAAAGTACAAAACATTTCCACCACAACACTTCAGAGAAAACAAATCAGTACTTTTACAAGTCACAATCACGAGGTGCTCGGTGCACGAAACCCTGTACGTCACGTGAACATCACATTGAACTGATACTGTGGAGACTCTGGGATGGCGCACAACACACACAGACTTACAATCACCACAGATATCCATCGGTCCATCCAGCCTCACACCATGGCGGTGGGTGGCACTGGAGACGGCGTAGCTTATGACACGAGTGTTTTCTGAAGACCTTCCCGTGGTTGGGTCAGACCTTTTCCGTTTATAGCCCACAGAAACGGTCATGGAGCCGGGCACTCTGAAAGCCGGCCCCTGGCCTTCCGTCCCGGCCGGTTGTGCTGCAAGTGGCATCCTGTTGCTCTCAGTCCACGGGGAACTCTGTCTCCAAAGCCGTCCCAGGACGGCTGCCCACATGAGTGTCCTTCCGGAGCTGTAGGGAGACGCAGCTTAGCCAGCTGCGGCTGGTGGGCATCTCTCCCACGATCTCCCAGCTGTCTGATTCCTCACAGTACCGCTCTATAGTGTCATGATACCTGCGGGGGAAGGCAGTATGGTCAGAAATGCTCAACAGACAGCGCTAGTAGAATTTTGGGGTCATTTTTTCTACCCAAATCCTGGGTTGAGCCTTTTGAGTGATTTTTTTTGTGGTTATTTTTTCAGTGTTTGTGTAGTTTTTGTGTTACCCAGCTTTAATTTCAATAGGAATCAACATGGTTGGGAATTTCACAAGAGGGTGCATCATTTCCCCATGCAGATTTCACAACGGGTTCAAGTATGGCTGCGTTTAAACCTTGTGTTTTTTGATTTTTCAGTTGTCAGAAATATCAGTTAACCTGTTTTTTTTTCCCTTTAAATTGTGTGACTCTCATGAACATGCATGCAAAGTTTCAACACGCTTATGTGTTTTGACATATACACACTAAATTACTGTTACGTTCGTGTAGCCTGACAAGCCAGACCCACATCAAGATGTTGGGTTTAGGAAACTCACGCGCCCTCTGCTGTCAAAGAGTAAATGTGCACTTCAGCGTCTCCTGGACTCATTCCGCCATGTGCTTGGCTCATGCACGGTCTGTTTACATCAGTGCATTCCTCTTTGACCTGTTGTTCATTTTAAACGGGTAACCCTCGTAAACAAAACGATATGGTGAAAAGACTTAAGGCTATTCATTTTCAAACTTAAAGGTCCCATGGCATGAAATTTTCATTTTATGAGATATTTCAACATTAATATGAGTTCCCCTAGCCTGAATATTGTCCCCAAGTGGATAGAAATGTTGATCGGTGTAAACCCGAGTTCTGGCTGTCTCTCTCTGCCTTTGAGAAAATGACAGGCCAGACGAGCCAATCCTGAAGTCTCCTGGTTTGACGTCCAAGCAGGAACGGTTACCTCCCTTTCCTCCGCCCAGAGAATCTGGCACGCCCATGCAAACACTCAAGAGATCATTAACGTTACTTGTGAACGAGTGAATGCTGGCAGTTTCTCAGTGTTTGGATGTACAAACAGAAGTCTTTCTTCAGTTCCTTCTGGTCTGTGATCTCTGATGTGTAGCTAATTATTTATTATTCGTGCACACGCAGCGGCTTCTCTCTCTCCAGACAGAACGGTGTTTTCTATCTTGTGAGTCAGTGTTTTTGTACGTCCTCGTCGCGTCTACCGGTTCTAAAATGTGCATACAGTCTTTTCTGTTTAACATCAGCAGTCACATCTTTAGAGATAAACTTCACACACGCCGAAGCACGGCCTTCAACATCCCCAACCCCCAGTACTGCATCTGGCCCACAGCGGAGGCACCAAACGCGGCGTGAGATTAAGCAGAAGGGGGGTAAGTTAAGCGTGAGAATATCTGGGCTAGGCTAGCCAGCTTTCCCGACAATAAACTGGATTACATTCGATTACTGTTGTTGTGTCTTTGTTTGTGCTGTGTAACGTTACTCAATGCGCGTCACTGATGCTATTCATATGATTGGAACATATCTAGAAATAATGCTATACTCAACACTTACTAACTCGTTCATCTCGACAGCTGTAATGGTACATTGCATGTGTTACAAAGTTGGTAGAATAATGATGAAGACGGACTCGGCGTGACTGGGACTCGTGTTTATTCAGAACTCTCAGATACAAACACAATAAACTCGCGCTGACTGACAGCGCTCTCATAACTCAGTAGGTACTATAAATAACTTTGTTAGCAATCGCTTCGTCTCCATGATGTCCGGTTCGCGAAAGAATCATTCTTTTGAATCGGTTCTTTTTAGTGAACCGAACCAGTTCACCAAATCGGACTGAATCGTTCTAAACGGTTCGCGTCTCGAGTCAGCGCTGATCCATAATTTACTAAAGTTACTAACTTTCTGACATGAGTGACAGCCCCTCCGACTAGAAATAAACTAATAACCTGAAGTATATTCTAGTAACTACAACAGTTCACCCTGAACTGAGACTGAGAACTGATGAGAAGTGAACTCAGGTCCATCCGTCTCTGGCAGACTCGTGCCTGCTCGTGCCTCGTTAAATCACGCCCCCTCCGCTCATTTAAAATGCAAAGATGTCAGCTAATCACAACAGTGGGCGTTTTTACTGAAGTCTCACAGCAGACACGCCTCTTGAAGCAGGGCATTCAGCCACAGGGCAAACAGCAGTATTGAAAAAATGCCTTTTATTTCTAAATTATGACATTTTATGATGTAAAAATCATACTAACAATATAAGTACACCTCAGAAAACACTATAAAATAATAGAAAAATGCCATGCCATGGGACCTTTAAACATTTTATATTTTAATCTGGACTAAATTACATGCCCTAGATATTGTTTGAATATGTTCTGACTGTTGTTCAGTCACACACTTTACAATAAGGCTCCATTATTTAACATTAGTTAATTAATTAACAAACTGACAAGGAAAAATACTTCTAAAGCATGTATTAATCTTAGTTAAATGTACATTTCAGCATTTAATAACACATTATTAAAATCAAAAGTTGTAACTGTATTATTTAATGGACCTGAGCTAACATTAACAAAGAATGAATAGCTACATTTTTACAGAAGATATTCTTCTTTGATAATGTTAGTTTAAAAAAGCAACTGTTAGTTAATGTTAATGCATTAACTAGTGAGACATTATTGTAAAGTGTTACCTATTGTTCTTTATAATTCTTGATCTGTTTTAAATATTTGTTTATTTTATACATTTTTGTGTATTGCTTTATTGTATTTAAATGTTTGGTTCTGTTGTTATAATAAAGTTATTAAACCTGTTAAAGTATGACAACACTTTTTTTGCAACTTATTTCAATATCGTGATAATACCGTATACCGTGATAAAAGCTTCAGCAATTAATCGCAACATGAAAATTTGATACCGGCACATGCCTAGGCTCTTGTGTAGCATTTCTCACCTGTCCCATCCCTCCTCTCCTCCCAAAACGTAAATCTTTCCGTCCACCACCGCCACGCCGGGCCGATAGCGTCTCTCCTTCATGGGAGCGCACATGGTCCACTTGTTGGTCTTGGGGTCGTAGCACTCCACCTTATCCGTGTTCTCGGTGGAAGCGTGCCAGCCACCTACAGAGGAACATCTATGAGCTACAGAAAAAAAACTCACATGACTAATGAAATAAAGGCCTCCATATTCACCGATGACGTATATCTTTCCCTTCAGGATACAGGCAGCAGATCCAGAGCGAGCAATCTGCATGGGCGCCACCTCGGCCCACACGCATGTTTTAGGGTTGTACACCTGCGCCAAGTCTGTGCCGTCGCCATCTTCTAAAACTGCACCTCCTGTGTGATTTCAGAAGAGAAACATTATCAATCATTCAGATTTTGTAAACCATTTTGAAACAGTTGAGTGAAGATCTGTGGCTGCAGTTCACTTAACGACCACCGGTGTTGCTATTGAGTGAAGGGGTTTTCACACTGGATGCTGGAAACATTTAGCCTGGTCCCATCAGCCTCTCGTTCATTTAATTTGTACAAAAAGTCTGGCCACTCTCCATTGAGAAGTGTTAACTTCCTTGAAGGCGGGTACTCTGTTGAAGTTTAAAACTATTAGCCAAGAGCCACTCTGGATCTGCCATAACCAATCGCGATCGTTTGCCTTGGCCAACTACTTCACCACTAACGGAGCAAGCTGGAAAAATCTAACTTTTCCCGAACTCTGTGGGGAGGAACATCAGGATGATATTTTGAGGCCCCCTTCTTGACATCAAAGTTTAGTGTTAGTGCGGCCCGCGCGTTGCTCTGAAAAGCACCTTTTTGCTGAGTCGTTGCGTGTGTAGCGCTTGCCACCTCCTTTGTTTGTATGTGTGTGTGTGTGTGTGTGAGAGAAAGAGAGAGAGAAAGAGAGAAAGAGAGAGAGAGAGAGAGAGAGAGAAAGAGAGAGAGAGAGAGAGAGATGGCTCGCCCCTCCCTCGTGCAGTATAATTGGTTGACACCGCGTGATTGACAGGAACAGACGAACGAAGCTGATCAGACAGTCGAAATGAATGTGGTCTAACAGCGCTCGTCAATGTCAAAATGATTGAGATGGCCAATCAAATCAAAGTAGGCGGGGTTTACGTTCTCTTTTGGCTCGTGCACACTGCTCAGTCTTCACACACAGACGAGCGCGTCAATCTATCGCTTCATGCCGTTGCTGAGAGAGACTCTATTCTTTCCGGTGAAATCACAAAACAAAATCTTGGATTTTAATGAAGAAAAACTATATGAGAGCGGATTAGAACCCGGAACCTTTGACACGGTTGACAAAAATTCTACCACCAGACCACTAGAGAATCAATAAGTATATCACATATCTATGTATTTATTCACTCACTCATGCAAAGAATATTGGGACTAATAATATATTTGAAATATTGTTTACAAATAGTCCCAAAAAGATTATTTCCCAACTAGTATTAGACCTAGAATTTTGCTCACTGTTCTGTTTGACCTGGTTACGGCCTTGCTGTGAATTCTGTGAGTCTATTATTTAAAATAAATTTAAAATCATTCATTATTTCATATAACATGATTTAATTTCTATAGGCTATATTTAGTTCAAATTCAGAGGAACATTTCATGTTCAGAAGTAAAGTTCAAATTCAGAGGAACAGTTCATGTTCAGAAGAAACATTCATGTTGAAGAACTGTTAATAATAAGGATTGAGAAGATTGGATCAGTTGTGCTACTTTTTTTTGGAATACTTGAAACACTTTTTATGTGTAATACTTGATGCGGCCCAGCCTGACCCAGAGTCTACCTCCAGCGGCCCCCAGGTAAAATGAGTTTGAGACCCCTGCTCTACAGGATATTCTGAGTTAACCCTTAAACGTATACCTCGGGTCTTAGTATTCCTTAATTTATTATAAACAATATAACATATACAATTATAAATTAAATGTTTTTCCCATTCTTTTTTTTTGTAAACATTGTATTGGGTCACTAGCGATACGAGGTATGTAAGAGTGGAAGTATATATATTTTTTCTGCACAACAATAATTTAATCTTTGATGACTGAATAAGTGCAGTTCATCTTTATTCCTCATAATGTCAATGTCTGACACACAATGATGAAGTGACGTTTCACTCATAGTTACCGCAGGCAGAAAACAAAAGAATAGGAAGAATCATCAGCAAAACTTGGAATGGTTCAGAGATTTATTGTTGAACGCAATCGAATATTAGTGTCACTGTCACTTGATGGTGGATCTGGTGAAGAAGCTGTCAGGGCTTTATAATATTGATTTTGAAGATTATATAAATGATAGTTTTGAGAATATGTGTGAGATGGTGAATATGAGGCAGATGCTGAATGTACTGAAATGAGCTCTGACGAGGACAGTGATGATGGTATAAAACATCTGCTCAAACTGAACCCTTCCAAGCGCCAGAAGATAAAATATGCTTCATTTTATTCTTCTGTAATTGTTACTCTAACATCAGGGGAGTTTTATATTATCACGACAGGTAGAGATCCATTCGTGTGTTCGATATAGATATGTAATAATGATTGGAGAAACATTCATGCATTTAAGGGTTAAACTCACAATTTCACTTCTGAAACGGTGTGATTGGCAGTGTACCCAGCATGCCTTTTAGACATTTATTGTCTATATTTACATTATTTTCAGACCACATCCTGTCCTGTGGTGTTTTATTCAGGAATCAAAGGAGCTTGTGTTGGAGGAAACCTGCTACCTGTCACATAGAGTAATCCATCCAGCGCCACCACAGCTGGACTAGTGACCGCCATCTTGACTGACTCCATAAACTGCCATGTGTTCGTGTGAGGGTTATAACACTCAACAGAGTCCAGACGAGAACGGCCCTCCCAGCCGCCCACAGCAAACACATATCCGTCCAACATCACCAACCCTGGAAGAAAAGAACAACACTTTTAGAAACAAAAAGGGTCTTGTTTATTTCCAAACAATGGAAATACGGAACAATGTCCGTTACCCAGTTCTGATCGAGCCACATTCATGGGTGCCATCTCTAACCAGGAGTCAAAACACGGGTCATAGCGCCACATCTCTCGACTGGCCGAGCCGTCTGGAAACTCACCGCCAGCCAAATACAGCATGGAGCCTGTGAAAACACACAAAAACACACTGTTTGGTCATTTCTGACCACTGGCACTTGAACGCTTGGTAAACAACAACTCATTTACACTACCAACAAAAAGTTGGGGTCAGCAATGGTGCATTAAGGCCAATTCACACCGCACAGACATGTTTGTTGGGTTTTGTTGGATCAGTGGGTTACCCCTGTCTGCATCTGTTGGCGTTGACCGGGGTTTGTTTTCATCCGTACCAACATGTTCAATCTGTCGTATCTGTTGGGGCAGTGTAAACATGACAGTTATTTTTCAGAAAACTCTAAATCTAACAGCCAACTTGTTTGTTGGTGTTTGTTGGCATTTGTCCGGGTGGTGTGAGTTGGCCTTTAAACTGATCAAATGTGACCGTAAACACTTTTAAAAATGTAACAAAAGATTCGAGCTCAAATAAATGCTGTTGTTTCTTCTTTCTACTTATCAAAGAATTATATAAAAAAAAAATGGAAAAATTATTCGGCATTAATCTGTTTTCAGCATTGATAATCAGAAATGTTTCTTGATCATGAATGATTTCTGAAGGATCATGTGACACTGAAGACTGGAGTAATGATGCTCAAAATTCAGCTTTGATCACAGAAATACATTACACTCTAAAATATATTTCACATAGAAAACAAGTTATTTTGGATTGTAATAATATTTCACATTATTACTGTTTTTACTGTATTTTTGATAAAATAAATGCAGCCTTGGTGAACAGAAGAGACTTGAACTCATGATATTTAAGTATTCACTTATAAACAGCCGTGCAAGAAGTAAAATAGTTGATTTAAAATCTAGTTAAAATCAGACGATATATGTTTCCATATAATGAACACAAGGTTAATATTTAATCATGTTCATTTATATGAACCTATAAAACAATACATGGTAATAAAAATTAGGGCTGTCAAAAGATTAATCACGATTAATCACATCCAAAATAAAAGTTTGTGTTTACATAATATATTTGTGTGTACTCTGTATAATTATTATGTTTATATAAATATTCATGTATATATTTAAGAAATATTTGCATGTATATACTGTATACATTTATATAATTTATATTATATATAAATATTTTATATATAAATATAATACATTTTTCTTAAATATATACATGCTTGTGTGTGTTTTTATATATAAATAATAATTATACACAGTTCACACACATATATTATGTAAACACAAACTTTTATTTTGGATGTGATTAATCGTGATTAATCTTTTGACAGCCCTAATAAAAATATATATGTTTACATTTTTAACATTCCAGCAATGTTGCTTAATTTTGTATCGGCAACAAAATCATTACAAATACATTGTGAATATTTAATATACTGCCCAGTCCTAGTTAAATATATCAAGTGAAAACGCCACGGAGCGATTGAGTCACATCTTTCATGAGTCATGAGTCACATGTCACATCCTTTCGCACACTCACCAGTAGGAGGCACCTCACGATCCGATGCCGATTCTGGGAGTCACGTTCCGACTCCAAAACGAATCTTGATCTACTTTTTTTTTCTTATTAATTAATGATTTACCGACTTGAAAATCTTAAAATCCTTTATTTCATTTCATTACATATACAAGTACATTTTAAAATAATTACAAATTAAAACATATTAGAACAATTGTATATTAAGAATTTAAAATGTATAAATTAACATAGCTTCAAAACTTAAAAGCAAGTAGTAAATAATAACGAGGAACAAAGAAACACATCACAAACAGTAAACAAAGAGTGCTTTCAGTATTTACTGCTACGTTCCAGGCAGGTTTTTTAGCCTGTAAGTTACGACTTCAAACCACGACTCATGGCTTTGTGATAGCTAGATGTAAACAAAGCATGGCGGATCGTACGGGGCTTCCAACATTATATTGTCCTAAAGTCTATTTCTCACCATGTACGACTTTCATAAACACTGCATCCGTAGGAGCTGCCATTGCTGTTTCAGGGGCTATGTGACGTCAGAGCGCGTAACTGGGAGTACATCGATCTAGTACGAGTTCACAGGTGGGAAGTCACGATTTTGACTGCCTTTCCAGTGCACTTTCACGGGTAGAAGGTTGGAAAAAAAAAACAGGTTACGGGTTTCCTGGAACGAGCTGGGAGTGATTTTTCTCTCTCATCTTTACTGTTGTTTGATTATTAATGATAACATCATAGACAGCGGGAGATCTGCATTCACACTAATGCACAGATCTCTTGAAATATATAACTTTGAAATATATATGACTGAATAACTTTAATAAGGGCTCATCTAGATTTAATACAGTGAAGACTATGAAGTGATATTTTACATTTGATTAATATTTCTGTATCTTAAAATATAGTTTAGACCTACTAGCCTGGGAAAACCCAGACAACTTCCGGCAAATTTAGATTTGCTCTGCAAGTAGTCTGGCAAAGAGCCCATTAAACCCCATTTCTAATGCCTAGAAATCACGGCACCAATCAGAAACGTTGGGGCGGGCTTTACACGATGACGACAGCGCAGCAACGTTGAAGCAGATTTGCCGCCGTGGAGCATCACTCGTTCGAATCAGCTATCGCGCCTGTTTTAAGCGATTTAAACTTTTCCTTTTCGTTAAAACCCGAGCAAAGAACAATAAGAATGATACGAAGAATTCATATCTAAAAAAAGATGTTATCGCTGTCTTACCGACTGGATTCGGCAAAAGTCTGATACCAGCTTGGCCCTTTTGTGGCTAAACGAATGGGTCTTAGCAAGAGCCCTCTGGTAGAGTTAATGTTTCACAAAATATAGTTTTAAGTCCTTTTCAGGTGAGAATGTAGTTGTTTAAAGCTCAAATCTGTGGTTTATTTATAAAGAGAGCGCCTTTTTGAAAATCTGATCTGCCGTTTTCGGAGTTGTGAGCTCCAGTGGATCAGCGGCGCTCAATCGCTCATTAACCCCACGAGAGGCGCCTTTCCTCGGCCAGTCCTTCAGCCGTCTGCCGCTGGCTCTGATGTCTCAGTAGTGGTTAAACATAAGATATGATTCGTCCTGTCTTGTGTAGATCTAACGGCTGATCTTTGCTCTCATTAATCTATAATTTGTTCCCTGACAGAACGTTTTGTCTGAGGGCAAAGTGAAGTTTCATAACTTTATATTTTTAAGCTATTAAACTTTACCGTTGTAGTCTCCTAGCGCTGACTTTGTTTGACTGAATTGCTTTATTTATTATATAGCTTCTTATACCTTTTACTTATACTTTTATTATTGCTATTGATCACACATAAACTGACATTTAACAAAAAGAGACTGGGTTGTGTTTTATGTCATATTTCATTTATTACAGTGATAATCATAGCCTATATGACGGTATGCACACATTAATGTGTGCGTTTAAAAAAAAATGCAAACAAAAAGAGGCTGGGTTTTTAATATTTCGTTTTGTTATAAACATGCATTGAAGATAATATGCATTGCCTGCACTACATTTGTGTGGCTATAATATGTTTAATTTTTTTTTTTAATGAAAATTAAAAGAGGTAGAGTGGTGTTTTATCATATTTCGTTTTATTGTGAGTGATACTGTCAAGAACGCTGCTTGTCCATTAGCAGAGTAGGCGGACTATTAACTAAATGGCGGCGGGGATTCCCCCGAGGGGAAGTGCTTAGGGAAGTTTGCAAGTGCGTGTCTAAAACTGGAGTGGAACGCAGCATACAATGTTTCTCCGTCGCTCTGCATACGTCATCTCCCTCATCGCTCTGATTGGTTTTAGGTCCATCCAATTGCGCCGAGAGGTATTTGAGCAACGCCCGTTGGTGACGCCCCTTTGGAAATGATTTGTCTATGAAGCTTTGCCAGACCATAACTCAGTTACTACTGAGAATGGTCTGGTTTTAACCAGGCTATAGACCTACATGAAAAACCTGAAAATAACTTTTTCATTTTTATGTTTGTTCTGTTGTATTTATGTACAATACATGTATGTATGTATGTATGTATGTATGTATGTATGTATGTATGTATGTATGTATGTATGTATGTATATAACGTATTATATACAGTACCAGTAAAAGGTTTGCACACAATGGGAAAGTGTGCCCAAACGTTTGACTGGTACTGTACTATTATATAACAAAGAATATCGGCCGATATATTGGTATCTGACTTTTTTTACTCCCTAATATTGGTATCGGCCCTCAAAAACCCATATCAGTCAGGCTCTATTCTAAAGCACACTCAGCGTCATTGCGCATCTGCGGTTAAAGACTAAGCTCAGTAATTCTCAGAATGGATCTAGAATCGTTGGGGAGAGAATCACGATGCATGGATTTTTCCTCCCACTCCTACTCACCAGACACGACTAGGCCGTGTTTGCTGACAGCGAAGGGCAGACAGGCCAAACTCTTCCACTGGCTGGTGAGGGGATCGAAACTCTCCACGCTCCGCAGCACAACCTTATCATCCTCTCCTCCTACAGTCACAATCACCTCAGCTGTGCCTGACAGACACAAACACACACACACCCGCCACTGGATGAGTACAGTCATCCACACATTGTGCTCGTTCCACAGCAAAGCACCCCTAGGATGCACCTCAGAATTTCTTTGGACATTGAAATAACACAAATGGAAGTATTGTAATTATTTAGAGTTTCAATGACTTGACTACACTTAGACAAACCATCTAGGATGAGCTAAATAAACTAGGTTTTTTTTGCAATTGAATCATCTTGAGACAAGGAATCAGATGGAAAATAATCTAGGCCACACGGTTCAAAAGTTATTATCATAAAAATGTGTGCAAATTTGGACAGATGGTGGCGCTAGAGGGATTGAGTTAGAGACTCCGAAAATTGCTGTGATTCTGAAGATGATTGAATCGAATTTGGAAAAGATGGGCTAACGGTCTAAAAGGAGTTTGAAAAATAGGTTTTCAACCAAATTCAAACACATAACATTATTATAAAGCTATTTTTTGAAGCTTTAATTATATTTCTGATCAGTCTCGAAACTTTGAGTACCTTCAGGGCAGGGTGCCGATGACACATATCAAAATGGCTGACATGGGAAAATTGGGCACTGTTTAAGTTGGTATGTGTACCAAATCTATTGAGACCTGTCTTGTGATTTTGGTCAACCTGTTCACATGTTATAAGCAAAAATATAACCACTCCTGACCACTAGGCTGTGCTGTGCCGAAACTGTGTACGTACCCTCCATAGACCCTAAAAAAATATAGACGACGCGACTTCATTGACTTCTGCTGACCAGAGCGGAAGCTTTCATAGGCCCGAGAACGGCGCTGACATCTTGGGGACAAGTCTGTGCAGTAGCGATCTCGGGACCGGAGTTGCGCAGTAGAGAGCAGGAAGTAGAGGCGCGATTATCAAAAGCCTGCCCACACTCTTACAGATGCGGAACGATTCATTATGATGGTGTGAAATAAACAGTTATGGAAATGTAGAAATTAAGGCTAAAGCTCTAATCTCCTCCCAAAAATCCAGAAAAAAGTCTGTTAGTGCCTCAGTGACAACTTCACTCAGAGAAGCTGTCAATCTCAGCTGTCAATTATGACGTCACACCCCCCGTTTTTATAGTATCAAATAACTAACTAAAACTAAACTTATTTAAAAAACGAACACTTGAAATGAAATCGTGATAAAAAACTGCCTAAAATGACAGAAACCATCTTTAGGAAACAATTATCTGAAGTGTAATTTAATAGTTTAGTGTGTCTCGCTTCCATTCTAATACATGGAGAGATGGGGTTTAGGAGCTATACTGGGAGCGGCCACCGGGGGGCGATCGAGGCGTGGAGCCTTCATTTTCTTCAGTGGTACAGGCTTGGTACCCTCAGGTCATGCCTGTGATGACATGTACCACGTTTCGTCTTAATACACCAAATAATTGTGGAGATACTCCTTCATTTAATTCATTAATGCACTATATAAAACATTAACTGCCATACGTGACATTAATTGCCAGCATGGCCTGTACAGCTAATTTTGGTGTGCCAAATTTCAATGGGCTGGCCACAGACTAAAGGGAGGAAGAGGAAGAACTTTCTATGCTTGGCCCTTAAAAATCCAGAATTACAAAGGAATTGGCTCAGATGTAAATGTAGAAACAAATGGAATTGGTTGACGGTGTAAATGTGGCAATAAAGCGTAATGGATACTGTGGTCACCTGTTGCGCGTCGAGGCCGTGCTCGGGGGCCATACAGCTCTCCTCTGCGGTCCTGCAGCAGCAAATAGTCCTTGGCTTCAGAGATCAGCTTCTGGCACTTGAGCGACTCCTTCACAACATCCAGAGTCTCGATGACGTCATGAATGTAGTACGGACTGATGAGTGGCAGCCTGATGTGCTCTACAACCTGCAAACCACAATCAAGTGATCAGTCAATCACAGAATATTCACTAATATTCGGGCGCATAAACGCATCAAACAAGCACGTCTGAACATCCGTTTACCATATTTGATGTGATCCAAGTATTTGCACTAATCAATGATTATAAATGAACAAAATGATTAAATTAAATAATAAATGCAATCTGTTTATCATATAAAGCAATCGTGTCTCTTCAGAACACACATTAAACCACTCAAGTACTTTTACAATGTCTATGCACTTTTTGAAGCTTGAAAGATTTGGTAAAATGGACTTTCAATGGAGGGACAGAAATCTCTCAGGTTTCAATAAAAAACGTCTACTTTTGTGTTTCAAAGATTAAAGGGAGAGTTCACCCAAAAATAAAAATCATCCCATAATTTACTCACTAACGTCTACGTCACTAACGTAGACTAACTAACTAAACGTCAACGTCGCAACGTCACGCCAGTTACGCTTTTTCTGGTGCTGTCATTCACTGCCATTATAAAGCTTGGAAGAGCCAGTACATTTTTAATATAACTCTGATTGCATTTGTCTGAAAGAAGAATGCCATATAAATCTAGGATGACTTGAGGGGAGTAAATCATGGGTTAATTTTCATTTTTGGGTGAACAATTATTTTATGAGCACATTATGATTAATGCTAATGATACTTGTTTTAGCAAATGCCACTAATTGCAGACTAAAACCAAGTCTGTACCTTCAGAATGGCTTCACATTCCCATGAGATATGCAATGAGCTCTTCTCAAGAGCTGCAACCAAGGTCTGGTCTTTAAATAACTGCATAGCAACAATGATATGCAAACACAGCAATCTAAGCCCATCCAATCAGGGCTAATTTTACGTTTCTCACACAGCTCTGTGAAGTGACTGTTCTCTTCATAATCATAGCCTGTACGGAGCATATGACCTTTCACAGGCTTAGTTCATCAAAACAAAAGGCGGCTAATCCCAGACATCTGCCGGAGCTCCACCACGGACATGCGAGAGAGACCCACCCGCTCTACTTAGACCAAAATGCACAAACCTCATGTCTCAAAAAACAGTGCAGCTTGACAACAGTGTCCAACCAGGCCTCCGTTCTTCGTACGTTGCTAACTCAGTCAGCTGGATTTGATTGTTGACGATTTGGCTTGATCTTGGTTCATTTCATGTAAACAGGATTCGATTTTTAAGCGCCGTTGATACTAAAAGTGTCCCAGCCACTGCTATTTTATTACAAAAGTTCATTATTGAACCAGGGACAATAATAATGTAAAATTATAATATTTTCAAATTAATTTTAATATTATTATAATGTGTAAAATGTGTATAATACTATAAACAGTCAGTTTTATTGATTGAGAGATTTATTTGTGATGGAATAATTACTTTATAATTGTATTGGATTCTTACACACATGCTGTACAGCTAATCTGAGCCGTGCATTAATTTGAGTGATGACAGATATTATGGGAGTGGCTTGATGCAGAGAAATTGATCTTGACCCTTAAGAAGCTTTAATTAATACGGTCATGTAACAAACCTGCTTCACAGGTAAAATTAAATGAATTACAACAATGAAATAAAAATGTAAAGGCTGTCCAAATACTAGAAATCATGAATATAAAATAATTGGAAATCATTTATCTATTATAAATGTTATGTTGTTTTGGTTGCTTGGCTGTTTCCTTATAAAACGAATCCAGAAATAGTTTTTTTTCACCAGGTGTCTTTTTTAATTAAATGATGCCATTACGCTGCTGTCTTGCCGGCAGCCAATCGCTGCATTACGGTTTCGAGTATCGATTCATCTGCCCTATAGGCTGACGTCGTCATACTCAGATTCTGGTCAGAATACGAGTCTGAATCTGCTCCATTGGGCTGTGATTATGGGGCGTGTTTCAACCAGAGGCAGACAGTACTTAAGTATTTTTACTTTCTACTCAAGTACATTTTTCAAGTATATATTTTATCAGTGTTTTTCTTTGGAAAACTTTGAATTCATTACATTCCAAAGCATAATTTATAATGTCATACTTTTTACTGCACTACATTTCATAAATAAAAGTAGTTGTTTTACCTTGAATAATTAATTACATTAAAAATATAGTACTTTCTTACTTGTACTCAAGTAAAATTAATTACTTTTATTTGAGTAAAAGTATACAATACTACATTTTTAATGTAATTAAGTATTAAATTATATTAAATACGAAACAGTGCAGTAAAAAGTATGTGACTTCTGTATTCTGTTGATAACTATGAGTAAGTGACTCATAGTTATCAACAGAACTCAACTGCACGCACGCTGGAGGAAGTAGAAGATGATGAGTGTAAACGATCTTTGCCGGTGTTGTAAAAAAATTATTTAAGGATACACGGAGTACTTACCAACACGATCATCACTTTTGAGAGAAATAGTAAAGGTGAATGCATAAACGAACAAGTTCTCCATTTAATAAACTAATTCAGCCCAAGCGCTCTTTGGTGACTTGGATGATTACATTACTGTTGATCATCTGTCCATCATCGTATAAAGCCCGCCCTGACAATTTCATTGGTCCAACAGCTCTAGTTCGAAGAATAGTTGCTTTATCCTACACTCTTAAAAATAAAGGTTCCAAAAGAGGTGTTTTCACAGCGATGCCGTAGAAGAACCATTTTTGGTTCCCCAGAGAACCTCAGTGATCAGTTCTAAAAAGAACATTTTTATAGAACATTGTTACAATCTATAGAACTTTCATATATTCAATTTCAGATATTCCAGTATCGATGCATATCGAAATATCAATATGTTTGGCAACACCACTAGCCATAGATGATTTATAATTAAAAGAACAGTCACACTACTTCCACTGACTTGCATGTCAGTGCTGAAGACCGGAAACTCAAGCTCATACGAAGATGTTCAAGTTTGGTGAACTCTGACCTGAGAATTTGTATCACTTGAAGACATGTGAACAACAGAGTGATACTTTGTGCCATGACCTCTTAGTTGAACACAAAAAAGCTGAAGGTTCGCAGCATTGCAGGGAAGTGTAGATTGCATATTTCCACATTTTGGATTTATTATATGTTGAATTTATGTTTTAAATAAGAGGTCGCAGAGTATGACGTCATATCACGAGTGTCTGAAGAAATTTTGCATCCCCAAAGTCAATTGTTAAGTGTTATGAAATTACTAAAATCCATAGAAAACTAGCACTTGTCGGGAAGATGTTAATATGGCTTCTGACTGACCTTCTCGAAGCTCTGTCTGCGCGAGGGGTTTTTCTCCAGCCAAACAATGGCCGCCTCAAACACGGTCTCCTCTTTTGGCACATTCAGAAGGTCACTGGAAATGATCTCGGTCAGTTTATCGGCACAAAGAGAAAGAAACTCCTCCTGTGGGGTGAGACAGAAGAGAAAGATGGTATGTTTCCATAGTATAATGAACTCTCATCTAAAAATATCAATGACAGTTAGATTCCTAATGATATCACACCTTTACAATTAAGAGAGTCAAGGCTTAAAATCATGTCACATCTTTATTATACTGAAAAGCATTCATCACGGTTTTTGAAGGAATTGAAAATAATCAAAGATATTTGATATTTTAAATCCATTTGCTTGACTGTTTGGTATTGACTTTGAAGTGCTCCCTATTTCAATACAATATAGTCCCATTATAGCAACGCTCTCCCACATATTTTGCTATTGTAACTGCACTTATCTCCGTCGTTGGTATAAGTTGCAGTGGGTGGAAATAGACGAGAAATGTACAGTTTTCTTCCATCTTTCTGATAACGTTTCTTTAGTCTTCTGGCAACCCTGCAGATTGAACAAATGCAGGAGTCCACTCTTACATTTTCTACACATTCTAGGTTTTATTTTCAACTTACAATGTTAGTCAAGGTTTCTTGACTAAGATAGCTAAGTTGCACAGATAATACAAATACTTATAAATGATAAATGTGCTCTTAGTGATGTAATTTCTGCCACATTTAGCCATTAAAGGTGGGCTTTAATAAAACATAGCTGTCTATGGGGTAGAAAAGTGAAACATTTTCTGAAATCGGTGCTACATGACAAGAGAACATCCCAAATTCAGTATCTCAGAAAATTAGAATATTACTTTAGACCAATACAAAGAAAGGATTTTTTGAAATCTTGGCCAACTGAAAAGTATTAACATGAAAAGTATGAGCATGTCCAGCACTCAATACTTAGTTGGGGCTTGCCTGAATTACTGCAGCAATGCGGCATGGCATGGAGTCGATCAGTCTGTGGCACTGCTCAGGTGTTATGAGAGCCCAGGTTACTCTGATAGTGGCCTTCAGCTCTTCTGCATTGTTGGGTCTGGCATATCGCATCTTCCTCTTCTCAATACCCCATAGATTTTCTATGGAGTTAAGGTCAGGCGAGTTTGCTGGCCAATTAAGAACAGGGATACCACGGTACTTAAACCAGGTACTGGTTGCTTTGGCACTGTGTGCAGGTGCCAAGTCCTGTTGGAAAATGAAATCTGCAGCTCCATAAAGTTGGTCAGCAGCAGGAAGCATGAAGTGCTCTAAAACTTCCTGGTATACGGCTGCGTTGACCTTGGACCTCAGAAAACACAGTGGACCAACACCAGCAGATGACATGGCACCCCAAACCATCACTGACTGTGGAAACTTTACACTGGACCTCAAGCAACGTGGATTGTGTGCCTCTCCTCTCTCCTCCAGATTCTGGGACCTTGATTTCCAAAGGAAATTCAAAATTTACTTTCATCAGAGAACATAACTTTGGACCACTCAGCAGCAGTCCAGTCCTTTTTGTCTTTAGCATAGGCAAGACGCTTCTGACGCTGTCTGTTGTTCAAGAGTGGCTTGACACAAGGAATGCGACAGCTGAAACCCATTTCTTGCATGCGTCTGTGCATAGTGGTTCTTGAAGCACTGACTCCAGCTGCAGTCCACTCTTTGTGAATCTCCCCCACATTTTTCAATGGGTTTTGTTTCACAATCCTCTCCAGGGTGCGGTTATCCCTATTGCTTGTACACTTTTTTCTACCACATCTTTTCCTTCCCTTCGCCTCTCTATTAATGTGCTTGGACACAGAGCTCAGTGAACAGCCAGCCTCTTTTGCAATGACCTTTTGTGTTTTGCCCTCCTTGTGCAAGGTGTCAATGGTCGTCTTTTGGACAACTGTCAAGTCAGCAGTCTTCCCCATGATTGTGTAGCCTACAGAACTAGACTGAGAGACCATTTAAAAGGCCTTTGCAGGTGTTTTGAGTTAATTAGCTGATTAGAGTGTGGCACCAGGTGTCTTCAATATTGAACCTTTTCACAATATTCTAATTTTCTGAGATACTGAATTTGGGATTTTCCTTAGTTGTCAGCTATAATCATCAAAATTAAAAGAAATAAAAATATGACCAGCACCTGTATGTCAATAAGTGCTCCTCTGCTGACATCTACTGGTTACAGTGGTCATTTCATGCCTTTTCTTAAGTGCTTGTTTGCAACAAAGTGTTAGTTTTCCTATATCTTTAAACTTTTAAATTCTGGAGTGAATTCAAATGCTTTCTCACTGGACCTCCCAGCGCTGTGTAGTAATTGTGTAGCGTGAACGAGATTGGCCCGTGAGTAAACTTGTTCCAAGCTTGCGCTGGACTGTCTAATATTGCTCCGAACTGCACAGCTCAAGCGAGTAGCGTGGTTATTTTTCACTTTAATTTTCACAGTTTCTCATATGTAACAAAAATGGCAGCTCTTATCATTTGGGATACGTGGTGAGTGGAGCAAATGAGCTGCTCCGCTGGGTCCTAAAGTCAGTTCGGTTTTAGTAAGCACTCATCGCATTCTATTAATTCCAAAGTGGGTCAAATTGACCCGCGAGGGAAGGATTTGTTACTTTTTTATTTCAACCACACAAACTCCTTAAATTCAGTAAAATTTTTGTGTATTCATGGTTCAAGTGCGACAAAAGTCCTAAGGTCTTAGACCACTCTGATGAAATTAAAAAAAATATATATTTTTTAATGAGTTACGGGTCAAAATGACCCAAGGGAAGGATGAGGGCTTAATAAGGTAATTATAAAAAATGCCCTCAAAAACTTCCAGGGGGCACCTAAATATCCGCCCTTAATGGGAAAGGTAATGTGTGATGCTGACATGGACCTGCTGTGCCAAGGGCACATGACTTTAGGAGCTGCTCTAAAGTGCTTGAGTTCACCTGTTGGCACACGCTGCTGAAGTGCTGCTGGATGTACTCCATGCTGCGTTGCTCCAGCTCTCGGCACGAGTGCGCCTCGGCGAAGCAGTGGATGCCCACGCAGTTGATCTCATCCATCTGCCGCTCCATGAACCTGCAGCAGGCCTCCCGCACCGCCATCACGTCCAGCAGATTAGCGGCTGCCAGCAGCGCCTGCACGTTGGCTTTGGAGATCACTACTTCCGCAGTGTAGGCGTAGCTCACCAGCATGCCAATCATCTGCGGCTCCACCCCGTTGATGGCCACTCGCTCCTGCCGGGACTCCATCAGGTCGGTGGAGAACATGGCCTGTTCCAAAAACACACCACAGCTTTAAGCTTTCAGCAGGGGCTTCACCCATCCATTCACAACAGTTTTAAATGTACAGCATTTTCATAATGTGACTGATAGGAGTGATTTGAGAAGAACTGAAACCTGTTTTAAACAGCTAAATCAAAAAAAACTATGCAGTCATTTAAAAGTATTAAATACAGCAATTTATGATTTTGGTCATTTCACTCACATACACAATCACTCACTATAAATTATATAATGTTAATTATTAGGCAATTTTTTTTAACTTTAAATAGTGCACAATTGACTCTTTTCTAGAATATAATTATTTATATTCTGGCCTTTAGCCAGATTTAAATTAATATTTTGGCCTTTAGCCAATAATTACTTGACTTCATTAATTAGTAGAAATAAGTAAAAATAAATAAATAAATAAATAAATATTATATTATATTATATATATATATTTTTTTTTACATTATGACCACCTTCCTAATATTATGTTTGTCCCCCTTTTGCTGCCAAAACAGCCCTGACCTCGAGGCATGGACTCCACTAGACCCCTGAAGGTGTGCTGTGGTATCTGTAGCTCAAACAGTAGAGCGTGGCGCTAGCAACGCCAAGGTTCGATCCCCAGGGAAAGCAAGAACTGACAAAAATGTAAAATGTGTACCTTGAATGCAATGTAAGGATAAAAAGCGTCTGCCAAATGTATAAATGTAAAATGTAAATGTATCTGGCACCAAGATGTTAGCAGCAGATCCTTTAAGTCCTGCAAGTTGCGAGGTGGGTCCTCCATGGATTGGACTTGTTTGTTCAGCACATCCCACAGATGCTCGATTGGATTGAGATCTGGGGAATTTGGAGGCCAATTCAACACCTCAAACTCATCGTTACGCTCCTCAAACCATTCCTGAACCATTTTTGCTTTGTGGCAGGACACATTATCTGCTGAAAGAGCCACAGCCACCAGGGAATACCGTTTCCATGAAAGGGTGTACATGGTCTGCAACAATGCTTAGGTAGGTGGTACGTGTCAAAGTAACATCCACATGGATGACAGGACCCAAGGTTTCCCAGCAGAACATTGCCCAAAGCATCACACTGCCTCCGCCGGCTTGCCTTCTTCCCATAGTGCATCCTGGTGCCATGTGTTCCTCAGGTAAGCGACGCGCACGCACCTGGCCATCCACGTGATGTAAAAGAAAACGTGATTCATCAGACCAGGCCACCTTCTTTCATTGCTCTGTGGTCCAGTTCTGATGCTCACGTGCCACTGTTGGTGCTTTCGGCATGGGCACCCCGACTGATCTGCAGCTTTGCAGCCCCATACGCAACAAACTGCGATGCACTGTGTATTCTGACACCTTTCTATCAGAACCAGCATTAACTTCTAGAGCAATTTGAGCTACAGTAGCTCGTTTGTTTGATCGGACCACACGGGCCAGCCTTCACTCCCCACGTGCATCAATGAGCCTTGGCCGCCCATGACCCTGTCACCAGTTCACCACTGTTCCTTCCTTGGAGCACGTTTGATAGATACTGACCACTGCAGACCAGGAACACCCCACAAGAGCTGCAGTTTTGTAGATGCTCTGACCCAGTCGTCTAGCCATCACAATTTGGCCCTTGTCAAACTCGCTCAAATCCTTACGCTTGCCCATTTTTCCTGCTTCTAACACATCAACTTTGAGGACAAAATGTTCACTTGCTGCCTAATATATCCCACCCACTAACAGGTGCCATGATGAAGAGATAATCTGTGTTATTCACTTCACCCGTCAGTGGTCATAATGTTATTCCTGATCGGTGTATATATTAATAAATAACATCTGTGCCAAAAATGTAATTGTAATATTAGATATGCATTGTAATATTTATTTGGTTTGAAATCAATTAAAAGTGTATTTTAGGGTACGTTTAAAACGACAATAATGCACACAAAACTGATAAGTTTTTCCTTTGTACTATTTTGGTCAACAACTAGTCCCAATTTCGGCCCAACTGATTGGACATTACCTGAAAATAGGAGCTGAATGAGGCCAGAACAATCCGGTGACAAGGAAACTCCTGGCCTCCGCAGCACAGAGTCACGTCACAGAAGGCGTTGTTGAGCCGTAAGCTGTTCAAGCCTTCCAGCACCTTGTTAGGATGCCGAGCCTCCACAAACACATAGTCTTCACTATCCAGAGAGGCCAACGGGAAGCTGGAGTCCTCCACGCAGGGAGACGGAGGGAGCGTGGAGCTGGATGGAGAAGTGGCTGGCAGATTCACTGCCATTATTTCCATCTCAACAATCACTCAGGCTGAGAGAAACACAGAGGAGCACACGATTCAAGCATGCTATACATAATCTAAAAGTTTCACCAAACTACAGCACTTTCTAATTCTTGTCATAACGCATATTTATTATTATACTTTATAACAATTGACAGGCTACATGGAATATTTGTTCTTAGTTTCAGCACAGGACAATTTAAACAAACTCTGAAAATATCTACAAAAAAGAAAAAGGAAAACAGATACACATTTTAACCTAAAATTTTAACTGTTAATAAACTGCACAAGTAAAATATGAATGTGAATATGAATAATGAATATGAAATAACTTTGTCATTGCAACAAATTCTATAAAAATAGATCGATTTACAGTTCTAATATAACTGTTATACCAATATATATACAAACATGTAAAATGTAGTATACAAATACATTTCATTTTCAACAAATGTAGGTATTTATATATCGCATAATAATGACAGCAAGTCTAATATTAAATGTCTGATATTTTGACCGGGGGGGGGGGGGGGGGGGGGGTAAACATGCAAAAACAACCTGTCAAATTACATCAATGCATTTTAGCTTGTGGATCATTTCTGCCTTTTTTATTATTCTTAAAATAACTACAAAGGAATAAAATAATGTATGCTCGTGTGGTGTTATATGTTTAAAGATTATTAAAGATTCAACAGGCAGGAATTAACTCCCACACTGTCTGATAAAGTAACACATTAAAGGGGGGGGGGGGTTGACTGGTTAATGCAGTTCGTAAATACCTCCAGTAATTCGCACGAATGATGAGTGACAGTAAAGGCGAAGTCGCCGGAAGCGATAAAGACACAAATCTAAAAACCACAGCAGCACGATCTTACCGAAAAACCTGTCTGAGTTTAAATCAGCTCAAATCCTCCATATCTTCACCTGCAACTGTTTATGAAGAGTCGTGACGCCATGTCTTCTTCTATAAGAGCAGACGGAGGGGCAAGAGTCGAAACATGAAGCACCCGCGCCACCTCTCGATCCGGAGGGTTTCAGCAGCTCCTCCATCTGACGGTGCGTGTCCACTATAAATAAGACACATCAGCTGTAGGCTACATATTGCAAACGCCTCCATTGAAATATGCTGCACGTTGTTTTATTTGTCTATTAACTAGGCCTACTTCATTGATGATTTTAGTATTTTTTTTTAATTGATTCAATTAAATTGATATAAACAAAGCCTTTGCAGTTTAAACAAATACATGCATGGTTTATTGTTGTCCAACAATTTTTTTTATGTCTTTGTATTAACAACTTTGAGTAAAACATGCTTGAGAAATGTATAGCAATCAGTTTCCACAACTGAATATATATAGGCTATAGCCTATGACAGGTGAAAGTGAAGTGAAATCACGGCACCTGTTTGTGGGTGGGATATATTAGGCAGCAAGTGAACATTTTGTCCTAAAAGTTGATGTGTTAGGAGCAGGAAAAATGGGCAAGCGTGAGTATTTTTACAAGGGCCAAATTGTGATGGCTAGACGCAGGGCCGGCCCAAGCCTTGATGGGGCCCTAAGCAGAATTTTATTTGGGGGCCCCTTGGTGCCACCAAAACGACTGACTATTGTCAGTTCTTGATAATTCGCACACCCATTATCAATGTTATTAGATGTAGCTGTGTTGCTTACATCATGTCTGCCTGTCATGTTTTTACCCTCATATGGTTTTTAATTGTAACAGTAGCAAACCCACAAGAGTGGTCAGATGTTAACTTGCACTTTAATATTCAAAGTCTTACAGTACTACAGTTCAGACTGGGATATGTACACTTTAAAAAAAAAAAATATATATATATATATATATATATATATATATATATATATATATATATATATATATATTTTTTTTTTTTAAAGAAGCCTCTTATGCTGAATATGCTCACAATTTTTGCCCCAGGATTATTTGATGAATAGAAAGTTCAAAAGAACAGCATTTATCTGAAATAGAAAGCAATTTCAAAGAATCCTAAAAACAATTTTTTTTACACAACTGTTTTCATCACTGATAATAATCAGAAATGTTTCTTGATCATCAAATCCTCATATCAGAATGATTGGTGAAGCATCATGTGACACTGAAGTATGGAGTAATGATGATAAATTCAGCTTTGATCACAGGAATAAATTACACTATATTCGCATAGAAAACAGCTATTTTAAATTGCAATAATATTTCACAATATTACTGTCCGTTTTTACGGTATTTTTGGTCAAATAAATGCAGCCTTGGTGAGCAGAAGAGACTTCTTTTAAGAACAAGAAATGTTGATGGATTTCTTGAAAATGTTAAAAAGCTTTTATTTTGGCAGAAACACGCAGGGAGACCTTTTATTCATTTATAAGTGATCCTCATTACGAATTTGGGAAGATGTTTGCTGCATTGCCTTCCCAAATTATCATTTTGAGCGACTCAACATATAGCCTACTTGCAGAGAAGCATTTACTGTGAACAGAACCTGAAAGCTATGCTGTACTCCATCCAAAACATGCAGCACGTCAGATAAGATATTCGAACTAAACCATATCACATTCTCAAATCCATCCATTCATAAAAAGGTTATCGGGCAACTGACGTAGCACCGTTTCAGCGCTGATTTTTCTCGCACTTTGGACTTTGAACCCTGGCTAACAAGCTAATAGTGTCCATTTCAATAAAGCAATATGCAGCAAGTAATTTAATGTGTTCTTGGGGGGCCCCTGGTGGCGAATGGGGCCCTAAGCAGCCGCTTAGTTCGCTTATGCCTTGGGCCGGCTCTGGCTAGACGACTGGGTCAAACTTGCTCAAATCCTTATGCTTGGGGTGTTTCCTACGCTGGTTTCATCTCGATCGGACTAACGGTTTTGAAGATATTCGCAAATGTTTTAGGCGCTAAATCACAACACTGCACAAACCATAAGGTGAAACCTGGCATGCTTGGTATCGTTGGACTCGGCAAGGATTCAGAATACACAGTGCATCACAGTTTGTTGCGTATGGGGCTGCATAGCCGCAGACCAGTCAGGTCATGCTGATCTTACTCCATGGGCGTCGGAAGCAAAAAAAAAGTGGGTGGATCCTCAGAATTTTTTTGCTGGAGTAGATGCCAATTACATTAAGTACAAATATACCGCTTTGCTTGCTAAACGTCTAGTTCGGAAAGACAAAATTACGGAAATCGCCATATCATTTAGAGTGGCAGTAGTGTAGGGGTAAGACGCACGGCATCAAATCGACCCGCGGTTCGAGTCCACCTTTCGCCGAACTCAATCTTCTCCCTTTTCCCATCACATATCAGATCGAAAAGGCATTTATTTAAAATAAAAATGAATACAAAATTAGAAAAGTGGAAATGAAGCGCCTAACGTGTTTAATAATAATTGTTTATCAATTAGGGGTAGGTAAACAGACATGTGCTGAATGTTAGAGACGATAAAAGTGAGTGGGTCCAATATCATTGATTGTAAAAAGTGGGTGGGTCTTATCCCACCCACATACAATGGTTCCGACGCCCATGACTAGTAGGCGTACACACAGGTTCGAAGACTCGTTCTCTCGCCCCCTACAGTGCAATTCGGCTAGGTGTATGTCCGCGCTAAAATAACAAGGTGAAAGTCATCATAGCTTGCGTAGTATAGACCCAGCTCCTGCAAAAAATGCTTTTCTTACTTAGCATTTTTGTCTTGTTTTCAGTCCAAATATCTAGAAAATCTTACATTAAGAAACATTTACTAGACAAGCAAAAGTTTTTGTCTTGTTTTGGGGGAAAATAACTCAAAATTAAGTGAGTTTTTGCTTAAAATAAGTAAAATAATCTGCCAATGGGGTAAGCAAAATAATCTTAATTCAAACAAAAAATAAGATTATTTTGCTTACCCCATTGGCAGATTATTTTACTTATTTTAAGCAAAAACTCACTTAATTTTGAGTTATTTTCCCCCAATATTTTTTTTTGCAGTGGCAACTTTGAGAATAGATTAACGGCGATATTTTTTTTTATCGCCCGATAAGAGTCTCATGTTAGCGCAGCATGTTAACGCCGATAACGGCCCACCACTAATATATATATATATCATTTATTTATTTTTTCAAAGTGTGTATTTTTATGATTTAACTATCTACTATTAATGAAAGTGAGTATATCTATCGTTCTACATCTCTCTTCAATTGGAACGTATTAATACAATACTTGACATTATTAACACGGTTTTAAAATTGAGTTTGAAACGCTCCAAATGGAGTAATGTATACAAAGATAAATCAGCTCCGCCCACTTCCAGCATGAGACCATGGTGTGGCGCTGTTGTCCTCAGACTGTTGTGAGTGACGTATATGGGTTCTGTGGTTCTGCAGTTAGACCTATCTCGCCGTGAACGCACAGGCTAGTAACTAGGCTAGTAGAACGTAGCAGGGCAACCGATGATGGCGGATAAAAAGTTATGGCACATTCACTGGTACAGACGAAACATCAACAATATGATTTACATTGACTATGGCCTGCCTATACTTTGACTCATGGGCGTCGGAAGCAAAAAAATGTGGGTGGGTCCTCTCAGAAAAAAAAAAATACTGGAGATGCCATTTACATTAAGTACTGTGCAAATATACGGCTTTGTTTGCTAAACGTCTGGTTGGGAAAGATAAAATTATGGAAATCGCATTATCACTGAGAGTGGCAATAATGCATAGCACTAAGTTTTGACGCAAATCTACCCGCGGTTCGAATCCGCCTTTTGCCGAACTCACTCCATTTTCCCATCACATATCAGATCGGAAAGGCATTTATTATTATTTTTTAAATTAAGAAAATATTAGAAAAGTGTAAATAAAGCATCTAACGTGTTTAATAATAAGTGTTTATCGGTTAGGGGTAAGTAAACAGATATGTGCTGAATTAGAGACGGTAAAAGTGAGTGGGTCCAATATTGATCGTAAAAAGTGGGTGGGTCTTATCCCACCCACATACAATGGTTCCGACGCCCATGCTTTGACTACAAACTTGGTCCTCAAAACATTACGTATTTTGCAATACATGTAATGTAACTATATGACGTTGCACTATTTCTATAAGTAATAAATAGTAAGATAATATAACGGTAACTAATGTAAATAACTTGCAGTATGCAAGTAGTTATTCTATCGATATGTAATGCTAAATAAGGTTTGCTAGTACATTATTTCAGCACCATGACAGTGAATTAGTAGGTTTCAATAGTTGCTTTGCACAGTGCGTGACATTTTATCTGTATGTTATGCGGCTAGAGTTTTGACACTGAGTCAATGGGCTCAGACGAGGAATTCACACCCACAGCGACTGTGAGGAGTCAACGGGCGGGGAGAAGAGGAAGCCTGGATACATTTCAAGCAGAAATGTGGCTAACTCTGCATCGGTTTTTAATCCTTTCAGGACACGTAGCTCCCTCCACCTCAGAAAAGCCGCTCTGCTATTTACCCTCGTTTTATTTCGGGCTATCTAAATCTTTCTTTTTGTCTTTTTATCATCGTCATCTGTCTTTCCGTTCCGTTTACCCGTCTTTATTTTATGAGCAGGTGCCACTCGAGGAATTGGCAGTTTGGATTGTTTGTCCGCCATAAGCAAAGCTGCTCAAATCTTGAATTTGAACGCCTGTATGCGCTGTGCATGAGAGCGGTGTGATCAGCGCGCACACATGATTGACACTGCTAAGACACTCCTCCTGGCTCTGATTGGTTGTTTCTTACCGGGAGCGGTGTATTTCTGCAAATGGCAATAGGACCACTGCGAGGAGCCAAGGGAGCTTGAATTTTTCACAGATTATCTGTCTCATATTCTACTGTCAGGACATAATGACTGGTTTAACAAATATGTAAAAAATTGTATTTTGCCCAAACCCAGAGTATCCCCCTGTGATAGGGATTAGTCTAGAACTAGACTGTATTGCATTATAGATTGTGTTGACGTCTAATAAGAGTTTTTATTAAATCAAAAGTGATGGGATGGGGTGGTGGAGGGATGCTAAGAAACTGTCAACGAAAAGAAGGTGAGTCAACTGTATATAAACACTCCTCCTGTTGTTGATTGAATTGATTAGTTTAGTATGCTCCACTCAGGTTTTAATTATCTGGACGTGCTCCACTTGGGTTTGATTAGGTTACATTATCTGGCATTCTCCATTGTTTAGATGGGTTTAATTATCTGAACGTGCTCCTCCCGAAATAAGTTAATAAAACTTCACGAAGCACCACGACGCATGCGCAAGAATATGATGTAGAGCCGGCGTTCGGCATCCAGGAAATGCACACTTTAGCCCCATTTTGAGCACTACGCCAAGACCTAAAGCACAATCAATGTAGAATTCAACAGCTTAGATGTGGCGTGTTGTAAACAAAGTTCCTCGCTTCCACCAGCTCTACGTCTTATTCTCGCGCGTTCGTCAAGGTGCTTCATGAGTTCATGTCAGAGGCCCAGACAGAAGACAAGAACTTGCTGAATTAAGTCGTTATTTTGTTTGTTTGTTTTTTGCGCCTAAAAAAAACTTTTCTTGTCGCTTCATAAAATTATTGTAGAACCACTGTAGTGAGACAGACTTTTTAACAACGTCTTTAGTACCTTTTATGGGTCTTGAGAGAGGAAATGTCATTGCCACCAATGGAGGCCTTTCTGAGCCATCGGATTTCAACAAAAATATCTTCATTTGTGTTCCAAAGACGAACAAAGGTCTTACAGGTGTCGAACGACATGAGGTTGAGTAATTAATGACAGAATTTTCATATTTGGGTGAACTAACCCTTTAAGCAATATCACATGAGCGAGAGTGCTATTTTCTCGAATATCAGCACGCTTTAAAAATGTAAAATTTAGTTCATACAACAGTTCAATAAAAAAAATTATTGATTATATGAATTGACCATTTTTAGGCACAACATTGTCAAATTTGACTGTTTTTGCTCTATTTTGCCAATGAAAATAGTTCCAAACAAATTAGAAATATTCTTGAATGATTCACTGTTTTTGAACGAATCGGGTGAGTCAATGATTCAATGCCCCATTCAAGTCAGTGGACACGTGCTTCTTTTATGAATGAATCACCCGGTTTGAACGAATCGGTTGAATTAAGGATTCTATGATTCACTAATTACGATTTGCAGCCACATACTGGTGAATTCATTTTTCACAACATTTTATAATTTTTATATACAAAATGTTATATTTATTTATTCTCATTATATTATTTAAGCGATTGTAATTGCAGTGTAAATGGATTTTGATAAATGGTAAGATGGATTTTGTTGATACTCATTTAATTTAATTGGTATAATAGCCCTATAGTGTACAGTGATAAATAATGTAATTAATTAAAATATTATCAACAATATTTAACTTTACTTTTTATAAATTATAAATCGTTAATAAGAGGGGTTGTAGGGGTTGTGATTGTAGTGCTTTACCTCATTTGCAGATGTTGTTTAAGCTCAAAAAGCAACATAACTAAAGTTAAAAAAGTGAAATCATAATCAACCACCTCTTTAAAGGTCCCATGGCATGGCATTTTTCTATTATTTTATAATGTTTCCTGAGGTGTACTTATATTGTTAGTATGATTTTTACATCATAAAATGTCATAATTTAGAAATAAAAGGCATTTTTTCAATACTGCTGTTTGCCCTGTGGCTGAATGCCCTGCTTCAAGAGGCGTGTCTGCTGTGAGACTTCAGTAAAAACGCCCACTGTTGTGATTGGCTGACATCTTTGCATTTTAAATGAGCGGAGGGGGCGTGGTTTAACGAGGCAAGAGCCTGCCAGAGACGGATGGACCTGAGTTCACTTCTCATCAGTTCTCAGTCTCAGTTCAGGGTGAACTGTTGTAGTTACTAGAATATACTTCAGGTTATTAGTTTATTTCTGGTCGGAGGGGCTGTCACTCATGTCAGAAAGTTAGTAACTTTAGTAAATGATGGATCAGCGCTGACTCGAGACGCGAACCGTTTAGAACGATTCAGTCCGATTTGGTGAACTGGTTCGGTTCACTAAAAAGAACCGATTCAAAAGAATGATTCGTTCGCGAACCGGACGTCATGGAGACGGAGCGATTTCTAACAAAGTTATTTATAGTAACTTCTGAGTTATGAGAGCGCTGTCAGTCAGCGCGAGTTTATTGTGTTTGTATCTGAGAGTCCCAGTCACACCGAGTCCGTCTTCATCATTCTTGCCACTGTGGTCCAGCACAGAGATGTCTTTTCTTGTTGGTTTCCAACAAGAAACCACAGCTGTGGGAACAGCACCAGTCACGATTGCAAAGCCCTGCAAAGAGTAGTGCGCTTATCCGAGCGCATCTCAGGCTCAGCTCTCCCGTCTCTGCAGGACATCTACACCAAACGCTGCAGAGGTAGAGCTACTAAAAAATATTTTTATTTTTTTATTTTTATCTTATTTCCTATTTTTATCTTTTACTTGATTTATTTATAATTCTACTTATGTTAATACTTTTTATTCTAACTTTATTCTATTTCTATTTTAATTTCCCCTTGTGTTTCTTGTAACTGTTATTTGCACTGTCCATGGAGCGGACCTGTTTTTCATTTCACTGCCAGTTGTATATTGTGTATATAACTGTGTATGTGACAAATAAAACTCTTGAATCTTGAATCTTTCCTTGAGTTGCAGCCCGACACTCAGTGAGGATCTGCTTCAGACGGTCGAGGATACTCTTCATTCTGATCTCTAACTGAGTCTGGAGGGGAAGAAAGCAAAGCATGGCTCTGGATAAACACTTTTTTTTTTTTTTCAGTTTTGTCTGCATAATGTCATATATACAGTATATACTGTATCTACACGTTTTTTTGATGGTAAATCTTTGTTGATACTCCTTTATAGAAAAAGAAATGAATTTCATATATGCACTGCAAAAAGAGAAAAAAACAACACACTGAGTGTGTTGATGGTATTTTGACACAATGTTGTGTAGATATAACACACAATGTGTGTTAAAGCAGCACTAGGTAACTTTTCAACCTTCATAACATTTTCAAGACTCTTGTGATGATACATCGACTTACAATAGGTTGAATGACACGTCTGCCATAGCCTGACGGGGTCTGTATCGTTTTTAATCGTACTTTTAAACTTCGGGTTTCGGGTAGTAACCCGAGAAAAAAAAGAACTACAAAATTCGACTGCTTTACGGCATAAATTCGGACGTGCGAGGGTTAGGGTTAGCCTATGTGTAAACGGCGTGTACAAGTTTGGTAGGGGCTACATTCTCGCAAGTAAATACATAAGACGTACAAAATCATATTTTAGGATACTGCAACGCGTGTGTCCGGGTGAAAAATACGGATAGCTCACTCAACGCAACTGGAGTCGATGCAAACACGGAGGCGATTGACATCAAACAGCCCGCACTTTATTCCCCGCGGAATCCCCACAAGAGTCCGGCACAAACTCCACTTCCGTCCACAGCATTACCCAACAAAACAAAAATAAATTAATGTTAGCAACAGAAGACAGAAAATAATCCGCACACATGGGAGCTCGAGGCGCAGTGTTCACACACACACACACACACACACACACACACACACACACACACACACACACACACACACACACACACACACACACACACACACACACACACACACACACACACACACACACACACACACACACACACACACACACACACACACACACACACACAGAACGCAGGCGCTCCAACCGGGGCGAACGCTCTTAAAGGGGCCACACTATTTTCCTACTCGTTACAATACCTAACATGTCTGTGATATTTGTTTATTTGTCTTGGTATGGAAGCAAATTAGAGACATAATTATTTGAAATTTAACAGCCACTGAATACTTAGTTTTGAAATATTTTAGTTTTAAAAACTTTTATCTGAACTTCTTTTGCTCTGAATTCACCCCTTTGAAATTATTTTACTTTGGAAAACATTCGAATTTACCTCTCAACCTGAATTTCGATTAATATTTTTCAATGCTCACAAATTCAGATACAAAAAAAAAAATCAACTTGCAGAATTTCAGATAAAATAGATTCAGGTTGATTAAATTTGATTGCTCAAATTCAGATCTCAAATTTCAAGTTCATATTTTTCAAAGAAAACTTCAGTCTAATTCGACTGCTCAAATTCAGATCGAAAAATTCAAGTTCAATATTCAGACGGTAACATCCGGGCTACCCAGGATAGGAAAAACAGTTGAGCGCCTATCAGAGCACGACGACCTGTCTGTCGTGATGACTCGTGATCCAATCATCCAAGAAGTCGATCGGCACGGAGGGTATTAAGATGTCTTCCAGGGGAAATGAAGTAAGTTTGCTGTTTATGTACAATCAGACTCAGGGCTCGACAGAAGTATGTTGTTGCTAATTATGTTTGGAACACATAGCTATGGTTTGTGTGAATCGTCTCTCTTTGTAGACAATCAGCTAGGTAACACGTTATAAGCTAACGTTAACGTTACTGAGAATGAGCGCTCAATGCGTGCATCCACACACACACACACACACACACACACACACACACACACACACACACACACACACACACACACACACACTGGACGCTCGTGGTGTTTTCAGCGTTTCACTGTATGAGGACATGATGTAGGCTACATGTGAACTTCATGACAGAGCTGCTATGAGAGTCAGTTCACGAGAATCTCACCAATTCTTTTGATAAAACTATTGTCATTCATTTGTATCATATACACACAGAACTAGTTTCTTTACGACAACCTGTCAAAATAAAAGTTCGGTATCGCGAGGAAATTATAACAGAAATATATTGCGATTACACAGTAGAGTAGAGTATAGTCTACTTCAAGTAACTTTAGGCATAATAATACAGTAGTTTATTAAAACACACAGAAACTCAAATGTCTATAACCCACCGAAATAAAGGTCCGGTCTAACTCAAAGAAATTATGAAAGAAATTGCACAGTAAAATGTACTTTAAAATAATAATAATAATAATAATTTAAGATACTTAAAAAAAAAAAAAGGAATATCACACAAGTTTTCATACAGGTTTTAATTCAAACAGTAAACTTGCCAAAACATTAACACCGTTTTTTTCCCCAAAAAACACCATTTCTAAAATTTAATTTGTATTTTGTGCCTATAATGTTTTTAAAAAAAAATGTTGTGTGTGAAAATTGTCAGCTGAATACGGTGTATCACGGTATACTCACTACAAAAAACTAGACTACTACACCACTGAGTATAACGTAACGTTACAGCGGGCTATTTGTCATATAAACAGCTCTCTATGCAGATTACCTATACTGACCATACCTGTAGGCTGGTCAATGATATCCCACATAAAACGCTTTTCAGAGTAGGATAAAGTTACATCACACCAGACTTGGAGTGAATATATTAGCTTTAGGGAATCGGTTGGATAAGTCATGGTAAGCTAATAAGCTAAAGTTGGGGATTCATCCGTTGTGTGAGTTTTCAGTGATTTACTACGAGCCTACTACTAAGTTACTAATACACTCTTATCATAGTTCTAAGATAATAACCATTGCTTTAAACATATTGCTGAATATTGAGCCCTGAAACCGCATTTAAACTGTTGGGAGAATGTTAGGATTTGAAATGTAATTACTGTATGTTCATTAATGCAGCTGTTTTTTCTGACTTCCATTTTTTTGTTTCTAAGGAATGGCTGCTTGACCACATTTTGGAACGACTCCGCTCTCGTTTAGAGCATATTCTAGGACAATTGCCTCTGGATTTGGACTACTTAGAGTTCATTAGCACACAAGAATTTGTGTTTTTAAATGCCATATCCAGTCATGTAGCTGTTTCACAGCCTATTTTAGATGCCTTGACAGAGCTACATAGCCTTGTAAATGTAGAAAAAGAAAAAAATATGCAACACTGTAAAACTGTACAATTTGAGCAAGGACCAGTTGGACGACCGAGAATGGTCCTGTCTTTGGAGTACATTTCCAGCCTTTTGGACCTTAATCTGTCCATCCCATGCATAGCTGCGCTTTTGGGAGTGTCGAGGCGAACAGTCCATCGACGCATGGCTGAGGCTGATCTCTCAGTTAGGGCACTGTACAGCACTCTGACAGATGAAGAGTTGGACCAGTGTGTGATAGACATAAAATCCAGGCAGCCTCATTCTGGATATCGAATGGTGAAAGGACTTCTTCAAGCTCAAGGACTGCGGGTGCAGTATGAACGGGTCAGAGCTTCCATGCACCGTGTTGACACCATCGGAGTCATATCCCGAATTACAAACTTAGGTTGCATAGTTCGAAGAACCTATTCCGTTCCTAGCCCCCAGTCCTTGATGCACATTGATACAAATCATAAACTAATCCGGTAAGTTTTTAAAGTCCTTTTATTGACAAAGGACAGATTAATTAAAAACTGTAAGATAATATTGTAATCAAGTAATTATACTTTTGTATAGGCCTATTCAGCATACCATCTTTATTTAATAGTGCTTTGACATACTAAATTACTTTTTGATTGCTTCTAAAAATGACAGTAATAATCCAGGGTTTTAGAAATTGCTGTATTTTATTTTGCAGTTGTTAAAATTCAGATGTTTTTTCAAAAGCTTACCTGTGAAAAAGCAAACAACTAACATTTTCTCTAAGTTATATATATTTTTTTTGTATGTGTGTTTTCCTACAGCTACAACATTGTCATCTTTGGTGGCATAGATGGCTTTTCACGGAAGGTAAGCACAGTATTCAGTGATAAATACACAGTACACGTTTGTCATTCTTATATACATTTGTGTTTCATCCAAGTAGTAAAACTGCATTGTACTGCAGATTATGTATCTTGGTGCAGCTTCCAACAACCTTGCTGCAACATCCCTGGCATTCTTCCAAGAATCTGTGGAGAAGTTTGGTTTCCCTCTTAGGTAAGTATTTTACTTAGGAATGTTTAAGTTTTACAGTCATGCTTGAATGGTTTTAAACCTCTTTGAAATAACCAAAAGTACACTTTTGTGTGGTATTTGCCTAAAACACTGTTTCTATATTTGTATAAATTGTATAAAGATCATGCGGTACTTCAGGAGCCATTTATACAGGTTGTCTTTCGAGAGTACTCTCGTGTTGTACGGGAAAACCTATTATGGAAATTATCCATAATTTCTCATTTCTTGTCAACACATTGCATCAGCAAGCAGACCTAGGTGAGCTGGCTCGCGCGCCCATTGGCTGCTCTGCGGCAACCTATCGACGAGCCGCCAGTGATGTCAGCACCGTGGCAGGTCATGTCCCACCGAAATAGGCGTGGCTTATGGCTATAAATACCGGGCTCGGATAAGCTAGCTTACGCAACACTCGTTCCCGCTTCTAGAGAGAACCGAGGTTATGTTAGTAACTGAGACAATTTCAGTTATTTTTGTATGACTGTATAGATCTTTTTTTTTTTGTTAAAATCTATATAGATATAATGGGGTACCCTTTATAACTAAGTTAAAAGCATGCATCATGTTCCACATTAATGTTTTGTTGAGATGTATATAAAAAAATAACTCTTGTAAATTTTACTCTGTTTCAAGGGTACGGGCTGATCAGGGTGTGGAAAATGTAGACATTGCACGCCTCATGTTTACAGTCCGTGGCACTGGAAGGGGCAGCTTCATATCCGGCAAGAGTGTTCACAATCAACGGTCAGTCCAAAACTTCAGATAATGCTAGCTGAAAGATACCACCTCACTGCTGCCATGCAAGAACATTATTATTTGCTAAAAATACAGTATATCAGCTTGCAGCAGGACAACTATTTGAGGAGTGTGAGCTGAAAGTCTCCAGTGGAAGCTGCTGTCAGTTAAAGGGTACTGAATAGCAACCTCCTTGCAAATTCAACAGCCTTTTTCTTGCTGCAAAAAAATAAGTTAGTTTTTTGCTGGGCAATGGGTCTGGAATTACATCTGTATGTCACTTCTGTTTTGATAGAATGTAGTGACATTATATTCCATTAAACATGGTTTCTTCTTCTAAACAAATAAAGTAGATAAAGAAAAACACAACTATGCATTGAACAATCTGATGAATTTTCCCTGTACATAAGTTTAAAGGTTCCTATTGAACTTCACTATTTTCCAGAATCGAGAGGCTTTGGAGAGACCTGTGGGTAGCTGTCACAAACATCTACTATGATGTTCTCCACTACCTTGAAGAAGAGGGCTTCCTCAACATCGCCAATGCTACACACCTCCTCTGTTGCCATTATGTGTTCCTGCCACGGCTGCAAGATTCCCTGGACACTTTCCGCTGTGGCTGGGACAATCATCCAATAAGAACAGAAGGCCATATGACCCCTAATCAGCTGTGGGAGCTGGGCCGAATCCATCACCCAATTCAAGGCCCAGAAAATATGGAGGTATGTACCAAATGTACAACTTGAATGCTTTCAATAGTATACATTTTTGCTTGCAAACATTAGTTATGAAGACAATGCACGTTTGTCAATACTCCCTTACCAAAGGCTGGCCTTAAAGGAATACTTCACTGATCAGCATTAAACTTTGTATCCGTAGTATCCTGGTAGTATTTTCGAACAAAAGTGCGTCGGTCCCTCATATCCCACTGCGACGAGAAGTTCTCATCGCAAAGGAATATGAGGAAACGACACACATTCGTTTGAAAATACTATCGAGATACTACGGATACAAAGCCTTACGCTAATCGGTCAAGTATTCCTTTAAGTTAATAAATATTTAGCAAAGTGGTTTACAAAAGTGTAGGTTACAGTAAGTGCCATAAAGCCATTAGGATAAATAATACTGCAAACAAGTAAGGTTTTTCTATTTTGCTTTGATAGGGTATGGATATTCCTCACATTGAGTGGGAAAACAGTGGACTTACTGCTGATGGCTACTCCAGTGTCATCGTCCCAGACACAGAAAGCCCACTGACTGATGGACAAATGGCAGCTTTAAGAGAAGTTGTTGACCCAAGAGCTATATCCCAGTCCTTTGGCTGTGATATCTATGTTGCTGCTGTTCAATTTTGTGAGCATGTTCTATCTGAAAACTGAGAGACACACGCATGCCCCCCTTGTTTCTGTTCTGTTTGAAACTCAGGGCAAGCAAACTACCAACATTTACAGGACATAAATAAATTTTAGGCATTTCTTATAATTGTTTTGAGTTTTATGAACAGGCCTTTATACTGTACAGATGTAAACAACTTAATTAAACTGGCAATAAAAACCCTTTAAGAATGGTAGCAGCTGCTAATGTGTCTATTTGAGCAAACGCCCCACAAATTAATCAGTACATGAGTTGTACTGAAAATCAAACTGACCCTGCATCACAATATACATATTTTTCTTGTATAACCGGTGGATTAAACATGCACTATTTTCATATTTAGGACGTTATGAAGTAAATCAGACTGAAAACTGTTGCTTAATTGCAGTCAAATGACCCTTAAAAGCACAGATGGGTGTTAAGATAATCAGTGTCATGTCTTTATAGAAGTTATTTGGTACCAAAGATTGGAAAAGCATGTTTGCAAAAGCAACAAAGGTTATAGTGGATTTGTTCTAGGCATTGAACATTCACTCTGGAGACAGATGCATTCCTGCATAAGATGTTAAGCACAGCTAAATAAAACAGGCATCATATGAGTTAATCTATGAGTTTCCATCATTCTAATCTGAAATAATAAATGTCAATCAATGATGAATTTTTATGTAATGAAAACACTGATGGATCTGTCATGAACACAATGATACATTTATTATAAGTACCTCGCAGACAAACACTGATGAAGCAATCTGAGAACAGCAGCGGCAACAAAATATAAAAATACACTTCATCCAAATATTTCTGTGCTTAACTGCATTTGTACATTACTAAAATAACACTTAACTTTCCTTAACTTTTTTTTAAAAGGACGTTAACTTTGAAGTTGCTACATTGCTATTGCTAGCAGGCTGCGTGCCAATTAATACAATTATTCAACCCCCTATACTGTATATATCCATCAAAAAACAATGAACTTTATATTCGTAATTTAGCATATTAATATGCAATCATTTAAACATTTAACATTAACATATGGCGTTATTCACCACTGCTTTGTCCCTACACAAGACCAAATCCTGTTTGGCAAGTGCCAATACAAGCCAGGATGTCATTTTTAAAGGATGCATAGTCCTTGTAATGTCCTGGGATTCGCAGGGTCTCAAAACAGGTAGAGGCTGTTGGGAAGCTGCCTTTAACTACCTCAATGGATAGGTTATTCCTTGGCATAATCTCCCACCCTGTCCAGAATTTCAACAGGTCAGTCAATTCATCAGGTGATGCTGTGGATTAAACAAAATGGATCAAATGATAGGTTGCTACAAATAATGAAAATAATTTAGAAAATTAAAATAATGTTTAGTATTCAATAAATGTATCATAGTAGCTCTGTTATGTAACAAATAAAGCAGTTTCTTGAACAGAAATACCATAACACCATATACCCTGGTGAAATGTCAAAAAGGTATGAAAAAATCCTATTAATAAAGCTGTGTGCGAAGAGTGTGCGGTTATCTACTCTTTCTGTCATATATACAGGTGTGCAAAGATAGTCTTAATAGTAACCTTAATAATGAATTTAACAATTTCTATAACTAACTGTTTAAAAAGTAACCTGCCACTTATAAATAAAAACTTTGGGTGACTAACTTATTTAATTAACACGTTGGCAAGATTTCGAACTCTGTACACATACCATTTTCAATGAAGTGGCGAAGATAACCTGATATGCTGCATTTTGTGTCAAGTGAATAATCATCGTCGTCGTCGTCGTCATCATCTTCATGAGGCCAGGTGATGTGCTGTAGGATTATCTACATTGACAATAAAACAACATGACTTTAATAATTTTACCACTTTATCAAGGATTCTATCTATATAATATAATATACACACACACAAATAATATCAAATTGTAAAAACTTACCGCAGGGTTACAATCCACTGCTCTCTCCTGTGGAAAAAGCTGGGCCACTGTGTCAGGTCGTTTGGTCAGCAATGTCCACATTGGTGTCTCTTTAAGACCACGCCTGAATTGTTTGATTTGTCGTGTTACACGTCCAATTACCTGTTGATGACATTACCGGACAGAAGGTGAAACAAGTCATTTTTTATTATTATCCCAAAGCCAGTTCTGAGGATGACTTGTGCCAATATGTGACAGTTTCTTTAAATTTCACGCACAGCATGGATCAACATCTTCTCAAAAAGCCATCTTCGGTTATTTCCAGTAAGGCCAGGGAGATCCCAAGCATAGGCCAACTCCTGGACACTGGTTTTGTCCTTGTCTGAGAGTTCAGATTCCTCTTCAAGCTTTAAGACAGAGAGGGAAGCAAAAGGCTAGGCAAGTTTATCTATATAGCACTATTTAAATTGCTTTACATTCAACATTAAAAAGCAGTTTAAAATGTAAAAACATTCATTAAGGCGAATAAAAAAAAAAAGCTAACAAAAAGCACAGTCTTCAGAAAATCCATGGGAAAGTCCAGAAATAATGAGGTTAGATAAAAAAAACCATACAAGCCTGATTGTTTCACGGATGTCTAGGTCTGGACAGTCCTCTGGTGTTACTGTTGCAGTTTCCGGGCTTCCTCCAAACAGGACATGCACAACAGCAGGGCTAAGCCCTGACAGGCATGGTCCTCCATGAACAAAGGAGTGCCCCACCATTCTGCCTGCCATGACGAACATGTCACTTTCCACAAGAAAGTGAGAGGCTGAGGGCACTAAATGGCCTGGCTGTCCATCAAAGAGATGTGTAACAGCAGTGTTTGCTGTTTAAGAAATTTACAAATTAAGACAAAAGAAAATTCAAAATACTACATAGTACATATTCTATAAACTTTAGAAGTACCAGGTTAAAGCAAAAACAAAAAAAAGTATATATATATATATATATATATATATATATATATACAAACATAACAGAATTACAACATGTTTAAAAGAAAAAATGTTTAAACACAAGACTTTAATAACATAATATTTGCTAATGAAAAGTCAGATTACACATAGCTACAGTCAACATACCAAAGTTGAAGCAAAACCCAGACTTTAGCTTGTTCATGCAAGTTGAGAGGAAAAAGCGACTCACACCCTCTCCAATGGCTGCATCACCTGTAACACAATGGAGGGTTTGATATAGTAAAAGGGAAAAGCAATACTTAAGGTAGGCTTTTACTACTTTGACATGAAATTTAAACTACCTTCAAGTCTGCAATTCAAGGGTCGTGCCCATTCCACATTCGGCTTCTTATAGAAGCAGATGAGTGCAGCGTCTTGTTCAGCAGGGCTCTTTCTAATATCCATGCTGAGAAGTAAGGGATTCTTACTTTGTTGATGGCTGAGAATAGAATCCCGAAACAGAGACATGGCCTTGGTAGGGTCTTGTACCGTGAGCCACTCTAGTGAGAGATAAAAAGAAAATGTTACCAATAAAATGACTTTGGATATGCAAGTTAATACGGAAAGAGTATTTCTTCAATTTTACTTTCACAGTTTACCCTCCATAACATTACTGTCCTGCTGCTAACCCTGAATAGGACCTACCATCTGTAACATGTTCACAACTGGACGGTCCAGGCATTGCTTCTTGCTCTTCAACAGTACTCCTATCCAACACCTCATACATTTCTGCACTGCCCACATTCACAACACAATGTTGAACACTATAATTATATTTGTTGCTGCTTCATGGTTTATATCTGATGGTGAGTGAAACAAGTACATACAAATAAAACTGAATTACAGTATATAATGTACCTTTCACCACACGAAGCAGCATGTACTTCAATAAAGTCAGTGGTAAACATTTCCATGCAGATAGGACAGGGCTCCTGAACTGGTGCTGAGAAAATGGAAATAGCAAAGATAATCAAAAATGTGACTTCAGCAAGAACCACTAAATTTAGTCATGGCGTTGTATTTTTCAACAAGACCATTTGCCCTTATCAAAAATTTTAATTTTAGGCCATCCATATTGAATGTCAAATCTATTGAAAATGCTTAATTTATTTTTTACATTGTCTCTCACCTTGCACACTGTTCTCCTCCACATTATCCAGATTGTCTTCATCATTGTCAACATCAATGATGTTGCAAGACTTCAAGTGTTCCATAAGGAGCTGCAGGGGAATGGCTGCTCCACACTTTTGGCACATTGCCTTGGGCATGCCACTGAATACTTCATTACTTAGTTGCAAAGGAGTAGTGTTAAGTTCGTCTTGAATTGGAGCTATGTAAAGAGGAGATTTACCCCCCTGGCTTGCAGCCTTTACGATCTTGCCTGTGTATCCAGTATGATCAGGTGCCACCAGGGAGAGCTTTCGGGAACCCCATCCTCCTATAGAAAACATGAACATGTGAAAAAAATCTAAAAATGCTTTAAAATATGATATAAACTGTTTACACACACACAAAAAGTTGTGCATACCTGTTGCTTTGTAAATCATCCAGCCTCCAGTTACAGCCTCAAATTGAGGATAGACACCTTTGAGTGTCTCGCATATCTGTAAGCAAAGCAGATACACAGAACATTAATAATATGGGCCCCACTTTATATTAGGTGGCCTTAACTACTATAAACATCTTTGCTGATATTGAAGTGGGATATGGGTAAAGTTATGGACAGGTGTGGTGGTGTGGGTAAGTTTAAGGGTAAAGTTAGGGACAGGTGTGGTGGTATGGGTAAGTTTAAGGGTAAGGTTAGGTGTAGGTAAAGTGTCAACAGTGTAATTACAAATGTAGCTACAGAAATTAATTACAGATGTAATTACATGCAGGTATTTTTTTAAATGTAAGTACAATGTAAAAACATGTATGTACACAATAAGTGCAATGTATCAAATTATTAATTAAAATGTTAGTACATAGTAGTTAAGGCCACCTAATATAAAGTGTCCATAATATGCATGTATCCAGAAAGGATGCTGAACTGTTGAAATTAAGGATGATTGTACTAGAACATCAGTCTTGATTAGATGCATTTTAGCTTATTGGAATTCAGAATTAAAACCTGTGCCAAAGGATTATAATTTTCAAATACATTAATGCAGACTATGTTAAAGGTATAATTTACCCAAAAGTTAAAATTCAGTCATTATGGAAGCTAGCGCAAATATACATCTATGGAATCTGCTTACCTCATCATGTGTTGTGCTCTCATCTAAATTAACAGTCCTGCGGCCCAGTCCTGCCTGCAAGTGGACTAGTTGGTCTTGTTCTTTTGGGGTTTTCTCATATTGTTTTGGTAAAAGGTAAAAAGCAACTTCTACTGGTTTAGGCCTTTTAGCAGGAACAAGATTCACTGCCGGAAAACGCCTCTTCCCTTTTCCCTTAGTGAACATACCTGGAAACGACCTGTAGGATATAGCACAGTCTGTTAAAACTTGATTACTATCAAATTATGAGTTTTTATAAGATTCAATTAATCCAGAGAATATAATGCTGAACCTTGTCAATTCCATCTGAATAGAAGGTTTTGGTGGCTGATTGCCTGACCTCTCAATTGGGCCTATTTGCCTCTGTTCCATCTGAATAGAAGGTCTTGGTGGCTGATTGCCTGACCTCTCATTTTGGCCTATTTGCCTCCGTTCCCTGCAGTATAGTAACCAAAAATAATCATTAATCACAGATTTGAAAAATATCCATGTGAACAGATTTAAAAATGTTTTTTAAACACTTAACCTTATATCCTGACTGCTGCAAGGAACATCACTAACGTTACTGGCTGCACATCCTCCCCTTTCAGATTCGGTCAATAAGGACATTAAGTGCCTGGCTGATCGTAACAGCTCAGCATGACTAGTACCCTGTCAACACAAACATCATACAGAAAATACAAAATAACATCACAAGAGAGAAAAAAAAGGTTTAAACCAACTGACCATACGACTGATGTTAAAGCTACAGTGTAATCTGCATAGAGAGCTGTTTATATGACAAATAGCCCGCTGTAACGTTACGTTATACTCAGTGGTGTAGTAGTCTAGTTTTTTGTAGTGAGTATACCGTGATACACCGTATTCAGCTGACAATTTTCACACACAACATTTTTTTTTAAAAACATTATAGGCACAAAATACAAATTAAATTTTAGAAATGGTGTTTTTTGGGGAAAAAAACGGTGTTAATGTTTTGGCAAGTTTACTGTTTGAATTAAAACCTGTATGAAAACTTGTGTGATATTCCTTTTTTTTTTTTTTAAGTATCTTAAATTATTATTATTATTATTATTTTAAAGTACATTTTACTGTGCAATTTCTTTCATAATTTCTTTGAGTTAGACCGGACCTTTATTTCGGTGGGTTATAGACATTTGAGTTTCTGTGTGTTTTAATAAACTACTGTATTATTATGCCTAAAGTTACTTGAAGTAGACTATACTCTACTCTACTGTGTAATCGCAATATATTTCTGTTATAATTTCCTCGCGATACCGAACTTTTATTTTGACAGGTTGTCGTAAAGAAACTAGTTCTGTGTGTATATGATACAAATGAATGACAATAGTTTTATCAAAAGAATTGGTGAGATTCTCGTGAACTGACTCTCATAGCAGCTCTGTCATGAAGTTCACATGTAGCCTACATCATGTCCTCATACAGTGAAACGCTGAAAACACCACGAGCGTCCAGTGTGTGTGTGTGTGTGTGTGTGTGTGTGTGTGTGTGTGTGTGTGTGTGTGTGTGTGTGTGGATGCACGCATTGAGCGCTCATTCTCAGTAACGTTAACGTTAGCTTATAACGTGTTACCTAGCTGATTGTCTACAAAGAGAGACGATTCACACAAACCATAGCTATGTGTTCCAAACATAATTAGCAACAACATACTTCTGTCGAGCCCTGAGTCTGATTGTACATAAACAGCAAACTTACTTCATTTCCCCTGGAAGACATCTTAATACCCTCCGTGCCGATCGACTTCTTGGATGATTGGATCACGAGTCATCACGACAGACAGGTCGTCGTGCTCTGATAGGCGCTCAACTGTTTTTCCTATCCTGGGTAGCCCGGATGTTACCGTCTGAATATTGAACTTGAATTTTTCGATCTGAATTTGAGCAGTCGAATTAGACTGAAGTTTTCTTTGAAAAATATGAACTTGAAATTTGAGATCTGAATTTGAGCAATCAAATTTAATCAACCTGAATCTATTTTATCTGAAATTCTGCAAGTTGATTTTTTTTTTGTATCTGAATTTGTGAGCATTGAAAAATATTAATCGAAATTCAGGTTGAGAGGTAAATTCGAATGTTTTCCAAAGTAAAATAATTTCAAAGGGGTGAATTCAGAGCAAAAGAAGTTCAGATAAAAGTTTTTAAAACTAAAATATTTCAAAACTAAGTATTCAGTGGCTGTTAAATTTCAAATAATTATGTCTCTAATTTGCTTCCATAGTCTTGCCTCAAGATATAATGCAAATCGATTTTTCAAATTTGAAGATTCATCTATGGTAGCTTGATATTATATTGACGATATATGTTATTACCTACCACTCAAACATTGAATTGAAGTATCATATAGATTCTGTAAAACGGAAACCAATAGACTAGACTACTATAATGCCGCTGGCTTGTAAACGTGAGCATCGCGATCATTTGACGTTTGAAAAAAAAATTAAACCCATGAAATTATATTCATATGTCATGCTGAAACATTTGCCACTGTACCTGGGATGAAGACATTTCACACGAGCAGAACACCTGCATGTGAACTCCTGCAGTGTTCAGGGCTATCATAGTTGTCATGTCAACAAATGCATGTGCTATATGCATCCCCTAATGTAGGATGACAGAGTTTACGACAGTAGTAGAGGACAATACTGTTTCCCAACTGTAGGGGGAGCCCGAGAGCAAAAGTTACCTAGTGCTGCTTTAATATACTCATTAATGTGTTCACAACTCATGTGTCGGGTCGCGGCAGATCAATGACTTTATAACTCGCAATTGCGACTTTATATCACAGAATTCTGACTTTTTATCACAGAATTCTGACTTTATAACTCGCAATTGCGACTTTTTATCAGAATTCTGACTTTATATCTCACAATTCTGACTTTTTATCACAGAATTCTGACTTTATAACTCGCAATTGCGACTTTTTATCAGAATTCTGACTTTATATCTCACAATTCTGACTTTTTATCACAGAATTCTGACTTTATAACTCGCAATTGCGACTTTTTATCACAGAATTCTGACTTTATATCTCACAATTCTGACTTTTTATCACAGAATTCTGACTTTATAACTCGCAATTGCGACTTTTTATCACAGAATTCTGACTTTATATCTCACAATTCTGACTTTTTATCACAGAATTCTGACTTTATAACTCGCAATTGCGACTTTTTATCAGAATTCTGACTTTATATCTCACAATTCTGACTTTTTATCACAGAATTCTGACTTTATAACTCGCAACTGCGACTTTTTATCAGAATTCTGACTTTATATCTCACAATTCTGACTTTTTATCACAGAATTCTGACTTTATATCTCACAATTCTGACTTTACATCTCAGAATTCTGACTTTATAACTCGCAATTGCGACTTTTTATCACAGAATTCTGACTTTATATCTCATAATTCTGACTTTTTATCACAGAATTCTGACTTTATAACTCGCAATTGCGACTTTTTATCAGAATTCTGACTTTATATCTCACAATTCTGACTTTTTATCACAGAATTCTGACTTTATAACTCGCAATTGCGACTTTTTATCAGAATTCTGACTTTATATCTCACAATTCTGACTTTTTATCACAGAATTCTGACTTTATAACTCGCAATTGCGACTTTTTATCAGAATTCTGACTTTATATCTCACAACTCTGACTTTTTATCACAGAATTCTGACTTTATAACTCGCAATTGCGACTTTTTATCACAGAATTCTGACTTTATATCTCACAATTCTGACTTTTTATCACAGAATTCTGACTTTATAACTCGCAATTGCGACTTTTTATCAGAATTCTGACTTTATATCTCACAATTCTGACTTTTTATCACAGAATTCTGACTTTATAACTCGCAATTCTGACTTTTTATCACATAATTCTGACTTTATATCTCACAATTCTGACTTTACATCTCAGAATTCTGACTTTATAACTCGCAATTGCGACTTTTTATCACAGAATTCTGACTTTATATCTCACAATTCTGACTTTTTATCACAGAATTCTGACTTTATAACTTGCAATTGCGACTTTTTATCAGAATTCTGACTTTATATCTCACAATTCTGACTTTTTATCACAGAATTCTGACTTTATAACTCGCAATTGTGACTTTTTATCAGAATTCTGACTTTATATCTCACAATTCTGACTTTTTATCACAGAATTCTGACTTTATAACTCGCAATTGCGACTTTTTATCAGAATTCTGACTTTATATCTCACAATTCTGACTTTTTATCACAGAATTCTGACTTTATATCTCACAATTCTGACTTTACATCTCAGAATTCTTACTTTATAACTCGCAATTGCGACTTTTTATCACAGAATTCTGACTTTATATCTCACAATTCTGACCTTTTATCACAGAATTCTGACTTTATAACTCGCAATTGCGACTTTTTATCAGAATTCTGACTTTATATCTCACAATTCTGACTTTTTATCACAGAATTCTGACTTTATAACTCGCAATTGCAACTTTTTATCAGAATTCTGACTTTATATCTCACAATTCTGACTTTTTATCACAGAATTCTGACTTTATAACTCGCAATTGCGACTTTTTATCACAGAATTCTGACTTTATATCTCACAATTCTGACTTTTTATCACAGAATTCTGACTTTATAACTCGCAATTGCGACTTTTTATCACAGAATTCTGACTTTATATCTCACAATTCTGACTTTTTATCACAGAATTCTGACTTTATAACTCGCAATTGCGACTTTTTATCACAGAATTCTGACTTTATATCTCACAATTCTGACTTTTTATCACAGAATTCTGACTTTATAACTCGCAATTGCGACTTTTTATCAGAATTCTGACTTTATATCTCACAATTCTGACTTTTTATCACAGAATTCTGACTTTATAACTCGCAATTGCGACTTTTTATCACAGAATTCTGACTTTATATCTCACAATTCTGACTTTACATCTCAGAATTCTGACTTTATAACTCGCAATTGCGACTTTTTATCACAGAATTCTGACTTTATATCTCACAATTCTGACTTTTTATCACAGAATTCTGACTTTATAACTTGCAATTGCGACTTTTTATCACAGAATTCTGACTTTATATCTCACAATTCTGACTTTTTATCACAGAATTCTGACTTTATAACTCGCAATTGCGACTTTTTATCAGAATTCTGACTTTATATCTCACAATTCTGACTTTTTATCACAGAATTCTGACTTTATAACTCGCAATTGCGACTTTTTATCACAGAATTCTGACTTTATATCTCACAATTCTGACTTTTTATCACAGAATTCTGACTTTATAACTCGCAATTGCGACTTTTTATCAGAATTCTGACTTTATATCTCACAATTCTGACTTTTTATCACAGAATTCTGACTTTATAACTCGCAATTGCGACTTTTTATCAGAATTCTGACTTTATATCTCACAATTCTGACTTTTTATCACAGAATTCTGACTTTATAACTCGCAATTGCGACTTTTTATCAGAATTCTGACTTTATATCTCACAATTCTGACTTTTTATCACAGAATTCTGACTTTATAACTCGCAATTGCGACTTTTTATCACAGAATTCTGACTTTATATCTCACAATTCTGACTTTTTATCACAGAATTCTGACTTTATAACTCGCAATTGCGACTTTTTATCAGAATTCTGACTTTATATCTCACAATTCTGACATTTTTATCACAGAATTCTGACTTTATAAATCGCAATTCTGACTTTTTATCAGAATTCTGACTTTATATCTCACAATTCTGACTTTTTATCACAGAATTCTGACTTTATAACTCGCAATTGCGTCTTTTTATCACAGAATTCTGACTTTATATCTCACAATTCTGACTTTTTATCACAGAATTCTGACTTTATAACTCGCAATTGCGACTTTTTATCAGAATTCTGACTTTATATATCACAATTCTGACTTTTTATCACAGAATTCTGACTTTATAACTCGCAATTGCGACTTTTTATCAGAATTCTGACTTTATATCTCACAATTCTGACTTTTTATCACAGAATTCTGACTTTTTATCACAGAATTCTGACTTTATAACTCGCAATTGCGACTTTTTATCAGAATTCTGACTTTATATCTCACAATTCTGACTTTTTATCACAGAATTCTGACTTTATAACTCGCAATTGCGACTTTTTATCAGAATTCTGACTTTATATCTCACAATTCTGACTTTTTATCACAGAATTCTGACTTTATAACTCGCAATTGCGACTTTTTATCACAGAATTCTGACTTTATATCTCACAATTCTGACTTTTTATCACAGAATTCTGACTTTATAACTCGCAATTGCGACTTTTTATCACAGAATTCTGACTTTATATCTCACAATTCTGACTTTTTATCACAGAATTCTGACTTTATAACTCGCAATTGCGACTTTTTATCACAGAATTCTGACTTTATATCTCACAATTCTGACTTTTTATCACAGAATTCTGACTTTATAACTCGCAATTGCGACTTTTTATCACAGAATTCTGACTTTATATCTCACAATTCTGACTTTTTATCACAGAATTCTGACTTTATAACTCGCAACTGCGACTTTTTATCAGAATTCTGACTTTATATCTCACAATTCTGACTTTTTATCACAGAATTCTGACTTTATATCTCACAATTCTGACTTTACATCTCAGAATTCTGACTTTATAACTCGCAATTGCGACTTTTTATCACAGAATTCTGACTTTATATCTCATAATTCTGACTTTTTATCACAGAATTCTGACTTTATAACTCGCAATTGCGACTTTTTATCAGAATTCTGACTTTATATCTCACAATTCTGACTTTTTATCACAGAATTCTGACTTTATAACTCGCAATTGCGACTTTTTATCAGAATTCTGACTTTATATCTCACAATTCTGACTTTTTATCACAGAATTCTGACTTTATAACTCGCAATTGCGACTTTTTATCAGAATTCTGACTTTATATCTCACAACTCTGACTTTTTATCACAGAATTCTGACTTTATAACTCGCAATTGCGACTTTTTATCACAGAATTCTGACTTTATATCTCACAATTCTGACTTTTTATCACAGAATTCTGACTTTATAACTCGCAATTGCGACTTTTTATCAGAATTCTGACTTTATATCTCACAATTCTGACTTTTTATCACAGAATTCTGACTTTATAACTCGCAATTCTGACTTTTTATCACATAATTCTGACTTTATATCTCACAATTCTGACTTTACATCTCAGAATTCTGACTTTATAACTCGCAATTGCGACTTTTTATCACAGAATTCTGACTTTATATCTCACAATTCTGACTTTTTATCACAGAATTCTGACTTTATAACTTGCAATTGCGACTTTTTATCAGAATTCTGACTTTATATCTCACAATTCTGACTTTTTATCACAGAATTCTGACTTTATAACTCGCAATTGTGACTTTTTATCAGAATTCTGACTTTATATCTCACAATTCTGACTTTTTATCACAGAATTCTGACTTTATAACTCGCAATTGCGACTTTTTATCAGAATTCTGACTTTATATCTCACAATTCTGACTTTTTATCACAGAATTCTGACTTTATATCTCACAATTCTGACTTTACATCTCAGAATTCTGACTTTATAACTCGCAATTGCGACTTTTTATCACAGAATTCTGACTTTATATCTCACAATTCTGACTTTTTATCACAGAATTCTGACTTTATAACTCGCAATTGCGACTTTTTATCACAGAATTCTGACTTTATATCTCACAATTCTGACTTTTTATCACAGAATTCTGACTTTATAACTCGCAATTGCGACTTTTTATCAGAATTCTGACTTTATATCTCACAATTCTGACTTTTTATCACAGAATTCTGACTTTATAACTCGCAATTGCGACTTTTTATCACAGAATTCTGACTTTATATCTCACAATTCTGACTTTACATCTCAGAATTCTGACTTTATAACTCGCAATTGCGACTTTTTATCACAGAATTCTGACTTTATATCTCACAATTCTGACTTTTTATCACAGAATTCTGACTTTATAACTTGCAATTGCGACTTTTTATCACAGAATTCTGACTTTATATCTCACAATTCTGACTTTTTATCACAGAATTCTGACTTTATAACTCGCAATTGCGACTTTTTATCAGAATTCTGACTTTATATCTCACAATTCTGACTTTTTATCACAGAATTCTGACTTTATAACTCGCAATTGCGACTTTTTATCACAGAATTCTGACTTTATATCTCACAATTCTGACTTTTTATCACAGAATTCTGACTTTATAACTCGCAATTGCGACTTTTTATCAGAATTCTGACTTTATATCTCACAATTCTGACTTTTTATCACAGAATTCTGACTTTATAACTCGCAATTGCGACTTTTTATCAGAATTCTGACTTTATATCTCACAATTCTGACTTTTTATCACAGAATTCTGACTTTATAACTCGCAATTGCGACTTTTTATCAGAATTCTGACTTTATATCTCACAATTCTGACTTTTTATCACAGAATTCTGACTTTATAACTCGCAATTGCGACTTTTTATCAGAATTCTGACTTTATATATCACAATTCTGACTTTTTATCACAGAATTCTGACTTTATAACTCGCAATTGCGACTTTTTATCAGAATTCTGACTTTATATCTCACAATTCTGACTTTTTATCACAGAATTCTGACTTTATAACTCGCAATTGCGACTTTTTATCAGAATTCTGACTTTATATCTCACAATTCTGACTTTTTATCACAGAATTCTGACTTTATAACTCGCAATTGCGACTTTTTATCACAGAATTCTGACTTTATATCTCACAATTCTGACTTTTTATCACAGAATTCTGACTTTATAACTCGCAATTGCGACTTTTTATCAGAATTCTGACTTTATATCTCACAATTCTGACATTTTTATCACAGAATTCTGACTTTATAAATCGCAATTCTGACTTTTTATCAGAATTCTGACTTTATATCTCACAATTCTGACTTTTTATCACAGAATTCTGACTTTATAACTCGCAATTGCGTCTTTTTATCACAGAATTCTGACTTTATATCTCACAATTCTGACTTTTTATCACAGAATTCTGACTTTATAACTCGCAATTGCGACTTTTTATCAGAATTCTGACTTTATATATCACAATTCTGACTTTTTATCACAGAATTCTGACTTTATAACTCGCAATTGCGACTTTTTATCAGAATTCTGACTTTATATCTCACAATTCTGACTTTTTATCACAGAATTCTGACTTTATAACTCGCAATTGCGACTTTTTATCAGAATTCTGACTTTATATCTCACAATTCTGACTTTTTATCACAGAATTCTGACTTTATAACTCGCAATTGCGACTATTTATCAGAATTCTGACTTTATATCTCACAATTCTGACTTTTTATCACAGAATTCTGACTTTATAACTCGCAATTGCGACTTTTTATCACAGAATTCTGACTTTATATCTCAAAATTCTGACTTTTTATCACAGAATTCTGACTTTATAACTCGCAATTGCGACTTTTTATCAGAATTCTGACTTTATATCTCACAATTCTGACTTTTTATCACAGAATTCTGACTTTATAACTCGCAATTGCGACTTTTTATCAGAATTCTGACTTTATATCTCACAATTCTGACTTTTTATCACAGAATTCTGACTTTATAACTCGCAATTGCGACTTTTTATCAGAATTCTGACTTTATATCTCACAATTCTGACTTTTTATCACAGAATTCTGACTTTATAACTCGCAATTGCGACTTTTTATAACAGAATTCTGACTTTATATCTCACAATTCTGACTTTTTATCACAGAATTCTGACTTTATAACTCGCAATTGCGACTTTTTATCAGAATTCTGACTTTATATCTCACAATTCTGACTTTACATCTCAGAATTCTGACTTTATAACTCGCAATTGCGACTTTTTATCACAGAATTCTGACTTTATATCTCACAATTCTGACTTTTTATCACAGAATTCTGACTTTATAACTCGCAATTGCGACTTTTTATCACAGAATTCTGACTTTATATCTCACAATTCTGACTTTTTATCACAGAATTCTGACTTTATAACTCGCAATTGCGACTTTTTATCACAGAATTCTGACTTTATATCTCACAATTCTGACTTTTTATCACAGAATTCTGACTTTATAACTCGCAATTGCGACTTTTTATCAGAATTCTGACTTTATATCTCACAATTCTGACTTTTTATCACAGAATTCTGACTTTATAACTCGCAATTGCGACTTTTTATCACAGAATTCTGACTTTATATCTCACAATTCTGACTTTACATCTCAGAATTCTGACTTTATAACTCGCAATTGCGACTTTTTATCACAGAATTCTGACTTTATATCTCACAATTCTGACTTTTTATCACAGAATTCTGACTTTATAACTTGCAATTGCGACTTTTTATCACATAATTCTGACTTTATATCTCACAATTCTGACTTTTTATCACAGAATTCTGACTTTATAACTCGCAATTGCGACTTTTTATCAGAATTCTGACTTTATATCTCACAATTCTGACTTTTTATCACAGAATTCTGACTTTATAACTCGCAATTGCGACTTTTTATCACAGAATTCTGACTTTATATCTCACAATTCTGACTTTTTATCACAGAATTCTGACTTTATATCTCGCAATTGCGACTATTTATCAGAATTCTGACTTTATATCTCACAATTCTGACTTTTTATCACAGAATTCTGACTTTATAACTCGCAATTGTGACTTTTTATCAGAATTCTGACTTTATATCTCACAATTCTGACTTTTTATCACAGAATTCTGACTTTATAACTCGCAATTGCGACTTTTTATCAGAATTCTGACTTTATATCTCACAATTCTGACTTTTTATCACAGAATTCTGACTTTATAACTCGCAATTGCGACTTTTTATCACAGAATTCTGACTTTATATCTCACAATTCTGACTTTTTATCACAGAATTCTGACTTTATATCTCACAATTCTGACTTTTTATCACAGAATTCTGACTTTATAACTCGCAATTGCGACTTTTTATCACAGAATTCTGACTTTATATCTCACAATTCTGACTTTTTATCACAGAATTCTGACTTTATAACTCGCAATTGCGACTTTTTATCACAGAATTCTGACTTTATATCTCACAATTCTGACTTTTTATCACAGAATTCTGACTTTATATCTCACAATTCTGACTTTTTATCACAGAATTCTGACTTTATAACTCGCAATTGCGACTTTTTATCACAGAATTCTGACTTTATATCTCACAATTCTGACTTTTTATCACAGAATTCTGACTTTATAACTCGCAATTGCGACTTTTTATCACAGAATTCTGGCTTTATAACTCGCAATTGCGACTTTTTATCACAGAATTCTGACTTTATATCTCACAATTCTGACTTTATATCTCACAATTCTGACTTTTTATCACAGAATTCTGACTTTATGACTCGCAATTGCGACTTTTTATCAGAATTCTGACTTTATATCTCACAATTCTGACTTTTTATCACAGAATTCTGACTTTATAACTCGCAATTGCGACTTTTTATCAGAATTCTGACTTTATATCTCAAAATTCTGACTTTTTATCACAGAATTCTGACTTTATAACTCGCAATTGCGACTTTTTATCAGAATTCTGACTTTATATCTCACAATTCTGACTTTTTATCACAGAATTCTGACTTTATAACTCGCAATTGCGACTTTTTATCAGAATTCTGACTTTATATCTCACAATTCTGACTTTTTATCACAGAATTCTGACTTTATAACTCGCAATTGCGACTTTTTATCAGAATTCTGACTTTATATCTCACAATTCTGACTTTTTATCACAGAATTCTGACTTTATAACTCGCAATTGCGACTTTTTATAACAGAATTCTGACTTTATATCTCACAATTCTGACTTTTTATCACAGAATTCTGACTTTATAACTCGCAATTGCGACTTTTTATCAGAATTCTGACTTTATATCTCACAATTCTGACTTTACATCTCAGAATTCTGACTTTATAACTCGCAATTGCGACTTTTTATCACAGAATTCTGACTTTATATCTCACAATTCTGACTTTTTATCACAGAATTCTGACTTTATAACTCGCAATTGCGACTTTTTATCACAGAATTCTGACTTTATATCTCACAATTCTGACTTTTTATCACAAAATTCTGACTTTATAACTCGCAATTGCGACTTTTTATCAGAATTCTGACTTTATATCTCACAATTCTGACTTTTTATCACAGAATTCTGACTTTATAACTCGCAATTGCGACTTTTTATCACAGAATTCTGACTTTATATCTCACAATTCTGTCTTTTTATCACAGAATTCTGACTTTATAACTCGCAATTGCGACTTTTTTATCAGAATTCTGACTTTATATCTCACAATTCTGACTTTTTATCACAGAATTCTGACTTTATAACTCGCAATTGCGACTTTTTATCAGAATTCTGACTTTATATCTCACAATTCTGACTTTTTATCACAGAATTCTGACTTTATAACTCGCAATTGCGACTTTTTATCAGAATTCTGACTTTATATCTCACAATTCTGACTTTTTATCACAGAATTCTGACTTTATAACTCGCAATTGCGACTTTTTATCAGAATTCTGACTTTATATCTCACAATTCTGACTATTTATCACAGAATTCTGACTTTATAACTCGCAATTGCGACTTTATATCTCAGAATTCTGACTTTATAACTCGCAATTGCGACTTTATATCTCAGAATTCTGACTTTATAACTCGCAATTGCGACTTTATATCTCAGAATTCTGACTTTATAACTCGCAATTGCGACTTTATATCTCAGAATTCTGACTTTATAACTCGCAATTGCGACTTTTTATCACAGAATTCTGACTTTATATCTCACAATTCTGACTTTTTATCACAGAATTCTGACTTTATATCTCACAATTCTGACTTTTTATCACAGAATTCTGACTTTATAACTCGCAATTGCGACTTTTTATCACAGAATTCTGACTTTATATCTCACAATTCTGACTTTTTATCACAGAATTCTGACTTTATATCTCACAATTCTGACTTTTTATCACAGAATTCTGACTTTATATCTCACAATTCTGACTTTTTATCACAGAATTCTGACTTTATAACTCGCAATTGCGACTTTTTATCACAGAATTCTGACTTTATATCTCACAATTCTGACTTTACATCTCAGAATTCTGACTTTATAACTCGCAATTGCGACTTTTTATCACAGAATTCTGACTTTATATCTCACAATTCTGACTTTTTATCACAGAATTCTGACTTTATAACTTGCAATTGCGACTTTTTATCACAGAATTCTGACTTTATATCTCACAATTCTGACTTTTTATCACAGAATTCTGACTTTATAACTCGCAATTGCGACTTTTTATCAGAATTCTGACTTTATATCTCACAATTCTGACTTTTTATCACAGAATTCTGACTTTATAACTCGCAATTGCGACTTTTTATCACAGAATTCTGACTTTATATCTCACAATTCTGACTTTTTATCACAGAATTCTGACTTTATAACTCGCAATTGCGACTATTTATCAGAATTCTGACTTTATATCTCACAATTCTGACTTTTTATCACAGAATTCTGACTTTATAACTCGCAATTGCGACTTTTTATCACAGAATTCTGACTTTATATCTCAAAATTCTGACTTTTTATCACAGAATTCTGACTTTATAACTCGCAATTGCGACTTTTTATCAGAATTCTGACTTTATATCTCACAATTCTGACTTTTTATCACAGAATTCTGACTTTATAACTCGCAATTGCGACTTTTTATCACAGAATTCTGACTTTATATCTCACAATTCTGACTTTTTATCACAGAATTCTGACTTTATATCTCACAATTCTGACTTTTTATCACAGAATTCTGACTTTATAACTCGCAATTGCGACTTTTTATCACAGAATTCTGACTTTATATCTCACAATTCTGACTTTTTATCACAGAATTCTGACTTTATAACTCGCAATTGCGACTTTTTATCACAGAATTCTGACTTTATATCTCACAATTCTGACTTTTTATCACAGAATTCTGACTTTATATCTCACAATTCTGACTTTTTATCACAGAATTCTGACTTTATAACTCGCAATTGCGACTTTTTATCACAGAATTCTGACTTTATATCTCACAATTCTGACTTTTTATCACAGAATTCTGACTTTATAACTCGCAATTGCGACTTTTTATCACAGAATTCTGGCTTTATAACTCGCAATTGCGACTTTTTATCACAGAATTCTGACTTTATATCTCACAATTCTGACTTTATATCTCACAATTCTGACTTTTTATCACAGAATTCTGACTTTATGACTCGCAATTGCGACTTTTTATCAGAATTCTGACTTTATATCTCACAATTCTGACTTTTTATCACAGAATTCTGACTTTATAACTCGCAATTGCGACTTTTTATCAGAATTCTGACTTTATATCTCAAAATTCTGACTTTTTATCACAGAATTCTGACTTTATAACTCGCAATTGCGACTTTTTATCAGAATTCTGACTTTATATCTCACAATTCTGACTTTTTATCACAGAATTCTGACTTTATAACTCGCAATTGCGACTTTTTATCAGAATTCTGACTTTATATCTCACAATTCTGACTTTTTATCACAGAATTCTGACTTTATAACTCGCAATTGCGACTTTTTATCAGAATTCTGACTTTATATCTCACAATTCTGACTTTTTATCACAGAATTCTGACTTTATAACTCGCAATTGCGACTTTTTATAACAGAATTCTGACTTTATATCTCACAATTCTGACTTTTTATCACAGAATTCTGACTTTATAACTCGCAATTGCGACTTTTTATCAGAATTCTGACTTTATATCTCACAATTCTGACTTTACATCTCAGAATTCTGACTTTATAACTCGCAATTGCGACTTTTTATCACAGAATTCTGACTTTATATCTCACAATTCTGACTTTTTATCACAGAATTCTGACTTTATAACTCGCAATTGCGACTTTTTATCACAGAATTCTGACTTTATATCTCACAATTCTGACTTTTTATCACAAAATTCTGACTTTATAACTCGCAATTGCGACTTTTTATCAGAATTCTGACTTTATATCTCACAATTCTGACTTTTTATCACAGAATTCTGACTTTATAACTCGCAATTGCGACTTTTTATCACAGAATTCTGACTTTATATCTCACAATTCTGTCTTTTTATCACAGAATTCTGACTTTATAACTCGCAATTGCGACTTTTTTATCAGAATTCTGACTTTATATCTCACAATTCTGACTTTTTATCACAGAATTCTGACTTTATAACTCGCAATTGCGACTTTTTATCAGAATTCTGACTTTATATCTCACAATTCTGACTTTTTATCACAGAATTCTGACTTTATAACTCGCAATTGCGACTTTTTATCAGAATTCTGACTTTATATCTCACAATTCTGACTTTTTATCACAGAATTCTGACTTTATAACTCGCAATTGCGACTTTTTATCAGAATTCTGACTTTATATCTCACAATTCTGACTTTTTATCACAGAATTCTGACTTTATAACTCGCAATTGCGACTTTATATCTCAGAATTCTGACTTTATAACTCGCAATTGCGACTTTATATCTCAGAATTCTGACTTTATAACTCGCAATTGCGACTTTATATCTCAGAATTCTGACTTTATAACTCGCAATTGCGACTTTATATCTCAGAATTCTGACTTTATAACTCGCAATTGCGACTTTTTATCACAGAATTCTGACTTTATATCTCACAATTCTGACTTTTTATCACAGAATTCTGACTTTATATCTCACAATTCTGACTTTTTATCACAGAATTCTGACTTTATAACTCGCAATTGCGACTTTTTATCACAGAATTCTGACTTTATATCTCACAATTCTGACTTTTTATCACAGAATTCTGACTTTATAACTCGCAATTGCGACTTTTTATCACAGAATTCTGACTTTATAACTCGCAATTGCGACTTTTTATCACAGAATTCTGACTTTATATCTCACAATTCTGACTTTTTATCACAGAATTCTGACTTTATATCTCACAATTCTGACTTTTTATCACAGAATTCTGACTTTATAACTCGCAATTGCGACTTTTTATCACAGAATTCTGACTTTATATCTCACAATTCTGACTTTTTATCACAGAATTCTGACTTTATAACTCGCAATTGCGACTTTTTATCACAGAATTCTGACTTTATATCTCACAATTCTGACTTTTTATCACAGAATTCTGACTTTATATCTCACAATTCTGACTTTTTATCACAGAATTCTGACTTTATAACTCGCAATTGCGACTTTTTATCACAGAATTCTGACTTTATATCTCACAATTCTGACTTTTTATCACAGAATTCTGACTTTATAACTCGCAATTGCGACTTTTTATCACAGAATTCTGGCTTTATAACTCGCAATTGCGACTTTTTATCACAGAATTCTGACTTTATATCTCACAATTCTGACTTTATATCTCACAATTCTGACTTTTTATCACAGAATTCTGACTTTATGACTCGCAATTGCGACTTTTTATCAGAATTCTGACTTTATATCTCACAATTCTGACTTTTTATCACAGAATTCTGACTTTATAACTCGCAATTGCGACTTTTTATCAGAATTCTGACTTTATATCTCACAATTCTGACTTTTTATCACAGAATTCTGACTTTATAACTCGCAACTGCGACTTTTTATCAGAATTCTGACTTTATATCTCACAATTCTGACTTTTTATCACAGAATTCTGACTTTATAACTCGCAATTGCGACTTTTTATCACAGAATTCTGACTTTATATCTCACAATTCTGACTTTTTATCACAGAATTCTGACTTTATAACTCGCAATTGCGACTTTTTATCACAGAATTCTGACTTTATATCACGCAATTGCGACTTTTTATCACAGAATTCTGACTTTATATCTCACAATTCTGACTTTTTATCACAGAATTCTGACTCGCAATTGCGACTTTTTATCACAGAATTCTGACTTTATATCACGCAATTGCGACTTTTTATCACAGAATTCTGACTTTATAACTCGCAATTGCGACTTTTTATCAGAATTCTGACTTTATATCTCACAATTCTGACTTTTTATCACAGAATTCTGACTTTATATCTCACAATTCTGACTTTTTATCACAGAATTCTGACTTTATAACTCGCAATTCTGACTTTTTATCACAGAATTCTGACTTTATAACTCGCAATTGCGACTTTTTATCAGAATTCTGACTTTATATCTCACAATTCTGACTTTTTATCACAGAATTCTGACTTTATAACTCGCAATTGCGACTTTTTATCACAGAATTCTGACTTTATATCTCACAATTCTGACTTTTTATCACAGAATTCTGACTTTATAACTCGCAATTGCGACTTTTTATCACAGAATTCTGACTTTATATCTCACAATTCTGACTTTTTATCACAGAATTCTGACTTTATAACTCGCAATTGCGACTTTTTATCAGAATTCTGACTTTATATCTCACAATTCTGACTTTTTATCACAGAATTCTGACTTTATAACTCGCAATTGCGACTTTTTATCAGAATTCTGACTTTATATCTCACAATTCTGACTTTTTATCACAGAATTCTGACTTTATAACTCGCAATTGCGACTTTTTATCAGAATTCTGACTTTATATCTCACAATTCTGACTTTTTATCACAGAATTCTGACTTTATAACTCGCAATTGCGACTTTTTATCACAGAATTCTGACTTTATATCTCACAATTCTGACTTTTTATCACAGAATTCTGACTTTATAACTCGCAATTGCGACTTTTTATCAGAATTCTGACTTTATATCTCACAATTCTGACTTTACATCTCAGAATACTGACTTTATAACTCGCAATTGCGACTTTTTATCACAGAATTCTGACTTTATATCTCACAATTCTGACTTTTTATCACAGAATTCTGACTTTATAACTCGCAATTGCGACTTTTTATCACAGAATTCTGACTTTATAACTCGCAATTGCGACTTTATATCTCAGAATTCTGACTTTATAACTCGCAATTGCGACTTTATATCTCAGAATTCTGACTTTATAACTCGCAATTGCGACTTTATATCTCAGAATTCTGACTTTATAACTCGCAATTGCGACTTTATATCTCAGAATTCTGACTTTATAACTCGCAATTGCGAATTTTATCACAGAATTCTGACTTTATATCTCACAATTCTGACTTTTTATCACAGAATTCTGACTTTATAACTCGCAATTGCGACTTTTTATCACAGAATTCTGACTTTATAACTCGCAATTGCGACTTTTTATCACAGAATTCTGACTTTATATCTCACAATTCTGACTTTTTATCACAGAATTCTGACTTTATATCTCACAATTCTGACTTTTTATCACAGAATTCTGACTTTATAACTCGCAATTGCGACTTTTTATCACAGAATTCTGACTTTATATCTCACAATTCTGACTTTTTATCACAGAATTCTGACTTTATAACTCGCAATTGCGACTTTTTATCACAGAATTCTGACTTTATATCTCACAATTCTGACTTTTTATCACAGAATTCTGACTTTATATCTCACAATTCTGACTTTTTATCACAGAATTCTGACTTTATAACTCGCAATTGCGACTTTTTATCACAGAATTCTGACTTTATATCTCACAATTCTGACTTTTTATCACAGAATTCTGACTTTATAACTCGCAATTGCGACTTTTTATCACAGAATTCTGGCTTTATAACTCGCAATTGCGACTTTTTATCAGAATTCTGACTTTATATCTCACAATTCTGACTTTTTATCACAGAATTCTGACTTTATAACTCGCAATTGCGACTTTTTATCACAGAATTCTGACTTTATATCTCACAATTCTGACTTTTTATCACAGAATTCTGACTTTATAACTCGCAATTGCGACTTTTTATCACAGAATTCTGACTTTATATCTCACAATTCTGACTTTTTATCACAGAATTCTGACTTTATAACTCGCAATTGCGACTTTTTATCAGAATTCTGACTTTATATCTCAGAATTCTGACTTTATATCTCAGAATTCTGACTTTATATCACGCAATTGTGACTTTATATCTCAGAATTCTGACTTTATATCTCAGAATTCTGACTTTATATCTCACAATTCTGACTTTATATCTCAGAATTCTGACTTTATAACTCGCAATTGCGACTTTTTATCAGAATTCTGACTTTATATCTCACAATTCTGACTTTTTATCACAGAATTCTGACTTTATAACTCGCAATTGCGACTTTTTATCAGAATTCTGACTTTATATCTCACAATTGCGACTTTTTATCACAGAATTCTGACTTTATATCTCACAATTCTGACTTTTTATCACAGAATTCTGACTTTATAACTCGCAATTGCGACTTTTTATCAGAATTCTGACTTTATATCTCACAATTCTGACTTTATTTCTCAGAATTCTGACTTTATATCACGCAATTGTTACTTTATATCTCAGAATTCTGACTTTATATCTCACAATTCTGACTTTATAACTCGCAATGGCGAGTTTACATCTCAGAATTCTGACTTTATGTCACGCAATTCTGACTTTATATCTCACAATTCTGACTTTATAACTCGCAATGGCGAGTTTACATCTCAGAATTCTGACTTTATGTCACGCAATTGCGACTTTATATCTCAGAATTCTGACTTTATATCACGCAATTGCAACTTTATATCTCAGAATTCTGACTTTATAACTCGCAATTGCGACTTTTTATCACAGAATTCTGACTTTATAACTCGCAATTGCGACTTTTTATCACAGAATTCTGACTTTATAACTCGCAATTCTGACTTTATATCTCAGAATTCTTACTTTATATCACGCAATTGCGACTTTATATCTCAGAATTCTGACTTTATATCACGCAATTGCGACTTTATATCTCAGAATTCTGACTTTATATCACGCAATTGCGACTTTATATCTCAGAATTCTGACTTTATAACTCGCAATTGCGACTTTTTATCACAGAATTCTGACTTTATAACTCGCAATTGCGACTTTTTATCACAGAATTCTGACTTTATAACTCGCAATTGCGAGTTTACATCTCAGAATTCTGACTTTATAACTCACAATTGTGAGAAAAAAAGTCAGAATTCTGAGATAAAAAGTCGCAATTACTATTTTTATTTTTTTACTTAGTGGCGGAAACGGGCTTCCATAGTTTTCCCAGGCTAGATAATGAGCAGAATTACTGAAGGAAAGAGAAACACAAGACAGCAGCCAATCACAGCAGGGACGTTTACACTGAAGTCTCACAGCAGTTCATTATATAATGTAAGTCATTATATAGTCATTATATATTAATTATATAATGTAAGTCAAATATAAACAGGTAATTTCCATTCACTCTAATTTATACCTTTTTTTAAAGTCAACTTAAATAAACACATTTTGCTAAAAATATTAAATGAATTGTTTTGTAGACTAAATCATTTGGGAGATTTTACACAATTTATTCAGGTAGATTCCATTAAAGAAACCAAGCCAAAACTACTCACAAATATTATGTGTAATATTGTTAACATATTTACAGTGTGGGGTAATATTCCTTTAAAGCCGCATTGAAAGGCTCTATACTCACATGTGTTTGCAGGTAAACACATGCACAATATCTTGAAATTCGATAATCTGTCCATTGCAATTATGCATTGTTAATTATACAATTAACAATGATTGCTGCTCTTGTTGTAAACAAACAAACCTTTTGTAATTTTTCCTTGGATGGAACATATCTTTATTTATATAAATATAAATATTTCATATATATCACCAAACTAGTGGAATTTGTTTGTTCATACAAAGCCATTCATGACGTTCATACAATGCCATCATAATGGCAGCATCATAAATGTATTACAGTGTTGGTTTCCCTGAAGCAATGTGGGCTTAAGTGTCTCGCTCAAGGGCAAGATCTTCCCTGAACCTGAATAGTCACTCCACATGGTCACATATACAGACTGTGTACAGATCCATCACTACAGGATGGGTGACAGCTGTATGTTTTTTTAATTTTTCTTTTTTTTATAGCTTTATTGAGATTATTATTGTTTTAGTATGCACTTCCACAAAACTTTTGCCTTTTTGCAAACACATCCTTGGAGAATGTACTGCCCCCATGTGGTACACAGCATTGAAAATAATAATAATAACAATAATTTACAGTAAATACATATAAAACACTCAAATGGTTATTTTTAATGTGTGAGTGCACTTAAAATTTTTCTTTACGTGCCTATATGAATCATTCAGTCCTTCATAATTCAGCGGGATGTGATTGTGAATAGGTCCAATTTTTGCACATATTTTTCCGCAGAGTGTATCTTTCTCCTGGTGTTTTTCAGAGTTAGTAGAAAGGTCACTTTAGTGTCCTAAGTTACTGTAACTCTGACCTTAATGTCCTGCCTGTAAACTGTTAGTGTCATGGACTGTGCCACAGGTGCATATGCATTTATTTATTTTATTTAGGTTTGGAACGACATGAAGATTAAACGATGACAGAATTGTCATAACTGTCAAACTGATTTGTAGCCCATGTGTTCTTATATGCACTATAGGCCTATTTTGCAGAGCTAAGAGGTGACTGGGGGAAGAAGATAAAACCTGTTGTCAGAAGTCTATAAACTGCTGGAGCTACAATTTTCATTGACAATAATGCAATTCCTAGAGAAAAAAATGATTGACGATAATAATTTAGTTTTTTTAGAAACTTGAAATGAGTAATTCTATCATTGACTGCATCCTGCGTTGTAACAGATTCAGGAAAAAATAACACATAGCCCTTTATTCAGACTAAAAACCCTTTCATTTGGTTAGGAACATGGCATTTTGATGGCGTCATGCTGTTGACTATAAGCCACTGCTGTAGATGCATTGCAGTGTTAAGGCTAACGATTAATCGATTAATTGATCATTAATTTAAAATGATGATCGATCATGGGAATTTGTGTAAATTGACACCCATATTGTACACATCTGTTGTCTTTCTCAACTGTTGTTTACAATCACTTAAGTAGGGCCCTATGAAATATATTTAATTTTTGACCAAATTCCGTACAAAAAATTTCCCAATTCCGTTTTTTCCTTTTGAATTTTTTTTGGTCTCCATTTTAATGGTTGAATTTAATTTTTAGTAATCAAAAAGCATGTCTAATTAATTTAAATAATGAAACTTATACAATTTAATAATGTATTAAAAGTTGAACAAAAATGACATGTTTAGGGCCCAATAAAATGCGTTTTGTTTCCCATCCAATTCTGTAAGATTTTTATCAAATTCTGTGTTTTCTGTTTTAAAGGCCCACTGAAGTGCCTTGGAACGCGCAGCATTATTCAATGTGTTGACGTAATTTCCCCTGAAACGGCTCAAGCTGTTAGCAGCTTTTTTGAAACAGCCAATAGCATTTCGTTATTACCACAGTTTGACTAGCCTACTATATGTTTGACTAATATGTTGATCCGCACTGGGCTCTCGTGTCTGTAGTCAACGGCTCTGGTCTAGACTATGTGTGTGCACTGCTGCGGTGCGCGTGAAACTATCGTGAACCCAGACTTCATTCACCTCAACTGAAAGCATATTTACACTGTCTGAATTGCTCCCTTTCGTTCAGTCACTACGACGTACGTTAGTGACTAACGAATGGGGGTTTCACTTAGAAGCCTATCATCTTCGAGCATATAGAAAACCCCCAATGGCGTGCCAATGCCATGGGGCATGCAAAATTTGCATACGTAACTCCGCCTCACCGCGTGAATATAAAAGGAAGTACGTGGCAATATCGCATTATGTTTTTGCTTTCGGAGCCAAGAGTACCTACCTCTTCACTCCTCACAAGCCTTCTGAGACTCTGTCAGCTTCTTCGAGACGAGCAGCTTTCCAGTCGGTGTTGGTGTGACGGCGCGTTCCAGTGATCACATAGTTCCTGCCTGCTGATCTGTGCAGTGGTCCGTCTGACAGCTGGTGTGTGCTTCCCCGCTTCGGCATCGACTGCGAGGCTTCCTCTTACAAAAAGAGCTTGCGCGTGGCACGTCCTTTTCAGGATGTCTAGCCCGTGCATTTCTGGGTGCGGTAGATTTCTTTCACCCTCTGATGGGCACGAGCACTGTGTGACTTGTTTGGGCTCACTGCGGGAACATGATCATCTCGGTGTTGCGATCGAGACTCCGTGAGCTTCGCGCTGATGCCGGAGCGAGAGTCCCCTCTGCCACACCCCAATCTGCAGTCTCTACGCGAGGCTGCACTTTGGCTGGTGGCCAGGGTGATCTGAGGGTGATGGTGTGGAATGATGCGCCGACGCTCATGCCTCGGCCCACACCCCCCTCTCAAGCACCAGACCCGCCCCTTGTTCAGGCGTCTACATCGGGGCTGGCTCATGCTGTCCCGACTGTGGCGTTTGGCGTGGCGGAGGATGAGGAAATGTCTATCGCCGCATTGCAAGGTGGGCTGGAGTCATCCGAGGATGATGATTCGGCTGTGCTGCCGCCTTCGGGTGTGCCAGCATTGCCCGAGTCGGACCCAGAGTTGACAGCCATGCTCTCTCGGGCCGCCGCAGCGCTTGGGTTGGAGTGGTACCCTCCGCCCCGACCTGAGCGTTCGCGGTTGGATGATTGGTTTTTGGGGGAGTGTCCGGACACCCGTCCGGCCACCCCTCTAATACCTTTCTTCCCCGAGGTGCATGAAGAGATTGCGTGGTCCTGGAGGAACCCGTTGTCTTCCCGCGACCGTTTGGCAAACTCTTCCGCCTTCTCCACCCTTGATGGAGCCGCGGCTAAAGGGTACACTGGGGTCCCCCCGGTTGAACGCTCTGTTGCGATGAAACTGTGTCTGCAGAATGCTTCAACCTGGCGCGGTGATCCAAAGCACCCCTCCAAAGCCTGTAGGTTTTCGTCGTCCCTGGTGGCGAAGACCTATAGAGCTGCGGGGCAGGCCGCCGCTTCGCTGCATGCCATGGCAACTCTTCAGGCCTACCAGGCCAAGTTGCTGTGCGACATGCACGAGGGTGGAGCTGATCCAGGACTCAGCATTGAGTTGCGTGCCGCCACCGACCTCGCTCTCCGGGCGACGAAGGTGACCGGTTGCTGTGCGACATGCATGAAGGTGGAGCTGATCCAGGACTCAGCATTGAGTTGCGTGCCGCCACCCCCGGGTCCCGCCACTCGCATCCCTCTCTGTCGCCAGCCTCCCCTCAGAGCAGACCCCAGTGGAACATACGTCCTTCCCTGGTCTCCTCTGTTGGGACGCAGCCGTTAACCGTGCCCCCACACCGGGACGCCCAACAGCCTCCCTTAAGCGGAGAGCGGAAGGGAAGAGCTCTCTCAAAGCAAAGGCTGTCTCACTGGATAGTGGACACCATTGTTTTGGCTTACCAGCAGCATGGTCGACCATGTCCCCTTGGGGTCAGGGCACATTCCACTTGGAGTGTGGCCTCCTCTTGGGCCTTAGCGCATGGTGCCTCGCTAACAGACATCTGCAGAGCTGCAGGCTGGGCGACACCAAACACATTCGCCAGATTTTACAATCTCCGAGTGGAGACAGTGTCCGACTATGTACTCGCTCCCCCGAGGGGCCGGTAATGGGCCAGGCTCAGGTGTCTTCGCTTGCTCGCCATTCCACTCCACGGACTGGATACGTGTGATATTTTTCCTCAGGTGAGCTCCCCGAGAGCCCTGAGTTCCTCCAGCACTGCTTACACCAATACCTGTGTGTCTGCCCTCTAACGAGCTCAGACCCTCGTGTTCGGCCAGGTGCCCTGTGTGCATGGTTCCCCTCCGGCGACCCCCACATGTGTATTTCCACCGTAAGCCTCCTTAGCGAGCAGGTGTCTTTCCCTTGGCAAGTCCCTGCCACCCCTAGGGTTAAAAATCCACCTGCGGTTGGTACCCTAGAGTTTTCCATATGCAGCCCTTAGCGGGTCATATGTGTACTCTTAAGTCCTCCCTACGGGCAGGCGTCTTGGCATACCCTCACTGGGATATGCTTCCCAGTGTACCTTGGTAATCCTGTGATAAGCGTGAGTCCTTCATCCATATTAGTCTTACGACAGGGAACTCGCACTTACGCAGGGCACTGGAAGACAGCTGAGTGGCGGGATTTTATTGTAACCCCCATTCGTTAGTCACTAACGTACGTCGTAGTGACTAAACAAAAGGGAACGTCTCGGTTACGTATGTAACCCTCGTTCCCTGAGGAGGGAACGGAGACGTACGTTCCGTTGCCACATCAGCTGTGCTACCTGGAACGCAGGAGTTCAGTTGGCTCCTCAAGCAGGTAAATATAATGCGATATTGCCACGTACTTCCTTTTATACTCACGCGGTGAGGCGGAGTTACATATGCAAATTTTGCATGCCCCATGGCATTGGCACGCCATTGGGCATTTTCTATATGCTCGAAGATGATAGGCTTCTAAGCGAAACCCACATTCGTTATTCACTAACGTACGTCTCCGTTGTGCATGTATAGTGCGCTATGTGCCGTTCACCATGTAGAAAATAGTAAATGCGTGAACAACTGACCATTTTCAGATGCAGTTCAGGGTCTATTTATAATGCAGGGGGCGGGATTTCAAATTCAAGAGCGCATTTGATTGGACAGAAGATTTGATGAGAAGGTGAAGTCTGCGATGATGTCATCAAAATCTGTGATTCGTTTTAATGGAAGTGAGAGACTGTAATTTTTGAATCTCCTAAATGCAAATTTTGTCATTGTTTTGGAACACACCAGCTTATTCATAACCTTTAGGCTAAGATAATCATACTAAAAGCTAAAACAAATTATTTTGATTTCAGTGGGCCTTTAAGTGTTCTGGATTCCATTTTAGCTGCATATAGGCTAAACTCAATGTTTTAACGACCTTAACCTCTTAAGTTTTAGATTTTATCACAAGTTACAATTGTAGAATGTTTTAAAAACCATTTGTGTTGTGTGAGACTATACAAAGATGCCAAAATATGCTTAGGCAAATATGACCATGCTATAAGGAAAAGACAAGTAGGAGACTAGGAGATTTATTTCTAAGAATAAACAATAAACTTAACAATAACTCAATAAAAGTAAATGGTATCAAATCTTGCAGCAGGACTTTATTTTGACTTTGAAGTGTGTGTGTGTGTGTGTGTGTGTGTGTGTGTGTGTGTGTGTGTGTGTGTGTGTGTGTGTGTGTTTGCCACATTGAGAATGTTGTAAAGGCTCCTCCATTTAAAGAAAAAAAAATGCTCTGAATTACAGTTTTTCCCATTCATTCATGGGTGCCCATTTTTGTCCATGAAGGCGGGATTAAGGAGTTTTTTTTTCATTGTAGAATCGAGTCAAAACATTTATGTGTGTTCAGGTGACAAACTTAGGAAAAGTAGCCAAGTCTTGTACTGCTCAGATTAAGGAAAGTATTAAAAAACATAAATAAATAAAAAAATATTTTGCCCACATTTGTCCTGAAGGTGGTTTGATTAAACAACTTTTTTTGTCAAACAATGTGCTACACAATGAGCTTTACTGTTAAAATTAAATCATGGAAGAAAAATTGCTTGAAATTGCTTGAAAATCATTCCTTAAAAATTTTTTTTTTTTTTCATAATAATTTATTATTATTAGTGGGAGTATTTACCACGGGTTGGTGTACCAAGAACAGACTGTAGACTCCAAAGCTCTGAATGCAAACTAAAACTTTAATAAAGCTTCTTAGAAACCAGACAAGGGAAAAACACTCCAACATAACACTAATATTTGACAGTATTATTATTACATTGAACATTCTATTCAACAAAGAATCCTATTTTTTTTTACACAACTGTGTTCAACATTGATAATAATCATAAATGTTTCTTGAGCAGCAAATCATCATATTAATGATTCATCATCATATTCGAATGATTTCTGAAGGATTATGTGACACTGAAGACTGGAGTAATGATGCTGAATAAATTACATTTAAAAAAAAAAATATGCAAATAGAAAACAGTTATTTTACGTTTTAATATTTTGCAATATTACTATTTTCTTTTCCTTTTTTTAAATAATATAAATGCAGTCTTGGTGAGCAGACGAGACTTTTTCTAAAAACATAAGATTGATCTTACCGATCAAAAACTTTTGAACGCAGTCTATATACTTGACTTATATTAGGATAAGTTCCTGTGGTTATTAAAATTGGAAAAATTGTGTAATTTCAGAAGGTGCTTTGACTTTGAAACCCATTGTGTTATATTTAACTGGTCTGTTGCCCTGTAGCAATATGAATAAACAGCACATATTAATTTAGGCCATTTGATCATACGTAAGGGGTAGCCTTTCTCTCCCTGCAGGGGTGTCATCTCATATTACATGTAGAAATGCTCCAACGAGGATTGTTTTAAGTGTAGTCATATATTTACTCAAATATTTGACTTCTTATATGTGTAAGGCATTATTTGTGATGCGTATCCCCAGGTATTATGTCAACCTTATTGATTCTATGGTCTATTGATTCTAAAAAATATTTTGACCATATTTGGGAGGTGGGGCATATTTCTCACAGTGCTTAAATATGACCAAATAGCCAATGCCTGTTCAACAGTGAATCCTCGTCCTTTAGCCAAAGCATTTGAGACACTCTGGATCTATTGAGCATGTTCCTATGGCTAATGTTTGCTGTTACCTCAGCCTGTAAGTACATTTTAAAAATAAATTGAAAACACTTTACAAATAGGGTTTAATTCATTACTATTAGTTAATGTATTCATGTCTTAGCAACACAATATGTGTTCGCTCGACATGTTAATTTGTCTATGTGTGTAATGACATTGAAACCAAACCGAAAAACCGTGATACACCACCCATGGTACGATTCTATCATGGTGTATCACGGTTTTTCGGTACTCACAGTACTCTCTTTGCGTACCCCCTGCTGAGACACTTCAGACTCGCACAGCCATCATGAAGGGTTTGAATTGCTTGAATCATTTTGAAAAGGAAGGTACAGTTAAGGGCAACATGTTCAGCTGCAGAACAAATCTGCCATATGCTACATACAATTATAATGTGAACACGACTGTAAAAGAATGTTGTGAATTCTTTGTGCGTCATGTTTCAGAGCGTTGTAATGGGAAGAATGCGTCTACGGCGCTATATCTTCACGGCTAGCATGGTCAAGTTCGCTTGTGCAGCCACTCAGCTTTTTGTGGAATTGTAGGGATGACTGGGACTGTCATATAGAGGAATGCATCAACGTCACTTTCCCAGTGGAACACGCCCCCTCAGCCGGGATTGAGTAGCAGAAGAGTTGCTGCATGACTGGAGTTAAAAGGGGAAAACACAAGTAAAACAAACAGTTCTGAATCCGATTCTAGGATTTTCATTTTAGGGGGGCTCAGCCCCCAGTGAGGGTATGAAAAAAAAGGTAAGTTTAGGGTCCAATATCTTACTATTAACTAGTAGCTTATTAGTATACATATTAGGATATTGGCTGTTTATTATTACTTGTAAAGCAAATATTAATGCCTTATTTTGCATGACCATATTGTACATCCCTTAATCATACAATGTAGGCAGGTTTATAATCACTGAGATCCCAAATGTGAGGTAGTTAGGGGGGTTCGGGGGCTGAAGCCCCCCTAAAAAGGGCCTAGTGACACCCATGGTTTAAACTAAAGGTGCTCGATAGTGTTCCTAACAACTTACAAAAGTTCCAGTGACCCATGGATATTGACATGCAGCCAGGAATCGTGTTTTCCTGACCTTTTTATGAGTCTGATTTCAATATATAATTATTTATCATTGTCAGTCATCACAATTTTGACAGTGTGCATGCACATATGGGCCTATGTATTGAAGTGAGAATGTGGCCGCTTGTCAAGAATGGAAAACAAAAGTTTATAGGCATATTAATAATGTTTGATATCGCCTAGACAGCACCCACCGTGATCTCACACAGTTCCGTTACATTACTCAGTGAAGCTGATATATAATGAATCTCTTATTTTACATCATGTCTACCCCACATAGCAACATTGTGTCGGCCCAGATCTGGGGCACTTGTGGAATACTGGTTTATTAAGGCTGAGCTGACTCCATATTTAATATACACAGATTTTGTGGCTCAGATAAGGTCCAGTACTGGTTTATTTCTTTGCTCTTGGCTGACATGTGGCATTGTTATGGCCTGCTTGTGGCCCAGATCTGGCAAACAGGAGTGGGCTACCCAACACTCTCAAAAAAGAGAGTACAAAATTGTACCTTTTAAGGTACAAGTGTCCGTCACTGGGGTGGTACCCTTAAGGGTACATTTTTGTACCTCTAAGTCAGGGGTAGGCAAGTTCGGTCCTAGAGAGCTGATGTCCTGGAGAGTTTAGCTGCAACCATACTAAGCCACCACAGTATAAAACTCATGGCTCCCAGCATGCGTTTCAGCATTAAGTATGTCACCATTGTTGAGATTCATATGTTGATTCTTGATATCTGTGTGCGTCTAAACTTTTTTCTCCCTAGAATGTATTTAAAAATTAAAAATCAATTAAGAATGCCTTATCTGTGGCAAGAAAGTATTATTGGTGAATATTATTTATTGATATTTTTTGTCAGTGATGAGTTTAGTTTAGTTTCTTCATGACAATTTTTGTTTATGGCTTCTTTTGATTTGAACAGAATTTGTGTTTTGTTAACACTGTAGCAAAAAACACAAACTCGCATAAAAATCTAAGAGTCAAACTGCCCAACTAAAGAAAACACTCATCACCAATGAGGGTGAATTGGACCAAATATTTTCAATAAAACCAACATCTAAACCTCTTATTGTTGATTCTCAATAAGAGCTTCTATAGATGTCTTTCAGGGTTGGAGTCAAACTCGGCAGGACAGCGACTCGCTAAGACCGAACTTGCCTGCCAATGGTTTAAATGTACCATAAGGACCAATTGTGTACCTTTAAAGGTACAGTTATACGTTTTGTTCTTCAAGGAACAAAATTGTACCTCCACTGTACCTTTTTTTCTGAGAGTGAAGGGCTGTCAGTGTTGGGCACGTTACTTTAAAAAAGTAATTAGTTATAGTTACTAGTTACTTCTTACAAATAGTAACTGAGTTAGTAACTGAGTTACATCATTATAAAAGTAACTAATTACCAGGGAAAGTAAAAAAAACAATTTTTTTTTCAAACATTGGATGCCCCCAATATTAAATATGTTAAATTAATGAATTGGACACTAAATAGAATAAATGATTATTATAAAACATTGTACATTAATGTACACTATTGTAATGTTGCTGTGGGACAATTTGAGAGACACCTATCAAACCTACTATAGTGTAAATATTATCAGTACTATACTACTCCTTTGGTAGTGGAGCTCATGTTATCAACTGGGTTTTTAGCCGCTAATTTTGTGGCGGCATGTGATGATGTGAGGTGCCACATTAGATTAGATTTATTGCCACCGACGTGGAGAGACTCTTTCTTCCTGGGCCTAAGTTGCACGTTACATAAACATTCTTACCTTTCACCTCAACGAGGGAAAAGTAGCGCTTATACTTCCAGTTAGTGAAAGCTACCTTTGAAGTCGTTGAACTTGGTTTGTGTGACTGTACATATGCGTGTGTGTGTGTGAACTTAACCTATCAACCTTGTCTCCCACCCACCAATCATCATCAGTTATGTGTACCACCCCACCCACTCCCCAACACGCATAGCATGCATGCCCACACACACACACACACACACACACACACACACACACACACACACACACACACACACACACACACACACACACACCAACCAGAGAAAAAAAAACGTTGCAGGTCCGCCTGTTCGGATGAAAACCGCTTCAGTGAGCTCAATTATAGTAATGCCGCGTTTTTTTCCTCAGTAACGCTAACGGTGTTGTAATGGGCGAAACAGTAATTGTTTTTTTTATAAAAAATGATTCCGTTAGTAACGCCGTTTATCTATAACGCCGTTATTCCCATCACTGAGGGCCGTCATTCAACGCAGCATGTGGGCCAGATCAGTATTCCACAAGAGCCAGATCTGGGCCGACACAATGTTGCTATGTGGGACACTAAGAGAGGATTAGCGCACGTTCAGAACTCAGCACTGGACAAAAGTCGAGCGGTGAGTGGCTTCTAACTTCAACACCTGTGATTGGCCATTGTGTTCTAGAAATCAACAGACATGTCTGTGATTGGCTACATTACTCACCGAAGCGACCGAAACACATTGGAAATTGAATTATTTACATACACTCTTTACATGTCACGATTAGGTTCAGTTTAGTTCAGTTTCAGTCAAGTCTATATTAGAGTCTATATTATCCCGCTCAGCAATATAATTTTTTTTATAATCCACAAGCAATTTGAACTCATTATATGATTTACATGATTTGAAAGATGCATTTATAGCAAAAATCGACCCATGGTGTAACCATGTATTGAGATTGCACTTAAAAGTAGCTACTGTTTCTTGTGGAAAATATTCTGGTATGTAACAGAAAGTCTCATTTGCACAGTGCAGGTTTTTGCTGCTGAAAACTGCAGTACTGAAGAATATGCTGCAGCTCAGAAGGCACTTTTTGAACATCTCCGCTTGGACAAGAATGGCATTCAGACGATCCGTATGCGGCCTTTGTCCTGGGGCCCTTCTACCCTTGTTTATGTGGACCTGTATGTGACCTCTATCATAGATGTGGTATATGGAGTCCAGTATGATTTATCTTCTCATTCAGGTCAATTTGAATTTGTAGTATCACTCAAAACCATTTTTATCTACAGAATGAAAAAGACCAGAGCTTCTCGACACAGGTCAAAATGATAACTGTAAGTGCTTTAAAAACAACTTGATTAGCATGAAAATATCAAGCATCTCACCCTTAGAATCACTTTGAACTTCATATTCATAACTTTCCAGGTTTGGGCAAATTTGAATGTGGAATGGAATCCAGAGGATTTTTGTGGAATGGACACTCTAGCAGCTCCAAAAGATATGTTTTGGACTCCAGACATTGGAATTGTACAAAGGTATAAAAATATAAAAACTGAATGTCAGAAAAACTGTGTCAGACACACTTAAAAGCATACTATTTTAATTTAAACTATCCAAAAACGTAAATGTAAAATCTTCAGTAATATTGGTGCTCAGTAAAGGAGCTAAGTCATAAAATACATAATCTGTTCTCGTCAGTGTTACGTTGGTGTTAGAGATTGTGTTTTCTGTTACTTCCTTGTATTTGTGCACTATATACAGTTGTACTGTGACAGTTGTACTATATACAGTTGTACTGTGACATTGTTATTATTTTATCCATTTAGCATCAAGACAGAATTTGGAGCAAAAGAGTTTCCATATGTGCAGTTGTTGTGCTTTGGCCTTATGGCCTCATCTGACATTTTAGCTGTGACCACGGCCTGTATGATGGACCTGTACAGGTTTCCCTTCGACATCCAAAGCTGCAATATAACACTTCAATCTTCAGCGCATTCAGGTACATCTGAAACCATGAATACGTGTTGACAAACACATAAATGAAAGATAACATTTCTTCTTCCAAACAGTTTGACTTTAATTTCAATTAATACAATTATTTTCTCACAGTAAATGAGCTCTCATTAAGCACACTCTATGGTTCCGTATGGCTGACCCAGGAGTCGAAGCAGACCTTTCAGTCCCAGGGAGAGTGGGAGCTCCTCAGTATAAATATGACTAATTCTAATACATCTTTCATATGGGGCATCAAGAATCAGCTGACATATCAGGTACAGAGCGCAGTGTAAAGCAATATGTACAAATGATCAAACCAACTAGCAAAATAAGTGCCAAAATACATAAATGATTAAATTGTTTTGAACCCTTAAAGGGCAATAGCAAAACATATCATAGAAAATAATGTATTGCTATTATCCAACACAATAAATAACTGTATTCACATAATGCAATTATAGATTTATCTTCTTTATGTTTGCCATGAAGAATTAAAATCCAATGTACAATGAGAATGTGTGTATTTTTTTTTTACAATCTGTAGTAGTTCATTTTTAAAGTTGTAGCAGAGCAGCTGGAAAACACTATTTATTTTAAAAAAAAATTAATTATTATTATGCGAACGTCACAAGGAGGTGTGGTAATTGAGGTGTAGCCGCATATAAAAAGGGAGGATCTTGAGTATCAGGTACGCTGTTCCTGAGGCAGATTTGATGTGATGACGTAATGACGTGAGGGAAGTGAGTGAATGGCGGATCCTGTCTGTTGCCTTCGTATGCGCTCCAGTTCTGAGACGAGGCGTGTTGCTATTGTAGATACAGGAGCAAGTTACACTCTTCTCCATGAGGATTTATGGAGGGAGCTTAAACCTTGTGAAAATCTTCATCCATGGACCCTTGGTCCACTCTACTTGGCAAATGGTGAAGCAGAAGTACCCATAGGTTGGACAAATGTACAGATCAGTCTCCACAACAAAGTTTTCCCAATGCAGGCCGTTATTCTTACTTCTAGAGCCTTGGCATATTCTCTAGTCTTAGGCTTAGACTTTATTTTTTCCAGTGGCCTACAGATCAATGTAGCTGACCGAAAATACTCATTCAAGTTGATTCCTGATGAAGAGTATTTTTTTCAACCTGGACAAGCTTGTGTTCCTGTTGGAAAAACCAAGAAACTGACAAAAAGACAGCACAATAAAAGTTCACATCAGACATTTGCCTTGCTTAGTTCTAATCCTCCACCTTTGTTCCCATCTGTACAACCTGATGATATGGATGATCAAGCCCTCATATCTGATGCGGTATCCAAGGCACACTTATCATCAGAAGAGAAAGAGAATCTACTTCACCTTTTATCATCTAATACCAATGTTTGTACCAATCAGCTTGGAATGACTACTGTTCTTCAACATGTTCTTTACACCACCCATCCTGTACCCATTAAACAACGAGCATACAGAGTAACTCCAGAAAAACAGGAAATTGTGAGAGAACAGGTAAAGGAAATGTTAGAAAAAGGTATTGTAGAACCGTCACACTCTGCTTGGGCATCACCTGTCGTGTTGGTCCCCAAAAAATATGGAAGCACCAGATTTTGTGTAGACTACAGAAAAGTGAATGCCATCACAGAAAGAGATGCCTATCCGTTACCAAACATAACTGAAATTCCGCTTTCGTTACTTCCTCTGGGCTATATGAGTTCAACGTCATGCCTTTTGGATTAAAAAACGCCCCAGCAACATTCCAGAGGCTAATGGAAACTGTCTTGGGAGAATTAAGAGGAACCATATGTTTCGTGTACATTGATGACATCATTATATACTCACCTTCCTTGACACAGCATTTCAATGACCTCCAATTTGTCCTTTCTCGATTACAGTCTGCAGGCTTGACCATCAATCTGAAGAAGAGTAAATTCTGTCTTCAGGAATTGACCTTTCTTGGACATGTGGTTAGTCTCAAAGGTATCTCAGCAGACCCCAGCAAAGTTGAAGCTATCAAAACTTACCCAGTACCAAAGAATCTGAAAGAAGTACGTTTCCTCGGGTTAGCAGGGTGGTATCATCGCTTTGTACCTAATTTTTCCCAACTTGCAGAACCTATCAATGCTCTGAAGAAAAAAGGACGGAAATTTGAATGGACACTTCAGTGCCAACAAGCTTTCAATCAGTTAAAAGCTTGTCTAATATCTCCACCTATCCTGGGTCATCCAGATCTCAAATATCCATTTGTTGTCTACACCGATGCCAGTGGTACTGGTCTAGGAGCAGTACTAACTCAAAGAAAAGAATCGAGTCAAGAAGTAGTCATCGCTTATGCTAGTAGAGCATTGAACAAGGCTGAAACTCATTATTCCACCACTGAAAAGGAATGCCTTGCCATGGTTTGGGCATTAGAGAGATGGCAACACTATCTTGAATCAAAATTGTTCACCATTGTTACTGACCATTCAGCATTGCAGTGGGTGATGAATTCCACTAGGACCACAAGTCGTCTGATTTGTTGGGCTCTCCGCCTACAAAAATATTATTTCATTTTTGTTTATATTCATTAAATTAATTTGAGCAGTTATCTGGTTTCCTATCTATGTTGAAGTTTTTTCTTCTTCTTTTTTTCCCCTCTGCTCGTATGTAACTGGTGGCTTTTAGAGCTATCTGGGAACAATTTAAATTTGACAGTTTTTTTTTTCTGTCTGGCGCCCGAACCAATAGAACAAAAAAGACAAATAATTATGCCAGCGGGTGTACCACCGTTACAAAGTCAACATCTAAATTCTGTTAATCAGTGAGTAGTACTTATAAACTACACTAGGAAATTCCCAACACTAAAGGGTTGTTTCCCGGACAGGGTTTTACATTAAGCCAGGAGTAGAATCTAGAATAGTTAACTATGGTTTAAAAAATGGATTTCTGAAAAACTGATTAAGTAGATTACTAACACCTAGACTATGAAGTCCTAAACTAAAACAAGCAAGATTAATTCAAAACCAACTCTGCTAATGTCAATTAACACGACCAAAGTTGGCTGTAAAACATAGAAAAAACCAAGAAAAGCTTAAATTGTAAAGTCGTTATTTCTGTTTGTTTGTGTGCACAAAAAGTATTCCCATCACTTTATAAAATTAAGGTGGAGCCACCTTTCTGAGCTTTGAAAGTGGTTTAAAGGCCATTTTAGTCCAGGACCAGGCTTAATCTCTGTCCGGGAAACCACCCCTAAATGTTTGGAATTAACTTTATGTTGTTTATTAATTATAATTAATAATGATGGTTTGCCTGTGTCTCCTCCTAGTGTGGGAACCAAGTATCTTCTCTTGAGCACCCCCCCCCCCCCACTGATTAACATACATGTTTACTGGGGTGCACTTATGTTTTTATATAAAAAAAAATCATAATTTAGAAATAAAAGGCATTTTTCCTACCCTGATTTTAGCTTTCTGCTCTGAACACTCTGTTTTAAGGGGCGTCTCTGCTGTGAGACTTCAGTGTAAATGCCCTCTGCTGTGATTGGCTAACATCTTTCCATTTGAAATAGTATTACTCTAGGCTGACGTCGTCATACTCAATTCTAGTCAGAATTTGAGTCTGATACTGCTCCGTTAGGCTGTGATTATGGGGCGTGTTTAAACCGAACCAGGAAAGACCTCAGTTGGATAGACCTACAACCAATCAGAGCAACGGAGCGACGCATAACGTTAGTTGTCAAATGTCAACATAACTCATCTGCACTGTGTTGCCAAGTCCGCGGGTTGAAGCGACCCCAATTATGTGATATACAGACCCAGGAATGTGAAATTTAGCAGGCAGTCCAGCCAATATAACACATATTTTACCCACCAAATGCCATTTTTCCCGGAGAACCCCCCCCCCCACCCGGAAAGCTATTGGGCTTGTTTTTGGCTAGTTTTGAGTAGTAATTTGGCGAGTTTTGCTGTAAAAACTTGGCAACCCTGTCTGTGCGCGCTGGAATAAGTCACGATAGAAGAAGAAGATGAGTGTAAACGATCTTTGCCGGTGTTGTAAAAAAATAATTTAAGGATACACAGAGTACTTACCAACACGATCATCATTTCTGAGAGAAATAGTAAAGGTGAATGCATATACGAACAAGTTCTCCGTTTAGGATTAGAGCAAATTCAACCCAAGTGCCTTTGATGACGTGAATGATTACGTTACTGTTTATCATCTGTCCGTCATCGTCTAAAGCCCGCCCTGACAATTTCATTGATCCGAACAGTTTCTGTTCGGGCATAATTACTTCTCTATGGATCAAGTCCAGACCGAACTGCCCGTGCAAAAAATGTTGTGGGTGGGGCTAAGTTCGTCTGGCATCCAGTCTAGTACTACTCCTTCTTTTAGCTTGTTTTTACTATTACAGCTCTATTATAGCTTTATAGAAGCTAAAGTTGCATTTCTTTTCCCAATTTCAATAATGGCATTCTTGCCTTTTTATTTTTAATTTGTCAGCTACAGTGCATAAATGTGAAGATTCAAATGCTTATTGAATCATGCAATTTATTTATTTATTTTTAAAATTGGCCACATTTCGCATACACTGGTGAGGCTGTAGTTGGACTTGCTTGATGCTTCTTGATTTAGTTTTGCTGATGTAATTGTTAAATTGTTTCTGTTTCTTATATGACAGATCACCATCAAGAGGAGACCTCTACTGTATCTCATCAATTTCATGCTACCAATATTTTTCTTCCTTGTTCTGGATGTGATCTCCTTCTTCATTGACACAAGTGGATCAGACAAGCTGAGCTTTAAAGTGACTTTGCTCCTGTCTATTTCTGTGATGCTGCTGATTCTTAATGACACACTGCCCTCTACCACTGATAAAATCCCTCTGATTGGTGAGTTTAACTTAAAGGTCCCGTTCTTCGTGTTTTTTTTTTAAGCTTTGATTGTGTTTACAGTGTGCAATATAACATGTGTTCATGTTTCGCATGTAAAAAAAACGGTATTTTTCACACAATTTATTTATCTGTATACCGCTGTTTTCACTGTCCTAAAAACAGCTGATGACTTCCTTTATTCTATGAAGTTCCTCCTTCAGAAATACGTAACGAGTTCTGATTGTGCCAGCGGTTCCCGTGTTGTGATTTGACCGCAGCTTAGCGAACGTGGCACGGTTCCAGTGTTGTGATTCGACAGCAGCTTAGTGCACGTAAAGGTCACGCCTCTTAACGGGAGATGTATGCGCTCAATGATCTCTACAGCGTCCCTGGGAAAGCCAAACAAAGGTGATTTGACTCCGGGATGAAAATAACAGCGTCTCGACGACATGGCGACAAACAGTCAAACGCAACAATTCCTTTTCTCCACGTGACACTTCCTCTTCTCCACGTGAGACAGCAACAAGACCACGCCCCCTTTTTTCACGTATTCTTGTGGGCGGAGGTTAGTCTGTTCTACTGTTCTACTGACGTAATTAATGAAGGAAGTACCAGGATGTAGTCCAAGCCGGCCGTTCGCTGTAGGCTTTGAAAGGGAACTTCTGTTAAATAAAATATCTCACTTGGCATTGAACTTTGAGCTTTATAATTTTACAGGCATTATTTATGCTCTAACAGCAACATTACACACTAACTAAAGTTTGAACAATGGGATCACGAAGAACGGGACTTTTAAACATGATAATCATTGCTTACTTTGTTAAACATTTTGTAAGTGTCGCAACATAAGGATTGTTGATAACACTTTATAATAACTTGCGCTATAAATCATTAGTTAAGCATTAGTAATTAGTTAATTCATCATTTATAAAGCATGAATAGACATTAGTAAGCAGTTTATAAATACAGCTATAAAAGCTTTGTTCTTTATTTATAAACAGATCTATAATGTGTTTAATAATTGTATTTTTATACTTTATTAATGATTAATTTCTAATTTCTAAATGATTACATTATTTATAAACCAGTTATTTAGGAGTTGCCAGTGGTTCATAAGATCAATTATAAAATGTAAGTAGATTTATACATATTATTTAGACATAGTAATAGTGACTCACATATTCCTAATGTAATTAATTATTAATTCAGGTTGTTATGAAACATTTTGTAGATGTCAGTAATTATTTTTGTGAGCTCATCTAAAAGGAGGACTAGTTATGCCTCTTAAAGCTTTTACAGAGGAGATTAAAAGGCTCAGTTATTAATTTTGTTGCTTATTTTTTATTTATATTCACTTTCTTGCTTATTTTATTTTCCAGTTTTCTAAAAGAACGTGTGTGTGGAGCAAGTGGTTTGTTGTTGTCACCATTTGCGTCATCAGGTTCGGCGCTACTGGTTTTTGATTTGATGGTTGTCGAAGGAGAAGTCAAACTGCAGGATTGTGCAGTTCTCAAATCTTCTGACACAGCCAGAATTTCATCAGAGATCAAATTTGATCGCAATGGTCATTAATCAGCGAACATGTCTATACTTCCGATTTTGGCCTAAAACAGTTAGTCATAACTGGGGTTGACTTTTTCTTAGTTCCCTTTCGAGAGTACTCTCGTATTACGTAGCAAACGCTAGGGGAATTTCCTTTCCTCGAGAATAGGAAGCAAAATTAAAAAATTATCCTAAAATCCCAAAAAATTATGTAAAACGCATTGCAGCTGCACGGCGCATCAGCAGAAAGCAGCTGCGTGCTGATTGGCTGTGCTGCGGCAACTGCAGGAACCTATGGCGAGACCGCTGGGCGGTCAGGGTACCCCAGGGGGTAACAAGAATTTGCATAGCCAGTGTATAAAAGACCCTGTCTCGTCATGGTTTTCAGATTATTTCTCCTTCAGCTCCGGAATTGAAGCCGCCAACACGCCGCCAACACGCATCCAGCGGAACTTCTGCAGCATGAGGCTTCTCCACCTTCAGCTCTGCATTTCCAGCTGCGCCATCCGGCACATATCCTTTTTATTACCTGTGTGTTTGCCGCTGCTACACACTTTTCTAAAAGAGCACAAGCGTTGCTTCAAATGTCTCGTCTGTCTTGTGCCTCGTGCAGAGGCCCTCTCCTAGGCGAGGATCGGCACATCATCTGCGTCTCCTGTCTCGGATGAGACCAGATAGCCCCTCACCACAGGCCATTCTTGAGATTCGCCTTCGAAGGGCAAGCCTAGCAATACACAGTCCTACCCTTTGGTCTGTCCCTGGCACCCCGCACGTTTACGAAGTGCATAGATGCAGCATTAACCTACAGGGACTACGGGGAATGCGAATTCACAACTATCTTGACGATTGGCTCATTGTAGCGCAATCAGAGATGCAGTTGTTAACCCACAGATCCTGACTCCTCAACCATCTAAAATGTTTGGGTCTCAGGATCAACTCAACAAAGAGCTCACTGTCTCCCACTCAGAGAATTTTGTTTCTGGGGACAGTGTTAGACTCACTGCAGATGAATGCGCGACTGACGTCACAACGCACGCTCACTGTTCATAGCCGAGCAGCCTCTTTCAAAACCCGGCATATACACTCCTCTCAAACATTTTCAGAGGATGTTAGGTCTTATGGCCTCGGCGTCACCAGTTCTCAGACTGGGTCTGATACACATGCGCCCCCTGCAACGTTGGCTGAATTGCCGCATTCCAGCTCATGCAGCTCAAGCCTAGTGCCTGGCTTTCGGGGTGATTACAAATCAAGGTCGACCACAGCTGTACTCAAGCTCTGGCTCCTTGGAAAAGTCCTACCTGGTATCAGACGGGTCTAAGTATGGGCACTGTTACGAAATGGAAAGTTATCTTGACAGATGCATCCAACCTGGGTTGGAGCACCCTTCACGAGGGCAGGCCAGTCTCCGGCCTCTGGTCAGACTCGGAGAAGAGCCTTCACATAAACTGTGAAGTTCTCTAAACACAACTGTGAAGTTCTCTAAACACTATCCACGCGCTGGCCCACGACTGGGCCAGTCACCCTCTTTATGCTTTTCCCCCAATCTCGATGCTACCTCAGGTCATCGAGAGGATCAGGGAAAACAAATGCGCTGTGTTTTTAATAGCCCCGCTCTGGAGAAATCGGTTACGGTTCTCGCAACTGAATCAGATGTCAGACACAGCCCCATGGCCAATACCGCTGAGGAGAGACCTCCTCACGCAGGCGAAAGGGAAAATCTGGCATCCCCGTCCTGACTTGTGGGCCCTTCATGTCTGGCCCATCAACGGGTACAGGAGAACCTCTCTAACAAAGTGCTAAACACTATTTCTGAAGCTAGAGCCCCCGCAACCAGACGGCTCTATGCACTCAAATGGTCAGTATTTTCTGACTGGTGTAAAGCACGAGATCTTGACCCACATGTGTGTGAAGTGTCAAAAGTGCTCTCCTTCTTTCAAGAGCTGATGGATGTGGGCTGTTCCCCCTCCACGCTCAAAGTCTATGTGGCTGCCATGGCAGCATATCACATTCAAGTGAATGGACGATCACTGGGGAAAAGCGACCTGATTGTGCGCTTTCTCAGAGGGGCTAGAAGGCTTCATCCACCTCGCACCCCTTAAGTCCCTATATGGGTCCACAGTCCGGGATGCTATGAAAGGCTCCTCATTCAAGCCTCTCCAATCAGTGAGCTTGAAGCTCCTTTCACTCAAGACCGCTTTCCTACAGGCACTAGCATCAGTTAAGCAGGTGAGCGACCTGCATGCATTTTCTGTGAATGCTTCGTGTCTGGAATATGGGCCTTACGACTCAGAACAATCAGAACAACAATCAGCAATCAGAACATCTCTTCGTTTGCTTTGGTGGCCGCAAAGGGTGCGCAGTTGTAGCAGACTTCAAGTGGTAATCACCAGGGCACCATGGAAACACGACCACACACACGATTAAAGTGATGGAAACACGAAGGGGTTTATTCACCTTAAACAGAGTAGTGAGGCACAATTAGGGACATACCAGAAGGCTTAAGGCTTAATGTTACTCTCTCTCGTTCTTCCCCGTCTGCATACACCATGCGTCTGAGCGCGAACGCTTAAAGGAGAAGCGATATCTATAATTCAATATGTAGATAATAGCGCTAAATTACCCCAGCACTCAAAAAACAATTGGAAGTTAAATAACACATTTGAAAAATTGACATCCAAACATGTTATAAATTCAGTGAAATACACATATAAATGTACTAAACTGATTGAGAAAACTACTGTGTGGATAATAAAGTTATTTTTTACACAAACAGTCTCATTGTGTGAAAATATACCACAAGACATTTAGTATGCAACTACAACTATCAAGTTAGAATCACAAATTACATAGTAAACAGTCAAATAAATGATCACAAATTGAAGAAACATACCTTAAACAGAGTAGTGAGGCACAATTAGGGACATACCAGAAGGCTTAAGGCTTAATGATACTCTCTCTCGTTCCTGCATTGAAAGACGCACGTGGAAATGAGGCTCTAACTTTAACGAGGTTAAATGAGCCACTTACAAGGAAAATCATTGAATCACACTCATACACATTATGACATAACCTCTAAACAGTGTTTCAACATCATAAATAAAGTGATTTCATTACAGAAAATCCGTTAATGCAAGACAAATATGAGAGAGAAAAACTACCTACTTCCCCGTCTGCATACACCATGCGTCTGAGCGCGAACGCTTAAAGGAGAAGCGATATAATTTCCTTTGGTGTCTCGCTAATTAAGGCCCCACATACAACAATTGATAGGAACTCTTGATCGGAACCACTGAAAATAGTACATTGAAAACAAGTTTTGCTGAAGTTAACTGTTTGTACTACATTTCTTAAAACACAAAGAGGAATATCAAATAAAACTCAAATGTCAAAATTGACCGGCTACATACTTCCCCCTTAACTTCACAAAACTTGAGCTTGCACTTTTGTATTGAATAAAGGAGCAAATAAGGCAATTAGATTGTCACTTGACAACACCACTCTGTCATACAACATTCATGTTTCCTGACACTCACGGGAAAAAGAACATAAGAAAGTTGATCAGGCTCTCAGATATTCTTTTGCTCAAGAGGTGCCTTATACACCACTCAATGTGACTTAAATTACACTTTTTTTTGTTGCCTCACATTCTTATTATTAGGCCCATAGAACTTAAAACCTCTCAAAATAAAAGGGACTTAGAAACATCTTTAACTGCGTTGTGAGTTGTTCTCTGAGTCATATTTTGAATCAGTCTGTTCACAGGTCTAACTAACCTACCAACCCGTGTTCGTACCTGAGTCACTATTTCAGACACATTAGGGGGTGCGCTAGAAATGGACATGGTGCTAGTGGACCTCAGCTGATTTCTAGCAATGGGCATTGCGTCAACTGCACATACTTGGTCTTGAGAGTCTGCAAGATTTGATGGGATGATTTGGGAGTCAGACTGAGGAAAATTCATTTCAAACCCTGGGTCCGGGTCATCTGATTTACTCTCAGGCTCTCCAGGATCCTGTCCTCCAGCATCTAATCGTCCATCCATCGAATCATCTCTGTCAGGAAGTGAAGCCACCCACTCAGCAGTACGCTCTGTTTCAGGAAGGCCACTCCCCAGTGCAGAATTCTGTGTCAAAGCTTCAGACTGCTCCTGGCTAGTTAGGGAGTTATCATTGAAAGACTCGTCTTCATTTACTCCTTCCTCAAGGGGCAGAAAGTTGGCTTGCAACATAAGGTTACGGTGGACTACCTTCTCTTGACCTGTACTGATATTCTTAACACGATAAATGTGGCATCTGGGATCTTTAGAAACCACCACATAGGGCACTGATTCCCACTTATCAGCCAGTTTTCTCCGTCCCCTTTCACCCTTGTTGGCTAACAGCACTCGGTCTCCTTCCTCAATGTCACATCCCTTTACTCTCCTATTGTAGAATTCAGTCTGTCGCTGCTGACTTGCGCTAGCATTAGCCTGAGCAAGGTTAAGTGCCTCCTTGAGATCATCTCTCATTTTTGCAACGTAGCTGACATAGTCTGTGACATTGTCATCTCTTCCAACACTATGGAACATAACATCTATTGGCAGACGAGGGATCCTTCCATACATCAGATAGAATGGTGCGTAACCCGTTGATTCATGAGCAGTGCAGTTATAAGTGAACGTCAGCGTTTGTAACATCTGAGGCCAGTTTTGCTTAACTCTTGGGGGTAAGGCTCGTATCATACTGCCCAGTGTGCGATTAAACCGCTCAGTGTGACCATTCCCCATAGGATGGTATGCCGTCGTCCTCGACTTTTTGACACCGGCAATCTGCATCAACTCCTGGATCAGTTCACTTTCAAAGTTTGCACCCTGATCAGAATGAATCCTCTCTGGGAATCCATAGATACAGAAATATCTGTCCCACAGTTGGCGAGCTACTTGCTTGGCTGTTTGGTTCTTGCATGCAAAGGCATGTGCCATCTTGGTGAAATGGTCTGTAATGACCAACACATCAACACTTCCACCCTTGCAATCTTCTGCAGACCAAAAGTCCATGCACACTAGCTCAAGAGGCCTGGTTGTCTTTACACTCTCAAGTGGGGCTCTTGCTTCTGGCTCAGGTGTCTTGCTCACCACGCAGCGCTTGCAGCATCTAACATGTTCTCTGACATCTCGCTCCATGCCTACCCAAAAGAACCTTTCTCTGGTTAGATGAAGTGTTCTGGCCTGGCCCTGGTGACCAGCATCATCATGTACTCCGTGCAGGACTTGTTCGGTGAGTGAGGCTGGGACGATGTATTGCCAACGTTTCTTTCCTGTTAGTTGGTCTTTGCACACACGATACAAAACTCCATCCAACATTTTCAATCTATCCCACTGTTTGAGAGTCTTCAAGATTTTTAATGAATCTTTTGTCCTCTCACGTCTTGATGGCCTCCTGCCACGGGAGACATAAGAAAGAACTCGAGCCAAAACAGGATCTTCTGACTGTTTATCCTGAAGCTCTCTCAGTGTAAATACTGGCAGCACACTTTGCCCAGCTGGAATTAAGCTGTGCACATCCTGAGTTAGCCAATAATGCACTTCTCCCTTTGGCCCTGCATTCCACTCAGCCTGGTTCATCAGTATGGCCGACACTTCATCTGAGGAGAACGAGAAACCATTTGACTCTTGGTCAGAGACAGGAGGTTCTACACACTGACACTTAGCACTGATTCTGAAAGCATGCTGTACTACGTCCTCTTTGAAGTGATTGGCCTCCTCCAGCAGTCTCGCGTAAGGTTCTGTTACCAACCTCTGACTTGCACGTCCTGGGACAAAAGGTTGTCGACTCATGGCATCTGCCACCACGTTCTTGCTCCCGGGGATGTACTGGATACTAAAGTCATATGGTGCCAACTTGGCGACCCACCTCTGCTCACACGCATCAAGCTTTGGCTTTGTCAGGATGTAGGTTAGCGGATTATTATCCGTCCAGACGGTGAAGGAATGGCCTTTCAGCCAGTGGCTGAACTTGTCACAGACAGACCACTTTAAAGCCAGGAACTCCAGGCGGTGGGCAGGGTAATTGCTTTGTGCACGTGAAAGGGCCTTACTAGCAAAAGCGACAGGACATGCTCTAGTTTCTCCTTCCGAGACTTGAGAAAGCACAGCGCCCAATCCATCCAGAGAGGCGTCTGTTGACAGGATGAAAGGGCGGTTGAAATCCGGATGGGCAAGCACTACTGACTCCAAAAGGGCTGATTTTAGCTGATTGAAGGAGTCACGCTGTTCTCTCTTCCAATCGCTTGGGCTCAGCTTCCTGAAGGCAGATGGCTTTGTTCCGCTATTCTTTTGTCCTCTCGGTGCAGCGGTCAGTGCAAACAAGGGTTTAGCTTTGCTAGAGCAATTCTGTATGAATCGCTGATAGAACATAACCATGCCCAGGAACGACTTTATCTTTTTTTGAGACGGCGTAACCCCATCTTCCATCATAATGTCTGCTTCGGTTATCGCTGTAATGGCTTGAACTTTGTCGGGGTCGGCCGTTACCCCTCTCTCATCAATCACATGACCTAGGAATCGTACACTCCGACGTAGCAGGTGACACTTTTTCGGGGCAAGTTTTAGACCATGGGTTCTTAGGCGGCTGAACACCAGCTCAAGCCTTTCCATCATCACGCTCTCATTTGGTGCAAATACTAGAAGATCGTCTAGGTAACAGAGAATGGTAAGAAAGTTCTGGTCCCCGAATATGCCCATCATGAGGCGCATAAAACTTGCAGGACTATTGCACAAACCTTGAGGGAGTCGGTTGAACTCATAGAGTCCCATTGGTGTTGTAAACGCAGTGAATTTTTTATCTTCCTCCGCCATCTCTATGTTGTAGAATCCTGAGGTAAGATCCATAGCGCTGAAGATGGCATTGCCACCAAGCACAGCTAGACAATCTGCCTGGTGTGGCAAAGGATGGGCGTCTTTAGTGGTGCAGGCATTTAGCCATCGATAGTCGACACAGATGCGTAAATCTCCGCTTTTCTTCCAGACGAGCACCAGCGGGGAGGCCCACTCACTTGAGGATTTACGGATTATCTCAAGCTCCTCCATTTCTGAAAGAACATGTCTGAGCTTGTGGTAATGGGCTGGCGGCACACGTCGGTAAGGCAGTCTAAAGGGGCGACTATCTGCAAGATGTATTCGGTGAGAGAAACCCTTCGCTTTGCCACAGTCTAATTTACTCTTAGAGAACACGTCCTCATATTTGCATATTAGCTGTACAAGTTGTTCCTTCCAATGTGGTGACACCTCACAAGACTCAACATCAAGGTCGCGTAGACCAAGTTGGCTCAGTCTATCGCAGAGACTTGAATCAGGGGATCTACTGTCAGAGACTGAAACACCTGCAGTTTGGTTCATGACTTTCAGCTCATTACTGGCTAGATGCTGGGGACTGATGTCCAAGTCCTCCAAAGCTACACAAGGGTATACGTCAGCCAACTTGGTGTTCCTCCGCAATGTTATGGGCTTTTCTGTAGCATTTAGCACCTTGACTGGCACCCATCTGTCACCACTCATGGATGCTACCACCCGCCCAACGACAATGTTCTTATGTGACTGAGACTTTGCAGGTTCAACAAGGATAGCACTCCCCTCAGAAACAGGTGTGGTAGCAGGTAGGCGTCCCCAGACGAGGTGCTCTTGCTGAGGACACAGCACTACAGCCTGGGTGAGTTTGGCCGTTCCTATCTTGCTGGGCATTTCAGTGCCTTTCCACCTGTGGAGGCCAGACAACATGTCCAGAAACTGCATAATATCTTCATTTCCTGAACTTTCAGGTCTATTTAGGACATGCCAGTACCCATGGGTACCCTTCATCTGGCTGATGATGTACTTAATAACATTAGTGCCCAAGATCATTTCGTCTCGCTGGCCAGGTACGACAAGAGTGGGAACACTAACCGCATGTCCATACACCTCCATTTCAAGCTGGTAGATACTCTCTGGTTTGATGTTGACACCACCGCAACCGACAAGGACGATATCGGGGCACATTTCACTGGGGGCGAGCACAACTCCTGCACTCTTCAACTTGCGTTCAGCCTCCACATTCATGGTACATGCCATGGACCCACTGTCGAGCAGAGCACGTAATGTAACTTGGGCCCCTGAAACGACAACATCAGTGTAAAACAGACTGTCAGCTTTTTCCAACTTCATTACATTTTGATATAGAACACTTTTGTCAGGAATTGCTTTGCAGCTTTCTTCATACATCCAAACATCATTTCTGCTGTTGAGGGTTTCACTTTTCCCGCTCACATAGTCCCCTCCCCAATGCGAGCAGGATAGTTTTCCTGAGTGTGAGGCACCATGTTCGGCTGGGAGGCTGGTTCTGTAACATTAGGACAGTCTTTACGCTGGTGTCCAACCCTCATGCAGACAAGACACCGCCTCTCTCGCATGCAGTGTGAGCGAGTGGAGTGTGCTGGGTCCCCACAGATGCGGCAAGACAGATTGCGAGCTCCATGTGCTTGGAAAGGCCCTGAAGGGCCCTGCGCTGGCCGACTAGTCCGTTCGAGCACTCTCTCTAACATGCTGAGGACGCGTTCTAATGCATCATGATTGACTGCATCACCTGTCTTAGGTTGGCTACTTGGAGTGCATGCTGCGACATTGATAGCAGTTATTTCACTTTCCACAACTTCAACGTTAGGGATTGCAGTGGCTGTCGATACTTGAAGGGTGCGAGGCATAACTGCACTGGAGGCTCTGCAAAACTGACTTTCCCTCTGATGTTCATCAATAGCCTCCTGTATCTCCTCGACTGACCATTTGCTCATAGGCTTGCATTTAAACACACTGGACAGTTCTGGGTCAGGGCAGTTTCGTATGAACATCATGGCTACTTCCGCACTCATGTTCTCCATGTTACCCCCACTACGTTCTAAGTGACCACTGGCTCGTTCAGCTGCGGAGTTCAATCTCACCCAATAGTCAACGGGGCTTTCCTTAGCTTTAGGCTGTGTTGCGTAGAAATCTGCCAATGGCAAGAGTGAAACTGGGTGATCGCTAAAGTAGTGTCTCAACATGTCATAAATTTTCTCAACGTTAGCTGGGCTAGAAGAAGCTGTGCTTTTTAGCCCCACTTTGATTATATTTTTAGCCCTTCCTAGGAGATGACTCATGACGGTGTCAGCCTTCTCTGCCTCGGGGCAACTACTTTTCTGCAAGTACAGTTCCATAACATCTATCCACTCTTGTACTGTGTACTTGTCACTCTGGTCTCCTTTGAACATGACTGGCTCTTTGATGTCAGACCTCACTATAAAGTTGACTTTGGGGGATTCAGGTTGAAGCACATTCTTGGTTGGCTCTGGTGGGCTTGTGGGTAACGGGTTGACTACACTCTGACTGGCTAGCAAATGGCCGACTATGGACTGACCAATCTGACTACCCAGCTCTCCGATTAACTCTCGTAGCTGCTCTGTGACATTGGGGCTGGGATCAAATGGAGTGGAACATGTTGGCTGTGCTAACTCTGGAGGGGGATTTACTTTAGGCTCTGACAAAGTACTTGGGAATAACAGTTTTGGTACGGCCCCTGTATTCTCTCTCATACTATACAGACCTCTACCCCTCCCAACTAATGGAGTGAACATATCATTAGTGTCTCTACCTCTTCCGGCCATTCTGAATGGTAAGACAAAAATGAAACCCAAATCAATTAACAGAAATTTTACTGTTTTACACTTACAAGGAAAATCATTGAATCACACTCATACACATTATGACATAACCTCTAAACAGTGTTTCAACATCATAAATAAAGTGATTTCATTACAGAAAATCCGTTAATGCAAGACAAATATGAGAGAGAAAAACTACCTACTTCCCCGTCTGCATACACCATGCGTCTGAGCGCGAACGCTTAAAGGAGAAGCGATATAATTTCCTTTGGTGTCTCGCTAATTAAGGCCCCACATACAACAATTGATAGGAACTCTTGATCGGAACCACTGAAAATAGTACATTGAAAACAAGTTTTGCTGAAGTTAACAGTTTGTACTACATTTCTTAAAACACAAAGAGGAATATCAAATAAAACTCAAATGTCAAAATTGACCGGCTACACAGTCACGAAGCAGAGATTATCACGATGGATAGTGGATGCGATCTCTCTGGCTTATGAATCTAAGAATCTCAGCTGCCCTATAGGCATTAGAGTGCATTCTATCAGAGGCATGGCCTCTTCATGGGCATGGTCCAGTGGCATTTCACTGGACGATATCTGTGTGGCGGCAGACTGGGCCTCTCCGTCCACTTTTATCAGATTTTATAACCTAGATGTCCCTGCCTTGCAGGCCGGGCTTCTCTCTGTTTAGAGACATATGTTAACCCCTCATGACCTGAATATTTTGGTCTGGTTCATATACCCTACATCATGTTCACAAGCATGCGCTTCACTAGTATAAGACTCGACTATGTCTAGTCCAATCACTATACCACATATATTAAGGCCAGACTATGTCCGGTCAAATATATAATATTACATATATTAATGGCCCGACTTGGTTTCCCCTTGTATACCGCATCTACGGGCCCACTAACGTTGGCTTAATGGTACGTTGGCTTATCTATCAGATTATTGGTGTCTCCAGGCTATCGGAGCCATTGATGCTCGCACAGCGTTTTGCACTAGGTCCCCAAGCATTTGCTACGCAATACGAGAGTACTCTCAAAAGGGAACGACTCGGTTACTTAACGTAACCTCAGTTCCCTGAGAGAGAGGAACGAGTATTGCGTAGCATGCCGTGCGTACGCTTGCTCAGGGAGTCGCTTCAGTCGATTTAACCTGAAAACCATGACAAGATAGGGTCTTTTATACCCTGGCTTTTTATACCCCCTGGGGCAGGGAAAATTAGAGCTACCTAATTGGTCCTCCCGCCCAGCGGTCTCGCCATAGGTTCCTGCTGTTGCCAATCAGCACGCAGCTGCTTCCTGCTTATGCGCCATGCAACTGCACAGCGTTTTACATGGTAATTTTTAGGATAAAAATTTTGCTTCATATTCTTGAGGAAAGGAAATTCCCCTAATGTTTGCAATACAATGCAATACTCGTTACCTCTCTCAGGGAGCCGAGGTTACATTAAGTAACCAAGTCATTCTTGTTTATTGCTTCCTGGATTTCTGCTCCTTGTGTTTTTGTTGTTTTATTAAACAAACTTTAACTACATTTGGATCAAACTCTCCCTTGTCTCTGAGTACCCCAGTATACAAGTAGTGTATTACATAATCTGTGTCTATGGACCATAAATATAAGACAGTAGAATAAATACACTGACGTTCCAGAGGTCACATAAAATAAAATAAAAAATATTAAAAAAAACATTTTAGAGCAGGAAAGCTTTTGTAATCATTGTTTGCTGTATTCACAGGGGTTTACTGCAGTGTGATTTTCAGTCTCATTGGTATGAGCATTCTGGAGACCATCCTTGTGAATTGTATGATGGCTAGAAGAGCTAAGAGCAGATCAGTGGAAACCACAGCTGCTGTTACTGGCCGAAATGGTAAGAGTCAACACAGCATCTGATTATGATATATGGTAACACTTTACAATAACATTGCTTGAATATTCATGATCTCATTCCTGGATTAATAGTTACTTCAACAGGAACTAATTAGTAAATACAGTGACTCATCAAAAACTAATAAAGAGCTATACTCTTAACTATTACTGGAGCCATATGTAATTTATTTGACAGTACTAAAGCATAAAAGTACCACAATATGTTTGCACAGATTTAGGAAACATGCTAAGTTCAACTTCTTGTTTATCTAAAAAAAAAATGGGTGTGTTCAACTTTATGTGGCACTGCAAATGTATACATTAACTGACCAACCTATAAGGCTTGTCTATTGTCAATTTTGCTCATTCCTGTTGCATGTGTACTCAATCTGGCAACCACGTGACCATCAAGTCTGAGGGGACGGGGGAAATAACTCCCTCCAAAATTTGGATTTAGACTGCAGTACCCATTTCAATCACTAGTTGTCAAAATTACATACTGCCCCTTTAATATTATCATAATTTAAACTTTTAACAATCATAATATTAATCGGAATATGGTTATTCCGCCATTATTTACAGGGATCCTCTTTACAATATGTGTCATGTGTCCCCTGTTCCTTCCCTAATGTTTGGTTATCACAGTCACTAATAATTCACACTCGTAAGCACTCTTTTAAAGCATACACACAGTCCAAGCTCCCTCGTCCCAGCCACAGAGGCCGTTCCAAGCTCCCTCGTCCCAGCCATTGAGACTGCTCCAACCTCCCTCGCCTAGGGCAAGGAGTCTGTTCCATGCTCCCTCATCTTACCCAATGAACCACCCTGCTACGCCGTCTCTCCAGAGTCGCCCTGCTTCGCCAGCACTCCAGAGGCCCCATATTCCATCTGTTCCACCCTGGCCCCATGCATGCAGGACCCCATGGCTCATTTTGGATGGGAATCTGTGTAAACACAGATATCGGATTCCGGTCGTATTTAAAGTGAATTTAAACAGACGGGCCAAAAAAAATGGATATGGTCTTGCAGTGTAAACGCAGCCATATATAGCTTTGATTGCAGACAATCTTGACTTCCTCATGAGTGGTCACAAACCAATGTTGACATATCCATTATGGTGGACAGTTTATGCATAGCAGGCCAAAGAAATAGCTGCTAATGAGGAAAATAGTTATCTATGTATATATCTGATGTGAAGGAGCATTTAGAGAACCTGCGCAAAATTCCCTAGTCCCTAGTCCCTAGTAATTCTGTTTACATAATTACTTCGCTCACTCCAGTAAAAGAGTGCGTATATGCAGGGCCTAGAATGTGCGGAAAGTGCGCACTCACTATATTGCCAAAAGTTTTGGGACACCTGTCTTTAAATTGCATATGAATTTTAATGACATCCCATTCTTAATCTGTATGGTTTAATATGGAGTTGGCCCACCCTTTGCAGTTATAACAGCTTCAACTCTTCTGGCAAGGTTTAGGAGTGTGTTTATGGGAATTTTTGACCATTCTTCTAGAAGCGCATTTGTGAGGTCAGACACTGATGTTGGACGAGAAGGCCTGGCTCTCAGTCTCCACTCTAATTCATCCCAAAGGTGTTCTATTGGGTTGAGAACAGGACTCTGTGCAGGCCAGTCAAGTTCCTCCACACCAAACTCGCTCATCCATGTCTTTATAGACTGACGCTTTGTTCACTGGTGCGTATTTTGGAACAGGAAGGGTCCATCCCCAAACTGTTCCCACAAAGCTGGGAGCATGAAATTGTCCAAAATGTTTTGATATGCTAAAGCATTAAGAGTTCCTTTCACTGGAACTAAGAGGACAAGCCCAATCCCTGAAAAACAACCCCCCCTTCCACCAAACTTTACACTTGGCACAATGCAGTTAGGCAAGTATCGTTCTCCTGGCAACTGCCAATCCCAGACTTGTCCATCGGATTGCCAGACAGAGAAGCGTGATTCGTAATGCGCTGACCCCGCTCTGTGATTTTATGTGGCCTATCACTTCTTGGCTGAGTTGCTGTTGTTCCCAATTGCTTCCACTTTGTTATAATCCCACTAACAGTTGACTGTGGGATATTTAGTAGTGAGGAAATTTCACGAATGGTCTTATTGCACAGGTGGCAACCTATCACGGCACCATGCTTGAATTCACTGAGCTCCTGAGAGCGACCCATTCTTTCACAAATGTTTGTAGAAGCATCTGTATGCCTAGTGCTTGATTCATGTTAATTACACATGTGCATATCAATGTTCAATTTTGTTTTATTTAATCACATGAAAAAAAAAAACACATTTGAAGCTTTAAATTAACACATGCATGTGAGACCATGAAAACACCCATACCAAAATCACGTTAAATTAATTTAGTTATTTCAGTAAAGATTTCCTTTTGAGGAATTGTTTAGGCAAAACACAAGAGATACAGCATTTATCATAAACAATGTTTTTTTCTCTCTCTCATAGACAGTGTAAGAGTCGAGCAGAACCCTCCAGACTCAGTTAGAGATCAGAATGAAGAGTATTCTTGTACCCTCGACCTTCTGAAGCAGATCCTCACCGAGTGTCGGGCTGCAATTCAACAAAACCAACAAGAAAAGACATCTCTGTGCTGGACGAGAGTGGCAAGAATCATAGATGTGACCTTCTTGTTTCTTTATGTCATCACTGTTATTGTGTTTCTGTCTGTGCTTGGGAAGGTTTGGGGACTATATTGATTTTTTTATGTGAGATGGCACTTTTCTGCAGTTTATCAAACTAACCTCCCTGAAGACTTTGGCTGCATATACTCTATTGAGTAGGTACTTGTTTTGAACTTCATTAAAAGTATGTTCTATATAGTATGAATGTGGGTAGTATGATTGTAATCTGGACATACTACATTCGTACATGTCATTATCACGTGACTTACCAGCTTCATTTGCATCACTTCACTGCCATTCATTAATCCTGTACCATGGCCTCATCGGATAGTAAAGTGTTCATCGTTTCCAGACTTCCATGTGCTTTACAAACACCAAGTTGGAGAAAAACTAATATAAAAAAGGGTCAAGATCCTAACTAAAGAAAACACTGATTCGTAATGCGCTGACCCCTGCTGTAGTGTGTACACGTATGTACTAGGGATGCAACAATAAAGTTAGTCCACGGTTCAAAACATACCTCGGTTTTTAACCACGGTTTTCGGTTCAGTTCTGATGGCTTGTCACATCAGTTTTTTGCTATTCTATTCTTAAAGGGGTCATATGATGGTACATGCACTTTTACAAGTTGATTGTATGGAAATGTGTGTTGGCAGTGCCTGTACACAACCATCCTATAATGATAAAAATCCATCCAGTGTTTTTTTTTTAAATTTCCTTATATGTTTTTCCCTGTCTCAAATCAAGCCGTCTGACCATGTGATGTCACACGGTGTACGCCCCTCCCACGATTGTTAATTGACAGCAGCGTTTCAACACAGACCCGCCCTGAGCGAGCTGTCATCAGTCCGCCATTGTTGATACGCTGGAGCAGAATGGCGTCTAAGTGATTGTGGTGTTCTGTTCTTGGGTGTAATAACGAACACAGCAGTCATTTTGATGTTCCTAAATCCAAACCGCTGAAGACGCATTGGCTGAGTTTTGTTTTCGAAGGGAATATTCCCCCCGATCAACGTCAATGCTTTCATGTTCATTTCTCACCAGACTGCTTTATAAACGAGGGTCAGTATAAAGCAGGTTTTGCTAAGAAGCTGCTCCTGAAAAAAGGATCAGTACCAACTATTCGTGTTCCTGCTGCACCTCCAGAAGAAGTGAGTGTAACGTTTTATTAACCTTTATATTAATCTTTGCAAATCGCTTGCGCTCTTCACGATGAATGCAGCTAAAGTTTACAGGGTAAGTTACATTACGGCATGCTTTCTATGTATGACGTTCTCAATATAATTCATAATCCCACGTTTATAATGAACAACGCGTTATGGTTATTACAAACTGTGTACGCTGGTGATAAAGTTAACGTGGTAACGAACTAACGTATACATCAGTAAACACATAGCATTCGTATCTCACTACGCTACCCTGCCAGTAACGTTACATACAAAGATAGATCAAAGTGACATTACGTTAACCAACCATTCAGAAACGTTATAAACCTCAGAAACCTTAATTGTCGAACTTTATTGGGGCTGTCATCTTGTTCCGGGTCCGGTTCAAATTGTGTCCTCAGAGACTCCCGTTGTCATTTCTCCAAAATATACCCTCAACTGTTGTCAAGGCAACACTCCACATGTGTTGTGCATGGTGTTGTGTCAAACAGAACAGAGGGGTGGGGTGAGCAAAGCTCATTATCATTTAAGGGCACATGCACTGAAATGGCTTGCTGAAAACAGAGCTGTTTTTGACCAGGTAAAATTAGTGTTTTCTTACAATACAAATGAGAATTTTTAATTAAAGTATATTACAAACTTTTCATTTAGACACTAAAGAATCATATTAACTTGTACAAAAATTGCATTATATGACCCCTTTAAGCGACAGGAACAGCAAGAGGTTAAGGAGATTTTTTTATTGCAATACTCTTTCTTTATTTTACTTAAAATAATTGAAAAACCTTACTTAAACTTAAAACTTTACTTTAAAAAAAACCTTGTACACATTCCTAGTGTATTGTATAATATAAAATAAATATATATATAAAGATTCACACTGGCAGCTCAGAGCAGTACTGCAGCATTTAAATATGAAATTTAATGAATAAATGTAAAAATAAAAAAATATGCATTGATTCTTATTAAAGATACTGTATTACAGTTTTTTAGTCAAGAGTAGTGAGTGAATTTCTCTTTGTCTTTTGTTGTATTAACATTAAAGGGATAGTTCACTCAAAAATGAAAATTCTGTCATCGAGAAATGAATACAGGTTTGGAACAACATTAGAGTGAGTAGATAATGACAATTTTAGAGGTGAACTCCCTTTAAGGACAGCATGTTCACTAGACTAGGCTGCACTGCTGTCAATTTAAGACCTGCGTGCATCTAATATACAGACACACACCGATTTTACTTTCACTTTAGACATAACCGACTATGTTAACCTTGTGTGTGACAGTATTAGCGCAGTAAGACTAGCCTACTTAGTCCAGTAATCACGTGTTTGGCAGGCGTTTAGTGCGCGCGCTCGGAAAAGTGCATGTTAAAACAGTGCATAAGCACTCGAATGAAATGTTTAACGGGCAAGTCAACGCATGCAAATAATGAACTTTCGTGATTGTGAATAACTATAATGTTCCGTGAGTATAACTCTACCACTAACATGTGATGTGAATGTATGTCGCGTTGTTCAGTATATTGGGATGGAGGCAAATGATAGAATTTGTAGAAAAATAATTAATTAAATGCAAACCCGAAAAAAAAAAAAAAAAACGCAATTCGCAAGCGCGTATTGAACCGTGAATGCCATACCGAACGGTTCAAATATTGAGAATTGTGGCATCCCTAGTATGTACACTGAAAGGTGTTAATGTAACACTGGGGATTTTGCAGTGTATATAGTCTACTAAAGGCCCTTTCACACCGGACGCGTAACGATAAAGCAAAGCAGAAAAACGAATATTTTGTGTGCGAATAGTCTGCGTCAAAACCATTCACATCAGCCGAGACGCGAGTTTGCAATGTCTGTGACCTTTCAGAGCTCCAACATTCCAAAACATTTGCGGCGACAGCTGAGAAAACATGGACACTTCATCATCCAGTGAAGACGAGCTTTTCATTTTCTTTAAAAGACCGAAAAGACAATGTTTTGGGTGCACCCAGTCTTAAAGAACAGAGAGTCTGAAGGGGAGTATGCTAATCTTGTACAGGAGCTAAAACTTTATCATGGCTGGTTCTGCACTTACTTTCAAATGTTTGTGGTACAATTTGAGGAGCTCCTCCTGAGACAGTAGCAGCGCATCGGACGAGACAAACACACACTTCAGGAACCAATCGATCCGGAGCAGCTGTGTTTCCAGTTGAGTCACAAAGTAAACATTTAAGTGCCACAGACGTACTGACGGAAACACATTCACTTTCCATAGTCCTGGACACAATTAGGTTAGAAAAAAATCTACGAGTTTTAACTCAAAAGGTGATGTTATCATTGTCTGTAGCCTACAGAGGGCAAATACAGCTGCATCTGTACAGCTTTAACTACAACTACAATTGTAATCTTGTGAGAAATGCGATACCTGGCAAAGGTTAATGTTGATTGAATAGCTAATGACATCAACTGGACATTTCGTGACCTTTGTTTCCTTGTATGTGATTGGTTTAAGTCTTTTCTGTCGCTGTGAGTGTTAAAAAAAATCGACATCGAAGCGAAAAAAATAAACCGTTTTTTCACCGCAGCACATTTGCATCCGGTGTGGAAGCACTCATTACACAAACCGCTGATCAAAAAATAAAACCAGCGCGCAAATTATTTGTGCGTCAAAATCACATCCAGTGTGAAAGGACCTTAACGCTTAGCAGACATATATAGCTAGTAGACATATAGGTGCAACATTACTTATAGTCAACAGAATGTGTTAAAGGGACAATCAACATAAAGTGAAACCAAACATTTTTTTGCTTATGAAACCAGAATGATTTTGACTCCTTCAATAATAAGGAACTGCAAAAGCGACAGTTCCTGAAATCCATGTGGTCTAGACTGTTCCCCCTCCACCTAGTAAATGGAAATAAAAAGCAGATATTTGGGTAACACTTTAGAATAATGGCCATTAGTTAAAATTAGTTAATGTATTAACTAACATGAACTAACCATGAGCAGTACATTTGTTACTGTATTTGTTCATCGTTGTTAATGTTAGTTAATATACATCCAGCTGTTCATGGTTTGTTCATAATAATAATAATAATACATTTTATTTATAACGCGCCTTTCTAGACACTCAAGGTCGCCTTACAACAATAGTAAAAACACAATAGCACATAATTAAAATACTCAAGAACAACAATTAGAAACAACAAATAAAAAACAACAATAAAAATGTATCGATTATGGTCTCAGGCATTATAGATGAATGAATCTTCCAAATGATTCGATCAAATGAACATCCTTTCCACAAAGCCCCAAGTCAGCTCCAGACCCCAGGAAATCGACCATCTATCACGAGGCCCCATTCTGCCTGGAGCCACTACCTCTATATTACAATTACTTGATTGCCTATGGACTTTTGACCAAAACTTAGACAAAGAGGACAAAAGACTTGTGATCGCAAGACAAAGAAACAAACCAGATCTCTGTCTTTTCAATGACCGGTAAATTCACTCCAAGTGACACAGCTAAAACTCCAAGCAAACTCCCAGAAAATGTTACATATTGGAGTGCATAAGATCACTGATTATTGGACTTTCATTCAAATAGCCTTCGACATAGCTTGTTAGTGTGTTACAATTGATACACGTGACTATTATGCATGTATATCACTCTCAAGTCATGCAATTATGTAACTATTGAATGAGTGGATGAAAAGGCACCGTGTTTGATACCTTTGTGTTCGTATGGATATAACCCAACAGATGAGCTGAATGAAATATTTATAGAATTGATCATGTCCTTATAGTAAGAAATTAGGTCTAAATGTACTCTCTGCTTAAGAGCAGGAAACTAAATTACTATAGATAACCCAATTTTATGGGAGGGGGGGAGACACAGTCACCTCTGAACCCTAATTGGCCAGAACCCATCCAGGGGATGGGCAAATATTTGAATTTAACCTCAGAACACAGACAAAGATGTTGTGTTCACTTTCTGTTCATTGTTCAGTCAAGAGCTGTTCGCAGCGTGGTTCCAGAATCCGCCAAGGCAACGATCGGACGATTGTGGCAGACCATCAAAGAAAATGGGTTAACAGATTTCATTCAGGCCATCTGCTCTTCTCTCACTTTCCTTTCTTTTACTTAAAGTTTATTTTCTTTACGTTAAGTCTCGGGTTCTGTTAAGTTTCGCCGCAAAGTTACTCAACAAGTCTCCAACAGCGCGCTTCAACTTCAAACAACGGCCACGAGACTTCCATCCAGCCGCCAACACGCCACGTGATTGGCTTCCCAAGACATCGATCAAAGACACGACCAGACCTTCGGCGAATCAAAGACCCGAGAGAACCCCTCTCCAGCCAGGAAAAGGGAACCCCCTTTGTCAGAGACGACACCTGCGAGACACAAACGCAAGTAACACCTCTAGATTTCAAGCTGAAGTGGTGCATTAGATCAAATGTAATAACCCGCCTAAGAAACGATAGGAGGATAAATTACTGATCAATGGTTTATTCAGGTCATGTGTCATAAATGCATATTGCTTGGGATTTCATAACTTCTCTCTCTTAAAACTTCTTCTTTCCTCACTTTCTTCCTTTCTGCAACGTGTGTGAATGTGCGAGTGCTTAAGTAGATATTAGTTTGATGTGTTAGAGTAATCAATAAAGTTTCGTTTGTATTCAAAGATAGCTGTTCTTGTGTTATCTGCTTATGAATGTAATGTCTTGAACTGCTGATCTAAGTTACCTAGCTGTTAAATAGTGTTTCACTATTGTACGGATATTAATATCCGCTGCAGAGTTGATATTTACGGCCCGTTCAAATGAACGCTGGAAGAGTCATTTGCTCGGCTGTAAATTAGACTCTCAAAATTCCCCATGAATTCATTAATTCATTCATTTGAGCTACATAGACCTGTTTCCCTTTAACTGACTCCCCTTTAAGTTCTTACATATCGGTGGACGAATAAGTTAAGGTGTAAACATTAATTCTGAATTATTTATAAATTATAGTGTAATTCGAGTCTCTTTCATTTTAATTCAAATTCCCCGTTGAGTTATTATTTTATCTGACTCATTGTCGCTACAAAAACAACAATTATATTGATGACAGGACAGTGCAGTTATGGTGGGAGTGAGTAGGCCAGTCTGAACAAATGTGTTTTGAGTTTGGATATGAAATGTGGCAGTGTGTCTGTATTGCGGAGGTCAGCGGGGAGAGAGTTCAAAAGCTGGGGAGCAGAGTGGCTGAAGGCTCTACTCCCCCCCTTGTGACAAGACGGGCAGGAGGGACTGAGAGCCGCAGAGAGGAGGAGGAGCGGAGGGAGCGGGCAGGTGTGGAGGTGTGGAGGAGCTCAGAGATATATGGAGGGGCAAGGTTGTGTATGCCTTTAAATGTGAGGAGCAGTATTTTATAATTGATGCGGTATGTGATGGGGAGCCAATGGAGCTGTTGCAAGATGGGTGTGATGTGATTGGTGGAGGTGGTACGTGTGATGATGCGGGCGGCTGAGTTCTGGACCAGTTGAAGTTTATGGAGGGTTTTTTGAGGGAGACCAAACAAAAGGGAGTTGCAGTAATCCAGGCACGAGGTGATGAGGCTGTGCACAAGGACGGCAGTAGAGTGAGGGGTGAGGGAGGGGCGGAGGCGGTGGATGTTGCGGAGGTGAAAGTAGGCAGAGCGAATTACATTATTGATGTGGGAGGTGAAGGAGAGTGTGCTGTCAAGGATGACACCCAGACTCTTTACCTGAGGGGAGGGGGTAATGGTAGAGTTTTCAAAAGTACTACAGAAGTTATTAATTTTGTTTAGGGTGTTTTTGGTGCCTATTATGAGCAGTTCAGTTTTATCACTGTTTAGTTTAAGGAAGTTTGTGGTGAACCAGAATTTAATTTCAGAGAGGCAGTTGATTAGGGAGGAGGGTGAGAGTGAGGAATTTGGTTTGTTTGGGAGGTAGAGCTGGGTGTCATCAGCGTAGCAGTGAAAATCAATGTGATGTTTCCGGAAAATGTGACCCAGGGGGAGAAGGTAGATGATGAACAGTAGGGGCCCTAGTACCGAGCTCTGAGGTACACCAGTGGTGACGGGGACAGGAGGGGAGGTGAAGGATTTGAGCTGGATAAACTGAGCGCGTCCTGAGAGGTAGGAGTGGAATCAAGTGAGGGCTGCGTCTGTGATGCCGATAGAGGAGAGTCTGTGCAGAAGAATGGAGTGTGAGATGGTATCAAAAGCTGCAGTTAGATCCAGCAGAAGTAGGATGGAAAGGGAATTCATGTTAGTTCACAGTGCATTAACTAATGTTAACAAGATTTTAATAATGCATCAGTAAATGTTGAAATTAACATTAACAAAGATAAATGAATGCTTTATAAGTGCAGTTCATTATTAGTTACTAATGACCATTATTCTAAAGTGTTACCGATATTTATCTCAGCACTCACAGTTCCTGTTTGAGCAAGAGGTCATTTAAAGATCCTGTGAACTTAAAAGAAATGTTACTGATTTTGAGATTGGGGGAAATAACATTGATAATATTTGAAACACTAAACAGCATGCTTGATACTTGATTCAGTTTTGTATTTTCCTGTATTTGTAAACATCACAAGACATCTGTTCGAAGCTTTAAGGTTATGCCTGTCAGGTTTTTATACACTAAACTGAAAGAATGTTTATATTGTTTTCCTGTTACCACTGTAATACTGCTTTGAAACAATCTGTATTGTAAAATACGCTATATAAATAAAGGTGACTTGACTTGATTGAAAAACCTCATGGTCAGAATATAATTGGCCGTGTGTAATACATTTTGGGCCGGTTTCATAGACATTTTAGGATTTGTCAGTGCAAATTGCTTTCAGGTAAAACAGCTTAAACATGCTTTTTAGTCTGGGACTAGCTTAAGCTTTGTCTGTGAAACCGGGGGTAAGTAGACTAATCAAGATCTTCATTTTGATTTTAGGCTACTGCAGGGGCGATTCTAGGATTTTCATTTTAGGGGGGCTCAGCCCCCAGTGAGTGTATAAAAAAAAAAATTGGTAAGACTTTAGTTTAGGGTCCAATTCTCACTATTAACAAGTAGCTTATTAGTATGCATATTAGGATATTGTCTGTTTATTATTTCGTTTCGGGGGCATGGCCTCATGAGAAAATTTTGATTTCTTTGATCTACATATGTGCATTTTATGATGTTCTGAACGGCAAAAAACTAGATAACAATAGTTTGAAAACCATGTCAGTGGGCAGATATGACTGATACAATTTTTCCATTTTTGTCAGTGAAGAAAGTAAACATATGTTTAACTGATATTGATATGTTTTATGAATCATTTTCGAAGGCTAATAGGAAAGCTAGGTAACTAAATTTATTAAATTAATTCACAATATGCACACATTTATTACTAATCTTATGCCCAATACAGGCAGAAAAAAGCTAAACTTTTTTTATTTATTGAGATCTACAAATGGAATTATTAATTTATAATATGCACACATTCATTATTAATCTTAATTGTGAAATTAGACAAAAGTTTATTAATTTGGCTGAATATTTTTGTAATTTGTTTAACATTTGTTAAAAAATGAAACGTTTAGTTTAGCTACATATCTCTCACTTGACGTGGAGTTGCGCTGCTAAAATTTGCGCTCAGCCTCAGCAGCTTCTGTGCGTACATAAAGCCCGCCTACTCTGATTTGATTAGTTTTCTCAAATATTTTGACATTGACGAGTGGTGACAGACCAATAAGGCTCAGATCAACACACACACCTCTGCTTCTGAAGTGCGCTACCATTCTCATCTCTGTGCGTGCCATAAGTCTGACGCACCCACTGCTAGCCTAGCTTAGCACAAAGACTGGAAGTAAACAGCTCCATCTAGCCTACTGCTCAATAAGTGACAAAATAACACCAACATTTTTCTATTTACATGTTGTGATGCGTATAGTTACATTGTGTATTAAGACTGACAGAAAATGAAAAGTTGCGATTTTCTAGACCAGTGCTTCCCAAACTGTGGGCCATAGCAGTATTGCAGGGGGGTCATGACTAGGCTAAATTAAATAATTCAAATATTCTAATTGTTATAAAATTTGATTTTTTTCCCCCCTCCTCCTTACAAAAATAAAATATAAAACATTAAGCCGGGGACACACCTAACGCTAATTATGAATGGAATTTGGTTGTTAGGACTGATCATGCTCAAACGCGCCGAATCAGGGACAGTTGCATTCAGTTTCAGTCTGTGTTTACAGTCGGTGTGAAAAATCATGCAGTGTGCTGTATCTTCTGACTAGATTCTAGTCTTAGAATTTAAGAACCAGCTCTTGCATTCGTCCTCACAAAGATTTTATTAAATATTATTTGCGACTGGCGCAGGCGATTTTGCTGAGGAGGTGCGTTCCCTCTCAAACATCATTCTTGTAATTATATCAAACACAATCTTCTTGATGTTTCTTTTGTATTAATTCATAAGATAACATTGCAAGTTAACTGTTTTAGGCTATTCATTTTGTGCTGCAGACGGAAAAAAGTCTGCATTCTGTAAAAATTAAGAATAAGCAGTGATTTCTCTCATTTTAAAAATAGAAATAAAGGGTGTTTTTACACTGGCATTGCCTTTCTGAAGATTCCGTTCATTTCTAAAGCTCATTCCCTGCGCCGTGCGCTCAACCCAGAATGCCCTTTGTGACATTTGCTGGTTCGAATATAGGCCTATATGAAATAAGTAGCTAGGCTAACTAAAGTTCCCTTTCGTTCAGTCACTACGACGTACGTTAGTGACTAACGAATGGGAGTTTCGCTTAGAAGCCAATTACCTTTGAGAATTCAACAGCGCCCAATGGCAGTGCCAATGCCATGGGCATGCGGAATTTGCATGCGTAACTCCGCCCCACCTCGTGGGTATATAAGGAAGTACGCTGGCAATATCGCATTATGTTTCTACTTTGGAGCCAAGAGCATCTCTTCACTCCTACAAGCCTAAATTCTGAAGTCTTCTCTTCAGTCTTCGAGACGAGCGGTTCTCCAGGGTGTTGGTGTGACGGCGCATTCCAGCGATCTCGCATTGCCTGCCTGTTGATCTGTGCAGTGATCTGCAACAGCTGTGTGTGTTTTCCCTGGGCGCTTCGGCACTCTGCAGAGCTTTCCTCTCACAAAAAGAGCTTGTGCGTGGCACGTCTTTTTCAAGATGGTTCGCCCGTGCACTTCTGGGTGCGATCTATCTCCGTTGCTGTCTATGGGCACATTCACTGCTCGATGTGTTTGGGCTTCAGCATGTTTGGGCAGTGTTTGTGGATGTGTCATGTTCCCACTGCGGGAACGTGACCATCGCAATGTCGCAGTTGAGACTCAGTGATCTCCGTGAGGAGAGAGAGTCCCCTCTGCCACACCCCAATCTACCGTCTCCGAGAGTACTTTGGCTGGTGGCCAGGGTGACCTGGGGCGGTGCCGTGGTATTAAGAACCCCGACGATCATTCCTCGGGCCACGCCCCCCTCTCGCACATCGCTTCCCGCGAGTGCTGGACTGAAGTGCCGGGACCCTCTCTGACACCCCGTTCGTTTCGTTCACACTCCAGATAGCAGCGAGATGTCGATCGCCGCATCTCAAGGTGGGCTAGAGTCCTTTGGGGATGACGATTAGGCTCCGCTCCGCCTTTGGGTGTGTCAGCGCTGCCGGATCCGACCTATAGTTGACAGCCATGTTATCTCGGGCAGCCGCGAGCTGGTGTGGAACTCCGCCCTGTCACGAGTGCTCGTGGTTGTGCGATTGGTTTTGGGGGCGGCACCTGACAGCTGTTGGGCCCTGCCCCCAATGCCTTTCGCTCCCGAGATGCATGAGGAGATCACGCGGTCCTGGAAGTCCCCGGGCTTCCCGTGACCATTTGGTGGCCTCCTCCGCCTTCTCTGCCCTCGATGGGGCCGCGGCCGACGGTACACTGGGGTTCCCCACTGTTGAACACTCTGTAGCGCACTACGGTGTCCACAGAGGTTTTGACGTGGTGTGGACCCTAAGCACCCCCCAAGCCTGTGGGCTCGTCTACTTTGGTGGCGTGGTCCTGCAAAGCTTTGGGGCAGGCCGCCGCCCCTTTGCACTTGCACGAGGGTGGAGCCGACCCAGGGCTCTTCAATGAGTTGCGTGCCGCCACTGGTCCCGCCCCCCGGGCGGTGAAGGTGGCCACACCCTCCCTGGGTCGGGCGATGTCCACTGTTGTGGTCCGGGAGAAACACCTGGCCTTACCTGTTGATGTGGAGGATGTTGAGCAGGCCCGCCTCCTCAACTAGCCCATATCCCAGGCTGGCCTCTTCGGCGGCGCGGCTGAGAACTGCGCCCAACGGTTCTCGGCCGCCCGAAAGCAGACTGCCGTACAGGGCATTGCCGCCGAGGGACCCTGCTGGTCAGTTCCTGGGAGCCTGGCTACGGTTCCGGGACAGTCCACTGGGTCGCGAAGACCATCAGGCTCGGCTACGCGATTCGGTTTGCGCAGGCTCCTCCCCGCTCTGGGGAGTCCGCCCGCCATGATGGGGCATAATGCCCCGGTCATGCGTGCGGAGGTTGCCACCCTACTGGCGAAGGGTGCGATCGAGCCTGTCCTTCCAGCCAAAGTGAAGTCCGGCTTCTCAGCCCTTGCTTCATTGTACCCGAGGAAACCGGTGGGTTATGGCCAATCCTTGATCTTCCCATCTTGAACCGATCCCTTCACAGGCTTCAGTTCAGGATGTCAGTAACGAACACCTCCTCGGACGCGTTCGTCCGGTAGATTGGTTGCAGCGATCGACCTGAAGGGCGCTTACTTTCATGTCTCCTTCCTCGACGCGGACCGTTCCTACGGTTTGCTTCGAGGGGCGGACATTCAGTACGCAGTCCCCCCATTCGGGCAGCTCTGTCCCCTCGTGACTCTACATAGTCTATCGCGGCAGCCCTTGCGCCACTCAGGCAGCAGGTTCGCATCCTGAACTACTTCGATGACTGGCTCATACTGGGTCACTCTCGTAAGCAGGTCTGCGGACACAGAGTCCAAGTGCTCCGGCACTTAGCCCGTCTGGGCCTTCGGGTCGACTGAGAGAAGAGCGACTCTGCCCCGTGCAGAGGATCTCTTTTCTCAGTGGGGTTTCCGACTCGGTGGCAGGTGCGTGCTGCTTACCAGCGAGCGCGCACAGTCTCTGCTGACTTGCCTTCGTCAAATCGAGGGCGAGAGTGCGGTCCCACTGAAACTATTTCAGAGGCTCCTGGGGCATATGGCATCTGCAGCCGCGGTGACGCCGCTCGGATTGCTACATATGAGACCGCTTCAGCACCGGCTACGCGATCGAGTCCCGAGATGGGCATGGCGGTCTGGCACGCTCCGGGTACTAGTGACTCGGGCCTGCTTACAGACTCTCTCCCCGTGGTAGAACCTCAGTTTTCTACGGACCGGAGTGTCCTTAGAACGAGTTTCCAGGCATGTTGTTGTATCAACAGATGCCTCCGCCACGGGCTGGGGTGCCATGTGCAATGGACAAGCAGCCGCGGGCTCCTGGACAGGACCCCAGCGCCTTCTGCATGTCAATTGCCTCGAGTTACTGGCAGTACGGTTCGCCCTGCACCGCTTCCGAGCGTTGCTGATGGGTCAACATGTACTAGTCCGGACAGACAACACGGCCGTTGTAGCGTACATCAACCACCAGGGCGGTCTACGCCGTATGTCTCAACTCGCCCGCCATCTCGTTCTATGGAGTCAGAAGCACCTGAGGTCCCTTCGTGCTATCCACATCCCGGGAGACCTGAACCGTGCAGCCGACGAGCTCTCACGGATTCAGCCACTTCCTGGAGAATGGAGACTCCATCCCCAGACGGTCCAGCTGATATGGGAACGGTTCGGCGACGCACAGGTAGACCTGTTTGCCTCCCAGGACTCTTCCCATTGCTCCCTGTATTATTCTCTGACCGAGGGCACCCTCGGCTCGGATGCACTGGCGCACAGCTGGCCGTCGGGTCTACGCAAGTATGCGTTTCCCCCAGTGAGCCTTTTTGCACGGGTACTGTGCAAGATCAGGGAGTTGGTCGCCCCGTATTGGCACGGCCAGACCTGGTTCTCATAACTGCTACTCCTTGCGACAGCCCCTCCCTGTCCTATTCCTCTGAGACCGGACCTCCTCACTCAGAGACGGGGCACCCTTTGGCACCCACGTCCGGCGTTCTGGAAGCTCCACGTGTGGCTTCTGGACGGGACGCGGCAGGTTTGAGTAGTCTTCCACCTGTGGTGGTCGCTACCATCACTTCCGCTAGGGCAGAGTCTACTCGACATCTCTATGCGTTGAAGTGGAACCTCTTCGTCACATGGTGTTCTTCCCGCCAAGAAGACCCCTGGAAATGCCCGATCGGGTCCGTGCTATCGTTTCTCCAGGAGGGGTTGGAGCGAAGGCTGTCTCCCTCCACCCTTAAAGTGTACGTGGCCGCAATATCTGCCCACCATGATCTCCTGGGAGACAAAAAGGTAAGTCAGCACGACCTGATCATCAGGTTCCTGAGGGGAGCGAGGAGACTGAATCCTCCTCGCTCTCCTCTCGTTCCCTCTTGGGACCTCACAGTAGTCCTAAGTGCTCTGCAGAGGCCTTCCTTTGAGCCTTTGCGGTCAGTCGATATTAAGTTTCTGTCGATGAAGACGGCTCTGCTGACCGCCTTGGCCTCTCTTAAGAGGGTAGGGGACATGCAGGCATTTTCGGTTGACGAAGCGTGCCTGGAGTTCGGACCGGCTAACTCTCACGTGATACTGAGACCCCGGCCCGGATATGTGCCCAAGGTTCCCACCACTCCATTCCGAGACCAGGTGGTGAACCTGCAAGCGCTGCCTTTGGAGGAGGCAGACCCAGCCTTGGCATTGCTCTGTCCAGTACGCGCTCTCCGCGCCTATGTAGACAGCACACAGTGTTTCAGGACCTCAGACCAGCTCTTTGTCTGTTATGGTGGAGAGCGGAAGGGAAGAGCTCTCTCAAAGCAGAGGTTGTCTCACTGGTTAGTGGACACCATTGTTTTGGCTTACCAGCAGCAAGGTCGACCATGTCCCCTTGGGGTTAGGGCACACTCCACCCGGAATGTGGCCTCCTCTTGGGCTCTAGCGCATGGCGCCTCGCTAACAGACATCTGCAGAGCTGCAGGCTGGGCGACACCTAACACGTTCGCCAGATTCTACAATCTCCGAGTGGAGCCAGTGTCCGACTATGTACTCGCCCCTACGGGTGGCCGGTAATAGACCAGGCTCAGGTGTCTTCGCTTGCTCGCCATTCCACTCCACGGACTGGATACGTGCGATTATTCTCCTCAGGTGAGCTCCCCGAGAGCCCTGAGTTCCTCCAGCACTGTCGACGCCGACATCAGTTCAGTCTGCCCTTTCGAGCCCAGACCCTCATGTCCGGCCAGGTGCCCCGTGTGCATGGTTCCCCTCCGGCGACCCCCACACGAGTATTTCCACCGTAAGCCTCCTCAGCGAGCAGGTGTCTTTCCCTTGGCAAGTCCCTGCCACCCCTAGGGTTAAAAATCCACCTTCGGTTGGTACCCTAGATTTCTTCCATATGCAGCCCTTAGCAGGTCATATGTGTATTCTCTAAGTCCTCCCCACGGGTAGGCATTTTGGCATCACTGGAATATGCTTCCCAGTGTACCTTGGTATTCCTGTGATAAGTGGGAGTCCTTCGTCCATACTAGTCTTACGACAGGGTACTCACACTTACGCAGGGCACTGGAAGACAGTTGAGTGGCGTTGTTATATTGGAACCCCCATTCGTTAGTCACTAACGTACGTCGTAGTGACTGAACGAAAGGGAACGTCTCGGTTACGTATGTAACCCTCGTTCCCTGAGGAGGGAACGGAGACGTACGTTTCCTTTGCCACGTCAGCTGTGCTACTGGAATGCGGGGTTCAGTCTTGGCTCCTGCAGCAGTAACATAATGCGATGTTGCCAGCGTACTTCCTTATATACCCACGAGGTGGGGCGGAGTTACGCATGCAAATTCCGCATGCCCATGGCATTGGCACTGCCATTGGGCGCTGTTGAATTCTCGAAGGTAATTGGCTTCTAAGCGAAACCCCCATTCGTTAGTCACTAACGTACGTCTCCGTTCCCTCCTCAGGGAATGAGGGTTACATACGTAACGGAGACGTTTTTTTCTAGTTGTTCGTTTTAAGCCGTTGTTCATGCGGCGCTGGCGGCTCCATGTTATTGTCTGCTATGCTATTGCTTATTATTTATTAAATCAAGGCAATTGGCTGATAAAACATTTATTAAAATTAAGATACAATTTATGCAAAACGAAAATTAACTTTAAAGGCTTTCAACAAATGAAGTGGTCAAAATCATTTCTGACCCCCATCTTCTGACATATTTCACATCTTATGTGTCCTGTTCACTTTTCATAATCAATGTAGATTAAATAAAATAATATTATGATATTTAAACATATAAAACTAAATATGTGATTTAATGGCTACAACTAGTAGGCTATGGTACAGTATACAGAGAAATGACATGTGGGAGCGGGATTTGAGCGTCGTTTTACCGGTGTGCGGTTCATGAGTGGAGCTCCGCTCACATGCTCTGGCAAGGTAGGCAGGCAGGCTTTTTGCGTTAATTTTATTTGATACAATTTTCTCTTTTATTGTATGACAGTGTCAACAGACCAATAACCCTTTTATTTAAAGGTTTAATGTTGGCCATATATGTATGTTATATATATATGTATATGTATATATGTATATATATATCATACACATACATATATATATCATACACATACATTATATATATATATATATATATATATATATATATGCAACACTTCCTCTTCTCCACGTGGGAGAGCAACAAGACCACGCCCCCTTTTTCACGTATTCTTGTGGACGGAGGTTAGTCTGTTCTACTGTTCTACCGACGTAATTAATGAAGGAAGTACCAGGATGTAGTCCAAGCCAGCCGTTCGCTGTAGGCTTTGAAAGGGAACTTCTGTTAAATAAAATATCTCGCTTGGCATTGAACTTTGAGCTTTATAATTTTACAGGTATTATTTATGCTCTAACAGCAACATTACACACTAACTAAAGTTTGAACAATGGGATCACGAAGAACGGGACCTTTAATGTGGTTCAGACAAGTGTGATTATCACTGTAATAAAATTAATTATGACATAAAACACAACCCAGTCTATTTTTGTTAAATGTCAGTTTATGTGTTTAATAGCCTAAAAATATAAAGTTATGAAACTTCACTTTGCCCTCAGTCAAAACGATTTGCCAGGGAACAAATGATAGATTCATGAGACCAAAGATCGCCCGTTAGAAGACGAATTATATCTGAAGACATCAGAGCCAGTGGCAGGCGTCAGAAGGACTAGCCGTGTTAAGGCTGCTCTCGGCGGGGAGAGCGCCCGCTGATCGACTGGATCTCACAACTCCGAAAACGCCAGATCAAATTTTCAAAAAGGCGCTCTCTTAATAAATAAACCACAGATTTGAGCTTTAAACAAGTACATTCTCGCCTGAAAAAGTCTTAAAACTACATTTTGTGAAACATTAACAGTAGTATTTTGAAATTACGAGGGGTTTCTCATCCGCTATTGACGTTTGCTTGTTGGTGTGAGATGCATTCTGGGATACCGGCCTGTCTAAAGTCCACAAGTCTCCTCTCGATGCATCCTCGATAAAAGGGGCGGATCAAGGACACATCCGGGGATTTGAACTGTACTTGGCTAGATGTGAACTTTGAATTGGAACAGTACTTGGCAGCAACTGATGACGTTTCACAATTGACGACTGATGGCGATTCCCCCCGTCCGCTGGAGTTCGTTCTCCCGAGTCAAACGTGCAAGTCTGAACTACCAAGGACGCAAGTCAGAAGTTCGCGTACTTGGTATTGAGAAACGGCCCTAGACTGAGAGACCATTTAAAGGCCTTTGCAGGTGTTTTGAGTTAATTAGCTGATTAGAGTGTGGCACCAGGTGTCTTCAATATTGAATCTTTTCACAATATTCTAATTTTATGTAATACTGCATTTGGGATTTTCCTTAGTTGTCTGTTATAATCATAAAAATTAAAATAAATAAACAAGTCTGTGTGTAATGAATGAATATAATGTACAAGTTTCACTTTTTGAATGGAATTAGTGAAATACATCAACTTTTTGATGATATTCTAATTATTTGACCAGCACCTGTATATATATAAAAGAAACTCACCTTTAGAAATCCCCATACAAATTTAATTCAGGTCAGCCCAGATAAGCTTTGCAAAAATACATCATGATCTAGAATTTATTTTGATTAGATAAGTCATGGTTTAATAAATCTACACACTGTAACAAAACAAAATGTGTTTACCCAGCTTAACGGTTTGAGTTATCTTTTTTTGCACTGCCTCCGTATATGTACTTAAAATATTATGTATGTTCAACTAGTCAAATCTAAAGTTATTTGAAGTTATTTTAGTTCACTATAAAAATATTTTTTGTTCACCCAACTTTAAGTTATTAATTTCCACTGACTTAAGTTGTATTTGCTTAGAATAATCTATATGTTCAGATAATTAAATTGGTCAAGCTGAAAATACTTAATATTCTAAGTAAATTCAACTTAACTGGGTTAATGTAGAAAGATATCTCAAAAAGTTAAGTTAAGCAAACTAAACATTTTACAGTGCAGTGCATGGTGTACAGTGTATATCAAGAGAAGAGAGTTGGTCCAAAAATGGTCCAAAAATGTAAAAACACAATAGAGACAACTGAACACAGTACAGGTTTTGGAAAAAAAAGAAAAACAGTGATGAAAACCATGTAAAGCATTTTTGGTCTTTAGCATTTTGTCTGCAATTCTTGGAGTGGTTTCATCCTTACAGTAGAGTAAATGTGGTGATGATCAGGTTCAGAATTTCTTGTGTTTGGGATTGGTGCTGCTAAAGAGGTTGAGGCCGGTCCTGACCCCGCCCCCTGCTGCAGTCACACCCGGCTGCTGAAGCACCTTATCCAAAGTGGTTTTCTTTATGGCGGCTGGAGAAATCTTCTCCTGGTCAGCCAAGAACTGAAGCTCCCTGTCAGAAAAGAGTGAGCTTGAAATGTCCTCTAAACTGATGTTACTAAACTGTTTAAAGAGCCCATTAAATTAAAATGTGAGTTTTGTGGATAGAAGTCCATGGCTGCGTCTGAAAACGCATACTCTCTTGAGTAGGTACTTATTTTGAATTCACGAGTTCACACTGAGGAGATGGGGTGGTGGAGGGATGCTAAAATAAAAATGGTCAACGAAAGAAGGTAAATCTGCTGTATATACACACACCTCTTACCATTGATTAAATTGATTACCTTAACGTGCTCCACTCATGTTTAATTATTTGAGCGTGCTCCTCCCGAAATTTGTTAATAAAACATCACTAAGTAAACATCACTTCATGACTGCTAAAAAAGTATGTTCTGTGTAGTATGAATGTAATCTGGACGTACTACAATCGCCATGTTGGCATTATCATGTGACCTACCAGCGTCAGTTACATCGCTTCACCTTCCCATACCACCAAACCTGTCCCTAACCTTACCCACATCCCAGTCCCACCTCAATAGCAGAACAAGTGTTTTGCAATACAATATCAACACAAGAAGTAGTAGGGCTGTCAAAATGGCTGAAAGAATTTTGAATTGAGGTTTTCTTTAATTAGCAAAATTCGAATGACCGTATTTCCTCAAATAAAAGCCTGTAGTCAATTAAACGCTGGGCCTCTGATAGTGGCCGGGGGCGTGGCCAGCACGAACAGATAAAGGCCGGTCTCAAATTAAGGCCGGGGGAAAATTATTTCCTTTCATTTCATGTGCATTCAAGTTCAGCGTAATGTACAGTAGGGTTGTGCCAAAGGAGCGAAACCATTGTGGCCATCGCCCCCGCTGGGAGTCTTGCGAGTGCGACGCACAATCCTGCTCTCTTCAATACTTAACCTAAACACTTTGCAGGGATTGCTCTGTAAATTAAATAGAGAATATAACTGATGCATATATGCTATTTTAAATAGTATAGTCTATGAGAGATGTGACGTGTGTTAGTATGTGAAAGCTACACAAATGATCTGGACAATCTCTTAGCCTCTTGTCTTTTTTACACATCTTACTCTGCATTTAACTTAAACTATTTTATTTTGTACAAGGAAACAGCATAGGCTTCAAAATAAATTATGTTATTGAAATATTGTAAAGTGGTCATTTGAACTACTCGAACGAACATTTAAAAAACAATATGCAAAATCAAAATTGAATAGCTCCATAACGGATTGAGAAAAGTGCGCGCATTAGTTGGGTTAGAAAAATAACGAAATTATAGTTTTTTTAAAGTAGAAAATAATATTTATGTAAAAAGATATATTGAAATAAAAAGTGCTTAAAGGAACACAACTCTTCTTAACCCTCTAGGCGCCACGGTCGAGTTTACTCGACAAGATGCGGCACTGAATAAAACGGCCGATTTTGTCAAATAGGGTGTCAAATTTCGTTTGACCTCCCCTCCACTAGATGTCAGACATGTCATACTTCATCCCAGACTAAAAAAAACATCATGCTTCTATACAAAATCTTCGAGCAAGAGCGCATTGAATCAGTGCGAACAAAAGCGAAGCTGGTGTGTGCGTGAGCCACTTTATCAGAGCAATATTGTCAATGTCAGCGAGTATTTGCATTAGATTATTATTATTTTCTAATGGCATCAATAAAGCTTACCCGCAATGAAGTGTTGGGTCTTATATTCGCGGACCCTGATTCTGAAGGGGAATATCTGATGACGGTGATTCTGAAAATGAAAGTATAGCCCTACACCAAGCACAAACGGTGAATGCTTTGCCCAATGTAGATGGTTCTTTGCCCAATGTCAGTGGTGGGAACACAGTGGTGTTTCGCGGGGTTGGAGTGTTCATTGTGAAGTTAGCAGGTGTGTTACGCGGCTTCACACCGCACGCGCGAGCAGTGCATTGGTATGGCGTTCCGATGGGTTCTTTAATATGACTTTGCAACATGCACTCGTCTCAACGAACGTCTCACTCAACGTCTTAACTTTTTTTTTTTTCTGCTATTTATTCCATTCAATTTAAGACGCAGACGAGGCGTAGACGTGACGTAGACGTCACGCAGACGTCACGCAAATCACGTGTGGCAGTGAAGTGTCCACTCAGACGTTACGCGTCATTCACGTGTAGCAGTGAAGTTATAATTTAATTTTTTCGCTAACACGTAGTATAACACGCTACTCAACACGGCTCAGTGCAGTGTGTCAGCGAATGCACAATTTACTTTCACTTCACTCATTCCTGTCAATGAACGTGACATTTGCGTCTGCTTATACCGTGACGCCTGCGTCTGTGATTTTATTTGAGTGTGTAAATGCGTGTGTGAATTCTTGTTTAATCCCACAAACATAATACGTGGGGAAACGTTTTTGATAGCCTTTATAGGCCTATATATATATATATATATATATATATATATATATATATTTTATATTATATTATATTATATTATATTATATATATATATAGATATATATATATATATATAGATATAATTATTATTATTATTATTGGGGTTGTTATTGTGTTTTTATCATGTATAATTTAAATGTAGCCTACTACAACACTAGTTGGACAACAGTGATCGCCAACTCGATCAGGATTGCATTTACTGGCAAATAAAGAATAGAATAGAATAGAATAGAATAGTATGTCTGATATCCGAGATAATAGCCTACATGCAATAACTATTATAAACACAAAACAGTTTATGTCCTATGCCTCGCTATTTTACTGTAGTTCGTCGATTATTTCTTTAGGCCTATTTCTTTATTTAATTTTCGTAATAGCTGCATAATTAACCATTTGCCATGTTTCGTTATGCTATATTGTTTAGTTATCAGCATATTTTTATTCCTAATGTTCAGCTTTACATATTAGTTATTGAACAGTTCATTTATTTAGCTTATTGTTCAATTGCAGTCATGAAGGTTTTACTAGTATTATAATAAGACTTTTTATCATGCAAACATTCCTGGCTCCCATGGCCCACTCATAATGTTTCCATTTGTGATATTAAATTTATATAATCCATATAGACTAAGTCCAGTCTTGTGCATTTTCAATAATTGTTATAGTTTACATCAGGTATTGGTAATACTGAGTTTACTGTTATATTGACAACGTGGCTAAACATTTTTACTATTTTGTGAACAAGGACTTGTTATATAGCACAGATATGTTTATTGACAAATACATTTGAAATTAAAGGATTTTGAGCAAGTTGCAGGCCCTTGCAGGTAATTCATTGTGTGATGCTGTTTGTAAGAATTTTTTTTGAGCAAAGCACTTTCTGGTAGGCAAATAAGGATGTTCTTGAATTAAGTGTGAACTACATTTTGTTAGAGTAGCATGGTGCTATTACAAAAATGATTGGGGAGGAAGTGGGGAAAATGCAGCATGAGCGGATGGATTGTGATCAGGTGCAGGCAGCTCTGCATAATGAGCACATAACGTGGAGCTTTTTAACAAGCTCAGTGCCAGGAAAGTGCGAATTCAGTGCTTGGTGTTGAGCTACATAAAAATTGGTTTTATGAAAGTTTCAACGAATTACACTTAAAAAAGTAGTGTTTATCAACGCAGAGCTATTTTGTTTACAGAGGTTACCGGGGAAACCAATATATTTCCTGTTCCATAAGCACCATCTACTGTCAAAGAGTGAAATTGCATTATCAGCACGTCAGTTGGTTTGTTCAGACTAATGCATAATAATAACTCATATTTTTACACACAGAGTTGTAAATGTTAACTCGTGGATCAATGAGAAGCTAATGCACTTTTAAAAAATGTATAATAATAATATCTATTAAGTTGTATAAACTATAAAGTTCTATTAGTATTATTATAAAGTTAAGTCCTATTTACAGTCATTTTATGGTTTTGGATGTTTCCATAAACACTGATATCACCCTGTGCAGGTCTTAAATACCTTAAAATAGATTTTTAAAAAGGTAATGTGTAGGTGATTAATAAATCATTTTGCATATTTTTAATGCCTAACAATTAACGTGTCCATATATTTTAATTTAATTGTTTATTCATGTATAGTAATGATTTATAAAAAAGAAAACTAAAACCAGTGTGAAATAAATGTTAAAAGCAGGAATAAGAAATTCAATGTAGCCTACATGATTCCCTGCTTTTCCTGCAGGGACTAAACATCTGCAAGGTTTAGTCTGGTGTCCACAAATGACAACGGACCTTTTGCAAAGCAGTAGCCTAGTATGAAACAGAGCTTACAATTTTTTTTTTTTTTTTTTTTTTACATTTTAAGAAACTCAATCAATAAATAGACTTTATAGCCTATAGTCTTAGTTCAAGCAGTAGGCTACGTGCACTGATCGATCATCTCTGCTAAGTGTGATAACAACCATGGCAGAATTGAAAGAGTATCCCTGGCTCTAAAATGTTAATTCTCTGCTAAATTATATGCTAAATAATAATAATGAACTGCTCGTCTTTCTCTTTTACATTTACATGTATTCATTTTGCAGCTTTTATCCAAAGTTTGAGGAATAAGGCATAGGGAGGGATTTGGAGGTGTAACTGTTTTTATAATTCTGTTAACTGTCAATCAAACTTCGGCGAAACTCTAAAACTAAATATTACAACTATAAAATTACAAATTATAAATATTATTTATGTTAGCTAAATCACCCCAAATGTTTACTATATTATTTTGTGTTGGTCAAGAGACTCCAAGTGGTGAATACAAACATGAACATAAAACATAAAAACTTTTCTAGCATGAGTTCTTCATAAGTATCTGTGGATATGTTGACAAGAAACAACGGCAAACAAAACTTTTAAATATGATAATTTGTGTAAATTAAAATTTGGTATTTGGAATAAAAAAGCTATAGCTACACAAGCAAGGTAAAATCACCTAATTGCTAATAAAACACAATTGAAGATCAGAGGGAAAAAATAATAAAGAATTAATTGTGTAGAATGTACTGGAAACCCCCTTAAGGCAGACGCAGACGTCACGTTCGGCAGACGCAGACGTCACGTTCGGCAGACGCAGACGTCACGTTCGGCAGACGCAGACGAGACGTTCGGCAGACGCAGACGAGACGTTCGTTGAGACGAGTGCATGTTGCAAAGTCATATTAAAGAACCTATCGGAACGCCATACATTGGCAGGGCAGTGGTGCGGATGGAGAGCGCGAGCCGCGCGCGGCCGTTTGCGTGCCATTCACACTGGCTGCGGTTGTCTCACGCACACTCCACGGCTCGTGTATTGCAAATACAGTTAGTGGGCAACGTGGAGGCAGGGTGTGGAGTCACAATGACAATGACAGTAGTCCGAACTGTGCATACTCGGCGGGCGCGCGCGTGCGTCTGTCTCTCGTCTTGTCTCGTCATCTCACTCATGATCTCTGCCTTACCGTGGCGAGTGATCTTTTGAACTAAACAGGTCTTGTCTACTTGTGTTTGTGTGTCATATAAATAATATATATGTGCCCCATACATGGAATCAGAGTGCCTACTGTATGTAGTAAATGAGTCTCTACAGCAAAAGGCCAACCACTACATGCATTCGGTTTGTTTCTACCATTTATTAGTAACGATTTACACAGTTTGTTTACTATTTACTATTCACCTGAGCATTCAGTATTGTGCAATATAGCATACAGAGAGTGAGAGACATTTTGGGGGGAAGAAGTGCTGCATTTTATCATTTAAACATGTGACTTTTCATGAAAATTCTATAATCCAAGGTGACCACCACCATATGACGTCATAATATGCAAATTAGATGAGAAAATGTAATCCCTACATAAACTTTGGATCATCCTTAATATTTCTCTAATTTACAGAAAGTCTCTATCTTTTATCACTTTTAAGATATAGCCTTTTCAAATTAAGATGTCAAAATCGAACGTTTTAGGAAAAAACCTCTGGCGCCTAAAGGGTTAAGTGGAAGGAAGCTTTTTTCCCTCACGTGGAATATAGAAAGCACATTAGTTGGGTTAGTGAAATAACGAAATTATAGAGTTTATATTGAGTCTATAAAACATGAAAGAACAACAAATATATCACAAAAGTACATTTCGTTTTGTATAAATTGTATCTTAATTTGAATCTATGTTTTATCGACCAAATTGCCTGGATTTAATAAATAACAAGCAAATAGCCTATAACAGACAATGACATGAGGTGGAGGCGGCAGCACCGGCTTAAATGAACTACTAGAAAAGGAAAAAAACTTTAGTCAGGGACAGCCCTTACTATTTATTTCAGATAGGCCTATATTTGATCCAGCAGGTCACAAAGGGAGTTATGGGTTGAGCGCACGGTGCTGAGCGGAAAGAGCTTCAGAAATGAGCAGAATCTCCAGAAAGACGCTTGATCTCCACTGGAGGAAATATTACCGCTCTTTCAACGCACACACCGCAACAGTCACAATATGACCTCATGTATGTTTTAAAACACAATTCAACTTATAAATAATACTTTTTAATGGGCCACTTAAAATGTTTATTACAAATAAATTATTAAATTCTACAAATGAATAAAATGAACAAAAAAAATTGCATTGCATTTGCAATCCTTTGAAAGCACCCCACTTCCCACGCCCCTGATGATATCTGTCCTCTGGAGCGTTATCGCTTTTCATTTAAAGTGGTTCATTTAAAACAATTATTTTTTCAAATAGATGGAATTCGAAATACAGGCCTGCCCCTAATAAAAGCCTGCTTCAAATAAAAGCCGGTGACCTTCTGCAGTTCAGGTAAATAAAGGCCCTGGCTTTTATTTGAGGAAATACGGTATATTTGAATTCTAAAGGCAATACTTAATGTTAGAGGGAAAAAGTATGGTATTACCTCCCATGCCCACAAGGGGGCACAAGTGAGCGTAACAAGCAAATGATTGTAAACCAAAGGTAAACCAAATCAAGCATCGCATCTTTTATTGAAATTACATTCACTTTTTAAAGTGCATTAACTTTTTTTAAACAATTGTTATTAAATAAAATATAATTTCATTAATGGGCATGTAAGGAAAATTAGGTAACAAAAGTGCCTAAAACTGCAAGTGCATCAGTAACCTGAGAAAACGCGCTTCAACAGACAACGTAACGTGAACACAAAATAGCAAACGGACATTCAGAAACAATCCATTTCCACTCACTAAACATCTACATATTGTTGGTGAAAAACACCAAACAGTGAACTTGACCTGCAGCGAGTGTTGAGCGTTTTTTGCTGAGGTATGGTCAAGTATATCTTTGCCAGCTGCGCAATATGTGGATACATATATACCGCATGATTTTGCTACCAACTGAGAGGATTTTCGTCAGCAGGTCGTGTATCTTCCCTTTCATTTATATCCATCTTATGCTCCATAGCCCTGATTACCTTGTTCTGCACTGCTCTGTGTCTGACTGCATATGCCATCGAACAGGTTGCCCATTTTCTCTCTGACTCCGAGACCTCACTCTTTGTTTCCACCTTAAAATGAACAACACAGCCGCACCGCGCTGTACTGGATAAACAAACCGCTTCAGTTACGTCATCATCATCATGTCACGCGCGCCTCTACCAAAAATTTGAATGCATGGCTTTTGTGCTTTTTTTTGGGTAAATTTGACGAATATTCGAAATTCACATTTTTTATTTGACAGCCCTAATAAAAGTACATTGTACCTAACATTTTTATTTATTTAACTAAGTAGTTAAAGACACATAATATTCAGTAATATTATCAATTTGAAATAACTGACACAATTTGGATGAGAACAGAATTTGATTTGAATTAAGACGCTTAAAAAAAAACAGACAAGCACTTTTTATTTATCCTGTCCCGTCTGTTTCAACAGAAAATATGTGAACACAATAAGTGAAAGCCATTTTAATCGAGTCCTTAAAGAAACACGCCCCTATTTTCCATTTTCCAACCAAGAGTTAAATAGTTGAGTTTTACTGTTTTCAATCCATTCAGCTGATCTCTGGGTCTGGCGGTAGCACTTTTAGCATAGCTTAGCATAGATCAGGGGTCTCCAAACTCTGTCCTGGAGGACCGCTGTCCTGCAGAGTTTAGCTCCAACCCCAAATAAACATACCTGAACCAGCTAATCAGTGTCTTAAAGGGCCCTAGTTAGACACTGATTAGCGTGTTCAGGTGTGTTTAAATGGGGTTGGAGCTAAACTCTGCAGGACAGCGTTTGGAGAGCCCTAGCATAGATCATTGAATCCGATTAGACCTTTAGCATCTTTTCCTTTTCCGTTGGTCTTAGTACACGATGTAACTTCAGAAGAGTCAAGTTTTAAATAGTAAAAATATCAAAACTCTATGGTCATTTTTTAAGCAAGATGCTAACGGTCTAATCAGATTCAATGATCTATGCTAAGCTATGCTAAAAGTGCTACCACCAGACCCGGAGATCAGCAGAATGGATTCGAAAACGGTAAAACTCAACTGTTTAACTCTAGGGGAGTTGGAAAATTAGCATATTTTCGAAAAAAGTGTAGTGTTCCTATAAATTATGAAAAAGGGTAGATGAACACAAATACCTGAAAATTAGTTGATAGTTTTCTTGTAAACACAATTTTTTCTGCAATACCTGGTTCTAATGCATGATGCCTCCACAGCGTTGATCAGGAGGCTGCGAAAGCCGCCACTTTCCAAGACATGCAAAGCGTGGATCGTAGCACCTCCAGGTGAAGCCACGTTGTCTTTTAACTCTCCGGGGTGTTCCTCGGACTCCAGGAGCATTTTTGCCGCCCCCTTGCAAAAAAACATAATTGTAATGTAAATCTTAGACACAGAAATACTTATCATATTATCAATCTCATAAATATTTCAGAGACTGTCAAGCACTAACAAGCAGAGCCTGAGCTCCCAGTCGCACAGCCAGTCTTCTGGGCAGTCCCATCTTCACCCCTCCATCAGCAAGAGCGTCAACAGCTAGGAACGCCTAAGACGCATACATATTCCCAGTCAGAGGTGGATGCTTTTGGGCAAAGGAAGCCACAAGGAGCTCAACGGTTGGTTTAAGCCTCTTGCATAGTCCTAGGTAGTTGCTTACATAGGCTGGGCCGCTGCCACTAAGGCCAGTGACAGCATCAATCAGGTCCTCTTCCACCTCCGTGCAGTAACCCACACTGGCCATTAGCTGCTCCAGGAGCTTCCCGTCCTCCACCTCTGCATGGGTGCCTGTGGCGTACACCGTGGCCCCTTCACGCACCACCACTGGGGTATTTGTCATGCAGCGAATTACTTTAGGTGCCAGACGATACTGCAGCAGTTTCTGCAATATAGGAAGGTATGAATCAGGTTTGTGTATATTGTGTGGCTCATCCATGTAGCATTAAGGCCGCGCGTCCACAAAAGCGCACAGCTAGCGGCTCTGCTGAAAACACTTAGCTGTGAGTGCTTGAGAACGTTTTGGCAGCGCAGTGTTTTATAGTTGAGATGCTTTGCTTGCTATGATCTGGAATATCCACGGAAGTGTTACCAGTATCTCATTTCACAGAGTTGGTTTCTACATTGTTTCTATCTAAAAATGCCGATACATAAAAGTGTTTGCTCTGGCTCTTATTTTAAATGATTGTGTTCTGTTATTATGCTGCTTGTTGTCATCTGTTGACGTTGTACAAGCAAAATGTGGCGGATGGTGGTTGATGTATTTGTCCCGCCCCTCCTCCGCTGTGATTGGACGGCTGGATGAAAGGTGACAGTGATGAGCGCTGCGTTTTACCCAAAGTTGAATCTTCTTCAACTCTTGGTGACCAGTAAAAAACAAAGAGCGCTCAGCGCGAAACAGAGGAAAAATGTGGCGCTCCCATTGAAAACAATTGCAAAAATATGCTAGCCACGTGAAAAAATAACTCTTTGGTGGACACACGGCCTAAGAGTGTAGAATCTTCATTAATAATATTGGTTATAGTCTTCATAGTTATAGTTACATAACATGAAGCTGCTTTTGCAAGACTGATTAATTTGTTATGAATAACCTGGTGTGTGTCAAGAGCATTCTGACCTTCTCTATGGAGCTGATCGTGACTCCTGCTGCACAAGAGACTATGATATGACGGTCCTCGATGTCTGGTCCGATCTCATCCAAAACGAAGGGAATGATATGTGGCTTGACCGCAAGGAAGAGAACATCACTCTTCTTCACAGTCTCTTTATTGCTGGTAGTGAAGTATGCTCCCATTTTCTGAAGTACAGAGAAAGTGCCTTTTAAAAGATGTTCAACAGAGTATCGCTGCTTTCAAACTATTATTTGTCGCTCTATCATGTGTCAGATGCTGGTCAGAAGCTTGTCAAATACTCACTCTTAGTCCGGTGACAGTTGGTAGGTCTTTGTCTGGAGAGCTCGCTGTTATCCTGTGCGTGGCGATCACACCTGATGGACAGGAGAGTGAAATGTAAAGGCTTCCATTAAGTATTGAAGAGAATGAGATTATGTAGATTTATAAGTGGAGATACGTTCTGTGTGTGTGTGTGTGTGTGTGTGTGTGTGTGTGTATATAAATGCCAGTAAATGCTGGGTAGATTTCTTACAAAGTTAGTTAGTAACATAATCCATTATATTACGCATGCAAGGTAATGTAATCCGATTACTTTTAGATTACTTTTGACATAACTCCTTTATCACTTAGATTTGAACAGGATAATCTGTACCACATTGATAAAAAAAAAAAAAGTTTGTTAGTTTAATGCAAAGTAATTAAATTATAAACATTTAAGGTTATTTATTTTTCATCAAAATTTAACAATATTTTATCTGTTCACCTGGATGTCATGTGACCAGTAACCGACATCTGAGAACCATGAACTTAATTGTATTATTATTTATTATTTTTATTGACTGAATTTTATTATTGACCTAACTAAAAATCTCAGGGGTACTTCATGCAGGATGACAGAGTTTACGACAGTAGTAGAGGACAATACTGTTTCCCAACTGTAGGGGGACCCCGAGAGCAAAAGTTACCTAGTGCAGCTTTAACACATCTTAAAAGCAAAATAGTGGCTGGTTTGTGTGTGTAATTCCTCAAACCTGGAAGATCTTCTGAACAGACATAAGCAGAATACTTTTATAAAAAGTAATATTTAAAAGATAAAAAAGTAGTGGGGAGAATCAATTAATTAATAATAAATTACTGCCAGTGTGAGTATAGCATACAATAAATGAAAAAACAACTGTAGTCTGATTATGAAGTATGTTATAACACAATATAATCTAATTGCAAGTATTTTTATGTAATCAGTTACTACCCGGCACTGACATGCCTTTTTCTAAAATGCAATTTGATGCAGACAATTTGACCAATGTGAACTGCAGATAGGCAATTCTGTTTTTTAAATATTTATAATTTTATTTCACCTTTTCTTTTTTCGATTTCATTAGCATAGTTTAGCCTCTTTCAAAGGTGTTTTCTTGTGACATTTTGCAAGCACATATAATAAACTTTTAATCTTAAAATAGGTGGCAGCTACTAATTGTACACTTTGCTTTTTTTATGATATTGTTTGTGAGAATGATTTTTTAACATCTTTTTCGTTAGCATTTGTTGGCAGTTTTATCAAAAAAAGAGCAATGTTTTATTAGCTACATATTCTGTAATACAACCTTTTGAGAAAATGTTCTGATCATTACTCACTACCAAGACTGAGATCATTACAGTGCATCTATATCACTTGATATAATGTGCTTAATTAATAAAATGATGCCTGCTTTAGACATTTTAAAGTGACTAATGAGCATGTTTTAACCTCCTAAGACCCATGAAAACAAAGTCTTTTGAATTTAGTATTTTTTCATGTAATTACATTGTTTAGAGAATTTTTTTTCCTTTTTTGAAAAATGATATTTTATTCATATGTTACGCTATGTCCTTGTATGTGGACTTAAAAAATAAAATGGCATGTATAGGCAAAAACAATGGGTGAAAATGGATGAAACAATGGGAAATTGTGTTTCATTCGCCAATCAATTTTCAGGTTTCATGATTTTTTAAAACCAAACTTTGTTTAAAGATGATTCTCCACTATGTTATGAAAGATATAATGGAATTAATTAATATACCATTTTACTTTATGCAATATGTGGGTAAAATGGTCATACATAGGTTTTCCCATTCAATGCAATGTCTCTATACACTGTCTCTAATGTGTTCTTGGAGCAACGTGTAATGAAAAAACAAGCGTAATAATGGGAGTAATAGTTATATATAATATCTAATATTTTATAGGAACATTAACATGTAATTTATTTCCCTATTCATTTGTTGTGTCTCCTAAAATGCCTGATAAATGTGATTTAAGTTTCACTGTTCGCTACAGTGGACATATGTGAAATCAATGCCCTGTTTTGTAACAAAGTCATATTTTGGTTAGAAACCCCATAACATTTCCCAGAGATGTTGATTTATAACAAACAATTTAAAAATTAATCAAGATTAAAATGAGTGCTAAATTTGCTCATTCAGTCATTTTTAAAGACCAAGGGAAAATGTTGTTGTCCTGGTGAAACCTCAAAACAAATGGGATCTCTGAAAAGCCCTAAATGTGCTTTTTACAGGACATCCAGACTTAAAACTTCGTCACGTATGGTGTCAGAGAAATTCACTAAAATATAGGCCCGGTTTCACAAACAGGGCTTAGACTAAGCTAGGATTAGTCCTTAGTTCAATTAGGGCATTTGAGTAGCTATTGTTAACATACCTTAGAAAAAAACATTACTGGTGTGAATGTTGAGTCAAAACAATGGCAATGATATATTTTAAGTTTTGTCAGTGCAAGTTGCTTTCAGTTAAAACGGCTCAAACATGCATTTTAGTCTAGGACTAGCTTAAGCCTTGTCTGTGAAACCAGGGGATAATGTCCTCTGAGGATATGGCTCATGGATGCCTCAGCAGGCTGTAGTGGTGTTTTGGCGCCTCTAGCGGTTGTTGTGTGTTAATGCGCTGCTGTACCTGCCGCTGCGAAGCCCTTCACCAGCGCATGCGCCAACTGACCCGCTCCGATGAAACCAACGCTCATTTTGACCTAACAAGACGCTGAGTATCACCAACAGACAAAAAACACACAAGTTAACAATCAGTTTACACACTCCAATAGATCAGCTGAGCTAATTTCAGGACGGAGTCTGCTCACTTACTGTAGACTCATCTATTTCCTGATCGGACTGAACAAGCTGTGACGCAGCACAGGCAACGAGACAAAAGCAGAAAACGAAATGTTTAAACGAACGTACCTAAAACGCGATCTTTCAAAGAACTTGTTCACATATATTTCGTTTTTTTTTATCGTGTTCGCGCTGTCTGTGAACGTTTTGTCAAACTGCCATTCCTGGCGTGGAGTAGAGAAGGCTGTGACCAATCAAGGTAGAGCACTGGTAGACCCTCAGCCAATCCCTGTGCTTTATGTGTGCACCGCGCGTCCTGATAGGCCAGCTCTGGTTGCATCACTCTCTTCATGAGCATGTGGGCTTATGTCAACAGAAAGACGGCAAACCTGTATATCCGTGTTGAATCTGCATCCGCCTGTCTGATAAATGACAATGTACCAGATTCCTTATTTTTTATGTTTCTATTTTATGTATGTGTCAAGTGTATTTTCTTGCTCTCTGTCTCACCCGTGTTTAACTAGTTTACGTTATTATACTTATAATAGATTTCAATTGAATCTAAATTTAATCACACAGACTAAACACACATTTTAAACCAAGTTAAATTCTGGCCATTTATAAATTCTTTTCCCCAAATAAAGTTTGCTTTTTTTATCTTCTTATTTTATATCTAACATCTTGGGACAAATGTAAATGCTCATAAAAGTGTAGGTTATAACCACACACTCACACATTTAGACATAAATTTGTGTGTGCTGGTATTTGGTGGTGATGGTGAGAAAGAGAAAGAAACTGATATAGACACAAAAGAATCCAGTTTAATGACCAACATATTGTTTTTATTTATTTAAATATGTTGAGAATCAGTAACAATATATTATTACATACTATAAAAAAAGACATATTGAATTAATATTGGAGCCTGAGTATTGACTGGATAAACAGAGATGCTATCTGAGCACCATTACAATTAAAATGAGCCCATGATTTACTCTCCCTCAAGTCATCCTAGGTGTATATGACTTTCTTCTTTCAGACGAACACAATCAGAGTTATATAATAAAATATGTCCTGGCTCTTCCAAGCTTTATAATGGCAGTGAATGGTACATTTTGAATGTCAAAAAAGTGCATCTATCCATCATGAAAGTAATCCATACGACTCCAGGGCGTTTGTGTAAGAAAAATATCCATATTTAAATCTTTATAACCTAAAATAATTCCAGCAGATGGCCTACGCAAGTCTTAAATCTTGGAAGAGCCAAGACATTTTTAATATAACTCTGATTGTATTTGTCTGAAAGAAGAAAGTCATTCACACCTAGGATGGCTTGAGGGAGAGTAAATCATGGAATAATTTTCTATCCCTTAAATGTGATATATTTCTGATATATTGTCTCTGCTTCTAATCAGAGGTCTCAGATCTCTCATGTTTGGATATTGCCATAATAATCAAGTGATAACAATTATAATAACATTTAATTATACCTGAATTAGGGGAAAATACACATTTTTTTACTAGTAAGCCATATAATAACCTTTCTAATCCACAACAATAGTAGAAAACGTGTTTAGTAGAAAACAACAACAACATTCTTAAAGGGATAGTTCACCCAAAGATTAAAATTCTGCCATAATTTCTTCACCGCCATGCTGTTCCAAAACTGTATGACTTTCTGTGGAACATAGAAGATATTTTGGTTACCAACATTTTTCAAAATATCTTATTGTATGTTCCTCAGTAGAAAAAAAAAAAAAAAAAATCATACAGCTTTAGAACAACCTGAGGGTGAGTACATGATGACAGAATTTTTATGTTTGGGTGAACAAACCTGGGTCTAAACCTGCTCCTGCTGCATTTAAAGGGATAGCCAGTCGCTCGTGAACGTCCGTATGACAGTTAGCGGAAGTTAGAGATTTGGACCTGATTAGAGCTAAACTCTGCAGGACGTGGGCCCTCTGGGAGCAGGATTGGACACCCTTGCTTTAGGGATACAGTGATAATGCAGAGAATTGCAGAGAGCCATTTTAATGGAAGTTAGTTTAACATTAGTAACACGCCAAAATAGGGTTGCAAAAGGGGCTGAACATTTCTGGTAAATTACAAGAAACTTCACAAAAATGTCAAAAACCTCCTTGAAACTTTACAAAAATTGAGGAAAGTCTCTGGAAACTTTGCAACCCTACACCAAAGCTAAAATTACTTTGATTTCATTCTACAAAGCAAAGTAACTATTAATTAACACAATGGATTTGCAAAAACATCAGAAATTATTCTTTATTATACTAGCGCACAGCTGTATTTTATTGGCATGTCTGTATTTCACTCTTTACCAGTATTCATAAGTCCACCTGGCTTGAGATGGCCTTATGCTGCTGAATGAGAGACAAATCGTATTCTTTGAGAGTACACCAGATCGGTGAAGTACAGCACCAGATTGGCACAGGTGAACACGGCGATCACCAACTTGCTGTCCCATGGGCACTTGCCTCTTGGGCAGTCTTCGGGTCGCCCTGGGGTTCCATACTTCTTATCAAAACTAAAGACCGGCCAGATCACAGCAGCACTCAGATACAGCAGCATCGCCAGGAAGGTGTAGACCACCACAAAGCGGTCGAAAGGGAAGCGCAGCGAAGATGTTCTCCCCGAGACGGTGAGAGCCACCACGACTATGGTCACAGCAAAGCACAGGCTGTAGACCACCACGCAGTATTGGGTAGGGATGTGGCGGTTGTACTCGCTGTCATTGGCCAGAGCACCGAAGATGATGCAGGCTATGAAGGCTTGGACCACCTTGAGCAGGCCGGACACGGTGGCCATATAGCCGACCACATGCCCCGGCTTGGCCCGCGTGATGAAGACCTCGGCCCCGTAAGCGAAGCAGCAGACGCTAGAGCAGACGGTGACGGCGATGCGGTAGTTCCGCACCTCGCAGCCCTCCGATGGGCACTCCGACCTCAGGAAGTAGACAGGGTACACTATGGAGGCCGTGACGTACATAAGAGTGGCCAGCATGGCGAACGCCACGGTGAAGTTGTCCCAGGAGATGAGCATGCACCCGTGTAGCCTCGTCACGTCCAGGGTGAAGACCAACAGTGTGACGGCAAAGCAGAAGCACCAGACGAACATGCAGAAGGTGCCATAGGTGGCGCTGAATCCCGCACTGTGGGCCACCAGGGCCATGGTGGTGCAACCCAGCAGCAGCTGGCACATGCGGGCAGCGCCGAGTCCGGACAGCACCGCTGCCTTGTTTAGGTAGTGGCCTCCTTGGGGGTCCATAGTTCTTGGGTGGATCAGGCACGACCAAAGCCACAAACCTCGCCCTTTGCCTGCCTCTTTATTTAGGCAGCCTTAATGACAAATCTCCTTTACTGCTTTCCAGCCCTGCTTTATAATTACTGCCGAGTATGTAGGATCAGATTACAGCAGAAACTCTGGATGTTCTCTCTGGACAGTCACTGTGCTAGAAGTACTTTTAGATTTTCAAAGGATTGACAAGCAATATATAGCAAAGCAACAGTTTGACCAGTCTCTTAAATGTAAATCATCGCTGTCATTTATGTCAAAGTTCCAAGCTCCAATCGATCAATGGCTCCCTACAGTAGAGTCTTTGCATAGTCACCTTCTGCTCGCAGGTCTTTCTCTTGGTGTTTCTCAGTTGATCGTGACCACTGGATATATGCAGAATGTTCCTTGTGAGTCGAATGTCACCTGCTAAGGCTGAATCGTCTCTTCATAATACAGAAGACGAGCAAGGTCCCATAAATATCCAACATGAGATGGTATCCGTAGGTTCCCAATTTCTTCAAACAACTTTTAAGACTGATTACCTTTGGAACTATCTCTCTAGCGCCGTTTCCACTCTCACTCACTCTGGCATGTGCTGGTCTTCGAGTTGAAGTGTACTAGGGAAAGCGGTTTTAATGAGTGTGTTCTGCCGAGCTCAGGGCCACGGGCTCCACCAGCTCTATAAATAGAGCCCTATATTCCACTGTGGAATGGGGTGGGAATCCAAATGTCTGCGTCAAGCAACAGTGTAGGGAGTCGTGTTTCATATGGTTGCAAACTGTGTGTGTGTGTGTGTGTTTGCAAGTTTGGGGACAGTTAGAAAGTGTAGGCCCTGGCACATGTGTCTGGCTCAAAGAAAAATTGCAGTGTAATGGCCCCAGATCAAACAGCAGATGAAAGATTGCTCGTTGGTTTTGTACTTAAGAATATTCAGAAAAACAACAACAAGGTAACACTTTACTTAATGCATTATGAATACCTTTTATAATGCATTATACATAAATGCTTTATCTCTTTTCATATGTAATTATAAGTTAACATTCATACTATTCACAGATTCCTTGTTACATCTGATTGGTTGTTTGTTTTAATGCATTCTACTTCCTAAGTGTATTATAACTGGGGTTACAATTATTAAGGAGTCCATAGAATGCATTCTTAGGTGCATTCCAAGACATAACTAATGCATTAAAAATACTTTGATAATGCATTATACATAAAGGCTTTAAGTATATCTAAGCAAAAACGATAACAAGGCATTCGATTATCGTATCCTTAGTGTTAATTTAGAAGGGTTTTACATTAAAGCCACAATATGTAATTTTTTGACGCTAGAAGTCGCTTATTCAAAACAAAGGCTTGATGACACCTTGATTTCACGGAGCTTTTATTCTGCCACAGACAATTTTATCATAATCATATCATAATGATTCGTTTCATGTCGAGGAATGATCCAAACAATTGCTCACCTGTCTAATAAAACACATAATATATTAAAAGCATTTTTGGTGTTTCCATGGTTTCTACAAAATAAAACCGAGGGTAACGCAGGTATGATGTCATTGATAGGCAACAACACGGACATGGTCCACTGGTTAAAATTGCTTCATTCTTGGAAACATTTGGGATAAATGGAAGTACACAAGTCAACATGTATAACATTGTTCTAGTGGTTTTAGGATATTTTTATCCCAAAATCTTACATATTGTGCCTTTAACTACTGCTTACTGTTTTTTATTCAATGTAATTTCAATCAAATTAAGAAGTTGCTTTTCATAATTAGATGCTTCCTCTACAGTTTTCAAAAATGTCTCAACAGCTTTCACTGGCACAGTATCACACCAAAGGTGCTAGCCTAATATGCAGTGTTGCGTAAATAAAATAAAAAAAAGTCACAATATTGCGTTACTCCCTAAAAACATTACAAATTGTATTACGCTAAATGGGCTTGCTTTTTTTTTTTTTTTTTGATAACAAACAAAAAGTTATATTTTTGGCAAATTTAAAGGCCCTTTCACACCAAAAATTAAACGAATAAGCCTGAAGAAAATGCAAATTCACTCCTGGACAGTAGAGGGCGCTGCTCAAACAAACCTTTCAGCTGTGCTGCCATTCTGGATTGCAGAAAAATAGGACGCAGGAGAAAGAAAAAAAAAAGTTAAACACTGTTATTCAAGCAAAAATAAAATTAAACACAAATGTGATGCTTATCTAAAGTCGTTTTTTAGGGGTGAAAAAATAAATAAAATCGATACAGCATAGTATCGCAATATTTTGTGTGGGGATATTGTATCGATACAAGGACGGCAAGTATTGATATTTTCAGGAAATTAATTTCCACTCTTATTGTGCAAATTTTTACCGTTAAGCTCCGCGCTTATAACGTGGGAAATCATTTTAAATATTAATTTCAGACTGTAATATCACAAACAGCGCATCACTCTCGCTCACACACGCGCGCAGCTCAACTGTTCAACGCGTGCAAGAAGCGCATTCTCGCATATTTCTGAACGTGGACCGCTCTGTCCATGTTTATGTGTTAGTTAGGGCGTGTTCAAACTTGACGTCTTTTTTGACAAGAAAAAGTTGACAAGAGCGCTCTTTTAGTAAAAAAAAAAAAAAAGCTGGCAGCTTTTGGTTCCTAATTGCAGCTGAGGACGTATTTTGTTAACAGCAGCCGCAACAAGAGGGCTGTGTGGTGCAGAGATACAAAATGTCTTGATGAGAAATCCCGCATAAATTAAAAATACTACTATTAAAGCTACACTGTGTAACTTTTTTAGTTTATTCTTAGCTAAAAACACTTAGTTCTTTCAAAAATATAAGTGCTCATTAATGTATATTTACTTATTTCAAGTTATAAAGTATTCTCGTAAGTTTATAATATGCCATTGAAAATACATACGGGTAAGGGGTTCGAATGGGGGTCGCCATGTTGCCCCTCCATCTTGAAAGTACATTATCCAAAGAGGGACATACCCGTAAATTCAAGCTTCGCCTTTTGCGTTTTAACACTCGATGGCACCGTGTCTGGATTGAACTGGAAGCCATGTTAATCTTGGACTAAAACGGCCACCGTAGGAGTTAAAACGAAATCGGAATTGGGAGGAACAGAACCTAATATTTACTGGATGGTCATATACCTTTTCACCGCTAGATGGGGGAAAATATCACACAGTGTAGCTTTAATATGTGATGAAAAGTAGTTTTAAGACTTTTTCAGGCGATAATGTACTTGTGTAAAGCTAAAATCTTTGGTTTATTTATAAAGAGCGCCTATTTGAATATTTATCTGGTGTTTTCGGAGTTGTGTGATCCAGTCGATCAGTGGGCGCTCAGCGCTCGTTAACCCTGCAGAGGGCAGCCTTTGTTCGGCTAGTCCTTCTGACATTTGCCGCTGGCTCTGTATCTCGTTTTTAACCACCACAGGACATCAATTCATCTTGTGTATATGTAACGGCGATCTTTGGTCTCATGGATCTATATTTGCTCCCTGGCAAATCGTTTAGGCTGAGGGCAAAGTGAAGTTTCATCACTTTATATCTTTAGGCTATTTAACTTTATGTTACCATTGTAGCCTACTAGTGCAGACTTTGTATGTTTGACTGAATTGTTTGCTTTCATTTCTTGTATAGCTTCTTATACCTTTTACTTATACTTTTATAATGGCTATTATTGATCACACATAAACTGACATTTAACAAAAAGAGACTGTAATAAAATTAAATATGACATAACAACCCAGTGATAAGCATAGACGCACACTTGTCTGAACCACATATTAATATCTTTAATATTGTTTTAAATGTAAACGAAAAGAGGCAGGGTTGTGTTTTATGTCATATTTCGTTTTATTGTAGACTAAAATATACATATAGAAATAACCACCACCTTCTCCACTTTCAGGTCTTGCTCCTCGCTTGTCATTGGTCAGCTGTCAAAAAGGAGCTTGACGTAGGGCGTTTTTATTAGAAAAGTTTAACATTTTTCAACTTTAAAAGATGCGCTGAGCTGCAGAAAAAGACTTTGGCGTTTAAACAAGCGCTCATGACTTTTTTGAAAACACTTTACTCCATAGGATTAAAACAGACGCTGACAGCTTCAAAAAAAAAAGACGTCAAGTGTGAACACGCCCTTACACGTGTTGATTTGTCATGCAAGTGCAAGCCAGCTGTGCACTGCAACACTGCTCACAATTACAAATCAAAGAAGCTTGCTGCTTCAGCCACAACATCAGTAACATGACTTGCATATCGCGGCACCGCCCCCACCATCGTTTTGATATTTTATAGTAGTAAAAATGATTTGCTCCGTTAGAGAACAGACACTACAATTAAAAATTGAACGTGCAGCGTGAGCCGATCGAGTCGCAAGATCAGCAGCAGGAGTCAGATTTCATTCATCACAAGAGTGAGGAGCTGAATGACAAGACGAAGGTGGAAGATTTGGTTTCAACGCAAAATGTAAAAGCGCCCATTTATGTGAGTGTGACATTGTACAGTTTTTTTTGTTGTGTTTTTCATTAAGCATATCAACGGCATTCATAATGGCCGTATTAATATATTATTGCAATACTCAGCATATCGCAATTTTTTTTAAAAATCGCATTATTATATCGTATGTCTTAAGTATCGCGATAATATTGAATATACTCCCACCCCTACTTATTAGTATGGTTGAATTGGATCATTGAAAGTCGACAGCAAAGACATTGATCAATAAAGTGAGATTAAATACATAGTTAAATTACATAAATATACTTTATTGCAGGTTTGTGTAATATTCTGAGTTTCATTTCTCTGTTTTTATTCATTTTGAGGAATACTGAGTCTGTTTTTGTGCAAGTGAGATGAGTAAATGTCTGCTAACATTATTGTAGTCTAGAACTACAATAACCATGTTCACACATAGCACCTCTGCACTTACTCATGATTTCTCTCATCATGCACAGCAAAAATCCCCAGTGTTAAATTAACTCTCCTATGAGTTTAAGACCACACTTGTGTATGAGTGTTAGATTAAAAGTGAAGAAGAAAAAAAAAAGAAAAAAGTGTTACATTCAATTGTGAGTCGCCTTTTTTTTTTTATTCCGCTCGTTAACATCAGGTTTCTTCAATAATGGTCAATCATCACTCATCTCATTAACTTTAACACTGCTTCAGTGTTCATTCAACACTCTTATTTTAACATATTTCAATGTGGTCTCAAATTCACTCTCCTGGGAGTTTATTTACCACTGGAGTTTTTGCTGTGTGGGGACAGGAGAGCTGTCAGTCAATAAATGGGAAACAAACTAACTTCAACTTCTGTCAATTATTTGAAAAAGTAACATTTTGTTGTAAAATTTAAAAGTACTGTGCTACTTTACTAGTTACTTGGGAAAAGTAATCTGATTACATAACTTGCGTAACTTGTAATGCGTTACCCCAAACACTGCTAATATGTACACGTCAGGTAATATGGTTCTAATAGATGCACAAGCCCTTCTCCCAAACACTTGGCTCCAATTAGTGTTAAAACCCACATTTTACCATACAATCAATCCCTGATAGAACAAGTCCTGCACTTAAAAATATTCTGATATATTGAAAGATTATGGAAGTAAAGTGGGTTCATAATTCAGTAACACCATGAGGTGGACATTGGGGCTTTGGGAGTGAAAGGTGTTAAAAATGAAAAGGCAATATTGAACGTTTTGGAATAACTGTAATGTTCTCTCTCAGGGACACATACATGCATTCAACACAAGAAAAAAAAAGGAATTATTTACAATTTACAAAGAATCACTTCTCTGTGAAAATAGCATTATAAATATGATTTACATAAAATAAATATGCAGCTTAGTGATGTAGATTGAGTTTTCTGTTAAAAAAAAAAAATGTTACAGAACAAAATAGCAATTAGTAATACCTTCACATCTGTTGTTTTCTTTTCTCTTGGTTGATTTATTTAGGATTTTGTTTCTCCATAAGACCGCTACATAAAAATTATATTAAAAAAAGTTATTTTCTATTAAATATTTTAACAGTCTCAAATGTCTTCTTTTGACAAAAGTACCCTCAAAGGAGTCAGCTGTTAATAAAACATACATAGATACAGAGTACAATAGCCTCTCTCCCAATTGAGTGGGAATTTGCATTGATAAAAGTGTGATCAACCATCATCTTACTGTCATGTCAGTACAACGGTGGTTTATTACATGAAAGGGAATTGCACTCAAAACTGTCATTTTGCTTATTTTACCATTAAGATTCTAAGAAAAAGATGTCCCATGAATAGAATAAAATGAGTGAAATGAGCGAAATCCCCCTTTTAATACAATGTGAACGAGTTAAACTGAAGGTACACCAAAAAGGTATAGAGACCGACCTGAGTAGCAGGGTCACATTCGGGACATTGCATGCCTGAAATGTGACTATGACAAGGAGGATCTGTTTGTGGGAATTTGCATTTCATCCAGGATTTGTGAGGATGTATGCATTTTGTACCATAGGGGAATAGTTCTCCCAAAAATAAAAATTCTGACATTTACTCACCCACATGAATAATTTTTTTAACAACATCCAAACTTCTAATTGTATTTATACTGCTCAAAAGTCTCCAAAAAGGCAACAAAGTTGTCCATATGACTACTTCCCTATTGCCCATATCATGCTCCATATTGTCACGTCATTCACACTTGTGTTCAGGTAATAGGTGCCAAAGACCATAATTTGCCTTGTCATCTTGACCACAAATGAGATTTGATAGCTACAGCAAAAGGGGAATAAATGCCCATTCACATCAAGGACTATAACTATAATGCAACTGGCTTTTAAAGGGAATGGGCCATTGTGTCAGCGATCTGAGCACATGGTCTAAAGTGCACACCGCAAGTGCACTTAGGGCGTGTCCAAATCCACTTTTGCTAGTTTAACGACAGGAAAAATGGTCGGCGCATATTACGAACACACCCTTTAAATAACAAAAAAATACTGGGCTATTGACTTTAACCCAGGTTTTTGTTGGTCAATGGCGCAGTCGTTTTCAGTTCCTTAAAATAGCAACGCGCCAACAATGAACCTGAACACACCTGGTTTTCAGACCAGACGCCCATGGGTGAACAGATGGGCGCCAGTGCATTTGCTATTTAAACGTGGCGCTGGATGTGAAAATGAGAACTGCGTCGAGCTAAAATGAGCAAAAAGCACTTGCGCAACGCATCGCGCCGGGTGTATGATAGAGCTCGTATAGTTTCGCTGGTTCCGGAAGTAATTTTTCCATTAATTTCTCCCATAGGGATTGAAAAAAAATAAAAAAAATAAAGTCTTTATTTAACTCTTATAAGCCATGAACCAATAGCCATGTGGTGAATCATAACATTACAAACTTTTTTTAAAGCAAAACGATATTTGAAAATTGGACAAAATGACAAATGTACAAGACTGTGTACTTAACGGCTTTAGTGAGGGAAATATAACACAAGTGTAAAATAGACACAAGTTATTTTAGAGCATCACCCCTCATTGCTGTGCACTTTTTTACTGCGTCGTAGCGGATTTGTAGATTGTGCACAAAAAAATAAATGTCTCAGTATTTTCGTATTGACCATTACCCATTCATTTCCTATGTCAGTCATTTTTGTCTGCGGACAACACAAGTGCAACCATTTAACTTTTTCGAATTAACTACCCAATTTTTTTTTTTTTGTGGTCACACAGTGACTGCATCAAACTTGGTGACTTTTGTGGAAGTAGCGATTTTTAAATTGTTTTGTCTAAAATGGCCGAACACCGCCAAAGGGTTAAACATAATGAAGTTAAAGTCTAAATTAAGTTACGGGTAAAAATGTACCCCTCAAAACGGCCCTGCTCGTGAGGTAGTACTTTTTCAAAGTTCAGGAACTTTTGGGGGTGGGACTTGGGCGCTGAACATGCTGATTGGTTGAGCTCATGCAGCATTTTATATCAACCAAAAATTCTGTTGCGGTGGTGCAGTAAGAGCTGTTTGCTATTCGAATCAAGTTTATATGCGGAGTATTGACCCTCCCCCCACTGTTTTGGGCTAGTTTTGAGTAGCAAATGGGTTTTGTTGTGAAAATCTGGCAACCTTGCTTTAGACCGATGGAAACGCAGACAGCAAGGTCTAGGGGGAAAAAAAGTTCCTTAATTTCGGGCTATTGTTATCAGTATATAGTTATTGTTCTTGGTGTCATGGGCATTCACTGTTAAATGGCTTCAGAAGACTTGGAATATAGTGCATGACTACTATGATACTTTTATTGTGTTCTTATATCCTTTTTGGCTGTTGGCAGTATAAATGACCATATGCTTAAATGATGGAGAACAGAAGCTTGAACATTTTTTTAAAGTTTTCTTCAGTTCTGATCTACTGAAGAAAAAAAGAATCCATGTTTGGAATGGCATGGGAGTTTGTTATTTATTTTGGGACTGACTATTCCTTTAAATACTATTATTATAACCAAGACATACCAGAAAATAACTTAAGCCATAAAAATGATGTTGGGTTTAGAGTAGGTGATCCAGTGCTTTCCACACACGCGCGTCTGTCAAAAGTTCCTGTTTATATGATTCTTTATAGTCTTGAGTAGATCCGTATATATTTGACATGTACTTCACAAACTCTATAATCTGTGTTACAGATTATAAACTCTATAATAGAGAGAGAGAGAGAGAGAGAGAAAGAGAGAGTGTGTATGGATATTATCTCTCTCTCTCTCTCTCTCTCTCTCTCTCTCTGTATGGACATATAAAACTCTAATAAACTGTGGCTAAATATATTGGTAACAAGAAAATAGGACAAAAAAAATAAAACACAAAGCAAACAACAATGCTGAAGATCCGTAAAACTGGATTACATTCGTGATACTTTTATAACCAAAAGATAAATTAAGAGCAGAGATGCAGGTGTACCTTGTCCTGGTTTGCATGGTTTTCATCAGTACTTTCACCGGTACTGTGTTGAGTTGGGAACGTGTGAACAGTCAGCAGCCCATGGTTTAACTTAGGTGGATCTGACAAGGGCTCCGTTCCAAATCTCTGTTTTGGGCATCTCCACCATCTCCAAGCTGCTCAGTGAGGATAATCTGCATGCTGGAGCAAAATGGATGCCATCTGGACTCTTAAAAATCGGTCATTAATGAGGGGATCTGGAGATGGAAGCCCGTAGAGAGTTGGCACAGAGCCCCGACTAAAAGGCAGGGCTCAGCCTGAGGTCAAAGCTGAGGTGGGTGAAGGGGTTGGAGGTATCAAACGGACAGATGGGAAGGAGTGAGCCCTTCCACAGCATTTAGCTGCCACTGCTGAGCATGCCCAGTAGCTTACTTGGGTCCATGCCCTGCTGGTGGGCCATCTTCTGCACGTCAAAGCCCATGTGCATGAGGAACTGGATAACGTTCATCTCCTGTCCCGTCGACTGATCTCGGATTGTTGGGCACGTCGGGTTGCAGTGAGGCCATGGGCAGCTGTCGATCAAGTGCACGGGACAGCCTTTGGGAGGGGATTTATTACTTCTGCCGTTTTCCTGTAGACTGCGATCCCAGCAGTGGAGCGCTCTGGGTAAAGACGTGCCTTTGACATGAACGTCAGTCCAGTAACTACAACAAACACAAGAGGGCAGAGCTACTCAGTGAGTATCCTGTTCATTTCACTAGTGCAAAGGCATCATGGGAAATATAACACTTCAAATATGATTCAATGAATTCCCACCCTACTATTTACCTACAATCAGGGCTTGACATTAACTTTTTTTGCTCACCAGCCACTGTGGCTAATGGTTTTCCAAAGATATTAGCCACTCAATTTTCACTGGCCAAAATTGTTGTTTGATGTAAATGACTACTGTACACACCCAAATCAAGTCTACATGAAATGCATAACATGACATCAAATAAGCCTATTTAGCTCTGATAAGGTTGTGTAAAGCTCCTTAATCTAAACAGAAAAACACTAACAGTTGCTTAAAAAAAAAAAAAATCTAAATCTAATTTATTCTCAAGCAATATTCATCAATGTTCAATCACATATTTAAATCCATATTTTCATGTGATTTGACAGTTTATTTTATTAAATATCAAAAATCTAAAAGGTGTGCATCATTGTTGACACCTAGATTAACACTTTACAGTCACTGTAAGCGATTCTCTTCAAATGCTATTTAAGTTAGAAACATTTATACCAATGTGGTGTAACTTTAGAGACATCCTTAAATTCGCGAATATCGAAAGTCCAACGTCAAGCAAACTTTATGCCAGTTACATCAGATCAGATATGAATGGAAGCTTGTTTCCACCACAGAGTAAAAAAATAAAAAAGGTAATTGTGACTTTTTATCTCACAGTTCTGACAGGACAGCTTGATATAAAGTTGCAATTGCGAGAAAAAAAGTCAGAATTGTAAGACGTAAACTCACAATTATGAGGTAAAAAGTCACAATTATCTTTTAAAATGTTTTATGGTGGAAACAAGCTTAGATGCACTTGGTTATTCTGTGATCTTTGACTGTTTTTGTTCCATTTCAGCAACGAAAATGGTTCCAAACAATTTCTGTATGATGAATAAATCTCTACGTATGTCGCACGCACATCTCTGCAGTGTTCTTTGAAAGTGCAGATTTCAGTGAGTGAGAGAACAAAACTCTGGCGTTTCAGAGATGACTGAACGCCTCTGATTATTAGACATTACATTCATAAGCTCAACAGAATCGTGTGTGATTGGTTATAATGCACAGCGGGATTATAACAGATGCCTTCTGAGAAGACTAGAATAAAATTCAACCCGCTAAAGTGGCTAGTGGGAGTGACTGTTACATGCCACAACTGAAAGCCACCCGCAAATGGCGGGTGTTAATGTCAAGCCCTGCCTACAATATCCTGCTTTAAAAAAAAGACATATTAAAGGGCCCCTATTTTGCCCATTTATGAGTTCATACTTTTCATTAGTGGGCTTGCTAGAATATGTTTACATCATGTTCAAAAAAAAAAAAAAAAATCTTATATTTTACATTTTTGCAGCACCCCTTTTCACCCTCTGTCTGGAACAGTCCATTTTAGTTTCTGTTTCTATAAAAACTGCCTTCTGAAAAGCCCAGTCTGTTGTGATTGGTCAGCCAGTTCCAGTCTGTTATGGTTGACCTACTGCTTAGAGCGTGTAGTACAATAACAACAGACAAATAATCTTGTTTCCATTTGAATTAAATTTTCTTAACCCATTGGCAGATAATTTAAGGAAAAAACTAATATCTTGTCATTATACTTGTCTAATAAAATAATCTTGTTTCTTTTGGGGTTTTTTTTATATTTAGACTGGAAACAAGACAAAAATACTAAGTAAGAAAAGCATTTTTTTTTTGCAGTATAGAAAAATAGTAAGAACACAACAAAAGGTTGTGGTTATACTGCTGAGGAATAGTTACAAATAATTTACCACAGTTCCTCAGTTTGTCCACCTTAGGAAGGCCGAAAAAAGGGGTTTAGATTCAGAGTGGAAATAACAGCATCTCTTGGACATTATGTCGACAAACACACTACTAATGCAACTCAACCAGACTCCTTCCCTTTATTTTGCATATGGCTTGAGCAGGAATTATTTAAATGAGGAATATTGTGACATGTTTGTTCTCAGAAGAAAACTCAAGACTACAATGGAGGCATTCAGAAACAGTGACACTGATATAGAGAATAACTGCAGCTGGAGGGACTTTGAGTATGAAAAAGGTCAGCAAAGCACAAACACCAACATTACACACTGGTTGTGAATAAATGCTTTTATCCTGATCACTGCAAAATGTCAAGTTTATGAACTGCACTTTATTTTTTATTTATTTATTTATAACTACATAACTTAAAAAAGGGGTACAAATCTACTCCTGAACTGACAGCACACTTGATCTACAAGTAGAGATGCACAAAATTGAAGAGATCACTTACTTTCTTGTTATGAATTCATGTGAAAGGCAAGCTGGAGCAAACATGGCACTGCAGGTGAAAAGCAGATCATCAGAAACAGAGAATGAGGATTCATACAATGAGTCTAGTCTCTGAAGGGCCGTTAATACTTACGGGACGTCCTTCAGAGTGTTCCTCAGCTCCGTCCCCAGGTTCTGGATATAACGCCACTGGCCCTCTTGAACGGGCTGACCCGTCAGATGAATGTTGTCCACTGTTAGCTGGGCTTCATCAAACAGCCACTGCACTATAAACACAGGGCCTGTGAAAAAGAAACATCACACCGGGTAAAAAAAAAAAGCAACCAAACTCAGTGTCTGTAAAGAACTAGAACTAGCCTGTACTCACGTTTAATGGTAGGATAAACTTTATATCCAAAGAAGCAGTTCCATTCTTTTCCTTCATAAGCCTGTCGGCATCGCTCGGGTACAACGCCGCCCCAGTATCTGTTGACAAGTGGTTCATGAAATTCCCAAAAATCTGAACGGCTGTTTGAAAACATGTTGTTTGACTTTCTTCACCATGAAAAGCGAGTGTCAGAAACTGAAAATTGTGCAGCAATGCCACTTTTACAGACACAATAGTGGCGCAAAGACATGACGTGCCAGTTTTGAAGGTGTGGAAAGAATCCAGTCCTCTTTAAAAATCAAGTGGAAATACAGTAAATCGTATTTATGCAGGAACAACGTGACCCGCCTCTGTGAAATTCTCAATGTACTTCTACTTGCAACACACCCTCCCCATTAAAATACATTCTCAAAATCAATATTCTCTGATAGTATTAACGCTAACCTTAAAGGGTTAGTTCACCCAAAAATGAAAATTATGTCATTAATTACTCACCCTCATGTCGTTCGACACCCGTAAGACATTCGTTCATCTTCGGAACACAAATGAAGATATTTTTGTTGAAAGCTGATGGCTGAGAAAGGCCTCCATTGACATTCAGTACATTTACACTCACAAGACCCATAAAAGGCACTAAAAACGTCGTTACAAAGTCCATCTCACTACAGTGGCTCTACAATAATTTTACGAAGCGACGACAATAGTTTGTGCGAAAAAAAAAAAAAAAAAAAAAAAATTCAAAATAACGACTTTATTCTACAAGTTCTTGGGCCCTATTTTAACGATCTGAAACGCAAGTGACAAAGCGCAAAGCGCAAGTAACTTTGTGGGCGGGTCTCGGCGCTGTTGCTATTTTCCCGGCGGGATAAATGGCTCTTGCGCCCGGCGCAAATCTAAAATGGGTTGGTCTGAGGTAGCTTCATTATTCATAGGTGTGGTTTGGGCGTAACGTGAATAAACCAATCAGAGCGTCATCCAACATTCCCTTTAAAAGCAGGTGCGCAAGTTCCATTATGGATTGCTATTATTATGGCGTATTTACCAGGCGCACGCCAGGAGCGGTTCACAGCCGAGGAGACTGATGTTCTTGTAAGAGCAGTGAAAGACAGAGAAGTTGTGTTGTATGGGGATGGGAGAAACCCACCCAAAATAGCGTCGGTTAAATAAATAATTAGCCTGAATAATTTGTAAGCTAGATTTATGCCTATTTTTTCACATCTTCGTGGCACACCACAATGATTTCCGTCATCTCATGTGTATATATTTTTTTAGTGTAACAATTTATGATTTGCAAAAATAACTGTTGCATCTGTGTAGATTACATGAGCAAAGTGTATGCGCCTTAAAATAGCATAATGAACAACGCGCAACGCGCCACTGACTTTAGACTAGGTTTTTTCTGGTCAGTGGCACAATTGTTTAATGGAACAGCAAAATAGCACCAGGGATTGTTTGCGCCGGAACACGCCTCCTTTTTTGCGCTGAACCGCCCAGGGAGCGCAAGTTCATTCACTAGTTTAGCGACTTGCTTCTGTGGAGGGAAAAGCGCGCTTTGCGCGGGTGCAAAATAGGAATGACACATGCGTCGGTGTACAAAGTCAATTGCGCTGGGTGCAAGATAGGGCCCCTTGTCTTCCTTGTCGGCCTCTGCCGTGAAACTCACGAAGCACCACGACGCATGCGCGAGAATATGACGTGGCGCCGGCATTCGGGAATCCATGAAATGCACACTTAAGTCCCATTTTGAGCACTACGCCGAGACCTAAAGCACAATCAATGTAGAATTCAACAGCTTAGATACGGCGCGTCTTCCTCTGCTTGTTGTAAACAAATCTCCTCACTTCTGGGTCACGTGTCCGAATGCCGGGTTCTGTGTCATTCTCACGCATGCGTCGTGGTGCTTGGTGAGTTCACGGCAGAGGCCGACAAGGAAGACAAGAACTTGTAGAATAAAGTCGTTATTTTGATTTTTTTTTTTTTCTCTTTTCTCGCACAAAAACTATTGTCGTCACTTCGTAAAATTATTGTAGAGCCACTGTAGTGAGATGGACTTTGTAACGACGTTTTTAGTGCCTTTTATGGGTCTTGTGAGTGTAAATGTACTGAATGTCAATGGAGGCCTTTCTCAGCCATCAGCTTTCAACAAAAATATCTTCATTTGTGTTCCAAAGATGAACAAATGTCTTACGGGTGTCGAACGACATGAGGGTGAGTAATTCATTACATAATTTTCATTTTTGGGTGAACTAACCCTTTAAGGATGGTTACATGGTAGAGGTTTGTTCACACAAAATTTGTTATGTTAAAGAAAGGGTAGGCAATGTTTTTTCGTAAACATAATAGAATAATAGAAGTGGTCTAAATATGAAATGGCAGATTATTCAGAAGGACGTCCATCCGATAACAATAGTTTGGTTTTTCTTATGAAAAAAAACAAAACATCCTTTGCAAATAAAGCTGCAAACTATAGATTATGCAAGGCTGTATGTTAACTTTTTTTGCACATAGCACTGGTGCTACAAAGGTTTAATGTTTTGTAGCACAGGCCACACGATTGTAGCACAAGTATAAAATGTCTGTTACCATGTCTGAAAAATGCTATAAAATACAAAACTAATAGAATATTTATGAATAAATATAATAATAATAATTATTATTATTATTATTATATTTTACAGAAAAACAACCTTTAGACCTTTCTAATGATTTTTATAATAAAATATTAAATTATGATTTAAAAAAAAAAATCTGTAACTGTAATGTCTTAATTTTTGTCAGGAAATCTTAAGTACTGTACACTTCTCTACGCCACGATCACACAAGTTAGTTATTTCAAACACTCAATTAAATGTTCTTTTGTTGGACAACAGATTTATAAACTCTTCAAGTTTGGAAATATGTTTGGCACATGTTACTTTTTCTACTGCACATTAAGGGGCTGTCACATTCGGTACCGGTACCCAACAGTACCTTTTTTCTGTACTTTAGGGATGTTTACATCAATAACCTGCAAGTCATTTATATAAGTGTTATTATTAGTGTACATTATGCCAGAGCTGCCCTGGTCTCTGTCTGCCATTGTCTGCGTATACTGTAATATTTACTAGTAAATAGTAGGCTACTAGCTACTTAATTTAATTAATAAAAACAACCATATTTTTTTCTTTTTAAATTTCATTTCTATGAAAAGATTTCTCACAAATTATGTGTCTTCATTTGATTACCAGAAAATACACAATACATTAATTTAATTTAAACTTTTTTTTGTCAAACAAAGTGCTGCACAACTGAGCTTTATACGGTTAAAATTAAAACATGAAGAACATTTTTTATTTATTACTTAAAAAAAATACAGTTTTGATAATTTATTACTACATTAGTATTATTATTACATTGAGACGTATCTAAATTCTACTGTACAACTGATGTATTCGTCAAGAATTTTATTTTGATGGGTTGCCGTGAAGAGCTTTGAATTTCTGTGTGTTTATGAGTAGTTTATCTCAAATGAAATGGTAAAATGCTCATAAAGTGACTCTCAGTGGCTCTGGAGATGACGTTTGTGCGTTCATGTCCTCATATGAGACGGCAGAGAAGGAAACATGCGATTCTGAGAGTGTGTGTGTGTGTGGTAAACCCATAGACTGTAAACCGCGTGTCTACTGCAATTATTTGCACAGGGACATGCAGGATTCGTATTTAAATAGTCTTTTTGCAGTTTAATATTCACAGACACTAGTCTATATCACCAGATGCGTTCTCAGGCACCGATTGATTTAATGCGAATCGGTACTCGGTAGTACCGCCGTAATTCGGTCGGTGCCCTTAAAAGTACCGAGTCCGAATTTGCCAACCCCGTCTTTTAATGACAAACGTAATATCCTTACTTGATTCCTCTCTTGATGACCTCTGTGGGTGCACAGTTGATGGTGTCCACGCAGTCAGTGCAGCGGTATTGTTTGTTGTCCAGGAACCAGCCAGAATCAGCCAGACCCCTGACCTGGACGTTTGTGTGGCCCAACTCCTCCAGGAGCTCAGATACTGGGTCCACATTCAGCAACACCCCAGTGCCGCCCGCGCTGTGCACGAGACGTACACATTTAGTCAACAGCAGTCACAGACGTCAGAGTCAGAAACATCAGGTCTGGAATATGGACTCACCTGCTTCCAGCCAACAGCAGTATCTTGGCATTGTCCAGACCCTTGGTCAGCAGGTCCTTTACCACTTCCTTTATGATCAGTGAACCCATGAACGCATAGTCATCTGGACACAAACAACCAGTTAATGAATGGCTAGTTCTTACTAGCTTACAACAGCTATAAAAAAAGATCAGCTAGATGTTGGCAAAAGGGTGGATTCGGACCCGGGTCGATCGTGTCAAAAGCTTGTTCCACAAAACTTACACTCTACTGACTACACCACTGAAGACGTTGAAAAATATGCATCTTTTTTTAATTCTTGTTTGGCCCAACCAGGCATTGTTGGACGGAGCTAATGTGAATGGCACTTGCCAACAAGGCACGCTATTTGCACTTTGGTGTGAATAGACACTCCGGTTTTTAAATGTGCTTTATAAATAAAATGAACTTGAATATGGTGTCTAACCTGACATTGGTCAAATGGCAGCAATGGACGAAACGAAATCGGACCTCTCGTACAAATACTAAGTTCTTCTTAAACATTCTATTTTCCAGGTTACAGTATTGTTTCAATGTGGTTTCACTGGCTTTGGGACCCTACTGTATAACATAGCACTGAATATATCATCTTTTAAACATAGTTTGAGTCTTACTTTGATCGGTTTTTGGTGTGGCTCCACTCCATACATCACTTGAGCAATATGGGATGAACCTGAAAAGCGATAAACACAAAAACATCAGGTCCAAATCTGTGCCAACATAACCGTTATGAAATCCACCCTATTTCATCTAAAGTGAAGAAAAAGAGTATTAGCACAAGTATTTACAGAGGGATACTCACACCATGTTGGCATTCCACCAGTGTGGATTTTCCTCTGGAAGTGAAGACAGTATCCCTGTGCCTGAAGTTAAAATAAAGATATATAGAACTGTGAAATAGTGCAAAATAACAGAAATGAGAATGATCTTTGTATAATTGTTTTGAAATCTAGTTTGTGCTGGATTTTTTTAAGTCCCTTTAAGGCAAGTCATTTCAGTCGGCGGCTATCTTTGCTATTGCATGCTATTTCATTCATGCATGTGCAGCTTCATCTCTTTGAATGGGGAAACATCAAATTCTCCTAAGATGTTCACCAAGCTTGCGGTTCAATTTCATATTTGAAAGCACTAATGAAATCTGACAACAAGTGTCTCAGTTTCTCTAAATGCTCAAATCATGCAAATCAAAGGCAGCTGCAATGACACAATGGCGTTACCAGATACCGATTGGCTCTTTTATTTAGAAGGCGGGACTTATTGCGCCATATTGCATGTTACACTTTATCCCAACCAAAGTAATATGAGTGCAGCATCTTTGTATATCTAAAGTCTTTGGGGTGAATAATGAAGCGATGAAACTTCTGTTGTTATTTCTAACCTGTCTTGGTTTGTGGCCATTTGGCGGAGCTCATGAGCCTCCTCATGGTCTCGTATCTGCTGTCGCAGTTCTCTTTGTTGAAGCAGTACCAGCCACCTGCACAGAGATGCACATCACACACGTTCATCATCACATTAAATAACAGTCCGAAGTCTACAGAAGATATTCTGATCACCTAAAGCATCACACTTACCCTCCAGAAATATTAACCACCTCCTGCTTCCTTTGGACTCCTTCAGGTAGTACCTACAATAAAGCAGACTGCCATTAAACCTTACACACTATATGTGCAAAGCTCTGTCGTCAGTTATTACATGTATCAAATTGGTAACACTTTAGTTCAGGCTCCAATTCTCGCTGAACTACTTGCTAGCCAATACTATATTGGCTGTTTATTTACTTATAAAGCACATATCAAGGCCTTGTTCTGCATGGCCATATTCTACATCCCTTAATCTGTAAAGTGTTAATCTAAATTGAACAATTACCTTACTAACTATAAATAAGCAGTAATTAGGAGTCTGAGGCAAAATTAAGTTAATAGTGAGAATTGGTCCCTAAACTAAAGTGTGACCATCAATTCAAGGTAAAATACTGTAGTTCTGAATTATACACAGTCTTAATATACAAGCCATCAACAATATGATTTCTAATCCTAAAAAAAAAAAAAGACAATGAGTGGATAATGCACAATGAAAGTCTCACAAAGAAGTGATTATCTGAATGTGCACTTGTACTGTAGTTCAATACTACTCAAAAAACACTCAAGTTCAGACAAAGTATACAAAAAAAAAAATCTTAAATAAGAAACACGATTGAAAACAAAAACAATATTATTTTTATTACCCCTTTGGTGGAATATTTTGCTTGTTTTAAGCAAAAACTCACTTCATTTTGATTTTATTTTCCAGAAAACAAGAAAAAAAAATCTCTTATGTCATTTTACTTTAAGAATTTAGATATTTAGACTAGAAACAAGACAAAAATACTAAATAAGAGCATTTTGTTGCAGTGTACAATAAAGCTAAATTTTATTGCAATAAATGTGCATTAAGTGTCTGAAAATATTACATTACACTTAAAATGTTATTTTAAAGTATATTATTTCAATAATAAGTAACTTATTTTTTTCACAATGGATGATCTACCGAGAGATTTTCAGGGCTATCTGCGATGTTCACCATATCCACAAGAGGGCGTCCAACTCAAACTTCAGTCTCTTTTTGCTTGTGTGAGAAAAGTTACAGTTGTGGCTCCGCTTGTTGCTTTGAGGGGCATCAGTCTGCCATAATTAAAGACAGCTTTAATTTGCATCCAATTTATGCCACTGGTGACCACATTTTTGGCATATGGTCTACATTTCTCACTATTACCCACCTCACCACTACTTACACGCTAACAATTTATGTTTCATTACATTACAGCTTATAAAGCTTAGGCTGCAAGTCTGCTAGCTCTCATAAACTTAACGCGAACATTCAGTAAAAGGTTTCTATAAATGCTGGAAAATTAGGATAAGCCTGATTCCTAAAAGCTTTTCTGTAGCATCTATGAGTGATTTTGAGTTTCACAACCTGTAGAACCATCCATTTGAAACAGCCTATCACACGACACACAGGAGAACTTCTTTACAAGAGAATGCAGGCCGATGACAAAAAACAAACAAACAGCGCAGCTTTGGTGCATCATAGAGCACCAGCACGGAGCTTACACCAACGCTGATTCCCTGATGGAAAAGCAAGCGAATATAAAAGACGTGCTCTCATAGTAATTATATCAGCCATAAACTGGGAACATTTAATAGAACTTCGCAAGAAGTCAAAAACAGTTGATTAGTTACTGCTAGGGTTGCAAAGAGGCTGAATTTTCAAATAGTTTTTAAAAAAAATTCCTAGAAAGTTTCCAAAAATTCCTGGAATGTTTCCAGAAATTCTGCAAAGTTTCCAGAAATTCCGCAAAGTTTACAAAAAGTCTGTAAAGTTAAAAAAATTCTAGAAAGTTTCTGAAAACTTTGCAGCCCTAGTTACTTCTTATTGTTACTCAATATATTCAGCTATTCAGATCTTATGCAGAGACTCTTTGTTTGTACCATGAACACGGTCAACTACAAATATGAAGGCAAATATGAAGATCCATTTCCTTTGAATATTATTTAACTCCAAAACACTGATGTGCATGAAAAATGTTCAAACTGCTTCATATAGAGTATTTGAATGTGACGATCATTTTTGATTCTTATAGCAGCAGATTTGCATGAATATAAGGCATATCAAAGTTTTATATAAGGATGATGCTGAAAAAAAGTGAGAGAGTTTGTTCACTGTATAGCAGGAGCCAAAAAGATTATGCATAATTAAGATTTTCTTCATAAGATGCAGCATAAATAAGCAGGTTTACAGTATCCTATTGATTATGTATAGATATCACTATTGTTATTATAGATTTTGCACTGTCAACATCAGCCTACACACGATATTGTCGCAAGGAAAGAGTACTTACACACAGATGGATCACATTTTCTACTTCCGTATACATCTATCACAACTTTTATATTTTACAACAGTCTAAATGTTTAACTTCAGTGCTTGAGATTTAACTTTAAGACAGTCCAGGCTCAGGTATGTCCTGTAATGATGTGTCTGGTGTCTACACTGTAAAAAAAAAAACCTGTATGAATGATCAATAAGTTATGACTACATATGTTATACAAGATTCAATTCACTGATTCATTAAGTCACTTGAATGTAATTTAAGTTGACATGACGTAAACATCCAAGCTGATTGTACTTAATTGAAGGCAGCAACTTTTTTACAGTGTAGTCAAATATTCATATTGTAAAAAAATGCACATAGCTGTCATTTTGTAGGGTTTAAACCCAAGTAATATACTACCCCAATAATCACAAAACTTTATTAGCTTTTATTGGAATTCCAAACTATATAATTTGGCAGTTTAGCCAATTAGCTCGCATTGGTTTGACCTCAGTGTCTTGAATTGAGTTTCAGTCACCAGGTATACCAGAGCAGGGATGCGATAACTCTGGCATTTTATGTGCTTGTCATGTCTACATCAGTTACACATCCTCTCACTAGCAGATATCGTACAGCACTGCCACTGTAAACACTGCAAACTCGACCTATGGATCACATTAGAGCACATATTTCCCTCCTACTGTACTCAAGCCCCGCCCACCTGTCAATGTATTGCTATTTATTCCAGGTGATTCTCTCGCTATACTCTTGTCAACCTGATCCTGACACACTCACATTGCTCTGACAACACCTTACATGTGTATTATTGAACTAGTATTAATATTAATGCTTTAAAATCTGATTTATCCCACATGAAACTGTCAGGTCATCGTCTTTCTCCAGCAATTCATTAATAGGCCTATATTGGTAACACTTTACAATAAGGTTAATTAGTTAACTACATTAGTTAACATGAACTGCACTTATAAACCATTTATTTATCCATTACAATTAACTTAATTTTATTTTCAGGCATAAATCAATGTAGTGGCAAAGCTAAACTAAAATCAGGAAACGATGACAAATTATTGTAGCATGGTAGGGATAGAGAAAAAAAAAGTCCCAATAGGGTGTTATTGTAGCGATGCCATAGAAGAATGATAGGCTAATTTGGTTCCCCAAAGAACATTTTAGTCTTGTCAACACCTTACATTTGTATTATTGGATTAGAATCAATATTAAAGCTTTAAAACCTGATTTATCCATGAAACTGTCAGGTCAATCTTTTTTTTTCCAGATAAATGGATTTGTGTCTGTACTGGAGATGGAGAGCACGCTCTCATACCAAATTATTGTCTCAAACCAATAAAATGAACAACTATTTTATTTGTGCCCATAAACCAAGTCAAAGCTAAACTAAAATCAGGAAATGACAGAAATTATTGTAACATGGTAGGGATAAAAAAAAAAAAAAAAAAAAAAGTCCCTAAAGGGTGTTTTTGTAGCAATGCCATTGAAGATTTTGGTTCCCCAAAGAATATTTTAGTCTTGACAACACCTTACATTTTTATTATTGGATTAGTATCAATTTTAATGCTTTGAAACCTGAGTTAACCAACATGAAACTGTCAGGTCACTGTCTTTTTTCCAGATAAATGGATTTGTGTCAAAACCCATTAGGAGACCTGGAGAACACTCATACCAAATTAATATCTCGTATATACACACACCATTAAAATTAACAACTTAATTAACTTAATTTTGTTTGGAGGCATAAACCAATGTAGTGCAGTCATGACATAAATTATTGTAACATGGTAGGGAAAGAAAAAGAAGTGTCACAAAGGGGTGTTTTTGTAGCGATGCCATAGACGAATTTGGTTCCCCAAAGAACATTTTAGCAAACATGTTCAAGAACATGTTAACATTTTTCCACTATTCAATGGATGTTATTCCTGGAACCACAAATGCCAATAAAGATAAAATCTTTCTAACAATGTATAAATTCAGTTATGGCTCAGTTTTACTGTAGGCTAACGACAATAACGGTCGAGACTAGTGTGAGTCAGCACGCTCATGTTGATGCCCAAATACAAGCAGCCCACTGGGTTAACTACAGTTTGTGGTTGTAACCGGCGTGTTGTCTTACCCTGCTGGGGTCCCGTCGTTACAGGTGACTGATGTATTCTCCAGGAAATGCAACTTCATGTCGTAGTCGAGCTTCTGTGCCGAGCACGGGTAGAGAGACTGCGCGAGGTTCTTCACCTGAGTCATGAAGTTGTCCATGTTTTCTTCAACGGCTGTGAAATCCAGCGAGAAGCTCTCGGTGGTCTCGGCGCGGGAATGCACGGAGGGCAGCGCGCGCCTTGGCTGCGAGTTGCGTCCTCCGCGTAATCTCCGCGCACCGAGCGCGCCGGACTGAATCAATCCCAGCATCACAGCCCAATGAATGACACTCATCACCCGTATGCTCCTCTGCGGCCGCCTGCACTTCATCACGCTTTCCTCGAAATCCTGAGGTGATGCTGAAAACCTGCACAATTAAGCAGCTACACAAACATTCAAAAGCACACGGTTACACAAAGCCAGAGTGTGTTGAACAGGTGAGCTTTCTCAGTGCAAAAAAACTTGGAAGTCCTTTAAGTTTGTGTTCTCCTCCACTGAGACGGAAACTCCTCTACGGACTGTGGTGTGCTCTTCTGTTCAATACCTGTGTGTTTAACCGCTCTGGGTTTTAACCCTGCTCTCTTTCCCACGAACCAATCGCCGTGGAGGGCAGTGCAACGGGGCGTGATCCAGTCGCTCATTTCTGTCCTTTTCATTTATTGCAAAAAAAAAAAAAAAAGCCCATGGTCCTTTTGATCTGCGATATTTTTCTTGATGTGGTAGTTTTTATTGGCATTGAAATGCCTGTTTCCTAATCCACGCGAATTTATAGAGCGAGAATAAAACTTTTCTGACACTTGTGCATTTGAAAAGAAATGTAGAACCTAAATATATAACAATGAGAATAGCGTGAGAAGTGGCGGTGGAACTTGCACTAAATATAGGCTACTTTATTATAATAAATAGTGTTAGAATTTTGTATAGTTTATCATTTAAATTGTATCATTTCTTTCTTTCTTGGTGTACAAATGTTATATTTAAAGTCCCCCCTACAACTTAAAATATGCACTTTGTATCGTTTCAACCCACGTTTGTCAACTTTTTTAAACGTATTTTTCCATATTTGACTCAAACAAATAAACTACATGGACAAATCCAACCGTGAATACATTTTAAACCCAATCATATCTGACTCAAACAAATAAAATATGGACAAAGCCAACCATTGGTTTAAATGTTTTGAATACATTTTAAACCGTTGGTTTAAAATACATTTTAAACGGTTGGTTTTGTCCATATTTGACACAAACAAATAAACAATATGGACAAATCCAACCATTTGGTTACATAAAAAAAAAAACACATTTTAAACCCAACGTTTTGTCAGTGTATAAGAGATTCCGCGACATTTTTATCTACTGGAGTCTGTTGACGGGGCCTCTGGAGATCAAAGGAGTCAGTCATCATCACTCCTCCACCCTCATGAAGCCCCTTCCAGACTTTCCCTCTGCTGTATAGTATTTGGAGTCGGAAGGGAAACCCGCACCTTACAGGAATGCTCCTTTTTGTGGGTAAATGAAATGTTTCGTTATTTTATGATAGTATGGTAGCCTATAATAAGCTTTAAAAATCACGGTGTCAGTCGACTTCTAATTCACACTTTTCGTTACCACAGCTCAAAGCTTGTCCTGCTTTATCCATCCACCTTTGCTAAGTGTTTCACACATGGCGTTAATGTAATGGGGTTCGCTGGATTCCTGCTTCGGCCATTAATCGGCCATTGAGCGGTGAGATAAAAGGGTGTCAAGTGGCTGGTGTAAACGCGACACTTAACTTCACAAGCCTGTTGTTTCAGACCAGTGCTCTCACTTTTATGCATGCAGTGCCGTGGAAACGGGGGAACTCTCCCATTGGCGTCGATTCATTCCGTCACTTACCGCCAGTCTTCTTTTGTTTAGATGCTAAACACTTGAAGAATAGATCATTCTCCATTCAGGCGTAGATACATGGGACCATTAAACACAGACCATAGGTAGGTCCGTCCAACGTTGGCTCCAAAAAAGTATTTGGACCAAAAAAAGTCAATCAAATGTAGGCTAGTGGTCATATGGTAATAGGTCCCGCTGATAGTTGTGATTATCTACACCTGTGTGAACTTGAGAACTGGCCTCATACAAAAAAAGAAGGCTACTGCCACACCTGTCATTTAAAAAAAAAAAAAAAAGAATTCAAAATGTTTTAAAAATTGCTTGCAGATGCCTCAATTTTTATTTTCATGCGTACCGAATATGCGGTCAATGCTGCTAATAGTGAAACATTAGAGCCCATTAAGCATTACATTTTAAATGCTACATTTTTAAATTACATTTTTGCTGCTGTATGTGGTAAATCCACAAAGAGAAAGCGTGACTCAGGGAAATTTATCCAAGGAGACTTTAGTCAACATGGAGATCAGCACAGGACAAAATTGCACTACACATTCACACCAACTTTAACAATACTAAACAATGAACAGACAGAACTCAGAACTTTATGGGCTGTTTACACGACACTGTTTTCAATTAAAAACCAAAAACTTTATGGCTGTTAAAGGTGCACTGTAGAGGTCTTGCACGGAGCCCCCGAGACTCCGGGACCCGACATTTGTGTCTAATACCGAGTCGATCAGGACTCGGAGAACACTGCCGGTGATCAGAGTCAGTCAGCACTGCTTGTGTGTTTTTTGTAACTTGCAGCTTGTAAAATTAGGATAAGAAAAGTGACAATCTCTCTCTCTCTTGCTCACTCGCCTCTCTCTCTCTCTCTCTCTCTCTCTCTCTCTCTCTCTCTCTCTCTCGCTCTCTCTCTCTCTCTCTCTCTCTCTCTCTCTCTCTCGCCACGGTAATAATAATGGATAGCCTACCTTCATGAGTGATGTGCGAAAAAAAGCTAAAAAACAATGAATATAAAGAAGTTAAACCCACGGGCACCTCTTCTATCTGGGCATCCTTCATGCCTATTGTGGACAAACAAGTGTTGTCAAGTGTATTAGCCTACGTGTGACGCACTGTTGAAGTTTGATTTGAACTTATATTTAAATAATATATTTAAAATCAGCAACAAAAGCTCAGGTGAGCTGTCACAAATGTTTTCTATCAGGGCTGGACTGGGACAAAAAAATTACTCTGGCATTTTTGCTCAGACCGGCCCACCACATTCGGTCGGACACCACCCCGGTACCCTATCCTTGCGGTCCCTGTAAATATGCATACCTACTGTTCCATTCCCTAAAACCCCTACAAAGCTGAGTAGTAAGTGCCATGGACCAATGTACTCACACTCTCTTGACTGACTCCCTGCCTGATGATCAAAGGTGGCAGTGGAGTAGGGCCTGGACACCAAAGGACAGCAATGATTTCCTCTTGAGCTGGAGACAGAGAGAAAAGGGTGATAACAAAAGTTAAATTATCACAATATCAGTATTTTTAATCTATAACAATGTAGAGAGATAGATGCACATATTTTATACTTACTTGCATGGCCCTCTGAACATCCTCAAAAACAATGAACTACAAAAGTTTGGCCATCCTGAGAGGGATAGAGAGGTGAGAATGATAACTGAATGATTTAAATTATCACCATACCAGTATTTTTAATCTATAACAATGTAGACAGATAGATGCACATATTTTATACTTACTTAGTGGAAATGGCTGCATGGCCCCTCTGAACACCCTCAAAGACTATGAACAATGAACCACAATAATGAGATGTGGGCATCCTGAGAGAGAGAGGGAGAGAGAGAGAGAGAGAGAGAGAGAGAGAGAGAGGTGAGAATGATAACTGAATGAGTTAAATGGCCACCATACCAGTATTTTTAATCTATAACAATGTAGATTGTTATAAAAACTTGTATGGCCCTCTGAACATCCTCAAAAATAATGAACTACAAAAGTGAGGGCATCCTGAGAGAGGGGATAAAGGAAATAATGAGTCACATTTTCAGTCTACAATATTATGATGTTTTTAATAATAATATCAATAATCTCATCTCACCTTACAATAACAGCAGTTTCCTCAGTAGCTGGCTCTTCTCTGCAACTCTATCTATTACAGTGTCTGTGTCTAAAGCCACGAGGATGTCCTTTTCAGTAGCCATCAACATGAAGGCTTCCAATTTGCTGGCAGACAGGCTGCTCCTCAGTCTACTTTTGATATATTTTAGGGTTGAAAATGATCGTTCACAGGCCACCTGAGTTATTGAAAGTGTCAACAAAAACTTGTACGCAAGTCCAAGCAGAGGATATGCATCAGTGAGCATGTTAAATCTCTGGAGAATCTGATAGCAGCACAGTGGGCACTCTTTGCAGGAGGCACAGCTTTTGTTGATGATTTCCATGTCCTCTTCCTTTCCATCAGGTCCATCCTCCACTGTCCTGGTCGCATATTCATCCAGTGGTGACTCTTTCAGCTTGTCCCAATGTCCTGCTAAGCTTTTCTGCTCATTCTGCAGGTTGTCAACCGTTGCCCTGCTGTCAAATTTAATTAGGCACTTGCTGAGGTCTTCAAGTGCAGATTTAGGAAGAGCACTGTTTCTGATCAGGGAGAAGTTTTTGGGATCCAGAACTGTCAAATCTGCATAAAGAGTGCCATGTGTCAGAAATCATTGCTGGATGGCCTCAATAGCTGTATCAACAATTTGGTTATGGACCTGTACCTTGTAGGCTTTCTCAGCATCAATTATGGTGTCATCCTGAGACATCTCACCCGGCATGGCTTTCTTCTTCCTTCTTCTTTTCGGTGGCAGCGCAGCCTCCACTTCCATATCTGTCTCCTCATCTTGCTGCTCAAATTTTTCATTTGTCCATTTAACAAAGTCATCAGCAGCAGCCTTGACAGCCTGGAAATCTCTCGCCATCTTTTTTAGGGCATCTTGTGTTGACATGACCATCCTATGGGCAGAGAGGATGTCCATACCTTCCATCTGCAGGTACTTTGACAATGGTGATGTCTTCTCAAATATCCTAAGGAATAATTGAGCTGTCAGTATTGTCTCATACCTGAGTAGGCCCTCTTTGTATCCTCTGGCTTTGGTGCGTACATTTCCTTTCACAGTGTTCAGTTCCTGTATGGCTGTGAGCGTGGACAACACATCAATGTACAAACTGTCTTGAGGCTTTCCAAAGGATCCAAAGACTTTGTGCAGAGCATCGTGCTTTGCCCACCAACGTGTCTCTCCAATTGGAGCAATGCGTCTGTGTCTCTTGTCATGGCTCTCCTTCTCCCAAATGTTCACTCTCTGATATGACTCCCTGATGAACACTGCTGTGTCATTGAGGAGATCAAACAATGATCCACTCTCTATCACTATTTGAGTGGTATCAGACAGCACGAGATTGAGGACATGTGCATAGCACCATACATGCACATGGTTGGGGGATTGTGATGCCAGCAGTGCAGAGAAGCCTCTATACTGCCCCTGCATATTTGAAGCTCCATCTGTTGCATTTCCAATGCACAGACTTGTGTCCAGTTTCAGATGCTCAAGGACCTCTGTTAAGGCCTGTCCAGTGGATGCGCTGCACCGGACCACTGCAACAAGCCTCTCATTGACAACATCAGTCACATACCTCAAAATGACTGAGCATTGGTCTTGCACTGTTATATCCTGTGTTGTATCCAGCTGGACCGAAAACATTCCAGCTTTCTGGATTTCAGCTGAGATGTTTTGCTGAATTAAGTTCCGGATGGTATCAATCACAGAGTTTACAGTCGTTTTAGACAGTAGAGAGATGAGGGAACCTCTGCCTCTTGATCCTCCTGGTGACACATGCATTTTTTTTTGCTCTTCTCAATCACATTACTTAGATGCTCTTTTAAACACATCATATTTTCCCAATAAAATTATCAGCTCTAAAAAATTCCCATGCTCGATGCTATCGTTGTCCAGGGTATATGCAGCCTCATTCTCCTCCTGTCTGTAGCTTAGGCCCCGTTTTCCTATCACTTTTACGACCTCTACTACCCGTTCCAAAACCTGACGCCTCTTCTTGACCTGATTTTTGTGCTCTGTCAGCTGTCTGCCCCCCAGTAGGTTTTTGATGTCAGCTTTTGAGCAGTTTAAAAAATAAGCTTCGGCACAATTTCTGTGTGCCATGCTTTTTTCGTGTTCTTCCACTCTCTGGTGCACATGTCTCCAGTCTGACATTCCAGCAATGAAAATTGTTGAGTCAGTTGGCTTGCTGAAGGCCAGACATAAAAAACAAAACAAAGCATGACGTTTATTGCAATACGTCAGCCACTTTCTGTTTTTGCCATCTTTACTGGTGAACACCTTCTTCACCACAGGATTTTTAGTATCCTGTTTGGGGTGATGATTTAAAAACACCTGCATCAAAGCAGGCTCAGGACGGGCAAAGTAATCTACAGCCTGTTCCTCCCTGTCTCTATCCTCCACTGCCAACTCAACCTGGCTTGACTAGACATAAGGACACAGAGAGAGTATTACAATTAGTGAAGTTACTAAACGTAATTTCGTGAGGAAGTACGGCCATCTAATCTTCCAATTAATTCCAAGGTATAAAACCAGCAGCTTACCTCTTCCCATTGTTAGTTCTTGCAGCATTTGGCCCGTCCTAATCTGCATGACTGACTTCGCTGCTCATTTTCACCTGTTGATCACCCAGGTCGCCGGTCTCTCCGCTCCACCACAGCCCAGCGCAAAACACCTCTCTCCTCCTCAATCTAACGTAGATCATCACAGGGCCCGGTCGATCCTCATAGTGATGCATCGAGGCCATCATCAATATCATTGTAAATCCTCTTCAGCAGCAAGCCCTTCCATACCTCCTGTCGAGAAATGGTCCGTCAATCGCGCTCAGGCACGCGTTATCCAACATGGGTATCCATTTCTCCCAGAGGAATTCAAAAACGCAACTTCTCGATCTGCTCGTGCGCTCTCAACAAAACTCACGCCGCATTCAGCGTCCTCCCAGCACCATGCAAACATCAACGCAAGTAACTGCACGATCCATACGGTCCTCCTCAGTTTCAGCCGGCAGCAGCCGCCGCCGTAGCTTTCCTCGTCCGCCGCTCATTCCGGCCGGCAGTCTATCGCGGCCGCAGACGTTAGTTCCGCGGCTGCTCGCAATAGTTCCACAGCTCTCCGACAGTGACTGTTAGCTTTCCTCCTCCCACAGGTGAGTATAGCTTCTTCTGTCCACATTAACAATATTTCTGTTCCTTCTCAGTTAAATCCATCTAGCAATGGAATCCCAGATAGCACACATACATCTCGGAGTCTATTTGATGTGCGTGTTTACATCTGGAAGACATTTATTTATTTATTTATTTATTTATTTATTTTTTATTTATTTATTTATTTTTAATTTTTATTTTTTTTAGAGTGTTTGCTCATCTGCAATACGTCTATTGGACGTTTCCTGTCAGATGTCAAATAGACGTTTAAACAATGTCTTTAAGATGTTTATGATTTAGAATGTATGAAAAACTGACATCTTAAAGACGTCTATCAGATGTTTGTAAACAGCAGATGCTTTCCAGATTGAGTGATCATTAACAGACGTCTTGCAGACGTACGTGTGCTATATGGGATAAGTACAAATTTGAGGCTACCTGTGCAAATGCAACTACTCCCATTCCCCCCCCACCCCCCTCCCCCTTCCATTCCTCTCTCCTCCGCTATCAGAGCAGACCCAAGCGTGAGGCTGCCTCCGCAAACGGTCATGCCTCCCTTTCCCCCTCTCATTAATTTCTCCTCTGCTATCGGCACAGACCCAAGCGTGAGGCTGCCTCCGCAAACGGTCATGCCCCCCTTTCCCTTCCCCCCTCTCATTAATTTCTCCTGTGCTATCGGCACAGACCCAAGCGTGAGGCTGCCTCCGCAAACGGTCATGTCCCCCTTTCCCTTCCCCCCTCTCATTAATTTCTCCTCTGCTATCGGCACAGACCCAAGCGTGAGGCTGCCTCCGCAAACGGTCATGCCCCCCTTTCCCTTCCCCCCTCTCATTAATTTCTCCTCTGCTATCGGCACAGACCCAAGCGTGAGGCTGCCTCCGCAAACGGTCATGTCCCCCTTTCCCTTCCCCCCTCTCATTAATTTCTCCTCTGCTATCGGCACAGACCCAAGCGTGAGGCTGCCTCCGCAAACGGTCATGTCCCCCTTTCCCTTCCCCCCTCTCATTAATTTCTCCTCTGCTATCGGCACAGACCTAAGCGTGAGGCTGCCTCCGCAAACGGTCCTGCCACCCCCTCTCTTTCCTTTTTCTGCCGCCGTTGGAGCTGATCCAAGCGTGGGGTTGCCAGAGCATTAGCCCTGGAGGCCGACCCAGTTCCTCCCTATTCAGAATTGTTATTCCAGTAACTGTAACACCTCATGTCTGGATTCAATATTTTAAGCCAGAACACTGCAATCATACTGGACAGCTTGGAGAGTTTGAAACAATTCCATTCCTCCTACAACCAGTTTTTTCCAACTTTTTTCCTCCTTTCAAATTCTTCATTCATCTCATATCGCAACCAGATTAAGTCCGTCCAACCTAGTACCATCAAAGTCTATCTCAGCGGCATTCAATTTTTCTAATCTACGGCCATCCATCCAACCATCTCCGATCTCCAAGTTTTAAACGAGGACACCATCCGTTTCCTCATCAATGCAGCAAAACTGATCATTTTAAAAAACGGCAATTTCATCCATATCTTCAATCTCCTGACACCCATTCAGCCATATCAATATCTTTCTTTCTCCCTTGCACACAGGGAGGTTCAGATCTCTTCTCAGCTCGACCCGCTGTTCATTGATGAGAACAACCTTCCTGTCATCAGGCATTGGTTTCATAAAAAGCTTAAGCACATCCTCACCCACTCTGGTATCCAAGCTCACTCGTATTCATCTCACTCCTTCCACATAGGAGCAGCCACCATCGCAGCCAAAAGGACTGCCAGACCATCAAATTAAACTTCTGGGTTGGTGGTCCTCAGATGCCTTTCAAACTTACATTCGTTCCGACCTCAGCCCCATCAAACAAGCCACCTAACTCTCTATTCTTAAGATGGTTTCCCCACGAAACTCAATCCAACCGATGCCTGCAAACCTCTCTGGATTCGATGCTGCCGACGCAGTGCTGCTGCAGGGTTTGGCTTTATTTTGATACTGCCGCTGCAGGGCTCCACCATTTGATACTGCTGCCGCAGTGCCTCACAAATTTGATATTGCCGCTGCAGTGCTCCACCAATTTGATACTGCTGCCGCAGTGCCTCACAAATTTGATATTGCCGCTGCAGTGCTCCACCATTTGATACTGCTGCTGCAGTGCCTCGCAAATTTGATATTGCCGCTGCAGTGCTCCACCATTTGATACTGCCGCTGCAGTGCTCCACCTTTTGATACTGCTGCTGCAGTGCTCCACCAATTTGATACTGCGTTGCAGTGCTCCACCAATTTGATACTGCTTCCGCAGTGCCTCACAAATTTGATATTGCCGCTGCAGTGCTCCACCATTTGATACTGCTGCTGCAGTGCCTCGCAAATTTGATATTGCCGCTGCAGTGCTCCACCATTTGATACTGCCGCTGCAGTGCTCCACCTTTTGATACTGCTGCTGCAGTGCTCCACCAATTTGATACTGCCGTTGCAGTGCTCCACCAATTTGATACTGCTGCTGTAGTGCTTGGCTTTACTTGATACTGCCGCTGCAGTGCTCCACCAATTTGATACCGCTGCTGCAGTGTTGTGCTCCGCTTGGTGCTGCAGTGCTCCACCATTTGATACTGCTGCCGCAGTGCTCCACCAATTTGATACTGCCGCTGCAGTGCTCCACCATTTGATACTGCTGCCGCAGTGCTCCACCAATTTGATACTGCCGCTGCAGTGCTCCACCATTTGATACTGCTGCCGCAGTGCTCCACCAATTTGATACTGCCGCTGCAGTGCTCCACCATTTGATACTGCTGCCGCGGTGCTCCACCAATTTGATACTGCTGCTGCAGTGCCTCGCAAATTTGATACTGCTGCTGTAGTGTTTGGCTTTACTTGATACTGCCGCTGCAGTACTCAACCAATTTGATACCGCTGCTGCAGTGTTGTGCTTTGCTTGAGGCTGCAGTGCTCCGCTTGGTGCTGCAGTGCTCCGCCAATTTGATACTGCCGCTGCAGTACTCCACCAATTGATACCGCTGCTGCAGTGCTCCGCTAATTTGATGCTGCAGGGTTTTGCTTTACTTGATACCGCTGCTGCAGGGTTTTCGCTTGATGCTGCAGTGCTCCGCTTGATGCTGCAGTGCTCTGCTTGATGCTGACGCTGCAGTGTTTTGCTTGAGGCTGCCGTACTCCGCTTGATGCTACCCTGCTCCGCTTGATGCTGCCGCTGCAGTCATCCGCCAATTTGATACTGATGCTGCAATGCTTTGCTTGATTCTGCCGCTGCAGTGCTCCGCTTGATGCTGCAGTGCTCCGCTTGATGCTGCAGTGCTCCGCTTGATGCTGCAGTGCTCCGCTTGATGCTGCAGTGCTCCGCTTGAGGCTGCAGTGCTCCGCTTGAGGCTGCCGTGCTCCACTTGATGCTGCCCTGCTCCGCTTGATGCTGCCCTGCTCCGCTTGATGCTGCCCTGCTCCGCTTGATGCTGCCCTGCTCCGCTTGATGCTGCCCTGCTCCGCTTGATGCTGCCCTGCTCCGCTTGATGCTGCCGCTGCAGTGCTCCGCCAATTTGATACTGATGCTGCAATGCTTTGCTTGATTCTGCCGCTGCAGTGCCCGCCAATTTGAGACTGCCGCTGCAGTGTTTGGCTTTACTTGATACCGCTGCTGCAGGGTTTTCACTCGATGCTGCAGTGTTTCGCTTGATACTGTAGTGCTCTGCTTGATGCTGCCGCTGCAGTGCTCCACCAATTTGACACTGCCGCTGCAATGCTTTGCTTGATACTGACAATGCAGTGCCCGCCAATTTGAGACTGCCGCTGCAGTGTTTTGCTTTACTTGATACTGCTGCTGCAATGCCTGCCAATTTGAGACTGCCGCTGCAGTGTTTGGCTTTACTTGATACTGCTGCTGCAGTGCCCGCCAATTCGAGACTGCCGCTGCAGTGTTTGGATTTACTTGATACTGCTGCTGCAGGGCCCGCCAATTTGAGACTGCCGCTGCAGTGTTTGGCTTTACTTGATGCTGCTGCAGTGCCCGCCAATTCGAGACTGCCGCTGCAGTGTTTGGCTTTACTTGATGCTGCTGCTGCAGTGCCTGCCAATTTGAGACTGCCGCTGCAGTGTTTGGCTTTACTTGATACTGCTGCTGCTGCAGTGCCCGCCAATTTGAGACTGCCGCTGCAGTGTTTGGCTTCACTTGAGACTGCCGCTGCAGTGCCCCACCAATTTGAGACTGCCGCTGCAGTGCCCCGCCAAATTTGAGACTGCTGCTGCAGTGCCGGCCAATTTGAGACTCTGTCAATTTGATACTGCCGCTGCAGTGCTCCGCCAGTTTGATGCTGCTGCCGCACTGCTACGTCTGATTCTGCTGCTGCCATGCCCCGCCAATTTGATACTACTACTACTACTGCAGTTCTCCACCAATTTGATACTGATACACTGCAGTGCCCCACTCAATCCATGCTGCCACCACAGTACCTCACCTGTTTTAAAACCGCCACAGCAGTGACCTGCCTACTTAAATCCTGCTGCTGCCGTGCAGTCTCCCATTCCTTCTGTTCTCCAATTTTGGGAGGGTCTTATAGACTATTTAAATATTTATGCAGATTCCTTAAGTAATCATGAGCTGTTCCAATTCCCATCATTCTTGCTTGCTGTCTATTTATGCATTTATGTTTTTGGGGGGCAATCGGAGCTCGGGTAGAATATCCTCTCCGAGCCCCTCTATAGCAGACAGCACGCCAAATCCGTTTACCACTTTTACCAAGATTATATGGGCACACAAACTCATGAAGTGAAGTTACTAAACGTAATTTCGTGAGGAAGTACGCCCATCTAATCTTCCAATTAATTCCAAGGTATAAAACCAGCAGCTTACCTCTTCCCATTGTTAGTTCTTGCAGCATCCCTCCTCCTCCCCGGCTCCTCCCTTTTGAACAATTTTTCCTGTTATAGGGGGGCAATCGGAGCTCGGGTAGAATATCCTCTCCGAGCCCCTCTATAGCAGACAGCACGCCAAATCCGTTTACCACTTTTACCAAGATTATATGGGCACACAAACTCATGAAATATGTAGAGTTATTAAAAGTACACTTAGTAAGGATCCATTTTGGTTGTATAGTCTTGTATTCTTGAAGAGTAGGATTTTTAGATGGACAATGTGCTCCATGTTATAAAAGCTAGTTAACCCTTAGAAACCAATAGAATGTGAATGTAGTATACAGATAATTCTAAAAATATTTTTTCCCCCAACAAACTACAATTTACAATTACAAATATACTTTGTTTTAATGAGCACAAACCCCTCTTTAAGTGTCAAACATTTACCTCTCATTGTTTAGATACTCCCCATCAAAAAATAAAATAAAACACAAACTATACTACCAATTACTCACAGAAAAATTGCCTATTAATATGATATTCATATTATTCACTTGCCATAAACAACCAAGTGTTCATACCAGATTAATAGGGTACAAAAACATAACTTTTTATAGATAAGTGAATTATGAGGCCTGTCTTTTAAATCTAGATAGATTCATCATGACATAGGCAAAAATAAACACATCAGTAATAATATAACATTATAATACATTTTAAAAAATCAAATGGCATCATTTATGGTTTTTCTAGTTAATGAGAAGGGCCGTCGATGCCAAGGCTGTTTTGGGCTAATTCTAAAGGGTTAACATTAGAAGTTGCAACACAAGTGAACTGAGAGCTACAAAAACAGTGCAAAATAGCTGATGCTGTGCTATTTGACTTTAGCTGACTGAGTGACCAGTGCATTAGGTGACAGTCTGACTTTATAATAACGACAACGACGATTATGTTGTCTTATAATATTAATTTTAGGCAATTCATCATCATCATCATCATCATCATCATCATCATCATCATCATCATCATCATCATCATCATCATCATCATCATCATCATCGTCGTCATCATATGGCCCACCACACACACTATCCTCCTGCATCCGCCCTGTGAGTCCCTATCTGTAAATCATGTAGCTACCCTGCTTACCGCTTCAACTACATCCTCCTGCTCACTCTGTCCCTCCTTGGCTTCACTGTGAGACACCTGCTCATCTGCCTGACCAGTACCATGGCCAGTCACCTCTCCTCCATGTTCTATGTTTACCTGTTTTTGCATGTCGTCAGGTAACATTACTGTAGTAGGCTTAGAAACTGAAGCTATAGCACTAAACATGTCTGTTATTTTTGCACATGTTGAGGCATCAGCCTCTAAATTTTTTAATTTTTTTTGCCCGCAACTTCTCCGAACCCCCCTTGCACTTGCGCTTTTGTTTCTCCATCCTCCTAATCAAATCCACAGATTTTTGGCTCTGAGCCACTGCATGATCTGACACAAGAAACAGAGGGGGAGGGGTGGAGCCTGTTAAGAGATCTGATTGGGCCAGCTTAGTGTCAGTATGGAAAATGAACCAATGGGCCGCTGTCTGCCTCTGCTTTATGGGCCGGTCGTTGGCCAATTTTACGTTTATTAAAAAAATCATATCATATCGCAGTGACGCGGCGGCGGCACCAAGTGCGTCGGCCCACCGGGCTATACGGTAATTTGCTCAACAGTGCGACACAGTCGCGTGGTTATGACGCAATCGTTAGCCTATATTTTACAAAAACAGCTTCAACGGGGCGATAGTGTAAGATATAAGGTAATGGAGCCTTTTAAACATTGTCGTGTTTGTTTAGAAATAAACAATGGACGAATGGAGTCTTTAAACACCTCAGATGTAAAGATATTCACTGTCAAAGTGAGGCCAAAATGAATGGGAGTCAATGGGATGCTAACAGCAGGTGATGGCTTGGTTAGCAATGGCCGCGCCTATGGAAGGTACGGTTTCCGGGGGCTGGATAACCCCCTTGGGTGGCCCACACAGGACAAAGATGTCGTCTGAGACAGCAGAGAGTAGCTAGCGCTCTGTAGGGAAGTTTGTCCCTTTAAGGCTACTGTAGAAACATGGCGTGGCAAAATGGCGATTTCACTGTAAGGGGACCCACGGTGTGCAGATAAAAATGCCTCATTCTGAGGTAATAAAAACATAACGGTTCATTATGTAAGGTCTTTATACTCCACTGAAAACATATGTAGGCTATACTATATTGCATTTCTGGCAAAAGATCCTCATAAACTGCACCTTTAATTTACACGACAACTGTGTTTTGATGACGATACAAACTTTTGAAAACAGGTTTCAAAGTTTTTGAAAACGATACCATTATCGGATCTGTGTAAACGTCAAAAACGTGAATTTGTAAAAATGGTGACGTCATGCACATGTGTATTATGTGTTCAGTCTAGGTGTCACATATTTTTCAGTCAAAGTTACATCACCAACTACTGGCCTGGAATGAATAATACAGTGTCTGCTAAATCGTTTTTGTAAAATGTAAAAAAAAAAAAAAAAAAAAAAAACACATTCAAAGATTTTTTTTTTCTCCATTTTTAGAACATCGTTGTGGTGTTAAGCTCAAAGTATACTTAGAATACTTAGAAGTTCACAGGAAGCCAGAGCTTTCCCTATCAGATCTTTTTTTTTTCCCTCGTTTCAAGAAATATCTGCATACACATGAGAGCAATGAAAACGACTCAAAAAGATGTAGTATACATGCCAGGCCAGTGTGTGGTGCTGTAATTCTGCCACAGAAATACACTAAACATGGAGAAGAAGAGTTGTGGCTAGAAGGGGTACTGCAATGGTAGGAAATGAGGCAAAATCTCACAATAAAATAACAATAAATAAATGTGCTACTTACCAGATTTGTTTTATTAACCCTTACACCTACCCCAACACTAAACCTACCTGTACAATAATGCAAATACAGTAATTATATTCCGCAATATTGATGTGCGCATGCCCAGTGCCCGTAGTTGTATCCCTTTCTAGTCTTTCCTGCGCAGGATGTGGTGTGATGACATCACCGTTTCACAAAATATACGGATTGGCTGTACACATGAAAACACAAGGGTGTCGGTTTCAGATTTATCCACACTGGGACCCGGTTTCAAAAAATCTTGGTTTCAGGCTCCCAAAATGCCGGATCTGTGTGGACAAAACACTGATACGGTACAACATTTTTACGTAAACGCGTCTCCATGTGGACGGGGCCTTATTTAACACAGCCTTGCAAAATATACTTCATTTGACTTATACATGTACACAGGTGTTCGACGCAAAGTTTTGAGATATCTCTCGCCACGAGTTACAACCCATGTAAATGCTGGCAAAAAATGTAATGCACATGTGCGACCTGAGCATACAAAGTAAGCGCAGTTACAAAAATCAGACGGTGCTCGTACAGTACACACATACTCTTCTAATTACAAAATTTGCGTCACACGCACTGTACGCTGACCCTCACGTATTCATAAAACGTGAAGTATACTTTGGACTTAAACATACCCTGAATAAGGATGATAATCACCAGAACAAGAACCAGGTGTGTAACTCAATTAGAAACCTTAGTAACAAACAAGGAGGAGAACTCAGGCAATTGGAACAGGGAAAACAAACCCTAGGAGTTATAGACGTTTTAATGTTTGTAAATGATTCAGAAACTACAGTTTAATTGTTGTGTTTATTCTGTTATAGGATTCTGAGCTTAAATATTTGATGAAAATACTATATGTAATCAAAATGAAGGCTATAAAGACAGCAGAGCTGAAAACTGGCCTTGGATTTCTATTTATTTTTGGCATTTTTTCTGGACCTTAGAATGGATATTGAATAGAATCATAAAAATACCCAAATCAATGTTTCTTTAGAATGTTGAAGGTTTAGATCACATAACATTTCAACAGAAAATATTCTGTCATCAATTATTTAATAATGTGGTTCCAAACCTGAATTACTTTCCTTCTTTTACAGTAAAATAAGTTTAAATGTGAAATTTCGAAGACTTACAAGCTTCAAAAAGCATGCAAAAGCAACATGAAAGTGGTCTAGATGATGCATTAAGTTTTCAGAAGACTAAAATGTGTCATTATTCACTGAAATCTTTGCCCTCTGCCCTAGTTTTTATGTGTTCATGAATTAGTGATGTCAAATTTGTGAAAGAATTGTTGTTAGAAGATGTTTTCAGAGAATAATTTGATCTGGTCTGAATGACTTATTGACTTAACGGACTGGACTGCTCCGGTTCTAACGTTTAACTCTGGTTAACATCCCACAGGAGCTGAAGAATATTAGTAAACAGTGGTTTATTGTTTGTCTGTTTCATAAAGAAATGTGTGTGGCATCAGATTATTTGAAATCTTATAGGGGGTCTCAGCCCTATAAGACTAAAGCGGGTGTGAGATAATTTAAATTGATTTAAAATTGAACACAAATGAATATTAAAATAAGCTAAAGCTAAAAATCAAGATATTTCTTGTTTTATTTTACCCATTCAATAACTGTTTGTTTCCATCGAAGAACCAGGGTTCCCACAATCTTGGAAAACCTGGATGCAGTAAGGCAGCCTAAAGCCGGGTTCAGACTACACAATTTTGTCTGTTACGGCAGTCACTGTCAGATTATAGCATTTTGACTCAGGAAATTTTGATATGTCAGACTACACATTGCTTCCTGAACAATCATCGCCTTTAACGTTGTGTGTGATGTCATTGAGAAGACGGAATTAGTGACTGACCTCCGATGCCTGTTTCATGAAGCTAGTTGAACAAACTTTGAGTTTCAGAGTAGGTTTAGAATTTACAAATCCATATAAATCCAACCTGGTTTAGATCAGGTTCAACAGGCTCACAATGCTCTGTATGAATGTTCTCTGTCAACTCAGGTTTAATCCAGAACTGAATTCTAGTACTCACTGGGTTCCTGAGGTGACAGGGCGCATTATCTGCTGAAAGAGGCCACAGCCACCAGGGAATACCGTTTCCATGAAAGGGTGTACATGGTCTGCAACAATGCTTAGGTAGGTGGTACGTGTCAAAGTAACATCCACATGAATGGCAGGACCCAACGTTTCCCAGCAGAACATTGCCCAAAGCATCACACTGCCTCTGCCGGCTTGCCTTCTTCCCATAGTGCATCCTGGTGCCATGTATTCCCCAGGTGAGCCACGCACCCGGTCGTCCACGTGATGTAAATTAAAACGTGATTCATCAGACCAGGCCACCTTCTTCCATTGCTCCGTGGTCCAGTTCTGATGCTCACGTGCCACTGTTGGTGCTTTCAGTGGTAGACAGGGGTCAGCATGGGCACCCTGACTGGTCAGCGGCTATGCAGCCTCATAGGCAACAAACTGTGATGCACTGTGTATTCTGACACCTTTCAGCACAATTCACAATTACAATTTGGTGAAACTCGCTCAAATCCTTATGCTTGCCCATTTTTCCTGCTTTTAACACATCAATTTTGAGGACAAAATGTTAATTTGCTGCCTAATAAATCCCACCCACTAACAGATGCCATGATGAAGAGATTAATCAGTGTTATTCACTTCACCTGTCATAATGTTATGCCTGATGGGTGTACATTGTACCAGGTATGTCAAACTCTTAAATAGTCATTTAATGCATTGGTTTAAAAGAGTGGGAACCTTTTTTATTCACAGAAAGTAGGAGCACTGTGAGGGATAGATAAAAGTACAGTGTGTTAAATGTATTGAACTATTGTTTAGTTACATGCCAATTGTTTAGCTGAATAAACATCTTTCCAAAAAACAAAACAAAACAAAAAAGTAAAAAAAATAAGTTGTGAGTTATGTGATCTAGGACCTTTATGCAATGTGTGCAGAGTAAGGCTACCCCTCACAGTCTTGTTCAATATGCCGTCTAAACTGACTGGAAAAGCGAAATAAGCACAGTCTTACATAGAAGAAATCAGGTGGGTTTGGAACGACAGAGAGTGAGTAAATCAGGACACAATTTCCATTTTTTGGGTTAACTATCCTCTCAAAAACTCAGTTGCGGGGAAAGTATGGAGAAGTGAAGAGGATGTACTGCACACGTCACAGTTGAGCTATAGCAATAGAATGAGTTGGTGGGATCTGTCTACATGAGGTCACACCAGCAGGACTGATGGTATTCATTGAGGAACTTCAAACAGATGTTTGTACAGATTAGAGCATGTGGTGGACTCCGAAGGAAAGGGTCTGTCCCTGATTGAGTCTAGTCACTTTGACCCATACCTCCCATTTTATTACACATCATCTTTGGAACTGTAGTCATTAAATCACTTACAGCTGGATCTTTACTTCTGCTACACCTTCCTCTGCCTCTGTCACACATGGTCACACGACATTGGGGATAACATTACTGTTGTGGGAGTTACTCATCACGGGAATGAACAGATCTTTGCAGTAACTCACTTCTCAGAGGTGCTCTTTGAAGTACACCTAGATACAGTGAGGAAAATAAGTATTTGAACACCCTGCTATTTTGCAAGTTCTCCCACTTGGAAATCATGGAGGGGTCTGAAATTGTCATCGTAGGTGCATGTCCACTGTGAGAGACATAATCTAAAAATCACAATATATGATGTTTTAACTATTTATTTGTATGATACAGCTGCAAATAAGTATTTGAACACCTGTCTATCAGTAAGAATCCAACTACTAACATGGCCAAGACCAAAGAGCTGTCCAAAGACACTAGAGACAAAATTGTACACCTCCACAAGGCTGGAAAGGGCTACGGGGAAATTGCCAAGCAGCTTGGTGAAAAAAGGTCCACTGCTGGAGCAATCATTAGAAAATGGAAGAAGCTAAGGGGCTCCATGCAAGATCTCACCTCGTGGGGTCTCAATGATCCTAAGAAAGGTGAGAAATCAGCCCAGAACTACACGGGAGGAGCTGGTCAATGACCTGAAAAGAGCTGGGACCATCATTTCCAAGGTTACTGTTGGTAATACACTAAGACGTCATGGTTTGAAATCATGCATGGCACGGAAGGTTCCCCTGCTTAAACCATTTGACCATTTGGATGATCCAGAGGAGTCATGGGAGAAAGTCATGTGGTCAGATGAGACCAAAATATAACTTTTTGCTCATAATTCCACTAAACGTGTTTGTAGGAAGAAGGATGATGAGTACCATCCCAAGAACACCATCCCTACTGTGAAGCATGGGGGTGTTTTTCTGCACATGGGACAGGGCAACTGCACTGTATTAAGGAGAGGATGACCGGGGCCATGTATTGCGAGATTTTGGGGAACAACCTCCTTCCCTCAGTTAGAGCATTGAAGATGGGTCGAGGCTGGATCTTCCAACATGACAATGACCCGAAGCACACAGCCAGGATAACCAAGGAGTGGCTTTGTAAGAAGCATATCAAGGTTCTGGCGTGGCCTAGCCAGTCTCCATACCTAAACCCAATAGAGAATCTTTGGAGGGAGCTCAAACTCTGTGTTTCTCAGCGACAGGCCAGAAACCTGACTGATCTAGAGAAGATCTGTGTGGAGGAGTGGGCCAAAATCCCTCCTGCAGTGTGTGCGAACCTGGTGAAAAACTACAGGAAACGTTTGACCTCTGTAATTGCAAACAAAGGCTACTGTACCAAATATTAACATAGATTTTCTCAGGTGTTCAAATACTTATTTGCTAGCCTGGGTGCCAGACGAACTTTGCCCCGCCCACGAAAATTTTTGCACGGGCAGTTCGGTCTGGACTTGATCCGTAGAGGAGTAATTATGCCCGAACAGAAACTGTTCGGACCAATGAAATTGTCAGGGCGGGCTTTAGACGATGATGGACAGATGATAAACCGTAACGTAATCATCCACGTCATCAAAGGCGCTTGGGTTGAATTTGTTCTAATCCTAAACGGAGAACTTGTTCGTATATGCATTCACCTTTACTATTTCTCTCAAGAATGATGATCGTGTTGGTAAGTACTCTGTGTATCCTTAAATTCTTTTTTACAACACCGGCAAAGATCGTTTACACTCATCTTCTTCTTCTAACCTGACTTATTCCAGCGTGCGTGCAGACAGGGTTGCCAAGTTTTTACAGCAAAACCCGCCCAATTGCTACTCAAAACTAGCTAAAAACAAGCCCAATAGCTTTCCCGGGGTTCTCCGGGAAAAATGGCATTTGGGGGGTAAAATATGTGTTATTTTGGCTGGACTGCCTGCTAAATTTCGCATTCCTGGGTCTGTATATCACATAATTGGGGTCGCTTCAACCCACGGATTTGGCAACACAGTGCAGTTGAGTTCTGTTGACATTTGACAACTAACGTTATGCGTCGCTCCGTTGCTCTGATTGGTTGTAGGTCTATCCAATTGAGGTCTTTCCTGGTTCAGTTTAAACACGCCCCATAATCACAGCCCAACGGAGCAGTATCAGACTCAAATTCTGACTAGAATTGAGTATGACGACGTCAGGCTACTTATTTGCAGCTGTATCATACAAATAAATAGTTAAAAAATCATATATTGTGATTTCTGTATTTTTTTTTTATTATGTCTCTCACAGTGGACATGCACCTACGATGACCATTTCAGACCCCTCCATGATTTCTAAGTGGGAGAACTTGCAAAATAGCAGGGTGTTTAAATACTTATTTTCCTCACTTTATATGTCTCGTGCTGGTCCAAGTGAGTAAGAACTATGGAAGCAGCAAGCGCAACATCGTTTGACGATTTTGTGGGTCATAGCATCGCCAGGATGGATCAGCAGCAGGAGAGCATTTCCGCCACCGGACGCGCTGTTCAAGCGCTCGTGACGCAGGTGCCCGGGCTCACCCAGCAGATCCAACTACTCAGCATTCCCACTGTGCCGCCCACACCGGTCGTTCCCCCCGTCATGCCTGAGAGACCTCATCGTCCTGAGCCACAGAGTTGAAGAGGGTCTTTGACCGTAAGGTTGCGGACAAGGAGGCTGCCAGAAGACTCGCTGACCTTAAGCAAGGAGGCTCCTCGGTGGCTGACTATTCGATAGAGTTTCGTACTCTGGCGGCTGAATGTAAGTGGAACGAGGAGGCACAGTGGGATATATTCCTGCATGGGCTGGCCGACCGTGTTCAGACTGAGATTTACATGCTGGATTTGCCTCCTCGACTCTACGAGCTCATTGATCTGGCGCTGCGGGTGGACGCTCGTATTAACCAGCTGAACCAACGCGATCAAGCAGGTCACAGCTACGGAATCGCCAGATCCCGTGGTGGCATGGAGGAGAGCACGGTTGGTCCTAGCGATCACGAGCCCATGCAGGTGGGGAGAGCCCGGCTTTCCCGGGAGGAGAGAGAGAGAGGCGGAGGTCCCAGGGACTATGTCTGTACTGTGCTGGCCGGGGACATTTTCTACACTCATGCCCGGTAAAAGATCAAGCCCGATAGTAAAGTTGAGGCTACTGTCGGGTGGGATCTCCACTGGGAAGCCCTCACCATCCACTCTCCTTCCGGTAAGACTGAGATGGGTCAACAACAAGACACACACCTGCCAGGCACTTGTGGACACCGGGCCGAGGGGAATTTCATGGACACTCACCTGGCACACGAACTACACCTCCCTATCTCATCTCTCCCTCACCAGATTTTGGTCAGTGCCTTGAACGGTCAACCACTTCCCAACATCTCCCTCTCCACTGGTTCCATAACCCTCATCACCTCCGGCAACCACACGGAGACGATTTCTTTCCTCCTCATGGACTCCCCTGTCGCACCTATTGTGTTGGGACACCCCTGGCTGGTGGAACACAACCCTCGGGGGGACTGGGGCTCTAACTCCATTTCTATGTGGAGCGAGTACTGCCACAGTTCCTGTCTTGTCTCTGCTCGTCCGTCTGTATCTGTTTCTGTGTTTCAGGAGAAGGCAATGGATCTGTCAAACGTGCCCGTGGAGTATCTGGACCTCAAGGAAGAGTTCAGTAAGTCTCGGGCTTCTTCTCTTCCTCTGCATCGTCCCTTTGACTGTGCTATAGAGTTAGTGGCAGGTAAATCTCCGCCTAAAGGCAAGCTTTACTCTCTTTCTGTTCCCGAGAGGGAGGCCATTGAGAAATACATTTCTGATTCTTTAGCGGCTGGGTTCATCCGACCTTCCAGTTCTCCTGCGGGGGCAGGGTTCTTTTTTGTGGGTAAGAAGGATGGTTCTCTGCAACCTTGTATTGATTACCGAGAGCTGAACAACATCACGGTAAAGAATACGTATCCTTTGCCGTTGATGTCTTCAGCTTTCGAGAGGTTACAGGGAGCGTCCATCTTCACAAAATTGGATTTACGTAACGCATATCATTTGGTTCGATTTAGGAAGGGGGATGAATGGAAGACCGCTTTCAACACCCCCAGGGGTCACTTTGAATACTTGGTTAAGCCCTTCGGCCTTTCCAACTCCCCAGCGGTCTTCTAGGCACTCGCCAATGACGTGTTGAGAGACATGGTAGATCAGTTCATATATGTTTACCTGGATGACATATTGATTTTTTCTTCGTCTCTCCAGGAACATGTACAACACATCATGGGGCGGCAGTGGCTCAGTGGTTCATGTAGGTTGTCTACAAACCGGAAGGTTGGTGGTTCAATCCCCGGTTCCACCTGACCAAGTGTCGAGGTGTCCATGAGCAAGACACCTAACCCCAGCTGCTCCCGACGAGCTGGATGGCGCCTTGCATGGCTGACACCGCCGTCGGTGTGTGAATGAGTGTATGAATGGGTGAATGTGAGGCAATATGTAAAGCGCTTTGGATGGCCCTGGGTCTGTTAAAAGCGCTATATAAATGCAGTCCATTTACCATTACCATTTACATCAGGCGAGTGCTTCAGAGGTTGCTACAGAATGGGCTTTTTGTCAAGGCGGAGAAATGCGAAATTTTCATGCACAGTTTCATTCTCCCATCGTTTATCACCAGCCGAACGTAACTATGACATTGGTAACAGAGAGTTGTTGGCCGTCAAACTAGCGTTGGAGGAGTGCATCATTGGTTAGAGGGGTCGGGGGTACCTTTTATCGTCTGGACCGATCATAAGAACCTAGAATATATAAGATCTGCCAAAAGACTTTATTCTCTCGTACCGCCCGGGTTCCAAGAATGTAAAACCCGATTCTTTATCTCGTATTTTTGAGCCATCCGAATGCCCAGTGACTCCCGAGTGTATTTTACCAGAGAGGATAGTTATCTCCACACTCATATGGGAGGTCGAATCGAGGGTCAAGACGGCCCTGGAAGGGGTAACGCCTCCGCATGGCTGCCCTCTGAACCGGTTGTTTGTTCTGGAGGGGTTACGGTCCGACATTATTCGATGGGGTCATTGCTCCAACGTGGCTTGTCATCCAGGTATAAGTCGCACTAAGCACTTAGTAAAGCAACGGTTTTGGTGGCCATTAATGGCTCGCGATATTCATGATTTTGTTTTGGCTTGCTCGGTGTGTGCCGTTGGTAAGACATCTAACCGACCTCCTGATGGGTTACTCCAACCGCTGTCTGTCCCTTCGAGACCCTGGTCCCACATTGCGCTAGATTTTGTCACCGCCCTCCCACCCTCTAAGGGGAAGACGGTTGTTTTGACCATAGTGGACCGGTTCTCGAAGGCGGCACATTTCATTCCCTTGCCCAAATTACCCTCAGCCAAGGAGACAGCGGTTACCGTTATTGATCACGTCTTTCGGTTACATGGCCTCCCGATGGACGTGGTTTCTGACAGGGGTTCTCAGTTTGTGTCCAAATTCTGGAAGGAGTTTTGTAGTTTATTAGGAGCCACGGTCAGTCTGTCTTCGGGTTATCATCCCCAGAGCAATGGTCAGTCCGAGCGAGCCAACCAGGGTTTAGAGAGAATATTGCGATGTTTGGTTTCCAAGAATCCTTCTTCCTGGAGCCAACAACATTCTATGGTGGAGTACGCCCATAACTCGCTACCAGTGTCATCCACGGGTCTCTCTCCATTTAAGTGCAGTTTAGGGTACCAACCACCTATTTTTCCGAGTCTGGAATCCGAAGTCGCGGTCTCCTCCGCTCACGCCTTCGTCCAGAGGTGTCACCGTACTTGGACTAGAACCCGTGAGACTCTACTCCAAGTGGGGGCGCGCACCAAGGCTAAAGCCGATCGCCACCGGTCTAAGCCACCCGTATAAGTCTTTGGTCAAAAGGTGTGGCTTTCTACTAAGAATATTCCTCTCCGCTCCGTTTCTAATAAACTTGCTCCCAAATTCATTGGCCCGTTTACTATCACCAAGATCATTAGTCCAGTGACAGTCCGCCTCAACCTTCCTCCAGCGTACAGGAGAATTAATTCTGCCTTTCATGTTTCTAAAATAAAGCCTGTGTTTCATTCACATCTTTATCCGCCTACCCCGGTTCCCCCCCGCCGCGACTCGTAGATGGGGAACCTACTTATTCGGTACATCGTATTCTGGACTCGAGACGGAGGGGACGCGGATTCCAGTATTTGGTGGATTGGGAGGGTTACGGTCCGGAGGAGAGGAGTTGGGTGCCTGCTCGAGACATCCTGGATCACTCTCTTATCGATGATTACCATCGGCAGGTAGGGTCGTCTGGGAACGCCAGGAGGCGTTCCTAGGGGAGAGGGTACTGTCACGGTTGGTAGATCTGTTGTCTCATTCTAGTTCTCATGTGTGGTGTGTGTGTGTGTGTGTGTGTGTGTGTGTGTTGTTACGTCATGGTTAAGGGGGGGGGGGGCGTGGCTTGTGATTAACCACCCCCCTTAACCAGGTGCATTATCATTTCAGCCTATTTAATGCCCTCTCTCCCATTTCATGTTGTCAGATCGTTGTTTAGTTCCCGTCTTCGTGCCTGTCCTGTTTTCCTGTTGTTCCCTGAGTACTGGACCTTGGATGATTGCACCCGCGATCTCACCACGGATTCACCTTCACGTTCACTCTGCACCTCCGGATTCCCATCTCAGTCCCTGCGTCACGCTTTCCTGCCAGCTGTGTTCCTGGTTGTTTGCCATCTCCACTGGGACTGTTATTATCATCGATCTATCTTTACCCTTGAGTATTTGGTCTAATAAAGACTTGTTAAAGCTTGCATTTGCTTCCGTCCTGTTTATCGTTACACACCCTTTCTCTAAATCTTCTCCTCTGTAAAAGTCAAAGGCTATCTTTAATCTCCAATCAGTTACATGTGTCCTCAACAGATTCACATGTTTCACTGCTAAACACTCGCTTACATGACCATCATGCTTAGCAATCATCTTATGGAAGCAATCATCTTCTGGAAGTGGTGGAGAGTGGACAAGCTAAAAATGTTTAAGACCCGTTCACACCTGTATTTAGTGTCGTCCACTTGTGATCCGATCGACCAAAACACATCTTAATACCAGGTGTAAACTAGGGTGTGAGAGACGATGGAAAGCAGGATCCAACTGCAGACAAACATTTATTTAATGCAAATAATAACACAAGAACCAGGAAAGGGAGGAACACAAGCAATGAAACTGAGCACATGATGGCACATCTGTAGAAGAACAAGGCCTGACACTGAACACAGGAAACAACACAAAGGCTGCATCCGAAAATGCACACTCTCTTGAGTAGATATTTATGTAAGGGATAATCCACGACTAGCCATGCATTAAAGGATTTTAATGCATGACGTAGAGGCGAAGAACCACCCGATAAGAAGCGGAGGTAGCCTCTAGGTCATGCATTAAAATCCTTTAATGCAGGGGTTTTCAAACTGGGGTCTGGGGACCCCCAGGGGTCCTCCAGAAGGTTCTAAGGGGTCCCCAGAAAATTTCTGAGAATAACAAAGCAAAAATGGATAAAGTCTACTGAACAGCCTAACTGTTTAATTTCTAAACATTTCTCTCCTTCTTCTTGCTGTATACATACACTCACCTAAAGGATTATTAGGAACACCATACTAATACTGTGTTTGACCCCCTTTCGCCTTCAGAACTGCCTTAATTCTACGTGGAATTGATTCAACAAGGTGCTGAAAGCATTCTTTAGAAATGTTGGCCCATATTGATAGGATACCATCTTGCAGTTGATGGAGATTTGTGGGATGCACATCCAGGGCATGAAGCTCCCGTTCCACCACATCCCAAAGATGCTCAATTGGGTTGAGATCTGGTGACTGTGGGGGCCATTTTAGTACAGTGAACTCATTGTCATGTTCAAGAAACCAATTTGAAATGATTCGAGCTTTGTGACATGGTGCATTATCCTGCTGGAAGTAGCCATCAGAGGATGGGTACATGGTGGTCATAAAGGGATGGACATGGTCAGAAACAATGCTCAGGTAGGCCGTGGCATTTAAACAATGCCCAATTGGCACTAAGGGGCCTAACGTGTGCCAAGAAAACATCCCCCACACCATTACACCACCAGCCTGCACAGTGGTAACAAGGCATGATGGATCCATGTTCTCATTCTGTTTACGGCAAATTCTAACTCTACCATCTGAATGTCTCAACAGAAATCGAGACTCATCAGACCAGGCAACATTTTTCCAGTCTTCAACTGTCCAATTTTGGTGAGCTTGTGCAAATTGTGTGTGCGTGTTGTTGCTTCACAAATGCTTTGCTGCATACCTCGGTTGTAATTATTTCAGTCAAAGTTGCTCTTCTATCAGCTTGAATCAGTCGACCCATTCTCCTCTGACCTCTAGCATCAACAAGGCATTTTCGCCCACAGGACTGCCGCATACTGGCTGTTCTTCCCTTTTCACCCCATTCTTTGTAAACCCTAAAAATGGTTGTGCGTGAAAATCCCAGTAACTGAGCAGATTGTGAAATACTCAGTCAAAATTGCTTAAATCACCTTTCTTTCCCATTCTGACATTCAGTTTGGAGTTCAGGTGATTGTCTTGACCAGGACCACACCCCTAAATGCATTGAAGCAACTGCCATGTGATTGGTTGATTAGATAATTGCTTTAATGAGAAATTGAACAGGTGTTCCTAATAATCCTTTAGGTGAGTGTACTTTCCAAAATAATATATGTTTGCTTTGTATCTTTCTAGTGAGTTTCTCTCACTATAGTCCCCTTTATCTCACTCACCTGGAGTTGTAAGGCAGTATTCTTACACAGTGTGTAAGATGCTTACATACATTATATACAAATAATTTTTAATTGAAAATGTTCTTCTTTAGGTTTATACAGCCAACAGTAAGTATAGCCAAATTAAGTTTGGAAACAATATGTTGTATTTATAATGTCACACTTACTATTTATCTAACTGTTTAAATGTTTATTTTTTTCTTTTTTTTCTTCATATACATAAAAGTATATAGATGGATTTTAAGCAGGGGGTCCCTCATACAAGATTCATCATATTTGGGGGTCCTTGGCATCATAAAGTTTGAAAACCCTTGCTTTAATGCATGGCTAGCCGTGGATTATCCCGCTTATACCTTGGTTATTTGCCAGAGTTAAAAACAAGTTAAAGCTGTAACTGATGTTTACAGTGTCATTTTTTAACAGACGGGTTAAAATGACGGTTATTTTCTTAAGTCACGGCTCATTAGTTCTAGCACTCCGTCCGCTTTAAATAATGTAGAGCCATCGGATTGTTTTTATTTGAACGAATTATCACATTTATTTAAATTCATTATTAAAATAGAGAGACAGAGAACTGAAAGAGAAAGATCAGAGAGAGAGAGAGAGAGAGAGAGAGAGATGCGTGTGCAAGTTACCTGCACTGTGTGCATCTCTTCTTTAAAGTCTACAGTATGAAGTCCCCTCGTTGCTTAAGCATATAGCTAACATAGGCTAACTTAATGATTCTTTAATGGATTTATAAAAATTATTTATGAATGACAGGCAACACTGACAGTGACAAAGCAATCTTTATTTTGAACTAATCATATAATTTATTGTATGAGTGTGAGTGTGTATTGAGTGTGAAATAAAACTGGCGTCTCTAACCACAGTTTAGGCTACTATGAATATAAAGACATATTACATTTATTGAAATACATTAAATAAAACATTTAAAAATCAAATAGTTGGAAATTTCGTTTGGGAATTGTTTTACTCATTGTTATACTAATTGATGTTAAACTCAACATTTCCATTTATTGTGAAATTAGACATGGAAAAGGGTAGGTTTATTTCAGGTTTAGGCTTGGAGGTGAAATTATGTTTCGCTTTGCTTGTTGAGGTTCTAGATGTCAGTATGTCACTCCCTGCCCTCCTCTCTGACAAAGATGGGGCCCAATATGACCACAAACTCGCCTCGCATCGGTGGCCTGTCACTGACACGATCTGGCGACTTTCTAGTCCTGCATCAGAGAGTCGTCCAATGGCAGTGCTCCTCAACTTTGGTTTGTGTTCATTTGTGAGATACCTTCCACCTGAACAACAAGAATATAAAGTATACAATTTTGATATGGAAAATAATATAAACAGTTTAAATTCATGGGCAAAATCGAAATATCTATTAACCTCTTCACTTATATTTTTTAGCATATTGCCAAGGTAGTTGAGCCCCATTGCCTCCCTGGTGAACCCCACTTCGGTGCTCTCGAGTGTGCACAGAGGGATGCGTCTCGGATGCAAATAGAACGCTCTGGCATTTTCTGGACACTTTGACCGATATTTTTTAAAGCTGTCCACGGGACAAAGTGGGTCGCCGGGGCTCGCAAACATAAAACCTCGTAAATTTTCTCTATCCAATGCAGTGGGATCCTTGTGGATTTTTGTCTCTGGGTTATGCGCCAGTGTCAGGTACTCTTTCCCATTCTCGTCTTGGCGGAGAACGAAAGGCTCTTTTGATAGGTTGCGGTTTCCTTCTCTTCCCCTCCGTTCAAAACACACCTGTATGTCAAACCAAACTTTTCTGAAAAGTCCTGTTGGTGTGGTTGGTGTGAAAAGGGAGAATGCAGGTGCATTTCTAATTTTCTCCAAGTCAGGCTCAGTAATACGCGGATGATGAACGCTGGTGTTTTTTCCATTTTTCCTGTAGCACTTTAAAACTGATTTAAAGACGGCATTGCTTGACTTGAAGTCTTTATCACTTATGATGTTGTATTTTGTAATGTGACGGTTAATAGACACATCAAACTTGCAACACTGTATTCGTGTCCAGCGGTAGACTGAACAGAGGCATAAAACTCCCGCAATGTCTCATTTAAAGGCCCCCTGAAATCCAAATTGATTTTTTTTTAGCTTTTAGTATGACAATGTTAGCCTCAAGGTTATGAATAAGCTGGTGTGTTCCAAAACAATGACAAAATTTGCATTTAAAAGATATAAGCATTCAAAACTTACAGTCTCTCACTTCCGTTAAAATGAATCAAAGATTTTGATGACATCATCGTAGACTTCATCTACTCATCAAATCTTCTGTCCAATCAAATGCGCTCTAGAATCTGAAGCGCCCGCCCCCTGCATTATAAATAGACGTTGACACTGCAGCTGAACTCGGTCAGCTGTTCACACATTTACTATTTTCTACATGGTGAATGGCACATAACGCACTACATGCGATAGGAAATGATTCAAACAGTGTAAATAAAGTTGAGGCAAATTAAGTCTGGTTTCATGTTAATTTCACGTGCACCGCCGCAGCGCACACACATAGTCTAGACCAGAGCCGTTGACTAGAGTGACAAGAGCACAGCGCGGATTATTGTATTTGCGGAAGAAATATAACAGCGCATGTTGGCAAATATGACACACACACAACTTAACGTGACTGTTCACTTTATTTACTTCGTTGTCATCACAGTCGTAACCCTGGAACATCCGGTAACACATGCCCCAGTGCATCATGGGAAATGCAGTCCAACAAGCAGCGTTAACACAATACATAACATCTCCTCCCCCCTTACTCTTGAGGTATAACAAGATTACAATTTAACTGTACCATCAATAATCATGAATTATGAAATTCAATTTCTCTTATGAACATTTCTATGACTTTTTTAAATAATTTTTTTTATTTAGAACATTTAGACTTTGTATTAATTTCTTAACACCCTAATTTCCTGGGAGTGAGGGTAGACTACCTCAAACCCTAGCTAACCCTTAGGGGATTATTCTTCCCCGAAACAATAAGGGTAGCCCCTGACTAAGTATAATCCAAGAGACGCGGAGGTGGGTGCCGCTCCCTTACTGGATATCTGTGGCCTATTTGGGTTTCACTTTCTGTCGGAACAACAGGTGGAGACGGTTCCTCTACAGATGGAACATTTGAAGTCTTATTAGGCTCACTGATGGGAGCTACAGGAACTGGTGTACTGTCAATAATTTGGTCAGTGACTTCAGATAGATCCGTAACTGCTTTGGCTCCCTTTAGCAACTGATCAGTGTGCCTCCTCCCAGAAAGATTTTCAGAAGTTTTGACTTTATACGACACTGGACCCGTCCGGGCCTCCACAGTAGCCGGAACCCATTTCGGACCACTGTCATAGTTCCGGGCCAGCACTGATGAGCCTGTCGAAAAGGTTCTGTCCTTTGCTCGCAGATTCCGTCGCTGTACCTGATTCTTTTGCTGTCGTAAGACATTTTCTTTGATTGTTGCTGGTTTAAGCAGTTCAAAGTTTGTTCTGAGCTCTCTATTAAACAACAAAGACGCTGGTGATACTTTGGTAGTTGCGTGCGGAGTACTGCGATAACACAGCAAGAAGCTATGAAGGCGTTGATGAAATGTCCCCTGCCCCAGTGAAGCTTTCAGAGCATGTTTCATGGTTTGGACGAACCTTTCTGCTAACCCATTTGTTGCAGGATGATAAGGTGATGATGTGATATGCTGCAAGCCGTTTGCTAGTAGAAACGTGGCCATCTCGTGAGATGTAAACTGGGGGCCATTATCTGAGACCAACTGCACTGGTGGCCCAAATCTACTGAACATTTCTCCCAGTTTCTCAGTTGTCTTTTCAGCTGAGGTAGATTTCATGATAGCCACCTCAGGCCACTTACTGTGTGCATCCATGATGGCCAACAGCATTCTGTCCTCGACTGGGCCTGCAAAATCAACATGAATGCGATGCCATGGCTTCTCCGGATATTCCCATGTGTGCAGCGGTGCCAGTTGTGGAACATTACGTATGCGTTGGCATGATGTACATGTTCTTGTCTATTCCTCAATTTGGCCATCCACTCCTGGCCACCAGAAGTAACTTCTGGCAATCTCTTTCATACGAACCACTCCACAGTGTCCCACATGCAGCTGTTTTAACACTGGCTTGCGCAGGGCCGGGAGAATAATCACTCTCCTTCCCCACAGCAAGCAGCCTGACTGCACAGAAAGTTCATGACGTCGAGAGATGTATGGTTTTAACTCCAGGTCATCGCTCTCCCCTTTGCCTGTCATGACGATAGCCATGACCTTGGACAGGACAGGGTCATTTCGTGTGCCTTTGCGTACTTGTACAGCTGTTACTGAGGCCCTTTCCACCTGACTGAAGTGGAACATTTCTGCCACCTGTGCCTCCTTTATTCTGTCAGCAAGAGGCAATCTAGACAGACCGTCCACATTCCCGTGTAGTTCTGACTTCCGGTATTTGATATCGTAGGTGTGAGCAGATAGTAACAAAGCCCACCTTTGCATCTTACTGGCAGCAAAAGAGGGAATGCCATGGTATGGGCCAAAAATTGCAGTGAGTGGGCGATGATCGGTCAGCAACGTGAACTTCCTTCCAAAAATGTACTGATAAAACTTGCGCACTCCAAACACGATGCTCAGCGCTTCTTGCTCAATCTGAGCATAGTTCGCTTCTGCTTTACTCAGACTCCTAGAAGCAAACGCGATCGGCCTCTCTTGACCATTTGGCATGATGTGAGACAAGACAGCTCCCACACCATATGGGGAAGCGTCGCAGGCCAGCTGAATGGGAAGAGCAGGATCAAAGTAAGTGAGAGCGTTTGACCTTAAAAGTGTCTCCTTTGATTTTCTGAATGACTCCTGGCATTCAGAGGTCCACTTCCAATTATTCTCATGACACAACAACTTGTGTAGAGGTTTCAGCAGTGTAGCGATGTTTGGAATATAACGCCCGTAATAATTTAGTAAGCCCAGGAAAGACCGCAGCTGGTTTACAATTTTGGGCTCTGGAGCATCCACAATGCCTTAACCTTAGATGGGGATGTATGCAGACCAGAGGCATCAATGACATGACCTAAGTACTCGACTGAAGACTTGAAAAATTCACATTTATCCTTGTACACTCTCAATCCGTATTCTTTCAGTCTCTCAAGGGTTGCATCCAGGTGTTGTATGTGTGACTCTTCATCAGTACCAGTCACTAGAATGTCATCTAAGTAACATACCACTCCTGGAAGGCCAGCCAGAATCTGATCCATCGCTCTTTGAAAAATTGATGGGGCTGAAGTGATTCCGAATGTTAAGCGTTTGTACCTAAATAGGCCCTTGTGGGTGTTGATGGTGAGAAATTCTCTGGACTGTTCCTCAACATGCATCTGTAAGTATGCTTGGTTGAGGTCGATTTTGCTGAAATTTTGCCCTCCTGTCAGCCCAGCAAAAAGGTCATTAATGTGAGGCAAGGGGTATTGTTCTGCTGACAACACTGGATTTACAGTGACTTTAAAGTCCCCACAGATCCTTATGCCTCCATCTTTCTTTACAACTGGTACAATGGGTGTTGCCCACTTACTCACACTGACTGGTTCCAGCACACCATCCTTCACGAGTTCAGCCAAGCTTGCCTCTACTTTGGGTTTTAGCGCATATGGAAGGGGCCGGGTCTTTAAGAATTTTGCCTGGCTTCCCGGCTCTAAAGTCAATTTCACTTTGATTCCTTCCATGCTGCCTAACTCCTGTTTGAAAACGTTGCTGTGTTTTCGGAGAATACTTTCCAGGTCCAGTGTTTTCGGTGTAATCATATGTATGGCTGACAAATCCACCTTGAGTTGCTCCATCCAAGAACGTCCCATCAATGAGGGGTAATCACCCAAAACCACATACAATGGCAGTTTTTTTTTGTCCGTTCAGTTCAACTGTTACTTGGGTGAATCCTTTCATGGTCACTGCTTCCCCAGTGTAAGTTTTAAGGACCACGTCCTTAAAGTCCTTTGAGTGGCAGGTGGCTCAGTATTTCCCTGTACACTGCCTCCGACACCAGTGACACAGCAGCATCAATCTCCATTTTCACTGGCTGTCTTTCCAGCAGTGCGGTGACCTTATAAGCCTTAGTTCCACCTGTGACAGTGAGCACATGCAAAGGAAATTCTTCATCAGATGTGTCCGTAACCTCTTTGTTTTCCTGCCATTACTGTAAATATGCACTTACTTAGCTTTCTTCTGTATACTGGTTTCTGTTGCGTTTTTTTCTTTTCTGTTTTATTCCTACATGCATGCTCAATGTGTCCTTTTTTCTTACAGCTGCGGCACTCTGTATCTTTAAACCAGCACGAAACAGGTGAGTGTCCAGTCTTACCACAACGGAAACATGGGTCTTTATTTCCAGGTTGTTTTTCAGTGTCCATCTTATACACTTTACTGTTTGAGCTCAGTTGCTGGGCTTCCTTAGCAGCCAATTCCATAGACACACTCAGCTCAATTGCTCTTTGTAGTGTCAGGTTGCTCTCAGTTAACAGCCTTTTCTGTATGCCCTCACAGCGGAGTCCTCACTATCCCGAAGTGTGTCATTTAACACATCACCAAATTCGCAGTGTTCGGCTAATTTTTTAAGCACTGCCACAAACATTGTCACGGTTTTCCCTTCTAGCTGATTTCGTCGGTGAAACCGAAATCGCTCTGCAATTACTAAAGGCTTTGGAGAGAAATGCTCTTTGAGAGTGCGCACTATTTGCTCATATGTTTTCTCTCCAGGTTTTTCTGGCTGCAGGAGGTTACGCAGAAATGTGTATGTCTTTGGACCAATCACACTTAAAAAAATGGGTACAACTTTCTCTTGAGCAATAGCATTTGCCTCTGTAAAGTACTGAAATCTTTCTGTGTAAGAGCTCCACGGCTCACTACTTTCATCAAAGGGACCAATGTTGCCAAAAACTGATGCCATTTTGCCGTTTTCTTCCGTTTACAATCAATTCAGTCACTTATCTGAATCGTCTCTTTTTTTCCCTTCTTCAGCCAAGACGCGGGTTAACAGCTGACTGTTTATTTCTCATTTCCAGCGATCTCGCTGTCAAGCCGCTCCCTTTTCCGCATCCATCCCGCACACGCGGACTAACAAGATCCTCGTCGCCACTTTATTGTATTTGCGGAAGAAATATAACAAATATGACACACACGCAACTTAACATGACTGTTCACTTTGTTTACTTCATTGTCATCACAGTCGTAACCCCGGAACAGCCGGTAACACATGCCCCAATGCATCATGGGAAATGCAGTCCAACAAGCAGCGTTAACACAATACATAACACACAGAGCGGATCATAGGCGCATACAACAAAACATATCGGACCCATTTAAATTCTGCACAGTGTGCTGTATTTCAAAGAGATATGGAAGAGATTATGATGATAAATGGTGAGAGATTAGGAGGAAACTGGCTTTACCAAACAGAAAGGCTCTAGTCAAACTGTGATATTAACGAAACGCTATTGAATGGATCGATGATTCAGCTGTGGCGCCATCTTCTGGTGAGATGCAGGAATTCACTCAGCATGACCCTCATAGTGCATTATGGGTATTCTCTAGCCGTTGAATGCATAGATATACATAATAAAGGCTAGATGTCTCATCCGCGCTGCTGGCCAATGGAGGTCGACGTCCGCACCTGGCGGCCATCTTGTCACAGGCAGCTCGCTCACTCGTAACGTTGTTTTCATGGTGCTTGCACTTTTTAAATATCCATAACTTGCTCAATTTTCTACCGATTTTCAAAGTGTTTGGTTTGTTATAAACGTCAGAGATGTAGTTATGACACTGCATACTTATGAAAAATTATTCATAACTTGTTCAAGCATCCATAATTATAGCCACGTTAATAACCTTTGTAAGAAACCAAACCATTTATAAATCCGTCAAGATTTAAGTGAGATAAGAGTATTTGTGTTCATGCAGATCACTCGCCTTACATCAGGTACCACAGAGCCCTGTCTGTGACAAGATGGCCTCCGGTGATGACGTTAGAGACTCTAGCCTTTATTATGTATATCTATGGTTGAACGTACATCGGTTGTACACTCATTACAATGGTGCATTGTGGGATTGAATGAGAGCACTCGACAACATACAATATGGTTTCGGACACCACTACAAATGGCTGTCCCCTCAAATAGTGCCCTACTTAAGGGTATAGGGGGCTATCTAATAAGTCGAACCCTGTCTACAAATCTGTTACTTTAAGCACCTGGTACTATTCTGGTATGTACTGCAAACTAATCAATCTCCAATGAAAAAAAACATTGTACATTTTGTTTTCTAATCGAATATCTTGTTTCATGTGAAAACAGAAGTAACAAGCTGCAACTGGTGTTTCATGTTGACTTCATCGCTCTTCTTCAGTTTTTCTAACCCAGTTTTATCCATCCTAACTTTGGCTCTACTCATTTTCCTCAATTCTCATATCTCCTACGCAGCTAGTTAAAAGAGCCCATCCACAATCATCAAATTCTTCTCGCTAGAACTGTTAGGTCAAGTTACATCAAAGAGATCAAGAAGGATCAAGCTCTTAAAAGGGACAGGCTCCAGCTCCCATCATCAGAAACAGGTGGAAGTCCTCATTCCTAGAACAAAGCAGAGATCACCATCTATAAAACCTTTGTAATTCACTAAGAAGTTTCTTTAACAGATTTCTTTAAAGTGACACCCAATTTTGTGGGCGGGTTGAGTTCCAGTATAAAGTCTTGGTACGGCTTCAGGGTTAAGCATGCATGATTGCATATCAGGGCGTCGTTGGAGATCGAGTCACACTTGAATTTGACTCTGCATTTGATGGTGTTAATCTACAAAGAGCTTGAGTATGATAATCCATTAAAGCCTGAAGAGTCTGAATCAGTAATGTGGTATAGGACTTCAAACGTATTTTAGAGCATCAGATGTCGTAATATAGCTGACAAACTACATTATTCAGGTCTTTTCGGCACGGTCTGCACTCCATTAATGTGTTCTGTGTGCACTCCACTGAATCCGTAAACAAACTTGACCATAAACATAAGTCATGAGGTGCCATCTAGGAAGTGGACTTCAGTAGAGTAAGAAGAAGCAGGAGACATCTGTCAAACAGGCTCTCCTTTCGTAACCAGAGTGTCTCTATTGGTTGCAGATGATGCCCCATTTCATGAAGGAAGACTAACTACTTCAAGACTGTGTAGCTTTCCTTTCACGTACCCTGGCATAGAGAGATTATGGGAGTAAAGTTGACAGCTTGTATACTAGTTCAAATGGGAGATGACTAATTTGTTTGTATGGATAATATTGGATAATTTGTTTGTGTGGATGTGGGTATTTAGAAATGGAATCACACTTGGTTGATCTTATGTCTAGGGCGGATAAACAGGCAGAGGAATCTTTAAAGCAGCAGATCAAATCCTGTTTTTATTTAACCATTTGTCTGTTAGTATTAGTAATGTTTTGCAGAAGTCCCTTATTTTCTGAGATATCTTAGTCAAACCACATCAAATGTGCTCCTGTGCTGCTAGCAAAACCAGACTCCACTGTATTTTCCAGTGAAAAGTGTTTTGGTTGGCCTGCATGTGTATGTGTGTATGTCTACTAAATTCTGTGGGCCCCTTCAAAATGACATGGCTGAGCCCCGAACGCCACACTCTTGCCCTCTCACATAGGTGGAAATAAGAAGAGCAAATATTCGCAAAATTAAATATTGTCCCGATCTGACACTGACTGGTCTCAAGAAAAACTTTGGTCATAAATCTTTGGGAGCTTGTTTGGTTTGTCCCTGTAAGCAGCCACCTAGCAACCTCCCAGAACAACCTAGCAACCACAAACATGAAGAACAACTTGAAGAGCAACCACAAACACCTTAGCAAGCAATAACTTTTTCAATACTATATACCTTTTCTTTGGAAAATGATATATAAATATACCTATGGGAGAGGCTATTCCTACTAAGTGCAAATAGCATTAGATGCTGTTTACACTGTGCAAATTGTGATAGATGCTATTTATACCAAGTGAAAATAGCACACACAAAGTGTATGTCATGGTTTGAGTTTGTTCAGTCTTGTTTTGCTGTCAGTGGCTGCATCCGAAAACCTATAGGCAGCTGGCTTGTTGCCTCTCTGCCTTAACAGACAATGACTTGTGAGGCAGCGTTTGTGCATGAAGGCACCTCACAAAACAAATTTCGGACAGACTTCTTGGGTAGTGTAACCGTTTAATGATCTACAGCAAAATAGAGTGAGCTTTGGTGAGAACCAGAGCCATAGAGAGAGAGAGTTGCGACAACTCCATAGACTCCAATGGAACGTTTTTTTTACAGCAATGGCGGCTCGTGGAGACTCTCAATAGTTCCCGGAAGTAGCAGCCGCGCCATAGAGTTACAGCAGAACAGACCGTTTGTGATGCACTTTTAAAAGGTAAGACGTTTAATCAGTATAATTTTAAATTATCAGCACATCTTAATCATAATAACTTGTACATTAAAGCCTGCTTGTGTAGATTATTCATCATTATATTTTAAAAACAACATCGCAGTAACTACATACTCATGCTACATACACATGTTGATGTGTAATAAAATTATTGAAAATCAATGCATTTATTGACTATTAATTACCAAAAATCGCAGTTCTGTCACTGCGACTGAACAATTTGAATTGCCCGCCAAAGCACTTCCTGGAACTATTCGCGGTCTACATGAATCACGTGACTATCAAGCGTTTTGAACTTCCGTTGTCGCAACTCTCTCTCTCTATGGCTCTGGTGAGAACTAAACAAATATTTGAGTACTACATTAGTAATTTATCGCTAGAAATTAAATCAGAAGTAGAAAATGTTGGTAAAAAAACGTACATTTACACACACACTATGACCAGCAAACGCAACTGTTGGATGCCATCTTTTTTAGCCAGCTCAACTGTCACAGAATGGAAAGCACAGGATTGTGGGATATCAAAGGCAGCAAAGGATACAAATATGCTGCCTTCAAAACTCGATCAGATGAAGGTATCTCTGGAGACAGGAAGTGAAGTTAACATTCGGACATGCCTTGATGCCTTCCTGCCTTGAAATGTGTCCTCCGAAGGCAGCATTGTCCAGGTTTCGGACACAGCCAGTGTGTTTATTGGTTCTGTCACCCTCAGTTTCACTAGCCTGTTTGTCACTATGGTTTTGTTTTGATTGTTAATTGATTGTTAATTCTGTTTAGGTGTGTATCGTCTGATATCTTGTTAGCTCCCCTGTTTGCCTCTGTAGTTAAGCCTGTGATTAGTCCTGTCATGTTGTCTGTTATCGTTGTGTTTAGCTTGTTGTTCCGTGTTCCAGAGTTCTTTTTTAGTTAATAAAACCTGTAAACTGCTGCCAATAGATCCTGTCTCTTCCTTGCTGCAACCAGCATGTGACAGTGTAAGTGTAGGATGATATTTATACTTCTGCCAAGACCACTATCGTCAAAGATTATTGACAATTAGCATACAGTTTGGATTGGAGGAATGTTTCAGTTCTGGGCAAGAACTCCCTGCGCATCCATGCAGCCTAGCATGGATAAGAGCAGGGAGAGCAGCGATAAACCCCCTTAGGGTAAACAGAACAGAACTAACATAATGTATTGCAGATATCAATAATGTCAATATTTAATGTACAACATAATTCAGGAATTTAGTTTGATTCCAGGGGAATCAGAATACCAAATCCTGACTGGATGAGAGGAGGAGCTGGGGATGGAGGAGAGTAATTAGCTCCGGAGAAATGCGATAGCTGCTAATAATACTGAAGGAGCTTATATATGCATGCTGTGATAGACATTGTATTCCTAGACGTATATTTGCTAACAGTCAGCTGATGTGAGCTTGACTAACGTGACCTGCCAGCTACGCTTGATTTAGAGTAAATAGTGGCAGATTTACAAAATGATCATCACGGTTGATGTGACAGCCCATCTGATCAACACAATTACATTTTTAGGATGTTAATTTTTATTGAAAATAAACACTTTTCTGAGCTGATATGTGATGAGATAATAAGGAGAAGAATGGGGTCGGGAAAAGGATGATTCGAACTCGGCTTGGTCACGTCAAAAGCAAAATTGAGTATTTTTACTTTCTATGGCACTCTATCGGTTTGGCTTGATATAGATGGAATTGCTGTAAATAGTCTTTGCCAACATGACAATCTATTTGCTCTTAGTGTAAATAGACACTCTGTGTACGTCATATTTCATTTTCTGTGAGAAATTACAGAGCGTTTCCTGGTTCATTTGCATGTCTTCATAACTCTATAGCCCATTGTCCTGTGCCAGTGAGATGTCATAGTCATAAATGCTGCTGGCACATACCAGGCCTTTCTAGGAGCCTTGCACCTGCTTTGATGTTGTACTCTAGTATGATGTAGCTCAGTTTACGCCAAACTGTGCCAGTTCCAACCAGCTCCCTGATGATGTGTCTTTCAACAAGATGACATCATTCCACAGCTTGATTACTTTCCATCCATGTTTCCAGCTCTGGGAACATACTTTTAGGTTCCTGGAAAAAGCATCTCTGCTTTTGTCTTGGTAGAACATGCACATCTGATCGCTTAGATGTTACTCTTTGTTCATCAGCATTCTCATCTTGGTATGGCATCGCTCCACGAAAAGCCTCTGTGGTATTTCATAAAATCCTCTGTTTGGAGTCTTAGTATTGTGTCCTTTCTCCTATTCTCTCTATCCTCATAGGAAACAAAATCACCAATGAGAACTCTTTTATATCTCAATCTTTTTTCGTAGATAGCAATGAGATTAAAAGGAGAGCAAATGGAGATTTCTTCCTAAAGGCCTAACACACCAAGTCGTCGGTCAGCCGTCGGCCAACATTGGGCTGTCGTCAGTTTTTGCGTTGTGTTCAGCACTAGTTGAACACTATCAGCAGCTTTGTGGAGTTGGTCAGTTGGTGAGACAGATCACTCTAATTGGTAGGGATGGCCCGATACCGATACTGGCATCGGGTATCGGGTCGATACTGTCCTCATATACTCGTACTCGTACTCATAAAAATGAGCCGATACCACGCACCGATACCACGCACCAATACCACGTGCGTTTTGTGCAACGAAACTGGCCGCCGCGAGCCCTGCTTTGTCTAGGTGAACGCCATATGAGCGTAAAATGTCGGGGGTTTGGGCTCATTTCAAGATAAGGGATGATGACAGCAGCAAGGCAGACTGTAAGTTATGTTCAGCTAAGGTGTCGAGAGGAGGAAAAGAAAGTACATCGTTTAACACCAGCAATCTAATTAAACATCTGAAGACGCATCATAGTGCTGAATACACACAGTTTAGTCACGCTAAACAAGCAACTCAGCAGCCAACATTAACACAGGTTTTACAGAAGCGAGAGAAGATGTCCAGAGATAATCCACGGGCACTAAAAATAACAGAGGGAATTGCATACTTTATTGCACTTGATGACCAGCCATTGTCGGCTGTTGAAAATATAGGATATCTTCTTGGCATACTGGAGCCGCGATACGAAATTCCGAGTCGCCATCACATTACAACCGCTATGCTACCGAAAGTGTTTCATGACGTGAAAAAGCGCGTCAGTGGCCTGTTGAGTGACGTTTCGACCGTCAGTTTTACTACAGATATTTGGTCAAGCAGTGTCTGCCCAATGTCTCTGCTCAGTTTAACTGTACAGTGGATTGATGACAACTTTACTCTTCGCCAAGCCACCTTACAAGCAAAGCCGTTTCGGGGTTCGCACACCAGCAAAGCCATAGCAGACGCGTTCGATGGGATGCTTCAGACCTGGTGCATTCCGAAAACCTCTGTCCACGTTGTGCTACGAGACAACGCTAAAAATATGATTAAGGGCATGAATGATGCTGGACTCCCCAGCCTACCTTGTACCGCTCACACTCTCCAGCTGGTGGTCCACGAAGGACTTTTGTCACAGTGTTGCTGATGCATTGGCTATCGGACGCAAAATCGTTGGCCATTTTAAACATTCTCCTCTAGCCTACTCCTGCCTCGAAGACATTCAGTTAGAGATCGGTCAGCCTGCAAAACGACTACAGCAGGACGTACAGACCCGCTGGAACAGTACATTTTACATGATCCAGTCCCTGATTGAGCAGAAACGGGCACTAGGAGTTTTTGTGTCCGAACATGAACTCCCTGATAATCTCACGGCTCACCAGTGGGTACTGCTGGAGAAGGTTGTAACTGTTCTGGGTCCGTTTGAGGAGTTAACACGAAAAGTTAGCTCTTCTGAAGCTATGGCAGCAGATGTGATTCCTGCTGTCACTGTACTGCAGCGATTTCTGTCTAGAGAGACCGACGATGACCATGGCATCAAAACTATGAAAGGGACTTCAGCTGCAGCTGTCAGCAGGCGATTTTCTGATGTGGAAGAACAACCCCTCTACAGCATCGCTACTCTACTCGACCCCAGGTGTGTGTGTGTGTGTGCGCGTGTTTGTTTGTGTGTGTGTGTGTGTGTGTGTCTGTCTATGTGCGTGTGTGTATGTGTATGTGTATCTGTCTGTCTGTCTGTGTGCGTGTGCGTCTGTCTGTGTGCGTCTGTGTGTGTGCGTGTGTATCTGTGTCTGTGTGCGTGTGTGTGCTAGATAGCGAGTTAAAAGTTGCCAATGTCTTGCTGAAAAGTACATTTTAGTATTTCATTTTCATTAATAATAATAATAATAATAATTTGATTAGGCTATGTTATTTCATTTTAATAAATACCTATTGTCAGATGCCTCATTTTTTTCTCCCTCTGTTATAGGTATAAAAATCTTTTTTTCTCTAACACCAACACTGCTGCAAATGCCAAGGAGATGCTGATGCGTGAGCTGTTGAGGTCGTCTACAGAAGAGGAGAATCATGACCTGTACGAACCTCCTGCCAGAAAACCACGCAGGGACCAGGCAAGCAGCAGCCTGGACAGTATATTTGATGAAATAGCAGATGAGCAAGCACCAGTCTCTCTAAACAGAGCTCAAGTAGGTTCTACTGCACAATTAGAGACATACCTAGGGGAGCCCACAATTTCCCGAGAAGACAGACCATTACAATACTGGGCAGTTAACAAAGTGCGGTTCCCTACTCTGGCCAAAATGGCATCCAGATACCTCTCAGCACCATGCAGTAGTGTTGACAGTGAAAGGCTATTCAGCTCAGTGTCACATATTGTGAATGCAGACAGAAACAGAATCACAGCTGATCATGCAGAGATGATTTTGTTCATCAAAAAGAACCTGCCTCTCATTCTCCCAAAAAGTACCTAAGCTAGTTCAGATCACATTGCTGACTGAAATGTTTGTTTAATTGAAACAAGGGAGCTGTCACTGTGCCACATAGTTTAATTGTTGTTTAATTGAAATATGCAGTAGTTTAATTGAGACTTGCAATAGTTACTTTGATGTTTTGTTTTATTGAAATATGTAAGCGTTTCATTGAGACTACACAACAGTTACATTGAAATTGAGTTAAATTGAAAGCTGGAGACGTTGTCAAACATTTCATTGATATATTGTTGAGTTGACGGTGTTGAATGTACAATACGTTTTATTTATATTTTGTCAGTTGTGAAGACAGTGCCAGTATTGAGGCTTTTTGTTTACACAGAAATATATATAATTAATTTTTTATTTGAAATTGCCTACATTTATTATTTTACTCATTATTTATTTTAGACTTGTTAAAACAAGCAGAGAAAATAAAAACAGTCTTCTAACCTGTGTTCTAAAATAGTCTTCTGTCTTCTTTTCTGGTAGCCTGTAATTACTTTCGCGGTAGAAATATCGGTATCGGTACTCGGTATCGGCAAGTACACAAATGTAAATACTCGTACTCGTATCGGTTTGGAAAAAAATGGTATCGGGCCATCCCTACTAATTGGCTCTTCAGATTAGAGAATTGGTGCATGAGAAGAAAAAAAAAAACGTTGAAAGGGAGCAAATGACAAAGTCAAGAGGGCACACATAGAAGCCTGTTCTAATTTTCCTACACCGGACGTGAGCGGCGATATTTGACCAAAGACAATTGAACCCATTATATTAATTGATACTGTCTACACCAGATGTGAGTGGCGCGATGTGACAACAGACAATAGATCCCATTATAATCAGTGATGCTGTCTACACCGGATGTGAGCAGCGCAATGTGACAAAAGACAATAGATCCCATTATAATCAGTGATGCTGTCTACACCGGACGCGAGCGGCGCATTACAACAAAAGACAATAGATCCCATTATAATCATTGATACTGTCTACACCGAACGCGAGCAATACGATTTGACAAGAGACAATAGATCCCATTATAATCAGTGATGCTGTCTACACCGAACGCGAGCAGCGTGATTTGACAAAAGACAAAAGAACCCATTATAATCAGTGATGCTGTCTACACCGAAAGCGAGCAGCGCGATTTGACAAGAGACAATAGAACCCATTATAATCAGTGATGCTGTCTACACTGAACGCGAGCAGCGTGATGTGACAAAGGACAATAGAATCCATTATAATCAGTGATGCTATCTACACCGAACGCGAGCAGCACGATTTGACAAGAGACAATAGAACCCATTATAATCAGTGATGCTGTCTACACCGAACGCGAGCAGCGCAATTTGACAAGAGACAATAGAACCCATTATAATCAGTGATGCTGTCTACACTGAACGCGAGCAGCGCGATGTGACAAGAGACAATAGAACCCATTATAATCAGTGATGCTGTCTACACTGAATGCGAGCAGCGCAATGTGACAAAGGACAATAGAATCCATTATAATCAGTGATGCTATCTACACCGAACGCGAGCAGCACAATTTGACAAGAGACAATAGAACCCATTATAATCAGTGATGCTGTCTACACTGAACGCGAGCAGCGTGATGTGACAAAGGACAATAGAATCCATTATAATCAGTGATGCTGTCTACACCGAACGCGAGCAGCACGATTTGACAAGAGACAATAGAACCCATTATAATCAGTGATGCTGTCTACACCGAACGCGAGCAGCGCAATTTGACAAGAGACAATAGAACCCATTATAATCAGTGATGCTGTCTACACTGAACGCGAGCAGCGCGATGTGACAAGAGACAATAGAACCCATTATAATCAGTGATGCTGTCTACACTGAATGCGAGCAGCGCAATGTGACAAAGGACAATAGAACCCATTATAATCAGTGATGCTGTCTACACTGAACGCGAGCAGCGCGATGTGACAAGAGACAATAGAACCCATTATAATCAGTGATGCTGTCTACACTGAATGCGAGCAGCGCAATGTGACAAAGGACAATAGAACCCATTATAATCATTGATACTGTCTACACTGAACGCGTGCAGCACGATTTGACAAGAGACAATAGAACCCATTATAATCAGTGATGCTGTCTACACCGAACGCGAGCAGCGCAATTTGACAAGAGACAATAGAACCCATTATAATCAGTGATGCTGTCTACACCGAACGCGAGCAGCGCAATTTGACAAGAGACAATAGAACCCATTATAATCAGTGATGCTGTCTACACTGAACGCGAGCAGCGCGTTGTGACAAGAGACAATAGAACCCATTATAATCAGTGATGCTGTCTACACTGAATGCGAGCAGCGCAATGTGACAAAGGACAATAGAACCCATTATAATCAGTGATGCTGTCTACACTGAACGCGAGCAGCGCGATGTGACAAGAGACAATAGAACCCATTATAATCAGTGATGCTGTCTACACTGAATGCGAGCAGCGCAATGTGACAAAGGACAATAGAACCCATTATAATCAGTGATGCTGTCTACACTGAACGCGAGCAGCGCGATTTGCCAAGAGACAATAGAACCCATTATAATCAGTGATGCTGTCTACACCGGACGAGAGCGGTGCGATGTGACAAAAGACAATAGATACAATTATAATCAGTGATGCTGTCTACACCGGACACAAGCGGCGCGATTCGACAAAAGACAATAGACCCCACTATAATCAGTGATGCTGTCTACACCGGACATGAGCGGCACGTTGTGACAAAAGACAATAGATCCCATTATAATTAGTGATGCTGTCTACACCAGACGAGAGCGGTGCGATGTGACAAAAGACAATAGATACAATTATAATCAGTGATGCTGTCTACACCGGACATGAGCGGCACGTTGTGACAAAAGACAATAGATCCCATTATAATTAGTGATGCTGTCTACACCGGACACGAGCGGCGCGATTCGACAAAAGACAATAGATCCCATTATAATCAGTGATGCTGTCTACACCGGATGCAAGCGGCGCGACATAACAAATCCCAGACAATTTGCAATTTGCTTTCATTAGTCTTTGCAGTGTGTTCAAGCGCAACTTTTTAGTCCAGACGCACCCGACATGAGCTGGTGAACCACTAGTTCTTTGATGTCGATTTGTTGTGTCACTGCCTTAAGTCTCTTTTCTCCTGTGAAAAAGCCAGTAATCTCAAATGTATTTCCTTTATTTTCAGAATTAACATTTTCAGAGATCTCAACACTGTTTAAACTGCAATGAACTGTGGTGTAACTTCATTACTGTATTTACACTGCAATTCTTTCGCAAATTTGTTCGTTCTTGAGCATTTACATTTCCTGCAACTTTTACTATGCTTTGTGTCAGGGTCCTGTTCACATTTGCACAGTTCATTTTTGCTTGCAACTGGCAAGGTTTTCAACACACACTGCTCGTTTTCAGTGAAGACATGGTTCACTAAGGAACTAATGAACAATTTACCCAGACATGAGGGGATGTGTGCCTCGGGTTCATTCACACACAAACACACAGAGACACCATCATCACTCAAGCACACACAAGAATAACTTTGTAAAAAATGAAACAAATCACACACATCTATTGAAAATGTACATTAAATGTTTCAGCACTAGAAATGATGAGAATCAGAAAATGGCACTAAAGTTGCCACAAATCATGGTCTTCTCTATTTGACAAATAACTGGTTTTGTAATCAAAAGAAAATATAAACAAACATCTAATAAAATACAATTATTCTTACTTTATGCTTTGTACAGTACTAACACAACGTTCATTTTGCCCTGCCAAAGAGCTTTGTGTTAAGAGTTATTTGCTTATAAAAGAGGCATGGTTGAACATGGTTGACAGTGGCTTAATTTAAATACTGTGTGGCTTAAAAAGTACTCAGAGCGTTAACTTAAATACTTATGAGACAGTGCTATTTCAGCACCTTTAGCAACTGGTTAAACATGTTGGTTACTTCCTTCTTGTTGATCTTTCTAAACCACTATAGTGTTCAATACCAAATCTGCTGATGCTTCCATGTCACTCTGTATGAATAGAGATTCTCCTTGATGTTGCATTGCCACAAAACTGTCCGCTGTTACACAAATTCCTTCAATTTCAATCCACTTACATCAATTCATACTTGGAGAGCAGATCATCAAGTGAAATGTAAAAATACATATATAGTTATTTTGCTCATTATTATTGCCCCAGTAAAACAGGAATGTGTACCCCATTTATGTAATTTGTATGTGTAATTAAAACATTAATTATTAACCAATACATACTAAAACTGAAAAAATAAATAAATAAATTACACACCTGTTTCTATTCCATTTAGTTTAAGCCCTTCGTTTCCTTTGTTCAGAGTTCAGTGTTCAGTCTTTGAGTTTGAGTTTACGTGGTTGTTGCGATATTTGTAATTAAAGATGGTTCTTGTCGATATTCCTATTCGTTGTATGATTATTACAGCCACCATTGACAGCCTTTTCATCACAAATATTTCACTCTGCATATTTAAGAAGGGTTTGCACTGTTAGTAAGGCCCGGTTACACCTGGTGTAAACCTTGTCGACTTTCCACCACTTCCAGAGGTAGTTGAAAATGCATTACGCTTTCGTAGTGTAAACACTCATGTGGTCAAATGCGTTTGAGCTGCCACAAAAGACTGTCTACTCTCCGCCTACTGACCTAATGCGTGAACATTATAGGAAGTGCGCTAGCCAGACGGAATTCAATCTTTGACTGGAGACCCAAGTTTGGTTTGAGGATGAAAAACGTATCAGCACAATGTTCTCCCTCCCCATTCCTGATTTCTAACACACACTCACAGCTGGTCTTGCGGCTGTCAGAGCAGAAACAAAAGCTGATGCTCTCTGTGTGTCCATTATCTCCAGTTAGGTTCATATGTAAATTGCGTGAACTTATTTTGTCCATTAGATCGAAAGCCAAACATTTACCCGCCCATAGACCCTCTCCTAGAAGAAATCAGGACGGAAGTGGTTAAATGAGTTGGCTTAAAACACAAGGGGCTCTATCATACACCCGGCGCAATGCGGAGCCAGGTGCAACGCAAGTGTTTTTTGCTAGTTTCAGCCCGACGCAGTTCTCATTTTCACGTCCAGCTCCACGTTGTTTAAATAGCAAATGCACTGGCGCCATCTGTTCACCCATGGGTGTCTGGTCTGAAAACCAGGTGTGTTCAGGCGCATTGTTGAAGTGTTGCTATTTTGAGGAACTGAAAACGACTGCACCATTGACCAACACAAACCTGCTCTAAATTCAATAGCGCAGTATTCTTTGGGTTATTTAAAGGGTGTGTTAGTAATATGTAGGCGGTGCACAACGCGCATACACTCTTCTTATTACACACACAGGGACGCAGCAGCACACACACATTTTTAAATATTAAAGATAAAATGATTCCTCTCTGGAGAAGAACTGAAGAAGTTCAGTCTTTCCTCCATGTAAATAGTGAATCTGCCATGGTGCGAGCGCAACTGTCTTTTAATAGGAGAGTTATAGGAGATGAGACTCTGATTGGTTTATTGCACGTTACGCCCAAAACACACCCATGACTCATTAAGAGAATAGGCACAACCCTTTTGGACCCTTTTAGTTCCCCAGGTGTAAAAGGGAATGTGTCTCCCTCGTCTACTCATGATCCGATGGACCAAAAAAACCCCTTGATACCAGGTGTAAAAAGTGCCTAAATCTGGCCCTTGCTGTTCCTTTTCTTGCCTGTTAATCTTTGAATTATTCTCGAATAATGCTGGAGAACATGATCATTAGGTTTTACACACACTTCATGTTAGCTGGAGTGCTGCCGAGGCACATCCTAAATTCTGCATTTGTCTATTCACTCAAATAATTATGGTGATAATAATATAATTTGTAATCAAACAAATAGAAAAGTATAATGCAATATTGAAACATTTTTGAACAACACTTTATTTATTTATTTAAAATATGACCCTACTTTATGAATATAGTTGTCATGCAATACATATAAGGTTTATGTAATATGTTGACTGATATGAAAAAAAAATTACCGTTCTGTTTGTCAGAAATGTAATCTGAACATGCTTTGGTGCAAAGGCCTTCTCAGCCATTTGCCCACAGGCTATCGGCACATCAGGCAGGTATAAAAGAAGTCATACTGTAACCAGACATGAAAGCGCAGCCTTCTCTCGGTCCTACATCTGAAACCAGATGAAGGATCTTCCTGGCCCTGGAATCATTACACCTTCAAAGGTAATTAACACATGGCTTTTGTTTTGTCCCGATGAGCCCCAGATTGTGAAGATACAGCTGGCGAACGACAGAGACAAAGAACAAGGTGTGCAGAGAACGGCTTTCATGTCAGCAGCAGGAGCTTGACCTTTGCCCCGTCCCTGACCTCAAATCTATACTGTCAACGCTTTTCTATGAGCGCAAAGCAAAAAATGAACATGTGGAGTGGGGCCACGCCTTCTGGACCGCTAAAAAGTTGAATGAGAGAAGCCACCTGGTAAAACCCGACTTTTAAAGACGACATTATGTTTTCACATGGCATTTTACTATGCGGAAGCAAATCACAGTGAAAAGTGAGTGAGAAATGTGAAAAATATCTTCAGATTTTTTTTACTGAATCATCTTCTCTGTAACTGAGCATAAACTGAGCATATTGTCATGATATTGTCAGGACACATGACTGTCTAGGAGACCACATTTTACATGAATTACACTACGAAAAATGCTTTTCTTACTTAGTATTTTTGACTTGTTTCCAGCCCAAATATAAAAAAAATCTTAAATCAAGATGCATTTACTAGATAAGTAAAATGACATAAGATATTTTTTCTTGTTTTCTGGAGGACAAACATCTAAATGAAGTAAGTTTTTTTTCTTAAAATTAGTGAAATTATCTGCCAATTGGGTAAGAAAAATAATCTTGCTTCTGTTTGGGACAGAAACAAGTAACAAGATTTCAATTACAAACAAGATTATTTTTCTTATTTTTTATTTTAGGCAAAAACTCACTTAATTTTTATTTTAATTTCCATAAAACAAGAACAAATATCTTCTGCAATTTTACTTATCTAGTAAATGCATCTTGATTTAAGATTTTTTGTATATTTTTTATATTTTGATATTTTTGATATTTAGACTAGAAACAAGACAAAAAACTAAAGAAAAGCATTTTTTACAGTGTAAAGAAAGAATATCAGGTCAGCAACCTTTTAACCACTTATCTCATGATTTAGCCTTCAATTAGTTCATTATTAGTTAATTAAGCTCATAAACAATGCATGCATATTAATAAATAAAAAAACAATATCTAACAAAATAGTATTTTAATATAATAATAATAATTAATATAATGTTTACTCTTAGCATTAACATATTTGTTGTTGTTTTTTGTTGTTGTTGTTGTTGTTGTTGTTGTTGTTGGGGCTGTATCATTTGAAGTTATGTAGAGAGTGTGAACATCTGTAGCATTTTATGCAATGTTTAACATGGTGAACAGTTGAGCCTCATCCAGAGAAAAAGCCCAGGTAATTTAACATCTAACCTTCTGCACACTGCATTATGCACTTAATATGAAATAAACATAGCATACTGTGACATCTAGTTATCTTATGTGACCCTGGACCACAAAACCAGTCATAAGGGTCCATTGTTTATTTATACATCATCTGATAGCTGAATAAATAATCTTTCCATTGATGTATGGTTTGTTAGGATATGACAATATTTGAAAATCTGGTATCTGAGGGTGCAAAATAAATCTAAATATTGAAATAAATGTCTTTTAAAGTTGTCAAATGAAGTCCTTAGCAATTCATATTACTAATAATAATCCATTTTTTTATATTTACTGTAGGAAATTGACAAATTGATAAAACATGATCTTAATATCCTAATGATTTTTGGCATAAAAGGAAAATTTATAATTTTGACCCATACAATGTATTGTTGGCTATTGCCACACATATACCCGTGAGACTCTGGTTTTGTGCTCCAGGGTCACATATAATGTGAAACAAACTAAAGGATCAACATGAACAAACTACATCACTGATGTATGTTAGCTCTTTTGATGTAGGTATTAAACATGATATCCTTCATTTCCCCCTCTTAATTATTTATGAATACATTTGATTAAATACATTTGACATAATCATGTGTTTAAAGGCTTGAATGGCCAGTGAATGCCTTTCCCTTTAAATGGACCAGCATCAGATGGAGGACTGATCAATAAAGAACTCAAATTACATCCTTCAGTGTATTGCAAACACATTATTTGCATAGAGCTCAACTTGTATCAAACCCAACATAGTCATTTCAGATCCCTCAGTGTTTTAACCTCATTTATTAGCAAAGACAAATGTATTTATTTATATTTTCTTAAACTTGTCTATATGACCCTGGAGCACAAATCCAGTCATGCGTCTCACAGGTATATTTGTGGCAATAGCCAACAATACATTGTATGGGTTAAAATTATAAATTTTTCTTTTATGCCAAAAATCATTAGGATATTAAGTAAAGATCATGTTCCATGAAGATATTTTGTAAATGTCCTACCATAAATATATATACAATTATTAGTAGTAATATGCATTGCTAAGGACTTCATTTGGACAAGTTTAAAGGAGATTTTATCAATATTTAGATTTTTTTGGCACCCTCAGATTCCAGATATTCAAATAGTTGTATCTCAGCCAAATATCGTCCTAACAAACCATACATCAATGGCCCTAGTTTTGTGGTCCCGGGTCACATATATTAAATCATGGTAAACTGTTAATCATTTGAAAAAGACTGGGCTGAAACTGTGGATTTGTCTGTCTTGTATGGATACAGAAACCACTATTACTCAAAACAGAATACACTTTTTTTTTTGTGTGTGTGTGTGTGTGTGTGTGTGTGTGTGTGTGTGTGTGTGTGTGTGTGTGTGTGTGTGTGTGTGTGTGTGTGTGTGTGTGTGTGTGTGTGTGTGTGTGTGTGTGTGTGTGTGTGTGTGCGAGCGATATCATTAACATGAAATTCCCTTTCTTTCGATCCTGCCCTTTAAATATAGTAAACATGTAAATGACAAATGTATATCTCAGAAACACAGACTCTACATCAAAAATGTGTTTGAAAGAACTTAAGTAAATATTTTCAATGCATCTTGATTTAAGAATTTTTAGATATTTAGACTGGAAACAAGACAAACATACTAAGAAAAGCATTATTTGCATTATATAGGCCTATTTTCAGCATATTTATATAAATATGAGACAGACATTGTATTTTATACTGAAAAAGTAGAAAGTCTGATATCAATATTGATTAAAAGTTAATTTTAGGAGTACATAAACATGACCTCAAAGCTATATGAACTGAGGGCGTGTTCACATTTGGCATGGTAGGTTGGATTAAAACGAACCCTTCATTTGAATAAGTGTGAACGCTGACATCTGAACCCTGGTGTGCACCAAACAAGAGGACCGAGACACTGAAAAGATCAGTTTCCAAATAAACTCTGGTGTGGACCGACTGAAATATGAACTCAACACGTACCAAAGACATCTAAACGAACCAACAACATGAAGATGAGACCCTAAATAGGACAGAACGGACAGCTAAACGCGTCTCCGTGCATACGGGCCTAAAAATAATTCTTTTTTGGTCTGGACCAAACGAACCAAGCGAACCAAACTACAAGTGTGAACAAACAATAAAATAAATAAAAGCCCAGTTTTGATTTAATGTGGTCTTTAAATAATAGGTTTCAATGGTGAAGATCCATGTGAAGATGTTGATAAAGCATGTTCCTTTCAACAGACACATATGCCCATTGTAAAAACATGCTTTATAATATTGTAGATGGATCTACTGTCAAAGTGGTTCCTCTTGCAAGTGCACCCGACCTGACCAATACAACTGATGGAACTGTGTGTTTGAAAGCAAGCTTAGTGACGACACACACACACACACACACTCTGAACTCTCGAGCAGGCGTTCGGTTCTCAGGGTCAGTGGCCTGTCTCAGAAGAGTGTTTGATGGTGGCGTTTTATTGTTCCATAAGGTCAAGTTCTTCAAAGCTTTCCGTCAGCTCTCCACAGGGAGCAGGAGCTGCAGCTGTCAGCACACACTCTGCTTTTGTTTTTATATGAGAAGAGAAACAGGTCAAAGCCTCCCTCAAAAAATGGGCTTAGGCACAAAGTGAAAGATGTAGCCTAATATTGTTTTTCTCAGTTTCTCCGAGAAGGACATGAATAGGAAGTTTGTGCAATTCCTTATCATTTAGACTTTACCTTTTTTGTGTGTGTGCAAATGCTGTGTGTGAATCTGTAAACATAATCAATGCTAGCATGTAAACTCAGATGCGAAAGTTGGGCCAACATATTGCAAGCATGCTGTTGAACCTACTTAATATCAGTTTTTGCTTTACTCCAATAGGAACAAACCTTAGTCAAATGGGATGGAGGCCAAATGAGTAAAACATGTCTGCGCCTTTAAACCCCATGTGTTGTTATTCAGACAATATGTCGACATCTTAACTAACTTAACTTTATTAGCAAGATTCTCTTAAAGGCACAGTCTGTAAGTTTTCACCGCTAGAGGTCGCATTTTCAAAACAACATCAAAGGCGAAGCTTGATGATGCTATGAAGGAGAGTGGGACGATGGGAGATGTTGTTTTCACCATCCAGAGATCTGTGGAACTCTCGAATCATGTTCACGGTGAGGCAATTCGTTTTTGTATTACCTGTACGTTTGATCACACAATTTTATGTAATTGTTAATGCTGCGCAGTTTTACGTGTTTAAAACAAGCATGCCTAAAGTACATTTGAAAGAGCTCACAGTATTTGCAAGTAATGGCAAAATATTTTTGTGCATTACATTACTGTAAAAACAAAAAAGTGCAATATAACAGTATGTGTAATTTCATCAGCATAATCCACAAGGAATTATGTAGGCCTATAATACTTGCTTACCTGTCTATTAAAAAACATGCGAGAGCGGTGTCTCTGTCAAGTCCAAGTTTGACCCACTTCTGTGTCCGTACAACAGTGCAAGCGCAAGTGAATTGAGCACTTGAAAACAAGTTCACTGGTGCATACACACCAAACGCGTCTTTCCATGCCCAAAGAAGTATTGAAAAGCTTGCACGCACATCTGTGGAAAGTGAAGTATCCCCGGGGTTTCAGTTGACCTACGTTTGCGTTTTTTAGGATTTTCTGTACTCTCCAATTAATAATTGTGATCCATGATGACTGAGCAACAAAACAGCGGAAACTGTGGACATTACGTCATTTATAGGCGACAATGACAAGGGACGAGCCATAATTTAAAATCGTAATTTCTTTGGATTTACAAATCCTTGGGAACATTAGGGATAATGTAATTACACAACTGCATGAATTATATCACACTGTGCAAGTGGTTTTTGGATATTTTATATTGTGCCTTTATATATGTTGAGCTATGAATTGAGCTCTGACACATCAATCAATCAATCAATTTTTATTTATATAGCGCCTTACAGCAGCCAAAAGGTGCACAAAGCGCTTTCCAAAACATGCATCAAACGACAACATAAAAACAAGTCCAACCAAGCAAGCCCAGCACTAAGAGTCAAAGGCTTGATTAAAAAAGTGTGTTTTCAGATGAATTTTGAACACACTCAGCACCGTGATGTTTCGGAGGTGCGCAGGGAGTGCATTCCACAACTTTGGTCCTTGAACACTAAATGACCGGCCTCCAAACTTTTTATACCTGTATGTTGGGGTAACCAGAGAAATATGTTCAGAGGAACGGAGTGTTCTGGCTGGCTGATATGTTTTTACTAGATCAGTGAGGTATACTGGGGCCAAACCATGGATGGCCTTAAACACAAACAACAGAATTTTATACTCCACCCTAAACTGCACTGGAAGCCATAACACAACAATAAGTAGAGCGTACTAGCGTTTACATTATATATAGAACAAAAATATTGATGATGTAAAGAAACCTGGGGAATAAAATCCAAGAGGCCTCAGTGCCTTCATTGTGTTAGCTTAGTTAGTGGCACTAAAAGGTTAAACCTCTATCAATAGTGATGTCCGATCCTGCTATTGGAAGGCCGACCTTCCTCCAGAGTTTGGCTCAAACACACCTGCTTGGAAGTTTCCAGTGTTCCTGAAGAGCTTTATTTGCTGGCTCAGGTGTGTTTATTTAGGGCTAGAGCTGAACGGGCTGGATGGTGGCCCTCCAGGAACAGGATTGGACTCCCCTTCTCTATCGCATTGTAAATTAACATACTAAACCCTATCCTAAAAAACATGCATTTGCTGAAGCAACCGTGCCATTTTAGAATGCTTCTACGAGTCTTTGGCTATGTTCACACTGACTGTGTTTACATGTGCACCAATAATGCGACTATTTGTAATAATCAGAGTAAGGTCTTAATCGCAATAAGATGTCTGCATGACACAAGCAGAACATGCGCACTTTGGTCAGAGCGGTAATAATGAGATTTAGGGATTAAGGTGCGATTAAAATTAGTTCGATCGAAGTATTGCGTTTACATGAGGTAATTTTTTATCGTAATATTGACAAAATCCAATTATAATTGCATTATGTAAATCTCACTGTCAGTCCAAATACGATTATTTGTGTGTCCGATTGGGATCTGATCTAAAATGATTAATTTCCACATTGTGTATCTCAACTGGTCAGATCCGATTTGTGTGTCCATGCTGCTCTTTCGTTTTTCAGGATATCTGCATTGGTCTCTATGGCAATGATGTCACATTGGTCTGAAGTTTATGTTTTATTTGGTGTGAGAAAGTCACATAAACCATACAAAATGAGATCAGAGCTGAAATGGATTTCCAGAAATGCAATTTTGAATAGGATTTCAAACCACATATGAATGTACCTCGAACTTGTAAATTTGTAAAATTGAATTTGTAAAAATCTAATTTCTTTGTGAATTTTTTTTTTTTTTGCTGTTCAAACTTGCTAAATCTGATGGGATTTCAATCAAAGTGGTACAAAAAAAATCACATTTGAACTGACAGTCTGAACGTAGCCTTCACATCACAAGTGCAATATTGTACCAGGTGAACTCATGAGCAAGTTTACTACATCAGAAAATCCATACTTTATTAATCGATAATCTGCCCCTGTAATCACATTTTATTATTGGTGTTTTACAGCCTCTAGTGTTAATTTCACTTGGAAACTGCAGTGAAATCTATGTGCAGGTATGTTTTTGTGACCTTTACAGGAAATGACCACAGAACCATTACTAAGAACCATTACTCAAGAGTCTCTGATCAACCTGCAGCCAAGACCCAGATCAAGACCCAACATCCACTTCTATATGTAAAGGTCCAGTCAGTGAAATCTGTAGACTGTAGGTCAGCTGTAATTCTCAAGTATGCTGAAGGATGTTAAAGAGAAACATCCTATAAGTCTGGAACATTTGACTGACCACCCTGTAGATCTCATGCAGACTCTCTTGCACTCACCCCCACCCTTGCTCAAACATAACATCAATGCAAACTTTTTCCCTGCTGCCAGCAAACTGAAGAAGGTCTTTTTAATGCCGTTGCCAAGCATTTAGAGTTTCAAGTGGCAAAAAACACAAGCTTGAAAAGGTCTGTGGTTCGTGCCTTTGATAGCTGGAATGTGCTATTGGACATCAGTGCAAAAAGTTTAAATGCATCAAAGCCTCTGAATTTATTTTTCAATTGCATGTGTTTACGGAATAAGGGCGACTTTGTTTTTGTAAATGTTTCGCAAAAACATCTAGCTGTTTTCAGCAAGTTCTACTATCATAGCCTAATATTAAAGTGAGCCTCATATTAAGTATTTGAATAAACTCATAAGAAAGAAAAGTCATAATCCTATTTGATTTTCCTAGAGAGGGATGAGCCTTTTAGGGAAGACCCTCAAGAATCTCACATGAGTTTCAAATGAGATCTCAACAATGTCTCAAAATGTGAACATTTTTCAAAAATGTATTTGAGGAAATTGGCCGATTTGTCCAGTTATTGCCAAAATATACTCTACACAATTACTTTATGTGAATGTAGGTGCATATTGCAATACAAGCTCTTCAGGTCAACTTCTCTCATGGTGGAAGCAACAGTTTGCAGAAACCGTGCTGAACAGGTTAGTACATTTGTTTCATGTGTAAAGTCTCTAGGGTCTCGATCATACACCTGACGCAATGCGATGCCAGGCGCGACGCAAGTGTCTTTTGCTAGTTTCGTGCCGACGCAGTTATCATTTTCACGTCCTTGCACCCATCTGTTCGCCCATGGTCTGAAAACCAGGTGTGTTCAAGTCCATTGTTGGCGCGTTGCTATTTTGAGGAACTGAAAACGACTGCACCATTGTCCTACAAAAACCTGGTCTAAAGTCAATAGCGCAGTATTTTTTTGTGTTATTTAAAGGACGCGTTTGTAATATGTGCCTATAGGCAGGTGCACAACATGCATACACTCTGATTATAACACACAGGGTGTGTCCACACATATTTAAATACAAAAAATAAAAGGATTCCTCTCTGGAGAAGAGTTCAGTCTTTCCGCTAAAAAAGGAATGGGAGATGAGACTCTGATTGGTTTATTGCTTGGCTGGCCATGCCCTGACTGACAACCTTGTGAAGATCCTGATCGAGAGGGCTCCAGTCCGTGACCAGAGTCCAGAGAGGGCACCAGCCCGTGACCAGAGTCCAGCGAGGGCCCCAGCCCATGACCAGAGTCCAGAGAGGGCACCAGCCCATGAGCAGAGTCCAGAGAGGGCTCCAGTCCGTGACCAGAGTCTAGAGAGGGCTCCATCACCTGTCCCCAGTCCAGAGAGGACTCCGTCTCCTGTCCCAAGTCCAGAGTGGACTCTGTCACCTATCCAGGGGCCAGTGAGGACGTCGTCCCCTGTCCAGGGTCCAAAGAGGGCTTTTTTGGGGGGGCTACCAATCCACGGAGGCTGTATCTGAACGGCCGTCGCCGCCCTGGTCTCCTTAGCTTCTGGCGCCTCTGTGGTGTCCTGAGCTCCCGGCACCTCTGTGGTCTCCTAAGCTGCACTTGGATCATCTTCTCTGCCTGCTTTCTTGTTCCTCAGCAAATCGTGACAAGTATGAATGTAAGTCTGGACATACTACATCCGCCATGTTGTCATTATCATTACATTGCTTCACTTACATTCACAAATCCTCTCCTGTAGCCTCATGGGATAGTAAAGTGTTCAATGTATGCACACTTCAGAATCTTGCCGGAAGTAGTATGAGTATTGTGAATTCAGACATACTGTTTTTCACCTACTATATAGTAGGGAAGTATGCGATTAAAATGTATAAGAAAATTACAAAAAAACAAACATACCACTCTGAAACGTCCTTTGAAATCCGCTCTGAACGATCCTCTTGTTCTTTAACATTCTTAAGTCTGAAACAAGCTTGAATTGCTTTGAAATTGATGGCATCCTTAATTTTTACATCTGAGTACAGCTCACGGCTATGGTAAAGGGTGTGACCTTTACTAAACGCTGCCATTCCCAACAAACTGGACCTGCTAACCAATCACAGCACATTTTGTATTTCGGAAGAAGGGGCTTCATCGCAACAGGAACTAAACAGCGCGTTCAGACCAGACAGGGGAGAGAGGAGCTGTAAAATATGTGAAAAATTATGTGTTTTTGAACAATCAAGCATGAAAGCACATTTTAGTACACCCCAAAAATAAGACTTCGTAAAAGGGCATTCATGAGTTCACACTTACATCAAATTAAATAGAGTAAATATTATGCGTATTTGGCGTGCTGTCCGGGAGAGGGCTCCGGGCTCGGAATTTTGCCCGAACCCAGAGTACCCCCCCGTGATGGAAATAGTCTAGAACTAGACTACATATATTCATTTGATGTCTTATGTGAGTTTAATTAAGTGAGGAGAAGGGGTGGTGGAGGGAAGCTAAGAAACAGTCAACGACAGGAAGGTAAATCGGCTGTCTATATACACCTCCTATCGTTGATTTTTTTAATGAGCTCCTCTTGTGTTCAATTAGGTTTAATTATCTGGGTCTGCTCCACTTAACAGTTTTAATTTTCTGAATGTGCTTCTCCCGAAATTTGTTTATAAAACATCAATAATAGGACCCCTTTAATGAAACATAAATACATTAATTTAATCAAGTCTCCTGAGCTATGAAAGAATAACCTCTGAGCAGGGAAACGTCAGTTCTGGGTGAACACTTAAAGGACAGCAGCTCCGGCTCTCTTCTTGTAGTTAGGAATGTTACACTTTGACTCTATGCTTTGAGGCTTTGAGTCATATTGGAGCCATGTGGACTTTTCATGGTATACAATAAAGGAGATGTTTGAAATTCCTTTGGCTGGTCCCAAAGAGTATAGATGCATCTGTTGCGGTTCATTAGCATCCTCGAATTTCAGCTTTGTCATTCTCAGTCATTTTATCGCTGATTAATGCGACGCAAACCAAATGATTATTTAACAAAGTCATCACTTCAATGGGATGCATGTAACTTTCAGCATCACACACATACACACACAATGGAAGAATAAAAGGCCCGTGTTTCCTTTGAGGGGTCCGTGCCTCTGCCTCTCCTTTGACTGTTTTTCTTTTGTTTGCTGATTGGAGCTCATAGTCAGACAAGCAGCATCGCACGGGAGGAGGAGCTGCAGGAGCAGTAAGGGGCTTTCGGCTCAAACAAACGCTGTCACTTTGATCATTTCCTACTGCTCTTTGATCTTTGCTAACACCCAAATTTATCTGATAATGATGTTTAATTGATTATATGGAGCGAGGGAGTTTCTGGTTTTGTTTTATACTATTTGTCTTTTTCGTCTCTGGTCTCCAAAAGAAGATCGTTGACACGCCATGTCGCCCCTTTCTCTTTCTTCTTCTAAAATAAATAAAGACGTCAAACATCAAAGCTGTTCTTGGTTAATAAAAGAGGACCTCAAATATTTTCCATTATGTTTGACATGGTTTTGGGTTTCGCCATCTAGAACAACAACAGGCCGGAATACGGCGACACTGTTTTTTTTGTTGTTGTTGCTTAGTGTCTGTGTTGCAGAGATTGTGCAGACTAAACCAAGGCTTGTTTTGCTTTGATGTCGGTGGGTCTGATTATTCAAAGGTTGTCTCTTTTGAGTGCAACTCTGTGAGCACTGACCTCCTTGGGCCAGACAGAACCAGAGCGCTCTTTATGCACATAGAGTGCATGCATGAACACAAACGGTGCTTCTGCTGCTTTATTTACTGTGCAAGCCTCTCTCCTGATTGCAACCTTACAAGAACAACAGTCGGCAATAGGATCATTGTGCTTTGAAGTCAATTGTGCTCTATGGCCAACAATACCCCTGACCTCTGCCCTCAACGGATTACTGATGGTGCATTTGAGCCGAGACAACTGTAAAGTGTAACTGAGATGAACCCTTAAATGTATGAATGTTTCATCAATCATTACTACATATTCTCTTCAGTGACACCAATCTATATCTAACGCGGATGGATCTCTACCTGTCGTGATAATATAAAACTCTCCTGATTTTAGAGTAACAATTACAGAAGAATAAAATGAAGCATATGTTGTGACCTTTTGGAGCTTGTAAGGGTTCAGTTTGAGCAAATGTTTTATACCATCATCACTGTCCTCGTCAGAGCTCATTTCAGTACATTCAGCATCTGCCTCATATTCACCATCTCAAACATATTCTCAAAACTATAATTTTCAATACCTTCAAAATCAATATTTTGATCACTGACAGCTTCATCACCAGATCCACCATCAAGTCTGGAGATGGTGGTCCAGTGGGTTAAACCACTGAACTGATACGCAGAAGGTTGCACCAGTGTGTCCTTGAGCAAGGCACTTTACTCCACGTTGCTCCAGGGGGATTGTCCCTGTAATAAGTGCACTGTAAGTCGCTTTGGATAAAAGCGTCTGCCAAATGCATAAATGTAAGTGACAGTGACACTCATATTTGATTGCGTTCAGCTGTAAATTGTTGTTGTTGAGGCATTTCAAGTTTTGCTGATGATTCTTCCTATTCTTTTTTTCCTGCCTGCAGTAACTATGAGTGAAGCGTCACTTCATCATTGTGTATCAGACATTGCCTCCTTGAGAAATAAAGGTGAATTGCACTTATTCAGTCATCAAAGATTCAATTATTGTTGTGCAGAAAAAATTATACTTGAAAAAAAAAAACATGAATGGGAAAACATTCATTCTTTTATATATTTTTTTTCTTGTTATATTGTTTATATTGAATTGATTGAGGGATACTAAGAAGGTTGATGTCTAACTTTAAAAAAATGAATGAGGAGGAGGGTAGTGAATGACGTCCCAGGTCACTAAAGACCCAATGTATGCGTTTAAGGGTTAAATAGATACAAGAAAATGCACACACACACGGCCGCAATACATCACTGAACACCAGTGGTTAGGCAGTTGTTTTCCACCCTCCATGGTCATTTAATGTTCTCTGCACATAGTGTTCTTTGCATGTTCAGAGTAGTTAAATATGTTCTACCAGTCAAAAGTTATATAGTTATATATACACGCACCTAAAGGATTATTAGGAACACCATACTAATACTGTGTTTGACCCCCTTTCGCCTTCAGAACTGCCTTAATTCTACGTGGCATTGATTCAACAAGGTGCTGAAAGCATTCTTTAGAAATGTTGGCCCATATTGATAGGATAGCATCTTGCAGTTGATGGAGAATTGTGGGATGCACATCCAGGGCATGAAGCTCCCGTTCCACCACATCCCAAAGATGCTCAATTGGGTTGAGATCTGGTGACTGTGGGGGCCATTTTAGTACAGTGAACTCATTGTCATGTTCAAAAAAAAACAATTTGAAATGATTCGAGCTTTGTGACATGGTGCATTATCCTGCTGGAAGTAGCCATCAAAGGATGGTACATGGTGGTCATAAAGGGATGGACACGGTCAGAAACAATGCTCAGGTAGGCCGTGGCATTTAAACAATGCCCAATTGGCACTAAGGGGCCTAAAGTGTGCCAAGAAAACATCCCCCACACCATTACACCACCACCAGCCTGCACAGTGGTAACAAGGCATGATGGATCCATGTTCTCATTCTGTTTACGCCAAATTCTGACTCTACCATCTGAATGTCTCAACAGAAATCGAGACTCATCAGACCAGGCAACATTTTTCCAGTCTTCAACTGTCCAATTTTGGTAAGCTCGTGCAAATTGTAGCCTCTTTTTCCTATTTGTAGTGGAGATGAGTGGTACCCGGTGGAGTCTTCTGCTGTTGTAGCCCATCCGCCTCAAGGTTGTGCATGTTGTGGCTTCACAAATGCTTTGCTGCATACCTCGGTTGTAACGAGAGGTTATTTCAGTCAAAGTTGCTCTTCTATCAGCTTGAATCAGTCGGCCCATTCTCCTCTGACCTCTAGCATCAACAAGGCATTTTGGAGGTTTTTCATACTGGAGGTTTTTCCCTTTTCACACTATTCTTTGTAAACCCTAGAAATGTTTGTGCGTGAAAATCCCAGTAACTGAGCAGATTGTGAAATACTCAGACCGGCCCGTCTGGCACCAACAACCATGCCACGCTCAAAATTGCTTAAATCACCTTTCTTTCCCATTCTGACATTCAGTTTGGAGTTCAGGAGATTGTCTTGACCAGGACCACATCCCTAAATGCATTGAAGCAACTGCCATGTGATTGGTTGATTAGATAATTGCATTAATGAGAAATTGAACAGGTGTTCCTAATAATCCTTTAGGTGAGTGTAGTATATTGTAGTAAAGATCGTTCATATGGGAAGAAGGAGGCGGGAACCGGCAAACATTCAACAAGTTTAATGAAAAATAAAATGGCCGACTGCCGCCTACATACAAACACAAATAAACACAAAATAAAATGGCGGCGGCAGCCCCTCACGGCCGACTGCCGCCTACATACAAAAACAAAACGTAAATAAAACACAACACAAAATCCAGGCCTGGTCCTTTCTCGTCCTTCACTGTCGTCGCTCCTCCTTTATACTCCCTCACTCCTCCGTGAGACACGAGACGGCTGCAGCGCGCAGCTGGCGCCCATCCACCCTGATGAGCACCCGCTCTCACGGTCCCTCGGCCTCGCTGCTCGCCACATATATATATATACCGTATTTCCTCAAATAAAAGCCTGTAGTCAATTGGGCCTCTGATAGTGGCCGGGGGCGTGGCCAGCAGGAACAAATAAAGGCCGGTCTCAAATTAAGGCCAGGGGAAAATTATTTCCTTTCATTTCATGTGCATTCAAGTTCAGCGTAATGTACAGTAGGGTTGTGCCGAAGGAGCGAAACCATTGTGGCCATCGCCCCCGCTGGGAGTCTTGCGAGTGCGACGCACAATCCTGCTCTCTTCTATACTTAACCTAAACACTTTGCAGGGATTGCTCTGTAAATTAAATAGAGAATATAACTGATGCATATCTGCTATTTTAAATAGTATAGTCTATGAGAGATGTGACGTGTGTTAGTCTGTGAAAGCTACACAAATGATCTGGACAATCTCTTAGCCTCTTGTCTTTTTTACACATCTTACTCTGCATTTAACTTAAACTATTTTATTTTGTACAAGGAAACAGCATAGGCTTCAAAATAAATTATGTTATTGAAATATTGTAAAGTGGTCATTTGAACTACTCGAACGAACATTTAAAAAACAATATGCAAAATCAAAATTGAATAGCTCCATAACGGATTGAGAAAAGTGCGCGCATTAGTTGGGTTAGAAAAATAACGAAATTATAGTTTCCCTTTCGAAAGGGAACTCGCACTGCGTCAGCTGATGCTACGGGGAACGCCTCCAGCGTGACAGGTGCCTGAAATCACAATAAAAAAACGTCAATCCTATTGACCGGTGACAGCCTATGATGTCATCAAGGTGCGACCAGGAAGTATATAAGGGCGCCTTGCCAACATGACAGCATCTCTTCGTCTTCAGGGACTGTTTTGCCTGTCTTCACGTAAAGCGTCTACAAGAAGGATAACAATGAAGTGTGCTGAGAAGCAACGCCACTTCCGCAGGTGTGTTGAACGTGTACCAGAGATGCACACACACTTTGCGTTTACTGTCTAGGAGAAGAGCATGCACGAGAGGTTCTCGAGGGAGCCTCCTGTGCAAATTGCGAGCGTTTTTCCCCTGAGAACGCTCCGCTCTCGTCTGGACCTCTTCTCAAGGGGAGAGGTTTCAGCACCTGGGAATGGCCCCGCTCGAGCTGAGGCTGAGCGGCGTCTAACATCATGTGGTTCCCAGATGAATATGGTTCGCGGCTTGGAGACAGGTGTGGTTCTCCAGATCGCGAGAGGCGGACTTTGGAGGAGGAGCAGGATTTATGTTCCTCCTCCTCGTCTGCTGCTCTTCCACTCGAGCAGAGGATGGAGGAAGAGGCTGGTGAGTCAGTTGAGGCTGAAGCCTCTCAACCATCCTGTCCCATGTACAGGGAGGTGATGGAACGCGCTGCGGGTAGACTGCAGCTGCCTGGCGGCGCGTGAGGAGAAAGGCTGAAGGGCGTACATGTCAGCGGGTCACGCTGTGGCGGCTTTGCACACCACAGCGGTATTGCAGGCTTACCAGGCACGTTGAGGGACCTCGATCTGGGGGAGGGACTACCCCCTGATGCGATAGTCAAGTTGCGCCGGACCACGGATTTCGCTCTCCGAGCCACCAAACAAATAGCGCTCTCCATCTGAGGGCTGGAGGCGGGACCAGCGAACCAGCATCGCCTCTCGAGCGCCCCCTCCGCGGAGGACTGGTGCGCAGAGGAGGCGGGACACCCGCAACAAGAGGAGGAAGGAAGCCTGAGCTGGAAATCGGAACCAACGGAGGCAGCGCGATAGCACTCCACCCCCTAGGGCGCACAGATGAGCGCTGCTTTTCCCTTCCTCTTGCCTCTTTCCCCGGGCGCTTTACATCATCTATGATGAGCAGATATGTAAGATCTGACGACCCGCCTGGCTTGTTTGGTGAGAGCGCCCCCCTCGGGATGGTGGTCGAACACTGGCCTGATGGCTGGTTTTTCAAGGTTTGAAGCACCAGAAGAAGCGAGCGGTGAGTCCCCCTCGAGAAGGGTGAAACATGTTCACTATGTTTTCCAGGACTTCTTTATTTTCGCTCTCCCGAGAGGTTTTTTGGGGAATTATGGAACATCATTGGACTTGTCAGGGCCTGCAGCTCCCCGTGAGTAAGCTAAGAACGATCTTCTTTGCAACATTATATGTTTGTGTATGAGTGCCTCACTTTAGCTAGTAGAGATTTGCTGCCTCTCCGTGTTATCTCTCCCACTAATGTGGGTAGCTGAATTTGCACTCTTGCCCGAGGGCTTGTAGTGTCGGGGGCGAGCTGTGTTTTCCTAGCTTAAAGTGTGAAGTAGCTGACGACCGGGTATGCATTCATGCATGAGCTGTAGTGAGATCTGCGCCCAGCTCTGCGGGGCTTTGGGAAGGGGTTTTTTCGGGGCCTCATTGTTTTATAAGGGGTGATAATATTTCTTTCCCGAGCCCTGAGTAGATCTAGTGCAGACTTAGTCAAGTCAAGTCAAGTCAAGTCAAATTTTATTTCTATAGCACATTTACAGATGGCTGAGCCACACCAAAGTGCTTCACAATAAAGTGCTAAGTGCAAATAAGCAAAGGAAGGCAGAGAAATAAAAAAAAAATTAATAATCATAATAATTAAAAAGAAGTAGATAAAAAAGAAAAGAAAAGGGGAACATGACAATGACTGCATTTGAAGGGTAGCCAGGGGGCACTATATACTGGCACTTAAAAAGGAGACACTAATCAAAGGCCAGAGAAAAGAGGTGGGTCTTTAAAAGAGACTTAAAAATGTTTAGAGACTGGGCTGCACGGATGTGAAGGGGGAGGCAGTTCCAGAGTCTGGGGGCTGCTACAGCGAAGGCTCTGTCCCCCTTGGTCTTTAGCCTAGACCTGGGCACTTCCAGCAGCAGTAGGTCAGCTGACCGTAATGCTCTGGAGGGGATATGGTGGTGAAGAAGATCAGATAGGTACGGAGGGGCCAGACCATGGAGGGATTTGTAGACAGTCAGTAGCAGTTTAAAATCGATGCGGTAGCTGATGGGGAGCCAGTGGAGCGAAGCGAGGACCGGGGTGATATGATCTCGCTTTTTTGTACAGGTAAGGAGTCGGGCGGCTGAGTTCTGAACCAACTGCAGGCGGCGGAGCTGTGAGAGGTTAATGCCAGTGTATAGAGCGTTGCAATAGTCCAGTTGAGAGGTTATAAATGCATGTATAACTCTCTCTAGATCACTCTGGGGCAGGTAGGCTTTGATCTTAGCTATGGTTCTCAAGTGAAAAAAGCTTTTTTTGACTACTGCACTGACCTGCTGCTCAAACTTGAATGCACTGTCGAAGATCACCCCCAGATTTCTGACAGAGGGCCTGACGTTAGAGGCTAGAGGGCCCAGGGCATCAGTGGAGAAGGCCGGGGAAGTTTTGCCAAAAATAATTATTTCGGTCTTACTCGCATTGAGGTTGAGGAAGTTTGCACCCATCCATGCCTTGATGTCAGTCAGACAGTCATGCAAAGGATGGAGTGTAGCCTGACCATCAGCTTTTAGGGGAAGATACAGCTGGACGTCGTCAGCATAGCAGTGGAAGGAGATGTTGTGTTTTGCCAGAATTTCCCCTAAGGGTGAAATGTACAACAAAAATAGGATGGGACCTAGTATAGAGCCTTGAGGGACCCCACAAGTGAGGGGGGCAACAGAAGATGTGAAATCTCCCAACTGGACAGAGAAGCTCCTGTCGGCCAGGTAGGACTGGAAAAACCTCAGGGCTGTGCCTTTGATGCCTACGAGATGCTCAAGCCGAGACAACAGAATCCTGTGATCCACCGTGTCAAAGGCTGCTGTGAGATCTAAAAGCACTAGGATCACAGGGCTACCTGTGTCAGTGGCTAGGAGCAGGTCGTTAAGCACTCTCAGGAGAGCAGTCTCAGTGCTGTGGGCTGATCTAAAGCCGGACTGGAATTTCTCGTAGAAGTTGTTATGAGATAAAAAGGAGTGTAGCTGGACATAAACTTCTCGCTCAAGGACTTTAGACAGAAAGGGTAGTTTTGAGATGGGCCTGAAGTTTGAGAGGATCGAGGGATCAAGGTTTGGCTTCTTTAGTAGTGGCTGCACCACGGCATGCTTGAAGGCATCCGGGACGCACCCAGAGGAGAGGATGGCGTTAATCAGCAGTAGAAGAGCGGGGGCAACCGTATCAAGTACTTTAGCATCCTTGAGTAGACGGGAGGGCAGACAGTCGGAAGGGCAGTTGGAGGGCTGCAGATGTCTGACTGCATCAGAAAGGGAGGATAGGGTAAGGGGCTCAAACTGCATGAGGACAGCTGGCTGGGGGAGGGGGGGAGGGGTGGGGAGTGGGGTGTAGGAGGTATCAGAAGGCCTAAGTGCTGCAATCTTTTCAATAAAGAATTTTTGAAAGCTTTCACAGAGGGCGGGTGAGGGCACAACAGGGGATCCATTAAGGGGATTTATGAGAGAATTTAGTGTATTGAAGAGAACCTGGGGTTTGTGACTGTTTCTGGAGATCATGGTGGAAATGTACTGTGATTTGGCGGTTTTAACGGCTCGGTGGTAGTCCGTCAAGCAACTTCGGAGGATTTGGAGGGACACGTGGAGGCGGTCCTTCTGCCACTTGCGCTCCGCACGCCTACAGGCACGTCTGAGGTCACGTGTTGCGTCGTTGAGCCATGGTGTTGAATGTGGTTTTTTACGTTTGGCCTTGAAAGGGGCAACAGAGTCCAGAATGCCAGTGCAAGCTGATGAGAACATAGAAAGAAGCTCATCAGTAGTATACTCAGAGCTATAGCTCAGTGACAGCCTACAAAATGGGGAGACATTGAAAGCGGCTGAAAATTGCCCAGCAGTCGAGGAGTTGAGCATGCGCGAGACCCGCTTGGAGACACTGGGGGTACTACCTGAGGATGGAACTGACACAGTGAACAGAATTGGGGAGTGATCGGAGAAAGACATAGCACAGATTTCATTCACAGAGACAGAAACACCATAGGATAAAACGAGATCAAGTGTATGACCCTTTTCGTGCGTTGGGCCAGTGACAGATTGCTTAAGACTGAATGAGTCAAGGAGGTTCAGAAAGTCCCGGGTCAGAGGCTGTGACTCACAACAAACATGGACATTAAAATCACCACATATTAATATGTGATCATATTTAACCATAAACCCAGACAAAGCGTCAGCAAAGTCATGGATAAAGTCTCTGTTGAATTTAGGTGGGCGATACACCACTGCACACAGAACGGGACAAGACTGAATAATTTCAAACAGTTGCAGCTCAAAGCTCGCAAAACCAGCGTGTGGAATCTGCCGACAGTGAAACCGCGACTTGTAAACAGAGGCCACGCCTCCGCCTCTCCCAGTCGCTCGTGGGGAATTTAAAAAGTTACAGTCTGGAGGAAGAAGTTCAGAGAATGGCGTGTTTTCGCCGGTGGAGACCCAGGTCTCACACAGAAACATAAAGTCTAGCTCCCGGGAGATAAAGAAGTCGTTGAGCATGAAAGTTTTGCTTGCCAGGGACCGCTTAGCGTTGCACCACTTGGCCTAGGCTCCGTCAAGGATGGGGGGAGTTCCCTTTTAAGAAAGGTTTGTTCGCCCCTGGCCTGTCTTTAAAGTATAAGAACAGGGCTTTGTTTCTGCATCCTTGATTCAAGCCTCCTCTTATTACAGAGTCGTCCGGCCAAGGCCCGCCCCCTTCTCTGCGTTCTGGGGTTATTTAGTAATGCAGTCTAGGTGTTGCAGCAGGGATAGCGACTTTGCCAGTGGTCGTGGGGCGGGCTTAAGCGTCTTTCGCTTGTTTGCGATTAGACTTTATTTGCTGTTCCCGCCTTTCAGAAGCTTGTGTGGCCGCCACCTTCTGGCGGCCCCCGGCCTCATCCTGGAGGATGGCATGGCCGGTGGGTTGCATATTTGTATGATATTTTCACCCTTGCTCTATGTCTTCTGCTCCACCTTCTTTAGGGCTCGGGTTGAGCTGAACATCGAACAACCTTCTGTTTGCTGGTTTTGGTCGGATGCATTGCCAATGGCTGACGCCCTCGCATGTACGGCAGGCCGCTGTATGAAAAAGTAAGACAGCCGCCCCGAAGCAGGTGACGTAAGTTGTACTCCCCTCGCTTTAGAGGGTTTGTTAAGCATTTGTTTGCTGAGTGCACTGCTGTTGGCAATGTGATTAGGTTCATGTCTGTAGGCACTGCCTGTGAGACTGCGCGTCATGGAGGCCATCTAGCCTCTGGGATGGAGCCAGCCCCAGGTGCGGGCATATGAAGGCCAGCTGGTTGTGAGTAGCCAGCTTGGGCAGTCTGGGCAGCAGACTCCAGGACAGGTAGTAGGCATCAACAGGCCTCCTTGCAAGAGAGTCTCGACGCCGCGGCCCGTTTCCACTTCCTGATCTCATACAGAGCAGACGTGTCTTCTATCTGCTCCCTGCTCTGCTTTAGCGCTGCTTTTTTTCAGACCCCCTGCTTGCTGGACTCCTGAAAATACTGAAATGGAATTAATTAACTGGCCTCTCAGCGCGATTGACAAGATTTTCGGTGCAAGATTTTCCCGGTGCAAGGAAGGGTGCACCGGGAGAACCCACCTGCCCAGACGGGACCTTCGCTGCGGGCTACACTCGGGACGCCTGGAACAACTGGCAAGTCGTGTGCCTGGAAGTCCTGTCCGTGGAGGATGTGGAGGATTTATTCATAATTGGCATTATGATAGCGGGGTTCCTATTTTTCGGCCTTGGGATTGCCCTGACCTATCGGAAGATTGGTAAGACAGCTGCCAGTAAATTCACCCAGCCACTGTCTGTGGAAATTAAAGAGTGATTCGGGGATGTGTGTGACCGGCTGAAGGTATTATATCAAAGAGTGACACAGATTGAGGAACTGTATCGTAACATCGCAGCCCGGACTGTGGAGACGCAGGGAAGAGTGGGCTCCATCGGGGGTCAGGCTAGTGAACTGCTATGCAGTATGTCTGGTCTGATCATGAAATTGGATGAAATGTCGAAGTCAATTCATGAACCGGACGCTCGCCACTGACGCTGAGGATCAGAACGGATTGATTGATTATGGTCCGGAAAATTTCCGAAGATCGGCTAAATGGATTAAAATATTGACCCCCTCCTTCCCTCACCTCATCGGCTACCCTGTATCTCTCTCGGTTGGGAGGTCAGCTTGACAGCTGGGTCCTGCTATCTTGCTATCGTTCCCTGAGCACTGCCATATCTCCCTTCAATGACAAGCCACAGATCTGAACTCGAAAACATCTTAAGCTTTGGCTAACATTCACATTCACACAACACAAGCTCACACAACACAGGACTCTTCAGACTCCTACGCGCATCATACATACCTCACCCCTATCCCTGCCCCTGTCCAACCGTCTGCCCCTCCCTTTCCTCCTTCCTATTTCCCTTACTCAGTCCCAACAAAATTTCCATCACGTGACCACGTGTACTGTGTTATGTATGTCATGTTATGTTTTGCATGTATGCTTTGCAATCTGCATTTCTTTTTTTTTCTGGAGAGCGTGTGGCGGTGCTTTAAATAGCTGCGGCTCGGAGGCTTGCTCCAAACTCATTTCGTTGCATTGTACTTGTACATGTGTAATGACAATAAACTTTAATCTAATCTAATCTAATCTAAATAAGTGTGCCCCGGAGGCTCTTCTCCATCGACGTCGACTTCAGCAGAAACCTTGTCAACTAGTAGGCCCTTTTTGGACTCCTTGGGGATGAGTCCCCAGGTGCTAACTGGATGTCCAGGTCTTCGTCAGCAGCAGACAGCTACCGTCAGCCCGGGCGCGGCAGCCAGCCTTCCTCTAATCGCGGCAGGGTCCATAGAATCTGCAGGCCTCCTATTTGGAGGTAGGCCCTGCCAGGCCATCCTTGAGGGGTAGGCTCCCGGCTTTTGGGTTACCTTGGCTCTGGTGGTAGGCCCCACCAGGCCTCCCTGAGAGCCTGCTGTGGGTAGCAGGCTTTGTCCGGTCTCCCCTGAGGGGGTATTACTGGGCATTAGTCCCTTGACGGCTGGCATGAGCTGCTAGTAGGTGGTAGGCGCTACCAGGCCTCCCTAAGAACCTGCTGTGGGGTAAGCAGGCTCACTTGACCTCCCCTGTGGGGGCGTTCCCGGGCTCCAGTCACTGGATGGCTAGCATGAGGTGCTAGTAGGTAGTAGGCCTCACCCGGCCTCCCTGAGGGCGAGTTCCCGGTTCCCAGTCGCTGTGGCGGTGAGCATGAAGTGCTATGAGTAGCACGTTCTGCTATCAGGTGGTAGGCACTGGGCCTCCCTGAGATCGTTCCCCGGTCCCCAGTTTCGGTAACGGATCGTGGCATGGGTTGCTAACAGGTAACAAGCTGCACGGGGCTTACCTGTGGGATTCGCTATGGAGTAGTAGGCCTCACGTGGCCTCCTCTGAGGGCACGTTCCTGTTTGCGGTTTCTGGATGAGTCCAGTCACTGAGCGGAAGGCTGTGATGGAGGAATGCCCGACGTCTGGCAGGTGGTAGGCCTCACTAGGCCTTCCTGATGGAGCGAGTCCCTGTTCTTCCCAGCTACCTCGAGGGCTAGCTCGACTGCTATCAGGTGTTAGGCCTGTCTGGCCTCCCTGAGGGCGAGCTCCGCTGTTGGACACAGGAGCAGTCAGCACAGGTTACCAGGTGGAGGCCCCTTCCGGCCTCCCTGGGGAACGAGTTCCCTAGGTGGGAACGCACAACTGGCCTTACGCTGACAGCTAGTGGTCACCTGCTATCAGGCTCCGGTTTTTAGCCGTTTGCAAGACCTGAAGGCGGTGTTCATGCCCTAGCATGACGAGACGACGCTGCTGCTATGCGGTCCCTGCAGGAAGGGACTTTCATAGATTGCCTACAGCATGGTTACCTACCAGGCAGGCTTATGAGCTCCTCTCAAGTGAGAGTTTGCTGTGAGCTTACGGCTGCCTGGCGCTGATCCATTGGTTGTAGGCCCCTCGGGGGCCTCCCTGGTATGATCAGTCTGTAAGGCCTTTGGCCTCCTAAGCACGTTTTAAAGTAAGTGCTTGGTAGATCCGAGGATCAAGCGGCTGAACTCCCCTCGCTAGCAAGGGTTAGAAAGCACTTCGCTGAGCACTGCTCTCCAGGATAACCCGTCTCTGAGGTCCGGCTCGTGGAGGACACTGCCTTTTCTGCAGTACCCTAGCGGGATGTCTCTTCGGAGGCGAGTACCAGAGGCTCTGTACTTTACAGACAAGGTTGGCTAGACTGACGTGTCCCAGATCTCCCTGGTGGCATTCGGTGAAATCCTCCCGAATAGTGACTGGCGCGGGTTCCCTCGGGTTCCCTTGCCACGTTCCCTTAAAGGAAACCCTTCTGTTGAATGGGCTGGTTCCAGGCTGGTTCCAGGCTGGTTCCATACCTTCGAGCGGCCAGGGTAGGACCTCATGGTATGCAAAGGTTCCTTCTCAGGTTATAGCTTGGGCTTTGACCGTAGGGAGCGCTGTCACTGACAGCCTAATGTGACCAGAAGGGGAGTGGTTCAGGCATTTCAGTTGAATTTGCTTGTCCTGACAGTTGTCACTGCCCGGTGGGCATGCACTCCCTTCGGCATGGCGGCGTGGGTATATCGCTTTGCCATGCCTCAGGGCTTGCCTGCCGAACAGTCCCTTCAGACAATTAGATGCTGTCATGTTGGCAAGGCGCCCTTATATACTTCCTGGTCCCACCTTGATGACATCATAGGCTGTCACCGGTCAATAGGATTGACGTTTTTTGATTGTGATTTCAGGCACCTGTCACGCTGGAGGCGTTCCCCGTAGCGTCAGCTGAAGCAGCGTCTCGTTCCCTGTTCTCAGGGAACCTAGGTTACATACGTAACCGGAGACGTTTTTTTAAAGTAGAAAATAATATTTATATATATTAAAATAAAAAGTGCTTAAAGAAACACAACTCTTCTTAAGTGGAAGGAAGATTTTTTCCCTCACGTGGAATATAGAAAGCACATTAGTGGGTTAGTAAAATAACAAAATTATAGAGTTTATATTGAGTCTATAAAACATGAAAGAACAACAAATATATCACAAAAGTACATTTAGTTTTGTATAAATTGTATCTTAATTTGAATCTATGTTTTATCAATCAAATTGCCTGGATTTAATAAATAACAAGCAAATAGCCTATAACAGACAATGACATGAGGTGGAGGCAGCAGCACCGGCTTAAATGAACTACTAGAAAAGGAAAAAAACTTTAGTCAGGGACAGCCCTTACTATTTATTTCAGATAGGCCTATATTTGATCCAGCAGGTCACAAAGGGAGTTATGGGTTGAGCGCACAGTGCTGAGCGGAAAGAGCTTCAGTAATGAGCAGAATCTCCAGAAAGACGCTTGATCTCCACTGGAGGAAATATTACCGCTCTTTCAACGCACACACCGCAACAGTCACAATATGACCTCATGTATGTTTTAAAAACACAATTCAACTTATAAATAATAATTTTTAATGGGCCACTTAAAATGTTTATTACAAATAAATTATTAAATTCTAAAAATGAATAAAATTAACAAAAAAATTGCATTGCATTTGCAATCCTTTGAAAGCACCCCACTTCCCACGCCCCTACTTCCCACGCCCCTGATGATATCTGTCCTTTGGAACGCTATCGCTTTTCATTTAAAACGGTTCATTTAAAACAATAATTTTTTCAAATAGATGGAATTCGAAATACAGGCCTGCCCCTATTAAAAGCCTGCTTCAAATAAAAGCCGGTGACCTTCTGCAGTTCAGGTAAATAAAGGCCCCGGCTTTTATTTGAGGAAATATGATAGACAGATAGATAGATAGATAGATAGATAGATAGATAGATAGATAGATAGATAGATAGATAGATAGATAGATAGATAGATAGATAGATAGATAGATAGATAGATGATAGATAGATGATAGATAGATAGATAGATAGATAGATAGATAGATAGATAGATAGATAGACAGATAGACAGATAGATAGATAGATAGATATTTAATTTCTCTTGAAACTTGTATATTGTGTATTTGAATATATATGTCACATGCCTGTCCTGTCTCGTGTAGCACATGTGGTGGTTTGTTATTTTCCTGTCTCTGTCTAGTTCCCACCCCCCTTGTTATCTTGTTATTGGTTTAATTTGCCCCACCTGTGTTCCCTCATTACCTGCCTCATTGTCCCCTTCATAAGTTTCTTTGTGTTTGCTGTCTGCGTGGTATCGTTGTATTGTCTACGTCTCCCGTTTCCCCGTGATTCCTGGTTTCCCCCTTTTCGTTATATTCTGAATTTATATGTGTTTTTGGTTATGTGTTTTACCCCATTGTGGGTTTTGTTTTGTTTTGTGTTTATGTTTTATCTTGTTATTAAACCTCATTCACCTGCACTTGAATCCTCGCACTAGTTTCTGCATGTTTGTGACGTGACAGAACGATACCACCACTAGAGGACTCAGCAGATGATGGGCAGCTTCCTTTTTTCATCTCCCTCCAACTACCTGCAAATCGCCAAGTATGTGAGCTTTAACTACATCCGTCAGCAGGGGGCTGACGTGAGGGACTTCGCCTGCAGTCTTCTCATTAAAGTAGACCACATGACTTACACTGAGGCTGAAATTAAGGAGGTATTGAACATTTGTTTGGACATGCCTCTCACCCCGGGGGAGATGGAAAAGCTGGGGCATCTGGGATTCTGGGACTTTGTCCACCACATCTACCATCTTGGTGAGTCGGAACATCTGCGGCTAACAGAATCCCAGCCCACTGACGGTTCCCTTCCATCAACGGTCAGTGGAGGCGGAGAAGGAGGAGGAAGAGCAGGTCTACCTTATCGGACACCTCCACTGGAGAGGATCCTACTGCGGGGGTAGGAGAGCCGGTGGTCCCGAATCCAGTGGTCCCGAGTATGGCGGTCCTGAGTATGGTGGTCCCAGTTCCGGTGGTCCCTGTTCCGTGTGTCCCTGTTCCGGTGGTCTCCGTTCTGGTGGTCCCGAGTCCGGACACGGCCTGGAGGGCTGTGATGGGATGTAATGTGGTGGCAGTTCTGCGTGCTTGGGAGAAGCACAGGGCTTTCTCCAAAGCTCCGGAGGTGCCTGAGATCCCAGGTCCGGTGGTCCCTGTTCCGGTTGTCCCGAGTCCTGACATGACCAGGAGAGCTGTGCTAGGGTTTTATGTGGTGGTGGTGGTCTTGCGTGCTTGAGAGGAGCACCGGGCTTCCTTCAGAACTTCGGAGTTGTGGTCCCTGTTCCGGTGGTCCCTGTTCCGGTGGATCGTGTTCCGGTGGATCGTGTTCCGATGGACCCAGTTCTGGTGGTCCCTGCTCTACCCGCGCCACCCCGCCACCATGCTCTGTCCGAGCCACCCAGGCGTCCTGCTCTTCCCGCACCACGAGGCGTCCTGCTCTGCCCGCGCTGCCCTGGCATCCTGCTCTGCCCGTGCCGCCCTGGCCGACTGAACTCTGCGGGCCGCCTTGGCCGCCTGAACTCTGCGGGCCGCCTGAACTCCGCAGGCCACCCTGGCCACCTGCTCTGCCTGCGCTGCCCTGGCCTCCTGAACTCTGCGGGCCGCCCTGGCCTCCTGAACTCTGTGGGCCGCCCTGGCTGCCTGAACTCTGCGGGCCGCCCTGGCCATCTGAACTTTTTGTTTCCCCCATCCCTCCCTGGTCTGTTTCCCCCATCCCTCCCGTCCCGCCCTGTCCCTCACGTCCCTCCTTGGTCTGTCCCTCCCGTCCCTAGTGGAGCATCTGGTAGCTGCTCTTTAAGGAGGGGGTAATGTCACGTGCCTGTCTTGTCTCGTGTAGCACATGTGGTGGTTTGTTATTTTCCTGTCTCTGTCTAGTTCCAACCCCCTTTGTTATCTTGTTATTGGTTTCATTTGCCCCACCTGTGTTCCCTCATTACCTGCCTCATTTGTCCCCTTCATAAGTTTCTTTGTGTTTGCTGTCTGTGTGGTATCGTTGTATTGTCTACGTCTCCCGTTTCCCCCTTTTCGGTATGTTCTGAGTTTATATGTGTCTTTGATTATGTGTTTTGCCCCATTGTGGGTTTTGTTTTGTTTGTTTTATTTTGTTATTAAACCTCAATCACCTGCACTTGAGTCCTCGCACTAGTTTCTGCTTGTTTGTGATGTGACGATATATTTGTAATTCTGAAATTATTAGTGATGATGAAATTACATTTGATGAAATAAATTACAATTTAGAACATTTAAAACATATGCAATTCTGTAACACTTTATAATAAGTATGGTTGGGTTAAAGCACTTAAGGTATGTAATTTTCCGTGACCTAATCTAAAGGGATAACTATTTACAGTTAACAAAGCATTATTTAACTCTTAACATATGAGCTATTACACAATAACACTTTGTTAATTACAGTGACAAAGAAATGAAGAAATCGCTATTTGTATACGGTGCTGCTTGAAAGTTTGTGAACCCCTTGCAGAATCTGTGAAAATTTGAATAATTTTGACAAAATAAGAGGCATTAAACAAAACGCATGATATTTTTATTTAGTACTGTCCTGAAAAAGATTTAAAAATAAGATATTTTACATAAAAATATGTAATTTTTCATTTGGTCAAGTCAACCTTATTTGTATAGCGCTTTTAGCAGCTTTACAGTGTTAAACAGGAAAATAATGCAACATAATTTTATTCAGCCATATAGCCATTCTGGAGAAAACGGTGATGTCATCAGTTCATTTCAATTATCATACAGTGACAGTGTGGGTTTTAGATCAATAATTTAGTTTATATGGTTTATTTAGTTTAATAATTAGATTTATTTGGATATTTAGTTGAAAAATTTAGAAAAATTTAGTGCACAGGATGAAGATATCCAAATTTTTCTTCTTTTGTTTAAATATAAAATGGTGGGAAGCAACAGAAGATGCATGCATGTTTCCCGGAAGACCAATTAAATACAAATTACCTTGATCTTAAAATGTATAACGTTTTGAAGTATGTTAACACTTTATTTTGATAGTCTAGACATTTGAGACATGTGCCTAGACATAATTTAGACATTCTACTAACTATAAGTACCTTTGTAACTACATGTCAACTAACTCTCATTAGAGTATTACTTAAATTAACGTATTATTACTCATTCGAGTATCGTTCCTGTTGCGTGTCCTCAAACTGAGCGTCGCGTCTGAGGAGGAGGGGGTGTGGCAAACAATATTTTGAGAATTGCAGTACCCATTTCATGTCATTCTTACATACAGCACCTTTAAACTAAGAATGTGTACTAAACATGTATGCTAAATCACAGAACGAGTATAAACACATACATGGGATAACTTCATCAATATTGTTTAAAAAGCATCCGGATACACCTAATGAGTTGGTTGAGAGAAGCATAGAGTGTGCATCTTTCCAGTTCTATTCATAGTTTTGATGACTTTACTATTATTATTAATATTATCACATGCTTGTCTATTTCTATCCTGTCGTGATACACATTTTTTTAGAGCTAGTACAATAGCAATACAATAGCACAATAGCAGGAGTTCCAGCTCGTCTGAGAGTGAGAAAAAGCGACTGAGACGACAGAGACAGAAAAACCATATCAACTGGGATTACTACTTTGTTTCACTCAATTAGAAACATCACAGATAAATCAGTCTACAAAGTCCAGACAAGACCGCTGTGGTACTATCTGTCATATTCAGCCAGGAAGCAAATGCAATCAGCAACATTCTTTACCTTAGATGCCTTTATTATGAGGTATCCGTGACCTCACAGGCTTTTGAACCATGTATCAGTCACACAGGCAGATCGGCGGACAGCTGGAAATTTCCTCTCTGTTATTGGGCATTACAATGATTAATACATCTCGAGCTACTGTTTGTGGATATTGAGAGTGCATAGTGAGAGAACGGACAGCACGCCACTGGTATTTTTGGTCATTATGAAAATTATCGTTGTCAAGTCGTGTTAAATGAGAACAAATATACCACACTGTCCAGGGAGAGACAAATGAAGATGTGCAGATTAAAGGTCCCAGGCTGGCACTCCCCTGCTGTCCCAAACTGCAATTATGGTCATTCCTTTCCTCTGTACTTTGAAAAGACTGTAGCATGCTTTTTAATGCAGGGAGAAAGTAAAAAAAAAAAAAAGAAAAAAGCAGACTTGTTGACAAGAGTTTGACTAGTGTGCCCTGAAATAGTAAATGGCCAGGGTTGTAATTTGAAAAATGCTTTTGTCATTCCTTCAGTTTCTCTTGACAGCGAGTGGGAACCAAAGAGGCAGAGCCAGATGTGCATAACAGCACTGAATTTCTCAAGGTAAATTCAAAATTTGGTGTTTGCCATGGATTTGACTAATCTTGGGACACAGGTGCGAACCTTGAAAAATATGACACATTACAAAGACAAACGCCTTCCCTATGTATGTGAAAAATAATTTCTTTGTGTGTATATGAGACTGATGACCCTCTAGGTTGAGCCACTTCGGTGAAAAGCAAAGCTGTAAGATATATCTCGACAGTTAAAAAGGAATCACATTCAACACTTCTAGAAATGCAGCAAATGCCTCATTTATGCAAAGCTCCAATTTTTACTGCACTTGTCAACTTTGTTACACAGAGAACCTAGAACACACTTCTTAATCATAAATGCAAAAAGGTGCCTGTTGTCAGCCAGGTTTGTCCGCATGCTGTATTTACCCCAAGCGACCTCAAGGGGGAGTTCTCACAGCACAGGGATCTGTTCGTCAATACCTTGCAGAGGACAGGGAAAGATTTTCTCACCTAATTCTTGTGTCTCTAATCTCCCATCCTTTCGTTCTCCTCCATTTTGCTATTGCGTGATATGATTCAAACTCTGTGCATAAAATCATGCTTCAGTCAGACTGACTTCATCAATTTCAGAGTCTTTCGAGCAATCATTGATCTCACTAACATGTGCAGCTCCAAGAAGATGCTTTTGCATGTACATCCCTGTGCAGCTGAATGCATTCTCTCACAAATACACAGATCAGGCATAACATTGTGACCACTGACTGGTGAAGTGAATAACACAGATTATCTCTTCATCACGGCACCTGTTAGTGGGTGGGATATATTTGGCAGCAAGTGAACATTTTGTCCTCAAAGCTGATGTGTTAGAAGCAGGAAAAATGGGCAAGCATAAGGATTTGAGCGAGTTTGACAAGGGCCAAATTGTGATGGCTAGACGACTGGGTCAGAGCATCTCCAAAACTGAAGCTCTTGTGGGGTGTTCCTGGTCTGCAGTGGTCAAGTATCTATCAAAAGTGCTCCAAGGAAGGAACAGTGGTGAACTGGTGACGGGGTCATGGGCGACCATGGCTCATTGATGCACGTGTGGTCAGATCAAATAGACAAGCTACTGTAGCTCAAATTGCTCAAGAAGTTAATGCTGGTTCTGATAGAAAGGTGTCAGAATACACAGTGCATCGCAGTTTGTTGCGTATGGGGCTGCATAGCTGCAGACCAGTCAGGGTACCCATGCTGACCCCTGTCCACCACCGAAACCAACAGCAACTTTGGTCCTGCCATCCATGTGGATGTTACTTTGACATGTATCACCTACCTAAGCATTGTTGCAGATCATGTACACCCTTTCATGGAAACAGTATTCCCTGGTGGCTGTGGCTCTTTCAGCAGATAATGCACCCTGCCCAAAGCAACAGTGGTTCAGGAATGGTTTGAGGAGCACAACAACGAGTTTGAGGTGTTGATTTGGCCTCCAAATTCCCCAGATCTCAATCCAATTGAGCTTCTGTGGGATGTGCTGAACAAACAAGTCCAATCCATTGAGGCCCCACCTCACAACTTATAGGACTTAAAGGATCTGCTGTTAACATCTTCGTGCCAGATACCACAGCACACCTTCAGATGTCTAGTGGAGTCCATGCCTCGACGGGTCAGGGCTGTTTTGGCAGCAAAAGGGAACCAACACAATATTAGGATATAATGTTATGCCTGATCGGTGTATCTTCTTTAGTGTAAACAAGACCACAGTTAAAGCTGCTTAGCAAACTGGATTTCTGAAGTACAACATGAAGAACAACTCCCAAATATTGAAGTCAGGTATCCTTTATGCTGGAGATTCCTTTGATGTCATGGAAAACAAAGTGATGAATCTTTGTTGTATTTTATTACCAGTTGATATTTGAAAGCACTCCTGGACTCTTTGAAGCGAGAGAGGGTCTGTTTCTTCTCTAGAGAGGTGTCATCACATTATTTTTGGCATGTTGCCCCATTCTGATTGGATCTGAGGAGACAAAACAATATGGCTTAGCTTAAGCTGACTTGTTTGTTATTCTAATGAGTGCACTTTAGCAAATTAGCAGTTTTTTCCTTAACTATTATGATTGTTAGCATTTCATACTTGAATCTGGTATCTCACTTGATGACTTTTCTCTGAGGTTTGCCCACTGTTAGTAGTGCTTTTAAAGCCGAGCATTATTATTACATATTAAGTGTTAAAGTTTAACAAACACAAAACCCTCACCATGTTACTCCATCAATCCACAGACATGAATACCTCATATCATGGCGTTTTGAGGTGTGCTATTACTTTCTGAGCAACTGAAAGCAATTGCATGATATAAACTCAACTGAGAGTCATAAAGTCAGAATTGAGTGATATAAACTCACAATCACAATCTCCGCGCCCTATTTACCTACAGGTAGGGCGTGGCCAGTGTGTATACAGTATAAGCAGGGCTCACAGGCTGGAAATCCGATTTTCTTGTCTTCAGCGAAGCCCTTCGCATCGCTGGATCTGGGAGCTGCCGCCGTTGAAACCAGCGACCTGCAAGCTTAGGACAGCACCTGAGGAAGCCGGCCGCCTTCGCCGCCTTCAGCCATCTGTGCCTGCTACGCTATCCGGCTACTATATCCTTTTTGCATGTGTGCTCGCCTCGCGACACACTCTCTCATAAAAGAGCACGAGGCGTTTTTATCAAAATGCCTCGTTCTTCCTGTGGCTCGTGCCGTGCACCGCTCAGCAACGGAGACCGCCACCTCATCTGCGCTCTCTGCCTGGGCTGTGACCACGCCGCCGCCGCACTCCTCACGGGCGGATGCCCTGAGTGCGAGGAACTCTCAATGTCGACCCTGCGGGCTCGACTTGAACAGTTCGATGACGCCATCACTCCGCTCGTCCCTGCCGGGCCGCGCAAAAAGAAGCACTGCTCGCAGCGACCGCCGGAGACTGAGCTAGTGCCGAGAAGCTCGCCGGAGCCCCTCCCTCCATGAGAGAGGCGGAGCGCGCGGCGTTTCTCAACGCCCCCCTCTCCCCTTCCGGCCTCTTCGGCCCAGTGGTCAATGGGATTGTCGACCGCTTCTCGGAGGTACAGAAGATGACGCAGGCTATGCACCTCTTCCTGCCTCGACGCTCCGGCTCTGGCTCTGCCGCACGCCGACTGGTACCAGCGGGGGTGACGATGGGAGCCATCTCACGCCGCAAGGTTATCTTGACGGACGCTTCCACCTCAGGCTGGGGCGCTCTTTTCGAGGGCAAACCGGCTTTTGGCCTCTGGTCAGACCGGGAGAAATGCCTCCACATAAATTGTTTGGAGATGATCGCTGTCGAGAACGCGCTCAGGCGCTTCCTCCCATTCATACGGGGTCACCACGTGCTAGTCTGCTCGGACAACACGTCCGTGGTGTCTTATGTGAACCGACAAGGCGGCGTCAGGTCCACGAGCCTGGGCAAACTGACAGAACTCCTTCTCGTGTGGGCGCACCGCTCGTTGAGCTCGCTGAGGGCCGCGCACGTGCCGGGCCACCTGAACGTCGGCCCGGACAGACAGTCCAGGGACATCATTCCGCCAGGGGAGTGGTCCCTGCACCCTCAGACAGTCCAGGGCCTGTGGCGCCTATTCGGCAGAGCGGAAGTCGACCTCTTTACGTCGAAAGACAATGCTCACTGCCCGATATTTCTATCAAAAAGCGAGGATGCGTTGTCCCAGCCCTGGCCCAGCCTCCCGCTTTATGCTTTCCCGCCGATTTCCCTGTTACCACAGGTTATAGCGAGAATCAGGGAAACGCGCCGCCCGGTGCTTCTTATAGCACCGCGCTGGGAGAACCAAATATGGTACCCAGAGCTGGTGGAGCTATCGCACTCACCCCATTGGCCAGTCCCGCTGAGAAAAGATCTCCTCTCTCAAGCCGGAGGATCGATCTGGCATCCCCATCCGGAGCGTTGGTCTCTGCATGCATGGGTGATCAACGGATACCCGCTGACCTGCCGGAGGGGGTTGTGAACACGATCGCGCAGTCTAGAGCTCCCTCTACGAGGCGGCTATATGTTTCCAAGTTGTCTGTGTTCACTAAGTGGTGTGCTACTAAAAGCTTGGATCCACAAGAATGTGGGGTCCAGCGGGTGCTCTCCTTCCTTCAGGAGCTGTTGGATTTGGGCAGGTCCCCTTCCACGCTCAAAGTGTACGTGGCGGCTATCGCAGCGTTCGCTCAGACGACGCTCGGCCGCGCGTTAGGAAGGAATGAGCTTATTATCCGTTTCCTCAGAGGAGCCAGACGGATGAATCCCCCGCGACCCCCCTCGGTTCCTATCTGGGATCTGTCCTTGGTCTTGGAGGCCCTGAAGGCTTTTCCTTTTGAACCACTTGAATCCGTGGAGTCCAAGTACCTTTCGCTCAAAACCGTTTTTCTGATAGCTCTGTCTTCAGTAAAACGCGTGGGGGATCTGCACGCGCTCTCTGTTAGCCCGGCGTGTCTTGAGTTCGGTCCAAATGACTCTAAAGTCATCCTCAGACGAGGCACGGTTACATCCCCAAAGCGATCGGGACCCCCTTTAGGGCGCAAATCATCTCCCTCTCGGCTCTGCCAGCATCCGATGACGGGGACAGTGATAACCTCCTTTGCCCTGTCAGGGCGTTGAGGGTTTACGTCACGCGCTCCGCCGCTTTCAGGCATTCAGAACAACTCTTTGTTTCGTTTGGTGGGCGCACTAAAGGTCTCGCCGCCTCGATACAGAGCCTGTTCAGGTGGATTGTGGACGCGATTGCAGCAGCTTATGCCTCCAAACACCTGCAGTGTCCGCTGGGTGTCAGAGCTCATTCCACCAGAGGCATGGCCTCTTCGTGGGCCTGGTCTAGCGGAATTTCTATTCACGATATTTGTATGGCGGCGGGCTGGGCCTCCCCATCTACATTTGTGAGGTTCTATAACATGGAAGTTCCTGCTTAGCAGGCTAAAGTGTTATCAGTTTGAGTGGGCTGTTGGCTCTGCCCAGTTATTTATGCGCAGACAACGCTCGCGTACTGGTTATATTTCTGGTTATATTCCCCCCCCCCCCCCCCCCCCCCCGGACAGGGAGTCAGGCTTTTACAGCCGGTACTTCATAGTGCCAAAGAAGGATGGTGGGCTGCGCCCCATCTTGGATCTTTGCGTCCTGAACCGAGCCGTGGCAAAGCTCAAGTTCAGGATGCTGACACTCAAACAGATCGTGTCTCAGATCAGGTCCGAGGACTGGTTTGTCACGATAGATCTCAAAGATGCATATTTCCATATCTCCATCCTTCCGCAGCACAGGAAGTTCCTGAGGTTCGCTTTCAGGGGAGAAGCGTACCAATATCGAGTGCTTCCTTTCGGTTTAGCCCTTTCACCCCGCACGTTCACGAAGTGTGTGGACGCTGCTCTGGTCCCCTTGCGTTTGCAGGGGATCCGCATTCTCAATTACATCGACGACTGGCTGATACTAGCACAGTCAGCGCGTCTTGCGGTTCAGCATCGAGATGTTGTTCTCGCACATATGAGGAGGTTGGGGCTGAGGCTCAACTCCAAGAAGAGTGTTCTTTCTCCTGTGCAGAAGATCACTTATCTCGGCGTGAGTTGGGATTCGGTCTCTATGCAGGCTCGTCTGTCGGAGCCTCGCGCGGGGTCGATCCTCTCAGCCGTGAAAGGGGTGAAGCTAGACCAGCCGCTCACTGTGAAGCAGTTTCAGAGACTGTTGGGTCTGATGGCAGCCGCGTCCAACGTTATTCCTTAGGGCCTGCTGTTCATGAGGCCGCTACAGTGGTGGCTCAAGACCAGGGGTTTTTCCCCGAGGGGGAACCCTTTTCGCGTAATCAAGGCAACGTGGCGGTGTCTCCGCACCTTGGTTATGTGGAAGGACCCCAGGTTCCTGACCCAGGGCCCGTCGCTGGGGGCACTGTGTCAGCGTACTTCTCTGACCACGGATGCCTCCCTGACGGGCTGGGGGGCGACCATGAGTGGTCGCTCGGCCCAGGGTCTGTGGCAGGAGCACCAGCGTTTGTGGCATATAAATTGCCTGGAAATGTTGGCGATGTTTCAGGCTATGAAGCACTTCCTGCCGCATCTCAGGGGCCATCATGTGCTTGTGCGCACAGACAGCACATCGGTGGTCTCCTACATCAACCATCAGGGGAGTTTGAGGTCCCGTCGCTTATACAAGCTGGCGCGCCTTATCCTCCTCTGGGCTCAGGGAAAATTGCTGTCAGTCAGGGCTATGTACATTCCTGGGCGGTTGAACGTGGAAGCAGACATCCTGTCGAGGCAGGGGCCAAGGCCCGGGGAGTGGAGACTCCACACCGATGTGGTGGAGCTCCTTTGGGAGAAGTTCGGCAGGGCCCAAGTGGACCTGTTCGCCACTCATGAGAACTCTCATTGTCATCTGTGGTTCTCCCTGTCGCCTCCAGCTCCTCTCGGACTGGATGCGATGGTACAGGAGTGGCCGAGGCTGCCCCTGTACGCTTTCCCCCCGATCGCTCTGCTTCCGGGAGTTCTAGAGAGAGTGCGCCGGGACGGGGCCCGTCTCCTTCTAGTAGCCCCGTTCTGGCCGGGCCGGGTATGGTTCTCGGATCTGGTGTCTCTCCTCGACGGCTCTCCCCTGGAGATCCCGTTCAGGAGGGACCTTCTCTCTCAGGCGGGCAGAGTTTTTGTTCACCCCCGCCCGGAGTTGTGGAAACTGTGGGCTTGGCCTCTGAGGGGGCCCAGCTCATAAGTTCCGGTCTCTCAACTGAGGTTGTTGAGATCATTCTACACTCCAGAGCTCCTTCTACGAGGAAACTTTACTACCTAAAGTGGAGACTCTTCACCTTATGGTGTCAAGATCGCCTGCGGGATCCAGTTAACTGCCCTGCGAGCGTGGTGCTGGAGTTCCTGCAGGAGAGATTCTCTGCTGGGTTAGCCCTCTCCACACTAAAGGTGTACGTGGCGGCCATAGCTGCCTACCACACTCCTTTGAGTGGAGTTTCATTAGGGCGACACCCGCTAGTAACCCATTTCCTCCGTGGAACCTTGAGACTGAGACCTGTGACACGCACCAGGGTGCCGGCCTGGGACTTATCGTCCTTCAAGGCCTTTCCGAGGCTCCCTTCGAGCCCCTTTACGACGTCAGACCAGGAAAAGTTAAATCTGCTTTGTCCCGTTCGCGCTTTAGACGCCTATGTCCACAGAGCTGCCCTGTGGAGGAAAACTGATCAGTTATTTGTTTGCTACGGAACTCCATCCCGTGGGGGTCCGGTGTCAAAGCAGAGGATGAGCAAGTGGGTAGTCGAGGCTATCTCACTGGCTTATGTGGCGGCCGGACAGCCCTCTCCTTTGGCTGTTCGGTCCCACTCCACTAGGAGTATGGCTGCTTCTCAAGCTCTCTTGCAGGGGCCTCCCTGCAGGAAGTGTGTGATGCGGCGGGGTGGTCCTCGCTGCATACTTTTGTCAGGTTCTATGAACTAGATGTTTCTGCTACTCCAGGGTCTCGGGTGCTCGCCTCGTAGCTGTTACAGGCGGGCATCCAGACTCGCATGGGGACGTGGGTATTCTCGTTCCCAAAGCGGTGATGCAGCTCGAGTTCCCTTGAAAGGGAACGTCTCGGTTATGACTGTAACCTTAGTTCCCTGATAGGGAACGAGACGCTGCGTCACCCGGCCATACTCCTCGCATGCCCGCAAGCGCCTTGTTTCATGCCTTCTTCAGAAGCTAACGGCGTGTGTTTGCCGGTGTGCTTTATAGCTTCCGGGTCTATGACGTCACCCGCCTATGACGTTCCGTCTCTCTATTGGACTGTGACATACGTGCTTCACGACGCAATCACGCAGAGGCGTTCCAAAAAGGTGACGCAGCGTCTCGTTCCCTATCAGGGAACTAAGGTTACAGTCGTAACCGAGACGTTTTTAACAGAATTGAGAGATATGAACACAATTGAGAGTTTTTAAGTCAGAATTGAGTCAGAATTGAGTAATATAAAAACAATTGAGTTTTTAACAGAATTGAGTGATATAAACACAATTGGGAGTTTTTAAGTGAGAATTGAGTCAGAATTGAGTGATATAAAAACAATTGAGAGTTTTTAAGTCAGAATGGAGTGATATAAAAACAATTTAGTTTTTAACAGAATTGAGTGATATAAACACAATTGAGAGTTTTTAAGTCAGAATGGAGTGATATAAAAACAATTGAGTTTTTAACAGAATTGAGTGATATAAACACAATTGAGAGTTTTTAAGTCAGAATGGAGTGATATAAAAACAATTGAGTTTTTAACAGAATTGAGTGATATAAACACAATTGGGAGTTTTTAAGTCAGAATTGAGTCTGAATTGAGTGATATAAAAACAATTGAGTTTTTAACAGAATTGAGTGATATAAACACAATTGAGAGTTTTTAAGTCAGAATTGAGTGATATAAAAACAATTGAGTTTTTAACAGAATTGAGTGATATAAACACAATTGAGAGTTTTTAAGTCAGAATGGAGTGATATAAAAACAATTGAGTTTTTAACAGAATTGAGTGATATAAACACAATTGAGAGTTTTTAAGTCAGAATTGAGTCAGAATTGAGTAATATAAAAACAATTGGGTTTTTAACAGAATTGAGTGATATAAACACAATTGAGAGTTTTTAAGTCAGAATTGAGTCAGAATTGAGTGATATAAAAACAATTGAGTTTTTAACAGAATTGAGTGATATAAACACAATTGAGAGTTTTTAAGTCAGAATTGAGTCAGAATTGAGTAATATAAAAACAATTGGGTTTTTAACAGAATTGAGTGATATAAACACAATTGAGAGTTTTTAAGTCAGAATTGAGTAATATAAAAACAATTGAGTTTTTAACAGAATTGAGTGATATAAACACAATTGAGAGTTTTTAAGTTAGAATTGAGTCAGAATTGAGTGATATAAAAACAATTGAGTTTTTAATAGAATTGAGTGATATAAACACAATTGGGAGTTTTTAAGTCAGAATTGAGTCTGAATTGAGTGATATAAAAACAATTGAGTTTTTAACAGAATTGAGTGATATAAACACAATTGAGAGTTTTTAAGTCAGAATTGAGTCAGAATTGAGTGATATAAAAACAATTGAGTTTTTAACAGAATTGAGTGATATAAACACAATTGAGAGTTTTTAAGTCAGAATGGAGTGATATAAAAACAATTGAGTTTTTAACAGAATTGAGTGATATAAACACAATTGAGAGTTTTTAAGTCAGAATTGAGTCAGAATTGAGTAATATAAAAACAATTGAGTTTTTAACAGAATTGAGTGATATAAACACAATTGAGAGTTTTTAAGTCAGAATTGAGTCAGAATTGAGTGATATAAAAACAATTGAGTTTTTAACAGAATTGAGTGATATAAACACAATTGAGAGTTTTTAAGTCAGAATTGAGTCAGAAATGAGTGATATAAAAACAATTGAGTTTTTAACAGAATTGAGTGATATAAACACAATTGAGAGTTTTTAAGTCAGAGTTGAGTGATATAAAAACAATTGAGAGTTTTTAACAGAATTGAGTGATATAAACACAATTGAGAGTTTTTGAGTCAGAATTGAGTCAGAATTGAGTGATATAAAACAATTGAGTTTTAAAAGAATTTAGTGATATAAACACAATTGAGAGTTTTTAAGTCAGAATTGAGTAATATAAAAACAATTGAGTTTTTAACAGAATTTAGTGATATAAACACAATTGGGAGTTTTTAAGTCAGAATTGAGTCAGAATTGAGTGATATAAAAACAATTGAGTTTTTAACAGAATTGAGTGATATAAACACAATTGAGAGTTTTTAAGTCAGAATTGAGTCAGAATTGAGTAATATAAAAACAATTGAGTTTTTAACAGAATTGAGTGATATAAACACAATTGAGAGTTTTTAAGTCAGAATTGAGTCAGAATTGAGTGATATAAAAACAATTGAGTTTTTAACAGAATTGAGTGATATAAACACAAATTGAGAGTTTTTAAGTCAGAATTGAGTGATATAAAAACAATTGAGTTTTTAACAGAATTGAGTGATATAAAAACAATTGAGTTTTTAACAGAATTGAGTGATATAAACACAATTGAGAGTTTTTAAGTCAGAATTGAGTGATATAAAAACAATTGAGTTTTTAACAGAATCGAGTGATATAAACACAACTGAGAGTTTTTAAGTCAGAATTGAGTCAGAATTGAGTAATATAAAAACAATTGAGTTTTTAACAGAATTGAGTGATATAAACACAATTGAGAGTTTTTAAGTCAGAATTGAGTGATATAAAAACAATTGAGAGTTTTTAAGTCAGAATTCAGTGATATAAACACAATTGAGAGTTTTTAAGTCAGAATTTAGTCAGAATTGAGTGATATAAAAACAATTGAGTTTTTAACAGAATTGAGTGATATAACACAATTGAGAGTTTTTAAGTCAGAATTGAGTCAGAATTGAGTAATATAAAAACAATTGAGTTTTTAACAGAATTGAGTGATATAAACACAATTGAGAGTTTTTAAGTCAGAATTGAGTCAGAATTGAGTGATATAAAAACAATTGAGTTTTTAACAGAATTGAGTGATATAAACACAATTGAGTGTTTTTAAGTCAGAATTGAGTCAGAAATGAGTGATATAAAAACAATTGAGTTTTTAACAGAATTGAGTGATATAAACACAATTGAGAGTTTTTAAGTCAGAGTTGAGTGATATAAAAACAATTGAGAGTTTTTAAGTCAGAATTGAGTGATATAAACACAATTGAGGGTTTTTGAGTCAGAATTGAGTCAGAATTGAGTGATATAAAACAATTGAGTTTTAAAAGAATTTAGTGATATAAACACAATTGAGAGTTTTTAAGTCAGAATTGAGTAATATAAAAACAATTGAGTTTTTAACAGAATTGAGTGATATAAACACAATTGGGAATTTTTAAGTCAGAATTGAGTCAGAATTGAGTGATATAAAAACAATTGAGTTTTTAACAGAATTGAGTGATATAAACACAATTGAGAGTTTTTAAGTCAGAATTGAGTCAGAATTGAGTAATATAAAAACAATTGAGTTTTTAACAGAATTGAGTGATATAAACACAATTGAGAGTTTTTAAGTCAGAATTGAGTCAGAATTGAGTGATATAAAAACAATTGAGTTTTTAACAGAATTGAGTGATATAAACACAAATTGAGAGTTTTTAAGTCAGAATTGAGTGATATAAAAACAATTGAGTTTTTAACAGAATTGAGTGATATAAAAACAATTGAGTTTTAACAGAATTGAGTGATATAAACACAATTGAGAGTTTTTAAGTCAGAATGGAGTGATATAAAAACAATTGAGTTTTTAACAGAATTGAGTGATATAAACACAATTGAGAGTTTTTAAGTTAGAATTGAGTCAGAATTGAGTAATATAAAAACAATTGAGTTTTTAACAGAATTGAGTGATATAAACACAATTGAGAGTTTTTAAGTCAGAATTGAGTCAGAATGGAGTGATATAAAAACAATTGAGTTTTTAACAGAATTGAGTGATATAAACACAATTGAGAGTTTTTAAGTCAGAATTGAGTCAGAATTGAGTAAAATAAAAACAATTGAGTTTTTAACAGAATGGAGTGATATAAAAACAATTTAGTTTTTAACAGAATTGAGTGATATAAACACAATTGAGAGTTTTTAAGTCAGAATTGAGTCAGAATTGAGTAATATAAAAACAATTGAGTTTTTTAACAGAATTGAGTGATATAAACACAATTGGAAGTTTTTAAGTCAGAATTGAGTCAGAATTGAGTGATATAAAAACAATTGGGTTTTTAACAGAATTGAGTGATATAAACACAATTGAGAGTTTTTAAGTCAGAATGGAGTGATATAAAAACAATTGAGTTTTTAACAGAATTGAGTGATATAAACACAATTGAGAGTTTTTAAGTCAGAATTGAGTGATATAAAAACAATTGAGTTTTTAATAGAATTGAGTGATATAAACACAATTGAGAGTTTTTAAGTCAGAATTGAGTGATATAAAATAATTGAGTTTTTAATAGAATTGAGTGATATAAACACAATTGAGAGTTTTTATGTCAGAATTGAGTCAGAATTGAGTGATATAAAAACAATTGAGTTTTTAACAGAATTGAGTGATATAAACACAATTGGGAGTTTTTAAGTCAGAATTGAGTCAGAATTGAGTGATATAAAAACAAGTGAAGTTACTAAACGTAATTTCGTGAGGAAGTACGCCCATCTAATCTTCCAATTAATTCCAAGGTATAAAACCAGCAGCTTACCTCTTCCCATTGTTAGTTCTTGCAGCATTTGGCCCGTCCTAATCTGCATGACTGACTTCGCTGCTCATTTTCACCTGTTGATCACCCAGGTCGCCGGTCTCTCCGCTCCACCACAGCCCAGCGCAAAACACCTCTCTCCTCCTCAATCTAACGTAGATCATCACAGGGCCCGGTCGATCCTCGTAGTGATGCATCGAGGCCATCATCAATATCATTGTAAATCCTCTTCAGCAGCAAGCCCTTCCGTACCTCTTGTCGAGAAATGGTCCGTCAATCGCACTCAGGCACGCGTTATCCAACATGGGTATCCATATCTCCCAGAGGAATTCAAAAACGCAACTTCTCGATCTGCTCGTGCGCTCTCAACAAAACTCACGCCGCATTCAGCGTCCTCCCAGCACCATGCAAACATCAACGCAAGTAACTGCACGATCCATACGGTCCGCCTCAGTTTCAGCCAGCAGCAGCCGCCGCCGTAGCTTTCCTCGTCCGCCGCTCATTCCGGCCGGCAGTCTATCGCGGCCGCAGACGTTAGTTCCGCGGCTGCTCGCAATAGTTCCACAGCTCTCCGACAGTGACTGTTAGCTTTCCTCCTCCCACAGGTGAGTATAGCTTCTTCTGTCCACATTAACAATATTTCTGTTCCTTCTCAGTTAAATCCATCTAGCAATGGAATCCCAGATAGCACACATACATCTCGGAGTCTATTTGGTGTGCGTGTTTACATCTGGAAGACGTATTTATTTATTTATTTATTTATTTATTTATTTATTTATTTATTTTAGAGTGTTTGCTCATCTGCAATACGTCTATTGGACGTTTCCTGTCAGATGTCAAATAGACGTTTAAACAATGTCTTTAAGATGTTTATGATTTAGAATGTATGAAAAACTGACATCTTAAAGACGTCTATCAGATGTTTGTAAACAGCAGATGCTATCCAGATTGAGTGATCATTAACAGACGTCGTGCAGACGTACGTGTGCTATATGGGATAAGTACAAATTTGAGGCTACCTGTGCAAATGCCACTACTCCCATTCCCCCCCACCCCCCTCCCCCTTCCATTCCTCTCTCCTCCGCTATCAGAGCAGACCCAAGCGTGAGGCTGCCTCCGCAAACGGTCATGCCTCCCTTTCCCCCTCTCATTAATTTCTCCTCTGCTATCGGCACAGACCCAAGCGTGAGGCTGCCTCCGCAAACGGTCATGTCCCCCTTTCCCTTCCCCCCTCTCATTAATTTCTCCTCTGCTATCGGCACAGACCCAAGCGTGAGGCTGCCTCCGCAAACGGTCCTGCCACCCCCTCTCTTTCCTTTTTCCCTTTTCAGCTCCGCCGTTGGAGCTGATCCAAGCGTGGGGTTGCCAGAGCATTAGCCCTGGAGGCGGACCCAGTTCCTCCCTATTCAGAATTGTTATTCCAGTAACTGTAACACCTCATGTCTGGATTCAATATTTTAAGCCAGAACACTGCAATCCTACTGGACAGCTTGGAGAGTTTGAAACAATTCCATTCCTCCTACAACCAGTTTTTTCCAACTTTTTTCCTCCTTTCAAATTCCTCATTCATCTCATATCGCAACCAGATTAAGTCCGTCCAACCTAGTACCATCAAAGTCTATCTCAGCGGCATTCAATTTTCTAATCTACGGCCATCCATCCAACCATCTCCGATCTCCAAGTTTTAAACGAGGACACCATCCGTTTCCTCATCAATGCAGCAAAACTGATCATTTATTAAAAACGGCCATTTCATCCATATCTTCAATCTCCTGACACCCATTCAGCCATATCAATATCTTTCTTTCTCCCTTGCACACAGGGAGGTTCAGATCTCTTCTCAGCTCGACCCGCTGTTCATTGATGAGAACAACCTTCGTGTCATCAGGCATTGGTTTCATAAAAAGCTTAAGCACATCCTCACCCACTCTGGTATCCAAGCTCACTTGTATTCATCTCACTCCTTCCACATAGGAGCAGCCACCATCGCAGCCAAAAGGACTGCCAGGCCATCAAATTAAACTTCTGGGTTGGTGGTCCTCAGATGCCTTTCAAACTTACATTCGTTCCGACCTCAGCCCCATCAAACAAGCCACCTAACTCTCTACTCTTAAGATGGTTTCCCCACGAAACTCAATCCAACCGATGCCTGCAAACCTCTCTGGATTCGACGCTGCCGCAGTGCTCATAAATTTGATGCTGCTGCAGGGTTTGGCTTTATTTTGATACTGCTGCCGCAGTGCCTCGCAAATTTGATATTGCCGCTGCAGTGCTCCACCAATTTGATACTGCCGCTGCAGTGCTCCACCAATTTGATACTGCTGCCGCTGCAGTGCTCCACCTTTTGATACTGCTGCTGCAGTGCTCCACCAATTTGATACTGCCGCTGCAGTGCTCCACCAATTTGATACTGCTGCTGTAGTGTTTGGCTTTACTTGATACTGCCGCTGCAGTGCTCCACCAATTTGATACCGCTGCTGCAGTGTTGTGCTCCGCTTGAGGCTGCAGTGCTCCGCTTGGTGCTGCAGTGCTCCACCATTTGATACTGCCGCTGCAGTGCTCCACCATTTGATACTGCTGCCGCAGTGCTCCACCAATTTGATACTGCTGCTGCAGGGCCTCGCAAATTTGATACTGCTGCTGTAGTGTTTGGCTTTACTTGATACTGCCGCTGCAGTACTCAACCAATTTGATACCGCTGCTGCAGTGTTGTGCTTTGCTTGAGGCTGCAGTGCTCCGCTTGGTGCTGCAGTGCTCCGCCAATTTGATACTGCCGCTGCAGTACTCCACCAATTGATACCGCTGCTGCAGTGCTCCGCTAATTTGATGCTGCAGGGTTTTGCTTTACTTGATACCGCTGCTGCAGGGTTTTCACTTGATGCTGCAGTGCTCCGCTTGATGCTGCAGTGCTCCGCCAATTTGATACTGCCGCTGCAGTACTCCACCAATTTGATACCGCTGCTGCAGTGCTCCGCTAATTTGATGCTGCAGGGTTTTGCTTTACTTGATACCGCTGCTGCAGGGTTTTCGCTTGATGCTGCAGTGCTCCGCTTGAGGCTGCCGTGCTCTGCTTGATGCTGCCTCTGCAGTGTTTTGCTTGAGGCTGCCATGCTCCGCTTGATGCTGCCGCTGCAGTGCTCTACCAATTTGATACCGCTGCTGCAATGCTCCGCTAATTTGATGCTGCAGGGTTTTGCTTTACTTGATACCGCTGCTGCAGGGTTTTCGCTTGATGCTGCAGTGCTCCGCTTGAGGCTGCCGTGCTCTGCTTGATGCTGCCCTGCTCCGCTTGATGCTGCCGCTGCAGTGTTTTGCTTGAGGCTGCCGTGCTCCGCTTGATGCTGCCGCTGCAGTGCCCGCCAATTTGAGACTGCCGCTGCAATGCTTTGCTTGATACTGACAATGCAGTGCCCGCCAATTTGAGACTGCCGCTGCAGTGTTTGGCTTTACTTGATACTGCTGCTGCAGTGCCCGCCAATTTGAGACTGCCGCTGCAGGGTTTGGCTTTACTTGATACTGCTGCTGCAATGCCTGCCAATTTGAGACTGCCGCTGCAGTGTTTGGCTTTACTTGATACTGCTGCTGCAGTGCCCGCCAATTCGAGACTGCCGCTGCAGTGTTTGGCTTTACTTGATACTGCTGCTGCAGTGCCCGCCAATTCGAGACTGCCGCTGCAGTGTTTGGCTTTACTTGATACTGCTGCTGCAATGCCTGCCAATTTGAGACTGCCGCTGCAGTGTTTGGCTATACTTGATACTGCTGCTGCAGTGCCCGCCAATTTGAGACTGCCGCTGCAGTGTTTGGCTTTACTTGATACTGCTGCTGCAGTGCCCGCCAATTCGAGACTGCCGCTGCAGCGTTTGGCTTTACTTGATGCTGCTGCTGCAGTGCCCGCCAATTTGAGACTGCCGCTGCAGTGTTTGGCTTTACTTGATGCTGCTGCTGCAGTGCCTGCCAATTTGAGACTGCCGCTGCAGTGTTTGGCTTTACTTGATGCTGCTGCTGCAGTGCCTGCCAATTTGAGACTGCCGCTGCAGTGTTTGGCTTTACTTGATACTGCTGCTGCTGCAGTGCCCGCCAATTTGAGACTGCCACTGCAGTGTTTGGCTTTACTTGATACTGCTGCTGCAGTGCCCGCCAATTTGAGACTGCCGCTGCAGTGTTTGGCTTTACTTGATACTGCTGCTGCAGTGCCTGCCAATTTGAGACTGCCGCTGCAGTGTTTGGCTTTACTTGATACTGCTGCTGCTGCAGTGCCCGCCAATTTGAGACTGCCGCTGCAGTGTTTGGCTTCACTTGATACTGCCGCTGCAGTGCCCCACCAATTTGAGACTGCCGCTGCAGTGCCCCACCAATTTGAGACTGCCGCTGCAGTGCCCCACCAATTTGAGACTGCTGCTGCAGTGCTTCGCTTGATACTGCCGCTGCAGTGCCCCACCAATTTGAGACTGCCGCTGCAGTGCCCCACCAATTTGAGACTGCCGCTGCAGTGCCCCACCAATTTGAGACTGCTGCTGCAGTGCTTCGCTTGAGACTGTCGCTGCAGTGCCGGCCAATTTGAGACTCTGCCAATTTGATACTGCCGCTGCAGTGCTCCGCCAATTTGATGCTGCTGCCACACTGCTACGTCTGATTCTGCTGCGGCCGTGCCCCGCCAATTTGATACTACTACTGCAGTGCTCCGCCTGGTATTGCGCTGCAGTTCTCCACCAATTTGATACTGATACTGCAGTGCCCCACTCAATCCATGCTGCCACCGTAGTATCGGTTTTAAAACCGCCACAGCAGTGATCTGCCTACTTAAATCCTGCTGCTGCAGTGCAGTCTCCCATTCCTTCTGTTCTCCAATTTTTGGGGGGGTCTTATAGACTATTGAAATATTTATGCAGATTCCTTAAGTAATCATGAGCTGTTCCAATTCCCATAATTCTGGCTTGCTGTCTATTTATGCATTTATGTTTTTGGGGGGCAATCGGAGCTCGGGTAGAAAATCCTCTCCGAGCCCCTCTATAGCAGACAGCACGCCAAATCCGTTTACCACTTTTACCAAGATTATATGGGCACACAAACTCATGAATTGAGTTTTTAACAGAATTGAGTGATATAAACACAATTGAGAGTTTTTAAGTCAGAATGGAGTGATATAAAAACAATTGAGTTTTTAACAGAATTGAGTGATATAAACACAATTGAGAGTTTTTAAGTCAGAATTGAGTGATATAAAATAATTGAGTTTTTAATAGAATTGAGTGATATAAACACAATTGAGAGTTTTTAAGTCAGAATGGAGTGATATAAAAACAATTGATAAAAACAATGATATAAAATAATTGAGTTTTTAACAGAATTGAGTGATATAAACACAATTGAGAGTTTTTATGTCAGAATTGAGTCAGAATTGAGTGATATAAAAACAATTGAGTTTTTAACAGAATTGAGTGATATAAACACAATTGAGAGTTTTTAAGTCAGAATGGAGTGATATAAAAACAATTGAGTTTTTAACAGAATTGAGTGATATAAAAACAATTGGGAGTTTTTAAGTCAGAATTGAGTCAGAATTGAGTGATATAAAAACAATTGAGTTTTTAACAGAATTGAGTGATATAAACACAATTGAGAGTTTTTAAGTCAGAATGGAGTGATATAAAAACAATTGAGTTTTAAACAGAATTGAGTGATATAAACACAATTGAGAGTTTTTAAGTCAGAGTTGAGTGATATAAAAACAATTGAGTTTTTAATAGAATTGAGTGATATAAACACAATTGAGAGTTTTTAAGTCAGAATTGAGTGATATAAAATAATTGAGTTTTTAATAGAATTGAGTGATATAAACACAATTGAGAGTTTTTATGTCAGAATTGAGTCAGAATTGAGTAATATAAAAACAATTGAGTTTTTAACAGAATTGAGTGATATAAACACAATTGAGTTATAAAGTCAGAATTGTGTGATATAAACTAGCAATTCTGAGAGAAAAAAATGTCAGAATAGTAAGATAAAAAGTCACAATTACCATTTAAATTGTTTAATTCCGTGGCGGAAGCAAGCTTCCATATAATTCTGTCTCGGTCATTTACTGTTTCGTTGTTTGTTATCATGTTTTTTTAGTTTCACACCCATTCCTTGTTCTGTTGATTATCATTTTGTGTGTATTTAAGCCCTCAGTTGTTTCTGTTCATTGTTCAGTGTTGTCAGCGTCGATGTTGAATGTCTAGTGTGTTTCCTCAGGCCTCTTTGTATCCTTCATTCTGCTTCACGCATCTTGTATTGGATTAAACTACATTGACAGTTTCTGCCAATTTGATACTGCCGCTGCAGTACTCCACCAATTTGATACCGCTGCTGCAGTGCTCCGCTAATTTGATGCTGCAGGGTTTTGCTTTACTTGATACCGCTGCTGCAGGGTTTTCGCTTGATGCTGCAGTGCTCCGCTTGAGGCTGCCGTGCTCTGCTTGATGCTGCCTCTGCAGTGTTTTGCTTGAGGCTGCCATGCTCCGCTTGATGCTGCCGCTGCAGTGCTCTACCAATTTGATACCGCTGCTGCAGTGCTCCGCTAATTTGATGCTGCAGGGTTTTGCTTTACTTGATACCGCTGCTGCAGGGTTTTCGCTTGATGCTGCAGTGCTCCGCTTGAGGCTGTCGTGCTCTGCTTGATGCTGCCCTGCTCCGCTTGATGCTGCCGCTGCAGTGTTTTGCTTGAGGCTGCCGTGCTCCGCTTGATGCTGCCGCTGCAGTGCCCGCCAATTTGAGACTGCCGCTGCAATGCTTTGCTTGATACTGACAATGCAGTGCCCGCCAATTTGAGACTGCCGCTGCAGTGTTTGGCTTTACTTGATACTGCTGCTGCAGTGCCCGCCAATTTGAGACTGCCGCTGCAGGGTTTGGCTTTACTTGATACTGCTGCTGCAATGCCTGCCAATTTGAGACTGCCGCTGCAGTGTTTGGCTTTACTTGATACTGCTGCTGCAGTGCCCGCCAATTCGAGACTGCCGCTGCAGTGTTTGGCTTTACTTGATACTGCTGCTGCAGTGCCCGCCAATTCGAGACTGCCGCTGCAGTGTTTGGCTTTACTTGATACTGATGCTTCAATTCCTGCCAATTTGAGACTGCCGCTGCAGTGTTTGGCTATACTTGATACTGCTGCTGCAGTGCCCGCCAATTTGAGACTGCCGCTGCAGTGTTTGGCTTTACTTGATACTGCTGCTGCAGTGCCCGCCAATTCGAGACTGCCGCTGCAGCGTTTGGCTTTACTTGATGCTGCTGCTGCAGTGCCCGCCAATTTGAGACTGCCGCTGCAGTGTTTGGCTTTACTTGATGCTGCTGCTGCAGTGCCTGCCAATTTGAGACTGCCGCTGCAGTGTTTGGCTTTACTTGATGCTGCTGCTGCAGTGCCTGCCAATTTGAGACTGCCGCTGCAGTGTTTGGCTTTACTTGATACTGCTGCTGCTGCAGTGCCCGCCAATTTGAGACTGCCACTGCAGTGTTTGGCTTTACTTGATACTGCTGCTGCAGTGCCCGCCAATTTGAGACTGCCGCTGCAGTGTTTGGCTTTACTTGATACTGCTGCTGCAGTGCCTGCCAATTTGAGACTGCCGCTGCAGTGTTTGGCTTTACTTGATACTGCTGCTGCTGCTGCAGTGCCCGCCAATTTGAGACTGCCGCTGCAGTGTTTGGCTTCACTTGATACTGCCGCTGCAGTGCCCCACCAATTTGAGACTGCCGCTGCAGTGCCCCACCAATTTGAGACTGCCGCTGCAGTGCCCCACCAATTTGAGACTGCTGCTGCAGTGCTTCGCTTGATACTGCCGCTGCAGTGCCCCACCAATTTGAGACTGCCGCTGCAGTGCCCCACCAATTTGAGACTGCCGCTGCAGTGCCCCACCAATTTGAGACTGCTGCTGCAGTGCTTCGCTTGAGACTGTCGCTGCAGTGCCGGCCAATTTGAGACTCTGCCAATTTGATACTGCCGCTGCAGTGCTCCGCCAATTTGATGCTGCTGCCACACTGCTACGTCTGATTCTGCTGCGGCCGTGCCCCGCCAATTTGATACTACTACTGCAGTGCTCCGCCTGGTATTGCGCTGCAGTTCTCCACCAATTTGATACTGATACTGCAGTGCCCCACTCAATCCATGCTGCCACCGTAGTACCGGTTTTAAAACCGCCACAGCAGTGATCTGCCTACTTAAATCCTGCTGCTGCAGTGCAGTCTCCCATTCCTTCTGTTCTCCAATTTTTGGGGGGGTCTTATAGACTATTGAAATATTTATGCAGATTCCTTAAGTAATCATGAGCTGTTCCAATTCCCATAATTCTGGCTTGCTGTCTATTTATGCATTTATGTTTTTGGGGGGCAATCGGAGCTCGGGTAGAAAATCCTCTCCGAGCCCCTCTATAGCAGACAGCACGCCAAATCCGTTTACCACTTTTACCAAGATTATATGGGCACACAAACTCATGAATTGAGTTTTTAACAGAATTGAGTGATATAAACACAATTGAGAGTTTTTAAGTCAGAATGGAGTGATATAAAAACAATTGAGTTTTTAACAGAATTGAGTGATATAAACACAATTGAGAGTTTTTAAGTCAGAATTGAGTGATATAAAATAATTGAGTTTTTAATAGAATTGAGTGATATAAACACAATTGAGAGTTTTTATGTCAGAATTGAGTCAGAATTGAGTGATATAAAAACAATTGAGTTTTTAACAGAATTGAGTGATATAAACACAATTGAGAGTTTTTAAGTCAGAATGGAGTGATATAAAAACAATTGAGTTTTTAACAGAATTGAGTGATATAAAAACAATTGGGAGTTTTTAAGTCAGAATTGAGTCAGAATTGAGTGATATAAAAACAATTGAGTTTTTAACAGAATTGAGTGATATAAACACAATTGAGAGTTTTTAAGTCAGAATGGAGTGATATAAAAACAATTGAGTTTTAAACAGAATTGAGTGATATAAACACAATTGAGAGTTTTTAAGTCAGAGTTGAGTGATATAAAAACAATTGAGTTTTTAATAGAATTGAGTGATATAAACACAATTGAGAGTTTTTAAGTCAGAATTGAGTGATATAAAATAATTGAGTTTTTAATAGAATTGAGTGATATAAACACAATTGAGAGTTTTTATGTCAGAATTGAGTCAGAATTGAGTAATATAAAAACAATTGAGTTTTTAACAGAATTGAGTGATATAAACACAATTGAGTTATAAAGTCAGAATTGTGTGATATAAACTAGCAATTCTGAGAGAAAAAAATGTCAGAATAGTAAGATAAAAAGTCACAATTACCATTTAAATTGTTTAATTCCGTGGCGGAAGCAAGCTTCCATATAATTCTGTCTCGGTCATTTACTGTTTCGTTGTTTGTTATCATGTTTTTTTAGTTTCACACCCATTCCTTGTTCTGTTGATTATCATTTTGTGTGTATTTAAGCCCTCAGTTGTTTCTGTTCATTGTTCAGTGTTGTCAGCGTCGATGTTGAATGTCTAGTGTGTTTCCTCAGGCCTCTTTGTATCCTTCATTCTGCTTCACGCATCTTGTATTGGATTAAACTACATTGACAGTTTCTGTATTTCTGCTGAAGGGATGAAAGCAACCTTATAAAATTCATTATTTTCATTCTAAATTTAAAATAAAATGGTAACACTTAACAGCAAGGCCTAATTTGTTAACATTATTTAATGTCTTAGCTAAATGTTGTGATGTTATTTCCATCAAGTGGTGCATCAGTTCTTGGTCACGATCTTGTATTTCCATTGCAAGAGTCCAGCACTCTGTAAAGTCTCCTCCAGCACATCCCAAAGACTGTCAATGAATTTAAGCTCTGGACTCAGAGGAGCCGATTCATGTGTGATCCTTCATTCTTTCACAATTTGAGCCTGATGAATCTTGACATTGTCATCCTGGAATATGGCCATGATGTGTCTTCCTACATGGTTGTTAAGAAATGAAAAGCTACACACTCCATCAATTTGGGTTAAAAGAACTGTTGCCAAACATATAACATGCTAGAAACATAAAAATCACTCCAATAATGATCCAATCATAGACAATAGACATTTGAATCCAAACAGACTTTTTTTTGTTGGTCCAGGCAGTGTAGTGTAGTCTACTTACAATAGAAGAGAATAAGGGAACCAACACGCAGAAATTTAGCTATAGGCTCCCAATGCTGGTGGTTCATTACACAAGTTTTTATGGTCAACCGCCAAACTGTGGTCACCAGCATTTGTCTGGCAGGTTTGTAAGGCTTTTTCTAATGCCCCAACCACTCAGAAAAATGAGGAAGTTCTCCTTTCTTCTTAAAATTGTTCTCTGATTCATCTGTCTTTTAAAAAAGCATTTACAACTCTCATGTCTAAAAATAGCTTCAGAGAATGTTATGATTTTGTTTCTGTCTTGGACTTGTAAACATGTTTACTACCAATATACTGTAGTATTGGTGGAAAAGGAGGACAGTTTCCTTCCAGTAAACATTTGGAGTTATAATAAGTTGAAAAGACAGCCTCAGTTACTGTTTGAAGTGGTTGGTTTTTCGACTGGAATGCATGCTGACGAGCCTTTTGCCGTTTGAAGCTCTTGTTGGTAATGAAGTGGTAATCTGTCTACATGGAAGATCACCCTTGTATCTAGAGTTCACAGTGTCAGCTGTACGGTTTACAAACTCCTCTGTGACACTAATAATGTTGTCTCGAAAATCCACATTTACAACTTGCTGGGTGAACTCCAGACTTGTGGCATTCTCTCCCACGATAGTGTGCATGTATGAGGCCTGACCACCATTCTCTTCACAGTGTTGGGGAATGACTAACTAATGGAGTGCTTTAAGCTATCTTTCAGTAAAATGACAGTAGCTCTATTGTTTGTTTTCTTTCTCCTAAAATGTCCACTCTCTCTGATATGAAGCAATGAAAAAACGACATTGAAACATTTGTAGTTATTTATGTTTTAACTCTTTTCCCACCAGCGTTTTTTTTAAAAAGTTGCCAGCCAAAATGTTCAGAATATTTTGTTGTATGAATATCTGAACATATCAGATCAATATATCTTTATTTATCAACACTTGAATGTGGGTAAGTTTCATAAAAATAGCAACATTTTGAGTAAAAAGTAGTAGTAGATCAACACCCCCAAAGCTTCACAGTCCTACAGCTCATCCTGGGTCAACATTTAATTCAGTAAAATTAGGCAGTTTTGATCTATATGCTGTTTAATGTTGATGATCACATTATTTTACATATGCATATGCATATGCATACATAGGAGATGCAGTACTCTTTCAGAAGATGCGTAATAGCGCCTTCCGTATAACAGTGAAAACACAGAATGCCGGAAATTTCTGTCAATGGCACGAAAGAGTTAGGGCCCTATCATAGCCTACACCTGGCGCAATGCGATGCCAGGCATTTTTGCTAGTTTCAGCTCGACGCAGTTATCATTTTCATGTCCAGCGCCACGTTGTTTAAATAGCAAATGCACTCATGGGCGTGCTGGTCTGAAAACCAGGTGTGCTCAGGCGCATTGTTGGCGCGTTGCTATTTTGAGGAACTGAAAACGCAGTATTTTTTGTTTTATTTAAAGGGCGCGTTAGTAATATGTCCCTATAGGCGGTGCACAATGCATGCACACTCTGCTTATTACACACACAGGGATTAAATATTTTTAAATATTAAAAATAAAATGATTCCTCTCTGGAGAAGCGTTCAGTCTTTCCTGGTGCGAACGCAACTGGCTTTTAAAGAGAATGGGAGATGAGACTCTGATTGGTTTATTGCACATTATGCCCAAAACACCCATTTCTCATTAAGAGACTAGGCACAACCCTTTTGGACCATGTGGTTGGCGTGTAGACCGTTTTTTCCATGGTTACTAGCAAAAGTGGATTCGGACACGCCCTAAGTGCACCTGCACCATGCACTTCAGACCATGCACTCAGATCTTTAGGGCCATAATTGTAGACTGTAGCATTGCTTAAACTGCTAATCACACCATAATTGGCCTCGTTGTTATGCACTTGACCTAAAAGACAGGGGTGGGGTGTATTTGATCGTTCAAATATATTAATCATTTTTGTCTTATTACACGGCTCTGTGGGATACTTGACTTTGATTGGTCAATCCAGTGCTATGTTATTATCTCCCGATAACAACCGATAAAAACTGATAACACAGGCTCATATGCAGGGGCGTAGCCATCTTTTCAGAAGTGAGGGGGACAGAAATGTCAAGTGTAATACCATTTTTTTTCCCTGACCTTTGTCTAATTCACAGATTTAATTGATCTCATCTCTTGCTTTTCAGTAAGACATCAAATACAGTGCTGAACAATAACCACTAATATCTAGAATGTTTTCCCTATATGTTATGCCAATTTTATGATTGCTTTATGTAGGCTACTACAAACACTTGTGCATTAAGTCCCCATGGATGTTATGCATTGTAAAAAAAAAAAAAATCACTGAATAAAGCAGAAAATATAAAGTACCTATCAAAAGTTTGGAAACATTACAATTGTTAAATGTTTTTGAAAGAAGTCTTCTGCTCACCAAGGCTGCATTTATTTAATAAAAAATGCAGTAAAAAAGCAATACAGTGAAATATTATCCCAATGTAAAGCAGCTGTGTGAATATATAGTAAAAAATAAAAAAAATCTTTGTAATTTATTCCTGTGATCAAAGCTGAATGTATCATCATTACTCCAGTCTTCAGTGTCACATGATCTTTCAGAAATCATTTTAATATGTTCATTTGATGCTCAAGAAACATTTATGTTTATTATCAATGTTGAAAACAGTTGTGCTGCTTCATTTTTGTGGAAATCATGAAACTATTCAAACATTTGTGGTAAGATAAAAAAAGAGAGAAATGAATACTTTTATTCATCAAACATGCATTAAATTGATCAAGTGGCATTTATAATATAACAAAAGATTTATATATGCTTTATTCAATGCAAATAAATGCTGTTCATTTAACTTTCTATTCATTAAAGAATCCTGAAAAATAAAATGCATCATGGTTTCCACAGCTGTTTTCAACAATGATTATAATCATAAATGTTTCCTTTTCATCTAATGATCATATTAGAATGATTTCAGAAGGATCATGTGATACTGAAGACTTGGAGTAATGATGCTGAAAATTCAACTTTGATCACAGGAATAAATTACACTTTGCTATATCATTACAAATTAAAACATCTGTGAATATATATTCAATTCAATTCAATTCAAATTTATTTGTACAGCGCTTTTCACAATACACATTGTTTCAAAGCAGCTTCACAGAAAGTGCATTTCATAAATGTACAGTAAAAATGTTAGAAAGACAATGTTAAAGAAAAATGTTCGAAAAAGTTAATCAGTCGTGTATTAATTTAGGCCATAACAACGCTGGCGTTGAGTCATCTCTTCACAGGCGTGGAGTCGTCTCATCACAGGTGTTGGGGCATCCGAAGTCTTCATGAGAGGCTGGATACAAACTGGAGCTGACTAACTATTTACCTCGGGACTAGTGTCCCGAGATAACAACAGAAAAGCAGATGGGAAATAATTAGCATAGCTGCTGTTCAGAATATTATATTAATGCTTTTGATCCGATTTAACTGTAGTATAAAAGGTAATTATATTAATGTGAATGCTTGGCTAAAGAGATGTGTCTTTCTAGTTTTAAACTGGGAGAGCGAGTCTGAACCTCGAACAATATCAGGCAGACTATTCCAGAGTTTAGGAGCTAAATGTGAAAATGCCCTCCCTCCTTTAGTGGACTTATATATCCTAGGAATGACCAGAAGCCTAGAGTTTAGTGACCTTAAAGAGCGCGATGGATTGTAGAGCGATAGAAGATCTGTTAGATACACTGGAGCTAAACCATTTAGGGCTTTATAGGTCAGTAGCAATACTTTGTAATTGATACGGAACTTAATAGGTAACCAGTGTAGAGATGATAAAATTGGTGTTATATGATCATATTTTCTTGACCTAGTAAGAACTCTAGCAGCTGCGGTTTGGACTAACTGTAGTTTGTTTATTGAGGATGCAGGACAACCAGCTAATAAAGCATTACACAGTAATCTAATCTCGAGGTCATGAATGCATGAACTAACTTTTCTGCATCAGAAATGGATAGCATGTTACGTAGCTTAGCAATGTTTCTAAGGTGGAAAAATGCCGTTCTTGTAACATATGAAATATGATTTTCGAATGACAAGTTGCGGTCTAATATAACACATATATGTGAATATATTTCGCAATATTAATGTTTTAACTGTATTTTTCATTAAATAAATGCAGCCTTGGCAAGCAGAAGATACTAAACATTAAAAAGGCTGTCAGTTAGCACTGCATTATTCATATTCTTTATTGTCAATAAATACCTTGAGATAGCTGGAAAAACACAAACCATATCTTGTCGCAAACGTGTTTGTTGTCACGTTTCATCAGTCATAGCGATTCTTTTTATTCAGCTGCTGCTACAGCACTGAATGCCTTTGGAACATGACAGGGTTTTACTTCTATGAATCAGTTTTGTTTTTTCCTTGAGAGCGCGCCCTGCGGCTTCGAGTATGAATTGGAGTGTTGCACGAGACTCCATAGTGTTCAGATCGCCTCATTTTTGGATACGAATAAAATGACAGGTCATGTATAGATTATTTAGTGTCTTTGAATTTAAATCTAGATTTATTTACGTTGGCTTCTACGAGAACTTGCTTGTGTAACAGACGTAAGCCAGTAAGAGCGGTTGCGACTAGACGCCGGTTCGAATCCCGCACAGAGCGGGTCGACTAGGACCGGTGCGACCCGGTAAAAGTGCGGGGGACGAATGTACGTTTTATTAAAAGTGCAGGGGACATGTCCCCCCCGTCCCCCGCGTAATCTACGCCCATGCTCATATGGGTAACTGAAGTTGCCGTTTTACGCTTGCTAGGAACGTTTTTTCTTTTTGGAAGTTTTGCGTTTGGCGAGTTAATAAAATATTAAAACTCAATCAATATTTTGTGTACAGTTATGTCATCCGGTATCACAGACTCACTCTCTCTTGTTTCTTGCAGTGTATTAGATTTATTTACTTAATCTTTGAAAAGAAGGCAGTTGGTACACACATCCATGTCTGTCAAAGGCTGAACACTATCAACCTCATTAAGAAAATTCCCCTCTGAGTTTAATGACTCAACCAGTTATATTTGCCTGGCACTGACCAGCAGTTCACATCAATGGACTTTAGAAGCTGGTAAACCGTATTGTCCACAGAAGTAGATATGGTGACTAAGCTTAAAGGGATAGTTCACCCAAAAATGAAAATGACCCCATGATTTAGGGCGCTTTCACACCTACCTTGTTTGTGAAACCTTTCCCGTACCACGGTCCGGAACAAACAGACGAAATTTGGTCCGACAAAAAGAGGTAGTCTCGGTCCGGATCAAACTGAGCAAAGGTTCGGTTCATTTCTAGTGTGAAAGCATTTTCTGTATGGTTTGTACTTTCAGACCATTTTAAGGAAGTTTAAATATTATAATGTTATTTTTAAATTTCCTCTAGGCTATATTGATTATGAAAAGTGAAAAGATGCGCAATATGTAAGAAAACAGAAGGTCAGAAAAGAAATCTTGTATGATTTTGCTTTTGTATAAACTGTATCTTAATTTTAATCAACGTTTAATCAGATAATTGCCTGGATTTAATAAATAAGAAGCAAATAGTCTATAGCAGACAATAATCGCGGGAGCGATCACATGTTTTGCACATGAACTGGAGCGCATCTCAAATAAACCGAAACTCAGCAGGCTACTTGTCTCACAAACATGAGAAATACAGTGAGGAAAATAAGTATTTGAACACCCTGCTATTTTGCAAGTTCTCCCACTTAGAAATCATGGAGGGGTCTGAAATTGTCATCGTAGGTGCATGTCCACTGTGAGAGACATAATCTAAAAAAATTCCCAGAAATCACAATGTATGATTTTTTAACTATTTATTTGTATGATACAGCTGCAAATAAGTATTTGAACACCTGAGAAAATCAATGTTAATATTTGGTACAGTAGCCTTTGTTTGCAATTACAGAGGTCAAACATTTCCTGTAGTTTTTCACCAGGTTTGCACACACTGCAGGAGGGATTTTGGCCCACTCCTCCACACAGATCTTCTCTAGATCAGTCAGGTTTCTGGCCTGTCGCTGAGAAACACAGAGTTTGAGCTCCCTCCAAAGATTCTCTATTGGGTTTAGGTCTGGAGACTGGCTAGGCCACGCCAGAACCTTGATATGCTTCTTACAGAGCCACTCCTTGGTTATCCTGGCTGTGTGCTTCGGGTCATTGTCATTTTGGAAGACCCAGCCTCGACCCATCTTCAATGCTCTAACTGAGGGAAGGAGGTTGTTCCCCAAAATCTCGCAATACATGGCCCCGGTCATCCTCTCCTTAATACAGTGCAGTCGCCCTGTCCCATGTGCAGAAAAACACCCCCAAAGCATGATGCTACCACCCCCATGCTTCACAGTAGGGATGGTGTTCTTGGGATGGTACTCATCATTCTTCTTCCTCCAAACACGTTTAGTGGAATTATGACCAAAAAGTTATATTTTGGTCTCATCTGACCACATGACTTTCTCCCATGACTCCTCTGGATCATCCAAATGGTCATTGGCAAACTTAAGACGGGCCTTGACATGTGCTGGTTTAAGCAGGGGAACCTTCCGTGCCATGCATGATTTCAAACCATGACGTCTTAGTGTATTACCAACAGTAACCTTGGAAACGGTGGTCCCAGCTCTTTCAGGTCATTGACCAGCTCCTCCCGTGTTGTTCTGGGCTGATTTCTCACCTTTCTTAGGATCATTGAGACCCCACGAGGTGAGATCTTGCATGGAGCCCCAGTCCGAGGGAGATTGACAGTAATGTTTAGCTTCTTCCATTTTCTAATGATTGCTCCAACAGTGGACCTTTTTTCACCAAGCTGCTTGGCAATTTCCCTGTAGCCCTTTCCAGCCTTGTGGAGGTGTACCATTTTGTCTCTAGTGTCTTTGGACAGCTCTTTGGTCTTGGCCATGTTAGTAGTTGGATTCTTACTGATTGTATGGGGTGGACAGGTGTCTTTATGCAGCTAATGACCTCAAACAGGTGCATCTAATTTAGGATAATAAATGGAGTGGAGGTGGACATTTTAAAGGCATACTAACAGGTCTTTGAGGGTCAGAATTCTAGCTGATAGACAGGTGTTCAAATACTTATTTGCAGCTGTATCATACAAATAAATAGTTACAAAATCATATATTGTGATTTCTGGATTTTTTTTTTTAGATTATGTCTCTCACAGTGGACATGCACCTACGATGACAATTTCAGACCCCTCCATGATTTCCAAGTGGGAGAACTTGCAAAATAGCAGGGTGTTCAAATACTTATTTTCCTCACTGTATGTGTGTATATAAAGTTTGAAATGTCCACTTTAAAACGTAACAAAAAGAAAATAGTGAAGCAATGCGCACTGTTCAATAGTGGTAACGATATGCGTCCGTTCATTCATTCATTCTTGTCAAAAAACGCTGACGTCAGACGCACGTTCGTTTACAAACCAATCAATGTCCAGATGCAGCCCACATAGATGATGACGAGTGGACGCAAGTGTGTCATGTAAAGTTCTTTAGTCTGCTCGCATAATTGCAATGTGAAACCAAACCAAAACTAACCGAATGTATAAAATGTATCAAAACATGAACTTCGGTCCAGACCTTGGTGCGGACTTTCAGGTGTGAAAACGCCCTTACTCACCCTCAAGTCATCCTAGGTGTATATGACATTCTTCTTTCACACAAATAAAATCAAAGTTATATTAAAAAAGTCCTGGCTCTTCCAAGCTTTATAATGGCAGGGAATGGTTGGGTCATTTTTGTCCATAAAAGTGCATCTATCCGTCATATAACTGCTCCGCACGGCTCTGGGGGGTTTATAAAGGACTTCTGAAGCGAAGTGGTGCATTTGTGTAAGAAAAATATCCATATTTAAAACTTTATAGACTAAAATAAGTGAGTAAATCTTGGGCTAATTTTCATTTCAAGGTGAACTAACCCTTTAAGCTGCAATACATTGGCCCTGTTTACCTGGTTTAAACATCCATGTACATTATCTGCTCTAAATATAGGTAAAAACAGGAATTTATCTATTCAACCCATTTTCATTGGTAGACAAATGTGGCAAGAGTGCACATGTAGTATAAATGCATCGAATGACCATGCAACATGTTCGTATGACATTACCATGCAGTGTCACCCCTTAAAAAAAGTTAATTCAAGTGTGCTATTATATATCTTTATCGACCTGGGACATCATTCACTATACCTTCCCCCTCACTCATTCAACCTTAGTACTCCTCGATCTTTTCATTATAAACAATATAGCAAGAAAAAATGAATAACATTTCAGTTTTCAAATTTTTTGTAAAAAGTATAAAGTGACCCACAGTATGTAGACGTGTATTTTTGTTCTGTTCAACCATGATTGGTTACACTTTTTTTTAAGGTGACATAGTTACATTGTACTTTCTCAAATAAATACTGAGTAATAATAATAATTAACTACACATACTTACTATAGAGTCACAGTTAGGGTTTGGTTTAGGGTCAGTTGCTTGTAATTATGCATCATTTACTGTTATCATTATAATGTATATTATAACTATAACTATAGTAAGTATATGTAGTACCATCTACGTCACCTTAAAATAAAGTGCTACACAATAAATTAATCCCTGATTACTCAATAAGTGCAATTCACCTTTATTCCTTAAAGTGGCAATGTCTGATACACAATGATGAAGTAACATTTCACTCATAGTTACCGCAGGCAGAAAACAAAAGAATATGGAGAATCATCAGCAAAATTTGAAATGGCTCAGGGATTTACAGCAAATTCTCTGTCTGGCAATCTATGGATGAGTCACGGTTTGGCGGTTGCCAGGAGAACGGTACTTGCCTGACTGCATTTTACCACGTGTAAAGTTTGGTGGAGGGGTGATTATGGTGTGCGATTGTTTTCCAGGGGTTGGGCTTGGCCCCTTTGGACAATTTTGGACAATTTCATGCTCCCAACTTTGTGGGAACAGTTTGGGGATGACCCCTTCCTGTTCCAACTTGACTGGGCACCAGTGCACAAAGCAAGGTCCATAAAGACATGGATGAGTGAGATTGGTGTGGATGAACTTGACTCGCCTGCACAGAGTCCTGACCTCAACCCGATAGAACACCTTTGGGATAAATTAGAGCGGAGACTGCGAGCCAGGCCTTCTCGTCTAATATCAGTGCCTGACCTCACAAATGCACTTCTAGAAGAATGGTTAAAAAAAAATCCCATAAACACATTCCTAAACCTTGTGGAAAGCCTTCCCAGAAGAGTTGAAGCTATTATAGCTGCAAAGGGTGGGCCAACTCCATATTAAACCCTACGGATTAAGAATGGGATGTCATTAAAGTTCATGTGCATGTAAAGGCAGGCATCCCAAAACTATAGTGTGTATATATATATATGTATATACTTGGAAAATATATCTGAACTTTATTTCTTAGCATAAGAGTCCTTGCCATCAGTGAAAACCATTTACCAACAGTCACAGAGGATGACCGCTTGAGTCACCCAAGATGGATGTTAATATCAGGTGAAACAGGGTTTAGATGTGAAAAAGAAAACAAAAAAAAACACCCACATCCCTCAGAATGAGTGTGTAAAATAAATTCAGGGCTGATGTCTGTGAGAAACATGTAAGCATGACATCATCATTACTGCCCATTGTAGCATTTTTCACTGCACTATAAAAGTCTGTAACCCTAAATATGAGCATTAGAAAGCAGCAGCGTTTAATCATGCTTTATAAAGAGGGCACATGTCAGTTCTTAACTGAAGAGTAAAAGGCAATAACAATAATCTCTCTCAAAGCTTTTATCACATGATACTGTTTGCCCAACATTGTAATAGTCATTACGTTTTCATTATTTCAAAGTCTTTTTTCATTTATATCTGCATTCCTATCAATCTGCCTGCAGACCTTTAACATATGAGAGGCTGCCTGTGGCATCAGAGACGCATATGATCTTCCCAAGTTGTTTCCTTTGCTTTGATGAAACCAACACTGCTTGAAAATCAATGGAGTGGCTCTGAGAGTGAGAGGTCAGAGTAAGTGCTCTTGTGTTGTTGCAGTCGCAGTGGTGTGATGGGAGCATGTAATGCGGCCCCTCACTTCAAAAGCCCAAAGAAAATACATAAATACAGAGCCATTAGGCGTATTGTTTTCTTAACTTAACATTTCAAACACATCGTCTACAATCATGTGTTGAATATCCCCTCCACATTGCCTATGTTAATGCTGGTTTTGGGGCAGTCCATGGCACTGCATGCTGTTGGTGGATCCGTAATATCCTTGTGAATGGCAAAATAAAAAAAAAGTTGAGCTAAAAACACACTATAGACAGAACAACAACCTGCCTTGGTATGTCTTGGTATGGCTTTAATTGTCCACCTAACAGTAAAGGCCCAAAATTTACTTAATTTTTTTGCGTTCAGTGTTCCTTTCAACGCTTACTGCATTGACTGTGAGCGTGGATGGACATGTTTGACATATATACACTACCTAGTGGACCAATTTTTGAGCACTTAATATAACACATGCGCTGTTGTCCATATAAAAAGTCCCAAGCGGAAAGAAAAAACAGGCTGCCACCAAACAATATGCGCAGATCAATGTTCCCTAAGCTGAGCGTGTGCGCGGCCGCGCACTTGTGATGCCGCGGCTGCACAGACAGAATAAAATGGCGTGCAGACGATAGACACAGACGCAAAATGTGAATTTAAATGAGAAATAATAGCAGTGCTCTGTTCTACCGCTATAGAGTTAGTATCGCTGTTGTGTTAGAAGCGGTGGATACGGTTTACAGGTTTCATAGAAAGACAATGATGTCACGTGAAGATGGTGGCCCAGTGGGTTAAACCACTGAACTGATATGCAGATGGTTGCTGGTTCGATCCCAGTGGTCCCCACCAGTGTGTCCTTGAGCAAGGCACTTTACTCCATGTTGCGCCAGGGGGATTGTCCCTGTAATAAGTGCACTGTAAGTCGCTTTAGATAAAAGTGTCTGCCAAATGCATAAATGTAAATAACGTGTGAGCGCAGCAGTGAGTCGTGTTTGCGGTCCAAATAGCTCAAAATGAGAGGCAACGAGAAACGCAAAGACGTGGAATAAAACCTCATCATGTTTTAAAGAAGCTTGATTAAGTGGTGGAAATAACAGATGATGGACACAGCACGGTAACAAAACAGACATTTACAGTTACACACCCACCACAAGTGTAGCGTGCAAACTTGAAACACCAAAGTAACATACATTAGTTTAAATAGATGTGTGTGGTTTGGGTTTCAGTGATGTTTAGATAACTATAAAAGAGTCACATGTTCCCTTGAACATATTTAGCTATTAGATCTATTTGATTACTTTTTTTTTTTTTTTTTTTTTTTTTTTTACAAATGTAAGCATTTAAAATGATATAGGCCTAATATACTGTCAGTTTAAATGCTTCCATTATATTTTATATTATATTATATTATAGGCTATTATAATTGTATTATAGTGTAAGCCTAATAAAGAACTGATCTCACAAGGGAATTTTTTAGGGATCCTTGCCATTAAAACGTTTGAAAACCCCTGATATAGAAAATATTGTAAATTCATAAGCAATAAACAAACATTTAATATAGATGGTTTAATACAAAAACACATTAAGAACCATCTCAGTGTAACCGCTTAATTGTTTTCATATTATATTATATTATATTATATTATATTATATTATATTATATTATATTATATTATATTATATTATATTATATTATATTATATAGAATTTAACTGTCCTGGGGGAGATTGTAATAGTATTTCTTGGAAAAGAAAACAGTTAACAGCACTGTAAAATGTGCTTAATTTAGTGACTTCTGAATTAACATTTTTTTATTTTATTTTTTTATCTAATATCACTAAGTTACATCAATGGTTAAATAAAATAGAAATGGCACATTAAAGTTAAAAGTTATAACTGCACGATGAAACCATTTTTTTTGTGTGCATTTACATACACTGTACAGGTAAAGAATGTTTTTGCTCAGGTGACCAAAATGTCCTCCTGGATTGAGATCTGGGGAATTTGGAGGCCAGGTCAACACCTCAAACTCGTTGTTGTGCTCCTCAAACCATTCCTGAACCATTTTTGCTTTGTGGCAGGACACATTATCTGCTGAAAGAGACCACAGCCACCAGGGAATACTGTTTCCATGAAAGGCTGTACATGGTCTGCAACAATGCTTAGGTAGGTGGGACGTGTCAAAGTAACATCCACATGGATGGCAGGACCCAAGGTTTCCCAGCAGAACATTGCCCAAAGCATCACACTGCCTCCGCCAGCTTGCCTTCTTCCCATAGTGCATCCTGGTGCCATGTGTTCCTCAGGTAAGCGACACACACGCACCCGGCCATCCACGTGATGTTAAAGAAAATGTGATTCATCAGACCAGGCCACCTTCTTCCATTGCTCCGTGGTCCAGTTCTGATGCTCACGTGCCACTGTTGGTGCTTTCGGCGGTGGACAGGGGTCAGCATGGGCACCCCGACTGATCTGCAGCTTTGCAGCCCCATACACAACAAACTGTGATGCACTGTGTATTCTGACACCTTTCTATCAGAACCAGCATTAACTTCTAGAGCAATTTGAGTTTGTTTGATCGGACCACACGGGCCAGCCTTCGTGCATCAATGAGCCTTGGCTGCCCATGACCCTGTCGCCGGTTCACCACTGTTCCTTCCTTGGAGCACTTTTGATAGATACTGACCATTGCAGACCGGGAACACCCTACAAGAGCTGCAGTTTTGGAGATGCTCTGGTCCAGTCGTCTAGCCAGCACAAACTGTCCCTTGTCAAACTCACTCAAATCCTTACACTTACACATCCTTACACATTTTTCCTGCTTCTAACACATCAACATTGAGGACAAACTGTTCATTGCTGCCTATTATATCCCACCCACTAACAGGTGCTGTGACGAAGAGATAATCAGTGTTATTCACTTCACCTGTCAGTGGTCATAATGTTACACCTGAACGGTGGATTTAGTATCAGTATTTCTCAATATTGAATTCAAATTTCAACAATCACTGAATTCCATTGAATAGCAATAGAAATAGTAATGAAATTACTGGACATGTTCAGGTTCAGGTTATCAGTGGCAATCTACTCATTCTGTCACAGGTGATGATCAGATCCACTTCCCAGAATTAACGTCACTGATTTTTTCCACTCCTTGGAAACAGGTGGGAAGTGCTGTGAAAACAACACAATTGTTCTGTTTTGAGGGAAGTTTGTATTCTCCCTGGTTTATGTGTCTATGCTGTGGGGTTGTGGATTATTATGGTTTCTTGTTAGTTTCTGTGTGGTTGTCTGTGTTCTGTGGGCCATCTGTGGGTTGCGTGATTGCATTTGAGGATGGTTGTTCTGTTAGCGGAGTTAAGCAGGCACAGTCACGAGCTCTCTCTCTGACGCCACGGGCACAAGTGTCTCTGTCTCACTGAGTTTTCACATACACTCTCACACACACACACACACACACACACACACACACACACACACACACACACACACACACACACACACACACACACACACACACACACACACACACACACACACACACACACACACACACACACACACACACACACACACACACACACACACACACACACACACACACACACACACACACATTATACAATACCTTGGTAAGAAATTGGACAAACATTTATACAAACACATTGTACACAAACGCTCACACACCGGAACGCTTATGACTGCCAGATGGTGGTAAAGACCCTTACTCCAGTAAAGGCCCCTGTATCACAACAAAGTTCTTTTTCGTTCTTCGGTTGGGGGGTAAACGCCTTTGCAGTGATATAGTGAACATTCCGGTGCCATCTACACTGCTGAGAGTGGCATTTAAATACATATATAAATATTTTGTTATTGAAATGAAAGCGTGCAGCACATAAACACACAACAAAAATTACAGCGGTGAGAAAACAGCAGTTCAGAAAGTATCTGATCATAGCGGTGTGGATGCTTGCATCAGCTCTGCAATTTGGCACTCCAGCCATGTTGTTTATTTATTGGACTTTATACAACAGATTTCTTTAAAGCAAGCAGCTTTACAGTATTAACTCTTTCCCCACCACCGAACAGAACAGGCCCTCTGCTTTTAAACAAACAAACAAAAAAACTGTTCTATTCTAGCTTCATGCATTCTTTTTTATAAGTTCCATAAAGCAAAATTTTAAGCAAAAAGCTGAGAAAATCAGATTTTTGTCAAAGACTACATCCAGAGGGGATTCAGAACGATGATCAAAACACAGATGGAGTAGATCAAGTCTATCAACACCCCCAAAGCTTCACAGTCCTAGAGCTCATCCCTGGTCGACATTTCATTCAGTAACATTAGGCAGTTTTGATTTATATGCTGTGTAATGTTGGTGATTGTGTTATTTTACATACGCTCATATGAGATAGCTTGTTTCTGCTTCTTCTTTCCTGTGTTTTGATCAGGAGATTTAGTAATCTTCCAGAAGATGCGTAATAGCGCCCCTTACCATATAACAGTGACAACAAGGAAATTAGTCAATAGCGCAGAAACGATTTCTCCTAAATTATAGAAATTTACGTCAATGGCGGGGAAAGATTTATACAGTGTCGCTTTCAATTAGAATTACAACTTCATTTTCTTCTGTGAAGCAACTCTCCAGTGGGTTTATGTTTTTACTGATATTTTATGTTATATCTGATCTTGAAGGACTGAACAGAAGAAATAAATCAGAGAAAATTTCCACGTTAAGTTCACTTCGGCAAGCTGCTTCAAATTCCTGAAATGAACTACAATCACACTTCGTTTGGCCTGTTTTTTTCCAAAATTACGTCAGGCCAGTTCTTCGTTTTCGCTTGAAGTATATCAGGGCCTTAAGGTGAAGTTATAATGGAAATCAAGTGTTTTTTTGAACTGTGAAAATGCTTGAACTGCATCACTATAACTAAGCACCCAGACTGGCAGGATCTGCAGAGGTTGTTTGTGTGAACAATCCCATATCTGCCAGAATCCCATGCTTGATAAATGCAGCCCCACCTACACCCGAGCTCTATTTATTACCTGAATGTGATGATCGTAGTAAAAACCTTTGCACACTGTCCAAATCTGCATTTTTATTTGTAATATGTGGCTGTCCAATGCTTTAATACCTGCCCTTTTATGGTTTAGATTTATTTTATCTTAGAAGAGTGGGCATCTATGTAAAAGCATTTTTTTTATATATATATCATTCCAATTTGTAAAAGCACAAACATTAAATTTTAGTGAAAGAACAAGCGTTAAATCAGCAAATTATTACTCTCTAAAATCCATCAATCACATAAGACTTGCACTTGTTAGCATAAACACAAACTACACACTAATATTGCCTCACGCTTAGAAACTGGAACTGAAGTTTTCCGACATCATCTTAAAAGTCATGTTCTTTTCCCTGATGGAGGAGTGAGCATAATGAGGAATGAGTCTGATGGATGAAGAGCATAATGAGGAACAGAGTGTAAACAGTACAGCATGATGTTAAAAAGAAGGGAAAAACGGAAAGAGATCAAACAGCCTGTGTAATTCTACTTTGATGTCTTTGTCCCTTGCTCAATCTTGTAGTGGTTGGGGTTTATTAGAATATCCCACAATGAGGTCTAGGCTCCACAGTCTGCCAAAGTTTCAGCATGCCTGCAAGTCTTATCTATGCATCCTGGAAGTCCAAAATTGGATTATTAGATTATTACTTTTCAAATGCTGTTAGTGGTGATAGTAGTCACTCAACATTTCACTACATTCTCACATACACATTATAGCTTGGAAAAACTGGTGCAGTTTGGTATAAGTTTTTTAAATGATCTGGTGAAAGCATATATAGATTTGTCTACAAGACAATGAGTAGCTCCGGGTATAAATTTATGTGATGTATAGCATTGGTGTGTCTTAAAGAGCTGGCCATTTGCATGGTCCGAACTGAGACGGGCTGTAATGTATGATGATAGACTAAATTAAATGTGGCTTTTAGGAAAATGACAACTTCGTGTGAGACCAAAATTCTCACATGAATTGGCAGGTAGGAAAGAGACATGAATGGTCAAGATGATCAGGGCCTGGAGGAGAATCTGAGTAATGGCATTGGGCATCCTTATGGTAGGCCCTGACAGTTCTTGTAATATGATTCACAAAGGAGAGCCTTAGGTTATCTAGAGTAACATCTCAGGAATCAACTATAAATCCATCTGCTGTGATTGAGATTTTATGAGTACGACTCTTGGGGGTGGAAGAGGAGCTTGAGGTGATGATACATCTAGTTGAATATGTTCAAGAGTTATGCAGAGAACCTAAGTGATAACAGATGTAGAAACAGAAGGTAAAAATTAAAATAAATTTAGAGTTTAGGGTCATTAGGGATAAGCCTAGTATGCTTTTGGACTGAGGAGAGAAGTCTTAGTAATGTGGGGATGTCCAAACCTGATCCTGAGGGGGGCAACCTCCTGCCCCAACACATCTTCCTGGAAGTTTCTGGTGCATCTAGACACCGTGATTGGTCCAGGTGTGTTCAACTGGGTTTATAACTAAACTCTGCAGGACTGTGGCTCTCCAGGAGCAGGATTGGACAACCCTGTAGTAATGACCAAGTTGAAAGCATGATTGACAAGCACTGAAGCCTTAGCTTGATGGGTAAAATTTGATTCGTTTGATTCATTGTGAAGCCAGGTGGATGCACAGAGCCTGAATGTTTTAGTCCAAAAAAGTTTCTATTGGCCTTATGGCCCAAGATGCTGAGAGAGGCTCCAGCATCCTATGACCCTATAGGACAAGCGGTTTGGAAAATGGATAGACGAATGGTCTCTAAAGATGATGATACACAAGGCCACTTTTTGAGCTAAGTTGCAGGGCAACCAGGAGAGACACAGGACCCATGACAGATCTAAAGTATCCAGATAGAATTTGTTGCCCATTCTCAATGGGAAAGTGTCCAAACAACATTGCTTAAAAATGTTGCCCCATGTATCATCACCTTACGTTAGCAGCGGGGAGGGTGACTGAACCAAAAATGCATCAGGAATATCGACCATTTTGGAAGAATAGTGACATTGCTGACTGGATGCCTTAGCATTTAATTCCTGAGAGGTGTGAGTAATGATCAAAACTTATTTCAGAATAAGTGGAAAATCATATGGTTATTCAATAGTTTTCAGATTTGTTAAAAGCTATTTTCTTAGTTTTGTAAACACCTACTCTTTGAGTGTGTGTAAATATGAAAACGCAATCCACATTCTTCGGAGCAATGTGTATGTAACATTGGTACTCAGCGGACACATGGTGCATGAGTCCACGAGACAGACAGTTTAGTCTCCAAGATGATCAAAGCCAGGAAAAGGGTGGAAACATGAGGGTGCAGAAGGAGACACACTCTTTGACTAAATGTAAACCACAAGTGAGTCAATGGCATTCTTTATAACACACAAGATGAAGGAAAGAAAAAGAAACAAAACAGGATGAAGGACACAAAACATCAAACTTACTGTACAGTCATTTGAAAAAAGGGCTGGGTTGCTCACTCTTCTGTAATTAGGCCTTTCATATTGGTTTTGGTTGAATTAAAAACAACTATTGCAACTTTGGCACAAAACTTTTTTATACGTCTCTTCAGCTTGTGGTGAGGGATGAAAGGAGAATCTCCAGACCAAGTTCTCCTGAAAAGTCCATCCGACATAAAGCAAAGGATGCAGGCAAGGGAGCCTTTCAGCCCTTTGTCTCTTGTGTCTCCTGACTCTTGAATCAATCAGCTACATCCTCTATTCTTTTGTCCATTATCTATTCTTCATGGCATGTCTCTTTATTGTCTTTCTTCATCAACAGTTATTTCTCCAAAGAGAACCAAACTGACTCGCCACAACTCCACATTCTTTAAGGTAATGGTAATGCTGGGCAAAAATATTCTTTTGCTTCAAGGCAAAAGTAATGTTTGTTCATATGTTAAAGCCCATTCAGACTCTTCCTTATACCATTTTTCCACCATAATGACTCACATTCTGGAGCCAAAGCCTATTTTTTGCCAGTTCTAGCCAGGCGAGATTATCGCAAACCAGCTGCTTGACTTGAGAAATGAACAGTGATGTAACGGTGCTACGTATTTTGTTTACCAAGAGAGTGTAAAAAACATTGCACATCCTGTTTTTTGTGAGGCACTTGTTTTGCTTTCACAGTACCGGGAGTGATTCCAGTGTACTGGTGGTAATGTAGTGCACCATTATTACATTTCTCAATGAGACAGCTATAGACAACATCAACATTTCTCTGCCAACAGTCCCTAGCTTCGTTTGGGACTAGAATGTTTTTAGGGCCAGATTTTTGTGACCTGGAACCCCCTTTCATGCGGTGGAAATGAGCGTAACCCTTCTACAACTGGAACCCGCATGCAAACCTTGATGGTGTAAAAGCGCTACCTGTGTCTTTGCCTATTGTCAGGCAAACAGTTGAGCTTACAATTGTTGCTTTAAATCTCATTTCATTTGTCAGTATTGCCAAAGCTTCTGCTGAGAGAGAGAATATGGTATGACAATCATATTCAAGTATTTTCACCGAGTGAAAATCTGTTGACAGTAGTTCAGACCAGGGGACTGCAAGGCATTAGCTGTGGTTCCGTGGTTTCTCCCTCAAAGTAAAGCTCCAGGGCAGCTTTCTGAGTTCAATCACAACTTGTGTGCCATTTCCAAGGGTACGTTTGAAATGACAATGATACACTGACATCAGGACCTGATGTTTTGCTTGAAAAATGAAGCAGAAAAATAATAATGATACAATAGGACAGCACCCAATGATTTTCTAGGAACACTAGTTTTTCTATGGTCCTTTTTTCTGGTCTTTTTTCATCCTCCAGACATCCTGTCTTCCTAATGAGGAATGATCTTCATGTCTTCAAAGGACCTTATGATGTATAATTAATAACAGAAATCAGTAAATTGACAGTTTAGAAAAGCACCCAATAGTTTAGGAAGCTGTCATAGACCCCCAGGATAACTTTGGGCACTTTAATTACATTGAAGAAATATACTCACAATGTGCAAAAAATGTAAAATATTCTCTAAAGCATTATCTTAAGTAACTCTTTCTACTCAAATTATACATAATAATAAGCCCCCATCCATCCCTCGTTTTGACCTCAAATAAAAAAAATTAAAAAAAATTGAGTGGTCCAAGACCTTAGGACTTTTGTCGCAATTGAATCACGAATACACAAAACATTGACTAGATTCGAGGAGTTTATGAGGTAAAAATAAATAAATAAATCATCCCCCTCAGGTCAATTTGTCCCCTTAGGAATTAATGCAATGTGAGGAATGCTCACATTATATATAGAAAACCCCCCCAAAATTTCAAAATTAAACCTTTAGGACCCAGCGGAGCAGCTAATTTGCTCCATATGCTAAAAGCTAAAAGGCCACCTAGTGGCAAGAGTCATGAAATATCATGTTATATATATATATATATATATATATATATATATATATATATATATATATATATATATATATATATAATTTTATCGGCAGAGACACCCAATGTGAGATATTCTGAGCTGAATTAACAGGGTTATGCATGAAATGTTGAGTTATTTTGAGTTTAAGTTGAAAGAACGTGAATAATGTGCTTACATTATATTATTTAATGAGGATGCAGTTTCCATGGTACTGCACTCTGTGATCACTCATCTGGACAACACTGTCATCCCAACCAAGTTAATAGCCAAACTTGGAGACCTGGGCATCAACACCTCAATGTGTAACTGGATTTTGGACTTCCTAACTGACAGACCCCAGAATGTTCGATCAGGATTCACCTGCTCCACGTCCATCACACTTAACACTGGTGTACCACAGGGCTGTGTGCTAAGTCCGTTTCTCTACTCCCTCTTCACCTCCGACTGCAAGCCTGTGTATGGATCTAATTCCATCGTCAAGTTTGCGGACGACACTACGGTGATTGGGCTCATCAGCAACAATGATGAGACTGTCTATAGGGAAGAGATACAACACCTGGCCACATGGTGCGCTGATAATAACTTGCTCCTCAGCACCACCAAAACGAAGGAGCTCATCGTGGACTTCAGGAAAGAATCAAGAGGCACACACGACACCATCCACATCAATGGAATGGCTGTTGAGCGTGTCTCCAGTTTCAAGTTCCTGGGGATCCACATCTCGGCGGACATGTCGTGGACAACCAACACCTCCAGCCTGGTCAAGAATTGATCATTTATTGAACTCTAACCTTCGCTGATCCACTCCCCTCATATACTGCCAACTCTCCTACCTCACATCTGCCTTCACTTGTTATTTGCACTACTGGAAAAACTGTTTACTTATGCATCTTGCACTACCATACCTTAACTGGATTATGCTCATTTGCTCTGCCGACTGTATTCACAGTTTACCACTGTTTACATTTGCATTTTGCACCGTACTTCTAACTGTAATATGCAATCACTTCCACTGCACTTTACACTTTTTTTCGGACAGCTTCTGTCCATACTTCATTGCACTACCTTAATCCACTGCTATATTCCTCATCTTAGCCTAACATATTGTATACCTCTATCTGTAAAATTCTGTTTATAGTAATAGCCATCTGTATAATATATTATACTCATAGTACATATTCACCTGTAAATTCTGTTTATAGTAATAGCCATCTGTATATTTATTAATTGTACATATTCACCTGTAAATTCTGTTTATAGCAATAACCATCTCTCTCTCTATATATATATATATATATATATATATATATATATATATATATATATATATATATATATATATATATATATATATATATATATATATATATATATATATATATATATAATGTCACAAACTGCTCCGAGACTTGAAGGTGGATCCAAATGCAGCTTTATTTGAGGGCAATCCAGAGGCGTAATACAAAGTACAGGCAAGGGTCATACACAGACAGGCCGTCAAAACAAAGAAACAAAGAAACAAACAAAACAGGCAGGGACCAGAGGCAAGAGAGTAATCCAAGGAACAGGGCAAGATATCCAAAACCAAAAGACAAGAAAACTAGGTGAATGCTCAGAATCGCAGTGTAACACTATAACAAGACTTTGCCGTGAGTGGATGAATGAACATGGTATAAATAGACAGAGACTAACAGGATGGTGAGACACAGATGAATGCAATCAGTGAATGAGGTACAGGTGAATGTGATCAGTGATAAGTGATGATGAGTCCGGGCAGTGAGTTATGGGAAATGTAGTTTGTGAGTGATCATAGTCTTATGTGTGGAGTGCCCTCTGGCGGCTCTCAAGGGCACTCCAGCTGGTGACCGTTACATAGCCCCACCTTTAAGGAGCGGATTCCAGACGCTCCTAAAACTGTCAAGGAGGGAGGAGGAGCGGAGGCGGACCCGGGGGCGGGATGGAGGGCCAGGCCCGTGGAGCGGATAACGACCTGGAGACTGCGGCAAGATGGGAGGCCAGGGCGGATCAGGCTGTGCAGGCGACCAGGACGGATCAGGCTGTGCAGACGACCAGGGCGGATCAGGTTGTGCAGACGACCAGGGCGGATCAGGCTGTGCAGGCGGCCAGGGCGGATCAGGCTGTGCAGGCGTCCAGGGCGGATCAGGCTGTGCAGGCGTCCAGGGCAGATCAGGCTGTGCAAACGACCAGGAAGGAGATGACCCTTCAGGCGGCCAGGGCGGAGACGACCCTTCAGGCGACCAGGGCGGATCAGGCTGTGCAGGCGTCCAGGAAGGAGACGACCCTTCAGGCGGCCAGGGCGGGGGCGACCCTTCAAGCGGCCAGGGAGGAGACGACTCTTCAGGCGGCCAGGGAGGAGACCATGGCACAGGAACAGACACCGGCTCAGGAACAGACCCCGGCTCAGGAACAGGAACAGACACCGGCTCAGGAACAGGAACAGACACCGGCTCAGGAACAGACACCGGCTCAGGAAGAGGAACAGACACCGTCTCCGCGGAGACCATCTTGTCCTGGGACACTGGTTCGGCGGAGACCATCTTGTCCTGAGACACTGGTTCGGCGGCGGCCATCTTGTACGGAGACACTGGCTCGGCGGCGGCCATCTTGTACGGAGACACTGGCTCAGCGGCGGCCATCTTGTACGGAGACACTGGCTCGGTGGCGGCCATCTTGTCCGAAGACACTGGCTCGGCGGTGGCCATCTTGTCAAGAGACACAGGCGTGGAGTCGGCCATCTTGTCCGAAGACACAGGCGTGGAGTCGGCCATCTTGTCCGAAGACACTGGCTCGGCGGCGGCGGCCATCTTGTACGGAGACACTGGCTCTGCGGCGGCCATCTTGTACGGAGATACTGGCTCTGCGGTGCGAGACTCTTGACGGGCAGACGTGACGTGAAGCTCTGTCTCTGAATCGGCAGAAGTGACGTGAAGCTCAGTCTCTGGATCGGCAGAAGTGACGTGAAGCTCAGTCTCTGGATCGGCTGACGTGACGTGAAGCTCAGTCTCTGGATCGGCTGACGTGACGTGAAGCTCAGTCTCTGGATCGGCAGAAGTGACGTGAAGCTCAGTCTCTGGATCGGCAGAAGTGACGTGAAGCTCAGTCTCTGGATCGGCAGAAGTGACGTGAAGCTCAGTCTCTGGATCGGCAGAAGTGACGTCAAGCTCAGTCTCTGGGTCGGCAGAAGTGAGATGAAGCTCTGGCTCGGCAGGCAGGAAGTGAAGCGTCTCTGAGCTTGACGGGACCAGCGGCGGTGAGGGCTTTGAGCTGGGTAGGACCAGCGGCGAAGAGGACTCTGAACTGGACAGGACCAGCGATGAAGAGGGCTCTGAACTGGACAAAACCAGCGGTGAAGGCTCTAGCTTGGCGGGCATGTCGCTTGCTGTCTTAGGCGCGGCATGCATGACGCTTTCAGTCTCAGCGGCGGCGACCATGACAGGACGAGACTCTGGAATGGCGGCCATGTCGTCCGAAGACACATGCATAGCAGATGCAGTGGGTATGTCACTATCCTCCTCCATTATACCCACTGTAAAAGCAGAGCCGCTCAGTTGCAATGCAATGTCAATATACTTTTTTAGAGAGCAATAAGGATCATGCAAAGGCAGGATAGAACTGAGCGGCTCAGATAGTCCTCCTCTGAAAAATATCATGAGGCATACCTCGTCCATTGAAGTCACATGTGCCAGCTCAATGAAGTCCTCTACATAGTCCTCGATGGGGCTATCTCCCTGACGGAGACGCATTAACTGTGCTGCTGGATTCATAGCGGCGAAGTCTTCTGTTACAAACTGCTCCGAGACTCGAAGGTGGATCCAAATGCAGCTTTATTTGAGGGCAATCCAGAGGCGTAATCCAAAGTACAGGCAAGGGTCATACACAGACAGGCCGTCAAAACAAAGAAACAAACAAAGAAACAAAACAGGCAGGGACCAGAGGCAAGAGAGTAATCCAAGGAACAGGGCAAGATATCCAAAACCAGAAGACAAGAAAACTAGGTGAATGCTCAGAATCGCAGTGTAACACTATAACAAGACTTCGCCGTGAGTGGATGAATGAACATGGTATAAATAGACAGAGACTAACAGGATGGTGAGACACAGGTGAATGCAATCAGTGAATGAGGTACAGGTGAATCTGATCAGTGATAAGTAATGATGAGTCCGGGCAGTGAGTTATGGGATATGTAGTTTGTGAGTGATCATAGTCTTATGTGTGGAGTGCCCTCTGGCGGCTCTCAAGGGCACTCCAGCTGGTGACCGTTACAATATATATATATATATATATATATATATATATATATATATATATATATATATATATATATATATATATATATATATATATATATATATTCAGTACATATCCATGTCCTGCACTTATTCATCCATTGTATATCATGCACTTATGCAACCGTTGTATATCCTGCACTTGCTGCTATTGCACTTCTGGTTAGACCTAAACTGCATTTCGTTGCCTTGTACCTGTACTTGTGTAATGACAATAAAGTTGAATCTAGTTGAATCTAATCTAATCTAATCTAATCTAATCTAATCTAATTTATTCATAAAATCTAGTAATTTAAAGGTAGATAAAATAAAAAAGAAATCGCCCAAGAAATGCATTAAAAATAGAATAAAATGAAATTATATAAGCCTTCTGGACCAAAAAAAGAGTATAATTTTAGGGCTTCAGGTCATTTTGACCCGCGAGGGACTGACTTGTTACAAAGTGCGAGGGTTAAGAAGGGGTTAGTACTTTCCATTGGTTTCCATGTGTATGTGGAAAGAAAGCATTACAGTAGACAATGCACTTTTGTTATGCATAAACTATGTTCACACTGTCAGTCCAAATCCGATTATCTTTGTATCCGATTGGAATCTGATCTAAAATCATTGAGTGTCCACACTGTGTATCGTTCTGATTTGTGTGTCCATGTCGATCTTTCGTTTTCTGGAATATCTGCATGGGTTTCTATGGCAGTGACATTACATAGGTATGAGCTAAAAACAACAAAATCAGCAACATGGAGGGGTTTGCAATACTGATGTTGTTTTCTTTACAACATTACGTGTACCACTGGACTACTGCATCTTATGAGGCAGCGGCAGAAACGAAGCAGGCTGGTATGAGAGGCTTTATTCAGTGCTGTCTCTCAATTGTACCGGCACCACAGCCTTTCAAATTACATTTAAGTGTAGCTTTTAATGTGATTTTTTTGCCATTCACATTTGCTAAATATGATCAGATTCCAATCGGATATGCACAAAAATCAGCGGCCTGAACCAGTCTATAGACAATTTGCAATAATAAGTGGGAAGGGGCTTTATTTTCCATAACATGCCTCTATAAACTTTGCCAGCTCTGTTTACCTCTTGGAACTTGGTATAGGGAACAGGGATGGAAAAGTTTTGCTACTATTTTTAGCACAACATTCCTCTGTTTGTTCTCTTGTCATTATCAGGATCATTAGACACCAGAATCGCCTCTTTACAGACACGTGCAAGTCTTCCACTTGAATACTACAAATAATGACCTCCTCTGCATGGACATGTGCATGAATGCCAGTGCATGGACGTAAAGGTTTACATGGGACAATACAAAGCGTGTAGACATCAAAGCCATGGACAGAATTCCTCATTCCCTAGAGTGTCTCTGTAGATGCCGTAGAAGGCTGTCAGTGTCATGTTGCTGCTCTCTATGTGGGTGGTCTTCATGAGAGCCCACTTCATTCCTCTGTGAGCATTCAATGTATCCGTTGCGTGAAATGAGACACTCATTGTCATCCATATGCAGGATTTGAATTTGATGTTGAGTAATGCAGGTACAACTTTGCAAGGCCAATTTCACATTGTCCAATATGGGTTTGAAATGAGGATAGAAGGTGTTTTAAAAATAAAAAAGTAGATAGTAGTAAAGGATTACATGAACATGCTTCGAATTGAAAAGGATGAAGGTCTTGACAAATGTACAGCAGGTGCACAGCAACATCCTGAAAACTGCAATCTCTCCTGAGAAGAAACCTCCTCTAGAAAAGTTAATTGTCTTTCTTAGTTTGAGCTGCTCAAAGGGATTGTGGATCATCCATGCTCATTTCCGATGCCTCTGACCTCATCAGCGTTTGATATTGGAGAGTTGGATAATTGAGAGAGCTTTGATCAACTTGGCCAAAAATAGAAGTAACTTATCTGGTTTGTCCAATGAGGTCCTACTTCTTGCTTTGGGCAGTGTTGATGTTTAAGATAACTAGAGGACAAAGGTGGAAAAAGGTGAAAGAAAGACATTCACAGATGTGGCCAAAAGAGCCCTAATCTTCCACCATTCAGCTGGACTACCAGAATAATTACTTTCATCAAAGTGGATCCCTGACCGTGACACTGTCCCGAGATGCTTACCGTGATTTTGAACACAGTAAACATCCTTGTTGATCTTGGAGCAACACTACTCATTTCATTCTACTACATAAAATACATCAGTAATACCTATCTTTGAGTGATTGCAATGACTTCCTATTGCTTAATGTGGATTACCAGAGGGGTGCTCTTTGTGTCGGTCAAAAATTAATGTACTATATTTTAGTTCAATAATGTTTTATAATGAATATTTTTGTATTTTTAGGGATTTTATGGTACTAAATTATATTTATACTGTAGTTATAATGCGTTTATTCACTTTTTGAGCATAGACCTTAAAATGAAATTCCCAACTTAAACTGGTGTAAATCTTGAATTCTTCAGAGACTTAAGTTTGATTTATTTTCAAAGAAGACACTTGGTAGATTATTGTTGAAGTGAAAAAAGTTTTAAAAAGTGAACTTAAAGGGTCTTTTTGTCATTCTCACCCTCATGTCGTCCCAAAACCGAAAGACCTTCGTTCATCTTCACAACGCAAATGAAGATTTTTTTTATGAAATCCGAGAGCTTTCTGATCCCTCCATAGACAGCAATTTAAATAACACTTTCAAGGTCCAGAAAGGTAGGAAAGACATCGTTAAAATAGTCCATGTGACTCCAGTAGTTCAAACTTAATGTTGTGAAGTCACGAGAATACTTTTGTGCGCAAAAAACAAACAAATATAACGACTTTTTTCAACAATTTCTTCTCGTCTTCTCGTCTGAGAGCTCTCGGATTTCATAAAATAATTTCTTAATTTGTGTTCTGAAGATGAACAAAGTACTTATGGGTTTGGAACGACATGAGGGTGAGGAATTAATGACAGAAGTTTCATTTTTGGGTGAACTAACCCTTTAAAAAAGTTACATAATTGTATGTTTATTGTTATGAAAAAAATACTATTTTCAATTTTTATATGAAATATATATTTTCAAAAACACGTTTTACTCTGAAACTGCAAAAAATCTGAGCCATATGCCTAAACAAGTTGCGTTCCAAGTTTGAGGTTGACATCTAAAAAAAAAAAGAGCTTTCAGTAAGATTTTTTTTGGGCGCAGTACCAAACGTTTTCACTAGATGAAATTCGTCTCCCATTCATTTCCAATGTGGTAATTTTTGACCGCAAGGAATACAAGTGTGACTATTTTTTTTGGAACCATTAAACCTTTTCGAAATACTGTCCATGATTTTTTTTGTGTGTGTGTGTGTGTGTGTGTGTGTGTGTTCACATAGCAAGTGCCAAAACTTTTAGAAAGTTTCATAAATGTGATGAAGTAAAAAATTCTGAAAAAACAAGGTGTAAACGCACCAGAGGGTTATGCATCTTTGTAGCTTTTTACAATAAGATAAATGCTACTCCAGTTTGGTATTTCTCATGTAAGCATCCTTTCTTCTTATAAAAATAAGTCAAGTCACCTTTGTGTTACATGACCCGCCCTTATGACAGCCACAAGCACAACTTTACATAGGAGTCACCATTTATTTATGGCTTACACACAAGTAAATCACACACAATTGGACGCTTTACTCACACAAATTACCTAAGCAGAAGATGAGCATTTAAACCACATAAAGGCAAGATCAAATCAAACAAAAATCAATCACACAAAAGTAACCCATGTGAATGAATTATGAAAAACAAACCTTGTGAATCACACAGTTAATCAAAACGCAAAAATATCTCAACCCTACTCATACCTCGTAATGCAGTAATAAACAGTGGGGGAACAAACAATATACAAACAAAAAAAATTAAATAAACGAATCCGCCCCAAAGGCTTTTCCCATTTCTTTCTGCCCGATTACTAGCTCAAGGGTTTTGTATCCTAGTTTTTTGTTGTTGTTGTTGAATACGAAAGGCGGTCCGCCGGAAGCTAGATATTTTACTTTATAAAGTTTTAAATATGGATATTTTTCACACACAAACCCATTGATTTGCTTCAGAAGGCCTTTATTAACCCCCAGAGCCGTGTGGAGCAATTTTATAATGGATGGATGCACTTTTATGGACTGGACTGCCATTATAAAGCTTAGAAGAGCCAGACCATTTTTTAATATAACTCCGATTGTATTCGTCCGAAAGAAGAAAGTCATATACACCTAGGATGGCTTGAGGGTGAGTAAATAATGGGCTAATTTTAATTTTTTGGTGAACTATCCCTTTAACACCATCTAAGTTTCCACCAAAGAAAGCAGCTTATGTGATCATGTAAATGCATAAGCAACGTTCTTACATGTTTTTGAAGAGTGTGCATGTTGACAATTTTCAGATAAAAGTGGTCTGTTTTTGTCCTCTCATTCTCTATCGCATCAAGTAATACCCCTATAGATGAAATTAGCATTTCTCAAAATGAAAGCCTTCCTCTCCTTACACCACAGCTTCATTCTGAAGAGACCGTTAAGTGGATGTTTATCTGAGCAGCGATGCAATCAGAAGGCCAGTTTCTCCAAACCTCAGTAGTTCCAACTCCTCCTCTCTCAAGTCGTATCTTTTCCATTCTCCCCTACCCTTTCCCTTTCACAGCCTCTTTCCCCACCCACCTCTCTTGATCATTATCCAAAGCATCCGTGTGACCATTCTTGACCTGGGCTCTCTTCTGATGTGGTTGACGTGATCCTGAAGTCTAAAGTTTAATGAGTAGATTTCCATGATTAGGCCTCTAAAAATAAACCTGTCATCCCCTCACCTAAAGACCCGTCGGGGGCCCACTATAAGTATGTACATGTGTATTAGCACATTTCTTCAATAGGAAAGTGTGTGCAGTTGTGGAGAAAAACAACATGCTAATAATTTAGGCTGTTAAGTTGTGGTCTGATTCATGAAATTCCACCAGTCAAAAACAAAGTAAACAACCTTACACATGTGGCTACAATACTGAGATGTGAATAAGAGACCCGGGACCTGTCCTCACCTTTCCATGCAGATGTCGCGATATACACTGTCAAAAACTGGTCCCAGAATATTTATTTTACACTTTATATTAAGGCTCCTATTTATCCTATTTAGCAGCACTGTACACTTGGTTAAAGGTTTGTTTTGGGATCTCTTTATGTTGTTTGAAGTTGCTGATGGCTTCATTACACTCGGTTAACTCCTTGAGCAAATGACCATTTGCATGCCTGCACTTTATTCAACAAGTCTCTGTTTTGTATATATTTCCTGACTCATATCGCTCCAGGAAACTGTTAACATGGGCTTGGTCCTCTCTAAAAACAACACCTCCTCTTTTCTCCACAGTTCCACAAAGAAGAAGCGCCTTGTTTTTCAAGTGGTGGTTTTCTGAAGCCGCAGCATTTGATGTGGGCTTCCCTTAATCGCACAACACGCTCTCTAAACATGAAATGCATTAATTTTCTCCCAGACATTTTCCTGTCGCTGCTTTTGAACATTGTTGTGCAGTCTTAATATAGCGCGAGGGACAAGACAATAAGGGAGACTCAAATGAAGTTATTATTTTTGATTGGGTGCATCTACCACTTAGTACTACAAAGGGACAGTGAACCTCTAATCCGAGATGGGACGCGAGCACTTTGTAGTCTTAATATCTTTCTTCCTTTCTGTCCACATCACTGGTTTATGGCTTCTGCGTTAGTATTAAACTAGGGCCCTGGAAAGAAGCCTACCATTAAGACTGAAATGTTGTGCTCTTTGAGGTCTGGACTTTTAATTACAAGCTGGGCCCGGATGGAGGAGCGTCTCTGTCGTCGGACTGAATAGAGGGCTTGCACAACATCGGTTGGCAACCTGGTGCCAGCGTTAGAGCGCGAAACCAGCCCTATGGGTGGACAACAGACAAGGATGTCTTTTACGAGTCTTCCCCCGAGAGATCAATGCAAATACAAATCTCAAAGATTTAGAGCTCTATTACACTTGGTAATTTGGGGGTTGCATTAAAGGATTAGTGTGCTTGAAATGAAGATTCTGTCGTCATTTACTCACCCTTTGTTGTTCCAAACCCAAATTACGTTCTTTCTTCCGTGGAACACAAAATGAGATGATGTCTAGAGTGATACTCTGAACGTGGAAAGAGGTCCATACAAGTTGTGTATTTCACAAAAAAAGTACCTTCCTCTCTAGCTTGAAATTGTTCAACCAGCCAATTACAGATCATTCTTCATTCCAACCCTAGCTTGTCTCCTTTCCAGAAACTTCTTTAGGGACTCTGTTTTATATTTTAATTTGTTTTGTTTTTGGGGGAACTCTTTAGCCATACCCTGGATCCTTTGATGTTGTTGCCTGGGTGCTATTGGACAAAAGAGTCTCCCATCAGCTGGACTTGATGGCAGGGGGAGCTGGTTGAGAGACAAGAGAGGACACACTGCGAAATAAAGAATCAAAGCAATACCAACAGGCCTTGGGGGGGCGGAGAACTCCATGTGAGACTAAACTATGTGTCCCATCTTAAATCTGACAAGAGGCTTGCACGATGCCTTTGTTATTTTATGCTCTTTGTTTGCGGCTTGCTTTTGTATGCAAGTGGGAGCGAGTTGTGTTTATATATGTAGGCGTAATATACACAAATGCATTCCTACACAAAAGCAGGTGATATGAAAGCACCGCAGCTGGCGATTTGAGAGGCGCTGGCCTCCTTTCATGTCTCAGTGCTGTTCTTTGGTACAATGTTTATGACCTCTCCCACAGTAGCAGGGTGCATGCCCCTTTATTGGGTGGCTTTATGTTCATGCCCTGTTCCCCCAGGAAACAGAGCCACTTATGCCACAGCACCCTCTCACAGACCCGCACCCCTCCCGCCTGGAGAGATAGATTTAGGAAGCTGTTATTTAGCGGAGCTGGCATGAGAGTTACTTTAGAGACAACCTCATTAAACCTGGAGCCATTTCCATAGAGGTCAGTTTATAGTTGTAGTTACTCCGTGTTGAATGGTAATTAAAGTCATCAGCAAAGTGTAGATAGGACTTCAAAGCAAGATACAGATACTAGTTTACCCTTTCAGGCATGAATTATGACAACCTCAGTTAGGTTTTTTTCCTATGGGGTTTTATTGCTCTTAGGACATCAAAAAACAAGATTATAATTTTTTTTTTTTACACATATTTTTCAAACAGATTTTCAGATGTCCATTTGAGTGGACAGTGTGCGTATTTGGTTTTAACTGAAGAGACTGTATTAAACATAATACAGTAATAACAGCAATATTGTGTGTATCTAACAAACCAATGAATACAATTATGTAAAATCATATGAAAACTATAAAATATATACAATATATAAATGTAAAAAAATTGCAAATGCAATTGAGTTTGTTCCTGTTCAACAGGAGCTGAACTTCACGTGTCTTTTATATCAGAACATGATATACATACCATCAAATATCTCTACAACAACCGGTGAAGGTACAACTATGTGGAAGCCCAACACAGACTATGTAGAAAATGCTTACGCTCCCTCCAGTCTACCAGAGAGTATATCGATTTACTCTTATTAGCTGATGATTCTGATTATGTTCATTTCTACCATAGCTCTCCTCTGAGAAAACCTATTGATGTTTTCAGACGGTGAAAGAAAAATAGTGATCAGATGTTTTTTTAATGTCATCTGAAATGAGCAGTGTTGGGGGAAAAACATTACAAGTAACATGCATAATGTAATCCGATTACTTTTTTTGATGTAACAAGTAAAGGAACACATTACAAGTAACATGCATAACAATCAGATTAATTTCTGATGTAAGGAGTAAAGGAATACATTTCAAGTAACATGCATAACATAATCAGATTACTTTTTGATGTAACAAGTAACGCATAAGTAATGTGCATTATGTAATCAGATTACTTTTTGATGTAACAAGTAATGCATAAGTAATGTGCCTAAAGTAATAAGATTACTTTTTGATGCAAGGAGTAATTTAACATTACAAGTGATGTGCATTACGTAATCAGATTACTTTATGTAACAAGTAACGCATTACAAGTAACATGCATAACGTAATCAGATTACTTTTTGATGTAAGGAGTAAAAGAACATGCATTACATAATCAGATTACTTTTTTGATGTCAAGTCAACTTTATTTATATAGCGCTTTTAACAATGCAGATTGTTTCAAAGCAGCTTTATAGTGTTAAACAGGAAAATAATGCAGCATAATTTTATTCAGCCGTATAGCCATTCTGGAGAAAATGGTGATGTCATCAGTTCATTTCAATTATCATACAGTGGCAGTGTGAGCTTTAGATCAGTAATTAGATCAGTAATTTAGTTTATATGGTTAATTTAGTTTAATAATTCGATTTATTTGGATATTTAGTTCAAATTTTTTTTGGAAAAATGTAGTGTCCCCAACTGAGCAAGCCAAGCCAGAGGCAACAGTGGCAAGGAAACCAAAACCCCATTAGGTGAGCTAATGGAGAAAAATAAACCTTGGGAGAAACCAGGCTCAGTCGGGGTGCCAGTTCTCCTCTGGCCAATTAACAAAACAGCGTATTATTATTATTATTATAATTCTGGCAACTTTACAGGTCAGAGGTCATAATAGATCGGAATATTCGAAGGACCGGAGGCAACACGCTAGAGATGGGTTTATTGAGGATGATGTTGATTAAATAATTATTAAAGTGCAATATTTGAATGATCGGAGGCAACACGCTGGAGACGGGTTTATTGCGGATGACATATCGATTTAAGTATTATTAAATTGTAATATTAGAAACAATCGGAGTCAACACGCCAGAGATGGGTTTATTGAGATGCCGTGTCGATGAGGCAGTTGCAGGGGGAGGCTAATTGGCACGGTCTCTGCGGACACTTCAGGGTCATGCGTTGGTCTTGTCTGGGCGCAGGTCCTGCATCTGATCTGGATACGGCCCGGATCCGGCTGACTGCAGTAAACCTCGGGATAAAACAGAGAGACTATCATTAGCGTAGATGCCATTCTTCTGATGATGTCACGAGTACATCAGGTGTTATAGGAAGTGTTCCCGGTTTCGGCTGACCTAGTTAATGCAGCCTAACAATAATTTCATTGAAAAAGTGTTTTATGTGTATGCCACAGTAAAGAGATGTGTTTTTAGTCTAGATTTAAACTGACAGAGTGTGTCTGCTTCCCGAACAATGCTAAGAAAACTGTTCCAGAGTTTAGGAGCTAAATAGGAAAAGGATCGACCGCCTGCAGTTTGTTTTGGATATTCTCTGTATTATCAACTGGCCAGAGTTTAGAGAGCGCAGTAGACGTGATGGAGTATAATGTGTTAAGAGCTCGCTCAAGTATTGGGGAGCTAAACCATTTAGTGCTCTGTAAGTAATAAGCAAGATTTTAAAATGTATGCAATGTTTAATTGGCAGCCAGTGCAATGTTGACAGAACTGGGCTAATATGGTCATACTTCCTGGTTCTAGTAGGTACTCGAGCTGGTGCGTTTTGGACCAGCTGGAGTTTATTTATTAAGCGAGCAGGGCAACCACCCAGTAGAGCATTACAATAATCTAGCCTTGAGGTCATGAACGCATGAACTAACTGTTCAGCATCTTGCATTGAGAGCATGTGCCGTAATTTAGATATATTTTTAAGATGGTAGAATGCAGTTTTACTGATGCTAGAAACGTGGCTTTCAAACGAAAGATTGGTATCAAAGAGCACACCCAGGTTCCTCACTGACGACGAGGACTTGACAGAGCAGCCATCAAGTGTTAGACAGTATTCTAGGTTACTACTTGTGGAGCTTTTTTGTCCAATAATTAAAAATTCTTTTTTTTCTGAATTGAGTTGCAGGAAATTACTGGTCATCCAGTGTTTTATATCAGCTATGCATTCCATAAATCTTTTGAATTGGCAAGTTTCTACAGGGCGTGAAGAAATATAGAGCTGAGTATTCTCAGCATAACAATGAAAACTAACGCCATGCTTCCTAATTATATCTCCCAGTGGTAGTATGTACAGGGTGAAGAGCAGCGGTCCTAGCACTGAGCCTTGCGGTACTCCATACTGAACATGTGATCGGTGTGACATCACTTCATTTACTGCTACAAACTGATAACGGTCACATAGGTATGATTTAAACCATGACAAAGCAATTCCACTAATACCTACATAATTTTCGAGTCTATTCAAAAGAATGTTGTGGTCGATAGTATCAAATGCAGCGCTAAGATCGAGTAACACTAATAGAGAGATACAGCCACGATTGGATGATAAGAGTAAATCATTTGTAACTCTGATGAGAGCAGTCTCAGTGCTATGATATGGTCTAAATCCTGACTGGAAATACTCACAGATACCATTTCTTTCTAAAAAAGGAACATAATTGTGAAGACACTGCCTTTTCAAGTATTTTTGACAGAAAGGGTAGATTTGAGATTGGTCTATAATTGACTAATTCTGTAGGATCAAGTTGCGTTTTTTTTAATAAGTGGTTTAATAATAGCCAACTTAAAAGTTTTCGGTACATATCCTAATGACAAAGATGAATTAATGATATTAAGAATAGGATCTATGACCTCTGGTAGCATCTCTTTTAATAGCCAAGTCGGTACAGGGTCAAGCATACATGTTGATGATTGTAGTAAAGTTTGTTTGTACGGGAAGAAGGAGGCGGGAACCGGCGAACATTTTAAGTATTTAATCAAAAACAAACACAAAATAAATTGGCGGTGACAGCCCCTCACGGTCGACTGCCGCCTACACACAAACAAACACAAGCCCTTCGCAGGCCGGGGGGTACTCCCGAGACTGCGTTCTACTCCGGTGACTCCTCCGCGCTCCCTCTAGGATGGCAGCCACCCCACCTCGACCAAGGGGCACGGCAGCGAGCTCTCCATCCCACGACCTTCATCCGCTCCAGCACCACCGCTTCGGGCAGCCGCTCGCGGACTTCTCTCCTCCGCGCTGCCCGAACTCCGCGGCACCGCGATCCCCCTCAGCTGCGAGGGCTCTTCGACAGCGCGTCCCTCCTTCCTCCCGGGCTTCGGCACCCCTGTAGTAAAGGTTGTTTGTACGGGAAGAAGGAGGCAGGAACCGGCGAACATTTAAAGTATTTAATCAAAAACAAACACAAAATAAAATGGCGGCGACAGCCCCTCACGGTCGACTGCCGCCTACACACACACAAACACAAAATGAAAATAAAAAGCTGCAGCCCCTCGCGGACGACTGCAGCGTGCACATAACAAAACGTCCAGGCCTGGTCCTCTCTCGTCCCTCACTGTCGTCGCTCCTCCTTTATAGTCCCTCACTCCTCCGCGAGGGCCGAGATCGCTGCGACTCACAGCTGGCGCTCATCATCCCTGATGAGCGCCGCCTCGTCCCGCCCTCACAGTCCCTCGGCCTCGCTGCTCGCCACAATGATTTAACGAGTTTAGTCAATTCTTCTTCTCCTATAGCAGTGAATGAGTGTAATTTTTCCTCAGTGACACTACAAAGCTCTGTCTGATGTGATACTGTAGTAGACGGCTGCATGGTTAAAATTTTCATCCTAATATTATCAATCTTACATGTGAAGAAGTTCATAAAGTCATTACAGCTATGCTGTTTACAATCATCAGAAGTTGAAGCTTTATTTTTGGTTAATTTAGCCACTGTATCGAATACATATCTTGGGTTGTGTTTGTTTTCTTCCAAGAGAGTTGAGAAATAAGCAGATCTAGCAGTTTTTACGGCTTTTCATTATGCGATCATGTGCTCTTACGAAAGGCCTCTAGTTTTGTTTTCTTCCAGCTGCGCTCCATTTTTCTGGCTGCTGTTTTAAGGGCCCGGGTGTGCTCGTTGTACCACGGCGTTGGACTATTTTATTTAATCTTCTTTAAGCGCAGAGGAGCAACTGTGTCTAAAGTACTGGAAAAGAGAGAGTCAATAGTTTCTTTCGTAACGGCGTTGGACTATTTTATTTAATCTTCTTTAAGCGCAGAGGAGCAACTGTGTCTAAAGTACTGGAAAAGAGAGAGTCAATAGTTTCTGTCGAGTTCTTTTATGCTATCTGGGATGCTGAGGAGATGATACTGATGAGGAAGATTATTTAAAAAGCAATCTTTATTAGCGGCAGTGATTGTCCTGCCATTTTTGAAGTGAGGGGGCGGCTTTGCAACCTTAGCTAAATTAAGTATACATGATACTAGGTAATGATCTGAGATGTCATCGCTCTGCTGTTGACTTTCAACGGTATCAACATTTATTCCATGTGACAATATTAGGTCTAAAGTATGATTATGGCAATGAGTGGGTCCTGACATGTGTTGCCTAACTCCAATAGAGTTTAGTATGTCTTTAAATACTAATCCCAATGCGTCTTTTTCGTTGTCTACATGGATATTAAAATCATCAACAATTAGTACTTTATCTACAGCCAGTACTAACTCTGATAGAAAATCAGCAAATTATTTGATAAAGTCTGTATTATGCCCTGGTGGCCTGTATACAGTAGCTAACACAAATGTTAAACGGGTTTTATCATGTACACTACATAACGTTACATAAAGCACCAAAACTTCAAAGGAATTATATTTGAAACTAGACTTCTGAGTAATACTTAAGATATTATTATAAATGACAGCAACCCCTACCCCTTTACCTTTCAGACGCAGCTCATGTTTATAACAATAATCTTGGGGGGTGGACTCATTTAAAGTAATGTAGTCGTCAGGTTTTAGCCAGGTTTCTGTCAAACACAGCACATCTAGATTATTATCTGTAATAATATCATTAACAATAAGCGCTTTTGGGGAAAGGGATCTAATATTCAGCAACCCAAGCTTTATCAATTGTTCATCTGTATTATATCTGTTGTTTATTTGTTGGACATCAATTACATTTTTACTGTTGAATGGTTTTGATGCTTTTTTGTATTTACTAATTCGGGGAACAGACACAGTCTCTATATGATAATATCTAGGTGAAAGAGTCTCTATGTGCTGGGATTTATCTGACTCCGGTGACATGAGACAGCTAGCAGACGGTCAGTTTAGCCAGTTTGTCTGCTTCCTGACCTGGGCCCTAGTGAGTCAAGGTTTAGCTCTAAGACTATGTGCCAAATTACTAGAGAGAAGAGCGGAACCACCTCAGGAGGGATGGATGCCATCCTTCTTCAACAGGTCGGGTCTGCCCCAAAAACTTTTCCAATTGTCTATGAACCCTATGTTATTTTGCGGACACCACTTAGACAACCAGCCATTGAGTGATGATAGTTTGCTAACTATCTCATCACACCTTCTAACGGGGAGCGGACCAGAACAATAAACAGCCTCTGACATCGTACTAGCGAGTTCACACACCTCTTTAATGTTAATGTTGGTGATCTCCGACTGGTGAAGTCGAACATCATTAGTGCTGACTTGAATAATAATCTTAGAGAATTTACGATTAGCTTTAGCCAGCACTTTTAAATTTGCTTTGATGTCAGGCGCTCTGGCTCCCGGTAAACAAGTGACTATGGTGGCTGGTGTCTCTATTTTCACGTTCCGTGTAATAGAATCACCAATGACTAGGGCACTTTCAACAGGATACTCAGTGGGTGCTTCACTGAGAGGGGAGAACCTGTTTGATGCTCTAACCGGAACGGAAGAGCGGTTCTTTGATCCGCGACTATGCCGTCTGATTGTCACCCAGTTTCCCTGCTGCGGGGGTCCTGCAGCCGGAACCGAAGAATGTACAGAGTTCACTAAGCTATTCACATCCAAATCAGTGTCTAAAGCTGTTACATCCTCACTACTCTCAGATAAAGTATGGATGTGTGTTTCTAATTCTGAAATCTTCTCCGTCAGCCTAACTATCTCCTTACATTTATCACATGTGAAGCCCTGTTCGCCAGCGGAGAAGCCTATACTAAACATGCAGCAAGCGGTGCAAGTGACAATGACAGGAGAAGACATGACTTACCATGTTTGTTGATTAATCCAATTTACCACAATCGTTTGCTGGACACTATTTACTAATCCAACTAATGAACTCAGAAAAAGGGAGACCCAGGTGCAGAGATGACAAGCTAACAGGCTAGCGAAATGCTAACGTGTGATGGTGATTTAGATTAAAAGCTAGCAATGTCAAATTTAATGTGATAGGCAATTTTTAAACGATGTATGGTGATGAGTAAGTTATATTTAGCAGTAGAACAAAGAGAAAATATCAAAATAGAGATTCAAACGTAAGCAAGGCTGTACAGAGCTACAGACAAGGCAGAAGGCAGACAGGAGACAGGAGCAAACGATCAGGCCTGATCAGGATGTAACAAGTCATTCATTACAAGTAAAGTACATTACATAATCGCTTTGATGTAAATGGTAATTACATTCTATTAAAGGGTTAGTTCACCCAAAAATGAAAATTATGTCATTAATTACTCACCCTCATGTCGTTCGACACCCGTAAAACATTCGTTCATCTTCGGAACACAAATGAAGATATTTTTGTTGAAAGCTGATGGCTGAGAAAAGCCTCCATTGACATTCAGTACATTTACACTCACAAGACCCATAAAAGGCACTAAAAACGTTGTTACGTTATCTCACTACAGTGGCTCTACAATAATTTTACGAAGCGACGATAATAGTTTTTGTGCGAAAAAAAAATCTAAATAACGACTTTATTCTACAAGTTCTTGTCAGGCCGACAAGGAAGACAAGAACTTGTAGAATAAAGTCGTTATTTTTATTTATTTTTTTCGCACAAAAACTATTGTTGTCGCTTCGTAAAATTATTGTAGAGCCACTGTAGTGAGATGGACTTTGTAACGACGTTTTTAGTGCCTTTTATGGGTCTTGTGAGTGTAAATGTACTGAATGTCAATGAAGGCCTTTCTCAGCCATCAGCTTTCAACAAAAATATCTTCATTTGTGTTCCAAAGATGAACAAATGTCTTACGGGTGTCGAACGACATGAGGGTGAGTAATTAATGACATAATTTTCATTTTTGGGTGAACTAACCCTTTAACACAGATACATTTATTTACAGCCAAAAAAGTTACTGCAGATGGAATATTTTCAAAAACAACAGTCACAGTAATTGTATAAATTGTAGCTGAAATACAGCTAGTGATGCATGATGTTTAATTTAGTGGGCAGATGATTAATCAGAATTTCCTCCCAATCTAAAATCAATACTTGGAATATTTAACAGTTATATGACTCCTTTGATATTGCTTGATGCTGCAACATTTTTTTCCTGCAAAGAGTCTCATCGTATAGAAGGAATGGATGTATATTCCAGGGAAACTTGACATACAATGGCTTGCCACTTTGTGGCAGTGCATAGGATGATGCACAAGGATCCACTGAAGAGGCTGATGTGTAAGTATGCCATCAAAACCCATGCATATGCAATAAAATGCTTTTTTAATAGCTGTTCACTGTAGTGAATTTTCGCTTGTACCAAACAACAGATATAATATTGACAATATCCATATTAAAACATCTCTGCAAACTACAAAGAGGTAAGCTTAGAAAAAAAACTTTGAATTCCCTTCATATGAAACCCCTCCAAACTACAGCCAACTCACATTGTCTTCTGAGGTGTGCATCCAATTGCGTTTACATAAAAATGACTAATCATTTGGCACTTTAAAAGTACACAAACCTATACCACTTACAGTGCTTTTACAGATTTATGGTGCAATAAAGGGCCTTTAAAAGTGGAAAAGTCTGCTAATGCTGTTAGATAAAAAGGCCTGTGGATTGCCAGGTAATTTTCCACAGTAATTAGTAGATCAAAGTATGACGTTCCTCTACTCTGCAGTCCTCTCAGTGTGTGCTAGTATACACTCTCTGTTTCTCCACATTCTGCATAGTGCACTATCTTGTCCACCAGGCATAGGCTGGAAATAGAGGTAGTACACAAGTGCAAAGAGTAAACAGTCACAAGATGTTAACAGCTGACCAAATTCCTATCAGAATATTTGCCTGCATGGCCACAATAAAGCCCAAAGCATACTTCAGTTTTTACATATACGCGAGGATCCACTTACACTGTAGTGTGCGTGACGTAAATTTTGTCACCAGAATAGTATGCACATATACTGTACGTATGCCATACTATTTTTGTAACCACACATGCGCATTGCATTTGTTTTGCACTAATCAGTTGGTGGCAGCACTGGCCCGGGCCAAAACAATTCTGCTTACCTCATTTCATAAAGAAGAGTTAATCCAAAATTCTCAATTTTGTCCTTGTTGTAAATACGCTATTTTCTTTTCAACCATAAATAACATAAAAGGAGATAGTAGGCAGAAGGTTACACTAAAAAAAGTCTGTAAAAAATAGGGCCCAACTGTTATTATAAAGAAATTTTCCGTATTGACTTTTCACACTTTCATTTCGATTTATGCATTGCATTGTGTTGTGTTTCAGGCTTAAATATGGTTTGACAAGACACTATGAGAAGATGGTGCGATGCACTGTAGGACAAGTTCACAACAGATCTTGATGAACCATAGGTGATTTGAACATGAATGAAAATGAGATTCCAGAACTATGGGGAAGATTGTCAATGAAGAATGGCGTACATTTCAGTTCATTCCTTAAAGCTATTGCATAACCTCAGAAGACATATGTTGCATGGAGCATTTCGGGGTGAATTCTTCCTTAAATATGAGAGTGGTGAAAAAGATGTCACTATAGAACCAAGGCACACCTCTGTATTTATTAACGGCAGTATGTTGTCGAGAGATTATATCAGAGTGGATCGGTGTATACAGAAACCAATCTTTGTTGGTTTTTATGATCCATTAGACTTCAAACACTATGTTTATCTATCTCTTCTTCTGTTACCACATTTTAGGTTTTCCCGTCTATGATCATGTCTTTCTCAGTATATGATCGACTTAAGTAGTTTATTCAGCTGTAGTTGGACAGGTCTTGTTTCCTTGTTAAATATCACGGATGCATAGAAGGGCAGGACTCCTTAGATGGCTTTGTTTTAACATTGTTTTAAGGGGCCTTGACTTCCTTTTGATATTATAGCAATATTTCCACAATCAGAAGAGATAGAGGAAGACGATAAAAAGCTACCAAGTCAGCATGTACTCAAATTCTTAACCTCAGAATTGTTTGTGCGTGCCATATGTTTATTCATAAAGCTAAAGACTGTAAAAACAAAAATATGCCTTGCTAACCATTTCTACGGATTGCAACATACAGCCCAATCCGATTCCCTGCTGTTTGTTTTTCCTAATAAATACACTATATTGCCAAAAGTATTGAGACATATACTAGGTGTATAAAATCAATCACCTAGGTTTGCAGACGCTTCTGTAAACATTTGTGAAAGAATGGGTCGCTCTCAGGAGCTCAGTGAATTAAAGCGTGGTACCGTGATAGGTTGCCACCTGTGCAATAAGTCCATTCGTGGAATTTCCTCACTACTAAATATTCCACGGTCAACTGTTAGTGGGATTATAACAAAGTGGAAGCAATTGGAAACAACAGCAACTCAGCCAGAGCGGGGTCAGCGCATGCTGAGGCACACAGTGTGCAGAAGTCGCCAAATTTCTGCAGAGTCAATAGCTACAGACCTCCAAACTTCGTTTGGCCTTCAGATTAGCTCAAGAACAGTGTGTAGAGAGCTTCATGGAATGGGTTTCCATGGCCGAGCAGCTCATCCAAGCCTTACATCACCAAGTGCAACGCAAAGCGTGGGATGCAGTGGTGTAAAGCACGTCACTGCTGGATGCTACAGAGGTGCAGATGTGTTTTCTGGAGTGACAAAACATGCTTGTCTGTCTGGCAATCTGATGGATGAGTCTAAGTTTGGCGATTGCCAGGAAAACGGTACTTTCCTGACTGCATTGTGCCAAGGGTAAAGTTTGGTGGAACTTTACTGGCGTGCATAGAGTCCTGACCTCAACCCAATAGAACACCTTTGGGATGAATTAGAGCCGAGACTGAGAGCCAGGCCTTCTCGTCCAACATCAGTGCCTGACCTCACAAATGCGCTTCTAGAATAATGGTCAAATATTCCCATAAACACACTCCTAAACCTTGTGGAAAGCCTTCCCAGAAGAGTTGAAGCTGTTATAGCTGCAAAGGGTGGGCCAACAACATATTAAAACCTACCGATTAAAAATGGGATGTCATTAAAGTTCATGTGCATGTAAAGGCAGACGTCCCAAAACTTTTGGCAATATAGTGTAATAATCAAAGATTATGCTGAGCTACCTAATAAGGTCTTCCTTATTAGTCTTTTTTCTTCAGTGTGGTTATCAATCACCCTTGAATTTAATGTTATGGCCCAAAAATACAACAAATTATTTTACTTTCGAAATTAAAAATATTCTCTTAACATTTTAATGACATAAGAGTATGAATACAGTTTAGATTGTATCATAGGTGTAGTGATGCTTTTCATGCGTCTACAATCCTCATTTTATTCCATTTGAGGTCTAATAATAATACATCTACATCGTCTTCTTTCCACAAAGCACAGGTACCTTAGAATACTGCTGTTCACCTACAATCCCGACTTTCTACATATCCCTGTTTTAAGTGCACATTCCCTTCTGTCAGACATAGTTTCTTTACCATCAATCATAGAATCTTACACTGCCTCAGGCTATGTCTACATTAATCCGGATACATTTGAAAACTGCGTTTTCATTTCAAAACGCTTTGCATCCACACAAGCATTTTCCAAAAGTTTCCCATTCACACTGAAACGCCGAATTAACCTTATTGTGCAAGCGAAAAACATCATAAAGACTTAGATTATACAGACGGACAAGACAATGTTGTTCTTCTCGCAGGATCATTTTATTTAGCAAAATATCTCAGCATTCGTGTCCGGGTCACACCATTATGTTTGCTCTAAAACGCAGAACCTTGCTCTTCTTTGCAGGACTGTGATATGAAGAGTGTACAAAGAAACATATATTTAGCAACAGTGTGAAAGTAAAGATCACAGGCACAATACCGTTATAAACAAATATACACTCACCTAAAGGATTATTAGGAACACCATACTAATACTGTGTTTGACCGCCTTTCGCCTTCAGAACTGCCTTAATTCTACGTGGCATTGATTCAACAAGGTGCTGAAAGCATTCTTTAGAAATGTTGGCCCATATTGATAGGATAGCATCTTGCAGTTGATGGAAATTTGTGGGATGCACATCCAGGGCACGAAGCTCCCGTTCCACCACATCCCAAAGATGCTCTATTGGGTTGAGATCTGGTGACTGTGGGGGCCATTTTACTACAGTGAACTCATTGTCATGTTCAAGAAACCAATTTGAAATGATTCGAGCTTTGTGACATGGTGCATTATCCTGCTGGAAGTAGCCATCAGAGGATGGGTACATGGTGGTCATAAAGGGATGGACATGGTCAGAAACAATGCTCAGGTAGGCCATGGCATTTAAACGATGCCCAATTGGCATTAAGGGGCCTAAAACATTAAACCATTACACCACCACCACCAGCAGCCTGCACAGTGGTAACAAGGCATGATGGATCCATGTTCTCATTCTGTTAATGCCAAATTCTGACTGTCTCAACAGAAATCGAGACTCATCAGACCGGGCAACATTTTTCCAGTCTTCAACTGTCCAATTTTGGTGAGCTCGTGCAAATTGAAGCCTCTTTTTCCTATTTGTAGTGGAGATGAGTGGTACGTGGTGGGGTCTTCTGCTGTTGTAGCCCATCCGCCTCAAGGTTGTGCGTGTTGTGGCTTCACAAATGCTTTGCTGCATACCTCGGTTGTAACAAGTGGTTATTTCAGTCAAAGTTGCTCTTCTATCAGCTTGAATCAGTCGGCCCATTCTCCTCTGACCTCTAGCATCAACAAGGCATTTTCGCCCACAGGACTGCCGCATACTGGATGTTTTTCCCTTTTCACACCATTCTTAGTAAACCCTAGAAATGGTTGTGCGTGAAAATCCCAGTAACTGAGCAGATTGTGAAATACTCAGTCTGGCCCGTCTGGCACCAACAACCATGCCACGCTCAAAATTGCTTAAATCACCTTTCTTTCCCATTCTGACATTCAGTTTGGAGTTCAGGAGATTGTCTTGACCAGGACCACACCCCTAAATGCAGTGAAGCAACTGCCATGTGATTGATTGATTAGATAATTGCATTAATGAGAAATTGAACAGGTGTTCCTAATAATCCTTTAGGTGAGTGTATATATATCGGTACGATATCGAGATCGGTACGTTGTCAAATAGTCCTTGAAAACAGTGTTTTCAAATTTATCCACGTGGGTGTGCATTTTCAAAAAGCTCTGTCTTTGCTGACAAAAATGCCATCTCAGTGTGGACGGAAGGCCAAAACTGAGAGAAAAAGAGTGTGGACAAAGCCTCAGTCTTTTAAAAGCAACTTCAAAAACCTAAACAGAAAACATTTCTGTAGCTGCATATTATCATTATTGTTCTCATTTTGGACTACTTGTTTAGCATAATTAAAAAGGCCAAGCAGCAGATCTTGATTTTTTTTAGAGCCAGTCTGGGTAATTGTTGGCATTGTAGTGTACTGGACACTCAACAGCACAATCTGGACTGGCATGAAAGCCCCATGGTTTGATGGAGTGGCTCAGTCTCCACAGCTCAGTGCGCTGAGTTCCTGAGCCAGGGTCATAGCTCACTGGACGACAGGGGCACTGGTGTAGGGGGAAAATTTGGCCCTTTCTTTCCGAGCAGTCAGTCATACATACAGGAAATTGTACTCCCATTGATATCCGCTCAGAAGTTTCTTTCCAAACAAAGGTGAGGAAACACTAATTTCCAGGAGAGCAGGAGAGTTCACAAGATACATTACACTCATTTCCAAGGGAACCTTCAAACCACCACCAGGACATGGTTGAGTAGGGCAACTACTTTTTTTTGTGTATGGACTTAAATATCCTCATCGACTGTGCATGCTAATGTTCAAGAACTTTGATTTGCTACCCAGATCACATTGTGACGGTTTCTTCTTCGTGCGAGAATGACATTGATCACTACTTTCTGGCATACACCACGCCTAACAAGTAAGGGTGATATTGGCGATGGAATCGCAAGCCGGATCAGTGTTTACCATCCCGAATCATACTGAACTGTACTGTCCTGTACTGCTCGGTGGAAACGTAAGTGAACAGGTTTAACATTGCATGTGGTTTTCAAAATGGTAGCCTGTCTTACACCGTGTCCTAAGTAGACACGATGCGCTAAGATTCCAGCATCAAGCAATTGACGTTACACGACTACTAGATGCAACAAAATCAATCGAAACAATCCGCACAGCCAATCAGAACAGCGTGTGGGCGGACTCTTGCGGCAAGTGTAGGCTATGGCACCAGATATTAATCTTGAGGAAATGGATAAGTACATAATCAAATTCACAAATGTTACACCATTTAAACATTACTAAAAAAGACATACTGAGTTACTAAAACAATCCTTGTCATAGAATATACTTGTTTGTTCACAGTTTGAACATTCTTGTTTCCATTTGTTTAATTTCAAGATCTGAGGTGAATTATCCATTGTTGCTTTTAGTACGACAACGTTACTAAGCTGGGAGCACGAAATGATATTCAAAGCCACATTACACGCTTTAAAATTAAATAAAGCACATAACACTACCTTAGATAATCATTGCCATGTTTTGTGTTGTTTTGTGTTGTCCAGCCACGACGTCGTAGAAATAGAAATGTGTCGCCGTCACGGATGGTTAGGACAAAAATTCAAATTAACATGGAAAAGATATGTTTTATTGTGTGTCGCGGTGTCGCGTCACATGTAGTTAGAACACGTGTTAAGCCCAAATTTCGGTTTTCACATGAATGCTAGGGAATGTGTACAGTGTGCTTTAACCGTGCGTATACTCTGTACGCTCAGCTCGCACTTGTGCCTTAATTATCTGGTCCACAAGGTGGCAGTATTGGCCTGGACCGTTATTTCACTGTCACAAAAGAAACAGAAGAGACAGAACAACATCGTCATACTATAGGCAATTGATGCCCGTGTTGATGAGCGTTCGTGTGAGGGGGTTAGAGATACCCGCACTCTAGTACTCTAGATAAAAAGAGTACAAACACATTTCAAAAGTTTACGTCAAAACTGAAGTGTGGGCTTTAAGCTGAACTACTTTTAAAATTACGAGTAGTTTGGAACGCTACAGTTGCGGTTAGCTTCCCCAACACTGACAGGCAGAGATAGCTGTTGGGTACCTCTCAATTTCTTAGCGGCATTCATGGATGCATGCCTAACATCTGGCTGTGCGCTTGACAGCTCCCCAGACAACACCCCCCTCCCTCCCTCCCTCCCTCCCCCATTATGCCAATTCATGTCCTGCTCTCTGTCCCAGCATGTTGTGAGATGTTTTTCATAGCCAATAGCTAAAGTCTTTTTGTTTTATGTACAAAAAGGTGAACGCACAGGCGGCTCCTTTGAAGGCTTTGCAAATTTATTGCTGTTTTTCCAGCGGGCCGTTTTTTAAATTACAGCTCATTGAGATTGGATCTGCACTGGTGCTGTTTTTGGAGTGGGTTTACTTTTCATGTCTGGGAAGGAGTAGAACGCTCAGATCAAGGAGCACGCTGAGTATGAGGGAGGACGGGGCCTTTACACAGAGGTTATTGCCACATTTAACTATTTCCTTTCACATTGACTTGCCTCGTCTGGTTATATGTCCATATAATTACACTATAGCATCATTATACTTGTGCGAAAAATAATTATGGGTGGGGAGTATAACTACAATCATTTATCACAGTATGAGTAATCATATATTACTGTAATTATCATACTATAGTTATTGCTTGAATTTCAAATAAATAAATAAAAAACGTGGTATGACTACTGTTGGATAGTCTAATGAAATCTCATTAAGGTATCTTATTATATATATATATATATATATATATATATATATATATATATATATATATATATATATATATACACAGTCAACCCAAAAATAGTTCTGACAGCTTCAATATTGTCTCACAGTTTCAGTTTATTCTCTATAAAAAAAGAAACCCTTTCAGCCGTTTTGTCATTCTGGGTCGCAGAAGAATAAGATGCAGAGAAGAAAGTGCAGCACACTTCAGAAATAAAAAAACTCAAATGAAACTCAAATGTATGTTTATCTGAAGACATTTTTGCTTTTTACTATGGTTGAACTGGATCATTGAAGGTCAGCAGAAAAGACATTGGTTAATTAAGAGAGATTAAATACATCAAGTATATTTGTGTAACTTATATATATAATTATTGCAGGTAATTATTGCGTAATATTCTGACATTGCATTTCACAGTTTTTATTCATTTTGTTCAATTATTCAATACTGAATACGTTTTCTTTTTTTGCAAGTGGGATGAGTAAATGCATGCTCACATTATTGTAGTCTAGAACTACAGTAAGCATCATGTTTACACAAAACGCCTCTGCACTTATTCACGATTCCTCTCAACATGGGGACTGAAGAAGTGCCAGTCAATAAATGGAGAAATAAAGTAACTTGCATTACTTATTTGAAGTACTCATATATTTTGTTGCAAATTTAAAAGTAATGGGTTGCTTTACTAGTTACTTGAAAATTTTTTATCTGATTACATTACTTGTATTGTGTTAACCCCAACACTGTATAGATTGTATAAAGCACTATATAAATAAAGGTGACTACTTGTCTGGCTATCACCAGACCAAGCTCATTTTAAGATTGAACTGTCTGGGGAGTCTGCTATGTATTTTCTACTGCACAAGAGGCGTGATAAACAAGCATAAATTAAATGACTCTGTATGCAATTGAATAGTCCTTCAACCAATCAGACCACAAGAGGTGTGATCAACGGGCAACGACCCATCACTTCTCTATCCGTCATTGTGTTAAACCTGCCAATAGCGCGCCAGGTACAAGTCTGTGATTGGACAGGGCGAAATCAAATCGCCGGCAGATCAGGCTGGGTGACTACTGCTATTGACTCGAGAACTACTGCCATCGGATCACCGCTATACTTCTGATATGTTTTATCTGTTATACTACTCTATGTGCTCTGTGTACTCTATATGTGCTCTATATGCACTTTATGTACTCTATATGTGCTCCATATGTGCTCTATGTACTCTATATGTGCTCTATACTCTATATGTACTCTATATGTGCTATATGTACTCTATATATGCTCTATATGTACTCTATATGTGCTCTATGCACTCTATATGCACTCTATGTGTGCTCTATACTCTATATGTGCTCTATAGGTGCTCTATGTACTCTATATGTGCTCTATGTACTCTCTATAGGTGCTCTATGTACTCTATATGTGCTCTATGTACTCTATATGTTCTCTATGTGTGCTCTATATGTGCTCTATATGTGCTCTATGTACTCTATATGTTCTCTATGTACTCTCTATGTGTGCTCTATATGTGCTCTATGTACTTTATATTTGCTCTATGTACTCTATATGTGCTCTATATGTGCTCTATGTACTCTGTATGAGCTCTATATGTTCTCTATGTGTGCTCTATATGTGCTCTATATGTGCTCTATGTACTCTATATGTTCTCTATGTACTCTCTATGTGTGCTCTATATGTGCTCTATGTACTTTATATTTGCTCTATGTACTCTATATGTGCTCTATATGTGCTCTATGTACTCTGTATGAGCTCTATGTGTGCTCTATGTGTGCTCTATGGTTGTGTCCGAAACCTGGAAAATGCTGCCTTCGGAGGACACATTTCAAGTCAGAAAGGCCTCAAGGCAAGTCCGAATCTAATGTTAGCTTCACATCCTGTCTCCAGAGATAGCTTCATCTAATCGATTTTTGAAGGCAACATATTTGTATTCTTCGCTGACTTTGATATCCCACAACCCTGTGCTTTCCATTCTGTGACAGTTGAGCTGGAAAAAAAAAGATGCCATCCGAAAGTTGCGTTTGTTGGTCAGTTTGTGTGTAAATTTACGTTTTTTACCAACATTTTCCACTTCTGATGTCATTTCTATAGTGAGAAATTACTAATGTTGTAATTAAATATTTGTTTAATTCTCACCAAAGGTCTCTCTATTTTGCTGTAGATCATTAAATGGTTACACTGCCTAAGAACTCTGTCCGTTTCATGAGGTGCCTTCATGCACAAATGCTGCCTTACATGCCATAATAATATGATAAGGCAGCGAGACAAACGAGTCAGCTGCCTAGGTTATCGGATGCAGCCAACATGTGATCTATGTACCCTATGTGCTCTATGTGTGCTCTATGTACTCTAGGACTAATTGGAGTGCTGGTTGAAAAAATAACAATTCGTTCCCAAACCGGACAGCACTAGTTTTTACAGGTTGTGAAATATACAGGCACCAAAATGCCATCCAGTAATTCCTGAAGCATTGTCTCAGTATTTTTTTTAACTGAATTTCAGGCAACCACAGTTTGTTTGTTTTTTACCATAAATTGAATAATATACTTTCTACAGTGTACTGTATAATAATTGCACCCCTTAATAAGCAAATTTCCGGTTTGTAAAGCAAACCTGCCTTCTGATCTGCAAATCCATCTTCACAGTTGGCACATTTCTGCTGTCGCATGGTAAATATCTTCCTGGATGGTCATGTGTTAAACCACTCTGTGTGAACCTGTCAGATGTGCCATGTGAGTAACAGCTCTACCCTCTTACTCCCTCAAATCAACCTATTTCCAACAGCTCTGCTTTATTTCAGCTCTGATGTCAAGACAGGTTGGTAAATCACCTCTGCCGCTCACTCATTGTTTTATTAGATTTCCTGCCACAGAGACGTAAAAGAGGTTTGAATAGCGTCTCCTTGGTCTCTTGCCATGAACAAAAGAGAGGCCTTGCTTTTAAGTACCTCGATTTTTCCTTCTTAACTCAACATTTTGATTCTTTTGAGGTTTTACGTCTTTCTATAATAATAAAAATCTTTATATCCAATACAATTTAACTACACAACAGGTGTACGTACTAACCACAATAAGGCAAAACATTAGTCACTAATATTAATGTAAAGTATTCACATGCCCAGTATTTCACAGCTGAGACTTCTAAAATATCCACATTTTTTATGGTCACCATTTAATATATACGAAGCCATTTGGCGGGAGTGCATTTTCAGCTCAGCAGGCGGATAAATTTGTCGCAAGTAAAATCTCTGCCTCATATAATCCACCTGTGAGTGCTCCAGTAAAAACAGCTAAGCCCATCCTCAGTTGGTTTCTCATGTATATGATCATGGCAGTCTAAACAGAGCAAAACAATTGCACTGTCCTCCTTTAAGGACATCTTATGTCAATTCAAATGTATAAAGCACCATAAAAATAAAAATGCAATATCCCAAGTCTTTGTAATGAACAGATGAAAACTGAAATGTATTCACTGCAAATCTTCTCCTTCTCCTGATAGACTAAAATTTAATTGTGACATTTGGTGACAAGAACCAATGGCATTTGACTCTATCATTTGGTAGTCCATTTCAAAGCTTCAGCAGAGGGAAAGACTAATCCAAATGACTCTTACGTATTTGTTTTTCCAGTGAATAAAACACCATTTCTGAATCAGTTGTTTTTTTTCTGAATGAATCTGGACTTGGGATCAGTACCAGAACCAACAACTCATATCATTGATTCCCATCCCTAGTGAATTAAGGCTTAAAATTTGTTCATAAGTCCTGTTTCCACCGAAATATTATCTGGAACAATTTGTCCCAGGAACCCCAACAACTTGAATGGTGACAACTTTCATATCTAGGTGAACTCTTCCTCCAGAATTCCTAATTTGCCATAATTGTGATGCCTCACCTGTAAAACTACATTCTGATCATATGAATGCAGGAAAGAGTTACAATCCAACACTTTCTCAAACAATGCCGGGATAACCTTTGCTCTAACGGATGAGCTCTAACTATGGTGTGACGCCATACTGTGTTCACCACAAGCTCCCTGCAGGCTCCTAAAGAGATTTCAGTCATTAGTTGCTCCTTTTCAAATATCACCAGGTCGTTGCACTTTCATGATCTGGAGCACATGACATTATGATGCACTAGGTCTACTAAGCTTTGGACAAGTGCGTACAGGGCCTCTGAAAGGCCTAAAAATAGAGTGCTCTGCTAACCTCCAGTCAAATCACTTCTAATTTGGGTTACCCATCACCCCAGTCACTCCTAACCTTCTGACGTCACAGGTCAATGCAGCTATTTATTTTTAGAGGCCTTCCCAAAACTAATTGAAAGACGGGCACTTACAGGCTGGTGTGATGTAAGGGGATTACCTTGTTACTGCATGTGCCTCGGGCATCTAGTGGGACTTGCTCAGTGGTTACTAGCAAAGGAAAGGGCAGAGTGCCTCCAGAAATAGCCCAGTCTACAGCCTAATTGTTCATCTCTTGTGCACTTTTTCCCGTCCTCAGCTGCAAGCCAAGGTCGGTGACCCCATCATCCACCTCGCTTGTTCCGGAAGAATCTTTTCCGCCCCCCATGGCTTCAAGAGCACCAGCCAATAGGTAGAGCACAGCAGAGGTCCGACCTCAGCCCCAGACAAACAGCCAAGCGCCAAAAGCACTTAGGAGTGATCCCGGCAAAGTGCCCTACTGTCTGAAGCTGCCAGGTATGTTCTTATTAGCGCAAACACAGAGCCTGAGGCTCCCCATTGAAGCCGAGCCAGTCTTTGGAGGAAGGCCCCTCAGAGGCCAGATCATACAGGCTGTGTGTTGGCCCAGGTCAGGTCACAAAGCCAAACAGTGAGCTTCTCTCCAGGTATTACTACAGAACACCTTATGTAGGTCTTTCCAAATTCACATTTAAAAATCTATGCAATTCATGTTCTACACTCTAAATGAATATGATCTGGCTAATTCTACAACCACTGAAAATTTGACAGCAAAACGTTCACGCTGTGCGTTTTATGAAGCACCTACTGACTGACTTGTTTCACATTCTCTTTTAAGGGTGTATTCACACTTGTAGTTTGCTTCTCTTGGTTCATTTTGTCTGGACCGAAACAGAAAATAAAACATTTAGGCTGCATCCGAAATTGCATACTTCCCTACAATATAGTAGACGGAAAAAAAACAGAAGTATGTCTGAATGACCGGATGACCTACTTTTTCCGAGTTTGTGAAAAGTGCATATGATGGACAGTTTACCATGAGGCCACAGGAGGGGATTTATGAATGTAGGTGAAGCAATGTAACTGACACTGATAATGACAAAATGGTGAATGTAGTACGTCCAGATTACATTCATACTACACACATGCATATTATATAGAACATACTTTTTTAGTGGCCGTGAAGTAATTACTTACTCAAAAACAAAGTACCTACTCAAGAGGTTTGCTTAGCATTCACACTGTCATTTTTAACACAAAACCTAAAGATAAAAAAAAGGCTTTAATGATGTAAATTCTGCTACAGAACTTACTGAACATCCAAAACAATGCTGTGCTGGGCTAAATGCGCTCGTTGTATGTGCGTAGATACATATGATGGTATTTTGACCAGCTGAGAACTCGTGAAGAGTTTATTAAGTGTGTAAAGGAGTCAAAACAGCGGCAGGAATCCCTCCGTCACAAACCAAGATCTGCTGCGAGGAGACATGGTTCTGACGCCTGTACCGAACTGTGATGATCATGACTATGATGAGGAAAAACAGGTATGCTTGAGCATTCTGTCCTTTTAAGGGTCACATCTTGTAACATCATGTCCCGTTTTTGGTTCGTTTACATGTCTTTGGTTTGTGTTGAGTTCATATTTCAGTCGATTCGCACCAGAGTTCGTTTAGAAGCGGAGCGAGACCCATCTTTTCAGCATCTCGGTCCTCTTGTTTGGTACGCACCAGGGTTTGGATGTCAGCGTTCACGCTTATTAAAATGAACTGCACCGGGGTTCGTTTTAATCCAAACAAACAAACAAACAAACAAACATGCATGCATGCCAAGTGTGAACCCTAAAATATGTATATAAAGAAAGCAAGCAATAAAGAAAGCAATTGTTGAATTGTATTTTATGATTTAGACAATCTGCCTAATAATGTAGAGCTTGGAATATAAAATAAAGACATCAGTTTCTGCTTTTATTGCTGATGCAATAAAGCACACAGTACAGCTCTTTACAAACAGTTAAATAAAGTCCATACTTACACCATATTTAGACCATATCATTATGTACAACACATATACAGAGTTCTGCATTCAAAAATACCTTATACACTGTATAAGCATATTTACTTTCAAAACATAAATACTACTGTCTTATGAGAAGTTAGTGTTGTAATCGATACCAGCTTATTGAAGCCCGAATTCAGGCCAAGACCCAAGTAGGCTGAGTCAAGACAGAGACCTGAAGAGTGTAAATATGCTTTCCTTTGGGGTAGTGTCACATGAACTAGCAAACACATGGTGCAAATGGGTCCCGATTGTAGAAATAAGGACTGAACCCTGAGTCCTGGTCAAGACTGAGACCAACTGCACAGAAGTACATGAAAATATGGTTTTGGACTATAGAAAGAACTCAACTGAGTCCTGTCTCAAAAACTACAACACTGTCTTAGTGTTGAGAGGAATGTTCTATGCTCAAGTTAAAGCAACAGTTCAAAAATGAAAACTGTCATCATTCGAATATTGTTGGCTCTTTGATGAATTGCTTCTGTTCCTCTTTTGTAAGTCGCTTTGAATAAAAGCATCTGCTAAATGCATAGTCAGTCAGTGTATTTACTGAAAAGCTACTGTCATGACAACTTTCTAAGTGTTTGGCATGATAATTGGATATGACAATGTTGATATATTTGGTATGGTCTTTTCAATTAATTTCTTGATTTGTTTACAATACCATGTTGAATGACTTCCAGTCCTCTTATCCAGGCCAAAACAATTAACAGCTCTCTGGAGGGGAAGAGTATCAGTGAAAAAAGGTCTTATTTCTCATTCCGTTTCTCTCACAAAACTATGGTATGGCTTCAGAAAACTTGGAACAATTATTTTCAATTATTAAGTCAATAATAATTAACTAAATTAAGATAAGTTTAAAAGTATGGACCACATTTATACCCATTCATTGTAACAGCATGGTCTTCAAAATTTCCCCTTTCGTAATAATCTAGATTCAACAACTTTAGAACAAGAGCAAGAACGGATTCATGATTGGTTGTAAACGTAGCGGTTATTTTGCCAAGAACATTTCCTCTGCACATATGCACACAACTTATTATTGAACAAGACCTGTCTTGTGCAACATTAGATCTAATCTTTCAGCTTCAATGCTGTGATCATGTAAAATGAGAAAGCAAAGCAAGTCATTCAAGTCAGTATAAACTTGCTTAGACATGCCTTAAGATGGACAATTTTAAAGCTCAAAGCTGCAGTCCATAACGTTTTGGGGTAAAAATAAATGATCCAAAATCAATTTGAGCAAGTATAACCAGCCAGTGTTCAAAACGATCTCCTTTCCTTAGCCTGATTCACAATGGTAAGCTTGTAATAATGTTATAATTTCAGTGGTGGTGGATTTCCACAGGAAACTCGATCAACTGTTCGTCTTTGTGTCTTTACATCACATCTGTATCCTTAAAGGAGGAGTCCGGGTAGTTAGTATCACATGTAAGGATTCTGCAGGGGGTGGATAATTTATAGTCTTCTCACAGCAGCTGGAATTAGAGGTTGACCGATTCATTGGTTTTGTCGATTAATCGGCACTGATAGCTGATTGGTGGAACAATCGGTTATCGGCAAAAATCCATTCCAATTGTTTTTCCGGGTTGCGTCCGTTGCTTGAGCAGCTGAGTACGGTGTCATTCCACAGTATGAGAGCTCTGAGAAGGGTCTGCTGGCATTATATAGCACGAGAGCGACCTCTAGAGGCGAAATAAAAACTATCACTGATGTATACACTCAAATAGGGCATTATTTAAAAGGACAGCCATTTGTAGTGGTGTCCGAAACCATAGTGGACGTTATTGAGTGCACTCATTCAATCCCACATTGCACCGCAATAACGAGTGTACAGCGGCTGTACGAATTCACGTTTAAGGGGCGATTTCGGATTCATCCATAGAACCAACTAGTGACGTGAGAAAGCAAACTGTATGGTCATGCAGCCGACAGAAATATAAACAAATCAGAAACGCATTCTATTGCAATTCATATTTTGTTATTTTGATCAGATAATCGTTGTTCTAAAAAAGCAGACCATTTGGATTTATATGAAATGGTAACAATAAGATTCCATTTGTAACATTAATTAAGGTTAATAAATGTTGTAGAAGTATATATATATATATATATATATATTTTTTAGTTTTAATTTGTATTTGATCTGTTAAACCTATGCACAATGAACTAACATGAATGATCAAAGTACAATTTTATTGCTCAAATATTAATACATGCTGTAAAATGTATATAGCATAATGCATATCATTCATGCAAGCTAGCTAATACATCCATTTTAAGAAATGGGATTATTTTAGTGTTTAAATTATTTTCTGTAAAGTGCAAGTGCGGTCCAGCCTAGTTATCGTATCAGTAAAAGCCACTATCGGTCGACCTCTAACTGGAATAATTAAACGAACGTATCATTTTGATGGCGGATTGTAATCCAGGAAATCAACAGTGACAACTGGAGATTCACCCGTAGTCAAAAACAAAAGATTAGACTGGACAAAAACTGAAATCTACAGGTAACAATACACACTAAATACACAGTCACGCAATGCTGATGTTAACATTAACAATTTGACAACAAAGTATAACAATAATAATATGCATGGTTTGATGTGAGCTAAGCGATCGTTAGATTTAATCACCGTTGGTTGCACGATTTATTGTAATGTTTTTTTTTTCTCAGTTGGTCAGAACAAAAGTGGGAGACATGTTACTTGTTCAGATGACATTTTGCCGGGAAAATTCTTATTTTGGTCATATTTAGAGGACGTAGAATCTGTCATTGAAGTACATTATCCACACCGGTGTGGTGAATGAATGACAGCCACATATACTCCTCAACACAGATTCATCCGCGCTGAGGAGCTGCCGATGCACAACCCACATAAAGATAATTCAGCAAATAACTGCAATTGCAGGTTTCAAACAGAGATGGCGACAAAGAGGCAAAACTTACAGACTGCAGCTTTAAATAATGTTTTACTCAACAGATATCACTTTAAAGCCTTTACTTCTATTGCAACTTCATTACTGTAAATTAATCTCTTGCTTTAAGAAATGTAAGGAGGACTTGAAATTACGTTTTGTTTTTTGGTAGTCAACACCACAAACGCTGTCAATACAGCTTAACTTGAACCTCTCTAACTATTCCAGGAGACAATGTTTTTGCCAGAAGTGACAAAACGATCAAGATGTACTCTGTGTTATGTTTCTACTGAGATTTACGAATATATCCAAGGGAAACTTTGGGGTGAAATCCCATGGAGCTACTGTAGAAGATGAATCTTCTGACTAGCCAGAATGCCACGCCGCTGTAACTCCTGCATCCATAACATTGTATCTAATTCACTGCTCACAAACCACAGACCTGAATGCTGACTTATGTGTAGACCCATCCAAGCTCTACTGCCGAATTGGAGACGGATCAGTCTCTGTCTCGCTCAGCGCTCCAGAGCTTCTCCAAAGAGTCTGGAATGGCTGTTGACACTCCCAGTCTTTAATGTAGGATCAAGAAAAGCTTTAAGTCATTACTCTTTTCAACCCACCCCTCCATTCTTGTCTTAACTACTTTCAAATGTTTAATAATGCTGCCTTCAGAGGTAATTTGTTCCACTAAGATGCACAAAGAATTGCCATGATCATGTATGCCGCTAAAATTGACTTTGTTCTCACAATAGACACATACCATGAAGATGTAGAAAGTGAATTTAGTGTCTTCATAACATTAAACAATCATCATTACCAATACACCATGAAATGGCTGCAAATGATCTGTAACAGAATCAGAAATTTGTTTCTAATAATGCATAATTAACAGACTTTAAGCATAATCAGTTGTTTGAAAGGACTCCCAATGACTCATAGAAGCAAGCAAAGCTGTTTTTGAAAGACAAGAACCACCCAAGGTAATTAAACTAAGATGTGTTTGCTATTAAATTGGGGGGGGGAAGAAAAAAAAATCTATATGGCACCAAAAATGGTTCTTCATCATAATCATAGAGGAACCACTTTTGGTGCTATATAGCACCATATCTTAACATGTTCTGTATATGGTAGCACCTTAGTCAAAGAACCTCTGAAGAACCAAAATTGGTGCTATATAGCACTTAAAAAGGTCTCCCTATTATTACGTGCCAGGAACCATTTCTGGTGCCATATAGAACCTTTTGTTGTATAAAGTGTATAAATGTTTTTTTTTTTTTTTACGAAAATGACAGATGGTTTGGCTAGATAAGACCCTATTCCTCGTCTGGGATAGAGCCTCTGAAGCCCTTCCTTTGAAACTGCATTGATTTGGACCTTCAACCGTTGGTTGCCATTGAAGTCCATTAGGTGGAGAAAAATCCTGGAATGTTTACCTCAAAAAAACTTTTCCACTGCAGAAAGAAAGACACGAACATGAGTTGGGGGGGGGGGGGGGGCGGGGGTACTACATTGGGGACATTACATTAAGGGATTACTAATAGTTTTATGTTTTAAAAGCTATTACAATAATGTAAATGACTTTTTGGTGAGTTTATAATGTCATTTTTTTCATAATGTAAAAAGTGTTATTACATATATATATACACACCATATATATATATATATATATATATATATATATATATATATATATATATATATATATATATAAATAAAGTAATACATTATGTGCAGTTATTACATGAAAAAAAATAAAGTTATGTGGAATTGTCTTGTTCACAGAACTTATTTCTCTCAACTACAAATGAAGTTTATTTACTTAATTTTAAAGGCAATGAGTTTCCCATTTTTTACTTACCTCAAGTCAACTGATCACTTTTTACAGTGTATGTGAACAGGATTCCCACATTTTGACCAAAGAAACCCATGATTTTTGCACTCATGAATCACATCTAGATTTTCTCAATTTTACACTTATTGGCAGAAAGCAGTTTCTAGACTACAACATTTTCAAGCTGTACATAACTAGAAAAACGAGTTGAAAACACCTGTACAATCACAATTATAAAATAGCCCAGTATTTTCAGGCTTTCCGTGAGTATAGAAGCCCCAATTTAAGCAAACAGGCTTGTTTCCAACATGCAAGCAATATTTTTGCAGTTGCCCTTAACTACAGGATCTAACAAAATCAAACATGTTGATCTTTCCTTGTCCTCTGCTTACCCAACAACAAACCTATGCAAGCAAACCCCTCGGCATCACTACAGGAAACTCTCTGGCGGCAGGTTAGCACAGTTATCAGAGCTCAAATGCTTTCTTTCTGCCTTGATGAAAGACCGGGAGCCCCCTTGAGCGACTCCACGTCTTGTTTATTTACCCTCAAAATTACACCCCTCTTCTCTTCCTGTGTCATGTTCTTTGGTTCCAATTTGTTTTGTTATGCTTCCACTAAAACTGAACAACTACGCGTGTGGTCGCAATAATTTTAACAGGCTGACACTCTCTCCGCACACACTGGCACGCAGATGCACACATTCCGCCCTGTGCCCTCTCACCTCCGTGACACCTTCAACCGCAGCACTTTGCAGGATGGCGAGGGGAAGAGGGGGGGGGGGACTTCAAAGTGGCCGAGGGTGGGGGGATTTCTTTTTCCTGCCACTTGTCATCATCTAAGGGTCTTTGCTGCCTCCCTTATTACTTTAATCAATTCCAACTGCTTCAAGGGCTTTGATGGGGGAGCGGGGCAGAGCATGCTGGAAGCACCTGCCGCTGAGCAGAGCACAGGTGGCCCACAGAGCCATGGGGCAAGACTCGAGACCTCTTCACCAGGAGGCCGTAACCACAGCGCCGCTAACCAGCAGGCCCGACGTCTTCACAGAGGACACAGAAACCACTGAACAACATGAACGTGATCACTCATTAACAATTTTATTGAATTAGTCATACATTTAATACATGCACACAGTCAAAATGAGATTGCTACATTTGTAAAGAGGCGAAGTGAAGTCCAGGGTGTTTGTGTTCGGCAGGACTAGGTTGCGTCGCCATCTGCTGGCTCCACAGCTAAACTAAAAGTCAAGAAGCTGCAAAGGAAAATTTGACTGTGAGAAATTATGATAGTATTGCTATTCATCAGATAAAATTGAATCATTGAGGCTGTAAGAATTGTAAAAATAAATGGGCTTGTTACTTTACTTGGATAATTTGAGTAGCTCATTTAATTTGGATTTATAGCAAAAACTTATTTTGTATAATTATATAAAAACACTTCCTATCCTGAGTAATCTAGACAAGGCTTTGTAGACGTGCATTTCCAACATACTATTTAAGTTACATTTACTTGCTGGGTTTGGCTGATGCAATGAAGCTTTTCACATGGCGATGACCTAATTTTCCAAAATATTGCAACATAAATCAGCAATTTCTCTCATATTTCATGTTTTAGGGTAATTTTATAACAGCGTTGTCTACATCAGGCGTGGCCGTTGTTTTCATTTCGAGGATGTTTGCTGCTTGATCAATACAACTTAATTTTATTGTGTACAATCTACTTACTGGAGGTAAGGAGATTTCTAGTTCCCAGAATGCTTTGCGTGAGATTTAATTAGAAGAGAAAATGTGAATTTATTTATCTTCATATGTTTTTTAAGCACGATAAATGAAGTAGATGGCTTGTTATTATTGTGTAATGTTCTATTAAGTTGGGATTTAGAAACGTTTTTGTCATGTTGCCATTTCGGGGGTTACCGTGGTGACAAGGAGCCTGATGTTAGGTATAGCACAATGCATCATATGAATTGCTTTGCTCAATCAGCAACCATTTAGAGCAGTCTTGTGGTTCGTCCCTACTGCATACTGCGTATTACAAATAGTGAAATAGAACTAAAGCATGTCGTATAAGTGTATTCATCTAAGTTTATTGGTGCTTAGTTGAATTATGTTTCTGCTACACAAAGTGTTTAAGTTGAATTTACGAGGAAATTTTAGTTGAAATTACTTAAAGTCCCTGTAAAGGCAATTCTGAGATTTGTTTCTAAATATTAGAAATGTTAGAAATGTATTGCTGAAACACATTACAAAGACTGTGAACTATGTAGTACTGAATTCAGAAGTTAGACAGTTTTTCACCATTGCTGTGTTCAGGATTTTCTGGTCGGGGCTAAAACGGTGGCTCGATGACTGGATCCACAGAGCCTGGCTCCTCCCCTAACACGATCATAACTAGGCACATTCGTATCAGTTTGCCCGCTCGAGTACTGTAGTTACTATAGTCTATAACTTACAAAACAAAAACGATGATCAAGAAGAGGTGGATTAATTTTGTGAACAGCCATCTTGATGGAGAGCTGAGGATCACCACCGACACTTGCCTCTGCAGTAACTATACACCGGTGCGACATCTGGTGCGTCGTGATCATAGACGGTCGTGATCAGTACATGAGTGTTGTCTTGTGTGCTACGGCAGCTTTCCCGCGAGTGGGCGTGGTTGCGGTGCCGACAGCGGGCACAGCCTCAGCGAGCAGAGAATGCTGCTCATTTTTTCAAGTTTTGATAAGCTATTTTATGTACTTGGTGGATTTTTTTTATGATTCAAATTTGGCTGGGTGGTTAATAACACATTTATCTGTGGTGTGAGGAACTCAGAACACATGTTTAGTTTTGACTTTACAGGGACTTTAAGGGTGCAAGTTGAAAATAATTTGTTTGGATTAGTTCAAAATACTGTGCCTGAATCGATCAAACAAAAAAAAAAATTGTAAAAAAAGAGCCACAAAACAAAGTGGATGACATTAAAGAATGGCTTTTTATTGGGGAATTTCTTTTTTTTTTAAAGTATTTCAATCGAACAATTCATTTAAAAAAAGTATACATAAATATAGAAATATAAATAAATACAAAACACAATTTACTTGTATAATTATATTCATTCATTACACACAGACTGATATATTTTAAACGTTTATTTCTTTTAATTTTGATGATTATAACAACGATAAAATCCCAAATTCAGCATCTCACAAAATTTGAATATTGTGAAAAGGTTCAATATAGAAGACACCTGGTGCCACACTCTAATCAGCCAATTAACTCAAAACACCTGCAAAGGCCTTTAAATGGTCTCTCAGTCTAGTTCTGTAGGCTACACAATCATGGGGAAGACTGCTTACTTGACAGTTGTCCAAAAGACGACCATTGACACCTTGCACAGAGGGCAAGACACAAAAGGTCATTGCAAAAGAGGCTGGCTGTTCACTGGCTCTGTGTCCAAGCACATTAATAGAGAGGCAAAGGGAAAGAAAAGAAAAGATGTGGTAGAAAAAAGTGTATAAGCAATAGGGATAACCGCACCCTGGAGAGGATTGTGAAACAAAACCCATTCAAAAATGTGGGAGAGATTCACAAAGAGTGGACTGGAGCTGGAGTCAGTGCTTCAAGAACCACTACGCACAGACACATGCAAGACATGGGTTTCAGCTGTCGCATTCCTTGTGTCAAGCCACTCTTGAACAACAGACAGCGTCAGAAACGTCTTGCCTGTGCTAAAGACCATCCATCAATCCATCTTCTTCCGCTTTATCCGGGGCCGGGTTGCGGGGGCAGCAGTCTAAGCAGAGATGTCCAGACTTCCCTCTCCCTAGACACTTCCTCTAGCTCTTCCGGGGGCACACCGAGGCGTTCCAAGGCCAGCCGGGAGACATAGTCCTTCCAGCAGGTCCTTGGTCTTCCCTGGGGCCTCCTCCCGGTTGGACATGCCCGAAACACCTTCCCGGGAAGGCGTTCAGGAGGCATCTGGAACAGATGCCCGAGCCACCTCAGCTGTCCCCTCTCGATGTGGAGGAGCAGCGGCTCTACTCCGAGTTCCTCCCGAGTGACTGAGCTTCTCACCCCATCTCTAAGAGAGCGCCCAGCCACCCTGCGGAGAAAGCTCATTTCGGCTGCCTGTATCCGGGATCTTGTCCTTTCGGTCATGACCCAAAGCTCATGACCATAGGTGAGAGTAGGAACGTAGATTGACCGGTAAATCGAGAGCTTCGCCTTACGGCTTAGCTCTTTCTTCACCACGACAGACCGGTACATCGACCGCATTACTGCAGAAGCTGCACCGATCCGTCTGTCAATCTCCCGTTCCATCCTCCCCTCACTCGTGAACAAGACCCCTAGATACTTAAACTCCTCCACTTGAGGCAGGAGCTCTCCACCGACCTGAAGTGGGCAAGCCACCCTTTTCCGACTGAGGACCATGGCCTCGGATTTGGAGGTACTGATCCCCATCCCAGCCGCTTCACACTCGGCTGCAAACCATCACAGTGCATGCTGAAGGTCCTGGTTAGAAGGGGCCAACACGACAACGTCATCCGCAAAGAGCAGAGACGAAACCGTGTGGTCCCCAAACCTGACACCCTCCGGCCCTTGGCTGCGCCTTGAAATTCGGTCCATAAAAATTATGAACAGAACCGGCGACAAAGGGCAGCCCTGTCGGAGTCCAACATGCACCGGGAACAAGTCTGACTTACTGCTGGCAATGCGGACCAAACTCCTGCTTCGGTCATACAGGGACCGGACAGCCCTCAGTAAAGGACCCCGGACCCCATATTCCCAGAGCACCCTCCACAGGACGCCGCGAGGGACACAGTCGAATGCCTTCTCCAAATCCACAAAACAAATGTGGACTGGTTGGGCAAACTCCCATGAACCCTCCAGCACCCTATAGAGGGTATAGAGCTGGTCCAGTGTTCCACGACCGGGACGAAAACCACACCTCCTGAATCCGAGGTTCCACTATCGGCCGAATTCTCCTCTCCAGTACCCTGGCATAGACTTTCCCGGGGAGGCTGAGAAGTGTGATCCCCCTATAGATGGAACACACCCTCCGGTCCCCCTTCTTAAAAAGAGGGACCACCACCCTGGTCTGCCATCCCAGAGGCACTGTCCCTGACTGCCACGCGATGCTGCAGAGGCGTGTCAGCCAAGACAGCCCCACAACATCCAGAGACTTGAGGTACTCAGGGCGGATCTCATCCACCCCCGGTGCCTTGCCACCGAGGAATTTCTTGACCACCTCAGTGACTTCAGCTTGGGTGAAGGACGAGTCCTCCTCTGAGCCCCCAGCCTCTGCTTCCTCAATGGAAGACGTGACAGCGGGATTGAGGAGATCCTCAAAGTATTCCTTCCACCGTCCGACAACATCCCCAGTTGAGGTCAACAGCCGCCCATCGCCACTATAAACAGCGTTGGTAGGGCACTGCTTTCCCCTCCTGAGGCGCCGGACGGTTTGCCAGAATCTCGTCGAGGCCAGCCGATAGTCCTTTTCCATGGCCTCACCGAAATCCCACCACCGGGATCGGGGATTGCCGCCTCGAAAGGCACCGGAGACCTTGCGTCCACAGCTCCGAGCGGCCGCTTTGACAATGGAGGTGGAGAACATGGTCCACTCGGACTCAAGATCTCCAGCCTCCCTCGGGATCCGGCCGAAGCTCTGCCGGAGGCAGGAGTTGAAGATCTCTCTGACAGGAGACTCAGCCAAACGTTCCCAGCAGACCCTCACAGTACGTTTGGGTCTACGAGTCTATCCAGCTTCCTCCCCCGCCATCAGATCCAACTCACCACCAGGTGGTGATCAGTTGACAGCTCTGCCCCTCTCTTCACCCGAGTGTCCAAGACATACGGCCGCAGGTCAGATGAAATGACCACAAAGTCGATCATTGACCTACGACCTAGGGTGTCCTGGTGCCATGTGCACTGATGGACACCCTTATGCTTGAACATGGTGTTCGTTATGGACAAACTGTAACTAGCACAGAAGTCCAATAACTGAACACCACTCGGGTTCAGATCAGGGGGGCCGTTCCTCCCAATCACGCCCCTCCAGGTTTCACTGTCATTGCCCACGTGGGCGTTGAAGTCTTTCCAGCACCCCTCCCAGGGACACCAAGAAGGTCGGGTACTATGCACTGCTGTTCGGCCCGTAGGCACACACAACAGTGAGAGACCTATCCCCGAGCCGAAGGCGCAGGGAAACGACCCTCTCGTTCACCGGGGTAAACTCCAACACATGGCGGCAGAGCTAGGGGGCTATAAGCAAACCCACACCAGCCTGCTGCCTCTCACCATGGGCAACTCCAGAGTAGGGATGGGCGATATGGACTAAAAAAATTATCCCGATATTTTCTAGTATTTATTGCGATAACGATATCAATGACGATAAATGTAGTATCATTCCCCATGTTTTTGGATACAAGTGAGAGCTGCATGCATTCTTGAGAGACTCAGAAAAACAAACAATGATCTAGTAAAACTGTACCTGTCATCAAATAGGCTCCTATAATATATATATATCGTCGCTGTCCGATGAAAACCACGTATGTCCATTTTGCCGATTTTGAGATTTTTCGACGGATTGAATGTCCAGGTTCATTTCCGTATACAGTATGCGTCACATATCTAAATGGCCAATGAAAAGTTGTGAAAACATGTCATCTGATTTTCACGTATATCCATTTGGTGTCAAAGCTGTCAATCACGCCGCGTATCTCCCGCCCTGTGGAAGCATCTCGCTGGTCTCGCCGGTCTCGTGAAATTGTTTCATCGAAGCTCAGCACTGGATAGCCGAAAGTACGACATTGAAGCTCTCCACAGTTTAGTTCTAATCTAGTTCTTCACAGATTAGTTTGCTTGCTAGTATGTAAATAAACTCGGTCTCTTTGATAAGATTCAGCCTTTTTTTTCTCAGTCAAACTGATCAAATTATAGCCTGTAATGCTACTGTCATGATTGTCACTAGAACATGCCTCACTCATACTGCGATCACCGCTTGCCAGAGGCTGAGAATATCCAGCATGTATTCCTCTGTATTCCTCACGTATTCCTCTGCTGAAACGCGACTTTGCCATTCTAATTAATGATCGTAAGAACGCGTATCGACCACCGTTACTGTAAAATATGCACGTATGTCCATTTAAACTCAATTTTGGTCAAATGTGGATTATATTATTACACTGTCAAGAATATGGTTACATGTAAAGATGCTGTACCAAGTATGACAACGCTACATTCAACTGCTTTTGAAATACAGTGTTTTTTTCACTTCCTGAAAAGTAAGCGTTTTGGACATACGTGAGTTTCATCGGGCAGCGACGATATATATATATTTTTTTATATATATTTTTTTTTAATGTAAAATTCCACACCAGCCTTTTCAGAAATGGAAAAGTTGCAGATATAATTGTCTTCTGTAAAAGTGCAGGTAATGTTTAAATAGTGCAACTGTGCTGAAAAACATCACAATACAAACAATAATAATTAAAAATCAATGACAAGTTTTAAATGTAAACCGATTCTGTATACACTCATGGTGCAAACAGTGGTAAAAATAGCAGAAACAGCTAAAGTAATTATCCCAAAAATGTCTTCAGATTACAAAAAAGTTGAAAATAATGATTTAATGATAGAACTTCAGTAATTTGAGTTAATAATACCACAAATTCTTCTACTAATAAAAATAAACTGGACTAAGGAATAATGAGCTTCTGGGTTAATGAATATTAATCATGTTGTCAGCGCTCATTCAAACTGATTTGCTGAAATCAAAACAGGCACAATAATAGGTGCGCGCCAGCCAATGAGATTTTGTGCATTCGTTTTTTCCTGTTCATTAAAGGCTGAATAATTCCAAATAAACGCCATTATTTTACAGGAAAATACAACAAAGGATATTGTTTACATGTAGCACGTCAATTCTGTGTGGTATAAGACTCTCTCGTTCTCTCTTTGAGTGTGTGTGTGTGAAACACTGAGCGCTCTCAGTCGCGCGCCTCACACTAGTGTTTGCGGTGCGTCAAATGCACTGCGCATTCATTGAGTTGAACAGAAATAGTGTGCTTTACCGATCGATTGAGACCGAGCGAATCTCTTAAGCGCTCAGTCCAAGTGCTCAGCGAGTGAAAATACATCTTTATGTACAGGTTCAGATTGCCCTCAGGTAGCCCCTCATTTAGCTATGAACTCTTCCACAGCTTCCACCATAGTTGTTTTCGCTCTGCACATGAGAGATGCGGATTCAGTGCCGTCCCATCACGCGCTGCGCTTAGGGCACCAAGTGCTGCGGGGGCACCACAAGAAAATTCTCTCTCCAACCCCCGTTCATCTATACAAAGTGACGAACGCAGCCACCGCGGCCATCATAAAGTAATAACGCTTTAAGCATCAAGAGACGGCCAGCGGTGGTACGATGCGGATGGGGCGCGCCATCAACTAGGCTTTATCGTTATTATCGTGGGAAGACAAATTCTTATCGTGGGGAGAATTTTTACCGGTATATCGCAAACGATAAGATATCGCCCATCCCCACTCCAGAGTGGTGAAGAGTCCATCCTCTCTCGAGGAGTGTGGTTCCAGAGCCCAAGCAGAGGTGATTCCGACTATCTCTAGTCCCCCGTGCCTTCGACTGCTGCCCGACTCACTTTGCACCGGCCCCTTACGGTCCCTCCCGTGAGTGGTGGGCCCACGGGAAGGTGTCCCCACGTCGCTCCTTTGGGCTGAACCCGGCCGGAGCCCGTGGGGGAAGGCCCGGCCACCAGGCGCTCGCATATGAGCCCCAACCCCAGGCCTGGCTCCAGGGTGGGGCCCCGGCTGCGACGTACCGGGCGACGTCGCGGTCCTCCTTTTTTTGTCATCATAAGGGGTTTTTGAACTGCTCTTAGTCTGACCCGTCACCTAGGACCTGTTTGCCTTCAGAGACCCTACCAGGGGCATATAGCCCCGGACAACGTAGCTCCTAGGGTCATTTGGGTACTCAAACCCCTCCACCACGTTAAGGTGGCAGTTCATAGAGGAGTGTGCTAAAGACAAAAAAAAAAAAAAGGAACAAAAATAAATAAACATAAATAAATAAATAACTTTGGACCACTTTTTTTTCCTTTTTTGCTAAAGACAAAAAGGAAAAAAAGTGGTCCAAAGTTATGTCCTCTGATTAAAGTAAATTTTGCATTTCCTTTGGAAATCAGGGTCCCAGAGTCTGGAGGAAGAGAGCATAGGCACACAATCCACGTTGCTTGAGGTCCAGTGTAAAGTTTCCACAGTCAGTAATGGTTTGGGGTGCCATGTCATCTGCTGGTGTTAGTCCACTGTGTTTTCTGAGGCCCAAGGTCAACGCAGCCGTATACCAGGAAGTTTTAGAGCACTTCATGCTTCCTGCTGCTGACAAACTTTATGGAGATGCAGATTTAATTTTCCAACAGGACTTGGCACCTGCACACAGTGCCAAAGCAACCAGTACCTGATTTAAGGACCATGGTATCCCAGTTCTTAATTGGCCAGCAAACTCGCCTGACCTTAACTCCATAGAAAATCTATGGGGTATTGTGAAGAGGAAGATGTGATATGCCAGACCCAACAATGCAGAAGAGCTGAAGGCCACTATCAGAGCAACCGTGGCTCCATTAACACCTGAGCAGTGCCACATACTGATCGATGAATGCCATGCCACATTGCTGCAGTAATTCAGGCAAAAGGAGCCCCAATTACGTATTGAGTGCTGTACATGCTCATACTTTTCATGTTCATACTTTTCAGTTGGCCAAGATTTCTAAAAATCCGTTCTTTGTATTGGTCTCAAGTAATATTCAAACTTTATGAAATACTGAATTTGGGATTTTCCTTAGTTGTCTGTTATAATCATCACAATTACAATAAACTTTTAAAATATATCAGTCTGTGTGTAATGAATGAATATAATATACAAGTTTCACTTTTTGAATGGAATTAGTGAAATAAATAAACTTTTTGATGATATTCTAATTATATGACCAGCACCTGTATAATGTGTATCTGATATGAATAAAACACGTAGTCAAATTATAACTGTCTGAAAGGATTATTGCCGCTTCCATAGACATCAGTGTGTATTTGTTGCTAGTAACGTTAAGTTACTTTAAATCATTTAAATGTCTGAAACCTAAAATAAACATTATGTGGTTGAAAACACTGAATCGTTGTGATATGTGACGAGTGCAGAGCACATCTGTCTCGGCGCTAGCCAAAGCATGTTTAAATTTAAATGGCACCGAAATCTGCGTTCTGATTCGGTCCGGTTACATACCGGTTATATAGGCACCATATTGGCACTAGGTTTCCATACCCAACCCTAGTGGGAACGCTGATATAGTTACCATTATAGTTATCAATTGTTATGGTTCGTGGTGTGAACGGGGTTTAAGGGTGCATTCACACTTGTAGTTCGGTTAATTTGGTCCGGACCAAAAAACAAAAACAAAACCAAAACCTAAAGTTACCGAACCAAAGGCATAGGGATATGGTCACAACCTGATTGGTCGGCTTTTATGACGTACATTACACGACGGAGCTTGCTTACCAAACATTCAAAACAATGCTGTGTGCTAGATCAAACGCGATCATTTTATGCGTGTACATATGGTTTTATTTTTACCAGCTGAGAACTCACGAAGAGCTAATAAAATGTTCGAAACATTCAAAACAGCAGCAGGATTTCCTCCGTTGTATGCGGAAACGAAGATCTGCATATATTGATGAGGCACTTTACCTCCTCGTTGCTCCACGTTTGCCCTCTACTCATTTTGGATACTTTCCGCATCGTCAAGTTCAGCTGACTTGTAGCATTGCATCTTGGGACATCACGTCCTGTTTTTGGTTTGTTTACATGTCTTTGGTCCGTGTTGCATTCAAATATCAATCAAACTGCACCAGAGCTCGTTTGGAAGCGGACAGAGACCCATCTTTTTAGCAGTCTCGGTCCACTTGTTGCGCACCAGGGTTCGGATGGCACCGTTCACATACAGGGAGTGCAGAATTATTAGGCAAATGAGTATTTTGACCACATCATCCTCGTTATGCATGTTGTCTTACTCCAAGCTGTATAGGCTGGAAAGCCTACTACCAATTAAGCATATTAGGTGATGTGCATCTCTGTAATGAGAAGGGGTGTGGTCTAATGACATCAACACCCTATATCAGGTGTGCATAATTATTAGGCAACTTCCTTTCCTTTGGCAAAATGGGTCAAAAGAAGGACTTGACAGGCTCAGAAAAGTCAAAAATAGTGATATATATTGCAGAGGGATGCAGCAGTCTTAAAATAGCCAAGCTTCTGAAGCGTGATCATCGAACAATCAAGCGTTTCATTCAAAATAGTCAACAGGGTCGCAAGAAGCGTGTGGAAAAACCAAGGCGCAAAATAACTGCCCGTGAACTGAGAAAAGTCAAGCGTGCAGCTGCCAAGATGCCACTTGCCACCAGTTTGGCCATATTTCAGAGCTGCAACATCACTGGAGTGCCCAAAAGCACAAGGTGTGCAATACTCAGAGACATGGCCAAGGTAAGAAAGGCAGAAAGTCGACCACCACTGAACAAGACACACAAGCTGAAACGTCAAGACTGGGCCAAGAAATATCTCAAGACTGATTTTTCTAAGGTTTTATGGACTGATGAAATGAGAGTGAGTCTTGATGGGCCAGATGGATGGGCCCGTGGCTGGATTGGTAAAGGGCAGAGAGCTCCAGTCCGACTCAGACGCCAGCAAGGTGGAGGTGGAGTACTGGTTTGGGCTGGTATCAAAGATGAGCTTGTGGGGCCTTTTCGGGTTGAGGATGGAGTCAAGCTCAACTCCCAGTCCTACTGCCAGTTTCTGGAAGACACCTTCTTCAAGCAGTGGTACAGGAAGAAGTCTGCATCCTTCAAGAAAAACATGATTTTCATGCAGGACAATGCTCCATCACACGCGTCCAAGTACTCCACAGCGTGGCTGGCAAGAAAGGGTATAAAAGAAGAAAATCTAATGATATGGCCTCCTTGTTCACCTGATCTGAACCCCATTGAGAACCTGTGGTCCATCATCAAATGTGCGATTTACAAGGAGGGAAAACAGTACACCTCTCTGAACAGTGTCTGGGAGGCTGTGGTTGCTGCTGCACGCAATGTTGATGGTGAACAGATCAAAACACTGACAGAATCCATGGATGGCAGGCTTTTGAGTGTCCTTGCAAAGAAAGGTGGCTATATTGGTCACTGATTTGTTTTTGTTTGGTTTTTGAATGTCAGAAATGTATATTTGTGAATGTTGAGATGTTATATTGGTTTCACTGGTAAAAATAAATAATTGAAATGGGTATAAATTTGTTTTTTGTTAAGTTGCCTAATAATTATGCACAGTAATAGTCACCTGCACACACAGATATCCCCCTAAAATAGCTAAAACTAAAAACCACTTCCAAAAATATTCAGCTTTGATATTAATGAGTTTGTGTTCATTGACAACATGGTTGTTGTTTAATTATTAATGTTGTAAAATTAATCCTCAAAAATACAACTTGCCTAATAATGCTGCACTCCCTGTATGTTCAAATGAACTGCACTAACCGAGCAATTGCACCAGGGTTCGTTTTAATCCAGCCAAACATGACAAGTGTGAACGCATCCTAAGAGTGCCGCCCTAGCTACTCGGCCTGCGTTTACTTTTTAGAATTTTACAGTGCCTTTCAACTCTCTCTGTTCGTGAGCATCTAAAATGACTCAATAACACAAATTAAAATACAAAAATGCATTCAAATATTTATATTAATATTTGTCTGAGACAAATTTAACAAATCCTAAAGATTCCGCTGATCCTAGGCTAAAATCTGAAGTCTTTGATCGTTAGTTTGACATGTTCACCGACAGTCGATTAATGACTGCTGCGATCAAATTTTACCTCAGAAGAAATTCTGGCAGTGTCAGAAGATTTGGCGCACAATCCTGCAGTGTGACTTCTCCTACGACGACCGTCAAATTATCTTCGTTTATCAAGACAAACTATGACCAAAATGAGCGCTTGATATTTCTTTGTAGCCACCATTTCAATACAGCGTGTAATGCAGCTCACTGTCACTGAACGCATCATTGATTGATGATATAAAACTCCGGATGAGTTTTCTTGCGTGTCCGTTTTTAACACGCCTTGACTATCGTACAGTCTGACATTAATGACAACTAAGCTCTTACAGTGCGACATGGCTTACAGCGGGGATCATATCGTATATAATAATCGTGAAGGACTATTATAAATCGCATAGTGTGCACCCAGCTTTAGGCTACCACACCATGAAAAGGTGCAATTATCAAATATTTCCTTTCATTTCATGTGCATTCAAGTTCAGCGTAATGTACAGTAGGGTTGTGCCGAAGGAGCGAAACCATCGTGACCATCGCCCCCCCGCTGGGAGTCTTGCGAGTGCGACGCACAATCCTGGTCTCTTCTATACTTAACCTAAACACTTTGCTCTGTAAATTAAATAGAGAATATAACTGATGCATATCTGCTATTTTAAATAGTATAGTCTATGAGAGATGTGACGTGTGTTAGTCTGTGAAAGCTACACAAATGATCTGGACAATCTCTTAGCCTCTTGTCTTTTTTACACATCTTACTCTGCATTTAACTTAAACTATTTTATTTTGTACAAGGAAACAGCATAGGCTTCAAAATAAATTATGTTATTGAAATATTGTAAAGTGGTCATTTGAACTACTCGAACGAACATTTAAAAAACAATATGGAAAATCAAAATTGAATAGCTCCATAACGGATTGAGAAAAGTGCGCGCATTAGTTGGGTTAGAAAAGTAACGAAATTATAGTTTTTTTAAAGTAGAAAATATTTATGTAAAGAGATATATTAAAATAAAAAGTGCTTAAAGGAACACAACTCTTCTTAAGTGGAAGGAAGCTTTTTTCCCTCACGTGGAATATAGAAAGCACATTAGTTGGGTTAGTAAAATAACAAAATTATAGAGTTTATATTGAGTCTATAAAACACGAAAGAACAACAAATATATCACAAAAGTACATTTCGTTTTGTATAAATTGTATCTTAATTTGAATCTATGTTTTATCGACCAAATTGCCCGGATTTAATAAATAACAAGCAAATAGCCTATAACAGACAATGACATGAGGTGGAGGCGGCAGCACCGGCTTAAATGAACTACTAGAAAAGGAAAAAAACTTTAGTCAGGGACAGCCCTTACTATTTATTTCAGATAGGCCTATATTTGATCCAGCAGGTCACAAAGGGAGTTCTGGGTTGAGCGCACGGTGCTGAGCGGAAAGAGCTTCAGAAATGAGCGGATCTCCAGAAAGACGCTTGATCTCCACTGGAGGAAATATTACCGCTCTTTCAATGCACACACCGCAACAGTCACAATATGACCTCATGTATGTCTTAAAAACACAAAACTTATAAATAATACTTTTTAATGGGCCACTTAAAATGTTTATTACAAATAAATTATTCAATTCTAAAAATGAACAAAAAACTGCATTGCATTTGCAATCCTTCGAAACCACCCCACTTCCCGGGCCCCTCTGGAGCGCTATCGCTTTTCATTTAAAACGGTTTATTTAAAGCAATTATTTTTTCAAATAGATGGAATTCGAAATACAGACCTGCCCCTAATAAAAGCCTGCTTCAAATAAAAGCCGGTGACCTTCTGCAGTTCAGGTAAATAAAGGCCCCGGCTTTTATTTGAGGAAATACGGTATTTCCATATGTTGAAAATGATTTTAAATATTAAAGTAGACACTTTATTTGCATAACACTTATGTGTATTAAATTACTTTTGTAAATTTTATTTGATGCGGACATATTGTGACGTCTCGTCTTTGACCTGTATGCCTTTGGGTGGCATTATGCTAACATTTCACATTGCTGGTCTGGATAAGTAGTGTTGTCAAAAGTACCGACCGCGATACCAAGTCAGTACTGAAATTAAAAAAATGTGACGCTTTGAGCGCTGTTGAGTGGAATCGTAAACAGCTCTGGTTGCCCATTGTGCTCACACGCTTATCAAACATGTCTGTGATTGGCTACAATGATCAGTGCTTCAAAAACCTGTTGTAAATATACACTAATGACGCTTTTCACAGAGCGCTTGCACAGATACACACGAGAGTGTTTGAATGCATGCGCCTATCAGCCTACCAGTCCGCTGGTCGACGCCTGCTTGTGTTTTCAGATGCTCCCGATTTCAAAACACTTTCAAACACTTCCGTGTGCTTTCAAACGCTCCCATGCGTTGATCATTGTAGCCAATCACAGACACATCCGATGAGCGCATGAGCACAATGGCCAGTCAGAGGTGTTTTTGATTCCAGCTCAACAGCACTCAAAGCATCACATTTTTTTTATTTCAGTACCGACTTGGTATCACGGTCGGTACTTTTGACAACACTATTAGAGAATAAATCACTGAGTTTTGTAACCTTGCAGATCTTACACATGCACAAACAGATACATTAAACACTAAAGGAAAAGGAAAACATTAATAAGCATCATAAGACCCTTTTCAAATAACAATAGACATATCAAAAAAAGACAAAACTCACCAATTGTGGCAGAATCTTCTCAAAGTGCTCAATATCAACGGTGTCACAGTCCTCACTGCTGGCCTGTTTAACAGCTCTGCGTGTCGCCTCTGTGTCATATAGACAATCCTCATATTAATACTGAGAGAAACTATACTGTACCATAAACTACACAACGGCTGTACAGGTAAAGTTTGCCTTACCTTCAACAAATACTTTCAGCATCTCTGCCACAAGTACGACAGCATCACTACTGACTGTAGAAGAAAAACGTCATGACTGAATGCTGAGAATTCCCTGACATATGCAAAGCTACCTGTATGGGACAATACTGTAAGGGTGGCCAAACATATAGAACACTTTAAAAGCACCAAAAACCAGTTCAGTAAAAGTGAACTGGAAAGGGCTACAAGTGATCAGGCCCTGTTTACACCTGGTATTAAGATGTGTTTTGATCGATCGGATCACAGGCGGATGACGCTACAGGAGTAAATGGGTCTAAAACGCTTTGAGTTTGTCCACTTTCCATTGTCCAGCTTATTTTGTCCATTAGATCGAAAGATCTGAAAAAACCCAAACATTTACCCGCCCATAGACCCTCCCCTCAAAGAAATCATGACAGAAGTGGACAAAAGAGACAGATTAAAAACAGCAGGTGCCTCATTTATCAACACGGATGTGTGCGTAATGTGTAAGAACCAAATATACAGGTGCTGGTCATATAATTAGAATATCATCAAAAAGTTGATTTATTTCACTAATTCCATTCAAAAAGTGAAACATGTATATTATATTCATTCATTCATTACACACAGACTGATATATTTTAAATGTTAATTTCTTTTAATTTTGATGATTATAACAGACAACTAAGGAAAATCCCAAATTCAGTATCTCAGAAAATTTGAATATTACTTAAGACCAATACAAAGAAAGGATTTTTAGAAATCTTGGCCAACTGAAAAGTATGAACATTAAAAGTATGAGCATGTACAGCACTCAATACGTAATTGGGGCTCCTTTTGCCTGAATTACTGCAGCAATGTGGCATGGCATTCATCGATCAGTCTGTGGCACTGCTCAGGTGTTAATGGAGCCACGGTTGCTCTGATAGTGGCCTTCAGCTCTTCTGCATTGTTGGGTCTGGCATATCGCATCTTCCTCTTCACAATACCCCATAGATTTTCTATGGAGTTAAGGTCAGGCGAGTTTGCTGGCCAATTAAGAACTGGGATACCACGGTACTTAAATCAGGTACTGGTTGCTTTGGCACTGTGTGCAGGTGCCAAGTCCTGTTGGAAAATTAAATCTGCATCTCCATAAAGTTGGTCAGCAGCAGGAAGCATGAAGTGCTCTAAAACTTCCTGGTATATGGCTGTGTTGACCTTGGACCTCAGAAAACACAGTGGACCAACACCAGCAGATGACATGGCACCCCAAACCATTACTGACTGTGGAAACTTTACAATGGACCTCAAGCAACGTGGATTGTGTGCCTCTGCTCTCTTCCTCCAGACTCTGGGACCCTGATTTCCAAAGGAAATGCAAAATTTACTTTCAGGACATAATTTTGGACCACTTTTTTTCCTTTTTGTCTTTAGCATAGGCAAGACGCTTCTGACGCTGTCTGTTGTTCAAGAGTGGCTTGACACAAGGAATGCGACAGCTGAAACCCATGTCTTGCATGTGTCTGTGCGTAGTGGTTCCACTCTTTGTGAATCTCCCCCACATTTTTGAATGGGTTTTGTTTCACAATCCTCTCCAGGGTGCGGTTATCCCTATTGCTTATACACTTTTTTATATCACATCTTTTCCTCCCCTTCGCCTCTCTATTAATGTGCTTTGACACAGACCTCAGTGAACAGCCAGCCTTTTTTGCAATGACCTTTTGTGTTTTGCCCTCCTTGTGCAAGGTGAAAATTGTTGTCTTTTGGACAACTGTCAAGTCAGCAGTCTTCCCCATGATTGTGTAGCCTACAGAACTAGACTGAGAGACCATTTAAAGGCCTTTGCAGGTGTTTTGAGTTAATTAGCTGATTAGAGTGTGGCACTAGGTGTCTTCAATATTGAACCTTTTCACAATATTCTAATTTTCTGAGATACTGAATTTGGGATTTTCCTTAGTTGTCTGTTATAATCATAAAAATTAAAATAAATAAACGTTTGAAATATCAGTCTGTGTGTAATGAATGAATATAATATACAAGTTTCACTTTTTGAACGGAATTAGTGAAATAAATCAACTTTTTGATGATATTCTAATTATATGACCAGCACCTGTATATATATTTTGTCAATTTTAAACAATGCGTAATTTGTGTCAAACCCTATAGAAAGACAGCTGTGACAAATGTTGGATGCAATTATTTCCTTGGACCCAACCTACATCCAGTTCCCTTACCGAAATCCTCAACCAGCCAAAATAAAATGGGGCTTTCATACCGTCGCCAGATTCCCAAACATAGACAGCATTCCCAAAAAGGTGAGAAATTAACTTTAGCCACAGTGGCTGGTGGATGTCCAATTTTACCAGCCACTTTTTCCGGAATTCAAATTTATAAAAGAAAGTGAAAGTCATTTCAAATGGCAAAAACTGTCAGAATCATTTGATTTTGTAAACTCTGACACACACAATACTGATCGCTCCGGCGCCTTCATTTCACGATTATTGTCTTCTATAGTCTATTTGCTTCTTATTTATAAAATCAGGCAATTGGCTTTATGCCCAGCTGCACTACTTCCTGAACTTCAGCCAGCTCCTTTGTTTCCTGTTTGCCATTATTGGACAAACTGATTAATCCAGGTGTGTCTGATTATTGTTGTTGTGACTACATAGGTCAGGCACACCTGGATTAATCAGTTTGTCCAATAATAGCAGACAGGAAACAAAGGAGCTGGCTGAAGTTCAGGAAGTAGTGCAGCTGGGCATAAAGCCAATTGGTTGATGAAACATTAAAATTAAGACAATTTATACAAAACGAAATTCACTAATTCATTCTGATCCACTCTGTCTTTGACATTGCACATCTTTGCACTTTTAACAACCAATATAGCCTAGATGAAATGTAAAAATAGCATTATAATATTTAAACATAAAGCTAGTGTCGCAACTTGTATCTCACTACTGCCCAACACTGGCTGTATGGCAGTACACTTGATATGAGACTTAAAGGACTTGTGGTCTTTAATTGCTCTAATTTAAGGTTAGTTGTTCCTCTAATGAACACTTTGTTTGCATTTTCTGACGACGAGTAGGTTTGACAGTAGCCACGTTTCCATTAGCCTACAGATTTGTGCAAAACCTTATATTTTCTAAATGTCGATAAACTGTGAAATGACGGCGTTTTCAATAACCGATGTTATGTGACTAAAACTTATTTTTTTCCTCTCGTGATAAGCAATTCTAAAAATTATGCCACATATGTTGGTAGGTTTATGTATATCCCAGCCACCGCACTAGCCATTATCTTTTTAATGGAAGGAGATATAGGGGTGTAATTCAAGCATTAATTAAAATGAAAAGAGCGAAATGTTTGAATTTGCATGGTGGTTACCATTTTGATATTTTTGCTTGGAATTTCATGTGTTGGAAATATGAACTGAATTTAGAAATGCTTTTAAAATTAAAAACTTTAATAAACTTTTTTCTTTTTCTTTTTTTTTTTTAAATGAAGACAGCATTTTGAGTGGAGTGCATGCAAAATAATCTGTTCCCTGACGATCTACGGCCTTTGTTGGTATTGTGAGTGTACACAAAAGTAGACAGTTTATAATTATGTCTTGTACTTATCTGTATGACTAAAAATGAGAGAGTAGTTATTGTGAGTTTCACTGTATCAGCTCAGCGCTGAAAAGCAATTAAATGAGTTACTCGACTTTTAGTTAAAAGTGCATTATTGTTACTATAGCAACAAATATGTTTTTCAATCCACTCGCCACTGTGGCTGGTATACAAGGCAAAGTCACCCGCCACTTTGAAAAAGTACCCGCCATTGGCTGGTGGTGAGTGCTAATTTCCCACCGATTCCCAAACATACGTCATCCGCTGGAACAGCAGTCTCTCATGAACGCGCACAACAGTTAGCGGAAGTAAGAGATTACAGTTTGTAAAGTTCAAATATGGATATTTTTCTTACACAAATGCATCGATTCGCTTTCAGAAGGCCTTTATTAAACCATGGAGTCATGAGGAGCATTTTTATAATGGATGGATGCATTTTAAGGACTTCAAAACAGAATTCACTGCCATTATTAAGCTTGGAAGAGCCAGGACATTTTTAATATAACTGATTGCATTCGTCTGAAAGAAGAATGTCATATACACCTAGTATGACATGAGGGAGAGTAAATCATGGAGTAATTATCATGTTTGGGTGAACTAACCCTTTAAACAGATGCAATCTAATCCGGTTTACATTAAATAAGCTCTCAAGCAGGTTTGAGTTTACGGACCTGTTGCTATGACAGCAACTCCGGGATGAGTTTCAAAGAACCAAACAATCCTGAGTGAATTCGTCAACAGTACAATCCAGATAACTGAGTAATTCACGCACGAAGAATGTACCCCTGGTCTTTAGCTCTGAATACAAAAGGTTTGCTTTGTTTTGTTTCACTGTACTGGCCACAGAGAAAATGAAGAACAAAATTATTATTAGTTTTGCCATCATGACAGGTGGCCAAATCAAAAGACTGGCTTGATAATGTGTGACCCAAGCACAAAACCAGTCATGAGTCTCGTGGGTGTATTTGAGGCAATAGCCAACAATACATTGTATGGGTCAAAATTATCCATTTTTCTTTTATGCCAAAAATCAATAGGATATTAAGATCATGTTCCATGAAGATATTTTTTAAATTTCCTAGAGGCGAACAGTAGTGAAGTATTTTTACTTTCCAAGTAATTTTATTTTTCAGGTATTTGAACTTTATTAGTGTTCTTCTTTGGAAAACTTTTACTTCACAACATTCCAAAACAATGTCATACTTTTTACTGCACTACGTTTCATATTGAATATAATTTCTCAAATAAAAGTAAGACAAATTTTACTTGAGTACATGAAAATACTACATTTTAATGTAATTAAAAGTTAAAGGTAAAAAACTACTTTTATTTATGAAACGTAATGCAATAAAAAGTACGACATTATGCTTTGGAATGTAGTAAAAGTTTTCCAAAGAAAAACACGGATAAATACTTAAAATTTACTTGAGTAGAAAGTAAAAATACTATATTGTCCGCTTCTGAAATGTCCTATTGTAAATACATCTAAAAATGTATTATTAGTAGTAATATGCATTGCTAAGGACTTCATTTGGACAAATTTAAAAGGAGATTTTCTCAATATTTAGATTTTTTTCCACCCTCAGATTCCGGATTTCCTATCCTAACAAACCACACATCAATGGAAAGCTTATTTATTCAGATGATGTATACATCTCAATTTAAAAAAATTGACCCTTATTACTTTTTTTTATGGTTTTGTGGTCCAGGGTCAATATCACTGAGAAAACACCTTCTCTCATGTTACGAGCTGCGTGTGCCTGACTGTCAACGGTCTCACCTTTGGTTTTGTCCTCCTTAAAAGAGCGAGTCAAAAGTTTGGCAACAGTTTCCTAAAAACAGAGAGATGTTCGCCATTATAAACAGGAATCAATGCAACATCACGAAAGACGCCAATGGGCTAAATATGTTCGACTTGATGTCATATTATGCGCTGTGCGTTAAAGACTATTAGAGGTAACCATTTAAACGTGTTGAAATAGCTATACTACCTTTTTAAACGCGATCTCATTTCCCGCGTTCGCCATTCTTTCCCGCGGTTGTCAAGAAGACTCCAGTAGCGTCTTCTTCTTCCTCAGTGGGTTTTGGCAGTTTGCAAACGAGGTGCATTAACGCCATCTTCTGGACTGAGGCGTGAACTCGTTGGAATGTCATTTTATAAACAGTGTGTTTAAAAAAAAAAATCGAAATCCTATTTGCAAGCAGCGTTTCTTTCAAAAAGATCATAACATCCTTAATTATAGATTGTGTGCTAGGCATACTCAATAGATTTTTTAAATTCAATATTTTTTTCTTTGCCCTCACCAGTCCTTTCCTTTTTTTCAGAATACGTTCTACATGTCAGACGCATGACTGTTTTGTATGGACGAAGTTAGCACTTCCTACATTCGTTTAATTATTTATCTCCTCGCACATTTGATGATATATTTATGTATGCAGGAATATGTGGATGTATTTATTTATGTATTAAATTTTGTTTTTGCAGGTTTCGTCCTCCATACTCTAGCACACAAAAACAGATATGCTTCAAAACTTTTTTTTTACAGTCCATGCTCAAACGTTTAATGAAGAAATAAATATTTGATGGAAAATTTTGCATCCTGTTTTCGCTGAAATATTTTTAATGTTATTAAAGTTTTATTTGCCAGACATCTTATCTATTTTTAGAGCTCCATACTGAAATTATAATGATTGCATACCGGTAACTGTATTTATAAATTATTATGTGTTCCCTTTTGTCACTATAAAACAGTCATGACCGAAATGTGGTGAAATTTCGGTTGTGACAGTTTTAGATACTTTTGAGCCTATAGCTCAAAGATGCTAATCAACACATGGTTAGCTAGCACAGTTAGGAACAGTTGTACACACAAAAACTAAATCTTACCTAAATCTTCCTAAATCTTTTGGGAATAACGCCCAAAAAAGTTTGCTTAATTGTAGAAAAGGGTGTTTGATAGTGACATTCCTTAAAGTTACACACAGATTGAAACTCATTCGACAGAAAGATTTAAAAAACTGTTTTTGACTTTCTCAGTTTGTGTAAATCCACTTGGGGTTCAGAGTATTGATTTTTCCCACATTAATTTAATTGCAATGTCTAGTAAATTATCTGGTTTTGTTTCATTAAAGGGATAGTTCACCCAAAAATGAAAATTAGCCTCTCCCTCAAGCCATCCTAGTTGTATATGACATTCTTTTTTCAGACGAATACAGTCGGAGTTATATTAAAAATTGTCCTGGCTCTTCCAATCTTTATATTGGCAATGAATAGTTGTGTCACTTTTTAAGTGTCGTTTTTAAAAGTGCATCTATCCATCATAAAATTGCTCCACACGGCTCCGGGGGTTAATAAAGGCCTTCTGAAGCGATGCGTTTGTGTAAGAAAAATATCCATATTTAAAACTTTATAGACTAAAATAACTAGCTTCTGGTCAGCGGTACGCAAGTCGACTTATGCTAAAAGAGTAACATTTTTAGACATTACATTTATTTATATAATTCCGATTGAATTTGTCTGATTGAAGACCAGGCGGTGTAATGCTATACTGTTTAATTTATGTTAAATAATAAAATACATGGTTGAAAATATTTTGGACTGGCAATTTAAGTAAAAATGAACAGAAACAATCTTTCCACCATAACCCGTCATTTCCACCACTACACAGTTTTTAAGGAAAAAAAAAAAAAGAATAACCAATGATGTGGATCTAAATGTACAGGGAGTGCAGAATTATTAGGCAAATGAGTATTTTGACCACATCATCCTCATTATGCATGTTGTCTTACTCCAAGCTGTATAGGCTGGAAAGCCTACTACCAATTAAGCATATTAGGTGATGTGCATCTCTGTAATGAGAAGGGGTGTGGTCTAATGACATCAACACCCTATATCAGGTGTGCATAATTATTAGGCAACTTCCTTTCCTTTGGCAAAATGGGTCAAAAGAAGGACTTGACAGGCTCAGAAAAGTCAAAAATAGTGAGATATATTGCAGAGGGATGCAGCAGTCTTAAAATAGCCAAGCTTCTGAAGCGTGATCATCGAACAATCAAGCGTTTCATTCAAAATAGTCAACAGGGTCGCAAGAAGCGTGTGGAAAAACCAAGGCGCAAAATAACTGCCCGTGAACTGAGAAAAGTCAAGCGTACAGCTGCCAAGATGCCACTTGCCACCAGTTTGGCCATATTTCAGAGCTGCAACATCACTGGAGTGCCCAAAAGCACAAGGTGTGCAATACTCAGAGACATGGCCAAGGTAAGAAAGGCAGAAAGTCGACCACCACTGAACAAGACACACAAGCTGAAACGTCAAGACTGGGCCAAGAAATATCTCAAGACTGATTTTTCTAAGGTTTTATGGACTGATGAAATGAGAGTGAGTCTTGATGGACCAGATGGATGGGCCCGTGGCTGGATTGGTAAAGGGCAGAGAGCTCCAGTCCGACTCAGACGCCAGCAAGGTGGAGGTGGAGTACTGGTTTGGGCTGGTATCATCAAAGATGAGCTTGTGGGGCCTTTTCGGGTTGAGGATGGAGTCAAGCTCAACTCCCAGTCCTACTGCCAGTTTCTGGAAGACACCTTCTTCAAGCAGTGGTACAGGGAGAAGTCTGCATCCTTCAAGAAAAACATGATTTTCATGCAGGACAATGCTCCATCACACGCGTCCAAGTACTCCACAGCGTGGCTGGCAAGAAAGGGTATAAAAGAAGAAAATCTAATGATGTGGCCTCCTTGTTCACCTGATCTGAACCCCATTGAGAACCTGTGGTCCATCATCAAATGTGCGATTTACAAGGAGGGAAAACAGTACATCTCTCTGAACAGTGTCTGGGAGGCTGTGGTTGCTGCTGCACGCAATGTTGATGGTGAACAGATCAAAACACTGACAGAATCCATGGATGGCAGGCTTTTGAGTGTCCTTGCAAAGAAAGGTGGCTATATTGGTCACTGATTTGTTTTTGTTTGGTTTTTGAATGTCAGAAATGTATATTTGTGAATGTTGAGATGTTATATTGGTTTCACTGGTAAAAATAAATAATTGAAATGGGTATAAATTTGTTTTTTGTTAAGTTGCCTAATAATTATGCACAGTAATAGTCACCTGCACACACAGATATCCCCCTAAAATAGCTAAAACTAAAAACTACTTCCAAAAATATTCAGCTTTGATATTAATGAGTTTTTTGTGTTCATTGAGAACATGGTTGTTGTTTAATTATTAATGTTGTAAAATTAATCCTCAAAAATACAACTTGCCTAATAATTCTGCACTCCCTGTATTTTAAATCAAGTATTAATAGTTCATTACTTACAATATATGTGTGAGTGACTTTAAAAAATAAACATAGATCTGAGCAAAAATAAAATGCTGTAGGCAAAAATTCCAACTCATGGCAACTTGTGGCATTTAGCAACTTTTAAATAAAAATGTATTAAATTCATGAAGTATTAAGATTTATTTTGTTACATGATTAGGTAGCCACTGATGCTGCTGACTGATACATAATCTTATAGAATCAGTTTACAATATTATAATAAAATACATCAATTGAAAAGTGGTGGAAATGACATCTTTGAAAGCACTCTTCAGAAAAACTGTTCAAAATATTAATATTCCATGGAATTCTAAAACTGTCCACTGTTATATTGTGTTAGAAGACAAATTAATGAAGTTAGGAAGATTGTTTTAAGTGTGTTTTAAGAGAGTCAATTTTCCATAAGTTCACAGTGCCAAAAGTGCTCCTAGTTGGAGAATCACCCACCAGTTCAATATTAGCACACCCTCATGTCATGCTTAGCTACTTTTGGACTTAGCATGTTGTTTACTCGTAATAAACATGAATACATTATTTTCATATTTGTTGTACATAATTCAACCTAACTACAGCCAAGGTGGAAATGACGCTGAATAAAAATGTATAAAAGCTTGAGTTACCTTGATTTATTTTCTTATCTTCAACTAATACATCCTTTCACTAATATTCCCATGGTTACCAAGTAAATAAAATATTTATGGTGGATATACTAAGGTGGATTTTGTTGAGGGAGGTGGAAATTACGGAAAACCTGGGGACAGACTTATTTTATTCCAAAATTGTTTTTAAATTGTGATATACATATGGAATTTCGATGGTATTTTATTTGTCCTTAAGACAAACATGTTAAAAAATATTTTTTAATCGATCCTTTAATATTAATTTTTAACATTCAAAGAGGGCCAGTCTGGGTTGTGGACAAGCATAAAACTGCAAAATCTGCTAATTAACAGCCTTGCAAAAGCATTTTTAAAAGAAAACAGGGGCAAGATTTGGTGGTTACTATGTTGAAGCATGAACTTCATAACGACAATGTATTTGTGCATTTGTTTATTTATGTTATGATCCTGGGCTTCTCTTTGTCTCCCTCTGGTGGCTTTTCACACACGCCCTTACGCACTCACTCATTACGTTTCGCTCATTATCTCTCTCAGCTGTGTCTCTTTGTCCAATTCGTTTCCCCACCTGTTCTCCCTTTACCCTTGATTGTACTGCTTCTTATTCCCTCTCCTTCTAGGACTTGTTGTCGGATTATTCCTTCACTGAGTATGAGAAACGTCTATGTGTTCACTGTCTTATCCTGTCCTGTCTGCTTGGTTATTCGTTATAAGCGCTGTGGGTACGATTACTATAAAGACTGTGAATTATCCAGCTGTGCCTGTTTGCTGAAGGACCTGATCTGCCCCAGCTTCCACCCGCTAAGCGGCCTGATCTTTCCCTGCCTAGCCATAGGCAGCTCTGGGTACCAGACCTTCGGTCCTCGTGGGAGTTGTGTTACCATTTTCCAGTTTTGTGGCTGTTTCTGTTTTGGCGCTGACTGTTGCCTGCATTTACGTTTATTTACAAGAGAGGACGAGGTCCAACCCATTAAAGACTATTGACTGCTATAACCCTGGTCTCCCCTCATCCTTACCTTATAACAGAATAATCCGACCAACCAAGAGGTATGGACCAGGCGAATAGCGATCCCGTTTTCAAGGCCATCAAGTTCCAGGGTGCTCTACTGGGCAAGCATGATGAGGACCTTTCCGTCACGAGACAGGCCGTGGATTCCCTGACCGCCCAGTTCTCTGATCTGACCCAGCAGCTCCACTACTATCGCCTCGGGGCCACGGGTTCGACAGGAGGGCGTGATCCGCCTGAGCCACGGATCAATAACCCGCCGTGCTACCGGAGTGAGCCAACACAGTGTCGATCTTTTCTCACCCAATGCGAGGTTGTATTCTCTCTCCAGCCCTCGACTTATGCCAAGGAACGGTCTAGGGTGGCTTATGTGATCTCTCTCCTGGATGGACGGGCTCGAGAATGGGTGGTGGCAAACTGGGCAGCTGAGGCGGATTGCATCCTGAAGTTTTCTCTTTTCAAGGAGGAGATGATCCGTGTCTTTGATCGCTCTGCCCACGGTGAAGAGGCGTCGCGTCTTCTATCCACTCTGCGCCAGGGGAAGAGGTCAGTCACAGATTACTCGATAGAGTTTCGTACACTGGACACCACCAGCGGATGGAACGGTCCAGCGCTCCTGGCTCGCTTTCTCGAGGGTTTGATTTCGGGGGTCAAAGACGAGGTACTCGCCCGGGAAGTACCGGACAACCTCGATTCTCTGATCGAGCTGGCTCTGAGAGTAGAGAGGCGGTTCGAGGTGCGACGAAGGGCTCGTAGTTTGGAGGCTTCATTGTTTTCAGAGTCGCCACTGCCTTCTCCCGTTGACCTTGAGCCGATGCAACTAGGAGGTCTTCATATTTCCTCTCGGGAGCGTCAGCGCAGGATAATGAATCGTCTATGCATGTACTGTGCTGCCGCTGGTCATTTTGTCTCCAGGTGTCCGGTAAAAGCCAACGCTCGTCAGTAGGCGGAGGTTTACTGATGAGCGCTATTTCACGGGTCTCTCCTTCTAAGTCCTGCACTTCACTCCCGATTCTCCTTCGCTGGCCGGGGTCGTCCGCTTCATGCTCGGCACTGATTGACTCTGGGGCGGAGGGGAACTTTGTTGATGAGTCATGGGCCGTGGAACAAGGTATTCCGCTCACTGTACTACAAGACTCCACCCCCCTGTATGCTCTAGATGGCAGCGCGCTTCCTAGAGTGCAGAAGAGAACTGTTCCATTGACACTTACTGTTTCTGGTAATCACAGTGAGACTATTTCATTTTTAGTGTTCCAGTCGCCCTTTTCCCCGGTGGTTTTAGGCCATCCTTGGCTTGTTCTCCACAATCCCCAGCTTAACTGGGCGGAGGGATCTATTTTGTCCTGGAAATTGTTGTGTCATGTTGATTGTTTGTCTTCTGCTGTTCCCCCTGTCTCGTCTGTGACTGTTTTTCAGGAGGAGCCTGGCGATCTGTCTGGGTTGCCGGAGGAATATCACGATTTACGGGAGGTTTTCAGTCGTTCTCCACTTCTCTTCCTCCTCACCGCCCATATGATTGCAAGATAGATCTTCTCCCGGGGACCACGCCTCCTCGGGGAAGACTATATTCATTATCTACTCCCGAACGTAAGGCGCTAGAGAACTATTTGTCCGACTCGCTAAACGCCGGGACTATCGTTCCCTCTTCTCCTGCGGGAGCCGGCTTCTTCTTTGTTAAGAAAAGGGACGGCTCCTTGCGTCCCTGTATAGACTACCGGGGTCTGAATGACATCACTGTCAAGAATCGTTACCCATTGCCACTGATGTCATCGGCTTTCGAGCTCTTACAGGGAGCTAGGGTTTTTACGAAGCTCGATTTGCGTAACGCCTATCATTTGGTGCGCATCAGGGAGGGGGACGAATGGAAGACCACGTTTAACACGCCGCTCGGGCACTTTGAATATGGTGTCCTTCCCTTCGGGTTAGTCAACGCCCCCGTGGTTTTCCAGGCCTTAGTCAATGACGTCCTACGAGACATGCTCAACGTTTTCGTCTTTGTCTATTTAGACGGTATTTTAATTTTTTCACCATCTCTCCAGGTACACGTCCAACAGGTTCGTTGTGTCCTTCAGCAGCTATTAGAGAATCGACTGTACGTCAAGGCTGAGAAGTGCTCGTTCCACGCCTCCTCCGTTACTTTTCTGGGTTCGGTCATCTCGGCAGAGGGGATTAGTATGGACACGGCTAAGGTTCAAGCAGTTACTGATTGGCCCGTGCCCGAGTCTCGTTTGGCACTTCAACGTTTTCTCAGTTTTGCCAATTTTTATCGCCGTTTTATACCTGGTTTTAGTCAAGTGGCCGCTCCTCTTACCGCTCTTACGTCAGTTAAGTCCCAATTCAAGTGGACAGAGGCAGCGCAGTCAGCGTTTGACGTTCTGAGATCCCGATTCACTACCGCGCCGATCCTTCTGACTCCCGACCCTGCTAAACAGTTTATTATCGAGGTCGACGCCTCCGAGGTGGGAGTCGGGGAAGTTCTGTCCCAGCGATCCGCCGCTGACGGTAAGATACATCCCTGCGCTTTCTTTTCGCACCGGCTCTCTTCCGCTGAGCGGAACTATGACGTCGGTAACCGTGAATTGCTTGCCATTCGGCTCGCGCTTGGCGAGTGGCGTCAGTGGTTGGAGGGTTCTTCCGTTCCTTTTCTGGTCTGGACCGACCATCGTAACCTCGAATACATTCGTGGAGCTAAGAGGCTCAGCGCTCGTCAGGCGCGCTGGGCTCTGTTCTTCACCCGGTTCGATTTCACTATCTTGTTTCGCCCAGGGTCCAAGAATGTCAAGCCGGACGCGTTGTCTCGTCTTTTCGAGTCGGCTCCTCTTTCTGAACCGGAGGAGATTATTCCCTCGGGTTGGGTAATCGGCGCGTCGATTTGGGGAATAGAGAGGTTGGTTAAGCGCTCTCTCGGTCGGACCACCGTTCCGCGTAATGTTCCTAGGGGACTTCTTTTTGTCCCCGTTTCTACGCGACAAGCAGTCCTTCAATGGGGACACACTTCTAAATTGACTGCCCATCCTGGCGTTCGGGGCACCCTCGCGTTCATCCGCCAGCGCTTCTGGTGGCCCTTGTTGGAGAGTGATGTGCGTCGATTTATTTATTTGTGCGTTACGTGCGCGCAGACAAAGGCTGCCAATTCTCCTCCAGCTGGTCTGCTTTGGCCGTTACCTGTGCCTTCGCGTCCGTGGTCCCACTTGGCCCTCGATTTCATCACCGGGCTTCCCTCGTCGGCAGGTAACACCGTTATTCTTACTGTAGTAGACCGCTTTTCTAAAGCAGCCCATTTCATTCCTCTCGCTAAGCTCCCCTCTGCCAAGGAGACTGCCCAGATCATGGTCCATCAGGTTTTCAGGTTACACGGTCTTCCCTCTGACATAGTTTCTGATAGGGGTCCTCAATTCTCGTCTCAGTTTTGGAAGGAATTTTGTCGCCTTATTGGGACATCCGTCAGTCTCTCATCCGGGTATCATCCCCAGACTAACGGTCAGGCTGAGCGTACTAATCAGATAATCGCCCGTATCCTGCGCAGTTTCACTCATCAGAATCCCGCGTCCTGGTCCCAGTATCTCTCCTGGGCTGAATACGCCCATAATTCGCTTCCGTCCTCCGCCACCGGGGTTTCCCCGTTTTACTGTTGTCTCGGTTACCAACCACCGCTGTTTACGTCCCAGGACTCTGAGTCTAACGTTCCTTCCGTACAGGGCTTTGTTAGTCGTTGTAAGCGTACCTGGAGAAGGGTGCGTTCCGCCCTTTGTCGAGCTAGGAAGCGCATGACTGTTGCCGCTAATAAACGTAGGATTAAGGGTCCTCGGTACGTTTGTGGACAGAGGGTTTGGTTATCCACTTCGAATTTGCAGCTCCGATCCGATTCACGCAAATTGTCGCCCCGTTTTATCGGACCTTTTCGGATCGCTAAGATTATTAGTCCTGTCACAGTAAAACTTCACCTTCCGCCTAGGTTACGCCGGATCCATCCCGTGTTTCATGTCTCCTGCGTTAAACCAGCCATTCGCCCTCCCACCCGCCCTATTCACGACCCTTGTATTGTTAATGACTCTCCTGTTTACAGAGTTCTCCGTATTCTTGACATGCGTCGTCGGGGACGCGGTCATCAGTACCTGGTCGACTGGGAGGGCTACGGTCCGGAGGAGAGAAGCTGGGTTCCCTCCCGGGACGTCCTGGATCCTTCTCTCATTTCTGATTTCCTCCGGTCTCGTCAGGTGCCCTTAGGAGCGCCGGGAGCCGCTCGTTGAGGGAGGGGTACTGTTATGATCCTGGGCTTCTCTTTGTCTCCCTCTGGTGGCTTTTCACACACGCCCTTACGCACTCACTTATTACGTTTCGCTCATTATCTCTCTCAGCTGTGTCTCTTTGTCCAATTCGTTTCCCCACCTGTTCTCCCTTTACCCTTGATTGTACTGCTTCTTATTCCCTCTCCTTCTAGGACTTGTTGTCGGATTATTCCTTCACTGAGTATGAGAAACGTCTACGTGTTCACTGTCTTATCCTGTCCTGTCTGCTTGGTTATTCGTTATAAGCGCTGTGGGTACGATTACTATAAAGACTGTGAATTATCCAGCTGTGCCTGTTTGCTGAAGGACCTGATCTGCCCCAGCTTCCACCCGCTAAGCGGCCTGATCTTTCCCTGCCTAGCCATAGGCAGCTCTGGGCACCAGACCTTCGGTCCTCGTGGGAGTTGTTACCATTTTCCAGTTTTCTGGCTGTTTCTGTTTTGGCGCTGACTGTTGCCTGCATTTATGTTTGTTTACAAGAGAGGACGAGGTCCAACCCATTAAAGACTATTGACTGCTATAACCCTGGTCTCCCCTCATCCTTACCTTATAACAATTTATTTATTTACAAAAAAAGGCCAAGGATACAGAAGTGCCTATAGTTGGAGAATCACAATGTCAATCTTGAGTACCAATAGAGAAGTATTGCATCCTTCATATCTCCGAAAAGTCTTTAGTTTTATTATATTTATAAAATAAAGATACGCTGTACCGAGTCTTTTTAAATAAAACTGAGCAGCTGGAGGCGTGTCGAGTGGGCGGAGCTAAAGAATGACGAGCGCGCGCAGCTACTGCGTTAAGAGCGTCTGAAAGCTGTGACATTAAACGTGGAAAAGAAAACGTCATCCTAAATAAACCATGGCTATCAATCAATGAAATAATTCATTTAGTTCAACATATTTTCCCACTCTTTGTGTATTGCTGTTTGGAGTGGTTTTACAATAAACAAACAGATATAGTGGTCAGCTAAACAAATGTAGCTATTTAAACCCACACCATATATCGCATGCGCACGCTCGCCCTTCCGCCCGTACAAGGAAATTTTGCCCTTGTTGACGTCACGCAGACCCATAATCGAAAAAAACGTGCCCTGTTCTTTATGTTTATGCTGCGTTCAGAACCAAGCGCAAATAGAGCGTCAAAATCGCGCCTACCGCTTCTAGTTGGACGCTTGAACATTTAATCCATTCGCGCATCCACAATGAATTGGACGCGTGTATAAATCGAGTGTTTGAAGCCAAATTGACGCGCGTTAAAAGGCGCTCCAGGAGAAATATGCCTCTGCCTCTTTTCATTTTCATTAAAAAATATATTAAACATTAATAGCCACACAAATGTGGTCCTGGCAATGCCTATATTATCTTCACTGCATGTATATTTAAATATCCTAAAAAATAAAGTTATGAAACTTCTCTTTGCCCTAATTCAAAACAATTTGGCAGGTCACAAATTATAGATTAATTCATGAAACCAAAGATCACCTGTTAGATCTACACAAGACAAATTAATATTTCATGTTTAACCACTACAGAGCCCAGATAGTACAATTTGTCTGGCCCACCTCTGGGCCTCACCCTTGCTTCAGTTCTGGCTGGGTCCCTGGCCCAAAATTGGCCCACACACTGAAAACGGACACAAACAATTTCCTCTGGCCCAGATCTAGCCCTGTAAAACGACATGTATTGTTTTTATGTGGCCCAGGTCTGGCCCAGCCACTGTAAGACAGTTATATGAATCCTAATTTTGAATTTACTTATAAAAATGTAATGTTTGGTTCTCTTACGAGAGGTTCTCTCGTATTGCGTAAGTTCCTTACGCTACGGGAAAGTATTCTTTCTTCGAGATTTCTGAAAAACCCAAAATTATCCTTAATTTTGTAACATTGTCAACGCAGTGCGGCAGCCTGGCAGACCATAGCAGGCTATTCCAGCGTGCTATTGGCTGCTCTGCTGGCAACTGCAGCAGCCTATCGGTGAGCCCGCGTGACGTGGCGACCAATGAGGGCGCTTCGCGCCCACCTGGCTTCATTTGCCTACAGGTGGGGCGTGGCCACGTGTATATAAGCAGGGCTCACGGGCTGCATATTCGATTTTCTTTTCTTCAGCGAAGCCCTTCGCATCGCTGGATCTGGAACCCGCCGCCGTGATCGTGCAGACGAGCAAGCAGAGGACAGCGCCTGGAGAAGCCGGCAGCATCGCGCCACCTTCAGCCATCCGTGCCTGCTCTGCTATCCGGCAGCATTATATCCTTTCATTGCACGTGTTCTCGCCGTTGCGTCACACGTTTCATAAAAGAGCACGAGCGTTTTTATCAAAACGCCTCGTTCCACCTGCGGCTCGTGCCACGTGCAGCTCAGCACCAGAGACCGCCATGTGTCTGCGCTCTCTGTCTGGGCCGTGACCACGCCGCCGCCGCACTCCTCGCGGGCGAATGCCCCGAGTGTGAGGAACTCTCTATGTCGACCCTGCGGGCTCGACTCGAGCAGTTTTATGACGACATCATTCCGCTGTTCCCCCCCTCTGTTCAAGCCGCGCCACCGCGCCGCTTACAAGAGATGATTGAAATGAACGGTCTCGGAGCGAGCCTCCTCCCCCTCTGTTCAAGCCGCGCCGCTTACAAGGGATGGTAGGAATGAACGGTCTCGGAGCGAGCCTTCTCCCCCTCTATTCAAGCCGCGCCACCGCGCCGCTTTCAAGGGATGGTAGGAATGAACGGTCTCGGAGCGAGCCTCCTCCCCCTCTGTTCAAGCCGCGCCACCGCGCCGCTTGCAAGGGATGGTAGAAATGAACGGTCTCGGAGCGAGCCTCCTCCCCCCTCTGTTCATGCCGCGCTGATGCGCCGCTTATATACAAGGGATGGCAGAAATGCACGATCCTGCAGCTCTCTTTACGTTACAAGAGAGCTGTTCCACCCTCGCGCACATTTTTCAGTCCCCTCATGAGTTCAGGCGACTGGAATTGTTCATATTGCTGTACACGAGCCTGTTAAGACACGCACGCCAGCAAACATACGCCGTCATAAGACATGACGCTGACATATGCTCTCCAACGAACCCGCACTCCCCCCTCTTGGACCGCGCAGATTGCGCCGTTCACAAGGAATGTGAACGTGAACGTGCGCGCGCCGCACTCACCGGGAAATTAACAGAGGGTGTTTTCGTCCCGCTGTGGCCGGACGAACCGCCATTCTCTAGCATTTCTCAGCCCCCTCTCTAGTTCAGGCGGCTGGAAATATTACTATTGCAGTAACGAGCCTGTCTTTTATGCACGCACGACTGCCAACAAGCACGAGGACGTACTGCTGTATGCTCGCGCTAACTGAACGCTATTGTGTCCCTCCCGGTAGCACAGTGGCAAAATCAGCGGCTGAAACGCCGGAGACCCGAGTTCGAGCCCAGCTCTCGCGGAAGATAAAAATGTTTTACTGTCCGCTTCCCCGGGCTCGCGGCCAGCTTTTCTTACATACAGAAAGCTAACTCGCACCACGTGGTGCTCGAGTATTTTTGGACGTCTATACATAAGGAGAGAAAAGACGGTTAAGTCCCGCTGCGGCCGGACCACCGTTAAAACTCTGTTTTTCCTGTCAGTCCCCACTCCTGTGGCTACTGCAGATGTTTTCCACGCAGCCTACGAGCCGGCGAACTCGCCCTCTCGCCTGTTTCCAACCGTAGCCCCTCCAAAGTCCTAGCAGAGGGGGGAAGCGACGGTTAAGTCCCGCCGTGGTCGGACCACAGTCAAAACTCTTCTTCCTGTCAGCCCCCACTCCTGTGGCTGCTGCAGATGGCTCTCACGCAGCAAACGAGCCGGCAAAACTGCCCTCTCGCCTGTCTACAACCGCCGTTTTTATGACGAACCAGAGAAATCACGAAGTTGCCTTTTTTCTGGTTGCACGGCTCACGCCGTATGTGTTTTCAAATGCAGTAAACGTGCCCACTTTTGTGTTCACCCCTGCACCCAAGCACCACAAATCCCGTGTCTCTCACTCGCATAAAGCGGCCACCGGCCGCTCGAGTGCTAGAGTTAGGTCACGTGTCCACTTATTTGCGCCCACGCCTAATCACCACACGCGCTGTCACACAGCCACTCTTAACCGGTCATGTTCCACGCGTAAGAGTTGTGCCCGCTCAAACGCGCTCACACATTTTCGCGAACATTCTGCCCCCGGCGCCATGCGCCGCGCCACACACCATTTGTTCTCCGCCCAAGGTGGCCGGAACGACGAGTGTAAGGCCACACACAAGCCACTCCCTGCTCGAAGCGGCAGAGATACAGTGTGTAGGGCGGCCAGCCATCGCGAGCGATCGGCTGGCCCACAGCACAGAGAGCGCGCGCACTGCGCCCGCCCCTCCTATACAGGCCGTCGAACCCGCAAAGCGCGGCGTTTCGAGCCCGGAGGCCGTTCTATCCCGTGTGGCACACGCGAGAGCGTGGGAAGCCATTCCAGGTGTATCAGAATGGGTGCTGAAAACAGTGAAGCACGGCTACACTCTGCAGTTCGCTCGCCGCCCTCCGCGCTTCTGTGCGCGTACGGAGACGAGAGGGAGCGAGGAAGTAGCACATCTACTTCGAGCGGAGATAGCCACACTGCTGTGCGAAGGGGCTATAGAACCGGTTCCCCATTCTATGAGCGAGTCAGGCTTTTACAGCCGGTATTTTCTCGTGCCAAAAAGGGTTGGGTCGCTCAGACCGATTCTGGATCTGAGGCGTCTGAACAAAGCTCTTATGAGAAGATCGTTCAAGATGCTCACGACCAAGCAGATCCTCGCGCATATTCGCCCGAGAGACTGGCTAATCTCCCTAGATTTGAAAGACGCATATTTTCAAATCAAGATAACGCCGCGTCACAGGCCATTCTTACGATTCGCCTTCGACGGCCAGGCTTATCAATACACCGTCCTTCCGTTCGGCCTGTCACTAGCACCCCGTACATTTACGAAGTGCATGGACGCGGGCCTCGCTCCCCTGAGAGGTCGAGGGATGCGAGTGTTGAACTATCTGGACGATTGGCTCATCCTGGCGCAGTCAGAGGCCGAGCTCCTCGCCCACAGGGCAATGCTGCTCAGCCATCTGGACAGCCTGGGGCTCACGGTCAATTGGACCAAGAGCTCATTAGTGCCCACGCAATCAACCTCATTTCTGGGTTTGAATCTGGACACTGTGGCAATGTCAGCCCGCCTGTCACCCCAACGCGCGCGCCAAGTTCGGCGCATGGATGCGTACTTCCGGCCGGGCAAAATCGCACCTCTCAAGCTCTTTCAGAGGATGCTGGGACGTATGGCCTCAGCTGCAGCTGTGCTCCAGCTGGGCTTAATGCGCATGCGCCCGCCGCAATGCTGGTTAAACGCCCGAGTGCCTCACAGAGCCTGGGCGTCCGGAGGCTTCAGGATCAGAGTGACTCAGGGCTGCGTTTCAGCCCTAGAGCCCTGGTTAGTAGCCGACTGGTACCAGCGGGGAGTGACGATGGGAGCCATCTCACACCGCAAGGTCATCTCGACGGACGCCTCCACCACGGGTTGGGGCGCCGTTTTCGAGGGCAGATCGGCCTCGGGCCTCTGGTCGAGCGGGGAAAAGCTCCTACACATAAACTGTTTGGAGATGATAGCGGTAGAGAACGCGCTCAAGCAGTTTCTCCCGCTTATACGAGGACACCACGTGTTGGTCCGGTCGGACAATACCACAGTGGTGCCCTATGTGAACCGGCAGGGCGGTGTCAGGTTCAGGTGTCTGGGCAATCTGACAGAACGCCTGCTCGTGTGGGCACACAGCTCGCTGCGCTCGCTGAGAGCTGCGCACGTACCGGGCCACCTCAATGTGGGCCCGGACAAGCTGTCCAGGGGCCTCATTCTCCCAGGAGAATGGTCCCTGCACCCTCAGACAGTCCAGCTGGTATGGCGCCTATTCGGCAGAGCGGAGCTCGACCTCTTTGCAACAAAAGAGAACGCCCGCTGCCCGAGGTTTCTGTCCAAAAGCGAGGATGCGCTGTCCCAACCTTGGCCCAGCCTCCCGCTGTATGCTTTCCCGCCGATTTCCCTATTGCCCCAGGTCATAGCGAAAATCAGGGAGACGCGCCGCCTGGTGCTCCTTATAGCGCCGCGCTGGGAGAACCAGATTTGGTACCCAGAGCTGGTGAAGCTGTCGCACTCACCCCCCTGGCCAGTTCCGCTGAGAGCAGACCTCCTCTCTCAAGCAGGAGGGTCAGTTTGGCATCCCCATCCAGAACGTTGGTCTCTGCATGTATGGGTGACCAACGGATACCCGTTGACCTGCCCGAAGGGGTTATGAACACGATTTCACACTCTAGAGCCCCCTCGACGAGGCGGTTATATAGTTCTAAGTGGTCGGTGTTCACTGAGTGGTGTGTTTCCAAGGGATTGGACCCACAGCAATGTGGGGTCCAGCGGGTGCTCTCCTTCCTCCAAGAGCTTTTGGAACTGGGCAGGTCCCCTTCCACGCTCAAAGTGTATGTGGCGGCTATAGCAGCGTTCGCTCAGACGACGCTAGGTAGCACGCTAGGAAGGAACGAGCTCATCATCCGTTTCCTCAGAGGAGCCAGACGGATGAATCCCCCGCGGCCCCCATCGGTTCCTATATGGGATCTGGCCTTGGTCCTAGAGGCCCTGAAGGCCCATCCTTTTGAACCGCTCGAGACTGTGGAACCAAGGTTCCTTTCGCTAAAAACCGCGTTCCTGATAGCTCTGGCTTCAGTGAAACGCGTGGGGGATCTACACGCGCTCTCAGTGAGCCCGACGTGTATGGAGTTCGGTCCTAATGACTCTAAGGTCATTCTCAGACCGAGGCATGGTTATGTCCCCAAAGCGATTGGCACTCCCTTCAGGGCGCAGATTATCTCCCTCTCGGCTCTGCCAGCATCCGACGAGGGGGACGGTGGCAATATCCTCTGCCCTGTCAGGGCATTGAGGGTTTATGTCACACGCTCCGCCGCCTTCAGGCGTTCTGAGCAGCTATTTGTTTCGTTTGGTGGGCGCACTAAAGGTCTCGCCTCCTCGAAACAGACCCTTTCCAGGTGGATAGTGGACGCGATTGCAACTGCATACGCTTCCAAACACCTGCAGTGCCCGCTAGGTGTCAGAGCACACTCCACCAGAGGCATGGCCTCTTCGTGGGCTTGGGCCAGAGGGATTTCCATCCACGATATCTGTATGGCGGCAGGCTGGGCCTCCCCGTCTACGTTCGTGAGATTTTACAATCTGGAAGTTCCTGCCTTACAGGCGAAAGTGTTACCAGTTCAATAGGGCTGTTGGTCCTGCCCAGTGATTCTGCGCAGACATAGCTCACATACTGGTAGTAAGTTCGGTACTAGGCTCATGTGAATTTGAAGGAGACCGGCGGTGCCGTTTCCTCATTTACGAGACGAGCTGTTGTGAGTTTGAAGGTGACCGGCGGTGCCGTTACCTCACTCATATAACAAAATATTGTGAATTTGAAGGCGACCGGCGTTGCCGTTCCCTCATTCATGAGACAAGGTGTGGTGAATTTGAAGGAGACCGGCAGGTGCCGTTCCCTCATTCATGGGACAGGGTGTTGTAACCACCCGTTGTAACCACCCGTCAGTTCGAATGAAGTGTCTGTAGATGTGGTGGCCCGTTTTCCTTACCGGCCACCCTGCCCGAGCAGTGTTATGGTCCCCGGTTCCCTGGGATACATATGCTGTACGCGAGGCGCGCACGGCGTTGACAATATGTTCCCGTAGCGTAAGGAACTTACGCAATACGAGAGAACCTCTCGTAAGAGAACGATACTCGGTTACTTAACGTAACCTCGGTTCTCTCTAGAAGAGGGAACGAGTATTGCGTTCCTTGCCGTGCGCCCCGCGGGCTTTTACGCTTCAGAACTACGAAAACCGAATATGCAGCCCGTGAGCCCTGCTTATATACACGTGGCCACGCCCCACCTGTAGGCAAATGAAGCCAGGTGGGCGCGAAGCGCCCTCATTGGTCGCCACGTCACGCGGGCTCACCGATAGGCTGCTGCAGTTGCCAGCAGAGCAGCCAATAGCACGCTGGAATAGCCTGCTATGGTCTGCCAGGCTGCCGCACTGCGTTGACAATGTTACAAAATTAAGGATAATTTTGGGTTTTTCAGAAATCTCGAAGAAAGAATACTTTCCCGTAGCGTAAGGAACTTACGCAATACTCGTTCCCTCTTCTAGAGAGAACCGAGGTTACGTTAAGTAACCGAGTATCGTTTTCATGAAGGTGAAGAGAAAAATTACATTTATTTTATAAATCTTATTTTTCTGTTAGCCAAATATCACATTCATAAATGTACATTTTCTAACTGCAAACCTTTTTTTTTTTATTTTTTTTTTTTACTTGAGATGAAAATATATTGTGAATCCATTGAGTTTTCTAAAAACGGAAAAGCTACGAGAACAGTGGCTGTGTTTAAGGACTTGGAACTTAATCTTGACTGAAAGACTGAAGGATCTTGGTGTATTATTCCTTTATTGTGTTTTGACAATTATGAATATTGTTGTTATTGTTCCTTTACGCATTTAATAAATAATAAAAAAAAATTTAAATTACAAACTTTCCTCCATCAAACATCCAAATTAATTTTTTTTTTTTACTTTGTCCATGTTTAGCACGGGAATCCAAGTCTTTAACAGTGTAAAAAGCTCAGTATGCATACCTAATAGTTTTAAAAATAATGATTACAAAATATATGCAAACTATATGAACCTGCTCAACACATTAATTTAATTCAAAACTGAACTGAGTGTGATATATTTATTCACCAACGGGAAGAATCTTGGGACTAACAATAGGTATATATTTGATGCAAATTAATGCAAATTATTACTTGCAAATAGTCCCAAAATGATTATTTCCCAACTAGAATTAGTCCTAGAATGGGAGTGTCATAATAGGTAAATAACAAAGACAAGAGCAAGAAACAGTGGATCATGTTTTATTACATTGCCAGAAGTATGATTCAGAGAGAGAAATGTAACTAAGAAAATGGAGAGGAAAATAAATCAGTAATATTCTTAAAACATCTGCAGGTGGGTTGGAAACGTCTTCTAGAGTATTTACGATTAAGATTAATAGAATTTGAGAATTATAATTGATTTGTATTTATGTATTTATTTATTTATGTTTTTACTATTATTATTATTTGTATAAAATTATATAAAATATATGTTTATAGATCATTAGTCCACACTCCAGATCAGTGGGTGGCGGTAATGCACCGAAAGTTGTTTGTCAACCGCCAATAAAAACAATAGAAGAAGAAGGTAAGCTCAGATCCGGATGTTATTTCGTAGCTAAACCGGATCGCGCTACCGAGCAATAAACATGCCGAGGATAGCAAGATATTGCGCTGTGCCTGGCTGTGGAAGAACACAGTCGCTGCATAAGCTTCCTAAGGATTCTAATATTAGGAATGAGTGGTTACACTTTATTTTTAATGAAGTGCCAGCTCACGTGGGGAAGACATTGCGCGTTTGTTCGCGTCATTTCACCGCGGAATCGTTTGCCAATAAAACACAGGTCGAGACTGGATTTGCAGACAGAATGAGGTTAAAAAACGACGCTGTGCCTTCTCTATTGGATCCGACAGGAATGGTTCAACACACTTATGTGAGTAAAACATGTTTTGGGTAGTATTGTATTGTTAAAGATAGTTTGAAACTGGTTATGTGTAACGTTATGTCATTCACAGAAAGGTCCAACTATGAAGCATGTAGCCTGTCAAACAGACACACGGCAATTAACACCACAGGGCACACAGCTGGCGATCAAGACACTGGGACCGAAATTCAGGAGCAAAGGTTTGTGTTTACACGCACTAAGTTTTTGATCGGCAAGACTGTTAATGCTTTTAGTCTCAAGGCTGCTTTTTTAAAAAATATAAAAAATACAGAAAAAACTGTAATATTGTGAAATATTATTACTTTTAAAATAACTATTTTCTATGTGAATATATATTAAAATGTAATTTATTTCTATGATCAAAGCTGTATTTTCGGCATCATTACTCCAGTTTTCAGTGTCACATGATCCTTAAAAAATCATTCTCATATGAGGATCTTATGCTCAAGAAACATTTATTTTATTATCAATGTTGAAAACAGTTTCTTTGACGAATAGATAGTTCAAAAGAACAGTATTTATCTGAAAATGGAAAGCTTTTGCAACATTGTACTACCGTTCAAATGTTTTGGGTCAGTAAGAATTTTTTTTTGGGAAAGAACTTAAAGGGTTAGTTCACCCAAAAATGAAAATTATGTCATTAATTACTCACCCTCATGTCGTTGGACACCCGTAAGACCTCCGTTCATCTTCGGAACACAAATGAAGATATTTTTGTTGAAAGCTGAGGCTGAGAAAGGCCTCAGATAGGCCTCCATAGGGATTCAGTACTTTTGCACTCACAAGACCCATAAAAGGCACTAAAAACGTCGTTACAAAGTCCATCTCACTACAGTGGCTCTACAATAATTGTACAAAGTGACGACTAGTTTTTGTGCGCAAAAAAAAAAAATCAAAATAACGACTTTATTCAACACAAACTTTGGCATCTGCCGTGGACTCACGAAGCACCACGACGCATGCGCGAGAAAATGACGCAGATCCGGCGTTCGGACACATGACCCAGAAGCGAGGAGGAGATTTGTTTACAAGCAGAGGAAGACGCGCCGTATCTAAGCTGTTGAATTCTACATTGATCGTGCTTTAGGTCTCGGCGTAGTGCTCAAAATGGAACTAAAGTGCACGTTTCATGGATTCCCGAACGCCGGCGCTACGTAATATTCTCGCAAATGCGTCATGGAGTTCACAGGAGAGGCCAAAGTTTGTGTTGAATAAAGTCGTTATTTTGATTTTTTTTGCGCACAAAAACTAGTCGTCGCTTTGTACAATTATTGTAGAGCCACTGTAGTGAGATGGACTTTGTAATGACGTTTTTAGTGCCTTTTATGGGTCTTGAGTGCAAAAGTACCGAATCCCTATGGAGGCCTATCTGAGGCCTTTCTCAGCCTCAGCTTTCAACAAAAATATCTTCATTTGTGTTCCGAAGATGAACGATTGTCTTACAGGTGTCCAACGACACGAGGGTGAGTAATTAATGACATAATTTTCATTTTTGGGTGAACTAACCCTTTAAAGAATACATTTATATATCAGGGATGCATCAAATTGATCAAAAGTAACATTTATAATGTTTCAAAAGATTAGGGTAGAGTGGGGGAGAACGCAAAATATATTCCCAAAATAATCACTAGATAAAAACCAGATATGTATTTGTTATTGATATGGATTACGTTGACCAGAGTGATGTAGAAGTTTTGACCAAAAAACTTACACTGGTGACATACCTGAGAGAAAACGGATTTCACGTTAATTTATCCTAATTAAATTTGAGCAAGTACATAACCAGTAGGGATGAAACGGCATGGAAATTTCACATCACGATTATAGTGACCCAAATTATCACGGTTTTCAATATTATCACGGTTTTGTTCAAATGAATGAAAGTGTTCAAAAAGAACAGATGCACACTCTTAAAACATTTCAACAAGTTTTCTGTTTGAAAATCAACAAACAAATAAATAAAGTAGCTCTATGCACTTTTTTAAGATAGATTCTATTCTGTGGGATTTCCTTCCTTATAATGTCAATAGCAACGCATAAACAATAATAATTTGGTGTAAATATAATCTCTAATATTATCTCTGTAAATATATTCTCAAGCAATATTCTCATCAGTGTTCTATCAGCCATGACACATTTTAATCTAGCGAGCCCAAACAGTATCCTAGTGAAATAATGCATATATCCATATTTTCATATGATTTGACAGTTAATTTTATTAAATATCAAAAATCCAAAAGGTGTGCATCATACCTGACACCTAGATGAACACTTTACAGCTGGTTTTATGACTGTAAGTCATAATCTTCAAATGCTATTGAAGTTAGAAACGTGTATACAAATCTTGTATGTTTATCTTTAGAGACGATCCCTAAATTTGCGAATCTCGAACGTAAAGCCGACTTTATGGCAGTCATATCAGATGCGCTGTGGTTCTGCTGTGTTTGTTTGAAACTATTTTCGCTGCTGAAATAGAACAAAAACAGTCAATGATGAGTGAATCTCCTGTGTACATTGCACGTTCATCTCTGCTTTGAGTGCAGATTTCAGCGAGTGAGAGCGCGCTCTGAACAAAACTCTGGCTAATCTCAATGCCTCTGATTATTAGAAACGTGTGGTTGCTTATAATGCGATTATAACAGATGGCTTTTGAAACATGACGGTGCAAAATTAGGACCCGCTGTGTATGAAGATCGAAATGGCTCATTCTAAGGTAATAAAATCATAACGGTTCATTATGTAAGGTCTTTATACAACACTGAAAACATAGTTATGTATATTATATTATATTTCTGTCAATAGATCTTCATTAATATTACACACTGCACCTTTAAGGTATTGAAGACTTTTTATGATCTTACATTTAAGAAAACTGATCCGCAGGGATTGTTTATTTGCACACATACTCAAATACATTGTACAGTTCGCACACATCTATTTTTAGTCACAAATGCATGTGAAATGGTCGCACTGTCAAGCTCTGAATGTGACATTTTTGTGTGTGTGTGTGTTACTGGTTGATTGGTTTTATTTTTAAACTTAAAATTTCACATAGAGGTTAGTTTTTTAAGTTCATGTTTTTAGTATATATGTATAATTGTTTTGTTTGTTTTTTTACTGAAAATTCTGGTCTTTTTTATAGGAACACAGACACCGGTGTCATGTAAATGTAAATGGGACAAAGGTGTTTCAACCACTACATCTGGGGACACTTTCACACATTTGACGGATTTTAGGCCAGCAAAAAAAGCTCGTCTAGAACTGGAGGAGAAGGAGGAGGAGGAGGAGGAGGAGGAGGAGGAAAGTGTTACCTCTGAGGCCTTTGATAGTCAGGACACAACATACGAGTCAGCTGAGTCTGTCACAGAGTCATCGCAACTTCCGTGAGTGAATTGTATCTTCTTTATTCTCTTGTTATAGCCTTGATTAGATTAAGACATAATTAGTAATAGTTTTTTCTCTTTCATTTGAAGATGTACATCGATAGAGAAGGATGCAAAATACATTGTATTTGAAAAGTGCCTCCTGCAACTTTTTGAAACCTGCCCAGTCTGCAGGAGACGCTGTGATGTTCGGGCTCGGAGAAAAGGGACTTTTGTTGCAGTTGATCAATTGTGTCCGCATTGTCACTACTTTAGAAAATGGCAAAGCCAACCTGTTGTTGGCAGCACACCTTTGGGCAACCTCCAGTTATCTGCTGCCGTATACTTCACTGGTGCGTCCTTCTTCAAATTACAAAAGGTATTTTGAAAGGTAATACTGAAATTCAGTAATGTAACTAAAAATTTAAAATTAGCCCATGATTTACTCTCCCTCAAGTCATCCTAGGTGTATATGACATTCTTCTTTCAGACGATTACAATCAGTTATATAAAAAATGTTCTGGCTCTTCCAAGCTTTATAATGGCAGCTTAAAATTAAGATAAAAAAGAGCATCCATCCATTATAAAAGTGCTCCACACGGCTCCAGGGGTTAATAAAGTTTGTGTAGGAGAAATATCCATATTTAACACATTATGAAGTAAAATATCTAGCTTCCTACAGGCCGTCTTCCGTATTCAATTTGCGCAGAAAGTGTAACACCTCTCGCAGATCAAAAACCTTACTGACATCATCGTCGCGTCAGTTACGCTTTTTCCGTAAGTTGAATATGGAAGGTGGTCCACCGGAAGCAAGATATTTTACTTTATTGCTAAATATGGATATTTTTCACACACAAACCCATCGATTTGCTTCAGAAGGCCTTTATTCACCCCTGGAGCCGTGTGGCGCACTTTTATAATGGATGAATGCACTTTTATGGGCTTCAAATTTTGGGCTGCCATTATAAAGCTTGGAAGCTTAACTTTTAAAATAACTCTGTATTCGTCTGAAAGAAGAATGTCATATACTCCTAGGATGGCTTGAGGGAGAGTAAATCATAGGCTAATTTTCATTTTTTGTTTAATGTTTTTTTTTTTTTATTTTTTTTTAAAGGATTCATTACAACAATTTTTTGCATATGGCTTTTAGGTATTCAACGCAATGCATGTGAAGATGATTACACACAGCACTTTTCAAAAGCATGCCAGCATGTATCTGGAACCTGCTATAATCTACGCGTGGAAGAAAGAACAAGAAGAAGTCTTGCGGCAGCTGAGCCACGGGGACAAAGTGAAAGCCGGTGGTGGTATGAGAGTGGACTCACCAGGTAAAAGAAGAACTGGGTTAGCTTTTCCTTAGTTTTTTAATCGTATCATTTATTATAACCATATGTATATGTGGTCACACATACGAATATGTTTTAGGCCACTCAGAAAAGTACGGTACCTATACCTTAATGGACCTTGAGAGCAACACCATATTGGACATACAGCTAGTGCAGGTGAGTACCAATACATCAATAAAACAAAATTCAAGTGCACTAACCACATATAACATTCGGTGCCTGTATGCACTTTTATTTATGTTGGGTTTTACTTTATTATTTTCCTTTTTTTTTGGTGCATATTTCTAAAACTAGAGCAATGAAGTAGCAGGGAGTTCCCATATGGAAAAGGAGGGACTAAAAAGAAGTCTCGAACATCTGGAGGCACACGGTGTGAAGCTTGAATGCGTTGTTACAGATCGCCACCCACAGATCCAAACATTTTTGAGGGAACTCAACATAACACAGTTCTACGACGTCTGGCATCTTCAGAAAGGTACCTTTTCCCCTTGATTTATACATTTCGACTTTTACTCATAATTCCCTTATGTTGAATGATGTGATTATTTCCAGACCAGCCTTGACATTGTAATTATTTTATTCAGGCTTGTCTAAGAAGTTGGAAAAAATCAGCAAAGATAAGGACTGTGAAGTAGTGAAAAAGTGGCAGCAGAGCATAAAGCATCATGTCTACTGGACCGCAGCTTCTTCACAAACACATGTGGAGCGAGCAGCAAAATGGAAGTCCCTGGTGAACCATATTCAAGACATTCACGTGCATGACGACCCATCATACCCACAGTGTGACCATGAAATCCGTCAATCGACTGATCGCAGAAAATGGTTCCAACCAGGTGTCCACTTTATATTTATTTGTTTTAATATTTTTTCAAATTGACCAAATACACCATTCAGGCGTAACATTATGACCACCTACAGGTGAAGTGAATAACACCGATTATCTCTTCATCACGGCACCTGTTAGTGGGTGGGATATATTAGGCAGCAAGTGAACATTTTGTCCTCAAAGTTGATGTGTTAGAAGCAGGAAAAATGGGCAAGCGTAAGGATTTGAGCGAGTTTGACAAGGGCCAAATTGTGCTGGCTAGATGACTGGGTCAGAGCATCTCCAAAACTGCAGCTCTTGTGGGGTGTTCCTGGTCTACAGTGGTCAGTATCTATCAAAAGTGCTCCAAGGAAGGAACAGTGGTGAACTGGTGACAGGGTCATGGGCGGCCAAGGCTCATTGATGCACGTGGGGAGCGAAGGCTGGCCCGTGTGGTCCGATCAAACAGACGAGCTACTGTAGCTGAAATTGCTCAAGAAGTTAATGCTGGTTCTGATAGAAAGGTGTCAGAATACACAGTGCATCGCAGTTTGTTGCATATGGGGCTGCATAGCTGCAGACCAGTCAGGGTGCCCACGCCGAAAGCACCAACAGTGGGCACGTGAGCATCAGAACTGGACCACGGAGCAATGGAAGAAGGTGGCCTGGTCTGATGAATCACGTTTTCTTTTACGTCACGTGGATGGCCAAGTGCGTGTGTGTCGCTTACCTGAGGAACACATGGCACCAGGATGCACTATGGGAAGAAGGCAAGCCGGCGGAGGCAGTGTGATGCTTTGGGCAATGTTCTGCTGGGAAACCTTTGGTCCTGCCATCCATGTGGATGTTACTTTGACACGTACCACCTACCTAAGCATTGTTGCAGACCATGTACACCCTTTCATGGAAACGGTATTCCCTGGTGGCTGTGGCTCTTTCAGCAGATAATGTGTCCTGCCACAAAGCAAAAACGGTTCAGGAATGGTTTGAGGAGCACAACAAGCACAAGTTTGAGGTGTTGACTTGGCCTCCAAAATCTCAATCCAGTCGAGCATCTGTGGGATGTGCTGAACAAACAAGTCCGATCCATGGAGGCCCCACCTCGCAACTTACAGGACTTAAAGGATCTGCTGCTAAGATCTTGGTGCCAGATACCATAGCACACCTTCAGGGGTCTAGTGGAGTCCATTCCCCGACGGGTCAGGGCTGTTTTGGCAGCAAAAGGGAGACCAACACAATATTAGTTTATAATGTTATGCCTGATCGATGTATGTTGTTTAACATTTCTAAATCTACAGAAAAATGTAACATTCTTAAACATTTTTACACAATTGTAATGTTTGTTATTTGGTTACAGGAAGCAAAGCACTGTATGCCGTCGAAAAGATTCTTACAAACAAGAGAATGATGAACGATATCGAGAAACTCAGCCCTGACTTTCAAACTTCATCTTTGAAATCTTTTCACAGCGTCACTTTACGCTTTGCGTCAAAAAACGTGATTTATCCTTACCTCGGAAAGTTGTGCAGGTGTGTTTGAAATGAATATAATGATTACAACCTCTATGAAGATGTCTTTAATACCTTTTGTTCATGTGTTTTGTTGTCTGTATTTCAGACTTTATTTGGCAGGTATGCATTTCAACGAGAACTGCAGTCGTCCTCGGGTTAAAACATCGACTGGAAAGCCAAAGTGTAGGCTTTTGTTTCCCAAAACCAAAAAGGGAGGGTACTCTATGAGGCCATTAAAGTCACAGGCAACCTATTGTAAGTAAAACAATTATATTGATGTTAAAATCTCCCAATAACACAATAAAGTCATTAAAATTTCAAAAACAGTACATAACATACATAATATCTATTGTGCAATTATATTTTTTACAGGCTATGTCATCAATCTGATGACATTCCTTTTTGAAAAGGTAATCCCAGACCCTCTTCCCTACATGGAGGAGATCCACAAAATCAAGGTCCCTGAAACTGCCCAGTATGACAGACCCTCCATGGAGGACGCCAGCGCAAGGCATGTCTCGCGGTTCAGTCAAGCCAGAGGAGGTCTATATCCCACGTAGCTGCCTCCGGCATCAGGAAACTCTTGGTGTATGCACAGGACAACACAAGACGGGATAACAACTCTGATCTTCCTGCCCAGATACCCCAGCACCAGCTCACAAAGCTCCTGTACATTAAGTGCCTGTAGCGCCTAATGTGAAAGACATTGATAAAGTCAGACAAATTGCCTTATCTGCTATTTTTGTGAATTGAGGACTATTGTAATTATTTCTATTTTATTGATTTGTAATAAAAAAAACAAAAAACATTCAAGCTGTTCTTGTCTTAAAATAGTGTTTTCATTTAAACATACTATTGTATGAAATTTACTTAGATTCAGTTCTAATGTAATGACTGCTTTACAAAATACTTATTTTATTACAAACTGAATTATATAGTCTTTAGTGAAATCTCAAGGTGCCATACTCAGCTCTGTAAACATTAAAGGTTAGTTCACCCAAAAGTGAAAATTGTCATTAATTCCTCACCCTCATGTCGTTCCAAACCCATAAGACCTTTGTTCATCTTCTGAACACAAATGAAGATGTTTTGATGAAACTGAGAGCTCTCTGATCCCTCAATAGACAGCAATATAATTACCACTTTAAAAGCCCAGAAAAGTAGTAAAAATATGGTTAAAATAGTCCATGTGACTCCAGGGGTGAGTGGTGTGCGATCCACAAATCGGAGAGTTAAACTGAAGAATATTTTGTGTTTTTCTGTAGGTGATCGTGTCAGACAAAATGTGACAATTTTTGAATTCCACTGTCGGGTTTGGTTGGCAGTGTCTGAAAAAAGTATTAAAAAATAACTATAATAATAATAATTCTGTTCTAAATTGTTGTTATAGTTCCCATTATTATAACATACAAACTTTAATTAAAATCTTTCTCAACAAAAAGACAATATAAAGAACTGCTCTGAGGATACATTTATTCAACATCTTAGGCATTTACTTAAAAAAGAGATCCTTCACAGTATAGGGCATTTTATAGACATTAAATCAAACTGGATTGTAAAAATGAAAGTACAAAATTGAACAATTTACATTGAAATACAAAAACAATTAGTTCACATTTCTTTCAGAAAAATGTTAGGATGAGGTTCAGTGCAAATCCCTACAGCCAGCAAACGGTCATGTCTTCATGTTCCACTTCTAGTTTAACTTGCTGTCAAACCGGTTCTGAATAAACAGATAAAAAAGAAAAGTTGTAAATGGATTTATGGCTTGTAAATTTCACAAATAACTAAAAAGAAACATCAAGACATTTTAATGGATTTTTTATTCAAAGATCAACAGTCTGTCATTAGTCTAAAGTCTGCCACAAAAAACAACATTAAAATCATGAACTCAAATGTCATTGTGAAAAAACAAAACAATTACTGTTGTAAGTAACAGTGCGTAAATCAGACCTTTCTGTATAGCCTAACGCTAATAAGCTTAAACGAAAATAACAAAATAATTGTGTAGTGAAGTATTTTTTGTACACAGTGCCGCGAACAATCAACCACTTCTTTACGCGTGCATCACTGTCCTCCTCGCGGCTGCAGAAACTTGCGCTCTCTTCATCAAGGCTTAAAACAAAAAGGGGACAAAAAGGTTGTATTGTCTTTACTTTCATCACTTAAGGCTGTGGCAATCCATGGATACTTCCCCACCCACTCCTCCCGGTACCTGCAGAGGCGTTTTTGCTTTTTAGCAGCGTGTTGGGGTTCCAGTAAGCTACACCAGCCATGCCAACGGAATGAATGAAAATGAGCTTATCAATGCATATCTAAATTCGCGCCTAGCCAGTATTTTTTTTTAACTTAGAAAAAAGATGCTGCAGCCAATGACCAGCCGGTGGGGGCTTGTTGCAGGACGACTCAACCTCTGCAGACAGATTTTTAATGTTTATCAGACAATAACTACTCAAGATTTTGCTTTAGTATAATTTTCGGGACAATTAGGGCCAGATTCGGGATTCGGGACAACAGTTTAGATTTCGGGGCTGTCCCAAATTTTTCAGGACGTCTGGTCACCCTAGCTACCACCCTGAAGATTTTAGCTCCAACCTCAATCAAACACACCTGAACCAGCTAATTATGGTGTCCAGGGTGCTAGATAATTACAGACAGCTGTGTTGTTGCAGGGTTGGAACTGAAATCTGCAGGACGGTAGCTCTCTCGAACTCTAGGATCACCACTGTCAATCGAATGGTCCCTAAATATTGAGCATTATTTCAAAAACCAACTTTCGGTAACTAGTCCTAGGTTTTTGGCTCAAACTCAATAAAACTGGTGCTTGTTACAGTACAGTGGCTCCATCATTACACTGGGGCGTTAGGACCCACACAGACCACAGGGTGAGCACCCCCTGCTGGCCTTGCTAACACATCTTCCAGCAGCTACCTAGTTTTCCCAGTTGGTCTCCGATCCAGGTACTGACCAAGCGCAACCCTGCTAAGCTTCAGTGGGAAACCAGTCTTGGGCTACAGGGTGATATGGCTGCTGACAACAAGAATAAAAACAAACAGTCCCAAACCCCTCATATGACTGGCTCAAACAAAAATCTGTGCTCATGCTCATGTTCCCATGATGAGCAATGATGGCAACCTGCAGGCATGTACCAGCCAGACAACTGCCATTGAGGTTAATGGATGTTTTTGGATTGGGATGCTGGCATGCTGGTGTCCCTATCGGGCCTTCATAGCTAGCTTAATCAGCAGGCTTCCCTTTGTCAACCAGATTAATCAGAAAGACCATTTTTTTGCTGGTGAAGGATAAGCCCATCTGGACCAGAGTGGAAGTCTAGGCAGTAGTCCTCCCTGCAACAAATAGTATTTTGACTCACTTTTGGCGTAATAACTTTTTTGATCCCAGTCAGAAAGCCTCCAAAGTAGTGTGGCCCATCTGCTTCTGCTGCTTCAGCTTCCTCTGAAGATGAATATCTCACAAAGCCCACACCCTTTGGCCATCCTGACGACTTGTCAATTGTGATCTGTACATTGAGAATAGTCTACAAATTACAAGAGCAGCAAACGCATTTGAACATTACAAATGAAGATCATCAAAGATAAAAGGTCATCAAGAGAAGGGCGGCAAAGTATGCTACACACTGCTACAAAATGTTGGGTTAAAAACAACCCAATTTTGTGCCATTGTGGCAACCCAGCACTGGGTCAAAAATAGACACGGCCCAGCGCTAGGTGTCACGTCGTGGGTGTAATGAAACGCATAATGAAGGAGATTCGGTGAAATAAACAATACATCCATAGAGAATACTCAGGAGAACACAACCATGAAACATACCGGACACAGAACTAAGGAAACTCATGACTTTAATACAAGGAACAAGTAATCAACAAGAATGGATACGGGTGTGAGTGACTTATTAACAATCAAGGAAACTAACTACAAGCTCAGGCAGGCAAAACAGGAACAGAACGCAGTGAAATGAAACCAAAACTGAGCATACACGTTTTACTAGGTTGTTTTGACCCAGCTGGTTGGGTTTAATGTTTGACCCAACATACTGAGCATTTTTGTTTTAAACTAAACTATAAAACTCAGTTAGTTTTAACTATTTTTGTTTTAATGCAATTTATAGCTGAATGTCAAATAATGCTGTTCTCATTTACATAGTTTCTACAGTGACTGACTACATGTTTCTGCGGGTCTTAATTTGACCTTCCACAATTTTAAAAATATCTTAAATTGGAGAAGACAGCTCAATATCATGGCATTCAATTATGGCCTTATGATTTCTGCGATGCAGAAAATGTGGACAGAATTGCAGAATCCATTCATAAAAATTTAATTCACTGTATAATGTCATGAAATTTGTCAAAAGTAGGTCAGTGCACTTAAAGGGACAGTTCACCCAAAAAAGAATTTACTCGCCCTAGTGTCGTTCATCATATAAAGCGATTTGAAAATTTGGAATAAACCATTTGATTCATATGGATTAGTTTTACAATCTCTTTATGAACGTTTTAAAGCGTCAAAGTGGTAGTTGCTTAGACTGGCAATAGAGGGACAGAAGATTTCATTAAAAATATCTTCATTTGTGTTCCGAAGATGAGCAAAAGTCAGTCAAATTGTATTTAACCATTAAAGCAGTCCATAAAAAAGAAAAAAGAAATACAACATATTTCATAAAAATCCATACAAATTCAAAACATCCTTAGATCAAGATGTCTTATCTCAAACTTGAAAGCTATTTCTTTTGTAAAATGAATTAAAGGTCCCGTTCTTCGTGATCCCATTGTTCAAACTTTAGTTAGTGTGTAATGTTGCTGTTAGAGCATAAATAATACCTGTAAAATTATAAAGCTCAAAATTCAATGCCAAGCGAGATATTTTATTTAACAGAAGTTCCCTTTCAAAGCCTACAGCGAACGGCTGGCTTGGACTACATCCTGGTACTTCCTTCATAAATGACGTCAGTAGAACAGTAGAACAGACTAACCTCCGCCCACAAGAATACGTGAAAAAGGGGGCGTGGTCTTCTTGCTCTCCCACGTGGAGAAGAGGAAGTGTCGCGTGGAGAAAAGGAAGTGCTGCGTTTCAGTGTGTTTGTCGCCATGTCGTCGAGACGCTGTTATTTTCATCCCAGAGTCAAATCACCTTTGTTTGGCTTTCTCAGGGACGCTGTAGAGATCATTGAGCACATACATCACCCCGTTAAGAGGCGTGACCTTTCCACGTGCGCTAAGCTGCTGTCGAATCACAACACAGGAACCGTGCCAGGTTTGCTAAGATGCGGTCAAATCACAACACGGGAACCGCTCGCACAATCAGAACTCGTTACGTATTTCTGAAGGAGGAACTTCATAGAATAAAGGAAGTCATCAGCTGTTTTTAGGACAGTGAAAACAGCGGTATACAGATAAGTAAATTGTGTGAAAAATACTGTTTTTTTTACACGCGAAACATGAACACATGTTATATTGCACACTGTAAACACAATCAAAGCTTAAAAAAAAACACGAAGAACGGGACCTTTAAAAAGTTATGGAGATCTTTCAAACTTTGAAGTGTCACTAATACAACTCATTGTGTGCTTAGATATTTACATGTAGAGAACATATTGATGTGTTGTGTTCCCTCATTTTCTTTAATTGGTCTTAAAATGTTCTTAAATTTACCTTAAACCTACAGTTTTAACCATCTGTATGAAAAGTTCCTAGAATTGTCGCTATATTCGCTTTTCTGGGGGGAAAAGTCACTAATCTAGCGACAAAGTTACTAAATTGGCAACATTTGATAGTAACAAAGGAATGCAAGGAAACAAGGAGACAAACCTGGCAGTAAATACACAACAACCGACGAAAAAAAGAAGCCTAATAACTAACAAGACAGCTGGGAACAATAAAGACTAATCATACTACAAAATAAAAATCACATATAATAGAGACAGAAGTTGATATAGATTCTGTAGGGGCATACATTTGGCCATGTAACATATCTGCCCTGTTAAAAGTGCCAAAGTACTTACATCAGATTCTGTAATTGTCCCAAACTTTTGAAAGTAGTTGTAAAAGTCACTGTTGGTCAAAAGTGGATTCAGATCTGTAACAACAATCCCATGGTCCTATGAAGACAGGTAGACAAAATGGCATCAATCAAATTGCATACTTTCATCCATCCATTTTCCAAACCCCTTATGTGCATGTATAACATTATGCTAGAGCCTATATACCAGCATCATGCAAAATCTTAAACTTCAAGTGACTTCAAAAAAAGTCAAGTGGCACTCAGATAACATCCTTGTTACCAGACAGGTATCATTGATATAGCTGTCCTAAATGATCACCTATATATCACCCATATATAGCCTGTAACCTGACAACTGCAAAACAAATGTGATTGTGGTATGTTTTTTTTATTTTATTTTATTATTTGTAAAAGATAAAGGCTCTTTCTGCCTGTCAATCACTTTGCACACTCAAAATTTGGGTTATTGTTGATGCATTTTGATTTTGGATTATTCTGTTAGGATATTTTGTGGATTATTTATGCCTACACTGCAAAAAATGCTTTTCTTACTTAGTATTTTGTTCTTGTTTCCAGTCCAAATATCTAAAAATGCTTACATTTAAGAAGCATTTAGAGAAGAAAAAGTTTTTGCCCTGTTTTGGGAAACAAAATAACTCTTGAGTGAGTTTCTGCTTAAAATAAGCAAAATAATAATAGTTATATAAATAATAGTTTTCTGATTTAATTAAGATAACTTTTCTTACCCCACTGTCAGATTATTTTGCTTATTATAAGCAAAAACTCACTTAATTTTGAGTTATTTTACCCCCAAAAAATACAATATTTTTTTCTTGTCTAGTAAATGCGTCTTGTTTTAAGAATTTTTAGATGTTTGGACTAGAAACAAGACAAAAAAGTAAGAAAAGCATTTTTTGCAGTGTAGTTTACTACTGTTGAGTTCATTTTATAATTAACAGACATTCCGATTTAATTTCAAATGAACAAATGATATAGAACTATTTGATATTATTGAGTGTCACGCTAAGTTTTAATGTGGTACATGTTCTCATAAAGGTAAAAATCAATTAATTTTTAACAGTTGGTCATCTTACCCATTCTCCACATCTTAGAAACTCCTTATATTCTTCTGGAAGACAGATGTATGAACGTTTTGTGGATCCCATTGTTAAACTCTAAATACAGAATGCGTACAACAATACAATGACTGGGGAAACGAAAGCTTACTAACTGACGAACCACAAAACAAGCGATTATTTAAAAAAACAAAAATAAAACAGTTTATTAACCAATTAAAAACAGATGCAGAAAATGTAAAACTATTGGAAAAAGGCTAAATTACAAAAGTTGTAAAACTCAAGTGTTGTTTGAATGGTGTGATTTTGGGAGCCAAATGAACCAAAGAAGCTCCTTTATAAGGTGGAAGTCCAGACGGGTATAAGAAACTCCTCCCACATAATGCTCTGGCTAGCATGTGACACAATTCTTCAGAATTTAGGCTTACAGGTTTAGACAAAACCTCCCCCACTGCTTAGCTTTACTACCGCATATTGTACACTGTAAAAAAATATTGTGATTTGAATAGTAAAAGACTGTAAAAATGCTGTGAAAAAACTGTGAAAAACAGTTCATTGTTAACGGAAAGTTCCCATACTATATACGGTGAATAACTGTAATAGATCTAACCTTACATTTAAATTTACAGTAAAATACAGTTAAATGTACAGTTTTTGGAAGTGAAAAAGAACAAGTCATTGTGTAATTTACAGTGAAAATTGTGAAACTTCACATTTGATGTATTTTTGTTGAAATGACTGTTTATTCATAGTTTAGGCCCCACTTTATATTAGGTGGCCTTAACTAGTATTTACTTACATCAAAATATAAGTACAATGAACTTATTGTGTTCATATTGTATTGCAAAACCCTTTTGCTGATATTGAGGTGGGATACGGGTAAAGTTAGGGACAGGTGTGGTGTATGGGTAAAGTTAGGGACAGGTGTGGTGGTATGGGTAAGTTTAAGGGTAAAGTCAGGGACAGGTGTGGTGTATTGGCAAGTTTAAGAGTAGAGTTAGTGACAGGTGTGGTGGTGTGGGTAAGTTTAAGGGTAGAGTTAGGGACAGGTGTGGTGTATGGGTACTGGGTAGGTTTAAGGGTAGTTAGGGACAGGTGTGGGGGTATGGGTAAGTTTAAGGGTAGAGTCAGGGACATGTGTGGTGTATGGGTAGGTTTAAGGGTAGTTAGGGACAGGTGTGGGGGTATGGGTAAGTTTAAGGGTAGAGTTAGGGACAGGTGTGGTGTATGGGTAAGTTTAAGGGTAAAGTTAGGGACAGGTGTGGTGGTATGGGTAAGTTTAAGGGTAAAGTTAAGGACAGGTGTGGTGTATGGGTAAGTTTAAGGGTAAAGTTAGGGACAGGTGTGGGGGTATGGGTAAGTTTAAGGGTAGAGTTAGGGACAGGTGTGGGGGTATGGGTAAGTTTAAGGGTAGAGTTAGGGACAGGTGTGGTGTATGGGTAAGTTTAAGTGTAAAGTTAGGGACAGGTGTGGGGGTATGGGTAAGTTTAAGGGTAGAGTTAAGGACAGGTGTGGTGTATGGGTAAGTTTAAGGGTAAATTTAGGGACAGGTGTGGTGGTATGGGTAAGTTTAAGGGTAAAGTTAGGGACAGGTGTGGGGGTATGGGTAAGTTTAAGGGTAGAGTTAGGGACAGGTGTGGTGTATGGGTAAGTTTAAGTGTAAAGTTAGGGACAGGTGTGGTGGTATGGGTAAGTTTAAGGGTAAAGTTAGGGACAGGTGTGGTGGTATGGGTAAGTTTAAGGATAGAGTTAGGGACAGGTGTAGTGTATGGGTAAGTTTAAGGATAGAGTTAGGGACAGGTGTGGTGTATGGGTACACTGTCAGAAAAAAAGGTACAGTGCTGTCACTGGGGCGGTACCCTAAGGTACAAAACCGAAAAGGTACTAATATGTATCTTTAAGGTACTAATATGCACTCTTAAAGTACTGATATGTACCTTTTAAGGTACTAATATGTACCATTTAGGGGTGAGTAAGGTACAAAGATGTACCTTTTCACTTTTGTACCTTAGGGTACCGCCCCAGTGACAGCACTGTACCTTTTTTTCTGACAGTGTAAGTTTAAGGGTAAAGTTAGGGACAGGTGTGAGGGAAGTGTAATTATAAATGTAACTAGAAAATAATTACAGATGTAAATATAGCTGCAAGCAGCCATTATCGAGGCCAAGCGCAAAGAAGAAGACAAGACATGCCAAAATGGCTGGCAATGTCAGATCAACTGCAGCAATGAGCAATTAAAGACCTATTAAGGTTATTTTAGGCAAAATAGCTGTAAAATTATAAATACAGTCAATAACAAGCGCAAAGAAGAAGACAAGACGTGCCAAAATGGCTGGCAATGTCAGATCAACTGCAGCAATGAGCAATTAAAGACCTATTAAGGTGATTTTAGGCAAAATAGCTGTAAAATTATAAATACAGTCAATAATAATGATTTAATGATTAATCACTTTCAACCAATAGGTGGCACAGTTACGAAATTGATTTGGTGTGGTCAGAATAAGGGAACAATGACACATGCAAAGATTGGTGTCAATATAGTGTCAATATGTCATTGCAGAGATATAGCCTTAAGATGCCTTTTCATTATAAGTATGGACCACATGGCGGTGCTGTTTTGAAACCTTTTAAGTACCTTAAAGGCATGGTGCTGATGGCACATACCAAGTTTCGTAATGATACATCAATTCATTTGTAAAGCATAGCATTTTATATCATAATACTGCATTGTAGTCAATGGGAATTTCATGTTTTGTTCTACTATAGCGCCACCAAGAGGCACAATCGTACCATTTGTTTTATGTGTCCTCAGAGTGAGCCCATACATGTGTGTGTCAATTTTGGTGAAAATATCTCATTTCGTTTTGGAGTTATAGACATTTATATGAAAAAACACATGAAAAATGACTGACACCTGACTTTGATTGGATTTTACACCCCCTTACTATCAATATTTTGATATTTGGGCATTAGCGCTTAACTATCGACCTATGTTTCCGTACTTCTGACGCTGGTTCCGTCTCAATCGGACTATCGGTTTCGAAGATATCAGCTAACATTTTTTAAGCGCTAAAATGCAACGCTGCACAAACCATAGACCGAAACCTAACAAATCTGGTATTGGTGGACTCAAAAAAAGTAACTCCCATGAAAATAAGTCAATCTCACCCAGAGTTATAAGCATTTGGAAAAAAGGTTCTCCACTAGGTGGCGCTATTTCGAAACTTCTCAGGCTCCTTCAGGGCATCGTGCTGATGACCCATACCGAGTTTCGTAACAATCCACTCATGCAATCATAAAATACAGCATTTTAGCACATAATTCAAAATGTCCGACAGCCAAAATGGCCAATATGGTAAAATTCTTATATCAGACGACTCGGCATGCCGTCTTGAATCTAACAATACCACTTTTATGATTTTTGGACAAACGGTTCAAAAATTATAAGCAAAAATAGCCATTTTTTGTATCTCCGGATCAGTAGGTGGCGCTCTGCCGAAACGCTGCATGTTGCCTCAGGTCATGCTTGTGATGACATGTACCAAGTTTGGTTTGAATACGATAAAGCGTTGCAGAGATATTGCCTTAAGTGTGTTATTGCAACCGCTACATAAAATCTGTTTGCGCGTTTATCGAAAACGATTTGACGAATCAACTTGATTTGCAATATTTTTTGTCACCATGGTCTGAAGATGATCTGGTTCAATTTTCGTGCAAATCGGATGAACCGTCTAGGGCGAGTTTGCAAAAGTAGGTTTTTCGGAAAATTCAAAATGGCGGGAAAATTATCATGACGGAATTGCAATCGAATTGGCTTGAGACAGGGAATCAGAGGAAACAAGACTTTCGTTTCTAGCCCTTATGGTTCAAAAGTTATTAGCATAAACATGAGTGCAACTTTGGACAGGTGGTGGCGCTAGAGGGATTGAGTTAGAGACTCCAAATTTGCTATGTTGACACTTCAGACTGTCCTCTATGAGTGTGCCAAATTTTATAATTTTTACCATACGGTTCTATGGGCTGCCATAGACTTCGTGGCGGAAGAAGAAGAAGAAGAAGAAGAAGAAGAAGAAGAAGAAGAAGAAGAAGCAGAAGATGAATAATAATAATAATAATAGGAACGTGAACGGTTTCAATACGTGCCTTCGCACCTTCAGTGCTTGGCCCCTAATTACATGCAGGTATTTAAAAAATTTAAGTACAATGTAAAACATGTATGTACACAATAAGTGCATTGTATCAAATTTTTTATTAAAATGTTAGTACATAGTAGTTAAGGTCCCATGACATGAAATTTTCACTTTATGAGGTATTTTAACATTAATATGAGTCCCCTAGCCTGTCTATGTTCCCCCAGTGGCAATAGGTTGAAACCAAGCCCTGGGTGTCCTTCTCTGCCTTTGAGAAAATGAAAGCTCAGATGGGTCAATCTGGAATCTTCCCCATATGTCGTCATACGGGGAAAGGTTACCTCCCCTTTCTCTGCTTTGCCCGCCCAGAGAATTTGGAGAAAATTGATTCAGTTTATTTTAGTCGCGATGTCAGCACAGGCTTTACAAACAGACTTTTACCATATGGATTCAACAGCACCGCCACAAACAGTGAGTAACAGTGTTCATTAATGCCTGATCTGTGATCAGTGATTTCTGATGTGTAGCTAAATATTCAAGTTCACATGACTTTCTTTATAAATCGTTTATGCATCAGTGAATCAAGCCAGTGACTAAAACGATCAACTTCACATGGTCTCTGTTAGTAGCATGAAACAAATCTGTTATTTCAATTTTGATTAGACGCTATATTAGCGATCAAATAGCACTCTCTTTATAATGTTCGGATCTGTCAATCACATGTCGCGAGTGTATCTGCACACTTGCCCAAACTGCCGTTATAACGAATGACGCTGTTATGCTGCACAACGAAGCTCTTACTGTATTCACATCGATATTGTGTTTGCTGTTAGTTGTGGTGAAAGCATTTTGTGAGAGAAAACGCGTTGCAATGAGGAGATCACTGCATTCACGCGATCAACAGACTGTCTGTGTACTCAATGCTCATCACTGCAGCCTTTCATGTGATAGGAATAGATAATGCTATAATCAACACTTTCACTGTTCGTTAATCTGTAATCTTCCTTAAACTGTAATGGTAAAAAAACGTAGTAAAATTATTTGAGAGGGGTTCCACATGTAATATGCATTTCATATGCAAAGATGTCAGCCACAGCAGTGGAACTCACGAAGCACCACAACGCATGCGCGAGAATATGACGTAGCGCCGGCATTCGGGAATCCATGAAATGCACACTTAAGTCCCATTTTGAGCACTACGCCGAGACCTAAAGCACGATCAATGTAGAATTCAACAGCTTAGATACGGCGCGTCTTCCTCTGCTTGTTGTAAACAAATCTCCTCGCTTCTGGGCCACGTGTCCGAACGCCGGTTCTGTGTCATTCTCGCGCATGCGTCGTGGTGCTTCGTGAGTTCACGACAGAGGCCAACAAGGAAGACAAGAACTTGTAGAATAAAGTCGTTATTTAGATTTTTTTTTTCCGCACAAAAACTATTGTTGTCGCTTCGTAAAATTATTGTAGAGCCACTGTAGTGAGATGGACTTTGTAACGACGTTTTTAGTGCCTTTTATGGGTCTTGTGAGTGTAAATGTACTGAATGTCAATGGAGGCCTTTCTCAGCCATCAGCTTTCAACAAAAATATCTTCATTTGTGTTCCGAAGATGAACGAATGTCTTACGGGTGTCGAACGACATGAGGGTGAGTAATTAATGACATAATTTTCATTTTTGGGTGAACTAACCCTTTGTCTTACAGCAGACATGCCCCCTTCAAACAGAGCATTCAAGCCAGAGGGCTAAAATCAGGATAGAAAAATGCCTTTTATTTATTATACCTCAGGAAACATTATAAAATAATTAAAAAAATCCATGTCATGGGACCTTTAAGACCTTTAATATAAGGTGGGTCCAAAGTTAAAATGTAAATTGCAACGTCACCTTTACAATTGTGTAATTACAAATATATTTGAATGCATGACATACACGATTCAGTGGAAATGGCAGTACCGGTATATTGTAGTTTACCATAAATGCTTCAACAGCACACATTAACTTGGGGGTAAAATGTTGAGAAATACACTGTATTTTGATGTAGTTTTTTAAATCCTTTCCCCAACCAAACTAAGAGACTAAGAGAGAGTTAAAGAACCTTTAAAGAACTATAAAGGGTGTAAGTATGGCAATGGTGATATATATAGCACCTTAACCACCCAAAATAACCACTAAAGAACCAATTTTCTGTTTGTTTTTGAAGAAATATCCGTAATTATTCACAAACAATTGTCATTTGTGACAGATATGTTGCATTTATTGATTGATTGATCTTACACTGTAAAAAATCTAACTCACAAACATTTTGACTAATGATAATGTTTTAGTTAACTGGACAATTAAATGCAAAAAAGTTGGCTTAACTGGTCAAAATAAGTTGGTTCAACAATTTTTGGACCAACCTAGTATTAATTGTAAATTCGATTTGTAAATGCAAGTTAACACGCATACAAGTTGCAACAAGTTAACAATGCATTCTGGGTGCATCATGCAAAACTCATCCATGGCTCCCAGAATCCATTGCGGTATGAAGCATGTCACCATTGTTGAGATTTATAGGCTGATTCTTGATGTCTGTGTGAGAAAATCTCATAGGAGGTCAAAGTGCTTAATGTACAATCGGTTTTAAACTTTAGTCAACTATTTTGATTAAAACCATATTTGATCTTTTATAGAATCACAATTAAAAAAAGCTAATAGTATATTGCTCATATTAAACTCAGTAATAAAATCTGTGAATTAAACCACACAATGATTATATTCTTATCATCGCGCCACTGACAGCATTTGATTATCTTTTCTTGCCAAACATAAAAAAGTCGTCAAACTGCCCAACTAAAGAAAACACTCATCACCATGATGGTGACATAAATTAAATAATTAAAAAAAAATTAATCAGCTGAACAAAAGATCTTAAATTGGGAGACGTGACCTTACTCAGTTAATTGAGTTAAGTAAACTACTTTGTTTAAAATTTCAGTAAACTCAAAAAAGCTGTGCAGCAAGTTGCCTTACAATTTTAAGTTATGCCAACTTTTCTTTTTTTACAGTGTAAACCTCCAAAAGACAGATAAACTGAAGTGAATCTCATCAACACGTCGCAAGAAACATTAACAACTGACTGCGTATCCATAGCATGTTTGAAATAGTTCTCTAAAAATGTAAAAATGATCTCATTCTCAAGTACACAAAAATATAAACGCCTTTATAGTGGTATGAGGAACTGACAAAAACATTTCCATAAGCAAAAATGAACCTTGTGCATTTCAAAATATTTCTATTTGATTACATGAAAGTGGCACTACTAAATATCAGTGTCATTTGACTCCAAAATGCAGTGGTAATCTGGGTTACATCTTCCACATAAGATGCGCCAGTTTTTCAGGTTCTTCCCAATTTGTTTTCTGTAGAATCCAGCAGGTGACAGAAACACTCAGCCCTGTTCACAAGAAGGAAATCAAGAAAAAGACATTTTTAAAAGCTGTGGAATTTGACCTCTCGAACATCCTGAACGCACAAGGAAAATACTGATTTAAAGGAAAGTACCTCACCTCACTGCTGAGTACTCACCTCATTGAGGGCCTGTAGTTTAGCAATGAGGAACTTCTTATCTTCACCCTCCTAAGAAACCGGATGTTACCAAGAAATAATTAATCTGTAAAAAAACCCTAACCCACCCCTGTTTAGCGATTTGAGCCCTAGCTTCAAGCATGAATCTATCCTGCACCGTTTGTATTGAAGACATGAATGACACATCAACACACTTGTTGCGGTGTGTGTGTGTTTTACAATTTTTCTAAATAATCACACTAAACAATTTCTTGTTCTTGTTGGAGCTGAATCCTATCTTGATACAAGAATCAGCAACCACATAGCATCATCCTGACAACACCCTAGAATGAATCTCATTTTAATGTAGAAATAAAATAAAAATAAAAGTTGAAATGATATTCTTGTCAACCCTCATTGCTAAATGATGCTTATTAATTTTCTAGGTAAACCAGTGCTATAAAGAAGTATACAAAGTCTGCTGAACTTATCTAGTGCATTTGTAGTGTACTTAAAATATTAAAAGTATATTTAAACACTGTACTTGCAGATAATAATAATAATGAAATAAAATGCCACTTAAGTGTATAAGAGAGTCACTTTCACACTAACACACTCAAGTATATTTCAAATCAGTGAATCAGGCCATGATGATAATGTCACCATCAAAATATATTGTGACCAGGTCATATTTTCTCTTGCCATAACAAATGTGCTTTATAAACACAAAGTTGGAGCAGCCAGAGAAAAATTATATTACAAAAGTAATGGGTCAAGAGCCCAACTAAAACAAACACTGATCACCACCAAACGAAACTTTCATTAAAACATTAGCAATCTAAACTTTTGGGTAACGCTTTAGATTACGGCCCGGAAAGTACTGCGTAAGTAAAGAGAATTTACAGCATATTTTTTGGTAATTATAGTGTAACTATAAAGTAATAAAGGGGTAACTATCAGGAAAATTAACACATTATTTATACTGTAAGTATTTTTTAATTAAGGGGTAATTATCCATGTAGTTACAGGGTAAGTATGAATCAGCGGGCTGTAAATTAAAGTGGTTCTTGTTCCCCTCTTGTTTCGTGTAGTTACAGGGTAAGTAACACATACAAAATCTGCTATCACTCGGAAATATTTATTTGAAAAACAACTTAATCCAAAACAGATTTGACACTTCTTCTTATTATTTTTTTTAAATAAACCTTTCATTTCAAATAATAACGTCCGGACAGAGAGGCACGTTTTGTCCCTTTTTTGCTTCTCTTGCTTGTCTTCCTCTTCTTGTTCCTCTTCTTCTTTATCGTTATTTCCACTGATGGATCTTAAGAGGAATCCCATGTCTTTTGATATTTTGTATTATTATTCATTAAAATTAAAAGTATACCAAGAAATGCTCTTATAATTTACTAATCTTTTGGCATCCAATCAGCTGTTACCAGCGCGTGCATGAGTAAAGAAGCTTCAAGCTTTCATGACGTTGCTCGCGCAGGTCCGGTTCTACGGGGGTGCTAGAGGGTGCTAAGCTGTTGGTATTGTAATATTGGCGAAACAGATTTGACAGATTTGCAAATTTGTTTCCTCTGGAGAGTGTCAAATGCATCTATTTATAGCGTGTTTAGCGGTGAGTAATATAGCCAATCACAGCTAGTTGTTGATCTCTCGAACGCGATCAGAATCTCACCGCTCAAAACGGCAGCGTTTTTAGGCTATTCAGTGCTTCAGGGCTCGCGTAACCTCTCATTAACAAACAAAGTCAAGACACAATGTAAGTAAGATATTTATTGTTGACAACTTAATTTTTATAACGGAGCTTTGTGAGATTGCGATGAACTGACAAAGCAACAGCATTTTAGTGATTGTAGCGATCTTGGCTCACTGTCGAGGCTACAGTCTGTAACATTCATTGAATAAAACTATTATTGCTAAGAGGACCGATGGCCAATCGCATGCTGCAAAGTTTAGGAAGTGACATCTAAATATAAATGCCACTCTGCAAGAGACTGAAATATCCTCCTCAGACCCAGAATAGAGGCTTTAATTATATTTTAGCAAATTTCTTTGTCAACATGCACAGTTTTAAGTCTGGATATTCTTATGAAATATAAGACATTCTTATGAAAATATTATTACACATCTTTTAACATTACATATTGTCCCAAAACACATTAATATGCAAATTAAATATAGTGTATAGATGCATTGCCTAGAAAGGGAATTGCATTTATGGCCATGTTTACCCATATATTGCATAGTAAAATGATCAAATTATTTTTTTTATATCTTTCATAACATTGAGAATCATCTTTATACAAATTTTGGATAAAAAAAGCTTGAAGCAGAAAAATTGACTGGTGAATGTCAAAAATAATCCCATTGTTTTTGTCTATTCATGTCTTTTCATTTTTTCAATAAATAGATCTGGTGTCCTCTACAGAGCAGAGGATATAGCATATAACATAGGAATAAAAAAATCTATTTGTTTTTTATGCTCCAAACAATGTAATGACCTGATTTTTTTTTTTTAATTCACAAAACCTTTTTTCTGGTTCTCAGGAAGATGACATGTTAAAATACTAACGCATTAAAGCAATGTAAAGACAGACTAATAGATTAATAGACAATTTGTAGCAACATATTTTTTTAATTCCAATTATTGGTAAAAGAGTTGACTTGTAAATAAATAATCATATATTTCTCACTGTACACTGCTATGGTGGAGCCGTTGCTTAGCCTATCTGCACTTTACTAGAGCACCCTCAGCAATTTCAGAAGCACCCTCAGCGATTTGATTCTGTTTACGGGCCTGGCTGTTTGATGCTTGAACTTTTAGGAACCCAAATGAGTTTTCATTAGCAGAGATTATTTATTTTTCTGTGTTCATATGAAGAAATAAAGTCGTATGTACATCTCGGATGGCAAGAGGGTGAAAGACGCGTAAATGGTGAGGACATTTCTGCGTGCACTGTATTTTCAGTGTAGTTACATAATAGAGAATAGCTAGAGGATTCCTTTTTAATATTCATCTGTGGCAAGGACGAAAAAGAAGAGGAACAAGAGGAGGATGAAGCCAAGCAAGAGAAACTAATAAGTGTTTTAATGTTTTTAACATTAAAACACAAGTGTTTTTATTGTACTTACCCTGTAACTACACAAAACAAGAGGGGAACAAGAACCACTTTAATTTACAGCCCGCTGATTCATACTTACCCTGTAACTACACAGATAATTACCCCTTAATTAAAAAATGCTTACAGTATAAATAATGTGTTAATTTTCCTGATAGTTACCCCTTTATTCCCCCAATATTACATATTGTTCCCATATACCTACACGTACTTACTTTATAGTTACACTATAATTACCAAAAAATTATGCTCTAAATTCTCTTTACTTACGCAGTACTTTCCAGGCCGTAATCTAAAGTGTTACCAACTTTTGTTAATTCTCAATAAGAGTTTTTCTTTATGTTCACAAGGGTCAAATACTCACATAGTCTATCTGTTTTTGTAACATTCCAATTATCATCTTTTGGCCATCCAAAACTTGCATGTGAATGTATATAATGGTTCTGGAAAGAGATGGAGATGACAGTTTAAAAAATGACCCAAATCTACTCTATACTGCACCCAGGAGATCCAGGAGATCCATGAGCAAGGAATACTCACAGGAACAGGGCTGCAACAATGAAAATGAAAAAAGGGTTGTCCACCAAGTGAATATAAGCCCAGCTGAGCCACTCCAAACTGTGGTTTGATCTCCCCAGACCGATGATCCACTGCTTGCCTAAGAGGAGCATGTTGTGGAGGTTCCTGAAGGGCCCACAATGTGATGAGGGCGTGATCCTAAAAAAACAGAAGCAAACAAAACACACTGGCACTATAATGTCTCTTTATTATTGAAATAATTATTCAAATATCTTTTGTGTTCCACAGGAAAAAAATAAAGTCATACAGATTTGGAATGATATATCTAACATGATATATATGTGCAGAGGAAAACTTAAGGTGTGTATTAATGCTTCATTTATTTAAGTTTTTTTCTAGATTTGGTCCTTTCCAGATGTCCTGAAGAGTGTAAATGTAATTAGTAATTATGTTTTCTGAAGAGACAAACCTCCACATTGTATATATGACACACGTAAGGGCCCCAATGAATGAGGGTAAAAACAGGAGGCTGATGAAGAGAGTGCTCATCTGAGTGGCCCTCCAGTGTTTCCTGGGTGCTTGGAAGTTCTTCATCAAACTTGTCTATAAAGGGGGTGACACATATGTCCTTAATTGAAAACTCATACATTTAAGTTATTTTCTAAATTGCAACAAAAAGAAGAGTTAAACCAAAATATGACACTTCTGACATCCTGCCATTGCAACCCTGTATTGTTTTTTTCCCCCCTGACCCTCTATGAAACACAAAATTAAATGTTAAGCAGAATGTCAGATCTGTTCTTTTTTTCATAATTTGAAATTTGATTGGAAGATTCAATTTTTTTTTTCACTGGTGCAGTCCCCTTAAAGGGACAACTTTGTACCTTATCATCCACCAAATATTAGTTATAAACTATATTGCCAAAAGTTTTGGGACGCCTGTCTTAACACAGACATGAACTTTACTGACATCCCATTCTTAATCCGTAGGGTTTAATATGGAGTTGGCCCACCCTTTGCCACTATAATGGCTTCAACTCTTCTGGGAAAGCTTTCCACAAGGTTTAGGAGTGTGTTTATGGGAATATTTGACCATTCTTCTAGAAGCGCCATCTGTGAGGTCAGGCAATGATGTTGAATGAGAAGGCCTGGCTCACAGTCTCTGCTATAATTCCTCCCAAAGGTGTTCTATCGGGTTGAGGTCAGGACTCTGTGCAGGCCAGTCAAGTTCCTCCTCACCAAACTAGCTCATCCATGTCTTTATGGACCTTGCTTTATGGCCATCCCCAAACTGTTCTCACAAAGTTGGGAGCATGAAATTGTCCAAAATGTCTTGGTATGCTGAAGCATTAAGAGTTCCTTTCACTGTCAAATGTCATCTTTACAACTGAAGCAATAAAGTCATTAAAATCAATCTTCTATCCAAATGAAGCCTAAAAATACTAAGAAGATCTTAACCTTTTTGAAGTAGAACAAGAGAAACAGTTTCCCAATTTGTACTGCAGGCAACAACGGTGAATACAGCACACCGAGCCTATAAAAAAAGAATGCATAAAAGACTGTCAGTGAGATGCTATCAGAACATCATTTAATGTTTCTTTATGAGAAGGTGACAGTACCACACAAGTGTTTGACCATAGATGAGCTCCAGAACATCTCGTGCAATGTCAAACTCTAGTTTCCTTCTTCTCAGTGTGATGTTACTAATACACAGCCTGAAGGGGCAGAAAGAGTCAACAAACCCAGCTAAACATTACGGCCATTATATGGGATCACAAGAACTTACCCCCACAGAAACTCTGCCAAGATGATGTACAGCACCGCAACAATTAGATCCATTAAAACCAAACGATAAAGCTCTTGACCAACAAATGTCTCCCAGCACTGCAAGTAAACAAATGAAAACAACCCTGCATTATTTTATATTCAACTAATAAGCACATAGATTAAAGTTCTAAATGATCATTCTCATAAACCCTACAAACAAATCAACAAATTAAATGTGAGGATTGACTGCTTGATCAATATTGCTTTGAATCATTTTGTCAAAATAATAACAACAGTGTTACTGGATTTAAAACAATGTCTTCAGGTTTCATGATTTTGGTCACCTTTTGGCCTGTCTTGCTTTCACCAATGTTCTTGAACCAATAGTACCACAATACACTAAAAATGCAACCCTTCAACAACAGGTTCCTGTGAAAGAAGAAACCGAAAGATGTTTGATGAACACTCAGATATCTGATTGTATTAATAACAACCTGTCTTGAACTGTGACGAACTGAACAGATACGTTATTTAACATCAGTTAAGTTAATAACATAGATTTAAATGACAAATAAGCATGTCCAAAATATATATATATTTTAAATCTAGTTTCAAATGCACGATTATTATACATGTAATCTCTGTATTCACGCTCAAGTAATACATATTTCAACATAAACAAGTATGTCTTACACATATTATGAATATCATTGAGATTGGGGGTTTTCCATTTGAAATATAAGAAATATTTTTTTTACAAACAAAACAACTGCTTGCTTGAAAAATGTGTGAAATAATGTGTCTAAAAGGTTTGGAGTACTTTTCAAGATAAGAGGCATGTGTATTAAAAAGTCACACTAGAGTGAGCAGCAAATATAAAGTAATTTAAAAGCAAAAGCAAATGAAGCATGCAAAAGTTGCTTCCTGCTGCACAGACCTTCGCTCACAGCGGAATTAGACAGGAAGTGAATAAGAATGGTATGCAACCCCCCCCCCCCAACCCCCTCCCCCCATTAATATACAGAGTAATAGTACGCGTGACCCTGACCTTACAATGTTCACGTAAATGTGAACACTTGGGGAGTCATAATCTTCCCCCCTGGATAACATGTCGAAGAAACCAGGTAGTAGATGACTGATGCAAGACACGACCAAAGGCAGGGTCAGCAAACGGACTGGGTCATTTTCCTGAACAGATATGCACACAAAATTTATCAAATAAAGTATTCACAAACCATATGCAAGATCATATATCAGGCTCATTCTAAGGAAACGCGATTTCAGACTGAAAACGCTGTTTTAATTTTCGTTTTAAGTTTCACAGCATAACAAAGTTCAGCAAAGAAAAAGGAATTCAAAAATGCATTTCAATGAAATTAAAGTTTTCTATATAACCCATAAAAATGTAACCTGATGAATGGGGACAAATCTGCACATTTGCATTTACAATTGAAAGACTTATTGTATGACTTATTTTACATTACAGATTAAGCGAATAACTTGATTCACCGCTAACCTCTTCAAACCAATAACAAAGGTGTAGATTGATGACGCAGTGATTGAGCATGGAATCATGGAACTTCATATCGATGGATCTAATAATGCTTATGGGGAAATAATGTTTATGGTTTTTTAACATGACTGTGGTATGAAGCAGGGCGCAATTACTAATAAGAGACATATCAGCGCCACACGCAAGTCCCAGGGGATATAAAGAAATGAGGACATTTCATTCTACCGAACTACCCGCAAGTGCTGAGTTACTACTCATACAGGTCAGTTTATTTGATGAATTAAAATTGTGAGGAAACTTAATGCTGTTTCACTTGGTCTCCACTATCTAAACTGCATTTGAGTGTGTTGAAATTTATAATGTTATTCTGTGTGTTAGTTTGTTGGCTGTATGAGACTTGCAGTAAGCTACATCAACATTAGAACATCATACTGAAGATATTCTAATATTTCATCGTGTGAGCTACATAACATTGATTCGTTTTATGTACATTTGCTCACCTGTCTAATAAAGCACATACATGGCATCTCTGTCAAGTCGAATCTCGAAAATGCCACGTCGATACTGGTCCTCTTTTGAATTCTCAATTTGTTCCAAAGTCTGCTTGCAATTGACAATAATGTTTGAACGAAACTACAACAGCCGCTAGACGTTATGCATTTGTCCACGTCTGTTGCCATGGTTTCTATGGCAGTAAAAGCGGAAACCTAGGGTAACGCGGATATGATGTCATCGACAGGCGACTCCCTCACATGTCCCGGTTCCTTGGTTACAATTGCAATTTTCTCACGATTTACAAATAGTTGTAAAAATTTGGAATATTGTAAGTACTCAACTGAACAAAATATATAACACTGGCCAAGTGGTTTTTGGATATCTTACTGCAAAAAAAATTACATATTGCACCTTTAATTTGATCAAGTGCTGTATCCTGTTAACTACAAATGGCATTGTTTCTTGAGAATGAGCACAGAATTTCTGTCAAATTTACTAAATTAAAACACCCTAAAAACACCTAATAAAACTAGTCCAGAGAATATACAAAGAAAAACAGTTAACCAGAGAATACATTTGAGAATAAAGCTGTCTGCAATGTAATGAGGCAGCAAAAATAACCGGTGTGTGAACTGAACAGGATGTGACTGATCGTTTCCACCATTAGTTGTGTGATTTCTTAAGTGTTAAGTTTCCTGTTGTCTATTCGACACTTTGACCAGACCCTTACCGACTGTTTGGCAATGTAAGGGTGGATGTAGTAAACAGCCATCATGCAGGCAGCAATGCAACCTAGGCAAATGGTCCATACTAATAAGTGTACACTCAACCAGCCCAACGTTGAACTCAAGTTCCTCTTCGGTTTTCTGCAGCTGAGCTCTGACAGCATCTCCTAAAACACAAACATTCAGCAGAGTGACTCATCTCTCAACATGTTAGTATGTATTGTTAAAGCTGAAGTGTGCATTGACACACTTCAGCTTTAACAATGGCATTATGCACCACAGAATTGTCCCTGTCTTCCATTGTTTGGACAAACATGTTATCCTGCTTCAGACATTCCAGCAGTGGTTTTGCTGATGTTGCCAAGTCAGTTGTTTAAAAAAAAAAAAGAAAAAAGAAAAAGAAAAAAGTTGAAAGGGTTTACACTTTTCAGAAAGTCAGCCGACGAATTGCTTGTGCAATGGGCTTGGAGGAAGTATTTTTACATCAAACAAATGACAATAACACTACACAGGAACAAATTGTAGATCAGTAAATAGGTAAATACTCTTAGGTAGATCAGTAAATAGTTTTATCAGAAGAATATGTACAACTGATTATGTAAGTGATTCAATGTTCAAGTAGAAGTCAAAATGTTAATTTGTTTTGCATTAGTTATTGATTAGTTTAAACTGTGTATTTTTTTTTTTTTAATAGTTCTTGTGGAGGTTCGTTCAGTTAGTGATTAGCTTATACCAATAGCATGTTTTACACATTTGTTCTTGTGTGGTTATTCTATAATGAAACTGTATTTTAAAGTGTCACCCAAATGAATCCCATCACTAAAACCAGCATACGGTTGTTGGTGGTTTTTGGAATATTTGAGGCGGTTTCTGTGTGGTTAAAGTGGTTGACTGCAGGCTGGAGGGGGATGGCAGGACCGACAAACTGAAGACATAGGGAGACCTTAAACCTAACCCTATAAAAGCTTGAGTACACTTCATTTTCCACATTTCCCTCTGTAGAGTGCACAGTAGGCGCACAAAATATTCAGAGTACACTCCATTGAAAGTGAACGACGCCATCAAAGTCCATTTAATGTCAGGAATAGGATGAGGCAAGAACTCAGAGATCCAGAGAAATTGACTTTTATTTGACAAAAATCAATCAAAACAAAAAACTACCCCATTGGGGAAAACAAGACTGGTGACTAAACAGAGTAAAAGGATCAGACAGGGCAGGACACGAGCAATACATAAGACGACGAACTGAAGTGACAGCACCCTGATATTTAAGGCAAGTCCATTTCACTCGGCGGCCATCTTTGAAATGCCTCTCGTGCAGCTGTTTCAGCCATGCAAGTACAGCTCCTATCTCTTTGAATGGGCAAACATCAAATTCTCTAAATTTCATATTTGAAATGACCAGTGAAATCTCCAAGTGTCTCATAAATTTTTTGAGGATGTGTGGTCATGAGCATGCATCTCAAAACACTGACTGTTACTATAGCAACCAGAGCTTTTAACCGCAGATGTAGTGATGCATTAATTTTATCAATATGTGATTTGTTGATTTATTTAGAAGGCGGGACTTATTGCGCCATATTGCACGTTGCACTTTCTCCCATTCAGAGTAATATGAGTGCACCGTCTTTGCAAATCTAAAGTCTTCGAAGTGATGCTTTTGAGTGTTCAAATCAAGTGTACAAGTGTACATAGGCTAGAAAAATCGAGCTGCAGGTGTATGTTAGCGAAATGCGCTGATGGAAATTATGTGAACTGTCATGAGCAAAATGCGGAAAAGGGATTTATACTTTTAGCTTTACCCGAACTATCTTGTAAAGCCCACACTGCACGATTTCCAGCTCTCCCAGAAAAAAGATTGTCATTGTGAAACAATCATGGCGATTTCTGTGATCGTGGCTCCTAATTGTTGGTCCTATGTCGTACAGTGAGAGAGGTTCAAAGACAGCCGTTGTCACGGTCTTGCGACCAAAGATTGCCTATGATAATTTTCTGATAATTTTCGATTTGTAATGATCTTATAGGATTGCTTAAATCGTGCAGTGTATCCCAGGCTTTAGGGTTTGGAGTTGGAAATCCCCCTTTTTTGAGTTTCATGAAGTTCTCATGCTTTTTTTGGAGATCCCCAGCCTGCAGCTTTATCTCATTAACCTTGTGTTAAATTCATATGCTAAGCCTTTAAAATCAGTCATTATACATGACAGATTTGAACCTCATTGGTTCTCACTGAAGCTCAAACATGATGCGTAACACAAGAATGAACATCATTGGTTCTTGCTGAAGCTGAAACGGCTGCAAAACATGATAATGAACATCATTGGTTCTCACTGAAGCTCAAACGTGATGCGTAACACAAGAATGAACCTCATTGGTTCTCACTGAAGCTCAAAGGTGATGCGTAACACAAGAATGAACATCATTGGTTCACACTGAAGCTCAAACGTGATGCGTAACACAAGAATGAACATCATTGGTTCTCACTGAAGCTCAAACGTGATGCGTAACACAAGAATGAACATCATTGGTTCTCACTGAAGTTCAAACGTGATGCGTAACACAAGAATGAACCTCATTGGTTCTCACTGAAGTTCAAACGTGATGCGTAACACAAGAATGAACCTCATTGGTTCTCACTGAAGCTCAAAGGTGATGTGTAACACAAGAATGAACCTCATTGGTTCTCACTGAAGCTCAAACGTGATGTGTAACACAAGAATGAACCTCATTGGTTCTCACTGAAGCTCAAAGGTGATGCGTAACACAAGAATGAACATCATTGGTTCTCACTGAAGCTCAAACGTGATGCGTAACACAAGAATGAACCTCATTGGTTCTCACTGAAGCTCAAACGTGATGCGTAACACAAGAATGAACCACATTGGTTCTCACTGAAGCTCAAACGTGATGAGTAACATGAGAATGAACATCATTGGTTCTCACAGAAGCTTAAACGTGATGAGTAACATGAGAATGAACATCATTGGTTCTCACTGAAGCTCAAACGTGATGCGAAACATGAGAATGAACCTCATTGGTTCTCACTGAAGCTCAAAGGTGATGCGTAACACAAGAATGAACCTCATTGGTTCTCACTGAAGCTCAAACGGCTGCAAACACGAGAATGAACATCATTGGTTCTTGCTGAAGCTCAAAGTGATGCGTAACACAAGAATGAACATCATTGGTTCTTGCTGAAGCACAAAGTGATGCGTAACACAAGAATGAACCTCATTGGTTCTCACTGAAGCTCAAAGGTGATGCGTAACACAAGAATGAACATCATTGGTTCTTGCTGAAGCTCAAACGTGATGCGTAACACAAGAATGAACATCATTGGTTCTTGCTGAAGCACAAAGTGATGCGTAACACAAGAATGAACCTCATTGGTTCTCACTGAAGCTCAAAGGTGATGCGTAACACAAGAATGAAACTCATTGGTTCTTGCTGAAGCACAAAGTGATGCGTAACACAAGAATGAACCTCATTGGTTCTCACTGAAGCTAAAACGGCTGCAAACATGAGAATGAACATCATTGGTTCTTGCTGAAGCTCAAAGTGATGCGTAACACAAGAATGAACCACATTGGTTCTCACTGAAGCTAAAACGTGATGCGTAACACAAGAATGAACCTCATTGGTTCTCACTGAAGCTCAAAGGTCATGCGTAACATGAGAATGAACATCATTGGTTCTCACTGAAGCTCAAAGGTCATGCGTAACACAAGAATGAACATCATTGGTTCTCACTGAAGCTCAAACGTGATGCGTAACACAAGAATGAACATCATTGGTTCTCACTGAAGCTCAAACGTGATGCGTAACATGAGAATGAACCTCATTGGATCTCACTGAAGCTCAAACGTGATGCGTAACATGAGAATGAACCTCATTGGTTCTCACTGAAGCTCAAATGTGATGCGTAACACAAGAATGAACATCATTGGTTCTCACTGAAGCTCAAACGTGATGCGTAACACAAGAATGAACATCATTGGTTCTCACTGAAGCTCAAAAGTGATGCGTAACACAAGAATGAACCTCATTGGTTCTCACTGAAGCTCAAACGTGATGCGTAACACAAGAATGAACATCATTGGTTCTCACTGAAGCTCAAACGGCTGCAAACATGAGAATGAACCTCATTGGTTCTCACTGAAGCTCAAACGGCTGCAAACATGAGAATGAACATCATTGGTTCTCACTGAAGCTCAAAGTGATGCGTAAAACAAGAATGAACATCATTGGTTCTCACTGAAGCTCAAAAGTGATGCGTAACACAAGAATGAACCTCATTGGTTCTCACTGAAGCTCAAACGTGATGCGTAACACAAGAATGAACATCATTGGTTCTCACTGAAGCTCAAAGTGATGCGTAAAACAAGAATGAACCTCATTGGTTCTCACTGAAGCTCAAAAGTGATGCGTAACACAAGAATTAACCTCATTGGTTCTCACTGAAGCTCAAACGTGATGCGTAACACAAGAATGAACATCATTGGTTCTCACTGAAGCTCAAACGGCTGCAAACATGAGAATGAACATCATTGGTTCTCACTGAAGCTCAAAGTGATGCGTAAAACAAGAATGAACATCATTGGTTCTCACTGAAGCTCAAAAGTGATGCGTAACACAAGAATGAACCTCATTGGTTCTCACTGAAGCTCAAACGTGATGCGTAACACAAGAATGAACATCATTGGTTCTCACTGAAGCTCAAAGTGATGCGTAAAACAAGAATGAACCTCATTGGTTCTCACTGAAGCTCTAACGGCTGCAAAACATGATAATGAACCTCATTGGTTCTCACTGAAGCTCAAAGGTGATGCGTAACACAAGAATGAACATCATTGGTTCTCACTGAAGCTCAAACGTGATGCGTAACACAAGAATGAACATCATTGGTTCTCACTGAAGCTCAAACGTGATGCGTAACACAAGAATGAACCTCATTGGTTCTCACTGAAGCTCAAAGGTGATGCGTAACACAAGAATGAACATCATTGGTTCTCACTGAAGCTCAAACGTGATGCGTAACACAAGAATGAACCTCATTGGTTCTCACTGAAGCTCAAACGTGATGCGTAACACAAGAATGAACATCATTGGTTCTCACTGAAGCTCAAACGTGATGCGTAACACAAGAATGAACATCATTGGTTCTCACTGAAGCTCAAACGTGATGCGTAACACAAGAATGAACCTCATTGGTTCTCACTGAAGCTCAAACGTGATGCGTAACACAAGAATGCACATCATTGGTTCTCACTGAAGCTCAAAGGTGATGCGTAACACAAGAATGAACCTCATTGGTTCTCACTGAAGCTCAAACGGCTGCAAAACATGAGAATGAACATCATTGGTTCTCACTGAAGCTCAAAGGTGATGCGTAACACAAGAATGAACCTCATTGGTTCTCACTGAAGCTCAAACGTGATGCGTAACACAAGAATGAACCTCATTGGTTCTCACTGAAGCTCAAACGGCTGCAAAACATGAGAATGAACATCATTGGTTCTCACTGAAGCTCAAAGGTGATGCGTAACACAAGAATGAACATCATTGGTTCTCACTGAAGCTCAAAGGTGATGCGTAACACAAGACTGAACCTCATTGGTTCTCACTGAAGCTCAAACGGCTGCAAAACATGATAATGAACATCATTGGTTCTCACTGAAGCTCAAACGTGATGCGTAACACAAGAATGAACCTCATTGGTTCTCACTGAAGCTCAAAGGTGATGCGTAACACAAGAATGAACCTCATTGGTTCTCACTGAAGCTCAAACGGCTGCAAAACATGATAATGAACATCATTGGTTCTCACTGAAGCTCAAAGGTGATGCGTAACACAAGAATGAACATCATTGGTTCTCACTGAAGCTCAAAGGTGATGCGTAACACAAGAATGAACCTCATTGGTTCTCACTGAAGCTCAAACGGCTGCAAAACATGATAATGAACATCATTGGTTCTCACTGAAGCTCAAACGTGATGCGTAACACAAGAATGAACCTCATTGGTTCTCACTGAAGCTCAAACGTGATGCGTAACACAAGAATGAACATCATTGGTTCTCACTGAAGCTCAAAGGTGATGCGTAACACAAGAATGAACATCATTGGTTCTCACTGAAGCTCAAACGTGATGCGTAACAAGAATGAACATCATTGGTTCTCACTGAAGCTCAAACATGATGCATAACACAAGAATGAACCTCATTGGTTCTCACTGAAGCTCAAACGTGATGCGTAACACGAGAAAGAACATCATTGGTTCTCACTGAAGCTCAAACGTGATGCGTAACACAAGAATGAACATCATTGGTTCTCACTGAAGCTCAAAGGTGATGCGTAACACAAGAATGAACCTCATTGGTTCTCACTGAAGCTCAAACGGCTGCAAAACATGATAATGAACATCATTGGTTCTCACTGAAGCTCAAACGTGATGCGTAACACAAGAATGAACCTCATTGGTTCTCACTGAAGCTCAAAGGTGATGCGTAACACAAGAATGAACCTCATTGGTTCTCACTGAAGCTCAAACGGCTGCAAAACATGATAATGAACATCATTGGTTCTCACTGAAGCTCAAAGGTGATGCGTAACACAAGAATGAACATCATTGGTTCTCACTGAAGCTCAAAGGTGATGCGTAACACAAGAATGAACCTCATTGGTTCTCACTGAAGCTCAAACGGCTGCAAAACATGATAATGAACATCATTGGTTCTCACTGAAGCTCAAACGTGATGCGTAACACAAGAATGAACCTCATTGGTTCTCACTGAAGCTCAAAGGTGATGCGTAACACAAGAATGAACATCATTGTTTCTCACTGAAGCTCAAAGGTGATGCGTAACACAAGAATGAACCTCATTGGTTCTCACTGAAGCTCAAACATGATGCGTAACACAAGAATGAACCTCATTGGTTCTCACTGAAGCTCAAACGTGATGCGTAACACAAGAATGAACATCATTGGTTCTCACTGAAGCTCAAACGGCTGCAAAACATGAGAATGAACATCATTGGTTCTTGCAGAAGCTCAAATGTGATGCGTAACACAAGAATGAACATCATTGGTTCACACTGAAGCTCAAACGTGATGCGTAACACAAGAATGAACATCATTGGTTCTCACTGAAGCTCAAACGTGATGCGTAAGACAAGAATGAACCTCATTGGTTCTCACTGAAGCTCAAACGTGATGCGTAAGACAAGAATGAACCTCATTGGTTCTCACTGAAGCTCAAACGGCTGCAAAACATGATAATGAACATCATTGGTTCTCACTGAAGCTCAAACGTGATGCGTAACACAAGAATGAACCTCATTGGTTCTCACTGAAGCTCAAAGGTGATGCGTAACACAAGAATGAACCTCATTGGTTCTCACTGAAGCTCAAACGGCTGCAAAACATGATAATGAACATCATTGGTTCTCACTGAAGCTCAAAGGTGATGCGTAACACAAGAATGAACATCATTGGTTCTCACTGAAGCTCAAACGTGATGCGTAACAAGAATGAACATCATTGGTTCTCACTGAAGCTCAAACGTGATGCGTAACACGAGAAAGAACATCATTGGTTCTCACTGAAGCTCAAAGGTGATGCGTAACACAAGAATGAACCTCATTGGTTCTCACTGAAGCTCAAACATGATGCGTAACACAAGAATGAACCTCATTGGTTCTCACTGAAGCTCAAACGTGATGCGTAACACAAGAATGAACATCATTGGTTCTCACTGAAGCTCAAACGGCTGCAAAACATGAGAATGAACATCATTGGTTCTTGCAGAAGCTCAAATGTGATGCGTAACACAAGAATGAACATCATTGGTTCTCACTGAAGCTCAAACGTGATGCGTAACACAAGAATGAACATCATTGGTTCTCACTGAAGCTCAAACGTGATGCGTAACACAAGAATGAACCTCATTGGTTCTCACTGAAGCTCAAACGTGATGCGTAACACAAGAATGAACCACATTGGTTCTCGCTGAAGCTCAAACGTGATGCGTAACACAAGAATGAACCTCATTGGTTCTCACTGAAGCTCAAACGGCTGCAAAACATGAGAATGAACCTCATTGGTTCTCACTGAAGCTCAAACGGCTGCAAAACATGAGAATGAACCTCATTGGTTCTCACTGAAGCTCAAACGTGATGCGTAACATGAGATTGAACATTATTGGTTCTCACTGAAGCTCAAACGTGATGCGTAACACAAGAATGAACCTCATTGGTTCTCACTGAAGCTCAAACGTGATGCGTAACACAAGAATGAACCTCATTGGTTCTCACTGAAGCTCAAACGTGATGCGTAACACAAGAATGAACCACATTGGTTCTCGCTGAAGCTCAAACGTGATGCGTAACACAAGAATGAACCTCATTGGTTCTCACTGAAGCTCAAACGTGATGCGTAACACAAGAATGAACCTCATTGGTTCTCACTGAAGCTCAAACGTGATGCGTAACACAAGAATGAACCACATTGGTTCTCGCTGAAGCTCAAACGTGATGCGTAACACAAGAATGAACCTCATTGGTTCTCACTGAAGCTCAAACGGCTGCAAAACATGAGAATGAACCTCATTGGTTCTCACTGAAGCTCAAACGGCTGCAAAACATGAGAATGAACCTCATTGGTTCTCACTGAAGCTCAAACGTGATGCGTAACATGAGATTGAACATTATTGGTTCTCACTGAAGCTCAAACGTGATGCGTAACACAAGAATGAACCTCATTGGTTCTCACTGAAGCTCAAACGTGATGCGTAACACAAGAATGAACCTCATTGGTTCTCACTGAAGCTCAAACGTGATGCGTAACACAAGAATGAACCACATTGGTTCTCGCTGAAGCTCAAACGTGATGCGTAACACAAGAATGAACCTCATTGGTTCTCACTGAAGCTCAAACGGCTGCAAAACATGAGAATGAACCTCATTGGTTCTCACTGAAGCTCAAACGTGATGCGTAACATGAGATTGAACATTATTGGTTCTCACTGAAGCTCAAACGTGATGCGTAACACAAGAATGAACCTCATTGGTTCTCACTGAAGCTCAAACGTGATGCGTAACACAAGAATGAACCTCATTGGTTCTCACTGAAGCTCAAACGTGATGCGTAACACAAGAATGAACCACATTGGTTCTCGCTGAAGCTCAAACGTGATGCGTAACACAAGAATGAACCTCATTGGTTCTCACTGAAGCTCAAACGGCTGCAAAACATGAGAATGAACCTCATTGGTTCTCACTGAAGCTCAAACGGCTGCAAAACATGAGAATGAACCTCATTGGTTCTCACTGAAGCTCAAACGTGATGCGTAACATGAGATTGAACATTATTGGTTCTCACTGAAGCTCAAACGTGATGCGTAACACAAGAATGAACCACATTGGTTCTCGCTGAAGCTCAAACGTGATGCGTAACACAAGAATGAACCTCATTGGTTCTCACTGAAGCTCAAACGGCTGCAAAACATGAGAATGAACCTCATTGGTTCTCACTGAAGCTCAAACGTGATGTGTAACATGAGATTGAACATCATTGGTTCTCACTGAAGCTCAAACGTGATGCGTAACACAAGAATGAACCTCATTGGTTCTCACTGAAGCTCAAACGGCTGCAAAACATGAGAATGAACCTCATTGGTTCTCACTGAAGCTCAAACGTGATGTGTAACATGAGATTGAACATCATTGGTTCTCACTGAAGCTCAAACGTGATGCGTAACACAAGAATGAACCTCATTGGTTCTTGCTGAAGCTCAAAGTGATGCGTAACACAAGAATGAACATCATTGGTTCTCACTGAAACTCAAACATGATGCGTAACACAAGAATGAACCTCATTGGTTCTCACTTCTCACTGAAACTCAAACATGATGCGTAACACAAGAATGAACCTCATTGGTTCTTGCAGAAGCTCAAACGTGATGCGTAACACAAGAATGAACCTCATTGGTTCTTGCAGAAGCTCAAACGTGATGCGTAACACAAGAATGAACCTCATTGGTTCTTGCAGAAGCTCAAACGTGATGCGTAACACAAGAATGAACCTCATTGGTTCTTGCAGAAGCTCAAACGTGATGCGTAACACAAGAATGAACCTCATTGGTTCTTGCAGAAGCTCAAACGTGATGCGTAACACAAGAATGAACCTCATTGGTTCTTGCAGAAGCTCAAACGTGATGCGTAACACAAGAATGAACCTCATTGGTTCTTGCAGAAGCTCAAACGTGCTGCATAACACATGAATGGGGTCCATATTACTGCTCTTAGGAACTAATATGCATCTTTATACGGTACAAAGAGTTCCTTTTAAGGATACTTCCCCAGTGACAAGCTGTTGTATCACTAAAGGTACGATTTATGCACACTTTTTCTGCACTTCATTGTTCATACATATCTTCAAAACATATTTGTGTATGATATACTGTAATGCAATTATTAGTGCTGTGGAGCATAAAGTAGTTTTAACATGAATGAAGTCATATGTCCACAAACCTTCAGCTGAGTGCAGATGTTCACCGCCTGCAGTTTAACAGACCTTTTACTGCTGACTTTAAAATCCCAAGAGCAGAAAACCTTTAAAGCTAGGTTACCAGTAGTCTTGAATGTGCAGAAACTCTTTCCGAATGATTTAGACATGCTGAAAGGAAAAAAGAAAAACTCATTCAGTCATGGGGTAAGCTAATGATGTGAAAGTTAATTAAAACAATCAGTATAGAAAATAGACAAACCTGTAAACAAGCAGTACACATGTGACAAACATGCCTGTTCCCATAGTAAAAATATACGCCAGGGGTATGTTGTAATTGTGATGACACTTTGTAGTTTCAGCTTGGCAGTTTCCACTTGTGGAGTTGGTATAGTGGCCATAAAACATCACAGAGTCTGTGAGAATACCCTTTTGAGGAACAAAAAAATGATAGCATCCGCTAATATGAAGCAGGGAGTTTACTTAAATTCACAGGGAATGGGAGAGATTTCCCTTCCCCCTGCCCAATGAATCAGCTATGCCATAGCAGTGGTTTTCAAACTTTTTGATGCCAAGGACCCCCAAATATGATGAATCTTTTATCATGGACCCCCTTCCTAAGATCCATCTATATATTTTTATGTATGAAAAAACATATATACCACATATTGTTTCCAAACTTAAATTGGCCATATTAATGTTGGATATATAAACCTGAAGAAGAACATTTTCAATTAAAAATTATTTGTATAAGCAATTTTCAGAATAAATGTATGTAAGCAGCTTACGTCTTGCGTTAAGAACCCCAGTGAGCAAGATAAAGGGGATTATAGTGAGAAAAACTCACCAGAAAGATACAAAGCAAACATATACAATTCTGGGAAGTATGTACGGCAAGAAAGGAGTGAAACATTTAGAAAGGTAACAGTTATAATGTTTGGTAGACTTTATAAATTCTTGTTTTGTCTTTTCTGGGGACCCCTTACAACCTTCTGGAGGACCCCTGGGGGTTCCCGGACCCGAGTTTGAAAACCCCTGCCATAGAGGTTCTAAAAAAAACAGCGACCCTGATATAAAGCACTTGCTTTCTAAAATATACATCCTTACCGTGCCAGTAAGCATCCAGAGGTCAGTGTGTTCATCATTTGAAGGTGGAGGTGGAGGTGGATTTGAGATTTGTGGTAGGAGGAGGAAAAGGCCGTTGATGAGGAAGAGGATGATGTTGTACTGTAACAGTCTTCTGAGGAAGATAAAATAGGACAGGACCCCGGTGCCAAAGTGAGCACTGATCTTTTTAAGCACTTTCTGCCAGAGCTGCATGGATTTCTGCTGGGAGAGTCTACCTAACCAGCAACCACACAAAACCTATGCATCAAAAAGAAATGCAGAGAGGTTTAAGAAGTAAGAAGTGTTATTTTCAATATCAACCTTCAGAAATCTAAATTTAAAATATTTAAAAATTTCATTTTCAACAGTGATTTACACTAATCAGGCATGACATTATGACCACTGACTGGTGAAGAGAATAACACTGATTATCTCTTCATCACGGCACCTGTTAGTGGGTGGGATATATTAGGCAGCAAGTGAACATTTTGTCCTCGAAGCTGATGTGTTAGAAGCAGGAAAAATGGGCAAGCATAAGGATTTGAGCGAGTTTGACAAGGGCCAAATTGTGATGGCTAGACGACTGGGTCAGAGCATCTCCAAAACTGCAGCTCTTGTGGGGTGTTCCCGGTCTACAGTGGTCAGTATCTATCAAAAGTGCTCCAAGGAAGGAACAGTGGTGAACCGGCAACAGGGTCATGGAAGGCTCATTGATGCACATGGGGAGCGAAGGCTGGCCCGTCTGGTCTGATCAAACAGACGAGCTACTGTAGTTGAAATTGATTAAGAAGTTAATGCTGGTTCTGATAGAAAGGTGTCAGAATACACAGTGCATCACAGTTTTATGTGAATGGGGCTGCATAGCCGCAGACCAGTCAGGGTGCCCACGCTGAAAGCACCAACAGTGGCACGTGAGCATCAGAACTGGACCACGGAGCAATGGAAGAAGGTGGCCTGGTCTGATGAATCATGTTTTCTTTTACGTCACGTGGATGGCCGGGTGCGTGTGTGTCGCTTACCTGAGGAACACATGGCACCAGGATGCACTATGGGAAGAAGGCAAGCCGGCGGAGGCAGTGTGATGCTTTGGGCAATGTTCTGCTGGGAAACCTTGGGTCCTGCCATCCATGTGGATGTTACTTTGACACGTACCACCTACCTAAGCATTGTTGCAGACCATGTACACCCTTTCAGCAGATAATGCGCCCTGTCACTAAGCAAAAATGGTTCAGGAATGGTTTGAGGAGCACAACGAGTTTGAGGTGTTGAATTGGCCTCCAAATTCCCCAAATCTCAATCCAGTCGAGCATCTGTGGGATGTGCTGAACAAACAAGTCCGATCTAGGGAGGCCCCACCTTGCAACTTACAGGACTTAAAGGATCTGCTGCTAAGATCTTGTTGTCAGATACCACAGCACACCTTCAGGGGTCTAGTGGAGTCCATGCCTCGACGGATCAGGGTCATAATGTTAGGCCTGATCAGTGTAGATGACACATGTGTCCCAAATTCTGGTAACAGTGTCATAAACTCTTGTGCAATAAATGATGTTAAACAACTCAATTTACCTATACTTTATTGAATCTTAATGTAAATCTGAAAGTTACGTGTAAAAAGACAGTGACCTTCAGAAAGCAAGTTCGAAACTGATGCCAGTACAGAGCTCTGTTAGCAGAGAGAGGCTGTTCAGCCTCCAAACCAAAGCACAAAGCTCTAAAAAAAACCAAGAAGACACATTCAGATAAGGTTACACAAAGACTTGTTCAAAGAAATTAACCATTTCAACACAAAGAACAAATGAATGATTGAATGAAAATAATTTTTAAAAAGGTGCACTAATGGTATATAAAAGTCAGTACTATAATGAATTCTGTACCTTATCTCGCGTTTCTCAGCGACACTAAGGGGCATTTCACGCAACAGACGCACACATTCACCTGCAGACAAATCTTGTAGTTTATTCAGCATCTCCTCCTTTTGGGTCACTAGGACCAGGACACAGAAACAAAGTCAGTGTCAGTTTCCTGAGGTCCAATTTAATGTGAATACAGTTTTCACCTATAAAATTGCACCATTTTCCTTTCTCTTTCTTGTTGCTATACAAAGTGCTGTCATGAAACTCTAGATGGCGCAGGCTGATCGGTGCTAAAATCAATATGTTTGCAATCACATCATTCTCTATAGGGCATAGCTGATTGGTTCCTGCCAATGAGCTCGCTGCTCAACCTTTCAATATTTGGTCAGCAGCTGATATAGAAACTGCAGCGCGCTTTCAGAAACCCTTCCCCTTCCCCAGCTCCACCTGTATAGAGCTGCCACGGGTAATTCTTGTGCGCTTTATTTTACACAGCAGCGTGACGCTCATATCATGAGGAATTTGATTTTTAATGATTTAAGCCCTGTTTGATTGAAATGATTGGCATTGTGAGTGTGTTACTGCTGCAAACCGGCATCAGCGCATTCCTCCGACTCTCTAAAGACGTCCTGGTTTGCAGTGCAATGAGTGGTGGAGACAGTGTTATGTGGTCGGCGTCTTTGCGGTTTGGTGGATCGGCTCTGGCACTGGGAGAGCGCAGCTGTCTGATTCCATCCTGAGAAAAGGCATGGGTCAGGCAAAGGGAAAAAATTATATATCATACATGTGACACTGTACACTTAACAGTGGAAACATGGTTAGTAAACACATTGCTATAAAGTAGAGAAGACTATGCTGTTTGAGCCTCAACGTACAGTAGTTCTTTTACAAGTAAATACAAGTAGATTCATGTATAAATAGTGGCATTTATTTTAAAGAAAGACTAGGAATAGTTAATGTGTAGCATGTTGTATGCAAGATTTATTCAAATGGATCTGAAGGGAGAAATATTTCCATTTTTATGTAATTTTCTTTCAGCAGTGTTTTAGATCCATTTGAATAAATCTTGCATACATGATACAGACAAAAATCTTTTTTCAGTATTTTCTGGAATATAGTTGAAACAGCCAAAACTGTCTGCAGGGAGCTAGAGCACACAAGTTATACACTTTCAAAAATACATTTATAACCAAAAAAATCAAAACGTGCCTCTTTTTGGGGGTTATTACAGCTTAGACAACATATACTTAAATGTTTATCACTTTTAGCAGTGTTTTATGTAACTTCAAAGGGTTTTCTGTAAAATGACACCAACATTGTGTATTTAGACCACTGTATGGGAAGCTTTTTAATTTGGGTAGGCCAAATCCAGGCATAAATGGTCCTAGAGTAATTTAGTGTAAATAAGTTACTTTGTGTAAATCAAATGCCAAAGTGATGCATATCTCCAGAAAGTAGAAACTCTAAGCTTTCAAATGGTACCACATATGAGGTCAGAGCCCCTCGACAGACATTTCAAATTTAAAGTATACACTTGATGATGTCATTCCGGACCCTGATCAGGAGCCATGGAGTTTAAGAGGTTAAAAGAAATCGTCAGTTCAGAGGAAATTTCCAGAATCATTCCCTGTGCACTTAATTGTATTGAATGTGAAGTGCACTTAAAATATTGAATTACATTTACTTGAAAAACTTTTAAAAAGGGCACTTTGTACAAAATGCAAAATGAAAAGTTTTTAATTTTAAATCATTACATTTTAATTTTCTTTTGTTGTGCTTTAAATAAGTATACATCATTTTAATGTGTTGACTAACATACTCTTGTAAAGCACATGTAAAGTACTTTATTTTAATTTAAAAATACATTTTGTACTTATGTCCTATAGGTGGCTCAAATACTGGGCACTTTAAGTTTCAACTAATATCAATTTAAATTATAATACATTTTCATTGAATTGCACATGACATGCAATTAAGTGATTACATTTAGTTCACACTTAAGTATATTCTTTTAAAAGTTAATTATTTCCATAAGTAGGGGTTGTTTGCATATACTATTATTTTGTTAACTTTGTTATTACGTTTGTAATGTTTTTTTCAGCTATGATTTTTGGTTTAATGTTAATTGTAAGGTGTACAAATCCATGGAAGATGAAGCATTCTCTCACTGATAGAGCGACTTGGCAAGGAGGACAGAACCCTCTGCGTTGAAGAGGACCAGCTATTCCTCTGCAGGGTATTTGTGTGTTTGGACTCATGGTAATGCTGTGCCTCTAGGTCTTCTTGATCCAAATGTGTCAGATCAACTATAAGTAAAAAAAAAACAAAAAAACAACAGTAAGTTATTACTTCCCTCCAGTCTTTTATTTATGGTTTTTACACCAGGGTGTCGGTATGCCGTGTGCCCACATCTCACTGCTCTGTATGAACTCCTAACAGCTTCCAGCTCAATCAGGTCTTCATATTCATCTCCACTGGAAATCCTCTCCATGATCAGGGATGCAGCCCTCCAGACTGTCTAGAGCTGTGTGCATCAGAGCAGAAACTGTTGTGATGATGGGTCATAATCAAAAATGAACTTCTTTATTAAGGTGCAATACTAGCCTGGGATTTATTTCCCAGAGGATGTCTTAATTAAATAAACCACATGGATGAAGCATTAAAACAAACAGTGTGTAATCAAGCCTTAAATGCATACCCGGGACGTCATTCACTACACCTTACCCCTCATTTTAATGTGTTTAAAGTTAGACATCAACCTTCTTAGTTTTCCTAAATCTATTCATTATTAAAAAATGTTTTTAAATTTTTTTTTAAAAAGTGTATAGCGACCCGAGGTGTGTAAGTATATTTTTTCTGCGCAACAATAACTGAATCTTTGCTGACTTAATAAGTGCAGTTCACCTTTATTCCACAAGATGACAATGTCTGACACACAATGATGAAGTGACGTTTCACTCATAGTTACCACAGACAGAAAACAAAAGAATAGGAAGGATCATCAGCAAAACTTGAAATGGCTCAGAGATTTACAGCAAACTGTACCCTTAAAGTTCCCAAAGGCAACAAAATATGCATTAGGATAGTTTTATACCGTGGCAGTTAGAGATCCATCTGTGTTAGATATAGATCCGGGTCGCTAAAGACCCAAATATGTAATAATAATGACGATGTGTTGAAACATTCATGCAATTCATTTGTCAAAATCTAATTCACAATATCATAACATAATAAACGCTACTCTATATATATTTTTGGTAACACTTTACAATAAGGTTTCATTAGTTAACATTAGTTAATGTATTAACTAAAATGAACTAACCATGAGCAGTGCATTTGTTATATTTGTTCATCTTTGTTAACATTAGTTAATAAAAATACAGCTGTTCGTGGCTTGTTCATGTTAGTTCACAGTGCATTAACTAATGTTAACAAGATTTTAATAATGAAATTATTAAAATGTTGAGTAAATGTTGAAATTAACATTAAAAAAGATAAATAAATCCGTTATACGTGAAGTTCATTAGTTTATGTTAACTAGTTAACTAATGTTATCTAATGAAACCTTATTGTAAAGTGTTACCATTTTTTTTAAATAATTGTCCATTCCTTAAGTTTGTCTACCCTTAAAAAAGAAGTGCACTTCATTGTACTGAATGCAGACTTTGTGTACTTAAAAATTAAAAGTATGTTTGTTTGTTTAAAAAAAAAACTGTACTTGCAGATAATATAATTACTAAGTGTTGTAGTCAAGACCACCTAATCTGAGACCGAGTCAAGACCAGGACCAGACCAGCACTTCTTAAATTCATAAAATCCACATTACCACCTGAGAAATGACCAAGCGCCCTCTTGAAGCCAATAATGTTTTTTTTAAATATTGAATGTTTAAATAAAAGCAATGCAGTCATGCTCAAATTTGTGAATACAGCTCTTGTGATATTGCTTGATTATATCACAAATTATAATATAAAAATCCAGATCTCATACAAGTACTTTATTGCAACAATTTCTTGAACTTTTGTGAGCATTCATTTTGGTGACATTTTTGACACAATCCCATTCCTCATCAATTTCTGAACCGGCACAATAAATAAATCAAATTAGAAAAAAAGTTATTGATTGCATCTGAGGTTTTACATTCAATCACATTAATGATGTTAATAAATAAATCAGATAATGCACCGCCAATTTAGTATTGAAAAAAAAATCCAGAGTCCTCTTAGTCTGAGTCCTCAAATGTGGCTGAGACCGAGACAAGATCAAGACCTTCAAAAAAGGTACTACAACACTAAATATAATATTAACAAAACAATAGGCCACTTAGTGTAGGCTACATATAGAAAGTACACTTTCACGGCCGTTTCTTAACACACTTAAGCACATTTTTAAATAGTTCACTTTGTAATAATGTCAAATTAAAAGTTCTGCTTTTAAGTACTTTACATGTGCTTTTAGTCGACACATCAAAATGAGCGCATCTTTAAATATTCTTAAAACATAATGAGTTAAAATGTATATTACTGTACTAAATTGCAACTTCATCATTACAAATGACGTTAAAGTATATTTTAGTTTGCCAAAAAATGCTTGTCAATTCGACAGAAACTTTAACAAATAATTGCATTCAATATAATATAATATAAACTACAATACATGTTCATTGGATTGCAGTTAACATGCAATCATGTGTCTGAAAACATGGCATTATGTTCACACTAAAGTACATTCCTTCAAATATAATATTATTTCCGTAATATTAGCTGTAGAGCTAATTTTAGTTTACATCAAACCCCTTTAACAACACTCCTCTTAGATAAAAAAGGCACATATGACAGCCGTCCGGAGAAAAATACCAACAATTATGATACTCACCTTATCAGCTGCTGGTGTTTCAAATACAGTCTAAAGAAAATACGATGTACAAAGTTTGCATACATATAAAAAATGAGCGGCTCGTAGTTTAACTATACGCATTCTGGAAGTGAGCAGAAGCACTTCACAGTTGACAGACGGCATACAAAGTGACAAACCACAGTCACCATGCAAGGGAGGAAGAAACACTTTTTTATTTTTAGGTTACGTTGGTACTATTTTCATAAGCAGCCCGCCTTGTATAGAAATGGCTCATTCTAAGGTATCATAACTGTTCGTTATGTTAGGTCTTTATACTCCACTGAAAACATATACACTCAAAAAAAAAAAGGTTCTATATGGCACCAAAAATGGTTCTTGGCTCGTAATCATAGGGGAACCTTTTTTAGTGCTATATAGCACCAATTTTGGTGCTTCAGTGGTTCTTCAGCGGTTCTTCAGAGGTTCTTCCGCGGTTCTTTGACTAAGGTGCTATATAGCACCGCTAACTAAGGTACTATATAGCACCGCTACCATATACATAACATGTTAAGATATGGTGCTATATAGCACCAAAAGTGGTTCCTCTATGATTACGATGAAGAACCATTTTTGGTGCCATATAGAACCTTTTTTTTTTAGAGTGTATTATATTGCATTTCTGTCAATAGATCCTCATAAATATTACACACTGCACCTTTAACGGTTAATCAATGAGTCTATATATCTATAGGTTCTGTAAATATAGATTCAACTGGTTTGCATTTTCTCAAAACAGATAATATTTGCAATTTGTGAACACAGAGCAGGATATAGTACGAAACAATTAACGCCTGCATGCATCAGAGATGCATCAGGAGGAGAGAGACAGGATTTTTTAACCATGGAAACACCAAAGATGCTTTGATGTGTTTTATTAGACAGGTGAGCAACTGTTTGGAGACATTCTTTGACAGAAAACTGATCATGTTCTACAGCTCAACACAGTTAGTCTTATTGTTTAAATCTAGTTTTCTTGATTTACCGCGAGTACCATGTTTTACCATGCCTAATATTGGGGTTCTTCACTTTGCCACACCAGCGGAACCATCTCTGTAGATCCTCTAGGCACCCTTTCAAAAGAGGCGGTTCTCTGAGGAACCACCCAGGATTCCCCAGGAACCCTTCCTTTAGGAACCACCTTGGGTGTTTCAAGGCACCATTTCCCGACTCTTGCCGTATGCCCCATTTTTCTCCTCTTTTTCCCTCAAATAAGCAAGGAGTAAGTACATTTGGCGAAAGAAATGATTGTAAATGAGCATAAGCTCCGTGCGGTCCGCCATGCTTTGTTTACATCTAGCTACTACAATTCCTCTTGCTCAGGCAGCTTGACTTTGCCTGGAACGCTACAAAGTCCTGAGTCGTGGTTTGAAGTCGTAACTTACGGGCTCAAAAACCTGTCTGGAACGCAGCATAAGTAACTTTTTATGGAAAGTAATGTGTTACATTACTTTTGTGTTGTTATTTTTTTTTTCTCATCTGGCCTGGGCTTGCTTATTTGTTTTAATAACAAATATATATAGATATTTTTGGCAAATGTAAAGGACCTTTCACACACAAAGTGAAATGAATAAAGGCCAAAGCTACTTCACTTTTTACACGTACGCAATGGTTAGCGTACAGTGCGCGTGCCGTGAATTTCGTCATCAGAAGAGTACGCGCTCTGGATTTTTGCAACAGGTCGCACAAGCACATTTCATTTTTTGGCAGGGGTTGTAACTCATGGCGAGAGAGTGCTCAAAACTGCGAATGCGTCGAACGCCTGGGTACGCATACGAGTCAAACTTTGCAAGGCTGTGCGTTTATGGCAAGCCGTTTTGACTTTTATTCATTCCCAGGATTTCTTGATATCAACAATCAGCATTTCTGATATCAAGAATTTATTGTTGATATCAAGAATTTATTGTTGATATCAATATAATTTTTTAGATATCTAAAATGGTCTTCTTAATATAGTAACAATCACATTCATGATATCAAAAATGAAAATTTTTACTAGCAACAATTCAATTGTTGGTCAAGAATAGACATTTGCAGAAGTAACCACATAATTATTGATATTAAAAAAAAGTTTTTTACTCGTAAGAATCGTATTCCTGATATGTGAAACTGGAATTTCAACTATCAATTCTTGATATCAACAACCGAATTTGAATGGCAGCCTATGGTGACATTTGACATACAATTAGATATATCAAGAATTAGCATTTTAACTAGTGAAAATGTAATCGTTGATATCAAGAATTCATAGTATGAAAACAAAGTAACTTGCATTACTTTTTTGAAAAGGCAACTCAGACATTTTCATCTAAATTTAAAATTAATGCAAACTTTACTTCATCATTTATAATCTATAATTTATAATATTAGAGTAAATAAAATATATTTTGAAAAAAAAATGTCTCTTTCTTTGTCTAATGAAAGTCAATGATTTCCAATATTTGTGTTCTTCAAAATGTCATCTTTTGCGTTCCACTGAAAAAAAAAAAAAAAGAGTTTGGAAGACATGAGGATATAGGTAAATGATTATTCATTTTGGGGTGAACTATCCCTTTAAGTTAAAATAAAGATAAACAGCGCCACCTAGAGGGCTATATTCATTGGTACATATACATTTAGTACAGAGTTTTGAAAGATTAGTTACATCTTTTTTTACTCGCTTTGGTACTATTTTCACAAGCAAGGTGTACATTCAAAACTCAGAGTGCTAATATCACAACAGATCATCAAGTGCACTTTTTTCAAACATTTCAGCATATTTTCAATTGTGTTAGTACAATACACAAAACCACAAAGTATCCTTTTCACCACAAAAAAAAACAATTCACAATAACTGCCTTTCATAAATCTCTTACTATCAAACTTTTGATTTGCATCTCTTCTCGTTCAGTTTAATACATTTTTCTATTATTTAATCCACTGATCTCAATGGTTAATCAATTAATCAGTTGGTACACCAATAGATTTCTATAGATATTGGTTATACATAGTTTCTACTTTGTTTACAATTTCCGATATGGATAACCATATGTAATGAATTATTTTTACATTATAAGCCCCCATAAAGGGATTTAAAGGTCCCGTTCTTCGTGTTTTTTTGAAGCTTTGATTGTGTTTACAGTGTGCAATATAACATGTGTTCATGTTTCGCGTGTAAAAAAACACAGTATTTTTCACACAATTAACTTATCTGTATACCGCTGTTTTCACTGTCCTAAAAACGGCTGATGACTTCCTTTATTCTATGAAGTCCCTCTTTCAGAAATACGTAACGAGTTCTGATTGTGCCAGCGGTTCCTGTGTTGTGATTCGACAGCAGCTTAGCGCACGTTGCACGGTTCCCGTGTTGTGATTCGACCGCAGCTTAGCGCACGTACCTTGCACGGAAAGGTCACGCCTCTTAACGGGAGATGTATGCGCTTAATGATCTCTACAGCGTCCCTGGGAAAGCCAAACAAAGGTGATTTGACTCCGGGATGAAAATAACAGCGTCTCGAGGACATGGCGACAAACACACTCAAACGCAACACTTCCTTTTCTCCACGCGACCGTCCTCTTCTCCACGTGGGACAGCAACAAGACCACGCCCCCTTTTTGCGCGTAGTCTTGTGGGCGGAGGTTAGTCTGTTCTACTGTTCTACTGACGTCATTTATGAAGGAAGTACCAGGATGTAGTCCAAGCCGGTGTTCTGTCGATTTGTCCTACCTTGTCAGATTTTGCTACCGCCCATTAAAACAGTAGGTAGCACAATTCGACAGCAAAAAATGCTGCCTGTCAGATTGTGCTACCAGCATCATATTCATCTGATTTGAGGCTTTATTAACATCCATACCTACCCCTTCCCTGAACCTACCCTTAAAACTATGTAAATATTTTAAATAAACAAATATTAAATATGGATGTAAAATGCTAACTATCAGATTGTGCTACCAGAATCATATTAATGCGATTTGCTTTATTAATATTCATTAATATCCATACCTACCCCTAAACCTACCCAAAATGTAAATATAAAAAATAAAAAATATTGATGTGGGCATGCGCAGTAAGCCCTGGTAGGACAATCTGACGGGTAGGATGGCCGTTCGCTGTAGGCTTTGAAAGGGAACTTCTGTTAAATAAAATATCTCGCTTGGCATTGAACTTTGAGCTTTATAATTTTACAGGTATTATTTATGCTTTAACAGCAACATTACACACTAACTAAAGTTTGAACAATGGGATCACGAAGAACGGGACCTTTAAAATGTCCCCATAAAGAAGGCAATATCCTAGATTCTTGTCCTTGTCAATCCTTGTCACTGCCATGAGGAAACATGCTTATAAATACAGATAAAGATGCTTATAAATTCTTATAAAGAATGTTTTTTTTTTTTGTTTGTTTGTTTTTTTGGCTAATGTAAAAAAGCAGAAAGTTTTGTGTGATGTTTAGGGGTAGGGTTAGTGTAAGGTGAGAGAATATACAGTTTGTAACCATTACACCTGCGTATACCCAGAAAGATAGTGAACCAGACATGTGGGTGTGAGTGAACATAGAGCAGAATAGAGTATAAAGGGAAAGGAAATAGTCAATGATGGTAGATGCGTCAGAAAGAAGGGAGACACATGGCATCAAATACAGCATTTTACATGACAGTATATGCTATGTGATACTGTAAACAGATTACCGTGGTAGAGACTGCCACATTACTGTAACTACAGTATGGATTCAGTCATATGGTACAGTGATAACATTTACTGTATTGGCAGCAGACTCTGTTCTATAGCCCGGAACCTCATGGCTGTGTCGTAACTTCATCACACCTTTTGATAACACACTGAATAGATACTATTACAAACATTATAGATTCAATTTTATTAGTTTTTCTTATGTGGCGTCTGTAGTCTGTGTTACTGTATAATTCAGCAACGAGGGGGATTTGAAACATGTATTTTGCTAAACTGAAAGAATATCATACTGTTGTGTATCGGTGATTAAACCAAACGTTCTCATTACATATTATAATAAACTTGTGTTTGAAACAATGATTATGTGGACTGAAAATATGTGCAACTGAATGAAAGCATGAGATCAGGTTTTGAAAGAAAGGCTATGTGTTGCAAGTGTGATCAGTTTGGATTTTTGTACTAAGAGTTTTGAAAATGCACAATTTACTTGTGAAAATAGTACCAAAGCGAATAATAAAAAAACTGTAATAAGACAACAAACAAATAAATAAAAATTCTTTGGGTGTTTAAAGTTAACATCGTAACGGTTGATGTGTCTGTGAATGAGTCACTAGACTGAGGCCACGTGGTCCTTCAAACAATACTTCTTGAGTTAGATCACAGAGCTAGCTCTGTAAACTGGAGGGCAGTCCTTGTGTGCAGAGCGATGAAGCTTCAGGCCTACACCCAAACAAACAGCAGAACACTGGAAAACTCCTACACTCATAAATATTTAAGCCTGTTCAGGCCATATGTCAAATAAAGAACTGAACAACACAGTCAAAACCCTTTATCCCCCTGTGAGAAACCTTGTTTTACTCCGGTAACACTCTTGAGGGATGTTTTAGATGTTAAACCAAACACAGTTTTAGAAAGTTTTTAGATAGATAGATAGATAGATAGATAGATAGATAGATAGATAGATAGATAGATAGATAGATAGATAGATAGATAGATAGATAGATAGATAGATAGATAGATAGATAGATAGATAGATAGATAGATAGATAGATAGATAGATAGATAGATAGATAGATAGATAGATAGATAGATAGATAGATAGATAGATAGATAGATAGATTGAACGATATTGAACGATATTGAAAGATTGAATGATAGAATGAATGATAGATTGAACAATAGATATACAGATTGAACAATAGATTGAAAGAATGAATGATAGAATGAATGATAGATTGATAGAACGATAGATAGAATGATAGATAGATAGAACGATAGATAGATAGACAGACAGACAGACAGACAGACAGACAGACAGACAGACAGACAGATAGATGATAGATAGATAGATAGATAGATAGATAGATAGATAGATAGATAGATAGATAGATAGATAGATAGATAGATAGATAGATAGATAGATAGATAGATAGATAGATAGATAGATAGATAGATAGATAGATAGATAGATAGATAGATAGATAGATAGATTGAACGATATTGAAAGATTGAATGATAGAATGAATGATAGATTGAACAATAGATATACAGATTGAACAATAGATTGAAAGAATGAATGATAGAATGAATGATAGATTGATAGAACGATAGATAGAATGATAGATAGATAGAACGATAGATAGATAGACAGACAGACAGACAGACAGACAGACAGACAGACAGACAGATAGATAGATAGATAGATAGATAGATAGATAGATAGATAGATAGATAGATAGATAGATAGATAGATAGATAGATAGATAGATAGATAGATAGATAGATAGATAGATAGATAGATAGATAGATAGAATGATATTGAAAGATTGAATGATAGAATGAATGATAGATTGAACAATAGATTCAAAGAATGAATGTTAGAATGAATGATAGATTGATAGAACGATAGATAGAACGATAGAACGATAGAACGATAGAACGATAGATAGATAGATAGATAGATAGATAGATAGATAGATAGATAGATAGATAGATAGATAGATAGATAGATAGATAGATAGATAGATAGATAGATAGATAGATAGATAGATAGATAGATAGATAGATAGATAGATAGATAGATAGATAGATAGATTGAACAATAGATAGACAGATTGAATAATAGATTGAAAGATTGAATGATAGAATGAATGATAGATTGATAAAACGAAAGATAGATAGATAGATAGATAGATAGATAGATAGATAGATAGATAGATAGATAGATAGATAGATAGATAGATAGATAGATAGATAGATAGATAGATAGATAGATAGATAGATAGATAGATAGATAGATAGATAGATAGATAGATAGATAGATAGATAGATAGATAGATTGAACGATATTGAACGATATTGAAAGATTGAATGATAGAATGAATGATAGATTGAACAATAGATATACAGATTGAACAATAGATTGAAAGAATGAATGATAGAATGAATGATAGATTGATAGAACGATAGATAGAATGATAGATAGATAGAACGATAGATAGATAGACAGACAGACAGACAGACAGACAGACAGACAGACAGACAGATAGATGATAGATAGATAGATAGATAGATAGATAGATAGATAGATAGATAGATAGATAGATAGATAGATAGATAGATAGATAGATAGATAGATAGATAGATAGATAGATAGATAGATAGATAGATAGATAGATAGATAGATAGATAGATAGATAGATAGATAGATAGATAGATAGATAGATAGATTGATTGAACGATATTGAAAGATTGAATGATAGAATGAATGATAGATTGAACAATAGATATACAGATTGAACAATAGATTGAAAGAATGAATGATAGAATGAATGATAGATTGATAGAACGATAGATAGAATAATAGATAGATAGAACGATAGATAGATAGACAGACAGACAGACAGACAGACATACAGACAGATAGAATGAATGATAGATTGATAAAACGAAAGATAGATAGATAGATAGATAGATAGATAGATAGATAGATAGATAGATAGATAGATAGATAGATAGATAGATAGATAGATAGATAGATAGATAGATAGATAGATAGATAGATAGATAGATAGATAGATAGATAGATAGATAGATAGATAGATAGATAGATAGAACGATATTGAAAGATTGAATGATAGAATGAATGATAGATTGAACAATAGATTCAAAGAATGAATGTTAGAATGAATGATAGATTGATAGAACGATAGATATAACGATAGAACGATATAACGATATAACGATAGATAGATAGATAGATAGATAGATAGATAGATAGATAGATAGATAGATAGATAGATAGATAGATAGATAGATAGATAGATAGATAGATAGATAGATAGATAGATAGATAGATAGATAGATAGATTGAACAATAGATAGACAGATTGAATAATAGATTGAAAGATTGAATGATAGAATGAATGATAGATTGATAAAACGAAAGATAGATAGATAGATAGATAGATAGATAGATAGATAGATAGATAGATAGATAGATAGATAGATAGATAGATAGATAGATAGATAGATAGATAGATAGATAGATAGATAGATAGATATATAGATAGATAGATAGATAGATAGATAGATAGATAGATAGATAGATAGATAGATAGATAGATAGATAGATAGATAGATAGATAGATAGATAGATAGATAGATAGATAGATAGATAGATAGATAGATAGATAGATAGATTGAACGATATTGAAAGATTGAATGATAGAATGAATGATAGATTGAACAATAGATATACAGATTGAACAATAGATTGAAAGAATGAATGATAGAATGAATGATAGATTGATAGAACGATAGATAGAATGATAGATAGATAGAACGATAGATAGATAGATAGACAGACAGACAGACAGACAGACAGACAGATAGATAGATAGATAGATAGATAGATAGATAGATAGATAGATAGATAGATAGATAGATAGATAGATAGATAGATAGATAGATAGATAGATAGATAGATAGATAGATAGATAGATAGATAGAACGATATTGAAAGATTGAATGATAGAATGAATGATAGATTGAACAATAGATTCAAAGAATGAATGATAGAATGAATGATAGATTGATAGAACGATAGATAGAACGATAGAACGATAGATAGATAGATAGATAGATAGATAGATAGATAGATAGATAGATAGATAGATAGATAGATAGATAGATAGATAGATAGATAGATAGATAGATAGATAGATAGATAGATAGATAGATAGATTGAACAATAGATAGACAGATTGAATAATAGATTGAAAGATTGAATGATAGAATGAATGATAGATTGATAAAACGAAAGATAGATAGATAGATAGATAGATAGATAGATAGATAGATAGATAGATAGATAGATAGATAGATAGATAGATAGATAGATAGACAGATAGATAGATAGATAGATAGATAGATAGATAGATAGATAGATAGATAGATAGATAGATAGATAGATAGATAGATAGATAGATAGATAGATAGATAGATAGATAGATAGAACGATATTGAAAGATTGAATGATAGAATGAATGATAGAATGAATGATAGATTGATAGAACGATAGATAGAACGATAGATAGAACGATAGATTGATAAAACGAAAGATAGATAGATAGATAGATAGATAGATAGATAGATAGATAGATAGATAGATAGATAGATAGATAGATAGATAGATAGACAGACAGACAGATAGATAGATAGATAGATAGATAGATAGATAGATAGATAGATAGATAGATAGATAGATAGATAGATAGATAGATAGATAGATAGATAGATAGATAGATAGATAGATAGATAGATAGATAGATAGATAGACAGATTGAATAATAGATTGAAAGATTGAATGATAGAATGAATGATAGATTGATAAAACGATAGATAGATAGATAGATAGATAGATAGATAGATAGATAGATAGATAGATAGATAGATAGATAGATAGATAGATAGATAGATAGATAGATAGATAGATAGATAGATAGATAGATAGATAGATAGATAGATAGATAGATAGATAGATAGATAGATAGATTGAACAATAGATAGACAGATTGAATAATAGATTGAAAGATTGAATGATAGAATGAATGATAGATTGATAAAACGATAGATAGATAGATAGATAGATAGATAGATAGATAGATAGATAGATAGATAGATATATAGATAGATAGATAGATAGATAGATAGATAGATAGATAGATAGATAGATAGATAGATAGATAGATAGATAGATAGATAGATAGATAGATAGATAGATAGATAGATAGATAGATTGAACGATATTGAAAGATTGAATGATAGAATGAATGATAGATTGAACAATAGATATACAGATTGAACAATAGATTGAAAGAATGAATGATAGAATGAATGATAGATTGATAGAACGATAGATAAAATGATAGATAGATAGAACGATAGATAGATAGATAGACAGACAGACAGACAGACAGACAGATAGATAGATAGATAGATAGATAGATAGATAGATAGATAGATAGATAGATAGATAGATAGATAGATAGATAGATAGATAGATAGATAGATAGATAGATAGATAGATAGATAGATAGATAGATAGATAGATAGATAGATAGATAGAACGATATTGAAAGATTGAATGATAGAATGAATGATAGATTGAACAATAGATTCAAAGAATGAATGATAGAATGAATGATAGATTGATAGAACGATAGATAGAACGATAGAACGATAGATAGATAGATAGATAGATAGATAGATAGATAGATAGATAGATAGATAGATAGATAGATAGATAGATAGATAGATAGATAGATAGATAGATAGATAGATAGATAGATAGATAGATAGATAGATAGATTGAACAATAGATAGACAGATTGAATAATAGATTGAAAGATTGAATGATAGAATGAATGATAGATTGATAAAACGAAAGATAGATAGATAGATAGATAGATAGATAGATAGATAGATAGATAGATAGATAGATAGATAGATAGATAGATAGATAGACAGATAGACAGATAGATAGATAGATAGATAGATAGATAGATAGATAGATAGATAGATAGATAGATAGATAGATAGATAGATAGATAGATAGATAGATAGATAGATAGATAGATAGATAGATAGAACGATATTGAAAGATTGAATGATAGAATGAATGATAGAATGAATGATAGATTGATAGAACGATAGATAGAATGATAGATAGAACGATAGAACGATAGAACGATAGAACGATAGATAGATAGATAGATAGATAGATAGATAGATAGATAGATAGATAGATAGATAGATAGATAGATAGATAGATAGATAGATAGATAGATAGATAGATAGATAGATAGATAGATAGATAGATAGATAGATAGATAGAACAATAGATAGACAGATTGAATAATAGATTGAAAGATTGAATGATAGAATGAATAATAGATTGATAAAACGATAGATAGATAGATAGATAGATAGATAGATAGATAGATAGATAGATAGATAGATAGATAGATAGATAGATAGATAGATAGATAGATAGATAGATTGAACAATAGATAGACAGATTGAATAATAGATTGAAAGATTGAATGATAGAATGAATGATAGATTGATAAAACGATAGATAGATAGATAGATAGATAGATAGATAGATAGATAGATAGATAGATAGATAGAAAGATAGATAGATAGATAGATAGATAGATAGATAGATAGATAGATAGATAGATAGATAGATAGATAGATAGATAGATAGATAGATAGATAGATAGATAGATAGATAGATAGATAGATAGATAGATTGAACAATAGATAGACAGATTGAACAATAGATTGAAAGATTGAATGATAGAATGGATTATAGATAGATAGAACGATAGAACGATAGATAGATAGATAGATAGATAGATAGATAGATAGATAGATAGATAGATAGATAGATAGATAGATAGATAGATAGATAGATAGATAGATAGATAGATAGATAGATAGATAGATAGATAGATAGATAGATAGATAGATAGATAGATAGATAGATAGATTGAACGATATTGAAAGATTGAATGATAGAATGAATGATAGATTGAACAATAGATATACAAATTGAACAATAGATTGAAAGAATGAATGAGAGAATGAATGATAGATTGATAGAACGATAGATAGAACGATAGATAGATAGACAGACAGACAGACAGATAGATAGATAGATAGATAGATAGATAGATAGATAGATAGATAGATAGATAGATAGATAGATAGATAGATAGATAGATAGATAGATAGATAGATAGATAGATAGATAGATAGATAGATAGATAGATAGATAGATAGATAGATAGATTGAACAATAGATAGACAGATTGAACAATAGATTGAAAGATTGAATGATAGAATGGATTATAGATAGATAGAACGATAGAACGATAGAACGATAGAACGATAGATAGATAGATAGATAGATAGATAGATAGATAGATAGATAGATAGATAGATAGATAGATAGATAGATAGATAGATAGATAGATAGATAGATAGATAGATAGATAGATAGATAGATTGAACGATATTGAAAGATTGAATGATAGAATGAATGATAGATTGAACAATAGATATACAAATTGAACAATAGATTGAAAGAATGAATGAGAGAATGAATGATAGATTGATAGAACGATAGATAGAACGATAGATAGATAGACAGACAGACAGACAGATAGATAGATAGATAGATAGATAGATAGATAGATAGATAGATAGATAGATAGATAGATAGATAGATAGATAGATAGATAGATAGATAGATAGATAGATAGATAGATAGATAGATAGATAGTGGTTTCTGGGGTAGCCTATGGTGTCATGTGGTTGCTAGGGTACTCTGGGTGATTGCTAGGGTTCTCGCGGTGGTTACTAGGGTGTTCAGATAGGTTTGTTTGACATGCAGTAATAATAACTGCCTGCCTGTGGGAATGTATTGACGTGACGTGTACTTCCTTGAAGGGCGGCGCACTACTTTCAGGAAACAAGTGTGAAAGTAAAGAGCGTTTTATCAAGCTGGACAGTTCGCCGAATCTGTCACCAATAAAGACGGGCTAGAGTCGCAGAAACGCGGACATGGAGTCGAGTGCTTACGGTGCATCGCTGGCCGGTGGGGCCTTTGATTTCTGGAGTTTTATAAAGCAACCGCAGACTATCGTCCGGCTGTTCAGTTGGGTGAGAGATTATCAAAGTCATCGTTAGCTAATCGAGCTAGTGCTCCTGCTAGATGGAAGTTGATCATAATTTCTGCTGGTCTCAAACTGTGCTGTAGTTGAGCAGAGTTTAGTCGCAAAACTAAAAGTGCTGCTGTCATAAGTTGCAAAGCACAGCCCATATGGCAGCAGTTTGGGAATTTGTTGTTGTGGTTCGCCTCATGTGACTGTCAACACGGATCAAATCATCCAGATGTCATGTCAACATTAGCGCTACCGTCTATTACTTTTTGCAGCTAGTTCTTTCTTTCTTTCTTTCTTTCTTTCTTTCTTTCTTTCTTTCTTTCTTTCTTTCTTTCTTTCTTTCTTTCTTTCTAAACAATTTAGTACAATAATTTATTCATCACAACCAGTCACTATAAGTAATCTGATTACTTTTCCATTGAAAAAGTAAACTAAGGGATTACTTTGAATATTTCTGTAATTGAATTACGTTTCTTCTGATGTATTTGCATTAAATACTAAGACTATATGACAATAACAATAGTGGCTTTAACATCAAATTTCAATGTTAAAATGCATGTTTATAATGTAACCTCTCTTTACACATGTTGGTCAGTTCAAGAATAATTTATGCAATTTTATATTATTTATTTGAAAGCATTAAAAGAGCATGTCTTTCTTTGTATTGTTCAACTTGTTGAGGTTGATTTAGAAAGTAATAAGTAATACTTTATAGAGAGAGTAATTTGTACATCACTGCTGAAGATGTACATTTGTCATTCATGTGTCCATCTTTAATCAAAATAACTTCCCCTCCCATCACTTTTCTGATGATGATTACTGGCGCGAGGGGGGGGGGATGGTGGGGGGCGGGACAATAATCTGTCAATCACATGAGACTGACCAATAGCAAACCACAACCATCCAATCGATTCCCCACGGACAAATTCAAGCCCCCACCCTACATTTATTCTTGTTTGAGAAGTCATTTCACTCGGATATATGTCACAATTGAGACTATCACAGCTTCTGTTTCATGCCGACTTTGAGAAAGATAGTACAAGCACAATTTCCATGCATTTTAAAAGATAAATCTTTAGGCAGATAGATTTAAAACAGGTGTAGATGCCAAAATGCTGGTATTTCTGGCCTAATTCTGCTTTTGCTGTATGGTTACTTTATTGTGTGCTTCACTGTTTGTTTGGTTACTACTCTTTCTTTATAACCAAAGTAAACGTCTTGTGACATGACAGTGTTGTTCTCTGTGAACTTCTGTTTTAATATACGCAGTGCTCTCAATAGCAGAGTCTTCGTTGTGCGTGATTTGATGTGTTATTGAAGAGATTTTATCATTGTCCCTAATTCTGCCTCTTCTTCTTTCCATCGCAGCTCTTCTCCATAGTGGTGTTTGCTACCATCATTTCTGAAGGCTACATCAATAAACCGCAAGAACTAGAAGCTAAATGCATTTTCGATACGACCGAGAGTGCTTGCAGCTATGGAATTGGTATCGGGATTTTAGCTTTCCTGGCCTGTGTTTTCTTTATTGTGCTGGATGCCCTCTTCCACCAGATAAGCAATGCCAAAGAGAGGAAATACATTGTCTTGGCTGATCTTGTTTTCTCTGGTAAGAAGTATTACAGGTTTTTTTTTTTTTTTGGCATCTGTGTCTACGAGCCACATATTTGCTTCCATCTAAAACCAAGATAGCTTGAAAGCCCAGTTCACACTGCCAACAACGTGCAGCAATATATAAATACATTTTCATTGAGAGAGCCTGCGTCCACGACTGTTTCCAGCTAGATATCGACGACACCTCAAAGCTATGATAAGTTTCGCTTTAGGCGGTGGCTATTTGAAGTGAAAGTTTTCCAAAAACGGCAACCTTGCTTTTTATATGAAACTTTGATATGAAGTCTCAGCTTCCAAATTTGAATAAATACCAAACAACAAATACTGTTTTGGCGAACTAAATATGGCCTAACAGATCTCTGTATATATATATATATATATATGTATATATTCAATAATATTTATTTAATATTTTGAGGCGATCTTTTGGTACTAAATACTATTTGTGCAATCATTTTCTAATATTTGTATTATTTATATTACAATTAGTGTAGTATTTAAGGTTAAAAGGGAGAATTTCAATTCAAAGAAGCAAATTAGAGTCATTTTGTGGCTGGAAAAAATAATAATTCTCATTTGTAATACCATGGTTTACCCACTAGGTGCCTGTATGAGCACTTAACCTCATCTAGAAAAAAATTAATAAAATAATTTTCCTTTTATTTTCCTCTATTCCCTCCCTACCCTAGCGTATGATGTAATGTCCACAACTTAGTACCTCCGGCACTTTTTGTGTTCCGTTGCCTCTTCATGACGGATTGTTTCTTGTACTCCTCAGTTGTAAGTCACTTTGGATAAAGCGTCTGCTAAATGCATAAATGTAAATGTAAATATGCATGTGACTTTGAAGGTCAAAAAGTTGTCGGAAAACGAATCCATATGAATTGAGTGGTTAATTCCAAGTCTTGTGAAAAGATATGATAATTTGGGGGTTTATTTGACTTTTTAGGATCAGCGCACGCACATAGAGCATATCAAATATGGAAAACATGGGAGCTCAAACGTGTCCTCATTAGTTTTTGTGCACGATTGTTTATCATATTATGGGCCAGATTTACTAACAGCTTACTCCAGCGTAAACCCACTTTTGGCGTTAAAAAACTGCTGTCAGGATTTACTAAAGATGCGCAGAGATAAATTAGCGCTGAAAAGGTGTGGACAGGGTTATTTTTGTGGCTGACCTTATTGCATATGCATTTGTAGGAGTTTCCCTTTCAGACGCAAAGTTTATGGGAGGAGAGTAATAAAAGCCAGTTTCCACCAGAACAATTTGTCCCAGGAACACTTTTTTCCCCCTGACCTGTTGCTGTCTGCGTTTCCATTGTGGTCTGAAGTACCAGGAAGCTTAGTCCGGTGATGTAGGACTGCACGTGACTTTCCAAAGCCCACTGGATTTCGTCCTCCTCAAATAGGGTTTGTGCTCGTCAATTTACTGATGTTTGTGCCATTATTTACCGCCCAAAAAAAGTGTCTAAATGTCTTAAACCAGACGCTAACGGGTAGATTGCATTGGTCATTATGGAAATCTGGTGCAATATGTGCTCTTGGATTAACCCACTTGATTTATATGAATCAGTTTGCGATGTCTTGATGAATGTCAAAGTTTTGGTTGCGTGGACTTTCAATGGATGGACAAAAACCTCTCATGTTTCATTAAAGGTGCTTTCACACTTGGTTCGATTGCCCGGACTGAACCCGAGTTAGATTGCTTCCCCCTCCCCCTGCCCCGCTGGAATGTGTTGAGTCGGGGTGCATTTGTGTCATCAAAGCAGCAGCTGTTTACCCCGTTGCTTGGTAACGACGGCGAGGGAGAAGGCGGCAAAATGCATAGCGTTGCTCACCTCACTTTTATATATATATATATATATATATATATATATATATATATATATATATATATATATATATATATTTTTTTTTTAACCATTGGTTTGGTTTCCAAAGCATCAGTACGAAACAACACTTGCGTCTTATCTGCTGCCAATGTACGGCAAATCCTCTAAAGAATGAGATCCAAATAACTACACACATTTTTATCAAATCATACATCATTAATAGCGGTTCACTTCTGTGATTTAGTACGATTGCGTTCATATTAGCAGCAAACCGTACCGGAGGTCACATAAACCGAACCCCAGACCCCCCTTTTCAAGCGGACTCACCCGAGTTCGGAAGACAGCGTTCACATCATCCAAACGAACCAAACTCTGACGTCAGTCAAACCCGGGTGCGCACCAAAAGAGCTAGTGTGAAAGCACCCTAAAAAATATTGTCATTCGTGTTTTGAAGATGAACAAAAGTGTTTTGTGTTTGAGCGACATGTAAATGAACTGTTTGAACTGACGTATGAAGTTTCTCTCCCGTTTCTCATCAGGTGTGTGGACGTTCCTGTGGTTTGTGTGTTTCTGCGTCCTAGCCAACAAGTGGTCTCACACTGATCCAATCGGCATCCCAGTTGATGCAGCTCGAGCTGTGGTGGCCTTTTCCTTCTTCTCCACTGCCACCTGGGTGAGCACATCTCACTTAATTAGACTTCCTGTTGCTGCCTGATGGCCTCCTTGTACATCTGATGTACTGAAACAAGCTTATCCTTCTTTCTCAAGGCACTGCTTACTGTGTTCGCATTTCAACGGTACCGCCAAGGGATGGGCGACCTTGGCCTGGGCTACAACGATCCAGTCAGTGACCACACTTCCCCGTACCCCTCCGCCTATTCTGGTGCTCCAGAGGGTTACCAGCAGTCCCCGTTCACCCCTGGTTCTGCGGGGGAGAGTGGGTATCAGCCTCCAGCGTACTGAAGGCATTTTAAACACGTCTGAAAGGCTCACCTGTGTGGACTGATTCATACGCTCCACTTTGTTTTTTCCTTTTACATAAGAGTTTAGGTTGTGACCTGGGATTGACACTTGGTGTGCTTTGCAAGTGTGTATTTTCATGTTTGAAAAAGGTATTTATTTTTTATTCTGTTTGGATGCAAATGCTAAACTTAACCTTAAGTGCAAACACTCTTTGCATTTGGTTTTCCCAGCCAAATTAGATTCTACACCAGCTGCCATTTTTACACTGATGAAACACATAGACGTTGCTCTATTCCACTTTAACGTAAGACAATCTTTAGCATAACTACATAACTAGTATGCATTGGTTTCCATACCATATCATCTATCTATACAACATAAAGTGAACAGACTCTGTGTGCCAAATACATTACCACAATTAAGTAATTCCTTAGAAACACAGCATTGCCACACATCACATTTGTTGAAAAGTATGCACTAAATCTATTGCCAATATTAACTGAGGATGTTGAGGCTGTTAGTCTTACCGAGGCTGGAATAGATAACTGATGAATAGTTAGATTGATGTTGTGAGGTAGAAAATGATAAACTACTGTAAACACGTGCTTTATTTTTATTTGTGACAGACAATAGGCTTTGTGTGGATGATGAGCCTTATTTTTGTGAACTTTAAGCACCTGAGTTTTGAAGTGTTAAACAACCATACAATGTAATATTGCTGATGACCTCTAGCAGTTTACCTTTCGAATGTGTTCTTTGTGTCAGGCCAAATTCACTGCAAGATTTCTACCTCTTCATACTGAAATTGTGCCTTATTTTGATATTAATATATAGGAAATGAAATTTCTGCATCGACTTTTGACTGCATTGACCGTTTTTACGGTTCTCTATATTTTCCTAAAATTAACTTAATTTAGAATAAATGATAATCAAACTAATTTGGCCACTAAATTTAACTTCTTCTTTTTTAAATATAGTATAGTGTTTTGCTTACGGTAGAGATATTTCATTCATTTTAATTTCACAGTTCTGTCATAGCACATAATTTTGTCTTTCTGTTGGAATTGTTGAAAATTTCTTTGCAACTGTTATTGTAACAGCAGTTATTGCAACATTCTCTTCTTTTTTTTTTGTAAGGAAATGCAGCGCAATAAACAGTTGATTCTTTCCATGTTAACAAATATCAAAGGTTTGAGTTGTGTCTCAAATGACGCACTAAACACTTTTACACTATGCACTTATACACTATGTTCTCAAACATGAAGTGTATTAACTTTATAAAGTTGCTTTGTCAATCACCCGACCATCCACGTGATAGTGGTAAACGTGATTCATCAGACCAGGCCACCTTCTTCCATTGCTCTGTGGTCCAGTTCTGATGCTCACGTGCCACTGTTGGTGTTTTCAGCGGTGGACAGGGGTCAGCATGGGCACCCTGACTGGTCTGCAGCTATGCAGCCCCATACGCAACAAACTGCGATACACTGTGTATTCAGACACCTTTCTATCAGAACCAGCATTAACTTCTTGAGCAATTTGAACTACAGTAGCTCGTCTGTTTGATCGGACCACACGGGCCAGCCATCGCTCCCCACGTGCATCAATGAGCCTTGGCCGCTCATGACCCTGTCACCAGTTCACCACTGTTCCTTCCTTGGAGCACGTTTGATAGATACTGACTCACTGTAGACCAGGAACACCCCACAAGAGCTGCAGTTTTGGAGATGCTCTGACCCAGTCATCTAGCCAGCACAATTTGGCCCTTGTCGATCTCAAATCCTTACGCTTGCCCATTTTTCCTGCTTCTAACACATCAACTTTGAGGACAAAATGTTCACTTGCTGCCTAATATATCCCACCCACTAACAGGTGCCGTGATGAAGATATAATCTGTGCTATTCACTTCACCTGCAGACCAGCTTCCGGCTTACCACCTTTCGTATTCAACTCTCGCAGTTCAAAATGCTTACGCCACGTCTGACGTCATCGTAGCGTCAGTTACGCTTTCTTCGTAAGTTGAATACAGAAGGCATGGCGGAAGCTAGATATTTTACTTTATAACATGTTAAATATGGATATTTTTCTTAAACAAACACATGGCTCCCCCCCAAAAATAAAAGTTATTTTGAAGACTGCCGGTAACCAGACAGTTGCTGTTCCACATGCTGTTCTACTATGGAAGTCAATGGGGAACAGCAACTGTTTGCTTCCCCAATCTTACCCTATAATGTATTGCATGGCTGTAAAATTACTGTAAAAAAAATAAACTTATGCATTAGTATTTTTCATGTTAAGCCAATATGCATTTATCAGAGAGGTCTCAATCTCACATTACTCTCTGTTATATCCAAGGTGAGCATGTTCAAAATAGCCCCTCCTGGTAGATATACCTTGGGTTGCGTTATTATAAAAAAAAAAAAAAAAAAAAAAGAATTTAGTGGAGAAATACACTCACCTAAAGGGTCATACTAATACTGTGTTTGACCCCCTTTCGTCCTTCAGAATTGCCTTAATTCTATGTGGCATTGATTCAACAAGGTGCTGAAAGCATTCTTTAGAAATGTTGGCCCATATTGATAGGATAGCATCTTGCAGTTGATGGAGATTTGTGGGATGCACATCTAGGGCACAGAGCTCCCGTTCCACCACATCCCAAAGATGCTCTATTGGGTTGAGATCTGGTGACTGTGGGGGCCATTTTAGTACAGTGAACTCATTGTCATGTTCAAGAAACCAATTTGAAATGATTCGAGCTTTGTGACATGGTGCATTATCCTGCTGGAAGTAGCCATCAGAGGATGGGTACATGGTGGTCATAAAGGGATGGACATGGTCAGAAACAATGCTCAGGTAGGCCATGGCATTTAAGCGATGCCCAATTGGCACTAAGGGGCCTAAAGTGTGCCAAGAAAACATCCCCCACACCATTACACCACCACCACCAGCCTGCACAGTGGTAACAAGGCATGATGGATCCATGTTCTCATTCTGTTTATGCCAAATTCTGACTCTACCATCTGAATGTCTCAACAGAAATCCAGACTCATCAGACCGGGCAACATTTTTCCAGTCTTCAACTGTCCAATTTTGGTGAGCTCATGCAAATTGTAGCCTCATTTTCATATTTGTAGTGGAGATGAGTGGTACCCGGTGGGGTCTTCTGCTGTTGTAGCCCATCCGCCTCAAGGTTGTGCGTGTTGTGGCTTCACAAATGCTTTGCTGCATACCTCGGTTGTAACGAGTGGTTATTTCAGTCAAAGTTGCTCTTCTATCAGCTTGAATCAGTCGGCCCATTCTCCTCTGACCTCTAGCATCAACAAGGCATTTTCGCCCACAGGACTGCCGCATACTGGATGTTTTTCCCTTTTCACACCATTCTTTGTAAACCCTAGAAATGGTTGTGCTTGAAAATCCCAGTAACAGCAGATTGTGAAATACTCAGACCGGCCAGTCTGGCACCAACAACCATGCCACGCTCACAATTGCTTAAATCACCTTTCTTTCCCATTCTGACATTCAGTTTGGAGTTCAGGAGATTTTCTTGACCAGGACCACACCCCTAAATGCATTGAAGCAACTGCCATGTGATTGGTTGATTAGATAATTGCATTAATGAGAAATTGAACAGGTGTTCCTAATAATCCTTTAGGTGAGTGTATGTACAAATGTATGTGTGGGCAAAATCCATAATCCTCCTCTAAATTCAACACAATATTAATAATACTGTAGTGTCTTATAAAATCAAATGGAGTATGTGATTGAGCAGAATAAAGAAAGTCATAGGCCTACACCTTTTGTAATGAGGGGGAGACCGGGGGCAATTGTAACACACTCAATTCCTCCAATCAGAAACAAGCTAAAGTGCTGAGATCTGCACATGCTCATTAGGATTTTCTCTCTGCCTGTGGAAGTGGGGCACTTTAGCTGATGCTTTCAGCAAAATACTGATTTTGAGATATGAAAGTTACTTTTTGGATCTACATTATTTTTCTTCTGCTGTGTAAAGTTTAGATGACTGAAAATTTAAACTTACGTACATTTGATCTCTTGGTTAATGATAAAAAATTAACACAAACAACCTATGCTAATAAAGGTGTGGCTAGCTAGCATACGATATTTTATCATGGCTGCAACATCGGGACAATTGTAACATTGTGAGCCACATGGCCCAATGTAAGCACTGTGTTTGTCTGTGTTGACATAGTGTTATAAATTATTTATTAGTGTTACACATTAAACAATGTGTTGCCTTTAAAAATACAATTAATATCTGTTATTATGTCTCGTACCATGTCTTGTATGTCTATCTTGTACCATTATAAACTTAAAGGGATAGTTCACCCAATAATGAAAATACTGTCATCATTTACTCACCCTCAAGTTGTTCCAAACCAGTATGAGTTTCTTTGTTCTGCTAAACACAAAAGAAGATAGCCTATTTAGAAGAATGTTTGTAACCAAGCAGATAGAGCAACCATTGACTACCATAGTAGGGGAAAAAATACTATGGTTGTCAATGGTTGCTCTATCTGCTTTGTTACAAACAAAGAAACTCATACAGGTTTGGAACAACTTGAGGGTGAGTAAATGATGACATAATTTTCATTTTTGGGTTAACTATCCCTTTAACATATACTACAGCAGTAAAGTGATATTTGAGGTAGGCATTTATTTGAGATACAATGGGTTAATATGACTATTTTTTTTCAGTGTTACAATTGCCCCACACACTGTTACAAGGGGACAATTGTAACACTCTTTCAAAATCAATGCCTAATTATATATATATATATTATATATATTAATTTAATATTATCCTTATTGGTGAAAATATATAAATTGCATTATTAATTAGTACACCTATATTTGTTTCTTGTATCAAAAGATGACTACTTCAAGTCTGTGAGTTTATGAGGGGACATATAAATGTTACAATTGCCCCCAGTCTCCCCTACTTTTTATTACACTCCTGGCACCTTTTGATTTGTACTTTTTCTTATGTCACCGATTGCATGAAATGAACGCATGTACGTGTAGTTGAAAGCAAGCATGCTAAACGAACATTTCTCGTTCTAGTTCAATCGTTTATGCGTAAAACGTACGCCAGTATGAGCGTAAAGAAGTAATTCGCCGCTCAGTGGCGCGCCCCCGATTGCGGAAGTGTTTGGGACGCGCAGCGCAGCGCCGCGCTGCCTGAATGGATCTGTGAGGCTCCAGAGTTCACAAGTCGCGGTTTGACCTGATCACCAAGAGGCGCTGATTCATTTCGAGGCTTGCCTTCTACCGAGAGTAAGTAGAGTCCGCTTTAAAAGCTCTAGATTAAGAGAAAACTACTGTGTTCATCAAGAAGCTCATTTAAATGTTGGGCAATAGATGTACTCGTGTGAAATGTATTGTATAAATACTCTCAGTCCATTAAGACTAAACATTTGACCGAACAGGTAGGTAAATATACTTGTATAATAATGTGTTCTATATCTTTTGGTAATAAATGTCAGATTGAAGGTGCAGGTAGAGGCGCTCTCTGATTGGTCCAGCAGTGTATGTTTACATCACGTGATTATAGATTTAATGCTAGTTACTTCAATAGATCTAATGAATTTCTTAACTACCTGGTTGTTTACTTGTGTTATTAAATCCATAAATAGATAGCTCATGGTACAAATCCTAGTTCTTAACTAGCTTTCATTCTAGTTCATTCATTCTTTCAAATCTCTCTCTCTCTCTCTCTCTCTCTCTCTCTCTCTCTCTCTCTCTCTCTCTCTCTCTCTCTCTCTCTCTCTCTCTCTCGCTCTCATTCATTCATTCATGCATTCATTCATTCATTCATTCATTCATGTAAAACAATGTAAAGTATTAACTTAACATGTGATAGAAATCTAAATTAATTCAGTTCATTGGCTGAATTTACACATTTGGGACCCTGGACCACAAAACCAGTCATAAGAGTATTTTTTTAATTGCGATTAATATATTATGTATAACTGTATACATAAAGCTGAATAAATAAGCTTTCCATTGATGTGTGGTTTGTTAGGATTGGACAATATTTGGTCGAGATACAACTATTTGAAAATCTGAAATCTGAGGGTGCAAAAAAATCGAAATATTGAGAAAATCTCTTTTAAAGGGGTGGTAAACCATGATTTCACTTTTCTAACTTTAGCTAGTGTGTAATGTTGCTGTTTGAGCATAAACAACATCTGCAAAGTTACAATGTTCAAAGTTTAAAGCAAAGGGAGATATTTGCTTTTAAAGAAATCGATTTCTAAGGACTTCAGCAAACGGCCACTAGGGACTACTACACATTCCTCCAGGGTTGCTGACATCACCAGCCCCAATATTTACATAAACCCCTCCTCCGAGAATATTAAATAAAGGGGGGCGAGGCCATTTTGTATCGCAGCGGGGAAGCGTTGTTGTGGTAGGCTAGTTAGTAGGCGAAACGAAACGCTGTTATTTTCATCCAGATTGCAGGTCCACTTTGTTCAGCCTTCCTAGGGACGGGGGTGCGTTGCAGTGCGTTTAACATACAACGTTATAGGCATGTGTGTATGAGACAGAGGGGAACAGGTCGCATTTGCAGCAGATATATGCTGCCCATCATAAATCAAAGCACGAGACAGACAGGGGTCGGAGGAGAAGACCGGAAAATGTGACATAATGGACAATATTCGTCTGTATTTGCAATACACGAGCCGCGGTTCAGCTGCACGAGACAAACACTGCCAGTGTGAGACGGGCACGCGTGGCTCCCGCTGCACATTTCACGGAGGAAAGCTTCCACAATCTTCACGAGTTCAATGCAGGATTCTCACAACGGCTTGTCCTGAAAGATGGATTTAAAAACAGAAGCTGTTTACGGGCCACAACCTGTAAGTATGATTTAATTTTCGTCGATGTGTTTTCTTGTAATAGTTCGTATTGATAATGTACGTTGTAGCAAGGAATTAAACAAATGACAACACTGTTTGGCTCTGCAAACCAGTTTGTTAAATGCTCATTCATACTTAACGTTATCCGACAAACACCTAACGTTACAAACTTTTTAAAATCTCAACAGCGAACTTGGCATTAGTGTAAATTATTCTTTGATTAGAGCTTTTATGTATTATTTATCTATAGGCATGCTAAACATGGTTCTGTGTTTGATTTGGCTACTATAGTAAAGCCAATGTTTAGTGTTCGTTCTTGCGACAGATATTTGGCAAATCGTTCTAAAAATACAAAAGTAACGGTGCCATTCAGACTGAACAGGTTCTGCTCGATCATCTTCACTAAAATTGTCTGGGTCTGATTCGGGCTCAAATTAGTATGGTTTTATTGACGCCATTGTACTACCCAAAGCACAGGCTACCGGTAAAGGTAAGGGGCGTGACGTTTCCGAAAAATGTGCACTAGGTGGTTAGCGAATCACAACACACTGGGCCAGCTAACCAATCTGAGCCCATTGCGTATTTTTGAGGGACTGGCTTCATACAACCCGGAAACCATCAGACCGTTTTTACAAGGAGGGACAGAGCAGTGTAGAATAAAGTGTAGAATAAAGGTGAAAAATAATGCAATTTTTTTTAAACGAAGCATGAACACATGCTACAGTGCACCCCACAAACACAATCAAGCCTTCGAAAGAATGTGTTTTACCACCCCTTTAAAGTTGTCCAAATGAAGTCCTTAGCAATGCATATTACTACTTACTATTACTAATAATACATTTTTTGATATATTTATGGTAGGAAATTGACAAAATATCTTCATGGAGAATGATCTTTACTAAAAGGATTAGTTCACCCCAAAATGAACATTTCCTGATCATTTACTCACCTCCAGCTCATCCAAGATGTTCATGTCTTTTTTTCTTCAGTCGAAAAGAAATTAAGTTTTTGGAAGTAAACGTTCCATGATTTTTCATCATATAATGCTTTTCAATTGCAACCAAAATGCTGAAGGTCCAAATCAATGCAGTTTCAAAGCTCTTTGATGGGCTCCAGAGGCTTTGCGTGATCCCAGATGAGGAGTAGGGTCTTATCTAGCGAAATGATCGGTAATTTTCAAAAAATGAATATACTTTTTAACCTAAATTGTTCATCTTGTGCAGCTCTGCGAGGTGCTAAGGATGACGTAATCACGTCGGAAAGGTCATGCTAGATGTAGGCAGAAGTACCGCCCCTGTGTTTACAAAGTGCTCTTGTGAAGACTAATACTAACGGCTTTTAGCAAAAACACTCAATTTTCAAGGTCAAAATCATCCGATATCGTTGTTTTACCTTGTTTTTGCTAAAGGATGTTTGTATTAGTTTTCGCACAAGCGCTTTGTAAACACGGGGGCGGGATTGCGCAGTACCATTTGAAGCATTTCAAAGCACTTTGAAACGGCATTGATTTGGACCTTTCTTTTCGACTGAAGAAAGAAAGACATGAACATCGTGGATGAGATGGGTAGTAAATTATCAGGAAATTTTCATTTTGGGGTGAACTAATCCTTTAATATCCTAATGATTTTAGGCATTAAAGAAAAATGGAAAATTTTGATCCAATGGCTATTGCCACAAATATACCTGTGAGACTTATGACTTATTGCTATTTGTGGACAAAGACCAACATGATGGAAGTGACAGTCAACACAACAGTGGTTCAGCCATCAAATAAAGGGAAACTAAATGTGACAGCAAAAAAACAAAAAATATTTAGCAATTGTGTTAAGCCCTTGTCTTTGTGATCAGATAATGCAAGATTCAGTCAATGACAAAAGTTTACATATGTCCTAATGTCCTAAACGGCTTAGTGTGGTTTGAACTCGCCCAGTATTGAACAATAATTTATGTATTCCTGAGTAAATTTGTGTAATGTTAATACAGCAAGCCACAAAGTTTCAAATAGAAGCTTTCTTTTTTAGTAAACAAGTATGAAATCATTTACAGGGTTCCCACTTTTCCTGGAAAACCTGGAAAATGTATGACAAATTTTCAAAGAATTTATCACTGGCCCAAACAATTACCCCTGTTTGCAGAAAGTGTGATGTTCAGAAATGCTGAGTTTTGACACGTTAAAGTGCAACTCCATACAGAGTTGCTAACTGTCTTACAATGACAGCTGTCAGTGTGAAAATCCCAAGTTGTTTTTGGGCACAGAATGTAGCGGACCCCCTCCTATTGATGGCCAAACTTAACTGATGGTTTATGAAGTTTATTGCGTTGATTTTAAAATAACTATGGTGGGAGATTAATTTGGAAGCGATGGTTTACTTCTCACAATGCAAACGGGAGAAGCCTCATTTTATGGTCACCATGAATGCCGATGACACTGTTCATGTACCGCGGGGTAAGATTAAATTAATTTATATTTAACCAGTTTAATATGGAGAGGCACTGAAATGTAGAGCTTCGTTTATGTGTTTTTGACCTACACTGTTAACATTACATGATGTGAGAACAGTTAGCTATTTCGGTTTGTATGTTAGCAGGGACTCACTAACTTTAATCGTAACTTAATGAGCGTATGCCAGACAGAAAATCCCCTCAGGATACCTGGAGTCAGTGTAACAGAACCCCAGACACAACGTTTTACCATTTTTGTAACATAAACACCATAAAACCGATGAAAGCTTCGGATTTTCCAACGTTTCTCTATGGTGCTAAAACCTAAAGATGTCCGAGTTCCGGTCCCTGTGCAACTAATACTCAACTGCCATTGGCTCATCTGCGTTTGAGGGGAGGGGCTTACCATAGGTCAATTGCGATTTGTAAAGTCAGAATTGCAAAACTCTTATATCTCGCAAATCTGACATCTTTTTCTTGCACTTGACATTTTTCGCGCAATTGTAAGTTTATATCTCGCAATTCTGACTTCTTTTCTCACAATTCACAATTGCATTTTATAAAGTCCAATTCTGAGGAAAAAATACTTTTTATATAAAAGTTTATATCTCACAATTCTGACTTTATAACTTTTATAGCAATTGCGAGGAAAAAAGCAGAATAGCGAGATAAAAAGTCGCAATAACTTTTTTTTTTTTTTTTTGGTGTAAACAAGCTTCCATAGTCATAATGTATGATTAAGAGCTCATATTAAAAACTGTTTTTAAAGTTAAGTCATGGCAAATGACTGTACATACTTGTCCAGCTACGGTGGCCATCACAGGACAAAGATGTCATCGTCTGAGACAGCAGAGAGTAGCTGGCGCTCTGTAGAGAAGTTTGTCCCTTTAGGGCTACTGTAGAAACATGATGGCGCAAAAGGGGACCCACGGTATATATAGTAAAAACGGCTCATTCTAAGGAAATAAAAACATAACGGTTCGTTATGCAAGGTCTTTATACTCCTCTGAAAACATAGTTATGTATATTATATTGCATTTCTGTCAATAGATTCTCATATTACACACTGCACCTTTAAAGACTTAGAGAGCAATATTTGGCATGATCCTTGTCTTTTATTTTATAAATGTCATTGAAAATGATCGCTAAAAAAGAGTGTTAACCCTGATTTAGTCGGGCACATGAAGGGACGCGATTTTATACCATTTGCTTGAACAATTATGCAGATAATAAAAAATAAAAAGCTATGCTTCAATAGGTAATTTACAGCATTTCCTTTGTCCACATGTATATTAAGAGAAGTTGTTTCTTAGAGTTTCAGTTGTGTTAAATATGAACAATTTAGATAAACACATTTTTAACAAACTACATTTCTCAGGTATAGTCCTTTGTGGTCTATACAGTAAATAAGACCAGGGCTGCTGTTAACTATTATTTTTTTAAAGTGAGAATTGTGCCAAACCTTTGAAAACTGACTAACTGCTTTCAGACCTGTGATATGCTGCTTTACCAGTTTGCCTACGGTCTGTTTAGCAAGCCACTCCTTACCTCCACGTCAACATTGTTCATTTCCTACACAAAGTGTTGCTGTGGCTTCAGTGTATCCTGTCCTGGTTTGACAAGCTGGTGCTTTTGAGTCTTAGGTACGACTGTTTTAACACTTGCTTGTAATATTGATGTAATCATCTGTTTTAAAGTTTTTAAAACATTTATGTTTAGAAACATTATTGGAGAATCTACCTGATTATATTTGTTGTTGAGAAACTTAAGAGGAGTCATGCAGGAGAGACTGCAATAGCCATCTGTAAATGTCTAACCTTCGCTCCTGTTTGTGTCAAATAATAAAGTGGGTGATATGACCAAATTATTATTTCACAATATGAGAAATTTTATTTCAAGATAATTATATATATATATCACACTATTGTTATTTTTTCTCAAATTACAAACAATAGGAACAATATAACAAGAAAATGAATTAAACAAATTAACTTTTTCAGGTACAATATTTTTATTTAACATGTAATTGTAGTAGAATTGGTACAGAAATGTAATAATTAAATGTAAAAAATAAAATATTGCATAGTCTTCACTGTATGAATGAAATATAAATTAATTCTTAAAGCTAAAAAAGTTATTCAGTCAAGTAAGATATTTTCTCTTTTGATTTATTTGCATTAAAGGATTAGTTCACTTCACAATGAAAATGTACTGATATTTTTCTCACCCCCATCTCATCCAAGATGTTCATGCCTTTCTTTCTTCAGTCAAAAAGAAATTACGTTTTTTGAGGAAAACATTACATTTTTCATTTTTGAGGTGGAAAGAGTAATACAATATTCTACTCAAGTAAAAGTACTATTACTTCAATTAAATTTTACTTAAGTACAAGTAAAATTACCGGTCTAAAAATCTACTCAAGTAAAAAGTATAGGAGATTTTCATCTCAGAAAACAGTTTCACAGCATCACGGTATTAAACAATTATTTAATAAATAATCTGTATTATTAAATTATGGTTATTATTATTATCATGAGTTAAAATGGCCGTTAAATGGATGAAAACATGTTTTTTTTTTTGGTTGAACAAATGCTTTATGATAACAAACTTGAAACCATTTGTTTGTTTTGTTTATTAAAATTTCAATAAAACATCTAATCAACTAAATTCAATAAATGATTATGAATTAGATTAACAACTTATTTTTATCATTAATTTATTAAAACGTTTAATAATAATAGAGTCCTATGAAATTTTTCTTTTTATGATTTAATACAAATATATTATCAAAAACAGTGGTAATCAAATAAAATGTATCAAACTTTTATCCTTTTATTTTTTGGCAAAGTGATGCAAAAAAGAGATTTACTAAATTAAACCATGGATTAAAAATATATATTCTTAAATAATGTTTAAATTATACATTTAAAAAATATATATTTGGACAAGTACATTCTATTGTAGGCCTACAATAGTAATATATATTTCTGTCACAATTTATTCTAGTTTATTTTGACGGGTTGAGGTGAAGACCTGTTTCAGATTGTATTTGACAATTTTTGTTATTAAAATGAAATTATCATTAGGGGTTCTCTCAGATCAGCTCTGGAAATGTTCATGTGTTCATGTCCAAGTATGGTTTGTGAGACGTTAAAACCCCACGAGCATCACTCATTCTTGAGTATGTAGTCGATGAAATGGCCCTGCTCATTCACACAGAGACAGAGCAAGCAGATCATGTATTTATATAGCAGTGTGTTGTTTTTTAATATTCACAGACCATGTCTCGTTTTAATATTCTACTTTCGATGTAGTCATTCATCTATCAGTTTGCATGTTTTACTTGACATCTGTGTTGTACTGTAAGTTCAATGTTAATTCCGGGATTCCCTCTGCATCACAGAAATCACTCTGCCTTAAGTTATAAACATACCTTTATCTTCACAGAGGGATGGTGTTCCCGAACATGTTCTATATGAGTTCTCCTTTTGCATCCACATTTTTTGCAAATTGGATATCCTCCAAGGCAACCACGTTATTTTATTTTTCTATATCCAAAGTATTTCCACACTAGCCAGGGGTTCACAATTGCGTTTGGCCTTTCCAGCTGGATCTGCATGACGTCTGTCTTTTCCATCTCCATATTTTTGCATGTTTGTTCTCCCACCCTTTGATTCAATGCAGTAGTTTCCAGAGCGCGATTTTCCCCTCTTTGTATTATTTATTTATTTATTTTTACTCAGTAATGGATGTGGTTTAAAATGTGGCAAAGTACAATACTTCAAAACATACTTAAGTAAAAGTAAAATTACAGATTTTTAAAACTACTTAAAAAAGTAGAATTACACAGAAAAACTACTCCATTACAGTAACAGGAGTAAATATAATTCATTATTTTCCACCTCTCCACATAATGGACTTCTATGGCAACCAATGGTTGAAGGTCCAAATCAATGCAGTTTCAAAGGAAGGGCTTCAGAGGCTTCTATTCCCAGACGAGGAATAGGGTCTTATCTAGCCAAACCATCGTCATTTAAAAAAAAAACGAAACAAAAAAACATTTATATACCTTTTAACCTCAAATTCGGTGTTGTGCTTCTTCACGGCTTATGACGCCATCACGTCGGAAAGGTAGGTGGAAGTACCGTGTCGTAACGTGTGTTAAAACAAACGTGCAAAGACTAAATCAAATGGCCTTTACAAAAATAAAGGTAAAACAACGATGTCAGACGATTTTAAAGTTGGAGGAAAACATGAGATGGAGTTTTTCGGCACAGGGTCGGTACTTCCACCTACGTCTCGTGTGACCTTTCCGAGGTGATGACGTCATACTCCGTAAAGAAGAACAACACCTGAGTTGAGCATTCGTGGTTAAAAATTATATACAAGGGTTTTGTTTGTTTGTTTTTTTAATGACCAATGTTTTCTCTAGATAAGACCGTATTCCTCGTCTGGGATCGTGCAGAGCCTCTGAAGCCCTTCCTTTGAAACTGCATTGATTTGAATCTTCACCATTGGTTGCCATAGAGGTCCATTATATGGAGAAAAATCCTGGAATGTTTTCCCCAAAAAACGTAATTTATTTTCGACTGAAGAAAGAAAGACACAAACATCTTGGATGAGATGGCGGTGAGTAAATTATCAGAGAATTTTCATTTTGAAGTGAACTAATCCATTAATGACACAGAGAGCAGCAGGTTTATTAGTCTGCTGTCACTTTAAGACCAAACACACAGATCCATTATACTGAAGCACATCCAGTTTACGCCCAACTGTTTACTTTCACTTGAGAAATAACCGGCTGTTTTTACATGACTATTCCACGTGATGTGTTCGGCCATTCAAAAAGTCACAGAAGATGCATCTGAAACGCCTGATAAGTAAGCGATAATGTAAATCCAGCTAGTTGTACAGGGTCCTGATGCAAATCATCTTACTGAAGGGGTTTATTCTGCGATAACAACACGCTGGGTGTACATTATTACTTATTACACGGCTACTTGCCACACAAGTAAATATTTAGACATGAATTATTGATCCGAGTCAAAATTTTGTATTAGTTCTTTAAACTCAAAACTTCCGCTGATAAATCAAAGCAGAAATTTCACTAGACAGACAAATAAGTGATACGGTACAGTCACACCAATTATTTCAGCACATAAATAATTATGGGGATAAGAGATATTTATTTGAGATTAAACCGTTTTAAATATTACAGTATAAAAAACAATCGTGGCAAAATGGCAGCCGCAGCGTTTGTATGAAACAAAAGCGTCTACGATACCCAGATGTAACAACTGTACACACAATATTGATTTTATTAGCTCACCAAACACAAAGCTTCTACAAGCTACACTCCTAGCAAGCGTAAAACGCTGACTTCAGTTACCTGGATGAGCCTGTTATCAGTTTTTATCAGTCGGGGGATAACATAGCCTGGCTCCGCCCTCCTACGTACTTCCGCTCAATTTTCTTTTTCCTTCAGTACGTCGTCTGGGTTTGTGCTATATTCGCCAAATTTGAAGTGGCTGAGAACGATAACGTTTATGTTGTGCGCTAGTTTAAGATGTAGTGCCTTCAAGGAAGTAAACGCTTGTCAATCCAGAGTGTCCAGACTCTCTGTACAAATGAAATGTACAAGAGTGTGGTAGGACCAGGCTAATGAAACATACCACCAATCAGAATCAAGTATTCCACAGAGCCGTGTTATAATACCAGTTAATGGTACATGTATTTCTTGGCTGACCACTTGTGATCGGTTCACTGGAAACCTAGTTTAATACCAGGTGGAAACAGATTTTCTCTCTCGCTCGATTTCCGGGATATCGTACATATTTTGCGGGCATCAGGGAGTCACTGTCGATATGCAGGAGACTCATGGGTGAGGTGGGATGTCTGTAAAAGTATCATGTTGACCTAACTGTTCTCTCTGTTCCCTGTCCAGGTGTGGCTGCCGTCCCTCCCTAATGCCTGCTTCTCCAGGCTATGCACGTCTCCATAATGAGCCTATGAACTCTCTGCGCATCTCTGTTGGAGGGCTCCCGATGCTGTCTTCTATGACCAACACCACAGACCCCCGTTTCCACATCAAATGGAAAGCCATTGTGGTGGTAGCATCAGCGCTAACCCTCGTCCTCCTCATCTACATGCAGCTTTTGCCCTTTCACCCCCAGCCTAGTGGCAGATATGGCTTAAAGTTAAACCGTCATGAGGTGAGAGCGGAGGACCGCTACAATGACACGTACCCCCTCAGTCCACCAGAGCGCACGGCCCAGGGCACGCGCTACCGTATAGGGGTCATTGCTGACCTGGACACAAACTCTCTTAGTGACAAGAAGCTGACCTGGTTCAGCTACATGCTGAAGGGTCACCTCCTGGTGTCGGAGAGTGGAGATACAGTAACTGTCGAATGGGATCAGGAAAGGGTGGTCTTGGAAAGCCACCTGGCAGAGAAGGGTCGGGGCATGGAGCTCTCAGAATTAGTGGTGTTTAATGGCAAACTGTACAGCGTGGATGATCGTACAGGCGTCGTATATAATATAGAAGGACTTAAAGTAGTGCCCTGGGTTATACTGCCCGATGGAGATGGCTCTGTTTCAAAAGGTTGGTGTTTCTATAGTACCTATTTTCCACCAAAATGGTGCTGTTACTGGGAGCTCTTTCAGATCCATCCACATACTTGAGAGCCTTGAGAACTGAATACCCAAACAAATATAGTGCACTGCTGTCTTTGTTTGACCAGTCTTCTGTTTTCGGTGACATATTTTAACATCTGAAATACAGTGAGGAAAATAAGTATTTGAACACCCTGCTATTTTGCAAGTTCTCCCACTTAGAAATCACGGAGGGGTCTGAAATTGTCATCGTAGGTGCATGTCCACTGTGAGAGACATAATCTAAAAAAAAAAATCCAGAAATCACAATGTATGATTTTTTAAACTATTTATTTGTATGATACAGCTGCAAATAAGTATTTGAACACCTGAGAAAATCAATGTTAATATTTGGTACAGTAGCCTTTGTTTGCAATTACAGAGGTCAAACGTTTCCTGTAGTTTTTCACCAGGTTTGCACACACTGCAGGAGGGATTTTGGCCCACTCCTCCACACAGATCTTCTCTAGATCAGTCAGGTTTCTGGCCTGTCGCTGAGAAACGCGGAGTTTGAGCTCCCTCCAAAGATTCTCTATTTGGTTTAGGTCTGGAGACTGGCTAGGCCACGCCAGAACCTTGATATGCTTCTTACAGAGTCACTCCTTGGTTATCCTGGCTGTGTGCTTCGGGTCATTGTCATGTTGGAAGACCCAGCCTCGACCCATCTTCAATGCTCTAACTGAGGGAAGGAGGTTGTTCTCCAAAATCTTGCAATACATGGCCCCGGTCATCCTCTCCTTAATACAGTGCAGTCGCCCTGTCCCATGTGCAGAAAAACACCCCCAAAGCATGATGCTACCACCCCCATGCTTCACAGTAGGGATGGTGTTCTTGGGATGGTACTCATCATTCTTCTTCCTCCAAACACGTTTAGTAGAATTATGACCAAAAAGTTATATTTTGGTCTCATCTGACCACATGACTTTCTCCCATGACTCCTCTGGATCATCCAAATGGTCATTGGCAAACTTAAGACGGGCCTTGACATGTGCTGGTTTAAGCAGGGGAACCTTCCGTGCCATGCATGATTTCAAACCATGACTTCTTCGTGTATTACCAACAGTAACCTTGGAAACGGTGGTCTCAGCTCTTTTCAGGTCATTGACCAGCTCCTCCCGTGTAGTTCTGGGCTGATTTCTCACCTTTCTTAGGATCATTGAGACCCCACGAGGTGAGATCTTGCATGGAGCCCCAGTCCGAGGGAGATTGACAGTCATGTTTAGCTTCCATTTTCTAATGATTGCTCCGATAGTGGACCTTTTTTCACCAAGCTGCTTGGCAATTTCCCCGTAGCCCTTTCCAGCCTTGTGGAGGTGTACAATTTTGTCTCTAGTATCTTTGGACAGCTCTTTGGTCTTGGCCATGTTAGTAGTTGGATTCTTACTGATTGTATGGTGGACAGGTGTCTTTATGCAGCTAACGACCTCAAACAGGTGCATCTAATTTAGGATAATAAATGGAGTGGAGGTGGACATTTTAAAGGCAGACTAACAGGTCTTTGAGGGTCAGATTTCTAGCTGATAGACCGGTGTTCAAATACTTATTTGCAGCTGCATCATACAAATATATAATAAAAAAAGCATATATTGTGATTTCTGGATTTTTTTAGATTATGTCTCCTACAGTGGACATGCACCTACGATGACAATTTCAGACCCCTCCATGATTTCCAAGTGGGAGAACTTGCAAAATAGCAGGGTGTTCAAATACTTATTTTCCTCACTGTAATTTAAAGTGCCCCTATTATGCTGTTTTAAAGGTTTTGTTTTGGAGGTCTCCTACAATAGGTTTACACACACAATCAAGATAAAAATAAAAATAAACATGTTTCTCATAATATACATTGAAGCATCACAGTGTTTAAACGGTTTAATCAAGGATTTGGTCTCTCTAAAACTATCCTTTCCGTGAACCCACTTGGCTCTGATTGGTCCGATGGCCCAGTCTGTTGTGATTGGTCTACTCTGCTCTGATGGTCAGACGGCCCAGTCTGTTTTGATTGGTCTACTCTGCTCTGATTGGTCAAATGGCCCAGTCTGCTGTGATTGGTCTACTCTGCTCTGATTGGTCAAATGGCCCAGTCTGTTGTGATTGGTCTACCGCTTACAGCACATGTCGGCAACCAAATAGCCATTATCATATCTGAATTTCTGCTCTTCCTCAGCAGTTGTACGCATAGTGATATGAACCGTTATAATGGCGTTGGTTTTACAATATCAGTTCGAGCCTGAGTCCTTATCATTTGGAAGGGCATCAAAGTGGATTTACTTTCGCAGTGCAGAAAAAAGCATCTTCACGACACATCGACAACACAAACCAAATTTTTTGGGCCTCACCTACAACTACAGGGTCAAAAGTAGATGTTGTTTGCAGCAGCAGCAGCCAGTGAAGAATATACTTACTGATGATTCATTTCAGGTTCTTTCTTTTGGGAGACAATAACTTCATTTATTGGGCACTTTGAAACTTTGCAGACCTTTGACAGTCACAAACAGCTGTATTACACACTGCATGAAAGGTAATATCCAAAAAAGCATAATAGGGACATTTTAATTCACTATCTTCAAGCCGTCTTGAGCTGAATGTAATGGTCAGAAACTATTGAAATATGTAAAATAATGAATCAAATCCAATCCAATACAATCAATTTGTATGATATCTGATTTCAGTTTTACCTTTTTTGGCATTCTCTTACATAGGGTTTAAGGCAGAGTGGCTTGCAGTGAAGGACGAGCATCTATATGTGGGGGGTTTGGGGAAGGAGTGGACCACCACCAGTGGGGAAGTGCTGAATGACAATCCTGAGTGGGTGAAAGTGGTGGGAATCCACGGAGATGTACAGCACCACAACTGGGTTCCCAAGTACAACTATCTCCGAAGCGCTGCAGGCATCAGTCCGCCAGGTAAGCGGCAGCCATTCATTCACATTGTACAGTGTGTACTTGTAGTGAGAGTGAGCTAATTTCTACCTTTTGAGAGGAATCTTGTTCAGGGCTGTCTATAATTTCTTACACTCCATTGACAGTAAGCACGGATTGAGACAATCACCTAGAGCACTTTATTTTTCAATCTTTATTTATATATCACTTTATACAAATTTACAGGGATAAATTGTTGCTACATGGACAGTGTGCGGAGATTACTGGACAGTGCTGATGACAAAATTACGTCACACAGACTTTTACGTTTACGTACAAAAATTACGTTTCCAGAGCGGAAAGTGGACAGGGAAGTTTCGTCTTTATTAGTCTTACTAAATATGATTTATTAAACAGATTTTTTTTAAACACACTGGACTACAATTGGAACCCTTAGTTGAATTCTGAAAGTTAGACTAAGTTTTTTATAGTACATCAGGCTTTAGTATCTCAAAATAATCAAGGAAAATGTTAGCCCATGTGTTGTGAACCCTTTATTGTTCAGGAAAATAGGCTTAATATTCTTCATGAAAAATGGAAACATTTATTTTTTCTTATAACTTTAGGGTAAAATATGGCATGTATAACACATTCTTTAACTCTTAATTGCATGAATGTTTGGCAAATCATTATTACATATTCGGCCCAGATCTATACTCACCTAAAGGATTATTAGGAACATCTGTTCAATTTCTCATTAATGCAATTATCTAATCAACCAATCACATGGCAGTTGCTTCACTGCATTTAGGGGTGTGGTCCTGGTCAAGACAATCTCCTGAACTCCAAACTGAATGTCAGAATGGGAAAGAAAGGTGATTTAAGCAATTTTGAGCGTGGCATGGTTGTTGGTGCCAGACGGGCCGGTCTGAGTATTTCACAATCTGCTCAGTTACTGGGATTTTCACGCACAACCATTTCTAGGGTTTACAAAGAATGGTGTGAAAAGGGAAAAACATCCAGTATGCGGCAGTCCTGTGGGCGAAAATGCCTTGTTGATGCTAGAGGTCAGAGGAGAATGGGCCGACTGATTCAAGCTGATAGAAGAGCAACTTTGACTGAAATAACCACTCATTACAACCGAGGTATGCAGCAAAGCATTTGTGAAGCCACAACACGCACAACCTTGAGGCGGATGGGCTACAACAGCAGAAGACCCCAACGGGTACCACTCATCTCCACTACAAATAGGAAAAAGAGGCTACAATTTGCACGAGCTCACCAAAAATTGGACAATAAAAATATATAAAAAATGTTGCCCGGTCTGATGAGTCTGGATTTCTGTTGAGACATTCAGATGGTAGAGTCAGAATTTGGCATAAACAGAATGAGAACATGGATCCATCATGCCTTGTTACCACTGTGCAGGCTGGTGGTGGTGTAATGGTGTGGAGGATGTTTTCTTGGCACACTTTAGGCCCCTTAGTGCCAATTGGGCATCGTTTAAATGCCACGGCCTACCTGAGCATTGTTTCTGACCATGTCCATCCCTTTATGACCACCATGTACCCATCCTCTGATGGCTACTTCCAGCAGGATAATGCACCATGTCACAAAGCTCGAATCATTTCAAATTGGTTTCTTGAACATGACAATGAGTTCACTGTAGTAAAATGGCCCCCACAGTCACCAGATCTCAACCCAATAGAGCATCTTTGGGATGTGGTGGAACGGGAGCTTCGTGCCCTGGATGTGCATCCCACAAATCTCCATCAACTGCAAGATGCTATCCTATCAATATGGGCCAACATTTCTAAAGAATGCTTACAGCACCTTGTTGAATCAATGCCACATAGAATTAAGGCAGTTCTGAAGGCGAAAGGGGGTCAAACACCGTATTAGTATGGTGTTCCTAATAATCCTTTAGGCGAGTGTATATCTAACACGGATGGATCTCTACTTGTCGCGATAATATATAAAACTCTCCTGATTTTAGCATATTTTGTTATCTTTTGGAGCTTGGAAGGGTTCAGTTTGAGCAGATGTTTTATACCATCATCACTGTCCTCGTCAGAGCTCATTTCAGTACATTCAGCATCTGCCTCATATTCACCATCTCAAACATATTCTCAAAACTATAATTTTAAACATCTTCAAAATCAATATTTTAAAGCCCTGCCAGCTTCTTCACCAGATCCACCATCAAGTGACAGTGACACTCATATTTGATTGCGTTCAACAATAAATCTGAGCCATTCCAAGTTTTGCTGATGATTCTTCCTATTCTTTTGTTTTCTGGCTGCGGTAACTATGAGTGAAACGTCACTTCATCAATGTGTATCAGACATTGCAACCTTGTGGAATAAAGATGCATTGCACTTATTCAGTCAGCAAAGATTAAATTATTGTTGTTCAGAAGAAAAAAATACTTACCCTGTTACACACCTCGGGTCGCTAGTGACCCTATACAATTCTTACAAAAAAAATGAATAGGAAAACAGGCATTGTTTTTAATTAAAAAAAATTCTTGTTATATTATTTATAATGAATTGATTGAGGAATACTAAGAAGGTTGATGTCTAACCTTAAATAAATAAATAAATGAGGAGGAGGGTAGTGAATGACATCCCCGGGTCACCAAAGACCCGAGGTATGCGTTTAAGGGTTAAAGGCTTGCAGTGGTGGAAAGAGTACTGAAAAAGAATACTCAAGTAAAAGTACTGTTACTTGTCAAAAATGTGCTAGTAGAGTAAAAGTACCTGTCCTAAATACTACTCAAAGTAGAAGTAAAAAGTAGCCCTTTTAAAAGTACTCAAGAGTAGTGAGTATTATGCTATAAAAGTAATTCCACCTTATACCCTGCAAATTAAAAATGTAGCTTACTCTTTTATGGATGATTCTCTGTAAGAACAAAAAAAAAACGAGATCACCAACAATATTTGAGTTTTTCAATATTTCTCAAAGTTAAATTTTTGACTGCTAGCACTAAAAATACAGCCATGTACTATTTGAGAAAGCAACCAATAATCTGGTAACATTTATGACAACCATTCTGTAGAGGTTTTCTTGCGGTTAATTAAAAAAAGCATTGTACATTAACAATTTTACGTTTACGCACTGTTGCCCACCTTAAGACTTGTTTGCAGGAAGAATGGGACAAAATTACACCTGAAACACTTCATCACTTGGTGTCTTCAGTCCCTAAACGTCTTTTAAGTGTTGTGAAAAGGAATGGCAACATTACAAAGTGGTAAATGCTTTACTGTCCCAACTTTTTTTTAAATGTGTTGCAGGTCTGAATGACAGGAAAGGATGCATATTTACAAATGACATGAAGTTGACCAGACAAAACATGAAATATTTTGTGTTCATATTGTCTGCAATGAAATACAAGTCAAAGTAAATTTAGAAATCACTTCTTTTGTTTTTTATTTGCGTTTTCCATACTGTCCCAACTGATTTGGGGTTGTACATTAACGAGAGTATTTGTAATTCGTTACTTTACACCACTGAAGGCTTGTGAGATTCACTAGTACTGATTTACTTGGGGTATATAAATGCTTCTTTTCCTCTCTATGGTCATCTCAGGGTACCTCATACATGAGTCTGCAGCTTGGAGCGACACATTGCAACGCTGGTTCTTCCTGCCACGACGTGCTAGCAGCGAGCGCTACGATGAAACGGCAGATGAGCGGCGGGGCACCAATCTAATGCTCAGCTGCTCCCCAGACTTCCAGGACATTAAAGTGAGAAATGTTGGGCCCCTGAACCCCACACATGGCTTTTCGTCCTTCAAGTTTGTCCCCAACACAGATGACCAGATTATTGTTGCCCTGAAGTCTGAGGAGGATGCCGGGAAAATTGCCACTTACATTGTGGCATTCACCCTAGACGGCCGAATCTTGCTTCCTGAAACTAAGATTGGAGATGTGAAGTATGAGGGACTTGAATTCATTTAGTGTCTGGAGGTAAATGTATGCCAAGGACTGGTAAATACATTCGTCTAGATGATGTACATCTAGATGTGGTTGAAATAGTTGAATGACGTTCAAATAATGCCAACTAGCCATTGGCAGACATTGCCTAAAATGTGGTTGTGGTTATAGAGACTGAAGAAATTAGGATATGTTGACTCTTTAATTGTTTTGAGAGACTTATCAGAGCCTTCACGAAGAGTTTTTTTTATGTTTTGTTTTTTCACTACCATTTTCAACAACGACCTTTAGTGGTTTCACTCCAGTACTGTACTTACCGTGTCATGAATGTAACAGAATGAAGTGAAGTGATAGACTATAGTACATGCATAAAATAGTTTACTCTACACACATTATTGCAGTTGCCATGTGGTGTTGTGAATGTCTTTAAAAAAAAAAAAAAAAATGTTATCATGCATTTTTGTTTTGTTTACTTTCGTGATTAGTGTCTTAAGAAGACCAGCTACCTTTAAAAAGAAATCTAAAAAAAACTGAACCGTCACAAAAGGATGAACATTAATTTTCGTTGATGCACCAGACCCATTTATTTGTTGTTGCTGTTTTTGTTTTTTTGTTTTTTTCTGAAAAGAACAGATTGAAGGTTTTTAAGAAATGTATAATTGCACCTGAATTTCTTTTATCTAATTGTTTGAATCAGTCTCCTTATATGTTTTTACTGTAGGGATTTTGTAAAAAAAAAAAAAAATAAAAGTGAAAAATAATCACATTAGATTTGAACGCACAGGAAATGCTGCTCAAACACAGTGTGGTTGTAGACCGAGTTCATGAAATCGATATTATTAGTCATTCATAACAAAATGACAAAATTGCATATTTGTGGTTTTCATAGAGATTCAATCAAGCACCCAAAATCTTTTTTTTTTTTTTTTTTTATAATTTCACTCCCTGGGGTTGGCTGATGTGATTCGTACACACACAACCTTGAATGATCTGCATGTGGGACCAGAGAACGGTAGTACCAGCAATTTCTGAGAGAGCATTGTTTGGTTTTCAGAAAGCAATGTGCTAACTAGAATACTGTACAGACGAGTAGTAAACGATGCTAGCATTCCTCATTGCTGACATAGAATAACGGGCCTGTATCATGATGGTAGCTGAACAAACTCAGTGTTTTAGTTTTAGTTTCTCAGGATTAGTTTTGAGTTGACAACCAGTATTTCACTTATTCCATTCAAAAAGTGAAACTTGTATATTATATTCATTCGTTACACACAGACTGATATATTTCAAATGTTTATTTCTTTTAATTTTGATGATTATAACTGACAACTAAGGAACTTTTTGATGATATTCTAATTATATGACCAGCACCTGTATATAGTCTAGAAATTCGAACATGTAAGGCCACATTTTTAAAGCTTTAACTACTTATTCTACAGCTTATTACGTATCTGTATATATTAATATTAATTTTAAAAAATAAATGCTTAATCGTTTATAAGCTAAAATTGATTGTGTGTAATCGATTAAGGTAATATTAACTATATGTATCTTAATATAAATCAATTATAAATTATATAAAATTATTATATTAAGTATCAATAAGGCCAGACAATATATTTTTTTTATCATATAGTGATCTTTAATTTGGAGCAAGAGAAACTGGGGGAGTGACTTTATTGCATCAGACATGTCACTGTGTGCACAGCTGATTGGTCCAATTTCAGTTTGAGATCTCTTATCCCGAACATAACCTGCTCCGGAGCAGGTTAGCTGTGGAGCTTAATTTACTATGACGATGAACACTGTTATAAGCAAAGCCACTTTCATGGTACCTAAAACCCAGGATTGGCTCAATCTAAACTGAAATTTATCTGGCTAGCCAACAAAACTGGCTTCAAGTGACAGGTCCCAGATTGAGACTAGTTTTGCTGGAATTAAAAAAATAAAAAATGTTAGCAAACATTTTAGAAGAAGTTGTGTTCAATTGATTGTTTCACTTATGTCCAACTTACTCAAAATCTTTAAAAGATGAATTATATTGATTTCAAATGAGTAATTATTGTGATCCTTGAAACTGATCAATTAATTTCTCCATTGTCAAATATTTTTATTGAAATTTAATACAAATATGAAGTATATTTTAAATATATAATTGGTTAGTCAAATACTAGGTTCTTTCTGTGGAAAAAATGTTAAGTACAGTGCATCCGGAAAGTATTCACAGTGCTTCACTTTTTCCACATTTTGTTACAGCCTTAATCCAAAATGGATTAAATGCATTATTTTCCTCAATTCTACAAACAATATCCCATAATGAATTGCATGAATGTTTTGCCAATCATTATTACATATTCTGGTCTTTAGCGACCCAGATCTATATCTAACACGGATGGATCTCTACTTGTCGGGATAATATATACAACTCTCCTGATTTTAGAATAACAATTACAGAAGAATAAAATAAAGCAAAGATGTTTTATACCATCATCACTGTCATCATCAGGACATGACAACGTGAAAGAAGTTTGTTTGAAATCTTTGCAAAAAATAAAATATTAATTCACATGTACATAAGTATTCACAGCCTTTGCTCAATACTTTGTTGAAGCACCTTTGGCACCAATTACAGCCTCAAGACTTTTTGAGTATGATGCTACAAGCTTGGCTCACCTATTTTTGGGCAGTTTCTCCAATTCTTCTTTGCAAGATCTCTCAAGCTCCATCAGGTTGGATGGGGAGCGTCGGTGCACAGCCATTTTCAGATCTCTCCAGAAATGTTCAATTGGGTTCAAGTCTGGGCTCTGGCTGGGCCACTCAAGGACATTCACAGAGTTGTCCACTCTTTTGTTTTCTTGGCTGTATGCTTGGGGTCGTTGTCCTGTTGGAAGATGAACCTTCGCCCCAGTCTGAGGCCAGAGCGCTCTGGAGCAGGTTTTCATCAAGGATGTCTCTGTACATTGCTGCATTCATCTTTCCCTCGATCCTGACTAGTCTCCCAGTTCCTGCCGCTTAAAACATCCCCACAGAATGATGCTGCCACCACCATGCTTCACTGTAGGGATGGTATTGCCCAGTAATGAGCGGTGCCTGGTTTTCTCCAGACATGATGCTTGCCATTCAGGCCAAAGAGTTCAATCTTTGTTTCATCAGACCAGAGATTTTTGTTTCTCATGGTCTGAGAGTCCTTCGGTGGCTTTTGGCAAACTCCAGGTGGCTGTCATGTGCCTTTTACTGAGGAGTGGCTTCCGTCTAGCCACCATACAGGCTTGATTGGTGGAGTGCTGCAGAGATGGTTGTTCTTCTGGAAGGTTCTCCTCTCTCCACAGATAAACGCTGGAGCTCTGTCAGAGTGACTATTGAGTTCTTGGTCACCTCCCTGACTAAGGGCCTTCTCCCCCGATGGCTCAGTTTGGCCGTGCGGCCAGATCTAGGAAGAGTCCTGGGGATTCCAAACTTCTTCCATTTACGGATGATGGAGGCCACTGTGCTCATTGGGACCTTCAATGCTGCATACATTTTTCTGTACCATTCCCCAGATCTGTGCCTCGATACAATCCTGTCTCGGAGGTCTGCAGACAATTCCATGGACTTCATGGCTTGGTTTGTGCTCTGACATGCACTGTTAACTGTGGGACCTTATATATAGACAGGTGTGTGCCTTTCCAAATTATGTCCCATGATCAGTGGAAACAGGATGCACCAGAGCTCAATTTTGAGTGTCATGGCAAAGGCTGTGAATACTTATGTACATGTGATTTGTTTAGTTTTTTCTTTTTAATAATTTTGAAAAGACTTCAAACAAACTTCTTTCACTTTGCCATTTATGGGGTATTGTTTGTAGAATGTTGAGGAAAATAATGAATTTAATCAATTTTGGAATAAGGCTGTAACATAACAAAATGTGGAAAAAGTGAAGTGCTGTGAATACTTTCCAGATGCACTGTAATAGCTGTAAAAGTTAGACAAAATCAATTGTTGTATTTATAGGCATTTATTTTGATATGTCCAACTCAAAACAATTAGTTAAGTCAATGGTTCCCAATCTTGGTCCTGGAGGACCCCAACACTGCAATTTTTTATATTCCTATCTTATCTGACAAACTCATTTGAGGTCTTGGGCTGTCCAATATATATCCTTAAATATATCCTCCTTTATCCTTAAATAGGACACTATTTGAAGGGACAGCCACTTGTAGTGGTGTCCGAAAACCTTGTGGACATTATTGAGTGCACTTAATAACACCGTAATAATGAATGTACCGCTGATGTACACTCAATGGCTAGATAATACCCATAATGCACTGAGAATCAAGGGCCGAATGAATTCCCTCGTCTGTCCAGAAGATGACGCCCACAGCTCAATCATCCATCCATTTTCCAAACCGCTGGTCCAATATAGCTATACAGCGTAATATCAAACAGGTATATATTTTGAATTTATTATTAAATAGTTTAATTAGGTTTATGCCTGTTTCCATGGCAAAGAGAAATCTTTTCATTACTACTGGAGCTGCCAGTTTGCTAAGTCTTAAATTATTATTAAACAGCAAGCAGAAACTGCAAAAGCAGTAGCCCTTCCAACGCACTCAGTGTCTGAATTCACTCACTCGTTTTCATTCACTCCTTCAAATAGACTATATTAGTGAAGTAGTGTAGGGAATAGTGGATGAGAGTATAGAGGGTGATTTCAAACAAAGCTTTGGAGTCTTTATGCAGGGCTGGGTTACACCAGGATTGGGAACCACTGACTTAAGTGGTATTCAGAAATGTAATTAAAATAGCATAGTTATTTATTATTTGCAAAGTCACTGAAATCTCTTTCAGAGTGCTGGCCTTGGAGTCCTGGGGCAAACTCCTTTCGGCAAGGGGAAGGCCGTCCAAGAAGAGCAGACAGGCCAGAGGGGAAATCAAGATGCAAGGTCGGGGCCAAGAGGCAGGTCGGTATCGAGAGATCAATCTGAAACTAGCAACCAGAACCAAAGGGCTTGACAGAGGACGAAGAGCTGTGAGGCGTACAGACAGCAAAAGTCACTTACACTGATCAGGCACAACATTAAAACCACCTGTCTAATATCATGTAAATATCATGCCTAATATCACAACCACTTGTTCTGCCAAAACATCTCTAATAAAAAGAGCTGGCCTTCTTGTCCATGATCAGAGGTGCTGATGGCTGGGGAACTGCCTTCTTAGCTGTGAAAGGGAGAACAGACGCTAACAGGTGAACAAATTAAATTAACTTAAGACTTACTTTCTGTATTGTGTGAATTTAGTTTGACTGGTCTCACTCACATCTCTAACATGCTGACCAAGGGCATCGGACTAGGGGTAAAACCAGCATTGATTACCAGGGCCCCAAGGGGGGAGAGGGCCCTTGAAAAGTCTGGAATATATTTTAACATGAAACATGGGGGCCCATCAGGACTGCCTATGCATAGGGCCCGGGATCTTGTGCTACGTCCCTGATGCTGACAGACAGTTCTTTAAATGCACATGTTGCAGTAATGAAACTTGAAACTCAAATCTAGCCTTTTCATGAAATGAAACTTATGGTAGCCCTCAAAAATGATTACACAGCATTTTATCCAAGTTTCACAATATTTAACCTCATTTGGTCCTTATTTAAAGGAAAGGCAAGATGTTTTGTAACTCATTGAGTTGTGAATTGTGTTCCTGTCTCTGCTGTTTGAAAAGAATCATGTATCTTCTATGGCCTCTACTGTTTCTTCATGTTTCAGCACGTTATACCCTGTTTGGTAAGTAAACAAACATTTTCTTTTTACATTTAAAATACATTGTTTGCAGTATTTGTATTTAGATGGTTTTCATGAGTTTTATAAAAATGTTACAAACTTGCAATGAGTATATTTGTGAACATTGTAAAATGTAATCTACAGCGTTTTAAACGGTAAGGGGTCTAGTGTAATTTTATAACCAAATATGTTTTCCTGTTGCAACAACAAATGCAGTTAACTGAGGTTAAACAACACATTTTTTTGACTATCTGAGAATTTTCTTTAGTAAAAATCTCTTAACCTTTAATCTTTTGCTACTGGATGAAGATTCCAGACCAAAGCAGACAACACAGGAAGGTAGAGTGAAGCTTGTCGGAGGACTTCCTTCATCTGGTCGTGTGGAGATCTATCATGATGGACAGTGGGGAACAGTTTGTGATGACGGATGGGACCTGGCCGAAGCGCAAGTGGTGTGTCGTCAGATGGGTTTTCCTGGAGCAAAATCAGTTACGGCTGGAGGACAATATGGTGAAGGTATAAGGTCCTCTGTGCGATTTGTTTATTACAAACTGTGAAAACAATAATTGTCAAATTTTTTTAACCCAAATTCTATTGATTGTTCAAGGCTCTGGTCCAATCTGGCTGGATGACATGAACTGTAAAGGCTCTGAGAGCTCATTGTCTGATTGCAGCTTCAAAGGCTGGGGTGTTACTGACTGCTCACATAAAGAAGATGCAGGAGTGATCTGTGAGGCTGGTAAGAAATTCAGCTACTAGATATATTTATATTTCTATTTATGTATCTATAATTTTTATATTCTTTGCAGGTACAAACATAACCAACAATCGTCAGTTCTCTGTGGACAACAGTCTGGGTTTGTCTGCTGATCTTGGTCTTCTATTTGACAGTGGAGATGGTTGTGATTTCAGCATTAATGTGCGAGACCTCAGTGAAGACGCAGAGTTGTCGTTTTGTGTGCACAGTATGATCCTCATGATTTATCCAGAAATAAACATAACAAATGAGTCCAGAAACCTCACAGTGGATGTCATACAGACGTGCCATCCTCATGTCCCTACTTTTCTCAGGTAACTTTCTGAAGACCACTTCTTTTCGTAGCTCAATCCAATTGTCTCAATTCATTGAGAATGTTGCTTTGAATAGTGTATATCATAATTAGACGCTTACAGTATCTGAACTGTTTTTCTCAGGTATCTGTACACACGTCAGATTGATGTTTCCATCACATCGGCTCAATGTCTCCATCAGCTGGCATTTATCTTTGGAGTGAAGAATCTTATGGAGGATGTTGGCAGGGTCTTCACTTCACTCATTCCTGAAGACAACACCTTCCGGACACAGTTATCAATGTACAAGTATGGCGTCCGCACAGGTGACCTTGTTCTGCAGGAGAATGTCCTTCAGTATCTTTCCTGGAACTGTGAGTTCCTCATAAGCTCTCCGCTGTGGAGCAGCATCTCCTTTCACATGATGGACGCTCTGCTGCAGCGCTCAGACCTGGTTGTGAAGGACGAAGCTTTACTTCTTGAAGCTCTGGAAAGATGGATCCAAGACAAAGGTGAAATTAGTTCAGAACAACAGGCCAGCCTCCTGAATCACATCCGCTTCCTCTTGATCCCAGTGGATAAACTGTATGAAATGCAGTTTTCCTCAAGTGTTCTCCATCAGAATCATGAGAAACTGTACCTAACTGGTCTGCTCAGAGGTTTTCAGTTCAATATTCTGCCTTTCTCTAAGATAAGGAATAAAATGGACAATATGAGTTATGATTATCTACCCAGAATCTACACTGCTGATGAATGGAGCCTCAATGACACAGCCCTCGCTAAAACTATTGACATCCAGCGCTACAACTATGAATATGACTACAGGTATGGCCAAAATATCAGAATCCAAGTTCCTACCTTCTCCACTCCTGTACACCCTAGTGCTCTTTACAAAACGAAAAAGGTCCAGTGGCAAGCCAAGGTTTTTCGTAATGCTCGGGAATGCTCTAACAATGGTATTTCATGTAATTCTTTTCCTGTTGCAAGGTTACTCGCAAATGGTAATCTTAACAGTTACGCTAGCACCATTCGCTTCAGCAACAGGTTGATCCTCACCTGTAAGAACCAAAACAATGTCTTTCATGTCCAAGACTTCAAAAATGACATGGCTGTGATTCCAACCAACAGCAGTATGGGCCTGCCTAACCCCTGTCCTGATGACTACAGTTTTAGATTTGTAGTGCGTCCAGAGTATATCTGACTGCACAGAGATACATTTGGCTAAAGGTTTCCTACAGGCATTTCAGTTCAATCAAATCTATTAAATCGAATCTAGTTTAATTTAATCTATAAAATTATTTTTATTCATTGAGTGATTTCTGTCAAATGTTTGTTGATTTTTAAACTTTTCATTTATTTTAGCAATAAAAATTCTTAATTTTGAAAGTGCACTTCAAAAATAAAAATATATAGCTTGCATTATCTTTGTCAGTTTGATTCTTGTTTAACTGAGCAGTCCCAGCAGGCACCGGTTGTCAATGTAACGTCAAGACGTTGGACTTCAATGTCAAATTCTGGTTGGAAACAAAAATCTGGTTGATGTCAAAGCAGTTTGACGTCAAGCTCCAATGTTGGGCAGATGTAAAATTTTGGTTGGAATAAAATATCAGAGATCTTTCACAAATGTCAAGATCCGTGGTTAGCCAGACCCGAAGTATTCATTTTAAGATTCATTTTAATTAATTTTATTGGATAAATAAAGCGTTCAATTGTTACCAATAATCTGTGATTTAATTCACAAAATGTATAATAAACTGAAACATTTTAATATTTTTTTTTTTTCTCATAAAATACAGTATGTTCATAAAATTTAAAAATGTCCACAAAATACCAATACCCATACCCATCTTTTGGACCCAGCTAGCTCATTTAAATTTCAGGAATGGGGTTTTACTGATGTATTTTATGTTGTACGATCTAAAAACTAAATATGGAAAAACAAATCTTGAGTTTGTGTTATTTCAGGCATTTAACCAAATCCCATTTAAATAAAACTTGTTGACTTCGGTACAAAGGAACCAGAAGTGCAAAAGTTTCAAAGGTTTAGGACTCATCACTCCAAAGCTCTATTGGTCATCAATCTGTGGATACAAAAGGGAAATGATTACCATTCACTAATTACACAAACATTTATCCATATTTGCTTGGCAAAGCCTAAAAAATAAAAAAGCAATAACATTACAATATTGTGACACTTGAATAAAGCATTGAATACAAGTTTATCACTTAAGCCAATGTTTGAGTGTGCCCACCACTCTGACGGAGCAAACCACCACTAATACCCTAAAATTCTTTAAACAGATTATCTTAAATTATTTCCATAATATGTTCACCTATGGAAATTTATGATTGATTAATTAGTGAATGAGTAGTTTTGCATAAAGAAAAACTAAAAAAGAAAGGTTAAATGAAGCCTCTCTGTTAATCACACTGGTCCTTGCTCCGGGTAGTCAAGTTTATTAGTCAATTTATAAAATAAATGGGGCCCAATTTTCACCCACTGTGGTCCCATTAAAAACCATAATGGGGCCATTTGTGACTATTTGTGGGTCCAGTGTGATCCCCCATTATTAGCACCCATTTGTGACCCAAGGGAGCCCATATAATGAACATCTAAATGGGCCCAACTTAGGGCCCACAATGAACCCATCATTTGCCCCTATGGGCTAACATTCATGGGGCTCATGTGGAACCAATGGACAAATTTACATGGGCCCCATTTGGGTTGCACATGCAGGGCCCAATTGACAGCCCATCAAAAACCCACATGAGGCCCAAATGGTAACCAAAACCCAACGCCTGCTGAACGTCATAATGTTAACATCCATATACCATTAAAATTTAACATCATTACACATTGATATGCTTAACCGCCTTTGCTAGAGCTACAGTCAACAGGCTTTCTAAAAAAAATTAGCTTGGCAGCAAAGAGCTGGGGGTGTCCTTCTTGTCCATGATCAGAGGCGCTGATGGCTGGGGAACTGCCTCCTTGGCTGTGACAGGGACAACAGGCGACTAACAGGTGAACAAATTAAATTATAACTACAAACAAACAAGATGACACAGAGGAAGGCTGCCATGTTGAACATGCAATGTATAACGAGAATATTCTGATATAATCTTTTTTTATTTAGTTTTCCTGTGTCATTTAGATATTTATTAAAGGACCGTTTGCATTGATGATCTTGATCGTCATACACTTTATACACAACCATAACATTACAGAAGATTGGACCCACATGAGTGATAAAATGAACGTACAAGCAATGCATCTCCTCCTACTCCCTGACAAAGGCCTTTAATGGAGTAATTGTGGTGGGTAAGGCGACTTCCAACACAGGGTACCACAGATTTCGTCCTGGATCCATAACCAGCTACCATGTCAGTCCCGGAGTATAAGCACTGTTCAGTCCATCCCAGAGCCAGGAGTGGACGACTGCCTCATAGACCTTTGGGTTATGGATCCAGTTCCCTCCTGAGTCCCCACCTTTGAACCGACTCTTTTCCCACTGGTCCCATCCGCTGTCTGGATGGTTTGGTCCATTAACCCTCTGCAGTATGAGCTGTTTTGGGGCCCAAGTTTTGACATGCTCTGACATTTGTGCTTGTTTCAGTTGCTTATAAACATATTAATGGCAAAAGTCTCATTGCACTTTATTCAGCACAAACTGGGCTACCATAATATGAGAGCAACATGTATACACATGCTTGTATTTTTGAGAGAATAACGTTTTTGAAAAAACAAAACATTTAATACACTGAATTAAGGCCTCAAAACACACAATAGATATGTGTCCAAAAGACTTTTGACTAATGGGTGTTGCCTAGAGTTTTTGCTTCAAACTGATGTGAGAATCATGGTTCCTACTAATTCACATAAAACAATATATTGATTTACATTTTGTAATACACTTTTTCTTTACAAAGGCTGTATGCGAAGGGGTGTGAATGACCATGAATAATGCTGTGAATCAGGGCCGTGCACAGACCTTTTGAGGGGCATGTGCTGAAACTGAAAAAGGGCACCCCCCTCCCTTTTTTATATCAAGATTATTTAGTAAGCCTGCATAAAAGGAAGAAATGGTCACATCTTCATGACAAATTCAATAACACAAAATAATAGTCTCAAAAGCTTTAGATTTATTCAAGATTAATAACAACATAATGATAATATTAGATAATTATAAGCTAATTTATATTATTTGGTTAACATGATTATGAATGACATTGAGAAGAGGGGAAGGTGAGCAATGAGTAAAACTTTTTTTAAATATAATTTAAGAAATTATGTCCAACTCAATTCCAGATTATAAGAAACTATAGCCATACCTTTACTATAACATATTTTATAAAATATATATTTTTTATATATATTTTATTAAATAAAACAGTTATTTAAAATTGTAAAAATATTACACAATATTACTGTTTTTGCTGTATTTTGGATCAAATAAATGAAGCCTTGGAATGAATCATGAATTACATTCTGCATGATAAAATATAAAGATTTCACAGTGATCTTCTGTAAATTATTTTTAGTTACTAGTTACTACTACAACATTACTGTAGTAAAACCATGTTTTACTACATTTTATACATGTGAGGACGAGCGGAGAGTATACCATAACATGATTAGCCTAAATGTTAATAAATTAAGTGTATCAGCAATCATAAATCAAAGAAGAAATTCCTTAGAAATATATGTTATCTAGGTGACGAGGACCACTCGTCGCTTTGTGTAAGTTCAAGTACGAAACAGCGCGGGGGCGCACCTGTATGTTGTTGTATTACTTATCAATATATAGTTTTTGACCACCGAATGTGTGCAAATATGATTTTTTTTTTGTCCGTCATTAAAACGGTGACGGCAAATGCCGCTGCCGGTATCACATTACATTTTCATCTACAGGTTACAAACTAGTTTTTGTAGCTATATAGACGGAGCGCTCAGTTTTTCCTGTGGTAAAATGCATTTGGCCAAAATCGCATTTTATAAAAGATGAAATGCTACTGTATGCCCAGGCTATTTAAGTGTAGCTATGACTAGATGGCAAATGCTAGCCCTCTTTCTCAGGCGACGTCCCACATGTCTCAGTCAGTCAGACATCAAATAAATAAAATATGAGCCTTTATAGACATAGTGTTTAGTAGTACTTAATCAAACAACAAGATATTTATTTACCCTTCGCAAAACTTTGTTTAGCTCAGCTGTTGTACTGCGGCTGCTGTGGAACTTCAGTTGATTCAATGCATATAGAGGGGGCGGAGTTATCAGCTTACTGACAGCTTGAGGATCGAATAAGATTTACACAAGTTCGTTTTAAGAACTTTCATTTGCTAAATATTTTTAAAACAGACAGACAGACGTAAAGGGTGACCAATAGCATTGATTAAAAAAAAAAAAAAAAAAAAAACACCGCCAAGAAAAGGGCACTTCGGAGTGTAAGGGCAAAAAGGGCATGTGCTCTGCACAGGTTGAGCCCTACCTGTGCACGTGCCTGCTGTGAATCATAAACCGATAGAACAAAAGAATGCATAATGACCTGCATAATGAATGAGCCTCAGGTATGTGACTGAGAGAGCTAAGCAACAGGACAAAATAATCAATTATGATTTCACAGAGTATAGGGTGAATTCAGGTTGATTGGGACAATTTTTTCCCAGTCATTTCAATGGCAAAAATGTTCTGATTCATGTGATTTTGTAAACTATCTGATACACAGAATACTCAAATATAATTTCGAGTTTTGGTTCATTTATGAGATGCGTGCAATGCATGATCGCGCCACCAGTAAGGCTATTGTCTGCTATATTTGCTTCTTATTAAATAAGAAGCAAATATATTAAAAACATGGATTAAAATTAAGATACAATTCAAAAACCAAATTCAATTTAAAGAAAGGCTTTCTACAAATCAACATTAAGTGGTCAAAATAATTTCTGTCCCACTCCATGTCTTCTGGTATATTGCATATCTAATGATGTGTCCTTTATTACTCGTGCTGTTCACTTTTCACAATCAACATATATTACATTTAAAAATAACATTAGGCTATAATATTTAAATATCAATTTGAAACAAAATACGTTTTAATGGCGACTGAACACAAAACGCTTGACTGCTATTTATAGCATCTGAGCAGAAATTTGCAAATAAAAGCTTTATTGCTGTGACACTAGGCTATTTTACAATAAACACTTCATAATCTGTCCACAACAAGCCCAAGAAATCTTGTCTAAACAGACTCACGTCTATTACATTTTATGTTGCAGTCTTTTTGCGTTTAATATTCATAGACACTAACAGAATAAACTTACCTCACAATCAGCAGCTGAATTCGTTGCTCTAAGAAATAAACAGCTTTTCATGAGGTAAATTATTACAGGATTATTCCACAACACGTCTCAAAACGATGTAAAGCACATGCAGGACTGTTGATGTGTTTATTTGAGTTGATGTATGAGTTGATTCTGCTCTCATGAATAGCCTCAGTATTTGAATGCATGCTCCGTGGGTGTGGTTGCATTAGCGGATAATGAGACACTCTCTAACAACGGACATGTCTCTCTTTTCAAACAGATTACATAAACACAGAATATTTGATTTTGTTTTGATTTACATTATTTACAACCTGACATTTCAATGTTTCTTTAGACATATGTCTCATGTTTTTGTGATAAGTATTCACTAAGTTACAATTCTTTTTCTGAAGAGAATCAGATTAGACATCATTGAGAGAGAAGCTGCAGATTGCGCATTGCGTGTTTGTTTTCTTTATTTTGCAAAAAGCACAACATTTTGTTTTTATTGTGACTGTACACAAATAAAAGTAAAAACACTTGCCTGAATGATAAAAATCTAGTTATTTGAGTCTCTTTGGCACTGATAAGAAAAAAAAGCGAGTTGATCGTGACAGCCGACTCGAGGGGGTTAACTCCATGCTGCTCTTCAGCTCAGCCTCAGGCTTCCCCTCCACCAGCTCTGCCGGTCCCTGGCTGCACCTTGGGCCTCCAGGCCCATGTCTCCCCCTCGGCCTGTCAGCCCCGCCCTGGCTCGCCGTTCCTTCATCTCCACCGTGGCCCATCTGTCCTGGGACTCCTCCGGACTCTGTCCGGATCAACCTCGGTTGGCCATCGCTCAGCTTCTGCCATGGATTTCCAGGTCTCTGGCTATGCCTCGACCCTCCACCCCTTTGGCTCCATTGGGCTCCTCCCTTCTTCCATGTTCCCCACGGGCAGCAGGTTCCCTGTCTCGGTCCCGCGAGCCAGCAGCTATGCCTTGGGCTTCCGGGCTGTGGATGTTGTCCTGGTCCATAGGCCTCTTTGCTCCGCCAGTTCACTTTCTGGCTCTCGGGGGAATTCTCGGCTGTTAGCTCTATGGCTATATACATCCCCCCACATGATGATAATGACCTGCCGCTCACAAAATTACACACAGCAAACAATAAACAGGAAACCACACTCTGCATTTATTGTGGCCGGGGACTTTAATAAAGAGTCACTGAAGGGAGTACTGCCAAAGTACTATCAACACATAAAGTGCAACACAAGAGAAACTTGCATCCTGGACCACTGTTAGGCTGTGTGTCCACCAAAGCATTTTTTTTCCAGAGGCTAGCATATTTATTCAATTGGAGCGCCACGTTTTTAAAACGGCAGCAGCATGACAACATGTTATGTTATGTTGCATTGTGTCGACATTTTGATATTCAGAAACAAACTATTTGTGAAATTAGATACTAGTAACAGTTCAGCGGATTTTCTATATTATAGCACATACAGCGTCTCTACTGAAAAAACACTGCGGCGCCAAAGCACTCTCAAGTGCCAGCACAAAGTTTTTTTCCGAAGGGCACTTGCGTTTTCAACTGGTTAAAAATGCTTTGGTGGATATGCGGTCTTACACTTGTAGTGAACAGCAAATTCCAGGGCCCATTTTATGGCTGGGCCCCTCTCTGTCCAACAGTTTGCTACATATTGATTGGATCTTGGTGAACTGAAAGAAACAAACAAACTGTCCAACACCATCAGATAAAGATGTTAGGACAACAGCCAGACACCTCTTAGAGGGCAAAAAGAAGACCTCTGGTACCAAGCGCAGGGAGGACAGGACTTCTCATTGGTCCATATGCAGTTTCTGCCCTTTCCCCATCTAGAGACTAATTCCTAAGGTTGGCCTTTGACTGCCATAAAAATTCCTCAGGACCTCAGCAGTAGTGGGCAAAACAAAGAGAGACTACATTGGTCCATCCAGATATATCTAACTATGTTTGGAAACTTTAAAACTGATGTAAACTACTCGCATCCATTTCATACTTATTCAGAGAAATAAGTATCCTCAGTGACAGCTATATGTAATGCAACATCTTTTGAATCTTCTGTTAATGTACAAATGAATGAATCCATGACAGTTCAATCTTTTCCCCATCATGTTTGGTCTGTATTTGTTTAGAAAATTGCCAAAGTAATTCTGGTGGTGGTTTGAAATGTGAGAAATGCATTGGAAAACTTTAAAGACACTTTAAAGACATCTAACTGTGTGTTTTATGCAAATGAGTTCCACAGGGGAAAGAAGGGTATGTTCCCTCTGATACCAACAGCCAATCACATCACTCGTATGGAGAAGCGCCAAACAGTAACGACTACAGCACATCCTGAGTCTCTGGGCCAGAGAGACAAAAGCGGATTGATAAAGTCAGAGAGGCAGAAGACACACAGATAAATTTGCAACAAGGTTAAGCTTCGGAGAGCAAGCCTTAACTTCAAGGTTCCTACATCTGCGTGTTCCAGATTTTAGGACCCTTTGGTGCTTCAGGAGGTCAGCCTCCCACAGATCTCCGTGTTCAAGGCTGTTGAAACATATTCTGGCTCTTTCCCGACTGCATTGTCACCCAGCACAACCAGTGGAAGAATTCACCGCCATCGGACTGCTTACTCAACCAAGTGGAACGTAAATATCACTTAACCAAACCTCTTTCCAGAGACCTTGGCATTGTTGTATATTATCAGTATATGATTTTCTAATTTACATTAGAGGTAATATAACTGATGCTAGTTAATAACAAATAAACTTTTTTTTATTTGTTTGATGCATAATAAGGTTCTTCACCTTAGTTTCAGAGAAACAACAGTTTATCTTTCCATAAGATAATGTAAGATAAGTCTTCAGTAGCCACACTCAACTTAATCACTTGTATTTAAATGCGTCCTATGCACTTTATTCCTTTATCATTCATTGTATTCATTTAGTAGTTGTGTTAGTTATTCTTGTTTATCTTTTGTTAATACAATTAATTTTATTGCCCTTGTGCTGATAATACAGAAGAGGCTCTACAAGTTAGCAATCTAACCAACCTTTCAGATGAATCAGCTGACCAACTCCCTCCAGTTTACATTCATTCTACATGATTGAACAGCCTCCTGTTGGGCATAAAATACCTTAACTGGTGCCCCAAACTAAGAGAGTGGGAAGGTGGTCATCTGATATACTCATAACCACACCGTAAGTGACGGGTGATCCAAAAATCGAAACGTCAGTGGAGACGTGATTACAGATGACTACATTACTTAGCATTGAAAATGGACGAAAGTAAAACCACTACACAGGGACAACAGATGGCTATGTGAATTAATTGAACTTCATTATGACTTACTTTCTGTATTGTGTGATTTAGTTTGACTGGTCTCACTTGCACTGCATGTCTAGAACATGCTGACAGTTGAAATTCACATGTTGCAGTTATGAAACTTAAATCTAGCCTTTTCATGAAAGGAAACTTATGGTAGCCCTCAAATATGATTACAATGCATGATCCAAGTTTCACAATATTTTACCTTATTTGGTCGTATTTTAAAGAAAAGGCAAGATGTTTTGAAACTCATTCAGTTGGAAATTGTGTTTTCTGTCTCTGCTGTTTGCAATATTTCCAGCAAGAGAAGAATCATGTATCTTCTATGGCCTCTACTGTTTCTTCATGTTTCAGCACGTCATACCCTGTTTGGTTTGTAAACTAACCTATTCTTTTTACATTTAAAATACATTGTTTGCCGTATTTGTATTTATTTTCATTAGTTTTATTTAAAAAAATTATACAATGTTACGAACTTGACAATATATATATATATATATATATATATATACACACTCACCTAAAGGATTATTAGGAACACCATACTAATTCTGTGTTTGACCCCCTTTCGCCTTCAGAACTGCCTTAATTCTATGTGGCATTGATTCAACAAGGTGCTGAAAGCATTCTTTAGAAATGTTGGCCCATATTGATAGGATAGCATCTTGCAGTTGATGGAGATTTGTGGGATGCACATCCAGGGCACGAAGCTCCCGTTCCACCACATCCCAAAGATGCTCTATTGTGTTGAGATCTGGTGACTGTGGGGGCCATTTTAGTACAGTGAACTCATTGTCATGTTCAAGAAACCAATTTGAAATGATTCGAGCTTTGTGACATGGTGCATTATCCTGCTGGAAGTAGCCATCAGAGGATGGGTACATGGTGGTCATAAAGGGATGGACATGGTCAGAAACAATGCTCATTTAAGCGATGCCCAATTGGCACTAAGGGGCCTAAAGTGTGCCAAGAAAATATCCCCCACACCATTACACCACCACCACCAGCCTGCACAGTGGTAACAAGGCATGATGGATCCATGTTCTCATTCTGTTTACGCCAAATTCTGACTCTACCATCTGAATGTCTCAACAGAAATCCAGACTCATCAGACCAGGCAACATTTTTCCAGTCTTCAACTGTCCAATTTTGGTGAGCTCGTGCAAATTGTAGCCTCTTTTTCCTATTTGTAGTGGAGATGAGTGGTACCCGGTGGGGTCTTCTGCTGTTGTAGCCCATCCGCCTCAAGGTTGTGCGTGTTGTGGCTTCACAAATGCTTTGCTGCATACCTCAGTTGTAACGAGTGGTTATTTCAGTCAAAATTGCTCTTCTATCAGCTTGAATCAGTCGGCCCATTATCCTCTGACCTCTAGCATCAACAAGGCATTTTCGCCCACAGGACTGCCGCATACTGGATGTTTTCACACCATTCTTTGTAAACCCTAGAAATGGTTGTGTGTGAAAATCCCAGTAACTGAGCAGATTGTGAAATACTCAGACTGGCCAGTCTGGCACCAACAACCATGCCACTCTCAAAATTGCTTAAATCACCTTTCTTTCCCATTCTGACATTCAGTTTGGAGTTCAGGAGATTGTCTTGACCAGGACCACACCCCTAATTGCATTGAAGCAACTGCCATGTGATTGGTTGATTAGACAATTGCTTTAATGAGAAATTGAACAGGTGTTCCTAATAATCCTTTAGGTGAGTTTATGTGGCGGCTACTGGTCTGTCAGAGAGGGGAAGCTCATTTTCGGCCTACATCATAAAATTGTCTATTTATTTAAAAGTAAATTCTGCCCTACGTTCCTTTTCAAGAAAATGGTCTATGACCCTGTCGTACCAACTAGGAGTCTTTTCAAGTGACTTGACCAGTGTCCTCTCAATGGCCAGCAGAGCTAGGCTGCTTAAACGGCCTTGGCCCATTGTGTTTCGGGTGTAGGACTTGAGTCGCTTTAAACAGGAGAAGCTCCTTTCTACACCTGCAGATGTAGCTCCAATTGTTGCCACTAATGAGAACAGTTTGTAAAGCTGAGGCATTGCACTGTCCAACTCCATGTCTTTAAGGAACACCAAGTAATCACACAGCTTTCCCCTGTTACCCTTGTCCCTGTGAATGAACGATCTAAAAAAAAAAAATTAAACTCTGTAAAACTGAAACAAGGAATGTGGTGTATAATTGTGTGAAATGTATGATGAAAATCAAGCAATTTCGCCAAGCAAATATCAAAGAAATAGGTTGCAGCAGTTTTTATTTCGACTGAACTTGAGAAATCCGCGATGGGACTGAGCGCGAATAGCTTCAGTCAGTGATTCCTTATAATACAGAATCGCTGTCAGTCAAAGGGAGATGCAGTCTTTCGACAGACCCTCCAATCATCACGCAGAAGCTCGGAGTCCGGGCCAGCCCACTCCCCATTCACCCCCAGAGACGCTGAGCGTCCGTGGGCGGGACATAATCGCAGCGTTTATCCAATGACCGTCTAGTTTCGAAGTGCTGAAAAAAAACGTTCAAAGCAACCCCATTGAAGTCAATGGACGCTGGGCTTCAATAGGGAAATGCACTGTGACGCTGCGGGAATGTATGAGAAGGAAATCGAGTCAGCCGACCTGCTATATGTAACTGATTCTGAACGAACTCGTCTTTGAGATGAACGTTTTCTAACGCATTTTTAGTCAATAAAATGTTAATACAATAGTTCATATTTGACCATTAATTTTGTGACATTATAAGGGAAGCCGAGCTTCCCTTGCAGTCTTAAAAAAATCGCCACTGATATATATATATATATATATATATATATATATATATATATATATATATATATATATATATATATATATATATATATATATATATATATATATATATATATATATTATTTTTATTTTTTTTTGTGAACATTGTAATGTATGCAATCAATGTTTAATTTAAGCTTTAATATTTTGCTAATGGATGAAGATTCCAGATCAAAGCAGACAACACGGGAAGGCAGAGTGAAGCTTGTCGGAGTACTTCCTTCATCTGGTCGTGTGGAGATCTATCATGATGGACAGTGGGGAACAGTTTGTGATGACGGATGGGACCTGGCCGAAGCGCAAGTGGTGTGTCGTCAGATGGGTTTTCCTGGAGCAAAATCAGTTACGGCTGGAGGACAATATGGTGAAGGTATAAGATCCTCTGTGCGATTTGTTTATTACAAACTTTGAAAACAATAATTGTCAATTTTTTTTAACCCAAATTCTATTGATTGTTCAAGGCTCTGGTCCAATCTGGCTGGATGACATGAACTGTAAAGGCTCTGAGAGCTCATTGTCTGATTGCAGCTTCAAAGGCTGGGGTGTTACTGACTGCTCACATAAAGAAGATGCAGGAGTGATCTGTGAGGCTGGTAAGAAATTCAGCTACTAGATATATTTGTGTTTCTATTTATGTATCTATAATTTTTATATTCTTTGCAGGTACAAACATAACCAACAATCGTCAGTTCTCTGTGGACAACAGTCTGGGTTTGTCTGCTGATCTTGGTCTTCTATTTGACAGTGGAGATGGTTGTGATTTCAGCATTAATGTGCGAGACCTCAGTGAAGACGCAGAGTTGTCGTTTTGTGTGCACAGTATGATCCTCATGATTTATCCAGAAATAAACATAACAAATGAGTCCAGAAACCTCACAGTGGATGTCAGCCAGACGTGCCATCCTCATGTCCCTACTTTTCTCAGGTAACTTTCTGAAGACCACTTCTTTTCGTAGCTCAATCCAATTGTCTCAATTCATTGAGAATGTTGCTTTGAATAGTGTATATCATAATTAGACGCTTACAGTATCTGAACTGTTTTTCTCAGGTATCTGTACACACGTCAGATTGATGTTTCCAGCACATCGGCTCAATGTCTCCATCAGCTGGCATTTATCTTTGGAGTGAAGAATCTTATGGAGGATGTTGGCAGGATCTTCACTTCACTCATTCCTGAAGACAACACCTTCCGGACACAGGTATCAATGTACGAGTATGGCGTCCGCACAGGTGACCTTGCTCTGCAGGAGAATGTCCTTCAGTATCTTTCCTGGAACTGTGAGTTCCTCATAAGCTCTCCGCTGTGGAGCAGCATCTCCTTTCACATGATGGACGCTCTGCTGCAGCGCTCAGACCTGGTTGTGAAGGACGAAGCTTTACTTCTTGAAGCTCTGGAGAGATGGATCCAAGACAAAGGTGATGAAATTAGTTCAGAACAACAGGCCAGCCTCCTGAATCACATCCGCTTCCTCTTGATCCCAGTGGATAAACTGTATGAAATGCAGTTTTCCTCAAGTGTTCTCCATCAGAATCATGAGAAACTGTACCTAACTGGTCTGCTCAGAGGTTTTCAGTTCAATATTCTGCCTTTCTCTAAGATAAGGAATAAAATGGACAATATGAGTTATGATTATCTACCCAGAATCTACACTGCTGATGAATGGAGCCTCAATGACACAGCCCTCGCTAAAACTATTGACATCCAGCGCTACAACTATGAATATGACTACAGGTATGGCCAAAATATCAGAATCCAAGTTCCTACCTTCTCCACTCCTGTACACCCTAGTGCTCTTTACAAAACGAAAAAGGTCCAGTGGCAAGCCAAGGTTTTTCGTAATGCTCGGGAATGCTCTAACAATGGTATTTCATGTAATTCTTTTCCTGTTGCAAGGTTACTCGCAAATGGTAATCTTAACAGTTACGCTAGCACCATTCGCTTCAGCAACAGGTTGATCCTCACCTGTAAGAACCAAAACAATGTCTTTCATGTCCAAGACTTCAAAAATGACATGGCTGTGATTCCAACCAACAGCAGTATGGGCCTGCCTAACCCCTGTCCTGATGACTACAGTTTTAGATTTGTAGTGCGTCCAGAGTATATCTGACTGCACAGAGATACATTTGGCTAAAGGTTTCCTACAGGCATTTCAGTTCAATCAAATCTATTAAATCGAATCTAGTTTAATTTAATCTATTAAATTTAATCGTCTCTTTTTAAAATTCATGTTATTCATTATTGAGTGATTTCTCTAAAATGTTTGTTGATTTTTAAACTTTTCATTTATTTTAGCAATAAAAAAAATAATAATTTTGAAAGTGCACTTCAAAAATACAAATATATAACTTACATTATCTTCCGAAAGTTGTGTTTGCTGGTCAGTTTGTGTGTAAATGTAAATTTTTTACCAACATTTTCCACTTCACGAGTCAGTTGCCTAGGTTTTTGGACGCAGCCTTGGTGTTTAAGCTGCCATTAAAACCCAAAGAAGAAGAATAAGTCATTCTTGGTGAAGGATTATATATGTTACCACTGCCTTTCTGAACCCCGAAGTTTCCTGGATTTCCTTGTTGTTTTCCAGAGTTACCTGCCTTGTGTTTGTTTCCGGATGGTTTATATGTATTTTGACCCTTTTTGCCTGCTGTATTGACTATGATTCTAGACGACCCTTAAATAAAGCGGGAGATGGTGGTCCAGTGGGTTAAACCATGGAACTGATATGCAGAAGGTTGCTGGTTCGATCCCAGCGGTCACCACCAGTGTGTCCTTGAGCAAGGCACTTTACTCCATGTTGCTCCAGGGGGATTGTCCCTGTAATAAGGGCACTGTAAGTCGCTATGGATAAAAGCGTCTGCCAAATGCATAAATGTAAAATGTAAATGTAAAGCTGTGCTTGGATCTTCACTCTTCATGTTTCTGTGCAGTACATAACAGAAGTCTTCAGCCAAAATGACTGACACATGACTTAAATACTAACAGGCCAATGACACACAGCTGACAATAATCAAGGGTGATGAGTCTGGGTAAAGGATTATTGGTTTTATATGATTATAAGGAAATTAAGAAATTGATTTATAAAATAAATGGGCCCCGATTGTCACCCACTGTTGTCCCATTTAATCCCACCGGCCACAATTATGACCACACATTTTCCTCACATATTTTAGTGTGGTATTAAAAAGCAATTTCTATTATGAATCAAATGTTAATTTATAATGCTAATTGAAGATGTCTAGATGAGTTCTGGGCAGGTCTAACATTAACATTAGGTAGTTTGGTCATGTGACCACACATTTATTTCCTGATACTGCCATCTTAACACAATGATGACTTCAAAGCTCAGAAAAGAGGTAAGTTTTCCTCTTTCAAGAAGTAAAGTTTTTGAATAGCTCATCTATCTATCTATCTATCTATCTATCTATCTATCTATCTATCTATCTATCTATCTATCTATCTATCTATCTATCTATCTATCTATCTATCTATCTATCTATCTATCTATCTATCTATCTATCTATCTATCTATCTATCTATCTATCTATCTATCTATCTATCTATCTATCTGTGGTGAAGTACTCCTTTAAGCCTCACTCCGCCCCATTATTAGTTAGCAGCCTTATTTGGACTATATAAAGGGCATCCCCAGTGTGGTAGGATATTGCGTCATCTTTGTATTCATATCGGTGTCCTGGTTGCCGGTGCTCGATTGCCCTGTGTGGGAGCTGGTGTCTGTTTGGAGGTTCGGATTGTACTGCTGGAGGGTTTTCTCTGCACATCGCCGCTGTAGTTCCAGTTTATAAAAGAGTCGATCGCACGTATAACACAGCGTGCTGTGAGTGACTGCTGCGCGTGAATGGGATGAGGGAATGGTCTGCCGGATATTTGAACGGAAGTCCTGCTGATCAGAGCAGGGGTGATCCAAAAGCGGGCAGGCTAGCCATCCGGTGCATGGTGAACAGATTGAAGTTCTCCCCTGAGTGTGCGGTAGAGGTTTTATTGTAGTGGATTTCACAAGTGAGTGTGCTGTGGAAGTTTTGGGCACGGTGTATTCCTTGCAGGCTGATTTGAGGCCTACTGCTCAGCCTGCCCAGCTAATGGTGCACCCCAGCTCCGTTATGAGAGTGACATGTCTGTTTATTGATTGAACTGTGTTGCTCATATACAAAGTAGTGGCCTGGTCGTCCAGCCCCATTGGTTGATTGATTCTAATACTCTGTTTTAAATTATTTATGACATTAAATAAAGAATTGTATATATTTTCGTGCGTATTCACGTCTCAGTGTCTTGTGATTTGTGGGAGGGAGAAACGAACTTGTGTGCCCCCTTTTTCTTAGGGGTATTTCCCCAGCTGGGTTAAGGCTGGGGTGGCGTAGTCGTAATTCATTATAGCTCAGTAGGTGAGAGCGTGTCTGTAACCATCTAAATTCCATCTGCATTGCCATCTATCTATCTATCTATCTATCTATCTATCTATCTATCTATCTATCTATCTATCTATCTATCTATCTATCTATCTATCTATCTATCTATCTATCTATCTATCATCACTTCACTACACTACTCTTTACTATATTGCCAAGTATTGGGACACCCTCGAAATCATTGAATTCAGGTGTTCCAATCACTTCCATGGCCAAAGGTGTATAACTCAGCCACAAAGTGGTAGGCCATGTAAAATCACAGAGCAGGATCAGCGCATGCTGAGGTGCACAGTGCGCAGAAGTCGCCAACTTTCTGCAGAGTCAATAGCTACAGACCTCCAAACAAGAACAGTGTGTAGAAAGCTTCATGGAATGGGTTTCCATGGCCGAGCAGCTCATCCAAGCCTTACATCACCAAGTGCAATGCAAAGCGTGGGATGCAGTGGTGTAAAGCACGCCACCACTGAGCAGTGGAGACCTGTTCTTTGGAGTAACCAATCACGCTTCTCTGTCTGGCAATCCGATGAGCGAGTCTGGGTTTGGCGGTTGCCAGGAGAACGGCACTTGCCTGACTGCATTGTGCCAAGTGTAAAGTTTGGTGTGGGGTTTTTTTTTCAGGGGTTGTACTTGGCCCCTTAACTCCAGTGAATGGAACTCTTAATGCTTCAGCATACCAAGACATTTTTGACAATTTTATGCTCCCAACTTTGTGAGAACAGTTTGGGTAAATGGACTGCATTTATATATCGCTTTTTAACAGACCAATGGCCATCCAAAGCACTTTACACATTGCCTCACATTCACCAACGGCGGTGTCATCCATGCAAGGCGCCATCCAGCTTGTCGGGAGCAGTTATGTGTCTTGCTCATGGACACCTCGACACTTGGTCAGGTGGAACCGGGGATCGAACCACCAACCTTCCGGTTTGTAGACAACCTACATGAACCACTGAGCCACTGCCGCCCCTCGCTCATCCAAGGTCCATAAAGACATGGATGAGCGAGTTTATAACAATTATCTTCCAGTTTCCTATCATTTGTAATTCTGTCATCATTTTATTTGATTATTTGTGCCGTACTGCTGCATAGGAAACTGAGTCCTTTTTGAAACTGAGCCAGACAAGGCTTACTTTCAACTATTCAATCCGGTCTTTAAACTAATTGCTGGAGGTTTGTCATTTTATAAATGTATTAACACCGTAGATCTAGACCCCCATGTGTTCTACCATCGGTCACAATTGTGACCAGACATAATACCCTTTTTTTATGGACTTTTCAATTATTATTTTTTTAACATAATTTACATTGATTTATATCAAATCTGTTTTACTGAAACCTGACTTTTAGAAGAGATCCCTGACACTGCCATTGAACCGCCTGGCTTTTGTATTTACTGCACGGACAGTGATTGCAATTGCACAGGGAAAAAGAACGGTGCATCATTTTGTGCCTCCATTGCCTCCTCTTCTATTTCTGAGGTCTTTGATATATCCTCTCCTTCTCTGATAGTATCTAAATACCATTTCTTCTTGGGACACACCTGATCTTTGTATTTTAAAGGCCACTGGTAGATGGCTTGAACATCTTTGCAGGAAAACCGTCCTCACTGTTCATTATTTAACTTTTCTTTAATACCTCAAAATTTACCAATCTGCTCTCAATTTGGCTGGTTCTGGTTTTGTTTCTGCTATTTTTAACAAATCAAGCAATAGACCAAAAGCATTGTTTGACACGATCAACAAGCTCACCAAACCTCCATCACACGATGCTCTAGCTTCAGATGAGCTTTGCGGTTCTTTCTGGTATTATTTATCAGAAAAGATGAATGCTGGCCAGTTTTTGGCTAGCTTTAATCTGACTAATCCATTTTATATTTGGATATATTTGGATTTTGAATAGAGTTAATCTTGAAATTCAATTCCTCATCCTATCGACTTTATCCTATCCATCTCTCCTGAAATTTTGTCACTGTACCTATTTCACATTTCATAATTACATGTCTTAAATCTGCCACAGTTACCCCAGTTCTCAAGAAACCCGACCATGACCCATCCTATTTCAAATATAGCCATTATTGTCAAATTGCTGGAAAGCCTCACAGCAGGCAGTCTTTTCTTAATGAAAACAATCTCTTTGATCCCTTTAAATCTGGTGTCCCTCCTATCTCTCTGATAGACAGTTTTACATTTCAATTCAGGATTTTTGATCACCTACTTTCCCTCTGAAGTATGGTGTCCCTCTGGGATCAGTTCTTGGTCCATTATTATTCATCATCTATATACTACTCTTGGGTCATATTTTACACCAACATTGTTTTAACTATAATTTCTACACTGATGACATCCAAATCTATACTGTGTGTAAACCCGCTCTATTCACACAAATCGATAACATTTCTGATTGTATGTATGAAATTTAAACGAACTAAACATGGACAAAACTGAGATTATTATTACTGCAACCCCTTCACTTGTTAGCAAAATTCATCATGGCTTCACCTGGGTGATTGATAGGCAAATAATTGATAGTCACTCTTCAAACCATCTGGAACTGTGAAAAATCTTGGTGTTATCTTTGATCCCTCCCTTCGAGGCTCATATTAATTCTATCACCATCATAGAATTTTTTTCTCCAACATTGCTGTGGAAAGCAGGATGTGGCCAATTTAATTAAATCAATTTGAGAACCAGACCAATAATTTTTTCTCCCTCTCTTATATCTGTCTCTCCTCATACTTCTGTCTCCTTTTCTCTCACCTCATCTGTCCTTACCCCCAGGTGCTGGGGAGAGTAGAGTGCTATCTCGAAGGTACCCCCCCCCCCAAAAAAGGGGCGATGGGGGTATGTGGCAATTAGGGCGGGGCTGAGAGCTGTAGGAATGGCCTTGTGTCTCACACCACATTCTACATCCAAATTAACTCCCAAAAGTTAATTTAATAAAATGTTACACAGTGTGTATGCATATATCCATGGAACCGAACTGAACAACTAGTTGTTAATGATGTATTTTAACATGCATCTGAGATGTCTCTCTCTTATGCGGTGCAAGAAATCAAAGGGAAAGCGGTACGAGCCTTGACTCATTCATGTTGCCAGATCTTGCTAGAAGAAACAGTGTACAAGAAATAAATCCATATTACCAAAATATTGCGACCCCACACCTGATCACTTTAATAACTCCAAAAACTTGATCGCTTTATAAGCCAAGCATAAAACAACAAGCCCAAAATGATAATTATAACAAGTGCACATGGCAACAGTGCAAGAGTGCACTCTGTGAAGCAGCCTTTCCAGGCATAAGCAAACCACGACTTCTCTGTCGACTGTGCTAGTTAAAATTGCTGAACATAAGTATTTTGTTGCTGTAACAGTTCTTTGGTCAGAATAGCAGAGACCAAACACTCAAGATGTCAAAATGTTGCTATGGTTTCCACAGTATAAATCATCACAGTTCCTCATTTAAATGCTGTTGTCACTTTTGAAACTTTAGAGTGTGTACATGGCACTGAAACTCCATGTCACTCTGCTGGATTAATAAAATGTATGAATGAATTTAAGTCACAACTCAAAACATTCGTTTTCTGAATGTTATCAAGCATTGTTCTGTATTTAGTTGTTGTATGTTGCTGCATGTGTAAACTGTGTATCTGACCAATAAACTTGGAAGAAGGAGATGTGAGAGTATTCCACTTCACATCCTGCATGAAAAGGCATGAAAAGGATCTGAACCAGCACAGAAAGTTTATGGGTAAAGAATAAATTTTTTTGGTTACACTTTATTTTGAACATTGTAACACTGCAACTACAAGTCAACTAATTCCACTTAGATTATTAGTAGAGTATAAGTAGACTGGTAGGGTTACGGATAGTAGAATAAGTTGACATGTACTTGCAAAGTTACTTATAGTCATTATAATATCTGTTGTGGGAGCATCATAATAAAGTATTAGCAGATATTAAGAAGTCAGTCTGTGCTGTCAGAGAGTTCTTGTTTGAATGCATATTTTGCAGTAATGAAACTTATCAAATTTAGCATTTTCATGAAATGAAACTTATGGTAGCCCTCAAATATGATTGCACGGCATTTGATCCAAATTTCACAATAGTTGACCTGATCTGGCCGTATTTTAAAGGAAAAGCAAGATGTTTTGTAACTCATTCAGTTGTGAATTGTATTCCTGTCTCTGCTGTTTGCAATATTTCCAACAATTGAAGAATCCTTTACAGCCGTGGTCAGAATATAGCATCCTTTTGATCTTTCATAAAAAAATCACAAAAATCTAACCTTTCATTGAAGTAAAACAATTAAAAGTGGGGGGGAAATCACATTATGAAAGACATTTATCTCCAAAACATGTTGGTGATAATTCTTGGCACCCCAAGAAATTATTATAAGTAAATAATCTCATAAAAGTATACATTTTTTAGCACACCAGGCTGACTAGGAGCATGAAAATCTCCAGCCACGACTTCCTGTTTAACAGGATAAATATGAGATAAACGAAGTCCAAATTCCCTTAATCATCCATCAAAATATGACATGATAAGGTCAAGAGTGTGTCCAAGTACATGTGTAGCTTATCCACATGCTGAATAAAACCAAAAGAGTCCAGGACATAAGTAAACTCAGTGCCCATAGGCTTTCCAGGACAGCAGACGTGAATATTAAAATCACCCAAAATTAGCAAACGATCATATGATGCAATGATATGAGATATGAAGTCTCATTTATAAAGTCTTTATCTGGCTTTAGAGGCCTGTAGACCAAGATACATAATAACGGAGTTGCAGAAGATTCTATTAGTACATATTGCACTTCAAATGTAGAAAAGTTTCATCTTGGAGTGCTAATAAAGCAACAGTTTGATGGACAAAGTTGACCAAAGATTGATGACTCATCAGTTCCAGTCCATGTCTCAGTCAAAAATAAAAATAAAACATCCAGGCCATGGCAGGTAAAAAAGTAATTCAGTATAAACGTCTTATTAGACACAGACCTGGCATTAATCAGGGCCATTTTTACATGAGAATAAACAGTTTGTATCTGTTAATGTCGGACATACTTCAGTGGATGAATATTATGGAGATTCACACCTCTACTCTGGACACACCTCTACTCACACCTCTACTTCTGCAGAACAAGGTGACCTTGTTCTGCAGGAGAATGTCCTTCAGTATCTTTCCTGGAACTGTGAGTTCCTCATAAGCTCTCCGCTGTGGAGCAGCATCTCCTTTCACATGATGGACGCTCTGCTGCAGCGCTCACACCTGATTGTGAAGGATAAAGTATTTCCGAATTCACAGTATTTATAAAAGAGTAGTCAAAAAGTACCCGGATGACCAACTACTTCCAGAGAGATTCTGAAATGTGCATATGATGGACACTTCAGTTACTAACAGATACTATCCCACAGCAGAGGATTTGTAAATGGCAGTGAGACCCCATGGTCTAGTGGGTTAAACCACTGAACTGATACGCAGAAGGTTGCTGGTTTAAACCCAGCAGTCGCCACCACCAGTGTGTCCTTGAGCAAGGCACTTTACTCCATGTTGCTCCAGGGGGATTGTCCATGTAACAAGTGCACTGTAAGTCGCTTTGGATAAAAGCGTCTGCCAAATGCATAAAGTAAATGCAGTGAAGCGATACAACTGACATTTATAGGTCACATTCATAGAAAATACTTTTTTATCTGTTGCAAAGTAATTACTTATTCAGAAAAAGTGCTTACTCCAGAGAGCATACGATTTCGGACGCAGCTACGGTGAAGCACGCAATACTTCTTTTATGTGGCTTACATACCATGAAAGTTACCTCCAGTTTTGGAACCTAAAGATGAGGTTATCCTCTTACTTATCCATATAATTACCCGTGTATATCACACTTGATATCACACAATCACTTGATTGTTGACCAAGATGGCGGCGCGAGTAGATCGCGAGGCTCAGCGTCTCTCCAGATTCTGCAATTTTGCGGTATTTTTCTTGCTCATCTCGGGTCTGTTCGTGCAGAACAGTTGTGCCTTTACATCGTACACCCGCGCTGAGCTTTTGGATATTGGTTTGCGAATTTCCGACAGTTTTATGGACAATCTTCGACTCCTTCCTGAGATCGCTAGGACGCCCGAGGCGATGCGCTCATCCCAGCCGGGCGGAAGTGCACCCAGACAGCGGCGAGATCGTAAACAAAGGCGGGGGAAGCGTGGAGGATTGCGGGCTAAGCTAACGCGTTCTCCTCATCGGCTCTCTTTACCCAGCATTTTCCTTGCTAATGTACGATCGCTAGTGAACAAAATGGAGGAGATTCGACTCAGCATCACACACAGTAAGAGACTTTTGAACTGTAACGTCCTAATCTTCACTGAAACCTGGTTAAACAGCGGAATACCGGACACCGCTATCGAGCTAGCGGGACGCCACACACTCCGGGCAGACAGAACATTAGATGGCTCCGGGAAGACAAGAGGTGGTGGATTGTGCATTTATATTAACAAAGCTTGGTGCACAAACTCTGCTATTGTTGGGAGTCATTGTTCAGCTAACCTGGAGTTTCTCATGGTTAAATGTAGACCGTTTTATCTACCGCGGGAGTTCACTTCCACCATTATAACTGCTGCTTATATTCCACCCGATGCTGATGCCAAGCTTGCTATGAAAGAACTTCACGCAGCCATCAGTAAACAACAGACTGATCACCCTGAAGCTGCGTTTATTGTTGCAGGTGACTTTAATCACTCAAACTTAAAGTCAGTGCTACCCAAGTTTCACCAGCATGTTTCCTGCCACACCAGAGGAAACAAAACCTTAGACCATGTTTACACAAACATGGCGGGAGCTTACGTTGCAACACCCCTCCCCCACCTGGGACAGTCAGACCACATCTCTTTGTTCCTCAGCCCCAAATATGCACCCCTCATCAACCGTGTGAAGCCATCAGTGAAGACAATCAAGGTGTGGCCTGCGGGGGCAGACTCCACACTCCAGGAAAGGTTTCTAAACACAGACTGGAGTATGTTTGCTTCTCAAGCCACCAGTGGCGCTCACACGGACATTAACTCCTACACCTCCTCAGTATTGGATCATATCAATACCACCATTGACAGTGTTACAACCCAGAAACAGATCACCACATACCCAAATCAGAAGCCTTGGATGAACAGGGAAGTGCGACTCCTGCTGAAGTCACGCAACACTGCCTTCAGATCAGGAGACGCACAAGCCTACAGCGCATCCAGAGCAAACCTGAAGAGGGGCATCAAAAAGGCCAAGCACTGCTACAAGCTAAAGATAGAGGGACACTTTTCCATCTCTGACCCTCGACGCATGTGGCATGGCATTCAGGCCATCAGTGATTATAAACCCACCCACTCCACCCCCGCAGCCACTGATGTCAACTTCCTGAACGAGCTAAATTACTTTTATGCTCGTTTTGAAAGAGACAACAGAGAAACTGCCACCAAGCTCAAACCCTCAGCTGACCACCCACCAATCACACTCTCCTCCACAGATGTCTGCAAGGCACTGAGCCGGATCAGCGCGCACAAGGCTGCTGGACCAGACAACATCCCTGGTCGTGTTCTCAGGGCATGTGCGGAGCAGCTCGCTGGGGTTTTTACAGACATTTTCAACCTGTCTCTCGCCCAAGCAGCTGTACCATCATGCTTTAAACGCACTTCCATTGTGCCAGTGCCGAAACACTCCAGCCCGAGGTGCCCTAATGACTACCGCCCTGTAGCACTCACACCCATCATTATGAAGTGCTTTGAGCGGCTGGTCCTGGAACACCTAAAAGACTCTATACCATCCACATTGGACTCACACCAGTTTGCCTATCGCAGCAATAGGAGCACAGAGGATGCAGTTTCCATGGCACTGCACTCTGTGCTCACCCATCTGGACAGTAAAAACACCTATGCACGCATGCTGTTTGTTGACTTCAGCTCAGCATTCAACACTGTCATCCCATCCAAGTTAATTGCCAAACTTGGAGACCTGGGCATCAACACTTCAATGTGTAACTGGATTTTGGACTTCCTAACTGACAGACCACAGAATGTTCGATCAGGATCCACCTGCTCCACGTCCATCACACTCAACACTGGTGTACCACAGGGCTGTGTGCTAAGTCCGTTTCTCTACTCCCTCTTCACCTCCGACTGCAAGCCTGTGTATGGAACTAATTCCATCGTCAAGTTTGCGGACGACACTACGGTGATTGGTCTCATCAGCAACAACGATGAGACTGCCTACAGGGAGGAGATCCAGCACCTGGCCACATGGTGCGCTGATAATAACCTGCTCCTCAACACCACCAAAACGAAGGAGCTCATCGTGGACTTCAGGAAGGAGTCAAGAGGCACACACGACACCATCCACATCAATGGAATGGCTGTTGAGCGTGTCTCCAGTTTCAAGTTCCTGGGGATCCACATCTCGGCGGACATGTCGTGGACGACCAACACCTCCAGCCTGGTCAAGAAGGCTCACCAGCGCCTCTTCTTCCTGAGGACACTGAGGAAGAATCAGCTCTCCTCGGCTATCCTGGTGAACTTCTACCGCTGCGCAATAGAAAGCATCCTGACCAACTGTGTGGCAGTATGGTATGGGAGCTGCTCTGTTGCGGAGCGCAAGGCACTGCAGCGGGTGGTGAAAACTGCCCAGCGCATCACAGGGACTCCACTACCTGCCATCGAGCACATCCAGAGGAAACGCTGTCTGCACCGAGCTCGCAGCATCCTCAAGGACTCCTCTCACCCAGCCCACAGACTGTTTTCTCTCCTGCCCTCCGGCAGGCGTTTCAGGATCCTCCGGACCAGGACCAGCAGACTAAAGAACAGTTTTTTCCCCAGAGCTGTCTCTTTACTGAACTCAAACCCCCGTTGATCCACTTCCCTCATAAACTGCAAACTCTCCTACCTCACACCTACATTCACTTTGTTATTTGCACTACCGACTGTTTATTACAGTAACAACTGTTTACTTATACATTTTGCACCACCATATCTTAACTGGAATATGCTCATTTGCACTGCCGACTGTATTTATAGTAACCATGTTTACATTTGCATTTTGCACCGTACTTCTAACTGTAATATGCAACCACTTTCCACTGCACTTTTACACTTTCTTTTGGATAGCTCTGTCCATAATTTATTGCACTACCTTAATCCACTGCTATATTCCTCATATTAGCCTAACATATTATTGTATACCTCTATCTGTAAAATTCTGTTCAAAGTAATAGCCATCTGTATATTATATTCATAGTACATATTCACCTGTACATTCTGTTTACATTCTGTTTATAGTAATAGCCATCTGTATATTTATATTTATTCACTGTATATATTCATCTGTAAATTCAGTTCTGTTTATAGTAATAACCATCTCTCTACTTATACATATTTATATATATTCAGTACATTTTTATGCCCAGCACTTACGCAACCATTGTATATATCCTGCACTTGCTGCTATTGCACTTCTGGTTAGACCTAAACTGCATTTCGTTGCCTTGTACTTGTACTTGTGTAATGACAATAAAGTTGAATCTAATCTAATCTAATAACCTGCTATCTGGAATTTCCCCAGATGTCCTCAACAATAAAGGTGTTATAACCTCCACAGCATCTGCTCCAGTAATGGTAAGTGACATGGCAATCTTTCTTTCATCTGCAACATACAGCTCTGTTTGAAAGTCCTACATTTTAAGGAAGTGAATTTGATCATTACACATTGTGATAAACACAGTAGTCTTATATTTGTTCTATTATACGCTGAATTGTAAAGGCTCTGAGAGTTCATTGTCTGAATGCTGCTTGAAAGGCTGGGGTGTTACTGACTGCTCACATAAAGAAGATGCAGGAGTGATCTGTGAGGCTGGTAAGACATCTGCTGGAGCTTACCGAAATTACAGCTCTTGCTCGTGGATTTAGCTTTGTGAAGGATATAGACAAGTACTATTAAAAAAAAACAAAAAAAAACATTACTTGTCCAATATCTAAAAACTGAATGAGTGTGTCCCCTCCATAATGTGCCAGATGTCACCCAGTAGCACACACATTTATAATAAACATTATTTTCCACTGATTTCTTGATCCCACCTGAATCCATTCCCATCTATATAAACATTTAACATTTTCTGTGAAACATACTCTTTCAAACTCATAGTAAGATATTCCTTTTATTACCACCTCTCGTTTAAAAAACGTTCAAAGATGTCTTTGTTATTCAGTTTGATTGACTGATATGCATAACATAGCCACATATATCAGTTATATTTTCATTTTTATTTCAGCTGCAATTGGCTCATCATCATTAACTTTTATTTTAAAGGGATAGTTCACCCCCCAAAAATTAAGATTCTGTCATATCAAGTTTTATAACCTGGATCTGGATGCAGCCCTTGGTTCCCAGGTACCTTCCAAATGAACTGGTCTCTTTGGTCCTGGATGAGTTTGATCTGGTCCAAAAGAAAAAAAAAAGGGAGAGAGTTCTTTGGGCCAGCAGTGAGTTGAGGTGATTCGATACAGGTTCAGACAATCAGCACCGTGCCAAAGGTGTTCCCATTGCATCATCGCTACACAGCATCTCATTCCTTATTCAAAGATCATGGGTTACAAAGATAACCTGAGACGTTTCTGCTTGTCTCATTTTTGTGTTCTTGTTGTTGTTTCAATTTCCTTCAGTGATTCTGCTTGTTAACAGCAGGTGTTTGTCACTAATACTCAATCATCACTTAATAATCACTTAATTATCTAATTAACTTATTATTTAAACACTGTGTAGTGTGTACACATATGAACACTGAGTGGTGTTAATTTAACACTAGGGATTTTGCTGTGTAGCATACATAAACTGACAAGGTGTCATCAATCCATAGCCCTTACAGAAGCTGGCGAGGAATCTTCTATGCACCGGCCAGCATCTCCTGTCCATTTGTTCCCTGCCACAACTGCAGAGAAGACATATTATCAAGAGAAGTGTAGTCTACAGAGAGTGGTGGTTACACTCCCAGACAATGAAATGGAGCATTTTTAGGATAGCAGAAGTGGACATCTTCGCTTCAGCAGAGAAAACTCACTGTCTGATATTCTTATACCTGACGCAATCCCTCTGGAAGTCGATGTGCTCGCTCTCCCAATCATGCTCTTAGTATATCGTTTTCCTTGCTAGAGCACCAACTGTGTTCATTCTCTCTCATGTTTTTTTTTTTTTAATCTAACTGTTGACACATTTGGCCTTGAAAAGAGGTAAAAACATCTACATATATGGTAAACGGAAGTAGGAGGCTTTATGATAATGTTCATTAGTTTATCCAATCAATTGCAAGAGTCTTTGTTCTATATTAAATTAATATGCATAACAAGAAGAGTATATAAACTCTGGATATTAATTCAACACACTCGTCAGATGGATAAAGGCGTGTAAGGTCAGTGACTATAATTCTTTGCGTGAACTTTTGCTCATTGAGGAATTTAAGAATTGTGTTCCGGAGTGTACGGCGTTGTACCTAAATGAACAAAAGGTTAGTACTGTAATACATTTTGAAGAAGGAGATGTGACGCATACCACTTTGAGTTTGTATCATTCTTCCCTTGTTGGACTACATGAAAAGGATCTGAACCTTAGTCAAGATGTGCTGATAGACAGTTCTTGTTGCACGCATATGTTGCAGTAATGAAACTTATTTAATTTAGCATTTTCATGAAATAAGACTTTTGGTAGCCCTGAAATGTGATCACACAGCTTTTGATCCAAGTTTCACAATATATGATCTCATTTGGTCCTTATTTAAAGGAAAGGAAAGATGTTTTGTAACTCATTCAGTTGTGAATTGTGTTTTCTGTCTCTGCTGTTTGCAATATTTCCAGCAAGAGCAGAATCATGTATCTTCTATGGCCTCTACTGTTTCTTCATGTTTCAGCACGTCATACCCTGTATGGTTAGTAAACTAACCTTTTCTTTTCTTTTTTTTAATTTAAAATGCTTTCTTTGCAGTATTTGTATTTACAGGTTTGTTATGAGTTTTATAAAAAGTAAAAAAAGACAATCTCATTAAATATATTTGTAAACATTACAACATATTTTTTTATGTTAATCTACAAAGTCTTACACATTCAGTGTCTATTTGAATTTTACAACCAAACACGTCTGTTGCAACAACAAATGCACATTTAGCTGAAGTTAAGCAACACATTTCATTGACTGCTCGAAAACATTTGTGAGCAGTTTTTCAGTAAAATATCTATGTAAATATTTTAATCTTCTGTCGTTGGATGAAGATGACCGACCAACGCAGACACAGGAGGGCAGCATGAGATTGGTTGGGGATCTTCCTTCATCTGGTCGTGTGGAGATCTATCATGATGGACAGTGGGGAACAGTTTGTGATGACGGATGGGACCTGGCCGAAGCGCAAGTGGTGTGTCGTCAGATGGGTTTTCTTGGAGCGATATCAGTTACGGCTGGAGGACAATATGGTGAAGGTATAAGATCCTCAGACCATTTTATTGTTACACACTATGATAACATTAATTGTCTAAATTTTAACCCAAATTCTATTGATTGTTCAAGGCTCTGGTCCAATCTGGCTGGATGACATGAACTGTAAAGGCTCTGAGAGCTCATTGTCTGATTGCAGCTTCAAAGGCTGGGGTGTTACTGACTGCTCACATAAAGAAGATGCAGGAGTGATCTGTGAGGCTGTTAAGAAATTCAGCTACTAGATATATTTGTGTTTCTATTAATATTAATTTTATATTTTTTTATTACATTTTCTTTGCAGGTACAAACATAACCAGCAATCGTCGGTTCTTTGTGGACAACAGTCTGGGTTTGTCTGCTGATCTTGGTCTTCTGTTTGACAGTGGAGATGGTTGTGATTTCAGCATTAATGTGCGAGACCTCAGTGAAGACGCAGAGATGGTGTTTTGTGTGCACAGTATGATCCTCATGATTTATCCAAAAATAAACATAACAAATGAGTCCAGAAATCTCACAGTGGATGTCAGACAGACGTGCCATCCTCAAGTTCCTATTTTTCTCAGGTAACTTTCTGAAGAGCACTTCACTTCACTTCCTATTGAATCTTCACAATCCAATAGAGAATGTTTCTTTGAATTGTGCAAATCAGATTTCTACTGACTATATCAGTATTAGACACATTATCTAAACTGTTTTTCTCAGGTATCTGTACACACGTCAGATTGATGTTTCCAGCACATCGGCTCAATGTCTCCATCAGCTGGCATTTATCTTTGGAGTGAAGAATCTTATGGAGGATGTTGGCAGGGTCTTCACTTCACTCATTCCTGAAGACAACACCTTCCGGACACAGGTATCAATGTACGAGTATGGCGTCCGCACAGGTGACCTTGTTCTGCAGGAGAATGTCCTTCAGTATCTTTCCTGGAACTGTGAGTTCCTCATAAGCTCTCCGCTGTGGAGCAGCATCTCCTTTCACATGATGGACGCTCTGCTGCAGCGCTCAGACCTGGTTGTGAAGGACGAAGCTTTACTTCTTGAAGCTCTGGAAAGATGGATCCATGACAAAGGTGATGAAATTAGTTCAGAACAACAGGCCAGCCTCCTGAATCACATCCGCTTCCTCTTGATCCCAGTGGATAAACTGTATGAAATGCAGTTTTCCTCAAGTGTTCTCCATCAGAATCATGAGAAACTGTACCTAACTGGTCTGCTCAGAGGTTTTCAGTTCAATGCTCTGCCTTTCTCTAAGATTGGGAATAAAATGGACAGCACAAGTAATGATTATCTACCCAGAATCTACACTGCTAATGAGTGGAGTCTATTTGTCAGTGACACAAGCATGAATAACCAACGCTACAACTATGAATATGACGAAGATGCATATGAATATGACAACAGAATCAAAACCTTCTCCACTCCTGCACACCCTAGTGCTCTTTACAAAGATCAGATGGTCCAGTGGCAAGCACAGGTTTTTCTTAATGTTCAGGAATGCTCTTACTATGGTGTTTCATGTAGTTCTTTCCCTGTTGCAAGACTTTTGGGATATGATAATCAGAACCGTTACACTAGCACCATTCGCTTCAGCAACAGGTTGATCCTCACCTGTAAGAACCAAAACAATGTCTTTCATGTCCAAGACTTCAAAAATGACATGGCTGTGATTCCAACCAACAGCAGTATGGGCCTGTCTATCCCCTGTCCTGATGACTACAGTTTTAGATTTGTAGTGCGTTCAGAGTATCTCTGACTGCACAGAGATACATTTGGCTAAAGGTACACTGTTAAATCTAATTAGTTAGACTTACTTAAAAAAAGCATGTAAAGTGAAATCGGAGAGAGTACTTGATAATTTACTTTAGATTTACTCTTGACTTAGTATAGCTACCATGATGTTACCATTGTTGTGTTTTGATGCTGAATGTTGAAGTCTGTGTGTGACTCAAGCATGATCAACTGCAAGATATTGTTACAAATATGGAGGGATTATGTCAACCCAATTAAAAGTTTCACAGGTATTTATGATGTAAGTGTTAGCAATAAAATAGTTAATGATCATTATACGACATAAAGGGAAATATTACATAGGTTAATTTTAAAGGTGATTCCTGAATTAACTATAGTTAATTTTTCATTCAGAATCTAGGTCAACTTTTAAAAGCAACCTATTTATTACTTATCTTCCTGTAACTTTCAGAAAGACTGTCTGAAAATGAATGAACATCTGAATCCACTCATACAATTATCACTCTCATCTGACACAACGTCCCACTGAGTGAATCAACTGAGAATGGCTTCCTTTGCATGTACTTACCTTGTCCCAAACTTCCCCCAAACTCCTAATCCCCTCTCCTGGGAGATCACAAAAATCCAATAGATTTTGGGTATATTTCAATGTCAATTCTCACTATACAATATTATATGTGTTTAGTATCGTTTGAAATGTCTCAGTGGTTAACTAAAAAGTGTTAGTAAGAATCACTGTTGGATTAAGCCAAGTCTCTTTTTTTTAAAACATATGTTGTTATTAATTTATAATATTTAATGATTTGTCTGACACGTTTCACTTTATTTAAAAAAAATTGTATTTAATTGTTTTTAGCAATAAAAATGCTTAATTTTGCAAGTGCACTTAAAAATAAAAATATATATACTTATTTCATTATCTCTGGTGTTTGATTCCATTTATTGTTAAAATATGTCGGTTCTTCAACAAAATTCATTAAATCAATCAAAATCAGTTAATAAATCATTAACTTACAATTATCAAGTCTTAGATTAGACATGTGTTGCTTTGTCCTCTTAGTTAAAAAGACTCTTTGTTGTCCAGGTGTCCACCGGTTTAGTAAATAAAATAATGGATTCCCAGGAAATTAAATCTGCATACTCTTTTGACACAGTCTCCATTTATAAAGAGGGAAGGGGTTGGCAGCTTTGCACTTTCTGAAGTCCAAGATGAGTTCTTTAGTTTCTTTGTGTTTAATGACAAATTAATGTGTAATTAATCAAAACTTTGCTTACTTGGGGTATGAAGTTTCCAAAAACACTGCTACTAAATTTTTTGGCCAAAGTTTTCAAATGGGCGTGAAGACCACAAGTGTTTTAAGATTTGTGTGTATCTGTGTACACCTGGTATTAAGATACGTTTTGGTCGAATGGATCACAAGCACACACATTCCTGTTTGCACCTGGTGTTTTAATCTGTCTTTTGTCCACTTTCAACCACTTCTGTCCTGATTTCTTTAAGGGGAGGGTCTATGTGTAAAATCTGTGTGCGTGGCGGTGGTGGGCGGTGGTTGGTGGGTTGGGGGGGGGGGGGGGGGGGGGTTGGGGGTCAGCATACAGAGAGCAGCAGCTTCATAATGTAACATAATTTCATAATGTTCACGTGTTAGGTCAGTAGACAGAGAGTAGACGGTCTTTTGTGGTCTCTAAATGAATGGTTAATGTCATGGTGTAATGAACAGAAGTTGTTCTTTGTAAATAATTGGAATCTTTTCTGGGAGAGGCCTAGGCTTTTCCATGCTGATGGCCTGCACCCCAGCAGGATCGGAGCGGATCTTCTGTCAGACAACATCTCCGTATGACTAGTAAGTCAAACTACACTTGACAGTTCTTGTTCTGTAGTGTATTGTATAGAAACTGTGTCTATTCCACAAATATTTAGGTCTAAATCCTCTATAGGCTCTAGAGAAAATCTGATCATTATTAAACCAGATAATCTTAAAAGAAATGAACAAAAACATTCTCTAAAACTAAGTCTCCTTAGCATTCGATCGCTCATACCTAAAGCAATTATTGTAAATGAAATTAGATAATAGCTTTGATTTACTATATCTGACTGAAACCTGGTTTAAACAAAATTATTATTTCAGTCTTAATGAGTCTACTCCACCAGGCTACTGTTACTGATACGCACGAGCCCCGTCTGATTGGTCATGGTGGCTGTGTTGCAACTATCTATAGAGATATTCTTAATGTTACTCAGAAAACAGGTTTACTTAACTTGAAGCAATTGTGCTACATATTACACTCTCAGATATAAGAAAAAAATCCCTATTATCTTTTTGCTTTGGCTAGCATATATAGACCACCAGGGCCCTGAGTTGATTTCTTAAAAGAGTTTGCAGATTTTCTATCAGACCTAATGAACACTGTCGATAAAGCACTATTGTCGGGGAATTGAACATTCACATAGATAATACAAGCGATGCGCTAGGGGTTGCGTTTACAGGCTTATTAAAGGATTAGTTCACTTTTAAATAAACGTTTGCTGATAATTTACTCACCCCCATGTCATCCAAGATGTCCATGTCTTTCTTTCTTCAGTTGAAAAGAAATTAAGGTTTTTGATGAAAACATTCCAGGATATTTCTCCATATAATGGACTTCAATGGGCTCCAAACGGTTCAAGGTCCAAATGACAGTTTCAGTACAGCTTCAAAGGGCTTTAAACGATACCAAACGATGAATAAGGGTCTTATCTAGCGAAACGATCAATTTCTGTGAGAAACCGAGTATTTATGCTATTATTTTACCTCTTATCCAGTGGCGTAGTGGAGGCTAAACGCACGTAAACGCCTTTTACGCACTTCCCAAAATTCGGAAATAGCGTTTACCCACCTCCAAAGTGCGTTTATCCACCTCTAAATTGAGTTTATCCACCTCTAAAAAGCCTACAGTTCCTAAGCCATTTTAAATTAAGCTTATGTCGTTTTAGTTTCATATTGTTCATTTTCATTGGTTGTTTGTTGTACAGTTAGACGAAGTCTTTCATATTGCGCTGCAACTGTCAGTGAGTAGTGGGAAGTCCGGATCATTTTACTGACTCGGATCTTTTAGTCTCGTTCAGCAAAATGAACGAATCTTTTCTCTTTCCGTCTATGGGACTGACAGGAAGAACAAAAGACTCGGATCTCACCTGTCGATTCAGAATCAGAACCCATTTGTTGCGTAATGCGCATGCGCGGTCAACACAAAATGAACGAATCACTCTCTGAGACAACTCGGTAGTCCCGAGTCATATCAAAGATTCGTTCAAAAGATTCAAACATGGATATCCGGCAATTTTTTAAGAGCCGTCAAGACAGCAGCCCTCCTCCAAATGCCAGCAAACGGGCTCGGCTACAAGCCCAAAGCGAGTGAGCTCGGAAAACAGTACTAAACTTTATGTTTTTGGGGTTAATTTGGTTCACGGTTTAGTTTAGCAAAATCGTCTGTTAATGTCGGCAGCCATTACACTTGTGGAAATTACAGTGCAACTTATATTGTCTTTCTTCTGTTAATTACAGAAACTGAGTTTTCTTTAAATTAAAATATGTGGCACCAAATTCATCCTTCTGTCGTTAATCTGCACATGCCTCATTAGCAATTGGCAAAAACTGTAATCGACAACTATTTTGATAATCGATTAGTCGCCTTGAGTAATTTTTTAAGGCAAAGGTAAAATTCTTTGATTCCAGCTTGTTTAATGAGAATATGTTCTAGTGTGTTCTCTCATATGTGACAGTAAACTGAGTTGTGTACAAAACAAGACATTTGAGGACGTCATCCTGGGCTTTTGGGAAACACTGATCCACATTTTTCAGACAGACCAAACAACTAATCGATTACTTGAGAAAATATTCAACAGATAAATCGACTATGAAAATAATCCCAAATCTAATCATTATGTACAAGTGCATTGCATTGGAACCCCTGGATATAAGCCTCCCCTCTCTATCTCTCTTAAATATTTTTGTTCTCTCTGAGAACAATAGCTATCATCAGGATACGCTATACACCGGTAGGCAGTGGCCCACCTTACCGTGACCACGATACGGTCACCCAAAATTTATAGTTTACCCACCTCTTTTTTTACCACTACACCTCTGCTCTTATCAGTCGAACATGATAATCTCTGAGTCGAACATGATAATAACTTCCGCTAAGTGAGGTCAAATATGAGCGTGGTCTTAGACATATCGATCGTAGATGCCTCATTCTACTGATCCGTGCAGGCGCTAATTTGGCATCTACGTATACATCTATGACCACGCTTGTGTCAGGGTTGGTGAAGGGAAAGGAGCGAGGACTCAAGGATGCAGAGGAAAGGGCTTTTTAATGATAATAAAACAAAAAAACAAGACAAAACAAAACTACCCCAAGGGGGAAAAACAGACTTGACTTGACTTGACTTGGCTTAGCATGACTTGACAGGAGCAGGGAAACAAGAGGTACATTCGACGACGATCCCGCACTGGACTGCAAACACAAGGAGATTAAATAGGGAACAAACAAAAGAGGGTAACGAGGGAAGACAGGTGGGGCAAATTAACCAATAATCAGGAAACAAGGTGGGCGGGGTTAGACAATGGACACGAGCACATGGCACAAAGAAACACTTAACAAGACATGTGCTCACACCAAACATGACATGAACATGCAGCTAATGAGAACTCATCAGCTGCATGTTCACACAAAACATGACAACATGACGTAGCACGTAGCCAGTGAAAAAACACCAACCACGTGCTACACAACATAAGACACAACATGAAAGCACACGGCCGATGAAAACATGAACCGTGTGCTACACAGAACACACAGACAGAAGAGCACACACTCACAGGACAAAACAAACACGCAGAGCATGAATGTCCGAATCCCAACACAAAACTGAAACCCAAACTAGACCGAAGTGCTGGGATCCGAACACCACGCCCTGCACACAAAACACAAGGACAGAAGAGCACGCAGCTTGAGCATGCTCAAAGCTGCGCGCTCACACAAGGCAAGACAAACAATACAGGAGTGTCAGGGCTCTGTCACAAACCAAGAGTGAACTAGACCGAAGTGACAGAACCCTGACAGCTTGTATTTGACCTCACTTAACGGAAGTTATGGCGGAGCTCAGAGATGATCACGTTCGTCTGATATACCCATCATAGCACAGAAACTGCGCTCGTTAAAATCTCAAATGTCTGCTGACCAAGGCTGTATCTCAATACTAGTTTTACTTGATCTTAGTGCTGCATTCGTCACCATAGATCATAAAATACTCTTAGATTGTCTACAAAATTACACTGGTATTCAGGGACAGGCATTAAAGTGGTTTAGATCGTATCTATCAGAGCGTTACCAATTTGTCTATTTAAACAGGGAACAATCTAAGATAACGTTGGTAAACTGTGGAGTGCAGCAAGGATCTGTGTTAGGCCCTCTGCTATTCTCAATATATATGCTGCCACTTGGTAAAATTATAAGAAAACATGGAATTAGTTTCCACTGTTATACCAATGATATTATTTATTTTAGCACGACCAGATGAAATCTCTAAATTATCCAAGCTGTTAAAGATATAAAATATTGGATGACCTGTCATTTTTTCCTATTAAATTCAGATAAGACTAGGTATTACTTATTGGACCAAAAACCTGTACACAGAATCTCTTAGAATATAATTTGCATTTAGAAGGATGTAACGTTATTTAATCCGCTACAGTAAAAGACCTGGGTGTTATATTAGACAGCAACTTGTCTTTTGAAAATCATATTTCAAATACTACAAAAACAGCCTTCTTCCACCTCAGAAACATCGCTAAGCCACGGAACATGCTATCTGTCTCTGATGCAGAAAAGTTAGTTCATGCATGCATGACCTCTACACTAGATTACTGTAATGCACTACTAGCTGGCTGTCCTGCATCCTCAATAAACAAACTACAATTAGTCCAAAATGCAGCTGCTGCATTTCTGCTGCAGAGTTCTTACTAGGTCAAGAAAATATGATCACATAACACCAATTCTAACATCTCTACACTGGTTACCTATTAAGTTTCGTATCAATTATAAAGTATTGCTACTGACCTATAAGGCCCATCGTAGCTCTCCTCTCAGAAACTGAAGCCTCTGCTCCTCGATCGCCACTTCTTCTCTGAGTGAAGTTGTCACTGAGGCACTAACAGACTTTTTTCTGGATTTTTGGGAGGAGATTGGAGCTTTAGCTTTAATTTCTACATTTCTATAACTGTCTATTTTACACCAAAATAATGAATTGTTCTGCATCTGCGAGAGTGGGGGCGAGCTTTTCGCGCCTTTACTTCCTGTTAGTTTAAATCTAGATTAAAGACTCATCTCTTTAGCCAACCATTCACGTAATGCATCTCATAACCTTGTACTCCAGTTATATCAGTGCACATGATTGCTTTGAACAGCAGCTATGTTAATTATTTTCATGTTCTGTTTTATCTCGGGACGCCCATCCCGAGGTAACTAGAACCCGTCAGCTCCAGTCTGGATCCAGCCTCTCATAAAGACTTGAGATGGCCAACACCTGTGAAGAGACGACTCAACATCTGCGAGGACTTCAGTTGATGCAGCTCTGCATTAACACACACTCATGCTCATATACCCTATTCATTAACATATATTCTTATTTCACTTATTTCTGTCTGTGCCTTAATTATTATATTGATTAATAATACATTGTTAGCTAATCTGTGTGCTTCGTATACATGCATTTCTAAAATACATAATGTGGACAGATCACTTTAAATTGTAATTGTAATGAAGCTGCTTTGAAACGATATGTATTGTGAAAAGCGCTATACAAATAAATGTCAATTGAATTGAATTTAATTTAATTTTGTGGCTGTTTGAATGCATTCGACCACATGAGCGTTTACACTACGAAAGTAATCCGGTCGAATGGGTTTTCAATTACCTCTGGAAGTGGTCGAAAGTGGACAAGCTAAAAATGTTTTAGACCTGTTCACACCTGTATTTAGCATTGTCCACTTGTAATCCAGTCGACCAAAACGCATCTTAATACCAGATGTAAACAGGGTCTTATGCTGCATTCATGAACGCCCTCTGATATAGTATTTACCACTGGGAAGTTCAGAGATAATTTTGATACTAAAGTTCCTGAGATGGGTGGGCCATAAACTTTAAACATGGCAGAGAGGAGAATGATTGCAGCTGTGACTGCTATTCTCGATTAGTTGTTTCCACAACAGTTAGATCGCCTTGTCTTGTCATTAAAACATGCAGAAAAAGTGCATATTTACATACGAATAATAATTTGAAGCCTGTTTGTATGGTTTATACACATTGCAAATAACTTGTATTTGACTGAAATTTCAGAATCTAGATACTTGTGAATGTTTATATGGTTGTCAATGAATGGGACACTAAATATAATTTAGGCTTTAATAAGATTTTCCTAACAAATAGGCAAGAATAAACCCGGTGTCCGCCATGATTCCTGTACTTTCTGACATCAAAGCACTTGAATGCAACAAGCTCGTAATCACAATTTCAGAATTGAATCAATTAATAAATAAGTAGTCTGTGGATCTGTATTTCAGTGGCAATAAAGGAGAAAGAGCAGTAGAAGTGTGGATGATTTGCAGCAGTTTTAATGAACAAACTAAATCATGAAGAACAAAAACACAAGAAGAACAAAATGTGATGAAGAACAAAAACACAACAGCTTTACATAAACGCATAGACAATAACCACAAGCTTCAAACACAGGGCAATAATATAATAAGAACTTTATCAGTAACCAGAGAAAATCAGTAACTAAGGAAACTCAGGAACTAAACAAAGAAAACAACGTCAAAATAAGTCTTCAAACAAACAGAACATGACAGACAGACACATGGTCTGTGAAAATGTAGTCTTTTTTCTGCAGCAGAAGTTAAGGCTGTGTTTCAGCTGTGCCATGCTCAAGTTCAGTTCTAATCACAGAAGTTACTGGAATGCCCACACCCAGGATTTGAATGGTCTCGAGGATATGAATACAATGAAAAAGCAAATTGTCAGGATGATTTGAACATAGACTTTTAATGTTATTATACCAGTGGTGAGAACATCCTCTTTGCACTGTGTGAATTGATACTCAAACAGGTTTTGTCTACACACTGCAGTTACTTGATTTTGTTTTCTTATTAAATGAAACGTAAGGTAGTCCTCAAATTTGATTGGACAGAACATGTAAGTGATACCTATCTTCCAGTGGCTGACCTGATTTGGTAGATATTTAGATGAGAGACAAGAGGATTTGCAAGTCTTTCTGTCAGGGTTCTGCCAATTCTGTTCAGTATATTCTTGGTTTTGTGACAGAACTCTGACACTCCCGGTTTTGTCTTGTTGTTGTGTGAGCACATGGCTGGTATTTTGTTTTTGCTCGTCATGTGCTTGTGTTTGTCAATAGGTGTGTTCGACATTGGCTGCGGCTGGATGCAACCGATCAGCGAGAGTAGCCGCGTGCAGGCGGGGAGCACTTTCTGCTTCCCGCAGTGACGCTCGCGCTGTGGTTGCTTACTTTATCACAGCTCAAGTGAAATAAATGCAATATTTGTCAAATACACAATGTTTCAGAGAAATTTTCATTCAATACTTTATGTACTGTATAATACAGCGTCTGTTTATATAAGAATATAGTTAAACATTATAGCCTACACTATCAATGAAGTGGGGTCTACATTTTTAATTATCAACTATTTTAATAAATGTGACACAATATAACATCACGACTACATGAAAGGAGGTTTTACCGTTATAAAAAAACTGATTTCTGATTTTGTAAATTTGAAGGGTTTTCTGTACAATGACACTATTTTTTTATTTCCTACACTGTATGTGTGTAGGGTGAATATTTACACTTGGGGGCGGAACTCCAAAATATGCCTTAGAGTGGAACACTTTAACACCAGGTATATTAACTAGATTATATTTACACTTAGTGAAAATAGCATATTTTCTTAGTGTTAGATGATATTTACACTAAGTGCAAATAGATGATGCTATTTACTATGTGAAAATAGTGATATGTTTTATTTACACCATGTAAAAGTAGCAGTTCTCTGCAATATGTGTAAGTAGTAATTACATGCTATTTACTTTATTTTGACAGATACATACTATTTGCAACTTAGTATTGTTGTACATTAACAGGATGTAATAAACAGTGTAAATTATTATATTTATTAAAATTATTAAATGGAGGCTGTCTTAATGGGACAATAAAAGCCCTCCCTACACCTACCTCTAACCCTCCCCAATAAATGCTTTTATTATTATTAAAAAAAAAATGTGTTAGGAACTTTATTTCCATTTTTAGAACATTTTCTTAATTTTTACGGAAAGTAAATGCCTTTCCGATGTGATATGGGATGGGAAAAGAGAGAATAGCGAGTTCGGCAAAAGGTAAATTAGAACCCGGGTGGATCAGTCAAAACCTAGATCTTTAAGCCTTAAGCTTTACTGACTATGCCACTGAAAATGTTGAAATGAGTCCGTCAATTGTTTTAATCTTGTTTGTTAGGCGGAGCTAATGCGAATAGCACTTGGTGTAAATAGACACTCCGTAATTATAAAAGCGCAGTTAGCAAGGATATTAGTGTGAGCCGACCCTGGCATCACCATTTACGTGCAGAACTTATTCTGACTTCTACATTAGCACTATATGACTCTCCGTTTTTACCTTCTCCTGTCCATGTAATCTTCTTTATACAGTCCATCATCACCCCATTGGGATGTTTTTCTATTAATTCCAACTTAAAGAAGTCATCAAATTTCGAAATATGCTGAGTGTAATTGTTTTTTACAACTTCCATTTTGTCTATATTTGCTTCGGTTTGAATATCTGTATCCTCTTTATTCAATTTGGGCATCACATAACATTCCGGCTCTTCTACTGTCCCATCCTCTTTCTCCACAATTATCACCTTAAAGAAGTGAGTTGGCAATGCTTTCCCTCCCTGCAGGTCTATTGTTTTGAGGTCAGCACACTCATACATATCCTCCAACTCATCACCCATCCCCCGTTTTAGTAGTTTTCCAATCGCCTCTGTTTAATATCTTATTCTGTGGTACCATGTTGCTGAGCAAAAAAGTGTCATGATAGGCTTCCTGACACCACCTGTGATTGGCAGCCGCAGCGAGATGACCTTGATCATAGTCATCGCCCTCAATTTCATTACTTCCGAAGCTCATTTGCTTCTTGAAATTGCTCTTCACAGTGTCCCTGTTCAGTATCTCATACACTCAATTAGCGTTCCTCGTTTCTTTGTTGTATGACATGACATAAGATTTTTTTATCCTTATGTCAGAACATCTAAGAAATCCGTCGACTAATTTATAGGATGACTTTACAAATTACACCGGTTTAGAGTCGGATACATTGCTAGACATTTCAAAGAAGGGGATACGTATGCAGCTCAAATCCATCTCTGCGGAACTCTGGAATAGTATCTTTCTGTGGCTTTGATTGGACCTCAATTCTGTTCTACAACACACACGCATGCACGCACACACACACACACACACGTACACACACGTACACACACGTACACACACACACACACACACACACACACACACACACACACACACACACACACACACACACACACACACACACACACACACACACACACACACACACACACACACACACACACACACACACACACACACACACACACAAACAAAACATATTTCATAATGTACACTTCAAACAGAACCATTTCAAGACTTTTTATTAAGACCAATAAGACCATTTATTATTTGACAGCTGTGCTTTCATCTTACAAATATTTATTCCACATTGTATTTGTTTATTTCTATTTTTATATTAATTTATATTGTTGTTATTTGTTATTTAATTTTTTTTATATTACAATCAGTTTTTGGAAACCAAAACATAGCAAGCATTAAATTTGAACTGCGTGTTCATAGCATATATGCATTATATCATCGATTTAATACATCAAATGTGGATTAGGAGAATAAAAGTAGCAGTAGAAATCGTGCACTTTCACTTTCAAGATTGAAAGGGCAGAGCATATTTCTATCAGTCACAAGTCACGACCCACAGCTTCCATTCCCTGCTGTCTTGTTTTTTTAGGGGGCTTGCAATCGATGGTGTAGGCTATATCTAAACATCTTCACCCAAAACCTGTGTGAGACATAAAACATACATTCTGACTAAGCTCTGTTCTGGGTATGGTCCAATAGCACTAACATTCCCAGAATATCCCATGAATCAGAAACAATTAGTTAGATTTTAATAAAAGTCAAATTGCAAAAACAAGTAAATGTAAAAAAGTCAAACCTGAGGAAATCTGTGTTCCAAACCGAGTTTTCTGCTGGATGTTACAGAAGAGATGTGTCTCGTGTTCTTTTGCTGCACTCTTTTGCAATGTGGGCTTAAATATTAGCTTACTGACATTACAAAGGATGGATTTCAGCCAATCAGAAAAGATCTGTATGTTACGTAGACATCAAGTCTGCTCTCTCTCTCTCCAGTAAATCACATGACTTTCATGAAGAAGACAGTGGAGGGGTGGGGGGACAAATGACTTGCAACTACAAATCTGTGCACTGTTAGACTTTACCGCAATTTTACAGTTACTGACCGCAAAAAAGCCCAGTAAATTACAATTTATATTATTTACGGTTAGCTACTGTAATATGCACTGCATTATTGGTATTTAAATTAAATTTACAGTAACTTACTGTATATGGGAATTTTCAGTATTTTACTGTTTACGTAAAAGCAGTAGTGCTACTGTAAACAGACAAATACAGACACACACACACACACTGGATGTTTAAAAGTTAAATAAAAAACATGTGGATGGAAGAATGTAAAATTAGTTATTTGTGGGAGACAAAGAAGTTGTTTTTATATTTAGTATTTTCTCCTACCCTTTTCACATTTTCGGGTTTCTCAGAGCGGACGTCGTCATAGTTGGGTTAACTTTTATAGCAGTGAATGAGAGAATACATTATGCATTATGCATACATTATTGCTCAAATAGCAAAAAAAAGCTCCACAATAATGATTTCACAACTTTCAAAAAGGGAAAAAATTGAGTATAGAGTAAATAGAGTAAAGTATTAGTGTTATAAATGTAGATACATTTTTTTAAACGTATTAGTGTTATAAATGTACATACATTTTTTAAAAATGAAAATACAAAACCTTTGCAGAATTTACGATATTGATGACCGAGATGATGATTGAACGAGTCATCACAGTCTGTACAAGGATCAGTCATTCTATTTTATTTATTATTATTTTAATGCCAGAGTAATAACAGTACAAGTGTGGTGATATAAATATCATTTTTAAATGATAAAAAATATATATATATAAACTTTGCTTACACCTCACACAATTTAAATTGTTACTCGCGTGCAAAGCCCGCGCAAATGAGGTTTGTGTCGAGTGCGCGCATAACGGACATCCGGCCTGCCTGTGGATCGAATCGCCAGACACCAGCTGCGAGTTTTCCTGAGGTAAGAAGTTTTTACTTAACAAATTTGTCACAAATGTCTTTGTTACTTTTAAAACGTAAACCAATATCCATTAAATATAGCTACATATATGAAGAAAGTAAATACTAATATCAAATTGCTATTACTATATGACAGTCTCGGGGAACTGTTCGTTTTCCTCAAGAACCGCTTTCATAACCCATTAAATTTGCATACAATTGACTAACGTTACCTGCATTTTACATTATATGTACTGTAACAGTATTAGCATTTAATTCCCATTGAGCTGTGTCCAGGTGTGCTCTTTTTGCGCCATCTACTGGTAGATTATAGCGGGTACAATTGTTTATGTTTGTTTATGTTTCTGCCCGAGCCCTTTTTGCTGAGACACATGCTATCTGCAGGCTGTAGCTGCCGGTTAGCTCCACTAAGAATGAAAGAAACGTGAAAATTTGAGATAAAATTAAGAAATAAGAGAGAAAGAAGATAGAGAAGAAGATAAAGGATTATTTAGCCCCCTCTGGGATGTCAGCTCACGAGGTTTGTGTTCTTTAAATGTTTTTTTTTTTTGTGTGATTAATGTCTTATCAACGAAGCTGTAACATAGGATAAGAACAAGCTCTAATATCCTGTTTTTCTTTGTTGTTTTCTCTTGTGAGCAGTTCTCACGGGTTGTCAAGACCAGAATAAACCCTGTTTTATAACTCTACATCGTGCGTTCGTTGATCCTTGAGGGTGCTACAGTGAGAACGTCTCAGGTTACTAATGTAACCATTGTTCCCTGAGAACAGGGAACGAGACACTGCGTCAGCTTTTGCTTACGCTACGGGGAACGCCTCCAGCGTGACAGGTGCCTGAAATCACAATCAAAAAACGTCAATCCTATTGACCAGCGACAGCCTATGATGTCATCAAGGCGCGACCAGGAAGTATATAAGGGCGCCTTGCCAACATGACAGTATCTAATCGTCTGAAGGGACTGTTTTGGCAGGCAGGCCCTGCGGCATGGCACAGCGACGCAGTGTCTCGTTCCCTGTTCTCAGGGAACAATGGTTACATTAGTAACCTGAGACGTTCCCTTTCGAAAGGGAACTCGCACTGCGTCAGCTTTTGCTTACGCTACGGGGAACGATATACCCACTACGCCATGCCGACGGGAGTGCATGCCCATAGGCAGTGACAACTGTCAAGACAAGCAAATTCTACTGAAATGCCTGAATCACTCCCCTTCTGGTCACATTAGGCTGTCAGTGACAGCGCTCCCTACGGTCATAGCCCAAGCTATCGCCCAAGAATGAACCCTCACACACATGAGGTCCTTCCCAGGCCCTGCTCGAAGGCCTGGAACCACCCTTTCGACTTAGAAGGGGTCCCTTTAAGGGAACGTGGCAAGGGAACTCGAGGGAACCCTATGCCAGTCACTATTCGGGAGGTCCTCACCGAATGCCACCAGGGAGACCTGACCTGGTGACCCAGTCTGCTATGGGACACGTAATACGGTCAACCCTGTCTGTAGTGTACAGAGCCTCTGGTACACGCCTATGAAAAGGCATCCCGCTAGGGTGCTGCAAGAAAGGCAGTGACATCCACTAGCCGGATCTCAGAGACGGGTTATCCCGGAGAGCGGTGCTCAGCGAAGTGCTTTATAACCCTTGCTAGCGAGGGGAGTTCAGCCGCTCAATCCTCGGATCTACCAAGCACCTACTTTAAAACGTGCTTAGGAGGCCAGAGGCCTTACAGGCTGATCATACCAGGGAGGCCCCGAGGGGCCTACAACCCTAATCAGCGCCAGGCGGCCGTAAGCTCATAACAGACCCTCACTTGAGAGGAGCTCATAAGCCTGCCCGGTAGGTACCCATGCCGCAGGCAAACTATGAAAGTCCCCTCCTGTGGGGACCGCATAGCAGCAGTAACCTCTCGTCGTGCTAGGGTAAGCACACCGCTTTCAGGTCTCGCGAACGGCCAGAGACCGGCGCCTGATAGCAGGTGACCACTAGCTGTCAGCGTAAAGCCAGTTGTGTGTTCCCGCCTAGGGAACTCGTTCCCCAGGGAGGCCGAGAAGGACCTCCACCCGGTAACCTGTGCCGACTGCTCGCGTGTCCAACAGCGGAGCTCGCCCTCAGGAAGGCCATATGGGCCTTATACCTGATAGCAGTCGTGCTAGCCTTCGGGGTAGCTGGGAAAACCAGGGACTCGCTTCAACAGGGAGGCCTAGCGGGCCTACCACCTGCAAGAATGTTGGGCATTTCTCCATCACAGCCCTCCGCTTAGTGGCTGGACCTATCCAGAGACCACGAGACAGGAGCATGCCTTCAGAGGAGGCCCCGTGGGGTCTACTACTCCACGCGAATCCCACAGGGAAGCCCCGTGCCGCTTGCCTGATAGCAACCCATGCTACGATCCGTTACCGAAACTGGGGACCGGGGAACGACTTCAGGGAGGCGCAATGCCTCCACCTGATAGCAGAACATGCCACCCGTCTCAGAGCGGGAGCTCGCCTTCAGGGAGACCCAATGCCTACCACCTGATAGCAGACTGTGCTACTCATAGCACTTCTTGCTCACCGCCACAGCCAGGAAGGCTACTAGCACTCATGCTAGTCCTCCAGTGACTGGAGCCCAGGAACGCCCCCACAGAGGAGGTCAGGTGAGCCTGCTTACCCCACAGCAGGCTCTTAGGGAGGCCAGGTAACGCCTACCACCTATTAGCAGCACGTACCAGCCATCGAGGGGCTTAAAGCCGGTGGCGCCCCCTCGGGGGAGACCAGGCAGCGCCTGTTGACCAAGCAGGCTCTCAGGGAGGCCAAACGTGGCCTCCACCTGAGCGAAGATAACCCAAACCAGGAGCCTACCCCTCAGGGAGGCCTCTAAGAAGGCTGGCTGCTGCACCTGGGCTGACGGCAGCTGTCTGCTGCTGACAAAGGCCTGGAAATCCAGATATCACCTGGGAACTCGTCCCCAGGGAGCTAGTTGACGAGGTTACTGCTGACGTCGACACCGGTGGAGAAAATCCTCCCAGGCACACTCGTGTGCCATGGCGTCGAGACTTCTTGCAAGGAGGCCGGTTGATGCCTACTACCTGTCCTGAAGTCCTGCTGCCCAGACCGCCCAAGCTGGCTACCAACAACCAGCTGGCTCTTATACCCGCACCTGGGGCTGGTCCTTCCAGGAGGTAACTAGGAAACAAGTTCTCACTTTGCCCTAGGGCCCCCAAGACGGCGCAGTCTCTCGGGCAGTGCCTACAGACATGGACCTAATCACATTGCCAACAGCAGTGTACTCAGCAGAAGTGCTAACAAAAACCCTCTAAGCGAGGGGAGTACAACTTACGTCACCTGCCTCGGGGCGGCTGTCTTATTTCCTATGCAGCGGCCAACCGTAATGCGAGGGCGTCAGCCAATGGCAATGCTCGGGCCTCAGGGGAGCATCCGACCAGAACCGTAAACATCGGTTTATCCGACGTTCAGCTTACCCCGAGCCCTAAAGAAGGTGGAGCAGAGACATAAAGCAAGGGTAAACATTACTTTTTCATAGAAAAAAAAAATAGAACCCATCGGCCGAACCATCCTCCAGGAAGAGGCCGGGGGCCGCCAAAAGATGGCGGCCACCAAGCTCTGAAAGGCGGAAACAGCAGATAAAGTCTAATCGCAAACCGGCGAAAGACGCTTCGTTCCGCCCCACGACCACTGGCAAAGTCGCTGTCTCCTGCAACACCTCGACTGCGTTACTCGTAACCCCAGAACGCAGAGAAGGGGGCGGGCCTTGGCCGGACAACTCTGTAACAAGAGGAGGTTAGGTCAAGGATGCATAACAAGCCCTGTTTATATCAAGACAGGCCAGGGGCGAACGACCTTCCTTAGAAGGGAACGCCCCCATCCTTGACGGAACCTAGGCCAAGTGGTGCGACCTAAGTCTGCACTAGATCCACTCAGGGCTCGGGAAAGAAATATTATCACCTCTAATAATACACAATGAGGCCCCCGAAAACCCTTTTTCCAAAGCCCCGCAGAGCTGGGCGCAGATCTCACTACAGCTCATGCAAAAGTGCATACCCGGTCTTCAGCTACTTCACACTTTTACGCTAGGAAAAACACAGCTCGCCCCCGACACTACAAACCCTCGGGCAAGAGCGCAATTCAGTTACCCACATCAGTGGGTAAAACATACACGGAGAGGCAGCAAATTCTACTAGCAAAAGTGAGGCATACACACACAACCACATAATGTTGCAAAGAAGATCGTTCTTAGCTTACTCACGGGGAGCTGCAGGCCCTGCAAAATCCAGCGATGATCCAGACTTCCCCAAGCAACCCCTCAGGGGAGCGACGGTACAAAAAAGTCCTGAAAAACATAGTTTGAAAATGTTTCGCCCTATAGAGGGGGACTCACCAATCGCTCCTCGCGGTGCTTCAAACCAGCCCTCGAGCAAGTATCCGCCCACCGCTTCCTGAGGGGGGCGCTTTAACAAACAAACCAGGCGGGCCGTCAGAATCTTACATTTCCTGCTCATCATGGGCCCACCGGCCTGATGTAGAAACGCCCGGGGAAAAGGTCAGAGGAAGGGAAAAAGGCAGCGTTCAAGTCCGCTCCCTCGGGGGCGGAGTCCGCTGCCTACGCTGGTTCCGGTCGCCAGCCCCGGCTTCCTTCCTCTTCCGGTTGCGGGTGTCCCGCCTCTTTTGCGTCCCGCTCCTCCGCGGCGGGGGCGCTCGAGAGGCAACGCTGGCTCGTTGTTCCCGTCTCCAGCCCTCAGACTGAGACGGGAGAGGGACACCCGACTGCCTGGGCGCGGTCCCGGACCTCCGCGGAATGCATGTTTTAAATGCCGCCGAGCGCGCCCTCGCCTCTCTGAACTTTTCCACCACCGCCTCCACGGAGGTGCCGAAAAGCTCAGAGGGCGACACCGGGGCATCGAGGAGAAAGGATCTCTCTTTCCCCCCGATGTCCGCCAGGTTGAGCCACAGATGTCTCTCCGTGGCCACCATCGCCGCCATCGAGCGACCGATGGCGAAAGCAGTCTGCTTGGTGGCCCGGAGAGACAAATCCGTGGCCCGGCGCAACTCGGCCACCGCTTCAGGGGTTATTCCCTCCCCCTGATCGAGGTCCCCCAGCAGGTCTGCCTGGTAGGCCTGTAACACAGCCATTGTGTGTAAGGCCGCCCCGGCATGACCCGCCGACATGTATGCCCTGCCGTTCAAGCGCGCGGTGGTCCTGAGCGCTTCCGTCGGCAGGGTGGGAGCCCTTAGTGTCGATAACCTCCCGGAGGCGAGATAGTGTGCAAACGGCTCGTCTACGGGTGGCAACGACACATATCCAGCCTCGGGCAATCCCTCAACATCAGCGAAATTAGCCCGCTGATGTCGATGGATACGGGCTGAATAAGGTTTCTTCCATCCCTTCGAGATCTCTTGGTGGAGATCGGGAAAAAATGGAAGACTCCCAGGAGCTGGTTGGTCATGGGCGGAGAGAAAACGGTCGTCCAACCTACTTGGACGCACGTCGTCTCTCCTAACACGCTGCCAGGGCAGCTGCAGTCTACCTGCAGCGCGCTCCATGACCTCCAACAACTCCCCATACATGGGACAGGGTGGTTGGGAAGCCTCAGCCTCAGGCGCTTCATTCGCCTCCCCAACCATCCTCTGCTCGAACGGAAGAGCAGCGGACGAGGAGGAGGAACCCAAATCCAGTTCCTCCTCCGAGGTCCGCCCCTCGCGATCTGGCTCGTCGTCAACCAAAACCACACCAGCCTCTAGGCGACGAGCCAGATCCAGCTGGGAACCCCAAGATTGTATGCGCCGCTCAGCCTCAGCACGAGCGGGGCCGTTCCCAGCTGCTGAGCTCTCTCCCCTCGAGAAGAGAGCCAGACGAGAGCGGAGCGTTCTCATGGGAAAACGCTCGCAGTTCGCACAGGAGGCTCCCTCGAGAACCTCCCGTGCGTGCTCTTCCCCCAGACAGTATACGCAAAGTGAGTGTGTGTCATCAGGTGTAAGATACCTGTTACACGGATCCACGCACCTGCGGAAGTGGCGCTGCTTGCTAGCACACTTTGAAGACATTTCCCAACGGTGAAACAGGCAAAACAGTCCCTGAAGACGAAAAGATACTGTCATGTTGGCAAGGCGCCCTTATATACTTCCTGGTCGCGCCTTGATGACATCATAGGCTGTCGCTGGTCAATAGGATTGACGTTTTTTGATTGTGATTTCAGGCACCTGTCACGCTGGAGGCGTTCCCCGTAGCGTAAGCAAAAGCTGACGCAGTGCGAGTTCCCTTTCGAAAGGGAACTCCCGTCTGCTGAGCGTGGGTAGATATGGACGGTGTCGACAACGAGCAACAGGTGCCATCATCAGCCACGGCGATGCACAGCAAGGAAGGAGCCACCGCTGGAAGGTTCAGGTGCCCCGAAAAATAAGTGTTGCCCCGGTTAAAGGACTAACTTGAATTCTTCTACAAGAGAGAGAAAAATGGACTGTTAAGGGAATTAAGACTAATCTCTCTCTATTGATGAGCAAGCAAAGACGGGAATATTCTCTATTGTTTAGATTTCCACTGCTTAAGCGACTGATATTCTTACAGTGTTAAATTTGATGTTGTGATATGTAACCTGCACATTTAGTGGATTTCAGTAAGTACCAGAAGATAAATATTCTGGCTTGGTAAAGATATTTAATAGTGTTTCTTAGTTACAGTTATTTAAATCTTGACCTTAAGTTATATCTAAAGAGTTATAACTGTGCTTCAAGGTTACAACAGTAAACTAAAATAAGATCAACATTCATTCACTCATTACCAAATCGAATTAAAGCTGCTTCATTAAATTCTGCACTTAAGACTAAGTTACAAATAAAATTAAATAGAATAAATAAAAACTCCAACAATGGCAGAGCATGAGGTTAATCCAGAAGTAAATGAAGATAGTGATGTGGAACAACCTCATACAGACAAGGAATTACAAGCAGCAGAAGGCACAGCTGATGATGTCTCTACTATCTCACAAAGAGCACGGAGAAGCCAAAGAGTCCGTACACTGACGGAAAAGGGCCAAGATTTCCACAAGGAGCTCGTAGAGAAGGCTGCATGTCGTTTCAGAAGACACTATGAGAAGTGGAAAACTGCTGTTAAGGACGCCAAAGGAGCCATAGATGATAAGTACTCAGAGGATCTGCTACAGGACCATGTCTCCAAGGTTTCAAATGCCTTTGAGGGTGTGAATGCTGCCTATGTTGAGTTAAGACGCATTGAATCTCCAGATAATGAGACAAGATGGAGAATGGATACATGTGAAGCCATAACAAAGACAATTATCGGAGCAGTAGCAAAGCGCTCTAATCCAAGTAAATCTGAAGTTCAAGGAGATGAAATCTGGAAAGAGACTGAGCCTATATCTAAGTTAGTAGCCTCAGACAAGATGAGTGTAAAGTCACACCACACCAAGCTCTCTTCTCGCTCAAGGGTCTCCTCTAGAAGCTCCAGCAGGCTTTCAGCCAAAAGACAAGATGCAGCTGCTGATGTTGCAGCAAATGAAGCTGCTCTGCAAGTTCTGCTTGAACAAGAAACTCATATGAAGGAAATCGAAAGACAAGAAGCAGAAATAGCACAAAGACAGAGAGCTCTAGAAGCTAAGCGCAGAGAAGTAGAGCGACTTGAGACAATAAAAAAGCTAAATGCACCAAAGGCTCGACAGCAGGTGTATGAACAAAGTGAATGTTCAGATGAAGAAATATACAGCCTACTTCACCACAGTCCTGCCAAAAACAATGAAGTCAAGTCTGAAAACAATGACTCACATTGCAAACAGTGTTCTTCACCGCAAATTATGACACCTCAACGAGAAGTGAACACGACAGATCTGGTCAAAGCATTTGCAGAGTCTCTTAGGGCGTTTTCACACCTGAAAGTCCGCACCAAGGTCCGAACCGAAGTTCATGTTTTGATACTTTTTATACATTCGGTTAGTTTTGGTTTGGTTTCACATTGCAATCATGCGAGCGCACTAAAGAACTTAACTTGACGCACTTGCGTCCACTCGTCATCATCCTTGTGGGCTGCATCTGGACATTGATTGGTTTGTAAACGGACGTGCGTCTGACGTCAGCGTCTTTGATAAGAATGAATGAACGGACGCATATCACTGCCACTATTGAACAGTGCGCAATGCGCATTGCTTGACTATTTTTTTATTCGTTACGTTTAAAAGTGGACATTTCAAGCTTTATATACACACATTTCTCATGTTTGTGAGACGAGTAGCCTGCTGAGTTTCGGTTTATTTGAGACCCGCTCCAGTTCATGTGTAAAGCATGATCGCTCCCGCGATTATTGTCTGCTATAGATTATTTGCTTGTTATTTATTAAATCCAGGCAATTATCTGATTAAACGTTGATTAAAATCAAGATACAATTTATACAAAACGAAATTCCCATTAAAGAAATGCTTTCTAAGCAAAATCATACAAAATTTCGTTCAAAATTATTTCTGACTTTCTGTCTTCATATTGCGCATATTTTCACTTTTCATAATCAATGTAGCCTAGATTGAATTTAAAAATAACATTATAATATTTAAACATAAACAGGAACTTCCTGTAAATGGTCTGAAAGTCCGAACCATACAGAAAATGCTTTCACACTAGAAACGAACCGAACCTTTGTTCAGTTTGATCCGGACCGAGACTACCTCTTTTCGTCGGACCAAATTTCGTCTGTTTGGTCCGGACCGTGGTACGGGGGAGGTTTCACACCTGCAATTTTGATTTGGACCAAACTGAAAAGTCCGAAAATCCGGACTAAACAAGGTAGGTGTGAAAACGCCCTTAGTGTAAGCCGTCTTCCGGTACCAGAGCCTACGATATTCAGTGGCGATCCTATTAGATATAATGATTGGAAGATTTCCTTTCAAACTCTGATCGACAGGAAAAATATACCAGTTGAAGAGAAGACTTATTACCTGAGAAAGTATGTAAGTGGGCCTGCAAAGAAGGCAATAGAAGGCTACTTTCCGCTTGGCACAGAATCAGCATACTATGCAGCATGGTCAGTTCTTGAAGAGAGGTATGGCAATCCCTTCCTCGTAGCCAAAGCCTATCGAGACAAACTCGATGCATGGCCAAAGATAAGCTCTAAAGACAGTATGGAACTTCAGGCATTTGCTGACTTCCTCTGCTGCTGCAAGACAGCCATGTTACAAATGAAAGGGCTTGAAGTGTTCAATGACTGCAATGAAAACCAAAAAATGCTTGCAAAACTCCCAGATTGGCTCACTTCAAGATGGAATAGAAAGGTTATGGAAGTGCAAGAGGAAAACCACACCTTCCCGAGCTTCAGCCAATTTGTGGACTTCATCTCACGGGAAGCCAAAATTGCCTGTAACCCCATAACATCTCTTTTCGCTCTAAAACCAATTGAAATTGAAAGTACAAAAACACAAAGAAACAAAGGCTATGGAGCAAAGGTACTGGCAACTAACTTAAATGAAAGGTCTGTCAGTACTAGTTGTGCGTACTGTGAGAAGCTGGGTCACAGCCTACTTAATTGCTGGAAGTTTATGAGTGAGAGTATTCATGAGAGACTAAAATTTGTTCAAGACAAGAAGTTATGCTTTGGCTGTCTAAAGTCTGGTCACCACTCCAAGGATTGTGAAAGCAGAGCCACCTGTGATACATGTGATAAAAAAACATCCAACATGTCTTCATGATAACCGTATCAGAGAAGAAAGAACAAGAAAAGGTCAAACCAGCAGTGACAGGACAAGACAAGGAAACCCAGATACTTTACAAGACGATACCGTCACACCAACAACAAGCGAAGCAACATCTAACAGAGTCGCACAGAATGTTGATGACACTCACACATCCTCCATTGTTCCAGTATGGGTGTCAGCTGAAGGTAAGCCAGAGCATGAAGTTCTTGTGTATGCGCTCCTTGATACGCAGAGCGACACAACCTTTATTCTCGAAGAAACAGCACAAGTTCTGCATATTAAAGGTAAATCAGCTCAGCTAAGGCTTACCACCATGTCATCAAGAAACACAGTTGTGTCGTGTCGCAAGCTCTCAGGTCTACAAGTAAGAGGATTTTATTCAAATAAGACAATTTCCCTACCAGTAACATATGCAAGGGACTTCATACCTGCAAACCGAGATCACATTCCAACCCCTGGAACAGCCAAGGCATGGCCTCATCTTGAATGCATTGCTGAGGAGATCGCTCCACTACAAAGCTGTGATATTGGCCTACTGATTGGCTACAACTGCCCCCAAGCACTTGTTCCTCGTCAAGTTGTGTCAGGAAACGAAAATCAGCCGTTCGCACAAAGGACTGATCTGGGATGGAGTATTGTGGGTTATGGCAATCCATGTCTTGATTATGGAGATCCTTTTGGAGTAAGTCATCAAGTCATTGTGAAGGAAGTGGTGCCGGATATTCAAACCTCCTCAAACTTCACCAACAAGGTTCACTATGTTTTCAGAACTCAAATAAAAGAAATGATCTCCCCTACAGAGGTCCTGAAAATGTTGGAATCTGATTTTGTTGAGAAGTTCCCAGAAGATATAAACATCTCTCAAGAAGATTTCAAATTTCTAGCAAAGATAAGGAAAGGCATTAGACACAAGGAGGATGGCCATTTTGAGATGCCACTCCCATTCAAGAGTGAAAGGCCTAACCTGCCAGATAACAAGGTATGTGCTATTCATCGCCTCAAATGTTTAGGAAAAAGGCTCAAGAGGAACAAGCAGTACTACATGGACTACAAGAAGTTCATGGATGAGATAATAGCCCTTGGGGAAGCTGAAAGAGTACCAGAGCAAGACATCGACAAGAGACCAGCTTGGTACATCCCACACCATGGGGTGTATCATCCCCAAAAACCCGGAAAGATTCGCATTGTCTTTGACGCCTCCGCCAAGTTCAGAGGCACCTCACTAAATGACCATCTCCTGACTGGTCCAGAGCTGACAAACACCTTACTTGGAGTCTTGTGTCGCTTCCAAAGAGGCCCAGTGGCTTTTATGTGTGATATTGAACGCATGTTCCACCAGTTTCATGTGAATGCTTGCGATCAAGATTACCTACGGTTCTTGTGGTGGGAGAACGGAGACCTCGAAACTCCATTCACTGTCTACCGAATGAAAGTACACTTATTCGGCGCAGCGTCCTCTCCAGGTTGCGCAAACTATGGCCTCAAACACCTCGCAGCTGAAGGAGAAGGAAGTTTTGATGAAGAAACCATCAAGTTCATCAAAACTAACTTCTATGTCGATGATGGACTAGGAAGTGTCGACACTGAAGAGCAAGCAATACAGCTTGTCAATGAAGCACGCAAGCTCTGCAGGATGGGCAACCTTCGGCTGCATAAGTTCATCTTAAACAGCACCCAAGTTCTAGCTTCGCTTCCTAAGGAAGAATGTGCTGTAGTTGCCAAAGATCTAGATATGGCACTTGGTGAAGTGCATATGGAGAGAGCACTTGGCGTACAATGGTGTGTGGAATCAGACCAATTCCAGTTCCGAGTGGTTGTTAAGGAAAATCCACTCACCCGAAGAGGAGTATTATCCACAGTCGCCTCTGTGTTCGATCCATTTGGGTTTGTTTCGCCTTTCACTTTGCTAGGAAAGCAAATCGTGCAACAAATGTGCCGAGATAAGCTCAGCTGGGATGATAGCTTACCTGACAGTCTTCGACCTCGGTGGGAGTCTTGGCTTCGAGACCTGGGAAACCTGGCAGATGTAAAGATTTGCAGATGCTACATTCCTTCAAACTTCAAGGCACAACACTACGAACTGCATCATTTTTCTGATGCAAGTGCATCTGGATATGGCATGTGCACCTACCTGAGAGCAGTAAGCACATCTGGGGAAGTTCACTGCACTTTGGTGATGGGAAAATCGAGAGTTCCACCATCCAAAGTCACAACTATACCACGTCTAGAGTTGTCAGCGGCCATTGTTGCTGTTCGCATCGGTGACATGCTAAAGAAGGAATTGGAAATAGAAATCTCAGAAGAAAGGTACTGGACTGACTCTAAAGTGGTGCTCGGCTATATCAGTAATGAGGCCAGAAGGTTTCACGTGTTTGTTGCAAACCGTGTCGAACGCATCAAACAAGGTACAGAGTCAACACAATGGTGGTATGTAACTTCCAAAGACAATCCGGCAGACCATGCCTCAAGAGGCCTTACAGCAGAACAACTTGTAGCTTCAAACTGGTTCAAGGGCCCAGATCTTCTCTGGCAGAAGGTCATAACCAGTAGTGTACTCAAGGTGGAAGAGTTATCGAACAGTGACCCAGAGGTCAGGAAAGTTCAAGTCCACACGATACAAGTAGAAGAACAAAGGACATTGTTAGATCGGCTTCAGAAGTTTTCAGACTGGTTGAGAATGATTAAAGCTGTGGCCAGACTCAAGCGCTATGTTAAAGAAGCAAAGGATCACAAGAAGTCATGTAACATTGTTAACCTACAAGAGAGAAAGGAAGCAGAGGTAACCATAATAAAGATGGTCCAAGCAGCAGCGTTTACTCAGGAGATAAAAACCTTACAACATCATGAGGTGATGCAGACCAAAAACAGGGTCAGCAAGTTATGTCCATTTCTCGACAACCAAGGCCTTCTTCGGGTAGGCGGACGCTTAACACATGCCGCTTTGCATCCTAATGTCAGACATCCTGTGATCCTGCCAAGAAACAGTCATGTGTCTACATTACTCGTCAAACATTATCACGAGAAAACATACCATCAAGGAAGAGGGATCACGATGAACGAGCTGCGAGCTAATGGATACTGGATACTTGGATGCAGTAAGATTGTTTCATCCTACATCTATAAATGTTTAAAATGCAGAAGATTCAGAAGGTGCACAGAGCAGCAGAAGATGGCAGACCTCCCGGAGGATAGGATGGAAACTACACCACCATTCACCTACTGTGGGATGGACTGCTTTGGTCCTTTTTACGTCAAGGATGGCCGCAGGGAGTTAAAGCGTTATGGATTGTTAATCACCTGCATGTGCTCCAGAGCAGTACACCTTGAGATGCTTGATGATCTATCAACGGATTCCCTCATCAACTCTTTACGTGCATTCATAGCCATCAGAGGTACAGTTCGACAGATAAGATGTGATCAAGGCACGAACTTTGTAGGCACCAGAAATGAGTTTGCTGAAGCATTCAAGGAAATGGATCAAGCAAAGCTGGAAAAACTGGACTGCGAGTTTCTCATGAACACCCCAGCATCAAGTCACATGGGTGGTGTCTGGGAAAGACAAATCCGCACCATAAGAAGTGTACTCACGTCAATCCTGGATCAATCCAGCAAACAACTTGACAGCTCTTCTCTAAGGACATTCCTGTATAAGGTAATGGCAGTCATCAATAGCAGGCCATTGACTACTGACCAATTGTGTGATCCATCAAACCCAGAACCTTTAACGCCAAACCACATACTGACCATGAAGTCAACCATCATCTCCCCACCTCCGGGAAGGTTTGTAAAGGAAGATCTTTATCTCCGTAAGAGGTGGCGTCGTGTTCAAGTACAAGTATTTGTTAAACCTTCAAGGTAGACAGAAGTGGACCAAGGAGCATAGAAATATTAAGGTTGATGATATTGTTCTCCTGAAAGACGAGATAACTCCACGCAGCCAGTGGAAATTGGCGAAGATCAATGAAGTCTACCCTGGAAAGGATGGAATAGTGAGGAAGGTGAAATTGTTAATGAGTGATCAAAACCTGGACGAAGAAGGAAAACGTACCTCCAAACCCGTTCATCTGGAAAGGCCCATTCAGAAGACAGTCGTTCTGATGGAGGCAGAAGAAGATTCCCAACCTCGCTCTGCCTAAAATATAGTTCAAATTCTTTAATTCATAAGCTATTCATTAGTCATAGTTGATAATTTGTTCTTTAAAAATCACAAGTGATTGGTGGGAGTGTAACAGTATTAGCATTTAATTCCCATTGAGCTGTGTCCAGGTGTGCTCTTTTTGCGCCATCTACTGGTAGATTATAGCGGGTACAATTGTTTATGTTTGTTTATGTTTCTGCCCGAGCCCTTTTTGCTGAGACACATGCTATCTGCAGGCTGTAGCTGCCGGTTAGCTCCACTAAGAATGAAAGAAACGTGAAAATTTGAGATAAAATTAAGAAATAAGAGAGAAAGAAGATAGAGAAGAAGATAAAGGATTATTTAGCCCCCTCTGGGATGTCAGCTCACGAGGTTTGTGTTCTTTAAATGTTTTTTTTTGTGTGTGATTAATGTCTTATCAACGAAGCTGTAACATAGGATAAGAACAAGCTCTAATATCCTGTTTTTCTTTGTTGTTTTCTCTTGTGAGCAGTTCTCACGGGTTGTCAAGACCAGAATAAACCCTGTTTTATAACTCTACATCGTGCGTTCGTTGATCCTTGAGGGTGCTACATGTACCAAATCTAGTATTTACGCGAACAATGGTTTCCGTCTTTTCACGGCCAGTTATAGTTACATACTTTCGTTGACAGTTAAATGTGTGTGACGCCATTTGAAGTAACGCCCATGCTCTCTCTCTCTCTCTCTCTCTCTCTCTGTCTGTCTGTGCGCATGTGCGGATTGAGTGAGTGTGAGGAGGAGCGGTGAGCGCGGAGTGTTTGAGCGTGAGGTACGAGTGATCTTTTTTTCTATTTTCTTTCTTTTCTATCTTTTTGTGTGTGTGTGTGTGTGTGTGTATGTTTGTTTTGCTTGGTGGGTGACTTTGTTGACCTCGTGAGTGTTGGTGAAGTGGGTAATTCGCGGGGCTCTCTGCTCCCAGTGTTTGTACTGGGAGCATGGCGAATCCAGGTGTACAGAATCTCGGGTTTCTAACGAGACGGCATGCGGTTAAAATTGATTCAGTTTTTGGTGTTGAAGAATGTAGTTTAGCTATAGGTACGTTAATTGGTTATGAGAATATATTGTCAGCATCGCGGATGAATGGTGCTGTTGTTGTTTTCGTTAGGACAATTGAATTGGCGAATCAACTGGTGGAGACTGGTGTTGATATTCGTGGCATTTTTGCGCAGGTGCTTCCTCTTTCTACACCCTCGAAAAAGGTAACGTTATCTAACGTGCCACCCTTTATTAAGAATGAGGTTTTGGTAGAGATGCTTTCAAGATATGGTAAAATGGTATCAACAATAAAGATGATTCCGATTGGGGGAAAGTCTTCTCTATTAAAGCATGTGGTGTCGTTTAGACGGTCTATATGATTCTAAAAGATAATTTTGAAGAATTGGACTTAACTCTAAATTTTAATCATGAAGATTTTAATTATGTGATTTTCGCCACAACGAACACAATGAAATGTTTTGGGTGTGGAGAAAACGGACATCTTGTTCGTGATTGCCCTAGGAAAGTGGATAAAGCAAATGATAGAAGTGCTGAGACAATTGATGATACAACAGCTACGAGTGTAGTTTCTAGAGAATTGCAGAACGTAACTGTAGATGCGGAAAGGCCGGGAACAAGTGCACTCGTTGCTTTGGATGTGGAAAGGCCGGGAACAAGTGCACCCGTTGCATTAGACGCGGATAGGCCGGGAACAGGTGTAGTTTGTGCACCCATTGCTTTAATAGATGCGGAAAAAAATACAAATGAGACGACAACAGTCAAACCAGTTGAAAGTGCAAAATTAGCGGTCTCTAAAGACAAAGAGAATGAAAATGTCAAGAGCAGTCAGACAACAACAGCTCGAAGTCAAATGACTGAGTCGGAAGATGATGATAATAGTGCGGTTGAATCTAACGAACAGAACGCGATGAATGTGGATAATATTGAGGGTTCTGTGTGTGAATTAGAGGATTATTCTTTTAAAACACAGCAAAAAAGAAAATTAAAGGAACGCTATGCTAATAAACCGATTAAAGGAATTGATGTTCGGGAGGTGAGCCATACTGATACAGAAAGTGACAGTGAGGTCTCTGAATGCAGTATTGCAGATAGTTTACCTCAGAGTGGATTTTCTAGTCGAGTATATAGTGTAGACGACATCAAACAGTTTTTAAAAGTGACAAAAAATGCAAGGAAAGTAAAAATTGAAGAGTTTTTTCCAGATATATTGCAATTTATTGAGAAGGCGAAAACTTTCAGGAGTGAGAGTTGTTTCACCGACCAAGAAGGTTATCGGTTAAAAAAGATACTTGCCAGACTAAATGCTCAATCAGAACTCAGTGAAAATAGTCAAAATGGTTAAGGGTTGTTGTTCTTCGTGTTTATTTTCTTGGTTAAAGTGGGAGGTGCTTCTTTTCCTATTTATGGGAGTAGTACATTTTGCTTCCTTAAATGTTAATGGAGCAAGAGAAAGTAGGAAAAGAGCACAGTTGTTTGAGTTAATGACACAGAAGAAGATTGACGTTTTATTCACACAAGAAACACATAGTGATTTATCAAATGTTTCAGATTGGGTGATGGAGTTTGATGGGCTATCAGTCCTAAGTCATTCTACTTCGTTGAGCGGTGGGGTTGCTATTTTGTTTTCGAAAAGTTTTATACCTGAATCTTATAAAGTTGATGAAATAATTAAAGGTAGACTTTTAAAAGTCAAAGCTTTTTATGAAAACATTTTTTCTTTTGTATTCATTTGTGTTTATGTTCCAAACGCTGCAATTGAAAGAATGCTGTTTTTAAACACTCTGTGCAAAACTTTAAGTGATTGTGATCCAGAGAGTTTGTTATTATTGGGGGGAGATTTTAATTGTACTGAAAATGTTTTAGACAGGAATCATGTTGAGCCACATATGCAGTCTCGTAGGAGGTTAATTCAGGTAATGAAGTCTCATGATATCATTGATATCTGGAGAAATTTTCATTATACACAAAGACAATATACTTGGGTACATGCATATGAAAATAAGTTATCATTGGCAAGATTAGATCGATTTTATGGTTTCAAGCATCAATTGAATTTTTTTAAAGATTGTTCAATATGTCCAGTTGGATTTTCTGATCACAGCTTGGTAAATTGTGAGATGTTCGTTGATTGTGTAAAGCCGGAAGTGCCTATTGGCATTTTAATAATACATTGTTATGTGATAAACATTTTATTGATGTTTTTAAGTTTTTTTGGGTTAATGCAAAATCCATGAAGTCTTCTTTTCAAACTTTACAACAATGGTGGGAGTTTGTAAAAGCTCAGATTAAACATCTCTGTCAACAATATACTCTCAACGTCACACGAGATAGAATTGGGTCCATAAAGAAGCTAGAAGAAGATTTAGTTAAACTCCAAGAACTCTTTGAGTTGACAAAAAATGGAACCCATTTAGAATCTTTAAAAAAAAAGAAAGCTTCTTTGACTGAATTGTTAGATTTATCTACACAGGGTGCAATAATTAGATCACGTTTTCAGAGTATTGAATCTATGGATGCACCCTCAAAATTCTTTTTTAACATGGAGAGGAAAAATGGGCAGAATAGATTTATTCATGCTCTGCGCTCAGAAACGGGAGTCCTTTTGCGCAATCCTTTGGAGATTCGGAATAGAGCTGTTACATTTTATGAGGATTTATATAAGAGTGAATTGTTGGGTATACAAGGCCTGAATAATGTTTTTTTTTTAAATATGCCACAAGTATCTGAAGAGGCTAATACCGGAATTAACAAAGTACTGTCAATGGAAGAACTGGAGAGAGCTCTTAAAAGTATGGAAAATGGAAAGACGCCCGGGATTGATGGCATTTCAGTAGATTTTTATAAAGTCTTTTGGGCAGAGGTAGGTCCAGATCTACTAGAAGTCTTCAATCAGAGTTTAATGGATGGACAGTTGCCAAAAAGCTGCCGTAGAGCAATCATTACGTTGCTCCCGAAAAAGGGAGATTTAAGTGAGATTAAGAATTGGAGGCCTGTAAGTTTGTTGTGCAACGACTATAAAATACTTTCGAAAGTCTTGGCGAATAGATTAGGAGAAGTTTTAGATCAAATTATTCATTCTGATCAGACATATTGTGTGCCTGGTAGGAAAATCTTTGATAATATTTCTTTTATAAGAGATATTTTAGATAATGGCAAGACTTTTTCAGATTTTGGTTTAATTTCAGTCGACCAGGAAAAAGCTTTTGATAGAGTCGAGCACAATTACTTGTGGAGTGTTTTTGAAGCTTTCGGTTTTAGTCCTAGTTTTATATTGATGATTAAAGCTTTGTATTGTGACGTTGAGAGTATGTTGAAATTAAATGGTGACTTATGCTCTCCTTTTAAGGTTTTAAGAGGGGTTAGACAAGGCTGTGCACTATCCGGAATGCTGTATACGTTAGCCTTAGAACCTCTTTTGAACAAGTTAAGAGCAGAGATGTCAGGTGTGGTTATGCCAAATTCCACCCATACTGTTAAATTATCAGCTTATGCTGATGATGTGGTGGTTTTAATTAAAGATCAAAATGATGTGAACATGATGTTGCGATTATTGGAAGAGTTTAAAAGTGTTTCTTCTGCAAAAGTGAATTCGCAAAAAAGTGAAGCCATAAGTGTTGGGAGTTGGTTACGTGGTGAGCCCATTCTTCCAGCTGGTCTGAAATGGACCAGGGATGGTTTTAAATATTTGGGAGTGTTTTTGGGAAATGAGAACTTTGTTAAGAAAAATTTTGAAGATGTGATTGAAAAAGTAAAAGGGCGCTTAAATAAGTGGAGGTATTTACTCCCAAAAATGTCTTATAAGGGGCGAATACTGATAATTAATAATTTGGTTGCCTCCGCTCTCTGGCATCGTCTAAATTGTGTAGACCCCCCAGCGGACTTTTTAAGCAAGATCCAGTCAATCCTAATAGACTTTTTCTGGGATAAGCTGCATTGGGTGCCGAAACATGTGCTGTACCTTCCTAAGGATGAAGGAGGTCATGGACTAGTACATTTACAGAGTCGAATAGCAGCTTTCCGAATTCAATTCATACAAAGACTTTTAAAGGACTCAAATGCAAACTGGAGGATTGTAGCTTTCTTTGTACTGAGAGAGTTTGAAGGACTGGGGCTGGATAAAGCCTTATTTTGGATGGATCCTCAAAAGCTAAAACTCTCCAAGTTTCCTGTTTTTTATCGGAATATTTTTAAAGTTTGGTCTTTGTTTGAAGTACCAAAGAGAAGGACGGTAAATTCCTTGTACTGGTTGCTGCAAGAGCCATTAATTTTTGGCTCACGCTTGGATCTGTCAAATGAACTGGGTCACTCTGTGACAGAAGAGAATCTTATCAACTCTGGAATTATAACTATTGGACATGCACAACGGATAGCAGGAGCAGATTTTAAAGATGTGAATTCAATGACTGGACAGCTGGGGGTGAGGTCTACCCGTTTGGTTGCTAGAGTACTAGACAAATGGAGGTCAGCCCTTAATGAAAACGAGTTGAAATTGTTAACAGACCATTCTTTGGGCATTATTAACCCGGATTGTAGTGATCCATTTCCCAATTTGTATCTAACTCCCGTGATGGGTAATTGTGAAAGCACTTTTTTAAAAGTCAAAGATTTGATTGTAATAGGCGATTGTTCATCTGGCAAGGAGTGTTATAAGATCTGTGTCAAAGTGTTTAATAAGAAGGCTTTGGATAAAAGAATTGACACGTCATGGCGTAATGTACTTCAGTTAGAAGAGGATGAAAAGCCTGAGTGGAGAGTATTGTATAAGTCACCATTGCCCAAGAGAATTGGGGACTTGCAATGGAGATTGTTATATGGGGCTATTGCTGTGAACGCTTTTGTTTCGGTAATTAATCCTGATGTTGTTCCGAATCGTCCTTTCTGTTTGCAAAGGGAAACTGTATTTCATGCATTTATGCAGTGTTCAAGATTGAAACCATTATTTATTGTTTTAAGCAACATTTTTAAATGTTTTAATGAGTGTTTTTCAATGAAGACGTTTATTTGTGGTTTCAAATATTCCCAGAGCCGGAAGTATCAATGTCAGGTGTTTAATTTTATTTTGGGCCAGGCAAAGATGGCGATTTACATTACAAGAAAGGAGAAAGTTGATCAAGGTGTATGTAATAGTTTAGAAGCTGTGTTTGGTAATTCTGTCAAATCGAGAATCCTAATAGATTTTAATTATTATAAAGCAATGGATGATCTTATAAAGTTTGAAATAATTTGGTGTTATAAAGGGATATTGTGCGAGATTGTCAACGATGAATTATTTTTTTTAATTTAAAACAAAATTTGTTTTTTATTGATTGATGTTTGTTTTAAATGTTGATTGAAGGTTTGCTTATTGTAATTAAAGGTGTTTAAAATCAAAATCTCTCTCTCTCTCTCTCTCTCTCTCTCTCTCTCTCTCTCTCTCTCTCTCTCTCTCTCGTAAATAGAACATTGACGCCAGTGTATACACCAGAGGATTAATATATATTCAAGTAAAATAACAATTAATTCAAGAATGTTCATTGTGGCTTATTAATTATATTATTTCTTATTAATTCATTTTTACATGCCACTGAAGGCTATATTGTCTTCTCTCTTTTTTCAGTGTTGATAGTCACTTGATTGTGTAAGTGGTCAATCTAGCAGTCATCCTATATTTGTGAATTATCATGTGCATAACATTTAGTCATCATTAGTCAATAAACATTGATGAAAATTACTCTCTTTTGCCTGTGTCAACAGGAGCTAACTACACCCCAAAGAGCCACAGCACTGAGCATCTTTGGCTTTGTAAGTATATATTTTGACTAACATTATGTGATTAACGTCTTTTAATGCTTAACATTTTATTATTTCAACAATACTTGTTGTCTACATTTCCTACTTGGCATCTATTTGTTATCTTGTTGTGACTGTTTAGTCTCATGTGGGATATGCCACTGTATAACATGACAAACTAATTAAAAATTATTCATTGCATGCACTTAAAAATATGTATACATTATTTTATATGCAGATCATATCCAACCAGTGACCAGAAAACAGAGAGACTGAGGAATAGATGGAGAAATGGACAAAGCTGGACTAGAACTAAAACCTGAACTAAAAACTAATCATGCAAGTATGTACAGGTGCAAGTATTTAATTATTTGCAATTTCTGAGAGACTTTTATTTTTTTATTTTCAGCCAACTTCGTCTTATGCTGCCTTCATGTGCGGTGTGTCCAAGAGACGGTGTGAACATGACCTTTACATGTTAAAGCGTGAGCTGGAGGTGTCTTCCGTCAGTAGCTTGCTTTCTGATTGGGTATTGTTTCGTTTCACGTGATAATCTCCAGAGCGCGCACACTTGTCCTCGGGATAGATAGATAAATAAATATATATATATATATATCTAATAAGTATAACTATACATAACTGCTGCTGCACATGTTGTTACCTGATCTGTCCATGAACAAATTTAGATGAGAGAAACTCATGACCATTTCTCACACATTTTCCCTCTGTTTTGTTTCAGATCAGCCATCAGTAGTTTACCAGTATGGAGGCCAGCCAAGACCAACTGAGATATTTTGTTCATTCTTTTTGTTGCCATATCGTCATGATCTCTGCTTTGATTTGTTGTTATGAATTCAGTTCTCTATTTTTTTTTTTTGTAATTGATAGTGACGGTGAATAAAAAATATACTGATGTACATGGACTCAAGTCTCTTATTTTAAATTTATTAAATGTATTATTTATTCTATAGCATTCATGTAAAATATTCAAAATAAAGTCATAACATTAACATTTATTTTGTAAAATAAAAAGTAAAATAAATTACAGTAAAATTACTGTAAAAATGATTATACTGTAAAAATAAATTGCGGTAAGGGCATCATACTGTAAAAGGAAATTGCGGTAAGGCCATCATACTGTAAAATGAAATTACGGTAAGGGCATCATACTGTAAAACACATTTACAGGTAAGCTACTGTAAAGGGGCAGTTACAATAACTTACTGGCAATAGTGCTGCCAGTAAGTTACCGCAAAAATACAATAAAATGTCTAACAGTGTGTGTGATCAAGGCTGCATGCATAACTGTTTGTTTCTCTTTCCTATAGATTAGATTAGATTAGATTCAACTTTATTGTCATTACACAAGTACAAGGCAACGAAATGCAGTTTAGGTCTAACCAGAAGTGCAATAGCAGCAAGTGCAGGATATATACAGTGTTTGCGTAAGTGCAGGACATGGAAAAGTACTGAATATATATAAATATGTATAAATAGAGGTTATTACTATAAACAGAACTGAATTTACAGGTGAATATGTACAGTGAATAAATATACAGATGGCTATTACTATAAACAGAATTTACAAGTGAATATGTCCTATGAATATAATATACGGATGGCTATTACTATAAACAGAATTTTACAGATAGAGGTATACAATAATATGTTAGGCTAATATGAGGAATATAGCGGTGGATTAAGGTAGTGCAATAAATTATGGACAGAGCTATCCGAAAGAAAGTGTAAAAGTGCAGTGGAAAGTGGTTGCATATTACAGTTAGAAGTATGGTGCAAAATGCAAATGTAAACATTTGGTACTATAAATACAGTCGGCAGTGCAAATGAGCATAATCCAGTTAAGATATGGTGGTGCAAAAAGCATAAGTAAACAGTTGTTACTGTAATAAACAACTTCTATGAACTCAAACACTGCTTCTGTGTTATTTTAACCCTCTGGTATTGTTCTTTTGTGAGTCACACTGTTTATTTTCAGTAAACCAATGTAATATATTTTTGTTCAATAATATTTTCTCTTTTTTATTTTGAGAGAAGGTCATTATATTAATTTATATTTGTGCAATAATTATGATACATTTTCCCCCATTGAAAATATTTATATTTTTATTTTTAATATTTTATATAATTTTTGTTAAATTTCATGTTAAAGGTGTAGTGTGTAATATTTATGAGGATCTATTGACAGAAATGCAATAATATATACATATACATAACTATGTTTTCAGTGGTGTATGAAGACCTTAGATAATGAACCGTTATATTTTTATTACCTTAGAATGAGGCATTTCAATCTACATACACCGCAGGTCCTCTTCCATTGAAATCACCATTTTGCACCACCATGTTTCTACGGTAGCCCTAAATGGACAAACTTCTCTACAGAGCGCTAGCTACTCTGTGCTGTCTCAGACGACATCTTTGTCCTGTGTCGGCCACCATAGCTTCTCTATGTGCTTCGAAAGGGAGGGGTGAGCGGTGGCGATGCTGCTAAAATGTACACACTGCACCTTTATAATAACAACGTATTTAAAATCTAACTTTTGAAGGCAGAATATTGCCATCTGGTGGTAGAAAAAAAGAAAAACATCTGCAATTCCATGGTTTAACCCCCAGTTCCCTTTCAGTTGGTCACGTTCGACGTACGTCAGACGTCACCAACGAATTGGGATCACTTCTAGGAGCCCTATCAGCTTCTAGTGTATACAGAACGAGCCAATGCATCTTGTGCTCCGCCCCGCAGCGCGGGTATAAATACAGAAGCGGATGCAGCGCACATTTGTCATTCACTTCGGAGCCGAATGTTTGCGCTGCTGAAGAGTGTTTCAACTGTTGAATCTGAGAGAAGAGAGAGAGTGCTGCGCAGCAAGGCACAATCAGCGAGAGCCACGATTTCACTGAGAGATACACAACTGTTGTTTACACAGCATTCTCTGTTGGTTCGTGAGGGTGTTCCTGTACAGTGAGTGCATACACAGGGCTGCACTATCTCCCCGTGTTTTGCCGCGGTCATCTCCCTGACTGCTTCAGCACACTTATAAGAGCATGTTTTCCCCCCTAAAAGAGTACACAATGTGACAATGTGTCTTTTTCAAGATGTCATTCCACCCACACTTTTCTGGATGCAGTCGTTCCCTGTCAGCCGACGGTCACAATTGCTGTCTTGCATGTCTGGGCATTCAGCACGCTGAGGCAGTGTTTGTGAATAGCTCATTTACCCACTGTGGGAACATGACTATCTCAGCGTTGATGTCGAGACTCACCTACCTTTGGGAAGGCGGAGTCCCCTTACCTATGCCCTATTCTAGAGCTATTCCTGCTGAACAGCAGAATAGAGCTACTTCGGCGAATAGCCAGGGTGACCTGAGGCTCATGGTTAGGGCTACCCTGCCGAGGCAAACTCTGTGGGCCTCTAATCCCTCTGACACGCCGCAGCCTGTTGGGTTGCCAAGAGAGCACACTGGCCCCTCCCATGGGTGTCCAGTGGTGACTTTTGGGGCTCCAGCAGATGACAGGATGTCGATCGCTGCATCGGAGGAGGAGCTTCAATCATCTGGGGATGAAGACTCGGTTGCGTTGCCTCCCTCTGAGAGTAGCGTTACCTGAGATGGACCCAGAGTTGACGGCTATGCTCTCCTGGGCCGCTGATGACTCACCGAAATAGTGTTTTAGACGGCAAGCTGTAGTCTCGTGCTGAAGTCCCGTGAGAACTCAGTTGTATCCGGTAAAATGTAAATAGTCCAGGGGGGAGGGATGCATTGCGGCAAGAATTATGTCACCGTTGATGAGATTCATAAGCTGATTCTTGATATCTGTGTGTCTAAAACTCACAGGAGTCTGAAAGTGTTTTTAAACAGCAGCGTGAAAAAGATTGTACAAAATTATTTTTAATCATTCAGTTTATCTGACTAAAACACAACTGGATATCTGAAAGTCACATGGTTGCTATAATCAATGCTTCTCATAACATAAGCAAACATAGAGAATACAACTGAGTAGAACTGAGTGATGAGTAGTTTAATTTGTACTATCAAAAAGTAGCCAAAATCATCTGATCATTTTTTTCATCTTGCTGTTCTCACCATAACAAGCACAAATACAACAATCAGAGAAAATCTTATGTTCAAAAGTCAAGGGTCAAGAGCCCAACTAAAGACAACATTTTCAATAAAACATCAATGTGAAGCTGTTAATGTTGTTTTTGGAGTTTGGAGTTAAATCCTCCTCTTCTAAGATCTTCAGAGATTTAATGTCTTCTTTTATCTTGTGTAAATACCAGTGACAAATGTTACACGCTGGAATTCAACATTCAAGCAAGTGCAGGTCATCACAAGTCTTGACTACAAAAATCTGACCGAGATCTGGGGTAAAGAATTTGAAAATGTGGTGTTTACGCTAAGTGATTGGGATGAACTTAAAGAGCTGAGTGCAATTCTTGGACCATTTTCAGAAGCAACTGACCTAACACAAGGCGAAAAGTCTGTGACCATAAGCATGGTGGTTCCTACTGTTTAAGACCTAAACACACATACGTTATGTGGACGTTAAGAGCACTTAAAGGGGAAGGTAAAACTTTCGAAGGCTTGATTGTGTTTGTGGGGTGCACTGTAGCATGTGTTCATGCTTCGTTTTTAAAAAATTGCATTATTTTTCATATATTTTACCTTTATTCTACACTGCTCTGTCCCTCCTTGTAAAAACGGTCTGATGGTTTCCGGGTTGTATGAAGCCAGTCCCTCAAAAATACGCAATGGGCTCAGATTGGTTAGCTGGCCCAGTGTGTTGTGATTCGCTAACCGCCTAGTGCACGTTTTTCGGAAACGTCACGCCCCTAACCTTTACCGGTAGACTGTGCTTTGGGTAGTACAATGGCGTCAATAAAACCATACCAATTTGAGCCCAAATCAGACCCAGACAATTTTAGTGAAGATGATCGAGCAGAACCTGTTCAGTCCTCAAGAGTAAAGACTGTGGATCTATAGTGATCGCTCCTGAATGCACTGTTACTTTTGTATTTTTAGAACGATTATAGCCAAATATCTGTCGCAAGAACGAACACTAAACATTGGCTTTAATAGTAGCCAAATCAAACACAGATCCATGTTTAGCATGCCTATAGATAAATAATACATAAAAGCTCTAATCAAAGAATCATTTACACTAATGCCAAGTTCGCTGTTGAGATTTTAAAAAAGTTTGTAACGTTAGGTGTTTGTCGGATAACGTTAAGTATGAATGAGCATTTAACAAACTGGTTTGCAGAGCCAAACAGTGTTGTCATTTGTTTAATTCCTTGCTACAACGTACATTATCAATACGAACTATTACAGGAAAACACATCAACGAAAAATAAAGCATACAGGTTGTGGCCCGTAAACAGCTTCTGTTTTTAAATCCATTTTTCAGGACAAGCCGTTGTGCAAATCCTGCATTGAACTCGTGAAGATTTGGGAAGCTTTCCTCCGTGAAATGTGCAGCGGGAGCCGTGCGCGCCCGTCTCACACTGGCAGTGTTTGTCTCGCGCAGCTGAACCCCGGCTCGTGTATTGCAAATACAGACGAATATTGTCCATTATGTCACATTTTCCGGTGTTCTCCTCCGACCCCTGTCTGTCTCGTGCTTTGATTTATGATGGGCAGCATATATCTGCTGCAAATGCGACCTGTTCCCCTCTGTCTCATACACACATGTATATAACGTTGAATGTTAAACGCACTGCAACGCACCCCCGTCCCTAGGAAGGCTGAACAAAGTGGACCTGCAATCCGGATGAAAATAACAGCGTTTCGTCGGCATTGGCAACAACACTCCAGCCTATACTATACCACAACAACGCTTCCCTGTGGCGATACAAAATGTCCTCGCCCCCCCTAAAAGTTATGTAACAGTTGAAGATATATAGGTATAGTGGTACAGTAGTTATGTGTACTAGAAATATTATGTGGATGTATATAGTGGTACAACAATGTTATGTGGACAAGAGCACTTAATACTGACAAGTGACAAATCATAATTGTAATAAAATTATTTTTACACCACCTACTATGTGACCGTTTTACCCTTAACTGATAATATTTTTTAAACCAATATCACTCTAAGTTAATAAAATACCGTGTACATGCCATGTTATATGTTTGAGTATGGTGCCAATTTTATCGTTTTATCGCTAAAGTTAAAAGAACAAAAAAAAAAAAAGTTATGCAAAGTTAATAATTGTAACAAACTGCTCCAAGACACAAAGGCTGAAGATCTAAATGCAGCTTTTATTAAAGGGACAATCCAGACACGTATAGTCCAATGTACAGTCAACAGATCAAAACTTAAGCAGGCAGTCCAAAATAAAAAACAACAACTCACACACAGGGCTGGGAACAAAGGCAAACGGGTAATCCAAAGGAAGGCAGAGTCTCCAAAAACCAAGATACATGAAAGCAGAGAAATTAAGCAAATAAGCTTCTACCTAAACCTTTATGTTCTTTCTCAAAAAATTTTATGTTGTCAAGCTTCGTTTGTGCCATGTGAGCGGGTATTTTCCAAGGCTGGAGATAATATCCAAAAAGAGAAATCGACTCGCAAATAAATAAATAAATAAATAAATAAATAAATAAAAAAAAAAAATATATATATATATATATATATATATATATATATATATATATATATATATATATATATATATATATATATATATATATATATATATATATATATATATATATATATATATTAATACAAATAAATAAGGTTTTCCCTCATTTTACACAAGCACTTCCTCTGCCCAGTCTTACACAAGCACTTCCACTGCCCTCTCTTGAGTCCACCTTTCACTTTGTTTTATCTAATCTAAAGAACTCTATTTCCCTCTGTTCAACAAAAGAATTCCCCAGTTACAAAATTATGAAACACTGAGCATAAATACTTGAATTATTAATTTATGTATATATATTTATGTATACACAGTCCTGACCATTTTTAAGCACCATTTTTGCATTGACCAGCAGGTGTCTCTAGTTTGCATTCGAAGCCTCAAGAAATGAACCACTTTTCAAAACATCTGGCTGGAAAGCTTCAAAGCTTCATGAAGCTTCATTTCGCCACCACTAGGCTGAAGATCAAAATGCAGCTTTTATTAAAGGGACAATCCAATCCAATTATTTCACTATTACACATTAAATGTTTGCAGTTTTATATAGTGTTTGCCTTGCTAGAGCACTAACTGTGTTCATTATCCCTTATGACACATTTGGCCTTGAAAAGAGGTAAAAACATCTACATATATGGTAAACGGAAGTAGGAGGCCTCATGATCATGTTCAGTTGTTTATCCAGTCAATTGTAAGAGTCTTTGTTCTATATCAAATGAATATGCATAACAAGAAGCTTATATAAACTGGACCAATAAACTTTGAAGAAAAATCAGATGTGAAGAACACTGAGTTTGTATCATTTTTCCCATGTTGGACTGCATGAAAAGGATGTGAAGCAGCACGGACGGAACAACAAAGCAAAGTTGGTGTGAAAAGATTAACTAAAGAATACGTTTTTCTTACACTAACTTTAGCCAAGATTTGTTGACTGACATTTCTTGTTAAAATGCATATGTTGCAGTAATAAAACTTCTCGAATTTAGCCTTTTCATTAAATAAAAATGTTGGTAGCCCTTGAATGTGATTACACAGTGTTTGACACACAGTTACACAATATTTGACCTCATTTGGTTGTATTTTAAAGGAAAGGCAAGATGTTTTGTACCTCATTCAGTTGTGAATTGTGTTCCTGGCTCTGCTGTTTGCAATATTTCCAGAATGAGAAGAATCATGTATCTTCTATGGCCTCTACTGTTTCTTCATGTTTCAGCACAACGTTGGACACTGTTTGGTTAGTAAACAAACCTTTTCTTTCTTTTTTTGGGTAACACTTTACAATAAGGTTCATTAGTTAATTTATTTATCTTTGCTAATTTCAACATTTACTAATGCATTATTAAAATCTTGTAACATTAGTGAATGCACTGTGAACTAACATGAACAAACCATGAAAAGCTGGATTTTTAACAAATACAGTAACAAATGTATTGCTCGAGGTTAGTTCATGTTAGTTAATACATTAACTAATGTTAACTAATGAAACATTTAGTTACACGTTTGCAGCATTTTTATTTACAAGTTTGTCATGATCAGTTTTATAAAACAATATACAAAGTCTCAGTAATATTTGTAAACATTACAATAAGGTTGTATTAGTTAATATTAATTAATGCATTAGTTAACATGAGCTAACCATGAGCAACATCTCTGTTCAGCATTAGTAAATCTTTGTTAACATTAGTTAATAAAAATACAGCTGTTCAAGTAAATAAATGTTAACTAATGAACCTTATTGTAAAGTGTTACCAATGTAATCTACAAAGTCTCACACATTCAGTGGTCTATTGGAATTGTATGACCAAATACAGTATGTCTTCCTGTTGCAACAACAAATGCAGTCAACTGAAGTTAAGCAACACATTTCATTGACTGCTTTAAAAGGTATTTTTGTGGGCAATTTTTCAGTAAAATATATTAAATCTTCTATCACTGGATGAAGATGATAGACCAAAGCCAACACAGGAGGGCAGCATGAGATTGGTTGGGGATCTTCCTTCATCTGGTCGTGTGGAGATCTATCATGATGGACAGTGGGGAACAGTTTGTGATGACGGATGGGACCTGGCCGAAGCGCAAGTGGTGTGTCGTCAGATGGGTTTTCCTGGAGCGATATCAGTAACGGCTGGAGGACAATATGGTGAAGGTATAAGATCCTCAGACCATTTTATTGTTACACACTATGATAACATTAATTGTCTAAATTTTAACCCAAATTCTATTGATTGTTCAAGGTTCTGGTCCAATCTGGCTGGATGACATGAACTGTAAAGGCTCTGAGAGCTCATTGTCTGATTGCAGCTTCAAAGGCTGGGGTGTTACTGACTGCTCACATAAAGAAGATGCAGGAGTGATCTGTGAGGCTGGTAAGAAATTCAGCTACTAGATATATTTGCAGTTGTGCACTTTTAGCTACATATTTTCAACCCGTTCTCACTCCCAGGGCGTCGAAAAACGAAGCATGGTCAAGTGCCTTCCACGTCGCAATGAAGACGCTAAAGTCACCCCTAGGCGTCACTATTTTGACGCGCTGAGTGCTCCATTGATTTCAGTTGTTTACCCAATGCGTCAGATCAAGACGCATTTTATTCTTTGCATTTGTAAAAGCATACATGATTTTATTAATATTTTATTCATATTTAAAGGTTACTTTTATATTTTGGAGCAGCTAACCCAACTCCTACCCTAAACCTACCCACTCCTAAACAATATAAAACACACAACAGGCAAATACAAGTACAGTCACAGGTATTTATTGCAAAAACTTACCAACAACAGTATAAAAGTATTAACTCATGTTGCATTCCAAGTCTTCTAAAGTCACACAATGTCTTCAGGTAAAGAACAGAGTTGATCTTAATGTTTTAATCGCTGAGATGATGATCCCGCCGCTCCGTTAACGCACTCATTCATATCTCATTCAAATAATACACACGCCTCTTTAGCATGACGCAATCTGTCACAAGACACACAAGAACCAATGACATTTTACAATCAAAGCTGACGTAATGACGCAATTGGTCACGAGATATACGAGAGCCAATGAAATTTCACTATGAAAACTGACGTAACGGGCGGCAATATTTGAAATTGTACGTGTTCGTGATCTTCTGCGGATGGAGACGCTGATCGCTTTTGGGGATTTCCTTCACACAAATCAATCGCTTGGCCTCGGAATATTTGTATTTTTTTAATAAATTGTGCATGCAGTCGACTCTGCCTGTTATATCTGCGTTTTATACCACACGAATGGGTAGGTTTAGGGATGGAATAGGGTTGGGTTACATGTTAAAACGTGTCTAGATAGCGTAAATAAAATGATGCTGGCTGATTAAATTGAGAATCACAGTCCAACATGTCATAATGGCAAAATCATAACCCAATATATGATCATCATGACAATAACTTTCCCAATGCCCAACGCGTCTGTGTCTGACGCCAAACGTTTCTCATTTAAATGAATGGAGCACTCAGCGCGTCGATATAGTGACGCCTAGGGGTGCCTTTAGCGTCTTTATTGTGACGCGGAAAGCACTTGACCATGCTTCGTTTTTCGACGTCCTGGGAGTGAGAACGGGTTGATATTTTTAATCAGTTTTATTTCATTTTCCTCACAGGTACAAATATAATCAGCAATTGCCAGTTCTCTGTGGACAACAGTCTGGGTTTGTCTGCTGATCTTGGTCTTCTGTTTGACAGCAGAGATGGTTGTGATTTCAGCATTAATGTGCGAGACCTCAGTGAAGAGGCAGAGTTGTCGTTTTGTTTGCACCGTTTGATCCTCATGATTTATCCAGAAATAAACATAACAAATGAGTTCAGAAACCTCACAATGGATGTCAGCCAGACGTGCCATCCTCATGTCCCTACTTTTCTCAGGTAAATTTCTGAAGACCACTTCTTTTCGTAGCTCAATCCAATTGTCTCAATTCATAGAGAATGTTGCTTTGAATAGTGCATTTCATAATTTGATGCTTGCGATATCTGAACTGTTTTTCTCAGGTATCTGTACACACGTCAGATTGATGTTTCCATCACATCGGCTCAATGTCTCCATCAGCTGGCATTTATCTTTGGAGTGAAGAATCTTATGGAAGATGTTGGCAGGATCTTCAGTTCACTCATTCCTGAAGACAACACCTTCCGGACACAGGTATCAATGTACGAGTATGGCGTCCGCACAGGTGACCTTGTTCTGCAGGAGAATGTCCTTCAGTATCTTTCCTGGAACTGTGAGTTCCTCATAAGCTCTCCGCTGTGGAGCAGCATCTCCTTTCACATGATGGACGCTCTGCTGCAGCGCTCAGACCTGGTTGTGAAGGACGAAGCTTTACTTCTTGAAGCTCTGGAGAGATGGATCCAAGACAAAGGTGATGAAATCAGTTCAGAACAACAGGCCAGCCTCCTGAATCACATCCGCTTCCTCTTGATCCCAGTGGATAAACTGTATGAAATGCAGTTTTCCTCAAGTGTTCTCCATCAGAATCATGAGAAACTGTACCTAACTGGTCTGCTCAGAGGTTTTCAGTTCAATATTCTGCCTTTCTCTAAGATAAGGAATAAAATGGACAATATGAGTTATGATTATCTACCCAGAATCTACACTGCTGATGAATGGAGCCTCAATGACACAGCCCGAGCTGAAACTATCTATACTATAGTTTGGCCACTATATCGGAATCCAATTCCTACCTTCTCCACTCCTGCACACCCTAGTGCTCTTTTCAAAGAGCAGAAGGTCCAGTGGCAAGCACAGGTTTTTCTTAATGCTCTAACAATGGTATTTCATGTGATTCTTTTCCTGTAGCATGTGTAGTAGTATGCAAGTTATTAGTAAGAGGAGTGGTTCAATTATTCTTCTTATTTGGTAGCGTATAAAGGTGGCCACAATGACGCTATGTGTGTGCGTCTTCTCCCACATTTGTGAGCGAGCCACCGTACTTCCGGCGGGGTGTATGTGTGTGTGTGTGTGTGTGTGTGTGTGTGTGTGTGTGTGTGTGTGTGTGTGTGTGTGTGTGTGTGTGTGTGTGTGTGTGTGTGTGTGTGTGTGTATGTCCGCAAGGTAGGAACTGCTGTCCGTGATTGCGTTGTGGTCCGTTTTGTTTGTCCTGCATACAGGGTTTCAGGGTTTTATTTTGTTAAAGGGTGGCCTGAGGAGCTTTGCGGGATGCCTTCGGCAACAGCCGTTTCTATGGAAATCTGCGTAACACGCATTTTCTGCGCTATATGAGTCGCCAAACAACAGGTATGCTTTGGTTTTGGGCTAACTGTACCAATGTTAGTTACCTTGCGAGTTAAACCTGTCTTATGCTGTATTACATTTTAGGTTTGGGTCAACGTGCAACGGACGTTGCAGTGGGCTTTGGGTCTTATCCATACGGTCGTTTGAACTTTGTGTCTGCTCTGTTTTACATCATCGGAATGTTCTACTGACTTCAATCGCTCTTGGGAGATGAGGAGTGCGAGAGTGCACGATCCTCTGCTGGATTAAATCGGCGTATCCGCTCGTCTGTTGCTGCACCATAGTGGTTCATTATTCTTAACCGTGTATATCTGCAGTATTTTTGGAGGTACAGGATCAGCTGGACCGCTGGTTTGGGCCTGTGACGTGGTGCTTCGACTTTTAATGAAACGCAACATCCGTGAGTAACAAAAGTGACTGAAACACGTGTGAGTAACAAGTGACTCAAAGCCATGTATGGCTTACAATAAACAGTCAGCCACTTAGCTGTCACCAGTCGTTTCTGTAAGGTTGTGTTTTTTTTGGTTGCAATTAAATTATATTGTTTCATATATATATTTTGATGTAAGTTGTTCATATACGTATCTGCTTATTCTGATCTTTAAGTGGTTGTTTGTCTTTGTTGGTGGTTTTGTTTTTTTTGCAATGATCCTTTCTGTAATTAGTGTTTTTGATTCCAGTCCACCGTATAAGAAGTGTGGTTGTCGGATGTGGCACACCTCTGACGGGCTGGACTGGTTTTGTGAATTTAGTTAATTTTGTGATTGTGATTTCAGTTTCTCATTTAATTGTATGATTTATGACTTCTTTCTTTTCTTTTTTTTTATTGTCTAGTGGTTGTTTCATTTCTATTTCTCTCCTTCAGAATTGGGGCAGCTAGCTGTAGAGGATCAGCATCTCCCTGTGTTGTGGTGGTGGGTTTCCTTCCTGAGTGCCGTGTTCACAGTGAGGTGTGCTGTGGTGTGAGTGTGCACGTATGATCGCTGTGTCCATCCTGCTTGGGAGTGTCTGTCCCCAATTCTGAAGCGGTATCATTTGTTCCTTTTGATTAGTGTTTGTGTGTTTCTAAAGCTTAATAGATTTTAAATAAAGTCATTTTTCTCTTTTGTACTCAACCCATGTCTGATACCTGACTCAGCTGAAACGAACCTGTGAGCTTTGCTCAATTATTAAGGGCTTTTCCCCGCAATGAGGCCCTACGGGGTGGCGTAGTCGGTACTGATCTCAATCTTTATTTTGGGGTCTGTTATTTATATCAAGGTCTGACGCCCGGTAGAAAGTTATTAAACCCCTCAGCACCCATTCCTTTATAATTGCCACACATGGTTACTTGCAAGTGGCAATCAGAACAGTTACGCTAGCACCATTCGCTTCAGCAACAGGTTGATTCTCACCTGTAAAAATCAAAACAATGTCTTTCATGTCCAAGACTTTAAAAACAGCTTGGCTGTGAATCCAACCAACAGCAGTATGGGCCTGTCTATCCCCTGTCCTGATGACTACAGTTTTAGATTTGTAGTGCGTCCAGAGTATATCTGACTGCACAGAGATATATTTGGCTAAAGGTTTCCTACAGGCTTTTCAGTTCAATCAAATCAATTAAATCGAATCTAGTTTAACTGAATCTATTAAATTTCATGGTCTCTTTTTCAAATTCATGTCATTCACTATTGAGTGATTTCTCTAAAATGTTTGTTGATTTCAAACTTTTAATTTATTTTAGTAATAAAAATTAATAATTTTGAAATTGCAAAACTTCAAAAATAAAAATATATAACTTACATTATCTTTGTCAGTTTGAATCTTAACTGAGCATTACCAGCAGGCACGGGATGTCAATGTAACGTCGTAATGCAGAGTGTGGAATGAGCAGGCAGGGAAGAAAATCTAAGTGCAGGAACATTTAATGACACAACTATTAAAGAAACAAGGAACTCATAAACCACATCAATATGTACACCGACTGATAACCCAGAGTGGAACACAAGCACTATAAATACACAGGGAAAACTAGCTAAACAAGGTAACAAGGGTCATGACAGATAGCAAACACCTGGAGAACAAAATCAGCATGATTTTGAACTACAGAGAACTACAGAGCAAAACACAACAGGAAATAATGTAAAAGTCCACAAACACACAGGGAATATGTGACAAACGTGTGTCAATATGTGACAAACATTGGACTTGGACATTGCATTTTTTGTTTGACATCAAGCTCCAAAAATAGGCAGATGTCAAATTTTGCTGTGAAATAAAAAATCAGGTTGACGTCAATGCACAATGTTGTCTTTACATCAAATTCCAACGTTGGGCAGACGTTGCATTTTGGTTGGAATAAAATTCCAGAGATCTTTCAATACCATGTTCAGACAAATGTCAAGATCCACTGTCAGCCAGACCCAAAGTATTCATTTTAGAATTAATTTTAATTCATTTTATTGGATAAATGAGGCGTATAATGGATTATCAAAATAAACATTGAATTGAATACTTTTAAAGAAGATGCTTACTTGTTTAATAAGTGGATTCGCCAATAATTTGGGAATTAATTCACAAAATGTATAAAATACTGAAAAAAATGTGATGACATTTTTTCATCAAATATGTTCATAAAATGTAAAACTGTCCAGAACTCGTACCCTTCTTTTGGACCCAGCTAGCACATTTAAATTTCAGGAATATGGTTTTACTGATGTATTTTATTAGCCTGACAAGCCAGACCCACAACAAGATGTTGGGTCTGGAAACTCACCATTGACAGGGCTCAATCCGAGGGGCGGGATAAACGGTTGTCTTTCAAATTCCCTCTGCACCCAATTGGATAGTGCCGCCGCCATGAGCGCCACAACCAACCAGAGCAAAGAAGAAGGTGAAGCCGAGCTAACATTAGTTGATAGACTTTCGCTGTATCCGGTAGGCAAAACTTCAAACATATCTTCTTTTCTTAAGAATGACTTCAGTGCCGTTCTTTGTTCTTTTCTCAAATAAAAGCTTAACTCCAAGTCTTCCAGAGTCGCGGCCAAAGCTGATTCAAAAGACCGCTGTTCGTCAGCTTCTGTGTTTACGAGTAGCACGCAGAACCTCTGCAACTCTGCCGTGACGTGCTGTCATTATGTTGAGTCCGCCCACCGACTCTACACACGCTGCGATTGGCCTGACCAGAGTTTGGTTTTTCCAGCTCTCAGGTCTACAGAGAGTTGCTAGACTACACTCGCGGCAAAATACATTTTCTGCCACTAGGGTGCGTCTAGATTTCTAGGCTGGTATTTTATGTTGTACATTCTAAAAACTAAATCTAAAAAAAAGAAAAAAATCTTGCGTTTGTGTTATTTCAGGCATTTAACCAAATCCCATTCAAATAAAACTTGTTGATTTCGGGACAAAGGAACCAGAAGTGCAAAAATGCCAAAGGTTTAGGACTCATTCCTGCAAAGCTCTATTGGTCATCAATCTGTGGATACAAAAGAGAAAGGATTACCATTCACTAATTATATGATATAATGGTTAATCAAATTAACCACAAATATCCATCGCTATTTGCTTGGAAAAGTCTCAAAATAAAAATATTTTTCCAGTAACATTACAATATTGTGACACTTGAGTAAAGCATTGAATACAAGTTTATCACTTAAGCCAACGTTTGAGTGTGCCCACCACTTTGACGGAGCAAACCACCACTAATTCTGAGCATTTTGTACTGAGTACCCTAAAATTCTTTAAACAGTGTCACAGTCACCAGTTGAAGTGCCCTGGTTGTTGTTGTGGAAAATTTCGAAGTCACAAGTGTCCCCTCAGTTCAGTCAGTGAAGAAGAAAATCTCTCAGAAGCGAAGTTCCCGGTCTCAGAAGGTAAACTTTATTGTCAGAACAACAAAGTGAGATGCCAGCTGATCATCTGACTCTCCAATGGTAAAGACTCGTCTTATATCCTCTTTTCTTATCTTTGTGTATCCAATGGGTAATTTCCCACTTATCTATAGCTTTTAACTCCACCTTGGGCTTTGCCACTATTATAATTAATGTACACAGTTTACTTTTAATGGTGGAAAGTCCCACCATTCCCAATTTTTTAAAAAGTCATTTATTAACATAATGTCATCATTTTAGATATGTATTTAAGTAGGTTTTGTTGGCCTTAGCTAAAATACATACATTAAGGTCACCTTTAAACTTTACCAGAGTACATTAAGGTGTTTACTCAAGGGCCCCTTTCCTTAGACCTGTGTTTCTATTATATACATAGTACTCTACTTCATATATGGCACCATAGTAACATTTTCTGTGGAATTCTTCCACACATCCCCCCTTTGGGACTTGACATAAGTCCCATATCTATGCCCCCAGGTTAAGTCCTGTCCCCACAAGTTCAGTTCTTTCTATTTTCAACCTATGGCTGAATCCAGCCATCCAACATTCTCAATCCCCTTCCCTCATGTGGACAAGACCTAACTGGAGTATGAGGCCAAACATCTCCTTCCCCACTTGGCTAGAAAGGAGTAAAAGACCCCACCTCCCTTCCTAATAGATCTTTCAGGGGTTTGACAATCATACATTAATTTCAGTGCATTCTCTACAATTGGATTATATCAGTGTAATACTACCTCAGTAGATTAATATTTAGTGACTCATATTATTAATCAGCAGGTTATATATATCTCATGGTGCCAGAGGAACTCACAGACGCTTCCGGTGGTCTGGAGCGCTATCTGGGTTGCTCCTTTGCTGCCAAGTGTACTCAACCTTGCCTTGAGTGCTACTTGGTGTTGGGGCTGACAGCGGGTTTTTAAACCGCCAGTAGAGTCTAGCCCAGTTGCTAAGCACTGTTGTGCTCGTCGATCCTCTTCTTCTTTGGCTCTTCTATGAGACTTTCACAGTATTTCATTCTTCACTAGTACCTTTAGATTATATGTTTATAAAGAAATAAAACCTTCTTTTCTTTCCCTTAAATTTTGACACTCCTGTCACAAGCACAAACAGAAATCTGTTTCCTTCATACATGCCCTCTCTTTTCATTCAGAATAAAATTGAGTAAACATCATATGGGTATATATGTGAATACAAGACTTGACTATGCGGGCAAGGGGCCTTAAAAACACTCTATTCTACCTGCCTACACTATCCCTTTTTCTAGTCACTTTCTAGTTTTCCAAAAAATAAAGTACACAGTGGGGCTAGCTCCCTAGCCTATCAAAAACATAGCATAAACATTAACACAAAAATAGAAACAAAAACAGCCCCTTCCCTTGATGTAGTGGTATACCCTTTACAGGAAATCATCCAGCTCATCCAACCCTGGGCCTATAGGATACACTCCAGAGCTGGCACCAATATCCACCTCCGATCTCTTTACTGATATATTGATCATCTGTTTGGCGGCAGCATTGGACATCATTATTCTGAGGTGAGGCATAACACAACAAAACACCAATGCAAAAATTCCAATTGCTATTGCTACAATTACCCCCACCTTCATCAACCACTCCTTCCATGTTCCAACCAATGAATCAAACCACTGTCCAATGCCCTTTTGACTGCCCGCGTTTTCAGTGACTTCCTGTCTGAGGGCCTTCAGTTTCCTCATGGCCCTAGTAAAGGATCCGTTAGGCGCTGTGTTATTAGGAATAAAAGTACAACAGTCAGCTCCAAACATTACACACACACCTCCTTTCTCGGCTGTCAACCAGTTCAACGCTTGTCTGTTTTGCCATGTCATTTTACTCGTATATTCTAGTTGGTGTCCTAGTGCATCTAATGCTTGGTCTGTGTAGTTAATAAACCTCTGCTGATTGTAATAGATATAGTTTATCCATTCTGCATTCTTGTTGGGTGTTATCCAAACAAATATGGACTCAAGTCCAGATGCTACCTCGTCTCTTGCTTTGAATTCATGTGGTATTCCTCTTGGTTGACCTATTGAATCTATCTTTATATTGGGGTCTGGCACATATGCTCTTTTTCTCCTGGACCGTTTTTTAGGGGGTTTATAGGTACGGTCTAGTCCTTCATTTTCTTCTGGATTCCAGTCTATTATTCCTACTTCTTGGGTTAGTCTTACTCTGGTACACAGGCCCTTCCATCCCTCCTGTAAAGTGGCTCTCAATCTTTTTCCTCCACATAACCAAAAGTAGTCAGCTATTGACTCATTCTGATTTAGCAATGGTTCTATTAGTGGGAAATGCAGGGTGGCATTTTTACAATTGTAGTGACTCTCAAATACCTCCATTTTAATGTTTACTGATGCTGTTGCATGTATCCTACTAGAAGACTTGTGAATTTTTGGATCATCTCCGTCATACATTTCTTCATCTAAATGCCAAATTATAGCACAGTTGCCTCTGAACTTTCCTACATTCTCTCGTCCTTGAGTTCTGTTGTAACACTCGTATTCTAGTGAAGGATTCAGTACATAGTTTTGTGGGGTTTCCCTTTTCCGGGGGTCTATTCTTACATCCAATGTTTTGCATATGTCTCCCCACCCCACCTGGTAATAATATCTCCTATAGTATGAGTTCCCCAGCATTGTTAGGCAGTCTGATGGACAGTATGGAACCTTAGCCCTTGGTATTGTGCAATAATTAGAATTAAATTTAGCACAGTGTCTACTGTCATATTGGTTTGGCACCACTATGAGTCTCTGTAATAGGGAAGGTGCACATATCATACATGTAGTATTCTTTTTAACCTGTCTTGCTGTAAATTCTGCCCACCTATACCAGTCATTATGATAAGCTATATCCCATAGTCTTTCCTTTCTTATTTCTATGTCAAATTCGTTCTCTGTTTCAGTGTGGTTATCACTATTGTTTTGAATCTCCTCTCCTGATCTCTTTCCCCTAGCATGTTGTGCAACAGTACCTTGTTCTTGGCTAGTTACATTAGGATGGTTCACCCCATTCTGACATGTCAATGTCTCCGAGCAGTTCTTCAAAAGTGGGACCTTGGGTGCTGATGTCTGGGAGATCAATGTCTTGGAAGTTGATGGTTTGAAATTCTTCACATCCCATTAAGTAATGATCAACCCTTTGTTGGATATATGGGGACCAGAAACCCTGTTTCTTGATTTTCCTAATAATCTCTGCTCTCGCACAGTGATCAAATCCATGCGCATCTGGGATTAAAATAGTCAACAATTCGCTTGGAGCTATCATAAAGCCTTCATGTGATCGATAGATTCCATTTACATCTCTGGTGACCCCCCTTTGCTGCCATATTGCCTTTTCTTCTGGTGATGCCCTATTCTGTATTTCCTTTATGCTGTCCAAAGTGGGGAGTGGTTGTATTATAAATGTGGGTGCCATCACAGCAACTTGGCATCCTGAAGCCTGCTTAGCATGCAGATCAGCTGCATTGTTCCCTTTTATTACAAAGTCATTGCCCTTTTTGTGGGCTTGGCATTTGATGATTGCTAAATTGCTGGGATACATCATTGCTGAGATTAGTTTTATTATTTGGTCTCCATGTTGAATTGGAGTTCCATCACTCTTTTTGAATCCCCTTTGTTTCCACACTGCTCCAAATAAATGGCATACCCCATGGGCATATGCTGAGTCAGTGTAAATATTAGCAGTCTGATTCTTTGCTAGTAAGCATGCTTCAGTCAAAGCTTTTAGTTTTTCACAACAGCAAAGCCTGCATGATTACCCATGTGGTCTCTAAAGCAAGACCCATCTACAAAATAATTGATTTCTGCATCAATGATTGGATTGGATTCCAAGTCTGGTCTCAGGCGAGTGAATGCCAAGGAATCTGTAACACATTCATGGGGTGTCCCCTCATCTTCCAGAGGGACATAATCTGCTGGATTTGCTGTTGTACATCTTTTTATGGTGACATCAGGGTAGGTTAGTAAGGTAGAATAGTTCAGACACCTTGCTTGGGTTAAAACAAATCGTCCTTTGTCTAGTAGTTCAGCAATCTTGTGATGAGTGTGAATGGTAACTGGATAGCCCATTGTCACAGTGGACGCTTTCTCATAGGCAGCATATACAGCCGCTACTCCCTGTTGGTAACAAGGAGGGTAGCCTTGAGCCACACTGTCCAACTTTGTACTATAATAGGCAATTGGTTGTTTTCTCCTTCCACTGCATGTTTCCTGCATTAGGACAGCAGATGCAAACCCATCTTTTCTGTTTGCTACATACAATTGGAATGGTTTTTCATAATTTGGTATGGCTAAAGCAGGTGCAGTTTGGAGTTCTTTTTTCAATGTTTCAAATGCAATTAGTGCCTCAGTGCTCCAAGTGAGCCTTCCTCTGAGGTTTTGTTGTCCTGCTTGCTTCATAATTGTTCTTAGAGGAGCTACTTTTACAGCATAGTCCTCTATCCAGTCAGCACTAAATCCTGTCATTCCCAAGAAGGTCATCATTTGGCCCACTGTTTGTGGCTGTGGTGCTTTGCTTATACCTTCCAGTTGGCTTGGAGAAATTGATTTAGTCTTATGTGCAATAATCCTTCCCAGGTATTCCACCTGTGGAAGGCAGTACTGCAATTTTTCTTTTGAGGCTTTGTGGCCTCCTTCTGCCAACTTAGTGAGCACCTTAATTGAATCTTGGTGACACTGCTCCAGAGTTGTGGAGCAAATTAACAAGTCATCCACATATTGTATCAGTGTGCTATCCAGTCTTAGATCTTCTAAATCCATTTTCAGTATTTGGTTAAATACATGAGGTGAATGCTTAAAGCCTTGTGGCATTCTTGTATATGTGAATTGTTTACCTTGATAAGTGAAGGAAAAAAGATGCCTGCTTTCTTCTGCCAATGGGATGCTGAAAAAAGCACTGCAGAGGTCAATCACTGTAAAATAGTTAGCAGCAGGTGGAACATTTGTTAGCAATGTATGAGGGTTTGGGACTTCTGCTGGCCAATCTTCTACTACCTCATTTACTGCCCTCAAGTCATGAACCAGTCTCCACTTGTTTTTGTTGGCCTTTTCTACAGGTAAGATAGGTGTGTTGCAATGGCTTTTTGTCTCTATTAACACTTCTGCTTTTATCAGGCCTTCTATTGTTTTTCTAATTCCTTCTATAGCTTCTGGTTTCAGTGGGTATTGATGTTTTCTGGGCAGTATAGCTCCTGGCTTTACTCTGATTCTTACTGGGCTGGCAGACTTCACCAATCCTACATCTGTGTCATGTTTTGACCATAGCTCTTTTGGGACTTTTTGTTCCATTTCAGTAACTAGCTCTTTCAGTTTAGAGTCTATTATCCCATTTGTTGTTGTCTTTTCTGCTGTCTCTATTACCATTTTGGGGTTTCCTATCATTTCTATGTGATTCACGATTTTCAGATATTTTGCATCTGGTGTCTGGAAAATGAAAGGATTCTCTGTATTAGTCCAGTGTTTTTCTGCCGCTTATTTCATCATGGGTCCTAAATCCCTAGCTTGTCCTCCTTTGTTTACATATAGTGTGATATGTGGGACTGATCCTTCTATCCTGAACCATTTTCTTGTGAAATTACATGTTTCTATCTGGAGGGCTACACCTGCTGGTCCTATCACTAAGTATTCTGAGGTCAGTGACACTTTTTGTCCTTCTGTTTGCCCTAACCATTCTTTTTCAGTCTCAGAGTCTCTCAAGGGGTCATATATCATAGTACAATGGTACTCAGTTTCTGGCTTTTCTAGATCTTTTGATTGTTCTTGTATGTACTTTTCCCATGTATTCAGTGTCTTTTTTATGTCTTTGTCCAGGTCTCCTACCCAGAACACATTAGCTTTGGGTTCTTCAAGATTGTCCTCCAGTGTCATAGTCATTTGTTTTATTGCCCGTTCTTCTATGTATATTCCATCCGGGGAGCACCAAATCTGCAATTTTAATTTACATATTGCATCTCTTCCCAGTAGATTAACTGGTGTCTGTTCCGATACCAAAATTGGGAGCCTTATCTCTGCATTCTTTACTTTTATGTTTACAGGGGTTGTCATTGGCACTAGCTGTGTTTGTCCCGAAAATCCTACTGTCTTGACATATTTTCCAGACCTGGGGAGGTGAGAGGCGTATTCTGGGCTCAGGCAGGTATATGTGGCCCCTGTGTCCACGAGCATGGGTATTAATTTATCCTCTACTTCTACTTGCATCATTGGTTCTTGGTCAGCATTATAAGATATTACTGGAAGCTGACTCCTCCCCGTAGGATTCTCTGGGCACCCCTAGTACCCCATGTCTGGACCCTGCCATGGGTTGACTGGTCCTTGGGTCCGTGGATTCTGTTGCCATTGTTGCTGCATTGGGCCTGATGGTTGCATTTCTTGGGTCCATGGGCTTACAGGACAGTTTCTCTTAGTATGTCCAGGTTGGTTGCATCCCCAGCACACTATAGGGCGGTCTGTTGGTCTCTGTGGTCTTCCTCTTCCTCTTTGTTGTCGTGGATCATTCCTGCTTCCTCTTTGATCTTGCATGTAGATGACAATTGGTGTGTTTGGTTGCTGTCCATTGACTGGTACTGCTTCTTGAGGTATGGGTGCAGGAGCCATCCTCACATTCTGGGGTGGTGCCATCACCTGGGTGGTCATCATCTGGTGCAATGGGGTTGCTGTCATTGTCGTACTCTGAGGCGACATTGCCATCTGATGAGTCATCATTGGGGTCAGTGTGGTTGGCGCCATTATTCCATTTTGAATTGGCATTGTTATTGGGGCAGGAATTGCTGGTGGCACCTGTGGCTGGACCAGTGTAGTGGTTGCTGTGGTCTGGGCTTGTGCTACTGGCATTGCACTCACCGAAGCCACAATTGGCTGCTCATTGCTGTCTTTCATTACAGCTTGCACTTTCTTCTTTTTGTTGGTGAGTTCTTCTAGTTGCAGCTGAGTCAGTCTCCTTTGGAGTTCCCTTTCTTGGTTCTTCAGCTTCTGTTCGCTGTGTTGTTCCACAGCATGAGTCACATGGTCACAAAATTCTTTTGTACTCTTTGAAGCGAGTCCCACCACATCTTCCAACTTTGTCTTGACTGCTGATGGCATAGCTTCCACTATGGCATTTCTGAACAGGGCAGTTATCACTGGGTCCTTCTCTGGGTCTCGTTCCAGCTCTTGTTTCCACCTTCTCACTTGACGTTGGACATATGTGGTTGGATTTTCTGTTTCTCCGATTGGTTCCCCTTTTAGCATTTTTGGGTCCATCTGTGTGGGGTATAGGTTTCTCAGTGTTGTCCATATTTGATTTCGGATGCCATCCAGCGGGACTCCATCCTTCCCCGCCTGGTTTACTGCATCTTCTAGTCCTGAGTCTTCCAGAATCTCATTGGTTTTGGCGCCTCCCACGCTCCTGGCTAGCAGAGCCTTGATGTCTCCGAGAGCCAGTATCGTTCCCATGGTTTCTTCTTCCAGCTGCCTTATCCATTTTCCTGCCCCTTCGTGTATATCTGGAAGGCGGGCTATCAAACCCTCAAGGTCCTGTCCTGCCCAAGGTTTATATTCTCCTTGTCTTCCTTTTATTAGGATTGGGAGTTGAGGGTGAGTTCTCTCTTCTCTCTGATAGTCCCCTTCTGCATAGCTGGCTGGTCTTCGTCTTAGGCTTTCCCCTCTTGCCCACCTTGGTGTATTTAGTTCCACGTCCTCTAGGCAAATTGTTCCTCTCACATGCTTATATTCTCTGCCTGGCGTGTCAGAGCGACGACTCCTTTCACGTTCTCTCTGATGGTGTTTTTTCAAATCATTGTGCATTTTCATGGTGTCTCGAATGATCTCTTCAGTGTGGGCACATATCTCCTCCATACTTTGAAGAAGTGGATTTGTATTGTTCATCTCCGATTCTCTCCACATCCCTTGTATATCCCTTGTCAGCTCAGGTGACATTCCCCCTGTTGTGTCTTGGATAATTCTTTTGTGCTGTTGGTGTGAGTTTATGCTCACTGGGGTGGAACACGCTCCATATGCCATACCTCGCATCACTTCTGAGCACGCTCCCTGTTCCATATCTCGCATCACTTCTTTGTGATATTGGTATGCGTTTGCTTCTCTTGAAGTGATGTTTTGGTTCTCCTTGTGATGTCTATGTCCGGCTCTCTTGAGAAGGCTATTTGGGTATATTTCTTTTGCTCGGGGGCTCCTCCTGTCCCCCTCCTTGGCATCTTTTCCTGAGGTTACTTCTGGGTGTTGCAGGGCTTCTCTGGTTTCGATCATACCTCCATTGTGTACTACATAAGCTCTTTCTTCTTCATGCTCTCTCCAGTCTCCCCCACTTCGGTGGTGGGTTTCTGTGTTGGGAGTTCCATTCTGCTGTTCGTAGATTGAGTTTCTACTTTGTTGGTTGTTGGTGTTCTGGGTTTGCTGCTGGTCACATCCTCCGCGTTGATCATTTTCCAGCTCCTCTTCGGCTTCTGACCCCTCCTCTTCCCTTCCTTCTTCCTCCTCCTCTAGTGTCACCCTTCCACTAATTTCTACGTTCCCTTTAATCAATGGAAATTGTGTAGCTTCATGTGTGTTGTATGTTGGTGCATATGGGGGCGGCCTGTCTTCCTTCACTGCCTTTTTCTCCTCTTTTTTCCCTTCTTCCCTTTTGTTTTTGATTAGTCTTATTCCCCAATCCTTAAATAACTTCAATACTTCCTGTTCTTTTCCCCTTTTCTCCTCCCTTTTCTTTGTCTTATCATGGGCTTTGTGATTCTTTATCACTGCTTCCATTTCTCTTACTTGGGGTATATCAAATGTTCCCTCTGCTGGCCATTTTGTATTTAACTTTTTTGTTCTTTTTTCCCACTTCTTTGAGAGATTTTTAATTGTGTCAGCACATATTGGGTATTGAGACGCTATTTTTTCTACTGGGGTCTCACCATCTTGTGTCACCGAAGCCATTGTCCGAAGGTTGCTTTATTTTGCTCAATGTGGCTTAATAGTGTCCTTTATGTTATAATTTAAATAACTCAGTGTTATTTTGGCTTTTGAATTTAGTTCCACAGTATTTTTCTAGCTCTGGGACTTTTTATTTATTTCAAAATTGCCTTAACCTGTACCTCAGTCAATGACTTCGTTGCCACGCCTTCCAGTTCTAGCCAATTGTGATTGTCGCGTTTCCAAATAATGTCCCCTCCCAAGCGGATCAGTTCAAAACTCCAGAGCTCAGACTCGTCCACCTTTCGACTCCTCAGAGTGATCCCTCCTGCCCAATAGGAATAAGTGAGACATGTGGTTAATTGAACATCAAATCCTGCTGCCACAGTAATCGTAATATGCAGCTCACTTTTTGGGAATATGATAAAATCCAATGGCTCAAAGACTTCAACCAGAGTTTTTCTTTCAGTTTGATTTAAAATTTGTCTTCCCTTTTTTCTCCTCCTCCTTTTCTTTCTCTTTCCTTCCTTAGTGTCCATTTTCCTGTTGCTCTATTTGTTTTTCAGCTTCCCTTTTGCTTTTGCGTATTTCCACCCACAGGTGGCGTATGTGTTCAGGGTTTCTCTTTAGCACTATTGATACTGCTAGTCTCTCAAGAGTCCAGTTTGTTGTTGGCAGGGATCTGACCCTCCCTTCCTTTCCCGCTCTAAATAGTGTCTGACTCTCCCACTGCACTGGCCTGACTCCAAATCCTACTATGATGTAGATGTTCTGTAATATGGTTGCTCCACCCAGCTCCTGGGGTCGAGGGAGCCACAAGTTCTTTTTCAAATAAGGGATGAGTACTGGCTCCAACTTCAGTTCTGCTGCTGTTAGCAACGTTTCCAGAAGGGTTGTTTTTGGAAACCAACTTTGTTCTAGATATGGTTTCAGATTTTTCAAAGTCATATACTTTCTAATCTCATATCGCCATCCCATCCATGGCCATTCCTTATCAATCTCGTGCAAATTTGTAATTTTTGTGAGCTTTTGCAGCAATTCTTCTTTCTTTTCCTCCGTTAATTCTTTTGTCTGTCCTTGTTTGTTTATGTATTCCTTTTCTAGCCAGAAGTGATTTCTAATTTCCTTTGATTCTATTAGGGCGTCTTCAAACTCAGACAAATCGTCTATATCTCTGCTTCTTTTTCTGAATCGGTCATATTCATAATCATTCATGAACATCCATCCTGTCATTTCAGCCATGCCAATATACAATACAATTTTAGTCTTTTTATCTATTTCCAATTCTTCAATGATCTTAACTTCAGCAGTTCTCTCTTACTTTGTTCTCCTCACTCTGCTCTCATGCATCCAGAGCGCACATCCAATGATTAATTACTTGGCCATTATTAGCACACACACACAGCTCAGAAATTCCCCACTCACACACACACATGCACTCCCTCTCATACGCTCCGAATCAAATGCTCCTCTTCTCAGCACACTTCACATGCATTCTGCCCGGGCATTTCATCCACACTTCTCTTATTTCTTTATTCTTGACGACTTTTGGGGAGAGATGAGATTTTTAATTTAGCTTTTTCACAATTAAGGGCCATGTTTCCCGGTTTGGATCACACCGCTCACAGTATGGGGAATGTCCAAACAGGCGACACAGCACTTTTCTTGGAGTGTTCTTAGTCTTAGTTGAAGCTTTTATCAATTTTATTCTGTTCTGTATATTTTGTCCCTTATTATTCATTTACAATTATTAATTTACACAATATCCCGCAGTTACATTATGCCAATGTTTGTATGGTAGCTTAGTCGAATTTAAACTGAGTTTTCCTGTTTCTCTATTCAAACACGGTCTCCAATGTGGAGCACTGAAAGCCAATACAACTGTTTGTCCGTTATTCAAAAGTGACCTTCTGCATGTAGTGGCAATTATTGACAATATAGCTGGATCTGTTAATATTACTTGTTCAATTTGTCTCCCTCTATCTCTGCCCAAAAGTCTCAAACAATATTGTATTCCCAATGGAGCAAATAGATACCTTTTATTCCACACTGTATCTGCTGTTCCTAACCCTTGCTCTTCTGCTGTAATTGGAATAACTCTTTTCCACGGTATACAAACTCCTTCTGTCATCTATTTCTGTACAGATTATTATAGATGAACTATTCTACTTTATACAGTGCTTTCTACAATTTTACAAGGCCTTTCTAATATTTCACGTGTTTTCTTCTGTTTTCGGCTAGGCACAACCTTCTGTCTGCCTTTTTCCACAGCTCCTCCTCACACACACACTCACACACTCTATAAATAATGCCCCTTCTCTGGGCTGTATGCACTTACTCGCATACAGTGCGCCTTTTGCGCTATGCCACTTACTCGGCAGGCCACTTCCTCGGCCGTATGCACTTACTCGCATACACGTATGCACTTCCTCGCATACACGGCGCCTTTTGCGCTATGCCACTTACTCGGCAGGCCACTTCCTCGGCCGTATGCACTTACTCGCATACACTGGTTAAATATGAATAAATGCGTGCACTTTTTTCTGAGACCTAGAAATTACACTTATTTATCATAAAATAACTTACTTTTAATCTTACCCCAATTTATTCGTTTGGCAAGGCTTTTTAAGGCAGGTTTCCCTAGGCAGCAGCTCAACAGGGACCACACAAAGCAAAAATATAAGCAAATCTGCTTACCTTATTTATATGGCGCCTTTTTGGTTTGTGAGGCCTCCTGCCAATCCACCCACCACAGGATCCGCCCAGCCTTTCCCGAATCCTGTTCGTGACGCCACAAGTGTCACAAGTGTCCCCTCAGTTCAGTCAGTGAAGAAGAAAATCTCTCAGAAGCGAAGTTCCCGGTCTCAGAAGGTAAACTTTATTGTCAGAACAACAAAGTGAGATGCCAGCTGATCATCTGACTCTCCAATGGTAAAGACTCGTCTTATATCCTCTTTTCTTATCTTTGTGTATCCAATGGGTAATTTCCCACTTATCTATAGCTTTTAACTCCACCTTGGGCTTTGCCACTATTATAATTAATGTACACAGTTTACTTTTAATGGTGGAAAGTCCCACCATTCCCAATTTTTTAAAAAGTCATTTATTAACATAATGTCATCGTTTTAGATATGTATTTAAGTAGGTTTTGTTGGCCTTAGCTAAAATACATACATTAAGGTCTCCTTTAAACTTTACCAGAGTACATTAAGGTGTTTACTCAAGGGCCCCTTTCCTTAGACCTGTGTTTCTATTATATACATAGTACTCTACTTCATATATGGCACCATAGTAACATTTTCTGTGGAATTCTTCCACATTGTCCACCAGTGTGCACTCATCACAAACCATTGCCACACTATCCATCTATCTATAATGACGTTTATAACAATTATCTTCCAGTTTCCTATAATTTATCATTTTGTAATCATTTTATTTGATTATTTGTGCCGTACTGCTGCATAGGAATGCTATTCTGTCCTTTTTCAACTATTTAATCCAGTCTTTAAATGAATTGCTAGAGATTTGTCATTTTGTAAATGCATTAAAGGTCCAAATTTTCATTTTATGAGGTTTTTTTTAACATTAATATGAGTTCCCCTAGCCTGTATATGGTCCCCAAGTGGCTAGAAATTTTGATAGGTGTAAACCGAGTTCTGGGTGTCCTGCTCTGCCTTTGAGAAAATGAAAGCTGGAATCTTCCCTGTATGTCATCATACGGGGAAAGGTTACCTTCCCTTCCTTTGCTTTGCCCGCCCAGAGAATTAGGAGAAAATGTATTCAGTTTATTTTTGTTGCGATGTCAGCACAGACTTTTACCATATGGATTTGACAGCACCGCCACAATCAGTGAGTAACAGTGTTCATTAATGCCTGATCTGTGATCAGTGATTTCAGATGTGTAGCTAAATATTAAAGTTCACGCAGACTTTCTTTCGAAATCGTTAAATACTGTTGTTTATGCATCAGTGAATCAGGCCAGTGACTAAATGATCAAATTCACATAGTTTCTGTTAGTAGCATGAAACAAAGCTGTTATTTCAATGATTAAACTAGAGAGCGATCAAAGAGCACTCTCTTTATAATGTTCGGATCTGTCAATTACACGTCGCGAGTGTATCTGCACACTTGTCCAAACTACCGCTATAATGAATGACGCTGTTATGCTGCACAAAGCTCTTAAGGTATTCCTGTCGATGTTGTGTTTGCTGTTAGTTGTGGTGAAAGCATTTTGTGAGAGAACGCGCTGCAATGAGGAGATCACTGCATTCACGCGATCAACAGACTGTCTGTGTACTCAATGCTCATCACTGCAGCCTTTCATGTGATAGGAATAGATCATAAAATAATGCTATAGTCAACACTTTGACGATTCGTTCATCTCGACGGCTGTGATGGTAAAGAAACATAGTTTAGGGTGTTCCACATGTTACAAAGTTCGTAGAATAAGGAGAAAAACAACAGGTCGCATGACTGGGACTCGTGTTTATTCAGAACTCTCAGATACAAACAAAATAAACTTGCGCTCTCAACAAATCGGTACAATAAAACTTTCTCAGCAATCTTTATCCAGCTCTGCGTCTCTCTGGTCCACATGCAGCCCGTCTCTCTCTCTCTCTGGCAGTGCGTTGAGATCTCGCTAAACCACGCCCCCTCCGCCACATAATCTAATACTCATTTCAAATACAAAGATGTCAGCAAATCATAACTGTGGGCGTTTTCACTGAAGTCTCACAGCAGACTTGCCCCTTGAAACAGAGCAATTCAAGCCAGAGGGCTAATACCAGTATAGAAAAAATGCCTTTTATTTCTAAATTAGGACATTTTTTGATGTAGAAACCATACTAACAATATAAGTACACCTCAGGAAACATTATAAAATAATTAAAAAAAATCCATGCCATGGGACCTTTAAAGATCTTGACCCCCATGTGTCTACCATCGGTCACAATTGTGACCAGACATAATACCCATTTTTTCATGGACTTTTCAATTATTTTTTGTGCATAATTTACATTGATTGTTTGATATCCTTACAAATACCATATAAGTTCATACATGTAATCTCTGGGAAAAATGTGGTATTTTGGAATATTATCCGTTATGCCGCAAGGATATGTAGAGGGAAACGTAACGTTAAACGACCTTACAATAACCCTTTGCTCATGCTTGCTCTTCAGATAAACAATAGAGTGACCTAACTCACCTGTACCGACCGCTCTTTAAAGTGTCAACAGAAAAGAGGCAGGCGAGCTGGCGTGTTGGTCAGGCTCAGGCGGAGATCCCAGAAGGCACATTTAGTGAGCGCAGAGGGCACATCTCATTCAAATGAGAGATGCATGACTGCAGCATAATCTGTCTCAATGAAATCTAGTCTCGCATAGCCAGACCTATAGACTGACTGCAGAAGGTCCGGACTCTGTCGCAGCTTTCATTGGCGAAGGAAAAAACTTTTGGTTTGTTCCGCATTATGTTTAGAGGCTTAAAAATGTAAAGTCGATGTATGCAATAACAGACCGGCGTGCGTCTATAAATTATTAATTCAAGAACATTGTTCAAGTGTACGGCAATGGAGCCCAAACTTCACTTAGCCTACTATCAGTCTTTGTCAGTCACGTGGGTTTGTTGTGTGTGTGTCACTGCGGCACCATTTTTGAGGTATCGCTACTGACTGACTCTATTATAAGTAACGTTAGTAAAAAATAAAAAACTTGCAAAACTGGAGAAGCACAAGAAAAACGAGAAGAAGCCATACTGAGATAAACTTAATAAAGATGCCAGGGACTGTTATCTGAAGAAACTGTCATTCAGAACTTAGATCCATATGAGCTGACTGCATTAAGTTGGAGTGCTGACCCCTCTTTTCTACCTCCATCCTCATACCTCGACATTGTCAATTATCTTGTTTATGGTATAAGCGCATATAGCAGTGAACAATTTAAAAACTATAAATCTCTTGAAGCCCACGGACATTTCACCAATGGCTGGGTACAGGATTTATTTACATTCCGACTGAAGGACTACGACAACACAGTAGTATCAGCAAAGGTGGCTTTGCTTTAATGTTAATGATGATCAGTGTTGGGTGTAACTTGTTACTAAGTAATTAGTTACTGTAATTTAATTACTTTTCCCTTGAAAAAAGTAAAGTAAGGGATTACTCTTATTTTTTCTGTAATTTAATACTTCTGATGTAATTGAACAAAATACTGTGTATAGACAGCACTGCAAATTTCCCAGTATTAAATTAACACTGCTCAGAGTTTATATAATCCACACTCATATAGTGTTATAAGTAGAAGTTAATGAGATAATTAAAAGATTAATTGAGGGATGATTGAGCATTAATGATGAACACCTGATTTTTTAATGAAATTAGTGAAATAAATCAACTTTTTGATGATGTTCTAATTATATGACCAGCACCTGTATATTGAATAAATGCAAAAGACTAAAGGCTGATTTATACACTGCATCGGACCTATGCCGTGTCCTCTACGCCGTTAGTTACGCTAAATAGTAAGGCACTGTCCACGGGCATGTTGATGGTAACCCACAGTATCAATGCAAAAGCTGAAGAAGAAGCGGCTTGTTTACCTTGTCATTGCATGCGTCTTGAACAGTGTTGTATGTAATACAAATTAAGCATCTCTAACGTTAGTTGATTAGTAGAGTTACATAAGAGGCGATCTGGCGCTGGAATGCGTTTTTGAAATCATGCAGTGCTCGTGGTGCTGTTTTCAGTATCGGTAGCTCGTGCACAGACTAGCGCTTCAATCGATTGCTGTTGCAGAGACTTTATTCGTTCCGTTGAAATCGCAAAACGAAATGCACCCATTGTGATGTGTCCCTGTTCTTGATATACAATGACTGATTAACATATTTGTTTTTATTGAGAAAATAAATAAACTATACACAATGGATCTATGTTTTTATTCACTAACATAAAGAATCTCTGCACTACAAAATATTGTGTTATATAGCAGATGTAAGGATTAAACTATCATCCCATTTCTGGACACACACACTCCTGTGTGATTCTCTGAATGGTGTCTTTTGTGAACTTTTGTATCCATATGTGGCGTGGTGGTTAGTCCCATGGAATCAAGACAAGAATTTTTGAAAACCATAACCAGGGAGAGAATTACCCATACAGATAACCCACCCCAAGAGGATAGACTTGAAAAGTTACACCTCCAAAGATAACCAACTATGCCACCCTGGGGGCTAGTCAGGGAATTGCCCTTTACAAAAATCACAAAGGCGCAGGTTCGGTTATGGCTGAGTCAGGACATGAAACTGAGATGAAGTACAAAAATAGCTTTATTGAAAACCATCAAATAACACATACGAAAAAGCAAATAAAAAATTCAATACAACACAATTCTGCCTCCACTCCAGGGGTCCGTTCTTCGTAAGTCGCTAGCTAAATTTGACGGATTTATTTGTTGACGATGTGGCATGATCTTGGATTGTTTGGTTCTTCGACGCTCATCCTGCACTGTAAAACCTAACAGTTGTATGTAATAAAAAAAATGAGTTCACTACACTCAAATATTACAGAATGTTGTATGGACACAATGACTGAAACAGAACTCAAACTGAATGAGTTCTAGAACATTTCTAGTTCCCAGCATGATAATAGGATAATAATTGGCTTTATGCCCAGCTGCACTACTTCCTGAACTTCAGCCAGCTCCTTTGTTTCCTGTTTGCCATTATTGGACAAACTGATTAAACCAGGTGTGTCTGATTATTGTTGTTGCGACTACAGAGGTCAGGCACACCTGGATTAATCAGTTTGTCCAATAATAGCAGACAGGAAACAAAGGAGCTGGCTGAAGTTCAGGAAGTAGTGCAGCTGGGCATAAAGCCAATTGTATTGTTAAGTGATTAAATAAGTGATAATTGCGTATTGGTGGTGACACCTGATGATGGTAATGAGCAGAATCACTGAAGGAAAGAGAAACACAAGAACTACAACTGATTTCAGCCACAGCTTTAGATGAAATCAACTGAAGGATAAAATAAGACATTAAATCTCTGTAGATCTCAGCAGAGGAGGATTAAACAACTTCACACACAGCATTACCAGCCTCACACATTACTAACCAGACTAACTTTTATGTCTGTTATATTGAAAATAATAGTTTTGTTTGAATTCACCATGATGATGTTCAGTGTTTGCTTTTGTTGCATCTTGACCCTTGACAAAACATGTCTAGCTCTGGCTACTTTAACTTTGTTTACGAAGCACATTTGTTATGGTAAGCAAAGCCAAGAGAAACTGTGATCAGCTGGTTTTGGTTGTTTTTGCTCATGATATTATTGTCATGTAGTGACTGAATCGCTGATATCATTCAGAGTTTAATGCTCTGATTCTAAAGGTGTTGTATGATTCTTTTTGTATTATTCATAATAGAACATATGAAGAGTTTCGTTGCAAACCGAGATATATCCATTTTGAGAAAATTGGTTATTTGCCATTATTATTAGACATCAACAGTCAAGTTCATTCACATTTTTTTTTGTACATTAAGCTATTACTTGAGCTCAGTGAAGGCCAGGGACACAATATTCTTCAAATCCAGGATATTTTTTATTTAATTTTATGTCAATAAATAGTTCATAAATAAGTCAAAAACCATGCCAAAATGCAACATATTTATCTTAACATTGTCAAACATCTTAAATTGGTTAAAAAACAATACATCATAAATATATGGAATAGTATATACAAAGATTGATTAATAATAATAAGATTCTGAGTTAGTTTTGGCAGAACATACACAACAACCACTTTTTTTTTTTTTTTTTTTTTTTTTGCAAAACGCTATATATCCACCTTTGGCTATATTCTACTACTGTAATACCATTAAGAAAAGCTAGTGAATCAATGTTTTGTTTGTGTGTGTGTGTGTGTGTGTGTGTGTGTGTGTGTGTGTGTGTGTGTGTGTGTGTGTGTGTGTGTGCATCGAAATCCATAACGTTACTGACTCTGAAGCTTTGATTCTCTGACTGACAGACAGCTGTTGATCAGTGACGTAACCTACGTGACTGACAGCTCGCCTACAGTATAAACAATTAAATGATAAACGTTTTTTAGTTAGCCTATTGAATCCTCTTTTTAAAAATATGTTATTTGTTTTGATATTATCGTTAAATCACTGAGCAAACTCGGAGCACTTCACCGGCGGTGACTCTCTCCTCGCGTGACATCCTGAGCTCGCGCACGACGCGCAGCATCCAGAACGTTCTATAGCCTAACCGTTATATCGCACTTTGTAAAGAAACTGGGCTGGCGGATGTCGTGTTTTGTGAAAACATACATTTTGTAGTAGGCTTAAAATGTACATTTTTAAATCTTATTAATGGCAGCAATTCACACATAGATTAAGGCGCATCTGAACATTGATTTCCAATAATAAAATGCAAATGTCAAAAAATGGCGTTTATCGCGTTTTGCAACCAAACTCTTCATATGTGATTCTACAGTACAAGATCTAGGATGGTTGTGGTAATTGAACAATATGCAGGATTTAAATGAATAAAATTAATGCACAAAAAGTATTAATCTACAAAAGCACACAGACACACACAGACATCAAGAATCAGAATATGAATCTCAACAATGGTGGCAATCAAAAAAATATTCAGATAAACAGATCAACTTTGAACATAAAACAAGCTACAAAAACATCACAACAAACACAGCAAAAGTAAAAGCAAATAGTAAGAATCAAAGAACATTAGTCACAATTCAGATGCATTATTTATTCACGCCGCAATGCATGCTGGGACCCATGAGGGAGTTTTGATCGGTGGTACCCAGCATGCACTGCAGCATGAAGCTTTTCATTGATTGTCACCATTGTTGAGATTCATACGCCGATTCTTGATGTCTGTGTGTGTCTAAGTAATACTGCTCAAAACCTTTTAAGCGCTACATGATTTTAAAATGTTGCATATTCTATTACCACATCGGTGCTGGATCTTGTGCTGCTGAATCACATAGCCACCATTATGAATAATACAAATATTAAGAACACAATACATATAACCAGCGCATAAGACTCTGCGCATCATCTCCATCATGGTGACTAAACTGAATTAAACTATTATTTTCATTAAAACAGAAATGACAGAAATAAAGTTAGTCTGGTTTGTAATGTGTGAAGCTGGTACTGCTGTTTGTGGAGTTGTTTAATCCTCCTCTGCTGAGATCTTCAGAGATTTAATGTCTTCTTTTATCTTCTGTTATTTCATCTAAAGCTGTGGCTTAAGTCAGTTGTAGTTCTTGTGTTTCTCTTTCCTTCTGTGATTCTGCTCATTATCATCAGGTGTTCATAATTAATGATCAATCATAACTTAATTAATCATTTAATTACTCAACTGCAACATATATTAAGAATCATTTAAAAAATGTCTATTAGTGAACTCAACTGAAACGAGCTTAAAGTACTCATAACCGTTGGTTTTTTAAAACTCAAATTATTTGATGTAATTACGTTTGTTCAACTCAATTGAATTGAGGTAATCCGTTTCCTCAAATTAAATGAGTTAGCTTAACTTGTTGGGTTTTACAGTGTACACAGGGCAGGGCCCAAAGCTTCACACACCTGCCTTACTATGTTGTATTATTGCATTCTGGCGCCTCTGTTCTGCAATACAATGAGATAACTGCACATGTATCTGTATAAATGTGATAAGCGCTGTTAGCAGAGTTATTAAAAGCTACGTCCACCATTGCATAGACTCCACTCATGTAAACAAACGCGATAACGGCGCACAATCTGACTTCAAACAAAGGAGAGAACGGCACACATTTCGACTTAACAAGCCAAAATCTCCGGTTTCACCATCTACAGGACAACGCTGTAACCAGAGTTTCTAAAAATCTTCACCCTGGCTGGAGTTTTCAAAAAAGTCAGGTTTCAGTAATCAGAGACTGCGTTTGCGAGTGGACGAACAGCCAAACCGTGTAGAAAAAGCTGTGGTTTTGAAAATACCGGTGTTTGTGTGGACAGGGCCTGAATCCGTGTTGGAGTTAATAAGATAATTAAGTGATTAATTAAGTGATGATTGAGCATTAGTAAAGATAGCTCCTGTTAACAATCAGATTCACTGAAGGAAAGAGAAACACAAGAACTACTTCAGCCACAGCTTTAGATGAAATCAACTGTAGATAAAAGACATTAAATCTCTGCAGATCTCAGCAGAGGAGGATTAAACAACTCCACAAACAGCATTACCAGCTTCACACATTACTAACCAGACTGACTTTATTTCTGTCAGACATCTACAGAAACTCTTATTGAGAATTAACAGATTTTTTGTTTGATTTTGTGTTTAATGTTTTTTGTTTATGTCACCATCATGGTGATCAGTGTTTCTTTAGTTGGGCAGTTTGACGACTTTATAATGTAAGTATTTTTTTGGCTGCTGTAACTGAGTTAGCTATGGCAAGAAAAGCAAGAGAGAACACAATCAGATGCTGTGATGCTTTATGATAAGAATATGATCTTACTTCACTTGCTCTTAGTTTGAGCAATATATTATTGACTTTGTTTTATTGTGATTCTAAAAAAAAATCCAGCACAGATTCAATCAAAAAAGCTGTATACGTTTTTAAACGGATTATACACTAAGCACTTTAAACTACTAAAGGGATTATTCACACACAGACATCAAGAATCAGCCTATGAATCTCAACAATGGTGACATGCTTCATGCCACAATGCATTCTGGGAACCATGTATGAAGATATTTTTGGTGCAAAACAACTGAACACGTGTGAGAGTGGAATTGTAGCTGTAGAGCAAATCCACACATGTGTATCAATACATTTGTAGTCAAAGAGAAAAATATTTTAGGAGTTGTAAACTTGTAGATTTTTTTTCTCACCTACAAACACAACACAACAGTTACACCTTCACACATTCTTCACTGCAGGTGCACAAATCCTATTCTACGAATCACACACAAAGAAACTCATACGCTCACATTTTTGCTACAGTTGCTGCAGTAAATATGGTGTAAAACGCATTCACACACCCGTATCAAAAATGTCTTTTCTTGGATATTTTTCTAACACAATCACAAGTCAAATCACTACAACTGCTTGAATCTGCTGCTACGAGTCTCAAACGTAGTTTTTCCGACTTCAATTGAGAAGTTCCGTGCGCTCTCACTTTTGCACCACATACTACATGAAATGTGGAGCAAAAGCGATGGACGCGATTCCGCCTCATTCGCGCGTCCAGTTCGCGGATTGGACGCGAATTGAGTGTCTTGCTTTTGTGCATTCACACGTTTGAAGCGAATTCGCGTCTGACGCCTGAGTTGAAAAATGTGAACTTTGGCGTCAATTTGCGCTGCGTTAACCAATCAGGAGCCTGCTCGCTGTGGTCACGTGGTAAAGTGACGTGTTGGGAAACCCTGCATAATTTAAAAATACTACTATTGTGTCACAAAATGAGGTTTTAAGACTTTTTCAGGTGAGAATGTAGTTGTTTAAAGCTCAAATCTGTGGTTTATTTATAAAGAGAGCGCCTATTTAAAAAAAAAATGTCTTGCGTTTTTGGAGTTGTGAGATCCAGGCGATCACCGGGCACTCAGCGTTCATTAACCCCAGCGAGAGCAGCCTTTCCTCGGCTAGTCCTTCTGATGTTTGCCACTGGCTCTGATGTCCTGTAGTGTTCGTCTTGTGTGGATCTAACGGGCGATATTTGCTCTCATGAATCTATCATTTTTTGTCTGCCAAATCGTTTTGACTGAGGGCAAAAAGAAGTTTCATAACTTAATTTTTTTTACATTTACATTTACATTTAGTCATTTAGCAGACGCTTTTATCCAAAGCGACTTACAAATGAGAGCAATAGAAGCAACTAGAACAGTCAAAGGATACAGTATGCAAGTGCTGTAACAAGACTCAGTTAATCTAACACAGAACACACAGGACTTTTTATTTTTTATTTTTTAAATAAATTAGACAGACAGAAAATGAATAGAATGATAAGTGCTATTCTTGATTGGTCAGGTGCTGCTGGAAAAGACGTGTCTTTAGCCATTTTTTTGAAAATGGCTACAGACTCGCTGCTCGAATTGAGGTAGGCAGGTCATTCCACCAGGTGGGGGCAGTCCAGGAAAAGGTCCGTGAGAGCGATTTCATGCCTCTCTGGTATGGCACCACAAGGCGTCGTTCACTGGCAGAACGTAAGCTCCTGGAGTGTGTGTAAGTCTGAACAAGCGAGTTTAGGTATATTTGTGCGGAGCCAGTGGTTGCTTTGAAGGCGAGTACCAGTGTCTTGAATTTGATGCGAGCGGCTATTGGCAGCCAGTGGAGATTGATGAAGAGAGGCATGACGTGCGCTCTCTTCAGCTCGTTAAAGACCACCCTCGCCGCTGGATTCTGGATCAGTTGCAAGGGTTTGATAGTGCATGCCAGAAGGCCTGCTAGAAGAGCAATGAAGAAGAGCTAAAAAAAAAAAAGTTCAGGAGTCTTACTGTGCGTTCACACCGCCGCCGGCGAGAGCGTCAAACTTCGCTCTGGCCGCCCTGCCATCGACGCTGTAGAAAGATCTGTGGACGCGCTGCCGCTCTGACGTAGATCGAATGCTTGGTCTTTTTTTAAACTGCATTTAAAGGGGCTGCAAAGCAAACAATCATGTTCACATTTTTAAAATCGGCATCTGTGCAGACTGACCACAGATAAAATCATGAAATAATTTAAATGTGAAAGTTTATAGTTGTTATAGTACTTAATTATAGTTGCATGTTTGCTAATGAAATAAACCATTTAAAAGCCATTTGTGGTGGCTTTTGTGTTCTTGGAAGTGCTAGTCTAATTTCAACATGCAGTTTATCGGTGCTAGCCTTGGTCTTTAACATTAACATTAATTTGTGTGCAACCTACTTTACAATAACTGTCCTGGTTTAAGTTCAGCATTCATTCAATTGGTCAAATCTGTGTTGTTTTGAGCAAATGAATTGCATTCCCGCTGAAAAAAAGGCTTTCTAGCGCGAAAATGTTGCATATAAAAGGTGTTGCGCGCCTTCTTATCAAATTCACATCACTATGGATGATCAAGTTGTTGCTTGACAGGGACACGTCGTAAATGATAGGGAAACCCGCTACCGCAATGATCAGCCTCTCCTCCATTTTGCTTGGGAACTAATGTGGTCGGAACGAAAGTTTCCAGCACTGCGTTCTCTGGAATCATTTCAAGCGGAGCACTACTACATTCCCATTGGTTGCCGCCGAACAGCGTCTCGACGACATGGCGACAAACACACTGAAACGCAGCACTTCCTTTTCTCCACGCGACACGTCCTCTTCTCCACGTGGGACAGCAACAAGACCACGCCCCCTTTTTCCGCGTATTCTTGTGGGTGGAGGTTAGTCTGTTCTACTGTTCTACTGACGTCATTTATGAAGGAAGTACCAGGATGTAGTCCAAGCCAGCCGTTCGCTGTAGGCTTTGAAAGGGAACTTCTGTTAAATAAAATATCTCGCTTGGCATTGAACTTTGAGCTTTATAATTTTACAGGTATTATTTATGCTCTAACAGCAACATTACACACTAACTAAAGTTTGAACAATGGGATCACGAAGAACGGGACCTTTAAGGATATTTAAATATACATGCAGTGACAGATAATGTAGGAGTTGCCTGGACAACATTTGTGTGGCTATTAATGCTTAATATATATTTTTAATGAAAATGAAAAGAGGCAGAGTGGTGTTTTATGACATATTTCTCCTGGAGCGCCTTGAATGCGTGTCTATTTCACTTCAAACGCTAGATTTCTAAACGTGTCCAATTAGCTGTGGACGCGTGAACGGAATCAAAATGTTCAAGCATCCAACTAGATGCGGTAGACACTTTATTCGCGTTTGGTGTGAATGCAGTATGAGGCAGCAGCAGGCCCTGCTCAGAGTGCAGAATGATTTTTTTTTTTTTTTTAAAACCTACAAACAAAAATTCAGGAGTCTTAGGGCTGCAGTAGCAAATTGTCAAACACACACATCAAGATTCAGCTCATGAATCCCAACAATGGTGACTAACCGAAAGCTTAATGCCGCAATGCATGATGGGAATCATGGATGTGTTTTGTACTATGGCAACTCCCAGAATGCATTGCGGCATGAAGCTTTTAGTTTGTCACCATTGTTGAAATTCATGAGCTGATTCTTGATGTGTGTGTGTCTGCGTGATACTATAGACTATAACATCCTGTACACACTCTGTATCTAAAAACAAATGTGCAGAAAATGACATCGATATCATAATAATAAAACAATAAAATATTTTTACAGTATCCTCTCAGATATCAAACACTTGCTGAACACAACAAATGTATGTGATAATGACATTGCCATCTGATCACATTTTTCTACACTCTAAAAAAAAAGGTTCTTGGCTCGTAATCATAGGGGAACCTTTTTTAGTGCTATATAGCACCAATTTTGGTTCTTCAGCGGTTCTTTGACTAAGGTGCTATATAGCACCTCTGAAGAACCGCTGAAGAACCACTGAAGCACCAAAATTGGTGCTATATAGCACTAAAAAAGGTTCCCCTATGATTACGAGCCAAGAACCTTTTTTGGTGCCATATAGAACCTTTTTTTTTTAGAGTGTAATGGTTATTTCTGCTGCTTCAAATAAACACTAAATAAAAAACACAACTACAGCAAACAGAGGAAAACTGATGTGACAGAGTCAAGAGCTCAAATAACAAAAGTTAGTATTTTCCAGCAGCACCTGACCAATCAAGAATAGCACTTAACATTCTATTCATTTTCTGTCTGTCTAATTTATTTAAGAGCCACTAATCATGATTATGGTGACTTTAAATGAAACATGAATCATCAACACCAAATCTTGTTCATCTCAGTCAGAGCTTCTGTCTGACAGAAATAAAGTCAGTCTGGTTAGTGATAACAAGTGAAAAGTGGTGAAATCATTTGAAAAAGACATTGAAAAAGAGGCATGATGTGATTTGGCTGCCAAAACGCCCAGTGCTGTTCTATCCAGAGTAACATTTTAACACAGATTGTGTGCTGAATCTACATCAACACACTCAGTGTTGTTTTTTTAACACATCTCTTTTTGCAGTGTAGATTTCATTTTTGCCCCGCAATAAAACGCACAAACATTAGATTATCTGCTGCTGTTACACAAATGGATGAGATAGTGGCGCTAAAACACAGAGTGGCTGCACACAGAACTAAATAAGAACATACTGCCAATATAGCCTACATATATCTCTCTATTATTATTATTGTTTTATTGATATATCTTGAAGAGAACTTATGTAGTTGGCAATCGTCATATTTATATGTACATAACAGTGTAACATCTATTATTTATTATTAATATTAAGATATATGTCTTTAAAATGATAATTAGGCGCGTTGTGATTTAGCTCAGAATAAACAGACATTCAGAATGCAAAGTGCTCCATTATGCTTCCTTCAGTTCAAAACTTTAAACTTAGCAATAAAATAGCGCAGTCAAATGAGTACGATCTGCATTAATACTTTTTAAACATAATGACATACCCTAAGCTCTTTTGAAGTAAATATGGCTGATTAGCAATATCTGTATGTAAATTGATAATTCTGTTTCATAAATAGATCACTGATTCTTGAGACAAGGGACAAAAAATAAAAACTAACACAACATTATTTAAAAAAAATTTGTAGACAAACTTCTCAGATAATGAATCATGTAAGGGAACAGGCTTATTTCTAAATATTAAAAAAAAAATTCACTCCATAACTTAATTTGTGTCAACTCTGTCAGATTTGCTAATTTAATGTAATCCACCCAAAAACAGTGTTAAGTCTTCAGTTGTGTAATACAGGTGTTCAGTAAAGGAGCCAAGTCATAAAATACACAATTTTATTTTTTATTTTTTTAACACTATTATGAACAACCCAGTTCCTAAATTCTTCTCCCTCCTTTTAATGCTAAACATATATCACCAATGTTAAGGTCATATAGTTCCATTGATGTTTTAACATTTTTACACAATAAATTGAAAAAAGAATGAGATATTTCTTTCAAAATTAACAAAAAACTTCAACTGACGGTGTAAAATACTAATGGAGTTGACAAAAGTTGAGCGGCCAAATATACAGTATATGTAAATAGAATCATGAAACAGCATTAGAAGAATTCCACATATGCAAAAGACGTATTAAATTTGACACTTGTCAACCATCATTCATAAAACCTGACGGAGTTGACAAAATTGAATTTGTTCCCACTTTATCACGTGTTGTACAGTGTAGCAATTTCGTTTTTTTCCTCAGTTGTAGCTGCATTAATAAACATATCAAATTGGCAAGATTTATCCCACAACTATTTACAGAAACTATTACACTGCAATGCTGTGACCACAGAGACTTCAATAGCCTATTGTTTGCTTAAAATATTAAAACAATCTATAACTTCCAGGACTTTGTGTTCTACTGTGAGATCCACAATGAGCAGGAAATAGCAAATGCTCTTCAGAGTTAAAGCTGCCCATGACAATGTCTGATTTATTCAGAATTATAAAAAAAAAAAATCCTGATGGAGTTGACGCAAAGTGAGGACACAACTTTTATAGCTATTTTTTAATGGAAATATAATTCAATATTTACTTGTTGTATTGTTTGAAGATCTCCGCCTTTTAATGTAACTGTATGTTTTAATTTGCTGCATTTTAAAACATTTTTTACAAAAAATTTTACATTGTGACCTCATGCTGAGGACAGGTTAGATTACATATTGTCATGATTCCAGCCTGTGTTTCCCTGTCTTGTGAGGACTCTTTTGTTATTTCCTGTCTTGTCATGTTTTAGTAGTCCTTTGTAGTTTTTCATGTTGATTAGTTCTCCCAGGTGTTTCCCATTTAGCTGCTCCCTCTTGTTATCTTGTTAACCTTGTTTCCCTGTGTGTATATTTTAGGGTGACCAGACGTCCCCGTTTTCTGGGGACAGTCCCGGTTTTTAGTGTTCTGTCTCCGACTGGTGCTATCCCTGGAAATGTCCCCGTTTTATACAGCTCGTTCAAAACAACCTGTGGATACATTGCAAAAAAGCCCAACAAACATAGCCTGCTGGTTGTAGGTGCAATCTGTAGTTATTATTTTCACCAGCAGATGAGATACGCTACTTGGTCGTGCGTGCGCCGCTACTACTTCATGAAGAATGTAACTGAGAGCAGAGCGCCAAAAGAAACATTGATATCGCTTTCAAGGTAGTAACATACTAACTATTCATGTTAAATCAAAGTAATACTGTTTGCATGCATGCTTTATAACAGAGCCTCAACAGGGTGTGGGATTGTTTTGTCCCCAAAGGTTCCGCAGTGATTAGGCTACCACACATCTGAACTATAAAAAAACCTAAACAATTACACTTGCAACAAATAAATGAGCAGAATACACATACTTAATGTGTATTAACACTTAACAAATGCTTAAAATAAGCCTAAAATGCAAAATAACAAGACCAATACTTACATTTAATGTATAAAAAGTAATTTATACAGTATAAACTTGTGAAAATGAAAGTATTAAATACAATTATATTTGTTAAATAGTTTTATTAATTATCATATTTGTTGTTTTGTTTTTGTAATGTGTTTTGGTAAAGTCATGTTATAATATTGTTTTGAATGGCTTGTGATTTACAATGGTTATTATTAACTGTTTTCATTGTTTGTGTATTTTTTATGTTTTGTTTTTGCGGGTGCGGTGAATTGTAGTAAAACCAGACCAAAAATCGTAATAATCAAACTAAATCATAATAATTAATGTTAATAATAATATAGGGAGCCCACAACAACAACAACGGAAAAAAATAATTTCCCCGTTTTTAATTAATAGATAATAACAAATGAGACAAAAAGAGCAGCGAGCATTGTTCCAAATGTCTCGCACCAACTGTGGCTCGTGCAGAGCCCCTCTCCTCAGCGGCGACCGCCACATTATCTGTGTGGCGTGTCTTGGACGGTACCACGCACAGATCGCGCTCTCTCGGGGCGGCTCCCCCGAGTGTGATGAGATGGCGCTACAGACCCTGAGGGCTCGGCTCGCCTCGTCGGTCATGTTCACCCAGGAAGAACAGCGCCCCTCCCTTGGAGCGGCCTGTTCCATCTCATTCGGTGGACCAGCACAAGAGGAGGAGGAAGACAGCCTTTCTATCAGCCTTTCTGTCTCGGAGCCCCCCGCTTCGACACAGACCGCCACAAGCGCCAAGACCAGCATCGACGCAGAGCTGGTTCGCTTGCTCACCAGGGCTGTAGGAGACCTCAGGCTCGAGTGGTCCCAGCCCCAGGAGCCAGCACGGAGTAGGCTGGTCTCAGGATCAATACCGCAAAGAGCTCACTGTCTCCCGCCCAGAATGTCTCCTTTCTGGGTATAGTTATAGACTCAATACACATGAGAGCGCGGCTTACGTCACAGCGCGTGCTATCTGTCCAGAGCATGGCAGCATGGATATGTACTGAATATATATAAATATGTATAAACAGAGAGATGGTTATTAATATAAACAGAACTGAATTTACAGGTGAATATGTACAGTGAATAAATATACAGATGGCTATTACTATAAACATAATTTACAGGTGAATATGTACTATGAATATAATATACAGATGGCTATTACTATAAACAGAAATTACAGGTGAATATGTACTATGAATATAATATACAGATGGCTATTACTTTAAACAGAATTTTACAGATAGAGGTATACAATAGTATGTTAGGCTAATATGAGGAATAGCAGGGATTAAGGTAGTGCAATAAATTATGGACAGAGCTATCCGAAAGAAAGTGTAAAAGTGCAGTGGAAAGTGGTTGCATATTACAGTTAGAAGTACGGTGCAAAATGCAAATGTAAACAGTGGTACTATAAATACAGTCGGCAGTGCAAATGAGCATAATCCAGTTAAGATATGGTAGTGCAAAATGCATAAGTAGACAGTTGTTACTGTAATAAACAGTCGGTAGTGCAAATAACAAAGTGAAGGCAGATGTGAGGTAGGAGAGTTAGCAATTTATGAGGGAAGTGGATCAACGGGGGTTCGAGTTCAGTAAAGAGACAGCTCTGGGGAAAAAACTGTTCTTTAGTCTACTGGTCCTGGTCCGGAGGATCCTGAAACGCCTGCCGGAAGGCAGGAGAGAAAACAGTCTGTGGGCTGGGTGAGAGGAGTCCTTGAGGATGCTGCGAGCTCGATGCAGACAGCGTTTCCTCTGGATGTGCTCGATGGCAGGTAGTGGAGTCCCTGTGATGCGCTGGGCATTTTACACCACCCGCTGCAGTGCCTTGCGCTCCGCAACAGAGCAGCTCCCATACCATACTGCGACACAGTTGGTCAGGATGCTTTCTATTGCACAGCGATAGAAGTTCACCAGGATAGCCGAGGAGAGCTGATTCTTCCTCAGTGTCCTCAGGAAGAAGAGGCGCTGGTGAGCCTTCTTGACCAGGCTGGAGGTGTTGGTCGTCCACGACATGTCCGCCGAGATGTGGATCCCCAGGAACTTGAAACTGGAGACACGCTCAACAGCCATTCCATTGATGTGGATGGTGTCGTGTGTGCCTCTTGACTCTTTCCTGAAGTCCACGATGAGCTCCTTTGCTTTGGTGGTGTTGAGGAGCAGGCTATTATCAGCGCACCATGTGGCCAGGTGCTGGATCTCCACCCTGTAGGCAGTCTCATCGTTGTTGCTGATGAGACCAATGACCGTAGTGTGGTCCGCAATCTTGACGATGGAATTAGATCCATACACAGGCTTGCAGTCGGAGGTGAAGAGGGAGTAGAGAAACGTACTTGGCACACAGCCCTGTGGTACACCAGTGTTGAGTGTGATGGACGTGGAGCAGGTGGATCCTGATCGAATTGACTGTTTTGCTATTGCTGGGGATTTTAACATTCACATTGACAATGAGGAGTACAGTACAACAAAAGAGCTCATGACTGTTCTTAACACTTTTGATTTGACACAACATGTACACGGACCCACACATGATCGTGGACACACTCTAGATTTACTTATCAGTAAGGGTCTAAACATTTCATCGATAGTTATTAAGGATGTAGCACTGTCTGATAATTTCTGTATTTTCTTTGATATATCAATCTCTCCTGCCATTGAAACTAGATCTGTCTCTGTCAAAAAGAGATGCTTAAATGAGAACACTAGTGTGCTGTTTATGAAGGCTATATCTCTAACACCAAGCATATCTGCGGACTCTGTTGATTTTCTCCTTGATGATATTGCTCCTGTGAAAGCACCTTGGAGAAACTCAACAGCAGTGAAATTAATGAAAAGACAATGCAGGAAAGATGAGCGCATGTGGCGAAAGACAAAACTTGTAGTCCATTACAGTCTATAAAGACAGTCTTTGTGCTTTCAATGTGGAACTAGGCAAAGCTAGACAGACCTTCTTTTCAAATATTATAAACAGAAACATAAACAACACGCTCACACTTTTTGCTACTGTAGAGAGACTAACAAACCCTCCGAGTCACATTCCCAATGAAATGCTCTCAGACAGCAAATGTAGTGAGTTTGCTTTCTTCTTCTACGAGAAAATCAATAATATCAGAAATGCGATCAGCACATCCTTGAGTTGCTTTGGGGTCAGTCAGATCAGACCACAACCTCAGAAAGTTACTATGACTGATTTCGAAGCAATTGAATTTTAGAAGAAATGGTACAGCACCTAAAAACATCAACCTGCACCCTTGACACACTCCCCACTTCTTTTTTCAAAAGTGTGTTTAACTGTTTAGAAGCAGATCTCCTAGAAGTGGTAAACTCCTCACTTCTTTCTGGGACTTTACCAAACTCCCTTAAAACCGCAGTAGTTAAGCCTCTCCTGAAAAAAAGAAATCTGGATAACTCCATACTGAGCAACTACAGACCAATCTCAAATCTCCCCTTCATAGGCAAAATCATTGAAAAAGTTGTTTTCAGTCATCTGAACAAATTCTTGAACTCAAATGGATACTTTGACAATTTTCAATCTGGTTTCCGACCGCATCACAGCACAGAGACAGCGCTCATAAAGATAATAAATGATATTCGCCTCAATACAGATACAGGCAAAACATCAATTCTGGTACTACTCGACCTCAGTGCTGCATTCAACACTGTTGACCACAACATACTTCTTGACAGGCTAGAAAATTGGGATGGGCTTTCTGGAATGGTCCTCAAATGGTTCAGGTCATATTTAGAAGGGAGAGGTTATTATGTGAGTACAGGTGACCATAAGTCTGAGTCGACATCCATAACATGCGGAGTCCCACAAGGGTAAATTCTTGCACCACTCCTATTCAACCTGTACATGCTCCCACTGAGCCAAATAATGAAAAATAACAAAATGGCTTACCACAGCTATGCTGACGACACCCAGATCTACTTAGCCCTATCACCTAATGACTACAGCCCCATTGACTCTCTGTGTAAATGCATTGAAGAAGTTAACAGTTGGATGTGCCAAAACTTTCTTCAGTTAAACAAAGACAAAACTGAAATCACTACATTTGGAAACAAAGATGAAATTCTCAAGGTGAACACATATCTTGAGGCTAAAGGTCTAAAATCAAAAAATCAAGTCAGGAATCTTGGTGTGATTTTGGAGTCAGACCTGAGTTTCAGTAGTCATGTCAAAGCAATAACTAAATCAGCTTACTATCATCTCAAAAATATTGCAAGAATTAGATGCTTTGTTTCCAGGCAAGACTGAGAGAAACTCGTTCATGCTTTTATCACCAGCAGGGTGGACTATTGTAATGGTCTTCTCACCGGCCTTCCCAAAAAGACCATTAGACAGCTGCAGCTTAAACAGAACGCTGCTGCCAGGATTCTGAGTAGAACCAGAAAATATGACCATATCACACCAGTCCTCAGGTCTTTACACTGGCTTCCAGTTACATTTAGGATCGATTTTAAAGTACTATTACTTGTATATAAATCACTAAATGACCTAGGACCTAAATACATTGCAGATATGCTGATTAAGTACAAACCCAACAGATCACTCAGATCATCAGGATCAAGTCAATTAGAAATACCAAGGGTTCACTCAAAGCAAGGAGAGTCTGCTTTTAGCTATTATGCCAGCCGTAGCTGGAACCAGCTTCCTGAACAGATCAGATGTGCTCCAACAGTAGCCACTTTCAAATCCAGACTCAAAACACATCTGTTTCGCTGTGCATTTACTGAATGAGCGCTGTGCCACTGTACGTCCGACTGATTGCACCTTATCTTATGCTTTTACTGAATGAGCTCTGTGCTCTGTCCGAACTGCTTGCACTTTAATTATGTGTTTCAATTTAACACGGTTTTTATTTTTAATTATACTTTTTATTTATTTATTTTTTATTTTGTTAAGTCTGACTGGGTGGAAGAGGTTTGAGAGATGGGGGAGCGATAAATCGAAATCCCTCCGGCGCGAGGATGATCCGTTTAGATCCGCTCTGACGGATAGATCTGTATAGCCTTGGTAGTAAGAGGAAGGACCGTGTAGATCCGCTCTGATGGTCGAACAAAGTAGAGATAGCCCTGGTGTTCCTGTCCAGGAAGATTTGTCTGTAAGGGTAATGTTTAAATGCACAGTTACCTGACAAATATTTTTTGAGTACTCCCTCCGGTGCGAGGAAAACCCGTTTAGATCTGCTCTGACGGGTAAAACATCTAGCGAACGCCCTCAAGTTAGGCCAAGAAGATTTGTCTGTAAGGGTACTGTCTAAACGCACAGTTACCTGACAAATATTTTTAAAGTAAACCTGACTCTCCATTTTCTTCCACCCCAGATAGGGGATTTCATCTTTATTTTCTATTTTCTTTTAATTCCTATTATAACTGTTATACTATGTATATGTATATTTTTATTTTATTCACTTATGAATATTTTAACTTCATTTCTGTGTAAAGCTCTTTGAATTGCCACTGTGTATGAAATGTACTATACAAATAAACTTGCCTTGCCTTGCCTAAAGTGAAGTTACCTCAGCAATATGTTGACCCTGCTAATGACAACGAGGAAGAAATGGATGATGAGGATCTGTGGATGATTTAGACAATAACCAAGAAACCTTATTAGACATGGCCAGGTCAAGTCAGCGACTGTCATGCTTTGCTCACTCTCTTCAGCTGGGAATTGGTGATCGGCTGAAGGAAGCCAAATTCATATCACTGGCCATAGCAAAAGCATCTTAGCTCACTTCTCTACTGCATAGCAGCACTTCTTTCGAGAACCGCTTCGAAGCTACTTTTGGCAGTGTCAATACCAGTGACGAATGTTACACGCTGGAATTCAACATTCAAGCAGGTGCAGGCCATCACAAGTCTTGACTACAAAAATCTGGCAGAGGTCTGTGGTAAAGAATTTGAAAATGTGCTGTTTACACTCCGTGAATGGAAACAATTTCAAGAGCTGAGTGCAATTCTTGGACTATTTTCAGAAGCAACTGACTTAACACAAGGCGAAAAGTCTGTGACCATAAGCATGGTGGTTCCTACACTTTTAGACCTAAACACACATCTTTATTTAAGGCCCTTCACACCTCAAAGAAGATTTTCAGGAATATGCATGAAGGCTAAAATGGCCAGAGACAGAGAGTGTGAAGCACCAATGCCTTTTTTACCAAGATGTTTACTTTCTTTCTGCAATGCTTGATCCACATTTTGGCCTGAACTGGATTGACTTGGTTTGCCCCGTTTCCACCAAAATTACCCGGAACAATTTGTCCCAGGAACTTTTTTCCTCCCAGACCTGTTGCTGTATGTGGTTCCATCACATTCTATCATATATTATGTTATTGTTTGTATATTGTTGTGAGCATTAATTTAAAAAATCTAATAAAATAAAAACCGACAGCATCCGACATCTGCGTGACACGCTCACGTCACACTTCAAGTTACATCAAGCGTGAACTCAACCCTCTCATTCACGCAGATGACTGCTGGTCGGAAACTGATAGTCTACAGTTTAAAATTTTTTAATTATTGTTATTTTTCTTACAAATACTTATCGTTTCACTTCAGAAGACATTGATTCATCCATTGGGGTTGTATGGCAAGAGGAACAAGATCGAGGAGGATGAACCAAGCAAGAGAAACGAATAAGTGTCGTAAATCTGTTTTGAAAGTTTTTTTTCAAATGAAGATAAAGTGTGTTTATTTTATTTACCCTGTAACTACATGAAACAAGAGGGAGATAAAAGAGAAACCACTTTAATTTACAGCCCGTAGATTCATACACTGTAAAATAATGCTGTAAAAAAACGGCCACATTTTGACAGTAAAATGCTGTTTTCCATTAAAACAGTAATATACCGTAGAAAACAATGCATTCTGGGTAATATTTGTAATTTTCGAGCAAATAGCCAACAGGAATATACCGTTAATTAACAGTGCTCAAAGTCAACACTCAGAGGCTGTGCTCAAAATCACACCCTATACCCTCATTCACTATTCCCTACACTAGTTTACTGATAGTGAGCGAAAATAAGTGAGTGAATTCAAACACTGATGAACACCTGCTGTTATCACCGAAGGAAAGAAATACATGAACAGAAAAAAGTTGCTTTCATCAACTGAAGATAAAAGAAGACATTAAATCTCTGAAGATCTCAGCAGAGGAGGATTAAACAACTCCATAAACAGCATTACAAGCTTCACACATTACTAACCAGACTGACTTTATTTCTGTCAGACGTCTACAGAACTTTTTTTGACGTTACCATTATGGTGATCAGTGTTTGCTTTAGTTGGGCTCTTGAACCTTGACATAACATAACAGTTTTTCTTCAACTGCTCTAACTTCATGTTTTAAATACGTTTGTTAAAGCATGCAAAGCCGAAAGAAACTGTAAACAGATGATGTTGACTATTTATTAGTGGTCTGATTCACTGAGCTCTGTCATTTTTTTTGTCTGTAGATGAAGTTATATAATAATTTTTTGGTAATCTAATAATTTTACAGCATGAGCTCAACAACCAGAAATCTGAAGGACAGAAAAAAAGCTTGTGGTCAAAACATTTTGAATACCAGAATCCTTCAGACTCAAATAGAAATCAAGAATTTGCGTATGAATCTCAAGAATGGTGACAATCAAAAGCTTCATTCTGCAATACATGCTGGGTACAGGCATTGTGCAAAAATAATCCATGACTCTCAGCATGCATTGCGGCATGAAACAATTATACTGATGAATAGCCTGGTTATTTTCTTTAATTCTTAATATTTACCTTTATTTTTGGTGTTGTTTTGTGTTTACTTTTGGTAGTGTTTGTGTTTCAGAGTTGATCTGTTCATCTTTGTTTTTTTTTTGACTGTCACCATTGTTGAGATTCATATGCGGATTCTTCATGTCTTTGTGAGTCTCAATGGCATCATAATACAAACCATTTTTGTATATCATGAGTTTAAAAGTCTTTCATAACTGAATCCTAATCACTGCTTGATATTTTACAAAATGTCACAGTTTTGGTAATGTAAAATAGTGGTAATATTATAATTATATGTAAAAAATAAAAAAAGGTTTTGTATAGGGAATAGACACTGGATGAGATGAACAAACCAAGTATTCCATTACATTTATGTCATAACCATAACCAATAACACCTGATCACAGATGTTTTGCTACAACAAATGTGTCTAATAAACACACAGTTGTAGAAACTGTTGTGAACTTTTATCTTCTAAAGTGTAGGAAAACTTCAGAAGTGAAGACCAGGAGACTTCGGGATTCAAACAGAAGTTATTCTTTTAATGAGAACACTCTGTGCTGTAGGTCGTCCGAAACAGTCTGATTCAAACAGTCTAAACTGATAGGTTATATACATTTCAAGAGGGAGGGATTACATAGAGATTGAAACAAAGCATGTAAATTAGATACACAGGTTTTGGGAAATCCGCCCAGACAGAGTATCACCAATTCTACTCCTAATCAGCATAACTATTCAAAACTCATAGAGGTAACGACGGTGAGAGTCTGAAAACAGGTCCGGTAGGAATCTCCTACTGGAAACTCAACAATCTTCCTTTTTACCTCAAATGATCACTGTAAAACAGGCCCAGAATCATTATCTATACCTTAAATGCTATACAATGTACTTTATTAAAAAATATAATCTTACAAAACCAAAGAACAACCATTGTTACCTAGTCAAGGGTCAAGAGCCCAACTGAAGCAAACACTAATCACCATAATGGTGACCAAACATTTCCAATTAAACATCAAAAGTTAATTTGATCTGTTATTTTTTATAAGAGCTTCTGTAGATGTCTGACAGAAATAAGGTCAATCTGGTTAGTAATAAGTGAAGCTGGTAATGCTGTTTGTGGAGTTGTTTAATCCTCCTCTGCTTTAATGTCTTCTTATATTTTCAGTTGATTTCATCTAAGGCTGTGGCTGAAGTCAGTTGTACTTCTCTTTCCTTGAGTGGTTCTGCTTGTTAACAGCAGGTGCTCATCACTAATTCTCAATTATCACTTAATTAATCTCTTAATTATCTCATTAACTTCAACAATGCTTCAATTACTCTAACCCTCTGTAGTGTGGACACATATAAGTGTTCATTTAAAACTGAAGATTTTGCTGTGGGGTTTAAAGGGTTAAAGGAATTAGATGAAAAAAAACCCAGAGTGAAACGTAAATTAGCGGTAAAAAAATGCAAATTAATTTACGGAAAAGTACTGTAAAAAAAAAAAAAAAGAAAAAAAGAAGCAATTTAGATATTAGAGATATTTTAGTTTAATTAATTCGATTTTTGGGTCACCATTGTGCTGGAGAGTAGAGCCTGTGCTTCAGTACAGGATGAGCAGGAAAACACTGATGAAATGCTGCCTGATCCTTTATTTAAAGTCAGTGACTGTGTTTGCTGATGTAGTTATGAGCTGTTTGTTGAGTAATTTATCACATACAAGTGTGCTATTGCTAACAATGAACTGTAAAATTTGAAGTTAAAGTCTTCAAACTTTTATTACACATTTCATTACACATTACGTGTTTGCAGTTTATATTAAGAAATGTTCCATTTCAGTGGACTCAAATTAAATGTTTACAGTACAAACACCGTATAAATACTAGTTTTAAAATGAGAACTGTTTGAAACAATCAGTTTTTCAAATGTTACCTTTCATGATATTATTACAGTAACATACTGTAAAAAAGGAGAGCTGTAAATAAACAGTAGAGGGCTGTAAATTAAACCATGGATTTAAAAATATATTCTTAAAGCTACACTGTGTAACTTTTTTAGTTTATTCTTAGCTAAAAACACTTAGTTCTTTCAAAAATATATGTGCTCATTAATGTATATTTACTTCTTTCAAGTAATAAAGTATTCTCGTAAGTTTATAATATGCCATTGAAAATACATACGGGTAAGGGGTTCGAATGGGGGTCGCCATGTTGCCCCTCCATCTTGAAAGTACATTAGCCAAAGAGGGACATACCCGTAAATTCAAGCTTCGCCTTTCACGTTTTAACACTCTGTAACGAGTAGGAAAATAGTGCGGCCCCTTTAAGAGCGTTCGCCCCGGTTGGAGCGCCTGCATTCTGTATGTGTGTGTGTGCACTGCGCCTCGAGCTCCCATGTGTGCGGATTATTTTCTGTTGCTAACATTCATTTATTTTTGTTTTGTTGGGTAATGCTGTGGACGGAAGTGGAGTTTGTGCCGGACTCTTGTGGGGGGTTCCGCGGGGAATAAAGTGCGGGCTGTTTGATGTCAATCGCCTCCCGTGTTTGCATCGACTCCAGTTGCGTTGAGTGAGCTATCCGTATTTTTCACCCGGACACACGCGTTACAACTCGATGGCGAATGTGAAGAGGGGGATTGCTGGATCGAACTGGAAGCCATGTTAATCTTGGACTAAATCGGCCACCGTATGAGTTAAAACGAAATCGGAATTGGGAGGAAAAGAAACTAATATTTACTGGATGGTCATATACCTTTTCACCACTAGATGGGGGAAAATATCACACAGTGTAGCTTTAAATAATGTTTAAATTATGTAATATTATTATTGTTGTTATTATTATTATTATTATTATTATTATTTTGACAAGTATTCTATAGGCCTACAATAGTAACATATTTCTTAAACCGTTTATTTTTATGGGTTTTAGTGAGGACCTATTTCAGTGAAGATCTGTTTCAGAGTGTATTTGATAATGGCTTTTAATCAAATAAAATTATGAAAATGTTCATTAGGGGGTCTCAGATCAGCTCTGGAAATGTTCATACTGTATGTTCATGCCCAAATATGTTTTTTGAGACATTAAACACCACGAGAATCCTCCAGGACAACACCTGGCTATTTTTTTCGTCTATATCCAAAGCTTTTCCATACTATCCAGCAGAGCATGTGAGCGAAGTGGAGCGCGAGCGAGCGGGGAGCGCGAGTGGGCGGGTCTTGGACAGAGCGCAGAGTGGCATTTTTAAAAGGACGGAGCGTTGGTTTCCCGCTCCAATTTCGCTCCGCTCACACCACGAGTCGGAAGCATGCTCGTCAAGCCTGACCCAGAATCCATCTGTCTTGCACTGTCATCAACAGACTATTTTCATTCAAACCTCGGCTCACGTTACTGCTCATAATGGAGTTCAAAGAGTACTTCAAAAAAGAAAACGAGAAATCATACAGGTGTACTATTAAAAAACTAACTAACAGTGACAATGGGGTACTAGAAAACGAATGTGGAGACATCGTTGCAGTAAGTAAAGATTTGTCACGGTGTGACTTTTTCCTGGGGCGGAACCATAGTGGCCGAGATTTGTTCCGCCCGGATCAAACACCACTACTTCCGGGTTCCCGTCCCCGCGCCAAAATCACTGGCTGTGTTCGAAATCGCCCCCTATACCCTTAAATAGGGCACTATTTGAGGGAACAGCCATTTTTAGTGGTGTCCGAAACCATAGTGGACGTTTTTGAGTGCACTCATTCAATCCCACAATACACCGCAATAACGAGTGTACAGCCGATGTTGTACGAGCACTGGCTTGTTCAATGCACCAGCGCGACGCAGACCGATCGGCTCATAAGTACCGCGAGAGCGAGAGCGTTTCGAGAACAAACGAGAATTGCTCTCACTCTCAACCATACTGTGCTCTAAATGCACGGTGAGAGTCGCGCGCTGTCCGATTCGCCCCGTGTTCCCTCATTCCCCAGTACTCCACTGGTCCACAAGGAGTGAATGAAAATGAGTGAGCGAATTCTGACACTGAAGACCCCAGAGGGGATGCCGTTTTGTTGGAGTTTTGCTTGTTTGTTAAAATTAAATTAAATTAAATTAAAAATGCTTACAGTGTGTTGATTGCTTTGTGTGACGTGCAGTGCTTGCCTGCACGAGTATTCCCGCCAGATTTTTTTCTCAGAAGAACAGCTGCTGCATCACGATGTCGTGCTTTTACAAAGTATTATGTTCCATTCTTCTTCAAATTATAGAAATGAGAGAACAACGAAATGAAGAACTTTTCATTCAACAACTGAGACGTCGTATTCTCTTACGCAATGGCCAACAGCTTGTAAGTCAACAAGACTTACGCGACGCGACGCGACTCTCACAGTGCATTATGGGTATTCTCTAGCTGTCGAGCATACATCGGTTGCAAACTCGTTATTGTGGTGCATTGTGGGATTGAATGAGTGTACTTAATAACGTCCACTATGGTTTCAGACACCACTAAATGGCTGTTCCCTCAAATAGTGCCCACAGCTGAATCAATCATCCATCCATCTTCCGAACCGCACTGGTCCAGCCCAATATCATGCATACAGGTATAAATGATCCTTTTTAAGATGATTATTATATTGTTTGATTAAGGTTACATGCTAGTTTCCGTAGCAGAGTTCAGGATAAATCTTTTCATTATTATTGGAGCTGCCAAACAGCAAGCACAAACTGCAAAAACGGCAGCCTTTACGGCGCACTTAGTGTCCGAAATCACTCACTCGTTTTCGAAGTGGACTATATCAGTGGACTAATGTAGGGAATAGTGAATGAGGGTATAGGGGGCGATTTCGGAAACAGCCATAGAGAATCTGCGGCAGGTGCTCAAATAAACAGCGCGATCTCCGGATTGGGTGAAGGGGAGGTAGGAGGAGTACAAAGAGGGCCTCCAGAAGTCAGTCGGAGTCAGTCATTGCAGCGGTCACACACAGCCGCAGCTGTTAGTTCCGGGTCGGGCTCAAGCTGAGCGTGGTGGTAGCCGCTTCCAGCCGTTGTGGCGAGAGGATCTGGGCATCTGGGCAAACAAAGGATAACACGAGGTGGATATTGTGGACTGAGCGATCAAAGATCCGGAGAGCTATAAAGAGAAGAAAAGAGATGAGGCTGAGTATAATACAGACCGAGTTTTGCATTGTGATTCAAGTGTCAAGTGTGTGTTCGATTCTGAGAAGTTACATGCAGGACAGTTGCCGGAAGTGCTGGTGAGCAAATCCCTTCGGGAGAGAGAGCACAGCGGCCAGGACGCGAGCCAGACACTGGAAGAGAGAACAAGACGAGCACACGGGTTGATCAATGTGTGAGTACCCTGAGAAACGTATACAGTAACAACTTCATCGGAGGTTTATCATCTGGGAGCCTTCTGACGTTGAAACTAGGAAAACGAGTGGCCCCACCGCGGAGAGTGAGCGTGGGAGAGCCAGAGCCGGCCGGCTAGCCGTGGCGTAGATCCCCCGAAAGGTCCACCCTGGGAAACAGAAAGAAAGAGTCAAGTGAGCACATAGCAGGACATGGAAGCCAGACATTGAGAAAAAGGACGAAATGACTTATCTGAGGTTCTCCTGCGGAAAGAGCCGGCGAGCTCTGAGGCGTTGTCCTCACTCTCCAGTCCTCTTGGATTTTAGCCCCCTCACTTCCCCTTTCCCCCAATTTTAAGTAAATTAATAAAGACGTGTAATTTTAAACTTTACTCCAGTGTCCTCGTGTGTCTGGTCGTCTGGGGTATCACTGGGAACCTCCCCGAGGTGAAAAAGAAGGGAGGAGCGGGACTCACGCGGTCCGCTCCGACCTGTGACAGATTTGGCGCAGTCGGCAAGGTTTCACCTCGGGTTGAGCGACCAGGGATCCTCAGATGGCCGACGACGAGGCACTGGAGGCCCCACCCCGAGTCATGCCAGTATTCATGGGAAACCCCTGGGTCCAGAAATATGGAGGAAGTGAGTCAGAGATACGCCTCTCCGAATGGCGGGCTCAGATCGAGTATCTGGCCGGGCTACAGGGACTGAGCGCGACCCAACAGCTGCAGTTTGCCCTCAATTCCCTTGAAGGAGAAGCACGGTGGGAAGTCCAAGCCGCCCCCGAAGCCGTCCGAGCCACCGCTCAGTCTGTGTTCAGATTCCTGACGGAAAGGTATGGTGATGCCACCCCAACTGCGGTTCTCCGGGCCCAGTTCTTCAGCAGCAAGCAGGGCTCCCGCCAATCCGTCAGAGCTTTCGCCCTCCAACTACGAGAGCAGGTTACCAGGCTACAGGGACGCCCGGACCATGGTCTCGGCAACAGCGAGACCCTGCTGAGGGACCAATTCCTGCTGGGGCTAAGGGAAGGCCCAGTACGCCAGGGTCTCAGAGTACAATTCAGAAGGGAGCCAGAACTTACCTTCGAAGATTTAAAGAAAGAAGCGGTGACATTGGAGATCGACCAGGCTGAGGTGAAAGAGCCCCCTGTGTGTGCGGCCGTAAGTAGTTCCACAGTGGCTGTCCCCGACATGGCGGATTGGAAACAGACTCTGAAGCTCGAACTCCTAAAGGACGTCCGGGAGCAGATGGCGGAGCTATCCAAGACGCTAGTGGACGAGCTACGTCTCGGGGTTACCAGGCAAGAGGTGAGGCCCATCTCTCGGGACCGTGCATACTCTGATGGGAACAGGGACTCAGGGAGGCGACCCAATCGACCCAACCGACCCCAGTTCGAATGGGACGAGCAAGGGCGACCTATCTGCAACCGCTGCGGCCAACCAGGCCACTACAGCCGACAGTGTGGCCCCCGAAGAGGTTCGGAGGGGTTTTTTTTAGGTCGACCGGCCACAGTGGGTCGTGTGGTCGGGACCCCCTTAGATGACCCACCCGTTAGAGCAGGCTCCAAGGACAGGCTGGTTGGGCATAGCCCAGTGGTGGAGGTCCAGGTGTGCGGTGTGAAGGTGCCCTGTCTCATCGACACTGGATCCCAGGTGACCTTGTTTGCAGAAAGCCTGTCGCAAGAGCTGTTCGGAAACCAGAGGATGCATGGGACGGAGGCCACCTGGCTCACCCTGAAAGGAGCGAACGGTCTAGACATCCCCTACATTGGCTACAGGCTGACAGACCTGGAGATCCACGGAGTTGTCGTGCCCCAGAAAGGAGTGATCATCGTACAGGACCACTGCTTGGGGAGTCACCGGGCCCTACTAGGTATGAACGTATTATCAGCCTGTTGGGAAGAATTGTTTCGGGCAAAGCCCGCTCGAAGGATCCCACCGGCCGAACGACAGGAATGGGAACGTGTCGCGGCTGACTGTCGACGAATTCGGATGTCCCGGGCCCGGCAAGGCCGCAAAGGAGCTGGTCGGGTAGCATGCCGGTACGCCTTGTCCGTGCCAGCGAACAGCGAGGCCCTAGTATGGGTACGAGTCCCCCAGCGGGACGTGGGACCAGAAGAGTGGGTGCTGGTGGAGCCCCATTGGGATGGCCAACAGGTAGAAGTCGCCAGAGGCTTGGCCGTAGTACGAAGAGGACGGGTCCCGGTGAAAGTTCGGAACGGGACGCCCTATGTCGTGCACCTTCACAAACACCAGCGGCTGGTCAAGGTGACGCTGGTAGAACCCCACCAGGTACGGGAGAACAAGGACGTGAGCTTTCGCCAGGTACGCCCCGCTGTGGTGGAAGTGGCCCTTACCCAAGCGAGCTTGTCGCCCCAGAGTCTGGGGGAGGAGGTGCCCGGCCACCTGAGGGGAAATTCCCTGCAAGGGGAGGAGCTGGGACCCGCACAGGCCAGGAAGTTGCGAGACCTGCTGGGCAAGTGGCAACATGTCTTCTCGGCACACGAGGAGGACTACGGCTGCACCAATGTCGTGCAGCACCGGATCCCCACGGGGGAGGCAGAGCCCAGCAGAGAAAGGTATCGACCCGTCCCGCCTACCCTGTATACAGAGGTCCGCACACTTCTACAGGGTATGCTCGACCGAGGGGTTGTCAGAGAGAGCAGCAGCCCGTGGGAAGCTCCCATTGTGTTGGTGCAAAAGAAGACAGGCGCATGGAGGTTCTGCGTTGACTACCGGAAGCTGAACCTGGTCACTAAAAAAGACGCGTTCCCCCTACCCCGGATCGAGGACTCCCTGGCCGGCTTGACACGCTCGGCATGGTACTCCACGCTGGACTTAGCAAGTGGCTACTGGCAGGTACAAGTGGCCGAGGCCGATCAGGAGAAGACCGCCTTTACCACCCCGTTCGGTCTCTTTGAATGGGACCGGATGCCCTTCGGCCTCTGCAACGCCCCTGCCACCTTCCAGCGGCTGATGCAGCGGTGCCTGGGAGGCCAGCTGATGGAGTCTGCCCTGGTATACCTAGATGATGTCATTGTCTATTCCCCAGATTTCGACTCCCACTTACAGCACCTTGAGCAGGTCTTCAGGGCCATGGAGAAGTATGGGCTGAAGCTCCAACCGGACAAATGCCATCTGTTACGGCGGGAAGTCAAATTCTTGGGACATTGTGTGGGTGCGGCGGGAGTTTCTGTCGACCCGAAGAAGGTGTCGGTGGTGCGGGAGTGGGCTGTCCCGCAGACCGTGAGGCAAGTCCGGTCATTCTTGGGCTTCGTAGGGTACTACCGCCGCTTCATCAGGGACTTCTCAAGGATTGCGAAGCCCCTGAATCAGTTGCTGGCTGGGACGGGACGCCCCCGAGGTCGTGGATCCCCGGCTATCCTGTGGAGTCCTGAGTGTGAGGCTGCGTTCCAGCGACTGAAGCAGGAGCTACTACAGGCGCCGATTCTGGCGTATGCCGACTTCTCCAAGCCCTTTGTCCTGTACACGGATGCTAGCAACCTGGGCTTAGGGGCCGTGTTGGCCCAGCAACAGGACGGCGTGGAGAGGGTAATAGCCTACGCAAGCCGGAGCCTCCATCCAGCAGAGAGGAATGATGCCAACTACAGCTCCTTCAAGTTGGAACTGCTGGCGCTGAAATGGGCACTCAGCGAGAAATTTAAAGACTATCTGTGGGGTGCACAGGTGACGGTAGTAACGGACAACAACCCATTAGTACACCTGCAGACGGCAAAGTTGGGGGCAGTTGAGCAGCGTTGGGTGGCCCAGCTGGCCAATTACAACTATCAGCTCCAGTACCGACCAGGACGGGAACACACCAATGCTGATGCCCTGTCCCGACTCCCGGAAGCCCAAGGCCCGAGGGATCCACCGGGACCCGTGTCGGACCCCGAGGGGGAAGAGTATATGGTGGGCATTGTGGAGGTGCCTGGGGCTCAATGTGAGGCGATGCCTGCGAGCTGGGGATGGGACCCCTACCGTTGGAAGGAGCGACAGCAGGCCGATGAGGAGATTAGTAGCCTGACACGATGGTTGGAACGGGGGCGAAAACCGACATTGACCGAACGACGGATCCAAGGGGGAACAGGAGGGAAGCTGCTGGGACAATGGGCCAGACTCCGGGTAAAGGAGGGAGTGCTATGTAGGTCTGTCCGAGGTCCAGGGCTGGACGAGGAACTCCGGCAGATCGTTGTCCCCGAAGGCCAGGTACAAGGGCTCTTGACAGCCTATCACGACCAGCTGGGCCACCAAGGACACGAGAAGACCGTGTCCCTCCTGAGGCGACACTTTTATTGGCCTAAGCTGGAAGCAACGGTACGCACTTTCGTACAGGCCTGTCCCCGTTGCACCCTGTTCAAAGCCAGGAAGGAAGCACGAGCACCGATGGTCCCCATCCAGGCGAAGGCCCCTCTCCACATAGTCGCAATGGACTTCTTGACGTTGGGTCGGCCGGTAGACCGCTATCAGAACATCCTTGTAGTCACCGACCTGTTCACAAAGTACGCCTGGGCCATTCCTACTCTGGACCAGACGGCGAACACCACTGCCACTGCCCTGTGGGGAGCTGTCTTCCAGCCGTTCGGTTGCCCTGAGTTTCTCCACTCGGACCAAGGGCCAAACTTCGAGTCTCGGGTGATTAGAGAGCTGTGTCAATTGTATGGCTGCACCAAGACTCATACCACCACTTATCACCCCCAGGGAAATGGCGGATGCGAGCGGTTCAACCAGACCCTATTGAACATGCTAGGCACGCTAGATCAGGAACACCAGAGCAACTGGGTGAGTGCGTTACCAAATCTGATACAGGCATACAATAACAGCACGCACAGTACGACGGGCTACGCCCCCACTTATTTGATGTTTGGCAGGCATGTGCGGATGCCCACCGACTTAATGCTGGGGACGGCAACGACCGAGGAGGAGGGGGACGTAACCGAGTGGGTAGGGCGCCACCACCAGGGCCTCCACTTTGCGTACGAGCAAGTCTCAAGACGGATCCGAGTGGCTGGGGAGAAAAACAAGAGGCTGTACGATTGGACGGCTCGAGAGTGACTTTTTCCTGGGGCGGAACCATAGTGGCCGAGATTTGTTCCGCCCGGATCAAACACCACTACTTCCGGGTTCCCGTCCCCGCGCCAAAATCATAGAGAATCGGCGGCAGGTGCTCAAATAAACAGCGCAATCTCCGGATTGGGTGAAGGGGAGGTAGGAGGAGTACAAAGAGGGCCTCCAGAAGTCCGTCGGAGTCAGTCATTGCAGCGGTCACACACAGCCGCAGCTGTTAGTTCCGGGTCGGGCTCAAGCTGAGCGTGGTGGTAGCCGCTTCCAGCCGTTGCGGCGAGAGGATCTGGGCATCTGGGCAAACAAAGGATAACACGAGGTGGATATTGTGGACTGAGCGATCAAAGATCCGGAGAGCTATAAAGAAAAGAAAAGAGACGAGGCTGAGTATAATACAGACCGAGTTTTGCATTGTGATTCAAGTGTCAAGTGTGTGTTCGATTCTGAGAAGTTACATGCAGGACAGTTGCCGGAAATGCTGGTGAGCAAATCCCTTCGGGAGAGAGAGCACAGCGGCCAGGACGCGAGCCAGACACTGGAAGAGAGAACAAGACGAGCACACGGGTTGATCAATGTGTGAGTACCCTGAGAAACGTATACAGTAACAACTTCATCGGAGGTTTATCATCTGTGAGCCTTGTGACGTTGAAACTAGGAAAACGAGTGGCCCCACCGCGGAGAGTGAGCGTGGGAGAGCCAGAGCCGGCGGGCAGTGAAAGCCGCCGGGTGGTGTAGCAGCAACGTCCTTTTCGTTGGTTCTTCGCTATACCAGCGCTTCAGCGATCCCCCCCCCCCCCCCCCCCCCCGGGATAAACGACGCAGGAAAAGTGGTCTATGGACCTTAAGTACACTTGGTTGGTGTGTAGAGTGCCGTGGGTGAGTCAGCATTTTGACTTTGAGAGTGTACACTTGGATTCTGCTGTGTTGTGCTGTGTGTGTGCGTGTCGTCCCCGAGACCATTATCCAGGCTGACCCACTCTCTGGGGAAGGTACGATCCCGAAGCTGGCGGAGTAACTAGCCCCAACCATTCACGCTGTGAACCTCACCCTACTCTCTGTCTCTACGGGGGTAGCACGACCGGAGCCACGTAAGCACTCTCTTGAATAGCCATTGATACGTGCTTGTGTCAGAGGAAATTGTGTGTGCGTGTGCAGGGCCCAAGGAGAGGAGAACGCTACATACTCCCGGAGCAAAGTCATACTTACCTGCACGTACCTGTGTGAAGCCATCTAGAGAAGCGCTCGATCCAGCACCACCGCCGTGGTCAAGCCCCCTGAGCCACCGCTATCACAGAGCCTGGAACAAGGAGAGAGAAACGGATGAACCGTGTCTACGGAGTCTGTGAGTGATATCCATTGAGCAAAGTCATACTTACCTGCATTTACCTGTGTGAAGCCATCTAGAGAAGCGCCCGATCCAGCACCACCGCCGTGGTCAAGCCCCCTGAGCCACCGCTATCACAGAGCCTGGAACAAGGAGAGAGAAATGGATGAACCGTGTCTACGGAGTCTGTGAGTGATATCCATTGAGCAAAGTCGTACTTACCTGCATTTACCTGTGTGAAGCCATCTAGAGAAGCGCCCGATTCAGCCCCACCGCCGTGGTCAAGCCCCTTAAGCCACCGCTATCACAGAGCCTGGAACAAGGAGAGAGAACCGGATGAACCGTGTCTACGGAGTCTGTGAGTGCTATCCATTGAGCAAAGTCATACTTAACTGCACTTACCTGTGTGAAGCCATCTAGAGAAGCGCCCGATCCAGCACCACCGCCGTGGTCAAGCCCCCTGAGCCACCGCTATCACAGAGCCTGGAACAAGGAGAGAGAAACGGATGAACCGTGTCTACGGAGTCTGTGAGTGATATCCTTTGAGTGAAGTTATACTTACCTGTATGCCAAACAAAAGTCCCAGTATTGACCCAGATCCAGCGGATGCCCCGGAGGTACCGACTCCTATGACACCGGCCCCTTGATACATTCTGAAAGGAAGCCGTCAGAGTACGTCCGAAAGAGAGAGGTACCCCTGTCGCCCCCGTTCCCCTGTACTTACCCATTCTACCCCTGTGTTCAGGAGAAGGAGCAAGCCGTGGCGTAGATCCCCCGAAAGGTCCACCCTGGGAAACAGAAAGAAAGAGTCAAGTGAGCACATAGCAGGACATGGAAGCCAGACATTGAGAAAAAGGACGAAATTACTTATCTGAGGTTCTCCTGCGGAAAGAGCCGGCGAGCTCTGAGGCGTTGTCCTCACTCTCCAGTCCTCTTGGATTTTAGCCCCCTCACTTCCCCTTTCCCCCAATTTTAAGTAAATTAATAAAGACGTGTAATTTTAAACTTTACTCCAGTGTCCTCGTGTGTCTGGTCGTCTGGGGTATCACTGGGAACCTCCCCGAGGTGAAAAAGAAGGGAGGAGCGGGACTCACGCGGTCCGCTCCGACCTGTGACAGATTCCTTTTGGAATCTAAAAAGGCACATCTCCCGAAAGCATGAAAGTGTTCTACGTGAACACGCAGGGAAGAAAGCAAAAGGTTAGCAAATTGAACTTGTAACAAAGTGTAAATTAAATATAGCGTAATATTCAAACAAAAAGTTATATGGATAGGAAAGCAATTATTTATTTATTTTGCACTCTGCGCAAAAGTTCATTTAAGAATTTTGGCCTAATAGTTAATTTTAAAACTTTGATGTAGGCATTTAGCCTGTATATTTTTATTTATATAATTAGGCCCATTAATTTGTTTAATTTTACAGCATATTTTTTTTGTACAATTGATATAAGCCAATTTAAATGTAAATTAATCCTGCGCGCTGCGCAAAAATCAGTTAACAGAATGTTGGCCTAATAGTTAATTTACTTTTAAAACTTTTGTGGATTTTGTATATTTTTGTTTATATAGCCTACATTTTATTAATATTATTAGGCCCATTTATTCATTTAATTTTACAGCAGTTTGTGTGTACAATGGATGGATATAAGCCAATTTAAATTTTAATCGTGCGCGTTGCGCAGAAGTTCACTAATCAAAATTCTGGCCTAAAAGTTACTTTTAAAACTTTTATGTATATTTTTGTTTATATAATTTTTATTTATATTATTAGGCCCATTTATTCTTTTAATTTTACAGGACTTTTTGTGACTAGCCTAATTTGTAATTTGAAATAAAACATTTCTATTTGAAAACATTTGTTTTTGCTCAGTTCTTTAGGAGGTAAGGCTGTGGTCTAAGCTAAAAGTGATATACATGTAGATTTTTTTTCCTTTTTTGGAGCGAGCGGGGGCGATTTGAGTGTAATGAGAAGCAAACTGCGTTGAGCGCTGAGCGATAATGAGCGGAGCGGCCTGATGTAGCTTTGAGCGGGGGGAGCGGAGGGGTGAACAGTTCTGTGAGCGATGAGCGGAGATTCTCACCGCTCCACTCCGCTCATATGCTCTGCTATCCAGGGGTTCACGACGGCGTTTCGCTTTCAGCTGGGTCTGACGTCTGTCTTGTCCGTCCGTCTCCATCTTTTTGTGATTTTTGCGTTCGTTCTCCCGCCTTCAATTCAATGCAGTCGTTTCCGGATCGATTTTTAATCAGTAATGGATGTGGTTTAAAATGTAGCGAAGTACAATACTTTAAACAAAACATACTTAAGTAAAAGTAAAATTACAGATTTTAAAATCTAATTAAAAAAGTAGAAGTACACAGAAAAACTACTCAGTTACAGTAACACGAGTAAATGTAATTCGGTATCTTCCACCTCTGCCCCTTTATTCCCCAAATAGTACACCCTTTCCAGCTACAACAGATTCAACTCTTCTGGCCATTCTTCTAGAAGCGCATTTATGAGGTCAGACAATGATGTTGGGCGAGAAGGCCTGGCTCGCAGTCTCCGCTCGAATTCATCCCAAAGGTGTTCTATCGGGTTGAGGTCAAGACTCTGTGCAGGCCAGTCAAGTCCTCCACACCAAACTCGCTCATCCATGTCTTTGACTTGGCCCCTTAGTTCCAGTGAAAGGAACTCTTAATGCTTCAGCATACCAAGACATTTTTGACAATTTTTGGACAACCACTGGTGTGCAGTCATGTTGGAACAGGAAGGGGCCATCCCCAAACTGTTCTCACAAAGTTGGGAGCATGAAATTGTCCAAAATGTCTTAGTATGCTGAAGCATTAAGAGTTCCTTTCACTGGAACTAAGGGGCCAAGTCCAACCCCTGAAAAACAACCCACACCATAATCACCCCTCCACCAAACTTTACACTTGGCACAATGCAGTCAGGCAAGTACCATTCTCCTGGCAACTGGCAAAAACAGACTCGTTCATCAAATTGCCAGACAGAGAAGCGTGACCCATTCTTTCACAAATGTTTGTAGAAGCGTCTGCATGCCTAGGTGCTTGATTTTATACACCTGTGGCCATGGAAGGGACTGGAACACCTGAATTCAACGATTTAGAGGGGTGTCCCAATACTTTTGGCATGTGTAAATTCACAGTACTAACATCGTAAAAATACTAGTTTTTAAACTCGATCTGTTTGATACAATTGGTTTTCCAAGTGAATTGAGTTAATTTCCATGGTATTATTACGGTAACGTACTGTAAAAAATAGGAGCGGTACATTAACGGTAGAGGGCTGTAAATTAACAGTACAGTACTGGCAACCACAGCACAAGTTGACAGTGTACACTCCCAGACAATGATATAGAGCATTTTCAGGATACACTCACTGTCCGCTATTCTTATCCCTGACACAATCCCTCTGGGAGTTGATGCACTCACTCTCCCCAATCATGCTCTTAGTATATTGTTTTTTCTTGCTAGAGCACCATCTGTATTCATTCTCCCTTATGTTTTTTTTTTAATCTAACTGTTGACACATTTGGCCTTGAAAAGAGGTAAAAACATCTACATATTTGGAAAACGGAAGTAGGAGGCTTTATGATAATATTCATTTGTTTATCCAATCAATTGTAAGAGTCTTTGTTCTATATCAAATGAATATGCATAACAAGAAGAGTATATAAACTGGATCTGACCAATACATTTTGAAGAAAAATTAGATTTGAGTTTGTATCATTCTTCCCATGTTGGACTGCATGAAAAGGATCTGAAGCAGCACGGACGAAACAACAGAGCAAAGTTGGTGTGAAAAGATTAATATCATTTTTCTTACACTACCCTTAGCCAAGATATGTTGACAGACAGTTCTTGTTTAAATGCATATGTTGCAGTAATAAAACTTTTGACACAGAGTTTCACAATATTTGACCTGAATTTGGGTATTTTGTAACATTCAGTTGTGAATTGTGTTCCTGTCTCTGCTGTTTGAAAAGAATCATGTATCTTCTATGGCCTCTACTGTTTCTTCATGTTTCAGCACAACGTTGGACACTGTTTGGTTAGTAAACAAACCTTTTCTTTATTTTCCTTTTTTAATGCGTTGTTTGCAGAATTTGTATTAACAGGTTTGTCATGAGTTTTATTTTAAAAAAATATACAATGTCTCAGTAATATTTGTAAACATTACAACATATTTTTTTATGTTAATCTACAAAGTCTTACACATTCAGTGTCTATTGGAATTATACAACCAAACTCTATTGCTACAATAAATGCACAGTTTGCTGAAGTTAAGCAACACATTTCATTGACAGCTTTAAAGATTTTTTGTGAGCAGTTTTCCAGTAAAATATATAAATCTTTTAATCTTATATCACTGGATGAAGATGATAGACCAAAGCCAACACAGGAGGGCAGCATGAGATTGGTTGGGGATCTTCCTTCATCTGGTCGTGTGGAGATCTATCGTGATGGACAGTGGGGAACAGTTTGTGATGACGGATGGGACCTGGCCGAAGCGCAAGTGGTGTGTCGTCAGATGGGTTTTCCTGGAGCAAAATCAGTTACGGCTGGAGGACTATATGGTGAAGGTATAAGGTCCTCTGTGCGATTTGTTTATTACAAACTGTGAAAACAATAATTGTCAAATTTTTTTAACCCAAATTCTATTGATTGTTCAAGGTTCTGGTCCAATCTGGCTGGATGACATGAACTGTAAAGGCTCTGAGAGCTCATTGTCTGATTGCAGCTTCAAAGGCTGGGGTGTTACTGACTGCTCACATAAAGAAGATGCAGGAGTGATCTGTGAGGCTGGTAAGAAATTCAGCTACCAGATATATTTGTATTTCTATTAATATAATTTTTATATTTTTTTATTACATTTTCTTTGCAGGTACAAACATAACCAGCAATCGTCGATTCTCTGTGGACAACAGTCTGGGTTTGTCTGCTGATCTTGGTCTTCTGTTTGACAGTGGAGATGGTTGTGATTTCAGCATTAATGTGCGAGACCTCAGTGAAGACGCAGAGTTGTCGTTTTGTTTGCACCGTTTGATCCTCATGATTTATCCAGAAATAAACATAACAATTGAGTCCAGAAACCTCACAGTGGATGTCAGCCAGACGTGCCATCCTCATGTCCCTACTTTTCTCAGGTAACTTTCTGAAGAGCATTTCACTTCACTTCCTAGAATCTTCACAATCCAAAATAATGTATCTTTGAACTGTGAAAATCAGATTTCTACTGACTATATCAGTATTAGACACATTATCTGAACTGTTTTTCTCAGGTATCTGTACACACGTCAGATTGATGTTTCCATCACATCGGCTCAATGTCTCCATCAGCTGGCGTTTATCTTTGGAGTGAAGAATCTTATGGAGGATGTTGGCAGGGTCTTCACTTCACTCATTCCTGAAGACAACACCTTCCGGACACAGGTATCAATGTACGAGTATGGCGTCCGCACAGGTGACCTTGCTCTGCAGGAGAATGTCCTTCAGTATCTTTCCTGGAACTGTGAGTTCCTCATAAGCTCTCCGCTGTGGAGCAGCATCTCCTTTCACATGATGGACGCTCTGCTGCAGCGCTCAGACCTGGTTGTGAAGGACGAAGCTTTACTTCTTGAAGCTCTGGAGAGATGGATCCAAGACAAAGGTGATGAAATTAGTTCAGAACAACAGGCCAGCCTCCTGAATCACATCCGCTTCCTCTTGATCCCAGTGGATAAACTGTATGAAATGCAGTTTTCCTCAAGTGTTCTCCATCAGAATCATGAGAAACTGTACCTAAATGGTGTGCTGAGAGGTTTTCAGTTCAATGTTCTCCCTTTCGCTAAGATCAGGAATAAAATTAAAATGAGTAATGATTATCTACCTAGAATCTACACTGCTAATGAGTGGAGTGTAGTTATCAATGTTACCAGCTTCATACACCCATACCTTGAACAAAGTAACAGAATCCAAAACTTGTACTTTCCTGTACACCCTAGTGCTTTTTACAGAGGGCAAAGGGTTTTGTGGAAAGTTCGGGTTTTTCTTACTGTTCAGGAATGCTCTAACTATCAAGTTTCATGCAAGTCTGTTCCTGTTGCAAGGCTCTTCAATGATGATAATCTTAACAGTTACGCTAGCACCATTCGCTTCAGCAACAGGTTGATCCTCACCTGTAAGAACCAAAACAATGTATTTCATGTCCAAGACTTCAAAAACACATTGGCTGTGATTCCAACCAACAGCAGTATGGGCCTGTCTATCCCCTGTCCTGATGACTACAGTTTTAGATTTGTAGTGCGATCAGAGTATATCTGACATGAGTTACATTTAGCTACAGGTAGTTTCCTACAGGCATTTCATTTTCTAATGAAATCTATTAGATTCAATCAAGTCTCTTTTTTAATTCATGTTATTTGTTTATAATTTTGTCTGAAATATTTTACTTGATTTATAATTGTCCTTTAATTGTTTTAGCAATAAAATGCTTAATCGCATGTGCACTTAAAAATAATAATTGTTTCATTATCATGTATTCTCTGTCTGTTGGTTTAATTGTGTTTTAATTACGTCCCTGTGACCTAGTTTTCCCCAGACTGTCTAATCTGTTATTTCAATCACCTTTGCTGATGATTTTATCGTCATGTAGTAACTGAATCACTGATCTCATTCAGAGTGTAATGCTCTGATTATAGAGGTTTTGTGTTAATATTTTTTTGTATTATTCATAATAGAACCTGATTCTACAGCACAAGATCCAGGATGGTCGTGGTAATCGAACAATATGTAGGATTTAAATGAATACAATTAATGCGCAAACTGGATTATTCTACAACAATACTCGGACATACACAGACATCAAGAATCAGAATCAGAATCTCAACAATGATGACTATCAAAAAAAATATTCAGATAAACGGATCAACTTTGAACATAAAACAAGCTACAAAAACATCACAAACACAGCAAAAGTAAAAGCAAATAGTAAGAATCAAAGAACATTAGTCACAATTCAGATGCATAATTTATTCATGCCGCAATGCATGCTGGGACCCATGAGGGAGTTTTGATCGGTGGTACCCAGCATGCACTGCAGCATGAAGCTTTTCATTGTTTGTCACAATTGCTGAGATGCATACGCAGATTCTTGATGTCTGTGTGTGTCTAAGTAATGCCATAGAATAAAACCTTTTGAGCGCTACTTGATTCCCAAATCTTGCATATTATTCAATTACCACAACAGTGCTGAATCTCGTGCAGTTGAATCATGTAACCACCATTAAGAATAATACAAAACTTAACAACACAATACCGCTATAAGCAGAGCAAAAGATTCTGAGTGAGATCAGTGACTTAAGCCACTACATGATGATTATACTAGCATCATTGTATAACCAACATCACCTAATTACATTTTCTCTTAGCATGCCTTACCTCAACAAATGTGCTTTCTAAACACACAGTTAAAGCAGCCATAAAAAAAAGAATGCTAAAGATTTAAGGGTCAAGAACCCAACTAAAGCAAACACTCATCTCCATCATAGTGACTTCAATTAAACTATTATTTTTATTAAAACAGAAGTGACTGAAATAAAGTTGTTACTGGTTAATAATGTGTGAAGCTGGTAGTCTAATGTATATTCTGTTATTTCATCTAAAGCTGTGGCTTAAGTCAGTTGTAGTGCTTGTGTTTCTCTTTACTTCTGTGATTTTGCTCATTATCATCAGGTGTTCATCACCAATGCTCAATCATCACTTAATTAATCACTTAATTTCTTGATTAATGAGCAATGAGTGTCTTATTTTAGTGAACTCAATTGAAATAAGTTCAAAGTACTCATAACTATTGTTTTCTAAAATTAAAAGAATTAAGGTAATCAGTGTCTTCCAATTTAATGAGTTAGCTTAACTTACTAGATTTGACTTTGTGTGTGCTATTGTGAGCTAGCAGTAACTGCAAGAACTCTGAGTTAATTTTAAAGTTTGTAATTTCAGCTGTTTTACTCAATATAAGGAAGGTTCAGCTGTATCAAGTATTTGAATGCAGTGTAAAGTTCAATTTATATATAAAGGAATATCCTTTTTTAGTGGACTTGATTAAAATAACTATTGTTTTTTATAAACCTAAATGGTTTGAGGTAATCGGTGTCCTCAAATGAAATGAGTTAGCTGGACTTGTTGGGTTTTACAGTGTTGTTCACTTAACTTTCAGTCTAGTTGAGGACAAGAAAAGTGCATGCGTTCTTTTGCCTTTTTAAGAAAGCATTTTATTTATTCTTTTTGCGGCTTAGTTTTTCACCTATATTTAATAGCGCTTCGTCAGAAGTAGCCTAATATCCCACCTTACACAGCCATTTTTTAAAATCCTTTCCAATTGTTGAAAAGAAAGGTGTAAACACGGTCATTAGTAGGTCGGGGTGGCTGTCAATTAAAATGTGGAGCGGTGATTAATTCCATAATTCAGTAAATTAAAATTTTACAAAGCGGCATAATAACAAAAAAGAGAAAATGGTATTTTAAGACTGGGCTAGGTCGGACATATAGCCTACACTCAAAAAAATATTTTGGTCTAAATATAAGTTTTATGCATTTGAATTACATTACAATTTTCCATCCATTTGGACTACATAGTTTTAACATAAACAAACAAATAAACTTAATGTGATTCATATTTGTCAGTCAAACGTAAATGAAATAGGTACGTTTTATGTAATGGTACACAGAAAAAATGCCCATGATAAATTAACACAGCCTAGTGCACACTACTGAGATAAAGTACCATTGAAGCAGTGTTCAAGTTAATGAGATAATTGAGTGATGATTGAGAATTAATTATGAACACCTGATGATAATGAGCAGAATCACAGACGGAAAGAGAAACACAAGAACTACAACTGACTTCAGCCACAGCCTTAGATGAAATCAACTGAAGATAAAAGAAGACATTAAATCTGAAGATCTTGGCAGAAGAGGATTAAACAACTCCACAAACAGCATTACCAGCTTCACACATTATTAACCAGACTGACTTTATTTCTGTAATTTTCTGTTTATAGTTTTGTTTGAAGTCACCATGCTGGAGATCAGTGTCTGCTTTAGTTGGGCTCTTAACTCTTTAACTTTTTTCTCTAGCTCCTTTAACTGTGTGTTTATAAAGCACATTTGTTATGAAAGGGGAATCCAAGAGAATATCTGGTGATGTTGGCTCTTTATATATTGTTAATGACATCGTGTGGCCAAATCACTGATCTCATTCGGAGTCTAATACTCTGGTTATTGTGGTACTGTGTTAATAGTTTTGTTTTATTCATAATAGTTGCCATGTGATTCTACAGCATGAGTTACAGCACCGTTGTGGTATTCGAATAATATGCAGGATTTAAATCTATGGCATTGCTTAGATATACACAGACATCAAGAATCAATGTATGAATCTCAACAATGGTGACAATCAATTAAAATCTTCAAGCTTCAGTGCATGTTGGGTACCACCAATCAACCCCCCCCCCATGTGTCCCAGCATGCATTGCGGCATGAATAAATTATGCATCTGAATTGACAAATTTTCTTTGATACTTACTAATTGCTTTTACTTTTGCTGTTTTTGTCGTGACATTTTAGTTGCTTGTTTTATGTTCAAAGTTGATCTGTTTATCTTAATTTTTTTTGATTGTCACCATTGTAGAGATTCAAACGCTGATTCATGATGTCTGTGTGTGTCTAAGTAATGCCATAGATTAAAACCTTTTGTGCACTTTTTTTCTGGATATTATTCAATTAACACAACCGTCCTGTATCTTGTGCTGCATAATCCCATGGCTAATACTATGAATACAACACAACTAATAACACATTACCTCTATAACCAGCAAATTGGCCTCTAAATTAGAGCAGTGCTTCAGGCCTAAACAAATAGCCAGCATCACCTGATAATATTTTCTCTTGGATTCCCTTGAAATAACAAATGTGCTTTATAAACACCCAGTTAAAGGAGCCAGAGAAAAACTAAAGCTAAACAAATTAAGGGTCAAGAGCCCAACTAAAGCAGACACTCATCTCCAGTATGGTGACTTCCATACTATGAAACTATTATTTTCATTAAAACAGAAATTACAGAAATAAAGTCAGTCTGGTTAGTAATGCGTGAAGCTCATAATGCTGTTTGTGAAGTTGTTTAATCCTCATCTACTGATATCTTCAGAGATTTAATGTCTTCTTTTATCTTCAGTTGATTTCATCTAAGGCTGTGGCTGAAGTCAGTTGTAGTTCTTGTGTTTCTCTTTCCGTCAGTGATTCTGCTCATTATCATCAGGTGTTCATAATTAATTCTCAATCATCACTCAATTATCTCATTAACTTGAACACTGCTTCAATGGTACTTTATCTCAGTAGTGTGCACTAGGCTGTGTTAATTTATCATGGGCATTTTTCTGTGTACCATTACATAAAACGTACCTATTTCATTTACGTTTGACTGACAAATATGAATCACATTAAGTTTATTTGTTTGTTTATGTTAAAACTATGTAGTCCAAATGGATGGAAAATTGTAATGTAATTCAAATACATAAAACTTATATTTAGACCAAAATATTTTTTTGAGTGTACCTGGGTGAGGCCGATAGAAGGTGATACTATTCTACTCTCATGGCAAGAGTTGGTTCATACAGAACCCTTACAGTTGGTTCATAACCTTTTCTTAAAAATAAAAAAAATCCTTTTCCTTATTTTCCTTCTATTTTCCTCTACTTCTTCCCTGCCCTAGTGTGTGATGCTCTGTGCGATGTCCAAACCTCATGATGGATCGCTTCTTGTACTCCTCAGTTGTAAGTAGAGGTCTTCACGGAGCTCCCGAGACCCGGGACCCGTACGGGTTCTATATTTTAAATGATCAGCCGGGTCCTAATCTATTACTTCGGGTCCCGGGTCTGTTTAACATTTGTGCCTAATACCCGAGTCGATCCGAACTCGGAGAACACCTGCCCGTGATCAGAGTCAGTCAGCACTGCTTGTGTGTTTTTTGTAACTTGCAACTTGTAAAATTAGGATAAGAAAAGTGTGAGCCGGGAAATAAGGTTTAAAAAAAAGAAAGAAGAAAAACACAAGCAATCTCTCTCTCTCTCTCTCTCTCTCTCTCTCTCTCTCTCTCTCTCTCTCTCTCTCTCTCTCTCTCTCTCTCTCTCTCTCTCTCTCGCTCTCAGCCGTTGCAAGCGCACGGTATTAATGATTACCTTCATGAGTGATGTGTGAAAAAAGCTAAAAAAACAACGAATATAAAGAAGTTAAACCCACCACGGGCACCTCTTCTGTCTGGGCATCCTTCATGCATAGCCTATTGTGGACAGACATGAGAAAAAAGTGCTGTCAAGTGTATTAGCCTACGTGTGACGCACTGTTGAAGTTTGATTTGAACTTATATTTAAATAATATATTTCAAATCAGCAACACAATCTCAGGTGAACTGTCACATAAATGTTTTCTATGACGTTCAAATTGTGTAAAAAAGCTAATATTTCAGGTTGCTCCAGCTAACGCGCATGTGCAGTCTCAAGCGCGTCATGTTTCTATGGCAACCCGAGCTTCCGCTGTGACTGATTATTAATAATAATAGGAATTAACCATCTTATTTAATCTTAAAGTCTTGGTGAACAGATTTGGCTCACAGAGATGATAGTAAATAAATAATAAGGACGTCAGCGGCCACCGAACGAGCAATCATTATTATAGTTAAAAAAGGCAAACAGTCAAAGTTATTATGCGAGTTAACTAGAGTCGAAATGCAAATCTGCAAAGACGCATTTGTCATTTGTCACCATGACATAAAGTGGACTTTTAAAGCTGAAATGATGAGTGAATTAAGCATGCTTGGAATAACAAGAGAGGAATAACATGGATTTAAACTTTTTGGCAAGGGTGTAATGCATCACAATCAAGTATCGTTACAAGGAAGGGAGACGACGGCTATAGGTAAGACAAAAAGTTATATGTTTCGCAACTTGTTTATTGACTTGTTAAAATCAGTTTATTGTGGAATATGTGACAATCAGGTCCAGTTGGGTGTCTTCACGCCGGGCTCGGTTCCAGCTTTTAAATAAAAGACGGGTCCAGGTCGGTTCTGGGTACTACATTTTTGGCATTTCTCGGATCTGCACGGGTCCGGGTCCAGCTTTTGAAATAATAGATGGGTCCAGGTCGGTTCCGTTTAGCACATTACGGGTCTCTTCGGGCTCGGGTACTAATTTTTGGACCCGTGAAGACCTCTACTTGTAAGTCGCTTTGGATAAAAGTGTCTGCTAAATGCATAAATATATAAACAACATTGTTTAAAACAATAGATACATTTTTAGTGCCCAGTGTAAAGAGGATGTACGAGCTGAGAGATTACTTTGTTTGCCACCCGATATGCCTGTTTTATACAACATGCCACTGCCGCTAATGAATGACTAGCCACTTACAAGCTAACTAGAGGGCGTGGCTGAAAGGAAGAGGGATACGGCAAGAACAGAAGGACAAACATGCTGTGGCAATTCTTCTGCCGGTTAAACATGAACAGAAAACAAAAACTGAAGATAAAAGACATTCAATCTCTGAAGATCTCAGCAGAGGAGAATTAAACAACTCCATAAACAGCATTACCAGCTTCACACATTACTAACCAGACTGACTTTATTTCTGTCAGACGTCTACAGAACTTATTTTGACGTTACCATTATGGTGATCAGTGTTTGCTTTAGTTGGGTTCTTGAACCTTGACATAATAACAGTAGTTTTTCTCTAGCTGTTCTAACTGTGTGTTTTAAATACATTTGTTATAGCATGAAAAACAAACCAAAGCCAAAAAAAACCATCACAAGCATTTTGAACACCAGAAATATTCAGACTCAAATAGACATCAAGAATCGGTGTATGATTCTCAAGAATGGTGACAATCAAAAGCTTCGTGCTACAATGCATGCTGGGTGCAGGCATTGTGCAAAAGTAATCCATGACTCCCAGCATGCATTGCGGCATGAATAAAATATGCTGATGAATAGCCTGGTTATTTTCTTTAATTCTTAATATTTACCTTTATTTTTGGTGTTGTTTTTGTGTTTACTTTTGGTAGTGTTTGTGTTTCAGAGTTGATCTGTTCATCTTTTTTTTGACTGTCACCATTGTTGAGATTCATATGCGGATTCTTCATGTCTTTGTGAGTCTAAACGGCACCATAGTACAAACCATTTAAGTATATCATGAGTTTAAAAGTCACTTCAGCTCTGCAGCAAATTTAGAATTTTTTAGGGAATTAGGCATATCTGAATTTAAAAGAGTGCCCTACCCACATACATTGGAGTAAATTGATAAAAATGGTCTCATTTTACAGAATACACTCCAAATTGTATCACAGTGGTGGATTATTGCATATATTTTATTGTATTTATTCACAATTTTATGATAAACATAAATATAATTATTTGATATAATTATTTGATTTATTTTTTAATTAATTTGTTATTTGAAAATCTATAATTTTTAATTTGTTCGGTCTATTTCCCTTCAAAAGTTTCTCTGGATTCCACTAGGTGTCAGTAAACAGGGGAAAAATGAATTTTCTTGATATCTCCTTCCCAAAAAAAGTTATTGAGTTATTAAAGTTATTATTATCTAATAACTGGGTCATTCCTGGATAGTATATGTCCCTTATGCCATCATGGTATTGTTTTTTATTCTTGAAACAATAACACAACTATTATTGATGAATAGAATGTCTTTATTATTAAATACAATTTATTCTATTAGAATTTCCACCCTGCACTCTAAAAAAAAAAGGTTCTATATGGCACCAAAAAAGGTTCTTGGCTCGTAATCATAGGGGAACCTTTTTTAGTGCTATATAGCACCAATTTTGGTGCTTCAGTGGTTCTTCAGCGGTTCTTCAGAGGTTCTTCACCGGTTCTTTGATTAAGGTGCTATATAGCACCTCTGAAGAACCGCTGAAGAACCACTGAAGCACCAAAATTGGTGCTATATAGCACTAAAAAAGGTTCCCCTATGATTACGAGCCAAGAACCTTTTTTGGTGCCATACACTCTAAAAAAAAAAAGGTTCTATATTGCACCAAAAATGGTTCTTGGCTCGTAATCATAGGGGAACCTTTATTAGTGCTATATAGCACCAATTTTGGTGCTTCAGTGGTTCTTCAGTGGTTCTTCAGTGGTTCTTCAGCGGTTCTTCAGAGGTTCTTCAGCGGTTCTTCAGAGGTTCTTCACCGGTTCTTTGACTAAAGTGCTATATAGCACCTCTGAAGAACCGCTGAAGAACCACTGAAGCACCAAAATTGGTGCTATATAGCACTAAAAAAGGTTCCCCTATGATTACGAGCCTTTTTTTTTAGAGTGTATAGAACCTTTTTTTTTTAGAGTGTGTTAGGTTTATAGACCTAACAGGGTGGAATCTAACAGGGTGGAAATTTTTAAGCTAAGTTAGCCATAGCTTTGGACTGATCAACGTTTAGCTAGCTAACCTTCTACAGATAAACAGAACTTTTATAACCATGTCAGATATGTTTAAAAAAAAAATTGACCGGACAAACATTCTTCATAACAGAGCCTAACAGGGTGGAACTTTAAGAGTGGGACAAGCAGGATAACATAACAAAAAAAAAAAAAAAAAAGGTAGAGGTGAGAGTTGAAGCTTACTTAATTTTGTACGGTTGAATTCCAGCAGGAAAAATAAATTATGTAATTTCCTGAAAATGGTCTAAATGGAATTTTGGTCTTTTTTGGAAGTCGAGAAATACATCCTAACAGGGTGAAAGATGACTTCAGGGACACGGTTAATTAAGAAAATTGTACAAAAAATAACTAAAGTTTAACATGATTTATGTTTATGATTAGAGGCAGTTTAGCCTATTCTATAACATAATCTAAAAATATTTTGAGATTTTTATAATTTCATGGTTTATAGTTCTTGAAGAAGTTGATTACTTTGCACTGAGGACATGATAAAATTGAATGCATATAAGAATAAAAAGGTGTGTAAAATACAAAATAGTATTTGTAATGTCTATTATATCTGTTTAAGTGATAAAGAAGACCTACATTTATAATTTAAGCCATTTCTTATATGTGACTCATTTTATAAAATATATGAGTAAGTAAATCATAGGGATAGAAAAGTCACTGTATAACAGGAATGACCCAACTCTCCATTGATTTTCCATAGCCGCTAGGAAATCGAAAAGAAGCCTCCGCCTCCTCAACTTTGTAAAGGGAGATCTTGGGCTCTGATTGGTCTGAGCTCAAATTCAGACCTTATTATCTTTTTCTATGTAACATAAATGCAAAAGTGACAGGGTTGTCAAGCAATCTGAGGTTCTAATCTTTCAAATGATACTGTACTGTACAACTTGTAGATTTTTTCAAATGATTATGATGATGCAATATTGGGCATGCGGGTGGGTCCATAAGGGGGTGCAGAGCTGAAGTGGCTAATCACTGCTTGATATTTTATAAAGCGTCACAGTTTTGGTAATGTAAAATAGTGGTAATATTGTAATTATATGTTAGAAAAAAGATTTTGTTTAGGGAATAGACACTGGATGAGATGAACAAATCAAACATTCCACTACATTTATGTCATAATAACACTTGATCATAAGTGTTTTGCTACAACAAATGTGTCTAATAAACACACAGTTGTAGAAACCAAAGAACAGCCATTGTTACGTAGTCAAGGGTCAAGAGCCCAACTGAATCACCATAATGGTGACCAAACATTTTCAATTAAACATCAAAAGTTAATTTGATCTGTTATTTTTTTTATAAGAGCTTCTGTAGATGTCTGACAGAAATAAGGTCAATCTGGTTAGTAATAAGTGAAGCTGGTAATGCTGTTTGTGGAGTTGTTTAATCCTCCTCTGCTTTAATGTCTTCTTTTATTTTCAGTTGATTTCATCTAAGGCTGTGGCTGAAGTCAGTTGTACTTCTCTTACCTTGAGTGGCTCTGCTTGTTAACAGCAGGTGCTCATCACTAATTCTCAATTATCACTTAATTAATCTCTTAATTATCTCATTAACTTCAACAATGCTTCAATAACTCTAACCCTCTGTAGTGTGGACACATATAAGTGTTCATTTAAAACGGAAGATTTTGCTGTGGGGTTTAAAGGGTTAAAGGAATTAGATACAATTAGATGAAAAAAAACCCCAGAGTGAAACGTAAATTAGCGGTAAACAACTGTAAATTGTTTAAGGAAAAGTAAAAAAAAAAAAAAAAACGCAATTTATCATCAAATTACGTTACCATAAATTCAAAGAAAAAACAGTAATATACTGTAAAACGTAACAGTCAGATTTACCAGATGAATCAAGATATTTTCACTGAAATAGTAGTGAAAGTTAATAGAAAAAAAATGTGCGAAGTCAGAAACTGATAAGGAGAGTAAATATTAAAATGAACTGTTTCTATGTGTTGTTGCACAAGATGATATAGAAGAGATCTTTTAGTTTAATTAATTTGTTTTGTGGGTCACCATTGTGCTGAAGAGTAGAGCCTGTGCTTCAGTCCAGGATGAGCAGGAAAACACTGATGAAATGCTGCCTGATCCTTTATTTAAAGTCAGTGACTGTGTTTGCTAATACAGTTATGAGCTGTTTGTTGAGTAATTTATCACATACATGTGTGCTATTGCTAACGATGAACTGTAAAATTTGAAGTTAAAGTCATCTACTTTTATTACACATTTCATTACACATTACGTGTTTGCAGTTTATATTAAGAAATGTTCCTTTTCAGTGGACTCAAATTAAATGTTTACAGTACAATCACTGTATAAATACTAGTTTTAAAATGAGAACTGTTTGAAGCAATCAGTTTTTCAAATGAAAAGAGTTACCTTTCATGATATTATTACGGTAACACTGTAAAAAAGGAGAGTAAATAAACTGTAAAGAGAGTAAAGGAGAGTAAACACTGTAAATAAACAGCAGAGGGCTGTAAATTAACAGTACATTGCTGGCAACCACAGCTGCCAGTAGATTACCGTTATTTTACAGCAATTTTTTTACAGTGTAGGTTCTAAAATCTGTAAAGTAAAACCATTGTCTGCTTGCATTAAAAGCTATCAAAATATAGTTAAGAAATGGTTAAGATTGTGCAGAACACACATATAGCTTTCATTGCTTGAAGATAGAATTTTGGGAGAAAATGATTAGTTGAAGTTTTTGTCTATGTTACGAGATGGTGAATGGTAAAGATTAAGATTTTATTATTCAGATTTTTGATTAGCTTGCTAAACTACAGAGATGTCTTGAAAAAAAAGCACATGTTTTCTTTATGAATCAAGAGTGATTGTATTAAATCCTAGAATTTAAATAACCTGATTGAGAAAAGTATAAACTGTGAAAATGTTTTGTTTGATTATATGTAATCAGAGAAGGGAGTTTAATGGAAATGTTGACCATAACAAACTTTATTAAACCATATCAGGTGTTTTTAATTATATTAGGCTTGTATAAGATGTTTTTATTAAATATAAGGGGAATTCTAGTTTTCTGTGTAGTAAACACATTTTTGTTTGATAAACTTTGATACTTTTCTCAATAGAACTAGTGTGTTCGTTGTCTGTACCCTTGAACAAGTTCTCGGAAACCTTGTGTGTTCACTTAAGGTGGGACAGCTGCAGATAACACCAACTAAGGAGTTTGTTATTGTGTTTTTGTGCTCATCCACTGTATAAAATAACAGGTGTGAGGCTTCCACTTTGTCTTTTCTGAATGCACAACATGCATTTCCGAATTAACCTTCTTGGCAAGAATAAAAGCTTTTAAAGATGCTTTGCTTGTGTTTTTCAATTCCAGCTTCACCATGATAATCATTAAAGTTATTTTTTCCATGGCCTCAGGGTGAGAAACTTCCTAGCCAAACTACATTTGCAGCTGGAAGCGTGTTGGTGAGGCCAGAATGGGAAGCACGTCCTGTGGTCTGTCCTAGTACACACTGGGCTTCAGATGAGCACTTAAACAAATGTCCGGCCTTTCTGCGGTCAATTCCTCTGACATTCATCATCACTCTCTAGTTCCTCTCAATTGATTGCTTTCAATTTTAATTTTAAAGTATTGTATCTCATGAATTTCTGTTCGGATCCAAAATTGTTTAGTTATCTGTGAGCAAAAGCCTCATTTTGGTAATATATGTGACCATAAATGCAAACTTAAAGAAAATGTAGTCTTTTTTTTCTGCAGCAAAAGTTAAGGCTATGTTTCAGCTGTGCCAGGTCTAATCACAAAAGTCACTGGAATGCCCACGCCCAGGATTTGTCTCGTGGATATGAATACAATGAAAAAGCAAACAGTCAGGTTGACTTTTTATTTGCGTATGCTCTGAAATTACTTGAGAACTTCTCTTTTCTTTTCTTTTTTTTGGCAGTGTGTGAATAGTTTTTTTGTGACAAAGCTAAAGCCACTTGTGGGATTTGTTTGAACATGCACAATGCAGTATATAGGTTTTGTTTTCTCATGAAATGAAACTTAAGGTAGTCCTCAAATTTGATTGGTCAGTGGTAGAACATGTAAGTGATAACTATATCACAATGCCTGACCTAATTTGGTAGATATTTAGATGAGAGACAAGACGATTTGTAAGTCTTTCCGTAAGGACTTTCATTTGAAGTGTTCATCTGAATTTGCCTTTTTAAAGAGTTTCCAGCAAGCGACTAATCATGTATCTTCTATGGACCTTGCTGTTTCTACATGTGTCAGCACAGCATTGGACTCTGTTTGGTTAGTATCTGAACATACCACTGCTTTAAATTTGAATAACAATATGACCTGCACTATATTGTAAGCATTGTGTTTTCTACATAAATATTACACTTAAATGCATGCATTTATAAATATATCGCTCCTATAAATCTTGGGTATGTAAAACTGCTAATCTGATGGTCTTCATGGTTTACAAATTGCTCTGTTTTGTTTGTCTTGGGCTTTCTGAGAACATTTTCATGAACCATCTATATAAACAAGTTTATCGCTTGCGGCAGATGAGCAGTCGAAGCCTAAGCGGGAGGGCAGAGTGAGATTGGTGGGGGATCTTCCTTCATCTGGTCGTGTGGAGATCTATCATGATGAACAGTGGGGTACAGTTTGTGATGACGGATGGGACCTGGCCGAAGCGCAAGTGGTGTGTCGTCAGATGGGTTTTCTTGGAGCGATATCAGTTACGCCTGGAGGACAATATGGTGAAGGTATGGTGCAATGAGAGTTAGAGAATTTGATCGTTACACATTGTGATAACAACAATAGTCTTATATTTGTTCTATTATATTTTTTAGGTTCTGGTCCAATCTGGCTGGATGACATGAATTGTAAAGGCTCTGAGAGCTCATTGTCTGAATGCTGCTTCAAAGGCTGGGGTGTTACTGACTGCTCACATAAAGAAGATGCAGGAGTGATCTGTGAGGCTGGTAAGACATCTGCTGGAGCTTACCGAAATTACAGCTCTTGCTCATGGATTTAGCTTTGTGATACTGCCCAGTTGTATACATTTATTTATTTTTACTTGTTTTAGTTCAGATTTATTGTTATTATGACATTTCTTCTATGAAAGCAAGGATATAGGCAAATATTCAAGCACTGTCATTAGAAAATTAGTCCAGTATCTGAAAACTGAATGAGTATGTCCTCTCCATCATGTGCCACCAGGTGTCAACTGGCCACAAGGTGCTGCTATAAAAAGCAAATGTAGCCTACATTTTTTATTAATCTGATCAACTAGTAAGAAAATCAGTTTTCCACAGAAATTGTGATCATTTTCTGTCTTTTTCCAACACACTTTAACCACAGCTTTTTATCAGATTTAGGAATTTGAGGAATATTTTAATCTGTTGTATTCAATTTTCTTTGCAGGTAAAAACATAACCAACAATCGTCAGTTCTCTGTGGACAACAGTCTGGGTTTGTCTGCTGATCTTGGTCTTCTGTTTGACAGTGGAGATGGTTGTGATTTCAGCATTAATGTGCGAGACCTCAGTGAAGAGGCAGAGATGGTGTTTTGTGTACACAGTATGATCCTGATGATTTATCCAGAACTAAACATAACAAATGAGTCCAGAAACCTCACCGTGGATGTCAGACAGACGTGCCATCCTCATGTCCCTACTTTTCTCAGGTAACTTTTTAAAGACCACACTTTTTTCTCAGTTTATTCTATGTGATCCTCTGGAATGGTATCTTTAGTGGACTATTGTGTTAGTAGAATGAATTAGATAAACTGGAATATTTAATGTTGTGGAACTAGTAAAATAAACCCCACCTTGCAAAAAAAAAAAAATTCAAAATAACAAAAGTTCTTGCTGCTTGAGGGCAAGCTGATGCAGCTGTCAGTTGCTGACGCTATAGGGAAAACCACTTTTTCAGAGAATACTGAAGCATAGAATCACACCAGTTTAAGTACACTGGACAATGACGTTCAATGTGCAAATTATAGGTGTATATGGTGACTATTAGGGGACACAGATCGTCTTTAGAACAACATCACCTTGCCCATTGATCAGTGGCTCATCAGAAGACAATTCACAGCTCCGTTCCCCTGCAGCATCTACAGGATATCCTCAAGATGGCATTCAAGCAATGCAAGTCCTCCAAGAGCCTGATGAAGCTCCTGGGTCAAAATAGCTGCGTCTTCTTCACGCCCATGCAGAGATAGCCCTCGAATGAATTTGGATGCCTGCACTATGATGAAATGAGCATCAAGACTTTTTTTTGGCCTTAATCCAAAATCCTGCTGTGAGATTCCCCTGCCACCATCTCCGAGCCATGGAGGAAGAAGCTACAATGTCCCACAGCAGATGGAGAGTGAGCTCCGAATCAGCACCCACATGCCTCTCAACCTCCTGAACCAGCATAGAACGGGCTAGTTACTGCCATCATCTGGAGCCTGCCGTATAGTCTCCTTTGGTGAGCCAGAAGAAAAAAGAACATGCATTTTCCAGGGCGGCATCAGAGCAGAAGGACCTCTCGCAACCCTGTGGAGGACCCTTCTGCATGTTACAGCGAAACGGATGACCCCTCTGTAGCTACGGATGTGGAGTTGCTCCGCATACTGGCCAAGGCTGTAGAAGATCTCATCTTAGAGTGGTCCTCTCCCACCAAGCCCTTTCACAGCCGCTTGGAGGAGTGCTTTCTTCAGTCGGGCCACCCTCATGAGACTACCTCTCAGAAACCCAATTATGAATGCCGGTGCAAAGGGTTGGGCTGCACTGGCATTCATAATTCGTGACCTCTGTGGAAAAGGGTTGGGCTGCATCGGCATTCATAATGGTGCAAAGTGTTTTCAATTAATTCCTTTGGAAGTTGAGCTTCTATAGGAATGAAATGAAAACGCTCGCTCTGCTCCGCGCCAATAGACACGCACCATTATGAATGGCAGGACGCATTTTATTTGCGCTTTAGAATTAGCACCAATTTGGGGAAGGCAATTGTTGGAATGGTGGGTTCATTATTATTCTTGATGAAAAACAAAATACAAAGTACAATGACAATGACAATGCATGTTTAAATAGGCGCTTTTATATTTTGCTTTTAAACCAAACCTTCCGCCGTCGTCTTGTCAGTCAGCTCCTCACTCGCGTGATAGATTAAATCTGACTCTTGCTGCTGGTCTGTGCTGCGACTTTCAAATCTAAACATCTAAATGGGGGGGGGGGGGGGTGATGTAACCTGTGTTGTGGCTGAACACCGGTAATACCGTCAACACAGACTATCACCTAAGCCCCAGACTAAGCCTACTCTACACTCAAAGTATACATGGCTGTTATATCAGTTTTTCAGTCAGTGGGTAATCGCTCAGTCAGAAAGAGTTAACTGGTGATTAAGATTCTGAAGTGTGCAATGTGACTGAACCCCTTTTCGCCCTTCCACACTACCAACTTTGAATCTTACATTGGTCCTCAAAGCTATGCCGGGCCCTAGAGTTGACAGATCTAAGAGTGGTCTCTCTTAAAACAACGGTCTTACTAACACTTGCTTCTTTAAAGCAAGTCAAGTCAAGTCAAGAGTCAAGATGGCGCCGAGGATAGCCGCTACGTCGCGAGCTCTGCTGAAACATTGTAGTTTTTTGTTTGTTCTGTTTATAGTTTTTGTGTTTTTTGTCTTGGATGTTGTCTGCCTTACTACGTACGACAGACAGACACTTTTGGACATTGGTTCGGCAATCGCACACCGAAAACCGGACTTTAAATTCTTCAGTGACGAACCGCCGTTTACAAACACAGCAGCGGATCCCTTTGTCTGGGAGGCCCGACCGCGCAAACGCGGCCGGAGAAGAGGGAAGAGAGCCGGCGTACTCATCAGAGTAAGACGCCGCGCAAACCGACCCCCGCTTCCCAGTATTTTACTGGCAAATGTTCAGTCTCTGGACAATAAACTCTGCGAGCTGAGAGCGCGGATCTCTTTCAAGCGAGACACGAGGGACTGCTGCATTAGCTGCCTTACAGAAACTTGGATGTCCGCTGAGATTCCAGATTCGGCCATCGAAACCGCGGGGTTCTCCGTGCATCGAATGGACAGAGGAAAAGATCTCTCCGGGAAAAGCAAAGGCGGGGGTGTGTGTTTTATGATTAACCGATCCTGGTGTGATCAGAGGAACGTACATTCTATCAAGTCTTTCTGTTCTCCTGATCTGGAATTTCTCATGCTTCTGTGCCGACCATTCTGGCTACCGAGGGAATTCACCGTGGTCATCATCACAGCTGTGTATATTCCCCCACAAGCCGACACAGACCGGGCACTAAAGGAACTGTATAGTACAGTGAGTGAGCAGGAGACCGCGCATCCTGAGGCTGCGTTTATTGTGACCGGGGACTTTAACAAAGCCAACTTCAAGCGCATCGCACCTAAATACCACCAACATGTTAACTTCAACACGCGAGGGAACCGCGTCTTAGACCACTGTTACTCCCCCTTCAAGGATTGTTACAAGTCCCTCCCGCGCCCACCATTTGGCAAATCAGATCACGCTTCCATCCTCCTTTTGCCCGCATATAGGCAAAGACTCAAACAGGAAGCACCCGCCCTCAGAACCATCCAGTGCTGGTCGGACCAATCAGAATCTATGCTACAGGACTGTTTTGATCACGCGGACTGGGAGATGTTCCGGTCGGCCTCTGATGACGACATTGAGGTTTACGCTGATAGCGTAACGTGTTTCATCAGTAAGTGCGTAGAAGACGTTGTTCCGACCAAAACAATTCGGCTGTACCCTAACCAGGCTAAATGTGGATGTTCGCGCGGCACTCAATGCGCGGACCTTCACTTTTAACTCCGGTAATGCGGAGGAGCATAAACAAGCAAGTTATGCCCTCCGGAAAACCATCAGAGCAGCAAAACGGCAGTACAGGGACAAGATTGAAGGACAGTTCAACACCACCGACTCCAGAAGCATGTGGAGGGGAATTAACACCATCACGGACTATAAAGGGAACACAAACTCCACCGTGAACACCGCTGCCTCTCTCCTGGACGAGCTCAACACCTTCTATGCTCGCTTTGAGGGAACTAACACCGCCCTCGCGGAGAGAGAGCTCGCGGCTGAAGATACAGAGGTTAGTGCACTCTCCGTATCTTTAGCGGATGTAACCCGATCCTTCCGGCGGGTGAACGGCATTCCCGGCCGCGTGATCAGAGCGTGCGCGCACCAACTGGCTGGAGTTTTCACGGACATTTTTAACCTGTCCCTCTCCCTGTCCGTGGTCCCCACATGCTTTAAAACGTCCACTATTGTTCCTGTACCTAAGCAGTCAAAAACCACCTGCTTAAACGACTGGCGTCCTGTTGCTCTGACCCCCATCATCAGTAAATGCTTTGAGAGACTAGTCAGAAACCACATCTGCTCTGTTCTCCCCCCCTCACTGGACCCACTGCAGTTTGCATACCGCACAAACCGCTCCACTGATGATGCCATCTCATCAACAATACACACTGCTCTCTCCCACCTGGAAAAGAGGAACACATATGTGAGAATGCTGTTTGTGGACTACAGCTCAGCATTCAACACCATTGTGCCCTCCATACTTGACATTAAACTCCGGGCTCTAGGCTTAAACAGCCTGTTATGCAGCTGGATCCTGGACTTCCTGTCAAACAGACGCCAGGTGGTCAGAATGGGCAGTAACATCTCCTCATCACTGACTCTCAACACTGGAGCCCCTCAGGGCTGCGTTCTCAGCCCACTCCTGTACTCCCTGTACACACATGACTGTGTGGCAACCCACAGCTCCAACACCATCATCAAGTTTGCTGACGATACGACGGTGGTAGGTCTTATCACCGACAATGATGAAACGGCCTACAGAGAGGAGGTGCACACTCTGACACGGTGGTGTCAGGAGCACAACCTCTCCCTCAATGTCAGCAAGACCAAGGAGCTGGTGGTCGACTTCAGGAGGAATGAGAGAGAACACCGCCCCATCACCATCGATGGAGCACCGGTGGAGAGAGTCAGCAGCTTCAAGTTCCTCGGTGTCCACATCACAGAGGAACTCTCATGGTCCGTCCACTCCGAGGCCGTTGTGAAGAAGGCTCATCAGCGCATTTTTTGGAGGTTTGGAATGAACCGCCACATCCTCACACACTTCTACACCTGCACCATAGAGAGCCTGCTGACTGGCTGCATCACCACCTGGTACGGCAACAGTACCGCCCGCAGCCGCAAAGCCCTGCAAAGGGTAGTGCGCACGGCCAGCTGCATCATCGGAGGTGAGCTTCCCTCCCTCCAGGACATTTACGCCAGGCGGTGTGTGAAGAGAGCTCAGAGGATCATCAGAGACTCTAGCCACCCGAACCATGGGCTGCTCTCACTGCTCCCATCAGGCAGGCGGTACCGTAGCATCAGAACACGCACCAGCCGACTTCAGAACAGCTTCTTCCCACAAGCAATTAGACTCCTTAACTCTAGATCCATCAGGATAGAAATATCACTCAGCACAACCCACTGTAGATACGCACACATTATATACACATTTATTTATCATACAGCATCTATTGCACTTTGGATTTCAATTTTTCAATCTGTGAATAATATTTTATACTATACATTGTATATTATTATTATTATTATAGCGTAATGTATATTGTTTAGTGTATGTTTAGTGTATATTGTTTAAAGTATATGTATATTGTAAGTATGTGTATATTGTTTAAAGCTGAGAGAACTACACTCGCATTGTGTAAATTATTTATTGTTTATTGTAGTGTATACTGTGCTGTGAGTAATTGTGTGCGCATCAGATGTGTAATCTGTTGTTGCTTTAAATGTTGTACATGTCATGTCATGACTACTATGTTGCTCGGAACTGCACCTAAGAATTTCACCTACTGTTGCACTTGTGCATATGGTAGAGTGACAAATAAAGTGATTTGATTTTATTTTATTTGTAAAGCGAGCATGGAATATGCAAGTGCTGTCAACTGATGAGTCCTGCATTGAGTTTGGCCCAGGTGACTGTAGAGTTACTCTTAAACCTAGAAAAGGTTAAAGGCCACTATACAGTTCTTTGTTTGTTTCTGTGGTTGCACTGCTGTTTCCATACAGAGGTTTGGAATGTCCTATTGGGGTTAGATCCCACTCCAACCAAGAGTGTGGCTTACTCCTGGGCATGGGTGAATGGCATGTGTATACATTTGTCTGTCAGCAGGACAATATTTTTGCCAGATTTTACAATCTGGATATAATATCACTTGCATCACAGGTTCTGTCTTGTGCAAGAGGATTAATATCTGCCTGCTGCCTTATCCTCTGTCTTGTTTGCCTGATTGGCATGAATGTTGGCCTTACACAGGCATATAACCATAAATGTGTGAGACAGTACCAGTGCACCACTGCTTTATTGGGTTTGTGTGCACAGGCGTTGGCCTTCACAACCCTTTTTGACTTGTCCCACACAGATACTGACCTTTGCTGCAGCTGGCCAATATGAATGTACTCTACTTTGTACATACATTACATAATGCTGCTCGTCTCTGTTATGGCTATGGTAGGAGCACTGCCCTCTTTGTACTCAGGTGTAGTGTTCAACTACATTCACTAGCTACACTGCTATGATGTATGCAATGATGCTGCCACCATCTTGACTATCTTGGCTTGATGTGTAGGGAGAGTGGGGGCGGTTGCAACACTTTTTACATTTCCTTCAGTTTCTCAGAGACTGTTTGTATTAGAAAGACTATATATATATATATATATATATATATATATATATATATATATATATATATATATATATATATATATATATATATATATATATATATATATATATATATATATATTAAGCCCATATATGTCACCTACCTGCCCATACTGTTGCAACATGTGTACTTATGGTAATATGAGAGTAATTTGTACTTAAATAGACCCTGAAAAATGGTGCAACTGTCCCCATATATGGGGACAGTTGCAACAGTACCGAGGGGCAGTTGCAACAGTCATTTAGATGTAATAAGACTCATACTTCGGCATCATTTTTCAAATCTTTTTTTAGTTTATTTGAGACCAGAGTTCATTGAGTTAACTTATTAAAGTAAAAAACAAGTTTGTTTAAAAACTTGTTTAAAAAACACCTTTGTCAAAATCCCACAAAAATGTATGTAGGCCCAACTGTAGTAACAAGCAGTAACAATTTCATAACACCACCAAAAGCACATAAACTTATTATTTCATAGCATCAAGTATTCACAATTCCCCAACTGACTCACAATTGTGGCAAATGTAAATGGAACCACCATCAGTGCAGGCTTCATGAGCCCATGCCTTGCAGTTGCAACACCATGCGGGGACAGCTGCAACAATGCGTTGCAACTGTCCCACCCCTGACAGCCATCTTAAAACTAGTGATGCTAGCCTAACAATTTAGCTTGAACACATTGTACCTAAGTCTGTTGAGAGCTAAGAAACCGCACATTCAAACTATACATTATAAAACTATAAAGATCAATACTTAAACAGTTTAGACTGTTTGACAAAAAATCCAGTTGTAAAAAAAGTTACTTTTTTAACTTGAATTTCAGTTCTCCCATAAGGAAGTTTAACATGTGGCTGTTAACTTCCAGAAAGAAGGAGGGGCATACTGAGCATGTGCAGTAGGAGTGTCATGACTCCAGCTCATTCCTGATTGGAGAAATCAGCAATGTTGCAACTGCCACACGTTGCAACTGTCCCCACTCTCCCCCTATCCTGCGGCTGCACTGTTCAACCAGGTCCGGTAACAGTTACTCCTGTATGGTATCCCATCTCTTACCTTTATTAATAAGCCAAATTGTGTCTGTTGTCGCTTGAGCAAACATTCTCATTTTGGCGATCATATCACTGAGGTCTTTCATGTGTCTTCCCTTTCTGTGAAGCAGCTTTGATGGTCAAAGCTCCGCTTAGGCATTGGTTAGACCACTGCGGAATTCTCCATGTTCCCCATAGCTTCATGTACTGATCCAATGTCGAGTGAACCGAAATCGAAAGGGAATGTCTCCAATTATTCATGTAATCTTGGTTCCATGAAATGAAGGAATGAGACATTACAAGCTTCACTTTACTTCCAGGCAATGGCGATTGGCACTGCTTTATATAGTGAATGAGCCTCCTTCGTTTTTGCATGCTTGAACGTCATTGGCCAGTGTAGTTACACTGGCATGATTATATAAATGCTTCAGTATTTTCAGAGAAATTGGTTTTCCCCAAATCACCATATCATCATGCCTCATGTTCAGATTTTAAATGTTGTGTGGTATATTGGGATAGAGCTTTTTGTGTAGTGTATTCAAGCCTTTAGATTTAAGCTTTACACAGCGATATTGTAGCCACCTGCTACAACCACTTCCTAATTCCCACATGCTGTTGCCTGTGTTTTACGGAAATCTTTCTCCCTGTGAAATTTTTACTTACCTGCTTCTGATTGGTTAATTTGTTGGGGAGGCTGCTGCCTAACTGACCCCTAATCTCAAATCAAATCACCTTTATTTAAATAACACTTTTATATTATACAGACCAAAATAATGGTTTAGCCCACCCCCACACAAACAAAACTATATAATTTTGAAAGAAAAATGTAATGGATCATCAACTTTGTTCTTTTTTTTTTTTTGGTTTTGTTACCAGGCTGATTGTCATTAATGTGTGACAATATATATAAAATATAAACCTACTATGACAGGGTTGAAATAATAGTGCTTTGGCATTTGGTATAGCAACAATAAATACAGCTCATTCTGTTCTGGGGGATGTGGTGAAATCCATAACATTTTGCCCTGGGCCCTGTAAATATTAGCGTTGGACCTGGCTGTAGAATGTGAATTGGTCTACTGAAAAACCCCATATTTGATCAGTAATCTGACCACAGGATCACAGGTGGAGATATGTTCCCCTATATGTAGGAAGAGGTGGGAAAATAAGATTTTGTAAGTTTTGCAATAACCTTTTCAACAAAATTATAGAAATCATGAATTCTTTCTTTTTTTCTGAGGATGACCCCTGTCAGAACTAATGACACAGTACATAGAAACTAATGATTTTTTTCTTCTTCTCAGGTATCTGTACACACGGCAGATTGATGTTTCCATCACATCGGCTCAATGTCTCCATCAGCTGGCGTTTATCTTTGGAGTGAAGAATCTTATGGAGGATGTTGGCAGGGTCTTCACTTCACTCATTCCTGAAGACAACACCTTCCGGACACAGGTATCAATGTACGAGTATGGCGTCCGCACAGGTGACCTTGTTCTGCAGGAGAATGTCCTTCAGTATCTTTCCTGGAACTGTGAGTTCCTCATAAGCTCTCCGCTGTGGAGCAGCATCTCCTTTCACATGATGGACGCTCTGCTGCAGCGCTCAGACCTGGTTGTGAAGGACGAAGCTTTACTTCTTGAAGCTCTGGAAAGATGGATCCAAGACAAAGGTGATGAAATTAGTTCAGAACAACAGGCCAGCCTCCTGAATCACATCCGCTTCCTCTTGATCCCAGTGGATAAACTGTATGAAATGCAGTTTTCCTCAAGTGTTCTCCATCAGAATCATGAGAAACTGTACCTAACTGGTCTGCTCAGAGGTTTTCAGTTCAATGCTCTGCCTTTCTCTAAGATTAGGAATAAAATGGACAATATGAGTTATGATTATCTACCTAGAATCTACACTGCTGAGTGGAGTTTATTTATCAACGACACAACCACCAATTACCAGTACTATCAGTACAACTATGGCCAAAATTATAGAATCCAAACCTTCTCCACTCCTGCACACCCTAGTGCTCTTTACAAAGATCAGATGGTCCAGTGGCAAGCACAGGTTTTTCTTAATGTTCAGGAATGCTCTTACTATGGTGTTTCATGTAATTCTTTCCCTGTTGCAAAGTTTTTAGGATATGGCAATCAGAACAGTTATGCTAGCACCATTCGCTTCAGCAACAGGTTGATTCTCACCTGTAAGAACCAAAACAATGTCTTTCATGTCCAAGACTTCAAAAATGACATGGCTGTGATTCCAACCAACAGCAGTATGGGCCTGCCTAACCCCTGTCCTGATGACTACAGTTTTAGATTTGTAGTGCGTCCAGAGTATATCTGACCGCACACTGTTGATATCAGGTCATTTTCTGCCCCTTAATTTGGCTCTCTTTATTAAATTAAATCAAATAAAATCATGAATAATCTTCATTTATAAGTCAGTTTATGATCATTTTAAAAATAAATGAAGGGTTTTTTCTTTAATCATTTTGATTATTTCATGTAATGATTATTGTTAGACATTAATGTTTAATGTTAGATGCATAATATAAATAAAAAAAATACATTCATAATTTCTTTTGCAGTTTTCTTATTAGCTGGTAAGAAATCAGATGCTGATAAAGTGGTAAATCTGATTAGGCTCAATCATCTCTATGAGCCAAAACATTATGACCTAATATACTATTGGTCCTTTGCTTGCTGCGAAAACAGCGCCGACCTGCCAAGGAATGGAGTCTACCAGAGCCCTGAAGGTGTGTGGTATCTGGCACCAAGATGTTAGCAGGTTGCGAGGTGCAGCCTCCATCGATCAAACTTGTTGGTCCAGCATTTGGAGGCCAGGGCAACACCTTGAACTCTTCTTCATGCTCCTCAAACCATTCCTGAACAATGTGTGCAGTGTGACAGGTGCATTATCCTGCTGAATGAGGCCACTTCCACCAGGGAACACCATTGTCATGAAGGGGTGTACATGGTCTGCAACAATGTTTAGGTAGGTGGTACGTGTCAAATTTAAGTCCACATGAATGTCCTGACCCAGGATTTCCCACCATAACATTTACCAGAGAATCACACTCCATCCTCCGACTTGTCGTCGTCTAAAAATCTAAAAGGTTCAGTTCTGACACTTGCGTGGCACTCTGATTGGTCTGTGGCTAAGCAGCCCCATTCACGTCAGAGCACAATGCACTGTGTGTTGTGACCCAATCCTCCCATAACCCTCATTCACCAGTTTACACATGAAATCAAATATAGTAATTTTTGCGTATTTGACTTGCTGTCCGGGGGAGGCCACCGAGCTTGAAATTTGTCCCAGACCCAGAGTACACCCCCTCCTAGACTGGGATAGAAACAGCCAAGAGTGAGGCAATGGGGTGGTCTCCAGCGTGTTGCCTCCGATCTTTTGAATATTCCGATCTATTATGACCTCTGACCTGTAAAGTTGCCAGAAAAATAATCATAAACTCTTTGTTAATTGGCCAGAGGAGAACTGGCACCCCGACTGAGCCTGGTTTCTCCCAAGGTTTATTTTTCTCCATTAGGTCACCTGATGGGGTTTTGGTTTCCTTGCCACTAAATTAACCATATAAACTAAATTACTGATATAATTACTGATCTAAAGCCCACACTGTCACTGTATGATCATTTAAATCAACTGATGACATCACCGTTTTTTCCGGAATGGCTATACGGCTGAATAAAATTATGTTGCATTATTTTCCTGTTTAACACTGTAAAGCTGCTTTGAAACAATCTGTATTGTTAAAAGCTCTAAATAAGGTTGACTTGACTTGACATGGAGGGATGCTGTGAACTTGTCGCGGGACAGAGGTGAGAGACGGCTGTATACAGGCTTATGCTGATTGGTTGATTACCTGAACATGCTCCTCCCGAACTTTGTTAAATAAAACTTCATTTAAAATTTGAATGAGGGTTATGGGAGTAACATCACAGGAATGTGTGACTTGTGCCACAGCAGACTTTCTGTTGGATAGCCTTCGTTTCCCTTGTGCATCAATGAGCCTTGGACGCCAAACCCAGTCGCAGGTTTGTGGTTTGTCCCTCCTCAGACACTATTGGTAAATTCTCACCACTGCTGACCAGAAGCAACCCACAAGCCTCACCGTTTCAGAGGTACTCTGACCCAGTCGCCTTGCCACAACAATTTAGCCCTTTTCAAAGTCACTCAGATCTTTATTCCTGTCCATTTCTCCTGAATCCATCACATTGGTTATGAGAACTGATTGTTTTCTTGCATCTAAGGGTGTAGTCTACTCACTCTAGGCACAGTTGTCTTTTTTATTTTGAAGAAAACAGGAAGAACCAGACTTTGGAGGTCAAACGTGCTCGGGCATGGTTCAGATCGCCTAGTAGTGTGAGTACACCCAGACCTTAAAGGGGACCTATTTTGCAAAATTCCCTTTTATAAGGTGTTTGAACAATGTGTCCGCAGAACATGTGTGAGAACAACCAGCCTATAATGGTAAAAATCCACTCACTACTTTTTTTTTTTTTTTTAATTCCTATAAATCAAAAGCAGTCTCTTCACAAAAGTGGTTCCAGATTTCCCCCTTCCCTTACGAAAAATAAGTTTATTCAAGTGTGCTATTTGTATAAAAAAAAGAGAGAAAGTATACTTTCAGTCTACTTTGTATGTACTTCTAAGAAATATACCTACATTTGCACATAAAGGGGTCATGAACTGGCTTTTTTAATTTGTTTATACTGTTGTCTGAGGTCAACTTATGACATGTGCGTGGTTTTTACATTCAAAAACGTTATAATGAATAGGCTATAGGTGATAGGCTATTTTCTGCCTTGGTTTTAAGGCTTTCTGAAGAAACACTCGGTTTTGATGGGCATGCCACACTGAAGACTTAGAAGTAAACACCTATGGCTAGGATTGGATAAGATTTGCATATTTAATGAGCTTCTTCTCCCCTCAGTACATGTGGGAATTGTTTTGAAAGCGTCTGGGGAAATACTCACAGGGCTCACAAAATATCTTTATCAAACAAACACAATGATTCATCTCTCATCCACCCGCGATTGATTGGAATGTTATTTTTTTATTACTTGGCCGGTCCGATCAGTAAATATAACCGCGAACCGTACACACACACACACACATGCAAGAAAGGAATGTTATTTAACTATTTAAGATAGCCCGTCGGCAGGCAGAATGTTACAAGTCTGAGTCTGATCACAAATGAACCAATAACACCTCAAATAAAGGAGCCTGTGATAGCGTGTTGAGGTATGTAATCAATAGATATCAAATAATCTACAACAATGCAATAGTAACAAATATAAAAAACATGTTTTACTCACAGTGTGTTGCACCATTCCTGTCGGATCCAATATAGGAGGCACAGCATTGTGTTTTAATCTCAATATGTCTGCAAATCCAGTCTTGACCTGTATCTTGTTTACAGTCGATTCCGTGGTGAAATGAAGCGAACAAATGCGTAATGTCTTACGCACATGAGCTGGAACCGGCATGTTTATTGCTCGGTAGCAACCCATTTAGCTCCACAAGTCGGTGGGTGGGCTTGAGGCGGCGCTTCTGCATTCTATGACGTCAATGGTTGACATATTCTGAGATCGAGCGTTTTCTGGGCCTGGTGTCAATAAAAGCTTTTCTTGGACTAAGGAAGTTTTCAGCTCAGAAACTTACAGGATATTCTTATATCACTATGAACTTTTATATATCAAAGGCTCAAAGGAAAGTTGATTTCTCAATTCATCACCCCTTTAAGTAAACTTGACTTAAAGTATACTGACAGAAATGTGTAAGTATATTTGGCCTATACTTAAAAGTATAATTAAGTATTCTAAGTATACTTGGCTTGTAGTTGTGTTTACTCTTTTGATTAAGTAGCTATTCAATATTTTTTTGCATATAAACTTATAAACTTACTTATCAACTTACGTTGTTGAAAATATTGATTTATAATGAAAACGGATATGTTCCTAATTCTGAGTTCCTAATTCTGAGTTCAAAAATCTGCATTTTTATGTAGGCTAGTCCACTGGTAGTGAACATAGGAATTTACTTCAAACCACTTTACTCTTTCCCCACTATTGACAGATTTTTCCAGCAATCCATGTTTTCACTGTTGGGGGCACTGTATGTTTAAGGTTTATGCATATAACAGAGAATAGACTGGGCACACAGCTGTTACTTATGTGACTTGCTTGATGTTAAAAAGAGTTATTAAACGCAATAACTAGCGAAAAACAACTCCTTGCAGTCTCGTGCTGTCTGCTGTCTGCTGTCTGACACACACACTGAAACATGCGCACAAGCCGTCTTGTACACACTCGAACTGTCAAATACACACACAGTTAAGTCAAAATGGCTGTCTTGATGAGTATTCATGTAAACACAGTCGGTTAAGTGAAAGATATCAGTTGGGGAAAGAAATAGATTTTACACACTTAAAACAATATCGTATCGCATATCGCATTATTTAACAAGGATATCGCATATCGCATTTTTCTTCAATATCGCACAGCCCTAGAACATAGCAGTATACTTAAAGTGCAAAAATAATATATACATACTAAACTATAAGTATAATGTTATGTTAAGTATACTTGCAGTGTAAAACTACTAAACTAGTAGTTGACTGAGAGTGTATTTCAACTTGTACTATCACAAAAATGTACTACAAGTATTAAAATAGTAAACTACTAGTATACTAATAAGTTCACTTGTAGTACAGATATAGTACAAATGAGAAACGTAGTTGTGTACTTAAAGTTTACTACTGTTACACATAGTACTTAAATGTATACTTTTATATACTAAAAGTGGGCCAATTTAGTCCCAAGCAGTATTGAAATAGTACACTTACAAGTTTACTACTAGTATATTGATATTAACATACTTACTAAATAACGTATACTTAAAAATATACTTGAACATTACTTAAGTATACTTAATCAAATGAACTTGAAGTATACTTCTTTTTCATACGGGTGACGATCTGGCCTATTAGTACAGATACTACCCTGAGTGAGAAGCAGAGTAATTTCTGTATCCACGCTGTAGCAGCTGGAGTTGGAGAATGTCTGCACCTAAGAGACATTACAAGCAGTGGTTAAAGTGGGGAGGAAGGGAGGGATGTAATCTGAAGTGTTTAACGTTAACAGAAGAGGTAAACTAGGCTTCCTACATGACTGTAATCATGGCCGTAGCCAGCTATGAGGTTTCCGAGGTCTATATAATAAATGTTGTAAAATACTTGACTAATAGAGTATTAACCCTACTTTAATGCTGCAAGGATATCTTCTCATCTGAACTGCCTGCATTCTGTCACCGCTCGTCAATGTTAAAATATTTGAGATGATCAATCAAATTAAAGTAGGCAGGCTTTATGTCCACAGAAGCTGCTGAATGCGAGAGTCGCGTGACGCTTCCATAAATGGTGCAAGATGTAAGTAGCTAAACTAAACATTTCATATTTAACATTTGTTTTAGGATAGAAATAAGTTAAAAATAATCAGGCAAACTAATACAGTTAATACAGACCTCACTGGTTTTAAAACTCCTTAAAGTGTTAGTTCATCCAAAAATGAAAATTCTATCATTATTTACCCTCAGGTCACCCATAAGACCTTTGTTCGTCTTTGGAACACAAATTAAGAAATTTTTGTTGAAATCCGATGGCTCAGAAAGGCCTCCATTGGCAGCAATGACATTTCCTCTCTCAAGACCCATAAAAGGTACTAAAGATGTCGTTAAAAAGTACCTCTCACTATAGTGGTTCTACAATAATTTTATGAAGCGATGAGAATAGTTTTTGTGTGGAAAAAAAAAAATCTATCTTTATTCAACAAGTTCTTGTCTTCCATTTGGGCCTCTGACGTGAACTCACAAAGCACTACGATGCATGCTTGAGAATGTGACTTCCGGGTCATGCGTTCTGACACATGACCCAGAAGCGAGGAACTTTGTTTACAAACAGAGGAAGACACAACAAGTCGCGAAATGAAGGGGTCACATTTCACTATTTCCCATCGAATAATTCTGAGCGACTGAAGCTATGGCTGCTGGCTGTTCATCAGGATGTTGCTTCGATATGTCAAGCTGTTGAAGTTGAATATTTTTCACCAGACTACTTCAAACCATGTCAAGGAAACACTCGACAATATCTGAAATCAACAGCTGTGCCTAGCCTGTTTTTACAAAACAAAGAGGTATGAGTGGAATCGTCATGGGGAGATCATTGAGGGATAAAGTGACGATACAGCAATGTAGTTATATGACTTCACATTTTTTAAATAAATATATTATTGTTATAATGCTTTGCATGATTCTGTAAAGTACATCTGAGTTACTGTAGTAACATGAGACTAGGAATGATCCATCACAGTCAGAAGCTATGTCTTATTCTTGTGCATGCGTCATGGTGCTTTGTGAGTTCGTTAGTCATTATTTCTATTTTCTTTTTTTTTTGCACAAAATCTATTCTTGTAGCTTCATGAAATTATTGTAGAACCACTGTAGTGAGATGGACTTTGTAACAACTCTTTAGTACCTTTTATGGGTCTTGAGACAGGAAATGTCATTGCTGCCAATGGAGGCCTTTCTGAGCCATCGGATTTCAACAAAAATATCTTAATTTGTGTTCCGAAGATGAACAAAGGTCTTACAGGTGTCGAACAACATGAGGGTAAGAAATTAATGACAGAATTTTCATTTTTGGGTGAACTAACCCTTTAAGGCGTGCATCAACAACTTTTGAGCGTATACAAGTGCCTTAGTGCTTAGGTTAGTTGCTTTGACCTCATATCTGGACTTAATGCATTTATGCTGTTAATGTGTTGCAGCCTGGAATATTTATATATAGGTCTACTTAATATTAAAATTTAATATTCAGACAGTATATACTTATTGTATATCTGTGCTTTTTTTTTTTTTTTTTAAATAATAATTTCTGTGGTAGAAAACGTTGTGGCGCCAAGATCGGCTACTGTGGGGCCCCTAGGTTTGGTTTAGCCCCAGGGCCCTATGTGTTCTTAATCTGGGCCTGTGGAGTTAAAAGGACAAATCAAGTCACAGAACCAGTCAATAGCTATTATTTTGACTGGATGTGAGAATAGCCACAACATTTGGACCGTCATACATTGTTGTTTTATTGTTATTGTTGTTATGGTTTGTGATACAGGAAAACTTTTGATTCTGCATTTTGACATTGACTTTGCAATAGGTCTATCTAGGTTGTGATTTATTTTTTGTTGTAGTTGTGTCTGCAGCCATTTTGGTGTGTTAAATTTTAATCCGTTTTGGACTTCCCATTTTTATGTTTGAATTTACATTGTGAAAAACAAGGTTGTGTTCCATATTGTGGTGCTCATCTATTTAGTATTGTCATCATATCCATGTAGATGTAGATGGACCAAAATAAAACCATTAAAATATCAAGTAAATAAGTATTGCTATAATGCCAAAAAAAATATTGCTATAACACGATACTCAATACGTTGTCCCATGGTGAGTAATTTTCCCCTGTTGCACCTACACAACATTTTAGGGTTCCCCCAACTGCCAAATCCCACTTTAACCACTGATTACAAGTGTTGTGTTTTGGGATGTGCCACTGCACATAAGAGTCTCCATAGACTCCCGCCATCTGAGTCACTGAGGACTATTTTTTGAAGGAAAGGTCCCGAAGAAAATTGACTTACATGGATGATAGACTATATAGACCATATTCAGCTCGATAAATCTTACAGGCATTCTGAAGAGAGTACACATATAAACAAAAAGGCTCCAGTCCAGGATAGTCATTCATACATTTGGGAGTCTGCTCAAGCTGTCATATCCGTCTTTTCACATTTATTGCAGTACGTAACACAAATGCAATGTAACACAAATTGTATGTAATACAAGAAAGATGACAACATAAGTCATATAACTCTAAACTAAACTATACCTATTTTATCTTCATGCAGCAGATATTCTCTGGCTCTGTGCATCTTACAACAGTTCCCACACAAGCAATTATCATGACAGAATATGCTAATCAATGACTTGAAGATAGTTAGCCTAGCTGCAATATAGCACTGTAAAACCCAACAGGTTAAGCTAACTCATTTAATTTGAGGAAACTGATTACCTCAATTCAATTGAGTTTAACAAACTTATTTGAAGTAAAAAAAACGTCTCGGTTACGTATGGTAACCCTCGTTCCCTGAAGGAGGGAACGGAGACGTACGTCGGACGTACCGACGAATTGGGATCACTTCTGGGAGCCCCTATCAGCTTCGAGCTATCTAGAACGGCCAATGGACAATTGGCGTGCGAGATTTGCATCTCGCGCCCCGCCCCACGCCGCGGGTATAAACAGGAAGCGAGAGCGAATGCACGCTGTTTTTCACTGAGGAGCCACACGTAATGGCTCAACCTGCAGTGATGGTACAGCAACTGTGGCGACGGGACGTACGTCTCCGTTCCCTCCTTCAGGGAACGAGGGTTACCATACGTAACCGAGACGTTCCCATTCAGTCGGTCACGTTCGACGTACGTCGGACGTACCGACGAATTGGGATCCCCTATGGAAAACGCCATAGTTACTACCACTTCCAGCGCCCAGCGATGAGCCCCTCAGACCCCGATCTGATGCGGGCGGGAAAGTTCACGCAGGGAGAGTCCAAGCTGCTGTTCCGCAAGACCCACTCAGCTGACTGTATTGGATAACGCTGGGAAAGCGTGCCTGTGAAGGCAGCTGCGGAAGCCACATCATGCCCAGAGGGAGTTAACATGTGGAGAATACACGTATGGGCTGGCCGTGGGCAGCACAACATACGGAAGTCCCAGGGGTGGCCCCGGCCAATTAGAGGAGGGGGACAACACGTACCTGGGACGGCAGAGGAGACTCTGCCGAGGGAAAGACACGGACTCGCCGAAGGGAGCCGTACCGTGGAAGAATACACATATGGGACCGCCGTGGGGGTCACTACATATGGAACCCAGCCTAACACAAGTTCCACCAATGCATACGAGTGTTAGACCTGGCGTCGAACGCTCCGCCACGTCCGACTGCCGCGGGTTGCGGAGGACTCAACAGGGTTCGCCGATCCGGGGAACTCGACTGGAGCAGAATAAGCGCACGCATCCGTCTACCATAGGGGAGGGAATGGCGCAGCAAGCCGACACTAGAACGGGCACCTCGGTGTTACTGACTATGGGAAGTGAGCACACAGGAAGAAACCGGCTCTACACGGAGGCTATAGAATCTAGCGAACGTGTTAGGTGTCGCCCAGCCCGCAGCTCTACAAATATCTGTCAGCGAGGCGCCACGAGCCAACGCCCAGGAAGAGGCAACACCCCTAGTGGAGTGGGCTCTTAACCCGAGCGGGCAGGGCACGTCTTGGGACTGATAAGCCAAGACGATGGCATCCACTATCCAGTGGGCCATCCTCTGCTTGGAGACAGCCTTTCCCTTCTGCTGTCCTCCGTAACAGACGAAGAGCTGCTCTGAGGTCCTGAAGCTTTGCGTTCTGTCCACGTAAGTCCGAAGAGCACGGACGGGACAGAGAAAAGCTAGGGCTGGGTCTGCCTCCTCCGAAGGCAGCGCTTGCAGGCTCACCACTTGGTCCCGGAAGGGAGTAGTGGGAACCTTGGGCACATATCCAGGCCGGGGTCTCATGATCACATGAGAGTTACCGGGCCCGAATTCCAGGCACGATTCGTCGACCGAAAATGCCTGCAGGTCCCCTACCCTCTTGATGGAGGCCAACGCAGTCAGGAGTATCGTCTTTAACGACAGAACTTTCAACTCAGCTGACTGCAGAGGCTCAAAAGGTTCTCTCTGTAGTGCAGTTAGCACCAGAGTTAAGTCCCAAGAGGGTATGGAGGGAGGACGAGGTGGATTTAATCTCCTCGCTCCCCTAAGGAACCTGACGATCAGATCGTGCTTACCTAGAGATTTTCCATCTACGAACTCATGATTAGCGGCGATAGCGGCGACATAGACCTTGAGGGTGGAGGGAGACAGCCTTCGCTCCAACCCATCCTGTAGAAAGGTAAGCACAGATGCGATCGAACATCTTCGGGGGTCTTCTCGGCGAGAAGAGCACCAATCGACGAACAGGTTCCACTTCAACGCATAGAGGCGCCTCGTAGAGGGGGCTCTAGCGGAAGTGATGGTGTCAACTACCGCTTGCGGTAGGTCACCTAGAACCTCCGCGTCCCGTCCAGGGACCAGACATGGAGTTTCCAGAGGTCTGGACGCGGGTGCCATAGGGTGCCCCGTCTCTGAGTCAGGAGGTCCTGCCTCAGAGGAATGGGCCAGGGAGGTGCTGTCGCAAGGAGCACTAGTTCCGGGAACCAAGTCCGGTTGGGCCAATACGGAGCGACCAACAGGACCTGCTCCTCGTCCTCCCTGACTTTGCACAGTGTCTGCGCAAGAAGGCTCACTGGGGGAAACGCATACTTGCGTTCTTCCCGGGGCCAGCTGTGGGCCAGGGCATCCGACCCGAGGGTTCCCTCGGTCAAGGAATAAAACCACTGACAGTGGGTCGTCTCTGGGGAGGCAAACAGGTCTACCTGTGCGGCCCCGAAACGACTCCAGATTAGCTGGACCACCTGGGGATGGAGTCGCCATTCTCCCGGAAGTACCTGCTGACGTGACAGCTCGTCGGCCGCACGATTGAGCAGGCCCGGAATGAAAACAGCACGAAGCGACCTCAGATGCTTCTGACTCCATAAGAGGAGATGGCGGGCGAGTTGCGACATGCGACGGGAGCGTAGACCACCCTGTTTGTTGATGTACGCTACGGCCGCAGTGTTGTCCGTCCGGACCAGAACGTGCTTGCCTCTGAGCGGCACTTTGAAGCGGCTGAGTGCAAGACGAACTGCTAACAACTCGAGGCAATTGATATGCCATTGCAGCTGAGGCCCCGTCCACAGACCCGAAGCTGCAAGCCCGTTGTACGTGGCACCCCAACCCGTGGATGAGGCATCCGTGGAGACAACGGAGTGCCTGGACACTTGTTCTAGGGGAACTCCCGCCCGGAGAAACAAGGGGTCCGACCACGGGCCGAAGGTTTGGCGGCACCTCGGAGTCACTTGGACACGGAGGGAACCGCTGTGCCACGCCCATCTCGGGACTCGATCGTGTAGCCAGCGTTGAAGCGGTCTCATATGAAGCAACCCGAGCGGCGTTACTGCGGCTGCGGATGCCATATGCCCCAGGAGCCTCTGAAAATGTTTCAGTGGTACAGCTGTCCTGCCTCTGAACGAATTCAAGCAGTTCAACACTGACTGGACGCGCTCCTCGGTGAGGCGCGCTGTCATGGCGACCGAGTCTATCTCCATACCGAGAAAAGAGATCCTCTGTGTAGGACAGAGTTTGCTCTTCTCCCAGTTGACCCGAAGTCCCAACTGGCTGAGGTGACTGAGCACCTTGTCCCTGTGTTCGCACAACTGCTCCCGCGACTGGGCAAGAATCAGCCAGTCGTCGAGGTAGTTGAGGATGCGAACGCCATGTTCTCTCATGGGAACAATGGCCGCCTCCGCCACCTTCGTAAAGACGCGGGGCGACAGGGACAGGCCGAAGGGTAAGACGCGGTACTGATATGCCCGTCCCTCGAACGCGAAGCGCAGAAAGGGCCGGTGTCGAGGGAGAATCGAGACATGAAAGTACGCGTCCTTCAGGTCGATCGCTGCAAACCAATCTCGGGGACGGATGCACCTGAAGATGCGCTTCTGCGTTAACATCGTGAACGGCAGCCTGTGAAGGGACCGGTTCAGGAATCGCAGGTCCAAGATCGGTCGTAACCCGCCGCCTTTCTTGGGTACAATGAAGTACGGGCTGTAGAACCCGGACCTCATATCGGCTTGAGGGACCGGCTCTATCGCGTCCTTCGCCAGTAGGACATCGATCTCCGCCCTGAGCACGGGGGCGTTCGCCTCCACTACAGTCGTGAAGTGAACGCCCCTGAACTTGGGGGGACGCCGGGCGAACTGAATCGCATAGCCGAGTCTGATGGTACGGAGGAGCCACCGAGACGGGCTGGGAAGCGCTAGCCAGGCTCCCAGACTCCGAGCAAGGGGGATCATCGGTACCACAGACGTACCCGCAGCGGGGCAGCGAGGCGGAACGCAGGGATCCGGCTCGGACGGCATGGGAGCGGCCCGAAGCGGGATCTGAGTGTGCTGTGCAACACATACCTGCATCCGCGGAGGGGACGTGCGAGTGTGGGGAGGCCGCTTGTGTGCGTCCCGACAGCCGGCGTCCCCTGCTGGCGAAGGGAGAGGTACTTGAGGGTGGCGAGGCATGGGAGCGTCGACCACCGTCAAGCGCGCTCTCTTGGCACCCAGAGATATTGGAAACTGCTCTTTTATTGAAGTTTTGGGTGCCGCTGGCACTGGTGCCAGCGGCGGAACAGACAAACAAAAGATTTTCCCCCGGCCCTCCTCCGGGGGAAGGAGTGGTGCTGCAGCCATCTCCCTCAGAGCAGTTTCCTCCATCTCTGGGTGGCCCGTCTCAGGGCCGCTTGCGACGACGCTTGCCACCTGGCTTGGCAGCGGCCTGAGCGGGCTGGACGTCCTTCCCACGGCCGGCCCCACGCCGACGGCTGGTGGAAGGCTGCTGCGGCGCCTTGGCGGGGGCGGAGGCGGCGGCAGGTGGACGTCCTCGGCGACGAGCAGCCGGAGGCGCTGCGACCGGCGGCGGGGTGGAGGCAGCAGCGGGCCGCCGGGGCAGGATGTGCTTGATCGCCTCCGTCTGCTTCTGGGCGGCCGAGAACTGCTGGGCAAAGCTCTCGACCGCGTCGCCGAATAACCCGGCTGACGAGATGGGGGAGTCCAGGAACCGATATTTATCGGTCTCCCTCATGTCAGCCAGGTTCAGCCAGAGATGACGTTCCTGGACCACAAGCGTGGACATCGCCTGACCGATGGCACGGGCGGTGACTTTCGTCGCCCGGAGGGCGAGGTCCGTCGCCGTCCGGAGCTCCCGGAGGAGCTCTGGGTCAGGCCTACCCTCGTGCATGTCAAGGAGTGCCTGGGCCTGGTGGACCTGCAGCAACGCCATGCCATGCAAGGCGGACGCAGCCTGTCCACAAGCCTTGTAAGCCTTCCCGGTCAGACCGGAAGAAAACTTACAGGCCCGGGACGGGAGACGTGGGTCACCGCGCCAGTTGGAGGCGGTCGCCGGACACAGTTGCATCGCGACAGCGCGCTCCACTGGCGGGATCCCCACGTAACCCTTGGCTGGCCCACCGTCGAGGATAGTGAGGGGGGAGGAGTCACTCGGCCGGTTTCTGGCAGAAAAAGGTGCTGTCCACGACCTCGTGAGCTCCTCATGCACCTCCGGGAAGAAAGGTGTCGGGGCGGGACGCTGAGAACCAGCGCGACCCACCCCGAGGAACCAATCGTCCAACCTAGAGGGTTCGGGACACGGTGGAGGGTTCCACGCGAGCCCAACCCTTTCGGCGGCCCGGGCAAGCATAGCAGCCATCTCAGGGTCCGGGGCAGCCGTTGCCGCTCTCCCAGCGGGAGGCGGTACAACTGACCCTTCATCCCCCGAGGACTGAAACTCCCCCTCCGATGCAGCGATTGACATCTGTTCTCTCGGAAGCTCAACCGGCTGCGGAGCAGAGGGAATAGGGGCCTGCGGAGGATCGCTCGGCAGGTTTGCCCTAAACGTGATCCTCAGATCACCCTGGCCATCCAAAGAAGTAGGTCCACCCGGGTTAGGGGAAGACCTAGTTCGTGGGATGGGTAAGGGGACTCCCCCAGCCCGGAGGTAGGAGAGTCTTGATCTAAGCTCCGCGATAGTCATGTTCCCGCAGTGGGAACATGAACTATCCACAAACGCCGCCTCAGCGTGCTGAGAGCCCAAACACGTGAGACAGCGATTGTGACCGTCAGCAGAGGACAGGGAACGACCGCATCCAGAAACGCACGGGTGGAAAGACATCTTGAAAAAGACGGCACGTCACCCGTGAACTCTTTTTGTAAGGAAACGCTCTGTGCTGAAGCACTCAGGGGAACCGCGACAGCGCACGGGGATATAGTGCAGCCCGTGCCTGTACTCAAACAGGAAAAACGCCCACCCAGACCAACAGGTTGCTGTGATAACAGCAGTTTTTCTCTGTATCACAGAGGCAGCTGAAGAGTCAGCGCGGTCCCGCTGAAAGGTGCCGTTTCTCCAACACGCGTCCTCCTCTGGTTCTCTCCGGTCTTGTAGTCTCTTGCTTAGATAGCAGCGAAAAAGTTTTACTCGAATGAGTGAGTCCTTCATGTGCCAGTGTGGCTCCGAAGTGAATGACAGCGTGCATTCGCTCTCGCTTCCTGTTTATACCCGCGGCGCGGGGCGGGGCGCGAGATGCAAATCTCGCACGCCAATTGTCCATTGGCCGGTTCTAGATAGCTCGAAGCTGATAGGGGCTCCCAGAAGTGATCCCAATTCGTCGGTACGTCCGACGTACGTCGAACGTGACCGACTGAATGGGAACAGTAGTTATGAGTACTCTGAACTTATTTTAATTGAGTCCACTAAACTAAGGATATTTCTTAATATCCAATAAAACTTTACACTGCATTCAAATACTTTTTACAGCTAAAACTTCACTATAATGAGTAAAACAACAGAAATTACAAACTTTAAATGAACTCAGAGAGCTTGCTAGTTACTGCTAGCTCACAATAGCACACACAAAGTCAAACCCAATGAGTTAAGCAAACTCATTACATTTGAGGAAACGTATTACATCAAATAATTTGCGTTTAAAAACCAACAGTTATGAGTACTCTAAGCTCGTTTCAGTTGAGTTCACTAATAATTTTTTTAATGATTTTTAATATATGTTGCAGTTGAGTAATTAAGTGATTTATTAAGTGATGATTGAGCATTAATTATGAACACCTGATGATAATGAGCAGAATCACAAAAGGAAAGAGAAACACAAGAACTACAACTGACTTAAGCCACAGCTTTAGATGAAATAACAGAAGATAAAAGAAGACATTAAATCTCTGAAGATCTCAGCAGAGGAGGATTAAACAACTCCACAAACAGCATTACCAGCTTCACACATTACTAACCAGACTGACATTATTTATGTCATTTCTGTTTTAATGAAAATAATTGTTTAATTTAAGTCACCATGATGGTGATGAGTGTTTGCTTTAGTTGGGCTCTTGACCCTTAAGGCTTTGACATTAGTTTTTATCTCTGGTTGCTTTATCTGTGTGTTTATAAGGCACATTCATTTTGGTAAGGAATGCCAAGAGAAAAATGTGATTAGGTGATGTTGGCTATACAATAATGTTGGTATTATAATCATGTAGTGGCTTAAGTCACTGATCTCACGCAGAGTCATATGCTCTGGTTATAGCGGTATTGTGTTGTTAATTTTTGTATTATTCATAAAAGTGGCTATATGTTTCAACAGCACAAGATCCAGCACTGTTGTGGTAATTGAATAATATGCGAGATTTCAAAACCATGTAGTGCTCCAAAGTTTTTAATCTATGGCAAATACACACAGACATCAAGAATCTGCGTATGAATCTCAACAATGGTGACAATAAATGAAAAGCTTCATGCTGCAGTGCATGCTGGGTACCACCGATCAAAACTCCCTCATGGGTCCCAGCATGCATTGCGGCGTGAATAAATAATGCATCTGAATTGTGACTAATTCTCTTTGATTCTTACTATTTGCTTTTACTTTTGCTGTGTTTGGGATGTTTTTGTAGCCTGTTTTATTTTATTTTTTTGATTGTCACCATTGTTGAGATTCATTTAGCCTAGATCATGAGCTCTTGAAGCTCAACACTCTTCTAGAAAGGAGGCCGGGAGCACCAGCTCATTTGCATTTAAAGGGACACACTTAGCAATTTAACATGCTATAAAAATTATCTGTTGGGTATTTTGAGCTGAGACTTCACATACACTCTTTAGGGACACCAGAGACTTATTTTACATCTTGTAAACAGGGACATAATAGGTGCCCTTTAAAATGTGGCCTTGTTAGGAGAACATATTTGCTTCACCTTTGACTGGTCGTAATGTTTTGGCTTTTAAGTGTATTCTTCTGTTACTAAAAATCAACATTAAGTCATTCTTAAACCATCCTAAATCATTATGGGATGACACCATTGTTGGCAGTAACGTATTACAAAAGTAATGCTATTAAAATAGTATATTACTTTTTGCTGTAATGCAAATATTAATGCAGTAAAACTTCTTTCTCAGGTATTTGTACCTGCTTCCTCCAGCGTGAACCCTCTTTTGGTGTTAAAAAACTACTGTCAGGATTTACTAAAGACAAACAGTAAAAAATATGCTTTGAAAAGGTGTGGTTATTTTTAAATTATGGGAGGAGAGTATTTAAATGAGTCATGCAAGGTAAATAAAACCCTGTGTAGTAAATCTGGCCATATGTTGTTAGGCTTGGAGGCCTACACAATCGTGCTATACTACATCGCCCTCCACTGGATGTACAATGAGCAGCAATAAACTACATATTAGCATTTTAGAATGCCTAGTCATACTTATGTGGTTATTTTGATTAAAGTAACTCAAAAGTAATGCAAAGGTAGTCTAACACATTACAATTCAGAGACAGTAATATTGTCATGTAATTAATTACTTTAAAATGACAGTAATTAGTAATATATAATTAATTACATTTTGGAAGTAACATGCCCAACACTGGATGACACAAAAAGCTTCTGTACATCTGCCATTTTAGGGGGTGTCAAAGTTTGTAAGTCTCATATACTGTATACATTATATTGCCAAAAGTATTGGGACACCCATCCAAATCATTGAATTAATGTGTTCCAATCACTTCCATGGCCACAGGTGTATAAAATCAAGCACCATGCAGATGCTTCTACAAACATTTGTGAAAGAATGGGTCACTCTCAGGAGCTCAGTGAATTCAAGCATGGTACTGTGATTGATTGCCACCTGTGCAATAAGTCCATTCGTGAAATTTCCTCACTACTAAATATTCCATGGTCAACTGTTAGTGGTATTATAACAAAGTGGAAGAAATTGGGAACAAGAAAATCAGCCACGAAGTGGTAGGCCACGTAAAATCACAAAGCGGGGTCAGTGCATGCTGAGGTGCACAGTGCGCAGAAGTCGCCAACTTTCTGCAGAGTCAAAAGCTGCAGACCGTCAAACTTCATGGACTCCAAATTAGCTCAAGAACAGTGTGTAGAGAGCTTCATGGAATCGGTTTCCATAGCCAGCCTTACATCTACAAGTGCAATGCAAAGCGTGGGATGCAGTGGTGTAAAGCACGCCACCACTGGACTCTAGAGCAGTGGAGACATGTTCTCTGGAGTGACCAATCACGCTTCTCTGTCTCACAATCTGATGGACGAGTCTGGGTTTGGTGGTTGCCAGGAGAACGGTACTTGCCTGACTGCATTGTGCCAAGTGTAAAGTTTGGTGGTGGGGGGGGGGATGGTGTGGGGTTGTTTTTTAGGGGTTGAGCTTGGTCCCTTAGTTCAAATGAAGGGAACACTTAATGCTTCAGCATACCAAGACATTTTGGACAATTTCATGCTCCCAACTTTGTGGGAACAGTTTGGGAATGGCCCCTTCCTGTTCCGACTGTGCACCAGTGCACAAAGCGTCGGTCCGTAAAGACATGGATGAGCGAGTTTGGTGTGGAGGAACTTGACTGGCCTGCACAGAGTCCTGACCTCAACCCGATAGAACACCTTTGGGATGAATTAGAGCGGAGACTGCGAGCCAGGCCTTCCTGTCCAACATCAGTACCTGACCTCATAAATGCGCTTCTAGAAGAATAACACTCCTACAGCTTGTGGAAAGCATTCCCAGAAGAGTTGAAGCTGTTATAGCTGCAAAGGGTGGGCCAAGTCCATATTAAACCCTACAGATTAAGAATGGGATGTCATTAAAGTTCATATGCATGTAAAGGCAGATGTCCCAAAACGTTTGGTAATATAGTGTTTATTGATATGCAATACAATAGTGACTCATCTGATATCCTTTTATTGATATAATCCAAGTTTACCAGTACACTATTGTATTATATTGTAAATATATAAGCAAAATACAACTGACACTGACAATGTTAAAACTTTCAAAAGGCTCAAGAGGTCAGATTTCTTGCTTCCACTGAAGTATAAAGGCCAGTTCACACCGCACCGACATACAACAACAGACACTTCATCATGTTTTGTCAGATCAGTGTGTCTGTCAGAGCTTGTTTTTGTCGATTACCCTGCTGAATCGAGATGAGTATGTCTGAGAAGTAACGTGATGTAATCCGGTGATGAATTGGTCTTAAAATTATCTTTGGAACATTCTCAAATCATGCTGGAGAACATGATCTTGACAAATTCTTAAATTCATGACTAGACTTTTCACTAAACATATGCTGATTGTATATAATTTGTACAGGTAGTATTAAAAAATGCAAAAGGGAAACATTTGCCTTATTGCTCTAGGAATTCTGGACCCCATTGTAATTTGGTGTGATGTTTGCATTCAGCTGCATTTAAAAAAGCTCTCTATCTAGTAAGAAAGCCGTTAAAATACACTGCGATTCAAAGGTTTTTGATCTGTAAGATTTGTTATGTTTTTAGAAGTCTCTTATGCTTACCAAGACTTTTTAAATAAAATTACAACAACAACAAAAAACTGTAATATTGTGAAATATTATTAAAATGTAAAATAACTGTTTTCTATTGTAAAATGTAATTTATTCCAGTGATCAAAGCTGAATTTTGAGCATCATTACTCCATTACTACGTTCTGATATGATGATTTGCTGCTCAAGAAACATTTATGATTATTATCAATGTTGAACACAGTTTCTTTGTTGAATAGAAAGATCAAAAGAACAGTATTTGTTTTAAATACAATCTTTTGTAACATTATAAATGTCTTTACTGTCAAATTTTTTTTAAAAATCTTACTGACCCAACACTTTTGATTGGTAGTGATATGTTGCAAAAGCTTTCTATTTCAGATAAATACTGTACTTTTGAACTTTCTATTCATCAAAAAATCCTGAAAAAACTGTTTTACACAACTGTTTTCAACATTGATAATAATCATAAATGTTTCTTGAGCGGCAAATAATAATAATAATTTGTTACATTTATATAGCGCTTTTCTTAGCACTCAAAGCGCTTTACATAGAAGGGGGAATCTCCTCAATCACCACCAATGTGCATCATCCACCTGGATGATGTGACAACAGCCATATTGCTCTAGAACGCCCACCACACACCAGTTGATTGGTGGAGAGGAGACAGAGTGATGAAGCCAATCGGTATATATCGTATATGGAGATTATTAGGAGGCCATGATGGACAGGGGCCAATGGGCAAATTTGGAATTGTTAATGCCCACAGAGAGTCAGGACCTCAGTTTAACATTTCATCCAAATGATGAGACGTTAAACATCATATCAGAATGATTTCTGAAGGATCATGTGACACTGAAGACTGGATTAGTGATGCTGAACATTTTTTAACAAAATTTTACATTTTAATAATATTTCACAATAATATTTCACAATATTACAGTTTTTGTATTTTTAATAAAATAAATGCAGCCTTGGTGAGCAGACGAGACTTCTTCTAAAAACATTAAAAATCTGGCAGTGTATATTTGAAGACAAACTCAATAAAGGAATTTCCCGTAAACATATTCTCTCCAATCATAAAAACACCTGTACAACTTTTGTAAACATATCTGATAGTCTTCAAGTCTGGACTAGTTTACTGTAGTTCACAAATGAGCAGCCTCACATGTGTTTTACTGGTCTTGTGACTAAGCAAGCAGATTTCCTGTAGCAGGCCACAAAGTTAATACAATGAAATGTTAGACATGAAGGATGTAGATATCTCCTCAGTGCACCATGACAAATTTCAGAGGAAATATGAATAAAAGTTTAGATTCATTGTTGAGAGTTTAAAAACACAAGTGTTACCATTATAAAAACTAATGTTGTTTTGATGAGGCTGGTCTGACAAAGATTAAGTAACTAGTTACTGTGTTAGAACTTGTACTGTGTCTCACATCAATGACATGAAAAAACCACCCTCGCATTACAGTTGCACAATTCTGTTCTTTCCTCTGGGAGGGCACTTTTATTCTCTAGATAAGATAAGCTTTGTTCTTCATTTCGAGAATGAAATAACCGGTATTTTATAAGCTCACTATATTCTTTTTAGGCAGCAGCTATTTGCACCAAATGTATATAGCAACTAGATTCTATACATAGCACATATTACACAAAATAGCATATTTTCTTAGCAATAATTGCTACACTAAGTGCAAATATCGATAGATGCTATTTACTAAGTGAAAATAGTGATATATTCTAACACCACACTGTAAAAAATGTACCTGTAAATTAACAGTAAAATACTGGCAGCAGGGTTTCCAGCTGTGTACTGTAATCTTACAGTTTCCTTACCGTAATCTAAATTACAGCATTTGTGTAATTTAACGGTAAAATACTGGCAGCAGGGTTTCCAGCTGTGTACCGTAACTGTTCTGTAAAATAACGGTAATCTACTGGCAGCTGTGGTTGCCAGCAATGTACTGTTAATTTACAACCCTCTACTGTTTATTTACAGCTCTCCTTTTTTACAGTATGTTACTGTAATAATACCATGGAAGGGAGCTCTTTTAATTTGGAAAACTGGTTGCTTCAAACAGTTCTCATTTTAAAAGTAGTATTTATACTGTGTTTGTACTGTAAACTTATTTAATTTGAGTCCACTGAAAAGGAACATTTCTTAATACAAACTGCAACTGCATAACACGTCGCGTGTGTAGTAGTGAAATAATTAAAAACATGACTTTAACTTCAACCTTTGCAATTCATCGCTAGCAATAGCACACATGTATGTGATAAATTACTCAACAAACAGCTCATAACTGTTTTAGCAAACACAGTCACTGACTTTAAATAAAGGATCAGGCAACATTTCATCAGTGTTTCTCTGCTCATCCTGGACTGAAGCACAGGCTCTACTCTTCAGCACAATGGTGACCCACAAAACAAATATTTACTCTCCTTATCAGTTACTGACTTTGCACAACTTTTTTCTATTAACTTTCACTAATATTTCAGTGAAAATATCTTGATTTATCTGGTACATTTGACTGTTACGTTTTACAGTATATTACAGTTTCTTCCATGATTTTACGGTAATCTACTGGCAGCTAAATTGCCAGTAAATTGCCGTTTTTTTACAGTACTTTTCCATAAATGAATTTACAGAGTCTTACTGATAATTTACGTGTTTACCTGCTGCCAGTATTTTACCGTTAAATTACAGAAAAGTTGTAATTTAGATTACGGTAATGAAACTGTAAGATTACGGTACACAGCTGGAAACCCTGCTGCCAGTATTTTACCGTTAAATTACAGAAAAACTGTAATGTAGATTACGGTAAGGAAACTGTAAGATTACAGTACACAGCTGTGTTTTTTCATCTAATCCCTTTAACCCTTATAACCCCACAGCAAAATCTTCCATTTTAAATGAACACTAATATGTGCCCACACTAAAGAGTGTTAGAGTAATTGAAGAACTGTTGAAGTCAATGAGATAATTAAGAGAGTAATTAAGTGATAATTGAGAATTAGTGATTAGCACCTAAGGAAAGAGAAGCAGAATCACTGAAGGAAAGAGAAACACAAGAACAACAACTGACTTCAGCCACAGCTTTAGATGAAATCAACTGAAGATAAAAGAATACATTACATCTCTGAAGATCTCAGCAGAGGATTAAACAACTCCACAAACAGCATTACCAGCTTCACACATTACTAACCAGATTTACTTTATTTCTGTCAGACGTCTACAGAAGCTCTAATTGAAAATGAACAGATCTTTATGTGTTGATGTTTAATTGAAAATATGTTGTCACCATTATGGTGATCAGTGTTTGTTTCAGTTGGGCTCTTGACCCTTGACTTTGTAACAATAGTTTTCCTTTGGCTGCTGTAACTGTGTGTTTCTTAGATGCATTTGTTGTAGCCAAAAAAAAGCCAAGAAAAAAAATTTGATTAGTTGTTATTGATTGTTTTGCTTATAACATAATCCTAATGGAATACTTGGTTTGTTCATCTCATCCAGTATCTATTCCCTAATCAAACCCATTCTTTTAAAAATACATATGATTTTACCCTTATTTTACGTTACCAAAACCGTGATACTTCGGCAAACTATCCAGTGATTATTAGGATTCAGTTATTAAGGATTTTTTTTTACATGTTTTACAAAAATGGTTTGATCTATGGTGTCACTTAGACTCACATAGACATGAAGAATCACCTTATGAATCTCAACGATGGTCACAATCAACAAAAAAGATTAACAGATCAACTCTGAACATCACAAAACACTACTAAAAGTCAACACAAAAACAACACCAAAGATAAAGGTAAATAGTAAGAATAAAAGAAATTAACCAGGCTATTCAGCAGCATAATTTATTCATGCCGAAATTGCAGAATAAAGCATTTGATTGTCACCATTGTTGAGAATCATATTCCGATTCTTGATGTCTATGTGATTCTGAATAATATTGGTGTTCAAAATGTTTTGGCCACAAATTGTTTTCATGTCCTTTAAATTATCTGTTTTTTGCAACAGTGATGGATCTCATACTGTAAAATTATTGGGACGCCATAAAAAAAAAATACATACTACGTCATCTATATCATTATAGATTAGACTCTGAAAGAGCTCAGTGAATCAGACCTTTAATAAATAGTCAACATCACCTGTTTACATTGTCTTTTGGTTTTTTTGCTATAATAAATGTATTTTAAAAACACAGTTACAGCAGTGAAAGAGAATCTACTGTTGTTATGTCAAGGTTCAGGATCCCAACTAAAGCAAACACTGATCACCATAATGGTAACATCAAAAGAAACAATAAAACAACATATGTCAATTCTCAATAACAGCTTCTGTAGACGTCTGACAAAAATAAAGTCAGTCTGGTTAGTAATGCATGGAGTTGTTTAATCCTCCTCTGCTGAGTTCTTCAGATATTTAATGTCTTCTTTTATCTTCAATTGATGAAATCAACTTTTTTCTGTTCATGTTTCTCTTTCCTTCAGTGATAACAGCAGGTGTTCATCAGTGTCTGAATTCACTCACTTCTTTTCACTCACTCTGTCAAGTGGTCTATATCAGTAAACTAGTGTAGGTAATAGTGAATGAGGGTATAGGGTGTGATTTGGAGCACAGCCTCTGAGTGCCGACTTCGAGCGCTGTTAATTCACAGGATATACATGTTGGCTATTTTCTCAAAAATGACAAATATTACCCAGAATGCATTGTTTTCTACGGTATATTACTGTTTTATTGGAAAACAGCATATCAAAATTTGTCCGTTTTTTACAGCATTTTTTAACAGTGCATGTAAAAGTAGCAGTTCTTTGCAATATGTGTAAATAGTAATTACATGCAATTTATACTTTATTTTGACAGATACATACTATTTGCACCTCACTATTGTTGTATATTAACAGGATGCAATAATAACATATAGTGTAAATGATTATATTTATTAAAATTATTAAACGTTACCAGGTACGCTCGTCAGACGCCACATACGCATCTTGAATTGCGAGAAGGCACTTTCAACACTTTTCCACGGAATGCATTCGGGTGAACACATGGAGCACATTATTCGATGGACAGATGCATTTTTTATGGACTTCAAAAACAGAGCAACTATTACTGTTATTATAAAGCTTTAATTAGCCAGTACTTTTTTAATATAACTCAAATTGTATTCGTCTGAAAGAAGAATGTCATATAGACCTAGGATGACTTGAGGGTGAGTAAATCATGGGATAATTTTCATTTTTGGGTGAACTATCCCTTTAATGGCACAATAAAGGCCCTCCCTACACTGACCCCTAACCCTACCCAATAAATGCTTTTATTATTATTAAACATTTTGTTAGGCACTTTATTTCCACATTTAGAACATTTTCTTAATTTTTATTGAGAGTAAATGCCTTTCCAATGTGATTTGTGATGAGAAAAGGGATATTCAAAAGGCGGATTTGAATCCGGGTCGATTGCGCCCAGATTCACTCAGACTCTTTGGTGTCGTTAGGCTGGAACGTCAAGTAGGTACATGTAATTGATGGAGCAATGGTAGGAAAAGCTATTTTTGTCTGAATGAGTAGAAGAGGAGCGGGTCAAGAACTGAGCCCTGAGGCACCTCAGGGGTTGGCTGAGGTGACGAATGCCTTGTTTCCACTGAGTGGTACAGGACAGTACAGTACAGTTCAGTACAATTTTGGATGGTAAACTCTGATTTAAATCTGATCTGGCTTGGTGTATGTTGGAAAGTAGATATCAATGTCATTCTTGCGTGAAGAAGAAAGTGACACAGTAAACAATAAAGACATAAAGCAGATCTTGTTCTTGTTCACTATAACAGCGTCACCAACAACACGTCTGAGTTAGTATCACTTCTCTTATCAGGTCTTTCAAATGACGCATCATTTGTTCTCTAATGTTGCGATATCATGTTTAAAAAGACTATATAATTTGCAAAGTACAAAATATTAATATTTTATACAATAGAAAATTAAAGTAACAGTGGAGCTGGTTTAGCCTAATAGCTTAAATTATCCCATGGCCACCGTTTTGTAAGAGAGATGCCATGTTTAATTATCCAGATCCGATTTATTTGTTTACATAATTTTTATATTCAGTAAATCACATAACAGCATTTACCTGCCATCTGAAGTGAAACATAAGTTTAAAACATTGCATAAAAATACTCTACAGAAGGATAAAGGAGGAAATCCTTGATAGGTAACAACTTTTATGTTTCTGAGTTTCTACAGCTTTTACCTCATTGACATACTACAATATATATTTTACAATGTAAAATAATACCACACAGTTCCCAGTTTCTGAACATGCTATATGAAGCAGATGATTTAACTGTGTGGTAATGTGGTACATAATGTTCAGTAAATTATGTGTTCTTAATTCATTTTATGCTCAATATTCCAGTAATGTAACAATATGAGCAAGAATTCCTGGAATATCCTGGAATTCCAGAGCCCTGCAGTCAGGTGGGGACCTTTAAGAAAAAAACAGTCCCTGCCACACCAGACATAGATGAGCTGTTTGGGCAAGGGGCCGGGGCGTGACGCTGTCCTCAGATGTAGACATCTCTGTTTTTCTCCTCAGGCTGTGGCTGTGGCGTGCCATGAGGAATTGAGGCATGGATTTCTGCTCATTTCATCTTGAGTGTGTCATTTCCCCTTCATGGTTTTAATTGCCATGTCCAGCTCCACACCCTTGTTTCTTTGAAGCCCACACTTTTCTCAGGGGTCTTAGGCCAGTAAGAATTAAATCTTCCTTACAAGGGGAGCCATTCTTCAGTAGAGGTCACTGTTTATTCTGTTTCTTCACTGTTTATTCATTTAGATACGTAATCTTCTGTCAGACTGTGAGCAGTGTATTTTCTTTTCAGATGTATCATCCTTGCGGAATTCATTTATAACCCCAGTCAAAGGAAACACCTACTCATTAATACAATTTCACACATTTTAGTATGATAAAGTCAAAACTTTAAAATAACACTTTAAAAGTATGGGAACTAGTAACCAGTAAATATTAAACAATAGTGTTGGGACACTTGGATTATGAATGACTTTTTACCGATTACAGTTGAATCCATATAATGTGTAATATATATATATAATTAGGTCAATGTAAATATTTTAGGTCAAAGGCTTAAATGCCAGTGGCTTATTTCCTAATATTGTGCTCCACTAGACCCCGAAGTTGTGCTGTGGTATCTGGCACCAAGATGTTAGCAGCAGATCCTTTAAGTCCTGTAAGTTGCGAGGTGGGGCCTCCATGGATCGGACTTGTTTGTTCAGCAAATCCCACAGATGCTCGATTGGACTGAGATTTGGGGAATTTGGAGGACAACCAAACTGCTCAAACTCGTTGTTGTGCTCCTCAAACCATTCCTGAACCGTTTTTGCTTTGTGGCAGGACACATTATCTGCTGAAAGAGCCACAGCCACCAGGGAATACAGTTTCCATGAAAGGGTGTACATGGTCTGCAACAATGCTTAGGTAGGTGGTACGTGTCAAAGGACCCAAGGTTTCCCAGCAGAACATTGCTCAAAGCATCACACTGCCTCTGCCTTCTTTCCATAGTGCATCCTGGTGCCATGTGTTCCCCAGGTAAGCCACGCACCCGGCCATCCTCGTGATGTAAAAGAAAACATGATTCATCAGACCAGGCCACCTTCTTCCATTGCTCCATGGTCCAGTTCTGATGCTCACCTGCCCACTGTTGGCACTTTCGGCGTTGGACAGGGGTCAGCATGGGCACCCTGACTGGTCTGCGGCTATTTAGCCCCATACACAACAGCCTCCATAGCTCATCTGTTTGATCAGACCACACGGGCCAGCCTTCGCACTCCATGTGCATCAATGAGCCTCGGCCGCCCATGACCCTGTCACTGGTTCACCACTGTTCCTTCCTTAAACCAAGGACATCCTGTTTCTTTTTTTTATTCTACAAAATCAAATTTTTTTGTGAGTGTAAAGTGTACACAAATAAAAATAGACCCTCTACAGTTTCGAATGATGTCTGACCATAAATGCCATATTGTCATGTTGTTTCTGCAGTTATAATGAGACAAAATCATTTGACATTGTGCCAATTTGTGTCTTACTAAAGTCCAGTGATGAAATATGCTTGTTCTGGAAATGGGAAGCCTCAGGTGTTCTGGAAATGGGAAGCCTCTACTGTGAAGTAGGCTCAGATGTAGATGGCTCCTTTTCTCCTTCTCACTCATCTTTCTGGCATCCACCATTGTCACCGCATATTAATGAACTCTAATGCGCAAAGAACATTTTACCACGCAGCATTGGTCAATCTATCAATTGCAGTAACAAATCAACAATTCCCTATTTTTTATTTTATTTTAAGCCATCAGGAATCAATCGGGGGCCGGGGGGGGGGGGGGGGGCAACTTTTATCGAACTGTGACCCCAAAACTGAGGTACGTACCAAACCATGACTTCTGTGTACCTTTACACCCCTACTAGAAATTATTCTGAACTTTGACATAAAAGGTAGTGGACAGGAAAAGATAAACAAAAATAAGAAATAAAAAAAAATATATATAATATAAAGTCCATTTCACATGTTTAAGACAGAAAGAGCTAAAGAAATAGTGGAAATTTCTGATGTTGACTACAGAGAGACAAGGGACTGCGGCGAGCAATGATGTAAGGGATGTTGATCATACAGTAAACCGGCTCATATTCCACACATTACTCATTACTCTCGTAATGGCTCTACAAGCCTTTCACTGATTTCCTTTCCTGTGAGTCATAAGGAATACTCTCCTTTGTATCTCACAGTGTATCTACACTATTTATGACTTGAGCTCTGACTTAATGTCACCAGAAAGGTCTTTTGTAGTCTGTGCAGGAAGCAAACCAGATGTGGGCAGTTTCAGTGGAAGGATAAGTGGTCAGCTTGAACCTATTATGCTTTACGCCCCCACATGCCGCAGTCTATAGGCATTTAACCCTAAAAACTTTGTGTATGGGCGTCTTTAGAAGTCTGCATAGACCTCAACACAGTGGTTCACGTAGGTTCATGGTGTTTATTCCAGTATGGTCTTGCGTAGCTAGAACTACATCACAGCTTTCATTGCCCAAGGACCGCCCAGAGGCCATCTGACTGACATGTAACAAAACCGAACACAGTTAGTTTTGTTCTGCGTCATGTTTACGAGCATGAGAATGTAAGATAACAGACTGGCATGTATATAATAAATTATCAATTCAAGTATGTTGTGCAAGTTTACTGCAACAATGGCGCTGCAAACTTTACGTACTTTTAAGGGGAAAAAAAACAGCATTTAGTTAATCCTGGTAAGCACTCATTGTCACAGTTGTAAACACGATGGGCTTTTTTTTTCGTGAGGGGGTTTGGCGTTACGATGGCTTTGTTTCCAGGCGGAGCATTAAACAATACGACACACACTTCTCCCGGAAATTCTGTAGAATTCAACCAATCAGATCACGACTTCGAAACTCCTGAGGTTTTTCCCATTTTGTGTGCCTTTTGCATCAGACGTTCAGCCAATGGTCCGTGGGCATGACGCCCGAGGCTAAGACTAATTCCAGAATGCCCCATGGAAATCATCATTAGTGGTATTTTGTAAAACCAATTGCAATATCTCTATTTCTATTGCTCATACTTAGGACAAAGGATGTGAACAAACCTAACATTATCAACTTTGGAGTGTAACTCATTCCACATTTATGCTACGGATGTGAAAACCTCACTTTGTGTAAGGATGATGGAGGACGATAACACAAAAAAAAACATAATTCTAGAGTCATAGCAAGAGACCAAATAGAGACCGTTGAGAGGGCAACCACCGAACAATTGCCTAGCTGCCGCATAATAAAGTCCTGGAAACAAACCACAACATCCTAGTGGAGGCGATTTTTGTGTGGATCATTCACATTTTGGCAGAAAATCTAGTTCAAATACCTTTTGTCTTACAGATACGACTCTTGAGGTCATGAATGTCATAAAGAGTATGGATGTAAAGGCCTATTCACACCAAGAACCATAACTATAAAGATAGCTATAACAATATTTGCGTCCACACCAACGCACGATAACATTCTGTTTATAACTTCTCTTGTGCTTGAGTGCTGAGCTTGTAAATGGCATTTAAGCATTGAATTTTCAACTTTTGGAAATCTCCAGACCTTGCGTGGAGTGCGACGCCCACTGCGTTTTGTCAGGGACAGACAGAGTAGACGGACTGCCCTCATTGTATGAATCATTGTATGAAACAGATGGTATGATAGTCTTTTCATCCCTATTGTGACGTACCAGTATATATCCGAGTGAAACAACTTCTGGAACAAGAAAAAATGTAGGGCGGGACTTAATGGGGAATAGAGTGGGTGCAGGGATGACGTCAAAACCCAGAAGACTAATTCGCCAGTGGTTCCCTGAAGATTTTTCTATTGGGTTTTATAATTGGCTTTTTCAATTTATGAGTACAATTATGTCTGTGGCAAACATAACCTGGCAATACTTGAAGGTTTTGCTCTAAAATGTAAATTGTCATTTAATCTTTTGATTAAAGATTACAAGGTAATTATTTGTAATACTGTCAAAATTAGCAAGTTAACGTATGTGATTAATTTTTCAGTTTAATGTGTTAAAAATATTGAACACAATTAACGCAGCATTTTAAACCATTCAGATCATTCGCCAAGGAGAACATACTGTCTGTGAATGTCCTGTCACACACTCAACGCACAGAAAGACGGGCGCCGATATTGAGTGCTCTTTCGCGCTTAAACGAACAATAACACACAGAATTATGTCTTGAATGAGTTAAATAACCTCTTAAATAAACATAAAGAGTTGTGAGAAAATGAGAAAATGAAAATCAGATAAACTATTTATAATAAATACTGCAATATTTTTTTTAAAAATCAAGAATCGTCGCTTTTGATTTCATGGTGGCTGAAATGATAGACTGTCATGAAAAATACTTTTTCTTTGAATCGCGGAAATACAAACATGGCAAGGGAAAAGTCACCCAGTTTACAAAATGATACACCAATCACACCTTCCTAAGATGTTAGCAGCAGATCCTTTAAGTCCTGTAAGTTGCGAGGTGGGGCCTCCATGGATCGGACTTGTTTGTTCAGCAAATCCCACAGATGCTCGACTGGATTGAAATCTGGGGAATTTGGAGGCCAAGTCAACACCTCAAACTCGTTGTTGTGCTCCTCAAACCATTCCTGAACCGTTTTTGCTTTGTGGCAGGACGCATTATCTGCTGTAAGAGGCCACAGCCACCAGGGAATACCGTTTCCATGAAAGTGTGTACATGGTCTGCAACAATGCTTAGGTAGGTGGTGCGTGTCAAAGGACCCAAGGTTTCCCAGCAGAACATTGGCCAAAGCATCACACTGCCTCCGCCGGCTTGCCTTCTTCCCATAGTGCATCCTGGTGCCATGTGTTCCCCAGGTGAACGACACACCCGGTCATCCACATGATGTAAAGAAAACGTGATTCATCAGACCCGGCCACCTTCTTCCATTGCTCTGTGGTCCAGTTCTGATGCTCATGTGCACAGTGTTGGCACTTTCGTTGGCTATCATCCTTGGTGTTGTCACATCATGTTACTCCACAAATAACATTGATGAGACCAAACAATGAACTGAAAGAACTGAGGGCTTGAATACACAGGGAGTGTATTCAACGTAATCGACGTAAAACAGAGAATCTAACAATAACTGGGAACTCAGGCAAAACACAGGAAACATGGTGAAAACTAAACCAAAACAGAACATGTTACAAGTGTGAACACGTCTTAAAAAATGAATGCCAGGAATACCCACTTATGAGAATGAGCAATGAGAGTTTTATTGCATTACAGTGTAACTGAGCAGCCACCAAATCATAAAAACTAAAATTCTGTTCACTTGAACCACTTTTCAGACGTTTGTTATGATGCACAAGCCATGAAAGAATATTAAAACCATGACACAATGGCTTCTCACACTAATAAAGCAAGGGTGAACAACAACACATTCGGAGGCCAGATTTTGTCTTCCATGAAAGGGTGAACCTAATTACTCTAAAGCCGCGTTTCGATCGCAGGAACTTTCCCCAGGAATTAGGAACTTTGGGCTGGTACTCGGTGTGTTTTGACCGCAGGAACCAGGGTCTGAATGAAGTTCCGGGTAAATATTTTCCCCTCCGAGCGGCCCTGCTCCCGAGGTGGTACTTTTTCAAAGTTCGGGAACTTTCGGGGGTGGGACTTGGGCGCTGAACATGCTGATTGGTTGAACTCACGCAGCATTTTATTTCAACCGGCATTTTTAAAAGTCTTTTGCGGTAAATAAATTCAGTAAATATCAGTCTTTCTCTTTCTGTCCGATGGCGCGTGTTCGTCTCAGCCATCTCACGATCAATGTCCGTAATAGCTGATGATAACATACGTTGTCATATTTTAAATCTAGCTTTACGAGCTTTCAGAATACGCTTTAGTATCAGTGCTCGTCTCTTTTCCGCCATTTTGTTAATAACCTCTTTAGTAAACCAATACATAACCAGTAAAAGCAGCGCTGCTTGCATCTCCTCCACTTGTTATTGTTGCAGACAGTGTCGCACAAAAATGATGACTGTCCGTCTCTGACTGGGAGGAGCAGTCACCGGACTAATTTGCCTAATCTTCTCGGTAGGCTACTTTAGACCGCAGTGGAAACGCAGACAGCAGCAGGTCTGGGGGAAAAAAAAGTTCCTGTAAAAAAAGTTCCTGGTACAAATTGTTCCGGGGCTTATGAAAAAGTGTTTGTGATTTCAACAGAGGATAATGCAAGATGGACTTCCTTCATTTACTTCCAACTGATTTGAGTTCCTTATTTCTCTTTACATAAGAAAACTGTGCAATCTCTACATCCTGATAGACAACATACTGGTATTCCAATTATAAAATTGCTGTGCATTATGTCTCTCATTAGATTACATTAAACTAATAAAATCACTACATATTGAAGGGATTCCATTTCAAACACAGAGACAGAATGTATTGTTGCAATAACAGCAACACATCTTAAAAATGATACATACATTTAAAAAAGATGAATCAGCAGGAAAAAAAAATCAGAGAGAATTGACAGAGACTGGGCACATTTCTACACACGTCACACTATATGATGACATATGAGACAGATAGCAATTGTAACGTAGGTTACCCTTAATATGGGAAGCTGGGAAATTCTGATGGATGGACACAAAATCCAAAAATCTCCTTTGCGCCATCAAATGTACTTGTGCTTGTGTCAAACATGTGCGTGTCAACCAAAGGGCAAGATGATAAAACCCGTACTGTGAACAAAACTTGAAATGTTAGTGAAATGTTAGATTGATAACTTAAAATGACACATGTCATTACAGGTAAGTCGCTTTTGGATAAATTTGGATAAATGTAAGTCGCTTTGGATAAAAGCATCTGCTAAATGCATACATGGGACTCTCCATAGACGTAATGGTTTTTATACAAACTGTATATTCACAAGTTCACACTTACATCAAATAAAATAGAGTAAAGATTATGCATATTTGGCGTGCTGTCCAGGGGAGGGCTTCCGGCTCAGAATTTTGGCCCGAACCCAGAGACATACAGACGCTTTTGCAAACATTTGTGAAAGAATGGGTTGGTCTCACTCAGTGAATTCAAGCGTGGTAGTCCAACATCAGTGCCTGACCTCACAAATGCGCTTCTAGATGAATGGTCAAAAATTCCCATAAACACACATTCCTCCTAAAGCTTGTGGAAAGCCTTCCCAGAAGAGTTGAAGCTGTTATAGCTGCAAAAGGTGGGCCAACTCCATATTAAACCCTACGGATTAAGAAAGGGATGTCATTAAAGTTCATGTGCATGTAAAGGCAGGCGTCCCAAAACTTTTAGCAATATAGTGTAGCTTTAGTCAATTATATTATTTTATCAAGAAAATAATGGGTTGTCGTTAAAAAAAGTTACTTTCAAAAGCCCAAGAGAAACCAACTCAGAACACACACCGTAACACCAGTTAACGCTCTTTGCCTTTGTTTTGAAACGCTCAAATTGAGTAAAGAAGCTCTGCTCTTAGTTTAGAAGTGACTGTGCTGGCCTGGAGCTTTTGTTTTACTGTCCATTAAAGTTTACAGCATTTAAATTATGGTGTAGCCTGTATCATACATCTGTCACGATACCTGAATAAAGGTAAAACTGTTGTTTTTACTAATAGTGTTTAAGGATGGCCCATTGCTCTCGAAGGAAAATGAGATGGCTTTAAAATGCAGACAAAGTCAAGGTAAGAAATTGTGTAACACAAAAGATGCATTATACTAAAAAAAATTATAAATCGCAATCTACTTAATTTAGCTAATTTAAAATAAATTGTTACGTCCGGAACTCAAGAAATGGTCGGATTCAATTGCAAGTAAAAGATGTTTATTTTGAGTGTGACAAGAAGGTCTGGACACAGCGAAGATCCTCCAGGAAGAGACACTTGGCGGCACAGGGACTCTGTGGACAGCAGCGATCTCCCGTGAGGTGAAGTGGTGAAGACGGTGATGGTGACACATCCACAGGAATCGGTGAAACACGAAGATCAAGGAGCACGGAGAACAACGGGGTGAGGAACAGGAGGGCAGGCAGGAAACAAACCGGACAACAACCAACAACGCTCTGACAATGACATGACAAACAGAGAGACAATAAATAGGGTGCGCTGATCAACCGCAGCTGGAACGCTGATCATCGCAGCAGGTGTAATCAATAATCAGCACACCCAACTTACGCACACACAACTCATTCAATCAACCCACACACACACATTCACTCATGCGCCCACGTAAAACGTACGAGAGTGAGATAGTGAATTCATGAACCGTGACAGTACCCCTCCCCCTAGGAGCGCCTCCTGGCGCTCCCAGAAGAACTTACCTGTTGCTTGTAATCGTCAATAAGGGAGTGATCCAGAATGTCCCTAGCAGGAACCCAACTTCTCTCCTCCGGACCGTAACCCTCCCAGTCCACCAGGTACTGGAATCCGCGTCCCCTCCGTCTCGAGTCCAGAATACGGTTGACCGAATACGTAGGTTCCCCATCTACGAGACGCGGCGGTGGGGGAACCGGGACAGGCGGATTAAGGTGAGAATGAAAAACAGGCTTTAATTTGGATACGTGAAAGGCGGGGTGAATTCTCCTGTACGCAGGAGGAAGTTTGAGGCGGACTGCCACCGGACTAATGATCTTGGTGACAGTGAAAGGGCCAATAAATTTAGGAGCAAGTTTATTAGATACGGAGCGGAGCGGAATATTTCTGGTAGAAAGCCACACTTTTTGACCCACGACGTATACGGGAGGCTTAGACCGGTGGCGATCGGCTTTAGCCTTGGTGCGCGCCCCCACTTGGAGCAGAGTCTCCCGGGCTCTGGTCCATGTGCGTGACACCTCTGGACAAAGGCGTGGGCGGAGGGGACCGCGACTTCGGAATCCAGACTCGGAAAAATAGGTGGCTGGTACCCTATACTACACTGGAACGGAGAGAGGCCCGTAGATGACACTGGTAGTGAATTATGAGCGTACTCAACCATAGACAGCTGTTGGCTCCAGGAAGAAGGATTCTTGGATACCAAACATCGTAACACTCTCTCCAAATCTTGATTGGCACGTTCAGTCTGACCATTACTCTGGGGGTGATAACCCGAAGACAAACTAACCGTAGCTCCTAGTAATTTACAGAATTCTCGCCAAAATTTGGACACGAATTGGGGACCCCTGTCAGAAACCACGTCCATCGGGAGGCCATGTAACCGAAAGACGTGGTCAATGACAGACACCGCTGTCTCCTTGGCTGAGGGCAATTTGGGCAAGGGAATGAAATGTGCTGCCTTCGAGAATCGGTCCACTACGGTTAAAACAACCGTCATGCCATTAGAGGGCGGGAGGGCGGTGACAAAATCTAGCGCGATGTGGGACCAAGGTCTCGAAGGCACCGGCAGCGGATGGAGTAACCCGTCAGGAGATCGGTTAGACGTCTTACCAATCGCACAAACTGAACATGCCAATACAAAACTGCGGACGTCACGAGCCATTAATGGCCACCAGAATCGTTGCTTTATCAAACCCCTAGTCCGGTTTACTCCTGGATGGCAAGCAATGTTGGAGCAGTGACCCCATTGAATAACTTCGGACCGTAACTCCTCCGGCACAAACAATCGGCTCGGTGGACCGCCGGGCGGAGGCGTTACCCCTTCTAAGGCCGATCTGACCTTCGATTCGACCTCCCATGTGAGTGTGGAGACCACTAGTCTCTCCGGCAAAATACACTCGGGAGTAATCGGGCGTTCGGATGGATCAAAAATGCGAGATAAAGAATCGGGTTTGATGTTTTTGGACCCGGGGCGGTACGAGAGTAAAAAGTCAAAACGACCGAAAAAAAGAGCCCACCGAGCCTGCCTGGAATTGAGTCTTTTCGCAGTTCTAATATACTCCAAGTTCTTGTGATCAGTCCAAATGATAAAAGGTACCCCCGACCCTTCTAACCAATGACGCCACTCCTCCAACGCTAACTTGACGGCCAGCAACTCTCTATTACCAATGTCATAATTACATTCGGCAGAAGATAAACGGTGGGACAAAAACGCGCAAGGGTGCATCTTGTCATCTGAGAGAGAGCGTTGCGATAGAACTGCACCTACCCCCACCTCTGATGCGTCGACCTCTACCACGAACTGACGTGATGGATCAGGGGCGATAAGGATGGGGGCCGAAACAAAGCGGCCTTTCAGTTTGGTAAATGCAGCTTCTGCTGCATCAGACCACCTGAACGTAGTTCTGGGAGAGGTCAAGGCGGTCAGAGGCGCGGCTAGTTGGCTGTAGTTGCGAATGAAACGCCGATAGAAGTTGGCGAACCCCAGAAACCTCTGCAGGGCCTTACGGGAATCTGGAGTTGGCCACTCTACCACAGCCTTAACCTTGTCAGGGTCCATACGCATTCCCTCAGACGAGACGATGTATCCTAGGAAAGGAACAGACTGTGCATGAAAAACGCATTTCTCCGCCTTGACAAAAAGCCCATTCTCTAGCAACCTCTGAAGCACTCGTCTGACGTGCTGAACGTGTTCCTGGAGAGATGAAGAAAAAATCAATATGTCGTCCAGGTAGACATATATGAACTGGTCGACCATATCTCTCAGCACGTCATTGACGAGTGCCTGGAAGACCGCTGGGGAGTTGGATAGCCCGAACGGCATCACCAAATATTCAAAGTGCCCCCTGGGGGTGTTAAAAGCGGTCTTCCACTCATCCCCCTTCCTGATGCGAACCAAATGATAAGCGTTACGTAAGTCCAGTTTTGTGAAAACAGATGCTCCCTGCAACCTCTCAAAGGCTGAAGACATCAGCGGCAAAGGATAAGTATTCTTTACCGTGATGTTATTCAGCCCTCGGTAATCAATGCAAGGTCGCAGTGAACCATCCTTCTTTCCCACAAAAAAGAACCCCGCCCCCGCTGGAGAAGAGGAAGGTCGGATGAATCTGGAGGCTAGAGAATCAGAAATGTATTTCTCCATGACCTCCCTCTCAGGAATAGAAAGAGAGTAAAGCTTGCCCTTAGGCGGAGACTTACCTGGGAGTAAATCTATAGCACAGTCATAGGGACGATGCGGAGGAAGAGAAGCAGCGCGGGACTTACTGAACACCTCCTTCAGGTCCTGGTACTGGGGGGGCACGTTAGACAAATTCATCACCTCACTCTGAAAAACAGGACGAGACACAGACGAAACGGCAGACACCAGACAACACTCATAACACTTATTACTCCAGGTGGAAACTGAATTATGTCCCCAGTCGATCCTAGGGCTGTGCTGGACCAGCCAAGGATGACCGAGGACAACGGGAGCCAGGGGTGAGTCCAAGAGAAGAAATGAAATGAGTTCCGTGTGGTTGCCAGATGTAATGAGTGTCAATGGTTGTGTGGTGAATGTAATACTGGGAAGTTCTTGTCCGTTAAGTGCGTTGACCTTGATACTGTCCTGAAGTGTAGTGATGGGTATACCCAGAGTGCGTGCCAGTGAAAAATCCATAAAATTACCCTCTGCTCCGGAATCCAAAAGTGCCTGACAGACGTGTGACTGGGCTGCCCACAGCAGTCTTACCGGAAGGCGAGTAGAGGATGAGGTCTTCTCCACGGAGATCCCGCCCGACAGTAGCCTCTGGTTTACCGCCGGGCATGGTCTTTTACCGGGCATCTCTCCAGGTAATGTCCTGTACCACCGCAGTAGAGGCAAAGACCATGGGATCTCCGTCTCTCTCTCTCCTCCCGGGAAAGCCGAGCCCGACCCACCTGCATGGGCTCCAGATCAGCACTGGAACTGACCGCACCCCATCTGTTGGTTTGAGAGCACTCGACATTGGCGGCTTGAGCCCTTCCTCTCGACGACTGCTCCAGGCGACTGAGGCGACTATCCACCCTCAATGTCAGCTCGATAAGACCGTCGAGTCTCTCAGGAAGGTCCAGGGTGTAGATCTCTCTTTGGATGCGGTCAGCCAGCCCATGCAGGAACATGTCCCGCTGTGCCTCCTCGTTCCAATGGCACTCAGCGGCGAGGGTGCGGAACTCAATAGAATAGTCTGAGACCGAGCGGTTGTCCTGACGAAGATCGGCCAGCTGACGTGCTGCCTCTCTCCCCGCCACCGCTCGGTCAAACACTCGCTTCATCTCTTCTGAGAGTGCCAGGAACGAGGAACAGCAGGGTTGACGATTCTCCCACACCGCCGCTCCCCACAGCGCCGCCCGTCCGGAAAGCAGAGTTAACACGAAAGCCACCTTCGCCTCCTCTGTGTGAAAAGTCTGTGGTTGGAGCGAAAAAATCATAGAACACTTGGTCAGGAAAGGTCTACAGAAATTCGGCTCCCCGCTGTAGCACTCAGGACTGGGTAGGCGTGGCTCGGGATGCCGGATCGGCTCTGCAGGTGTGGGGGGAAACGGCGGTGGGTTGGGCACAGCAGGACTGGCGAGTTGTTTGATCCTTTGGGTCAGCTCGGACACCTGTGCCACCAAGGTCTTAACCGCGTGTCCCGTGATGTTCAGATTCTCTTCCTGTTGATCCATCCTCGCAACACTTTGCGTCAGAAACTCACTCAGGTCCGATGAACTTGCTGAATCCATGTTATGGTCAGAGCGTTCTGTTACGTCCGGAACTCAAGAAATGGTCGGATTCAATTGCAAGTAAAAGATGTTTATTTTGAGTGTGACAAGAAGGTCTGGACACAGCGAAGATCCTCCAGGAAGAGACACTTGGCGGCACAGGGACTCTGTGGACAGCAGCGATCTCCCGTGAGGTGAAGTGGTGAAGACGGTGATGGTGACACATCCACAGGAATCGGTGAAACACGAAGATCAAGGAGCACGGAGAACAACGGGGTGAGGAACAGGAGGGCAGGCAGGAAACAAACCGGACAACAACCAACAACGCTCTGACAATGACATGACAAACAGAGAGACAATAAATAGGGTGCGCTGATCAACCGCAGCTGGAACGCTGATCATCGCAGCAGGTGTAATCAATAATCAGCACACCCAACTTACGCACGCACAACTCATTCAATCAACCCACACACACACATTCACTCATGCGCCCACGTAAAACGTACGAGAGTGAGATAGTGAATTCATGAACCGTGACATAAATAGGCTGGTCAGCTATCCAATGAATAGGCTACCAAACTGCTCCATACAAAAAAAGCAATTGTAAATCATACAAATCATACATGACCACTCTACAGGAGTTACTGTAATGATTTTGTAAATGGTGATCAGCAACCAAATATTGATAATGTGGAAGTTACTGCCATTTGCCTTTGTGTGACTTCTCACTTTTTGCAGATAATACAAAGGCAGAGAAGTAACTTCAAAATAGAGGATAAAAGTCAAGTTTTAGCTCAAGATTTTTTATGTAGATCATTTTCATTACTAAAACATCTAATTACCAGATTTCCAGTGTCCTACCTATAATTAATTTGGCTGGACATTTACAAATCTTCTCTAAAAAGTAATTTTGTCTATCGCGAGTTAAGGTCTTTTGCCTTAAGGGCAGTATAGACTACTGACAAGTTACATTTGAATGCCTTATTCAACACATACAGTGTATTGGTGTTATTACAGTTTTGTTTTTTTGTTTTTTTTTTCAAATTGCTTAGACATTAAAAGTTGAGGCCCACTCAGTGAAACCTATTACTCATATATAGCTAATCTTCAGACCAAGTCTGCAAAATTGCAAGCACATTACGTGCTTTACACTCAGTTTGCTATTGTTAAACAAACATTTTGCAAAACTCTAAACAGTTCTCTACATTACACATATATTTAAAAACTAACAGCTCTTGTGTTTCATTTGTTCGAAAACGCTGCCATTTAAATGCTACAATCATTTCCTGGTTGCCTACAAAACATTATCATGTGTGAAAACACATTGATCACTAAGAAATAAAAACGATACTCGGTTACTTAACGTAACCTCGGTTCTCTCTAGAAGAGGGAACGAGTATTGCGTAAGTTCCTTACGCTACGGGAAAGTATTCTTTCTTCGAGATTTCTGAAAAACCCAAAATTATCCTTAATTTTGTAACATTGTCAACGCAGTGCGGCAGCCTGGCAGACCATAGCAGGCTATTCCAGCGTGCTATTGGCTGCTCTGCTGGCAACTGCAGCAGCCTATCGGTGAGCCCGCGTGACGTGGCGACCAATGAGGGCGCTTCGCGCCCACCTGGCTTCATTTGCCTACAGGTGGGGCGTGGCCACGTGTATATAAGCAGGGCTCACGGGCTGCATATTCGGTTTTCGTAGTTCTGAAGCGTAAAAGCCCGCGGGGCGCACGGCAAGGAACGCAATACTCGTTCCCTCTTCTAGAGAGAACCGAGGTTACGTTAAGTAACCGAGTATCGTTCTCTTACGAGAGGTTCTCTCGTATTGCGTAAGTTCCTTACGCTACGGGAACATATTGTCAACGCCGTGCGCGCCTCGCGTACAGCATATGTATCCCAGGGAACCGGGGACCATAACACTGCTCGGGCAGGGTGGCCGGTAAGGAAAACGGGCCACCACATCTACAGACACTTCATTCGAACTGACGGGTGGTTACAACGGGTGGTTACAACACCCTGTCCCATGAATGAGGGAACGGCACCTGCCGGTCTCCTTCAAATTCACCACACCTTGTCTCATGAATGAGGGAACGGCAACGCCGGTCGCCTTCAAATTCACAATATTTTGTTATATGAGTGAGGTAACGGCACCGCCGGTCACCTTCAAACTCACAACAGCTCGTCTCGTAAATGAGGAAACGGCACCGCCGGTCTCCTTCAAATTCACATGAGCCTAGTACCGAACTTACTACCAGTATGTGAGCTATGTCTGCGCAGAATCACTGGGCAGGACCAACAGCCCTATTGAACTGGTAACACTTTCGCCTGTAAGGCAGGAACTTCCAGATTGTAAAATCTCACAAACTTAGACGGGGAGGCCCAGCCTGCCGCCATACAGATATCGTGGATGGAAATCCCTCTGGCCCAAGCCCACGAAGAGGCCATGCCTCTGGTGGAGTGTGCTCTGACACCTAGCGGGCACTGCAGGTGTTTGGAAGCGTATGCAGTTGCAATCGCGTCCACCATCCACCTGGAAAGGGTCTGTTTCGAGGAGGCGAGACCTTTAGTGCGCCCACCAAACGAAACAAATAGCTGCTCAGAACGCCTGAAGGCGGCGGAGCGTGTGACATAAACCCTCAATGCCCTGACAGGGCAGAGGATATTGCCACCGTCCCCCTCGTCGGATGCTGGCAGAGCCGAGAGGGAGATAATCTGCGCCCTGAAGGGAGTGCCAATCGCTTTGGGGACATAACCATGCCTCAGTCTGAGAATGACCTTAGAGTCATTAGGACCGAACTCCATACACGTCGGGCTCACTGAGAGCGCGTGTAGATCCCCCACGCGTTTCACTGAAGCCAGAGCTATCAGGAACGCGGTTTTTAGCGAAAGGAACCTTGGTTCCACAGTCTCGAGCGGTTCAAAAGGATGAGCCTTCAGGGCCTCTAGGACCAAGGCCAGATCCCATATAGGAACCGATGGGGGCCGCGGGGGATTCATCCGTCTGGCTCCTCTGAGGAAACGGATGATGAGCTCGTTCCTTCCTAGCGTGCTACCTAGCGTCGTCTGAGCGAACGCTGCTATAGCCGCCACATACACTTTGAGCGTGGAAGGGGACCTGCCCAGTTCCAAAAGCTCTTGGAGGAAGGAGAGCACCCGCTGGACCCCACATTGCTGTGGGTCCAATCCCTTGGAAACACACCACTCAGTGAACACCGACCACTTAGAACTATATAACCGCCTCGTCGAGGGGGCTCTAGAGTGTGAAATCGTGTTCATAACCCCTTCGGGCAGGTCAACGGGTATCCGTTGGTCACCCATACATGCAGAGACCAACGCTCTGGATGGGGATGCCAAACTGACCCTCCTGCTTGAGAGAGGAGGTCTGCTCTCAGCGGAACTGGCCAGGGGGGTGAGTGCGACAGCTTCACCAGCTCTGGGTACCAAATCTGGTTCTCCCAGCGCGGCGCTATAAGGAGCACCAGGCGGCGCGTCTCCCTGATTTTCGCTATGACCTGGGGCAATAGGGAAATCGGCGGGAAAGCATACAGCGGGAGGCTGGGCCAAGGTTGGGACAGCGCATCCTCGCTTTTGGACAGAAACCTCGGGCAGCGGGCGTTCTCTTTTGTTGCAAAGAGGTCGAGCTCCGCTCTGCCGAATAGGCCCCGTACCAGCTGGACTGTCTGAGGGTGCAGGGACCATTCTCCTGGGAGAATGAGGCCCCTGGACAGCTTGTCCGGGCCCACATTGAGGTGGCCCGGTACGTGCGCAGCTCTCAGCGAGCGCAGCGAGCTGTGTGCCCACACGAGCAGGCGTTCTGTCAGATTGCCCAGACACCTGGACCTGACACCGCCCTGCCGGTTCACATAGGGCACCACTGTGGTATTGTCCGACCGGACCAACACGTGGTGTCCTCGTATAAGCGGGAGAAACTGCTTGAGCGCGTTCTCTACCGCTATCATCTCCAAACAGTTTATGTGTAGGAGCTTTTCCCCGCTCGACCAGAGGCCCGAGGCCGATCTGCCCTCGAAAACGGCGCCCCAACCCGTGGTGGAGGCGTCCGTCGAGATGACCTTGCGGTGTGAGATGGCTCCCATCGTCACTCCCCGCTGGTACCAGTCGGCTACTAACCAGGGCTCTAGGGCTGAAACGCATCCCTGAGTCACTCTGATCCTGAAGCCTCCGGACGCCCAGGCTCTGTGAGGCACTCGGGCGTTTAACCAGCATTGCGGCGGGCGCATGCGCATTAAGCCCAGCTGGAGCACAGCTGCAGCTGAGGCCATACGTCCCAGCATCCTCTGAAAGAGCTTGAGAGGTGCGATTTTGCCCGGCCGGAAGTACGCATCCATGCGCCGAACTTGGCGCGCGCGTTGGGGTGACAGGCGGGCTGACATTGCCACAGTGTCCAGATTCAAACCCAGAAATGAGGTTGATTGCGTGGGCACTAATGAGCTCTTGGTCCAATTGACCGTGAGCCCCAGGCTGTCCAGATGGCTGAGCAGCATTGCCCTGTGGGCGAGGAGCTCGGCCTCTGACTGCGCCAGGATGAGCCAATCGTCCAGATAGTTCAACACTCGCATCCCTCGACCTCTCAGGGGAGCGAGGGCCGCGTCCATGCACTTCGTAAATGTACGGGGTGCTAGTGACAGGCCGAACGGAAGGACGGTGTATTGATAAGCCTGGCCGTCGAAGGCGAATCGTAAGAATGGCCTGTGACGCGGCGTTATCTTGATTTGAAAATATGCGTCTTTCAAATCTAGGGAGATTAGCCAGTCTCTCGGGCGAATATGCGCGAGGATCTGCTTGGTCGTGAGCATCTTGAACGATCTTCTCATAAGAGCTTTGTTCAGACGCCTCAGATCCAGAATCGGTCTGAGCGACCCAACCCTTTTTGGCACGAGAAAATACCGGCTGTAAAAGCCTGACTCGCTCATAGAATGGGGAACCGGTTCTATAGCCCCTTCGCACAGCAGTGTGGCTATCTCCGCTCGAAGTAGATGTGCTACTTCCTCGCTCACTCTCGTCTCCGTACGCGCACAGAAGCGCGGAGGGCGGCGAGCGAACTGCAGAGTGTAGCCGTGCTTCACTGTTTTCAGCACCCATTCTGATACACCTGGAATGGCTTCCCACGCTCTCGCGTGTGCCACACGGGATAGAACGGCCTCCGGGCTCGAAACGCCGCGCTTTGCGGGTTCGACGGCCTGTATAGGAGGGGCGGGCGCAGTGCGCGCGCTCTCTGTGCTGTGGGCCAGCCGATCGCTCGCGATGGCTGGCCGCCCTACACACTGTATCTCTGCCGCTTCGAGCAGGGAGTGGCTTGTGTGTGGCCTTACACTCGTCGTTCCGGCCACCTTGGGCTGAGAACAAATGGTGTGTGGCGCGGCGCATGGCGCCGGGGGCAGAATGTTCGCGAAAATGTGTGAGCGCGTTTGAGCGGGCACAACTCTTACGCGTGGAACATGACCGGTTAAGAGTGGCTGTGTGACAGCGCGTGTGGTGATTAGGCGTGGGCGCAAATAAGCGGACACGTGACCTAACTCTAGCACTCGAGCGGCCGGTGGCCGCTTTATGTGAGTGAGAGACACGGGATTTGTGGTGCTTGGGTGCAGGGGTGAACACAAAAGTGGGCACGTTTACTGCATTTGAAAACACATACGGCGTGAGCCGTGCAACCAGAAAAAAGGCAACTTCGTGATTTCTCTGGTTCGTCATAAAAACGGCGGTTGTAGACAGGCGAGAGGGCAGTTTTGCCGGCTCGTTTGCTGCGTGAGAGCCATCTGCAGCAGCCACAGGAGTGGGGGCTGACAGGAAGAAGAGTTTTGACTGTGGTCCGACCACGGCGGGACTTAACCGTCGCTTCCCCCCTCTGCTAGGAGGACTTTGGAGGGGCTACAGTTGGAAACAGGCGAGAGGGCGAGTTCGCCGGCTCGTAGGCTGCGTGGAAAACATCTGCAGTAGCCACAGGAGTGGGGACTGACAGGAAAAACAGAGTTTTAACGGTGGTCCGGCCGCAGCGGGACTTAACCGTCTTTTCTCTCCTTATGTATAGATGTCCAAAAATACTCGAGCACCACGTGGTGCGAGTTAGCTTTCTGTATGTAAGAAAAGCTGGCCACGAGCCCGGGGAAGCGGACAGTAAAACATTTTTATCTTCCGCGAGAGCTGGGCTCGAACTCGGGTCTCCGGCGTTTCAGCCGCTGATTTTGCCACTGTGCTACCGGGAGGGACACAATAGCGTTCAGTTAGCGCGAGCATACAGCAGTACGTCCTCGTGCTTGTTGGCAGTCGTGCGTGCATAAAAGACAGGCTCGTTACTGCAATAGTAATATTTCCAGCCGCCTGAACTAGAGAGGGGGCTGAGAAATGCTAGAGAATGGCGGTTCGTCCGGCCACAGCGGGACGAAAACACCCTCTGTTAATTTCCCGGTGAGTGCGGCGCGCGCACGTGCGCGCGCGCTGAACGTGCTCGTGACCGAGCGCATTCACATTCCTTGTGAACGGCGCAATCTGCGCGGTCCAAGAGGGGGGAGTGCGGGTTCGTTGGAGAGCATATGTCAGCGTCATGTCTTATGACGGCGTATGTTTGCTGGCGTGCGTGTCTTAACAGGCTCGTGTACAGCAATATGAACAATTCCAGTCGCCTGAACTCATGAGGGGACTGAAAAATGTGCGCGAGGGTGGAACAGCTCTCTTGTAACGTAAAGAGAGCTGCAGGATCGTGCATTTCTGCCATCCCTTGTATATAAGCGGCGCATCAGCGCGGCATGAACAGAGGGGGGAGGAGGCTCGCTCCGAGACCGTTCATTTCTACCATCCCTTGCAAGCGGCGCGGTGGCGCGGCTTGAACAGAGGGGGAGGAGGCTCGCTCCGAGACCGTTCATTCCTACCATCCCTTGAAAGCGGCGCGGTGGCGCGGCTTGAATAGAGGGGGAGAAGGCTCGCTCCGAGACCGTTCATTCCTACCATCCCTTGTAAGCGGCGCGGCTTGAACAGAGGGGGAGGAGGCTCGCTCCGAGACCGTTCATTTCAACCATCTCTTGTAAGCGGCGCGGTGGCGCGGCTTGAACAGAGGGGGGGAACAGCGGAGTGATGTCGTCATAAAACTGCTCGAGTCGAGCCCGCAGGGTCGACATAGAGAGTTCCTCACACTCGGGGCATTCGCCCGCGAGGAGTGCGGCGGCGGCGTGGTCACGGCCCAGACAGAGAGCGCAGACACATGGCGGTCTCTGGTGCTGAGCTGCACGTGGCACGAGCCGCAGGTGGAACGAGGCGTTTTGATAAAAACGCTCGTGCTCTTTTATGAAACGTGTGACGCAACGGCGAGAACACGTGCAATGAAAGGATATAATGCTGCCGGATAGCAGAGCAGGCACGGATGGCTGAAGGTGGCGCGATGCTGCCGGCTTCTCCAGGCGCTGTCCTCTGCTTGCTCGTCTGCACGATCACGGCGGCGGGTTCCAGATCCAGCGATGCGAAGGGCTTCGCTGAAGAAAAGAAAATCGAATATGCAGCCCGTGAGCCCTGCTTATATACACGTGGCCACGCCCCACCTGTAGGCAAATGAAGCCAGGTGGGCGCGAAGCGCCCTCATTGGTCGCCACGTCACGCGGGCTCACCGATAGGCTGCTGCAGTTGCCAGCAGAGCAGCCAATAGCACGCTGGAATAGCCTGCTATGGTCTGCCAGGCTGCCGCACTGCGTTGACAATGTTACAAAATTAAGGATAATTTTGGGTTTTTCAGAAATCTCGAAGAAAGAATACTTTCCCGTAGCGTAAGGAACTTACGCAATACGAGAGAACCTCTCGTAAGAGAACTCATTGTTTTGAGAAATAAATAATTTATTGTTACCCCCTTGCATTTCGGTTTATAGTGTAAATATACCTAATTGGTCACTTAGAAATCAGAACTCAATGTTTTGAGAAAAAAAAATATATACTTTTTTACCTTGCATTCTTTTTATTTTGTAAATATATAGGCCTACTGAATATGGGCTAGACTACATATAAGTTTCAAAGTAACTTCACAATACAGGGAGTGCAGAATTATTAGGCAAATGAGTATTTTGACCACATCATCCTCGTTATCCATGTTGTCTTACTCCAAGCTGTATAGGCTGGAAAGCCTACTACCAATTAAGCATATTAGGTGATGTGCATCTCTGTAATGAGAAGGGGTGTGGTCTAATGACATCAACACCCTATATCAGGTGTGCATAATTATTAGGCAACTTCCTTTCCTTTGGCAAAATGGGTCAAAAGAAGGACTTGACAGGCTCAGAAAAGTCAAAAATAGTGAGATATATTGCAGAGGGATGCAGCAGTCTTAAAATAGCCAAGCTTCTGAAGCGTGATCATCGAACAATCAAGCGTTTCATTCAAAATAGTCAACAGGGTCGCAAGAAGCGTGTGGAAAAACCAAGGCGCAAAATAACTGCCCGTGAACTGAGAAAAGTCAAGCGTGCAGCTGCCAAGATGCCACTTGCCACCAGTTTGGCCATATTTCAGAGCTGCAACATCACTGGAGTGCCCAAAAGCACAAGGTGTGCAATACTCAGAGACATGGCCAAGGTAAGAAAGGCAGAAAGTCGACCACCACTGAACAAGACACACAAGCTGAAACGTCAAGACTGGACCAAGAAATATCTCAAGACTGATTTTTCTAAGGTTTTATGGACTGATGAAATGAGAGTGAGTCTTGATAGGCCAGATGGATGGGCCCGTGGCTGGATTGGTAAAGGGCAGAGAGCTCCAGTCCGACTCAGACGCCAGCAAGGTGGAGGTGGAGTACTGGTTTGGGCTGGTATCATCAAAGATGAGCTTGTGGGGCCTTTTCGGGTTGAGGATGGAGTCAAGCTCAACTCCCAGTCCTACTGCCAGTTTCTGGAAGACACCTTCTTCAAGCAGTGGTACAGGAAGAAGTCTGCATCCTTCAAGAAAAACATGATTTTCATGCAGGACAATGCTCCATCACACGCGTCCAAGTACTCCACAGCGTGGCTGGCAAGAAAGGGTATAAAAGAAGAAAATCTAATGATATGGCCTCCTTGTTCACCTGATCTGAACCCCATTGAGAACCTGTGGTCCATCATCAAATGTGCGATTTACAAGGAGGGAAAACAGTACACCTCTCTGAACAGTGTCTGGGAGGCTGTGGTTGCTGCTGCACGCAATGTTGATGGTGAACAGATCAAAACACTGACAGAATCCATGGATGGCAGGCTTTTGAGTGTCCTTGCAAAGAAAGGTGGCTATATTGGTCACTGATTTGTTTTTGTTTGGTTTTTGAATGTCAGAAATGTATATTTGTGAATGTTGAGATGTTATATTGGTTTCACTGGTAAAAATAAATAATTGAAATGGGGATAAATTTGTTTTTTATTAAGTTGCCTAATAATTATGCACAGTAATAGTCACCTGCACACACAGATATCCCCCTAAAATAGCTAAAACTAAAAATCACTTCCAAAAATATTCAGCTTTGATATTAATGAGTTTTTTGTGTTCATTGACAACATGGTTGTTGTTTAATTATTAATGTTGTCAAATTAATCCTCAAAAATACAACTTGCCTAATAATTCTGCACTCCCTGTAGTAACAAATTCAAATTCTGCCGTAAATCAGTTCTAACAAGTTGTTATACAGCTAAAACTTCAGTTCAGTGTTGATTCATTTCAGTTCAATAATTATAAAATACCTAAATTGTGCATATACAATCAGGCATAACATTATAACATTATGATGGGTGAAGTGAATAACCCAGATTATCTCTTCATCACGGCACCTGTTAGTGGGTGGAAGGTGGCCTAATGGAAGAAGGTGGCCTGGTGAATCACGTTTTCTTTTGCCTGGTAGCAAAGTTGGCAGCAAAAGGGGGACCAACACAACATTAGGAATGTTATGCCTGATCTGTGCATATAGTGTATTTGTGCACATACATGTGACAAACTCCACTGCACAATGAACAAGCAAAAGACCCAAGAGTAGAATTTTACATTTTTCACATCTGTGTGCAGTTTAGTGAGGCTAATCATTTGATGTCTGTGTGTAGAGTTACTGCACAAAAACACAATTTTTTTAGAAGAGTTAAAATAGTTTTAAAGTGTTTGCTTTTGAAAGAGATGTACAACATTTTGCATGTTGTGTGTGTTTTGTGGTTTTGTGTGTAGTTTCCTATGGAGCCATAGGAAAAACTTACATTTTTAGTTGTGCTGTGAAAACAAGGGGTGCTGCATCAAGCTTTTTCTCGCACCCCTTTCGATGCCTTTATACTTAAAATATAATGGTAATCAGGCACGTGCAGAGGGGAGGATTAGAGGTTGGCTTTGGGTGCTCGAGCCCCTGCCCTTTTTCAAAATGAATCAAAAGTGCCGCTCTCAGACAAATATCAATGATAATATCGTGGTCAATAAAACTAAATAAATGTGATTATTATAACATGACAATGTATACAATAGTAACGAACGGCTCAAAACTCTGACAATTTCTGTTGAGGCGTTGCCATAACGCGTTGCTATGGGTTGCGTGCGTTTTGATTGGCTGCTGATTTTCCACTGTTCGGAAACGGCTCTCGAGCCAAATATGGTCCTTTCAGAGAGTGTGTGGCCTCACGGGAAAAAAGTAAACCAATTTTTTTTTTCATCCATAATCAGAGCTAATGTGTTGATTTAATTACAAATCTATATATAATATATTTTAAAGTATTACACAATTCACCAATGCCCGTTTGTCATGTATATACACCAACCAATCATGATCTGGCAAAGCAAGTTTAAATTCCATTGGGCGATGTGAAGTGGAGCGGTAATTTTCTGTTCTTATTCATAAATCATTTGAAAATGACATGGACAGACGACGAACTAACGTTTGTGGAACGATTTCCTGCGGTTTGTCTCATTTTATAAATTGCATCACTGACAAAATGGATTTTAACTGACAACAAACAAATCCCTGCACAAAACCATGCAGCAGCAAAAGTCGCATTAATAGTAAATAGTGTTAAATTCACTTGTATTTATGTATATTGATACACCGTTTACTATTTCATGAAACTATCAAAGTTAACAAAACCCAAGTGCCACCGGCACCTACAGGCCTATTATGTGAAGAATAGGCAGGCGAAATGGTTACGTGAAAGGACTTTATTATATTACCATTTTTGAATATTAATGCAGCATTATGAAATAACTCTCTTATGTTCATCAAGACTGCATTCATTTGATAAAAAACTGCAATATTGTGAAATATTATTAAAATAATGGTTTTCTATTTTGAAATAATTTAAAATATAATTTATTCCTGTGATCACAGCTGGATTTTCACATATTTACATATTGCCCCTTTTTTACATTTGAGCCCCTGCCCCTGAATAACTCTCTGCACGGCCCTGATGGTAATAACCTTTAAGAATGTGTTACACATTGCCCAAAAGTGAGCAATTGGACTAGGCAATAGTAACTTGTTTAAAACAGGGAAGTTGGTCATTGAGTTCAAGGGCCAAATAAACGTCAGAGAAATTGCCCAATACGGTTTTTGCAATAGGCTGTCCTTAAATCACAGGTTACTCATATTGTAGTCTGCTAACGTAAAAAAAATACAAAGTATAAATAAAAGACAATCTATGAGGACATGATGACTAAGGCAGGGCAAAAAAAAGTCATATGCGACTACAAATGGGCGGAGCTCAGAGAGGAATAAAAAGCAGGGTCATTCACAGAGAGAGAGAGAGTACGACTAGCCATTCAGACCGTCCTGACATTAGTTCGTCCTCAGTAGGTTATTCATTTCACTCTTGCCAGGTTTTCAGCGAACCCTTTTTGAAGTCAAAGGCAGCGTTGTCTTTGGAAGCAACTTGTTTTTGGAAATCTTCGCGTTTGTTTAGTCAGTCAGTCCTGTGAAGATGAGCCGCTCGCGCAGTGTTGTTGCTCCTCTGCTGCTGTTGTTCCTGTGCGGAGCCGCAGAGTTCTCCGAAGCCTGCAGCTGCTCTCCCGAACATCCTCAGCAGGCGTATTGCAATGCGGATGTCGGTAAGATTCCATGCATTTAACCATTTCATATCCATAGCCATGTCTGTGTTATATCAGTACACTCTGTCGTGTGCGTACGTCAGCATGCATGTTATATGACAGACAGCATCTGACAACATCTTTTATTCTGAAAAGAATCTATGCAGAAACAACCATGTTTAATATAAATAAAATCAATTTAGACTGCAGTCATATTGTATTCAATTACAAATGTAAAGGAAAAACTTAATTAATTTGATAAACTTGAAACAAGTTATATGATCAATAAGTTATGACAATTTTTTCATTGCTTTAACTCATCCAAATAAGTTAAGCAATTTTCGACCTTTTTTGTAAGTTATGCAAGATTCAACTAATTTTGTTCAAGTTGACTGTACTTAAAATGTTTTTTTTTACGGTGCACATACTCCCAAAAGGCACAACAGGGCCTGTCATGTTTTCCATCTTTGTTTTAGATGAATTTGCTCTGTTTTACTTAATATTCTCAATTATCAATGCAGGTAACACTTTATTTTACAATTTCCTTGTTAAACGTTACATGTAATTACTAGTAACAGTGAGTTATGCATTATTACTTAAACAACTAACTGCCAAACCATAATACTATCCCTATAGTTATTACATGTTACGTAATATTACTCACTACTTATTGGTGTAACAAGGACACCTTAAATAAAGTGTAATCTCACTGTGCCAAGGTTAGATAGAAATGGGTGATATATTTTAGGTATTGTAGCAGTTATGTCATTGTAACAGTATGCATCACAATAGTTGCTGTTTTATGTGGCATTATAATCCAGCTTTTAAAGTCCTCATGAAATCAAAATTGACCTTATTTACTTTGTTAGCACACATTACTGGTTTTAGGGTGAACAAATAATCCATGCAAGTTAATACACAGAAAAAAAAATGTTTGTCATGGTAATCTTTAATCAAAGTTTGAAAAGAAACTTGTGGTCTGGAATGGCGTTCCCTTTCCAATGACATCAGTTTGATGACTTGGGTTTGAACTACTCCCCTCCAACCATTAGTCTGCTATGAGTGAGAGATGCAGGGAGGAGCGCTGAGGTAAATCCCTGCCCTCTATTCAATATTCTGTTTCACTTGGAAATGCGTCACAGCACTGAAATAAACTCAGTTGCAACTTCCGGTTTACTGGGACTTTAAATACTGTAGAAGTGAAAGGTACTTCAAATATAATTTGATTATTTTATCTCTCTTGTTTGGCTTCATGGGCAAAAAAACTAAAGGATAAGATTAGTCATAAATAAAATGATTCTTACATTATATAATAGCTAACTAACTAACATTTTTGGATGAGTCACATTTCACAAGTCATTATAAAACAATTTAACACGCACACCTGTTAGATTCTGTATAATAATACATTATTACAAGGTGTGACATTACTTGGCAACAATACATAAACGCTTCACTTCCCTTGATAACCAGTTCTGCTAAATCTTGACTTGCTTGGTTGGGACACATCCCACTCTCTCTCTCTATATATATACATATTTATCTTCAGTCAAACCCAAATTTTTTTCAGCCATCTTCAACATTATCTCACATTATTTATTCGCTATAGTTAGAAAATGGTAATAAAATATGACAAGAACTCTGAACAAATTAATCTTGATAATGTCAGATAACATTGATAGAAGGGGATGTAATGGATTACAACCAACCAATCAGCTGTTAAATTTAAGTACACACTTAGATAATACCAATTTAGGTCAACCAATTACCAAGCAATGCTTAATTATTTTCGCATTAGCAATTAAAGAAAAAACACTCCAGCAAAACAGTCAGGTCAAAGTGTCTGAATAATCTTGGGCTTAAATGTTTATCAGTTTTACTGGTAGGCACTGTATGAAGAATTTTTGGGTATAATATGCCACAGTTTACTTTATTTTTCTCTCCTCACTTACATAAATTAACTATAGTGTCCTGCACCCACTATTGTAAAATTATATCTGTTGTCTGAATAAATTTTGGTTTGACTGTATATTGCATAGTTGTACCCATTATTAGTAGCTAAGAATAATTAAAAAAATATTTTCAAGCACTTGACAGACGAATTGTCATGTAATTGTCAATTAGTTTGCATAATTTCCTTTGAGTGAAAGCAATTCCAAGAACAAAGTAAGTGTTAGTCAGAAAGTTTTCTCTCTTTCCCTCATTTTTAGAAGACTTATTTAATAGTGTAAAACATGTTCAGCCTGTTGTGTCAAATACTGGACGTGATTAACTTGTACAAATTATAATTCCTCATAAATGTTAAGCGTCTGCTTGCATGTTATTGCATGTGCACTTATATCCAAATTATTAGGTTGTACTTGATCGTTTCCTGATTGACACACATTTTGTAATAAAATATAACAACAAACCTGCTCAGTCCAAAATCCACCAAACTGTAGGAATGACCTATCTACCGCTGCATAAACTATATAGCAGAATCTGTATCTGTTGACACATTTCTGTGTGGCGTACTTGGAAATACAGTGATGTTGAAGTGATGAGGCGGAATCTTAGGCCTAATTTTAGCTTTATTGTGTCATTGTGTGTAACCTGCTTCAGATCCTCTAACCTTCGGTGTCCCTACAGTACCCTGCCATTACATGACCTATGCATTTTCCATTGTCTGTAGTAGCTCTGTGATTAAAACCTATTTCAACGGGCTGATTACAACTAAAAAAATGTAGAAAGTATTGCCACATGCTAGCAACATATTGTGGTTTGCCTTTGACATTTGTTAGATGGTCATTACATGACTTGGGGTGGTGAAACTTGGGTCACTGTAGTCAGACCCCAATGACCACACGCCCACCTATACATTGAGTGATTGGTTGAAAACATCATCTGCTGCCTACCACAGGAATTGACAATCTCATTCTTGAATGTGGCATCATGATGCTGGCTATTTAAAACTCCCACATTACATTTGCCTGATGGTTTTGAGAGAGTCAAGTCACATTTTTATATATATATATATATATATATATATATATATATATATATATATATATATATATACAGATTGTTTCAAAGCTGCTTCGCAGTGATAAACGGGAAAATAACAGTGATAATGTTGGTAAAATTCAACAATTATGGAACAAAATCAAGCTCAATTTAGTTCAGTTCAATAACAGTGTCAGTGTTGCAAAGTGCATCAGTGATGAAACAAGTTCATTTCAACTATAAAGTGTTGAATTGAATCTACTCTGTTCTATAGCAGAATCAATGGTGCAGAATTCATCAATTATTAAACAAATTGAGGGTCCATATACATGACATCGTTTTCAACTAAAAAAAAAAAAAAACGTTTTTCTAAAAAACTAAAAGCATTTTGGCCATTCATTTACACAACAACTGCATATTGGGGGCCTATAAATGCAAACTTTTGAAAATAAGCAGCTCTACAATAATAAATAATAATAATTTGTTACATTTATATAGCGCTTTTCTAGGCACTCAAAGCGCTTTACATGGAAGGGGGGAATCTCCTCAACCACCACCAATGTGCAGCATCCACCTGGATGATGCGACGGCAGCCATATTGTGCCAGAACTAGGCCTGTCGCGATAGGCAATAAATCAATTAATCGCACGATAAAACAAAATTAGCTTTACGTATTGTTTTTGGTATTTATTCAAGTTCATTTTTTGTTAACAGACTGAGAGTCCATTGCTTTTATTGTTTTTGGCTGTTTTGTTCATTTATTGTGGATATTTAAAATGTTTTCCATTTTCAGTGTTAAATAGTCTTTAGAAATAAAAGTTTATTGATCTTTGAAAAGGTGTACCTGCATTATTATGCCATTATCATTATTTTAGATGAAAATGGTCTCAGAAGGACAATATTATCGTTTATCGCAATAATTTCTTGGCCAATTTATCGTCCAGCAAAATTTGTTATTGTGACAGGCCTAGCCAGAACGGCCACCATACACCAGCTTATTGGTGGAGAAGCCAATCGTATGTATGTATGTATATATATTATATATATATAATGGACAGGAGCCAATGGGCAAATTTGGCCAGGATGCCAGGGTTACACCCCTAGTCTTTATTGAAGGACCTCCTGGGATTTTTAATGACCACAGAGAGTCAGGACCTCGGTTTAGTGTCTCAACCGAAGGATGGTGCTTTTTACAGTATAGTGTCCTCATCACTATACTGGGGTGTTAGTATTTCTAGTATTTCTGTGTTAGGACCCACACAGACCACAGGGTGAGCACCCCCTGCTGGCCTCACTAACACATCTACCAGCAGCTACCTAGTTTTCCCAGTTGGTCTCCCATCCAGGTACTGACCAGGCTCAGCCCTGCTTAGCTTCATTGGGAAACCAGTCTTTGGCTACAGGGTGATATGGCTGCTGGCTACAGAAAACAATAGTGACTTTATTCAGCTTGAGTCAGTTCAGTGTTGATTCATTTCACTTCAGTAACAGAGTCGAACATATAGTGACACTTAAAAAGAAGTGCTTAGTTGTTAAATGTTCAGCTTTACTTTTTCTGCAGTAGTTTTTTACAGCTACACATCCAATCAGACCTATAGATTCTCCCTTACGGCATTCCCACATAACCAGTAAATGAATAATGTGGAGGGCTACCTCTCCCCCTCACATACCTGGAGCTGAAAACAGCACCCACACTGTGTGTCTAACTTCCGCCTCGGTATGGAATGAATGTGTGGAAACGGGAGGCTGTGATTAAACCAGCATAAACCCTGTATGTGTGTTACTGATGAGACCGGCATGCCTGACTTGAGACTGGGATTCTGTGGGTGTATTTGGCATTCTGAGTGTGTGGCCAATAGAAAGACGCTCTGTGTTTGGGCCTGAATATGTGGACGGTATATATGGGCTCTCTGAAAAGTCAGATAGATGAGGGGAAGAGTTTTATAAGGATATTTTATATCACGTATTCCTGTACAATACCATTCAAAAGTTTGAGGTCAGTTCATGTTTTTAAAAGAGGTCTCTTCTGCTCACCAAGGCTGCATTTATTGGATTAAAAATACAGTAAAAACTGTAATATTGTGAAATATTATTACAATTTAAAATAGCTGTTTTCTATTTGAATATAATTTAAAGTGTAATTTATTCCTGTGATCAAAGCTGTATTTTCAACATCATTACTTCAGTCTTCAGGGTCATAGAAATCATTCTAATTCTAAGAGTTTTTGCTGCTTCATAGTTTTATGGAATTTCTTTGATTGAGTATAAAGCTCAAAAGAACAGCATTTCTTTGAAATAGAGATATTTTGTAACATTTAAAATGTCAATACTGTCCCTTTTGATCAGTTGAATGCATAATTGCTAAATAAAAGTATTAATTCATTAAAATATTACTGACCCCAAACTTTTGAATGGTAATGTAGTAAATGTATTAAACTGTAGTGTGTCATAAGCAGCAAAGTAAAACAACAACAAACAGTAGGATGTATATCAAAATCATGCGGCTTGTGGGAAGGATGTGCTGTTTCTGTATTTGGACCATTTTTATAAAACTGGTGAAATCCCTTAAATTTGCTTTGAAGGAGGGCTCTTTTGACGTGGTCCAGTAACTAACTACCCAGAAACTCCTAGAAACCACATACGGTCTTAAAGATAAAGGTTCTTTATTGGCATCTATGGTTTTATGAAGAACCTTTAACATCCATGGAACCTTTCCATTCCACCTAAGAATCTTTTTATACTAGAAAAAAGATTCTAAAATGCTTAAGTTATACTTTGGTTCTTTTAAGAACTGTTGACTGAAAGGTTCTTTAGGTAACCAAAAATGATTCTTCCATGGCATTGCTTTGAAAACTCCCTTTATTTTTAAAAGTGTAGAACCTCAGAACGTCCCAGCAACCGCAAAGGAGTGAGGCACAGAACACCATAGGAACCATCTAACACTGCTAGAGGAAGGAGCTCTCATTTAAAAATCTGCCCTTTCAATCTCTATTTTGTTCAAAGCATGTGATCCTACCCACTGAATTTGCTTATTATAGAGAGATGAGTTTGGACTTAGTGTTTGGTATTTGTAAGTCAGCAGCTCTATGGGGAGCAGGCAGTGTGGAGGTTAAAGCGGCCGGTAGAGCGGGGGGCAAACTGCCTGCTAGAGTCAGACTGCTGACTGGCTTCCTGAATATCAGGCTGAGAGCACATTCCTCACACTAATCAAATACTCATGTGTCTCCATACATACGCCCAGCTTTCATCACCTGTAGTACAGATACGAGATAAATCATCTCTCTCCATACTTGGAAGATACGTCACCCATCTACAGTGGAGAGGGATTAAACGTGCCAGAAACAATGAATTGATATTTGAATGTGTTTATCTTTTCAGTCATCCGAGCCAAAGTAGTCGGACGGAAGGAGGTGGTTACCGGCAAAGATGCCTATGGATATCCAATCAAAATGATCCGATATGACATCAAACAGATGAAGGTTAGTGGAGAATATTATTCATGTTGTAATCCACAGATTTCGATCTAGCACTGATTTATTTGGCTATAGCATACATGAAGCCAAACACAATTTGAATTAACACATAGACACAAGTTGCAACATAGACACATTGGAAAAATGTGCAAAACTCAAAAAACATACCTGCACATACAGTTCTCTACAGTTGAAAACAAGCTGAACCAGCTGAAATAAACACTTGAGGCAGTAAAAAAACAACAACTTTCTCACAAATTATGATTACATGGGCAGATTAAAGAGTAATTTTCATGTGGTTCCTTGCACAATACACTTTTATCATAGTGCATGATTTGTAATCTAATACATTTTGATGTTTGCGTCACATACCATTGCTTTTCTGACAAAGTAAACATGGTTGTGACCTTCCAAAATGACTTCTTCCTATCCTCTTCTTTGACTAGATGTTTAAGGGCCCTAATAGAGAGATTGAGACCGTCTTCACGGGCCCCTCCTCTGCTTTGTGCGGGGTCAGTCTTGAGAGCAATGGCAAAAAGGAATACCTGATTACAGGTAAGAGTGAATTAACATATCGAGGGGAACCGCATCCAAGAAACAGCCACTCCTATTCCTTCTGTAAACTGTAGAAACTGTAGTGGCACTTTTATACCAACATCCTCTCATTGATCTGTACAGGTAAAATGGATTCAAATGACACATTGCGTGTAAATCTTTGTGACTACATTGAATCTTGGGAGTCTCTGAGTCTGACACAGAAAAAGTGCTTGGGTCCACGCTATCAGATGGGCTGTGATTGCAAGGTATTATCTATCTATCTATCTATCTATCTATCTATCTATCTATCTATCTATCTATCTATCTATCTATCTATCTATCTATCTATCTATCTATCTATCTATCTATCTATCTGTCTGTCTGTCTGTCTGTCTGTCTGTCTGTCTGTCTGTCTGTCTGTCTGTCTGTCTGTCTGTCTGACAGCTCTTCCCCTCTTGTCTTTGTGCAGGTTGTCCAGTGTTCCAACATCCCCTGTTCCATTAACGACCCTATAGAATGTCTCTGGACAGACTGGGTGGTGGAGGGAACAGTTCAGGGCACTCAGGCTCAGTACTACACCTGCGTCAAGAGGAACGACAGCAGCTGTGCCTGGTACCGTGGATCTGCTCCACCTAAAAAAGAGTTCATGGACATTGAGGACCCATAAGCTAGTCCCCAGTTTCATCACTCATTCAGAAACCCCCCAAAACACAGCTACCGACTCACACCTTAATTCTGCAAATTCATTCAAATGTCAAGAACATGTCTGGGCCATAAAGGGCTTACCCAAAATTCAAAAGTAAAAAGATATAGATGGTAATATTTTTCTAGTAATATAAGTAATGAATCCTATTTTGTGTAAGAAATAATAAACTTAAAAGACCATAAAGCTGCCCCTCTAATACAAATGACAAAAGTTTAAATGGTCAAATATTTGAATATCATACATTTAATTTATGTTGTTTTCACATTATTACAGTAAAAGTACAAGTAATTAAACTCACCATTGACTCTTATGGACATATTATGTGATGAGAATTATGCCGTGAATATAATAAAACAGTGTTCTATATTGCTATATTTTAGTGTGAATTGTGATGCAGGCATTTCTGTGTAATATTAACCCATACATGACATACAGTACATTTGGTTGCATGTTAATATATCACGTGAATCTTACCTCTAGTGTTGAAATAATTTTTATGACAGGCAGAAAAGTTTTCTCTTAAGCACTTTGAGAACCCAAGTGTTGTTGTTTTTTTGTAATATTGTTGCTGTCCAATAAAGAGGAAATTGATTACAACAGTGATTTTTAGTTCCTCAAGCACAGGCGTTACGCATTTATATTTGTCTTGAAAACTAATTTCATGCATTTAAGCAGAAGGTGATTAAGATCATATATATTCTTTATGAGGGTATTTTCTCCAGAATTTTGACATACAGTTTTCTTTGAAAAATGAATGTATAGTTTTGTAAAGCAGATAGCAGCCAGTAGGAATCCAATAGATGGACTCATGAAGGTTTTGAGAGACTATATAACTTGGTTTTGATTTTGTTTAACAATTTTGTCACTGCATAATTTCCATATTTCATAGTTTTAACTATTATTCTAAAATGGAGAAAAGTAATAATACAGAAAAGGATAAGTGTGTCCAGACCTTTGTTCATGAGTGTGTAAGGAATGTATATTATCATAATGTGCATATAGCAGCATACTTAGATCTGGCAATTTTTTATGTAATATATACAGGATTTTCTAATTTATTTCAAAATCATGCGTCCAGGAAATATATACAGTGTTCTTTCTTTCTTGATCTTTTTCTTATTTTGTACTTCCTACTTGATATAAAGTACTTTGTTAAATTAGCTTTAATTTTATGACTCTGCATTCTTCACTGAAAACTGCGTTTATTAAGGGATTGTCGGTCATGTCTTAGAAAGTTTTTCCCCTGATATTTTTGTACATTTGTGTTATTTTGCCTTGCGTAATGATTCAACAACTTTTTTGTAGTGTGAGATTTCCAGTGCTGGAACCACTTGGGAAGACTTGTTGAGAGCTAGCCTTTGCATGCCTTTTAAAGTTTAATACTCATTGTTAAAACTGTTATGGTATTCATGAATAAAGGAGCAGAAATGTTCACTGAATTAATATTTTTCAGTATTTGTTCAGTAATATACCCAGCATATTGTCCATGTTTTTTTCTCTCTCAATGGACATTATTATCTGGTATAATGTTCCAACATGTCGCAAATTAAGAAATATAGAAAATATAGTTAATAATGATTAGTAATGATTTTAATCAACTATTGAACCATTATAATCACCTTGGTTTGACGGAGACAATGAAATCCTATGGAAAACTGCTATGACATGCGCACTGCGACCCCTAGTGGCACCGCGGCTGTTTTTCCACTTATGACACTGCAATTTTAGCCAGTGTGACACAGAAAAGAGGAAAGCGATTTTAGCAGTGCATAAAGCAATAACAAAATAGAAAATAGATCAGTTTTGTACAAAGCTCAAAATTCAGCATTTCAGTTGGCTACTTGGGGTGGGATATATTAGGCAGCAAGTGAACATTTTGTCCTCAAAGTTGATGTAAACATGGGCAAGTGTATGTTCAAGTGTAAAATGGGCAAGTGTATTTGAGTGAGCTTTACAAGGGCCAAATTGTGATGGCTAGACGACTGGTGGTTGATGATTTAGTAATGGTGTTGGCTATTAAAGAGCTAAGTATCCAAGAGTGGGTTAATAATTAATATTTTGTTATATTTATATAGCACTTTTCTGGGTACTCAAAGCGCTTTGCATGGAAGGGGGAATCTCCTCAACCACCACCAATGTGCAGCATCCACCTGGATGATGCGAGGGCAGCCATATTGCGCCAGAACATCAACCACACCAGCTGATTGGTGGAGAGGAGACAGAAGCTGTGTCCCAATTGACTTTATGCACAGCTGCACTACTTCCTGAACTTCAGCCAGCTCCTTTGTTTTCTGTCTGCCATTATTGGACAAACTGATTAATCCAAGTGTGTCTGATTATTGTTGTTGTGACTTCAGAGGTAAGGCACACTTGGATTAATCAGTTTGTCCAATAATGGCAGACAGGAAACAAAGGAGCTGGCTGAAGTTCAGGAAGTAGTGCAGCTGTGCATAAAGCCAATTCAAGGGCTGCATCCTTTGAAGTCAAGTCAAGTCAAGTCAACTTTATTTATATAGCGCTTTTAACAATGTAGATTGTTTCAAAGCAGCTTTACAGTGTTAAACAGCAAAATAATGCAGCCTAATTTTATTCAGCTGTATAGCCATTTGATGTCATCAGTTCATTTCAATTTCCATACGGTGACAGTGTGGGCTTTAGATCAATAATTAGATCAGTAATTTAGTTTACATGGTTAAATTAGTTTATTAATTAGATTTATTTCGATGTTTAGTTGAAAAATATAGTGTCCCCAACTGAGCACGCCAAGCCAGAGGCAACAGTGGCAAGGAAACCAAAACCCCATTAGGTGACCTAATGGAGAAAAATAAACCTTGGGAGAAACCAGGCTCAGTCGGGGTGCCAGTTCTCCTCTGGCCAATTTACAAACAACGTATTATTATTATTATTATTCTGGCTGCTTTACAGGTCAGAGGTCACAATAGATCGGAATATTCAAAGGACCGGAGGCAACACGCTGGAGACGGGTTTATTGAGGATGATGTTGATTAAATAATTATTAAAGTGCAATATTTGAATGATCGGAGGCAACACGCTGGAGACGGGTTTATTGCGGATGACATATCGATTTAAGTATTATTTAATGATAATATTCGAACAATCGGAGTCATCACACTGGTGACGGGTTTATTTAGATGCCGTGTCGATGAGGCAGTTGCAGGGGGAGGATAATTGACACGGTCTCTGCAGACACTTCGGGGTCCTGTGTTGGTCTTCTCTGGTCCACCATCTGATTAGGATACGGCCCAGATCTGGCTGACTGCAGTAAACCTCGGGATAAAACAGAGAGAATATCATTAGCGTAGATGCCATTCTTCTGATGATGTAAGGAGTACATCAGGTGTTATGGGAAGTGTTCCCGGTTCCGGCTGACCTAGTTAATGCAGCCTAACAATCAATTAATTGATAAAGTGTTTTATGTGTATGCCACAGTAAAGAGATGTGTTTTTAGTCTAGATTTAAACTGACAGAGTGTGTCTGCTTCCCGAACAGTGCTAGGAAGACTGTTCCAGAGTTTAGGAGCTAAATAGGAAAAGGATCGACCGCCTGCAGTTGATTTTGATATTCTCGGTATTAACAACTGGCCAGAATTTAGAGATCGCAGTAGACGTGATGGAGTATAATATGTTAAGAGCTCGCTCAAGTATTGGGGAGCTAAACCATTTAGTGCTTTGTAAGTAATAAGCAAGATTTTAAAATGTATGCGATGTTTAATAGGTAGCCAGTGCAATGTTGACAGAACTGGGCTAATATGGTCATACTTCCTGGTTCTAGTAAGTACTCGAGCTGCTGCGTTTTGGACCAGCTGGAGTTTATTTATTAAGCGAGCAGGGCAACCACCCAATAGAGCATTACAATAATCTAGCCTTGAGGTCATGAACGCATGAACTAACTGTTCAGCATTTTGCATTGAGAGCATGTGCCGTAATTTTGATATATTTTTAAGATGGTAGAAAGCAGTTTTACAGATGCTAGAAACGTGGCTTTCAAACGAAAGATTGGTATCAAAGAGCACACCCAGGTTCCTCACTGACGACGAAGACTTGACAGAGCAGCCATCAAGTGTTAGACAGTATTCTAGGTTACTACTTGTGGAGCTTTTTTGTCCAATAATTAAAAATTCAGTTTTTTCTGAATTGAGTTGCAGGAAATTACCAGTCATCCAATGTTTTATGGCGGCTATGCATTCCGTTAATCTTGTGAATTGGTAAATTTCTTCAGGGCGTGAAGAAATATAGAGCTGAGTATCGTCAGCATAACAATGAAAACTAATGCCATGCTTCCTAATAATATCTCCCAGTGGTAGCATGTACAGGGTGAAGAGTAGCGGTCCTAGCACTGAGCCTTGTGGTACTCCATACTGAACTTGCGATCGGTGTGACATCTCTTCATTTACTGCTACAAACTGATAACGGTCGCATAGGTATGATTTAAACCATGATAAAGCAATTCCACTAATACCTACATAATTTTCGAGTCTATTCAAAAGAATGTTGTGGTCGATGGTATCAAATGCAGCGCTAAGATCGAGTAACACTAATAGAGAGATACAGCCACGATCGGATGATAAGAGTAAATCATTTGTAACTCTGATGAGAGCAGTCTCAGTACTATGATACGGTCTAAATCCTGACTGGAAATCCTCACAGATACCATTTCTTTCTAAAAAGGAACATAATTGTGAAGACACTGCCTTTTCAAGTATTTTTGACAGAAAGGGTAGATTTGAGATTGGTCTATAATTGACTAATTCTGTAGGATCAAGTTGCGGTTTTTTAATAAGTGGTTTAATAATAGCCAACTTAAAAGTTTTCGGTACATATCCTAATGACAAAGATGAATTAATGATATTAAGAAGAGGATCTATGACCTCTGGTAGCATCTCTTTTAATAGCCTAGTCGGTACAGGGTCAAGAATACATGTTGTTGATTTTGATGATTTAACGAGTTTAGCCAATTCTTCTTCTCCTATAGCAGTGAATGATTGTAATTTTTCCTCAGTGACACTACAATGCTCTGTCTGATGTGATACTGTAGTGGACGGCTGCATGGTTAAAATTTTCTTCCTAATATTATCAATTTTACATGTGAAGAAGTTCATAAAGTCATTACTGCTGTGCTGTTTACAATCATCAGAAGTTGAAGCTTTATTTTTGGTTAATTTAGCCACTGTATCGAATAAATACCTTGGGTTGTGTTTGTTTTCTTCCAAGAGAGTTGAGAAATAAGCGGATCTAGCAGTTTTTACGGCCTTTCTGTATGCGATCATGTGCTCTTTCCACGAATTTCGAAAGACCTCTAGTTTTGTTTTCTTCCAGCTGCGCTCCATTTTTCTGGCTGCTGTTTTAAGGGCCCGGGTGTGCTCGTTGTACCACGGCGTTGGACTATTTTCTTTAATCTTCTTTAAGCGCAGAGGAGCAACTGTGTCTAAAGTACTGGAAAAGAGAGAGTCAATAGTTTCTGTTGCAACATCGAGTTCTTCTATGCTGTCTGGGTTGCTGAGGAGATGATACTGATGAGGAAGAGTATTTAAAAAGCAATCTTTAGTAGCGGCAGTGATTGTCCTGCCATTTTTGAAACGAGGGGGCGGCTTTGCAACTTTAGCTAAATTAAGTATACAAGATACTAAGTAATGATCTGAGATGTCATCGCTCTGCTGCAGAATTTCAACGGTATCAACATTAATTCCATGTGACAATATTAGGTCTAAAGTATGATTATGGCGATGAGTGGGTCCTGACACGTGTTGCCTAACTCCAATAGAGTTTAGTGTATCTTTAAATGCTAATCCTAATACGTCTTTTTCGTTGTCTACATGGATATTAAAATCACCAACAATTAGTACTTTATCTACGGCCAGTACTAATTCTGATAGAAAGTCAGCAAATTCTTTGATAAAGTCTGTATTATGCCCTGGTGGCCTGTATACAGTAGCTAACACCAATGTTGAACGGGTTTTGTCATGTACACTACATAGCGTTACATAAAGCACCAAAACTTCGAAGGAATTATATTTGAAACTAGACTTCTGAGTAATACTGAAGATATTATTATAAATTACAGCAACCCCTCCCCCTTTACCTTTCAGACGCGGCTCATGTTTATAACAATAATCTTGGGGGGTGGACTCATTTAAGGTAATGTAGTCGTCAGGTTTTAGCCAGGTTTCTGTCAAACACAGCACATCAAGATTATTATCTTTAATAATATCATTAACAATAAGCGCTTTTGGGGAAAGGGATCTAATATTCAGCAACCCAAGCTTTATCAATTGTTCATCTGTATTATTTCTTTTGTTTATTTGTTGGACATCAATTAAATTTTTACTGTTGAATGGTTTTGATGTTTTTTTTGTATTTACTAATTCGGGGAACAGACACAGTCTCTATATGATAATATCTCGGTGAAAGAGTCTCTATGTGCTGGGATTTATCTGACTCCGGTGACGTGAGACAGCTAGCAGACGGTCGGTTTAGCCAGTTTGTCTGCTTCCTGACCTGGGCCCTAGTGAGTCAAGGTTTAGCTCTAAGACTATGTGCCAAATTACTAGAGAGAAGAGCGGCACCACCCCAGGAGGGATGGATGCCATCCTTCTTCAACAGGTCAGGTCTGCCCCAAAAACTTTTCCAATTGTCTATGAACCCTATGTTATTTTGCAGACACCACTTAGACAACCAGCCATTGAGTGATGACAGCCTGCTAACTATCTCATCACTCCTTCTAACGGGGAGCGGACCAGAACAATAAACAGCCTCTGACATCGTACTAGCGAGTTCACACACCTCTTTAATGTTAATTTTGGTGATCTCCGACTGGCGAAGTCGAACATCATTAGTGCCGACGTGAATAATAATCTTAGAGAATTTACGATTAGCTTTAGCCAGCACTTTTAAATTTGCTTTGATGTCAGGCGCTCTGGCTCCCGGTAAACAAGTGACTATGGTGGCTGGTATCTTCACATTCCGTGTAATAGAATCGCCAATGACTAGGGCACTTTCAACAGGATACTCAGTGGGTGCTTCACTGAGAGGGGAGAACCTGTTTGATGTTCTAACCGGAATGGAAAAGCGGTTTTTTGGTCTGCGACTATGCTGCCTCACTGTCACCCAGTTGCCCTGCTGCGAGGGCCCTGCAGCCGGAACCGAAGAATGTACAGAGTTCACTAAGCTATTCACATCCAAATCAGTGTCTAAAGCTGTTACATCCTCACTACTCTCAGATAAAGTATGGATGCGTGTTTCTAATTCTGAAATCTTCTCCGTCAGCCTAACTATCTCCTTACATTTATCACATGTGAAGCCCTGTTCGCCAGCGGAGAAGCCTATACTAAACATGCAGCATGAAGTGCAAGTGATAATGACAGGAGAAGACATGACTTACCGTATTTGTTGATTAATCCAATTTACCACTTACCACAATCGTATGCTGGACACTATTTACTAATCCAACTAATGAACTCAGAGAGCAGGAGACCCGGGTGCAGAGATGACAAGCTAACAGGCTAGCGAAATGCTAACGTGTGATGGTGATTTAGATTAAAAGCTAGCGATGTCAAATTTAACGTGATAGGCAATTTTTAAACAATTTATGGTGATGAGTAAGTTATATTTAGCAGTAGAATAAAGAGGAAATATCAAGATAAAGATTCAAACGTGAGCAAGGCTGTACAGAGCTACAAACAGGCACACAGGAGGCACACAGGAGTGCGCGGCCGACGCTGCCTTCAAAGGACGCACCGAGACTCGTTTACAGTGGAAGGTATAGCGGATTGCGTCACGACGAAGGCTGTCCCAATTCGTAGGTCCTTCGAAGGCTCCTTCAAAATACGGCCTGCAAATGCGTCCTTCTTTTCCCATGAAATGAAGGATACTCGGATGGATGCTTCGCAGCCTTGCCTACCCCAGAATTCATTGCGCGCCGCGACGTCAGATTTTTTAAGAGAAATTGCCAGATAACACTTTTAAATGCAAGTATTTGGTTTCAATTTACTCCAGTAATCTAATGTATCTACTGATAAAAATAAAATGTTGACTAAATATGTTACCAACATACGATTTTATATAGTTTATACTACATCTTTAGTTGTTTTGTTTTTAGGCAGTTGAATATAACTTTAAAGTCCAGTATAAATGTTCATTTCAGTTCTCTTCAACGGCAGCTGTCAACAGTTGCTAAATATTACTAATAATGTAACGAAATGCATTTACTCTGTATTTGAGTATAATTGTGAAGTACCTCAGATTTTTATTCAACTTCATCTCAGAGGCAAATATTGTGGTTTTATGAAAAACTTACTTTTTACTCATGGATATTAGATTTTGATATTGGTTATCGTTTAAAAAAGAATCTAAAAATAAAATGCACTAGAAATATGTCTTATAGATTAGGGATAGGCACTTTTGGTCTTGGAGGGCCGCTGTCCTGCAGAGTTCAGCTCATAGAACAGTTATGAATTGGGACAGTCTTCGTCGCGCTGCAGTGACGCAATCGGCCTTCAAATGCGTCCTTTGAAGGATGCAGCCCCCGAATTGGGACACAGCTAGAGTGATGAAGCCAATCGGTATATCATATATGGAGAAGGAGGCCATGATTGACAGAGGCCAATGGGCAAATTTGACCAGGATGCTGGGGTTACACCCCTACTCTTTTCTTTTGTGGATTTTGCCACAGCCGTCAGTTGATAGACTAAATAGGCAAAAAGGAGGAAATCCATGTGACCGAACCGATAACATATTCCACACAAAACAAGGCCTCGTTTGTCATCGGTCACGTGATTTCTCAACACAGCCTCGAATCGGGGCTTCATCTGGCACGCCCATTTATTCTCGACACAAGGGCTACGTTCGAAACCGCATATCATTGAGCAGGTACTCATTTTCAATAGCCGCGTTTCCACCGTAGGAACTTTCCCCAGGAATTAGGAACTTTGGGCTGGTCCTCGGTGTGTTTCGACCGCAGGAACCAGGGTCTGAATGAAGTTCCGGGTAAATATTTTCCCCTCCGAGCGGCCCTGCTCCCGAGGTGGTACTTTTTCAAAGTTCGGGAACTTTCGGGGGTGGGACTTGGGCGCTGAACATACTGATTGGTTGAACTCACGCAGCATTTTATTTCAACCGGCATTTTTAAAAGTCTTTTGGATCGATCTGCGTTCAGTAAATATCAGTCTTGCTCTTTCTGTCCGATGGCGCGTGTTCGTCTCAGCCATTGCACGGTCAATGTCCGTAATAGCTGATGATAACAGTGCTCGTCTCTTTTCCGCCGTTTTGTTAATAACCTCTTTAGTAAACCAATATATAACCAGCAAAAGCAGCGCTGCTTGCATCTCCTCCACTTGTTATTGTTGCAGACAGTGTCGCACAAAAATGATGACTGTCCGTCGCTGACTGGGAGGCGCAGTCGCGCCGCGCGCAGTCCTACATCACCAATTTGCCTTATCTTCTCGGTACTTTAGACCGCAGTGGAAACGCAGACAGCAGCAGGTCAGGGGAAAAAAAGTTCCTGGTACAAATTGTTCCGGGTAATTTCGGTGGAAATGGGGCTATTAATAACCTACTTCCTTAACGAGCTCTAAAAGAGTAGGTACTATATTGCCTGGTTAAGAATGAATGCGATCTGCACTTTATGCGCCATGTTGACGTTATCATGTGACCTACGACGTTATCACAAGCAACAACTTGAAAGATATGAGTGACAGGTTTAATTCATCGATCTATAAATATCTTAATATTGATTAAAATTGCTAATTTTGTGGTACTGTTGAAGAAACAGCTGCCCATTTATTTTGTGATATTAACCCTACTAATCTGACCCAGTTTTATCCGTACCAAAACCCAAAATCGTGATCTCTTGAATATGTTGTTAATTTCTTTATTTTATATGCAAAAAATTTCATCCACAAGCAAAAGTGGCCTAAATCTTTATATTTTCCTATTCTTGTTAAATTTAACTCGTTTCAACCCTCAGGCTTATGAAATAACATTTGTATTGCATTATGATGAATTATTCAAAGATATCTAACTTTGTTATTGTTTTTTTCTTTCTTTGTAATGTATATGCAAACCCATGATATTTGTTTTGTTTTATCATTATGATTGTTAAAGATGCAAGCATGTAATTATAAAATAAAAGATATGAGTGACAGGTGCAGTAACAGCTCATAGCATCAGTAACTCCACAGCCCGACCTGTGCGGTTTCCCTCAGTGTCAAGACAAGTCAAGTCAACCTTATTTATATAGCGCTTTTAACAGTGCAGATTGTTTCAAAGCGGCTTCACAGTGTTAAACAGTGAAATAATGCAGCATAATATTATTCAGCCGTATAGCCATCCTGGAGAAAACGGTGATGTCATCAGTTCATTTCAATTATCATACAGTGACAGTGATTTAGTTTATATGGTTAATTCAGTTTAATAATTAGATTTATTTGGATATTTAGTTGAAAAATTTTGGGGAAAAAATTGCCTGTGAAGTGTCTGCACAGAGACATCTTTCAGCTGCTCGAGGAACTCACCTGTTGATTTTATACTCGAAAAATGTGAATGAATTGCATTGCTAGCCCACTAAAACACTTACAATAATAATGACAAATGCTGACCAATGCTTAATTATATTACTTTTTTTTTTACTTAAAATTATATAATTTTAGTAAAACAAGCTAAATGCAATTTGTTGTCATATGACATAGCGATGCATGAATACACACTAGAAAAAAATGCAGCCGCTGTGAATACATATCAATTTTCAGTCAAGCAATGAATTATGCATGAGTTAATAAAATATTTGATTTACTGACAACAATAGGAAACATGAATTAATGAGTAAAAGTAAACATCACAATAAATGAATAAAAGTCAACAACACATGAAACAAAGCTTTATTCAAATGTATTGTTCTAACAAACCATCACGCATTTACAGGCGGTGAACCCCACATCTGCTGCCATCTCAACACAGCTGTGCCAGTTCTGCGGCTTTATATTGATGAAGCAGTTGACCACCGTGAACACCTTCGCCTGTCCTAGCCGTCCATCATGTCCCCCCTGAACCCCACACCTTGAAGCAAGAGTGGAGAACATGTGCGGGACAATCTGACTGCTGATGTCTGCTCCAAATATCTGTGTGCCTGCTCACGATCAGCATCCCATTTCTTACCATATTTAATTTAATATTTTTACAATTACATGCTATTTGTATTGTAGCTTTATCACTTTTGTGGTGTAGTGGGCTAAACACTGAACTGATAAGCAGAAGGTTTCTGGTTCGATCTCCGCAGCCGTCACCACCAGTGTGTCCTTGAGCAAGACTCAACCAGAAGCTCTGCAGCAAATGCACAGACATCAAGAATCAGAAAAGTGCTGAAATAACTCTGTTTGAAATTAAAATAAAATACAACTTAATATTTAAATTGATGTTTTATTCATTTCTGTAGTATACTCAAAGCCTTTGATGACAGCCTTCCTTCATCACCCTCTCTCCAGTCTCCACCAGATAAACACACACACACGTGCTCTTCTGCCCCTGTAACATCAAACTTTCACGTTACCTGGATCTTAAACCTTGATAAATGCATAAAAGTTTATGTGCTCAATACTACATTTAAATGTTGAGGTAGTTGCTGATGTGTTAATGTTCCTCAATTCATCAACAGTACAGCTAATGGACAAATAAAAAAGATAACTTATGTTTAGTTACTTTATGTAGATGTATTAACATTACTGACGTTCATGTAAAGTAAACAGTGTTGACAACAGTGAACTCTACATTATAGCGCACACACACATTCTGATCAGATGTCTATTTCATACTGTGATGTCATCTGCAATAGGCCTACTTATCGAAAATGTTCCTGTCAGGATTGAGAAGCCTGCTCGGGTTACGTCTGTAACCCTTGTTCCCTGAGAAGGGAACGAGCACTGCGTCGGAACGACACTTCGGGGATACTCCCTAAGCACTAGCGAATCTGAAGTCCGTATAGCCACTAAACCAATCTGATTGGCGTGCGTGATGACGTCATCGTGACGGCGTACCCGGAAGTATAAAGCGGGAGCCGGCGCACTGAAACGGCAGCTATTGCTCTGAAGCATGCGCTCCAGGCGTGCCGAGGTGTGGTGATGAGACGCAGTGCTCGTTCCCTTCTCAGGGAACAAGGGTTACAGACGTAACCCGAGCAGTTCCCTTTCGAGGGAACTCCCACTGCGTCGGAATGACACTTCGGGGAACGAGTACCCACTAGCCCACACCGAGGGTAGCGCCTGCCCTAGTGTGAAACCGGAGACCGGGCACAACTAGGACTTGAGTACCCTAGCGCCAGCACCGTAGGGAGATACTTCTCCACTTCTTTTCCTTCCGTGCCCCAGCCGATGAAGGGAGGCGTCTGTTGAAACGGTTTCCCGGCAACAAGACGCTCCCAACACTGGCCCTTGGGACCTTACCGAGGGTAGTGCCTGCCCTAGTGTGAAGCCGGAGACCGGGCACAACTAGGACTAGGGAAAACCCAAGCGCCTTCGGCGCCCCAGCCAATGAGGGAGACGTCTGTTGAAACGGTTTCCCGGCAACAGGACGCTCCCAAAACTGACCCTTGGGACCTTACCGAGGGTAGTGCCTGCCCTAGTGTGAAGCCGGAGACCGGGCACAACTAGGACTGGGGAACCCAAGCGCCATCTGCGCCCCAGCCAATGAGGGAGACGTCTGTTGAAACGGTTTCCCGGCAACAGGACGCTCCCAACACTGACTCCTGGGACAGAAACCAAGGTTTCTTCCATATAACTAGGGAACGAAGGCATCTGCGCGTTACCCTGATCATACGAAAAAGATTCCCTCTGGGGGAAACCCCTTGGTTTCCAACCACCACTGTCAAGGTCTCACGTGCAGCAGGTCAAAAGGTCTCCCTTGGACACTGCTGAACTGAGCCCCAGCACTCAAAAGTGCTTCACAGTGAAGGTCTCTTATTCCGCCGTCACGTGAGGCGGGGGATGTAATGCCTGAAGAACCAGGGAACTGCCAATCCTAAGTTCCCTGGTTCATCCGACTCCAATGGTCCGAAGGGGGCCTCAGCCAGCCTTCGAGAACCACTGCCAGATCCCAGGTTGGGAGCTCTGGAACGAGCCACAGGCCGCATCCACCGAACCCCACAGGGGAAATGTACAACCAGATGGTGTCTACCCAAGCCCATCACCCAAAGGAGTGTGGAAAGCCTTATGGCAGCCACGGGCACCCTGAGTGTGGACGGGGTTGGACCCGCAGAGAAGCGATCTCGGAGGAACTCCAGCACTGAAGCCACCGGCCAGTTAACTGGGACCACCTCACGCTCCCTGCACCAAGTGGCTCACCACTTGGGGCTGTACAGTCTCCTGAAAGATGGAGCCCTAGAACTGAGTAAGGTCTCTATCACCTCTGCCGACAGGCCAATATCTAGGTACCTGACCCCCTCAAGGGCCAGACCCAAAGGTTCCAAACCTCCGGCCGGGGGTGAAATATAGTGCCCCCTGCCTGAGATAGGAGATCCCTCCTCAGAGGAATCTGCCATGGAGGACCTGCCAGCAAAGCTATGATATCCGAGAACCAAACTCGCATCGGCCAACGGGGTGCTACTAAAAGTAGGCTGACCCCCTGTTGGCGGACTCTGTCCAGGACTCCCGGGAACAGAGCAATCGGGGGAAAAGCGTACAGACGCAGCCTCGGCCACGTCTGAACCATGGCATCCAACCCCAGCGGGGCTAGATGCGTGATGGAACACCACAGTGGACAGTGGGACGTTCCTCGAGACGCCACCACCCCTGGGTGGAGTCGCTACTCCCCGGGCCTCAGCCCCTGCCTCGACAGGATGTCTTCTCTTCTACAGTACGCAGGACCCATGTAGAAATATTCGGAAGGCATTCCATGCGCCGAGATAATCTACTGAGGGAACCAGCCTCTCAAGGCTGGCCTCGGGTGTTACACGAGCCTCCTCCCCAACCCCCTGAAGCGGATGACCGGCAGGAGTGGTTGGGAACGATTCTCTATGTGCGGACGCGTTAGCCGCCCAGCCGCAAGTCCCTCCGGAGGCGGCTGGAGCAGCATGCGTTCGCGGGAAATCGATGGGGCCCGAAGCGTCATAGACGGCGGGATTACCTCGATTTCCCCAGAGCGCCGCAGAGGAAGCAACCTCGGTTGCCACTCTACGGGGGGAACCGCTCTCGGAAGTCCAGCCAAAGCTAGGACTTTCCCCCAAAGCGGCCGTCCATGACCGCGCCCCAGCCAGTGAGGAAGGCGTCTGTTGAAGCGGACTTCCGGCAACAGGACGCTCCAACACTGGCCCCTGGGACAGAAACCAAGGTTTCTTCCATATAACTAGGGAACGAAGGCATCTGCGCGTTACCCTGATCATACGGAAAGGATTCCCTCTGGGGGAAACCCCTTGGTTTCCAGCCACCACTGTGGAGGTCTCATGTACAGCAGGCCAAAGGGTATCCCGTTGGACGCTGCTGCCCTGAGCCCCATCACTTCCTGAAAGTGCTCTACAGTGATGCTGTGGCCTAGCCTTATTTCTGAGACCATCGCCAGTATGGTCTCGACTCGCGCGGGAGACAATTGTGCCCGCATCGTCGTCAAGTCCCATACGATCCCTAGAACCGTAGTCCTCCGGGACGGCGCCAACACACCTGTTGTGTTGAGTCTCAGCTAGACCGAAGGGAAGCACTCGATATTGGTACGCCTCGCCCCTGAAGGCGAACCTCAAGAACTTCCTGACATGGAAGGATGAAGATATGGAAGTATGCGTCCCTCAGATCTATCGTGACGAACCAGTCCTCGAACTGGATCTAACTCACGATGATGGAGACCATGAGCATTTTGAAACCGAGCCTCCTCAGAGACCGATTCAAATACCTCAGGTCTACCGGACGCCACTCTCCTTCCCTTCCGAGAACTATAAAGTACCGGCTGTAGAACCCGGACTCCCTCTCTGGCGGAGGAACGCACCCTAAGGCTTCCTTCGCCAGCAAGGATTTTACCAGTTCCCTTACCCGACCCTGCTCTTTGTCTACAGTACGCAGGACCCATGTAGAAATATTCGGAAGGCATTTTCATGCGCCGAGATACTCTACTCAGGGAACCAGCCTCTCGAGGCTGGCTTCGGGTGTTACACGAGCGTCGTCCCCAACCCCCTGAAGCGGATGACCGGCAGGAAGTGGTTGGGAACGATTCTCTATGTGCGGACGCGTTAGCTGCCCAGCCGCAAGTCCTTCCGGAGGCGGCTGGAGCAGCATGCGTTCGCGGGAAATCGATGGGGCCCGAAGCGTTATAGACGGCGGGATTACCTCGATTTCCCCGGAGCGCCGCAGAGGAAGCAACCTCGGTTGCTCTTGGAAGTCCAGCCGAAGCTAGGACTTCTTCCCAGCAGCCTCCCTCCCTGGAGTACGTTCCTCAGATCGCCTCCAGGAGTGAAAGACCGCTGCTGGGACTGCTGGTGAGAACGCCGCCTCTGTTGCCAGGCTCCGGGAGGAGGGGCTCTAGAGGCGACGCTCTCCTTCTGCACCTGCCGCTGCAAGGAGCTGGTAGATGGCTGAGGCTGCCCCCTAGGGGCCGCTTTCCCAGGCTCTGAGTGGCGAGGGAGGCACTGACGGAAGGCCGCTGACTGCATCTTCGCCTCCTGGTACCCGGCGACAACGGTCTCAACCGCGTCACCAAAATAGACCAGAAGGCGAAATCGGGGAGTCTAGGAGGAAGGACTTATCCTTCTCCCTCATCCCCGATAGATTCAGCCAGAGATGCCTCTCCGCCATCACCACGGAGGCCATGGCCCGGCCATCTCCCTGGTGATGCGGAGAGACAAATCTGCAGCCCTCCGTAGCTCCAGCACATCCTCCGAAGAGGGACCGTCGCCCTCATCGAGCTCTTTTAGGGCTTCCTCCACGACCTACACACCTCGATGTGTAGGTCCGGGAAGAAAGGTAAACCCCGGCGAGGTGTTTGGACCCGGCGAGAAAGAAACCGGTCGTCCAGCCTACTAGGTGGCTGAATTTCCGGCACTTCCTGTGGCCAATTGGTCTTCAATTTGGCCACCACACGAGTCAAAAACCTCAATTAGCTCCTCTTGGGCGAGTGGATGAAGCGATGAAACACTTCCTGCTTCTCCACCTGCCCTGATGCACCACTCATCTGGCTCCTCGGAACCGGAGAGAATAAGCATCAGATCCTCAACCCCGGGGGAAGAAGCCGCAGCGGGGAGGAGGATCTTTAGAACTGTCAGACAAGGATTGGGAAAGTGCCGCAGCAGTCCCAGATCCCGCTGATAAGTCCTTATGTGAAACCCATGGTCTGTGACACCTAGACGCCTCAGCGATCGCGGGTCCAGCTCTTTAAGCATCAGATCCTCAACCCCGGGGGAAGAAGCCGCAGCGCGGGCTTCCACACGGGGAGGAAGATCTTTAGAACTGTCAGACAAGGATTGGGAAAGTGCCGCAGCAGTCCCAGATCCCGCTGATAAGTCCTTATGTGAAACACATGGTCTGTGACACCGAGACGCCTCAGCGATCGCGGGTCCAGCTTTTTAAGCATCAGATCCTCAACCCCGGGGGAAGAAGCCGCAGCGCGGGCTTCCCCACGGGGAGGAAGATCTTTAGAACTGTCAGACAAGGATTGGGAAAGTGCCTCAGCAGTCCCAGATCCTGCTGACCAGTCCTTCTGTGAACCCCATGGTCTGTGACACCGAGACGCCTCAGCGATCGCGGGTCCAGAACCCTGGGGCTCACAAAGCTGGCCGGTCTCATCGAACACGGCCAGCCGAGAGCCAGCAGTCTGAGTGTGAGCAGCCTTTCCACTGACAGACAGTTCCCTCGAGAACTGCCTGAGCATGCTCAACACCCAGACACTGCACACAAAGGTGTGCATCTGAGCCCGAATAAAGCAGGGACACAGATGCACACACTGCTTAAACTCTCTCACATTCTTTTCCATTCTTTCTTTTCATTCACACACTTTTGCAACTGTGACAAACAACAGTAAATAGACAGACAATTTCAACAGAGAGCGCTATGCTGAAGAGCAATAACTGCCGTTTCAGTGCGCCGGCTCCCGCTTTATACTTCCGGGTACGCCGTCACGATGACGTCATCACGCACGCCAATCAGATTGGTTTAGTGGCTATACGGACTTCAGATTCACTAGTGCTTAGGGAGTATCCCCGAAGTGTCGTTCCGACGCAGTGGGAGTTCCCTCGAAAGGGAACAACTTGTTAAGTAACATACATAACCTAATCAAAAAAAATAATCTCTCTGTTACAGAAATTAGTCAGTTAAACACCTTGCAATTAGAATTAGACCAGTTATATATAGAAATAGTTAAAGGTGCCTTTGTTAGATCCAGAGCGAAATGGTTTGAGGAAAAATACTAGCTTCTTCTTTTCACTTGAGAAAAGGGAAAGCATCTCTGCACTGCAAATTAACAATTCAGTCTCTAAACACCCTGAAGAAATAGAGAATTTTGTCACCAATTTTTATAGAAATGTATACTCCTCTGATTTTCAAGCAAACCAAAGTGAGTCATACCTACATCAGATTAAAAACTTTTTACCGCAAATAAGTGATGAATTTAAGTTATTATGTGAGGCTCCTGTATTAAATGAAATTAGAGATGCAATGAAGTTGATGAAAAAGGGGAAGTCGCCTGGCTGCGATGGCCTTACTTTAGAATTTTTTATACAGTTCTGGTAAAGTTTTTAGAGCAACCCTTTTTCTTAATGCTTCAAGAATGTATAAAAAATGGAATAATGATTCCCACTATGAAACAAGGAATAATATCTCTTATTCCCAAGCCAGACAAAGATGTAACTATAATTGATAATTGGCGCCCTATCACACTTCTAAATTTTGATTATAAATGAACTGCTTCTATATTTGCCAATAGATTAAAACAACATTTACATCATATCATTAATGAAACACAAACTGGCTTTATGAAAGGACATCATATTAGTTGTAATACTTGTCTTGTTCTGGATTTTATTGATTATAAAGAAGAAATTAAGTCTGATGCAATTATCTTATTCCTTGATTTTTATAAGGCCTTCAACACTGTAGAGCACCAGTTTCTTATAAACTCTTTAAAGGCTTTTGGATTCCCTTCCAATTTTATTAATGTTGTCCAAATGTTGTACAAAGATATTGATAGTTGTATCATTTTAAATTCACGTACATCACTAAGGTTTCCTATTCTTCGCGGGATAAGACAGGGTTGCCCTTTAAGCCCATTTTTATTTTAATTTGTTGTAGAAACATTATCTATTGATATCCTGCGCAATAATCACTTTGTTGGTCTTAATATCTTTAACAGAGAGATTCAAATCTCACAATTAGCAGATGACACCACTTTATTCTTTAAAGATAAAGAGCAAGTTTCTCCAGTTTTAACTATAATTAATGCTTTCTCTAATGCTTCTGGACTCAAACTTAATTTATCCAAATGTGAAATGATTTGCTTATTTGACAATATAGAGACTGAAATTGAAAATATACCAGTTAAAAATGAAGTGAAATATTTGTGGATTTATATAACGAAAAATTTAATTAATAGACAATTTCTGAATTTTTCTCCACGATTATCCAAAACAAAATATATATTTTAATAGTTGGTTCCAAAGAGATTTGTCCATTTTAGGCAGAGTCTTTTTATCCAAAAAAGATGGATTAGATTTTTGTACCCTTCCCAGTACCCTTTAGCAGTAGATAATAACATCTAAAAAAATATTGATAAGATTTTTCTTGATTTTATCTGGAATAATAAATTTCACAAATTAAAGAAATATATTTTAGCAAACAAAAGGAGTGAGGGGGGTCTTGAAGTCCTGAATTTTGATGATACTAACATTCAAAATTAATTGGTTGAAGAGATGCTTGCTTTGGTCAGAATCTATGTGGTATTTTATCCCTAATAATTAAAAGGGTAGGTGGCCTCTCTTTTTTTGATGAAATGTAATTTCTCCACTGGTAAATTACCCATTAAATTGGCTAAATTTCACCAGCAAGCTCTGTTAGCCTGGCAAATGGTTTATAGCCACACTTTTTTTTCCCCAGGCCCCCACAAAACCATCTTATGGAATAATTCAGATATTAAAATTTGAAATAGATCAATTTTTTGGGATAAATGGTTTAATAAAAACATAATTTTTTTGCTGATCTATTCAACTGTAATGGTGATCTGTTATCTTATGAGAGTTTTATGAATACCTACCAATACCCTGTCCCGTTTAAAGAATTGAACTCTGTTATAAAGGCTATTCCAAGTGGTTTAATATGTCTAATGAAAGCTTCCCTAACCCATGAGTCATGTTCTAAACAACTATCTTTGTTATGTTTAGGAGGTGTTTCCCTTTTAAGTAAAGATTGTAATAATACATTTATCCGTCAACTCTCTCAATCAAGAAATGTAACTACCAGAAAGGTTACTACCATATAAATATTGCATACCCAATAAAATGAGAGAAATGCATTTTAAAATTTTGCATAATATATACCCTTGTAATGCACTTTTATCCAAATACTGTGACGTAGATGATATATGCACCTTCTGTAAGAATGAAAATGAGGACATCTGTCATTTGTTTTTCTCTTGTAAGGTTTCATCAATTTTGATTTGAGCTCTTATTGTTTTTCTAAAATTAATATGAACTGTAATCTATGCATTAAGGATGTCATTTGTCTTTTTGAAAACCCAAACAAATCTTTAGAATCTTCTGTTAACTTCCTTATCCTTGTGGCAAAGTTTTATTTTCACAAACAAAGGTTTTTTAAGAAAATTCCTACTTTACTAGACTTCTTATGCGAAGTAGAGTATTTAATCAAATCACTAAGAATAATTGAAAATAGAAAATGTACATCTTTTTTCAAGAATGAAATCTTTCATGTTACATAATTATTTTCTGGTTGCCTTTCTCTCTCTCTCTCTCTCTCTCTCTCTCTCTCTCTCTCTCTCTCTCTCTCTCTCTCTCTCTCTCTCTCTCTCTCTCTCTGTGTATGTTCCATTCTTTTTATTTATTTCCATTTTTACCCTATGATTATTTTACTTGCATATTAAAGGAACTGTATGTAAGAAATGTATTTCAATTAATCATAAAATGGCCCTAATATGTCAATAGACATTAAGAAATCATGTTAATTTCAAATACTTATATCACTGACAACAGTTGTCCGGCCAAGATATTGTCATTTTAAAATTGAAGTTGCAGCCCTCAACTGATGTTGATGTTGACATTGTCAGGGTTCTGTCACTTCTGTCTAGTTTATTCATGGTTTTGTGACAGAGCCCTGACACTCCTGTATTGTTTGTCTTGTCTTGTGTGAGCGCGCAGCTTTGAGCATGCTCAAGCTGCGTGCTCTTCTGTCCTTGTGTTTTGTGTGCGGGCGTGGTGTTCGGATCCCAGCACTTCGGTCTAGTTTGGGTTTCAGTTTTGTGTTGGGATTCGGACATTCATGTGTGTGTTTGTTTTGTCATGTGAGCGTGTGCTCTTCTGTCTGTGTGTTCTGTGTAGCACACGGTTCATGTTTTCATCGGCCGTGTGCTTTCATGTTTTGTCTTATGTTGTGTAGCACGTGGTTGGTGTTTTTTCACTGGCTACGTGCTACGTCATGTTGTCATGTTTTGTGTGAACATGCAGCTGATGAGTTCTCATTAGCTGCATGTTCATGTCATGTTTGGTGAGAGCACATGTCTTGTCAAGTGTTTCTTTGTGCCATGTGCTCATGTCTATTGTCTAACCCCGCCCACCTTGTTTCCTGATTATTGGTTAATTTGCCCCACCTGTCTTCCCTCGTTACCCTCCTTTGTTTGTTCCCTATTTAATCTCCTTGTGTTTGCAGTCCAGTGCTGAATCGTCGTTGAATGTACCTCATGTTTCCCTGCTCCCGTCAAGTCAAGTCAAGTCAAGTTCAAGTCAAGTCTTGTTTTTCCCCCCTCGGGGTAGTTTTGTTTTGTCTTGTTTTTTGTTTTATTATTATCATTAAAAAGCCCTTTCCTCTGCATCCTTGAGTCCTCGCTCCTTTCCCTTCACCAACCCTGACAGAACGATTCCGCCACAAGAGGACTCAGCGGAGAATGGGCACCTTCCTCTTCCCGTCTCCTGCCAACTTGAGCTCTGTTAAGAAACAGATGCTTCATGTTGTCCAGCAACTCTCCCTTCGTCAGGGGAGGATCGATGTCAGAGACTTTGCCCATGACTTCCTTGCTGTGGTGGATGATCTGGCCTATCAAGACAATGCTGATTTGAAAGAGGTTTTTAACATCTGCCTCACAGAGCCACTCAGCATTTGGGAGATGGGAAGGCTGGGGCACTTGCCATTTTGGAAATTTGTATACCATTTACATCAGCGTGGAAAGGCGGAGTCCCTTCGCAGCACAAATTCCCACCACAGTGACTGTTCCCTCCTTCCACCTGCAGTAAGTGGAAGCCCCAGTCCTCCGACCTGTAAACGGAGGAGGAGGAAGAACCGGTCAGCCTCATCTGCCACCTACCCAGAGGTGGCAACGCACCCTGCAGCTCTGCCCATGTCATCTATGACCGCTGCAGTTTCTCCAGAGGTGGTCGTGGATGATGCAGCTATCCCTGTGACTGTTGAAGCTGCAGTGCCCCCAGTGGAGGTCGAAGAGACTGCAGCACCTCCAGTGATGGCTGAAGAAGCGGCAGTGACCCCAGAGGTGGCCATTTATGATGCAGCTTTCCCTGAGATGGCAGTGAACGCTACTTTTCACCTAGAAGCTGCTATCTCCATGCCATCACCCAGCCAACGTAGGCGGAGAAAGAGAAGGAAGGCTTCCTCTAGATCATCAAGTTTGTTGGTACCTGAATTCCCTGTCATGTCTGAAGAGGTTGCCCTTTCTCTCTATGTCACTGCCCTTGTGTGTGTCTGGGCCACTCGCACATCATCGGTTCCCAGCCCAGAGGCTGCCTTGGAGCCCACTACCTGCCTAGAGACTATTCCTGAGCCACCTGTTTCCCCTTTGAGTCCTGCTATGGCTCAGAGGGCAATCCTCGCCTTTTATGCCATGATTGTCCTGCGTGCCTGGGAAGCACACACTTCTCAGCCGGCTGTCTCTTGTCCTGTCTGCACTCCTGAGACTCTCCCAGAGCCCGCTGCCTGCCCGGAGACTCTCCCAGAGCCCGCTGCCTGCCCGGAGACTCTCCCAGAGCCCGCTGCCTGCCCGGAGACTCTCCCAGAGCCCGCTGCCTGCCCGGAGACCCGTTGCCTGCCCGGAGACTCTCCCAGAGCCCATTGTCTGCCCGGAGGCCATTCCTGAGCCCACTCTTAAGCCTTGGAACTGTTCCACCATGACCCTTGTTCCCTACCTGAAGGCTGGCCAGACCCATGCCCACTACACTGGCAGCCAAACTCCCATTCGGACCATCACCATTTTGTTCCCATTTTTCACCCTGAGAACAGTCCTGTCAGAGTCTGATCTGCCTGTCCTGCCGACCTCACTCAAGTCTCATGCTCTGCTAGTCCCACTCAAGCTTTCTGCTCTGCTGGTCCCGCTCAAGCCTCCTGCTCAGCCATCCAGACCCGCCAGAGCCCGCCTGGCCCGTCCATCTGGCACCACCCTGGCCTTCAGCCAGGACTCCTGACCTGCCGGAGCCTGCCTGGTCCATCCCTCCAGCACCACCCTGGCCTTCAGCCAGGACTCCTGACCCGCTGGAGCCCGCCTGGTCCATCCCTCCGGTCCCACCCTGGTTGTCTTCCGGGGTTCCTGATCAGCCGAAGCCACCCTGGTTCGTCCCTCCTGCTCCGCCCTGGCCTTCAGCCGGGACTCCAGACTCGCCTGAGCCTCCCTGGCTCAACCCTTCCGTCCCTCCCTGGTCTTTGCTAGAGACGTTCTGCTCTGTCCTGCTGGCTCTGACTTGGCTCCCCTCCCTCCCTCCCCTCTTTGTCTCTGTTTTAATTTTCCTGTCTGGTGTTTCATTCTGTGTGTCTTGTTCCTGTCTTGTTTTGCCAGGTGGCGTCCCTTTTGATGGGGGGTAGTGTCAGGGTTCTGTCACTTCTGTCTAGTTTATTCATGGTTTTGTGACAGAGCCCTGACACTCCTGTATTGTTTGTCTTGTCTTGTGTGAGCGCGCAGCTTTGAGCATGCTCAAGCTGCGTGCTCTTCTGTCCTTGTGTTTTGTGTGCGGGAGTGGTGTTCGGATCCCAGCACTTCGGTCTAGTTTGGGTTTCAGTTTTGTGTTGGGATTCGGACATTCATGCTCCGCGTGTTTGTTTTGTCATGTGAGCGTGTGCTCTTCTGTCTGTGTGTTCTGTGTAGCACACGGTTCATGTTTTCATCGGCCGTGTGCTTTCATGTTTTGTCTTATGTTGTGTAGCATGTGGTTGGTGTATTTTCACTGGCTACGTGCTACGTCATGTTGTCATGTTTTGTGTGAACATGCAGCTGATGAGTTCTCATTAGCTGCATGTTCATGTCATGTTTGGTGTGAGCACATGTCTTGTCAAGTGTTTCTTTGTGCCATGTGCTCATGTCTATTGTCTAACCCCGCCCACCTTGTTTCCTGATTATTGGTTAATTTGCCCCACCTGTCTTCCCTCGTTACCCTCCTTTGTTTGTTCCCTATTTAATCTCCTTGTGTTTGCAGTCCAGTGCTGAATCGTCGTCGAATGTACCTCATGTTTCCCTGCTCCCGTCAAGTCTTGTTTTTCCCCCTCGGGGTAGTTTTGCTTTGTCTTGTTTTTTGTTTTATTATTATCATTAAAAAGCCCTTTCCTCTGCATCCTTGAGTCCTCGCTCCTTTCCCTTCACCAACCCTGACAGACATGTTGTGTCATGCCTGAAGCGCCGCCCTCCACCTATCTACCAATCAGTAAGTCAGTAGTACAGCTGCAGCTACAAACTTTTTGGATAAACAATGTCTAACTTTACGAAACCTAAACAACCTCGATATGAATCAGAAAAACGTCGTGACAGTGTCCGAAATAAAACAAGGATTTGTATAGATGCCTTTGAAAGATGGAGACGGCTGAAAACGGAGAAGAATTTGAAGACTGACGCCAATGTTGCTAATTTTCTCCTGGACAGGTAAGGTTCATCAAACATCGCTCTTGAAGCATAAACATAATAAAAGGAAAGAAAAAAAACGTACTGTGTACGACTCGTCACTTGCCATTGAAAGCTCCGTGTAGCAGCCTACGTTCCCGCTGGATCCTGCAGCCTATCTGGCAACCTCGAGTCAGGGGGGAGGGGTAGAGGGATACACCGCACTACAGTAATTTGAAAGTGATTGCAGTACCAGTTTTGGCCACAGTCCTACATACAGCTCCTTTAAGCATATTGTTGGAAAGTTATAGATTTATAAGAGAGGTGTGTTTGCACTATTGTAATTTGTTTCTTCTTGAATAAAAAATAAATAAAAAAGATCATTCAGAAAAAAACTTTTCCTGTCAGATCTTATCTTTAGTTTACACTTTGGAGACGTGTGTGTTACTGGAGCTCATACATAATAAAACGTGTTTTTACAGCACAATCACAACTACACTGTTGGGGTAACAGTTTTGGACCCAGGACCAGTAGTGAGAAATGAAGACCAAGAGTCAGGAGTAAGATTAATTAAAGAAAAATTTACTGAAGAATAGTTTGCAGTTTCATCAGCAGAAGCCAGCTTCAAGTCTCTCAAGGAGTTCGTAGGCTGCGCTCCCTCTAACAGTCTCCCCACCTCCGCCTAACATACATACAATTTCTGAACAGTTATACTGTTTTCAAGGTCCAACCACGTCATTACTGCCATGTGGAATGATTCTGATTGGTTCTAACAACATGCACGTAAGCAACTTTCCACACGTAAACAGATAGGGGCAATTATCACTAAAAATGCGTAGACGGGTTGGCGCCCAGTCCCAGATTTGGACTAGAATGATCTCGGAGGTCACAGCAACGTGTCTCCAGGTCTGCCATAGTCTGCAGAAATTCCATCTCCAATGCTGGATCTGCAGAGATCATACAACGCACATACACACAAAAGCTCCAGAGAATAACACTTTGCTCAAGGTTGAGAACATCTTAACTAACTATCAACAAAGTCCTTCTCCACAACAACTGATATGCCATCTAGTACAGAAGTGAATTTATTCTATTTAGTTAATAAAAGCACATAAAAAGAGAGGTACATTTGTCTGTTGTCTGAGTCCACAAAAAGTCACATAGCCCCCGGGACATGTGTGACCCTAGGGTCACGGAAGGATGATATATAACTAAACACATGCTGAGAGAGCCTCTTGAAGTGAAGGGTGTTTGCACACTACAAGGACAGTTGCATGTCAACTCGTCTTGACACAGGCATCAGAGCTGGCACCTAGAAAATGTGGATTCAAAAGCACACAGCAAATAATACTAAAATCTCCAAAATATAGAGAGGTTATAGATTAACTGATTTATCTAATGTAGAAAATAGTTATAACTTGATTATCATTGATCCTTATTTTAATATTGAACATAAAATCATTCTTGAAGGATATGTGTCTGATGAAGAGACAATTGATGTTTGGCTTGACCCTTGACCCTTCAACACTATACTGTCTGTCATCTTTGCACCTTCAACAATTCAACAGTTTACTCTACAGTAGTTCAACAAATGTGATTTTAAGACAAGGAACCGTGATTTTGGTTTGTAATACTCACATTTGATTTGCTTTTCTCCGCCTGACGTATCCTTTCCTGTGGCCTCATGGGAAGGCAGGGATAGAAAAGTACGACGGTGAGTGCTTCACAATCTGGGCGGAATCAGTAGGCCATCCGGGAACTCCTCGCCTACTCTTTTACTGAGGTTTCGAACATACTACTCCTTTCACATACTGTTTTCGCCTACTATATAGTAGGTAGGCATATTCGAGCGCAACATTAGTATACGCACGTCCGAATCTCGCGAGAAATAGTCCAAAACCCCGGTAGTTCTCGCCTACTCTTTTATAGAATATGATTGGTTTTATAGATATGATTCTTTTTGACAAAATACACTGTCTGTGGCCACTGGAGAACCCAGAACAGCTGCTTGCATATAGTTTAAGGTAAAACTGGAATTAATTAGCGTACATTAGTATTTTACTACTATGCAAATAAAACTGTGATACTTCTGCAAACTATCAAGCGATTATTAGGATTCAGTTATTAAGGATTTTTTTAACATGTTTTACAAAAATGGTTTGATCTATGGTGTCACTTAGACTCACATAGACATGAAGAATCACCTTATGAATCTCAACAATGGTCACAATCTACAAAAAAGATTAACAGATCAACTCTGAACATCACAAAACACTACTAAAAGTCAACACAAAAACAACACCAAAAATAAAGGTAAATAGTAAGAATTAAAGAAACTAACCAGGCTATTCAGCAGCATAATTTATTCATGCCGAAATGCATGCTGGGAGTCATGGATGATTTTTGTACAATGCGGGTACCCAGCATGCATTGCAGAATAAAGCTTTTGATTGTCACCATTGTTGAGATTCATACTCTGATTCTTGATGTCTATGTGATTCTGAATAATATTGGTGTTCAGAATGTTTTGGCCACAAATGTCCTTTAAATTATCTGGTTTTTGCAACAGTGATGGGTCTCATACTGTAAAATTATTGGGACGCCATAAAAAAAATACATACTACGTCATCTATATCAATATAGATTAGACTCTGAAAGAGCTCAGTGAATCAGACCTTTAATAAATAGTCAACATCACCTGTTTAAATTGTCTTTCGGGTTTGCTTGCTATAATAAATGTATTTTAAAAACACAGTTACAGCAGTGAAAGAGAATCTACTGTTGTTATGTCAAGGTTCAAGATCCCAACTAAAGCAAACACTGATCACCATAATGGTAACGTCAAAAGAAACAATAAAACAACAACATATGTCAATTCTCAATAACAGCTTCTGTAGACGTCATTGAGCGGGTACCATACGCATTTATGGCGAGAAAAGTGTCAGGACCCGGCCTAGAACCTGGGTCTCTGGTGTAAGAACTAAGCGCTAATTCCACTGAGCCACCGGCAAGCAGTGGTAGGATCCAACTGAAACACAGGTCAGAGCACGAGGTCTCAGGTAAGGTGGTTTAATGAACAAAAGATGATGACAAAAACTCCAACAAAAGTTCTTCTCAAAATGGAGGTATAAAAACAAAAGGAAGAAAACAAACACTCCACGAGGGGAGAAAAAAATAGACAGAAGCAAGAGAACTTACTTTAAATAACTTAAATAAAAAGTCCTTACAATCTCACAAGATCTCAAAGAAAATCCTTAGAAACTCAGAGTGCCAGGCAGACCTTTCATACAGCATCTCATACAAAGACCAAGTAACAAGGAAGAACAAAAACAGAGCTTAAATACACAGGGGGAAACAAGGATCAGGTGAAGATGACAGATACACAAACGAGAGACAACAGATGAGTGACATGACATCTAGTGGCAGAACTAAGGAACAGCAGTCCCAAAAGCTGACAGGACCCCCTTCCCTAGGGACGGCTCCTGACGTTCCTTCCAGAACACCCCGGTCTCCGGGCACGAAATTCCCGGATCAAGTTGCGGTCCAGGATGTCCTTGGTCGGAACCCAGGAGCGTTCCTCTGGCCCGTAACCCTCCCAGTCCACCAGATACTGCAGGGAGTTTTGGACCCTTTGCGAGTCTAATATCCGGCGGACTGTGAAGGCTTGCTGGCCGTCAATGATCCTGGGGGGCGGAGGGGGCCTGCGTGGGGGGGCAAAAGGAGAAGACAAAACAGGTTTTAACAAAGACACATGAAAGGTAAGGTTAATTCTAAGGGAACGAGGAAGGTACAAACGGTAAGACACAGGGTTTACTTTCCTGGCAATACGGAAAGGGCCAATGAATTTCTGGGCAAGTTTCTTAGACTCAACCCGAAGAGGTAAGTTCTTGGTAGCCAACCAGACCTGTTGGCCGGCCCGGAATATGGGAGCCCTCTGTCGATGGCGGTTAGCCTGATGCTGGTACCTCATGGAGGTCTGGAGAAGCGCACATCTAGCCTTCTTCCAGGTTGACTGGCAGCGTCGGACGAAGTGTTGGGCAGATGTAACCCCGACCTGTGCCTCTTCCTCAGGAAACAGTGGAGGGAGATAGCCAAACTGACACTCAAAGGGGGACAGTCCTGTGGCAGATGATCGGAGGGTGTTGTGTGCATATTCTGCCCACACGATGAAGGTGGAGCATGAGGTGGGGTTGTTGGCCACCATACAGCGCAGGGTGGTCTCGAGGTCCTGGTTGACCCGTTCTGTCTGGCCATTAGAGTCAGGATGGAACCCAGATGACAAGCTGGCAGAAGACCCGGCCAATTTACAAAAGGCCCCCCAGAATCGAGATGAAAACTGGGGGCCTCGATCGGAGACGACATCCTGAGGAATTCCAAAGACTCTGAAGACGTGGTTCATCAGGAGCGTGGCAGTCTCCTTGGCTGAAGGCAGTTTTGGTAAGGGAATGAATCGGGCGGCCTTCGAAAACCGGTCCACAATAACCAGGATGACAGAGTTGCCCTGGGACGGAGGAAGACCTGTGATGAAGTCCAGAGATATGTGTGACCACGGTCTATGGGGAACAGGCAAGGGGTGCAGAAGTCCTAAAGGCCGCTGGCGCCTCGATTTACCTTGGCAGCACACTGGACAGGCCTCCACAAAGCTCCTTACGTTCTCCTTGATGGAGGGCCACCAGAACCGCCGCTGGAGGAAGTCCAGGGTACGTGCAATCCCAGGGTGGCAGGTCAGGGGAGAGTCATGACCCCACTGAAGAACCCGGGCTCGGACGGATCGAGGAACGTAAAGGCGACCTGGGGAACCGCCACCTGGGTCTGGTTCTTGGGCTTGGGCCTCACGTATCTCCCTTTCCAGTTCCCAGCACAGCGGTGCGACGATCCTAGCCTTAGGGATGATAAATTCTAGTGCCTTCTCTTGTAACTCAGGAGAGTAAGCTCAGGACAAGGCATCCGGCTTGATGTTCTTAGTGCCAGGCCTGTAGGACAGAAGGAACTGAAAACGATTAAAAAATAAGGACCACCGAGCTTGGCGAGGATTGAGTCGCTTAGCCTGCTGCAGGTACTCCAGGTTCCTGTGGTCTGTGAGAACCTGGAAAGGGTGTTGAGCCCCCTCAAGCTAGTGGCGCCACTCTTCCAAGGCGAGCTTCACCGCAAGAAGTTCCCGATCCCCGATGTGGTAGTTGCATTCCGCTTCCGACAGGCGACAAGACATGAAGGCGCAAGGGTGCATCCTACAGTCCTCCCCTCTCTGAGAAAGGATGGCCCCAACTCCCACATCCGATGCATCCACCTCTACCACAAAAGGTCTTTCAGGATCGGGAACTGAGAGGATAGGTTCCGAAGTGAAGCGACGCTTGAGGTCACGGAAGGCTCCTTCTGCCTCTGAGGACCAGCAGATCTTGGTAATACCTCCCTTAGTCAGTGCCGTTAAGGGTGCAGTCACTGTGCTGAAGTTCTTGATAAACCTCCTATAGAAGTTAGCAAAGCCGATGAAGCGCTGAACTTCCTTGACCATCGTAGGGGTAGGCCATTTCAGGACTGCCTCGACCTTCTTGGGATCCATCTCAACATGACCTGGGGTGATGATAAAGCCGAGAAATTGAGCATGGGTGACATGGAACTCACATTTCTCAGGTTTCACATAGAGATGGTTATTCAGGAGGCATTGGAGAACAGCACTGACATGCCCTTCATGCTCCTCGAGAGACCTCAAAAAAATTAAAATGTCATCCAAGTAAACGAAAACGAACTTGTTCAGCATGTCCCGGAGTACGTCATTTATTAGGGCCTGGAAGACTGCTGGAGTGTTGGTGAGCCTGAAAGGCATCACCAGGTACTCATAGTGACCCGTGGGAGTATTGAAGGCCGTCTTCCATTCATCCCCTTGTTGAATCCGCACAAGATGGTAGGCGTTGCATAGATCCAGTTTGGAGAAAATGGAAGCCCCTTGTAGCAGCTCAAAGGCGGAGGCCATCAGAGGAAGGGGGTAGGGATTCCGAATCATGATTTTATTAAGTGCCCGGTAATCGATACACGGCCTGAGTCCTCCATCCTTCTTCCCCACAAAGAAGAAGCCCGCTCCTGCTGGGGAAGTGGAAGCACGGATGATGCCAGCCGCTAAGGACTCCTTGATGTACGTGTCCATAGCGATGCGCTCGGGAGGAGACAGGGAGAAAATCCGACCTCTAGTGGGACAGGTGCCAGGGAGAAGGTCGATGGAGCAATCATAGGAACGGTGTGGTGGTAGGGGAGTGGCTCGGGACTTACCAAAAACAGCCTGGAAACGGTGGTAGACACTAGGGACTCGAGACAGGTTGATGGGTTCTTGAGACTCGGGACTCTGGGCTGGGAGACTGGAGAGGGGACAGGTAGCCTGGCATGCAGTACCCCAACTCAGGATGGTTCCAGCTAGCCAGTCGATACAAGGGTTGTGTTGGTGCAGCCAGGGATAACCCAAGATCACAGGGAACTCGGGAGAGTCATTCAGAAAAAACTCTTCCATATGTTGATGTTGGAGAACAGTGAGACGAAGAGGGTAAGTGATATCCGAAATGCAGCCCGGTTCCAAGGGTCTGCCGTCTAGGGCAGTAACGGTTTGGGGTCGAGGAAGTAATTGGGTGGGTATACCAAGCCTCTTGACCAGAGAACGGTCCAGGAAGTCGCCAGCAGCCCCGGAGTCGATCATGGCTCTGACCTGATGTTGATGGCCCTCCCAGGAAAGAGTTACAGGAACGGAAAGCACTGCATTAGGAGGAGGAGCACTAATCTTCCCCATCACAGCCCTCCTGTAACTGGGCGGGGACGGTCGTTTCCCGGGAGCTCGGGACAGAGGAGACGGAAATGCCCAGATGCACCGCAGTATAGGCAGCGATTCTCCCTTATGCGGCGATCCCTCTTGGCAGGGGAGAGTCTGGAACGCCCCAACTGCATGTCCTCTGGGGGCTCGAGTTTCTCAGAACTGAGTGAGGAAAGCGTGCAGGATAGGGTTGCCTGTTTCCAGAAAATCGGGGCGGAGACGTCTTGCGACGGGTCTTTAAATTAATTATTTACTGATATAATTTAAATGTATTAAAAGTACATTTCACATGGTTTTCTAAAAGTGGCTGTTTATAATAAACTTCCATAAAATGTTGACACGCATTTTACTCTTACCTGACACTAATATTAAAATCATCTTTGCAGTTTCTGTGATTTGGCTCCATTTATTAAATTTTTTATTAACATTTTTTTATTGGACCACCCATATTGAAATGAAAGCACGCTTTATGGTGCATAAGATTGGTGCACAAACGGTAGCTAAGGTAGCTCAAAAAACACATGAAGAGAAGTGTTAGAATAATATAACATCAGCATTCGAATGGTATTCTGAACTCATTGCACTTTGACATCATCTGACATGAAATTCATTTAAATTTAATTGATCTCATAGATGTGGCTGTTGTGGTTAGTGATTATAGCAGCACCAACTGCTGCTGTTAATGTGGTGAATTCAGATGACTATGACATAGTCCTTTTATGTTTTCCCATTTTAAATGCCTATTGCCTGCCGTGCACAGTTAAGCTGATGCCACCGGCGTGGCAGTGCCACCGGCTTGGGCCCGTCATCGCTGCTCGCAGCTTTAATTCATGTTTATTCTTCCGGAAGAGATGTTCACTTGCACGCGGCTGCTTGAATTGATGTGCCTATACAGTGATCAGTCGTCACATTAAAGAGCGTCAAAACAGCATTTATTGTTTGGATTTCGTGATAAAATGGACTGAATACTTAATATGTTCGAGTGGGAACTAGGACTGAAGTGTGTTCCGCGCTTAAAACAAGCTGACTGTTAACTGTTAAAGATTGCATTCGGAACCGTTCGGTACACACGCGCACTGAAACGAAAGCCCTGTACCAAAACGGTTTGGTACGAATACGTGTACATTTACACCCATACATATACACACACATATATATATATATATATATATATATATATATATATATATAGAGAGAGAGAGAGAGAGAGAGAGAGAGAGAGAGAGAGAGAGAGAGAGAGAGAGACTATGTTGGGACACCCCTCCAAATCATTGAATTCAGGTGTTCCAATCACTTCCATGGCCACAGGTGTATAAAATTAAGCACTAGGTGTGCAGACGCTTCTACAAACATTTGTGAAAAAATGGGTCGCTCTCAGGGGCTCCGTGAACTCAAGCGTGGTACTGTGATAGGTTGCCACATGTGCAATAAGTCCATTAAGTCCAAACTTTCTGCAGAGTCAATAGCTACAGACCTCCAAACTTCATGTGGCCTTCAGATTAACTCAAGAACAGTGCGTAGAAAGCTTCATGGAATGGGTTTCCATGGCCGAGCAGCTCATCCAAGCCTTACATCACCAAGTGCAATGCAAAGCGTGGGATGCAGTGGTGTAAAGCACACTGCCACTGGACTAGAGCAGTGGAGATGTGTTCTCTGGAGTGACCAATCACACTTTTCTGTCTGGCAATCCCATGGATGAGTCTGGGTTTGGCGGTTGCCAGGAGAACAGGACTTGCCTGACATTGCATTGTGTCATGTGTAAAGTTTGGTGGAGGGGGGATTATAGTGTGGGGTTGTTTTTCAGGGGTTGGGCTTGGCCCTTAGTTCCAGTGAAAGGAACTCTTAATGCTTCAGCATACCAAGACATTTTGGACAATTTCATGCTTCCAACTTTGTGGGAACAGTTTAGGGATGGCCCCTTCCTGTTCCAACATGACTGCGCACCAGTGCACAAAGCAAGGTCCATAAAGACATGGATGAGGAGTTTGGTGTGGAGGAACTTGACTAGCCTGGACAGAGTCCTGACCTCAACCCGATAGAACACCTTTGGGATGAATTAGAGCGGAGACTGCGAGCCAGGCCTTCTCGTACAACATCAGTGCCTGACCTCATAAATGCGCTTCTAGAAGAATGATCAAAAATTCCCATAAACACATTCCTAAAGCTTGTGGAAAGCCTTCCCAGAAGAGTTGAAGCTGTTATGGCTGCAAAGGTATACAGATTAAGAATGGGATGTCATTAATATTCATGTGCATGTAAAGGCAGGTGTACATACACGCATACACTCACATGCATGTACATATTTAATAAATATTTGCATGTATACTGTATATATAAATATTTTATATATTTTTTTTTATTTTCTTAAATACATAAATGGATGTGTGTGTATTTAAATCTACATACATATATAACAAAGGCCAAATTAAATGGCATTACAATATTATTACGTTTTAATACTGTCTGGACGTTTCTACTCATTATTAAACTATATATTTGTGTATCTAACTTGTACTAACTTGTATTTTTAATCCACATTTGTGCCCTTTTTACAATAACCTTGTCAGTCTTCTCTTTTTTTCCCCCCTAGCGCCCCCTCGCAGACCCCAGTTTAAAAAATCCCTGGCAACAGAGAAGAAGGCACCCTTCCGTCCGAGTAAAGCAATTCTTGAATTGAAAGGATCCATGTTAAAAGTTAGCCAGCAAATCGATGTACGTCCTCTGATTGGACACTGGAACCATGAATGAAATGTGATGTCACAGCCGTTCTCAAGACCGATTGGCCGCTCCGTCACGTCAATCACGCCCGCACACGCCCTTTCATAATGCAGCATGGGGGAGAGAACGTAACAAAATGACGGCTTCGTAGCGGAATACAGTCTTAACAGCAAAGCAGATCAAACGATTCGCGGTCATTCACGGATGGGTATGTATCTGATGTGATTCGCATGCGTTTGGTGGTGAATGAGAAACTGATTTCCGTCAGTAAACGCTTATATTTCGGCTCGAAGCAGCACATTGCAGCAGTTTGAACGCCACGTTCGCTTTGTGAGGCGACTCGGGTCAGGAAGTGAAGCCGTTTATATCTGCAGTAGGCTAATTTAGTTAGCTGTCGCTACATTTGACCAGCGTTAAACACACAAACGCGCCGAAACGTCGAAGAAAAGCGCAATGTTTACGCTAAAGCAGATGCTAGCTTGTGTGACTAGCCGCTCTGACTAGCGACCCGCGCGAAACACTGACATTAATACTGTAACTGTACTCTTGAGGTAAACAACCCGGGCTGGTAAGTAGAGCTAAATCATAAGATCCTCCTTGATCATTACATGTTTCTGTATACTGAGTTCATATTAACGTTAGCTGCATCATAATAATCTCTAATAAAGGCACTGTACGCCACTTTGGCTTCAACTACATGACATACTGATGACATCCAGCGAGCTAGTTTACTCAACGAGCGAAGAAGGGTTTTTTTTATTTCGTATGTATAAACTTTGAGCTGTATGAACGTGTGTAGATGATACATTTGTATGTAGTTAGGCTGTGTCTCAAACCCAGGGCTTCAGCACGTGATGTGATGGCCAACACTGCTGTCTAGCCACGTTTCGAGACGCAACATTAACACGTTTCGAGAATTCATAAACTGAATAGAGAAACATGGTATATTTTAATACGTTAACTGTGTAAAAGATGACCCTACAGCTAGATACATGAAAGAGTAGTAGTGGTTACTGTACTAGTTAAATGCCACATGAGTCCTCATTGGACACGTGCTTTTAGCCGGAAATGGGCTACACTTTAGACTTTACCTCAGCGAGATGACGTTACTGTGGCCTTGTTACACACATACTACAGTAAATTATGCATAATTACATAAATAATTGCAACTAACCCTATAGTAAGTATGTTGGGTTACACTTTATTTGGTAACACTTTAGTTTACAGTAATAACAAATTATGCATAATTACATTGCGCTAACCCTCAACCAAAGTTTAATCCTACCCTAAAGTACATGTAGTTAATTAATATTAAGCAGTACTTAATTATTTAATTACACTGTAACAATGACACCTTAACATAAAGTATAACCCTTTATTTTAAGGTGCCATTGTTACAATGTAATTATATATTTTAAGTTCTGCGTAATATTAACTATATGTACTTACCATAGGATTCGGTTTTGGCATAATTTGCTGTTATTGCTATGGTGAGTATATGTAACAACGTCACTGTAAAATAGTGTTACTTGATTTGGTTTAAGGTTAGTTTAATGTAATTATGCATCGTTTGTAGTTATTACTAAAGTACATGTAGGACACTGTAGAATAAAGTGTTACCGTATGTTGTTTATTGATATTTCTTAAATGCAGTACTTAAATGTACAATTAAACTAACACAGACAACTTAAAATAGTGTAACCCTTTATTTTAAGGTGTCTTTATAATTATATATTTAAGTACTGAGAAATATTAATTAACTACATGTACTTACCATAGGATTCGGTTTTGGCATAATTTACTGTTATTACTATGGTGAGTATATGTAACAACGACACTGTAAAATAAAGTGTTACTGGATTTGGTTTAAGGTTAGTTTAATGTAATTATTCATAATTTATATGCTAGTTACTATATTCCACACAGTGTCCTACATGTACTTACTAGTGTTGCCGTATGTTGTTCCTTAAGTACCGTACTTAAATGTACAATTACACAACAAGGGCACTAAAATAAAATGTAACCAGATACTGTACCATTGGTGCATATTATGGAGGAATAAATGAATCATTTATTTTGCTATACAGCTCTCATATCATATGCCAACAATGTAAAGGAGTGCAATACGTGTTGGTTCAACACAGCAACACTTTGACTATCTTAATGGGATTGTTCACCCAGAAATGAAAATTAGCCCATGATTTACTCACCCTCAAGCCATCCTAGGTGTATATGACATTCTTCTTTCAGACGAACACAATCAGAGTTATATTAATACATGTCCAGGCGAATCCAAGCTTTATAATGGCAGTGAATGGCAGCCCAAAATTGAAGCCCATAAAAGTGCATCCATCCATTATAAAAGTGCTCCACACGGCTCTGGGGGTTAATAAAGGCCTTCTGAAGCGAATCGATGGGTTTTTATAAGACAAATATCCATGTTTAAAACTTTTTTTACTATAAAGTAAAGTATCTAGCTTCTGCCAGACCGCTTCTTTATTCATCTTACCTGTGAGTTGAGTGAAACTATCCCTTTAATGGCATAAACGTGCAGTTTGTCGTTTTTGAGTCTAATCTCTCAATAGTTTGTTCTTGTGTTCTAATGGAAGTTCTTTTGTGTGTCGTTTAACCACGGCAGGTCCATGGTAGCCATAGTTACCGTTGCTGCTGTAAAACCATAATAAACCACTGATCTATAGTTTATAAATGACAATTGACTTCGTAAAAAGTGTAGCCATGCAACATTGGTATTTCATCACATTCTGTTGAATCAATAGGAGATCATTCAAACAGTACTTAACGATTCAGCATGTTTATATCCGAAGTCTCCCTGTAAGTTCTTACAGCGCAAACGTCCGGAAACGTAAAAAAAAAAACTAAGTCGTGAATTTCCCCTGCTCTGGCTTGGTGTGCTCAGTTGGGGACTCTACATTTTTCAACTAAACATCGAAATAAATCTAATTAATAAACTAAATTAACCATATAAACTCAATTACTGATCTAATTACTGATCTAAAGCCCACACTGTCACTGTATGGAAATTGAAATGAACTGATGACATCAAATGGCTATACAGCTTAATAAAATTATGCTGCATTATTTTACTGTTTAACACTATAAAGCTGCTTTGAAACAATCTACATTGTTAAAAGCGCTGTATAAATAAAGTTGACTTGACTTGACTGCTTATTAAAAGTTACACATTCATCTTCATTACAGTAGTGAATATCAGATCAGCTGACGGACGAAACACCTCAGCATTTGTATTACAGATGTCGTAGCGATTCTTCTGAAATCTGAAGCATGCAGATAACTTAATTCGCCATGTACAGTTACTCACTGTGGTTATGTAATTAGAAATGGTATAATACTGTTTTTATTAGTACAGTAACTGTAACAGGGTTTTCATTAACAGCATGTTTTTCTAAGCACTAAACATAGCGACTTAAACGTTGGTTAATTTAGTAGCTTAAAGCTACACTGTGTGATATTTTCCCCCATCTAGCGGTGAAAAGGTATATGACCATCCAGTAAATATTAGGTTCTGTTCCTCCCGATTTCGTTTTAACTCCTACGGTGGCCGTTTTAGTCCAAGATTAACATGGCTTCCAGTTCAATCCAGACACGGTGCCATCGAGTGTTAAAACGCGAAAGGCGAAGCTTGAATTTACGGGTATGTCCCTCTTTGGATAATGTACTTTCAAGATGGAGGGGCAACATGGCGACCCCCATTCGAACCCCTTACCCGTATGTATTTTCAATGGCATATTATAAACTTACGAGAATACTTTATAACTTGAAATAAGTAAATATACATTAATGAGCACTTATATTTTTGAAAGAACTAAGTGTTTTTAGCTAAGAATAAACAAAAAAAGTTACACAGTGTAGCTTTAACAATAGAAATATCACTTAATTCATATGCAGTCTGAAGTGCATGTTGGTCAACAAAAAGACATCAGGAAAGTAAATATACACGCTTCACAACTTATTTAGAGAAATTATGCTGACCTGTGTATGGATTTAAAGACATGAAGCTTTATTTCCAAGTGTTTATACTATCGCTTCGAGCATGGGGAAACTTTTTATTATTACAGTGCAATTTAGTAATAGGGAATTTAATGTAATGTAATATTTAATGTATATTCAAATTATTTTCTGCTTATAATCCCAGATATGTTCATGCTTAATATTTCCTGCATAAGTGCATAAAGAAAATACATTTTTTTGTTTAGTCAGGGTTAGGGTTTTCCTGCATTGAAATTTTTTTGGGCGGTCACCAAAACAAATTTTTATCCCGCCAAAGCCTTATTTGATGAGTTATTGTGATTTATGTTTGATGCTGCATTTGTCATAGGGCGCATGTTAACTGAGACAGAGAGCCTTCCCCCGTGCTAACTCTCTGTCTTCAAAATAAGCACAGTCTTGGCTTTCTAATATTTCGCATATTACATTAATCAAAAACACTTCATAACTGAATATAATTTGTCTCCCGTTTATTGAAAGTATGCTTTATGTCAGCTGGTCAGAGAAGAGAAACATTTTTGAACGCAATTCACAACCAGCGATAATTCAAGGACAAAATTGTCCGAATGTGTCACGTGCTACATGGTTTCGGTCTTCCGACCTTTTGATTTGGATTAATATGTGAAATATGAGCGAGTTAACAGCTAACACTGATTATTTTGAAGACCCAGAGAGTGTGCGCGGGGTAGGAGCTCTGATCGTTCTCTTTGTCACTCAGTCGCAAGCGCAGCATCTGTTCTACATACTCGTAAATCACAATAACTCATCAAATTAGGCTTTGGTGGCCGTCAAAAAATTTTCAATGCAGGAAAAACCCTGACTTTGCAGTAATACCACCTCCCCTCGAAACATTTAAGTTACTTTGCAGACATTGCAAACAGCTGACGAACTAGTTGGCGTGGCAAGCGTGAAATATCTCCTCCACACAGCCGACTCTCTGGCTCGCTCCATGTTGCTTCTAACATGCAACACACGTGAAGCTGACGAATGACGTAGGTTCTGCTGCGCCGAAAAAAAAACACACCTGAATCGGCTTGTGGATCTGTTCATTTTTCCGATTTAGAGTTAAGGAGTTTAAGGAGTTAGACTCTTAACTGGGGCCCTCAGCGAAATTACTGATAAATACTTTTATTTGACGATGGAAACTAGAGCTTAGATCGGGCTCAAAAAATCCAGCCCGAGCCTGTGCATGTTGTGTCTGAGACCGATTTAAACTTAACCATTTTTTAATACGTGGGCGGTCTGACGAGAACGAGCCTGTAATGAGCGAAGCGGAGCTCAATAATCCGCTCAATGGCGTTCGCTCAAATCCTGCTCAGACATGACATTTATCTGTACTGTAGCCTATTATACTTGTTGTAGCCATTAAACAATATATTTTTTCATATTTATGTTTAAATATTATGTTTATTTTTAAATTTCATCTGATTATAAAAAGTGCAAAGATGCGAGTGGGTCAGAAATGATTTTAGTGGTTTTGATTTTGTTTAATGTTTTGTTTTGTAGAAAGCCTTTCTTAAAATTGAATTTCATTTGTATAAATTGTATCTTAATTTTAATCAAGGTTTCGTCAGCCAATTGCCTGGATAAATAGACTATAGCGGACTATAATCGTGACACGAAGGCGCGGGAGCAATCACTTAAATTGCACACGAACTGGAGCGCCTCATAAATAAACTGAAACTCGGCAGCTACTTGCCTCACAGACATGAAAAATATGTGTATAGAATGCTTGAAATGTCCACTATTAAACGAAACAATTCAAAACGAAAAGAAATAGGCTAGTTAGGCAAAGCGCAGTGTTCACGTGAGTAGCTCATGATTAGGGCTGTCAAAATGGCTGAAAAAGCTAAATTCGAAAGTCTTTCTTAAATATTATCAAAATTCGAATTATATTCGAATTCTCAAGGCAATACTTAATGTTAGAGGGAAAAAGTACTGTATTGTCTCCTATGCCCACAAGAGGATTGCAAGCGAGCGCAACAAGCAAATGGAAACCAAATCAAGCATCGTGTCTTTTATTGAAATTACATTCACTTTTTAAAGTGCATTAACTTTTCAAACAATTGTTATTAAATAAAATATAATTCCATTTATGAGCATGTAAAGAAAATTAGGTAACAATAGTGCAAGGTCAAGTATGTCTCTGCCAGCTGCGCAATATGTGGATTAGGGGTGGTTAATCTGTCTGATTTCCCGATTCGATTTGATTACGATTATTGAAGTCCCGATTCGATTACAGTCGATTTTCGATTATTAAAGCTACACTGTGTAACTTTTTTAGTTTATTCTTAGCTAAAAACACTTAGTTCTTTCAAAAATATATGTGCTCATTAATGTATATTTACTTCTTTCAAGTAATAAAGTATTCTCGTAAGTTTATAATATGCCATTGAAAATACATACGTGTAAGGGGTTCGAATGGGGGTCGCCATGTTGCCCCTCCATCTTGAAAGTACATTAGCCAAAGAGGGACATAAATTCAAGCTTCGCCTTTCGCGTTTTAACACTCGATGGCACCGTGTCGAATGTGAAGAGGGGTATTGCTGGATTGAACTGGAAGCCATGTTAATCTTGGACTAAATCGGCCACCGTAGGAGTTAAAACGAAATCGGAATTGGGAGGAACAGAAACTAATATTTATTGGATGGTCATATACCTTTTCACCGCTAGATGGGGGAAAATATCACACAGTGTAGCTTTAACGATTCTCGATTAGCGATTATTGATTTTCCATTTCACAACAGTAAACGAAAATACACTACAAAGTGATTGCAGTATAAAAAAAAAGTCAGCTACTGAATTACTTAACTCTTTTATTGAGTAACAACAACTCAAAGCACTTGTCCTGTAGTGTAGAAATGAATACATCACATTGTGTTGTGACTCATCAAGTTGAACTAAACAATAACAAATAAATGAAAGGCTTATTTCCTTTAGGAAGTAGATCAGAACCAACATACTGTAGAAATTGGACAATTTTCTTCTAGAAAGACAACGTGTTCAGGTGGAGGAAGACTGCAGGTTGCAGTCGAAACATGTCAAGGTAAAGAAGAAGTTTTTTCTCCAAACACCTTGTCTTTCTAGAAGAAAATTGTCCAATTTAATCATTAAGAAGACAAAATGAACATTTTTGAACAACTTACTGTAGCTTCAGCTTATATACTGTACTGTAGAACACAGTGACAAAATGTCAAGAGTGATGGATGCGGTGCGCGCGAGGGGGGCGGGAACGCGTGGAACGCTCGAGCTCCTCTCGTTCGTTTCCTGACGTGAGAAAGACAAAAGGGGAAAAAACGACAGAAGAAAAACGGGTTCGTGTCGGAGGAGTGTCGAGGCCCGTTCGGTTCCGTGAGCGGGAGCAGCGGGTCGGTGCAGCGGAGCGGCGGTGTGTTTCCAGCATCAGTCCCGCTGTGTGTGTGTGTGTGAGATCCGCTCATCGCGTCCTCAGGATCGCCTTAATTCCCGTGAATGTGCGCGTCGATGTGTGTCGCACTCGCTCATCTGAAGCGCTCATAAATCTGCGGATTGAAGGCGTTTATTCTGTGTTTGTGCGCGAATCTGAGCCGTGCTAACGCGCTATTGCTAATGTGCCTGAGCTCCAGAGGAGGCGAGGCGGGAGGATTTCTAGAGTGTTCCCTCAGAATCATCTCAGCATTAACGACAGATTTACATTCATCTAATGAACACACACACACACACACGGTGGTAGAGTCAGGTTTAGATAAATAAAAAAATCTATTTTTGAAAATTTAATGATCGATTCATGCTCGTCCATAACATACTCGCGATTAATCGATAATCGATTTTTTTCACCACCCCTAATGTGGATACATATATACCGCATGATTTTTGCCACCAACTGAGAGGATTTCCGTCAGCAGGTAGCATATCTTCTTTCATTTATATCCATCTCATGCTCCAAAGCCCTGATTGCCTTCTTCTGCACTGCTCTGTGTCTGACTGTATACACCGTCAAACAGGATACTGTTTGGATACTGGATAAGCAGACCGCGTCAGTTCCGTCATGTCTCACATGCCTCTATCAAAAATTCGAATGCACTGTTTTTGCATTCGAATGTGCTTTTTTTTTTTTTTTTGTAAATTCGACGAATAATCGAAATTTGAATTTTTTATTTGACAGCCCTACTCATGATGGCATCTCAGAGCGGTTCTGTTCTGCTTCATCACTGTATGTGCTGTGAGTTTAACACGCATTTTTAGACTGACTTGTGCAACTTTGTACACATTTGTTTCTTAGTTGTAGTATTAGTTCTTACTTTGCTAAAAATTTATTATTTATGATTATGGCATAGCTTTCTGCCCACCCAATTAGGCTAATAAAGTAATGATTAAAAAAACACAAATGCTTGATCAGAGGCCCGGCCCGAGGCTTGGGCTCGGGCAAAGAATCTAAACTCTAATAGAAACTTTATTTTGACCTGAGAATTGTCTTCCTTGACAGTATTTCATCAATCATGCTTTACGTTTGTAGAATCAGATCTAGCAGTGCTGAATTCATCAGCCTTTTGATGTAGTCGGTCAAACGATGTTTAAAAAAAGATCTGATTTGATGCATTTGCACAGTTCAGCAGCTGGTTTCTCAGACCATAATAGTAACGGGTTACTTAAGACAGGAAACAAAAAGAGTACTGGATGAGGTGGAGATCAGTATGCATTATTTATTTACAGTCCATTGTAGGAAACTAAACTCACAAATGTCTAGTTTGTCAGCAATGTAGATTGTGAACGACTCTACTGCTGAGAAGGAACGTATAGCTCCCTGTATTATGCGTATAATATGCTCGGCATAATTAATTTTAAGATCTGCTGTTGAATATTTACACGTGTAAAATGGTCAGTAGAGTGAGATGGCGTGAGAATGAGTGTCGTGATGCATAGGCGCATGTGGTTACCTCAGTGCTTTTGGCTGAGTGGAGCTCGTGCAGGGCTGTGTCACACTTCATCGCAAGTGCACATGAAGGTTATTCTGCCCTTGTGGCTTTGATGCATGTGCAGCCTGCTCGCTGCTCTGCTCTGTACGTCAGCACTAGACCTGATGAGTAAGACCATGCAGAATACAACTCAGCCTTTACTGCTCACCTGTGTCCTGATTGCACCAAAGGTACATTAATAAATATATATATATATATATATATATATATATATATACATATATATAGATAAAAGGGATGCTTTGGGATTATTTGGGTTCTACTTTGTGTACCATTGTTCTTGTTACAGTGTAATTATGCATATAAATACTGGGTAATATTAAATAACATGCTTAATATATTAGGAGTGTAACGGTACACAAAACTGACGGTTCGGTACATACCTCAGTTTTGAAGTCACGGTTCCGTACGGGTTCGTGATAAAATGGACTGAATACTTAATATGTTTGTGTGGTAACTCGGATTGAAGTCTGGCACAACCCACTTTTCGTATCACAGTTTTAGGGTCACGGTTTTCTGTTCTGTATGGTTGTTGTTGTTGTTTTTTCTTTTAATCGTTAACACTTCAGAAATTTACTTCAGCATATGATATTTAGCTTAGGAGAACGTTACCTGTCTGATTCTATTGTGCCAACAAGTTTGGTAGAGGAAGGATAATGGTATATGGGCTGTTTTTAGGGTATGGGCTGTTTTTATGGTTTGGGCTAGACTCCTTACTTCCAGTGAGGGGAAATCTTAATGCTTCAGCATACCAATACATTTTGGACAATTTCATGCTCCTAATTTTGTGGGAACAGTTTGGGGAAGACCTTTTTCTATTCCAACATGACTGCGCACCAGTGCACAAAGTAAGGTCCATAAACGTTTGGTGTGGAGGAACTTGACTGGCCTGCACAGAGTCCTGACCTCAACCCAATAGAACACCTTTGGGAGGAATTAGAGTGGAGACTGCGAGCCAGGCCTTCTTCTCCAACATCAGTGCCTGACCACACAAATGCTCTACTGGATGAATAGGCAAAAATTCATACAAAAACACTTCCCAGAAGAAAGGGAGCCCTGTCTGTTTCTGTTGCATTGACTTCTGTTCATTCTCAAAAGCAGTCTCCGTGGTACCTGATGGGTGTGCTCTTTTGCCTAGTAGCAGCGCTGTTGCTGTTATGTAATTAGACACCTGCCACATCCTGACTGTTCAACTATTGGATTTTGTTCAGACACAATGTTTGGCTGTTGCATTTCATGTAGCAGTGTGTTGTTGTTTGTCAAAGCATGCAAAGGCTCTGCTAATGCAGCTTTACTGTTACCGATAGCTTGATTGGTTCAAACACATGTACAGGCTCCTGTTTTTCAAATGTGGCTTGCTTGGTTTGCCAGATAAGACATATATTATATCTACTGAAATAACTTTCTTTCTTACAGGTTTGATTTGTTAATCTGGATTTGAATTTTATACTTGCTTTGAAGGCTGGATAATCGTTGGTTTATTACAAGTTATACTGAAACTTATAACCAATTAATGTATGTATGATGGAGCAGTTTTCAATTCAGTTATCTGTTTTTCCTCATCAGTGACACATAATGCCGATAGTGGACAAGCTCAAAGAGGCCCTGAAGCCGGGCCGCAAGGACTCCAGCGATGAAGGCGACCTCAACAAGCTTCTGGCTTCATCTGCCAAGAAAGTGCTGCTGCAGAAGATCGAGTTTGAACCGGCCAGCAAAGGCTTCAGCTACCAGCTGGAAAACCTCAAAACGAAATATGTGATCCTGAATCCCAAGAATGATGGGGCAGCGGCACAGAGACCATCTGAACCTGCTCAGATTAAGAGACAAAGTAAGATCACCAAGACTTTAAGGCATACAGACCTGAGGCCCATTGTTTCAGCTAATTTCTCAGTGTTTATTAATAAGGATTTATCTTTTAGTAATTAATTGTCATTAAATTGATTTAAGAAATTAGGTTTTAGTCAGACTAAAATATTTAGTTTGTTTCTAATTGGTTTCTTCTCCTCTGAGATAATAGTTTTATTCTGTTGATACTGTTGAAAATGTTTATATATATATATATATATATATATATATATATATATATATATATATATATATATATATATATATATATATATATATATATATATATATTACATATTACATATTACATATTACATACATACATACATACATACAGTGAGGGGAAATAAGTATTTGAACACCCTGCTATTTTGCAAGTTCTCCCACTTAGAAATCATGGAGGAGTCTGAAATTGTCATCATAGGTGCATGTCCACTGTGAGACATAATCTAAAAAAAATAATCCAGAAATCAAATTTTTTTAAAATGATTTATTTGTATGATACAGCTGCAAATAAGTATTTGAACACCTGTCTATCAGCTAGAATTCTGACCCTCAAAGACCTGTTAGTCTGCCTTTAAAATGTCCACCTCCACTACATTTATTATCCTAAATTAGATGCACCTGTTTGAGGTCGTTAGCTGCATAAAGACACCTGTCCACCCCATACAATCAGTAAGAATCCAACTACTAACATGGCCAAGACCAAAGAGCTGTCCAAAGACACTAGGGACAAAATTGTACACCTCCACAAGGCTGGAAAGGGCTACAGGGAAATTGCCAAGCAGCTTGGTGAAAAAAGGTCCACTGCTGGAGTAATCATTAGAAAATGGAAGAAGCTAAACATGACTGTCAATCTCCCTCGGACTGGGGATCCATGCAAGATCTCACCTCGTGGGGTCTCAATGATCCTACGAAAGGTGAGAAATCAGCCCAGAACACGTTTAGTGGAATTATGACCAAAAAGTTATATTTTGGCCTCATCTGACCACATGACTTTCTCCCATGACTCCTCTGGATCATCCAAATGGTCATTGCCAAACTTAAGACGGGCTTTGACATGTGCTGGTTTAAGCAGGGGAACCTTCCGTGCCATGCATGATTTCAAACCATGACGTCTTAGTGTATTACCAACAGTAACCTTGGAAACGGTGGTCCCAGCTCTTTTCAGGTCATTGACCAGCTCCTCCCGTGTAGTTCTGGGCTGATTTCTCACCTTTCTTAGGATCATTGTGACCCCACGAGGTGAGATCTTGCATGGAGCCCCAGTCCGAGGGAGATTGACAGTCATGTTTAGTTTCTTCCATTTTCTAATGATTGCTCCAACAGTGGACCTTTTTTCACCAAGCTGCTTGGCAATTTCCCCGTAGCCCTATCCAGCCTTGTGGAGGTGTACAATTTTGTCTCTAGTGTCTTTGGACAGCTCTTTGGTCTTGGCCATGTTAGTAGTTGGATTCTTACTGATTGTATGGGGTGGACAGGTGTCTTTATGCAGCTAACCTCAAACAGGTGCATCTAATTTAGGATAATAAATGGAGTGGAGGTGGACATTTAAAGGCAGACTAACAGGTCTTTGAGGGTCAGAATTCTAGCTGATAGACAGGTGTTCAAATACTTATTTGCAGCTGTATCATACAAATAAATAGGTATTGTGATTTCTGGATTCTGTGTAGATTATGTCTCTCACAGTGGACATGCACCTATGATGACAATTTCAGACCCCTCCATGATTTCCAAGTGGGAGAACTTTGCTAAATAGCAGGGTGTTCAAGTACTTATTTTCCTCACTGTATATTTGGTCTTCGTATGATTTTAAAATGGAAGTAAAGGTATTTCTCTTTTACTAAACCGGTCTCATATTTTCCGTCAGTATCAGAGAGCCTGAGTGTTGGGCAGAGCGATGGGATCCCAGCCCCGCAGAAGATGCTCTTCCCTGGGAACAAGCTGTCCATGAAGTGGGAGCGGGTGTATCGGGTTGGAGCCGGACTCCACAACTTGGGCAACACCTGCTTCCTGAACTCCACTGTGCAGTGTCTCACCTACACCCCGCCGCTGGCCAACTACCTCCTCTCAAAGGAGCACAGCCGATCCTGTGAGAAAGCACTTCACTGAACATAATTTACGCTAGTATGCACATGTGAATGTCAGACCCTTGTTAATGTGGTTGTAGAGAACATTAGTGCTCTACGAGGTGGTAGTTACTAGGGATTAGAGTGCGGATTGGGCCACATTTTTCTGTGCGAGCACGGCTCCCATCCGACAGAGCAGTAACTGAACCCGACCCGAGTCCGACAGGCATTAAGATATTTATGTGCGAGTCTGATACAGTTAAAATCAAAAAAATTTCTCATACTAATGACATATGTATGTTTGTTTGTGTGGAAAGCCTACTTATTAAGCAACTGTAGGAATCAGCACGCACATGGGGCAACAAAGCACACTTTAACACAGGGCCCAATCAAATAGCCAATTGAAATTAAATGAGCAAAGGTCTACCAAAAATTCGCCAAGCTAACAGAAGAAAACATTAACGTAACACAAATGCAGCTTATTCAAATGAAAATCACTCTACCATTTTTCTCGAAAACTGTATGACTACTAAACTGCAACTTGGGATCTATTTACATAATCCATCCATCAAAGTTTAGGCTAATCCAGGTTTTTATGCAGAAAAAGGATTGCATCAACTGTAGATGGCTTCAAGGCCATCCTCCTCTGCTCGATGGTCTTGCCTCACTGCTACTGCTGCTGGCTGGAGTGGCAAGGATGCCACGGGCAAGGACACTAAGCTTCGGGTAGTTGAGTTGCTGTTCTCTCCACCAGCCCAAAACATCTGTCATCCTGCTTTGCATGATTATGAGTCGAGTACATCTCGACTTCGTCTGTGGCATCTGCCACAGGTACATTTTCCTACTCCTCAAAATCAACTGCAGCTTTCTTGAGCGGCGGGTCCTTCAGTGGTGGTCTCCTCGGTGTGGAGGTCACTCAGCTGTCTCCGAACCTCCAGGTAAGGGTTGTCTCTCTCTGAGGAGGACAGCATTTGGAGCTGGCTATATTTAGGCCAAAGGAAAGGTGCAATTTTTTGGAGTTCTTGGATCTCCACTTTACGCAAAATCCAACTGAGATGCCGCTCGCGGATGATGGGTTGATAGGGGCTGTCAGTCATTTTTCTGTTGCAGTGACGCTTCAGTCACTCAAACCACTAAAACACCAGGTTTATGGTTGGGTACTGGTCTCCTTCAAGTTCACGCTGCCCGTCATAAAATGCCAGCCACATGTAGCCTAATATGCACGCACATGTTGCGCATTGTCACAGCTACATAAACAAATTTCCACACTGAGGAAGACAAATGTTAGGGTAATATTTAAAATTTATTTTAATCACAAAAACAAACCTTTGCATCAAGTTAAACAGGACCATTGGCTACCTACATAATAAGCTGTTTAAAATTTCAAATGTTCAATGCCTTATCGCGCTGACGGACAGAGCCCATCCGGAACCCGAACATTTTTACTAAATATCTGTCCGAACCTGGCCCGGCCCGTCAGGTACTGTCGGGTCCCATCAGGCTCGGGTTGGTATCCATCCTCTACTAGGGATGTGCATTTATATACTATATAATTCAGGGCTCGACATTAAGCCTGTTCAGATGCTTGTCCTTCGGACAAGTAAATCTGTCATTCACTTGTCTGAGTAAAAAATTAGCTTGTCCGAATTTCTTTTGTAAATATAATCTATTCTGAAGCAATATTCTCACCAGTGTTTAATCAGCTTTGACTTATTTAAATATGCATATTTGTGACATTTTTACCTTTTTATAAAGGGTATTTTTCCATAATTGTATTAAATATAGGTAGGGCTGAGCGATATGGCCCAAATTTTCCATATCAGTCGATATCGATAATTATCACGATAAATGTAAAATCTTTATTTCTTTTAAAGTTTAAAGGCATATTTTTCCTCCTGAGTGAAAGATGTAGAAAACAGATAGTGGGTTACCTATTCTCTATTGTCAAAACATGGTGAACAATTTTAAAAACTGAGGTAGAGTAGAATATAAATAGAATATATAAAATAAATATCTATAGTAAAATCTAGAACTGTAATGATATAAAATTTGGCTCTGCTGACTGCAAATGAAAAGTTAAAGTGCTTTAAAGATAATGTTTGTCAATAAACAAAAATAGAATTAAAAAAATCTTTCTGGTCAGCATGCCAAAGCTTATAAATAAATGATATTGACAATATAAATAAAATGTGAATTAAAATATTTGTTTAAGTAGTAAAACCACTACTGGATTGGTCCACCACACACACTCACTCACACTCACTCACACACTCACTCACACACTCACTCACACACTCACTCACACACACACTCACTCACTCACTCACTCACTCACTCACTCACTCACTCACTCACTCACTCACTCACTCACACACACACTCACACTCACACACTCTCACTCTCACACTCTCACTCACTCACTCACTCACACACTCACACACACACTCACACTCACACACTCTCACTCACACACTCTCACTCTCACTCACTCACACACTCACTCTCACTCACTCACACACTCTCACTCACTCACTCTCACTCACACACTCTCACTCTCACTCACACACTCTCACTCACACACTCTCACTCTCACTCACTCACACTCACTCACTCACACACTCTCACTCACACACTCTCACTCTCACTCACACACTCTCACTCACACACTCTCACTCTCACTCACACACTCTCACTCACACACTCTCACTCTCACTCACACACTCTCACTCTCACTCTCACTCACTCACACACTCACTCTCACTCACTCACACACTCTCACTCACACACTCTCACTCTCACTCACACACTCTCACTCACACACTCTCACACTCACTCACTCACTCACACACTCTCACTCACACACTCTCACTCTCACTCACACACTCTCACTCACACACTCTCACTCTCACTCACACACTCTCACTCACACACTCTCACTCTCACTCACACACTCTCACTCTCACTCACACACTCTCACACACTCACTCACTCTCACTCACACACTCTCACTCTCACTCACACACTCTCACTCTCACTCACTCACTCTCACTCACTCACACACTCTCACTCACACACTCTCACTCTCACTCACTCACTCACTCTCACTCACTCACACACTCTCACTCACACACTCTCACTCTCACTCACACACTCTCACTCACACACTCTCACTCTCACTCACACACTCTCACTCACACACTCACACACTCTCACTCTCACTCACACACTCTCACACACTCACTCACTCTCACTCACTCTCACTCACACACTCTCACTCTCACTCACACACTCTCACTCTCACTCACACACTCTCACTCTCACTCACACACTCTCACTCACACACTCTCACTCTCACTCACACACTCTCACTCACACACTCTCACTCTCACTCACACACTCTCACTCACACACTCTCACTCACACACTCACTCACTCTCACTCACACACTCTCTCACTCTCACTCACACACTCTCACTCTCACTCACACACTCTCACTCTCACTCACACACTCTCACTCTCACTCACACACTCTCACTCTCACTCACACACTCTCACTCTCACTCACACACTCTCACTCACACACTCACTCACTCTGTGGGCAGTCCGTAGGTGGAGAGCGAGCTGTGAGCAAGCGTCGCATGTGTGCGTGGGAACGACGCTGACAATAAAACCCCATGTGAAACGTCAGATCGCCTACATGTTTTGTTTGCACTTAGCTGCAACTATCCGGTCTCTCAGGTAAGCATTACAGGTTTCAAGTCTATTTTATTCACTTTAAACACTGGATGAAATTATTTTATTTCTCTTTTAATACAGGCGATGTGTTATTAATAAATCACCAAAGACAAAAAAATATGATACCTATGTATTTTTCCACAAGTCCGATGTATTAGTGATCATAGTTTGGTAACAGCTTGTTGTAAGTCACCCACAACTAATGAGGCGATAAGCCTATGCGTGAGCTGATATTAGGCTAATGTAGATTTAGGGCTGTGTTGGGCTCAATGCTATATGGAAAAACTTTGAGGAAGCAAGATAATTTAATAGGTGTGGTGGACCTATGATAAGCAGTGCACGTCGCTCTGGTCGTGAGCGCTGAATTTTCTTCACTATCACTCATTTTTCTTGCTCCACTGCACTCTAATCCTCCAAGCCTGTCATCCACTGTGACTGTCAACAACAACACGTGGCACCTAGAAGCCCGGTCTGCAAAGCGCATGCGCATCATTACGCATAGCGCTTAAGCGTTATATCGAGCATTTATCGAATTGTTATCATTTTATCGAGGAAAATTATTTCGCGATAGTTATCGTTTTATCGCCCAGCCCTAAATATAGGCTATGCTTCAGCTTTCATTTTATGTTTTTAAATTTGATCTACAAATTAAATTAGAATAAGACACTATAGGGATGTTACCAATCAAATTAAATAAGTTACACTGAAAAATTACAACTGCATTAAATAATGTTATGAGATTATTTTAAATATTTTTGAATATACAAATAAGAAATGTTGGAAAAATGAAACTAAACCACCAGTAGGTGGCAGCATGTGATCGTCTTAATGAGTGAGTCATTGAGTTAATTCGTTCAAACGGTTGATTCATTCAAGAATTAGGCGGTCTTTATGAATAGGTCATTGAATCTTTGATTCAACCGATACATTCAAACACTGAATCATTCACTAACACACTGTTGCTGTGAGATGTTACGTTTATGAAATCAGCATCATTTTCAGTCGTGATGGTATTCAGGAAAACAACACCCTTGTTAGTGTGATGTTGCTTAACTGTATCATGTTATAAATATAAAAACTACACAATTTTAACTGTGTATGTTAACTGAGTTTCTTTGTATGAGCAGTGTTCATTTGTTTTCGGTTTTCTCCTCGAGAGGCTGCACAAGCCTCAACAGGACAACCTTGTTAATGTCAGTTCGTTTTATATTATTGTCCACTATCGATTTCCACTTACACTAACTGAATGCAGAATCATTATTGCACTTTGGTGATTCCCTAGTTATTTTTTGTTTTGACATTTTACTCAGGATACTTGTCAGTCAGGCTAGTAAAATTCTTTTTCACTTGCCCCTTCAAAAAATCCACTTGTCCCGGACAAGCGTTAATGTCGAGCCCTGTAATTACCCAATTATATAGTTGCGAGAGAACGCAAAAGCATTGAAATATGTTTTTTGCTCATCTCATATAGGGGCTCCTTTCCAAACAAAAGTATTCCGCTTCAGGCACATCCATAGTAGTTACCATGTCTGTACCTTTGAACTGGATGTATAGCAAGCTATGCATATGTTGATAGCTGTCAAAAAATTATGGTTGTTGAAAGAACCAATTGAATTACACAAGCTTATTTTAAAGCTTGTTTTGTCTATTTTAAATTACCTTAAGCCATTTTATAGCCATCTCTCTTGGAATTGTTCCAAGCCCCCGAAGTGGCTCCCGGGCCCCTGGTTAAGAACCACTGGTTTAGAGAATGTTCGAATTAAAAGAAAAATGCTACCATTGTAGTAGGGGTGTGATGAGATTTCTCGTAAAGTGAAAAGCTGTCTCGCGATGGAGCGTGAGGTTAAAATTAGCGTAGAATATGCCACCGCTACGTTTACATTACATTGTCCACTGTCGTTTTGCTTTTAAAAAAAAAATTAAATAGAAATAACATTTAATTCAGTTGGAAAATAGTCGCTTCAACTGTAAACTAATGTAAACGTCTGCTCCGCTCTTCACTGTGTGCAACTGTGTCTGAGCTGCAGGAATTACAGTTCACTGATCACATGACGAGAGTAAGGTGAGATGATTGACAGGACCATGGCAGAAGATTTGTGCGCAACATAGGCTGATAGTGTCTGATAAATGTCTTCTTATCTAGAATGCACGCTCAGCACCGCTGCTCTGTATACACAGAGTACGTGCGATCGCGAATCGAAAGCGAAAGTAAACGCGAGCTCCCTGATTTGTGCAAATTATGCGACATACAATAGCTAGTCAAAGCAATCAAAGCTATCTAAGGCTGGGCTGTGTAGTTGTAACCACCCCTTAGCTCTGGTCTCTGTTTGCACTTTGAATATTGAGAGCGTAATTTGATCATGGTTGCACTTATTGTTTGCAGAATTTATTTATTCATGTATACTGTGTTTTTTTTTTTCTGTTCAATTTGTGGTAAGGAGTTGAATTAAGAGGTCACACGCAACCTCAGTCAAAAGTTCTGGAAGCTCACAATTCATGTACAGTAAGATCTGAAGAGACTCATGTGAAATCATACAGGACAGAAGCAGTTAGTGGAGTTTGTTTGTTACAGTGCTTGTATTGTTGTCTTTCAATGCATATGATAATTCATTCTCAGAAAGTAGAACTGAAATTACATTTATTACAAGATGATTAGTTAACATTTCAGAATGCACCTACAGACTATTTTTCCAGTCATGAATTTTGTCATTGAGGATTTCTTAAAAATACTGTGCAAAAAAAGTCTCATTCTCATGAACCAAATCTTGTCTTGTCTTGTGATCTAAGTGTCTCGTCACACCCCTACATTGTTGAGGTAGATGGTTTGTCCCGTAGGATGTTTCATGTCTGGAATTCACTATGATTGCTGATGTGAAATCCCTCTTTTGACTCCTTCAGGTCACCAATCTGGATTTTGCATGATTTGCGTAATGCAGAACCACATCATCCAAGCCTTTGCCAACACAGGCAATGCCATCAAGCCTGTATCGTTCATCCGAGATCTGAAAAGTAAGAGCTTCCTCTAATGGTTAAGTTTGATCAAACAAACATGCAACATTTCCAAATGGCTTTTTCAGCTTAGAGATGACTTGCACGTTACAGGAATTGCTGCTGATGACTACTGTGGGTAGCCTCTGACCAAGTGTTGAGTCATGAAATTGTTTTCCCAGATACTCCTGGGAGTGTCGTTTCTGTTCTGTTCTTTTTCTTGCTCCCTTTCCTCACTGACATAACCTGCTTTATTTTTTTAATCCATTCTTCAGAAATTGCTCGCCATTTTCGATTTGGGAGCCAAGAGGATGCTCACGAGTTTCTGCGTTACACCATTGATGCAATGCAGAAAGCTTGTTTGAACGGATATCCCAAGTAAGACCAAAAAGATTTTGTTAGTGAAACCCACAGAGTTTGCTCTATTGTATCAGAGGAATGACAAGCCCTTTTCTTCACAGGCTGGACAGACAGACACAGGCCACCACGCTGGTCCACCAGATTTTTGGGGGTTATTTGAGGTCAAGAGGTGAGCATGAACACCACATTAATTTCAAGGCTCTCATGATGAGCTTCAAAGGAAAAATGTGATTTTGCTGGCTATATAAAAAAAATTAAGCTGTAAACTTAAAGGGACAGTTCACCCCAAAATTAAAATTAATCCCATAATTTACTCACCCTCAAGCCATCCTAGGAGTTTATGACATTATTCTTTCAGACGAATACAATCAGAGTTATATTAATAAATGTGACCATGGAGCACAAAACCAGTCATGCGTCTCACAGGTATATTTGTGGTAATCGCCAACAATAGCATTGTATGGGTCAAAATTATCCACTTTCCTTTTATGCCAAAAATCTTTAGGATATTACAATTAGATTAGATTAGATTCAACTTTATTGTCATTACACAAGTTCAGGTACAAGGCAACAAAATGCAGTTTAGGTCTAACCAGAAGTGCAAAAGCAGCAAGTGCAGGATATACAAAGGTTGCATAAGTGCAGGACATGGATATGTACTGAATATAGATAGATAGATAGATAGATAGATAGATAGATAGATAGATAGATAGATAGATAGATAGATAGATAGATAGATAGATAGATAGATAGATAGATAGATAGATAGATAGATAGATAGATAGATAGATAGATAGATAGATAGATAGATAGATAGATAGATAGATAGATAGATAGATAGATAGATAGATAGATAGATAGATAGATAAGCGAGAGAGATAGATAGATAGATAAGCGAGAGAGATAGATAGATAGATAAGCGAGAGAGATAGATAGATAGATAAGCGAGAGAGATAGATAGATAGATAAGCGAGAGAGATAGATAGATAGATAAGCGAGAGAGATAGATAGATAGATTAGCGAGAGAGATAGATAGATAGATTAGCGAGATATATATATATATATATATATATATATATATATATATATATGGTTGTTACTATAAAGAGGATTTACAGGTGGATATGTACAGTGAATAAGATCCTGTTCCATGAAGATAAAGATGTGTTAGTGAGGCCAGCAGGGGGTGCTCACCCTTTTGTCTGTGTGGGTCCTAATGCCCCAGTATTGTGATGGGGACACTGAACTGTTGTCTATACTGTAAGAAGCACCTTCCTTCGGATGAGACGTTATAACCAAGGTCCTGGCTCTCTGTGGTCATTTAAATATACCAGGATGTCCTTGGAAAAAGAGTAGGGGTGTAACCCCGGCATCCTGGCCAAACTTGCCCATTGGCCCCTGTCCATCATGACTTCCTAATCATCCCCATCCTCCTAATCATTGGCTTCATCGCTCTGTCTCCTCTCCACCAATCAGCTGGTGTGTGGTAGGCGTTCTGGCGCAATTTGGCTGCCGTTACATCATCCAGTAGATGCTGCACATTATTATTATTATGATTATTATTATTATTATTATTAAGATATTTTGTAAATTTCCTACCAAAAATGTATTATTAGTAGTAATATGCGTTGGTAAGGTCTTCATTTGGACAACTTTAAAGGCAACTCTCTCAATATTTAGAATTTCTTTCTTTTTTTTTCTTTTTTTCCTTTTTTTTTTTCCACCTTCAGATTCCAGGTTGTATTCCAAATAGTTGTATCTCGGACAGATATTGTTCTATCCTAACAAAACCACACATCAATGGAAAGCTTATTTATTTTTGTATAAATCTCAATTTAAATTTTTTTTACCTTTTATGACTGGTTTTGTGGTCCAGGGTCACAAATGTCCTGGCTAATCCAAGCTTTATAATGGCAGTGAATGGCAGCCCAAAATTTGAAGCTAAAAAAAAAGCATCCATCCATTATAAAAGTGCTCCACATGCCTCCGGGGGTTAATAAAGGCCTTCTGAAGCGAATCGATGCATTTGTGTAAGAAAAATATCCATATTTATCACGTTATAAAGTAAAATTAGGCGGAGGGCCTTCTGTATTCAACTTGCGCAGAAAGTGCAACGCCTCTCGCAGTTCAAAGCACTTGCGCTACGTTCGATGTCATCATCGTGCCAGTTACACTTTTTCTGTAAGTTGAATACAGAAGGCATTTTGCTGGAAGGTAGATATTTTTCTTTATAACGTGTTAAATATGGATATTTTTCTTACACAAACCCATTGCCAGGACAAATCTCGTCTGAAGGAAGAATGTCATATACACATGTCTTGAGGGTGAGTAGCCTAAATAATGGGCTAATTTTAATTTTTAGGTGAACTGTTTCTTTAATGGATGATATAGGTAAAGGCAACAGTAAAAAAAAAAAAAAAAAGCATGAGTATATAATTGAGATATTTAGCAATATCTCCAAGCCTGATGGATGGGTGAATAGAAAGTCTTCAGTGTCACATCCTTCAGAAATCATTCTAATATGCTGATTTGCTTCTGAAGAAATTTTTCTTATTCTTATCAATGCTGAAAACCATAGTATTTTTGTGGAAATGTATACCTTTTTTTCTAGGATTCAATGGAAGCTTGTTTCTGCAATGGAATAAAAAGACAATAGCGACTTTTTATCTCACAATTCAGATTTTTTTACTCGCAATTGTGAGTTTACATCCCACAATTCTGACTTTTTTTCTGAATGTGCAAAATAAACTCGCAATTGTGAGTTATAAAGTCAGAATCGGTGTCTTTATATAGTTTTCTTGTGTTTTCGCAGTGAAGTGCTCTGTTTGTAAAAGCGTGTCCGATACTTATGACCCATACCTGGACATCGCTCTGGAGATTCGGGTGAGATTCTGACTTCTGTTTTTCAAAAGCCCTGTCAGGATGATGAATGTCGTTTGTCCCAGGTTTTAATCTCCTCTGGATAACATTAACTCTCCATTTCAGCAAGCGGCCAACATCGTTCGCGCTCTGGAACTATTTGTCAAGCCTGATGTTTTGAGTGGCGAGAACGCCTACATGTGTGCCAAGTGAGTTGCACACCCATCTTAATATATATTGTCAAAACATTCGTGCAGGCCAATCTAGCTCTTGATCCAGTTTGCAACCACTCAGAACATATTTGCAACTCTGGAGACTGTTCGGAATTAGTTGTTTCTTTTCTTGCTTTAGATGTAAGAAGAAAGTTCCAGCATCTAAGCGGTTCACAGTTCACAGAACATCAAATGTGCTGACACTGTCACTTAAACGGTTCGCCAACTTCAGTGGAGGGAAAATTACCAAGGTATCAGCCTACACACGCCACTGCCACGCAAACGGGCCTTAAGTCTGTGATCAAACCACTGATTGATGGTTTTCTGGTAGGATGTCGGCTACCCAGAGTTCCTGAACATTCGTCCGTACATGTCCCAGAGCACTGGAGATCCTGTGATGTATGGCCTTTATGCTGTTCTTGTGCACTCGGGCTACAGCTGCCATGCTGGACACTACTACTGCTATGTCAAGGTGAGCGCCTTTTGGTTAAAGTGCATGTAGGTTAAAGTAGACATTTGTTCACGGGCAGCCCACAGGCTGGCATTGCTCAAATATCTTACAAGTACTGTGGTGGTACTGTGATTTAGTAACGCCATAAGTTGGTAATACCATGTCACAAGGAATCGCTCAATTAGTGTTTCAACCATGGAAAGACTTCAGTAAAACAGCTTTTAACGTCACATTTACCTCAGAAAAAACATATCCATTGTCCACAAACTCGTTAGTCAACTAGAAAAAGTAACTCTAGAGAGGAGCATTTATGTGCACCATATTACATTTTCATTATAATTTATTTGTTTAATTATTTAATGCATTTTTTTATAAATTTGGCAAGTTTTTATGGCAGCCAACATTTAAATGTTTATATTTCATAGAACATTATAAAAAAAAATTTAAGTGTAATTTAAGTGTTTGTATACAAATCAGTTAATTTTTACCTTCAATATTGTAGTAGGCTAATGTAGCCTAGCATAGGCTACAACGGACTCCCATAGCTTACAGCATTAGTTAAGAGATTTGATTTCCGTGAGAAAATTTGCCATGTATTGTACCTGATATATATCCAAAATCAAATCGAATTGCAAGATTGTGAATCGAAATCGAATCGAATTGTGAAATTTGTCAATATCCAGCCCTAGTATACTGTTAAACAAAATAAAGTATTAGCATATATTAAGCAGGCAGTCTACTAATACTCTAATGAGAGTTAGTTGACATGTAGTTGCAACATTTCTTGGTTAACAGAATGTTCAAAAGGGACCATCAAAATTGTGTTACCAAGAAATATTAACAATAGCATTTCTAAGACTTTCCAAAAGAGTGAAGGAATATTGAAAATGTCAAATTTCCAGTCACTCCATCAGCCGTTGTATTTGAAACACTAGTTTTCTGAAATGTAATGCCAAGGTAATATAACACAGAATAATGTTATAAATATGCTATATATATATATATATATATATAATCTATGAACATGTAAATAAACAATGGAAATAAAAAAAATAATAAAAAATAAACGTATTGCACGATGTTAGTAACTGTGGAAAAGTATCATCACAGTCTGTGGAAAGAGTCAATTGGTACATGTCCCAAAAACCACTGGAACCATGCTTTTTTACTTATGGTAAAAATTGCTAGTCTGTCATTTATTATTATTAATTACTCTCTGGAGAATTATTCGAATTGGCCAAGCGGTCAAGTCTTTTCTATAGTAACTGCTAAACTGTACTTTCACTGCTGTCAACCTACCGGCTCTTTATCTTTTTGTAACAATGCAAGTTAGAAGACCTCATTGTAGCTGTTGCTACTAAAAACAGTTATAGCTACTGACTTAACTACAATGACCTCAGATGACTTCAGTATTTTAATATAGTGAGGGTAACCTTTTCAATGATGGCTAGAATCTCAGAAGTCCCTAGTTAAAGAGAAAAAAAACACACACACAGAGCTGGATGAGAGACCATATTGCATTGTAGGTACGTTTGTTAGTTAACTAGCCCATAGGAGGGAAAGTTGATAATGTGTTGTCTCTTTCATTTGACATTTGTTTGATTTAATATTGACAATTGTCCTTTGATAGGCCAGTAATGGGCAGTGGTACCAGATGAATGACTCGATGGTGCATTCCAGTAACATCAAGGTTGTCCTTAATCAGCAGGCCTATGTCCTCTTTTACCTGAGGTAATAATCATGCTCTTTCATCTGCTGTTCATGTTTCAGTAGCAAGCAGATATGCATTATTATTGCAATTACAACTTTTGTGTTGTAGAATCCCTGAAAAGAAAAATACAGATGCTTCAAATACAAAGCAGAACATGGTGCACTCTGGGAGAACTAACATGACACCAGAACAGCTGAAGAAGAGCACATTCAATGGACCTTTGTCTTCACCACAGATTGCAAAGGTAGGCACGTCTGACACCATCTGAAGATTTGATTTGAATAAAAACAAAGCAATCGCTATACAAAATCCCATGGATTTACATTGAAGGATGCACTGACAAGCCTCTTATCAACATGTTGGGTCTGGGAACTCACCATTGGCAGGGCTCAATCTGAGGGGTGGGATAAACGCTTGTCTTTCAAATTCCCTCTGCACACAATAGGATAGCGCTACAACCAACCAGAGCAATGAAGAAGGTGAAGCGGAGCTAGTTGATAGATTAAACTTGCGCCGTATCAAGTCCGCAAAACTCTGAACACATCTTCCTTTTTTTTTTTAAGATTGACTTCAGTGCCGTCTTTGTTCTTTCCTCAAAGAAAAGCTTAACTCCAAGTCTTCCAGAGTCACGGCCAAAGCCGATTCGAAAGACCGCTGTTCGCCAGCTTCTTTGTTTACAAGTAGCACGCAGAACTGCCGCAGCTCTGCCGTCATTATGTTAAGCCCGCCCTCCGACTCTATACACGATTGGCCTGACCAGAGTTTGGTTTTTCCAGCTCGCAAGCCAACGGAGAGTTGCTAGACTACCCTGGCTGCAAATTAGATTTGCTGCCGCTAGGGTGCGTCTAGATTTCTTGGCTAACTGTTCTATAGATTCAGCAGTCTTACAAAGATATCAATACTAGGATCAATTTAAGTGTCTGTAACCATTGTATATCAACATGAAATACTAATTCAAAATCACCTACATGCATTATAGCTGCATATTTATACTCAATGCTTTGACACACTACCACTGCGCATGATGCCTAAGGGAACGTCTGCCAATTCCACCATGTGGTTGAAATGTATCATTTGTATTAATTAAAATTACTTTGGAATTTGAACATGTCTGTTTTTAAATGTTAAAACTGGTTAAAAAATATTTTAATACAAATTATACGTTTCAACCACAAATGGAATTGGCAGACGTTCCCATAGGCACTCATTTCTGGGTGTTTCTCCCTCATATCTGCTTCAAGGTCTTCATGATCATTTGTGGCATTTCTTTGTTGTCTAGAGTCCAGTATTCCTGTAATTCTATTGTCTTTTATGAGTTTAATAAAGAACTCTCTCTCGTCTTTTGTCCAAACACACAGCGACATCTGTAAAGATTGATCAACTTTTACATATGGCAGGTGACTTGTAATTGTGAAAACTGTTTCCATTGCAGTGTTGGCAAAAATGTCCTTTTTTGAATTGCCTGAAAACTCACTCATGCGAGTGTAAACTTTTTTGTGATTTATATGTGAGTTTTTGTGAAATTGAGGTGTTTCCATTGGGCACCTCAAGTGTAAATGTACCCTAAACCTGCAGTGCTGGGGGTCTTTCAGGACCAGGGTTGGGAACCACTGTTCTAGATGCCACTGGCACAACATTGCAACTGCGAACATTTATTTATTTTTTAACATAAAAAGAAAAAAAACATCTTATTTTTCCTCCTACAGAAGCTTGATCCTGCTCAGCTAAGAAAAATCCAGTCTGTGGATGGAGGTCTTGGTATTCCAGTAGCCAGGAACTGTTCAGGGATCCAATCGCCGAAGATGTCTAATGGTACAGGCTCGTCTCATGCCCTGCCCAAGCTGCCCAGTGGACCCACACTGATCGAGGAGTCCTTTAAGAAAGTGAAGAAGCCCATACCTCAGCCTCAGTCCCGCAGTAGCACCCCTGCTCCATCCAACGGCCTCCCCAAACCTGACACAGACAAGAGGAGCAACGGCGAGGGCCGTGGCCTGCCATCATCTACCTCACTCAAATCCCTGTCTGACAGCTCCTCGGCAGACACCTCCTCCGAGTCTAAAGTTAGTCCCTCCATGTTTAAGCGATGGATTTTCTCACGCAAAGTGAACTTTGACAGTCCTGCAAAAGTTTCGGTATGATGACATGGGCTGCACGATATTGGATAAAACTGATATTGTGATATTTTTTTTTTTTGTGTGTGTGATCATTAAAAACATACAGGAAGTTTCACCAGATGACATGAATATCAACTGTATTTGGAAAGAATTAATCATTCTACAGTGAGTGGGGTGATTGTTGCATCTGCATAGAAAATAAAAATATATATTTTTTAAAGTTAATTTTAAAATACTTTACTCTGAAGACTTTTTAATGGCAAAATTATTTTGAGGGCTGAACGATTTAGGAAAAGTGTCATGGTAATAAAATATTTTTTGAAGTTGTAAATAATGATTATTGGATTCAATTTTACAAGAATCTTTTTTTCAACATTTCTACTTAAATTCTCTCAATTACAAAGAAAGGCAAATAGCGCAGTGAATTCAAATATCAATCCTACACCAAATATTTTCTAGTGTTGAAAAATTGGGTGTTTTCCACTGTTTTTGACCAATTCAATATGTTTAAATTATGGTTTTATTGTGCTTTTATTATTAACAAATCAAATATAAAAAACTGTAATACTATATTGTACTGTGAAATAAAAATGAATGTTATTTTACAAAAAAAAATTAAATTACAGTATTAATATTTACGTCTTAATTTCTACATTTAAACATTAACCCATCAGGCATTTATTTTGATGGGTTGCTGGCAAATAAAAATATTTCAGAGTGAAGCTCAGCACCGTGTTCATTTACACGCATGCAGCTCATGATATCGGGCGTGTAAAACTCGAAACCAGTGGTAGCACATGTTTAATTAAGCTAAAATTGCACTAAGCCATATCGCGATATCAATTTTATTTTGATGTATCGTGCAGCCCTATTATACTTGTGTAAACAGAAGTTGGTATGCAGCGGAAAAAGTAACTTCCAAGTTCAAGTCTGAAGATTTTCCTCTCATTTATTCAGAACAACATATTCATTGAGCATTCATATTATGAACGCAGTTTGATGTTCATCTCACATGTGGTTTGTGTTCTCTCTGTCAGGAGTCTATTGGCACGAGGAGCGCGCCTGTTGGCGACACGTCTAGTGTGAACGCGCTATCGTCTCCAGCTAAGAGCACAGATCGTGTCAACTCAGAGGAGCAGAAGGTGGTGAAGCTCAAACCCCAGGCCCTCACCAATGTCACATCAGAGGCCGTCAGCACCATGTCCCCCCCGCCCGCCAAACGACTCGCCCTGTCCGCCAAGAAGGTCAGTCTGCCAGCTCAATTCACCCTCGTTTCATCTGCTGGTGGCGTTCAAGACTACTCGTTTGTTTGCCTTCCCATGTTTGTCCACTTCATTTCTCGTAGACGAACAGATGTTGAAGGATTTTGCTCATAACGGTCAATAATCTGTAATAATGCATTTAGTTCTCAGCTCATGTCTCTTTTGTCGGTTTGCAGTCTGCACTGCTGTTCTTTTTAAAAATTTATTTTATTTTTATTATTTTTTATTTCTAACAATTTCTAATTCTTCTCTGCTACACTTTCTTTTCCCTTCCCCCTTCCTACTGTTTTTTCCCTTCTTTTTTGTTTGATTTTGATGATTTCTTCCCCCATATGGGTCCCTTTGTCATTGTCACGTTTCATGGCTATGTTTTTTTTATTTTATATTTTTTTAGACCACAAAGTTTTTATTTATGTCAATAACTGCAGGCCAGTCCCCAGCAGAGCCCGAGCAGCAGCACTGAGGCTCCGCCCCCTTCATCTCTTCATCTGTCCAGTGACCTTCTCAGCCAGGCCTCAACTCACCCGCACCACAGGTACTCTACTCTCTCTCTCTCTCTCGCTCTCTCTCTCTCGCTCTCGCTCTCGCTCTCGCTCTCGCTCTCGCTCTCGCTCTCGCTCTCGCTCTCGCTCTAGCTCTCGCTCTCTCGCTCTCTCGCTCTCTCGCTCTCTCTCTCTCTCTCTCAGCACTGCATGTCAATTAAAATCTTAATTTAAATCTACTCTAAGCACTGCATGAAGCAGAAGTTGCGATTTAGATATATACATCACAATAGGGAAGAAAATACTAAGTGAAACAGCTGCAAGAACAAATGTTAAAGAAGAACAAAACTAGGGATGTCACGGTACCAAAATTCCAGTAGTCCATACCAATACCATACAATTTTTATGGTACTCTGTACCAATTTCGGTACAATTTCCAATTAAATTTTTTTTTAATTTAACTATTTTTTAAAAATTATTAAATGTATTAAGTTTATTATTTATGATGATAATTATAAGTAAATAATACAAACTTTTAAAGGCTGTATGCTGTTTAAAAGTAAACACTGTTTATCAAAAAAGATCAAGTCGTTACATAGAGACGTAGCTAAATCTACTGTAGGCTACAACAGTAGCCTAATATAAAAAAAAAATTAAACAACTTTTATTTTGACGGGTTGCCGTGAAGACCTTTTGAGTGTCTGTGTTCATGATATGACCGTTTTCTCAACTGAAACAGTAAATTGTCAAAAAGTGTGTGCCCTCATATAGTGACACACGGCAGAGACTACAAAGACAGCGAGCGAGTGTCACGCCCGACTTCATTCACACAGAGACGCAGAACATGCAGGAGTAATATTTAAATAGTATTTTGAAGTTTAATATTCACAGACACTAGTGTATATTCGGCTACAGACTGAAGCCCTGCGCTTGGATAAACACGGAAGCGACCGAACGTAGCTGCGTGTACCGCGGGAGTTGGTACTACCGGTACTACAGAAATGCTGGTATCGTCACATTTTTATAATTTCAGTATGGACTTGGTACCGAAGTACCGGTACTTGTGACATCCCTACTCAAAACTAACAGCTCTTGTGTTTCATTTAGAAAACACTGCCATTTAAATGCCACAATCATTTCCCGGTTACCTACAAAACATTATCACGTGTGAAAACGCTTATACATAAATTAATCACTTAGAAATAAAAACTCATTGTTTTGAGAGAAACTATTTTTACCCTCTTGCATTTCTGTTTATATTATAAATATACCTAATTTGATAACTTGGAAATCAAAACTCAATGTTTTGAGAGGGTAAATTGTTTACCTCCTTGCATTTGTTTATAGCGTATTAAATAAATATAAAAACAGTCCTGAAACAGTCACACTTGTGCTCCTCATGGTCAAAAATGACTGCATTATAAATGGATGGGAAACTAATTCTGTTGAATAATCTCAGAGTAAAACATGTTTTAGAAAATATATATTTCATATAAAAATTGAGGACAGTGAGCATTTTTCATTAAAATTTTATAGAATGTTTAACTTTATTGTTAATCAAAAGGCAAATATTAAATAAAAAATTTTTAAAAAAAAAAAAATTTAAAAAAATTTTTTTATTTCATTGATGGGTAAAAACGTCAGTATTTTTTGGTCACACTATGATAAAATTGTAATCTATCCCTTATACAATCTCTTGTACAAGGCAACACTTCTTGTACAATCAATACATTTCCCAGATTGTCCAGTAGTACTGGTACTGCAGAAAGACAGATATGGGTTAAAAGTATCGATTTCTTGATTTTAATCAATTCTCATTTTAATTAATTGATATCGATTCATAATGCCAAAAATCGATCATTTATCTTTGCGGTTTTCAGTTGATGAATTAACAAAACTGTCACGCCTTCTGATATGAAACAAAGTCTCAGCTTTCAAGTTCTTTCAGTTTTATGAAATAAAAAAAAATACTAGTTATAGCATGAAATAAACAAGAATGACCGTCAGAAATCTGTATCATGTATTCACTCAACTGCGGAAAGACGTCAAAACGGTGTGTAAACAGTCACATAATTTAACATTTAAATGTGAAAAAATGTGATAGTTCGCTAGAAAAAATAACTCCAGACAGGAGCATTTTGATAAATATATACACTATTGCATATTCATTGCATTTTTACTTAACATGTTTTTCAGTATTTTATGTATGTTTGAATAATCATGTTTTGACAGCCACAATTTAAATGAAAAAACAATTAGAAACAAAAATATAATTAAGTTATCAGAACATTATTATAAAAAAATCCTTGTCTGTTATTTAAATGTAAATAGCCTATGCAAATCAGTTACTTTTTACTGTAAATGTAAATTTACCAATTTATGTAATGTACCAATTTTGTGTTTCCTATGTAGTTTACAGCATTAGTTGAGATATGTCCTGTGCCTTATACATAGCAATACCCAGCCCTACATTACATTTAACAAGTTGATGGTAAACTCAAAAAACAAAGTATTTCTGACATCTCAACTCAAGTGTTTCTGTCCCTTTGCTCAGATTTTCAGCTCATTTGCTCAACCTGCAGTCTCCACCTTCAACTCGCCTCCCTAAAGATTCAAGTACCCTTAAACAGCCCTCCTCCACTCTGAAGCCACCCGCTCATGCTCTCTACACACAGACCAATGGCGTTCAGCCCCTTCCGCCCTGTACACCCAGACCAATCCAAAGCCAGATCCTGTCAGCTTCAACGACAGGACTCCCCCAGGTACTCGGCAGTCCCACGCTAAAAAAGAAGAAAAAGAAACTAAAACGGCGACATTCGGAAGTAGAGCCGGACGCCCCTAAAGCCTCACCCCCAGAAGAACCAAAGCCAAGTACTGAAAACGGTCAGAAGAAGAAGAGGAAGAAGAATAAGAGGAAACGGGAGCAAGAGGCAGATTGTCTCGAGGTCCGGAGGAAGAGCGTGCAGTCCCATCTCGAGCCCCATCAAGATGAGGACTGGTGTCTTGGAGAAACTTGGAGCATCTCAGAAGCCAAGGGAAACGAGATTAAGTCATCTAAAGCAGAGAATTGTCAGACCAAACCTCAGTCAGTGCCTCCGGTTGACCGACCAGCGGCAGAACCTCTCCCGAAGAAGAAAAAGAAGCACAAACTCCTAGCGCAGCTGGAAGAGCTCAGCAATAGAGCCACAGTCTCAAAGTGGTAAGTTGGTTACTGAAAAGTTTAATCGCCGAGTCCGATCCATTCTGCTCCTGATCTGGTCATAACTGATTTGCTGTAAGGAGAACACATTTCATCACTCTCATTTAGGGCTGCAATTAACCATTATTTTGATAATCGATTAGTTGGCTGATTTATTATTATTTATTTATATATATATATATATATATATGTATATATATGTGTATGTGTATATATATATATATATGTATGGCTTAATCATCCACAATTTAGGATACAGTATTTAAAAATTGTTATATCAAGTTGTTTCCTAACTGGCTGTCTACCGAGTCCGACACATTGGCGTAACATTTTTCATGTTAATCATATTAATTTTGATCAGAACAATGCACTGTGGCTTTAATTCAGCTGACCTGATTAACAAATTTAACCATGAAGTGTCCCGTGTGTTTCACAATCACCATATGACATCCATCTATGACGCTGTGAAAAAATAAAATAAAATACACGAAAACACAACACTGCCAGAACTTTTTGCCCAAACTTCAAAGGCATGTTTAAATTATTAGAACTAGAAGCATATCTTAACTTTTAAATGTTACATTTATCATGTGAACTACTTATATACAACAAATGCATGTGTGTATGAGACAGAGGGGAACACGGTCGCATCTGCAGCAGATATATGGTGCCCATCATAAATCAAAGCACGAGACAGACAGGGGTCGAAGGAGAACACCGGAAAATGTGACAGAATGGACAATATTTGCCTGTATTTGCTATCCACGAGCCGCGGTTCAGCTGCGCGACTCGCGAGACAAACACTGCCAGTGTGTGTCTGCGCAACGGGCACGCGCGGCGCGGCTCCTGCTCTCCACACTGCATCTGCCCTGCAATACGATGCTAGCGCATCCTCCAACTCCGGGCAGCCTTCCTTATCTCTCCCACTTTCATTTCTACATGTGACGTGACCTGCAGCACTCCACTTTTACTTTACTGTATGTCCACACACACCTCTTATTTCGCGCAAAAAGGACACCCACTGTCTGAGGTAACATACGGGCACGAGGATACATTGCGCATGCGCAAACCGTGTGACGCACACACTCCGAACCGAACGGTTGTTTTTTTTCCATGTACCATGCCACCCCTAATATATATATATATATATATATATATATATATATATATATATATATATATATATATATATATATATATATAATTTTTTTTTTTCTTTTTTTTTTTGATTAATCGGACAAAAAGATGAATATCAAGACAACGCAATATTCCACATCCTGTTCAATGTTGTCCTTCAAAACAAACATGTCAGCCGAGTGCTATGAAAACACACACAGTGAATATCTCCAAAAATTAACCATAGTTTTACAATGAATGTAACCAAAATAATATATATATATTTTTAATAAATCTGGGTTATTGTAGTTATTCAATAGTAACCACAAATTAACCATGGTTTTGCTTCAAATCCATAGTTTAATGGTATTTGTGTTATACAAATGGTAATCAATACGCCAAAACACATTGTTATACTATAATTTTCGTACGGGTATATCTGTGCTATACATTATGTGCAAAAAGTTACTGAGCAAATGGACAGTTTAAATCCCTACATAAAAATTATATTAAAGAAAAAGAAAAAAAAACCCAGACTGTTACCAGATTAGAGTTCTGCAGGAACACACATTCGCTATGGCCAAAGTAACCTGTTCCTGTCATTTCTTTATCCTGTAAATATGCTATAAGAAACGTCTTGCATTTATATTCAATTACACGCCGTTATCCCTTTACAGTTACTACTCTCATAAAATACTTGAATTACATGTCAGGGCTCGACAATACGGACTGCCTGAATGCTGGAGGCTGGCGTGACAGAGCCAGTGCTCCATCTTCGCTGAAGTTGATGATAGTTGATTGCGCATTTGTAAGCCTTGCCAGTTTAAATATTAGTGTGCACATAAACGAGAAAGTGTCTCTGTTTAGTGCTCGCACAGTGCACATGTGTACAGCACATGAGTATTGACATAAAATTGTCTGTCTTGTCAAGTATCATCGTAAACATAGTTATGTCTAGTGAACGTAAACATGAAATTTGCCATTCACCGCCAGCGTTTTTGGTCATTTTCACAAGTTTCATGACCCACAGAATATCTTGTTTGACTATCTGAACCTGCAATATATCAAAAGAAAGTTGTTTTATTCTAGATTCATGCATTCTTTTTTTAATCAACACTTGAATGTGCGTAAGTGGGTAAGCAACATTTTGAGAAAAAAAAAAGATGAGAATCGCGTTTTTGACAAACTACATCCAGATGTGATTCAGAATGATGATCAAAACACCGATGGAGTAGATTGAGTCCATTAACACCCCAACGCTTCAGTCCTTTAACGTTAGCTCGTCCTGGGTCCACATTAATCAAAAATATAGTCGTTTTGATTTAGATGCCGTTTAATGTTGATGATAACATTATTTTTCAGATGCATCTGCTTGCATATTGGCTGCGTCCGAAAACCTAGACAGTTGGCTCGCTGCCTTATCTGACAATGGCTTGTGAGGCAGCGTTGAATGAACCGTGAATGAAGGTACCTCACGAAACTAATTTCGGACAGACTTCTTAGGCAGTGTAACCGTTTAATGATCTACAGCAAAATGGAGAGATCTTTGGTGAGAACTAAACAAATATTTAATTACTACATTAGTAATTTCTTGCTAGAAATGACATCAGAAGAGGAAAATGCTGGTTAAAAAAAACATACATTTACACACAAACTGACCAGAAAACGCAACTTTCGGACGCCATCTTTTTTTTTTCAGCTCAACTGTCACAGAATGGAAAGCACAGGATTGTGGGATATCAAAGGCAGCGACGTATACAAATATCAAATGAAGGTGTCTCAGGAGACCGGAAGTGAAGTTAACATTAGATTAGGATGTGCCTGCCTGCCTTGAAATGTGTCCTCCGAAGGCAGCATTTTCCAGGTTTCGGACGCAGCCGAGATCTCTAGTTTCTGCTTCTTTTCCTGTGTTTTGATCAGGAAATTCTGTAATCTGTACTCATTCAGAAGATGCGTAATAGCGCCCCCTACCGAATAACAGTGAAAACACAGCCTTGTCAATGGCAGGGTAGCGTTTTCTCATAAAAGACATTTCCAATTGATTACTGTTAGGGTGTATTTTGTACTTGACAATCTAGTCAAGTCTAGTCTAGTTGAGACCTACATGAAAAACCTGAAAATAACTGTTTTTCATTTGTATGTTTGTTCGGTTGTATTTGTACATGAAATGTTATTTTGAATTTAAGTTGAAAGAATGTGCTTAAATTATTTATGTATTTAGTACGACTACATTCACTTAACCTGGTAAATGGCTTCTTTTCTTCCAGTTCTGTTGTAAAAGAGGTTGGTGATGCAAAGACAGAAGACCTAGGAGAGACCAAGAAGAAAAAGAAAAAGAGGAAACAAAAAGACGACAGAGAAGAGGAGGAAAGACCGAGGGATGAAGAAAAACCTCACAGGGATCTTCAAGAGACCAATGGAGACAAGTCTCCTAGTCAGATAGGGAATACGGATAAGCAGAAACCTAGTAAACCGAACAAAGGTATAAATACACTTGCTGCTGTTAGATCATAGACACGAGGAGGGTTTTTAGTATTTTAGACACTATTGATTAGTGAAAATAAAAGTTTCACTTATTTTTGATTAAAGCTTTTGATTTTATTAGGTCTTTAGTTCTAACGGCTAGGATGTTTTTTCGCTTGATGGGTAAAAATCACAAAAGACACTTATGCACTGCAAAAAGATTTAAAGGTAGCAAGTTTTTGTCAGGACAAGCTTTGCTCCTCTGCTTGAAGCACATCAATCAATCACCCTATGCTATATACTTCAGTCTGGATTGCGTTTATATCACATGCAAACCATACTGGACTTCAAATTAACTATACACTAAAACATTTTCTATGAAGCCCATGCTTATAATGAATTATATCCCCATTTATACTTATTTAGAAGCATGGCCTTCATAGAAAGTGAGGTTTTTTTTTTTTTTTTAGTGGCGTTGGGTTCATTTCTTGGTGTGTACTACTATCTGACATATTTCAGAGTTAACCTTCTGGCCTTTTCTATTACAGCTGCAGTGATCGTTTGGGACAGCCAGGTTCAGGACGGCTACAAGCGCAAGCAGGACCATCAAGAAGCAGAGGGCGTGTCAAGGAAAGGCCCATGCTCCGCCCCCATGGGCTGGGATGGCAGGAAAAGCTGTGATGTTGTCGAGGAGCTCCTCAAGAACTCCTCAGATAAAGCCTATGGAACTGAGGGTGAGTTGTCGGTCAGAAGTCAACCGAACCTTGTGTGCAAAACTTCTCAGCTTTCCTGACAAATGGAGAGGTTAGGATTTATTTTTGAATCTTAACATGTTTTTTTATGCATTTCAAAAGCTAATGGACGATTTCTGTTTCTGTTCTGATGCGATTTCAAGTGGAAAGTGTGCTTGTTTCTGTTCAGATGGAAAAAAACAAAAAAATACATGGCAGTTTCAGTTTTAGTGGGAATTAAGATCAACCATAGTTTTCAGTTGTGCCTATGCTTGAATCCTTACCATGACCTGAAAAATTGACCGTGTTTTGAATAATTTCCTCCTCCAGTTCTCAGTTGGGAGGGAGATTCGTCGGCCATCAGCAGAGACGCCATCGAGGATGTACGCTATGCCAAAAATGATACTGTCCTTGACGAGTGGGACAGGGAGTTTGACAGTGGAAAAGTGAGGACTACCACTTGGACTTCAATATTTCAGTATTTTTGAGCATTGCTTACTCCAGAAACTCATTTTGACTGGAAATGACTATGGTTGCATCTTAGACTACTAGTCGTGGAATATTTTACTACCATACTACTATTTTTATTTTTTTAACAAAATGTATGTATAGTGTGCACAGTATTTTATTTATTACCAATTATAACACAATATACTGAGTCATTTCCTTTTGCTCTTGATTAGGTGAAGAAAGTGAAAAAATACAAAAAGGAGAAGAGGAGGAATGGAAACGTCTTCCAGAAGATCCAAGAGCATCGTAACATGTGGTCGGTCACGCCGGGAGGCAGGCGGAGCAGTCTGGGTTATCGCCATTGAAAGGTGCTTGGGTGTTTTTTTGTTTTGTTTTTTTTTGTTCTTGTTTTTCTCTACTGTATGCCAGGTTACAATTATCCATCCTTTCTGTCATACTTTGAAATTTGTTGCATTTTAAAGTTTGTTTTTTCTTAAATTTACTAGTATTGAAAATAATTTTTTACTGTTTTAATTGTAAAACATTTTCAATCTGTTCGATAAAAAAATAAAAGGCTCAATCAGTGTCCTCTTCACTTGGCAAATTACATAAACCGAGCGTGTTTTGATGACACTGAAGACACGGGTCAAGTGTCCTGCGTCAGTTTTATGTCATCGCACCAATTTTAGAAGTCAAAAAAAGATTAAACTGGACCTATGATGCCCTTTTATCAATTTTGTTTTGGGCTCTACTAGATCAGGGGTTTTTCATGCTTGAATGTAAAAAAACAAATCCATATTTGGCGTTCCCAGTCTGTCAGTGTCAGTGACACTCTGTTTACAGGGTTCGTACAGGCCTGGAAAACTTTTGGAAATGTCATAGAAATTAGTTTCACAAATCTGTATAGTAAAATCTGTCTAATCAGGGCCCTGATTTGCAGGTATTGTGAGTAGTTTGACTCGTTCCCGAATGACTTTCCTGCAAAACATTTTCTCCATAACATGTAGGAGTAAATTAATCCACACAGAATATCAGGTCCCACTTTATAGGTGGCCTTAACTACTATGTACTTGCATCAAAAATGTACTTATTGTGTTCGTATTGCAAGACACTTGCTGTTATTGAGGTGGGATACGGGTTAGGGACAGATGTGGTGTATGGGTAAGTTTTTGAATTATGCTCATGATTTTTATTTTTATTTTTTTGGGTTCACACAGCAAGTGCCAAAACCTAGTTTCGTACCATTCTGAAGTAAAAAAAATTTTAAAAAAATCTTTCAGTCAAAAATGGCCAAACAGCACCAGAGGGTTAAACCATTCCAATTTAAATCAACTCTTTACTGTTAGGCAGACTTGATGCATTTTTAAAAGTCCTTCTGAAATGTTGAGCATGGCTGTTAGTGGGAACTTGGAGAATAATAAGAATGTTCTTATGTGTTTATAACCAGCCATTTCACTCTTTTTGCAGTTTTGAAAAGCGGATCCCATGTGTGTTTGCCCTGACCAGACCAGTTGCCTTATTGGATCAGCAGCAGTCGGATCTGTCCTGGATTCCTCTGAAGAACACAAGTCCAACCAGAACGCAGCAGTACTGTGAAATAAAGCGATGAGGCTGAGGTCATGTGCTGAGGCTTTAGTCACCGTCTGAAACCCAAAATATACGCCACTAATGGTGCCATTATGATCTGGGGATCATAGTAAATGTGGCAAACTGTAGAGTCTGCACCCTGTTTAACCTTTGATGGTCTCAATTATTCTTATTGTAATAAGAACAAATGTTCACCAGGGCCAGTTTTATCTTGGCGAGCATTTGGCCTGTAAGGGCCAATGATGCATGATCTGAGGGCTTCTATTGAGAGGAAGAAGCCTTACACTTTCTAAAAACAGGAAAATGAAGCCCTTTCTCTCCAATGTTTTTAAGCATAATTTGTCTGACTCAACGAATAACATCATTGTTCCCATTAGGGAACAACTTTCGCTCACTTAATTATTTAGCTTTTTTCATACTTGAGCCGGTTACTCCAGATACTACTAGGCAGTTGTTTGCCTGTTGCCTTTTAGTTTGCCACAGACATGCGGCCCTGGTGTCTTACATCGCAATACAATTATTGCTTGTGATTGTATATTTTCATGTCTTGCCTGCTTGAATTCTAGCCCATCCTCCCCACCTTTGCAGTGATTTTTCATCAAATAGAACTCTATTCAATAACATTTTTGAAGTGAAACGAGTCTCTTGTGAGAATTTCCGCTGTCTCTATAAAGCACCTCTTCAGATTTCCCAAAAACGTCACCATTTCCAGTCAGATGACGTGGTCTTTTATGCACAGTGCTGCATACAACAATGCAATACATTTCATCCATGTGAGCTAAAAAAACAACAAAAAAAACATGGACTTTAACACAAACCACTGTGTTTTGCCAGGAGGGGTGAATTCCTTAATAATTGGAGTATCCCCTTGTCTTTGACTGACTTGGCGTGTCCCATCTCTTTTCTACTCTCTATGCAACAACAGCAATCCCATGGATGCTCTAGTCCAGGGAAAGACTCTCCAAAAGCTGGTCCAAACAAAATCTCTGTGAGCTGTAAACACCGTCATGTTCCACGTCTGTTAACCATGCATTGGGTCAAAATGATGTACACACTTATCCACTGAAGAGCTGTCATAGGAGTAAACCAATGTTGACGCTTTCCTATTTAGAACATTGTACAGTCTTAACTTGTGCTCTCTGTGACCCCAGTCATTCTTGTTGTTAAACACCATCCCTTTCACCAATCCTTGGGTTTTAGAAAAGTTGCCTTGGTTTAATTTTTAAAAATGAATAGAACATATTGCAAATTATACTTATTGAAACATGTTAAAAATGCACATTGCTAAACGGAAGCCTAATGTATTTAAGGTCTGTGGAATTGTAAATGGGAAGTTCTATTAAAACAATAGATATGTGTTTCAAAGACTTGTTCAGGAGCCAGACAAAGACTTCCCTATGCGTTCTTTAGGATGTCTGTATTCTCTTAGAAATTCACTTATTTTCAAAGAGGTCGGACACTGAAGAGCAGTGTCTTTGTCATATTTGAATCGATGGTTCTGTACCTAATGCCTTTTCTGAAAAGAAGAAGTCATTCAGTATTGCAAATACATAAATATAGATATAACTGGTGCAATAAAGTTGTGACTTTTGTGAAGAGCTGCTTTTTGGGTTGTTTTCTTTAATGCTTTAAATCAATCTAAAAAATACTAAACATGATTTGGGTTTAGTTTCTTATACAAATCTATTTTATGGCTTCAGATGTAACACAATTTGCATGTAGCACTTGTATGTTTTTTTTCAATCTGCACATACTGATACTGTTGGTAAACAAATGAAAACCAGTGCGAACCACTTTCAAGCTATAGACACACACTGAAATGGTTTATGAGTAGTCCATGTGTTTATAAGTGGGTCCAAATTACCACCGCGGTTGTGAATACATTTTCTAATAATTCAACGAACTGGAGACGATTATGATAAAAGTGTTGGAGTAGTGTCGCTATTAACTACTTTTTCAGTAGCCTGATAGTAGCTCAGTTAATTTTAAAAGTGTAGCTTTTCCAGTAGCTAACTACACTTTAAAAAATTGCTTTGTAAAAAAAACGGTTTAACTTGTTTAATCCTCCTCTGCTGAGATTTTCAGAGATTGAATGTCTTATTTTATCTTCTGTTATTTCATCTAAAGCTGTGGCTTAAGTCAGTTGTGGTTCTTGTGTTTCTCTTTCCTTCTGTGATTCTGCTCATTATCATCAGGTGTTCATCTGGATATATATATATATATTTTTTTTTATCAAATATGTTAACTTTTTTTTTTTTATTTTATTTTTTTATTGCAACCACTTATAGACAAATCAACCAACAAGGTACATAGACAAATCACAAATTAAACCATATGATCAGTCATAGGTTGAGCATAGTCAGTAACAACCAGAGAACATAATAAAACCAACCGACATACGAAAATTAAAAACAAATAGATACCAAAAAAAATAAATAAATAAATAAACAAGATGACACACAAAGGGCTTTTAAATTAATTTGTACTTATCTAACAAAGAAATCAAGTGTAGGGCTTTCCTGTTTTTAACCAAATTTAACGATTTACACAAGAGTTTGAACTCATTCCTCCACTGGCTAAAGTTAGGTTTACATTTAAACCATCTGCACTTATGAATGAAAAACTTTCCGAGACATAACAAAAAATTACCAACAAAATCAAACTCTTTGTTTTCCATACATAAGCCAAACCTAATTATCTTCACAGTAAGGGACGGGAGTCCAACCCCCCTACACCTTAACCAGTTCTGCATGTCTCTCCAAAAAGGTTGCACCCTATCACAGTAAAAGAACACATGCTCTAAATTTTCAATATTTGTTTCACAGAAAACACAATTGTTCACATCAAAATTAAATTTCAATCTTAAAAATTCATTAGTAGGATAAATTTCGTTCAAAATTTTGAAGTTCACCTCCTTAGCTTTAGGAGGGAGGGGAAACGACAAGTAATGTTTCCTTATTTTTTTAATTTCAAAGGTATCAAAATCCTTAAGTATGTAATCCCGTTTAATAGGGTTTGGATAATAAGCATGTAAAAGTAAGCTTCTAATGACTCTGTTTGTGCAATTTTTGTCATAAAAATCATAACCCTCTAAGGAGAGCTGTCTCAGTTCTGGGGAGACTTTTGAGTACAGAATGTCTTCTCTAACCATTAATCTTACAACAATAGGAATAGCTCTAATCATTCGATTGTAAATATTAACTGAACACTGCAGTTGGAATTTCTCGCAAAATTCTCTATGCAGTAACAGATTTCCATTATCATCTAAGAAATGAGCAACTGCCCAAATCCCTTTGGATTTCCATTCGTCAAAATATACAGATTTTCTGCCAAACCTAATATATCTGTTATTCCAAACTGGAGTGTTGTGAGGTGTAAAGTTATGTTTAAACAATAGTTTCCAATAAAGCAGCACTTGCTGATGAAAGGTTGAAAGTTTAACTGGTAGCGAGGTAAAATCAAAATCACAACGCAGCAAAAAATGAATTCCCCCCAGTTTGCTGAAAATCGCATTGGGAACAATAAACCAAAAAGAGTGACTATTTTGAATAAAAGATTTTAACCACTTCAATTTCAGAACCCCATTCATAATGTCAAAATCAATCGCATTTACACCGCCGTCTTCATAATTTTTTATCATATCATCCTTTCTTATGTAGTGACATTTATTCCTCCAAATAAATTTGAAATTCACCTTATTTATTAATTTAATCATTCGTGTTGATATGGGCAAGGAGAAGGCCGGGTATATTAATCTGGACAAACTTTCCATTTTCGACAAAAGAACCCTTCCAAAGATTGAAAGATCCCTCTGTAGCCATCTATTTAGTATCAATTTACATTTATCTATGTTATTCAACACATTTTTATTCTCCCTTATATCACTATCTTTAGAAATAATAATCCCCAAATATTTAACTTCCCTCTTGATTTGTATATTAAATAATGTCTGTAAAGGGAAGTCATGTAATGTTAACATTTCACATTTTTTTAGGTTCAAATGTAACCCAGAGGCTTTAGAAAACTGGTTTACAGCATGTAAGGCTAGTGGAATTTGGTGTTCATTTTTAAGAAACAGCGTTGTGTCGTCAGCAAACTGACTTATAATTATTTGTCTATCCAACACTGTTAAACCTTCAATACCATTATTCTTAATCAATATAGATAAAAGCTCTGCAACCATTATAAATAGTAATGGTGAACTACCACATCCCTGACGAATCCCCCTTTTAATTGGGAATCTTGTGCAGGTTCCATGACCCAGAGCTACAGAGCTATTTATTCCATTATATAACATTTCAATTAAATTTATAAATCGTACTCCAAAACCAAAATGCTGTAAAGTTTTCAAAATAAATGGGTGCTCAACTACATCAAATGCCTTGTAAAAATCTAAAAAAAATAAGAAACCCACTCCCTTTAACCAAATCACTATAGTCAATTAAGTCAAGTACCAATCTAATATTATTATGGATTGACCTTCCACCCATAAACCCTGATTGTGTTTCACTAATTATAGAAGAAATACCTTTTTTAAGCCTCGCAGCAATAGCCCCAGAAAAATTTTTATAATCAGTGTTAAGCAAAGTGATAGGCCTCAAATTGTCTAACAATCTTTTATCTTTGCCAGTTTTGGGAATCAATGTAATCAAGCCTTGCTTCATACTTTCCATCAATTCTTTTTTCCCAATACATTCTAATAAGGAATTGAATAACAAATTTCTTAAATCCTCCCAAAAAAATTTAAAAAAATTATTGGAGAGCCCGTCAGTCCCTGGGGATTTATTTAAAGGCATCTTCTCCACCACTAAATCCAATTCTTCAATCTGAAGTTCTAAATCACATAAAACTTTAAACGAGCTCTCAACACAAGGAATATTGTTTCGGATTTTAGCAAAGAAAAGATCTGACTCATCTGAGGAGAAATCTGAAGAATACAGTTTGGAATAGAACTGAAATACTTCTTTTTCAATTCTTTTAACATCTTTGCATTCCTCTTCTTGGATCATTAAACTACTGATAGCGTTTCTTTGTTGTCTATTTTTTTCTAAATTACTAAAATATGAAGAGTTCTTTTCACCTTCCTCAATCCACTTGGCACGTGATCTTATGAACGCTCCATGTGCCCTCTCTAAATACAGATGATCTAATTTACTTTGAAGTTCCATCACCCTATCATTTCCATCATTATTTAAAACTGGTTTGTTACAGCACTGACTTATTTCACAAATTAAGTTCCTTTCATACTCTTTTTTTTCTTTATTTATTTTCTTAGAGAAACTTATAGATAATTCCCTAATTTTAAATTTTAGAAATTCCCATTTACTTGTATTACTATCAAAAGCATCATTGCTCTCTATAGTCCTTATTAATTCTTTGATTTTTTTACAAAATTCTTCATTATGTAAAAGAAAGGCATTGAACTTCCAGTAGCCTTTATTTCTAAATTGCTTGGATTTGGGTTCTAAAACAATATCTATAAAGCAATGATCCGTTAATGGGGCTCTAGAGATTGTAGATTGTGAAGTATACTTTAAAATATTGTCACTGACCATCCAATAATATATTCTAGACTTGCTCTCCCCATTAGGCTTAAACCATGAAAAACATTCAGCCTCAGGATTTAAATATCGCCAAACATCATTCAAATTATTTTCTGCTTTCAAGAAATCAACACTAATATTGAGCCGCCCTTTGTTTAGTCTAGGAGGCCATCTATCTTTCCATTCATCTGGAACCATGTTCCAGTCCCCTCCAACTAAAACATTATCAGATGGGTACAACATTTTAGTTTCTGAAATTATTTTTGAAATATCTTCAACTAACTTTTGGTTTTGAGCTGCATTATTAAAACCATAGATATTAATTAAAATAAATAAAGAAACGTCAATTCTCAGTACCACCATCAACCAATGTCCATTTTCATCAGCTTTATGAGTAATGACTTCTCCAGGACATCTATTGAAGCATATAGCCACTCCTCCAGAACGATTTGAGCCATGGCTGAAGAGGATCTTGTCACCCCATTGATTAGACCAGAAAGATGCATCCAAATCAGAAGAATGAGTCTCTTGTAGAAACACACAGTTAGCTTTTTGCCCTTTACAAAATAAAAAAACAGCTTTTCTTTTAACAATGTCCTTCAAGCCCCTAACATTCAATGAACCAAAAATAATTTTGTCCTTAATCATTAATTTTAGAACCAACAAAACACAGAAAAAGAGAACTAGTAAGTAAAAACACAAATTGAACTCCCACTAGTAAACGCAAACTCAGTCTCTATGTGAACTGTAGCCTTGGATAGAGCTCCAGTGCCCCACTGAAAAGTTTCCAACTACCTGACCATTTAAACGCAACGCTTCATCCGTCAACTTCAATCCGTCGTCCTTCTATGAAACCGTGTGGACCGCGAAAAAAGGCAACCTTTCCTGCCCTCCTTGCATGATCGATTTGAGGCCACAGTTTACGTCGGTCTTCCAAATCCTCCCTTGGAAGCATCTCGGCGAATCGAATTCCCTCAACTTTGCAGATAGGAGAAGTTTTGGTACGACGCCAGATTTCATCCTTCATCCGCCTTTGAGTGAACAACACAATGACATTCCTGTTTTTATTGTCCATCCTTCTTCCCAGCCTATGGACGATGTCAACCGCCTCATCCATCTTTGCATCCATCTCACCTTAAGATCACCGTTCTCCTTGCGCAAATGTTCATTTTGTATCTCCAGGTCCTTTACTCTTTTCTTGCACTCATTCACCTCTTCCGTGTTGAACTGAATCGCCTTCGTTAAGCTTGCAATCATGGCGCTGCTCTGCTTCGCTTGCTCACTCAAATCCGCCAACTTCTCATCTACCCTCTTTTCCAGACTTAAAATTGCCTGCAAAATGGTTTCGTTGGAGATTTCTTTTTTTCCCCTGTCATCTGTTGGTTTAACCCTTTTTTCCATCGGAGTTTTACATGGCGTTGAAGGAAGAGAGCCCTCACCACGTTCTCTTTTATTTAGCACAGTAACCTCCATCGCGTAATCGTGCTCCATTCCTCTAGCCTCGACTTCCTTTTCAATATTAGGCGTCAGATCTTTCCCTTTAGGGTCTAATTTCAGTTTGGCAGGTTTAATCAATTTTTGTGTTGACATCTTGACATAGACAGTTGGAGTTACTCACTTTAGACAGACTTTTGGGAACAACTAACAGGAGCTTCAGGAAACACGACTGCTCAACCCGCCATCTTAGCACCGCCCCTCTTCATCTGGATATATATACAGGCAAAGACTCAAACAGGAAGCACCCGCCCTCAGAACCATCCAGTGCTGGTCGGACCAATCGGACTCTATGCTACAGGACTGTTTTGATCACGCGGACTGGGAGATGTTCCGGTCGGCCTCTGATGACGACATCGAGGTTTACGCTGATAGCGTAACGTGTTTCATCAGGAAGTGCGTAGATGACGTTGTTCCGACCAAAACAATTCGGCTGTACCCTAACCAGAAGCCGTGGCTAAATGGGGATGTTCGCGCGGCACTCAATGCGCGGACCTTCACTTTTAACTCCGGTAACGCGGAGGAGCATAAACAAGCAAGTTATGCCCTCCGGAAAACCATCAGAGCAGCAAAACGGCAGTACAGGGACAAGATTGAAGGACAGTTCAACACCACCGACTCCAGAAGCATGTGGAGGGGAATTAACACCATCACGGACTATAAAGGGAACACAAACTCCACCGTGAACACCGCTGCCTCTCTCCCGGACGAGCTAAACACCTTCTATGCTCGCTTTGAGGGAACTAACACCGCCCTCGCGGAGAGAGAGCTCGCGGCTGAAGATACAGAGGTTAGTGCACTCTCTGTATCTGTCGCGGATGTAACCCGATCCTTCCGGCGGGTGAACGTCCGTAAAGCTGCGGGTCCAGACGGCATTCCCGGCCGTGTGATGAGAGCGTGCGCGCACCAACTGGCTGGAGTCTTCACGGACATTTTTAACCTGTCCCTCTCCCTGTCTGTGGTCCCCACATGCTTTAAAACGTCCACCATTGTTCCTGTACCTAAGCAGTCAAAAACCACCTGCTTAAACGACTGGCGTCCTGTTGCTCTGACCCCCATCATCAGCAAATGCTTTGAAAGACTAGTCAGAAACCACATCTGCTCTGTTCTCCCCCCCCTCACTGGACCCACTGCAGTTTGCATACCGCACAAACCGTTCCACTGACGATGCCATTTCATCCACTATACACACTGCTCTCTCCCACCTGGAAAAGAGGAACACGTATGTGAGAATGCTGTTTGTGGACTACAGCTCAGCATTCAACACCATTGTGCCCTCCATACTTGACGGGAAACTCCGGGCTCTAGGCTTAAACAGCCTGTTATGCAGCTGGATCCTGGACTTCCTGTCAAACAGACGCCAGGTGGTCAGAATGGGCAGTAACATCTCCTCATCACTGACTCTCAACACTGGAGCCCCTCAGGGCTGCGTTCTCAGCCCACTCCTGTACTCTTTGTACACACATGACTGTGTGGCAACCCTCAGCTCCAACACCATCATCAAGTTTGCTGACGATACGACGGTGGTAGGTCTTATCACCGACAATGATGAAACGGCCTACAGAGAGGAGGTGCACACTCTGACACGGTGGTGTCAGGAGCACAACCTCTCCCTCAACGTCAGCAAGACCAAGGAGCTGGTGGTCGACTTCAGGAGGAATGAGAGAGAACACCGCCCCATCACCATCGATGGAGCACCGGTGGAGAGAGTCAGCAGCTTCAAGTTCCTCGGTGTCCACATCACAGAGGAACTCTCATGGTCCGTCCACACTGAGGCCGTTGTGAAGAAGGCTCATCAGCGCCTTTTCTTCCTGCGACGGCTGAGGAGGTTTGGAATGAACCGCCACATCCTCACACGTTTCTACACCTGCACCATCGAGAGTCTGCTGACTGGCTGCATCACCACCTGGTACGGCAACAGTACCGCCCGCAGCCGCAAAGCCCTGCAAAGGGTAGTGCGCACGGCCAGCTGCATCATCGGAGGTGAGCTTCCCTCCCTCCAGGACATTTACGCCAGGCGGTGTGTGAAGAGAGCTCAGAGGATCTTCAGAGACTCTAGCCACCCGAACCATGGGCTGCTCTCACTGCTGCCATCAGGCAGACGGTACCGCAGCATCAGAACACGCACCAGCCGACTCCAGAACAGCTTCTTCCCACAAGCAATCAGACTACTTAACTCCTGATCCATCAGGATCATAACACACACTGGACAAGATATCAATCAGCACAACCCACTGTAGATACACACACATTATATACACATTTATTTATCATACAGCATCTATTGCACTTTGGATTTCAATTTTTCAATCTGTGAATAATATTTATACTATACATTGTATATTATTATCACTATTATAGCGTAATGTATATTGTTTAGTGTATGTTTAGTGTATATTGTTTAAAGTATATGTATAGTGTAAGTATGTGTATATTGTTTAAAGCTGTGAGAACTACACTCACATTGTGTAAATTATTTATTGTTTATTGTAGTGTATACTGTGCTGTGAGTAATTGTGTGCGCATCAGATGTGTAATCTGATGCTGCTTTAAGTGTTGTACATGTCATGTCGTGACTGCTATGTTGCTCGGAACTGCACCTAAGAATTTCACCTGCTGTTGCACTTGTGCATATGTAGAGTGACAAATAAAGTGATTTTGATTTGACTAATGATCAATCATCACTTAATTACTTAATTTCTTGATTGCAATAAGCGTCTTATTTTAGCGAACTCAATTGAAATAAGTTCAAAGTACTCATAACTATTGTTTTCTAAAAATTAAAAGAATTGAGGTAATCCGTGTCCTCAAATTTTTTTTAAAGAGTTTATCTTAATTTACTAGATTTGACTTTGTGTGTGCTATTGTGAGCTAGCAGTAACTACAAGAACTCTGAGTTCATTTAAAGGTTGTAATTTCAGCTGTTTTACTCAATATAGGGAAGGTTCAGCTATATCAAGTATTTGAATGCAGGTCAAAGTTTAATTGTATATTAAGAAATATCCTTTTTTAGTGGACTTGATTAAAATAAGTGCAGAGTACTCATAACTATTGTTTTTTTTTATAAACCTAAATGGTTTGAGGTAATCGGTGTCCTCAAATGAAATTAGTTAGCTGAACTTGTTGGGTTTTACAGTGTAGTCAAAAATCCTGTTCAAGATATCTATAACTGTAATTTGACTAGTAATAAATTACTTAAAGATATATATACACGTGTATTTTTGGATATCTTAAAAAACAACAAACTAAATATATCTCCAATTTGATTGACTAGACAAAACCCAGTTAGAGATATCTCAAATTATAATTTGCACTAATGTTGATTAAATTAGAGATATCTCTAATTTAATAGCAACTAGTGCAAATATAAGTTGAGATATCTCTAATTAGAAATCCCAGTAGAAATGTATTTTTTTTTACAGATATGTTTAATTACACTTTCTACTAATCAGTACAGTCTTCACAGACTTCTGCTGGACTTTCATCCTGAACTTCAAGATCTGGACTTAAAGATTTATGATGAATGTACAGTTGTGTTCATCTTTGATGGTCTGGATGAAAGCAGAATTACACTGATGTTTTCAGACAGTGAGAAGATTTCTGATGTGACTGAGACTTCATCAGTGTGTGTGTTGATGTCAAACCTCATGAAAGGAGATCTGATTCCCTCTGCGCTCCTCTGGATCACAACCAGACCAGCAGCAGCCAATCAGATCCCCTCAAAATACATCACCTGTGTGACAGAAATTCAGGGATTCAATGACCCTCAGAAGGAGGAATATTTCAGGAAGAGAATCAGTGATGAGCATCAAGCCAGCAGAATCATCTCACACATCAGAAGAGCAAGAAGCCTCCACATTATGCATATATTATATTGTATAAATTCACAATTTTATGATAAACACATATAAAAAGTCATTTTTTGATACTGTTTTTAATTAATATATATATATATATATATATATATATATATATATATATATATATATATATATATATATATATATATATATATATATATATATATATATAAAAATTTGACCTTTTTTTCTATGTCCCTTTAGAATTTTTCTTTTGATTCCACTAGGTGTCAGTAAACAGGGGAAAAAAGATTTTTCTTGATATCTCCTTCCAAAAAAAAGTTTTTGAGATTAATCTGTGCAAACTATATAATCACTCTTACTCATCTCCATTGATTTTCCATAGCCGCTAGGAAATCGAAAAGAAGGCTCCGCCTCCTCAACTTTGTAAAGGGAGATCTCTGGCTCTGATTGGTCTAGAAGCATGATCGACATGTCTATAGAAAGCTGAGATACACACGCAATACGTGACGACGTCATCAAAAATCGCGGCTAACACAGACGATCCAAACTAAGGATAATAAGAGAGGTGGAAGGAGGCGGTGATAGTACCAATCATAGACCGTAAAAAAATATGGACGACGCGACTTCATTGACTTCCGCTGACCAAAGTTGAAGCTTTCATAGGCCCGCTCACGGCGCTGACATCTCGGGACCGGAGTTGCGCAGTAGAGAACAGGAAGTAGAGGCGCGATTATCAAAAGCCTGCCCACACTCTCGCAGATGCAGAACAATTCATTATGTTGGTGTGAAATAAACAGTTATGGAAGTGTAGAAATTAAAGCTAAAGCTCCAATCTCCTCCCAAAAATCCAGAAAAAAGTCTGTTAGTGCCTCAGTGACAAGTTCACTCAGAGAAGCCGTCAATCTCAGCTGTCAATCATGACGTCACTCCCCCCCCCCCCCCCCCCCCCCCCGTTTTTATAGCATCAAATAACTCACTAAAACTAAACTTATTTAAAAAACGAACACTTGAAATGAAATTATTGTAATAAAAACTGCCTAAAATGACAGAAACCATCTTTAGGAAACAATTATTTGAAGTGTAATTAAATTGTTTAGTGTGTCTCGCGCCCATTCAAATACATGGAGAGGCGGGGTTTAGGAGCTATACTGGGACCGGCCACCGGGGGGCGATCGAAGCGTGAAAGCTTCAATTTCTGACTGGAGCACTACAGGCTTGGTACCAATACGTAAACCGGGGAAGGATAGTACAAATCCAGGAAATTATAGACCTATTGCGTTGACATCTAATATTGGTAAAATAATGGAAAAGATGGTGAATGAAAGGTTAATGTATCATGTAGAAATGAATAAATTCTTATCCAAATATCAGAGTGGTTTTAGGAGAGGGAGAAATACAATGGATCCGGCGGTGTGTTTAGAACATGATCAGAAAAGCACAAATAAAAGTGTAGTGGCTGTCTTTTTCGACATAGAGAAAGCTTATGACATGATGTGGAGAGAAGGGTTGTTAATTAAATTGTATAAGTTAGGTATCAAAGGTCAAATGTTTAGATGGATCAAGGATTTTTTATCAGACAGAACACTAAAAGTGAGAATAGGAAACAGAAAAATTCACAATTGAAAATGGTACTCCACAAGGAAGTATAATAAGTCCTTTATTATTTTCCATTATGATAAATAATGTGTTTGAAGACTTGGATAATGGGCTGGGCCTCTCACTCTTCGCTGATGATGGGGCAATTTGGAAAAGGGGAAGGAATATTGATTTTATTGTGAAAAAATTACAGGAGGCTATTACAATAGTTGAAGAATGGTCATATAAATGGGGTTTTAAATTCTCAGTTGATAAAACAAAAATAATGTTGTTTACAAGGAAGAAAATTGGAAGTGAGGTGAAACTAAAATTATATAATCAAGAACTGGAAAGAGTAAAATATTTTAAAGAGCACCTATCATGGAATTTTGAAATTTACCTTTCGTGTAGTGTGCATACTTGCCAACCTTAGGACCTCAGAATTAGGGAGATATTTAGGGGGGGGGATTATATATGAGCACTCATATATAATCACACACAAACGTAAAGAAGAATATAATTCATTTATTTGTACATCATTTATACATACATATTATGTACAATAACAACAACACTCCTAGGGCCCTATAAAATCCGTTTTATTTTTTCCCAAATTCCGTTTTTTCTGTTTTAATTTTTGGGAATTCAGTTTTTTTTACCCTTAACTGTTATTTTAGTCGTAAAAAGACTGTTTTTAATGTAAATATAATAGAACATAAAACATAAAATAGGAATGACCTTAAATTTATTGAGGTAACAAACATCACATTTACTTTTCAGGACAAATACTGCAACATAACACTGCACTCTAAGCACTTCGAGTCACAACTAGATATTAGTGCTGTGAATTAATAAAAATAAAAAAACTAATTAAGCACATTTTTTCTGTAATTAATCATTATTAGTTTTTAATATTTTTATATTGTAATCATTTCAGTTACTCTCCAAATTAATTTAGAAACAATTTAAAGACAGCATATTTTAAATATGTGTTGTAATGGCATCTTTTTATGAATGAAGGCCAGTATCACTGATACTAATGTCTATATGAAACATTGATGACGTTACATTACAGTATAACTGAAAGCTCCCAATTTCAACATTTATTAGGCTTTAAAAAATAACTTTTAATTTAATTGAACTTAAAACAATCTTTACATAAACCCATTATAATAAATGTTATATTTACTTGTGGCCTTCCCTGTTAGACATAGTCTACACAGAAATTGAATAAAGTTATCAACACCTTTCGTAACAGCATAAATAATAAGTGAAACATAGATGAATCATCATTAAAGCTACAATCTTCTGTTCCCGTTGTTCTTTGAACATTAATGACAGACATTATCAGTGCTACTTTAAGATCTACCTCAGCCAAACATGATGTGGATAATGCTGCCTTCACGTGCTATCGGAAATTTGATGATTCCGACTTCTGAAGTCGTGATTACGAGCGCATTGCATTCAAGTTTCAAAATGTGAGGGCGTTCATGTGCAATGTTTATAGGAAACTCGTATATTACTATAATCGTATATTAGAGCACGTGAAGGCAGCCTGACCCGCGCATCTCATTTTCTCTCAAGTTCATTTAAGGCATTATTTTCAATACAGTACATTAAAGTGCATTAAAAACAAGGCAAAATACAGCAAGCACTCCCTGAGGGAACTGCTCGGCTCGGTACTGATACCCCTTTTCCACCAAGGCAGTGCTAGAGCTAGATCGGAGCCAGAGCTAGTCCCAGTTCATAGTTGGTTCAACTGAGGAGCCTTCTAAGAACCGTTTGCGTTTCCACAGGCTAGTAGAGCCACAACAGAGCCAGGTCTTACGTCACTGTATACGTCTCATCTTTCTCAGCAACGCTAGCGGGAAACACACACACACCAGGCTTGTTTGAGATGCATCGGCGCTGCGCAGACCGATCCACGTATAATATTTAAAAAAACGCATGAGTGAATCAAAAGCATAAGGAGTCGTGTGCTCTCGCTGGACTCGTTATCATATGGAGATCGGTCTCTGCACAGCACCGCTGCCAACAAGCCTTCCATCAACAACTATTGATTAACGTGGCTTTACGATCCTACATCAGCATTAAAACACAACGAAAACACAGCAAATCCAACGCATTCGTGCAGTTCGCCGTAATTAGCATAGACGGAGATTACAAACGAGCAGCAGCTGTTAGCTCCATTAGCTGCTATTTCAACAATGGCGGATCTCAAGTCTGTGTTCGTCTTGTTGACCCCGCCCCCAGCGCCTGACGTAATCGGTTCTTACTTCTAGCCCTGTTCTAGCCCAGCAATGTTTTGGTGCTACTTAAGAACCACTTTTCCTGGCTCGGAGCTGGAGCTTTGGGTGTGGAAACACAAAGAACCGATTTGGAACTAGGCTCTGGCTCCAATCTAGCTCTGGCTCTGCTTTGGTGGAAAAGGGGTATGAGGGCTTAGCGTTGAGTTTCTTAACTTTTTCGCCGACGAAAGCAGAGCCGTGGAGAGCCTGAAACGGCGCCCAGTGACGGATGGTGTAGCAATATTGTTGTCCGGGTGGAAATCGGGAGAAATTCGGGAGAAAGGTCGGCCCGGGAGATTTTCGGGAGAAATTCGGGAGTCTCCCGGAAAAATCGGGAGGGTTGGCATGTATGGTAGTGTGTAACATAGATCTAAGTGAACAAAAACATCCTGCATAGTTTGAAATATGACCGTGCACCGTATATATAGTTATTTTCTTTCAAAAGTAAGAGTCGACTCTGAGTCATTTTTAAGAATCGTTAGAAGACCGAAGCTTTTTCTCTGACTAGATGACGTCAACTTGTCAAGTTATTTGAATACGATACGCCCACTTATTGCGCTCCAAGACGCCAGTGAAAACTAGAAAACATCATGGCGACGAGACGCTGTTCTGAAGTGCCACTCAAAAGCAAACTTTTTTCATCTGCCCAAGGATGAGCATTTGAAGACTAAGTGGCTTGAAGACAAACCATACATCGTCGCGATTGAGTGTTTATTAGTCGTCAAATGTATGTTTCGCGATCTCAGGAAGCTTTTATTATGGACTTCTATTATGGCACATGGTTCTTTTTCGTCTGTCTGTGCCATATATGGACTACATGTGCACAGAGCGCCCTCCGGCTGCCTGCCAGTATGAATTGAAAACAACACATAAGAGACTCAATCGCTCATGATTAGGCTTTATCTGCGCATTTTGAGGAAGTATTGAATAAAAAATACTCCTCTGTTTAGAAATTTGACACAGACATATGAGAATCTATCAATACGTCTCCTCATCTGCACACTTTTGAACTAAAAGCCCTGAGGGAGGTTGATTTGTCGCGAGTCTTCGTGAGGAGAATAGAGGAGTTTTTTTATGAATGAGATCAGCTGAGGCTCATATTACAATCAAACGGTACAGACGCGGTTTTCATATTCATAACTCCTGACACATATTAACAAATTACTGTCACTATAAGACTTTGATGGGCGTTCCGTTTCCGAAAATATCTGCACAGACTATACCAATCACAACTGACTGGGTCATCGGACCAATCACCGCAGATTAGCGTCACGTAAAGGCGGGGTTTTGAAAAGTGAATCACTAAAGGAATCATTTGAGAATCGCTGTCAAAACAGGTAAAAATAAATGCATATTATAAGAAAACTAAAGTCTTTTTTGTCATTGCATGCATGCAAAACTGTTGTTGGGGACTTCTAAAACAATATTTGGAACATTTTAAATGCCATGATAGGTGCTCTTTAAGTTTTTGGGGATATGGTTTGATGAAAGAGTTACGTGGGCGGTGCATTCAGAATATAATAAATAAATGTAAGAAAATAATACATACAATGAGATGTTTAGTGAGTGGGGAGCAGATAGGATGGCATTAAAGGCAATGTATAATGGATTGATTAGATCTGTGTTAGATTATGGATGTGTGGTTTATGGATCAGCTGCAGAAACATCAGGTATTTAGACTATGTACAGGAGCTATAAAAACTACTCCAATTACAGCGCTACAGGTGGAAATGGGGGAAATGTCTTTGGAAATGAGAAGGGTACAGCTATCATTGAATTACTGGGTTAATTTACAAGGCCATAGTCAAGAGCATCCTACACTAGACACGTTAAAGAGATGTTGGGAGAAAGAGAGGAGGAAAACTAAAAGTTTTGGATGGACTGTGATACAGAAAGCAACAGAACTTAAAATTAATCAATTAAATGTTAGTCCTACTGTTCCATTACCAGTAATAAAACCTTGGGTACTTCCAGATGCTATAGTTGATTTTACATTGTTAGAACAGAGAAACAAGGGTAAGGAATGTAATTCATATAATGTACAGACATATATTAATGAGTACTACAGTTATGTTAAGAGTTCAGACAACAAGATAGGAGTAGCATTTACTGTCCCAGAGTTTCATTTATCAATAAGGAAAAGGATCAGTGATGAGCTATCTGTTTATACAGGGGAAATGGTTGCATTATTATTAGCAATACAGTGGATAGAAGAAATAAGACCTGTGAAATCAGTTATTTGTTCAGACTCATGTTCATCATTGGCTAGTTTACAATACAGTCTTTCAGAAAGTAGACCAGATATTTTAATGGAGATAATGCAAACAATATACAGAATTCAAATGATGGGGATTACAGTAGTATTTTTGTGGGTGCCTGCACATGTTGGTGTTCAAGGAAATTAAATTGCAGATAAAGAAGCAGTTAAAAACAATGACATTAATTTAATTGTTAATTTAAGTAAGAATGAAATAAAGAGTATTATCAAGAAGAGAATAAAGGAAAGGTGGCAAAAACAGTGGGGCAAGGAGGAAAAAGGTCGGTGGTTCTATAGAATTCAAAGGAAAGTGGGAGAGATGAGAATTGCAGGGAAAAACAGGAGAGAAGAAATTGTAATATCAAGGATGAGATTTGGACACACAAGATTAAATAGTACACTTTATAAAATGGGTAAACATGATACGGGAAGATGTGATTATTGTGGGCAGGAGGAAACAGTAGAGCATGTTTTAATGCATTGTCAGAAATATGAGATTGAAAGAAGGTTGTTAATTCATAATTTAAAAAAAAATAAAAATGCAATTTATACCAAAGTATATTCTGCAAAATAACTCGAGAAATGAGTGTTATAATTTTATTCTTCAGTTTCTTGTGTAATCCAATCTGTGGGAGAGAATAAAAAAAAAAAAAAAATGTCGTCTTTATCCACACTCCATACCAGTTGGTGGCGGAAATACACCATTGTGTTCTTTGTCAACCGCCAATAAAATACTCTCATTTTGAAGAAAACAACCTAAGGAACGCGCTGATATAGCGTTTGTGGCTAGTAGCTCCACACGGAGTAAGTGATCCGAGCAGGAATATGACTTGTGTTTGTATGTGTTTGCTTGTTCAAAAGAATCGATTCAGTTTTCGTAAATCTTTTGATAATAATGTTACTGTAAATTGTTGGATCGGTGAAATAAACTGCACAGTGATATTCTTGAGAGTGAGAGCTTTTGTTTGATATATGACTTGTCTATTTTTGGTGAGTTTATGTGATATAAATATAAAATTTAATATCGCTCATACCATTTTTTCAAGGGGGGGGGGGGGGGGGGGGGTTGTTGCGGGGGGGTCGAATTTAGACCTTATTATCTTCTTCTATGTAACATAAATGCAAAAGTGATGGGGTTTTCCTGAAAGCTGAGGTTCTAAGCTTTCAAACAATACCATACATATTTATGTTTGTGATGCACAACTTAGAGATTTTTTTAAATGATTATGATGATGCAAAATTTGACCCACCGGTGGGTCCGAGAGCTAGAGTGCTAGAGTGGTTTTAAACAAGGTTTATCTGATGGTAACCCTGGTAACTAAGTATCCTGGTACCCTGTGCTATTGGGGGGAAGTTTGCTACTAAGCACAAAGCATGTGTTAAATGTAACTGGTGATTATGTGTCTGATTTGCCTCAGTCACTACACAGTTCTGTCTTTTTTGTATGGACTTTTATGTTGAAGTGCCTTCTCTGTTTTCATTGTTTCCATCTTCTCTTCCTGTTTGTTTTCTGTCTCTCCTCATTGTCATATCAGTTGTTATGGTTACCTCCATTGAACACACCTGCAGTCAATTATCTACTCTTTGTTCTGTGTATTTAAGGTCTTGGTTTTCAATCATGTTTTGCTAGTCATTAAATGTAGGTATATGGATGTTCTGCTGTGTTTCCATTTGGCTAAGGTCGTGACTGCAGTCAGTTGAAGTTTTTATCTGCGTCCAAAAACTGGAAAATACTGCCTTTGGAGGACACATTATAAGGTAGGAAGGCATCAAGGCCATGCCCAAATCCAATGTTAGCTTCACTTCCTGTCTCCTAAGAGACCTTCATCTGATCGATTTTTAAAGGCAGCATAGATATATCCTATTATCCTTTCATATCCCACAATCATATGAGTTCTATTCGGTGACAGTTGAGCTAGAAAAAGAAGATGGCGTCTGAAAGTTGCGGTTGCTTGTCAGTGTGTGTGTGTGTGTAAATGTACGTTTTTGACCAACATTTTCCTCTTCTGATGTAATTTCTAATGGGAAATTACTACTGTAGTAATTAAATATTTGTTTAGTTCTCACCAAAGCTCTCTCTATTTTTCTGTAGATCATTAAACTGTTATGCTGGCTCAGAAGTCTGTCCGAAATCGTGAGGTGCCTTTGTGCACAAACGCTGTCTGCAGAGTCATTGCCTGTTAATGCAGCGGGCAACAATTCAGCTGCCTACGTTTTCGGATGCAGCCCTTTGTTTCACTTTACTTCATTGATTATGCTTGTTAATAGCAAGTGTTTATCACTAATGCTATATCATCACTTAAATATCTCATTAACTTTAACACTGCTTCAGTGTTACTTTAACACTCTGTAGAATGGGACCATATGTGCTCTGAGCAGTGTTGATTTAACACTGAGGATTTTGCTGTGGACATCACAACTGCTTTCTCTCTGTCAAAATGCAGATCTTAATGTTTGCTGTGCTCATACTTGTGGTGCAGCTCTGCAATGTATGCTTCTCATTAAATGATGTTTCATTAATACATTTTGGGAGGAGCATGTTCAAATCCCCCATGGGGTCCGGCCGGGCTCAGTCCAAAGGAGCGATGTGGGGACACCTTCCCTTGGGCCCACCACTCGCAGGAGGGACCGTAAGGGGCCAGTGCAAAGAAAATCGGGCAGCAGTCGAAGGCGGGGGCCTAGACAACCCGATCCCTGGACATGGAAACTGGCTCTTGGGACATGGAATGTCACCTCACTGGCGGGGAAGGAGCCTGAGATTGTGCGTGAGGTTGAGAGGTTCCGACTAGAGATAGTCGGAATCACCTCTATGCACGGCTTGGGCTCTGGAACCACACTCCTTGAGAGAGGATGGACTCTTCACCACTCTGGAGTTGCCCATGGTGAGAGGCGGCAGGCTGGTGTGGGTTTGCTTATAGCCCCCCAGCTCTGCCACCATGTGTTGGAGTTTACCCCGGTGAACGAAAGGGTCATTTCCCTGCGCCTTCTTGTGTGCCTACGGGCCGAACGGCAGTGCAGAGTACCCGGCCTTCTTGGTGTCCCTGGGAGGTGTGCTGGAAAGTGCTTCGACTGGGGACTCCGTCGTTCTACTGGGGGACTTCAACGCCCACGTGGGCAATGACAGTGCCACCTGGAGGGGCGTGATTGGGAGGAACAGGCCCCCTGATCTGAACCCGAGTGGAATTCAGTTATTGGACTTCTGTGCTAGTTACGGTTTGTCAATACCGAACACCATGTTCAGGCATAAGAGTGTCCATCAGTGCACATGGCACCAGGACACCCTAGGTCGTAGGTCAATGATCGACTTCGTGGTTGTTTCATCTGACCTGCGGCCATATGTCTTGGACACTCGGGTGAAGAGAGGGGCGGAGCTGTCAACTGATCATGTGAGTTCAACTGGTGGTGAGTTGGATCCGATGGTGGGGGAGGAAGCTAGATAGACACGGTAGACCCAAGCATACTGTAAGGGTCTGCTGGGAACGTTTGGCCGAGTCTCCTGTCAGAGAGATCTTCAACTCCTACCTCCGGCAGAACTTCGACCGGATCCCGAGGGAGGCTGGAGATATTGAGTCCGAGTGGACCATGTTCTCCACCTCCATTGTCAAAGTGGCCGCTCGGAGCTGTGGACGCAAGGTCTCCGGTGCATGTTGAGGCGGCAATCCACGAACCCGGTGGTGGACACCGGAAGTAAGGGATGCCGTCAAGCTGAAGAAGGAGTCCTATCGGGCCTGGTTGGCTTGTGGGACTCCAGAGGCAGCTGACAGGTACCAGCAGGCTAAGCGGACTGCAGCCCGGGTGGTTGTGGAGGCAAAAACTCGCGCCTGGGAGGAGTTCGGTGAGGCCATGGAAAAGGACTATTGGCTGGCCTCGAAGAGATTCTGGCAAACCGTCCGGCGCCTCAAGAGGGGGAAGCAGTGCCCTACCAACGCTGTTTACAGTGGCGATGGGCGGCTGTTGACCTCAACTGGGGATGTCGTCGGATGGTGGAAGGAATACTTCAAGGATCTCCTCAATCCCGCCGTCACGTCTTCCATTGAGGAAGCAGAGGCTGGGGGCTCAGAGGAGGACTCGTCCATCACCCAAGCTGAAGTCACCGAGGTGGTCAAGAAACTCCTTTGTGGCAAGGCACCGGGGGTGGATGAGATCCGCCCTGAGTACCTCAAGTCTCTGGATGTTGTGGGGCTGTCTTGGCTGACACGCCTCTGCAGCATCGCGTGGTGGTCGGAGACAGTGCCTCTGGGATGGCAGACCAGGGTGGTGGTCCCTCTTTTTAAGAAGGGGGACCGGAGGGTGTGTTCCAACTACAGGGGGATCACACTTCTCAGCCTCCCCGAGAAAGTCTATGCCAGGGTACTGGAGAGGAGAATACGGACGATAGTAGAACCTCGGTTTCAGGAGGAACAGTCTGGTTTTCGCATTGCCGGCAGTAAGTCAGACCTGTTCCCGGTGCATGTTGGACTCCGGCAGGGCTGCCCTTTGTCGCCGGTTCTGTTCATAATTTTTATGGACAGAATTTCTAGGTGCAGCCAGGGGCCGGAGGGTGTCAGGTTTGGGGACCACACGGTTTCGTCTCTGCTCTTTGCGGATGACGTTGTCGTGTTGGCCCCTTCTAACCAGGACCTTCAGCATGCACTGGGATGGTTTGCAGCAGAGTGTGAAGCGGCTGGGATGAGGATCAGCACCTCCAAATCCGAGGCCATGGTCCTCAGTCGGAGAAGGGTGTTTTGCCCACTTCAGGTTGGTGGAGAGTTCCTGCCTCTAGTGGAGGAGTTCAATTATCTTGGGGTCTTGTTCACGAGTGAGGGGAGGATGGAACGGGAGATTGACAGACGGATCGGTGCAGCTTCTGCAGTATTGCGGTCGATGTACCGGTCTGTCGTGGTGAAGAAAGAGCTAAGCCGTAAGGCGACGCTCTCGATTTACCGGTCAATCTACGTTCCTACTCTCACCTATGGTTATGAGCTGTGGGTCATGACCCAAAGGACAAGATCCCGAATACAGGCGGCCGAAATGAGCTTTCTCCGCAGGGTGGCTGGGCGCTCCCTTAGAGATAGGGTGAGAAGCTCAGTCACTCGGGAGGAACTCGGAGTAGAGCCGCTGCTCCTCCACATCGAGAGGGGTCAGCTGAGGTGGCTTAGGGAATCTGTTCCGGATGCCTCCTGAACGCCTTCCCGGGAAGGTGTTTTGGGTATGTCCAACCTGGAGGAGGCCCCACGGAAGACCAAGGACACGCTGGAGGGACTATGTCTCCCGGCTGGCCTGGGAACGCCTCGGTGTCCCCCTGGAAGAGCTAGAGGAAGTGTCTAGGGAGAGGGAAGTCTGGGCATCTTTGCTTAGACTGCTGCCCCCGCGACCCGGCCCCGGATAAGGAAGTTTGAACATCGGTGCGCAGAATTTCTTAAAAGAGTTTGCAGACTTTCTCTTAGATCTATTGGTCAACGTCGATAAAGCATTAATTGTTGGAGATTTTAACATACACGTAGATAACACAAATGATGCATTAGGGGCTGCGTTTACAGATCTATTAAACTCCTTTGGGATCAAGCAAAACGTCACTGGTCCCACTCATCGTCTTAATCACACACTAGATTTAATTATATCACATGGAACCAACCCAACCGATATAGATATTATACCGCAAAGTGATGATGTCACTGACCATTACATGGTAACTTGCATACTGTGTACTGCTGAAATCTGTCATGTTGCGCCACGTTATCGACCAGGCAGAACAATCATTCCAACCACTATAGATAGATTCTCAAATAGCTTACCTGATCTGTCTCAGCTGCTCAGTGAACCCAAACAAAAAGATGAACTAGAGGAAATGACTAGCAGTATGAGCACCATTTTATCTAGCACATTAGAAATTGTTGCACCAATTAGATTAAAAAAGGTTAGAGAGAAAACTAAAGCACCATGGTACAACAGTGCTACACATGTTATCAAGAGAGAAACTCGTAACTTAGAGCGTAAATGGAAACAAACTAATTTAGAGGTCTTTAGAATCGTGTGGAAAGATAGTATGTCACGTTATAAAAAGGCCCTAAAAGCAGCCAGGGCTGAGCATCTCCGCAAACTAATAGAAAATAATCAAAATAACCCAAGGTTTTTATTTAACACCGTGGCTAGACTAACAAATAAACAAGATCGCCTGAGCAAAATATTCCGTTACAGTTTAGTTGTAATGATTTTATGAATTTCTTCACTGAGAAAATAGAAAGCATCAGAAACAAAATTGTAAATGTACAATCTTTAATGATGTCTTATGATTCAACCGCAACTATCGCCCCTCAAGAACTACTACACCGCTTTACAACTATAAGACAGGAAGAGCTGAATAAACTTATCATTGCATCTAAACCAACAACATGTTTATTAGATCCAATACCCACTAAACTACTCAAAGAGTTGTTGCCTGTAGTGGAAGAGCCTCTTCTCAATATTATTAACTCGTCTTTATCTTTAGGTCATGTTCCAAGAATATTCAAGCTGGCAGTCATAAAACCTCTCTTTAAGAAGCCACAATTAGATCATAATAACCTAGCAAATTACAGACCAATTTCAAATCTTCCATTTATGTCTAAAATACTAGAAAAAGTTGTGTCCGCTCAATTGTGCTCTTTCTTGCAAGAAAATGATATCTATGAAAAATTTCAATCAGGATTCAGGCCGCATCATAGCACAGAAACTGCACTCGTGTCACAGGTCGGTGATACGGTGGCACCACGCCGACCGACCTCCCCATTAACCCTTTGGCAGTGCCCTTCCGAGGAGCTACCCCACAGCCCAGAGACGACAGACAACAGGATACAATTAAAAAGGCTTTATTCTTTAAATGATTCTAAAATTTGAAGCTGCTCTGAATGTGGACGGATGGTAAATCTCCGGACACCAAGGTCAGGTCCGTTGGTTTCTACTTCACAGGATCGGGATTCTGCCAGCCAAGCTAGGCACCACTACAAGGGCGGGAATTCTTCCGAGGACGGGCCAGAACCAGCCAGGAAAGGACAGGAAAGTGACAGCACTAATTTCACAGCAGCAGTTAGAGGGAAGTGAATGCACTAACGCTGAACATCTGTTTCACAGGGTCAGCCTAGACCACGGCCGGGAAGGATCGTCGACTTGGGCAGAAACGACACTACAGGAGGCTCGGGACAGCATCAATATGGGTAAGTAGCTGTATCCTCTATTCTTCGGCTTTTGTGTTTCAGGATCAATGCAACGGCATAAAGAGAGAAGACATTCAGAACGTTCAGTGCAACTTCAAGTGAGAGTACTCACAATGGGCGTTCAGCTGTGGTGGCTCAGCATAGAAGGCAGCACTTTAGACTGCAGTGGCTCAGCATATAGGCATCAATGCAACAGCATGAAGAGAGGAGACATTCAGGACGTTCAGTGCAACTTCAAGGGAGAGTACTCACAATGGGCGTTCAGCTGTGGTGGCTCAGCATAGAAGACGGCGCTTGAGACTGCGGTGACTCAGCCTAGAAGACAGCACTTTAGACTGCGGTGACTCAGCATATAGTTACCAATGCAACAGCATGAAGAGAAGAGACATCCAGAACGTTCAGTGTAACTTCGAGAGAGAGAGTACTCACAATGGGCGTTCAGCTGTAATGGCTCAGCATAGAGGACAGCACTTTAGACTGTAGTGACTCAGCATATAGTTATCAATGCAACAGCATGAAGAGAAGAGACATTCAGAACGTTCAGTGTAACTTCGAGAGGGAATACTCACAATGGGCGTTCAGCTGCAGTGGCTCAGCATATAGGCATCAATGCAACAGCATGAAGAGAGGAGACATTCAGGACGTTCAGTGCAACTTCAAGAGAGAGTACTCACAATGGGCGTTCAGCTGTGGTGGCTCAGCTTAGACGACAGTGCTTTAGGCGGTGGCGGCTCAGTATATGGATATCAATGCACCAGCATGAAGAGAGGAGACATTCAGAACGTTCAGTGTAACTTCAAGAGAGAGTACTCATGATGGGCGTTCAGCTGTGGTGGCTCAGCATAGAAGACAGCGCTTTAGACTGCGGTGACTCAGCATATAGTTATCAATGCAACAGCATGAAGAGAAGAGACATTCAGAACGTTCAGTGTAACTTCGAGAGAGAATACTCACAATGGGCGTTCAGCTGTGGTGGCTCAGCATAGACGACAGTGCTTTAGGCGGTGGTGGCTCAGTATATGGATATCAATGCACCAACATGAAGAGAGGAGACATTCAGAACGTTCAGTGCAACTTCAAGATAGAGTACTCACAATGGGCGTTCAACTGTGGTGGCTCAGCATAGACGACAGTGCTTTAGGCGGTGGTGGCTCAGTATATGGATATCAATGCACCAGCATGAAGAGAGGAGACATTCAGAACGTTTAGTGTAACTTCGAGAGAGAGTACTCACAATGGGCGTTCAGCTGTAATGGCTCAGCATAGAAGACAGCGCTTTAGACTGCGGTGACTCAGCATATAGTTATCAATGCAACAGCATGAAGAGAAGAGACATTCAGAACGTTCAGTGTAACTCCGAGAGAGAATACTCACAATGGGCGTTCAGCTGTGGTGGCTCAGTATATGGATATCAATGCACCAACATGAAGAGAGGAGACATTCAGAACGTTCAGTGCAACTTCAAGAGAGAGTACTCACAATGGGCGTTCAGCTGTAATGGCACAACAGAAGAAAAGTTCCGACTTTTAGTCACCCCGTGACACTCGTTAAAATCACAAATGATTTACTTCTAGCTTCTGACCAAGGCTGTATCTCAATATTAGTTCTACTCGATCTTAGTGCTGCGTTCGATACTATAGATCATAAAATACTCATAGATCGACTTCAAAATTATACTGGTGTTCAGGGACAGGCATTAAACTGGTTTAGATCGTACTTATCAGACCCCTACCATTTTGTCTGTCTAAATGGGGAAAAAATCCAAGATGATGTCAGTAGACTATGGGGTGCCGCAAGGATCCGTATTAGGCCCTCTGCTATTCTCAATATATATGCTGCCACTTGGTAATATTATAAGAAAACATGGAATTAATTTCCACTGTTATGCTGATGACACTCTATATATTTCATCACGACCGGATGAAAACGCTAAATTATCTAAACTGACAGCGTGTGTTGAAGATATTAAATACTGGATGACGTGTAATTTTCTGCTATTAAATTCAGATAAAACGGAGGTATTACTTATTGGTCCAAAAAACTGCCCACAAAACCTCTCACAATACAATTTTACCTTGGAAGGATGTCCTGTCACTTTATCCACTACAGTAAAAGACCTGGGTGTTATATTAGACCGCAACCTGACATTCGAAAATCATATTTCATATGTTACAAGAACGGCATTTTTCCACCTTAGAAACATTGCTAAGCTACGTAACATGCTATCTATTCCTGATGCAGAAAAGTTAGTTCATGCATTCATGACTTCGAGATTAGATTACTGTAATGCTTTATTAGCTGGTTGTCCTGCATCCTCAATAAACAAACTACAGTTAGTCCAAAACGCAGCTGCTAGAGTTCTTACTAGGTCAAGAAAATATGATCATATAACACCAATTTTATCATCTCTACACTGGTTACCTATTAAGTTCCGTATCAATTACAAAGTATTGCTACTGAACTATAAAGCCCTAAATGGTTTAGCTCCAGTGTATCTAACGGATCTTCTATCGCTCTACAATCCATCGCGCTCTTTAAGGTCACTAAACTCTAGGCTTCTGGTCATTCCTAGGATATCTAAGTCCACTAAATGAGGGAGGACTTTTTCACATTTGGCTCCTAAACTCTGGAATAGTCTGCCTGATATTGTTCGAGGTTCAGACTCGCTGTCCCAGTTTAAAACTAGATTAAAGACGCATCTCTTTAGCCAAGCATTCACATTATAATTACCCTTTATACTACAGTTAAATCGGAACAAAAGCATTAATATAATATTCTGAACAGCAGCTACGCTAATTATTTCCCACTCATCTTTATGGACCTTGCTTTGTGCACTGGTGCGCAGGCATGTTGGAACAGGAAGGGACCATCCTCACACTGTTCCCACAAAGTTGGGAGCATGAAATTGTCCAAAATGTCTTGGTATGCAAACCATAAAAACATCCCCACACCATAATCCACCCTCCACCAAACTTTACACTTGGCACAGTGCAGTCAGGCAAGTACCGTTCTCCTGGCAACCGCCAAACTGGGACTCATTCATCAGATTGCCAGACAGAGAAGCGTGATTGGTCACTCCAGAGAACACGTCTCCACTGCTCTTGAGTCCACGCTTTGCATTGCACTTGGTGATGTAAGGCTTGGATGCAGCTGCTCGGCCATGGAAACCCATTCCAAGAAGCTCTCTACGCACTGTTCTTCAACTGATCTGAGGGCCACATGAAGTCTGGAGGTCTGTAGCTATTGACTCTGCAGAAGTTGGTGACTTCGGCGCACTGTGCGCCTCAGCGTGCGCTGACCCCGCTCTGTGCCTACCACTTCGTGGCTGAGTTGTTGTTCCCAATTGCTCCCACTTTGTTATAGATAATACCACTAACAGTTGACCGTGGAATATTTAGTAGTTGAGGAAATTTCACAAATTGACTTATTGCACCTATCACGATACCACAATTGAGTTCACTGAGCTCCTGAGAGTGACCCATTCGTTAACAAATTTTTGTAGATGCACCTGCATGCCTAGGTGCTTCATTTTATACACCTGTGGCCATGGAAGTGATTGGAACACCCAAGTTCAATGATTTGGAGAGGTGTCACGTTTGGCAAATATATATATATATATATATATATATATATATATATATATATAGATAGATAGATAGATAGATAGATAGATAGATAGATAGATAGATAGATAGATAGATAGATAGATAGATAGATAGATAGATAGATAGATAGATAGATAGATAGATAGATAGATTGTTTTTATAGGCTATAAACAACACGATGTACAGAAGCACATTACATTTCTCAGCGTATATTGCAGAGTATTTCTACAGCATGAGCTTTATATGCATTACTACTGACAGTGTATTTAACTGACCTTGTACAAGCATTAATAAGGAAACTTGTTAACCTGAAACGATGACTCAGAAAACTTTAACTGCTTTTTTTTAAGCCCATATATTAAAAGCCAGTAGGCCCCTGGCCTGGGCTTCAGGTTGTTGTTTTTTTTTTTGCAGTATTAACAAACAGAACAAGTTGATACACACAAGAAATATAAACAATCTTTTAAAACAAAAGGGGAAATATAGCTGTAAGCAGCAATTGTCGGGGCCAATCGAAAAAAAGACAATAAGACATGCCAACATGGCTGGAAGTGTCAGACCAACTACAACAATGAGCCATTAAAAAACTGCTAAGATCATTTTAGGTAAAATAGCTGTAAAATGATAACGGTGATAAATTATAAAATGATTATTATAGTCAATAATAATGATTTAATTGTTTATCACTTTCGACCAATAGGTGGCACAGTTACAAAATTGATGTGGTGTGGTCAGAATAAGGGAACAATGACACATGCAAAGTTTAGGGTCAATATGGTGTCAATATGTCATTGCAGAGATATACCCTCAAGAGGCCTTATCATTATAAGTATGGGCCACATGGTGGCGCTGTCTCAACCTTTTAAGTACCTTAAAGGCATGGTGCTGATGACACATACCAAGTTTTGTAATGATACAACAATGCATTCGAAAAGTATAGCATTAGCTTTATATCATAATACTGCATTGTAGTCAATGAGAATTTTATGTTTTGTTCTATTATAGCGCCACCAAGAGGCACAATCCCACCATTTTTTTATTTGTCCTTGGAGTGAGCCCATACATGTGTGTGTTAAATTTTGGTGAAAATTGGCTGACAGCCAAAATGGCCGATATGGTAAAATTGGATATCATGATGTCCCGAATCTAAGGAGACCACTTTTATGATTTTTGGACAAACAGTTCAGAAGATATAAGCAAAAATAGCCATTTCGGCCAGTAGGTGGCACAGCGCCGAAACGCTGCATGTTGTCAGGTCATGCTTGTGATGACCAAGTTTTGTTTGAATATGATAAAGTGTTGCGGAGATATATACTCTTCAGTGTATTTTTGCAACCACTACGTAAAATTTGTTTGCTGGTTTATCGAAAACGATTTGAGAATTCCTGAAGATGATCTGGTTAAATTTGTGTGAAAATTGGAGCAATGGCCTAGGAGGAGTTCGCAAAAGTAAAGTCGGTTAATTAAAAATGGCGGGAAAATTTTCATGATGGAATTGCAATCGAATTGTCTTGAGCCAAGGAATCGGAGGAAAAAATTATTTTGTTTTTAGCCCTTATGGTTCAAAAGTTAATAGCATAAACATGAGTGCAACTTTGGACAGGTGGTGGCGCTAGAGGGATTGAGTTAGAGACTCAAAAAGTCTTCTATCTGTGTGCCAAATTTCATTACTTTTCTCCAAGCGGTTCTATGGGCTGCCATAGACTCCCATGGCGGAAGAAGGAAGAATAATAATAGGAAAGCTAACGATTTCAATAGGTGCCTTTGCACCTTCGGTGCTTGGCCCCTAATAAGAACGCTAACGGTTTATGGTTTAATACTTTTACAGAGGAAATGTAAAAGAAGCTTAAATCTATTGAACAATAATTAGAGAGAAGAACTAAAGAGAGAAGAGAAGAAAAAAGAAAAGAAGAGGGCACAAAAATAAAGAAAAACATATTAAGGAAGAATATTAAACATGACACAAATTATGGATGTTTTCATTGTTTTCTTGTTAACACAAGTTGAAATTGTATTTAAATACATCTTCAATTCTTCTTTGAAAAAGTTAAAGTGGGGTTTACTTTTCATATATTTACATTAATGGATAAAAAACTTTACAAAAACTTGCATTAATTAGATTCTTGTCTTTGACATAAACCCAAAAAGAATGTGTCTATATGATAAAGAAAAGTAAAAAAAAAAAAAAACCTTTTGGACAATCAGAGCATCAATATTATTCCAAAAGGACATTCCCAAAACAAACGATCAACAGTTTCAGAAGAGGCTTCACAAAAAGAGCAGGAAGTATCAATATCACTTCTAAATTAATTTAAAAATATTTAACTGGATAGAATATTTTAATAATTTTATAGGATATTTCTTTAAATGTATTTGTTAGAACACATTTCTATTCACATAGACATGAGCCGCGTCTGAAAGGTAAAGGGGGAGGGGTTGCTGTAATTTATAATAATATCTTTAGAAGTATATTATCTCAGAAGTCTAGTTTCAAATATAATTCCTTCGAAGTTTTGGTGCTTTATGGAACGCTATGTAGTGTACATGACAAAACCCGTTCAACATTGGTGTTAGCTACTGTATACAGGCCACCAGGGCATAATACAGACTTTATCAAAGAATTTGCTGACTTTCTATCAGAATTAGTACTGGCCGTAGATAAAGTACTAATTGTTGGTGATTTTAATATCCATGTAGACAACGAAAAAGACGTATTGGGATTAGCATTTAAAGATACACTAAACTCTATTGGAATTAGGCAACACGTGTCAGGACCCACTCATCGCCATAATCATACTTTAGACCTAATATTGTCACATGGAATAAATGTTGATACCGTTGAAATTCTGCAGCAGAGCGATGACATCTCAGATCATTACATAGTATCTTGTATACTTAATTTAGCTAAAGTTGCAAAGCCGCCCCCTCGCTTCAAAAATGGCAGGACAATCACTGCCGCTAATAAAGATTACTTTTTAAATAATCTTCCTCATCAGTATCATCTCCTCAGCATCCCAGATAGCATAAAAGAACTCGACAGAAACTATTGACTCTCTCTTTTCCAGTACTTTAGACACAGTTGCTCCTCTGCGGTTAAAGAAGATTAAAGAAAATAGTCCAACGCCATGGTACAACGAGCACACCCGGGCCCTTAAAACAGCAGCCAGAAAAATGGAGCGCAGCTGGAAGAAAACAAAACTAGAGGTCTTTCGTAATTCATGGAAAGAGCACATGATCACATACAGAAAGGCCGTAAGAACTGCTAGATCTGCTTATTTCTCAACTCTCTTGGGAGAAAACAAACACAACCCGAGGTATTTATTCGATACAGTGGCTAAATTAACCAAAAATAAAGCTTCAACTTCTGATGATTTTAAACAGCACAGCTGTAATGACTTTATGAACTTCTTCACATGTAAGATTGATAATATTAGGAAGAAAATTTTAACCATGCAGCCGTCTACTACAGTATCACATCAGACAGAGCATTGTAGTGTCACTGAGGAAAAATTACAATCATTCACTGCTATAGGAGAAGAAGAATTGGCTAAACTCGTTAAATCATCAAAATCAACAACATGTATGCTTGACCCTGTACCGACTAAGCTATTAAAAGAGATGCTACCAGAGGTCATAGATCCTCTTCTTAATATCATTAATTCATCTTTGTCATTAGGATATGTACCGAAAACTTTTAAGTTGGCTATTATTAAACCACTTATTAAAAAACCGCAACTTGATCCTACAGAATTAGTCAATTATAGACCAATCTCAAATCTACCCTTTCTGTCAAAAATACTTGAAAAGGCAGTGTCTTCACAATTATGTTCCTTTTTAGAAAGAAATGGTATCTGTGAGGATTTCCAGTCAGGATGTAAGGCCAATTTATACTTCTGCGTCGAGTGCACGCAGAGGGTACGGCGTACCCCACGCATAGACGCGTTGGATACGCCGTACCCTACGCCGTAGCCTGACGCGCACCTCTCCAAAAATGTAACAACGCGTCAATTCTACGCGGACCGCAAGCGCTGTGATTGGTCTGCCAGAACCCTTCCCTCAGGTCAATAAATAAATAAAAAATCTGCGATAGGAGTGTGTGTGTGTGTGTGTCCAGAAATTGGATGATAGTTCCTTACGTCTGCTATAACACAATATTTTGCAGTCCAGCGATTCTTTATGGTAGTAAATAAATACATAGATCCGCTGAGTATAGTTTATTTATTTTCTCATTAAAACCAAAGATGTTAATCAGTAATTGTATATCAAGAACAGGGACACATTAGGGTATATTTCGTGAATGAAGTCGATCCGCAACAGCAATCGATTGCTCGAGCCACCGCTGGTGAAAACAGCGGCCACGAGCTCCGCATGATTTCACAAACACATTCCAGCGCCAGATCGCCTTATTTAACTTTACTAATCAACTAGAGATTGTAGCAAATTAGCTCTATATGAAATATTAATAATAAATAATAACTGGTTATAATTTATTATGAATATTTGGATTAGTTAATATAATTAATTTACTGTCGTAAATTAATTTTACAATCAATGAACCTATTTGTCCCATGAACACTCAGGATCAATTGTTTATTAACTCTAAGAAATGTACATTTCCGGGGCATGGGAAATGTCTTTCTTAATTTACGATACTACTAAGAGCAGTAACCAAGATCTAAATGATTAGTGACTCCAGTTATGAGCTTGAGACACGGACAACTTTATGTGTAACATGAACAAGATTTTATTAACTAGTCTAAACACTTAAACTACTCTAACATACACACACATACATGCATACAGTTTACCAAGGGAAAAAGAGCTGAAGCAGAATACAGGAAAGCAAGAAGTTACAGCATTGTCTGAAATTCAGCAGATCAACAGCCTTGAGCAAACCATCAGTTTAGTTCTGAAATGCCCTTCTTTAAAAGGGGTAAGGATACTTAATGTATCAAATAATGAGACTAAGTTTGATACTTGCATGTCTCGCCCATTTGAATTAAACTGTCCTGATGCAATTTGTTGAGGCTCCAGTTGATCCTTGCTGATGGGGTCTTGATGAGAGAGAACCAGTGGTAGTCAGTGTATCTTTGGTGAATGGAAAGACAAGGCCGCAGCCTGGCACAAGCTTTGGTGGGTCCTTAGAGGCTTCTAGTTTAGCATCATCTTCACGTCAGCATTTCAGAAAAAGAAAAAGCCCCGCTAAAAGCTGATCAGTGACTTTAAAGCGTGAAGATGGCACCCCCCCTGGAGGTGCAAGAGCCAATGAGAAGATTTCCCTTTGGAGGGAAATTTTACGACCCTTTGTGTTCTAGCAGGGCATTTGAATATGTACTTTCATTGGGTGTTTAAGGAAAGAATCTTTAAGATTCTTATAATACTAATGCATCACAAAGTTAGCAACATGTAATGTAAATTAACAAATCGGTGACGAAGATTGGCTTTTTTAGAGACCAAACATGCCGCACATATAATGTTGGTTAAGCATAATATGCAAAGTCTGAAACATTAACCCAATTGAGTTTACAAGAATATAAACGCCACATAAAAGGGAAAATCATGAGATGGGAAATTTAGATACATGTTTGCACATTTATCAAGTGGTTATATATAGACAATATATATAGGATTAACAGGGTTTTTATTCCTCTAACTCTGCAAGAGTTTAAATGAGAGTCACACCTCTCAGGACATTCCTTTCCGTCGTAAAACCCAGTCTCAGTATGTGTCCTGTAACAAGACACCGGGTCCTGCCAGTGTGTAGCTTCATTTGGGGAACCTTTCACAGGCCTTATTTGGGAGAGTGAGTTTGCTGGATTATTCATTATATAAATGAATATGTGTGTGTCTGATTGATCCAGACGCTACATATTCCCCCCTTTCGATCGTTGTTGTCCCTCTCAAGGACAACCACGAACGACATTGGAAGTGCAGAAAGATCAGACACACCTCTGTCATACAAGGCTGGAAGGCCATGGTGGCCTCTGGTTGTTTTTGTTTCCTGGAGCGGTGGTCGTTCCATCGGGTGATGTAGACAGTAGCCAAGTCCAGGTCTCTGCAGCAGGTGCCTTGAAAGTGTGTCAGGTGGTTGCTGGTGACTGCAGGGAGTGGTTATGGGTATTGTGTAGTGTGAAAAGAGTTTCAGACTGACCTAGTGTTGGTAGCAAAAGGGCAGCAGGTGGTCATTAGGCCTTTGTTCTGCACCCAGGGACCACGAGTCTGAAGTCTGCAGTGTTACTCTGCTCTGGCTGCGGTGCTGACTTAAGCTTGCCCAAGCTGTGTTGGGCAAGAGTAAGAGGTTCGTTCTTCCCAGTACTCCTCGGGGGAGTTCTGATCAAGGAGCTCTTTTACTAGTGCTAGCAGCTCTTGTAACTCAGAAGCAGGCGTGTACAGCTGTCTTTGTGCAGCCTCTGTTTGGCACCTGTGTGAAAGGTGTGGAGGAGGATGTCGTTGTTGAAGACTGCTGTGGGACGTCCTGTGGTGTTTGCTGGGTGAGACTGTTCTTTTCCATGGCTCCTCCCAGCGGTTGGTCTTGAGTCTAGATCTATGGCCCTGGTGATGGTTTTGCCCTCTGCTGGCTAGCTTTTTGTTAAAGGCTCTTGCATTGTGGAAATGCTGGGTGCCTTCTGGTGCCAGCTTTGGATTCTGGATTTTGCCGTTCAGAATCGCTGGGATCTTACGAACCCTTTTTGAGGAGGCCTTGTGTTTGTTAAAGGCCTTCTGTGTCAGGTCACGCAGTTGTTGGATAGGCATTGTGTTGGCGCAGGCCATGATGCCTAAATGATGACTTACAATAGGATGGAGGTTTCGGAGGAAAAGGCTCTTGAAGCTGGTGTCCTCCTCCATCCCAGGTTCGTTGCGAGCTCCGAAGTAAGCTCGTCTGAGTCTGTGATAATAAACATAGGGAGTTTCATGCCGACCCTGTTTGGTATCTAGGGCAGCGATCAGTCCGTTTTCAAACTCTGAGAACTCCTTTATAATGGCTTGTTTCAGCTGCTGGTAGTTAGACTTGATGCTTTCTGGCTGCCGAGCCAGAAAGTGTCGCACCTCTGGGCTGGATGTTATCCAGATCAGATAGAGTCTATCTTGATGGTGCACACTCACCAAAGACTGCAGGTGAAAGTCAATGTCTCGCAGGTAAGCGTGAACGTCGTTGTCTCCTGCAAGCTCTGGTGTAAATGCAGGGATCTGTCTGGCCATTCGGTTAAGGTCTTTGAGTGTCACTACATGTGTCATTTCAGGATTCGTTTGAATCAGTCCTTTTCCTTCTGCGGCTGCAGAAGCTTTAAGGAAATTGTCCGATGACATGTTAAGCAGAGGGGTTTGTCTCCCCCCTTGGTAACTCTGTGCTTGGCTGGGGGAGGTTTCTCTGCTGATTGCAAGTGGGGGAGTGAGATGTCTCTCCTGCTGTGGTTCTTTTTGCAGCAGGTAAGAGTGTCTCAGTTCTCGTTGGACCATGTCAAGTTCATCTTTGGTGTTGTCCAGCTGCTGGGTCAGTGCCTCAATTTCAGCTCTGGACACCTTCAGTTGACCTTCACAGGCCATGATTCTGGCATCTTTTTCCAAGATTTCAGAATTTGCTGCTTTTAACTGTGACTTTGTGTGGAAGAGTTCCTTTTCCAGGTCCTCTCTGGCTGTCTTTTCCAACTGCTCTTGTTGTTTAGCAGTTGTCAGTGCTGTTTGAAGACTGTCGATTTCCACCTGTGTCTCTCTTCTGCCAGGGTCCTTGTGTCTGTCCTGAGCCTCCATCTCTAGCTGGTCTATGCGGCTTTTAGCATGTGTCAGCTCCTTTTGGGACTCTGTGATCTGGAGTTTGAGGTTGTTTACCTCCTGTTTCAAACCTGTGAGGTTGTGGGCCAGGAGGATAACCTCAGTCAGATATTTGTGGTCATACCTCTGGTTTGAGTCATCTTTCATTAGTTGTCTTCCCTTGTTATCCAGTTGCATTTGGCTCTTGTGCTGTAGGTCGTCAGCGGCCGTGGGTAAAAGGATGTTCTTCAAAACACCTAGCCAGTCCTTGTGGTCTGCCATCTGGGCAGTTAGGCTGAGCATCTGCAACATTCTGGCACACTTGTGGTGAGAGTAAGGGCAAGAGACTAATGCAAGATCAAACAGAATTTGGAGCTAAAGGCAAAGTGAGACAGCTAGGTGTATAATGTACAGCTTGGTTTTGCCAGGTGTGGTTAGCAAGTGAAACGTGTACCTGATTATTACTATCTTAGCTGCAAATAGCAGGATGCTCAGATTTGTGTGGATCTGAGTGGCTTTGCTAGAAGAGCGTAAGCCTAGATTTAATAAATGACTTAAGATGGTTCTTATGGTCAAATTATTTCTCAGAACTTACTGATAGCATACAACAGGCTTGATCTCTGAACAAATGAAGAAGAGAAAGAAAGAGGAAGAGGAGAGCTTTCCGATTGGATTGTGTTTATTAGTGGTACTCAAAATTATGCCATAGCAATCGTCTAGATTACTTGTGTAGCTGGCTCATAAAATTAAAGCAACTGTTGAAAATAAACAAATCTAGAAGGAAAGTTGTCTAGTTACTTTTGCGGTTTCATGGGGAAATGAAACCACAATAGAACAAGAGGGTTAAATGAAAAATTAATAGCTGACTTCTATTATGATTAAATTTAATAAAAAGATTTAAAGTGATTAAAAACAGCGGACTGATCTAGTATTGGGAATAATCAATTGCACTTATGATCAACCATTAGATTTGCTTTGGACATCATTCTATAGTTGGTCACAGCTGCTGCGTGTTCAAGACCATACCATGCGTTTGTCCCTCCATAAAGTTTGAGTCAACGTGCCATTGAAAGTTCCCAATAACTATAAAAATTCTTCTCTAGCTAAACAGTTTACATGTAATTAAGTTTAGATTTAATTAACAAAGTAACTGCACATTTAGCTGAACAGAGTTCAGTAAGGAATGCACCTGAAAAGTGCAGGTGAAATTAGATGAGAAGAATTAAAGTTAAGATAAGAGAAAGTGAGAATTCAGAAACCAGAAATGGGGTTAAAGGAAAATGGTTTTGATCACTTCACACTGCATACACACAAGCTGTAGTTAAAGGCTTCATGTAAATGATGCTAACAACTAACTGTTGAAGTTATTAGTTAGCTTAGCCTAAGCTGAAGGGCTGCTAGGTTGGGTTAGCTTAGCCACTTCGGCTGTTTGTTTACAAAATGGCGTCGGAAGGTAACACATGTGCTATCTAGAGTTAGCACTTCCTGTGACAAGTCGTTGTCATGGGAACCAATGCACTTCAGAGTTTCAGTGAGTGAGACACAGTTTTGATCACCAGGCAGCTATGCTTTTTAAATGCACGGATAAAGTTTAGATGAATGACATCAATCTAACTATAATTTGTAAGGCTTCTACACTGTAAAAAGGGGAGCATCGCCCATATTTGCATTTATATAACACTGTACTGAGATTCCTTCGTCAGAAACAGGTTAAGCAATACTGCATTTGGAATTCTTTAACCAAAGCAGAATAATCATTTCTGGTACAGTTTATATGCCACTGAGCTGAGATTCCTTCGTCAAAACAGACTTGCGCTTTAATACTGAAATTAGGGTTTCTTCGCTAAAATCATATTAACCTTACACTGATACCATTTGAAAATATGCTTAAATGTGTTAAGACTTTTTCAATTACAGTAGAGATGTCAATTCAAATCATCATTTATCTGCATTCAAATAAGCCAGCAACTAGCGACCTTAATGTGGTATCGCATGTTGTGTCCTATTCTGACTAGAATTATCAAATACATACACACTTTTAGGTTGACAGTGATTCAAGCTCATAACCTTTGTTTAATCATGCCCGCATTCTCCACCATTTATGTAGCAAATTAGCTCTATATGAAATATTAATAATAAATAATAACTGGTTATAATTTATTATGAATATTTGGATTAGTTAATATAATTAATTTACTGTCGTAAATTAATTTTACAATCAATGAACCTATTTGTCCCATGAACACTCAGGATCAATTGTTTATTAACTCTAAGAAATGTACATTTCCGGGGCATGGGAAATGTCTTTCTTAATTTACGATACTACTAAGAGCAGTAACCAAGATCTAAATGATTAGTGACTCCAGTTATGAGCTTGAGACACGGACAACTTTATGTGTAACATGAACAAGATTTTATTAACTAGTCTAAACACTTAAACTACTCTAACATACACACACATACATGCATACAGTTTACCAAGGGAAAAAGAGCTGAAGCAGAATACAGGAAAGCAAGAAGTTACAGCATTGTCTGAAATTCAGCAGATCAACAGCCTTGAGCAAACCATCAGTTTAGTTCTGAAATGCCCTTCTTTAAAAGGGGTAAGGATACTTAATGTATCAAATAATGAGACTAAGTTTGATACTTGCATGTCTCGCCCATTTGAATTAAACTGTCCTGATGCAATTTGTTGAGGCTCCAGTTGATCCTTGCTGATGGGGTCTTGATGAGAGAGAACCAGTGGTAGTCAGTGTATCTTTGGTGAATGGAAAGACAAGGCCGCAGCCTGGCACAAGCTTTGGTGGGTCCTTAGAGGCTTCTAGTTTAGCATCATCTTCACGTCAGCATTTCAGAAAAAGAAAAAGCCCCGCTAAAAGCTGATCAGTGACTTTAAAGCGTGAAGATGGCACCCCCCCTGGAGGTGCAAGAGCCAATGAGAAGATTTCCCTTTGGAGGGAAATTTTACAACCCTTTGTGTTCTAGCAGGGCATTTGAATATGTACTTTCATTGGGTGTTTAAGGAAAGAATCTTTAAGATTCTTATAATACTAATGCATCACAAAGTTAGCAACATGTAATGTAAATTAACAAATCGGTGACGAAGATTGGCTTTTTTAGAGACCAAACATGCCGCACATATAATGTTGGTTAAGCATAATATGCAAAGTCTGAAACATTAACCCAATTGAGTTTACAAGAATACAAACGCCACATAAAAGGGAAAATCATGAGATGGGAAATTTAGATACATGTTTGCACATTTATCAAGTGGTTATATATAGACAATATATATAGGATTAACAGGGTTTTTATTCCTCTAACTCTGCAAGAGTTTAAATGAGAGTCACACCTCTCAGGACATTCCTTTCCGTCGTAAAACCCAGTCTCAGTATGTGTCCTGTAACAAGACACCGGGTCCTGCCAGTGTGTAGCTTCATTTGGGGAACCTTTCACAGGCCTTATTTGGGAGAGTGAGTTTGCTGGATTATTCATTATATAAATGAATATGTGTGTGTCTGATTGATCCAGACGCTACAAGATGCTTAATTTGCTTTAGATACAACAACTCAAGCTGCAAGAAAAGCCGCTCTCTCACTGCTGCTGATACTCCGACATGAATGTACAGATGCTACACAACAAGCTGCTTCTTCTTCGGCTGTTCTCTTGATTACACCAACATGCCCGAGGACACTGCCTACTAGCGTCTGCATGTGTAACTGCACATTGACGCAGACAACAGCGCAGAAGTATAAATGCTCACGACGGCGTCGGCTACGCGCGTAGCCTACGGCGTACACTACGGCGTACACTCGACGCAGAAGTATAAATTGGCCTTTAGACCGTATCATAGCACTGAGACTGCTCTAATCAGAGTTACAAATGATTTACTCTTATCATCCGATCATGGCTGTATCTCTCTATTAGTGTTACTCGATCTTAGCGCTGCATTCGATACTATCGACCACAACATTCTTTTGAATAAACTCGAAAATGATGTAGGTCAATGAAGAGATGTCACACCGATCAAAAGTTCAGTATGGAGTACCGCAAGGCTCAGTGCTAGGACCGCTGCTCTGTACATGCTACCACTGGGAGATATTATTAGGAAGCATGGCGTTAGTTTTCATTGTTATGCTGACGATACTCAGCTCTATATTTCTTCACGCCCTGAAGAAACTTACCAATTCACAAGATTAACGGAATGCATAGCTGATATAAAACATTGGATGACCTGTAATTTCCTGCAACTCAATTCAGAAAAAACAAAATTTTTAATTATTGGACAAAAAAGCTCCACAAGTAGTAACCTAGAATAATGTCTAACACTTGATGGCTGTTCTGTCAAGTCCTCGTCGTCAGTGAGGAACCTGGGTGTGCTCTTTGATACCAATCTTTCGTTTGAAAGCCACGTTTCGAGCATCTGTAAAACTGCATTCTACCATCTTAAAAATATATCTAAATTACATGCTCTCAATGCAAAATGCTGAACAGTTAGTTCATGCGTTCATGACCTCAAGGCTAGATTATTGTAATGCTCTACTGGGTGGTTGCCCTGCTCGCTTAATAAATAAACTCCAGCTGGTCCAAAACGCAGCAGCTCGAGTTCTTACTAGAACCAGGAAGTATGACCATATTAGCCCAGTTCTGTCAACATTGCTCCCTATTAAACATCGCATACATTTTAAAATCTTGCTTATTACTTACAAAGCACTAAATGGTTTAGCTCCCCAATACTTGAGCGAGCTCTTAACATATTATACTCCACCACGTCTACTGCGGTCTCAAAATTATGGCCAGTTGATCATACAGAGAATATCCAAAACAAACTGCAGGCGGTCGATCTTTTTCCTATTTAGCTCTTAAACTCTGGAACAGTCTTCCTAACATTGTTCGGGAAGCAGACACACTCTGTCAGTTTAAATCTAGACTAAAAACACATCTCTTTTCTGTGGCATACACATAAAACACTTTTTCTTTGAAATTATTGTTAGGCTGCATTAACTAGGTCAGCCGGAACCGGGAACACTTCCCATAACACCTGATGTACTCATGACATCATCAGAAGAATGGCATCTACGCTAATGATAGTCTCTCTGTTTTATCCCGAGGTTTACTGCAGTCAGCCGGATCCGGCCATATCCTGATCAGATGATGGACCTGCACCCAGAGAAGACCAACACAGGACCCCGAAGTGTCCGCAGAGACCGTGTCAATTATCCTCCCCCTGCAACTGCCTCATCGACACGGCATCTCAATAAACCCGTCTCCAGTGTGATGAGTCCGATTGTTCGAATATTACAATTAAATAATACTTAAATCGATATGTTATCCGCAATAAACCCGTCTTCAGCGTGTTGACTCCGATTGTTCAAATATTACAATTAAATAATACTTAAATCGATATGTCATCCACAATAAACCCGTCTCCAGCGTGTTGCCTCCGGTCCTTCGAATATTCCGATCTATTATGACCTCTGACCTGTAAAGCTGCCAGAATAATAATAATAATCATACGCTGTTTGTTAATTGGCCAGAGGAGAACTGGCACCCCGACTGAGCCTGGTTTCTCCCAAGGTTTATTTTTCTCCATTAGGTCACCTGATGGGGTTTTGGTTTCCTTGCCACTGTTGCCTCTGGCTTGGCGTGCTCAGTTGGGGACACTTAAATTTTTCAACGAAACATCGAAATAAATCTAATTAATAAACTAAATGAACCATATAATAATGAACCATATATTACTGATCTAATTATTGATCTAAAGCCCACACTGTCACCGTATGGAAATTTAAACTGATGACATCAAATGGCTATACAGCTTAATAAAATTATGCTGCATTATTTTCCTGTTTAACACTGTAAAGCTGCTTTGGAACAATCTACATTGTTAAAAGCGCTATATAAATAAAGTTGACTTGACTTGACTTGACTTAGAAAGAATTTCTGAGGAAGTGACCAAACATATGCCATTTAATGTTATCAAAAAGGTGCTTCAGCTTTAATGCGTCCTGTGCTCACAGCAAGAAGGTTCCTGGTCCGGGAGCTGGTAGGCCTTTTTTTCTTTTTTTTTTCTTTCACTCTGCAATAGATTCCGGTTAATTGTACATTTTAAATTGCCTTTAGCTGAGACTGCATCTTTTTTTCGTTTCTTTAAGCTTTCATTTGCTCCTAATTGTGCTATCTAAATTTTTATTCCTGCACCACGACATATTGAACATGTATGATCATCCGATAACTGTGCTCCTGTGCGCATGCTGTGAGTGACGTCATCATATCTGTTGAGGAGGATTCGATATGTGAGGCTGAACAGCAGCAGAGCTGCGGCAGAGAGGGAGAGGGAAAGGAAGGGAGACCGCATGGGCTGGAGAGAAGAGAGCAGCTGGTTCCCTACACATTATTGTTGACACTCCTTCACTGTTCCTGCATCAGTGTCAGTCAGCTGGAGATGGATGAGGAGAGCTACGGTAGGACATGCGCTTGAATATCTGCTTCATCAGTGATAAAATGGCATTGCACGTGCAAGGCTGTGATTTACATCATGGAGGAAATACTGTAGCCTACATGTTGCGTGTTTCTTTAATCATTTCTTGAATCGCAGAGCTGTGATGTTGATTCCAAATGCAGACATCTTGATAGGATTCGGATGTTTTAAGTTTTGGGCATGTCTCAAACAGGTCCTTTAGACTTAAGCAGCGCAGCTGCCAGATCATTTTGCATCAGTTCGGGTTCCTTACTGTTTCATACTTATGTGAAATTTATCAAAGAAAGTCAGTTTCATATGCTGAAGTCTTGGTTTTCATATCTGAAAATGTAATACAGTTGACTGAACATGTTGATCCAGTTGTGTGGCTAATTAATTGGATTATGAGATTATTTAAACAGTAAAACAACTGTAAATCAGAACAATTCATGAAACAATTTTTAATATAAAAATTTTAAATAGCAAAAATTTTAAATATAACATACAAAATTATCAAACTATTATTTTTGCTCAAACTGTGGTTGACTAATTATAAAAAAGCAACATATAAAACACGCGAGTCCCGACCAGACAACTTCTTCTTCTTCTCCCTTTATGAAAAAGAAGCATGCTTTGAAATGACTTATTATGCATTTTTGGTAAAACTTTACAATGCTGGTGCACTCATATGCATTAATTCACGCTTAACTAATGCACAGATAATCATGAGTTAATGTATGACTCATGAAGAACTAAACCATTTATTAATGATCACTGCATCAGCAACTAATGGACAACTAATGAGCAATTTTATTACTTAATCTATTAATCATATAGAATATTCATTATTTGCTGATACAGTGATCGTTAATAAATGGTTTAGTTCATACATTAACTCATGATTATCTGTGCATTAGTTAAGCATGAATTAATGCACATGTGTGCACCAGTATTGGTAAAGTGTTACCAATTTTTTTTAAAGAATACACTGAAATGCAAACTCAATGTAATATTTTCAGACACTTAATTGCATGTTATTAACAATTAAATTAATATCTGTTATAGTTTAAATTCGTATTAAATGCAATTAGTTAAACTTAAGAGTACTTTATTTGGTTCACTTATGTAGGACTTAAGTACATATTTATATTGAATTTAATTTGTCTTGTACTGCCGAATAAACTGACAAGCATTTATGATAAATTAAATATACTTTAATGTAATTTCTGTTGAAACTTGTCTGTTATTTATTTAAATATACAGTATATTAAAATGTGCAATTTAGTACATTTAAAATATATTAACTTTATTGCAATGTGCATTTAAAAAAAAAAAGTGTACTGTTTAGAAACCCATCGAGCAATTTTGTGTTTAAAAGACGTCTAATAGCCGTCCAAACACAATGATGACGCCTTTATTTTTCACAAGGGACCTTTCAATTAAAATACCTTCATTAACTGTTTTTGAATTTTGGCTCAAAACTTTACAGTTACTAAGTCCTTATAGTCTTGACCTGTGTCTGAAATCGCCCCCTATACCCTCAAATAGGGCTTTATTTGAGGGAACAGCCATTTGGTGTCAGAAACCATAGTGGACATTATCGAGTGCACTCATTCAATCCCAGAATGCACCGCAATAACGAATGTATAACCGATGTACACTTAATGGCTAAATGATACCCATAATGCACCGCGAGGGTCATGTGCTGAATGAATTCCCGCATCTGACCTGAAGGTGGCGCCCGCAGCTGAATCGTCCATCCATCCATCCATTTTACATACAGCTGGTCCAATGTGGGTGCAGTGTAACATAATACAGGTATAAATCCTTTTTAAATTTATTAATACAGTTTATACATGCTAGTTTCCACAACAGCGTTGCAGACACAGCTTTGGTTTCTCTTATAAAAGTGTATCATTTCAATCCTCAATCTTGTTGGTATTAGATTGCATCGTCAGCACATGTATCTGGATGAGTTTAGATCTTCACTTCCATTCTTTCATCTTCTGATAAGCTTTTGAATTTCCATCAGGACTGTATAGAGTAAACACAGTTACATTTTGTCGAGGAAAACATAAAATCATACAATTTATTTTATAGTAGGTTTGTAGCTTCTGAACTTAGGCCTATATTTAGTTTCGTATCTTCTGAATAACCATTCACTCAAATCAACGATAAAGATATTGGTTTTGATCATGACGAAACAGCTTGAAAATGCTCTTCTTCAGGATGTGCGTGCTGTTTTATGATGTTCAGTGAGATGGAAAGACTTTCTCCTCAATTATTCATTGTTCAGTTTGCTGAGAGCAGAACTCATCCCGGAATAGAAAAAGTGCCTGTTACAGGACCTGATTGGCTGTAGCCTCTTAAAGGAAATCACATTGCAGTCTTCTTGATTGATAATGAACTGAGAGAATCTTGTTAGTATGATAAAACAATAGAAAAACTCCCTTTGACATATGTTGAAGGAGACTTGCAAAAAAAACCCTAAGCAACCACCCAGAATAATTGGTAACCACACATCAACATCGTGCCACCCACACATATACTGCAACGATGAATTGTGCCTGCCTGTTCACTCCTCTTCAGAAAATGTAAAGTTATAAGTCTGTAAATGAAAACTGACTGAGAGACTTACTCTGTTAATAAACAGTTTTGTTTTCAGTACCTTCAATAGTAGCATATTTTCTATGAGCTGAACTCACTAAATCTAAAAAGTGTTGTATGCTGAGTTTTGAATTTGAGACATTTTCGTGACCTGCAAGGGAATAATGAGTTTTTCTTTTTCTATTAAAGGTCCCGTTCTTTGTGTTTTTTTGAAGCTTTGATTGTGTTTACAGTGTGCAATATAACATGTGTTCATGTTTCGCGTGTAAAAAAAAACAGTATTTTTAACACAATTTACTTATCTGTATACCGCTGTTTTCACTGTCCTAAAAACGGCTGATGACTTCCTTTATTCTATGAAGTCCCTCCTTCAGAAATACGTAACGAGTTCTGATTGTGCCAGCGGTTCCCGTGTTGTGATTTGACCGCATCTTAGCAAACCTGGCACGGTTCCTGTGTTGTGATTCGACAGCAGCTTAGCGCACGTGGAAAGGTCACGCCTCTTAACGGGGTGATGTATGCGCTCAATGATCTCTACAGCGTCCCTGGGAAAGCCAAACAAAGGTGATTTGACTCCGGGATGAAAATAACAGCGTCTCGACGACATGGCGACAAACACACTCAAACGCAACAATTCCTTTTCTCCACGCGACACGTCCTCTTCTCCACGTGGGACAGCAACAAGACCACGCCCCCTTTTTTCGTGTATTCTTGTGGGCGGAGGTTAGTCTGTTCTACTGTTCTACTGACGTCATTTATGAAGGAAGTACCAGGATGTAGTCCAAGCCGGCCGTTCGCTGTAGGCTTTGAAAGGGAACTTCTGTTAAATAAAATATCTCGCTTGGCATTGAACTTTGAGCTTTATAATTTTACAGGTATTATTTATGCTCTAACAGCAACATTACACACTAACTAAAGTTTGAACAATGGGATCACGAAGAACGGGACCTTTAATGTTTATTTGCATTTATTCCTTTAGTTCTTTTGGCATACAATTATTCAGAATTTGTGTCATTTCATAAATATTCAGACCACCAAAACCTGATGTGAACCATAAAATGAATGTAAATATTGTTGTCTAATTGTTGAAATTAATCAGTGTAAGGTTATTGGTGAAAAGTGAGTAAAAATCTGAAGCACATCACTGAGCTAGTCTGATCTGGTGTCTCATTGCACATCTGTTTACTCACTGACGTTCAGCAGTACTGCATGCTGAAACTCAATCCTAGAGCTCACAATCACAGCTCACACTGACTCTGGATCAGCTCTTCTCTTGAACGCACAGGCTCTAAGACCAGGAAAACCAGCCTGCTGGAAGATGTTTGAGCTTCAGAGCCAGATGTAACATCTAAACCAGCATCAGTGAGAGTTTATGAGCTGCTTTTGTAGGTATTTGAACCGTTGCGGGCCGAAAGCTTGAAGCTCTGGCCACCTGAGAGCTCTCTTCCTCCCACACGAACAGCTCAACATGACACCTGATAAACTCACAAACGCATGCAGAACGAGTCCACGGCACATTTAACAGCCTTTATTTATAGTTTAATCCTGTCAGACTCTTCAGATGTGTGAAATACCAGAAAACAAATGAACATTATTCTCACACGTGCCACATATGAACAATTAAACATTCTGTTATTATTTACTCACCATCATGTTGCTCGAAACTATTTTGTGCCTCTACAGTGATGATTCTGAACTTGCATGATGTGCCAGTTGAGATCAGATAGCCATACATACTTACTGCTTATTTATGAAAATATGAAAGTGAAAAACAATTCTATAAATATAATTGTCTTAAGGCTAATCAGAATGTGAGCTTGTGTGCAGTTTTCCGCTGCTCTCTCTGTTTTCACAGATCTGCGGTGAGGAGGATAGGAGGCGTAGGAGGTGCTTTAGCGCTGCATATCACATCTCTGCCTTTGTCAGGAAACTCCAGCTGATACTTTGCCTACCAGTTTTATGTGCCATAAATTCAGAATGCATTTGAAATTACAAAACAGTTCCTGAATTTGAACTGAGGTAGAAAATGGAATGCAGAATTATAATTTCAATGTAAAGTAGAAAACTGAGACTACTCTAAGTATAGTTTTCAAGTGCACCCCATGATACTGGACATTCTCAACAATGGAGCCTTATTTCAATAGTATTGATGGGTGTTATTTTTTTAAATGAAATCTTGGCATTTAAATATTTTATTAATCAAAAATATTATCCGTTCCCTGATGGAGGGAACAAGACATTGTGTCTAATTAGAGACACTAGGGGTAGCACTTGGGAGCCCCAAACACCTCTGATGTTTTCAGAAAAGGTCAATAGAAATAACGTGTGGAATTTGCATGCCTAGCCATGCCCCCAGACATACGGGCATATAAGGAGACCAGTGTGCATCACACACTTCAAGTTTGTTCTGAGGAGCTGAGATGCCATCTCAACTCCTCAGGGACAGTTCAAGTTGTAGCAGGAGAGACACAACGTCTCGTTCTCTCCATCAGGGAACGGAGGTTAGTCCAGAAATCAAGACGTTCCCTTTCTGTCGCTCACTTTGACGTTGTGTCGATAGACACTAGGGACCCTATTTACATTTACATTTATGCATTTAGCAGACGCTTTTATCCAAAGCGACTTACAACTTGGGGGAACATGAAGCGATAGGTCATGAAGAATCGAGAAGCGCAATAAGAGCCTGAAATCCTGAGACCGTGTACATTGCTCAGTGTAGCACAGGCTAGAGTAGGGAGGGAAGAAGAAAGAGGAAGAGGAGAGAATTTTAATTTTTAATTTTTTTTTATGAGATTAAGTGCTCACGGAAGAGATGAGTTTTAAGTTGACTTTTGAATGATGTCAATGATTCTGCGTTTCGGATGGTGTTGGGAAGATCGTTCCACCAGCTGGGAACATTGAATGAAAATGTTCTGGAAAGGGATTTTTTTCCCCTCTGTGATGGTACCACAAGTCGTTCCTTTGCTGAGCGAAGGCTTCTGGTGGGGGTGTGGATTTGTAGAATGGGGTCAAAGTAAGTCGGAACTGAGCGTGTGGTGGCTCTGTATGCAAGCGTCAGTGCCTTAAACTTGATGCGAGCAGCGAGTGGTAGCCAGTGCAGGGAGATGAAGAGAGGTGTGACGTGGGTCCTTTTGGGCTCGTTGAAGACAAGACGTGCTGCTGCATTCTGGATCATTCGAAGTGATTGGATCGCACAAGAGGGGAGTCCAACCAGAAGCGTATTGCAGTAGTCAAGTCTAGAGATAACCAGGGCCTGGACAAGAAGCTGTGTCGCGTGCTCTGTTAGGAACGGTCTAATCTTCCTGATGTTGTGGAGCAAAAACCGGCATGAGCGAGCTGTCTTAGAAATGTGTTCTCTGAAGGACAGCTGGTCATCAAATGTCACTCCAAGATTTCTGACTGACTTTGATGGGGAAATCAAGGATGTACCTAACTGGATGGTGAAGTCATGTTGTATGGTGGGACTGGCGGGGAAGATGAGAAACTCAGTCTTTGCCAGGTTAAGCTGCAGGTGATGTTTTCTCATCCATGCAGAGATGTCAGCCAGACAGCTGGAGATTCGTGCAGCTACTGTGGGGTCGTCTGGGTGAAATGAAAGGTAGAGCTGAGTGTCATCAGCATAGCAGTGGTAAGAGAAGCCATGTGCCTGAATGATGGGTCCCAATGAAGTAGTGTAGATGGAGAAGAGGAGAGGACCAAGCACCGAGCCCTGGGGAACCCCAGTGGTCAGTGGATGTGCTTGGGATTCCTCTCCTCTCCAGGCAACCTTGAAAGACCTGCCTGTGAGATAGGACTCAAACCAAAGGAGCGGAGTCCCTGTGATGCCCAGTGATGAGAGGGTGGACAGAAGAATCTGATGATTGACCGTGTCAAAGGCCGCAGATAGATCGAGCAGGACGAGGACTGATGATTTGGAGTCAGCTTTAGCTATCCGCAGGGCTTCAGTGACCGACAGTAGTGCAGTCTCTGTGGAGTGGCCCCTTTTGAAACCTGATTGGTTGATGTCCAGCTGATTATTCTGTGTTAGGAAGGATGAAACCTGGTTGAAAACAACTCGTTCAATAGTTTTTGCTATGAATGGTAGTAGAGAAACGGGTCTGTAATTTTCTATGAGTGATGAGTTTAGCGTGGGTTTCTTAAGCAGTGGAGTTACCCGAGCCTGCTTGAATGTGGTAGGGAAGATGCCGGTGCTGAGAGATGTGTTGATGATGTGAGTGAGTGCTGGTAGGATTGTAGGAGAGATGGCTTGAAGGAGGTGTGAGGGAATGGGATCAAGAGGACAGGTGGTAGGATGGCTAGAGAGGAGAAGTTTAGATACTTCAGTCTCAGTGAGTGTAGAAAATGAGAAGAGAGGGTGTTTGGTTGTGGATGTGGCTGAACTGAAGTCTACAGTGTGTGAGGGTGAGAACTGACTGCTGATGGTTGTTGTTTTGTTTGTGAAGAATTGTGCAAAATCGTCAGGAGAAAGGGAGGTGGTGGGGGAAGGCAGAGGAGAGAGTTAAATGTTCTGAACAGTGTGCGTGAGTTTGAGGTGCTGTTGATCTTATTTTGGAAATAAGAAGATTTGGCTGCATGTACTTCATCCGAGAAGGATGAGAGTAGGGACTGATATTTACCCAGATCGGATGGGTGGTTAGATTAGCGCCATGTTCTCTCAGCTGCCCTGAGTATCGTCCGGTGTTCACAAATAACATCAGATAACCAAGGGTTAGAGGGACCCTATACTAAACGCCACAACGAAACTGTGTCACGAGACATGGGTTGCAGATGTGGGCAACCCTCTGTGTGCCAACAGCAAGAGCAGCTATGATAGCTCGCAACAGGCCAGGGTAAATAAACTCAGGTCTCCCTTTGAAGGGGACCTTCTCACCTCTAGGAAGAGGTCAATCCAGCCATAGGCCCCTTGGGATTCTAAAGGAGTATTTTTTTGTTGTTTTTTTTATGGTTGAGTACACCTGGTTGTTAACGTTGGTAAGCGTTCTCTTTCTCATTGAGAAAGAATACTATGGAGACCACATCCTACCTGAAGGGGGAGGATAGTGTGGACAATACATCCTATGTACTCACCATTGTGGAGTACTACATAGGGAAGAGTCTCTGTTGTGGGCTCCACCTGACGAAGGGCTTCATAGTACTGGCTTCATAGAGACTTGTGACAGAGCTAGCTGACATGACTGTGATACCCCCATGGTGGTACTTGGGTCTGATAAGCCTGGAGGGTGGCGTCCATGATCCAGTGGGCCAGTCTCTATTTGGAGAGAGTCTTCCCCTTTTGTTGAGCTCTGAAGTAAACAAAGAGTGCCTCAGATTTCCTAAAGCTCTGCTTATGGTCCAGGTATGTGTAAAGCCTGCAGTGGACATGACAGAGACAGGGCTGGGTATCCTTCATCAGGAGGGATTGCTTGCAATAACATGCTTCTTGACATGGCTATGGCTGCAAAATGAAACTGTCCTTCTGGAACAGAAAAATAGTGACAAGAACTAAGAAAGTATGTATTTATGTAACATTTAAATGTTTTATTTAGTCTTGACAAAGCATTAAATTCATAAGCAAGTCGAAAAACCAATAACTCCAGTCCAGGTCTCCACCGTGTTTCGTTAGAAATGCCACATGATGAAATGTAACTTTCGTTTTGTGTTCGTACACATCAATAATCAAAACGTTTTTATGTGTGAATGTATATTACAAATAAACATTGCTATTCAGTACAAGCTGTCATGTGACTCAGATAACTTTAAAAACAATGCCCATTAGTCTAAAATTAGCTCATTTGGAGAATTAATGCTGCATTTCCTTATGTTTACCAAAGCCTTCTTCACTCAAAAAAAAAAAAGCTGGGTTGTTTCAACCCAGATTTGAGTCAAAATGGACAAACCAACTGTTGGGTTAAAAATGTAATTAAAAAATGTAACCCAATGGTTGGGTTTGTCCATATTTGACCCAAATTTGGGCTGAAACAGCCATGCCTTTTTTATTTATCATGCTGTAATTTCGATAGAAAATCGCGCACTTAGAAAATTCGGCTGTGTTATAGTTTTTCTGACAGCTAGATGGTGCCAGAGAGCATTACTATTAAAAAAAACATTTATTTAGCTGTCAATGAAAATTTGTTTTTAATTTTACTTAAAGGGGTGGTAAAACACAATTTCACTTTTCTAACTTTAGCTAGTGTGTAATGTTGCTGTTTGAGCATAAACAACATCTGCAAAGTTACAACGTTCAAAGTTTAAAGCAAAGGGAGATTTGCTTTTAAAGAAATCAATTTCTAAGGACTAAAATTGTCTGGGTCTGATTCGGGCTCAAATTGGTATGGTTTTATTGACGCCATTGTACTACCCAAAGCACAGTCTACCGGTAAAGGTAAGGGGCGTGACGTTTCCGAAAAACGTGCACTAGGCGGTTAGCGAATCACAACACACTGGGCCAGCTAACCAATCTGAGCCCATTGCGTATTTTTGAGGGACTGGCTTCATACAACCCGGAAACCATCAGACCGTTTTTTACAAGGAGGGACAGAGCAGTGTTTTACCACCCCTTTAATTGTTCTTACTGCCAATTTAACGGGTTTCCCTTGACATATTTATATACGTTTTTGATTACTTGCAGTTTGTTTTAAATCCATTAGCTATAGAAAACTGGCAGTGAACCTTGCATACTGAAAACAAAAACAAAAATTACATTATATAAAAAATAAAAAAAAAAGATTTTTGTATTTTTACATTAACAATGTAATCAATGTTCTATTTATTAAATCCAAGTATAAATCTAATTAAGTTAGTGTTTTAAGCATTTTTACATTTATTCCAAAATATTAACTAAAGGCAGTAACAATTTAAACAATATATTTTACATATGAACTGATGTTCAGCTGTTCTTTTTTTAATAACTTATTTTCGGATCATTAATCCTCAAGCTTGTACACACAGGTTGGTCACAGACACTGCCACCATTATGTTCTGTTAGTTTTGGTTTTCATGGACTTTCAGTTTGTTTTCATTTGTCACATTCCCCCCACTCGTCTATCTCCTAGGTTACCGTTATTATTAGTTCTTCAGTGCTGTATTCACCACATCACCATCTGTACTTATTTCACTCTGTTTCAGTTCGTTGTTGTCCTGCGTCTCATTTCAAGTTATGTGTGTACCCTGCCGCCCCTTTAGATTTGTACCTGTTTGATTATTCTATTAAACCATGTGTTGGAACTTTATTCGTCTTTGTCTTCATCTGCCTGTCTACACACGCGAGTTACAGATATGAAGATGTACCTTTAATTTCCCCAAGCTGATTGCTCACTAAAACCCCCCACAGTCATCATGTTTTCAGGCCATTTCAAGTTAGATTTTAAAATGACATAAAGCGGTGATATCTAAGTGGCTGAGTTGTTTACTTTTTAATTCGTTTTTTCCATCAACTCAATGAAAGAGGTGGGATTTATCACACAAACCAATCATAACCGATAATATCCAATCATAGCGTGATGGAGGCATTGCCTCCTCTCACGTGACCATTCATTATCAATTACCCCCCACTAAACTCACTGCATGCCTAGGGGGTCTGTTAAAAGTCAATGGACTCAGGGGAGGCAAGAGAGACGCGGCGTCCTGCTGTTACTTTACCTGCGGGTGTCTTTGTTGGACAGTGTAACTTTAGAAAAACTAGCGATTTATACATTCTTTGTCATATTTTGTAATATTTTCATTGTTTTATTTTTGTAAAATTATTTTCTCATTCTATGATTTTTTTTTTTTACGGAGGCACTGCCTCCCTTGATATTAAACTGTCCAGTGTAGAGTTTAGTTCCAAGCTGCTCCAACACTGTAATTTGCCTGTAATTTTCAACACCTTGATGATAAACTCTTCAGGACAGTGAGTCTCCAGGAACATGAAGACCCCTGATTTAAATAATGTTACTAAAATCATATTTCTGCTGTATTAGCTTTGGACCTCTCAAGAAAGGCTTCAGCATGAAGATTATCAAAGAACATTCTTTAAAGAAATGAAAACAGTCCCTTTCAACTGAATGACTCTCAGCTGTAGTTTTGACATAACACTTTGTGGCCTTTGAGGGGCGACATTGTAGCATAATTGAAGTGTCTTCTGTTGCATTTATTCAGCATTTTCAAAATTTACTGAAAGGAAAGATAGTGGGGGGAAATAAATACATAAGTAAGTAAATAAAAACGAAACCCTTAATGCATAGATAATGATGTGATATAACAAAACATTTTTTTGATGGCCTGGGATAGAAATAAATATTCATGGTGCAGTGTGTATTTTTTGGTAAATTGTAATTTGTAATAGTGGTATTCAGCTATCTTTAAATCTATATATACTCAAGTATTGTATTCAAAAGTAAAAAGTAAATTTGCACAAATACAGGCATATGTTATACTGAATTTATATTCTTCAAAGTTCCCACACTCTTGGCTAACTTGGAAATATAATTTATGGAAAAGCCATGAACATTTCTACAGTAAATAAATGTGTTTTCTAGAAATGCTGAGCTGGAATTGTGAAATGATTTCAGAAAAGCGAGAATTTTTTTTGACTTTGGTTCATGACTTTTTGGGAACTTTGTCATAGGTTGAATAGCAATGGGTCATGTGACAGAGATAGAGAGTGAGACATTAACCTGAACTGTATGCCACTAATAAGAAAAAAACAGCGAAATACTATACTGTCATGTATATTAATAATAATAAAAGACTGTTGTCTTGAAAATTCATTGGTCAGATGTGGGAACTCTTTCAAAAGATGCCATGAGCGTTTGGCGTATTTTCACATGTCTTGGCAGCAGCAGAATAAATGTCAGCTGAGAGGGAAGTGAAGGTCAGATGTGAGCAGAGCTGCTGAGTTGACAGACAGTCTGCTGTCCTGTGACACGTTTGACGTGCAGCTGCAGCATTTCAATTCCCTGACTATGCAGCTCACGCATGAGACTTTTGTCCCTCGGCATCTCTCTCTTTCTCTCTGTACTCGTGATTTTCACACTCTTGTTGACTGTGATTGACAGAAAGACAGTCGGCATGCTGAATTGGCAGAGGCGTGTAAAGTGTCATTTATGTGACTACTGGGTGATTCGCAGTAATGCAGGCACAGTTGATGACAGTCATTGAAGAGAAAGACATTAAAGGACAACAGCATCTCTATCAGTGATCCAGCTGTCATATTTCCATATTTCAGTGCATGTTCATATGTAGGCAATTGCTTCATGAAATGAAAGGGGAAGAATAGTTCTGACAGGCAAGTTGCAAAATAAGACATTTTATTTTCATAACTTGTCTGCAAGAACTATTCTTCCCCTTTCATTTCATAAAGCAATCTTTATAGTGTGTCCTTATTATAACATAAAATACACTGATCAGACATAACATTATGATTATAATATTGTGTTTGTCCCCTTTTTACTGCCAAAACAGCCCTGAGCCATCGAGGCATGGACTCCACTAGACCTCTGAAGGTGTGCTGTGGTATCTGGCACCAAGATGTTAGCAGCAGATCCTTTAAGTCCTGTAAGTTGCGAGGTGGTGCCTCCATGGATCGGACTTGTTTGTTCAGCACATCCCACAGATGCTCGATTGGACTGAGATTTGGAGGACAAGTCAACCGCTCAAACTCATCAAACCATTCTTGAACCATTTTTGCTTTGTGGCAGGACGCATTATCTGCTGAAAGAGCCACGGCCACCAGGGAATACCGTTTTCATGAAAGGCTGTACATGGTCTGCAACAATGCTTAGGTAGGTGGTACGTGTCAAAGTAACATCCACATGGATGGCAGGACCCAACGTTTCCTAGCAGAACATTGCCCATTATGCCCAAAGCATCACACTGCCTCCGCCGGCTTGCCTTCTTCCCATAGTGCATCCTGGTGCCATGTGTTCCCCAGGTAAGCCACGCACACGCACCCGGTCGTCCACGTGATGTAAAAGAAAACGTGATTCATCAGACCAGGCCACCTTCTTCCATTGCTCCGTGGTCCAGTTCTGATGCTCACGTGCCACTGTTGGTGCTTTCGGCGGTGGACAGGGGTCAGCATGGGCACCCTGACTGGTCTGCGGCTAAGTCAACATTAAAGGTCCACTATGTAGGATTTTAGTAGTAAAATATCCATAAACCACTAGACCAGTGTTATATATTTTGTTCAGTTGAGTACTTACAATATCTCAAATGTTTCCAACTATTTGTAAATTGTGAGAAAATTGCGATTTTAACCGAGGTACCGGGACGTGTGAATAGGAGTGAAGGAGTCGCCAGTCAATGGCGTCATTTCCGCATTACCCTCGGTTTCCGCTCGGTTGCCGTAGAAACCATGGCAGCATATAGTCTCGTGGACAAATGCGGACGGTGTAGCGTCTATCAAGCAACTACCGGTAGTTTGATTCGCGCAGTCGTTATGGAACACAATTATTCTTTGCCGTTTGCAGCTGATTCTGTCGACAAAGACAAGTCCCATCAACGTAAATGTCAATGTATAGGTCAACCAAATGACCCAAGACGATTTTGGGACAAGAAGAGAAATAAAACCAGGATCAACATCGGTGTGGCATTTTCAAAATGGAGAGAACTTCGCGAAAAACTAGACAGAGACGCAGATCTTGCATGTGTTTAATAGACAGGTGAGTAATTAGTTTAATTCCTTTACTGACAGAAAACGTGTGATTTGTTTATATCAAACAACAGTGCTAGTCTTATTGTTTGAATGTCTTATTGTCTATGCATATGATGTGAAACATGGTGAGGTCATGTTCACTGTGAATACTTCAAGGCATGTTAAGAACTGGTAAATGTAAATTTGTTGTTTATACTGTAGCTTTAGGTTTTTTTTGTTATTTTTGTTTTTACCAAAAAGTTAGTTTTGAATTGAATTCGAGAAATACAGTAACATCTATGACAACCAATTAGTATTAAACCTTACTTTATTTGCGGCTAATTCATTATAGTGAAAGAAAATCATGTCATCAAACGTAACATTTATAAAACTATTACTTTACCTCATCCATGAGCATGATTTCTGATTCCCGTGTGATTGATTACCATCAGCGGTGGAGTTGAAGACGACATTCATTCACATCGTCATCAAGCTAAGACATTGTTGTTGTTTTGAATGTACGCCCTCTAGTGGCGAAAAAAGTTACATAGTATACCTTTAAATGCATCTCATCTCATTTTACTTTCATTATATATTTCTAGGATATTCAAAATAAATAAGAATGTGGGGCGGATCTTAATTTTATGCCGAGAAATGATTGGATGCCACTGTAAAGAAAATATCTGTTGTATCTTAACTACTTTTACAACATGGAAAATCAATCGTTTTCTAATATTTTTACACATGTAAAATATTCCTTGCTTTAAATCACTAAAATGGGAGAAATAAAAATAACCATAGATCATCAGGTTTGTGTGACAGAGATAGTGAGTGAGAATGATCCTGCACTGTATGCCGCCACTAATAAGGAAAAACGGCAAAATATTGTTTGATGGCAAAAAGTAGGCGTGGAGACCAGAATGAACCAGAACTGCTAAAGCAAATGGCTATTTTGCTGTTGGTTGTTTATACAATGGCCCTCATGACCTGAGAAAGTAATTTCAGAAGAGAAACAAGTTATTACATTTTGACAAAATATTATAAATCTTGCCTTTGTTTATTCGGGATAATGTGCATTAATATATTGCTCACATGATGTGGTTCAAGACATATAATATAATCAGTTCATGTTGATTTGACACAAGTATGTCTTTTAGACTAATTTTCAGTGGTGTTTATATGTGTATTATATGTGTGTAGACTTCAGAATATCTCATAATCAGTGTGTGTGTGTGTGAGAAAGGCAGATTAGGAGAATAGAGAAGTGGAGCGAGGCATAAGCGGTGAGAGGCGAAGAGACGAGTTGCAGTTGTGGCAGGTTGCGAAAGAGGAAACAAACACACAAATGAAATTGTGAGATACTGAGCGTCACAGAGCGGTTGGGATTATCAAGCAAGGCACAACACACAAGCACAAGGACGAGTCCCATGGAGCAAGCGCTGTGAGATACTGAGACATGACAGGCAGGCTGCTTTTGGCGTGCGTTGCTTGACCCGGGCACTGAAGGGAGAAAAGTAGCAAAGAAAGACCAGAAAAAAACATTCAATCTGAGGTCATGGGGAGTGTTAGTGAATTGTGTGTGTCCAGTTTTCAAGCTCTCTTGTGTCCAACAATACCAAGGAGTTATCCAGGTAAGAGCTGTCTAATATTTCATGGCATTGTAATCACAACCATTGATTCTACTGTTCAGCATTGTGCTGTTACTTTAAGCAACCATACTTACCATTTTATGACTGACAGATGATAAGGAATACACTGAAAGAGGGACACGAGACCAGATTATTGCACAGACTTGGAGGTGGGATCTTTTAACTTGAGGCAATACACAAGTTAAAAGATCCCACATTAACTTGCATGTTCAATCCTCAAGTTTATTTCACTTTGAGGGGGTAAGAGCAGTCAGAAAGCAATAGTAGTTCATGTACTATAATCAACATGTGATGGAAAAGCAAACTGAAGGACTGAATTAGAGAGAGTTTGTTTCTGCCTAATGAACCTGGAGCTGGTATGGTCAGCTTAAAGGATCTTCAGTCTCAGGCAGGAGCCGAAGGAAGAGATCTTTTAATGTCATTAAGGACTATATAGGCGGATGTAATCCCTCAAACCCAATGGTCAAGAGATTTGATCAGCATCTTTGCCAGGGTTGATCTTGAAACCCTCTCAAGACTTCATAAAGCCCTCATCTGAATCTTACAATTTACGAGAATAGTTCACCTAAAATCAATCACAAAAGGAGATATTTTGAAGTATGAACTGCTCTAACTGAAATGCCTTTGTAATTGTGATTATGGTGCTTATGCTGTCCTTTTTAAAGGGGTCCTGAACTGAATTTTTTATTATCATTTTATAATGTTTTTTATAATGAGGTGCACTTATATTGTTAGTATGATTTTTATATCAAAAATTGTCATACTTTAGAAATAAAAGGCATTTTTCCTAACCTGATTTTAGCCTCTGATTTGAATGCTCTATTTGAAGGGGCGTGTAAACGCCCACTGCTGTGATTGGCTTCTATGAGACTTCAGTGTAAACGCCCACTGCTGTGATTGGCTTCTGTGAGACTTCAGTGTAAACGCCCACTGCTGTGATTGGCTTCTGTGAGACTTCAGTGTAAACGCCCACTGCTGTGATTGGCTTCTGTGAGACTTCAGTGTAAACGCCCACTGCTGTGATTGGCTTCTGTGAGACTTCAGTGTAAACGCCCACTGCTGTGATTGGCTGGGTCAATTCAGCTTGAAAGCTTCTGTCCACATTCCATTACGCTGTACACTTGTGAAAAAGAAGTGTGCTTAATTGTATTGAATGTGGACTCATATAAACACCAGCAGTGTTCATTTAACACTGAGGATTTTGCTGTGTGCCTAATGTTGTAGCAAAAAGCCAACATTTGTGTTTGCCAAAAAGAAAATTCATTAAAAAGACAAAAAAAAACAGTCTGGTTCAGTTATGTCATTACTAGGGGTGTAACGGGCGTTTTTGTCCACTAAGTGAATATGCACTTGTACTGTACAAATCTTAAAAGTATATTTTAAAAACTGTACTTCTGGATAATATTAATGAAATAAAAACCAAGTAAATGTTCTTAAGACACTTAAAGATAGAGTATATGCTAAAGTGTCCTTCTGTCTGGGGATTGTATTGGTCTAGGTCTTAGGAGGTCTGGTCTTGACTACAGCTGTCTCAAGCACACCAATACCAATGCTAATGCTAGTCAACAATATAGACACACCACAAGCTTCAAAATGAATAAGCAATGCTTTATTTTCATGTAGAATCCACAAGTCAGTGTGCTTTTAACTTCTTCTTCTTCTTTTAAATAGCCCACTTTATAGGTTGTCTTGGTTCTGTTCAAAAAGTAAATTGTAAGCCATGAATCAAAACAACCAGCTCCAAGATTAATCACAACATTAAAAAGTATATAATGACAAAGATGTAAGTGTGTAGTGTACTTGTGAAGACAAGAAGACTGAACTCCACATATGTAATGACTAGGGGTGTAATAGAAGTCAGGTTTTGAGGTCACGGTTTGTTTTAACAACGGAAACAGTTTAAAATACTCCATCATTTATGGTCATACAGACAAGAGTAAGACATCATTCGAAACTAAAGGGTCTGGTTTTATTTCTTTTCACTCACAATAAAACAAATCATTGTGTTTGTGTAAAATAAAGAAAACAAGTACGATGTCGCTTTCTGTCATCCCGGTTTCCTTTCTGTGAAGCGTGTCACAAAAATTAATTGAAACTCAGCGTATAGGCTCTAAGCTCTTGTGTGCCATCTGAACTCTTGTTTTGGGTTATTCTTCTTCTCCTCTGTTTCCTTTCTTTTTCCTGTGGTGGTTAGTAAACAGCATTGCATTATCACGCGTCCCCCTTCTGTGACTGACTGTATTCATCGTCTGACTGTATTGCATTGAACCGTGATGTCTGTACCGTGTTGGTTTGAAACAAATTAATGTACCGTTACACCTCTAGTAATGACATAACTGAACCAGACTGGATTTTTGTCTCTTTAATTAATTTTCTTTTTGGCAAACACAAATGTTGCCTTTTTTGCTACAACATTAGGCAGGTAGCTAAATAAGATCTGCTAGCATTACCTAGCTAGTTCCCACGTCTCAGATTGCTTCTCAGTGGTAAAGAATTTTTCTTCAAAACATGCAAATGTAGCTACTGCATGCAAGATTTGGTTGGGCTGACATTTTCCCATCGCTTTCAGTTAGCACATTCACTAAACTGCCAGATTGAGGAAGTGTTCTAGGAATTCGTCAGCATGTCGAGTCAGCATGTTGATGCTTATGGGGACAGGAATTTCTGAACCTGAAAATTCCGGTTTGTAGATTGAGTTGGTGTGATGCAAATGTACAGAGGACAATAGGGAATTTGCTCCTGTTTTGTTGGGCAATGGAGCTTTTTTCAGAAATGCCGTCATACTTGGGTGTTAGAGTTCATTTGAGTTCACGTTGCTGAACTCTGTGCCTCCCTCAGCTTCAACACCCTCCCAACATTAACAAAAAGACTGCATGAGTTTGAACTAATGCATGAATGCTTTCGGAGAGTCTTGCATGACTCATCTAATGGCTAGATCACAATTTCATACACTTAGTCGCAGCTAAATTGTCGATGTAACTGTTTGAAATAGAGTGCTCCTTCCTTATCATGGCCAAACCAAATATACTAATCAATTTAAATGTTTTATTATGGCACAGCAATTGGCAAGGTCTTAATTTCACCTTTTCCAAGTGCAATGGTCTTCTGTGAATCTCCAGCTAATTAGCACAATGATTGTATTGGAAATGTGAAACAAATCATAATAATGTTGCTTTAATTGCTCTTGATGATAAATAGGAGACTGAATTAAAACCCTGTGTATGTCAGTTCAGAGCAGGTGCTTTGAAATTATAGCTGCCGTCCACTGTGTGACACGGAAATTGTTCCCTACGTTTTGACTTCCATTTGGCTGGAGGCGGCGATGGGGAACAGATCAAGACAGGGGCTCATTACTCTGACCGCTGGAAAATCACAGTGGGTAATGCAAGAGGTGGACATTTAAGACACAAGATCCAATACTTCATTGCTTTACATTTAGTCTATTCTCAATACATTTGGGTTAACACCAGTTAACACATGAGAGACTCTGCATGTTTGTGAACTCAGATGAACTCAGACTCAAGGTTGGGTTAGAATCCATTTCGCAGAAGAGTCTAATGAACAAATCCAAACAATGGGCACAAACTGGGTCAGGAAAACAGGCAGTAGTCTAATAACAGGCAAACAGCCCAACGAGCAATCAAGGCAGAAATTATAATCCAGAAATGTACATCAAATAAACAGGTAGAAAATCATAACATGAGACAAGACAATGATACCATGGGGAAACACTCAGTGAGGCAGTTGAACGAGCAATACGTGAGCATATGGAAGCACGTGGTTTTTAGAGGGGTCATGGCATTTTAATATGTCCCTTGAGGGTCACTTATAGGGCCCTATTTTAACGATCTGAGCACATGGTCTGAAGCGCATGGTGCACATGCACTTAGGATGTGTCCGAATCCAGTTTTGCTAGTTTAACAACAGAGAAAACGGTCGGCGCACCAGACGCATGGTCCAAAAGGGTTGTATCTATTCTCTTAATGAGTCATGGGTGTGTTTTCGCTGTAACGTCCAATAAACCAATCAGAGTCTCATCTCCCATTTCCTACCCTAACATGAGTTAGTGTTTTGAACACATTATCCATATAAAACCATAATTTACAGACAAAGCATTATGAAAAAATTGACTTATGGTTTGTGATGCAGCTGCTGTCATATTATGCTACAGTTGCTGCTTCATCTGTCAACAAAGGTTTCTTTGCGAACACTCTATTACGCTGTGCCTTGTTTACAAAACAAAATGCTCTGAACAAACAGATAATCATCTGATGCAATTCAGATAAACCATCCACTTGTTTCTGATGCTGGTATCCTTCTGAAGTCTGTATAGAGACCCAAAAACCTCTTTAAACTGGACGCGTCAAGGTCAATGTTATGTCACTTTTCCATTTGTCCTGTTGTTGGCAGACTCCAGTGAGTGTAGTGTGTCAGAAACGGCACACGCATCTGTATACTGTATCAGTGTAGACAGAATCACTGATTATAATTGCTTCAATTTACTCTTGACGCAACTCTTACATCCAGTGAAGACAAATGTCTGCTGTTAAAGGATTAGTTCACTTTAAAATTAAAATTACCCCATGATTTACTCACCCTCGTGACATCCTAGGTGTATATGACTTTTTTTCTTTCTGATGAACACAAACAAAGATATATTAATATAGATATATTATATATGGATATATTAATTTCCTGACACTTCCAAGCTTTATAATGGCAGTGATGGGGTCCATTGAGTTTGAAGCCCAAAAAAGTGCATCCATCATAAACGTACTCCACACGGCCCATATTTAACACATTATAAAGTAAAATATCTAGCTTCCGGCGGACCACCTTCTGTATTCAACTTACGAAGAAAGTGTAACGCCTCTCGCAGTTCAAAACGCTTACGCTACGCATACATCGCGCCAATTATGTTAGTTGAATAGGGACTGCGGTCTGGCGGACGCTAGATATTTTACTTTATAACAGGTTAAATATGGATATATTTTTCTTACAAAAACCCATCGATTCGCTTCAGAAGGCCTTTATTAACCCCCAGGAGCGTTGTGGAACACTTTTATGATGCACTATTTTGAGCTTCAAACTCGTGAGCCCTGTTCATTGTCACTATAAAGCTTGGAAGAGCCAGGATATTTATTAATATAACTCTGGTTGTGTTCATCAGAAAGAAGAAAGTCAAAAACACCTAGAATGTCTTGAGGGTGAGTAAAATCATGGGGTAATTTTAATTTTAAAGTGAACTAATTCTTTAAGCAACTGAACGCCAGTGGGTGGGGCCTATAGTGTGATGATGTATAGATATTTGTTGTTGTCTTGTTCTGGAGGCTGTCATATGCAAGTGTATTTGCCCATGTGACATCACAAATCTGCAATATTTAAATGAGCTTTTTTGGAGCCATTCAGGATGTTTTAATGGTACAAAGATCTCTTATATGTCTCAAGGAAAATTTGATTTCTCATGTCATGACCCCTTTAAACCTACAAAACAGGAAGTATCAGTAGAAGGATTTTTAGGTATTTTATTTTTTTGTAGAAGGAATGTAGTGATGTCAATTTGGGAGAGGGCTTCCTCTGGTGGTTGGATGAGCGAGTCTCTGGCTGTGGACTTATATCATAAAATATATTATATAATATAAAATCTGATGATAAGTCACCTTGTTATGGACTATTTTATTAAACTAATAAGCCCCATGAAGCTGTGGTCGTGCCTAACATGAGGCTTATTGATTTAATACACTACAAGTGCACATTCAATACAATTAAGCACACTTCTTTTTCACCATGCTTAATACAAATAGGCACTCTTCTAGCAATTTGGCTTGAAGTCATGCACTTTAGATTCCTCATGTTACAAAGTCCAAAGAGACACAGCACTTGAAGATCAGCCATGTTGGCCATCTGCCCCACTGGACACCTTTGGGATAAACTGGAGCAGTGAGCCAGATCCCATCAACAACAATTAATATCAGAGCCTTAGCATTTCATTAAAAAAGTACTGTATGTGCAGGGAGAAATAGCATTAACGTCTCCCATTGATGCAATAATTGCTTCCACTCTTCTGGGAAGGTTTTTCACAAGATGCTACATCCATCTGCATGTGTGCAAACAAAGGCCAATGCTTAAAAAAACAATAGTGCACAAGAATGTGTCCTGAATTGTCCTAATAGTGGTATATTGTGTGGAGGTGTTTGCCAGGAAATGCCCACTGCTTTAATCTTTCCAGCAAGGTCAGAAATGTCCGGAAAGCCAAATCCAGGATTTAGTGGATTACTCAGGCTCTTATGGCCACTGAATAACCCTGATTCCAATTGATTCCCAATGGGCCTCGAATTCTAGTGAAATATGACTGTTATTGTAATTGTGAGTCTTGAGCTTATTTAAAGTTTCTTCTTTGGATTATTGGCTCAGATTATTCTATAATTAATGTCTTACAAATGCACATTATAAAAATTAACTACCACAAAGCAAAACAATGGTAACACACAGGAGATATTTCTGTCATTATTTTCTGTCATAGATTTAGAAAAATATTATTCATGAATAACAGCTTATTTTCCCTACACAAAGCCATCATACTCTTTTATAGATTTAGAATATAGTGCACAAATCATATGGACTACATTTATGGTATTTTTTTAACCTGTGTTTCTCTTCAGTTTCCATCGTTTCATGACAAATACCTCATGTAAGTATCTTTGAGGCAGGATTGAAATGGCATCTTTTATTGGGTGCTGTGCAGTAATTTCTCATACGATCCAGCAGGGGTCACTCAATGCATTTCTATGCAAGAAGATTTTCAACTGTGATCATAGTGCCTTTGCAAGCTATAATGTTAATGGTGTTCATTGAAGTACTGAAAGTCAGCACTATTTACTTTCTTAAGGCAAGACACTACTGGCACTATTAACCAACATCGTTTAATTCATGCACTGGTCAATTTTAAGATTTTGGGGTATTTTCAAATCAACAAATTCGTAACATCTTTTTTTTCAGACTGTTGAAAAGAAAACATCCGAAGTACACACTTAAAAGGATAGTTCACCCAAAAATGTAAATTCTGTCATCATTTGCTCACTCTCCAAACCTGTTTGAGTTTCTTTAATCTGCTGAACACAAAAAATATATTGTGAAGAATGTTGGAGACCAAACAGTTGATGGGCCATAGTATTTGTTTTCACATACTATGGTAGTCAATGGGGCCCATTTACAGTACATACGCCAAATTCTAACATCGCCAACTAATTGTAATTTTGACCTCACCAACTACTAGCCTGACATGCATAATGCAGCGTTTTTAGTCATTTTTGTGGATACGTGAGAACGGGGACCGTTTTGACAAATGGTGTCCTCTGTATGTGAAACCTATCAAAAACGCAAAGGATAAGCTTTTCTGTTTTAAGTACATTGTTGTCATGTAAATTTACCCTTACTCTCTTATGATATATGAGCAATATCACATGAGTAGCCGTGTGGCCACTCAAGTAATATTACGTTAACACAACAGTTCGACAGCAGGGTGTCTTTAAAAACACTATTTTGTGCAGAACTACTTCCTTCCGCCACAGATTCAAATCTCAAATTGACAGTTTAACAGTCGAGCCGATGGTATTATGAGAGAGAGATCGACTAAACGAGTGTATTACCTGCATCTGATAGCATTCATTCTTCAGGTCGATGTCCATAGTATCCATTATAAAAAATCAGTTTGAATGTCTGCTGAGGAAAGCGATATCTTTGTCTGTATTAAAAGATTTACCAAGAAAGTGCTAAAACAACTTCCTTGTTTACAACCAGTCATCTAGTGGTATAATAATGCAACTGTCGCTGAATTCGAAATTACAATCATTGATGGACCCTTTCTCAATACCAAAAACCCTTATAAAAGACAATAGGAAATAAACACATGCAAACGATTCAGTCAAACGTACAAAAGCAGCGCTCTAGTAGGCCATACAGGACTTAAGATAAACAGCCTAATGTTAATTATAAAGTCATCACACTTCATTTTCCCTTTAACTCAAATCGGTTTGCTCTGGAACAAGTAATAGATATAGACCAAAGATTGCCCATTTGATATAGCCTACTACAAATGAATTATATCTCATGTTTAACCACTATCTACAGTAAGAGCCAGCGGAACATTCTACATTCTCATTCTCACCTAAAAACCTCTTAAAACTACAATCCGTGACACAACAACAGTAGTATTTGTAAAATTATGGAGGTTCGTCTGCCATGACACTCTCAGTGAGAAATGTTGCAAGCGAAGTGATACAAATGGTGAAATGGTTAGAGTGCTGATACTGGGAGAATATCGCACGGCTCTCAGCCATTCAGATTCGAAAACCAGAAAGAACTGTTGTATAAAATCTAATATCATAATAGAAGTGAATGTTGTGAACAGCATTACATTATAACAGTACAGCACAAAAGAGATCAAGTTGTTGTGGCACAAACTTTAAACCCTTTCATAAGCCATTCCTGGCACATCCGGTTAACCCCCGTCTGTTTATGTGTGTGGTTTTTAATGTTGGGCTGCATGGCACATGCGGTAGGTCGATGCTGGATTCGGTCTGTGTGAGGGCGTTCATGACAGAGCTGGTCCTCGTTCCCACAGCCACATTCCAGTGTTCCCGACACTGCCTTGAGAAACAATACAAGGAAAAACAACATTCCACAAATAGCTATGCTTATAGCAGTGCCGCTATGATAACAAGGCAACAATCACATTCACAAGGCAGTTTGAGAGCAAGCATTCTGCCGAGTTGAGGAATCCTGCAGCCTTCAATACAAGCAGACCTATTGTGTTTTTAAAATACTACTAATAGTGCTAGCTAAGTCAGGATTTTAACAAACCTTTAACATCAAGTATTAATTTGATGCTGATCATGGTGACTTCAAATGCACAATATTCACTTTGTGAGAGATAAAACCAGTGAAAACATCTCTCTGACTTTGAAGGAGGAACCTAAGGCTGAATATCATAGAGACTTGAGGGGCTTCTGCAACTATTTGCAGAAGTAGGCTATACTTTTTGGCATGTTCGCACCACGGGAACTGGTAATGATTTTAGATTTAAGAAAGCTTTTTTGGGGGAACTAAATTAGCTCCTACTTCAGAGTCTAACCCAGCACAATAGGAACTAGCAGTGACGTAAGTGTACGTTGATTGGCTGAACACATTCAATACGAAACACCTGGCATTTTTACAAAAGCAGTGTAAACACACAGTTTACATATACTTACTCCACAAACTAACACACAGAAAGCAGATGTTAACAACATGTAAACAAACCGAAAGCTAATGTTAACGGCTGTGTTGGGGTTAACGCATTACAAGTAACATGAGTAACGTAATCAGATTACTTTTTCCAAGTAACTAGTAAAATAACAAATTACTTTATACATTTGCAACAAAATATCTGAGTAACTTTTTTAAATAAGTAACATAAGTTATTTTGTTTTTCCATTTATTGACTGATACTCCAGTCCCCATGATGAGAGAAATTATAAGTGTGTTGTGTGTGCTGTGTGTGATGGATATTGTAGTTCTTGACTAAATGTGAGCATGCATTTACTCATCTCACTTGCACAAATACAGATTCAGTATTCCTCAACATGATTAAAAAACTCAGAATATTACGCAACACACCAACAATGCACCTGAACACACCTTGTTTTCAGACCAGCACGCCTATGCGTGAACAGATGTGCGCGAGTGCATTCGCTATTTAAACAACATGCAGCTGGACGTGAACATGATAACTGAATCTGGCAAGAAAACGTCACACCTGGCGTCGCATTGCGCCGGGTGTATGATAGGGACCATAGTGTGAAAGGGCCTTTAAAAATGTAATAACTTTAACGGAATTAGTTACTTTTTAGGGAGTTGCGCAATATTGTAATGCCTTACTTTTAAAAGTAACTCTCTAAACGGCATTTACCTATCGGTATTGTTCTTTTCTCAGCCTCAATGATATGTAGCACTGCAAGTTGTCATAGGAGATTTCACCTCTTGGCCCTCCCTTTTTCTCTTTTATTCACATAACGTAACGGTTTCATCTCAGTTATCACGTAAACCAACGAGACACAACAAAAACAAGGTGTGTTCAGGTGCATTATTGGTGCATTGTTGGTGTGTTGCGTAATATTCTGAGTTTTTTAATCATGTTGAGGAATACTGAATCTGTATTTGTGCAAGTGAGATGAGTAAATGCATGCTCACATTTAGTCAAGAACTACAATATCCATCACACACAGCACACACAACACACTTATAATTTCTCTCATTGAGTCAAGATGGCGCCGAGGATGGCCGCAACGTCGCAAGCTCTGCTGAAACATTGTAGTTTTTTGTTTGTTCTGTTTATAGTTTTTGTGTTTTTTGTCTTGGATGTTGTCTGCCTTACTACGTACGACAGACAGACACTTTTGGACATTGTTTGAGCAATCGCACACCGAAAACCGGACTTTAAATTCTTCAGTGACGACACGCTGTTTACAAACACAGCAGCGGATCCTTTTGTCTGGGCGGCCCGACCACGGAAACGCGGCCGGAGAAGGGGGAAGAGAGCCGGCGTGCTCATCAGAGTAAGACGCCGCGCAAACCGACCCCCGCTTCCCAGTATTTTACTGGCTAATGTTCAGTCTCTGGACAATAAACTCTGCGAGCTGAGAGCACGGATCTCTTTCCAACGAGAGACGAGGGACTGCTGCATTATCTGCCTCACAGAAACTTGGATGTCTGCTGAGATTCCAGATTCGGCCATCGAAACCACGGGGTTCTCCGTGCACCGAATGGACAGAGAAAAAGATCTCTCCGGGAAAAGCAAAGGCGGGGGTGTATGTTTTATGATCAACCGATCCTGGTGTGATCAGAGGAACGTACATTCTATCAAGTCTTTCTGTTCTCCTGATCTGGAACTTCTCATGGTTCTGTGCCGACCATTCTGGCTACCGAGGGAATTCACAGCGGTCATCATCACAGCTGTGTATATTCCCCCACAAGCCGACACAGACCGGGCACTAAAGGAACTGTATAGGACAGTGAGTGAGCAGGAAACCGCGCATCCTGAGGCTGCGTTTATTGTGACCGGGGACTTTAACAAAGCCAACTTCAAGCGCATCGCACCCAAATACCACCAACATGTTAACTTCAACACGCGAGGGAACCGTGTTTTAGACCACTGTTACTCTCCCTTCCGGGATGGTTACAAATCACTCCCGCGCCCACCATTTGGCAAATCGGATCATGCTTCCATCCTACTTTTGCCCGCATACAGGCAGAGGTTGAAACAGGAAGCACCCGCCCTCAGAACCATCCAGTGCTGGTCGGACCAATCGGACTCTATGCTACAGGACTGTTTTGATCACGCGGACTGGGAGATGTTCCGGTCGGCCTCTGATGACGACATCGAGGTCTACGCTGATAGCGTAACGTGTTTCATCAGAAAGTGCGTAGAAGACGTTGTTCCGACCAAAACAATACGGCTGTACCCAAACCAGAAGCCGTGGCTAAATGGGGATGTTCGCGCGGCACTCAATGCGCGGACCTTCACTTTTAACTCCGGTAATGCGGAGGAGCATAAACAAGCAAGTTATGCCCTCCGGAAAACCATCAGAGCAGCAAAACGCCAGTACAGGGACAAGATTGAAGGACAGTTCAACACCACAGACTCCAGAAGCATGTGGAGGGGAATTAACACCATCACGGACTATAAAGGGAACACAAACTCCACCGTGAACACCGCTGCCTCTCTCCCGGACGAGCTCAACACCTTCTATGCTCGCTTTGAGGGAACTAACACCGCCCTCGCGGAGAGAGAGCTCGCGGCTGAAGATACAGAGGTTAGTGCACTCTCCGTATCTGTAGCGGATGTAACCCGATCCTTCCGGCGGGTGAACGTCCGTAAAGCCGGGGGTCCAGACAGCATTCCGGGCCGCGTCATCAGAGCGTGCGCGCACCAACTGGCTGGAGTTTTCACGGACATCTTTAACCTGTCCCTCTCCCTGTCTGTGGTCCCCACATGCTTCAAAACGTCCACCATTGTTCCTGTACCTAAGCAGTCAAAAACCACCTGCTTAAACGACTGGCGTCCTGTTGCTCTGACCCCCATCATCAGTAAATGCTTTGAGAGACTAGTCAGAAACCACATCTGCTCTGTTCTCCCCCCCTCACTGGACCCACTGCAGTTTGCATACCGCACAAACCGCTCCACTGATGATGCCATTTCATCTACAATTCACACTGCTCTCTCCCACCTGGAAAAGAGGAACACGTATGTGAGAATGCTGTTTGTAGACTACAGCTCAGCATTCAACACCATTGTGCCCTCCATACTTGACATGAAACTCCGGGCTCTAGGCTTAAACAGCTTGTTATGCAGCTGGATCCTGGACTTCCTGTCAAACAGACGCCAGGTGGTCAGAATGGGCAGTAACATCTCCTCACCACTGACTCTCAACACTGGAGCCCCTCAGGGCTGTGTTCTCAGCCCACTCCTGTACTCCTTGTACACACATGACTGTGTGGCAATCCACAGCTCCAACACCATCATCAAGTTTGCTGACGATACGACGGTGGTAGGTCTCATCACTGACAATGATGAAACTGCCTACAGAGAGGAGGTGCACACTCTGACACGGTGGTGTCAGGAGCACAACCTCTCCCTCAACGTCAGCAAGACCAAGGAGCTGGTGGTCGACTTCAGGAGGAATGAGAGAGAACACCGCCCCATCACCATCGATGGAGCACCGGTGGAGAGAGTCAGCAGCTTCAAGTTCCTCGGTGTCCACATCACAGAGGAACTCTCATGGTCCGTCCACTCCGAGGCCGTTGTGAAGAAGGCTCATCAGCGCCTTTTCTTCCTGCGACGGCTGAGGAGGTTTGGAATGAACCGTCACATCCTCACACGCTTCTACACCTGCACCATAGAGAGCCTGCTGACTGGCTGCATCACCACCTGGTACGGCAACAGTACCGCCCGCAGCCGCAAAGCCCTGCAAAGGGTAGTGCGCACGGCCAGCTGCATCATCGGAGGTGAGCTTCCCTCCCTCCAGGACATTTACGCCAGGCGGTGTGTGAAGAGAGCTCAGAGGATCATCAGAGACTCTAGCCACCCGAACCATGGGCTGCTCTCACTGCTGCCATCAGGCAGACGGTACCGCAGCATTAGAACACGCACCAGCCGACTCCAGAACAGCTTCTTCCCACAAGCAATCAGACTCCTCAACTCCTGATCCATCAGGATCATAACACACACTGGACAGAATATCACTCAGCACAACCCACTGTAGATACACACACATTATATACACATTTATTTATAATTTATTATTTATCACATAGCACCTATTGTACATTGGATCTCTACTGTGAATAATAATGTATACTGTACATTGTATATTATTATTACTATAGCTTAATGTATACTGTTTAATGTATGTTTAGTAGGGGTGGTTAATCTGTCTGATTTCCCGATTCGATTCGATTACGATTATTGAAGTCCCGATTCGATTACAGTCGATTTTCGATTATTAACGATTCTCGATTAGCGATTATTGATTTTCCATTTCACAACAGTAAACGAAAATACACTACAAAGTGATTGCAGTATAAAAAAAAGTCAGCTACTGAATTACTTAACTCTTTTATTGAGTAACAACAACTCAAAGCACTTGTCCTGTAGTGTAGAAATGAATACATCACATTGTGTTGTGACTCATCAAGTTGAACTAAACAATAACAAAAAAAATAAAAGGCTTTAGATGTAGATCAGAACCAACATACTGTAGAAATTGGACAATTTTCTTCTAGAAAGACAACGTGTTCAGGTGGAGGAAGACTGCAGGTTGCAGTCGAAACATGTCAAGGTAAAGAGAAGAAGTTTTCTCCACCTAAACACCTTGTCTTTCTAGAAGAAAATTGTCCAATTTAATCATTAAAGGGTTAGTTCACCCAAAAATGAAAATTCTGTCATTAATTACTTACCCTCATGTCGTTCGACACCCGTCAGACCTCCGTTCATCTTCGGAAAAGAAATTAAGATATTTTAGTTGAAAGCTGATGCCTCTGAAAGTCCTCCATTGGCTCAATGGCACCCTTCACTCTCAAGACCCTTAAAAGGTACTAAAGACGTTGTTACAAAGTCCATCTCACTACAGTGGTTCTAAAATAACTTTATGAATCGGCGACAATAGTTTTTGAGCGCAAAAAAACCCTAAATAACGACTTACATAGTGATGACGATTTCAAAACAAAGCATCATGAAGCTTCGAAGCGTTATGAATCACTCATCTGGATGAAAGCGGGAAATGTGGGCCCTCAAGTTGCTCGTATTGTGGCAGTACTTCAGTTTAGCGTGGCAATGTCGACAGACAGCATGCGTTTTATCAACATGTTTAGAGCTCCTGCCATGAAAACCAAAATGAATCCACACGCTTGCTTTGAGCCCAGATGGAGCTGGGTGGATCGGTTGGTTGCTCGTTCCTGGTTCTTCCATTTTACACACCTGCTCTGGCTGCCGTTACACGCGCTTGCTAACTGGAACTGGGCGCGTTCGTGACGTCACGTTCAACTCCCGGTAGAACATTTTTTACAAAATAAAACTTTTTTTAGATGCATAAAAAAATCGATTTTTGAAAATGTCATAATCGATTCATACTCGCCCATAACATACTCGCGATTAATCGATAATCGATTTTTTTACCACCCCTAATGTTTAGTGTATATTGTTTAAAGTATATGTATATTGTAAGTATGTGTATATTGGTTAAAGCTGTGAGAACTACACTCACATTGTGTAAATTATTTATTGTTTATTGTAGTGCATACTGTGCTGTGAGTAATTGTGGGCGCATCAGATGTGTAATCTGATGCTGCTTTAAATGTTGTACATATCATGTCGTGACTGCTATGTTGCTCGGAACTGCACCAAGAATTTCACCTGCTGTTGCACTTGTGTACATGGCTGTGTGACAATAAAGTGATTTGATTGATTTGATTTGAAAAACACAGCTCCATTCTCCAGCTGTTGGCGATGTTAAATGTTGTGCTTAAATGTCGTTGCTGTCGGCCGGCTTGCGTCACTTCAGCCGTTGTACTAGTCTTTTCTTCCCTATTGTGACGTATATACAAATGAAGCGGCTTCTGGAATGAGAACAAATGTCGGGCGGGGATTGATTTTGTCCTTCAGGAATTGATTGGATCGTTGTGGTTTGCTATTGGTGGATCTCATGTGAGTGACAGGTTGCCCTGCCCTCGTCATCAGAGTTCCTATACTGGCAGTGTGAATTCAACCAGAAAAATGACCCTAAGGGAAAATTTTGTTCTTGGCGACCGCCCTGGTGGCTAGTTCCTATAGCTGAGTTCCTAGAACTACATGGTGCGAAAGACCCTTTGAATGTGGATTTATGTGATAGGCCACTAATATTACACAGAACATCCCAACAAACCACCTAGTGCTAGGGCGGCAAGATTTGCACAAGTTCAAGTTTCAAGCTCATTTCAGAAATGGGTAGCATAATCTGTAATTTTATACATATAGTGATATTTTCTGTACAGTACATGCATTTTACGCACTTTTCAACAAATCATGTCACTTTTACATTTACATAATATTTACATAAACATCAGATTTCCAGCCCACACATCCAGGCATCTAATTTGCATGTTGCATGAATTGCATAATTCTTTACCGCATCATATTCTGAAAATTCCCTGATTGTAAGATTGACCTCCCGTCCAGAAACAAGGATTTCTTGTCTCAATATAATTGATGTATGTAGGTCAGCTGGCGCACTGACGAGGCCTTCTTCATATGCAGCTCAACAGAGGACACATTGTTAGACCTGGACACAGTGGTGGAATCTGTTAAACCAGGCAGGAATGCTCTCTAGCCCTCATCAAAAAAAAGTGTGTAAACTTGTACTGTATGTCAAAACAGTTAACAATTTTGAGGGGCTATTTACACGTCATCATTTTCAATAAAAACTGAAAACTTGTTGGCTGTTCATTTACATGACAAAAGCGTCTTTTGAAAACAAGTTGAAACAAGTTTTTTAAAAAGATACAATACTGTAAACTACAGAAATGTGAATGCGTATATGTATTACGTGTTCAGTCTATAGGCACGTAGAGTTTCTTTACGAAGTGACATTGCCATCTCCTGGCCTACAGTGTTTTTAGTCGTTTTCGCGGATGCGTGTGGACGGGGATAGTTTTGACAACGCTGTTGTTTGTATGCGACAAAGGACTAATTTTCCCTTTTTTAGTACATTGTTGTTGTGTAAATGCACGTCATTAAGCACATGTAAAGTACTTGATTGTAAATGACTGATTTTGATTATTTTTACTGTAGTGTGTTATTCAATATTACGTTTGAAGTTAAAATATTTGAGATGTACTAAATTGCAACTTCATCATGACGTACAAGTTTAAAGTATTTTAGTTTATCAAAACATTTTAGTATGTCAAAATATTTGGCCATTTAACTATATTTCAAAGGCAACAGAAGTATGAAATACATCAAGACATAAAGAGTCCTTAATTGGATCAAAGAAGCAGCCTGTAATTGCATTTAATAAATTTAAACCACAATACATTTTTATTTTATTTTATTCAGTTTGTCTTAGGCCCCGTCCAAACGGAGACGCGTTTAGCTGTATACGTAAAAATGTGTATCGTATCAGCATTTTGTCCACACGGATCCAGTGTTTTTGGAGCCCGAAACCGATATTTTTTTAAACCGACACCATTGCATTTTCGTGTGTACAGCCAATCCATATATTTTGTGAAACAGTGACCACGTCCCGTACGGTAAAGACTAGAAGGGATACAACTACGGCCACTGGGCATGCGCACATCAATATTGCGTTATTTAATTACTGTATTTGCATTATTGTAAGGGTAGGTTTAGGGTTGGGGTAGGTGTAGGTGTAGGTGTTAATAAAACACAATCTGGCAGCACATTTATTTATTGTTATTTTATTGTGAGATTTTGACTCACCCCCTACCGTTGCTGTACCCCTTCTAGCCACAACTCTACCTCTCAGTTTTTAGTGCATCTCTGTGGCAGAATTACAGCGCTACATACTGGTCTGGCATATACTACATGGTTTTGAGTCGTTTTCAGTACGTAAATATTTCTTGAGACGAGGAGAAAAAAAAAGATTGGATAGGGAAAGCTCTTGCTTCATGTGGATGTGGCCTTAGTTATCATGGACTTTTGTTTTCATTCATTCTCATGTGTTCCTTTGTTTGATTTTCCTGCCACTCCTTTGTTACCATGGTCACCGTCATTATGAGTTTGTGGTTCAGTTGTGTTCTATTAATCATCTTGTTTGAGTTCCTATTGAATTTGTACCCTCACATTAGGGATGGGCAAATGAAGCCTCATGAAGTCTTTCCCCTGATTGTTTCAGGAAAAAATTCGAAGCACCAGGAGTGTCGAAAACAGTGCCATCTTGTGGCAGGTCAAATTTATAGCAGCAATAAACCTGAGTGCGCAGCGCCTTTGTTTTATCTATTAAAGGGTAACTTCAGTGATTTAGCATTAAGCTTTGTATCAGTAGAAACCCGGTAGTATATTCGAATTATGGTACTTTTCCCCCTCATATCCCCCTGAGATAAGATAATTATGCATTTTATTTCTGGAAAAAAATCCTCAGATGACGCAAATATGGTCATTTTGCGTCATTTGGCCAGAGCCTAGAGACTACAGGAGCTAGTTCCGTATGTTTTCAACCCGCCCACAGTCCCCTGGGATCTCACTCACAGAATGTAAATGCGCACGCCCGCTGCCGCTCGCCTCGACTGGACAAGCGCCGAGAATGACAGCCACGCTTACCTCAGCTCTGCTCAGCTCTTCTCTCGTGATGAATGAGATCTGACTCCTGCTGCGTCTGTGACTTGACTTTCGTTCGGCTCACTCACACTTTATTGAAAAGACACGTTCAGTTTTTAATTGTGGTGTTTATTCTCTAACTGAACGAAATGATTGTATTACTATGAAGATCAAAACTACACTGGGGGTGGTGTAGGGAGTGGCCTCGTAGGGCAGCGAAGCAAGTGCATTCTGGGAGTTGTTGTCTTTCATCCACGTCTTTCATCCACTCTTTTCTCAGTCTAGAAGGCACCGAATTCAAAAATAATTTCACATTTCTACTACATAAATGACTCAGTTTAAATACACATTCATCTTCATAGCGCTGAAGTGCCCCTTTAAGTACAAATAAAAACCTGACAATGCTAAATGTTCAGTGTTCTGATAATATAATTCACATATTAAAGTGTGGCAATAATTAAAATTTAACAATTATAATAATAATTATAATTATTATATAATTATACTGTTAATATGGCAAAATATATGATTATGTAATATAGGCTATAGACGCCCTGCCAGGAGCAACCATCAGCAGCACCTGTAGTCAAGGATCATGCGGCTTCACCTCCGGCCTCAGACGCCCTCGTTTCTTCTCAGCTTCTCGTCAACCTGTCGGCTCCACCTTGGCTCCTCCGGTCTTCGTCTGCGCCGTGGACTGTCGGCTCGGTCAAGCTCTGGGTCTATGCTAGTGGACTTCCTCACACCATCCGGGTCTCGTCATCCCACCACCATTTAGCTAATTACCATCCCTTCGCCTCACCCTGTTACCATCCCTATGACACATCCTTGTCCTCCTCCTAAGCCTCCTCCATCCCACCATCTGCCATCACTACGGCGCGAGGACACACCTTGCCGGGATGGGGCGTTCTGTCACAGTTGTGTTCAGTTTGTCTTAGTTATCATGGACTTTTGTTTTCATTCATTCTCATGTGTTCCTTTGTTTGATTTTTCCCGCCACTCCTTTGTTACCATGGTCACCATCATTATGAGTTTGTTTGGTTCAGCTGTGTTCAATTAATCATCTTGTTTGAGCTCCTATTTAAGATGTACCCTCACGGTCATTCTCTGTCCGGTCACGTAAACATTATGGTGTGTGTTTGCCTTATTTATGGATAACTACCTATTGGATTTATATATGCAAAGTTACCTGTTTGTCAGTCTTCCTGCACGCACCCGTTACACAAATAACATGCAATTAAGTGTCAAACATTACATTCACTTCACACTTAAAGGGGTACTTCAGCTCTGGGAAGATGAATGTGTATTTAAACTGGGTCATTTATGCAGTAGAAATTATTTTTGAATTTGGTGCCTTTTTGAAAAGACAGAACATTTATTTTTGTCTCAAGTGGATGAAAGACAACAACCCAGAATGCACTTGCTTCACTGCCCTACGAGGCCACTCCCTACACCGCCCCCAGCGTCATTTTTATCTTCATAATAATACAATAATTTCGTTCAGTTAGAGAATAAACACTACAATTAAAAACTGAACGAAAGTCATGACACAGACGCAGCAGGAGTCAGATTTCATTCATCGCGAGAGCGAAGTAAGAGCTGAGTTAAGCCCGGCATTCATTCTCAGCACATGTCCAGTCTGGTGCGTTTTCTGATCGCATATGGAAGCTAAACTTTAATAGGAATTCATTGAAAAGTTGAAACACTCACTTTGCTCTGCAATGCTCCGTTATTAATGCCCGATCCGAGCGGCCGTGCGCATTTAACATTCTGTGAGTGAGATCTCTCCCCTGTGGGCGGGTTGAAAACATGCGGAACAGCTCCCTCTAGTGGCTGTAGTTTTTAGCCTCTGGCCAAAAAAATCGTCCGATGACGCAAAATGACGATATTTGCGTCATCGGAGGATTTTTTTCCACAAATAAAATGCATAATTATCTCGTCTCAGGGGGACATGAGGGGGGAAAGTACCATAATTTGAATATACTACGGGGTTTCTACTAATACAAAGCTTAATGCTAAATCGCTGAAGTGACCCTTTAAGTATATTTATGGGTATCTAATTGCAGCACTTTTATTTTTAAACCAAAACTAAAGATAATCCACAATGAAGAAGATCACAGGAAAACCATGTGGCAGCCTAAACAATACAAGACAAAGAACTGAACAATCTGAGGGCTATTTATATACATGGGAAAACACTTAGCAAAAACCATGGTAACTAATGAACACAAGTAAAAGAAACTGATTTAGAAACAGTGCAAACCAACTAAGGGGATACCAACTCAAACAATGAACAATGACTGAGAGAATTAATCAACTCAAAATTCCTACAGAGAAACACTCGCCAAACTAAACATGACCTGACAATATTCTTTTAAAGTGTGTTTTTTTTTTACTTTTTTTATGCTTCCAACGTGTATTTATTTTTCACAATTAAGGGAGTACTTACCAAAACAGAGTCTTTTCCTCGTTTCCCAGAGTTTCTGTTACTGAAAGCACTTAGGGATAAAGAGTTCCCCTTCATCACTCCGCTTTGTCTGTTTATTTTGAAACACAATACTCTCATCTCATCACGCATGAGTGTCTGTCCACAAAGAAGACTTTTTATCTTTAAGATTTTTATCTCAAATGGCTCATACCAACATGATTATTTAGTATTTGTGCTTATCAAATTGGCTAGAAGTAGGCCTATCTTAGCTAAATTACAATAAACAAGAAATAAAAATGCACAAGTTTCCAATTATATGTTATATAATATGGGGTAACAGGTGTGGTGTGTTGCCTCACATTGTTCTGTCTTTGTGACTGAAATCTTCTAGCATTAATCATATTAATGATACCTTTGTTGTGTTTAGGCCTACCTTATATAATGTGCAATTATATAGTACTGTCCTAAGTCTGTTACACTTCATGAGAGCACTCTACACTTGTTTTAATGGCTGGTCAGGTGTTATCTCTCTTATTTTGCTATCGGCTCAGGGCCACACACACACACACACACGCGTTCAGGGTTGTTCTCCGTCTGTGTTCGTCATTTGCTCTCCCTGCCCCCACCTTCACACACACACTCCCTCACAGCCAGCACAGGGTGTGGATGGTGAAACTCAATACTGCGGCTTTGTCTCAAACCCTAGTAAGCTGCCTACCTAGACAGCACATAAGGGCACACATGCTTCCAATGTGAACATATACTAGCCATTTTAACCCCCTTCAAACAATGTTTGTGCTCATTACAGTAGCCTAAGAACTTGTTAGTTGCTGAAGTCAGAAATATAAGCCATAATCTTATTAGCCATCTGTCATGAAGAGTTAAATGAGTGTGACGCACATGAGCTAAAGTTGAAGTCGGTATGAAATGGAAGTTGTGATAGTCTTTTCTTCTCGAGAACAAATGTATTGAATTGTCCGTGGGGATTTGATTGGTTGGGTGGAATGTTGTGGTTTGCTATTGGTGGATCTCATGTGAGAGACAGGTAGGTTGCCCCGCCCTTGTGCCAGTAGCCTAAACACATCATCAGAGAAGAGATGCAAGAGGGAAGGGAAATATGATAAATTATCATTCCTCCGGTAATAAAACAAACGTTTAGTGGAAATGATGAAAAAAAGAAAAATAATCACACATTTATGATGTGACACAAAAGTATATAAACTCATTAGTCAGTTCATGTTAAATGCATATAGGCTATATATATATATATATATATATATATATATATATAGGCCTATATATTTTACCAGAATATGAGGTCAGTGTGTGATTTAACGTTTTAATTCATTTTTAATTATTTTGCTGCCCTTTGGAGGCTTACCCTGTGTGAATTATTCATGCATATTATAGTTTTCTAGGATCACACAAGCTGTTGGAGTACAAGTGAGCCCAATTATACCAAATTCTGCTGTTTAAAAGTTACCCAGATATGTCATAATTACATATAAAAGCTTCCCAATTATTTCAGACGCGTCTATAAAACGGGTTGCTCAGTTTTGAGATTCATTCATCATTGGTGATCTATGAAATGTGTGCCCTGTGTGGTAGCGTGCTTTATGAGTGAGTGAGTGAGCGAGCTGTGCTTTGAGACGCGGCCCGTGTCGGAAGCGCGGTAGAGTCATTCGGCAGGCTCGTTTGTCCTCTCGGTCTCGGGTGCGCGCTCGGGATTGGCCCGTCACGGTTAAAGACACTCCCCTGATCACGGACGAACACCCTTCCTCAACCGCAATCCTTCCGGTCTCAAGTGTTATGTAAAATACCCGACTCTGTTCTCGAAAGTTGACGCTAAAGTTGAGTTGTAGTTGTAAACCGAGCCATTTTGAACTTTCCGTTGATTTATTTACGGTATTGAGTGACCAAAGAGCTCGCGATGGTGCTGAAATCTGAAGATGGAGTCGGTGAGTGACGATCGACAGCTGTTACTTTTACCAAACTTGTTTATCATAAATAGCACGCGCTGTTTGCCTATATTGTGTGTGTGTGTGTGTGTGTGTGTGTGTGTGTGTGTGTGTGTGTGTGTGTGTGTGTGTGTCGGATATAAACTAAAATAGCAATTGACATTCAATATTCAGCTCTTGACTCATTGAGAAGTTGATAGTAACGTGTTTTCCCCGTAGTATAAGTTAACGTCAATTAAAAATAAATAAAAATAATGGTTACATTTTATTTTAAAGTGATGCAATTACATTGTACTTACGCAAATAAGTACTGAGTAATATTCATTAACTACATGTACTTACTTTAGAGTTACGGTTAGAGCTTGGTTTAGGGTTAGTTGCTTGTAATAATGCATAATTTACTGTTATAAAAACAAGTAGTAACATTTAACTACATCACCTTAATATAAAGCGCTACCAAATAAATAAATATGGTCTTGATTCTACAGTTCTCATGTGCCATTTACTGACAAAACATGCAAACAATGGGCATGTGCCCACAAATAAACACCAAAAATGTATAAACAGAGGATAAACAGAAACTATTTGTTGGCTGTTATGCGGAAAGAGTGTGATACAATGCAGGTCTCTTTTGACAACAATATCCCTCATGTGAGCTGTCCATCATCTCTTCTTTGTATGTAATGAAAGGCCTCATTGGTTTTGAGGAGAGATTAATGTATGTTATTGTTCCTTGATCCTCTTATTTACGAATGTGCAAATGTTAATATGCTTTGTGCTATGAAGAATGTTTTTGCAGTTCAGTGTCTGACAACTGGTTTTGTCCTCACTTTTACCTGCATTGACTGTTTAATTCGCCCGTCTTCCTACTCAAACAGGCTGAGACTTGTCTGACTCTGAACTAACTCTTGCATTCAGAGCAAGAATCCACACATGCAGTATTTCATATATCGGGACATTTCCTGGACGTTCAGCAGTCGTATTGTAACATGCTGTAGTCGTGTGTGTGTGTTTGTAACACTTGTTGTCTGTTGCGGAGGAATGCGGTTCAGCTGTCTGGATTTAATGAGGGGGTTGGGATGTTTTCTGTGGGAATGCTGAATGTGACAGACTTTTGACTATCGAGTATCGACTGCAACTTATTTTGGCCAAGAGCCACCCATAAAAGAAGAAACCATTTTGAGCAGAATCGATTTTGGACACAGATCACAAAGCACAGCATTGTAAAAAATGCTGGGTTGTTTCAATCCATGTTTGGGTCAAATATGGACCCAACCGTTGGGTTTAAAAATGTAATTAAAAGTATTAAATCAACAGTTATGTTTGCCAATATTTGACCCAAACATGGGTTTAAACTTGTTTAAACGTGCCAGTAAGTGCCTCAAACAACACTAAAAACTGAATACTTCATATATTTTAAAGATAAGCATGCTTGAGCTTGAGTACAGCACTGACTGTACTTTATCCCACTTATTACATGCCTGCGTTCTAAATAAACACCCAAATGTACATGAAATACTGATTGGTGTGTTTATATTAATCTGTTTGAAATGCAATGGTTAACAGATTGTCAGTTAAAGGGATAGTTCACCCAAAAATGACAATTATCCCATTATTTACTCTCCCTCAAGTCATCCTCGGTGTATATGACTTTCTTCTTTCAGACGAACACAATCAGAGTTATATAAAAAAATGTCCTGGCTCTTCCAAGCTTTATAATGGCAGTGAATGGCATTGGCAGCCCAAAATTTTAAGCCCAAAAAAGTGCATCCATTCATTATAAAAGTGCTCCACATGGCTCCAGGGGTTAATAAAGGCCTTCTGAAGTGAATCGATGTGTTTGTGTAAGAAAAATATCCATATTTAAAATGTTATAAAGTAAAATATCTAGCTTCCGGCGGACCATAAACGTAAAGCTGTAACGTAAAGCCTTGACTTTCGCCTGGTTCCACAGCGCGAGCCTCCGCTGACCTTGAGATTATTACTTGTGACATTAGAACAAAATGTATGTAGGCTACACATGTTAATTTAGTTGTATACATGTATACAATATCTTAAATATTTACTAATTTTACTAAACATTTTCATTTAGTTTCATGAACATTTTTTAAATTAAACATGGATCTTTATTTTCAATAAAAAGGCTTATTTCTGCTTTTGTAGGCTAATTTTGTAAATATAAGCAACTAATTTGTACTTGCAAACTGGGTGGCGGTGTGATGATACGTCAAAGAGATCGGCTAGATTCGCCTCGTGCATCTTTGTTTGCGGATCTGCACAGAAAGTTACAAAAAATGCGCTGCACACCGCCACGCAAAATAGGGTCTCACGCTCTCAACGCGCACTACCGCCCACTCCGCGATGACGGAATTTTTGTCGCTCGCACCTTCGTGCTCATGCGGACGCAGCGAATATAAACCAAGCCTTACACTCTCTTCATAAGTTGAATACAGAAGGTGGTCCGCCGGAAGCTAGATATTTTTCTTTATAACATGTTAAATATGGATATTTTTCATACACAAACCCATCGATTCACTTTTTTGGGCTTCAAATTTTGGGCTGTCATTATAAAGCTTGGAAGAGCCAGGACATTTTTTTTACATAACTCTGATTGTATTCGTCTGAAAGAAGAAAGTCATATACACCTATGATGACTTGAGGGAGAGTAAATCATGAGTATATTTTCGTTTTTGGGTGAACTATGCCTTTAATGCATTTCAAAACCCACAATTTGGTTAACATGCACTTTAAAAAATGCTGGGTTGTTTCAAAATTGGATTAAAACAACCCAGCATTTTTTATATTTCATATTTGATTGTTTCTAATCACACATTTGAAGTTTTAACTGTTAAAATGTAGTTGTGCTCTTTCCCATAGTAAGGGTGTGGACCATCTAACTGGCCTTCTGAGAAAGAGCCCTGACAGGAAATGTCACCTTACATTGAACCCTGACAGGAAGAAGCAACCGTCTCACTGCCCTTTAAAACTCTGCAGTGCAGCTAAGAATCTTGGGAAATGCAGTGCAGTTTAATATCATTAGCATGTGACCTCTGTTGATTTGAGCTGCTGTGTAAAATAGGATGTTATTGATTGATTGATTTTTTTTCTCAGCTCTGCTTTTTTTCCTGTCTGTCTGCTGTTGGTTATGTTACCGCTGTGGTCACGTGACTTCCTGACTTGCGTGCTTCAGGCGCTGTTTTATACCATGTGAAGAGCATGTGGGATGTTGACCATGTGCTTGTGTTCACACCATCAGAGATAGTGGATAGAGATGTGTTTACTGGTACCATGGGTTGCGTCTGTGACATGCTCCTGACGATCATTGAAAATACTATCAACCCTTCATCCCTCAGTTTATATAGTCAAGTAAAAGTTGTTTACAGTAAGCAATTACAATAGAATTCTGTGGGCTAGACATTGCATCAGAAAAACACCATCTCTTAAACAGTGCATTGAGTCCACCCACAGGAATTACACCTGTAGTGCATGACTAGAAGTTCATCCACTTGACTTTATTATCTTGAGTGCTTTAACAAATCTGCAAGTTGTTATGCCCATCATATTTTGGAAACAAATGTTGGTTACATCGATTGTGTTGGGGTCAAATAAGACGGCCATTGGTTTATGCAGTTTGCCAAAAATCAACACTATGAAAAAAATACAAAGGTAAAAAACAAACAAACAGGAAACCTTTATTGTAGCTTGTTAAAGACTAAAATATGAAATACATGAGAACACAAGAGAAATGCATGAAATGTAAGACTCAACGTTTACTTGAAACTTAAGACTTGTCTTCTCAATAATCCATTGAAAATTCACCTATTCACGTCCTGGTTTCCTCATTTGTTTGAGTTTCATAGTGAAAGGAATTTTTTTTTTTTTTTTTGTATCTCAGTTACTAGACTGTTGCGGCACTGAAAACAAGTGTGAGAAACCCATTTTACCTTTACAAGGGTTTGAAAACCACACAACAAAATGACAGGTTATTTTCAGTGCTGAAGGCAATAAATACTATTTACACGAAGTACGAATAAGTATAATAGTCTCTTATTTAACATTATTATACAATTCTTAAATCAAGATGCATTTACTAGATCAGTAAAATTACATTATATTTTTTTACAAGATATATTTTCTTGTTTTCTGGAAAATCTAATCAAAAGGAAGTGAGTTTTCGCTTAAAATAAGCAAAATGATCTGCCAATGGGCTAAGAAAAATAATCTTTTCTGTTTGAAATCTTGTTTCTTGTTTCTGTTCCAAACAGAAACAAGATAATTTTTCTTTGAAAACAAGAAAAAATATCTTCTGACATTTTACTTATCTAGTAAATGCATCTTGATGTAAGAATTATTAGATATTTAGACTCGAAACAAGTCAAAAATATTAAGAAAAGCATTTTTTTGCAGTGCAAGTAAACATAATGAATTTTTTAATGAAATGTATTTTATATTTTACCTTGACTTTTTGAGAATAGATATGAAAATGCACTATCCAAACGTATCCGAAATTATTGCTAAAGGGAAAGCACTTAAAAAAAATAAATTATGAAAAAGCTATGGATGTTTAAATTGACTGTAAAGTAAATGTTTGTTTTACAAAATATTTTTTGCTCTAAAATTTCTATTAAAATCAAAGCCATATGTTTAACTAAGTTGTGTTCCAAATTTGAAGTTGATATTAAAAAAAAATTTAAGTTTAGGTGCTTTAACCAAAAATAGCCACCGGTGTCACTGGTGTGTTTTTTTTTTTGATGCAACAAATTAATATATTTCTGTCCACATATCAGTTCTTTTAAAAATAGTCACTAAATATGGAACCTTGAGACCTTTCCGACAATGTCTTTTGTCAAGATTAAAAAAGGTTTTAGTAGTTAAAATACATTTTATAATATGAAACCTGACACCGCCCACTAGGGGAGGAGTCAGCGAAAATAATTTAAAGTAGCGTTTCCATGGTAACGCAACCTCCAATTTAAACATGTTTTCACATTATTAATTTTGAGTTCGTAAGCTTTCGAATGATTAAATTTTTTTTAATGATTACTTAAATAAAGGCAATAAATAAGAAGAGTACCAAGTGTCCCAGGTAAGGGGTTATGTCTCTGACCAGCTACATTAGAGGTTTTCTGTTTTTACTTGAATCTTATGTGTTTCATTGTGTTGTTTTTTGGCAAATTGCATGGAAACCAATGGCAGATCAATTTGACCCCAACACAAACAGATCAAAAATACTATAATAATACTAATACTATAGGGCTGCCTCCAGCTAAAGATTTTTCTAGTCAATTAGTAGTCAATAATTTAAGACATTAGTCGACTAATTGCGCGTTTATATTAATTTAATTACTTAAATATATACTGGGGGGACTACTAAAACATAATGAGCCTTAATATAAATATATATATATATATAGCCTATTCCATACTCAAGCACGCTCAAAAAGCTTGCCAAAAAGCACCAGCTTCATTAATGTGTCAGAATATCAAGGAGACATTTTAAGTATGTTAATAAATTAGAGTCAGCGTTGGCTGCAAAGATGAAGTTAATGTTGCTACTCGCTATCTCCGCAGTATAGTGGAGAATATTACATAATTACATAATCCGAGAGTATTTGTGTTTGATTTGATTTGTTTAAAAGTAGACATTTCAAGCTTTCTATAGATGTATCATGTCTGTGAGACAAGTTATTACAAACTCAGCATAGACTGAGTTTCAGTTCATTTTTTGTGATGCGCTCCAGTTCACAGAGACAGAGACGGTAAAAAGCACTTTCTGTTTTTTTCCCTTTTTTTTTTATTTTTTACAAAAGCGTGAGTTTTGTTGTATTGTGATTTTACACAAATATAAGTAGACCATTTACCGTTTCGAATGATGCATTAAAGCAGGGGTGTCAAACATAGATAGAGATGCACTGACTAGTCCAGAGGCACCGGCCAGAAATCCGAACGAGTTTTATTTTTATTTTGGTGAAAATACTGTAGCCTACCAGGCACAGCAAGCTCACTGTTCGTGAAAGAAAAAGAAAAATATTGAATTGGGGTTTTAAATGAATGTATGGCATTTTCTTTTCCTCTTATCTCCGTATAAAGTTGTAGCCATAAGTGCAGCGCTGCGCTGTGTACAGTGGTTACCAAGGAAACACTATATCGCTGCTCATCCATAAGTGCCACCTGTGGCAGAGAATGAATTTGCATTTAACTTCAGTCTGTCTGCTATTTTTGTTTTGTGCAGGACAAGTGTGTTTTATGTAGCATCATTTCACAAAGCCAAAGTCAGACCATGCTGATTTCCTGTAAATCTTGAAATTACATCTAATTTAAATACAAAACAAATGCTCATGCTCGATGCAGAATACTTTTGTCCGCAAAATACAAACAAAAATAACGACTTTATTCAACAATCTCTTCTCGTCTGTGCCAGTCTCCTACGCAGGTCTTACAGGTTTGGAACGTCATAAGGGTGAGTAATAATTGACAAACTGTAAATAATAATTCCTGCCCGACAAACTGTATTGCACCAAGTTAACGATCTGTCCCTCAGTTTTTTGTTTCTGTGACTAACCGACTTATTAAAATTTAGTTGAATAAGCCTCTTCTCATCGACTTACGTATAGTCGACTATTCAGGGGCAGCCCTAGACCAAATGTCTCTTCATGAATTAGAATATTTAATATTAAGAAATTGTTTAAGCGCTAACATTTCCCTCAGTAATTGTCATCACGTGTAACGGTATATGGCGTGAACCTCTGCACCAATCAGGATTTATAGTCATATGTGGTGTTTACTCAACAGATTTCTCCTGTACGCTTTCGTTTGCTCACATAAACGGCAGGATGTTTACTCTGCAGAGCTTCAGGATGTTTGCTCAGCACAGCGGCCGTCTGCTCAGGCCTCCCTCTCACAGATCACACATCAGATCCACTGCAAAATCCTCCTGAGCCTCGTGATCGTTTAGCTAGGCTGATGATAAAAATAAATCGGTCTGCATTCCACACACCGGCCTTGAAACAATATCTTATTATTGTTCATGTTATTTTTGGCTGATGCCTGACGCCTTGATTCCCTGGCTTTCACTCACTCCTGTGAGTTGTGTGATATTGAAAAACGTGTGTGACACAGAAATGTGTCACCTCCTCAGAGTCGTTCTGATTAAAGAGCCTCTCAGGACACACTGAGGCTGGCCGATTCCTGGAAAAAGCATTTACATGATGATCTCAGGCCTTGATCATTATGGTATAACAAGTTCAACGTTATATTTCCGACATGCGCTATGTGTTAGTGAAGTAGTGATGACATTGTGACTCATTGGCCTGAGTAAATCTGAAGACGTTTCCTCCCCTGCTCTCCTTTGTCTTATGAACTAAACGCTTCATACACCAATATAATGTGGATTTGCAGAATAATATATACAGTGAGGAAAATAAGTATTTGAACACCCTGCTATTTTGCAAGTTCTCCCTCTTAGAAATCATGGAGGGGTCTGAAATTGTCATCGTAGGTGCATGTCCACTGTGAGAGACATAATCTAAAAAAAACCATCCAGAAATAACAATGTATGATTTTTTAAACTATTTATTTGTATGATACAGCTGCAAATAAGTATTTGAACACCTGAGAAAATCAATGTTAATATTTGGTACAGTAGCCTTTGTTTGCAATTACAGAGGTGAAACGTTTCCTGTAGTTTTTCACCAGGTTTGCACACACTGCAGGAGGGATTTTGGCCCACTCCTCCTCACAGATCTTCTCTAGATCAGTCCGGTTTCTGGCCTGTCGCTGAGAAACACGGAGTTTGAGCTCCCTCCAAAGATTCTCTATTTGGTTTAGGTCTGGAGACTGGCTAGGCCACGCCAGAACCTTGATATGCTTCTTACAGAGCCACTCCTTGGTTATCCTGGCTGTGTGCTTCGGGTCATTGTCATGTTGGAAGACCCAGCCTCGACCCATCTTCAATGCTCTAACTGAGGGAAGGAGGTTGTTCCCCAAAATCTCGCAATACATGGCCCCGGTCATCCTCTCCTTAATACAGTGCAGTCACCCTGTCCCAGTGGGAGAAGTGGGAGAACTTGCAAAATAGTAGGGTGTTCAAATACTTATTTTCCTCACTGTAGTTACCTAGTTTGAGAGCTAAAGGGTTTGTTCACCCAAACAGTCTGACATTATTTAATTATCCTCATGTCATTATCAAAAATGTTCTTCTGGGGAACACAAAGGAAGATATTTTGAAGAATGTTGGTAACCAAACAGTTGCCATTGACTTCCATTGTCTCAAAGTATCTTCTATTACACTACGGTGCTGTTGAATCTGATTGGTGGACAAACGTTCTTAGGTGTGCAATTATTTTCAGGGAAACGCACAGCAAAAGTAGTTCTACCAGAAATACTCAGGAGGCCAGATGAAGTAACAATGGGTTAATGTATTAACAGACCAGCAAGTATTATATTTAGAGGTTCTTTGGCGTAGGCTCCGTCCGTAGGTAACAAACTCTGCATTTCCTGTCTGAAGATGAAGGCAGGGGAGCAGCCGACCCCCTGGGAGGTATAGGCGGGGACCATCCTGGTGGTGGTGGGGAGCATAGAGGTAAATGTTTGCGTCAGCATCTGCGATCTCAGACATGTGTAAGTACCGATCTCTATTCGGTAAGTATTAGGACATGATTGGTTACATGGTTTCCATGTTTTTGCCACAAAATTACGTTTTATTATGTACGTAAAGCACATACACTCTCTCTCTCCCGCTCTCATTGCTCTCCTACTAAAACACACACATACAGTATGGATACACTTGCACAGAAACGTGTTGTCAGCACAGTTCTGGTCGATTTTATCAGTAAAATAGTTTAGCAACTAAAAAGCTACATGACAGCGAGGTAATAAAGGAGCTGGTCTTACGGTTTTGTATACGTAGATGCTGCTGAACACTGTTGAATGAGATGCACAGACTGAGGTAATTCACATACGCTTTTTCTTTCTCTCCCACTTTCTCTTTAATAACTAATATAACTGCATTAGTCTGCTATCAATGGCTCAAGCCTCCGTTACTAGCTCTAAAATTACGTTTTGGAGGTCAAAACCTTAACAATATTTTTGAGGTGTGGTAACTATAGCATAAGCGTAATTATTGAAGACGGCCATTTAATTATTCCTTACTTATGCTCCACAGAAGAAAAGAAAGTCAAAAAGATGAGTATATTTGGGTATACTGTCCTTTGAATAGCAAGTACATGGCTAAAATAAGCTAACTGCAGTTGGATAGTTTGGATGTCAGTGGGATGGTCTCTTCCTGAGAGGTTTAATTTGCGATTGTAAAGAAAAACTGTTCTCATTCTCCTGTTGGTTTTTACTGATGGACCTTGTGCTCCCTCTTGTGCTCAGTGTATCTGCTTGATCCATAAATAATGTGGTGAACAAATTGGGAGTAAATGTCTGCAAGAAGGAGCAGAGAATCACCACTAGATGGGGCATCCTTGATTATGATGGCATTAAGTCTGAGAGAGAAGGGAGGAGAGAGAGAGAGACAGCGTGTGGGATGGAAAGGGCCGTCTGCACATGGATTTTCAGCAGTATGTAAAATGTGTCTTCCTGTTTCTCGGTCTGTCTTTGTCATATTTGACTGCCACTTCTTACCTAGATAAGTTGTCTGGTTTGAGTTGATATCTGGTTCTGCTGCTGTCTTGGATAATGAAGGAGAGAGTTTTGATGTGTGAACAGAAGTGGACTGATATCAGGACGACTTATACATTTCACTAAAGATTGCAGAATCAGGTCAGTTTGTTTTAATACTTAAATGGCTACTTGGCAGGGTGTTGAGACTTTAGCGATGATTCCATGTTACAGTTTCTTTGCAAGTGCCTGTAATATGAACTGTCTTACATATTGAGTGGTTTGATTGCAAACAAAGATTGTGGATTTGTGGACTCGATAAAACTCTCTGGTGTTGAGCTTTCACTGGACATGTGAGGTTAGGTGACACATGGCTTCTGCCTTCACACAGTCATTTGTTCCATTTCTGGCTGACCATCAGCTTAATTTTATCCATCAGCAACAGATATTGTATGTCTAGGAGGAGTTAAAGGTGCAAGCTTTACTTTTACTTGTTCATGTTTAGACAGAAAATAGGTGGTTGGCTCAAGCCTAGAATGATTCTGTGATACACTGTTAAGCTGTATTTGATTCCAGTCACTATGGGAATGTTTTTTATTGCAGATACGTTTTTCAAGGGATTTCTGAAAACCATATTCAGTTGTAGCCAATCTCAGGCAGAAAAGCCCCATGAAGAAAGGCATTGTCTCATTTATCTAGAGCATAGTTGCATTGATTTATTGAGTTCAGTGATCTATTATCTGCCCACTTCCATATCTGTGTTCATTCGCCAAGAAGTCCCACAGTGCCCTTGGAAATGCTGTCTTTTTCAGCAGGTTAGACCCGGTGAAGAAATGTCAGACCTAGGTCAGTACTTTGAACAAAGGCATAATACATCCAGTGAATGGACTTTCTCAGTATTTCAGTCTTAAGCCCAATTTATACTTCTGCGTCGAGTGTTCGCTGTAGCTACGTCGTAGGCTGTGTGTAGAACGTGTAGCCTACGACGTACCCTGATGTGCACCTCTCCAAAAATGTAACAGCGCATCAATTCTACACAGACTGCAAGCACCGTGATTGGTCTGCCAGAACCCCTCCCTCAGGGGTACTCCTTCTGCATGTGTAACGGCACGTCGACTCGGGCAACTACGCAGAAGTATAATGAAAATCGAAGTGTAGCCTATGGTGTAGAAGCTACGGCGCAGGTCCGATGCAGAAGTATGAATTAGCCTTTAGGGTCAACCTACCAGAGGTAAGATATGTGCAATGTTACATTTTGGAAGTCAAACCAAAGAGCTGAAAACAAGAGTAAAAAGATTCTGAAAAGATTCTGAAATCAGGTTAGATCACAAAATCCAATTTTGGTTTAGAGCGGGATCAAATCATCAGTTTGTGTTGTTCAAAATGTTTTAGTAAAACTGGGATACCTTTGATCCAAAAAAAACTGGATTTTTTTGGTGATTTTTTTTGTTGTTGTGATTTTTCTCTAATCCCTGCAGAAGGGTGGATTTCAGGAACAAATTTAAAGGAAAACGCTAACTTTTTGGGACTTTAGCTTATTCACCGTATCCCCCAGAGTTAGATAAGTCTCTGTGCGTGCCATAACTCTGTCTGACACACTCACTGCTAGCCTAGCTTAGCACAAAGACTGGAGGTAAATGGCTCCAGCTAGCCTACTGCTCAATAAGTGACAAAATAACGCCAACATTTTCCTATTTACATGTTGTGATGTGTATAGTTACATCGTGTACTAAGACCGACGGAAAATTAAAAGTTGCGATTTTCTAGATATGGCTAGGAACTATAATCTCATTATTGAGCAGTAGGCTAGCTGGAGCCATTTACCTCCAGTCTTTGTGCTAAGCTAGGCTAGCAGTGGGTGCGTCAGACAGAGTTATGGCACGCACGGAGATGACAATGGTATGTATGGATTTATCTAAATCTGGGGGATATGGGGAATAAGATAAAGCCCCAAAAAGTTGGCGTGTTCCTTTAACAACTTTAAAACTGGTCAAAAAATACATTTGTATCATGTAATACATACACACACAATGTTTTTTGCTCTTGATTAGTTTAACTATTAAAGTTATACACTAGAAGTAGACATTATGAGGCTACCTATTAAGCCTTTCGGTAGCCTACATTAAAGTAAAAAAGTTTCCCCTCCGTTTTATATATTTTTTCCATCACCATGTCCCTTTAGGGGCTCCTTAAGGCACTAGCAATCCAGATTTGGTAATCTGAAAGAGTGTGTATCTGGATCAGGGTAATCCAATCCAAATTTGCTTTGAAAAAACGGCACACAAGTAAGATGGATTACCTGATCCTGCATAGCAAAGCATTGGGATTGAGGTGGAACTCTGATTTGGATAAAGCAGACAAAACTATTAGGAAAACATCCTAAGAGAAGTGTCTTTGACTCATGACTAGACTTGTTTCATTGAGTAAATGTTTAATGTTTACAGGCTGGCAGGACAGATGTGGCTCCATTACAGTGACTTTGTGTTTTACAAATCCTACTGAATGAGGGTAATCAGCTGTATTTAATAGATAAGATTGTCTCAGGAGAAGGACATAAAGGTGGATAAATGGAGAAGACGATGGAAAGGTTTTCTTTGCAACAAAGGAGCAATTTGAGTTGTAGTGGTTAAGGTTCAGAACTGGCGGGTTTCTGGTCCCCACAAAGAGCAAGCATGAGCCACTATTTGAACAATCCTCTTAGCCAACAAGTAAGTCGCCATTTTCCACATTGCATCCATTCAAACGCTTGTAGGATTGCGGGGATGCTGGGCCATAGGGACCACCTTGGATGAATGTCCAGTCCATGACAGACCTGATGTTTTTGGATTGTGGGGAAAGTCAGAGCATCTGAAGGAAACTCACGACAACCCTGGGAGAACATACAAACTCCATGTTCAGCCTGGGCTTGAACCAGGATTATTTATTGCACATTTACCTCCTAGAGTTAAGTTCAGAGGGACTGAGAGATTGTGCCTTTTGGAACGTTCTACTTTTTTTTGGCCCTGAGCCTTAGTCCCCATGGCACACCCCAGGTTGGATCCAGGGGGATTGTCTGTAACATGCTCATAGTGGCATTTTATGGTGACATTGCAGGACACTCTCCTTTCCAGTCATTGGATAAATGTCTGTCAACATCTACTTTCATTATCCAGCAGCACTGTCTGCAGTTGTCTGTTGCCTTAGCAATGCAATTTTTCTTACCATTATAGCTGGTCATATATTCCTACAATGACCAGGAATGAAATCAGACCTCAGGTTCTCTTGGAGATGATGCATGTCTCTGCAATTTCTTTGCAGCTCATTGGTTAATAAAGCTCTTGATATAAGTGATGTTAAACTGAGTTCAATCCAAAGGAGGAGATCCTCAAGTATTAATGTCCTGACTTTGCAAGGAGAGTTCTCCAGAGGTTCTGAATGGAAAATAAGTATGTGCCAATCCTGACAAGATGGAGATTGGGCTAGCTCTTCAAGGGTTTGGTTATGTCAAGAGGCTCTCTGTAATTGTGGTTTTTCTTTGCTGGGTTACGGTGCCTCTGCTATTAGAAAGGCCTTCATCCTTCCATTCAGTAAGAATGACTGCAGAGCTGCTTGTGTGACTGATCAGAGCAAAACACTCTTCACTCTTTACGGCTTAGATAAGGACCACAGAAACAGGTCAGTATAAACTCCTGCTACTCTCAGAGGAGAGATGAGAGCATGCACACTAAATATGCCAGCAAAAAAGCACATGATAAACGAGGTCAATGAATAAGCAGAAGAGCTTGTTCTGGATAATACCCTGATCAAACCAGCTGAGCTGTGTTTTAAAAATCCAGAACATGGGTGTGTGAGACGCAAGTCAAGAGATGCTGGTTTCGTCTCTTTGAATCTGTAGTTTCTGTTATAAAACAGCTTACTGCAATGCTGCATGCTGCAATAATAAGGTGGACAGGGACAGAAAGAAGGGTTTTGTTTGTGACTCTTGTCTCTCTAGCTGTATGTGTGGGTTTATGTGTGTGGGATGTTGTAGCATTAGCATGTATGGATGCTTCTGATTAGCAGCCCACTAACTAACTGTTGCACTGAAACTACTCGATTTCAGACCTGATATGAACCTGCAGCCCTAAAATTGAGATTGACTCATTAATCAGTTTTAAGCAGCAGATAGCTGTTGATAGGTTGTGCTACGTCGGTCTTAATTCATTTCAAGTAATCTGTATTTACATAGCGCTTTTATAATCCATATTGTTTAAAGGCATGCATTAATGTCTTATGCCAGGTTCAGACTACACAATATCAGCCCGATTTTGGCGTGATCAGTTTGACGTGGAGTGTCGTGGTGATTCGTAAACAACAATGGGTGTTGGGAATTGGGATGCAAGAATTGATCTTTTATATTGTATAGTGTGTCATAGTGGATAACAACAAACGGCGAGTCTGTGAAGCTTCACAACAAGTTCCATCACATCTGTTACGCTGACCAACAGGAACACAGACACTCTTCCATACACAGCTTTCAAACATGGCGACATGAAAGATAGATTGGTGGTCGATGGTATTGGTGCTGCTATATGGAATTATGCAATGCAGGATGGCAACAATACTCCTGCATTTATAATGTTTCCTCAAGTGACAACCACGACAGAGTGAAAAAAGATAAAAGCTGACGAATGATGGCAAAGGCGCTTCAGCAACCCGGCGAGTAGCGTTAAGCCTCGTACACACCGGGATTATCGCGGCAGCGTTTTTTGAGACGTTTTTCACTGTCGATGTGCAGATTGAACGTGCAAATTCACTCCCTGACAGTAGATGACGCTTTTGATTTGATTGCAGATCAAATAGGATTCGATTGGAAACTCGCCATTGAATCCTATTTGATCTGCAGTTCCTCCATAATAACTCCCTCTTATGGAGATTTTTGTAGTCGCTGTGGCATTTGTCATGAAGTTCTTTGTGTTCAGACACCAAAGAGACCAGCAGCTCTACATTCATCTTGCCTTGTCGCATCTTCTTCTTCGTCTACTTACTTCCTTTTCATCATCTTCTTAGATATTAATGTGTGCTCAGCAAGACTGTTTTGTGCTTTAGCGCCGCAAAGTTGTGTTTTACTGTAACTTCAGCATCTCCAGGCACGTGAACAAAAGCGCCAACCTCATTAGTTGGCCAGTTTTTAATGCGGCTCATCAAACAAACAAAAAAAACGAACCAGAGGCGTAAAAAAAAAGAAAAAGAAAAACACTTTTACACCTGCCGTTTTGCGCGTTGACAGCCTTTGTTTAGTCACGAAGCGTTAAACGTTGGCGATTAAACGTGTGCAATAATCAGCCCGGTGTGAAATCGCCCCATTGTTAAAAGCGCTATATAAATAAAGTTGACTTGACTTGAACAAGTCTTTACGCTATCATTCACTGTATTCTCCTTCGCCTTTTCAGTAGCCATTGTTTGTTAACATTCTTGCTTCAGGAAGTCAGTCGCTTGTTCTGCCTTCCCTATGACATCACTTATGTTGTTAAATACGGCAAGAGCTAATGTTTCTTGTCCATGACACGACAAGAATTTAGGAGTCAAAATCACGTAGTCTCAGACTATCGTAACAGACAAAAATATTGTTTCGTCTGAACACGGCATTACAGCCCCCAGTGAGCAAGTCTGAAGTAGCTGTGGCAAGGAAAAAAAAAACTGTGTGTTGGGAAAGAACCTGTGTGGGGAGCCCATCCTACTCTGGCATTGCAGTGAATTCATGTTCTTCATGTGGGTTTCTCGAGAAACGCAAATACTGAGCTCTCTCTTCACCTCGTTTCATTGTTCATTGCTGGAGAAAGCAGAACTTTGATGTCTCTGTGTGTTCGAGGGGTTTTCCGTCATCCAACTGTGTCAGTACAGTAGAGGTGCAGCATGTATGTGAAGCGGTTCACCGTATCTTTCCCCTTAGACTCTCAGAACTTACAAGGGTTTTTACATTGTTAAATAAAGGGTTTCTTTTCAAATCAGTTTTTAGAGGTCCAAATTCATTTTGTGCAGAATTACTTTTTTCTACGTAATGGGTAAAGGCGTTTTAGGGTCATAATCTTTCCTTGTGATGTTGAGAAAACAGGCATCATTCCACTGTGGTTTTTAGAGTAAAACTTTTACACATGGAAATACTTGGTTCTCATAAATAAAGTTATGTTAAAGTGTTATATAATGTGGTCTCAACCTGGACTAGGCTTTTAGACAAATATACACTATATTGCCAAAAGTATTGGGACACCCCTCCAAATCATTGAATTCAGGTGTTCCAATCACTTCCATGGCCACAGGTGTATAAAATCAAGCACTAGGCATGCAGACACTTCTACAAACATGTGTGAAAGAATGGGTCGCTCTCAGGAGCTCCGTGAATTCATGCGTGGTACATTTGTGAAATTATGGTGTGGGGTAGTTTTTCAAGGGTTGGGCTTGGCCCCTTAGTTCCAGTGAAAGGAACGCTTAATGCTTCAGCATACCAAGACATTTTGGACAATTTCATACTCCCAACTTTGTGGGAACAGTTTGGGGATGGCCCCTTCCTGTTCCAACATGACTGCACACCAGTGCACAAAGCAAGGTCCATAAAGACATGGATGAGTGAGTTTGGTATAGAGGAACTTGACTGGCCTGCACAGAGTCCTGACCTCAACCCGATAGAACACCTTTGGGATGAATAAGAGCAGAGACTGTGAGCCAGGCCTTCTCATCCAACATCAGTGCCTGACCTCACAAATGCACTTCTAGAAGAATGGTCAAAAATTCCCATACACACACTCCTAAACCTTGTGGAAAGCCTTGTCAGAAGAGTTGAAACTCTTATAGCTGCAAAGGGTGGGCCAACTCCATATTAAACCATACAGATTAAGAATGTCATTATAGTGGGGATGTCATTAAAGTTAATGTGCATGCAAAGGCAGGCGTCCTTAAACTTTTGGCAATAAAGTTTATGTAAATATCTGTTATGATTCATTGACCTCCACATATTGGCATAGTTCACACTGTCATTCATCCAGAAGGGTTTCACAGCTGAATATTCAGTAGGTAGCAGTGATGCGCGGGTCAATGTATAAACAACCCGCAACCGACCGACGTTTTCAACTAACCCACCCGCAACTCGGACCGCAAAAAAAAAGAGAAGAAAATATTGTACCCAACCCGCTTCCTGACCCGCATTTTTTAAAAGTCTCATCGTAGCGTCACTGGGCCATTGAGAAAATGTTTCAGGCCCTGACGTGGTGCGCTCAGAGGTGCAGTGGCGAGAGCAGGCCGTTCTTCAACTGTCTGGATGCATATTATTGATGAACGCAATGTTTATGTTTCGACCCTGCTTGAAGAATTAATCAGCGGGTTAGTCAACTGAGAGAAGTGAGAAAGCCCTTAGGAACTATTCTTTTTCTGAATGCTGTATGATATAGCCTAGTCTAGTGTTATGTAATAAAGGCTTGATTTATTAATTTATTTCGTTTCATTTTCTTAACAATTAAGATACTGCATGTGTTTATCCAGTCTAATCAAAGTGTACGTCTCTCCCCCGACATTCCCAGCAAATATCCCACCCCCTCTCAGAAAATACATAAAACTGACTTTACTGAGCTAAATGCGTTTAAAAGTAGCTTATTAAAATGGTACAATGGCATTGCTCAGTTAAACGTGTTGGGAAACCGGGCATTTTGTCCCGCGTCAGCATTTATTCAAAAGTTAATAACGCTCAACATTCAAAAGACAAATAAGGATTTATTGACGACCCGACCGACCGCGACCCGAATATCATTACAAATATTTTTGGATGACTCGTAACCGCGGGTTGACCGCAGGCACCCGCTCATTTTGGATCAACCCGCGCATCACTGGTAGGTAGTGATAATGTGGGCGGCCATATGTTACTCAGCTCATGGTTGTGACTTATACAGCTTAGTTCTTGATGGACTTAGATCTTGGTGGACTGGGCACTTAATGAAACAGTTGGAGAATTCAATTTCTCTGTATGAAGCATATAATTTCAAGTGTATTTCTGCTGTGAGGTGATGAGTGGTTGTTCTCGACACCCTCACAGATGGGGTTTGAAACAGTGATGGGTTGCCATGGCTACATGATGATGCCGTGAGTGAGATCTCACAGGCACATGGTGAATAAAAGTTTGTTCCTGTGATTGAGGCGTCTGGCTAGAGAGCAGTAAAGCCCATTTCTGTGATGCTGAAGGCGTCGTTCAGGCTAGTTTGTTGGTCTACTGCGACTCAGAAGGGTTTCGATTGATTTGTGCTTTGTCTTTTGGATCAGTTTAAGGACATCTGCAAGTATTTACAGATCTTTTTATTTAATTGTGCCACTGTGCTTGGTGTCTATTACACTTTTGGAGAAGTTTTACTCTTGATACAATTACGATATCATGTGCATCACAATAGGAAACCAGCCCTGGTTGTTGTTTCTTTTCAGTTATATGTTTATGATTGATGTGTGTATGCTTGTAAAGTTGCTGCTGGGTAATATTGTGTCCTGTCGATTCTGTTTACAGCCCTTTTGTTCACTAATCTTTAGTCATTTCACCTCTGTTAACGTGTAATATCATCACTACAAAATTATCAGAGCATTTTTAGTATTTCTTCTGTTCAAAGTAAGCCTAAGTCACTGGCTGAAAAAAAAAAAAATCTTTGTTTTTATCTTGTCCTCAGTGCCTGACGACCTCACGCCTGAGGAGCAAAAAGAACTGGAAAACATCCGGCGCCGAAAGCAGGAGCTGCTGGACGACATTCAGGTAATGAAGAACTGCCATGAATCATTCATTCAACTCACTATTAAAAAGTCAGTCACTATCACACTTGGATTTGAGTGGTTTATTCATTTTTTTATAATCTACAGTTACAGGGCTGTCCCCAGTTCCGATTATTAAAAATAATCCTTGATTGCAATTTACCATTGTCGAGTAAAATACCGGAATTTCAGTTGTGCATTCCACAAACGAGAATCCATGAACTGCATTATCAGATTGTTTTCTAAGGCTACACAATGTATTAAAGCCATTTAAAAACCATAACTACAGCATAATTAATGCTATTGAGCATTTTAATTATTTACATGAGTATAGGTTAGTTGCGTCTCCTAGCGGCTCCGTTCACAGTAAATGTTGCTCCACATGAACTATCATTTACATGCATGAAGCATGTCTCAAATTCCATCTCTGCACATGCTGTGAGTTTGGGTTGCTTATAATGTTCATCTGGGAATGCAATGTGTGCCATTTCATCAAATTTGTAAGGTAAATCATTTATAAACCTACACCAACACAGAGAATATATCGATATGTTTCTAAATATGGCAACTGTTCATCACAATTTCAAAATTAAAATTTAAACCCTCGCTCTGGGTTTGCATGTTTTGATGTTCACATATTCTTGTTCAAGAAATTACTGTGAATTAAATGTCATTCGGATGATCTGCTGTAAAGTGTAACAACACAGCCAGGCCGTTGGCACCCTCTGTATTTTAACAGTATTCTATGATTCCTTGCTTGCTTTTGATGCTTTATTTGAACCAAATGTTGTTGCCTCATTGTTATTATATATGCTTTTTAAGTCTTTAAAAAATCTGATTATCCGATTAATCGTCAAAATAATCGACCGTTTTCTTGATTACTAAAATAATCGTTAGTGGCAGCCATACAGTTGTGATTATAACGATTTTAAAATTGATAAAATAAATAGTATTTTAATCTGTGCATTTAATCACTTTGTGTGAAGCAAATTGTAGATACAAATATAAAGTAACAGAGAAATTAAATAAAAAAAATAAAAAAGTAAACTATTAGTATTTAATCTTATCCCATAGCTGCTATATAAGATGTGAAAAATGTTTTATTCTGAAACATAATAATAATTATAACTTCAGGAATCTAAAAATCGGTGTGGTATATTGTTGCATCTGACCAGTAATTCACTAAATATGAACACCGTTAGCCCAAAAAGGAAGTGACTCAAGCTGACAGGAACAGGGTGGAATTGTTTAGAAAAGGACACTCATACATGAGCCAAACACTGATCACTTTCAGCTCTACTAATATAACACAGTCAAATGGATTTGATCTGTCATAGCACTGACCTCCAGTATACTATATACTTACTTAACATTCCTTTAGTTTTCCATGGGAATGTATACTTTCCTAGCACACTCCGTTTACATTGTTAACAAATTTAAGAAAACTTCCCTGCCTTTTCCAAACCGAATTTCTACATCTTGAGGTCTTCTGACAGAAGTGTTTCTGTTCTTGTGGCACTTTTCCTTTGGGAGGACAAGCGTCTGAGGAATGTGGGTTTGCTCTGGTTTTGGGAAAACAAAAACGGGCTTTTCTTTGCTAGTGATTTATAAAGTAGAAAAAAAAAACTAACTTGACAAGCACTTGAGACCAAATTTGACCACCATGCAGCTGGTGGTGAAACAGGAAAATGAATACGAGGAGGGAAAACTCTTCATCGTGTGACCTCAGAACCAGCCCGGCTCCAGACCGTCACTAAACTCTTGGCAGAAGAGACAGGCCTGTGTCCTAAAACCATTAATCTTCCCAAAGACATGGTAAAATAATCCAATTTTGATGTCTCTAGTCTTTACTTTGGGGCCATTCTCCAGTTATCTTCCTTTAATGTCATGTATATCAAAGAGAGCAGTCCAGAGCAAACGATTCATCTGCTAGAATTAGATTTGAGCTGTTAATGTCAGGCCTCGTGAGGTGGGACAGGACACATGCAGAGAGTGCCACGATACTTGGTTCTCTCTTATAACCAAAAAAAGAGAGAGATGATCCTACTGTTCATAAAACATTCACTAGTTGGCTTACGAGATATAACCAATTTAGATGGAAAGGATCTCAAACTGACTAGCTGAAGACGTTACTGTAGCTAAACCCATTAATAGAGACAGTACTTCCTTAAAAATAAATTCCAGCACAGCGCTACAACAACCATAATGAAATGAGCCTTCATAACAGATAATGCTTTACAATGAACTTCGTCAGAGAGCAACATATGGCAATTTATTTGTTCAAAATACCTTACTCTCAGCTTGAGTAATAAAAACGCTATCTCCGTCTCTTTTACAACATCCCACAGTTCTCGCCATCTCGAAAAAGCCAAGCCAATGTTGATTCTTGTTTTATTACGAGCTCTGTCTCTCTTTTTGCCAGCAGATTCTCTTCTGTTCAGCATTTGTTTAAAATGGGTGATTACTCTGAGATTAAAGATTAAAGTGCTCCATGTCAACCTTTCTCGCTCATTGTGACAACTAACCTATGCCACTCCCACACGTGTAAAAGTAGCAGGATCAATGTTCTCTATTTACGGATATGGCGAGACACGTATATGTTTGCAATTGTTTTTTTAAATTACTTTAGGACACAACGTTTCTTGTTTGGGTTACTGTTTCACTCACAAGACAACTCCAGACATGTGACAAAATGTCTTTGTTTGATTTCTCATCTGTATTGATCACTATGGTGTGGCATTATTATCTATAGAGTCTTGTTTGATTTGAACCATCTCATGTCCTCTCACCACAGCGTCTGAAGGATGAGATAGCTGAAGTGACCAGTGAGATTGAGAACCTGGGTTCCACAGAGGAGAGGTGAGTGGACGTCCCCTCACAGACTACTCATACACACTTCATTTCCACTGATGAGTCACTTCTCATGACTCTGAGTGAGTCATGCGTGAGGTCAAATCTGCCTAGCATCTAACTACACAATCTACTTGAATGTCATCTCATCCCATTTTATTGGAATCTATTAAACTATTCAAGCAAATTCAAGTCACTGTAGGGAATTTACAGAGAACTGGCAGAGGAAACACTGTCAGCGTTTTTTAGGAAGTGTTGTTCAAAATAAGAACCAAATTGCGTTTCCCAATCTCGTTTGGATATATTATATAAAAACCTTGTGACATCTTTTATAAAAGAGTATAATACACATCAGGAGTTCTGTTTATAATCTGCTGATCATCATCATTTTCCCTGAAGGAAAAACATGCAGAGGAACAAACAAGTGGCAATGGGCCGCAAGAAATTCAACATGGACCCCAAAAAGGTGATTAAGCAGTCTATTAAAGCATATTCACTGAATGAATGCTCTGTGTATCATTTGTCTTAGAGGCTAAACACCTTGAACGTGTGTGTTTTTGCAGGGGATCCAGTTCCTCATTGAAAATGACCTTCTGAAACACACCAGCGAAGACATTGCACGGTTCCTCTACAAGGGTGAAGGTCTTAACAAGACTGCAATAGGAGACTACCTAGGAGAGAGGTGTGTGTGTGTTTATTAGTGCACGTCCGCTGAGCCAGATAAAGGGCCGTTCACACTGACACAGGTGCTCCAGCCTGACTGCTTGTTCTACAAATAGTGGCGCCATCACATGATTTGGTGGTGCCACTTGCGGTAATGGGGTCACAGGCCTTGAAAATAGAAAATGAACAGACACAAACCAGTAGTAATAGTGATATTATTCTTGTATTGCAGCAATAAGTGCATATTTTGTTGAACTCATGTACATTTTTCAGGTTTTAGGGACATCTAAGTGCTTTGTAACTACAGTAGCTGCAGTCTATCCTCCTGTTTCTTTAATGCACGGTCACATTAGCGACATTTCAGTGAATATCGCAGGCAAAAAGGTCATCATCCACTCTCAATAGTGTAGTGATGCACAAAGCACAGCTTACACAAATGTCGCTTTCAAACCAAGCAGCTTTCTGTTGGTCATCATGATGAGTTTGCGTGAGAAACATGAACACGATGCGAAATATGTGTGGAGAAATGTTTTGCATTTATGAGAAATTCCAAATTGCACAGATTCCTATTGAAACGACTGGATTTTCATACATTTTGCTAAGCATTGGTAAGTGTAACCGTACTTTTAGAACCCAGAAGTGTCTCAAAAGTTTATATGTGGATATATATATATATATATATATATATATATATATATATATATATATATATATATATATATATATATATATATATATATATATATATATATATATATATGATGGATATTTGCTTTGTTATTTAAATACAATCTAATTAAAATGCGAATCAATAAAATATTATAAATTGCCCATTGTGTTGGAATCACCAAGATGCATATCACGTAAAAATGTGAATTCAGAGGATGGAAGCAGCGTTAGAGCCCTTCTACACCTTGAAATCCACCATCAGTAGAAACATTAGCTTAACCTAATATCTGTCAACTGGTCTTTCTGTTAAATTCCTACAAACCTGTGTCATCTTCCCACTGTAATTTGTTGAGACAGGATAATGTGGATTGTTCTGTAAATCCCATCTGCATCTGTCTTTGTTTGGGCCTGTTATCCGGACTTTAAGCTCATTAGACTCTTCATATTTAAGGAATGTTGACTCAAACAGGACTCAGACATTCAGAGAGGCATGTTATTCTAGCTCACTGGGCAACACCTAGTGACTTGGTTGCGTCTGTGCAAGAATTCCTTTTTTTTTTTTTTTTTTTTTTTCACTCTCGGTCTCATCCTGGATTCCGTTGCCTCCGCCTCCTTGTTTTCTGTTCTTCCTCGGTATGGGTGTGGCTGCTGAAACGGGCAGGAAATAGAGAGCAGAGCTGTCTTCGAAAGCAGATCTCTGTTAGGGAGGGGGTCTGCAGTGCTTTGTCCCATGTGTGGACTGTCACCAGATCGCTGGGAAAGGGTGTAGAGAGGGCGAGATCGTCCTCATTCCCAAGAGGGATATCACTCCTCCGTGTGCAGAGGTTAAATGTCATGGTTTCAAAAAGTGATGCAGTGCTGAATGATCTCACATCCACTTTGTCATGAGTGACAAATATATGTATTCACACATCAGTGACAAATTTGCTTATCATTATTGCATGTAAAAGAACAGTAATTATTCCAGGGAAGAGAGAAAGCCATACAATGACATCAGTGTGGTTACAAAATGACAATATTTATTTGTGGGTGAACTATTCCTTTTAACTTTTTAAAACTTGACTCGTCTGTAGTTACATCGTGTACTAAGACCGACGGAAAAGGAAAAGTTGCGATTTTCTAGGCCGATATGGCCTAGAAAATGTTGAACACCAGCCTTCACAACCCAAACGTCAACTATACCGTGCATATATGGGTGCAGCAGGCGCAATGATATTACACACAGCGCCTTAAAGGATGGCAGCATTTATTGAGTGAACTATCCCTTTAAACTTTGGTTACTCCAATAAAGGCCCATTTACAGCATTAACGATGATGATAAAGATAAAGTTCTAAAAATCATCCACACCACAACTATGACAATAACGGCGCAGAGAAACTATCATTGGAACCACTTTTTAGATTGATTTTTTTTTTCCAGCTGATGAATGATAAAAACATTGACAGCCAATCAGAATCTATACATTTTTCAATTGTAGTCTTTTAAAGGCATCTGAAATAATAAAATAAGTGCAGTGTAGTGTTGATTTTTCGATACATATTGATACTAAAAGATCTGAAACGCTTCCAATACTAATTTTCCACAGAATAGACACACAATACCAGCTGCTCTTTCTCTCTCTCTCTCACTCATCTCTCCGACAGCGAGTTACACACAAACCCGCCTCCACTCACTCATTGTTTCATTTGCTCCGGATGAATATTGTTGCTGTTACAGGGCTTGACAAGGCCGTATTGGGCATAATTGTACTCATTTCCGCAGATTTTGTGCTCACACCCAAAGTGCGCACACATAAAGCCACCTCTCAGGACTAAATTAAGTTATTTTTTGCTGCTTATTGCGCTTAAACAGTCAAAAATACACAAAATAGTCAAAATGCCAGTCTTGATGAGTATTCACATAAACACAGTCAGTTATGATTTAAGTGAATGTAAAAAGTTGAGAAAGAAAACGTGTAACAGTGTAATGGATCGGTGCGTCAGGTCTTAAAGTGGCAGCAGCCTAATAAACTTCCTGCCAAATTATGAGATAATATTAAACATATCTATATGGCAGTTTTTCCCCATGGTATTAACGTAAAAATTGTGGCCAGTGAAAATGCTAAGTGGCTAGTAACTTTGGAAAGCCACTAGCCAAGCCTGGTTATAGTTATGTTTATAGTTATTATTCTTGGTGGGAACGAGCCTCAGGTGTACTATAAGATGCTTTGGATGAAAGTGTCAGCTGCAATACTTACTACTTGCTCTCATTTTCATTGTTCAACAGGGATGACTTCAATATCCAGGTCCTTCATGCTTTTGTGGAGCTGCATGAGTTCACAGATTTGAACCTGGTTCAGGCTCTCAGGTAAAAGTTGTGGTTGTGAAATAATTGTGTAAATCATTTTATGCAGTTTGTATACTGTGAACAGTATGGAAATGTTTGAAATTTACAAATTATCTACTACATTTGCCGCAGTGTTCAGTATATATTTTTGTGGTCAGACCTAATATCATTATGATGTTCGTCTCCACACAGGCAGTTTCTCTGGAGTTTCAGACTTCCTGGTGAGGCACAGAAGATTGACAGAATGATGGAGGCGTTTGCACAGCGCTACTGCCAATGCAACCCGGGAGTCTTTCAGTCCACAGGTGGGTCTACTCTACATAGTTGTCTGTGTCCAGTGTTCAAGTGAAACATGAGCCATATTTTACCAATACCGCTTTCCCTTGTAATGCTCACAAATTGAGCTTGAATTATCGAATTCAACTAACACTTGCGTTTATCTTAAAGTAAATGTCATTTACCAGTAGCCTATATTTACAGCACACTTAAATACAATTTTCCAGGCAAATGGCATCAACTTTTATTGTGTGTAAATGCTAGAAATACTTAGAAATACTGCATACAGGTATTTACACCCAAGGATTGTCTTGCCTTTAAGTTCTCTCTTTGGCCTTTTTGCTGTAGATGTATTAGAGTATCTTCCTTCCTGGATGTTCTTGTTATGATCGCCCCCCTGTAGCTCCACAGTCCTCCTCATTAGCATTAATTCGAGTTATGAGCATGAATTATTTAAATAGCCAATGTGCCCCTGAAAATTACAATGTTTTTTGAAAATGCGGAATCAGATGCTGGATGTCAGTGTGAATGGTTGTAACAGACAGCTTGTTTTTTTTTTGCAGACACATGCTACATTTTGTCCTTCGCCATCATCATGTTGAACACCAGCCTTCACAACCCAAACGTCAAGGACAAGCCCACAGTAGAGCGTTTCATCTCCATGAACAGAGGCATCAATGAGGGAGGAGACCTGCCAGAGGACCTGCTCAGGGTCTGTCTCCTCTCACTTCTTATATCTGTAGATTTACATTGGTGTGTTTGTATTATTGTTTTAGCGCTGGATGTTATTTTTTGTCCCTTATCCTGGATGAGTCCCCAGTTCATGACCTAGACCTGTTCTGTAGGTGGAGTGTGTGTGTTTGTGCTTCATTATCTTTTGCTTTGACTCATGCAGAACCTATATGACAGCATCAAGAACGAGCCCTTCAAAATCCCAGAGGATGACGGCAATGACTTGACGCACACTTTCTTCAACCCGGACAGAGAGGGCTGGCTGCTCAAACTGGGTGAGTGGGACTACATGAGTAAACGCCTGACTTTCTCATGTCTCACTTTTGTGATGATTGCACAGCTCTACACCTACATTTGATTAAGTCAAGTCAAGTCAACTTTATTTATATAGCGCTTTTAACAATGTAGATTGTTTCAAAGAGGTGTCCTGTCCAAACACGTGCTCTGAGAGGCTCACACACATGCACTCTCACTTCTATAAGCTCATCTGATGATCCTCACAACACTTTACAGCATATACAGTAGCACACCATTCCTCTTGATGGATCAGTATCTCCTCTCACATCATATGAAGATCATGATCACAATGAATTAGCTGCACGAGTTTGAACACATCCTTTTAATCTGGTTAGATGTCGGGAATCAACATCCCACGCTGTCGCTGTCATGAGAGGTGTGAGAGAAACTCTCTACACTGTAAAAAATTATATGATCAATAAGTTATGACGACATATGTCTTAACATTGCTTTAACTAAGTTACGCAATTTTCAACTTTTTCTTGTTATACAAGATTCATCAAATTTTTTAAGCCAGTTTAATGTAATTTAAATTGAAATTACTTAAACATCCAAGTTGATGGTACTAAATTTAAGGCAGCAGTGTATATATAATGTCTTATAAATCTATTCATAACCTTATTTGTAATAACCTAGTTCCCCTTAGTAATCTGCAATATTGTCATAAACAGTTTTCAGGAATTTCTGTATGCAATACTTACTGTTCATGGTTACACTATTAATGAGCGTAGTGCATTATAACCTCTTGAATTATGATGAATTATACTCATTAAATGTATATCCATGAATACTGTAAAAATTCTGCATATTTCTATGTTTATGCTTAGCAGTTGTCAACATCATACAGTTATTTGAATTATTCTGTTTTTTACCACAAGTAAAGTCTTATTGCTTTCATAACTCTTATTGAAATTATTAATAAGTATAAGGTGTCTTATGAATGCAATATAATGAATAAAGAAGCGGTTCTCAACCCTTTTAATTTCAAGGCCTCCCATTTTCCACAACAGCATTTTCCAGGATTTACTGAATGAAGATTAAGAATCATAATAAAGTCAATTCTTTATTGTTGTACTACATTCTTATTATTACAGACCAGGCCAAAAGGGCTCTGAAAAGAGACATTTTCCGCATAAACGGACAGGAACATGATTGTGAATTGAATGTCTGCTGACCCTAGTGTAACTTGTACTTTCCTCCCCTGTTTTATTTTTGGAGCGGTAATTCACAGTACTTTCTTTGATCAGAGAGGCAGCGTGTGTGGGGAGTATGATTTCCTATTTAATTTAATTTAATTTTTTTGTTTCCTTTTCTTCCTCATTTGTTTGTTTGTTCCCATGATTTTGGCTGTTGTCTTTCCCTCAGGAGGTATGTACACCTGTTTTTCCCAAACAATCGCTCATCTCTCCGCTCTCAGGTGCTTTTGGTGATCAAGCCTTGCTTCCTGTCCCCTGTTTCTGTTATTAGCCACTGTAGGTTCATTATTTTCCATGGGGTTCATCTTTCCATGAGTTTACTCTAGTTTTTACATGTTCCTTCATTTGTTTGTCTGACGGCTCGTTTTATCCATCGAATCAGCGTTTCGTCCACGTGCTGCCCTGTCTCTGTATGGTGGCGGGTGCTTGGTTTTTGATTTTGTGACCACTGTATTGAAGAGCACCTCTCTCTGTTTGCTGTGGTGTTCAAAACGTTCTCTCTCTCTCTCTCTCTCTCTCTCTCTCTCTCTCTCTCTCTCTCTCTCTCTCTCTCTCTCTCTCTCTCTCTCTCTCTCTCTCTCTCTCTCTCTCTCTCTCTCTCTCTCTCTCTCTCTCTGTGTCATTTCCACTTTGGAAGCTGCAGTATTTTCTGCTTCCTCTCAGTCTGAACAGATCCCAACAAACACCAATGAAAACAGCAACTGAAGATGATTAAATATGTAGGATAGTTCACCCAAAACTGAAAAATCTGTCATTGTTTCCTCACCCTTGCCTCGTTTCATACAACATCTGTCTTTATTCAGTTTCATTGTAGGTAGGGGTGTGCTATTATTTAGACGGTAAACATTTGATGTAACCTTGCAGTGCTGTACTGTCGTTTTTATCAGCATGCATTTTTTTTTACACCATTATTTTAAACCATTCAGTCACAAACGAGAACTCAATTTGGTACTCAGCTTGTTTGCATCTTAAGTTTGTGTGCATTTGCCCATTCAAGAATGTTATGTCAAAATGCCCGTCTTGGTGAGTATCCCTGTAAACGCAGTCAGTTATTTCTTGAATTAACACAAACATATACTGTGTCAATATATTAGATCAGTGTGTTTGGTCTTAAACGGCAGCAGGTTTATTAGGTAGCTGTCACTTTATGTTACTCAAACATAGTTCTTAATGTTTAACAACAAAATGCAATGAGAAAAGCACTCACTGTTCTTGACTGCATTACTTAAAGGGGCTTAACAGGTTCTTTGCACAGCAGTGGTGCTATATAGGACCTTAACCAACCCAAAGAACCGCTGAAGAACCGTACACACCCCTTTCCCACCAAGGCAGTGCTGGTGCTGGTGCTGGAGCCAGAGCCTAGTTTCAAATCGGTTCTTTGTCTTTCCACACCCAAAGCAACAGCTCCAAACCAGGAAAAGTGATTCTTAAGTAGCACCAAAACATTGCTGGTCTAGAAGTAAGAACTGCTTGCGTCAGGGGCTGGGGGCGGGGTTACCGTGACCAACAAGACGAGCACAAACTTGAGATCTGCCATTTTTGAAATCGCAGCTAATCGAGCTAATAGCTGCTCGATTGTAATCTCCGTCTATACAAATTACGGCGAGCTGCACAAATGCGTAGTATGTTTTGATGCCGATGTAGGATCGTGAAGCCATGTGCATCAATAGTAACGCAACGTTTGCCATTGTTGATGGAAGGTTTGTTCGAGATGCATTGGCGCTGTGCAGACCGATCGCCATATGACATCAAAGTACAACGAGAGCACATGACTCCTTATGCTTTTGAATCGCTCATGTGGTATTTTGATATCATACGCTGATCAGTCTGCGCAACTCCGATGCATTTCGAACAAGCCTGGTGTGTTTGTGTTTCCCGCTGCCTTGCTAGCCTTGCTGAGAAATATGAGACGTATAATGTTACAGTGACGTAAGACCTGGCTCTGTGGTGGCTCTCTAGCATGTGGAAAGGCAAACTGGTTCTTAGAAGGCTCGTCAGTTGAACCAACTCAGAACCGGCACTAGCTCTGAACTAGCACCTGGTTCATTCTGGTGGAAAAGGGGAAACATGGGGCTTAACAGGTTCTGTATACGTTAGCGGTGCTATATAGCACCTAAGTCATCCCAAAGAACCGGTGAAGAACCACTAAAGCACCAAGATTTGGTGCCATACTGCTATACAAGTGGTTCCCCTATGATTACGAGCCAAAAAACCTTCTCACATTAAGTCAGGTCAAGTCAACTTTATTTATATAGCGCTTTTTACAATGCAGATTTTTTCAAAGCAGCTTCACAGTGTTAAACAGGAAAATAATGCAACAGAATTTTATTCAGCCGTACAGCCGCTCTGGAGAAAACGGTGATGTCATCAGCTCATTTCAATTGGCTTTATGCACAGCTGCACTACTTCCTGAACTTCAGCCAGCTCCTTTGTTTCCTGTCTGCCATTATTGGACAAACTGATTAATCCAGGTGTGTCTGATTATTGTTGTTGTGACTACAGAGGTCAGACACACCTGGATTAATCAGTTTGTCCAATAATGGCAGACAGGAAACAAAGGAGCTGGCTGAAGTTCAGGAAGTAGTGCAGCTGTGCATAAAGCCAATTATCATACATTGACAATGTGGGTATTAGATTAGTAATTAGATCAGTAATTTAGTTTATATGGTTAATTTAGTTTACTAATTAGATTTTTTGGGATATTTAGTTGAAAACATTAGTTAGACTAGTATTAGTTTGTGCTGTGAATTGGTGTCGAGACTCATGAAATTTCAATTGTATCTAAAATGTTGATGTCACAACCTTATTTCAGACAAAATAACTAAATCTTGATGTAAATTGTTATCGTGAAATAAAATTATGGTCACACTTTAGTTTAGGGTCTAATTCTCACTATTAACTATGACTTTTACCTCAATTAACTCTTAATTACTTCTTATTAATAGTTAGTAAGGTAGTGCTTAAGTTTAGATTTAAAGTGATCGTTCACCCAAAAATGAAAATTACCCCATGATTTACACCCTCAAGTCATCCTAGGTGTATATGACATTCTTCCATTATTCCTCTATTAACACCTGGAGCCGTATGAAGCACTTTTAAAATGGATGGATGCACTTTTTTGGGCTGCCATTCACTGCTATTATTAAGCTTGGAAGAGCCAGGACGTTTATTAATATAACTCTGATTGTATTCGTCTGAAAGAAGAACGTCATATACACCTAGAAATGCTTGAGGGTGAGTAAATCATAGGATAATTTTCATTTTTGGGTGAACAATCCCTTTAAGGGATGTAGAATATGGTCATGCAGAATAAGTAATTGATATGTGCTCTACAAGTGTTAATAAACAGCCAATATCATAGTAATATGCATGCTAATAAGCAACTAGTTAATAGTGAGAATTGGACCCTAAACTAAAGTGTTACCAAAATTTTGGTAATATCACCCACCCCTCATTTGTATGGAAAAGAGCAGCTTGGACTTTCTTCGGAACGTCCTCTTTTGTTTTCTATGGAGGAAGGAACTCGTACCTGTTTGGACCAAATGATGACAGATTTTCATTTCTCTGTGAACTCTTATTTTTAAAAATGATATTCAATCATTTTACTAGTAATGGTTGAATGTCTGGAGTGGTGTTTGATCTGAATAGACTGAGTCAGAAAACTGCATCTGGACCAAAGACTGCTATTCCTCATGCTCTACGTAAAGTATAGGTGTGTGTGTGTGTAAATATGTGTGATGCTGGACTGCAGCGCTGAGGATAGTGTGTGTTCGTGTGTGTGTGTGTGTGTGTGTGTGTGTATTTGGTCAGGTCGGACTCACCACTAGGATGCTGGGTGTAGGTGGGTTTCAATTTATACCAAATCAAGGCTGATACAAAAATAAAACAGTTTCTAAAGTGTTTACATATCAATAAGAGATTAGCATATACTTTAGCATACATGTAAAACAAATCCAAAGATGTGTAATTGCTGTAGCTTCCTGTTGTCACGTCAGAGAGACTGGAAGGCCCATCCTTCACCCAGCCCTGTATCCGTGTCAGTCTGCCCAGCACGGCCTCCTCCTCACTCCCTCTCCACAAATCTCCTCCTTCTGAGAGACATTTGTGGACGGGGCTTCTGCTCTACAACTGGAGTGATCATTAATCACGGCCGGTAACTCAGCCAATCAGCTTGCTCAAAAACTCTCACCTGCTGTAGTGCTCTGATCTGTATTCGTTGTGTTTGTCGCTCATGCCAGTACTCAAATACAATAGCAGTCTGTAGCGCAGGAGGATCAGGATCAGTTCCTGTTCAGCAGAAAAGCTTTAGAGTGGTTGACGTGTCCTGCTTGTGTGCAGTGCCAGATCACAGCTAAAACTCATTTTAATAATATTAGGCCTGTCACGACCATGATTTTTACCCTGACAATTTTTTTATATTTTACTTGGAAACAATTCAATAGACCCATATGATTTTCTTTGCTGCTGTGAAAAAAATATATCTCAACTTAACATAACTACAAAAATAATAATAATATCGTATCATATAATATATTAATAATGGTCAAACAAGAAGTCTAATGTTCAACAAGGCATAGTATCACTTAACTTATAACTACAAATATAATAATATAATATATAATAATGGTCAAATGTTTAAAATAATTTTTAAAAATTATGTTTTTGAAAGAAGTCCCTAATGTTCACAAAGGCATAATATAACAACTTATAACTACAAAAATATAATAATATAGTATAAAAAATAATGTAATAATGGCTAAATGTTTAAAATAATTAACATTTTGAAAGAAGTCTCTAATGTTCACCAATGTATAATATAACTTAACTTGTAACTACAAAAATATAGTATAATAATATAATATAATATAATATGGTCAAATGTTTAAAATAATAATAATAAAAAAGACATTTGAAAGAAGTCCCAAGGCTGCATTTATTTGATCAAAAATACAGTAACATAGTAAAATGTTATTACAATTTTCCGTCTGAATATATTTTAAAATGTAATTTATTCCTGTGAAGGCAAAGCTGAATTTTCAGCAGCCAGTCACATGATACTTCAAAATAATATTTTCAATATTTTCATTTAAATTTAAATGATTTGAATTGCAAAATATGACTGAAATTTAAACCGCACAGTTATATCAAATATTTGCGATTAGATCCAATAAACGCAATCAGACGATTAATCAAATAATCGTGACAGGCCTAAACAGCATTTTTCGAACTATTTTATATAGTCATAATGCATGCAGATTTTATGCGCTCATACTTTTGGATATGAATTTATGTAAATACCCTGCAAAATCAGCTACAAAATAATGTGAAAGGGAAATGCTGGATAGATGGAAATATACCTTCCCCTATATATTCTTTTTTTCTATTGATTTATAAATTATTAAAAAATGTCAACTACCCTGACACACAGTTAAAAGTGTTTTGATGGCATCTCCTTTGCCACTGTGATCAGGTTTCCCTGCCGAGGAATCGAGGCTGGCAGAGGTCAGAGGTCATCCTCGGATCATTGAGTGTGACGTGTTTACCTTGTAGTCCCTGTAGAGAGAGACGTGGGAAAATGAGCCAAGAATGTGAGCTCAACCTGATCATAGCTAGATACGGCTAGAAAAGTGCTGTTTAAACACATTTTGCTGGTCTGCTAGAGAGTAAAGGGATCTTTTCAGTTGAGTTAAGAGGAAGGACAACTATCGGGTGATGTGTGATAGTTGTGGCGGTTCATTGACGGAGTGATTTGAGCATGGTGTGCTGCTGGTAAGGAATGCTGTGCTTGGGCCTTATTGGACATGGAGTGGCTGTAGAAGAGCTCTCATCGTCTGTTCATCTGTCTGTCTGTCTGCTCCTCTGCCGCTCAACTCTTCAGCTGCACGTCTGACGTCTCTTTGCGCGGAAGGCTAACGCTCCTCTTTTGTTCCTCAGGAGGACGTGTCAAAACCTGGAAAAGACGGTGGTTCATCCTCACAGATAACTGCCTTTACTACTTTGAGTACACTACTGTAAGTACTGATAAAACGTGTTGTGCTGCAGTAGGTGATTTATGTTGACCATCGTTCAATTGTGTTTAAAGAAATTACGATAAACAGAAACTAATGAGTCTCTTTTCATGTAGGATAAAGAACCCAGAGGCATCATCCCTCTGGAAAACCTCAGCATTCGTGAAGTGGAGGACAAGAAGCCGGTAAAATGTCTTTTCAGCTGTTTTAAACTCCAGAGGCAGAATCCCAGAAAAGGGATAGTTCACCCAAAAGCTAAAATTAGCCCATGATTTACTCACCCTCAAGTCATCCTAGGTGTATATGACTTTCTTCTTTCAGACGAATACAATCAGAGTTATATAAAAAAAAAATGTCATTGCTCTTTTAAACTTTATAATGGCAGTGAATAGAGGACATGATTTAGGAAAAAAGCACATCCATCCATTATAAAAATGCTCCACACTTCTCCGGGGGTTAATAAAGGCCTTCTGAAGTGAAGCGATGCTTTTGTGCAAGAAAAATGTCCATATTTATAACTTTTTTTAAAAGAACTAGCTTAAGACAGATGGCCGTACGCATCGATTTAAGGCGAAAGAGTAACCCCTGACTTGACGCACGATGTAGTTTAGGGGTTTCAGTCCACAAATCATAAACCATGTATTTAATGTTGTAACACCATATGGTATTGTGGCAGAAATAGTCAAATGTTTTTTTGAATGTCATTATTCATCTCAGGATTCGTGCAACCTTTTGAGAGTAAAAAACACACTCTTTTCAAGAGATTTCAAGGGCTTCACACTTTTTCCAGCACTTAAAATCTCAAAATATTATCGATTTTAATGTTATTTTTAATGTGATGATTTGTAAAACTAAAAGGTGTAGGCCACTTTGGGACCACTATAACCAGTAGATTGCAGCAGAGGACACTTATTGACTTGTTAGCAATTTCCACTGCTTAAATATATGGGGGAGAAAGTAGGAAGTCACAAAGTCTCATGAAAAACTAAAAATTTTCTTCAAATTGTGACTGAATTACAGAGAAAGCAGGTAAAGAGCAGTGTTAATGTACTTAATGTTAATGTTAGTACTGATGTCTAATAGATGCGCACATTTTAATTGTAATGTGCTGATCTAATGGTGGGAAAACGCAGCACTGTTGTGCCTCTACAGGTTCACGCAACAGCGCTTCAGAGCGGCTCAATCAATGAATAATACACATTTATTCCAGGTAATTGTTTATGAACTAATGCTGAGGAATAATGACAATGTTTATGGATGTTTATATAGTAATACAGTTGTGTTCAAAATAATAGCAGTGTGTTTAAAAAAGTGAGTAAAGCTCAAAATCCTTTATAATAACTTTTATTACACGCAAATGCTTTGGGAACACTGCACATTCTTTTCTAAATTAAAACATGAAGAAAAATGTATCAAATTTGTTATTATTTTACAGAAAGTGAAGAAAAAGGAATATTAGGCTGTTCAAAAAAATAGCAGTGTCTGCATTTTTCTTTACAAAGTCAAGCATTTACTGTATAAACTGAAAAATGCTTGAAGATTTAGCTTTCTTGTCAATCACTGAACTAGAGATGCTCCGATCAGCATTTTTGGGGCCGATCACCGATTACCGATCACCAAGATCATGATCTGCCGATTGCCGATCACTGCCGATCACAGAATGGCAGGGGAATGGCAATCTTTTATCTATAATCTTGCAGAGTTTGCACCATTTGTAGAAATGAAACTAACTCTAAATTAACTGAGTCAAGATCTTGAAGAACCACCAAGTGTTTATTTTAGAAAATGAGATAACTTAAGGCTACTGTGGGCCACCTTCCCAAATAAATGTATATAATAAATGTATATAATTCTCACCTAAATATTTGATCATGCAGTGCATTTTTGTTTTTAAAAACAAATTTTCAGGTAGGTCTAACATTAGTATTGAGGTAAGACATACTAAAGACATTTAATAAGAAATCAAATGTAAATTAATATTAGTCTTCCCTGAATACAATAAATTAGATTAATCCTTACACTTAAGGTTGCAAAAGTTAGTCATTCAAGAGCAGTGAGTGTCATAAAGGTTCATCAAACACCACAAGACAAAGAGAAACTCAGAGACAGCAGTAGTTTATTCGACATCTGTCCCTTTAAGAGCGAACACGGATACGGTTACAGCTGCACAAACGTTCACTCGCGAGTCACGGCGGGGTTTACGTGCATACTTGTCAAGACGGTCATTTTAGTACATACATTTGTGTGTATCTGACCATTTCAGCGCAATTTGTACTCGCAAGCTTTTTGTGAGATGGCCTGTGTGTGCGCGCGCGCTCACGGTCTGGAGAGCGCGCGAGTGCTGAGCGGTTTGAACACTGGCAAGACTTAAAAATAAACGCAAATGATAAACTTTAGTGACGATGCGACACTGCCTCGATTGTGCAAAGTGGCAAATCCTGTGTCAACTGTGCAGCTCGATTTTAGTGCACATGCGATGCGCTGATGTGAAGCCATTTGAGCTTGCCTTTATGAGAGGGAGAGAGAGAGCGCGCGCACGCGGTGATTCACGCGCGCTGTTTGTGAACTTACATTCCACAGAAAGTTTTCAAATGACTGCGTAAGTTATTTAATATAGAAATATGAATTGTACCTCACCTTCAGCATTATAATTATTTTACCCGCGCTGGAAAGAGAATGAGACGGTGTCGCTGCATATCATGCCCCCCAGCTCTCACGGCAGGTGCGGGTTTATGTGTCGTCAGCTGCGATCGGTTCATGAGATCTGCCTTTTTGGAGACCGCCGATCAATCATCCCAAAGCGATTATCGGCCGATCGAGATCGGTTGCCGATCAATCGGAGCACCCCTACACTGAACTAATATTTAGTTGTATAACCACGGTTCCTGAGAACTGCTTCACATCTGTGTTGCATGGAGTCAACCAACTTCTGGCATCTGTGAACAGCTATTCCAGCCCAGGACGATTGCACTACATGCCACCATTCCTCTGCATTTCTTGATTTTGCCTCAGTAACAGCATTTTTGATGTCACCCCATAAGTTTTCTATTGTATTAAGGTCCGGGGATTGGGCTGGCCACTCCATAACGTTAATCTTGTTGGTCTGGAACCAAGATGCTGCTCGCTTACTGGTGTGTTTGGGGTCGTTGTCTTATTTAAACACCCATTTCAAGGGCATTTCCTCTTCGGCATAAGGCAACATGACCTCTTTAAGTATTTTGATGTACTCAAACTGATCCATGATCCCTGGAATGCGATAAAAAGGCCCAACACCAAAGTATGAGAAACATCCCCTTATCATGATGCTTGCGCCACCATGCTTCACTGTCTTCACAGTGTACTGTGGCTTGAATTCAGTATTTGGGGGTCGTCTGACAAACTGTCGGTGGCCCCTAGACCCAAAAAGAACAATCTTGCTTTCATCAGTCCACAAAATATTGAGCCATTTCTCTTTAGGCCAGTCAATGTGTTCTTTGGCAAATTGTAACCTCTTCAGCACGTCGTTTTTTCAACAATGGGACTTTGCGAGGTCCTCTTGCCGATAGCTTGGCTTGACATGGGCGTCTTCTAATGGTTACAGTACTCACAGGTCACTTTAGACTTTCTTTGTTCTCCCTGGAGCTGATCATTGGCTGAGTCTTTGCCATTTTGGCTATTCCTCGATCCATTCTAATGGTAGTTTTCCGTTTTCTTCCACGTCTTTCTGGTTTTGGTTGCCATTTTAAAGCATTTGAGATCATTTTAGCTGGGCAGCCTATCATTTTCTGCACTTCTTTATATGTTTTCCCCTCTCTAATCAGCTTTTTAATCTAAGTATGCATTAAGAAGTTGGTTGTTCTCCTCAACAATGTCTTGAACGAATCCGATTTTCAGAAAGAAATGCACAGTACAACATTTGCTGCCTTCATCCTTTAATAAGGGCCAGTTTATTGACACCAGTTTCTTCACAGAATGAATAACTTCTAATTGAACTCCACACTGCTATTAATTTGAACACACCCTTTTGAATTAATGATTCGATTACACAAAATCAGCAGCATGCATGTCATGACTGTTGGGTCTGTTGGTTTTCTTTTCCACTACTACACCTACTAGTAAAATATTTGCCATGTAGAAATATAATTTCTACCAAAAACAGTGATTGATCTGGTTAGTGATGTTTGACTGCTATTATTTTGAACACAACTCTGTTTTAGACGGTTCTAACTGCATATTTTATCTCCCTCGTCTGAACTGAGCAACTGCAATAGTAAGGTGCATATATTTCAAAATAAGAGTGACCGTGTATTTCGAGCTTGTTTATGATTAAAAGTCACGCATTATATCAACATTTTTGGTTACACTATAAACTGTATTTCATTTCATTCTCATTTAATTACATTTTTGGGTGATTTTAAACTGATTATCATGGGACAGTTTAGCTCTGATCTGGTGTTTGGAGGAGTTGATGTGCAGAATCGGTCCCTATTTTTGCATGAACTTTTACCATGAGAGAATTCAACACTTAGGCTGCATCCCAATAACAAATCCATACTATAGAGTGCAAGGAATAGTGCGTCCCAAATCATATTATATTGGGAATAGGGTGCCAAAGGTGTCCAGACGCAGAGACATTTTAAAAAGTAATGAATTTTCCTTGATGCTAACAGTGACTTATAGACTTGAATGCTTGACTCCACTGTCAAAGCACTGTATCTCCTCCTAGTGGTCAGATATGTGATTATCTGCATGTGTTTGCTCCTCAGAACTGCTTTGAGCTCTTCATCCCTGACAATAAGGACCAGGTGATCAAGGCATGCAAGACAGAGGCAGACGGACGGGTGGTGGAAGGGAATCACACCTTCTATCGCATCTCTGCTCCCACCATTGAGGAGAAAGACGAATGGATGAACAGCATTAAGTGAGTGTTGCTCATCTAAACGCAGTGATATGCTGATTAAAGGGATACTCTGCTTTAAACACAGCCAGTTGTGGTCATTTTTACAAACACACAAAACTGTATAATTTGACCATTGTTCCATGTTTATCATTTCACTCCACACTCTTTATTCTAATATAATAATCTGATTGGTCAGATGGCCTGGGCTGCGTTCAGCCCCTACAAAACGCTGCAAAACTTTTTTTCAACGGAAACGGTGCTGCGTTGAACACCCTGTTCTGATGATGCAAGAGTTGCAACTATGGCAGCTGAGAAGGCCATTCTTTGTGCTCTTTTTCAAGAATTTTCAGAGCCTGATGAAATTGGTATAAATACGCGTTTAATACTGCAAAACACGCAAAAAACATGTCCAGTAAAAAAAGAGAACATCCTAATCGAGTGAAGGGATTTGTGAAAACTGTGATCCCTAATTATTGTGATCCAACATTTACTCGCATTTCAGGGTGAAAAGACAGATTTCAGGTTAAGGATAATCCATTTCCTACCTCCGAGACTGTGTTATGATCTATATGACGTTTATTATTTTTACTGTGAGTATTAGGCTTATCATTATTGCTGATCACTGTTGTGCTATAATATTGTAATATTTACCATTATATAATCAGAGGAGTATAGAAAAGTTTATGAAAGTGTTACTCCACTATACAAGAGCAAAATATGTCTCTTAAATACCGCATGGTTTATATATAAATGTTGCTGCTGATTGGGCTAACATTTTTGACACACCCACCAAACAAAAGAAAACATATCTCAAACCCTGTTGCACACCGTTGCCAGGAAACATGACGTTCAACCCGGAAACCGTAGCAAAACGTTGCACACCGGTATGAGCTTGAACGTTCCCCCAGTCTATTGTAATTGGTCTACTCTGCCCTGATTGGTCAGATGGCCCAGTCTGATGTGATTGGTCTACTCTGCTCTGATTGGTCAGATGGCCCAGTCTGGATGTTGATCAGCCAACGAAGACCATAGACAGATTTTATGCTTCCTTTGCTATGTAGCAGGAAGTAAGACTGGAATTACGGATCACCCATTTCAGCAGTTCAGAATCTATTCTCTTTTTTTTAGGACTTCAAAACTTTGCAGATGTTTTACATTCACTGCTTAAAAGGTAACATATGAAAAAGCATAATGGAGCAGTTTCTCATAACATTCTTCCTCTTTATCCCCAGAGCGGCCATCAGCAGAGATCCTTTCTACGAGATGCTGGCAGCGAGGAAGAAGAAGGTCTCCTCTATGAAGAGACACTAGAGCTGCTCAGGACGCCGGTGTAACAGATTCAGGGCTACTGGAACTGCTTTCCCTCGTGGAGGCAGCTGAGCTGTGAGAGTCCAGAAAGACACCGTTACCAGTATCAGCGAGGTCAAACCTTGCTATAGACTCTGCGCCTCTTTTTAAATGTCTTCTCGCTCAGCTCAAGCGCGTGTGTGTGTGCGTGTTGGAAGGAAGTCAGTGGGATTTTAACTCGCTACTGCTTTCTTGAAAACCCCCAAAGAGAACATTTTTCCTCATGCTTAACCAAAATACGCTCTTTCTGTCTCTCTCTCTCTCTCTGTCTCTCTCTCTCTCTCTATCCCTCTCGTCTCTCTTGCACACACGCGCACTTGCATTATCTGAAATCAGCAGGTCTGACAGAATGTGGAAAACCAAACGAAAGTTCCTACGTGCGTTGGAGAAGGAAGATGTCCTTTGTGCTATGAGATGTACAGGCAATACGTGTATTTTTTAAATTTTTTTATTGTGCACAAGCGGCTTAGTCCTCAGAGGTTTATTTGTGTATTTAATTGTAAAAAAAAAAATCTCAAAGAAACTTCTATTATTTGCAACAGAAGTCGGAAAGGGTGGGAAAATCACCCTAGATAACGTTGACGGTAAACGGCTCCATGGGCATTTGTTTGTTTTCTTGGCAGACGCCAGCGTTTTTCTTGAAATGCGACACGCGTGTATAGCTTGTTGTGTGAAGCTGCTGCAGTGCTTTGTATATTGGCAGCGTTCGCAGACGTTCTGCATACATAAGCAGAAAGGCTGGATGGTTGCCAGATAAGGATTATGGGATATCGTCATTACAAGGATATCATGCATTGGTACTACCTCTCAGACAGACAGGACGGTAATTAACAGATGGTAATGTTTTTATTTTCCACGAGGTCTTTTAACCCAGACCTCCAAGTAAAACGCTTTTCATAAAATGAGTAAATGTGCCTAACAACTGTTGAAAGTCAGTCACGACTGAAGTCCTCGGGATGCTCCAGTGCCTGCTCGCGTTGCTCCAGTCGCCCCTTCTTTCTTGGGTTTCCAAGTTATTCTTCACGCTAAATATTCAATCTAAGCAGTATTGGTTTAATTTATCAAAGATGTACATACTTTAGTGTATAGAGAATATTGGTTTCCATTTTATAAATGTGTGTACTGTATGTAGCAGTATTGTACTAGTTGAGTGCCATTTTCTTTCTTTCTTTTTAAATTTTGATTTTCTGGAGGTCGATACCATTGTAGTGGTAAGCCAGATCATGCTGAAATAAAGATATTATCGCAGATGTGGTTGTGTTTTGCTTTTTGTCACATAGTTGGTCTGATTCACTCACATAATTAATTCTTTATTTTAACCAGATTAAAATACTCATTGAGACTAAAATCTCTTTTACAAGAGTGACCTGGCCAAGAAGGCAGCTACAATAACATAAACATACAAAACACTTCCAGACAGAAAAACAAATCAATTCGCAATCACAACATCTGTCAGAAAAATCCACACTTAGATTAGCCCTAATTTTCATACATTAGGTAAAAGCTTACAATAGATGTGTGCTATAGGAAATTGTGAGAGTAACAATCCACAATACGGTTGGCTAACATTATTCGTATGTTAGCTTAGGAAGAGAGCGGTGGGGTGAGCAGTAGCTCATTTACATTTAAAGAGACAGGCACTGAAACAGGTCGCTGTGAACAGAGCTGTTTTTGAGGAGGTTAAAGGCTGTTGTTTTACTCGACCATTGAGGAATTTTAACCAAAGTATGTTACAGACTTTTCATGAAGACCCTAAAGAATCATACCAACTTGTGGAAAATGGCCATCCGATGTCCCCTTTAAATGGACTGATTTTCAACATCAGAAAATCTTGTAAACAAATTACAATTTATTTTTGGTAATTTTAAGTCAAGTGCAGATTAAATCCTCTAAATACACATTTTGCTTAATAAATTAAGATTTAGTGAAAAGCACCATCAATCCAGTTTAACTGTAACTCTGTCAGAATAATCTACTGTCATTTGTTGACCTGTTTTTAGTCTGTTCTCACTTCTGTATTGTTTCAAAGCAAATATTTGTCAGATTTCAGCATATGAAACTATTTTATAGCCACAGTTTCAAATGCTTCAAAGTTTAATGCTCTTCTACTGATACACATAACAAGCCGTTAACTAATAATATTTCTGAATCTTTCTTCAGATGGAGAAACACCAGAAAGTGCAGAGCTATAAATGATGTGACTTGAGTCCAGTTGCCTTAAAATAAACTAAACAGTGAACTGTAATCACACTGTAACTGTACAGTATAATGATACTAACTGTAGTTTATCCAGCTGTGATTGTGGGTTCATCAGTAGATCGCTGAGGTTTCTCACTCCAGAGTCTCCTAGTTTATTCCAGCTCAGATCCAGCTCTCTCAGGTGTGATGGATGGGTTTGATTTCAGAGCTGAAGTCACAGCAGAACAACCTTCATCTGTCATATCACGGCAGATTAACCTACATTAGGAGAAATGAGAAAAACAAACAAAATCAAGAATCACAACAGCAATTTACCAAAGGAGAAAACACATAATCTGTTAAAAGTAACTTAAACTCATTTAGCGATGGAAGCATAGTCAGCTCTTTAAGTAAGCTCTTTTGTAAATTATTCCAAGCAGAGGAAGCATTATATTTAAAGCCTCTTTTTCCTAGCTTTTTCCTGTTCGAACTCGAGGAACTTTAAGGTGTAACAAATCATTTGAACGAAGATTTATATTAGAAAATATATAACAATTTATATTAGAAAAGCTGAGAGATAAGTAAGATGGAATTAAACCACAAATAGATTTATAAATAAAACAATACCAATTAAAACTTCAGAAATACAAAGATGGCAACTCAGCTTTATCATATAAAGTGCAATGTGTTCGATAGCTATAATCAGTAATAAAACGTAAAGCGCTATGATAAACTGTATCAAGTTTTTTTTTAAGTAATGTACTGGGGCATTCAAGTTTATCAATATGTGGCTTAAAAGTTAGTTGACTTTCAAATAAAATACCCAGGTACTTATAACTCGCGACACATTCTATTTTTGTTCCCTGAGAAGATAAGCTCTGTTATGCAGCTGCTCACCAAAAATAAGAACACAATGCATACGCAATAACTGAGAAATACCAGCAGGTGGCACCGACATGACATCTGTAGTACTTTTCCTACTCCGAAGACAAGATCTAGGGTTTTCAGTAAGTTACGGTTATAATTTATTTGGTAACACTTAACTGTAAATTATGCATAATTACATGCAACTAACCCTAAACCAATCCTAACCCTATAGTAAGTACATGTAGTTCATTATTATTACTCTGTACTTAAATATATAATTACATTGTAACACCTGTCCCTAACTTTACCCTTAAACTTACTCATACACCACACCTGTCCCTAACTCTACCCTTAAACTTACCCATACCACCACACCTGTCCCTAACTTTACCCTTAAACTTACCCACACACCACACCTGTCCCTAACTTTACCCTTAAACTTACCCATACCACCACACCTGTCCCTAACTTTACCCTTAAACTTACCCATACCACCACACTTGTCCCTAACTTTACCCTTAAACTTACCCATACACCACACCTGTCCCTAACTTTACCCTTAAACTTACCCATACCACCACACCTGTCCCTAACTACCCTTAAACTTACCCATACCACCACACCTGTCCCTAACTTTACACTTAAACTTACCCATACCACCACACCTGTCCCTAACTTTACACATAAACTTACCCATACCACCACACCTGTCCCTAACTTTACCCTTAAACTTACCCATACACCACACCTGTCCCTAACTTTACCCTTAAACTTACCCATACCACCACACCTGTCCCTAACTTTATCCTTAAACTTACCCATACCACCACACCTGTCCCTAACTGTACCCTTAAACTTACCCATACACCACACCTGTCCCTAACTCTACCCTTAAATTTATCCATACAACCACACCTGTCCCTAACTTTACCCTTAAACTTACCCATACCACCACACCTGTCCCTAACTCTACCCTTAAACTTACCCATACACCACACCTGTCCCTAACTTTACCCTTAAATTTACCCATACACCACACCTGTCCCTAACTCTACCCTTAAACTTACCCATACACCACACCTGTCCCTAACTCTACCCTTAAAACTTACCCATACCACCACACCCGTCCTTAACTTTACCCTTAAACTTACCCATACACCACACCTGTCCCTAACTTTACCCTTAAACTTACCCATACACCACACCTGTCCCTAACTTTACCCTTAAACCTACCCATACACCACACCTGTCCCTAACTTTACCCTTAAACTTACCCATACCATCACACCTGTCCCTAACTTTACCCTTAAACTTACCCATACCACCACACCTGTCCCTAACTGTTCCCTTAAACTTACCCATACACCACACCTGTCCCTAACTTTACCCTTAAACTTACCCATATACCACACCTGTCCCTAACTTTACCCTTAAACTTACCCATACCACCACACCTGTCCCTAACTTTAACCTTAAACTTACCCATACCACCACACCTGTCCCTAACTTTACCCTTAAACTTACCCATACCACCACACCTGTCCCTAACTTTACACTTAAACTTACCCATACCACCACACCTGTCCCTAACTTTACACTTAAACTTACCCATACCACCACACCTGTCCATAACTTTACCCTTAAACTTACCCATACCACCACACCTGTCCCTAACTCTACCCTTAAACTTACCCATACCACCACACTTGTCCCTAACTTTACCCTTAAACTTACCCATACACCACACCTGTCCATAACTTTACCCTTAAACTTACCCATACCACCACACCTGTCCCTAACTACCCTTAAACTTACCCATACCACCACACCTGTCCCTAACTTTACACTTAAACTTACCCATACCACCACACCTGTCCCTAACTTTACCCATAAACTTACCCATACCACCACACCTGTCCCTAACTTTACACTTAAACTTACCCATACCACCTCACCTGTCCCTAACTACCCTTAAACTTACCCATACCACCACACCTGTCCCTAACTTTACACTTAAACTTACCCATACCACCACACCTGTCCCTAACTTTACCCATAAACTTACCCATACCACCACACCTGTCCCTAACTTTACACTTAAACTTACCCATACCACCACACCTGTCCCTAACTTTACCCTTAAACTTACCCATACACCACACCTGTCCCTAACTTTACACTTAAACTTACCCATACCACCACACCTGTCCCTAACTTTACCCTTAAACTTACCCATACACCACACCTGTCCCTAACTTTACCCTTAAACTTACCCATACACCACACCTGTCCCTAACTTTACCCTTAAACTTACCCATACACCACACCTGTCCCTAACTCTACCCTTAAACTTACCCATACACCACACCTGTCCCTAACTGTACCCTTAAATTTACCCATACACCACACCTGTCCCTAACTTTACTCTTAAACTTACCCATACCACCACACCTGTCCCTAACTTTACCCTTAAATTTACCCATACCACCACACCTGTCCCTAACTTTACCCTTAAATGTACCCATACACCACACCTGTCCCTAACTTTACCCTTAAATTTACCCATACACCACACCTGTCCCTAACTCTACCCTTAAACTTACCCATACACCACACCTGTCCCTAACTCTACCCTTAAACTTACCCATACCACCACACCTGTCCTTAACTTTACCCTTAAACTTACCCATACACCACACCTGTCCCTAACTTTACCCTTAAACTTACCCATACACCACACCTGTCCCTAACTTTACCCTTAAACTTACCCATACACCACATCTGTCCCTAACTTTACCCTTAAACTTACCCATACCATCACAGCTGTCCCTAACTTTACCCTTAAACTTACCCATACCACCACACCTGTCCCTAACTTTACCCTTAAACTTACCAACACACCACACCTGTCCCTAACTTTACCCTTAAACTTACCCATACCACCACACTTGTCCCTAACTTTACCCTTAAACTTACCCATACACCACACCTGTCCCTAACTTTACCCTTAAACTTACCCATACCACCACACCTGTCCCTAACTACCCTTAAACTTACCCATACCACCACACCTGTCCCTAACTTTACACTTAAACTTACCCATACCACCACACCTGTCCCTAACTTTACCCATAAACTTACCCATACCACCACACCTGTCCCTAACTTTACACTTAAACTTACCCATACCACCACACCTGTCCCTAACTTTACCCTTAAACTTACCCATACACCACACCTGTCCCTAACTTTACCCTTAAACTTACCCATACCACCACACCTGTCCCTAACTTTACCCTTAAACTTACCCATACCACCACACCTGTCCCTAACTTTACCCTTAAACTTACCCATACCACCACACCTGTCCCTAACTTTACACTTAAACTTACCCATACCACCACACCTGTCCCTAACTTTACACTTAAACTTACCCATACCACCACACCTGTCCATAACTTTACCCTTAAACTTACCCATACCACCACACCTGTCCCTAACTCTACCCTTAAACTTACCCATACCACCACACTTGTCCCTAACTTTACCCTTAAACTTACCCATACACCACACCTGTCCATAACTTTACCCTTAAACTTACCCATACCACCACACCTGTCCCTAACTACCCTTAAACTTACCCATACCACCACACCTGTCCCTAACTTTACACTTAAATTTACCCATACCACCACACCTGTCCCTAACTTTACCCATAAACTTACCCATACCACCACACCTGTCCCTAACTTTACACTTAAACTTACCCATACCACCACACCTGTCCCTAACTTTACCCTTAAACTTACCCATACACCACACCTGTCCCTAACTTTACACTTAAACTTACCCATACCACCACACCTGTCCCTAACTTTACCCTTAAACTTACCCATACACCACACCTGTCCCTAACTTTACCCTTAAACTTACCCATACACCACACCTGTCCCTAACTCTACCCTTAAACTTACCCATACCACCACACTTGTCCCTAACTTTACCCTTAAACTTACCCATACACCACACCTGTCCCTAACTTTACCCTTAAACTTACCCATACCACCACACCTGTCCCTAACTACCCTTAAACTTACCCATACCACCACACCTGTCCCTAACTTTACACTTAAACTTACCCATACCACCACACCTGTCCCTAACTTTACCCATAAACTTACCCATACCACCACACCTGTCCCTAACTTTACACTTAAACTTACCCATACCACCACACCTGTCCCTAACTTTATCCTTAAACTTACCCATACACCACACCTGTCCCTAACTTTACACTTAAACTTACCCATACCACCACACCTGTCCCTAACTTTACCCTTAAACTTACCCATACACCACACCTGTCCCTAACTTTACCCTTAAACTTACCCATACCACCACACCTGTCCCTAACAATACCCTTAAACTTACCCATACCACCACACCTGTCCCTAACTTTACACTTAAACTTACCCATACCACCACACCTGTCCCTAACTTTACCCTTAAACTTACCCATACCACCACACCTGTCCATAACTTTACCCTTAAACTTACCCATACCACCACACCTGTCCCTAACTCTACCCTTAAACTTACCCATACCACCACACCTGTCCCTAACTGTACCCTTAATTTTACCCATACCACCACACCTGTCCCTAACTTTACACTTAAACTTACCCATACCACCACACCTGTCCCTAACTTTACCCTTAAACTTACCCATACCACCACACCTGTCCATAACTTTACCCTTAAACTTACCCATACCACCACACCTGTCCCTAACTACCCTTAAACTTACCCATACCACCACACCTGTCCCTAACTTTACACTTAAACTTACCCATACCACCACACCTGTCCCTAACTGTACCCTTAAACTTACCCATACACCACACCTGTCCCTAACTCTACCCTTAAATTTATCCATACAACCACACCTGTCCCTAACTCTACCCTTAAACTTACCCATACACCACACCTGTCACTAACTCTACCCTTAAACTTACCCATACCACCACACCTGTCCCTAACTTTACCCTTAAACTTACCCATACACCACACCTGTCCCTAACTTTACCCTTAAATTTACCCATACACCACACCTGTCCCTAACTTTACACTTAAACTTACCCATACCACCACACCTGTCCCTAACTTTACCCTTAAACTTACCCATACCACCACACCTGTCCCTAACTACCCTTAAACTTACCCATACCACCACACCTGTCCCTAACTTTACACTTAAACTTACCCATACCACCACACCTGTCCCTAACTTTACCCATAAACTTACCCATACCACCACACCTGTCCCTAACTTTACACTTAAACTTACCCATACCACCACACCTGTCCCTAACTTTACCCTTAAACTTACCCATACACCACACCTGTCCCTAACTTTACACTTAAACTTACCCATACCACCACACCTGTCCCTAACTTTACCCTTAAACTTACCCATACACCACACCTGTCCCTAACTTTACCCTTAAACTTACCCATACCACCACACCTGTCCCTAACTTTATCCTTAAACTTACCCATACCACCACACCTGTCCCTAACTTTACCCTTAAACTTACCCATACCACCACACCTGTCCCTAACTTTACACTTAAACTTACCCATACCACCACACCTGTCCATAACTTTACCCTTAAACTTACCCATACCACCACACCTGTCCCTAACTCTACCCTTAAACTTACCCATACCACCACACCTGTCCCTAACTGTACCCTTAATTTTACCCATACCACCACACCTGTCCCTAACTTTACACTTAAACTTACCCATACCACCACACCTGTCCCTAACTTTACCCTTAAACTTACCCATACCACCACACCTGTCCCTAACTTTACCCTTAAACTTACCCATACCACCACACCTGTCCCTAACTTTACCCTTAAACTTACCCATACACCACACCTGTCCCTAACTTTACCCTTAAACTTACCCATACACCACACCTGTCCCTAACTCTACCCTTAAACTTACCCATACACCACACCTGTCCCTAACTCTACCCTTACACTTACCCATACACCACACCTGTCCCTAACTCTACCCTTAAACTTACCCATACCACCACACCTGTCCTTAACTTTACCCTTAAACTTACCCATACACCACACCTGTCCCTAACTTTACCCTTAAACTTACCCATACACCACACCTGTCCCTAACTTTACCCTTAAACTTACCCATACCATCACACCTGTCCCTAACTTTACCCTTAAACTTACCCATACCACCACACCTGTCCCTAACTGTACCCTTAAACTTACCCATACACCACACCTGTCCCTAACTCTACCCTTAAATTTATCCATACAACCACACCTGTCCCTAACTTTACCCTTAAACTTACCCATACCACCACACCTGTCCCTAACTCTACCCTTAAACTTACCCATACACCACACCTGTCCCTAACTCTACCCTTAAATGTATCCATACAACCACACCTGTCCCTAACTTTACCCTTAAACTTACCCATACCACCACAACTGTCCCTAACTCTACCCTTAAACTTACCCATACACCACACCTGCCACTAACTCTACCCTTAAACTTACCCATACCACCACACCTGTCCCTAACTTTACCCTTAAACTTACCAATACACCACACCTGTCCCTAACTTTACCCTTAAATTTACCCATACACCACACCTGTCCCTAACGCTACCCTTAAACTTACCCATACACCACACCTGTCCCTAACTCTACCCTTAAAACTTACCCATACCACCACACCCGTCCTTAACTTTACCCTTAAACTTACCCATACACCACACCTGTCCCTAACTTTACCCTTAAACTTACCCATACACCACACCTGTCCCTAACTTTACCCTTAAACCTACCCATACACCACACCTGTCCCTAACTTTACCCTTAAACTTACCCATACCATCACACCTGTCCCTAACTTTACCCTTAAACTTACCCATACCACCACACCTGTCCCTAACTGTACCCTTAAACTTACCCTTACCACCACACCTGTCCCTAACTTTACACTTAAACGTACCCATACCACCACACCTGTCCCTAACTTTACACTTAAACTTACCCATACCACCACACCTGTCCATAACTTTACCCTTAAACTTACCCATACCACCACACCTGTCCCTAACTCTACCCTTAAACTTACCCATACCATCACACCTGTCCCTAACTCTACCCTTAAACTTACCCATACCACCACACCTGTCCTTAACTTTACCCTTAAACTTACCCATACACCACACCTGTCCCTAACTTTACCCTTAAACTTACCCATACACCACACCTGTCCCTAACTTTACCCTTAAACTTACCCATACACCACACCTGTCCCTAACTTTACCCTTAAACTTACCCATACCATCACACCTGTCCCTAACTTTACCCTTAAACTTACCCATACCACCACACCTGTCCCTAACTGTACCCTTAAACTTACCCATACACCACACCTGTCCCTAACTCTACCCTTAAATTTATCCATGCAACCACACCTGTCCCTAACTTTACCCTTAAACTTACCCATACCACCACACCTGTCCCTAACTCTACCCTTAAACTTACCCATACACCACACCTGTCCCTAACTCTACCCTTAAATTTATCCATACAACCACACCTGTCCCTAACTTTACCCTTAAACTTACCCATACCACCACAACTGTCCCTAACTCTACCCTTAAACTTACCCATACACCACACCTGTCACTAACTCTAGCCTTAAACTTACGCATACCACCACACTTGTCCCTAACTTTACCCTTAAACTTACCCATACACCACACCTGTCCCTAACTTTACCCTTAAATTTACCCATACACCACACCTGTCCCTAACTCTACCCTTAAACTTACCCATACACCACACCTGTCCCTAACTCTACCCTTAAAACTTACCCATACCACCACACCCGTCCTTAACTTTACCCTTAAACTTACCCATACACCACACCTGTCCCTAACTTTACCCATAAACTTACCCATACCACCACACCTGTCCCTAACTTTACACTTAAACTTACCCATACCACCACACCTGTCCCTAACTTTACCCTTAAACTTACCCATACACCACACCTGTCCCTAACTTTACCCTTAAACTTACCCATACCACCACACCTGTCCCTAACTTTACCCTTAAACTTACCCATACCACCACACCTGTCCCTAACTTTACCCTTAAACTTACCCATACCACCACACCTGTCCCTAACTTTACACTTAAACTTACCCATACCACCACACCTGTCCCTAACTTTACACTTAAACTTACCCATACCACCACACCTGTCCATAACTTTACCCATAAACTTACCCATACCACCACACCTGTCCCTAACTTTACACTTAAACTTACCCATACCACCACACCTGTCCCTAACTTTACCCTTAAACTTACCCATACACCACACCTGTCCCTAACTTTACCCTTAAACTTACCCATACCACCACACCTGTCCCTAACTTTACACTTAAACTTACCCATACCACCACACCTGTCCCTAACTTTACCCTTAAACTTACCCATACACCACACCTGTCCCTAACTTTACCCTTAAACTTACCCATACCACCACACCTGTCCCTAACTTTACCCTTAAACTTACCCATACCACCACACCTGTCCCTAACTTTACCCTTAAACTTACCCATACCACCACACCTGTCCCTAACTTTACACTTAAACTTACCCATACCACCACACCTGTCCCTAACTTTACACTTAAACTTACCCATACCACCACACCTGTCCATAACTTTACCCTTAAACTTACCCATACCACCACACCTGTCCCTAACTCTACCCTTAAACTTACCCATACCACCACACTTGTCCCTAACTTTACCCTTAAACTTACCCATACACCACACCTGTCCATAACTTTACCCTTAAACTTACCCATACCACCACACCTGTCCCTAACTACCCTTAAACTTACCCATACCACCACACCTGTCCCTAACTTTACCCATAAACTTACCCATACCACCACACCTGTCCCTAACTTTACACTTAAACTTACCCATACCACCACACCTGTCCCTAACTTTACCCTTAAACTTACCCATACACCACACCTGTCCCTAACTTTACACTTAAACTTACCCATACCACCACACCTGTCCCTAACTTTACCCTTAAACTTACCCATACACCACACCTGTCCCTAACTTTACCCTTAAACTTACCCATACACCACACCTGTCCCTAACTCTACCCTTAAACTTACCCATACCACCACACTTGTCCCTAACTTTACCCTTAAACTTACCCATACACCACACCTGTCCCTAACTTTACCCTTAAACTTACCCATACACCACACCTGTCCCTAACTTTACCCTTAAACTTACCCATACACCACACCTGTCCCTAACTTTACCCTTAAACTTACCCATACCATCACACCTGTCCCTAACTTTACCCTTAAACTTACCCATACCACCACACCTGTCCCTAACTGTACCCTTAAACTTACCCATACACCACACCTGTCCCTAACTCTACCCTTAAATTTATCCATGCAACCACACCTGTCCCTAACTTTACCCTTAAACTTACCCATACCACCACACCTGTCCCTAACTCTACCCTTAAACTTACCCATACACCACACCTGTCCCTAACTCTACCCTTAAATTTATCCATACAACCACACCTGTCCCTAACTTTACCCTTAAACTTACCCATACCACCACAACTGTCCCTAACTCTACCCTTAAACTTACCCATACACCACACCTGTCACTAACTCTACCCTTAAACTTACGCATACCACCACACTTGTCCCTAACTTTACCCTTAAACTTACCCATACACCACACCTGTCCCTAACTTTACCCTTAAATTTACCCATACACCACACCTGTCCCTAACTCTACCCTTAAACTTACCCATACACCACACCTGTCCCTAACTCTACCCTTAAAACTTACCCATACCACCACACCCGTCCTTAACTTTACCCTTAAACTTACCCATACACCACACCTGTCCCTAACTTTACCCATAAACTTACCCATACCACCACACCTGTCCCTAACTTTACACTTAAACTTACCCATACCACCACACCTGTCCCTAACTTTACCCTTAAACTTACCCATACACCACACCTGTCCCTAACTTTACCCTTAAACTTACCCATACCACCACACCTGTCCCTAACTTTACCCTTAAACTTACCCATACCACCACACCTGTCCCTAACTTTACCCTTAAACTTACCCATACCACCACACCAGTGTTGGGGGTAACGAGTTACAAAATAACGGATTACAGTAACGATATTACTTTTTTGGGTAACGAAGTAAAGTAACGCATTACACTAAAAATATTGGTAACTACACTACTTTACTAGACTATAGGAACGCGCTTTCCTGCGTTACTCAAGCCGCGTTTGCCTGTGTGTAAAGATCTGATATGTTTAAGTGCTGCGTGCACCGTTGCCATAGAACAGTGTTTCCCAACCGAGGTGCCGTCTGACAAGAGCATGGATGCCGTGTAAAAGTCCTTCAAATTCTCTCTTTGTAAACTTTGTTCAATGCATATAGTGCTGCAGTATGTTCGAATACCAGTCATTTTCGCCGTCGTCACAAATGAGAAGTTGCGCGCGCTGTGAGAATATTTTGTCTATGTGCACTCATCCGAAAGCGCGCACACGTCTCACAGTGCGCAAATATTGAGTTATCTTTCAAGTTTGGCTCTTGAACGGACAAACTCACACAAAACTATGTCAACATGCCCATCTTGATGAGTATCCTAGCAGACATAGTCTGTATATGCCTTAAAACGACGCATATCCGAGCATTGGGTCTTAAAGGGGCAGTATTATTAGGTCTTAAAGGGGCAGTTTTATTAGGTCTTAAAGGGGCAGTAGCCTTTACTGCTGTCTGTTTAATGTCAAACAACAAAAGACAAGGGCATCACTCACTGCTCTTGATTGAATAGATTTTGTAAATTTAATAGGATTAATGTTTAATTTATACAGTCAAATATGCAATGTTATTTTACATTTGATTTCTGTACCTGAAAACTAATGTTAGACGTACCTGAAAAACCTGAAAAGCATTGTTTATTTTATTAGTGTCTTTGCTCAATAGTATTTATTTGTGCTGCTGCTTGTATTTAAATTATTTGTTCTTATTATTTTCTTTATCTTTATTTGACAGTAGTCCTTTTTGTTTGTTTGGGGAAACACTGCCATAGAGCCATGATGTTTGTCCATATATCTACACGGTAAATTAAGAAATGGGAAAGTAAAGTAATAAGTAGTGTAGTTACTTTTCAAATATAGTAACTAGTAAAGTAATCTCATTACAATTTACAGATGTAACTAGTAACTAGTAACTAATTACTTTTTTTGAGTAACTACCCCAACACTGCACCACACCTGTCCCTAACTTTACACTTAAACTTACCCATACCACCACACCTGTCCCTAACTTTACACTTAAACTTACCCATACCACCACACCTGTCCATAACTTTACCCTTAAACTTACCCATACCACCACACCTGTCCCTAACTCTACCCTTAAACTTACCCATACCACCACACTTGTCCCTAACTTTACCCTTAAACTTACCCATACACCACACCTGTCCATAACTTTACCCTTAAACTTACCCATACCACCACACCTGTCCCTAACTACCCTTAAACTTACCCATACCACCACACCTGTCCCTAACTTTACACTTAAACTTACCCATACCACCACACCTGTCCCTAACTTTACCCATAAACTTACCCATACCACCACACCTGTCCCTAACTTTACACTTAAACTTACCCATACCACCACACCTGTCCCTAACTTTACCCTTAAACTTACCCATACACCACACCTGTCCCTAACTTTACACTTAAACTTACCCATACCACCACACCTGTCCCTAACTTTACCCTTAAACTTACCCATACACCACACCTGTCCCTAACTTTACCCTTAAACTTACCCATACACCACACCTGTCCCTAACTCTACCCTTAAACTTACCCATACCACCACACTTGTCCCTAACTTTACCCTTAAACTTACCCATACACCACACCTGTCCCTAACTTTACCCTTAAACTTACCCATACCACCACACCTGTCCCTAACTACCCTTAAACTTACCCATACCACCACACCTGTCCCTAACTTTACACTTAAACTTACCCATACCACCACACCTGTCCCTAACTTTACCCATAAACTTACCCATACCACCACACCTGTCCCTAACTTTACACTTAAACTTACCCATACCACCACACCTGTCCCTAACTTTATCCTTAAACTTACCCATACACCACACCTGTCCCTAACTTTACACTTAAACTTACCCATACCACCACACCTGTCCCTAACTTTACCCTTAAACTTACCCATACACCACACCTGTCCCTAACTTTACCCTTAAACTTACCCATACCACCACACCTGTCCCTAACTTTACCCTTAAACTTACCCATACCACCACACCTGTCCCTAACTTTACACTTAAACTTACCCATACCACCACACCTGTCCCTAACTTTACCCTTAAACTTACCCATACCACCACACCTGTCCATAACTTTACCCTTAAACTTACCCATACCACCACACCTGTCCCTAACTCTACCCTTAAACTTACCCATACCACCACACCTGTCCCTAACTGTACCCTTAATTTTACCCATACCACCACACCTGTCCCTAACTTTACACTTAAACTTACCCATACCACCACACCTGTCCCTAACGTTACCCTTAAACTTACCCATACCACCACACCTGTCCATAACTTTACCCTTAAACTTACCCATACCACCACACCTGTCCCTAACTACCCTTAAACTTACCCATACCACCACACCTGTCCCTAACTTTACACTTAAACTTACCCATACCACCACACCTGTCCCTAACTGTACCCTTAAACTTACCCATACACCACACCTGTCCCTAACTCTACCCTTAAATTTATCCATACAACCACACCTGTCCCTAACTCTACCCTTAAACTTACCCATACACCACACCTGTCACTAACTCTACCCTTAAACTTACCCATACCACCACACCTGTCCCTAACTTTACCCTTAAACTTACCCATACACCACACCTGTCCCTAACTTTACCCTTAAATTTACCCATACACCACACCTGTCCCTAACTCTACCCTTAAACTTACCCATACACCACACCTGTCCCTAACTCTACCCTTAAAACTTACCCATACCACCACACCCGTCCTTAACTTTACCCTTAAACTTACCCATACACCACACCTGTCCCTAACTTTACCCATAAACTTACCCATACCACCACACCTGTCCCTAACTTTACACTTAAACTTACCCATACCACCACACCTGTCCCTAACTTTACCCTTAAACTTACCCATACACCACACCTGTCCCTAACTTTACCCTTAAACTTACCCATACCACCACACCTGTCCCTAACTTTACCCTTAAACTTACCCATACCACCACACCTGTCCCTAACTTTACCCTTAAACTTACCCATACCACCACACCTGTCCCTAACTTTACACTTAAACTTACCCATACCACCACACCTGTCCCTAACTTTACACTTAAACTTACCCATACCACCACACCTGTCCATAACTTTACCCTTAAACTTACCCATACCACCACACCTGTCCCTAACTCTACCCTTAAACTTACCCATACCACCACACTTGTCCCTAACTTTACCCTTAAACTTACCCATACACCACACCTGTCCATAACTTTACCCTTAAACTTACCCATACCACCACACCTGTCCCTAACTACCCTTAAACTTACCCATACCACCACACCTGTCCCTAACTTTACACTTAAACTTACCCATACCACCACACCTGTCCCTAACTTTACCCATAAACTTACCCATACCACCACACCTGTCCCTAACTTTACACTTAAACTTACCCATACCACCACACCTGTCCCTAACTTTACCCTTAAACTTACCCATACACCACACCTGTCCCTAACTTTACACTTAAACTTACCCATACCACCACACCTGTCCCTAACTTTACCCTTAAACTTACCCATACACCACACCTGTCCCTAACTTTACCCTTAAACTTACCCATACACCACACCTGTCCCTAACTCTACCCTTAAACTTACCCATACCACCACACTTGTCCCTAACTTTACCCTTAAACTTACCCATACACCACACCTGTCCCTAACTTTACCCTTAAACTTACCCATACCACCACACCTGTCCCTAACTACCCTTAAACTTACCCATACCACCACACCTGTCCCTAACTTTACACTTAAACTTACCCATACCACCACACCTGTCCCTAACTTTACCCATAAACTTACCCATACCACCACACCTGTCCCTAACTTTACACTTAAACTTACCCATACCACCACACCTGTCCCTAACTTTATCCTTAAACTTACCCATACACCACACCTGTCCCTAACTTTACACTTAAACTTACCCATACCACCACACCTGTCCCTAACTTTACCCTTAAACTTACCCATACACCACACCTGTCCCTAACTTTACCCTTAAACTTACCCATACCACCACACCTGTCCCTAACTTTACCCTTAAACTTACCCATACCACCACACCTGTCCCTAACTTTACACTTAAACTTACCCATACCACCACACCTGTCCCTAAGTTTACCCTTAAACTTACCCATACCACCACACCTGTCCATAACTTTACCCTTAAACTTACCCATACCACCACACCTGTCCCTAACTCTACCCTTAAACTTACCCATACCACCACACCTGTCCCTAACTGTACCCTTAATTTTACCCATACCACCACACCTGTCCCTAACTTTACACTTAAACTTACCCATACCACCACACCTGTCCCTAACTTTACCCTTAAACTTACCCATACCACCACACCTGTCCATAACTGTACCCTTAAACTTACCCATACCACCACACCTGTCCCTAACTACCCTTAAACTTACCCATACCACCACACCTGTCCCTAACTTTACACTTAAACTTACCCATACCACCACACCTGTCCCTAACTGTACCCTTAAACTTACCCATACACCACACCTGTCCCTAACTCTACCCTTAAATTTATCCATACAACCACACCTCTCCCTAACTCTACCCTTAAACTTACCCATACACCACACCTGTCACTAACTCTACCCTTAAACTTACCCATACCACCACACCTGTCCCTAACTTTACCCTTAAACTTACCCATACACCACACCTGTCCCTAACTTTACCCTTAAATTTACCCATACACCACACCTGTCCCTAACTTTACACTTAAACTTACCCATACCACCACACCTGTCCCTAACTTTACCCTTAAACTTACCCATACCACCACACCTGTCCCTAACTACCCTTAAACTTACCCATACCACCACACCTGTCCCTAACTTTACACTTAAACTTACCCATACCACCACACCTGTCCCTAACTTTACCCATAAACTTACCCATACCACCACACCTGTCCCTAACTTTACACTTAAACTTACCCATACCACCACACCTGTCCCTAACTTTACCCTTAAACTTACCCATACACCACACCTGTCCCTAACTTTACCCTTAAACTTACCCATACACCACACCTGTCCCTAACTTTACCCTTAAACTTACCCATACCACCACACCTGTCCCTAACTTTATCCTTAAACTTACCCATACCACCACACCTGTCCCTAACTTTACCCTTAAACTTACCCATACCACCACACCTGTCCCTAACTTTACACTTAAACTTACCCATACCACCACACCTGTCCATAACTTTACCCTTAAACTTACCCATACCACCACACCTGTCCCTAACTCTACCCTTAAACTTACCCATACCACCACACCTGTCCCTAACTGTACCCTTAATTTTACCCATACCACCACACCTGTCCCTAACTTTACACTTAAACTTACCCATACCACCACACCTGTCCCTAACTTTACCCTTAAACGTACCCATACCACCACACCTGTCCCTAACTTTACCCTTAAACTTACCCATACCACCACACCTGTCCCTAACTTTACCCTTAAACTTACCCATACACCACACCTGTCCCTAACTTTACCCTTAAACTTACCCATACACCACACCTGTCCCTAACTCTACCCTTAAACTTACCCATACACCACACCTGTCCCTAACTCTACCCTTACACTTACCCATACACCACACCTGTCCCTAACTCTACCCTTAAACTTACCCATACCACCACACCTGTCCTTAACTTTACCCTTAAACTTACCCATACACCACACCTGTCCCTAACTTTACCCTTAAACTTACCCATACACCACACCTGTCCCTAACTTTACCCTTAAACTTACCCATACACCACACCTGTCCCTAACTTTACCCTTAAACTTACCCATACCATCACACCTGTCCCTAACTTTACCCTTAAACTTACCCATACCACCACACCTGTCCCTAACTGTACCCTTAAACTTACCCATACACCACACCTGTCCCTAACTCTACCCTTAAATTTATCCATACAACCACACCTGTCCCTAACTTTACCCTTAAACTTACCCATACCACCACACCTGTCCCTAACTCTACCCTTAAACTTACCCATACACCACACCTGTCCCTAACTCTACCCTTAAATGTATCCATACAACCACACCTGTCCCTAACTTTACCCTTAAACTTACCCATACCACCACAACTGTCCCTAACTCTACCCTTAAACTTACCCATACACCACACCTGCCACTAACTCTACCCTTAAACTTACCCATACCACCACACCTGTCCCTAACTTTACCCTTAAACTTACCAATACACCACACCTGTCCCTAACTTTACCCTTAAATTTACCCATACACCACACCTGTCCCTAACGCTACCCTTAAACTTACCCATACACCACACCTGTCCCTAACTCTACCCTTAAAACTTACCCATACCACCACACCCGTCCTTAACTTTACCCTTAAACTTACCCATACACCACACCTGTCCCTAACTTTACCCTTAAACTTACCCATACACCACACCTGTCCCTAACTTTACCCTTAAACCTACCCATACACCACACCTGTCCCTAACTTTACCCTTAAACTTACCCATACCATCACACCTGTCCCTAACTTTACCCTTAAACTTACCCATACCACCACACCTGTCCCTAACTGTACCCTTAAACTTACCCTTACCACCACACCTGTCCCTAACTTTACCCTTAAACGTACCCATACCACCACACCTGTCCCTAACTTTACACTTAAACTTACCCATACCACCACACCTGTCCATAACTTTACCCTTAAACTTACCCATACCACCACACCTGTCCCTAACTCTACCCTTAAACTTACCCATACCATCACACCTGTCCCTAACTCTACCCTTAAACTTACCCATACCACCACACCTGTCCTTAACTTTACCCTTAAACTTACCCATACACCACACCTGTCCCTAACTTTACCCTTAAACTTACCCATACACCACACCTGTCCCTAACTTTACCCTTAAACTTACCCATACACCACACCTGTCCCTAACTTTACCCTTAAACTTACCCATACCATCACACCTGTCCCTAACTTTACCCTTAAACTTACCCATACCACCACACCTGTCCCTAACTGTACCCTTAAACGTACCCATACACCACACCTGTCCCTAACTCTACCCTTAAATTTATCCATGCAACCACACCTGTCCCTAACTTTACCCTTAAACTTACCCATACCACCACACCTGTCCCTAACTCTACCCTTAAACTTACCCATACACCACACCTGTCCCTAACTCTACCCTTAAATTTATCCATACAACCACACCTGTCCCTAACTTTACCCTTAAACTTACCCATACCACCACAACTGTCCCTAACTCTACCCTTAAACTTACCCATACACCACACCTGTCACTAACTCTACCCTTAAACTTACGCATACCACCACACTTGTCCCTAACTTTACCCTTAAACTTACCCATACACCACACCTGTCCCTAACTTTACCCTTAAATTTACCCATACACCACACCTGTCCCTAACTCTACCCTTAAACTTACCCATACACCACACCTGTCCCTAACTCTACCCTTAAAACTTACCCATACCACCACACCCGTCCTTAACTTTACCCTTAAACTTACCCATACACCACACCTGTCCCTAACTTTACCCTTAAACTTACCCATACACCACACCTGTCCCTAACTTTACCCTTAAACCTACCCATACACCACACCTGTCCCTAACTTTACCCTTAAACTTACCCATACCATCACACCTGTCCCTAACTTTACCCTTAAACTTACCCATACCACCACACCTGTCCCTAACTGTTCCCTTAAACTTACCCATACACCACACCTGTCTCTAACTCTACCCTTAAATTTATCCATACAACCACACCTGTCCCTAACTTTACTCTTAAACTTACCCATACCACCACACCTGTCCCTAACTCTACCCTTAAACTTACCCATACACCACACCTGTCCCTAACTTTACTCTTAAACTTACCCATACACCACACCTGTCCATAACTTTACCCGTATCTCACCTAAATATCAGCAAAAGTGTTTTGCAATACAATTTGAACACAATAAGTACATTGTACTTATTTGTTGATGTAAGTACATAGTAGTTAAGGCCACCTTATATAAAGTGGGACCATAAAGTATAACCTTTTATTTTAAAGTGTCCTTATTACAGTGCAATTACATATTCATTTCATTTATACAAGTACTGTATAATTAACCCTAAACCAAACCCTGTTCCTAACCTTATAGTAAGAACATGTTGTTAGTTGCATAACATTGTGCATGAGTTACTGCTATGGACAGAAATTTCCTGGTCTTCTCTGACTTCCTGGGCATATCAGTCCGAACACAGTTGCGACACAATTTACAGAAAATTGTGACATATGTGTTTAAACACCTTATGGACTTCTTATCAATACTCCCACCATTCAGGCAGCCAGCTGAGATTTTTCCTCATGACACACTCTTACTGAAACACACACTCTTCCAGCTCTACTGAGAACACGCTCTCGAGGAACAGAGGGGCGTTGGATGTGCTTTGTGGAAATGTGCCATTTTCGAGAAACAGGAGGACTACAGAACAAAAGAGAGAGAGAGAGAGAGAGAGAGAGAGAGAGAGAGAGAGAGAGAGAGAGAGAGAGAGAGAGAGAGAGAGCACAGCATGTCAAATGAAACCAGCAGGAATGCTGTTTTTTGTTTTCGTAATTTTACTCGTAGTTTTGAGAAACGTGAACACATGAGAACACAGTGTGTCTTAATTCAAGGGCTTTTTAACAAACCGGACATTTGAACAATAGATGTGCTGGAACACTTGCTGTGTAACTATCTGACATCATCTCATATTATGTTAAGGCAAAAGAGGTTGTGCATTCATGACATTTTATTTAAAGTTTCAGAGGAAGGCAGTTGCTGAATTCAGAACCACACATAGCATATACTACTCTTATACCATTGCTGTATCCCAATCGCCTGCTTATACTACGTCCTAAAACTATGTACTCCTTTTGTGACATATAATCTCGTATAAATCTTAAATTTGACAGACTAAATCTAACCCGGTTACAAATATGTTTTAAGTTGACGCTTAAAAGAAAGTCAATTTCAACTCCAAGGTACTTGTATTCAGATACAACTTGTATCCTTTCCCCTGATATAACAACATCTGGCACTTTACTTGCAACTACACAGCTACACACTACACATATTTAACTGTAAACAGCATTGTTCTAGCCAAGCGGTGGCATTTAACCACAGATGAGTTAATTTGCAACTTGTGACACATTTGGATGTTTGTGTCGGGACAAACGGATGGAAGATCATTGATATACAATGTAAATAACAATGGACCCAAAATAGAACCTTGGGGAACACCTGTGGACATACTTAAGGGGGCTGATTTATAATTCTGAACTCTGACATACTGTGTGCGACCGGACAAATATGATCCTATCCACCTTAAAGTCTCTGGAGAAAAATTAAAACTTGATAATTTAGACATAAGAATTCTGTATTACATTGCATGTATTACATGGATTAATAGCTTATGAAGAAATAAAGTCACCATCATCAATATACTTGCTGACAGTGTTTACTGAGGATTTGCTGACTAATCCCATGTAATATCCCAAATGTAATATATAACATTTTGCTTTCACAGTAAAAAATTATATGATCAATAAGTTATGACAACATATGTTTTAAATTACATTAAACTCGGCATTGCTTTAACACATCAAAGTTTATCAGTTGTTATACAAGATTCAACTCATTTTTTTTAAGTCAGTTTAATGTTGAAATGACTTAAACATCCAAGTTGACAGTACTTAAAAAATTTAAGGCAGCAAATTGTTTTTGTACAGTGATGAGTTTTTGGTTACACTTTTTTTAAGGTGTCTGTGTTACAGTAATTATCTACATAAACTTACTAAAGGGTTAGGGTTAGGAATAGAGTTTGCTGTAGGGTTGGTTGCATGCAATTATGCATCATTTATAATTATTACTGTAGTAACTGCATGTAACATATATGCAACAATGACACTTAAAGTGTTACCGTGTTTGTCATGTCTATATATGTTGGACTCTTGTCCAGCATCAGGGCCTGAGCTCACAAATGCACTTCTAGAAGAATGGTAAAAAATTCCCATAAACACACTCCTAAACCTTGTGGAAAGCCTTCCAGGAAGAGTTGAAGCTGTTGTAGCTGCAAAGGGTGGGCCAACTCCATATTAAACCCTACGGATTAAGAACGGGATGTCATTACATTTCATGTGCATGTAAAGGCAGGCGTCACAAATCTTTTGGCAATATAGTGTATATGACTACAGTAAGTATGCATTAACTAATGTTAACAATTGAGACTTTACTGTAAATTTGCTGTAATATTGATGCTTCATTTATCAAGCAGCACTAATGCAGAGGGTGGTGTAAAACAAGTGCATGTGGTATATCCTCCTCACTTAAACATGCATCATCAGTGCCCGAACTCAGTGTGAGGGTTTCCTTGTCCTGGATGGGAAACTGGGCAGCAGCCAGTACACATTATTACTGTACGTGCCAGCATACTGGAAATGCCAGGCAGTCGATTAGCAGCAGGAGCAGCTGCTGGGAGACTAGCGTGAGTTTCGTGAGGACAGATCTCTGAGCTTGCGGGATTCCTCGTCCCCTCTCTTAAACAGATCCATGTGTGAACTCACAGGCTGCCAATTAACTACAGCCCGTTTCCCAGAAGAGAGGAGCTTCTCCGCTTACACGCTCCTGCCTGATTCAGCAACAGTCTATCACACCACAGAGAGAGACAGAGCGAGAGAGAGAGAGAGCTATAGAGATATTATTGTAGGCTGAACTCACAAAAGAAGCAGTGTTTCATTCTACACTGGATGCATTGTGGGAATAACAATAAAGATGCAGCCACAGCTAGAGTTTCTTGGAAACCCTAGGGCATGTAAAGTCAAGCCAAGTTCACAGTGAGGTCTATGATACCTGGCGAGAGCTAGCCATTAGCATTCCCATTCATCTCAATGGCAGTTGCTATGCCTTGCTATGTGTATAGTGACAAATTGGGTCCCCCCTGAAATCGGGTCTTCTTTAGGACCCCAAGTGATTGCTTTCGAAAAGAGTGGCGCAGGTATGACGTCACTTTGTAGGCCAATCGGCAGTTAGCATCGCATTGGTTCCCCTTGATAAAAACCCAATAGGATTTTCCCATAGGCTTTTGGATTATTGCAAAAAAATCAAGCTCTGTAATCAACAAAAGTTTATGATACTTACACATTTTGTCCATCAAGATAATTATCACAGATGAATACAACTTTTATGAATTCTGAAGCCTAAATGCAGTTACCAGAAGTAAAAGGCTAAAGGTAGGCTATAAACGAACTACACCACGGTTGCTCGACTGCAATGTCTCCATCATTAAAGCTTCTGACAACTCTTTCAGTCTTTATCTCAAAACATTTTCCCAGAGCGTTTGAGTTAGACTAGTTTATAAGAGCACAATCATAAGCATAATAAGGTTGTAAAAGCGGACTGAGTTTATCTGTTAGGCATGATGATGTTTAATCTCCTCTACAGCCTCTCTAGTCCCATTTAGCCACTTCTTAGCAACTGTCTTTTTCAAGACATGTAACAGCTTTAAAAAAATAATGAGTGGGGTAATACTAACTTGTGTTCACCACAGATGTTGATTTAACCAAAATCCCATTAAAAAAAAAACATTGACTTTGGGACGAGGGAACCGGAAGAGCTAAAATGCTAACTCACTTCCACGTTTTGGCCTACAAAGTGATACCATTCATTTTAATAGGTACTCTCTTTAGTGCTGATTACAACTCCTACAAAATCATGTTATGATAAATGCTGTTTCAACTACATTATAATGACCATTTATGTCTGTATTAGTTAGCTTATATACTAGCATAGTATACAGATAATCAATTAGCCTGATAGCTTAGTTTATATATTTGCACTTATATATTCTCAATCATCTTTAATGTAATTGTGTTAAATTAAATGTCCAAATATTTCAGTTATAAATAAAACAAATTAACAATGTTCAGTTATTCACTTAATAGGTTATTATTATTATTATTATTATTATTATTATTATTATTATTATTATAACACCTGTGTCCCACTTTATATTAGGTGGCCTTAACTACTATGTACTTACATCAAAAATTAAGTACAATATACTTATACTTGTTTCATATTGTATTGTATTATATCATTAATCAGTCACATCACTTGAAACATCTAATACAATATAATAGTAGTATTTGAAATGTATATGTTCATTTGTGTGTATGTCTGCATGTTTCATAAAAAAAAAAATATATATATATATATATATATATATATATATATATATAATTTTTTTTTTTTTTTTTTTTTTATGAAACAATAATTTTTTTTTTTTTTTAAACATTTAATTTTTTTATGGCATCTTAATGCTTTTTGGAGTTAAATGTGAAAGTTCATGAAATCTCCCTTCCTTATTGCAACCGCAGGTTTTCTAAATGCACATGTACTTTATGTTTATGATGAGAAATGACTTAATGGCAAACATTACTGCTCTGTTTTGACCTACATTCACTAACCTATAAACCTACATATGATCGGAAGTTAACGGAGAACCATTGAAACCCAATAAATCAAAAATATAACAAATCATTATGTGACCTTGAACATCTGAGCCAAATTACTTTGGAAATCCAATACAAATCAATAAAACAGGTTGAAAATATTCCAGAAGTAAAAATATGTAAATAAACACTTTTTGTTAAATGAATATACTGGATTAAATACAATGGTCCAGAAGGATTAAAAGCAAAAACATACAATTTGTATTTTTTGTTTGTTCTGGTTGCACCAGGTTAACCACTATTTGATATCGATATACACTATATTGCCAAAAGTATTGGGACACCCCTCCGCACTAGGCGTGCAGACGCTTCTGCAAACATTTGTGAAAGAGTGGGTTGCTCTCAGGAGCTCAGTTAATTCAAGCTTGGTACTGTGATTGGTTGCCACCTGTTCAGTAAGTCCATTTGTGAAATTTCCTCACTACTAAATATTCCACGGTCAACTGTTAGTGGTATTATAACAAAGTGGAAGCGATTGGGAACAACAGCAACTCAGAGTCAATAGTGAAGACTAAGATTTTATTATTTAATATAAGTTCCTCTCCTATGTCTAACTTACAACAATAAAAAAGAAATCTCTTGGCAAGATAACTGGTGTCCGGTCCTGTGATTTAAACCACGGGGAAAAAGCTTAATTTTTAAGTCTACAATTTGGCGTCACGGAACAGGATTGCATCTTCAGCCATTTGTCTCAGCTAATCAGGTAAGACTTTTTTCTTTCTAAATAGTTCTAAGTCTGCCTGATGGTTAGAGACATTGACTGAAACTGCTGAAAAGAACTGTGTTATTATAAGGCGATACAGCAATTAGCTTGACATGGCTGCGAGGTGGTGAATATGGCGGATCTGCAATAATAGTGTTTGCAGAATTTATCCTAAAATATTTCACACACCACAGATTTGTGCTGTTACAGACAGACGGGGAAGGTGTCAAGTGGTGTTTGGATTAAAAGCAGTTTAAAGTGGCGGATCTGGACTTGAAAGGGGAGTCCTGTTTATAAAGAATCCTAAAACGTTTAAACATGCTGAAGTAGCTGAAATCGCGGGCGGCATTCTGATTTTGACAGTTAAGCTGTTCAGTATTTGAGGAGAGAGAAATTGATAGTATAAGAATAAGAAAAATAAGAAAGTTCAACTTAATAAAGAAAAAAAAAATTATCTTAGTTAAACTAAATTGTAAAAAAAAAAAAAAAGTGAATGAAAACTGAAAATATAAGAGTTAATATTTAAAAAAATGTTTTTCCCCTTTTCTTTTGTCCCTCGGGCGAGCAGAGAAGGGAGAGGGAAGCAGCCCCTCCCTTCAGAATTCACCACTCTTCTCTACACACTCACACAGACACAGCTATAAATAGACAGCCTGTTGCTGTTCTGAGTGCACAGACACAGAGTGACAAATTATTTTCAAAATGGCTGAAAACAAAGAATAAATGAATAAATAGTACCATATTAAATGAATGTCACGAGATAGGCTATATCCTTTATATAAATACGTCTGAAAGGTGTACTCGTTATCCCTGGAAGACAGTTTAAAATTTGATCCATAAATCGAAATTTTGGTATGTTCTGATTAAAAATAACTTCTGCATTGTGTTGAATGAGAACAAGCTTGGGTGACGAAAATAAATGAGCTCAACATAGAAAATAAATAATTTTGATGTTGGATGTGCAACTTTTATTTACTATTACTAGAATTGAGATTGAATATTTGATAACAAAATACATCATGTGGATGAATTTGTGAGAATTATTTAATTATAGTGTTCTTAGATAATTCAGAGTAGTTTTCTGCATTCTGCAATGAAGTAATCGCTTGCTTTTTCTGCAAAGAAGAACTTGCTTTATTAAAATATAAATGAAGAACTGCTACTGTCAACCAGTTGAAAAATTAAGAGACAGTTGAAAGAGGTGACTGACAAACACATCAGATTGCTCATATACAATTGTGGTCAGAATTGACATTGGGTTCTCTCTTGAGTGTTTATTTTCTTAAATGAAACCAGACCATGGCTTTTGGAACGACTGCCAATATAAACAAGAGAGACTATGCTGTACATTAAGCGAGGGAGAGAGAAGATGGTGGATGGCTGCAAAGAGAAGAAGAGGATGGGCGTCAGCTCCACCACCTGAAAGAGAAAACCGATGCTGGATCTCAGAAGGGCTGGACTTGCAGAAACGACACTGGAATCAAGTTGCCATGAGAGGGAGAAAGAGAGAGACACAACTTCATCCTCCTAACCTCCAATGCTCTCATCAGACCCTCATCGCAGACCCTACACAATGCACTGGATGAGGTGAGAGACACGTGACACTGGAAGTAAAGACTTTCTCAGAAGTTCCAGTGCTACATTGCAGCAGTACTACTACAGAAATCTCAGAACTTCCAGAGGAATCTGAGGAAAGTAATATTTTCAACTGACTGATGATTAAGCCAGACTTTCTATCTCTTCTCTCGTGTGCAGGTAACTGCATATTCAATGAGCACTACAGAGACTGCCTCAAATTCTGATTAGTAACATCAATTTGGTTATTCACTGGTCTCAAAGCAGTTGTTCATATTTTGATAAACTAACAACACTCTGCTCTCTTTTGATAGGCACCAGTCCGACTTTACAAAATAAGCTAAGTGTTTCATCTGATTTATAAATCAGCTAAAACTTGGACTGGACGTAGTATAGTGAGAAGATATTCCATTCTATTTAGGGGTAAACTTTTAATTAGATAATTGGTGATTCTGTGAAGAGAGAGTTTAGACTCTGCTCTCAAGACAGAGCTTTCCATAAAACTGATAAGCATATATTTAAGAGTTATCTTTAAAGAGATAGAGAGAGAGAAAGGAAAGGAGGCACAAAGTGTCCAAGAACAAAATGTAGATGATAATTCTATGATATTGATCATCCCATCTTGTTTAATTTATGTTTTTGAGAATAAACTGAAGTAAGAATTCCTAACTCATGAATCATAAATGCTGTCATTATCAGGGATTACGATTACATGATGTTAGTTTTGGCCATGGATGTCAGGGTTCTGTCACTTCGGTCTAGTTTACTCTTGGTTTGGATCCAAATATATGTAGAGATCTTCAGAAATCTTTATTAGAGCAGCTCATGAGCAACAGCAAAATGATAATGGAAATGAAAACGACACAGAAGAATGTAAAAGTTGCATTTAAGAAATTAGAATTGGTTCTCTTAATTTTGGCATGCCTAGGTCTAAGAGATTATTTGATCAATTAGATATTGAGAAATTTGATTGCGACTGACATCGTCTAACTGTATGATTTCAAGTGCTCAGACACTGTTGTACAGGGAATGCCACAGTGCCTACGTTTGGTAGTTTCCGTCATAATTTAAAACACAAATTGGGCACACAAATTGGATTATGCCTGATAAAGTAATGGTAATGGATGAATTTGGCTAACTATCCTAGCCTGGGTTATTTTTGTGGCAGAAATGAACAGTGCCACACCTGCGCAGCGCACAACTAATTTTTCCTTTTCAGAATGTCATAATGGATTCCTGAGCTGATTTTGTGACAGATGCATGAACTACATTGTGATTGTTAAAAGTGTTTGTTTTACAGGTAGAAAATATGAAATGGATAAAGATTTTGAAATGCATTGTATATCACACATAAAGAAGAGAAATGACAGGAAGAAAATCAGATAACAAAGACTAAATTATTTAAATAATTTTAAAGGTATTCCATTCACAGGTAAAGCAGTTCTGTAAATCTGTAAGATCTTTATCCAGCTGATGATGTATTGTTAACTGTATGGAAAATGATGTTATTGTTTAGTTTTTTTGTTGTTTTTGTCTGTGTTCCCTCCATCTTCTTCATATCTACCTCTATCTATCTATCATATATAGGTATGGTACGAGTAGAGGCTTTCAGATCATGTGTGGTATCTTCATAGAACTAGGATTGCTGTTCTGAGTGACACCTGGTTGTGACCACTGGGAAAGACAGAGACATGGAGCGAGATCCATGAGCACACTGGAACACCCTGAGTTCACACCAGGCATGCCTCTATCCCTGGCAAAGGCAGAAGATTTCCTTAGGGGGACCAACGAGCAGATTCAACTAGTGGCTTAATAGCGTGCTGTTTGCTTCAGTTGATAAGAATATCATAGTACATATGAAGGATCGACGAGCACCTCGGTGCTTAGCAGCAAAGAGAAATGCAACAGAATCTGATTAAATCATTCTGATGCTGAAGTATAGAATGAAGGGATTGAGATGTGGTCCAGATGTATCAAAATAGTTATTTTGGATATTATGGAGAATGACAAAATAGTAGTCAACAGTGAATTCTGAACTACTGTATAAGAATGTAAGGGAATGTTTATTGAAGGTGGGATGTACATATTACTACACTTACAGAACACAACCTCACAAACAATCAACCCCTGCTTACTGATTCACAACCCCAAGGGATAGGAATTCTTTAACATCAGCCTTTATGTTAGTTTGTTATTTTGGCCAGGAACTGAAGGAGTTCAGGTACCGAACAAGTTCAGGCACTGGTGAAGATTCAGTAGTCCTTACTTTCTTAGAAGATTGGGGTTCATATTAAATGCATACACATAGACATTAAATGACACATAGTATGCAGGGACATAACATGGGTTGGGGTTATTTGTTCATTTGTTTTGTTCCCTTTTCTGTTTTCCTTATGTTTCATTGTCTGTTTATTTTGTAGGTTTATCTTGTTTCTTTAGTCTATTTTTCCTTCTCACTATCGCTCCATTAGGTGGCCAACTGGTTGGGGTGACAAGTTTGGAACTGACTGCCGTAGTTCCAGTGGAGGGACTGAAGACTAAGATTTTATTATTTAATATAAGTTTCTGTATTATTCTTTACTAATATTCATTATCATTTGTATTGTATCATTCATTATTATTCCTATTGCATTATTATTTAGTCAGAGTCTGAACACATGAAGTGTGAGAGACATGGAGAGGGGATCATTTGTAGATAATTTTGAGACAAAATATGTAGCATAAGTTTTCCAATTATGCACACGTGACTGAAGTTTTCTGTAAAGAAGTATTGTTGTTGTTTTCCTACCAATGCATATGACATGTCACAAGTTCTCTTTAAGACATATTTTGAACAATGAACAACAAGTTTCTCTATGCATATGTTCAAGGGTATATTGTGCCATGTGAAAGCACGAGGTATAGCATAAACAACCTGTTTTTCTGGTAAACAATTATTTCACTGTTTAAGCAACCTATAAAATCCAACTGGGAGTCCAGGAAGACAAAGGAAGAAGCTGGAATGAAGACCATCCGTCAGAAAATTGTCTTCCTCTCCTATGTCTAACTTACAACAATAAAAAAGAAATCTCTTGGCAAGATAACTGGTGTCCGGTCCTGTGATTTAAACCACAGGGAAAAAGCTTAATTTTTAAGTCTACAATAGCTACAGACCTCCAAAACTTCACGTGGCCTTCAGATCAGCTCAAGAACCGTGCGTAGAGAGCTTCATGGAATGGGTTTCCATGGCCGAGCAGCTCATCCAAGCCTTACATCACCAAGTGCAATGCAAAGCGTGGGATGCAGTGGTGTAAAGCAGGCCGCCACTGGACTAGAGCAGTGGAGACATGTTCTCTGGAGTGACCAATCACGCTTCTCTGTCTCACAATCTGATGGACGAGTCTGGGTTTGGCAGTTGCCAGGAGAACGGTACTTGCCTGACTGCATTGTGCCAAGTGTAAAGTTTGGTGGAGGGGGGGTTATGGTGTGGGGTTGTTTTTCAGGGGTTGGGCTTGGCCCCTTAGTTCCAGTGAAAGGAACTCTTAATGCTTCAGCATACCAAGATATTTTGAACAATTTCATGCTCCCAACTTTGTGACAACAGTTTAGGGATGGCCCCTTACTTGTCTAACATGACGGCGAACCAGTGCACAAAGCATCGCTCTATAAAGACATGGATGAGCAAGTTTGGTGTGGAGGACTTGACTGGCCTGCACCTGACCTCAACCCGATAGTAGGGCTGCTCAATTAGTCGTATTTCGATTTCAATTTAGATTTTGGCTTCCAACGATTATGAAAATAAAATAATCAAGGTAAAACGATTACTGTACCGCTTCCCGCGTCAGCACACTCTCCTTTCCTTCACAGCAGACAGCAGTGCGCTTGCATTCCTCTCTAACCCAAAACTTAACATCCAAATCAGCTGAATAAGAGAGTGATGTAAAATGCAGTCTACTGTTGATAAACTGCAGTCATTGTTAATCTAACAAAAAAAGACAAAGATAAAATCACTCACTGCTCTTGAATGAATATCTTTTATTCGTTTTAAATAAGAATTAGTCAATGTTTCATTTATACAGCAGTTATTTTACTTTTTTTTTTTTTTTGTACTTTATTCTATTTCTGCTGTGTAGGCTATTACTCATCTAAATATCACTGTTAGTACATCTTCCTGGAAAACCTGTTTATTTTATTTGTATTTTCTGTTGTATTTTTTGTTGGTTTTGTTAGTTTAACTAGTTTCTTTGTTTTTATTTTATTGAGGACTGTTTACTTGTCCTCTGTAGCTAATTTGAGGACATTTAGCCTATTTGCATTAATTAACCTAGTATTAGTTTTTGCTAAAGTATGGATAATTGTGAAATTTCACTGACATTTAAAATTACTCATATCATGAAACAAGATTTTGATCATATGACCCACCAATAATCGTGTTAAATAATTGTTATTTCAATATTGATCAATACAATCGTGATTATGATTTTTGCCATAATCGAGCAGCCCTACCCGATAGAACACCTTTGGGATGAATTCGAGCAGAGACTGAGAGCCAGGCCTTCTCATCCAACATCAGTGCCTGACCTCACAAATGCACTTCTAGATGAATGGTCAAAAATTCCCATAAACACACATTCCTCCTAAAGCTTGTGGAAAGCCTTCCCAGAAGAGTTGAAGCTGTTATAGCTGCAAAGGGTGGGCCATGTCCATATTAAACCCTACGGATTAAGAATGGGATGTCATTAAAGTTCATGTGCATGTACAGGCAGGCGTCCGAAATCTTTTGGCAATGTAGTGTATCTCGAATCCTCGACTTCTGTCGTGACCATTGTGAATCCTGTAAACCTGCTAAAAAAATATGTAAACACATGTTTGTGGAGAGATACAGGGATACAGTTTACTGTATCTTTGCACAGATAAAGTTAGTAAGCAGCAAATTATGCTATTATATTGTGTAATTTTGGGGACAGTTAACCTACCAATGCTTACTTAGCTGCCTCTACATGATGCTAGGAGGTTTTGTTAATATTGTATACAACAACAACAACTAATGAAATAGTGTTCACCTTTGTAATTAGACTGAAATGCTCCTGTGTTAAGACTGTAAAAGTAAACAAATGCTTTTCCTCTCAATACCAACAAATGCCACCAATTGTAGACAAGGCTGAGCAGATTGTTTTGAGCTGGCACTGCTGGAACAGATTGTTCTTTCTCGAGAGACTTGGCGTGCTTCCAGAGGAGTTTCCTGTAGGCCGGAACCCTCTTTCATGTAAAGGGAGCAACAAGGAAGTGTCCTGAGATAGCAGGCCTCAGCCTGCTTCAGCTCTCTGGTATTTTGAGGTCAAAAGATGTTCAGACGGATAAAAGAGTTGCAATCTAATAAAGGTGTGCATGCAGCCGTGGCGGGCAATGTGAGTGAATCGAGTAACTGTCAGATTCCTTCTTGTTGAACATTGCTGTACTGTTAACTCTCACTGGCTGAGAAGAGAAGCATGGAGGAAGAGCAGACAGTGGACAGAAACCATGGCATGAGAGGAAGTTCAGAGTCCAGCAGGGAACAGTTGCACCTCTGAGAAGCAGCAGAGAAGTCCAGACCACCATCTGCCCCAAATCTACCTTGTGTCATACAAATAGTGCTCCCTAAAGCCCTATTCGGACAGGGTTAGTTTTACAAGGATCGATGGAGTAATGTATTTTTACCACAAGACACATTCACACGGGATAAGAAATGTTTTCTTATAGAAGAGGAAAAGATATTTCCTTTCAGACATTTAGGAGATGCATTTTTAAAGATGTTTGAACACAGATTCTTTCCAGATTAAGTGCCCTTTAATTAAGATTGTGGAGATGCACATGTGCTATCTGGGAGACAGTAAATCTTGCTCTGTCCTAAATCACACCTGAAGACCACTTCCATTCTTCTTCCTTCATCTTTACAACGGAACTGAATCAACACTGAGCTGACTTCAGCTGAACAACAGCTGAAATGCGTCATTTTCCTGTCATCACTGTAACGCTGCTTTGAAACAATCTGTTTTGTGTTAAGCGCTATATAAATAAAGGTGCCTTGACTTTCACACATCTGTGAAGTCCACTAGACCCTAGGGGCCTCATTTACATTTACATTTAGTCATTTAGCAGACGCTTTTATCCAAAGCGACTTACAAATGAGAGCAATAGAAGCAACTAGAACAGTCAAGGGCAACAGTATGCAAGTGCTGTAACAAGAGTCAGTTAATCTAGCACAGAACACACAGGACAGAACTTTAGACAGACAGAAAATGAATAGAATGATAAGTGCTATTCTTGATTGGTCAGGTGCTGCTGGAAAAGACGTGTCTTTAGCTGTTTTTTGAAAATGGCTACAGACTCGGCTGCTCGAATTGAGATAGGCAGGTCATTCCACCAAGTGGGGGCGGTCCAGGAAAAGGTCCGTGAGAGTGATTTCATGCCTCTCTGGTATGGGACCACAAGGCGTCGTTCACTGGCAGAACGTAAGCTCCGAGTGTGTGTAAGTCTGAACAAGCGAGTTTAGGTATATTGGTGCAGAGCCAGTGGTTGCTTTGAAGGTGAGCACCAGTGCCTTGAATTTGATGCGAGCGGCTATTGGCAGCCAGTGCAGACTGATGAAGAGAGGCGTGACGTGCACTCTCTTCGGCTCGTTAAAGATCACCCTCGCCGCTGCGTTCTGGATCAGTTGCAAGGGTTTGATAGTGCATGCCGGAAGGCCCGCTAGAAGAGCATTACAGTAGTCCAGTCTGGAGAGAACGAGAGCTTGGACCAGAAGTTGTGTGGCCTGCTCTGATAGGAAGGGTCTAATCTTCCTTAGGGAGCGTATGTGTGATGGTTGTTGAGATGTGCGTGTTGGTTTGTGGTGTGGAGAATTGGCTGCTGATGGAGGAGGTTTTGTTTGTGAAAAATGATGCAAAGTCATCAGCTGTAAGAGTTGATGAAGGAGGGGGGGGGGGGGGGAGGACAAAGGAGTGAAGAGAATGTTCTGAAAAGTGCACGAGAGTCAGAGACCTCATTTATGAAATGTGTGTGCGCAGATTTAGTAGAGTGTGCGTACACTAAAATCCACAACACTGTTTATATTTATAAAAAGGCACTTTGATGTGGAAAACTGCTTAGTGCTAGTCTGGTCCTATCAGTCTCTCGTACATTTCATTTGTATAGAGAGTCTGGCCACTCTCCATTGACAAGTGTTAACTTTCTTGAAGGCGGGTCCTCTGTTGAAGTTTAAAACTATTGGATCTGCCCAGAGCCACTCTGGATCTGCCATAACCAATTGCTAACGTTTAGTCGTATGTCATCTCAAATTAGCACATGACATCAACGTCATTGTTCTCAGCCACACCCTCTGTTCGCTGATTGGAAATGATCGTAAGATCAAATGTAGGATGGTTTTTACTCAGTGTTTTCTAAATGAACCTGCTCCTGGTGGCCTACTGTCTTGCAAAGTTTGGTCCCATCCTGTTCAGCTTCTCAAGTGATCCTGAAGAGCTTGATCAGAGGGTTCAAGTGTGTTTGATTAGGGTTAGAGCTGAGCTCTGCAGGACAGTGAATATAAGGAAGACCCAGCACTCCACCATCGGGGGTCTCATTTGCCATTCCATGATTCATAAATGTTCACAAGCACCCCCTTTGTTGCCACTATGTTCCCTCAATATGCCCATTAGTGGAAAAATGTAGACTTAGTGGAGGCTGTGAGAGTGAAGGGTGTCAGTTGGGATTGAGCTATTTTACAGGTTGGAAAATGTGGTTAATTTACTTAGTTTGTTCACTCGGTTAATTTAAACAAACTTTTATTTATTTATTTGATTTATTTAAAACGTGCATTTTTACATTATCAAAAAACATAATTGGTCGGTGTCACAGACAAGGCTAAAATGAACTAAAATGAAAATGAGCTGTTTTAACTAAATGCTACGTCAGTGTCATTGTTTTGACTCAAGATGCACACAGGGGCGCAACTACCCAGTGCCAGAGTGTCACGGTTTCAGGGTGTGTCATCGGCCTTCCTGTTGTCTGTGTTTGTCCTGTCTATTTCGGCAGCTCGTGGCCAGGGCAATCAGCGCTGAGATTCAGCGCAGGTGTGTTCTGATCACGAGCTGTTTTCCCTCACCTGTCGCTTATTCCCTTCCTCCCTTATATTCCCAGCTGTGTCGTTTCCTGGTTGTCAGTAGATTAGTGTTTGTCCTGTACGGTGTGATCTGTGTCTCGTGTCTTACCTGTTTCCCGCTGTTGTGCTCAGGACGCCTAGACGAGGAGATTTTCTGCGTCCCGTTTGGGCTGGCACCAGGGGTGTTTTTCCACAGCCTGTGTCCGCAGTTCGCTGTACGGACGGCTCTGGATTCAGTTCGACAATCTTTTTGTTACGTGTGTGTCCCTGCACACGTCGGATGTTTATTTGACTTTCTGTTTGTTCTAATAAACTGTTATACGCATCCTCTGCGTTTGTGTCCTCCCTTCACGCCGTGACAGAATCTACTGACCACCATGGACGCAGCAGAGGAAGTCGACGTTCTCAATGTCCTTAGACAGCAAGGCAAACTGCTGGGTCGACAACAGGAGGAGATTGCTGCCTCTCGTCAGGCTTTTACGGAACTGTCGCTTCAGCTAACTCAACTGACGGAGCGGCTTGATCGGGCTCAGATCATTCCAGCCGCAGCTTCTGGGTTAGACCTTCCAGCTGAACCTGAGACCGCTGTATCCCGTCGAGCCGAACCTCGCCTGAATCCACCTGCTCCATACTCCGGTGAGCCCAACTCATGCGGCTCCTTTTTGTCTCAATGTTCTCTGACTTTTTCTCTCCAGCCCTCCTGTTTTCCCACGGAACAAGCTAAAGTGGCATTCACCATCACGCTGCTGATCGGACGGGCGAGAGAGTGGGGAACGGCCATGTGGGACAATGAACATGCATGTTGTAGCTCATTTCAGGAGTTTTCTAAGGAGCTCCGCAAGGTGTTCGATCGCTCCGCGCTTGGGACGGAGGCGGCACGGGCTTTATCCTTGCTGCAACAGGAGGGTCGATCCGTTTCGGACTACTCCATTGAGTTCCGCACTCTCGCCGCGTCATGCGGATGGAATGCCAAAGCACAGTGGGATAATTTTCTTCACGGGCTGGCGGATTACATCAAGGACGAGATCTATTCTCTCGAACTGCCGCCCAATCTCGACGGATTGATCGACCTCGCCATTCGGGTTGACAACCGGATAGCTCTCCGTTCCCGGCATCTGAGGGGCGTGGCTTTTCACGAGCCTTTTTCCAACCTGGTCGCCGGGGCGACGGGTGACGCCACTTCTCAGCGTTTCGTTCTGCCTGAGGAGGAGCCTATGCAGATCGGGAGAGCCCGGTTGACGGTTACCGAACGACGTCATCGACTCACACACAACCTGTGTCTTTACTGTGGGGGGGCGGGGCATGTGGCGGCCTCGTGCCCGGTTAAGGGACGACGTTTCTCACCTAAGGAGGGGCGCACGGTGAGCGTGACTAATACATTGTTTCCCTCTGGTGGTCATTCCGTCCTTCAGGCTTCCTTACAGATTAATAGGGCTGTCCACCAGGTGTCAGCTTTGATTGATTCTGGAGCGGAGGGTGATTTCCTGGACACTGAGCTGGCTGCCCGATTAGGTGTTCCATCTGTTCCTCTGGCAGAGCCCATTTCAGCCAGGACTCTCTGTGGTACTCACCTCACTAAGATTACCCACATCACCAGATTTATTAAACTTACTGTCTCGGGTAATCATTCTGAGGAGATTCGTTTTCTCCTCATTCACTCTCCCTCCGCCCCACTTGTTCTGGGACACACATGGTTGGTCAAACATAACCCCCACATTGACTGGGGCCTTAATTCTGTTCTGGCATGGAGCCCTTTTTGTTTATCTCAGTGTTTGGGTTCTGCATTTTCTCCTGTTACGTCTTGTTCTGTGTTACAGGAGGAGCCGGTGAACCTGGCGAATGTACCGGAGGCTTACCATGATTTGAGAGCGGTGTTTAGTAAGTCCCGAGCTTCATCTCTTCCTCCGCACCGCCCGTACGACTGTGCGATAGACCTTTTGCCTGGTACTTCTCCACCTAGAGGGCGCCTTTACTCTCTTTCCGGGCCTGAGAGGGAGGCCATGGAGAAGTACATTAATGATTCTCAGGTAGCTGGCATCATCCGACCCTCTTCCTCTCCGGCTGGGGCGGGATTTTTCTTCGTGGGGAAGAAAGATGGGTCGCTCCGTCCCTGTATTGATTATCGGGGCTTGAATGACATCACGGTAAAGAATCGCTATCCTTTGCCGTTGATGTCATCGGCTTTTGAACTCTTGCAGGGGGCGACCATCTTTACGAAGTTGGATCTTCGCAATGCTTATCACCTAGTTCGGATTAGGGAGGGGGAGGAGTGGAAGACCGCCTTTAACACTCACACGGGGCACTTTGAGTATTTGGTTATGCCTTTTGGCCTCTCTAACTCCCCGGCGGTCTTCCAAGCACTCGTTAACGACGTACTCCGAGACATGGTTGACCGGTTTGTATTTGTTTACCTCGATGACATCCTGATCTTCTCCCAGAACGAGCGCGACCATGTCCGGCACGTCAGGCGAGTGCTTCAGCGGCTACTTGAGAATCGGCTTTTCGCCAAGGTGGAGAAGTGCGAGTTTCACGCACGGTCGGTTCCGTTCCTGGGATTTATTCTGTCACCCGAGGGTATCCGAATGGACCCCACTAAGGTAAAAGCAGTTGCTGATTGGCCTACCCCAGATAGTCGCCGAGCGGTCCAGCGATTTCTGGGGTTCGCCAATTTTTACAGGCGGTTCATTCGGGGTTTCAGCCAGATCGCTCTTCCTCTGACGGATCTCACCTCCACTCGTAGACGTTTCTGTTGGTCGCCGCAGGCTCAGACTGCGTTTTCTAACTTAAAGAGTCGCTTTGTTTCAGCTCCTATCCTTACCACTCCCGATCCGTCTCGTCAGTTCATTGTGGAGGTGGATGCGTCAGAGGTGGGAGCAGGGGCGATTTTGTCTCAGAGATCACCCTCGGATGACAAAGTACATCCCTGCGCCTTCTTTTCTCATCGCTTGACACCATCGGAACGGAACTACGACATCGGGAATAGGGAGTTACTGGCTGTTAAGTTAGCGTTGGAGGAGTGGCGCCACTGGTTAGAGGGCGCAGAGGTCCCTTTTTTAGTTTGGACTGATCATAAAAACCTCGAGTACATCCGCACCGCTAAACGGCTAAATTCCCGACAGGCTCGCTGGGCACTGTTTTTCGGTCGTTTCAATTTTAACATCTCCTACCGTCCGGGGTCCAAGAATGGTAAGCCTGACGCACTTTCACGGATTTTTGAGGCTGAACCAAGATCCAACCTCCAGATGACCATTCTTCCTCCCGGTCGGGTGGTAGCAATGGTCACCTGGGGGGTGGAGTCCAGAGTCCGTTCTGCTCTGCGCAACGTCACTGTTCCCGTGGGGTGCCCAGAGAGTCTGTTGTTCGTACCCGAATCGGTCCGTACTAGCGTTCTCCAGTGGGGTCACTCATCCACGCTGGCTTGCCACCCAGGAGCGACTCGTACCTGTAGTTTAATCAAGCAACGGTTCTGGTGGCCGTCCATGGCGCGGGACATTCGCCAGTTCGTGTCGGCGTGTCCGGTTTGTGCTGCGGGTAAGGGCTCCAATCGACCCCCAGCAGGGTTACTCCAGCCGCTGCCTGTCCCTTCGAGACCCTGGTCACACATAGCGATGGACTTCGTCACAGGCCTACCTCCGTCTAATGGCAACACGGTAGTCCTCACTGTTGTGGACAGGTTCTCGAAGGCGGCTCATTTTATTCCCCTCCCCAAATTGCCTTCAGCGAGGGAGACAGCGACTATCGTCTTGGATCACGTTTTCCGTATTCATGGCCTCCCGGTTAACGTGGTTTCGGACAGGGGTCCCCAATTTGTGTCAAAGTTTTGGGCAGACTTCTGTCGACAGCTGGGGGCGACTGCTAGTCTTTCCTCTGGGTATCACCCGCAGACAAACGGTCAGGCCGAGCGTGCTAACCAGGATCTGGAGAGAGTCTTGCGTTGTGTGGCATCTGCAGAACCGTCATCTTGGAGTTCCAGATTAACTATGGTCGAGTACGCACATAACTCCCTTCCGGTCTCGTCTACGGGTTTCTCGCCCTTCCAGTGCTGTTTAGGCTACCAGCCACCTTTATTCCCCTCCCAGGAGTCCGACGTCGTTGTTCCGTCCGCACACTTGTTTATTCAGAGATGCCTCCGTACATGGAGGGTCGCCAGAGAAGCCCTTACTCGGACTGGTGACAGGAACAAGGCATCGGCGAATCGTCACCGTACTAAGCCCCCACTTTACGTGTGTGGGCAGAAGGTCTGGTTGTCTTCTCAGGACATTCCTCTCAGACTCCCCTCACGTAAACTGGGACCCAAATTTATTGGACCGTTTTCCATCACTAAGGTGCTCAGTCCGGTGTCGGTTCGACTCAAATTATTCCCCCAGTTTAAGAATATCCACCCGGTTTTTCACGTCTCTAAGATCAAGCCCGTCATGCGTTCCCCCCTTCAGCCCCAGACCTCTGTCCCTCCGCCTCCCAGACTCATCGAGGGGTCTCCCGCTTACACTGTACGGCGGCTCCTTGATGTGAGACGTAGGGGTAGAGGTCATCAATACCTGGTAGACTGGGAGGGCTATGGTCCGGAGGAGAGATGCTGGGTTCCGGCTCGCGACATTCTGGATCGCGCTCTCATCGACCAATTCCATCGGCATCATGGTGAGTCCTCCGGGGACGCCAGGAGGCGTCCCTGAGGGGAGGGGTACTGTCACGGTTTCAGGGTGTGTCATCGGCCTTCCTGTTGTCTGTGTTTGTCCTGTCTATTTCGGCAGCTCGTGGCCAGGGCAATCAGCGCTGAGATTCAGCGCAGGTGTGTTCTGATCACGAGCTGTTTTCCCTCACCTGTCGCTTATTCCCTTCCTCCCTTATATTCCCAGCTGTGTCGTTTCCTGGTTGTCAGTAGATTAGTGTTTGTCCTGTACGGTGTGATCTGTGTCTCGTGTCTTACCTGTTTCCCGCTGTTGTGCTCAGGACGCCTAGACGAGGAGATTTTCTGCGTCCCGTTTGGGCTGGCACCAGGGGTGTTTTTCCACAGCCTGTGTCCGCAGTTCGCTGTACGGACGGCTCTGGATTCGGTTCGACAATCTTTTTGTTACGTGTGTGTCCCTGCACACGTCGGATGTTTATTTGACTTTCTGTTTGTTCTAATAAACTGTTATACGCATCCTCTGCGTTTGTGTCCTCCCTTCACGCCGTGACACAGAGGGGTATGCAGCAACAATTTTGGCGCCCCCCCCAAATAACAAATAAATAAGTGAGCCGGACATCGTTATGTATGGGCTGTAAATAATAAAGGTTTATTTTAAAGTATATCAGCCACTGTAGGCCTACCATAATTATACATGAAGTATATTATACAGGTATGTACAAAAAAAAAAAAAAAAAAAAAAATGATTATGATTCATAAACAGTTTTCCTCATGGAGAACAAAAAATGTCCCCACAAGATAAAAAAATTACTGGGTATTATTAAAGGGACATTTTGTCCCCAAAGGTTTAGCAGGACCACATACACACTGACTGACACGCATACACTTACTGACACACACACATTGACTGACACACACACATTGAATGACACACACACACACACACACACACACACACACACACACACACACACACACACACACACACACACACACACACACACACACACACACACACACACACACACACACACACACACACACACACACACACACACACACACACACACACACACACACACACACACACACAGAGATATTTGCTGATATTTGCTTTTTGGTTTTCGGTTTTAAATCATTTGCTAAACAAATATTTTTTTTTCCAAACAGTTTTCCATTTCCAAAAGGAAACAAGGAAGATGATAAAAGTTCCTGTCAGGTCATTTCCTTACAGTAAAGACGAGTGTTATTAATGTACACATAGTTCACACTGAATCATCACACAGTTACAGCAGATCATGTGCAGGTGTGTTTTCTTTTCCATCCCATTATAACAATGAGCTTCTGCCACAATTTATAATTGTTTTAATACAACAATATGTCAGAAAGCATTGTATCGTCAGACAGTACATGTTTCAGTGAATCAGGAAAGGTTTTCCCCTGCTATGAATAATGAAGAAACAGATGGCATACAGGAAACGCCACTGAGATCTTATCAGAAGTCAAAATGCGTATCAAGTTCCCTAGTAAAATATTTTACTAATCCCAATTATAAGCCCAACGGAGTAATAATGTGGACAGTGTTGCCATGCTCAAGGATTGTTGCCATGCTCAATTTTATTTTATCCAAAGCACATAATATTACAAACTGTTAATGGTGTAATATAATTATATATCTGATAAAACAGGAATCCTGCCATAGTGCCAGAAATTGCAGTAAAATATAATGCGGATAATATAACTGGATAAACTAAATATGTATGGATAAGCAAAAATGGCTTTAGTTTGTTTTCTTTTGTTATTTAGAAGTAAATTATTGTGATAATCAAATTTACACATTCAAAATATTTGTTATACCATCCCATCAACTGAATCTTTCATTTCAAAATGCACACACACAAAAAAAAATGCATGTCTAAACATAAGATTTATGTATTTCAATTGCATATAAATGTTCCATGCATTTGGATTACATAATTTTTACATAAACAAATTAATAAACTTAATGTGATTCATATATGTAAGTCATACATGAATGTAACAGGTAAGATTTATGTAATTGTATTGATGAACTGAATGTGATTCATATATGCCAGTTATATGTGAATGAAACAGCTAAGATTTATGTAAAAGTGCATAGAAAAATGTCTGTTAAATTAACACTTTCTAGTGTTCATGTGTGTGCTCACTACTGGGTTAAAGTAACATTGAAGCAGTGTTAAAGTTAATGAGATAATTGAGTGATGATTGAGAATTAATGATGAACACCTGATGATAATGAGCAGAATCACTGAAGGAAAGAGAAACACAAGAACTACAACTGACTTCAGCCACAGCCTTAGATGAAATCAACTGAAGATAAAATAAGACATTAAATCTCTGAAGATCTCAGTAGATGAGGATTAAACAAACAGCATTATGAGCTTCACGCATTACTAACCAGACTGACTTTATTTCTGTCATTTCTGTTTTAATGAAAATAATAGTGTCGTTGGAAGTCACCATGCTGGAGATCAGTATCTGCTTTTGTTGGGCTCTTGAACCTTAACTTTTTAACTTTAGTTTTTCTCTGGTTCCTTTAACTGTGTGTTAAAAGCACACTTGTTATTTCAAGGGAATCCAGAAGAAAATATTATCAGGTGATGTTGGCTGTTTGTAGTGGTCTGAAGCACTGCTCTCATTCAGAGGCTATTTTGCTGGTTATAGAGGTAATGTGTTATTAATTGTGTTGTATTTATAGTAATAGCCATGTGATTCTACAGCACAAGCCACAGGGCGATTGTGTTAATTGAATAGTATCCAAATAAAAAAAAGTGGCCAAAAGGTTTTAATCTATGGCATTACTTAGACGCACACAGAGATCATGAATCAGCAAATCTCTACAATGGCGACAATCCAAAACAAAATCAGATAAACAGATCAACTTTGAACATAAAACAAGCAACTAAAATGTCTCAACAAAAACAGTAAAAGTAAAAGCAATTAGTACGTATCAAAGAAAACTTGTCACAATTCAGATGCATAATTTAAAGGGTTAGTTCACCCAAAATTGAAAATAAAGTCAGTAATTACTCACCCTCATGTTGTTCCAACCATGTAAGACTTTCGTTCATCTTCGGAACATAATTTAGTATATTTTTGATGAAATCTGAGAGCTGTCTCACTCCTCCATAGGCTTTCAGAGAGACTGAAACTTGATGGCCCAGAATAGTAAGTAAAAACGTCATTTAAGGAGTCCAAATGACTACAGTGGCTCTGTATTAAGTCTATCATGCGACGAAAATACTTTTTGAGCGGAAAAACAACAAAAATAACGACTTTATCCCACTATTATTGTTCAATTTGAGCCTCTGACGAGAGTTCGCGGGAGTGCCACGACGCATGCGCGAGTTGGCACTCCCGCGAACTCTCGTCAGAGAGTATATAGTGGGATAAATAGTGGGATAAAGTCGTTATTTTTGTTGTTTTTCCGCTCAAAAAGTATTTTCGTCGCATGATAGACTTAATACAGAGCCACTGTAGTCATTTGGACTCCTTAAATGACGTTTTTACTTACTATTCTGGGCCATAAAGTTTCAGTCTCTCTGAAAGCCTATGGAGGAGTGAGACAGCTCTCAGATTTAATCAAAAATATACTAAATTATGTTCCGAAGATGAACGAAGGTCTTACATGGTTGGAACAACATGAGGGTGAGTAATTACTGACTTTATTTTCAATTTTGGGTGAACTAACCCTTTAATCATGCCGCAATGCATGCTGGGACACATGGGGGGGGGTTTGATTGGTGGTACCCAACATGCACTGCAGCATAAAGCTTTTAATTGATTGTTACCATTGTTGAGATTCATACATTGATTCTTGATGTCTGTGTGTAGCTAAGCAATGCCATAGATTTAAATCCTGCATAGTATTCAATTACCCCAACAGTGCTGTAGAATCACATGGCAACTATTGTGAATAAAAAAAAAGCTATTAACACAGTACCACTATAACCTGAGGATTAGACTCTGAAGGAGATCAGTTATTTAGCTACTCCAAAAAAAAAGTGAAGTTACATGTGGCCAAGTATGGTGACCCATATTTGGAATTTGTGCTCTGCATTTAACCCATCCAAGTGCACACACACACACACACACACAGTAGTGAACGTGAACACACACCCAACGTGAACACACACCCATTCTCACTCCCAAGGCGTCAAAATCCGAAGCATGGTCAAGTGCCTTCCGCGTCACAACGAAGACGCTAAAGTCACCCCTAGGCGTCACTATTTTGACGTGCTGAGTGCTCCATTGATTTCAGTTGTTTACCCAATGCGTCAGATCAAGACGCATTTTATTCTTTGCATTTGTTAAAGCATACATGATTTTATTCATATTTAAACGTTACTTTTATATTTTGGAGCAGCTAACCCAACTCCTACCCTAAACCTACCCACTCCTAAACAATATAAAACACACAACAGGCAAATACAAGTATACAGTCACAGGTATTTATTGCAAAAACTTACCAACAACAGTATAAAAGTATTAACTCATGTTGCATTCCAAGTCTTCTAAAGTCACACGATGTCTTCATGTAAAGAACAGAGTTGATCTTAATGTTTTAATCGCTGAGATGATGATCCCGCCGCTCCGTTAATGCACTCATTCATATCTCATTCAAATAATACACACGCCTCCTTAGCATGACGCATTCAGTCACAAGACACACGAGAACCAATGACATTTTACAATCAAAGCTGACGTAATGACGCAATTGGTCACGAGACATACGAGAGCCAATGCAATTTCACTATGAAAACTGACATAACAGGGCAGCAATATTTGAAATTGTATGTGTGTTCGTGATCTTCTGCGGATGGAGACGCTGATCGCTTTTGGGGATTTCCTTCACACAAATCAATCGCTTGGCCTCGGAATATTTGTATTTTTTAAATAAATTGTGCATGCAGTCGACTCTGCCTGTTATATCTGCGTTTTATACCACACAAATGGGTAGGTTTAGGGATGGAATAGGGTTGGGTTACATGTTAAAACGTGTCTAGATAGCGTAAATAAAATGATGCTGGCTGATTAAATTGAGAATCACAGTCCAACATGTCATAATGGCAAAATCATAACCCAATATATGATCATCATGACGATAACTTTCCCATGCCCAACGCGTCTGTGTCTGACGGCAAACGTTTCTCATTTAAATGAATGGAGCACTTAGCGCGTTGATATAGTGACGCCTAGGGGTGACTTTAGCGTCTTTATTGTGACGCGGAAAGCACTTGACCATGCTTTGGAATTTGACGCCTTGGGAATGAGAATGGGTTGTGATGTCATTGATGTCTCAATACTCAATGATGTCATTAACAAAATATAAATAACCAATATCAAGATATTCTCTTGGATTCCCTTGCCATAACACATGTGCTTTATAAACACACAGTTAAAGGAGCCAGAAAAAAAAACTGAAGTTAAAGAGTTAAGGGTTAAGAGCCCAACTAAAGCAGACACTGATCTCCAGCATGGTGACAAACAAAACTATAAACAGAAATGACAGAAATAAAGTCAGTCTGGTTAGTAATGCATGAAGCTGGTAATGCTGTTTGTGGAGATGTTTAATCCTCATCTGCTGAGATGTTCAGATTTTATGTTTTCTTATATCTTCAGTTGATTTTATCTAAGGCTGTGGCTGAAGTCAGTTGTAGTTCTTTCCGTCAGTGATTCTGCTCATTATTATCAGGTAGTGATGGGAAGTTCGGATCATTTTACTGATTCGGATCTTTGAATCTTGTTCAAGTCATTTAGTTCATTTCAGCAGAATCTAATTAAAACGTTACATGCTACATTTTTCAACACATTTAGTACTTTTGGAATAAGAAATTTAACTAAAAGCTAATGCAGCCATGGCCAAACTTTGAGAAATAAATTATTAATGAATTGCTTAAATTGCTTCAGTCTATGTATGCAGTCTGTTAGTTCACCTCACCTCCCGATCCAAATCGTGCTTTCTTTTGTCACTTCACATTTAAACACGTCTGTTCCCTGGAAAGTTTAGTTCACCTCTCGGGTATGAGCCGTTAGTTCAGTCATCATGTCTGATCTGGGCCGTGACAGCCTCATGTAATACATGCGTCCAGAAACAGAATTGATTAGTTCACCAGTCTCGAGTCTTCGGGTTTGAGTCATTCGTTCATCAAGTCCCAGACCCATATGCAATATGCAGTCACCGGAAACAGAAAAGATGAGTTCATCTCCCGAGTCTTCTCGTTCAAGTCGTTCGTTCTTTTTGCACGAGACCGCTTTCCTGTTCAGTGTCTCGCAACATATACAATATTACAGTCGTATTATTGACTGCATGTTGTAATATATTTATTATTATAAAATCATCAGAAGATATGTGCAATAAACATTTGTTATGCCTATCTGTTCTGAACAACCCAATGTGTCCAGGCTTCATAGGAAAACAATTAAACTAGCTAAAAAAAACTGAACTAAACAAACATTAAAAAAAAAACCTCACTTGTTTGAAAGGAATTGTGAATTAACCATAGACTGTAAAGGAATGAACTATTTTCTGTATCCAACACGGCTATCACGTCACGTGACAAATGAACGAGAAGACTCGAGAGATGAACTAATCTTTTCTGTTTCCGGTGACTGCATAACCTTGCCTATGGGGTGGGACTTGATGAACGAATGACTCGAGACTGGTGAACTAATCTATTCTGTTTCCTGTACAGAACATATGGGATGTTGCGCATGCACAGTCAACACAAAATTAACGAATCACTCTCTGAGACAACCCGTTGTTCTCGAGTCATATTAAAGATTCGTTCAAAATAAACGAATCGTTCATGAACGGCACATCACTATTATCAGGTGTTCATCATTAATGCTCAATCATCACTCAATTATCTCATTAATTTTAACACTGCTTCAATTGTACTTTAACCCCGTAGTGAACACACACATGAACACTACAAAGTGTTAATTTAACATGGGCATTTTTCTGTGCACTTTTACATAAATCTTAGCTGTTTCATTTACGTAAAACTGGCATATATGAATCACATTAAATGTATTAATTTGTTTATGTTAAAATTATGTAATCTAAATGCATAGAAAATGTGTATGCTATTAAAATACATAAATCTTATGTTTAGACAAAACAAATAATATTCATGAATACAAATGAGTAAAGAGTCGTTACCACACATATTTATGAAAGTTTGATGTACTGTATGTGGAAATACTTCCTTAAATGACATTTATATATATATATATATATATATATATATATATATATATATATATATATATATATATATATATATATATATATATATATATATATATATATATATATATATATATATATATATATATATGCACCTTGTATATCTTGGAATATGGCTACAACTTCCCGAAATGTGATTTAAATACAGTGTGCAGGAAGATGGGAAGAGGAGTGTACAGTGAAATCACTGATTTACACTGGCTGACCTAACACAGTTTTGATAAGACTGTGCTATTTTTGTGACAAATTGCACAGTATGTGTAAAATCACCTCGCTGCACTTCAGAGAAGAAAACTGGAAGCAGAACAGAAAATACTGTCAATTTCTGCATTCACACGGAAATTGAACTGCATTACTGTAACATCATCTCAATCTTGTTTTTTATCTGACTCTTATCTTTCCTTGAAAGAATATCTCCTTTATTCTGCAATAGCCTGAGTGCTTTTACAAGATGAGCATGATTAGCGGCAGCTCATGCTCTGTCTTAAAGGTAGCTTGTTTAAACATAATAAAAACCCTTCCTGGATCTTATACCAATTATCAACATTACATATTTGTTCTGAGCAAATGCTATCTGGCAAGTGTGCACTGACTTATTATTAACATATATTCCTGCATTTGTTCTGTGAAGAGTGTGTGTACAGTGTCGACAGTTTGATGATGCCATCTCTGTCTCTCCCTCTCTCTCTGTGTGTTTGTGTATCTGGGTTAGCAGGAAAACTCCAGGAAACCGTGATGGGTGAAGATGATACTGATACTGTTCTTCTGTTGTATTCCCTTTAAATGAGAACTGTGACATTCATTTTGTTTTAATTCCTTTCTATGCAAAACTCTCAACTTGCAAACGGTCTGGAAAGTCCAGGGCCATTTTCCCTGCAAGGACGACATACTCCAGACACACTCTTATGACACTACGCTATATTGTGTCCAGTTTCTAGTGAGACGTGAGACCATGTGTCTTTCTGTTCCTGTTTTTCACCAGACTGCCCATGTTTTCATGGTAATTTTAGCTTACGTTTCTGCCTGAGGAGATTTAGCATTTTCAGTAAGTGAGCTTTGCTGTTGACTGTACGGTCTGTGAAAAAACAGATTAGTCAAGGTGATTCATTTGATAATGTTTTTTGATAATGAATACTTAATATAATCTTTTAATATAGGCCATTGGCATGATTGGGAAGTGTTCAAATAAATTTACATGAAAATTACAATGGATTTTTTTTTATTTTATTTAAGAAACCGAATTTCCTGTTTTTAAAAATAGTCTTAAAGTAGCCACACTGTAAATTATTGTTGGTTTAACTTAAAAAAAGCAAGTTGCCTTAACATTTTGAGTTAATTGAATTTAAAAATGTGAGTTAATACAATGAAGAAAATTGGGTTAATCAACAGAAACTCCAAATATTATGTTATCTAAACCACATTAATCTAAGTTGATTTGACAAAAGAAAATTGTGATAACAAAATATTAGGGTTATATATTTTATTGTATTTTTTATGTATTTTATAGTCTTTTAGATGACGTAAATACATGCATATCATGTAAATTCATGTTTATAAATAAATACAAGTGACTCTATAATTGGAGATACATTTTGCATTTCAAAACAGATGGTAAGGAAAAAACTGTTCAGTAACAAAAAATATTTCCAATGTCTTATTAATAAACATTAAATTGTAATAATTGGCATGTTTGGGAAGTGTTCAAATAAATTTATATGAAAAGTACAATGGATTTTTTTTTTTTTTTAAGAAACCGAATTTCCTGTTCTTAAAAATAGTATTAAAGTACTATTTACAAGTGAATACATTTATTTTCTAACTTTTAACAGAGAATAATTTTTTTTTTTTAGTATTGTGTCAACTCTGTTACAGCCAAATTAGGCAATGGAGTAACAGAGTTTGACGGCAACAGACTTTATAATTTTAAACTTTTTTTCAAAAACTCCACTTGCTAGCATAAATGCTAAGAGCACACGGCACTAATGAATTCATGATTAAAATACTTTTAAACAACCCACTGTGTGATCAGTGATAAGTTCAGTTTTCCTTTTGATATTGAGGTAAAAATGTTGACGTTTTACAAAATAACTCTTTTTATATTAAAATATTTTCTCAGAGAGCGAGCACACATTCCTGTCAGATCTTATCAGTGAGGGAAAGACATAATTTCATGTATTTTACAAGATTTAGGGAGATAATTCCACCAATTAAAGGCCAAGTATGGGACAGTACAGAGTTGACACAATATTATTAATATAAATTATTTCTAAACAATTTATTGTTGTAGAATTGGGAAAATTTATATTTGGGGCTTTTATAAATAAAATAAATGGAATATTACCAAAAGAAAAGTAAAATAAAATATTTTGATTACACAATGATCCATGATTGGAGAAATACACTGATAATTCAGTCAAGAAATCATCATTTTCAGCTAAATAAGACACTTTTTACAGAAAATATATTGTTATGACCTGTAAAATCGTGTGATCCATTACAATGAGTAGCAAATTATTAAGGCGAGACACTACCGGAAAACAAAAAACAAAAAAACTTTCATGCATCTGTCAATTTTGAGATTTTGTGCTTTTTTGGCTTAGTGGAAGTGTTGGTTTTTTTTTTTTTCAGATTAATGGAAAAGAAACATCCAAAATTTCACTTTTAAGTGTATCTTTTATAGAACTTTAACTATTTGCATCTGTTGATTTCAATTACAATACAAATCTTTAAAGGCTGTTTTCTCAAAATGCGTTTTTTTTTTCTCCTGCACTGAGCCAGAAATATCTAACTTCAGTATACAAACACCTAACTTTACAGTTTTATTCAAAGCAACCAGTGCCTGGTTTAAGGACCATGGTATCCCTGTTCTTAATTGGCCAGCAAACTCGCCTGACCTTAACTCCATAGAAAATCTATGGGGTATTGTGAAGAGGAAGATGCGATATGCCAGACCCAACAATGCTGAAGAACTGAAGGCCACTATCAGGAAACCCTATAACACCTGAGCAGTGCCACAGACTGATCGACTCCATGCCACGCCGCATTGCTGCAGTAATTCAGGCAAAAGGAGCCCCAATTATGTATTGAGTGCTGTACATGCTCATACTTTTCATGTTCATACTTTTCAGTTGGCCAAGATTTCTAAAAATCCTTTCTTTGTATTGGTCTTGAGTAATATTCTAATTTTATGAAAGACTGAATTTGGGATTTTCCTTAGTTGTCTGTTATAATCATCACAATTAAAATAAACATTTAAAATATATCAGTCTGTGTGTAATGAATGAATATAATATACAAGTTTCACTTTTTGAATGGAATTAGTGAAACAAATCAACTTTTTGATGATATTCTAATTATATGACCAGCACCTGTATTTATATACATATAACATATATATATTATTAAATTGTGAAAATGTACTTTTTTTCTGGCTGTTGACAGTATTTTCTAATTTATGGAGTGATGAAAAGAGATATCCAATCTTCCCTCTGTAAAAACGTTTGACTCTAATATGTCAAAAAAAAGGAACAATAATTTTGAACCTGTTGTAGTAATGTATGCAAATTAGTGCATATTTAATTAGATAACTAATTTGCATATTTAAACATAACATTTAAATGATAATTTTTTTTGGGAGAATTCTTAATGTAATCGATCTACTGAGGAAGTATAATGATACCTATTAGTTATTTAGTTTTTTACTCTATTCACATGGGGTGTCTTGCCTTATAATAATTAAAAAATAATGACTTTTCAATCATAGAATCAGTCTTATACAGTTCTATAGACAGTGGGCTAAATAATGTGCACGATTACTCAATCTAGATAGCCATATTTAATGTTTTTAGTTTTACTCTACTTCTTTATTTTTTATGCATGTACCCTGGAAATCTGATTCTGATTATCATATGACTGCATTGTTTAAAATACATAATTGATTAACTTTTCTAGCTAAAATAAAACGGGTCCAATACGGGACCACTTTATATTAGATGGCCTTAACTACTACTAACATTTAAATTAATCATTTGATACAATGCATTTATTGTGTAAAGACATGTTTTTGCATTGTACTTACATTTTAAAAATTACCTGCATGTAATTACGTCTGTAATTAATGTCTGTAGTTACATATATAATAATATAATTACTATTATATATCATTTATCTTCTAATAGTAAATATAAGCCCCCGATAGCATTGGCGCCCTCTTGTGGATAGATATGCGTCAGCTCTGTCGTGTGTTAGAGCTCACGAGTTGTAATATATTCAGTATAGTCATGTTGTTGGCCTCTAATGTGTAAAATACCATACGGTCGGTATACACTATATCATCTAAACAGACCGTTTATAACGCTTATTATCATGAATGACATGAATGTGTAGAATTCGAAATATCTGTTACTAGGAAACGTTATCTGTCCATCAACAATGGGGAGGTGTTGTTTTAGGGAATAGGTTTACAGTAAGGCAGTAGATCTGGAAGAGCAGAGAGGGAGAGGGGGAGGGGAAGAGCATTTTGTAGTACCAGGAATAGTATTACTGACAACCTACCCTAACTGGAAGAACCCTGGGCGGAGCCAAACTAGAACACGACGAGGAGGCCACTACAAATAACAGAGGAGTTCGGCACGGCACAGTGAAGAGAAACACTAACTTCTCTTGACAAGACACGAGTCAACACAGGCGAACAGAGGAGAGAGACTTACTACTTTTTTTGAATATTACAAAAAAGTTATCATCTACTAAAAGAGACTCAAAGGTAAGAGAGGCTTTCAGAATATAATCTTATGTAGCTTCTGGTAAACTAATCAGTGCTCTGACTTTATCCTTAAAGGGATAGTTCACCCAAAAATTACAATTCTGTCATTATTTACTCGCCCTTGTGTTGATCCAAACCTGTATGAATTTCTTTCTTCTTTTAAACACAAAGTAAGATATTTTGAAGAATGTTGTTAACCAGACATTTGATGGACCCCATTGACTTCCATAGTAAATTATGACAACATTTTCATGTTTGGGTGAACTATCGCAACTTAATAATTCTTACTTCTTAATAGCTGCATAATATACAACATACTTAGGTTACACTTTACTTAGTAACACTTTATTTTTAGTGTCATTGTACAGCCTATAGTAATAACTATAAATTATGCATAATTACATGCAAATAACCCTAAACAAAATCAAATCCTAGTCCTAACCCTATAGTAAGTACATGTAGTTACTTAATATTACTCAGAACTTAAATGTATAGTTACAGTGTAACAAATACACCTTAAAATAAAGTTTAACCCTTTTATTTAATTAACTACATGTACTTATTTTGGGTATCTTTATTACATTCAATCTGCAATGATGGAACAGTATTAAATGTCTTAGTTTAATAACTGGCTTTAAACCCCTACACTGTTGAGTCAATGCAGTTTCCTGTGGTACTCATCCCAAGTCTTTCTCCATAGGCTTCTGCTACCATCTTTGAGAGGATCACGCCATGGTAACCCACAGCAAGTTTGACAACGCAATGAGCAGCAGCCTGTTTGACGCAAGCATGCGGCTGCCGTCTCACCGTTACAAAACCTTCAGCTCCAAGCTGCAATACCAGATGGTGCAACACGCCATCCGGATGCTCCAGGAGAGCGGCTTCTACTGGGGCTCCATCAGCGGCAAAGAGGCCAATCACCTGTTGAGCTCGGAGCCTAGTGGGACCTTTCTGGTCAGAGACAGTTCGGACAACCGGCACTTCTTCACGCTCAGCGTCAAGACCGAGTCGGGCACCAAGAACCTGCGCATGCAGTGCGACAACAAGTCCTTTTTCCTACAGACGGACTCCAAGAGCATGCAGTCCGTTCCGCGCTTTGACTGCGTGCTGAAGCTCGTCCATCACTACATGCCCAGACATTCTCTGTCCATTGGAAACTCGAGAAGCGCGTACTACATCTACACAGGGGGGGAGAAAATCCCTCTGGAGCTGCTTAGGCCCCTACCTTGCACAATGTCCTCCCTGCAGCATCTATGCAGGAAGACTGTGAATGGACATATAGACGTGTCTGGCAAAAAAGAGCAGCTGCCACAACAGCTCAAAGAATTCCTACAAGAGTATGATGCTCCCATTTAAACCAATGCAAGCTAATTGAGATGCACTGATCTGTGGAATGAGCTAAGCGATGAGGGAGCTGTAGCTAATCTGACAAGCCTTGGAAGCTTGATGGGCCAAAGAAGTATTGAACTGTTCATGAGTACTATCATGTGACGGAATGGACACCTGTACTGTTCCTTCGCCTGTACCAGTGCCAGTATCTCCAGGCACCAATCACTGCCTCTGCACTGCCCCGAATCTGCGAGCTCCGCCAAGCAGGGAGACAGCAAAGTCATTTAACCGAAACCAGCCGCCACCGCCTTCTTCCAAGTAAATATTTGTGCCTTTCAAGGGAAAAAGGAAGAAGTGAGCAACAGCATAGGACTGAGGCACAGCAGACATGCTGTTGAGAAACGACTTCTGGGTGGGAACACACCAGGACTGAACACATATAAAAATGGACATTCTGCTTGTACTTGAAAGACTTTGAAACAAAATGTCTGTGTGTAGAGTTGTGTTTAGCAGTTTAAATGAGACTGCTTGCAATTGAATGTATTAACATACATGAGTGGTCTGTGTCTAAAAGATCACCCATGTTTCACCTTGTCGTACAAGACACTTGTTTACATATATGAAGATCGGTTATCTTTTGTAAAGACATCTCAACCATGTTTTGATGTTAGGTATTTATATTTATATACAAAAAAAAGAACATTTCAATAATTTATTAAAGAGCACTATTTTTGTACAAATGAATTCCTCGTCTTGGGTTTTTCATTTCTCAAGTCTTTTCCATCCTCAGACTGAAAATGCTTGAAATAGTTCACATTGTAGATGAATCAGACATGATTCAGATTCCCGCAGCGCCTTCTCCTGGAAGGGTTAAAGTTGATTCAGAGATATTCACTTCAGCGAGCGGGAATGATCCTCCCCTCGTGCTCTCCGACAAGGCTGTTCCAGTAAGACGTTGACTGATATGAGGAAGCTCAGGATTACAGTCAATGTTTTAAACACTATTTAAAGGAACAACCTTGGACAACAAAAGCGACTGACTAGCTATAACATGCAAGGAGAGATAAGTGTTTTATTGCAATTAAAAGGTAATTACAAATGATAACCTTTTATGGCTACGCTTTATTTTAAGGCGTCTCTGTTACACTGTAACTATACATTTAAGTACTGAGTAATATTACTACGAAAAAGTTGCTGTCTTAAGTACAATCAACTTGGATGTTTAAGTAATTTCAACTTAAATTACATTAAACTGACTAAAAATAAGTTGAATAACTTGAATATAAACTAAAATATAAACTAAAAAGTTGAAAATGTCTTATTGTAAAACATGTTGTCAACTTATTGATCATATAATTTTTACAGTGTACTTAGGGTTCAGATTAGGGGTTACACTTTAATTTAAGGTGTCATTGTTACAGTGTAATTATATGTTAGTACTGAGTAATAGTTAACTACATGTACTTACTAGAGTTACTATAGGGGACTTAGGGTTTGGTTTAGGGTTAGTTATGTAATGCATAATTTATAGTTAGCGTCGGAAGCAAAAGAAATGTGGGCGGGTCCCCCCAAAAGTTTTACTGGAGATGCAATTTACATTAAGTGCAAATAGTCCACACCGTTTACTAAACGTCTGGTTGGGCCAGACAAAATTACAAAAGTCACCAAATCATTTACAGTGGCAATAGTGTAGGGGTAAAGTGCATGGCAGAAAACTTTGATGCAAATCCATGCCTTTTGCCGAACTCGCTCTACTCCATTTTCCTATCACATAGCAGATCGGAAAGGCATTTATTTTCAATTAAAAATTCAGAAAACATTTGAAAAGTGGAAATAAAGTGTCTAACGTGTATTTAATAATTAAGTGTTTTTCAGTCTTCGGTCTTTGTCAGTCACGTGGGTTTGTTGTGTGTGACGTCACCGTGGCACCATTTTTGAGGTATTGCTACTGACTGACTCGTATAGAAGATATGATTAAAGTAGAGATAAGAAATTAATAACTCGCAAAACTGGAGAAGCAAAACAAAAATGAGAAAAAGCTGTACCGCAATTAACTCAATAAAGATGCTAGGGACCGTTATTTGGAAACAGTTTCATCTTATCAGAACATAGACCCATATGAGCTGACTGAAGTAAGTTGGAGCACTGACCCCTCTTTGCTAGCCTGTTTATGGCTATCTTTAACTATCTTGTTTATGGTATAAGAACCAATTTAAAAACTATAAATCTCTTGAAGCCCACGGACATTTCACCAATGGGGTAGGTGAAAAGAATAAAAAGTGGGAGGGTCTTGTCCCACCCACATACAATGGTTCCGACACCTATGATAGTAACTACATGTAACATATGTAACAATGACACTAATATGTTACCCATTTTATTTTAAATTACACTTTATTTTGATGGTCCACTTTAGATGGAATGGAATTAAGTAGTGACTAAAACTTGTATATAAATCTATTTCTTTAGTCTAGCTTACAGATTTTTCTCAACAAACTTGATGTTTTACAACCTTTTTAAATGATACAGATGGAGTTTATTTGAATTCTGCACACGTCTCTTTACTCTAAAGTCAATAAAACATAAATAAAAATGAATTAAAATACAATTATTGTATTGTAAAGAACTTCATACACATTTATATTTGTCTAGAAAACGCATTTCAAGCATTTAAGCAGAAGCCTTTAGCTTCAAAGCTTCATTAATCATTAATTCAGCAAAGTGTCCACACCTTTGACTAGTATGTGTGTGTTTGTGTGTGGTTACAGCTGATGTCTTTTTTTAAACCAGTCTAGCTTTACTCGGTAGAGACTGCGATAAAAGGGAAGAGGTGTGACTGTTTTAAACTTTTTTGAACTTGAAGTCTGCTGGGAAACCAGTCAGGTTTGTAAAGTCACGTAGTGTGCATATAGTGTATTTAGACAGCCGGGAGTGTGTGTGAGGCTTCGTCTGAGAATGTGTGTGTGATAGAGACTGACTGTATTTGTGTGAGTAAGAGAATGCGCATGTGGCGATCAATACATTGGCAGAATAAATATGTCATCACAAGGAGGGAAAAAAATCCATTCGTATCACAGTTCAGACCTTGATGAAGCTACTTTTTAAGCTGCCATTTAGTACACACTCTTTCAATGAAAACTACTCAAACTTGTGTTTTGGTTTCATGCGGTGCCAAATTATCCCCTTCCAGAACTATTACAGAGTTTTGCAATAAATCACAAACCAAATGCTTTGAGGTCACGCCCATGGATTTATCTCACAAAATGTCAAGTTTTAAAGTTTGGTCGAGTGGGAAACATTTTTTTTCACCACAGAGAAATAAGGTGCTTCTGACAAACAGACATGTTTCGTACTTACAGCCCTTCTTCTTCCTGCTATACTGACATTTACAGTAAAGCGAGAAAAGCATGCCTCTCTCACAAGACATGAGAACTATGAGAGTTGTACCCAGGAAACAGTTTCATACCAGCCACACAAAGGCGTGCAACCAGCTGCTGTGCACGCATGTGCAGAACAACCTCGACTCTCTGCGTTGACCAGAATTCACTGGTAGTCAGCTGTTTGGGTGCACATTCTCTCAGCTGTAAATATGCAATGTTGGGAAAATTTAAGTTACAGTATTGTGTTACTCCCTTAACCCTTAAATGCATGAATGGTTCGCCAATCATTATTACATACTCTAGTCTTTAGGGACCCAGCTCTATATCTGAAACAGATGGATCTTTACCTGTCGCGATAATATTAAACTCTCCTGATATTAGAGTAACAATCACAGAAGAATCAAATAAAGCATCTTTTGGAGCTTGGAAGGGTTCAGTTTGAGCAGATGTTTTATACCATCATCACTGTCCTCATCAGAGCTTATTTCCTAGTACATTCAGCATCTGCATCATATTCACCATCTCAAACATATTCTCAAATCTATCATTTTAAACATCTTCAAAATCAATATTTTAAAGCCCTGTCAGCTTCTTCACCAGATCCACCATCAAGTGACAGTGACACTCATATTTGATCGCGTTCAGAAATAAATCGCTGAGCCATTTCAAGTTTTGCTGATGATTCTTCCTACCCTTTTGTTTTCTGCCTGCGGTATCTATGAGTGAAACGTCACTTCATTGTTGTGTGTCAGACATTGCCACCTTGAGGAATAAAGGTGAACTGCACTTATTAAGTCAGCAAAGATTAAATTATTGTTGTGCAGAAAAAAATATACTTACACCGTTACACACCTCGGATCGTACGCGACACTATACAATATAATATTGTTTATAATTGTTATATTGTTAATCATTAATTGAGGAATTCTAAGAAGGTTGATGTCTAACTTTAAAAAATGAACGAGGAGAAGGGTAGTGAATAACGTCCCAGATCACTAAAGAACTGAGGTATGCGTTTAAGGGTTAAAAGTAACTAATTCTGTTACTTTTTATAGAATGTAATGTGTTACATTACTTTTGCATTACTTTTTCTCACCTGGGCTGGGCTTGTTTGTTTGTTCTATTTTTTTACCTAAAAGCCCCTTTCACAAGTGAAATGAATAAGAAGGCTGAAGGAAATGCAAAGTCAATCAATAAATGGAAAAACAAATTAAGATTAATTAAAAGTTATGTGTTACTTTACTTGTTACTTGAAAAAAGTAATCTGATTATGCCTTACTTGTAATGCATTTCCCCCAACAGTCAATATGTGCCATTAACAATGCACCCTCATTGATAATAAAATATAAAAGAAATATCATGAAAGATAAGAATGAACACAAAGTACAAATGTCTTCTGTATTTGTACTAGTGAAGTCATAGATATCATAAATTTACCTCCTAGTGATCTTTGGTTTTAGATTTGAAACTGAAATGTTTACTTTATTTGAAGAAAATCTTGCAAGTACATGCACAACTGATGTCAAGGTGTTATGGGTGGTTTCCAGGGAACAGCTATGCTGTTTAGCAGTGTTGCCAACTAATTTCAATGGAAAGTAGCTAAAGCCTGCTCAGAAAGTCTCTGACATTACATGGTTCAAGTGACCCAGTTCTGATTTTTTGAGAAAACTACATGTAAACTAACTCTCATTAGAGTATTAGTAGACTTAATATCTGCTAACACTTTATTGTGTTCTCAACAGACATTCAACTGACTATAAATAACTTTGCAACTACATGTCAACTTATTCCAACCCTATCCCTACCAGTCTGATAATACTCTACTAGCACTCTAATGAGAGTTAGTACACTTGTAGGTGCAACGTTACTTATAGTCAACAGAATGTGTTAAAGGGACCATCAAAATAAAGTGAAACCAAGATGGAATATGATCCATGAATGTGTAAGCAGGAAAAAAGCAAGGATTCTGATATTCTCAGATCGGTTTCAGGCCTAATTCATTTGAGGAAATAAACCGGATATAAATCAGAAATGTGCGGACAGATCGGATATTCCCCTGTCAACGCGAGTCGTATTTAATTGAAAAAGCGAATTGGTGAATGACGTGAACTCAGACACTAATGTTTTGCTGACCTTAGAGATGGTGTTTTTCGGCCTTTTCGGCCTAAGCTTCTCCGGGTCAGTATGTGGGTTGTTTCACAAAGTGTATAGTGTAAATGCAGATATTGGATATGGGTCACTTTTAAAAGATAATGCTGGTCGTCAAAAAATCGCATATAGTCAACAAATCAGAATTGGGCATCAGTACCTGCAGTGTAAATGTAGAGTAAAAGTCACTAGATGATGTAATGCACCAACTTTCAGATCTTTACATTTTCTTTCCTAATCCATGCTCACATACTGTATTTTACAATATATAGCCAGATGTCCAATAAAGCTGTTCTCATTTACATATTTTCTGTCAGACAACGGAACAAGTGTGATATAGTGACTGACTAAATGTTAACCAGCAGTCAAAAATTTTGCTACATTTATCACTATTCGCTTTTTTTTAAAACAGGGTGTGAGAAGTCACTAATCTAGTGACAAAGTTGCTAAATTGGCAACACTGTTAGGTTGTTCAGGGAAAAATGTCACCCTCAGGTCTCTATGATATTCTCATCTCTATATATGGATCAGTTCCCTCTTTCAATGGACGTATATGATATAATTTTGTCCATTTTATTGTCCACTTAGGAAGATAACCGCACGCCTCTCTCTCAGAAGCAAAACAAGTTCAGAACAGAAGTTTAACACTGAGCGTTAGGGGTGTGTTCAAATATTTAACTCAATAGCAAGCACTACCAACAGATGTTTTTATTTTCGGTTGCTGTGATAAAAAACCCAACAAAAGATCCTTTCATGAGGTCTGATCAGGTTAACGTCAGTTCTAAGCCAGCTGCCAGAGTTTTCCAGTGTACTCCATAATCAAATGTGAAATTCTCTAGTAGCCGGTTGAGTGATCATGTGATTCCACAGAACTTCTTTGTTATTACAGAACATAGCGAGCTGTCGTAAACGCTTCACGACTTCTCTTGCTTTTTCCTTTTTCACACTGCTTTTGTCTTTTGTCTCAACGTGTGCTGCCTTGACAGGGCTCTTTTCTTTAAGAATAAGGAAGTTGTAAATTCAAAGAGAAACCATTTAAGGAAGTATGTAGGACACAAAACCAAATGTAAGTAAGACTAAAATATCAGAGTTGAATTTCACACCAACTAAGTGGAAGTATGACGCTACAATGATTCATCGACAACACTGAGGCCAAATATTAAGGAATTTACCAAAAACTACCGGTAACACTTTATTTTAAGGTTACATTACCACATGTACTTGTTATAGTAATAATAGTAAATTATGCATAGTTACAAGTAACTAAAACCAAACCCTAACTATATAGTAAGTACATAGTTCATTAATATTACCAAGGACTTATTTGAGTAAGTGAACACTTTTCATATTTTTATCAACTTCCAACTCAACTTTACAACAGATGTCATAACTTCCCAGAACACTTATCTCAGATGTCTATGAAAATAAAATGGTGCCTTTATGGACACTTAAGATAACCGAAGCTTACGACATGAAACGCTGTAGTAAAATGAGAAGACGCCGATGACAATCAGAGGGACGTCCCCTTACAAGCACCTCATTGTAATTTTTCTCATTTGCAGCTGTGTGGCTGCGCTTTTCCCGTATGACGAAATTGAAATGATGTAATCTCTGTGCAGGGAAGAGGCTGCGAGAGGCTTGTGCTCTGTGTGTAAACACACTGCCCAAAAGTGTAAAACACACTGTTCCAAACATACTCATAAATTCAACCATTCTGACAAGTGCTTGTTTGGCATGTTTCTGTGATACAGCGCAGTCAAGGGATGAGTAGAGTGAGTCAGGCAGGGCACGTCTCAATCCCACTCATACAAGTGCAGTATGTAAACACACCTACATATGCATAGTCACGCTCATTGTGCTTATATGTGTGGACTATGACTTTAACCATGTGAGAACACGTTACAGAATTATACAACATCCTGAACTCTCATGATGCAATGACATTTTGAGACTTTCTTTTTAATGCGTTTAAAGGGTACCTTACAATTTAATGTTTTAATTAAAATAAAGTTACAGAATAATATAAATATAGATGCAAATATAGATATTCATACGTGTGTATAACTACGGTTGCAGATGCTCTTGAGTGTTTACAGACTGGCTTTGACTGTTCCAATATGGAGGATGGCTTATGTATAGGGAACCATAGAAAAAGCTGGTAATGTATATGGGTAGTTGACAAATAAGCAGTAAAAATGCTCTCTTTTTTTGTAAAACACCACTTTTAAAGAAAAAAATGCATATTGTTATGTAGTGTGAAGTCTGATGTTTGAGGAAAAATATAAGGGGTCACTAACTTTCACTGTTTTTTTTAACATTTTTCCTGAAATGTGTCCTATGGTTTGACATTAAGAATATAGGGGTGTCGTACCAAAGGACAACAGAAATTAACACTTTTATAGCAGTTCCAAAAAAGTTTACTATTTGAACAATTCTGAGACAAAATCTTACCATGTGCACGTCATGGGCTTCACAGTAACATGACCCTGAATGGGGTCCTTCATCTAATTAAAAGTCAGAGGAATTGTCCGATTTAAAATCAGGATATGGTGTCACACCGGAGGACATGGTTTTTAGTGACAAACTGTATCAAGTTCCTACGCTTTTAGAAATATATACATGAATACAATTATTGTCATTTAATAAAACAGATACTTGTAAAATTATACCTGAGGTATTTAGTAAAATTTGTATGCTTAATTGTAATTTATTGAACCGTGCTGGAGACAGTTACACCATAGGAACATTTTGAGATTTGGCTCAAAAAAATTTAAAATTCTAAAAACAAAGCAGTTTTTATATCAACAGGTCCATATAAGACAAGGCAATGTTCAACCATTTACTGCATTTTAAATGATGGCAATACTAATTATATTCATTCATCTTGTATGACTGAAAAATGACATGTCATGTCAAAAAACCATATATATGGTCACGCATGACATATGGATTTTGGACCGTTAACAATGGTCTACGTTGGGCACCATTTACTAGCATTCCATCCTGGAATATTTTCCTTAATTTCTCTTTGGCTGAAGAAAGAAAGTCCTATGCATATTGGATGGCCTTTGACTGATTAAATATTAGAACATTTTCATTTTTGGGTGAACTATTCTTATACAATGGACAGCTAAAAAAAATCACTGTTTGGATTTAAAGAGTCTATGATTGGATCATTATTGCAGTGATTATTATGTTTCTAGCATTGTTATATATGTTTGGCATCAGTTCTTCTAACCCTAATTGATAGAGTGTGTAGCTTTTAATTTCTTAAACAGTCATGTAGGAAGACACATCATGGCCATATTCCAGGATGACAATGTCAAGATGCATCAGGCTCCAAGTTTGAAAGAATGAAGAATCATTTTCACACATGAATTGTGTCCAGACCTTAAATTCACTGAAAGTCTTTGGGATGTGCTGGAGGAGACTTCACACGTGCTGGACTCTTGCATTGTCAATACAAGATCTTGGCCAAAAACTGCTCTACCTCTTGATGGAAATAAATGTAGTGATGAGAGGTGTATACATTTTTGGTCAAGATATTGTATTGACAAAGCAAGAGTCCAGCATTTTGCAAAAAAGTTTTCAAAATCTTGTTTTCAAGCCACCAAAACACTGTTGTTGTGCAAACGAATAGCCCCTTAGTTTGTGCTGAAGCAGGTTGGATATAAACTTAGCAGGACAGTGGGTCACCAAGGGCACGGTTAAAGACCTCTGGCTTATACAGTCACATTTTTAAAAGAGTCCATGATCTTCAGTTCTCTAGAAATTGCTTAGGTCGCTCCTCCAGTTTGTGAGATTTTCCCAGCCATGTCAGGCAAAATCATAAGAATCACAATCCTCAAAAAGCCACACTATTTGGGAAATAAAGCCAAATATTTTCTTGCACTAACCTTATAAGCACGAGCAATTAAGCATGAATGCAGTATAGCATTCCTTAGTAGGTAAACTAATCTTCCTCAAAGAAGACTTCTGTGAAATGGGTAAAATGCTCTCAGGATGTTACTAGGCTTGATTACTAACTATCTTATATGACATTACAGCCCTGTGCATATATGTCAGCATTGCTCAATATAAAGCCAAAACGAGCACTGCAACATCCTGCTTATAGCAGTGCAACAGAGTTCATGGAAACAGCGAAAAGCAGATGACATCATGCGTATTATTATCCTAAATAAGGAACAATTTGCATAACTTGTAAAACAGTGGAAAAACTATTTATACTTCAGAACAGGTAGACAAGTGTTACACGTCTATAGGTGGCATGTGTTTCACGATTCCATTGAACTTTGGATGCAGTTTTGGTTTTGTACATTTGAAACGGCAAATGTTCCCATTTTGTTTTCTAAAACATTTGGGCGGTGTTTTCCCTCAAAAGGCCCTGCTATGTGTTCCCTGATTCAGACGAAATTCAGGGGGAATGAGGGTAAAAATACCAGACAGACAAGTCAGAAGGCCTGAGGTGCTTTAGTTCTTTTTTGGAGTTCTGTTATTTTGAGTTTGAAACCGAGATAAAGAGCTCACAGGAATCCCCGGTGCTCCAGTGGAACTGCCACAATAGATTCCTTTCTCAGCTGAGAGAATATTTCTATTTTTAATGCCAGAAACAGTAATGATAGCTTCGGGCAGACAACCACATCAGCTGGTTTCACAGAATTAGCAGTGAGGACATTCAGTACATTATTAGATGCTAGTCATGCGTTGCTATTACGTAATGAGTAGGCCACACCTCACGACTGCTGAACTGAGCATTTACACGGCATTTGAGTTCTAATCGTACATATCTCATTACACAATGCAATTTGGTAATGAAATAGTTATTTTACATTGTTAACTCTTTCCTCACCAGTGGTTTTTATATATATATATATATATAATGTGGATAAATGTACACAAATGCATGATATTCAAATGCATCTCATTATGAAGAACCACCCTTAATCCCGCCCCTAAACCTACCCATCAGATCATACGAAAACGTTTTAATGAGATTGTATAAATTTGTACGAATTAGCCACCAATTCAGCAAAACGCAAAATAGTTACGAATTGCAGAGATTGTGTTTGATAAGTTGACTATTGAAATAAAGCGTTACCTGTCTCAATACTTTGTCTTCATTTTGAACTTATTATTTCTAACGTTGTGATCTGTGAAATATTTGCTTGAAAGGTGTGCTTGTACTATCTTTCTTCAAAATACCACTTGCTTCATTATTTTGGCATTTACGCCAATGACATTTTTCATTTTTCCAAATGCCCTTTGGTCCTTCTACATATCTGTTGGCATAACATATATTGTCATATGATTAGTTTTGAGTTCCATCTATAAGAAAGGGAACCAAATGAAAATGTCCCTATGAATAAATAGATGACATTTGTTTGAAGGGATTGGAGTTTCCATGTGCTGTAGTTACACAGAAAAGGGAAAATGCTCACATCTGTGCATGTGACACCACGATTAATTCCATTAAATCAAACCAAACGAAACAAAGGAAAGGTCAAAATATTTCATGTCCTTTGTTTAATTTTCAACACAAGCAGGCCGGACAGTTTCTGCTTACCGTAAACGTGCTTAAAGAAAAGCAAAGAGGTTGAAGTAGAAAGTGAAAAAGGAAATAAGAGAAAAGGGGAAAAGGTGATTCATAGGGATTCTCAAAGACTAAAGTTTTAGTGAATATCTTTCCTTTGTATGATAATTCAGAAGTGATGTTTCACATGTAAAGGGTGTATAGTGTGAGAACTATTACATAATGTAATTTCTAGTGACTGCCAACACAGCTCATTAAAAACATGGAATAATTAAACAACTTTTCCTCGCAATATGCATTAATATTTGATTTTGCACCACGGTTGTGCTTCAAATCCAACCTTAATAAAGTCAAACAAAACAGCTGAGCCTTGTTTTTAGAGTGAACGTTTTTTTTGTTCACTTTTTTTGTTCAAGTTTTCTCTAAACAAGTCAGTCTCCAGACATCAGAATGCCAAAAAAAAAAAAAAAAAAACAAAGAGCGAGAGAAAGAGAGAGACAGAAATGCGCTTGCTCGTTTCAACTGGAAAAGACAAGCGGAAGCTTGGAACTACTCCCAGAGAGAGAGAGAGAGAGAGAGAGAGAGAGAGAGAGAGAGAGAGAGAGAGAGAGAGAGAGAGAGAGAGAGAGAGAGAGAGAGAGAGAGAGAGAGAGAGAGAGAGAGAGAGAGAGAGAGAGAGAGACAGAGAGACAGAGAGACAGAGAGACAGAGAGAGAGAGAGAAATACACTGCAACCATGGTGACCATTCCAGATTACAGCCAGAGACTCTGACGTCAATGGAAACCTCACAGCACAAAGCCCAGCACAAACACAGCCCTCGGTGCATCCATGGAAACAAGCTACCCACCTGCAAAATATATAATATTGTTGTACCGTTGCTGTTGCCATAGAACCCACATAGAACCCATAGAAAAGAGGAAACTTTAAAGAAATTTGTTTCAAAAGAAATTTGTTTTAAAAGCTAGGCCAGTTGAACCTCAACCTGAAACCCCTGACATAACAAAAACAAAGCACAGGATTATTTACTCGCCCTCATGTCTTTCCGAAACTCTAATCTTTTCTGAAGAATCTTAATGCCATGCTTTTCCATAATAGAGACATATTTCACAAAATAACCCATATAACTTGTGTGATTACTGTATATTCCAAGTCATTTCCAAGATCAATTTTGCAGAGAACTGACAGAACGGCAGTGTCTTTCCGTTTTTCCCCCTCTCCTTTTGGCCTAAAACTATGGAAGCTTGTTTCAGTCACAGAATAAAAAATAAAAAAGGTAATTGCAAATTTTTCTCTCTCAATTCTGACTTTTTTTCTCAGAATTGCAAGAAATAAAGTCAGAATTATGAGTTTATAATCGCAGGTCTGACTATATCTTGCGATTATGACAACACACGCAATTGAGAGTTTATATCTTGCAATTCTGACTTTATTTCTCGCAATTGTGAGATAAAAACTCGCAATTATCTTTTAAAATCACTCAAAATTTTGACTACAAACACAGAGGTTTTTCAGATTTTATGTTGTGGTGTTCTCTCCATATTTACGATTCTTTGTTTCTTTTAGCCGCTGCCTAAAACATGCTGGATCCTTCACTGGAAACTGAAAGTAACTCAGTCCCGCTAAAAGTTTACTCTGAATTCTTGCACCCGGGAACAATACAAGTCGACACCATTATGACTAAAAGTTTGCTAAGAAGTTTTTCCTACTAAAGCAAGCTGATATTTGACTGTTCAATGCAGTGGTGTTTAGCAAGTCAGCCCTCGCACTCCGGGAAAATGATGTTTAAAACCCAGGGGCCATATGCATGGCAAGACAAATCAAGCCATCTTCACTTAGTTCCCTTTCAGTCGGTCACGTTCGACGTACGTCGGAACTGACCGACGAATTGGGATCTGATTTCAGAGACCAATCTACTTAGAGTGTTTAGAAACGAGCCAATGAAGATTGGCATGCGATTCACACATTCCACGCTCCACCCCGCAGCGCGGGTATAAATAAGGAAGTGGAATGCATGATCATTGCTTTCTACTTCGGAGCCGAACAGTGCATGTTTATTGCTTCCTGTTTCTACGAAGAGTGTTTGGAGAGGACTGCTTCTTCCAGTGCGGGTGTGACGGCGCGTCAGCGAGTGACTGCTTCAGACGGACAACAAAAGAGTTGGTTCGCTGGGCGTTTCCGTTTTGAGTGCACACACAGGCTTGCACTATTGTACTGTGTGGTGCCGCGGTCATCTCCCTGAGTGCTTCAGCACGTAAAAGAGCAGATTTCCTTCTAAAAGAGCAACACGGTTTGACCCTGCGTCTTTTTCAAGATGTCATTCAAACCGTGTGTTTCTGGATGCGGGCGATTTCTTTCCCCAGTTGACGGTCACGTTCGTTGTCTCACGTGTTTGGGCGTTCAGCACGCTGAGGCAGCGTTCGTGAATGACTCATGTTCCCACTGCGGGAACATGACCATCGCAGTGTTACGATCCAGGCTCCAATACCTCGAAAGAGGTGGGGCGCCATTGCACATCCTCCGAGAGGGCTGCTACTTTGGCTGATGACTTTGGTGGTGATCTAAGGGTGACGGTGAGGGCTTCCCCGACGGGTCAAATGGCTCCTCGGGCCCCTCCCCCACCCGCTGCGCCGGTGGAGCTTCCAAGAGAGCGTGCTGGCCCCTCCCAGGGGGTCCCAGGCGTTACTTTTGGGGCTCCGACTGAGGATATGTTGTCGCTTGCAGCATCGGGGGACGAGCTTATGGGCTCTGAGGATGAAGACTCGGCTGCGCTGCCCCCTTTGGGTGTGACAGCGTTGCCTGAGTCTGACCCAGAGCTTACGGCTATGCTTTCCCGGGCCGCCGCGAGTGTCGGGCTCGAGTGGAACCCTCCACCGTGTCCCGAACCCTCGCGGTTGGACGATTGGTATCTCGGGACGGCCCGTGCTGGTTCTCAGCGCCCCGCCCCGCCCCAGTGCCCTTCTTCCCGGAAGTGCATTTGGAGATCACGAAGTCGTGGACAGTGCCTTACAACGCTCGAAACTGATCGACTGACTCCTCCGTCCTCACTACCCTCGACAGTGGTGTGGCTAAGGGATACGTGGAAATCCCCCCAGTCTCCGCGTCTCCCCTCCCGGGCATGTAAGTTCTCATCCGGTCTAACGGGCAAGGCTTATATTGCCTGCGGGGAAGCCGCATCATCTCTGCATGCCATGGCGCTCCTGCAGGTCCACCAGGCCAAAGCGCTCAAGGAATTGTACGAGGGTAGTTCCGACCAGGGTGTTATGCAGGAACTGCGTGCGGCGACGGACCTCGCTCTCCGGGTGACGAAAGTCACTGCACGCTCCCTGGGTCGGGCGATGTCCACGTTAGTGGTCCAGGAACGCCACCTGTGGCTGAACCTGGCAGACATGCATGATTCCGACAAGGTCCGGTTTCTCAACGCCCCTGTCTGTCAGGCCGGCCTCTTCGGCGACGCCATCGAGAGCTTCGCCCAGCAGTTCTCGGTGGCCCAGAAGCAGACGGAGGCCATAAGGAACATCCTACCTCGACGACCCGCAGCTGCCTCCACCCAGTCATCGCAGGTAGCACCTCCGCCTCTGACGGCATTGGCCTCTATTAAGAGGGTAGGGGACCTGCATGCACTTTCGGTCAACGAATCGTGCCTAGAATTCGGGCCGGACAACTCTCACGTTGTCCTGAGACCCCGGCCTGGATATGTGCCCAAGGTTCCTACCACTCCCTTCCAGGACCAGGTGGTGAACCTGCAAGCGCTGCCTTCGGAGGAGGCAGACCCAGCCCTGGCTTTGTTATGTCCCGTCCGCGCTCTTCGCGCTTACGTTGACCGGACTCAAAGCTTTCGGACCTCAGAGCAACTCTTCGTCTGTTACGGAGGCCAGCAGAAGGGAAAGGCTGTCTCCAAGCAGAGGTTGGCCCACTGGATAGTGGATGCCATCGTCTTGGGTTACCAGTCCCAAGACGTACCTTGCCCGTTCGGGGTGCGAGCACACTCAACAAGGAGTGTTGCTTCATCCTGGGCGCTGGCTCAAGGTGCCTCGCTGACAGATATTTGTAGAGCTGCAGGCTGGGCGTCACCTAACACGTTCGCTAGATTCTATAGCCTCCGTGTAGAGCCGGTATCTTCCTGCATCCTTGCCTCCAGGGGCCAGTAGCGCTAAGTGCCCGTTCTAAGTGTCGGCTTGCAACGCCACTCCCACCCTCTGGGCCCGATACGTGCGTCCATTTTCTCCAGTTGTGTTCCCCGGAAACGGCTAACCCTGTCGAGCTCCTCCGTCACCCCCTGCGGTGCCAGACGTTGCGGCCGTCTGACGCCAGGCCTGCACCCGTATGCTTGTGTAACGTGTGTGTAGGCTGGGTTCCATATGTAGCGGTCCCCTAACGGCTACCCCATATGTGTATTCTTCCACGGTACCTGCTACCCTACTTGGCTAGCCCCGTGTCTTTCCCTTGACAGAGCCCGCTCTGTCGTCTCTGGGCGTGTTCTTTCCCCCCTGGAACCAGGCTGGAACCACCCCAGAGACTGCCATATGTTGCACTACCCTGCTAGGTTAGTCCTTATGTGTATTCCGCCACCAAGCGTTCTACTGAAGGATGTGGCTCCCCAGCGTACCGTCACCGAGATGGGCACGCTTTCCCAGCGTTATCCAATAGTCACACTGGGGTCTTGGGTCTTGCAGAAACAGCAGTGACTGACCTCCCTGCTTGGAGCCCTGACTTCCGTACCATCTAAGACGGTCCAGTGCGCTCAAGCAGGACGCTGGAAGGGCCAGTGCCCTGGCGCTTTGGTAGAGATCCCAATTCGTCGGTCAGTTCCGACGTACGTCGAACGTGACCGACTGAAAGGGAACGTCTCGGTTACGTATGTAACCCTCGTTCCCTGAAGGAGGGAACGGAGACGTACGTCCCGTCGCCAGGTGCTGTGCTTCCGCTGGGAGGCCGAGTCACGAGTTCGGCTCCTCAGCAGAAAAAGCAATGATCATGCATTCCACTTCCTTATTTATACCCGCGCTGCGGGGCGGAGCGTGGAATGCGTGAATCGCATGCTAATCTTCATTGGCTCGTTTCTAAACACTCTAAGTAGATTGGTCTCTGAAATCAGATCCCAATTCGTCGGTCAGTTCCGACGTACGTCTCCGTTCCCTCCTTCAGGGAACGAGGGTTACATACGTAACCGAGACGTTAACGCTTTATAACATACAAATTGTTTCAAAGCAGCTTTACAGAGATAACAGGACAATTATGCAAAAACAAACAGTGTTATTATGATTCAGACTGCATCACAAGTCAGAATTCAGATCGGTAGCATTCAAATATTCATCCAGTTCCATCCAGTTATCAAAATCAACTGCTGGTCGTCGATCCTTTTCTTAAACTCTGGAACTTCCTAGCATTGTTTGGGAAGCAGACACACTCTGTCAGTTTAAATCTAGACTAAAAACACATATCTTTAACCTGGCATACACATAGAACATTATCAATTTCTATTATTCAAATCAATTAAGTGAAGTTATTAAATGTAATTTAATCTTCCAATTAATACCAAGGTATAAAAACCAGCAGCTTACCTCTTCCCATTTTAAGTTCCTGCAGCATCCCTCCTCCTCCCCTGCTCCTCCTTTTGTACAATTTTGCCTGTTATAGGGGGGCAATCGGAGCTTGGGTAGAATATTCACTCCGAGCACCTCTATAGCAGACAGAAAGCCAAATCTGTTTATCACTTTCACTAAGATTATATGGGCACACAAACTCGTGAAATTATTGTTAGGCTGCACTAACTAGGTCAGCCAGAACCAGGAACACTTCCCATAACACATGATGTACTCGTTACATCATAAAAAGAATGGCATCTACGCTAATATTAGTCTCTTTGTTTATCCCAAGGTTTACAGTAGTCTGCCGTATCCAGATCAGATGGTGGACCTGCACCTAGACACAACTGACGCATCCCTGAAGTGTCTGCATAGACTGTGTCAAATAGACTCTCCCCTGTGAAGGCCTCATCAAACCCATCTCCTATGTGATGACTCCGATCTTCAACCAGATGGAACTGGACAACTATTCTGAATGTTCTGATCTAATCTGACTTCTGACCTGTAATGCTGCCGGTCCAATATCTGATCTGGATATGGCCCGGATCCGGCAGACTACAGTAACCTCGGGATAAGGATGAGAGGATGCATACCTTGAATACCCAGACGATACACCACTGGCTAAACGACTGCTGGGAGTGGGGGTGAAGTAGTCCTACCTATTTGGCAAAAGGGAAGACAACAGCCTCATTTCTCTGTTTTCTGTAATCATGCAGCACTGATTTTTTTTTAAATCACCTTTTTACTGTATAGGCCACCAAGTTTTATTTAAAGCACATTTAGTCAGTGGTGAAGTACCTCTTTAACCTGTCATATGAATAGGAACATTTTTGTGAAAGTAAATACTGTCAAATCCCAACAGTCACAAAACACTGGAGGATGCCAAAACAGCGGGAGATATTTTTGCTTTAGTTGGTTTACACATAAAAACTGGGTACTTAAAAAAAGATTTGTAAGACTGCCCAAAAGACACTCACCCAGCAAGGTAAAGGCATTCTGCCAAGATGTTCTCTTGTAACAGTGGAATACTCTGAGGGTTGGCCAATATTACAAAAATTGGAAAGACGCTGGCTTGCACAGCATTTGCAGATGTTGTGTCACTGCAGAGCGTCATTGAACAATCAACAGTGCAATAGAACTGAAAGTGGTAAAAAAGATACTTACTGTAAAGACACTGTACTTTCACTGCAAAAAAAAAGAAGCTTTTCTTGCTTAGTATTTTTGACTCTTTTCCAGTCCAAATATCTCATAATTCTTAAATCAAGACGCTTTCACTAGATAAGTCAAATGACAAGATATTTTTTTCTTGTTTTCTGGGGGAAATAAGCAAAATGATCTGCCAATGGAGTAAGAAAAATAATCCTATTTCTGTTTGGGACAGAAACAAGAAACACGATTTCAAACAGAAACAATATTTGTCTTACCCCATTGGTAGATAATTTTGCTTGTTTTAAGCAAAAACTCACTTCATTTTGGATTATGTCCTATAAAAAATGTGTCATTGTCCATGTTCTACTATGGGCTGTGTGTAGATGAAGTTTATTGTAAACAACGTCCCTGATCACTTCAGTCTGATCTTAACAGTTTGAGGATAAGAAAAGGGTTGGAAATGGTATGAAAAAAATAATTAGCCTATAAGTTCACCTCATGGGAAATAAAAACATAATAAAAGTAATTAACTCATTCATACATAATGAAAGTAATAAACTCAGTGGAGGTTGACTGCATTCCAAGGCCAGAAACAAGTATGCAAACACTTTCTGAACTGCATTCTGATATGAATTGCTTTTCAAACATAACAACTCACAAAATCAAGGCTGTCTTTAGCTTGAAGTATATGTGTTCACACACTTGCTCAAAAAGAAGATAAATGATCCAAATTCATAAGGCAATGATACATTTATGATACAATAACGACAAAAAACCCTTTGAATTTATGAAAGAAATTGTTGCAAATTACCAGTATATCAGATGCTGGGTTTAACAATGTTTCCCAATCAGAAGAAGATGAGCAGTTTGATGTAATTTCCTGTTGCTTTCTCAATACATTAAAATGTAGAGAATTAAGCAACGAGATTGTGCTGGTGAAATGCAAGTAACTCAGTTACAAGCCTGTACTCTTAGTAACACGTAACACCCAATTTATCTCACACTTTATTTTTTGAAACAAACAATAAAAAGAAAACAACTGACCGGCTCTAACTTGAAAGACCAGGAAGTCATTTCCCTCATGTTTAATTCTGTTGAATGTAGCATAAGTGTAGTTACAAGAATAAGCCAAGGTTCTCACACATCAGCTGCTGTGTCAACAGCCAGGCACTTCCTCTTTCTCAGAAATTATGTACATGATGCATGCTAACTGGCCTTGACGCCACAGAGGTGGGCAAGCTTGCACACTGCCTTTCATAGCCCTTCCAGTGTCGACAGAAACTCCCACCTCAAAAACCTTTCACGATAGCCTGTTATCATCAAAGTCATCATTAAAGTGGTCATGACATGAGAAATCTAAATTTCCTTGAGCTTTTGACATATTACACTGTAAAATTTGACTTAAAAAAGCATGTCTAGTCAAGTCAAGTCAACCTTATTTATATAGCACTTTTAACAATGCAGATTGCTTCACAGTGTTAAACAGGAAAATAATGGAACAGAATTTTATTCAGCCGTATAGCCATTCTGGAGAAAACGGTGATGTCATCAGTTTATTTCAATTATCATACAGTGACAGTGTGGGCTTTAGATCAGTAATTAGATCAGTAATTTAGTTTATATGGTTAATTTACTTTAATAATTAGATTTATTTCGATGTTTAGTTAAAAAATTTAGTGTCCCCAACTGAGCAAAAATGTTCAGTGGTAAATAAATATTTTTAAATTGTAGTTTTGTAAAAAAAAATAGTGTATAGTGAACAGTGAAGTGAAGTGTATAGTGAAGTAAAGTGAAATATGAATAGTATGTTGTACTGAGAAATGCTTAGTTAGTAGGGATGCACCGAAATAAAAATTCTTGGCCGAAGCCGAATAATAATAAAACACTTGGCCGAAGGCCGAAGCCGAATACCGAATGCGGTTGTTATACATTTTTTCCATTTATTTTATTGTGCCAATTTTTTCACCATTGCATCATTTTGCTTTTTTACTATTTTGTCTTGCTTTAAAAAAAAAAAAAAAATTCTTCTTTGTTTTCTTTTTACAAAACTACAATTGAAAAATATTTATTTAACACTGAACATTTTTAGTATTCCAGCAGCACAATATAACTTACATTTTTTTAAATATATATATATATATATATATATATATATATATATATATATATATATATATATATATATATATATATATATATATATATATATATTGTTTTTTTATTTGGCCATTTTATCTTATCTTTGGCCTATTTAGTGGGGCCACTAAATTTTTCTTAATTTTTTTAACTAAATATCCAAATAAATCTAATTATTAAACCAAATTAACCATATAAACTAAATTACTGATCTAATTACTGATCTAAAGCCCACACTGTCACTGTGTGATAATTGAAATGAACTGATGACATCACCGTTTTCTCCAGAATGGCTATACGTCAGAACTTGAGTCCTGACCTCAACCCGATAGAACACCTTTGGGATGAATTAGAGCGGGGACTGTGAGCCAGGCCTTCTCGTCCAACATCAGTGCCTGACCTCACAAATGCGCTTCTAGAAGAATGGTCAAAAGCCTTCCCAGAAGAGTTGAAGTTATTATAGCTGCAAAGGGTGGACCAACTCCATTTTAAACCCTACGGATTAAGAATGGGATATCATTAAAGTTCATGTGTTTGTGTAAAGGCAGGCGTCCCAAAACTTTTGGCAATATAGTGTAGCTTCTATTGTTATTACCATTGTTGTGTTTTGCATGCTGAATGAATGAAATGACTTTAGTCAATCATTACAGTGGCTATTTACTGACAAGCCTTAACCCTCAAAGACCCACATATATATATAAACTGTAAAAAAAAAAAAAAAAAAAAAAAAAAAAAAAAATTGGTTTTCATCTGCATATTATTTTAAACAACATCAGTTTTCCACAATATTTCTTGAAAAAACTGCAGACCATCTTAGAACAAAGAAAAAAAATACTAATGCTCAAAAAGGCAACACTGAAAAATTAATGAATGACAATGAAAAAAATATGATCTTTAAACAAAAGAAGAAAAACATCACATCATCCTGTTCAAAAGTTTTCGCCCCCTGCTCTTTATACATTGTGTTTTATGGAAGCCTGTTTCCACCACTAAATATACAAATGAAAAAGGTAATTGTGACTTTTTATCTCACAATTCTAACTTTTTTCCTTCGCTATTGCGAGGTTGCATCTTGCAATTGTGAATTATAAAGTCAGAATTGTGAGATAAATAGTCACAATTACCTTTTTAATTTTTTTATTAAAGTCGAAATTCTGAGAAGAAAAAATATATATTTTTCCCTCATAATTGGATATTATAATTCACAATTGCAAATTTAAACCTCACAATTCTCAAAAAAGGAGTCAGAATTGGGAAATATAATCTCGCAATTGGGAGGGAAAAAAGTCAAAATTGTGAGATAAAAAGTCGCAATTACCTAAACATGATTTAATGACTTAACATGAAACATGAATACAGTCATGGATCATCCAGGTAATGACAGACAGATTCAGATTCAAGGGTATGAACATTTTTGAATGTGGCGATTTGTATAAATTCAGTAATTTTGTCTTGTGAAGTATATGTAAACATCCATTATTTTAAATAGCTTATTCAGGACAGTACTAAATAAAAGTAACATGCATTTGTTATGATCTCATATCTCTCTCATTTTGTTAATTTATTAACATTTTGCATATTCTGCAAGGGGTATGAAACTTACGAGCAGACATATATCTTAGGATGCTTTTGCAGTGTCAGAGTCTGAGAATAACCAATTGCTGTTTACATTAATTGCATGTTACAGTTTACATACATTTTTAAATGAAATAAATGACATTAAAATTCTAAATAATCACTTTGATCTAAAATACTTTTTCGATGTAACTGTAATTTGATTACCACCTATTTAAAATGTAAATGTAATGAAATACAGTTACTCAATACTTTATTTACTCTACAAAAATTGTGTATTTTAAAAACTTAGCTAAGTTACATGTATTTCGTTACTCCCCAACCCTGACCATTAGTGATATCCTGACCTGAAAAAATCAGTCTTGGGACTGATCAGCCAGTGATACCGGTCACGGGCATAGTCTGTGTTCTTGGGTGACTTGATTTTGTTTGCATAATGTCCATATGATCATCAGATGGGAGGTCACTGGGTTGTTGTTTTCCCTTTTTCAATTCACAGACATCTCCACATTTATTTGCATCACTTGTATCAGGATCCATTTTAAAATCACTGTTCTCATTTTGGATGGCATCAATAACATCACACATTTTGTAGATAATATGATATTTCATGGCTGGTGGCATTCTGAAAAAAAAAAAAAAAAAATTATTTCGCATATCCCAAACATACTCAAATATTCCACAGAATTCACACAATACAGTCTGGCTAGCTTACTGTGTCATCTACCATCATCCTAATAGCACTCATACCCCCCACATTCCAGATCATTATCGCCTGTCCCTCATGCAGCAAGCAGATGTTTCAAAGCCCAGAAAAGAAAACCGAGCCAGAGCCAAATTTTATAGATGATAGGATTGAGTACTTTCAAATTCTCACAGAAACAATTGATTCCTTAATTCAACTTGAACATACACAGCAAAATCCCAAGTGCTCAGAGCACATATGGTCCCACTCTACGGAGTGTTGAAGTAACACTGAATCAGTGTTTAAGTTATTGAGATAATTAAGTGAGTAATTAAGTGATGATTGAGCATTAGTGATGAACACCTGATGTTAACACATTCACTGAAGAATAGAGGGACAACGGGTCTGCTCAATCCATTCCCGAGCTTGTGAATCAGTATATTGTGTAGGCTATGTGAATTTAGGCACTGGCAAGGACAGTAAAGGACACTTGCTCATTGGGTCACTGATGACTCTATATCTGGCTATGTGACAACGTCCTCATTGTACAACATCACTACTGGTATTTATGAACAACAGCAGAGCCGATATCTTTCTGACATTGCTTGTAATGTTATTTAAAGTACATTATGATAAATACTTTGCTTGCTACATATACCTGTAACATTTCAGCCATAAATAAATTAGAAATGTTAGCTAGATTGTGTTCATTTACCTGTCTAATGATGTATGTTTATCCTGAAATATAATAAAATAATGCTTTCTATTTTTAAAAAACATACATTCCGTGTCGTTATCGGTGAGTTGGCTCACGTGATTTAAGTTTCGCGTTTCAGAACTTCCGTTAAGGGGACATGGCGAGCATCGATGCACCCTGGGTTTGGGGTGCATTGTGGGACTTTGTGCAAACATTTCAGTGCACTGGAAGGATTGTGTCCTTAAAATGGCCGACTCCCTGATCAGTGCCCTGACTACTGAACTAGGGAGCTGATTGAGACGCACCCAACAAGAACAGTCAAAAGAGAAACACAAGAACTACAACTGACTTCAGCCACAGCCTTAGATGTAATCAACTGAAGATAAACAAAGACATTAAATCTCTGAAGATCTCAGCAGAGGAGGATTAAACAACTCCACAAACAGCATTACCAGCTTCAAACATAACTAACCAGAATTACTTTATTTCTGTTATTCATCTACAGAAGCTCTTATTGAGAATCTACATTAAGGTTTAGATGATGATGTTTTTTTTTTTAAATTAATGTCTTAAATAATGGTAAATCATCACTTAATTATCTTGTTAACTTTAACACTGCTTCATTGTTACTTTAACACTCTGTGGTGTGGGACCACATGTGCTCTGAGCAGTGTTGATTTAACACTGACTGGGGATTTTGCTGTGTATCATTTAATAATAATTACTAACATTTTAATTAATAATTTGATACAATGCACTTATTGTGTACATACATGTTTTTACATTGTACTTACATTTTAAAAAATACCTGCATGTAATTATCTGTAATTAATTTCTGTAGTTACATTTGTAATTACACAGTTGACACTTCCCTTACACCTAACCCTACCCTTAAACTTACCCATACCACCACACCTGTCCCTAACCCTACCGTGATCCCACCTCAATATCAGCAAAAGTGTTTTTCAATACAATTTGAACACAGTAAGTACATTGTTAAGGCCACCTAATATAAAGTGGGGCCTTTCAAACTTGTGAATGATCAAAAACATAATATTTATTTCACATGTAACAGGTGAGAAGAAAAATTACACAGGCAAATTGTGCAACTGAAAAGACATTAAAGCGTTCTAATTACAAACCAGACTGACTTCTGTCATTTCTCTACAGTTCTTTTTGAGAATCAACAGAGGTTTAGATGTTGATGTTTTATTGAAAATATTTGGTCATCATTATGGTAATCAGTGTTTCCTTTAGTTGAGCAGGTTAACTCTTAACTTTTTACGTCAGTTTGTGGTATTTGTAACAGTGTTAACAAAAGATGTAATTTGTTATAAAGGAAACCATAAACAAGATTGTTCAGGTGATATAGTTTTGATTCAGACGAGGCGCTGAGCATCTGTTTCATGCTGAGCGCTTGGCTATTATTTCTGGTTGCCGTTATTCAAAAATAAAATAAAAATCTACACTGTACAGTTGTAAATAAAACAAAGATTATTGGAGTAATACACTATTTCAGTTTTTCTAGTTCAAGATTTCATGTTTCATAAATAGGTCACTTACTGATTCTTTGTAATCATTTGTGAAATATCTCTTAGGGAAAATCGTTTCTACACCAATTTTTTTCAGTCTATGGTACATTCTCATTTAGATGAGCTAGATAAACAATTACTGTCATCTACATTAGCTAATCAACAACACCAAATGTTTCCATCATTACTTACATTATGGTAAGACACATACAACCACACAGAGCCATGAACACACACACATTCATCTGAGTAAAATCTTTTTTTATACTTCTCACACATGTCAAAGCTTTACAGTAATCAAACAAATAATTTCCTCTCATGGAAACCCTGATCAGAGACGTATCTCGAGTGGTCTTAATAGCCCCTGTTTTGTGTTTTCACATTCTTTTTGACTCTTTTTGACAAAAAAAGACCCTCAACACACACTGTACTACAGACCGCACACACTCTCAGTCTTTATCACTTTCACAACTGTGGCCGTGTTTCTTTCCATTGTATGCAAATGTGTGTGTGTGTATTTCCACTACTGCATGTCTCTCAGCACCATTATGAGACCTCATTCTGTAACGTCCTGTCAGTTTTCCAAGAATCAGTGGCAAGCCAGGCAACAGATGTTCACACATTTCTGCGGTTCAGAAGTTTAGCAGAAGGTGAACAGGCTCAGATAGGGTTTCGGACTCGGTCAGGTGAGGACAAAGCCTCAAATAGCTGAGGAGCAAAGATAAGAGATATATTTAAACGCCAGCCCCAGGTGAGGGACTGTGAGGACGCGAGCTGTGAATAAAAGAGGAGGATTTCTCAGAGGAAGACAATCATAATGCTGTGAGAATATACATCTGTTAGAGACACCCAGAGGAAATCTGTATTACTCAGAGGTTATGCTGTCATAACTCAAGAGACTTATAGTGGAGTTCTTGTGTTTCATTTAAAGGTGAATGGTATTTTGATGTTATCACAGATTAATTTCAGAGACTAAATGTTAGCACTTTGTTAGCTGATTTCTCTAACATCAAAAAACATTTGTCTCTCAGATGTTTCTTCTAAAATTCATTAAGTATAATATAAATACAACACAGTTGTTCACTTACTGTACAGAGAAGGTACACTAAAAAGAGAAAATTCCACCTAATTCAACTTCTCTGATCCAGGGCCCTATTTTAACAATCTGAACACATGGCGCAGGTTCACCTAGGGTGTGTCAGAATCCACTTTTGCTGGAAAAAACGGTCAGCGTGAATGGTGCAAAGTGTTGTACCTATTCTCTTAATGAGTCATGGGTTTGTTTTGGGATTAACGTGCAATAAACCAATCAGAGTCCCATCTCCCATTCTCTTTAAAGGTCCCATGGCATGGAAATTTCATTTTATGAATATAAATTTCATTTATATTTTTTAACATTAATATGAGTTCCCCTAGCCTGTATATGGTCCCAAAGTGGCTAGAAATTTTGATGGGTGTAAACCGAGTTCTGGCTGTCTTTCTCTGCGTTTGAGAAAATGACAGCTCAGATGAGCCGATCTTGAATCTTGCCTGTTATGGCGTCATACCAGGAAAGGTTACCTCCCGTTCCTCTGCTTTGCCCGCCCAGAGCACTCAGAGAAAATTGATTCACTTTATGTCAGCACAGGCTTTACAAACAGACTTTACGATATGGATTTGACAGCACCGCGACAAACAGTGAGTAACAGTGTTCATTAATGCCTGATCTATGATGTGTAGCTAATCATTCAATTCACTCTTTCAGACTTTCTTTCTAGATCGTTTAATGATCGCCGTCTTGATGCCCTAAGCGCAATGCATCAGTGAATCAAGCCAGTGACTAAAACGATCGTTTCTGTTAGTAGCATGAAACAAATCCGTTATTTAAGTGATTAAACTACAGAGAACAATCAAAGAACACTCTCTTTATAATGTTCGGATCTGTCAATCACACGTCGCGAGTGTATCTGCACACTTGCCCAAACTGCCGTTATAAGGAATGCTGCTGTTATGCAGCACAGCGAAGCTCTTATTCATATCGACGTCGTGTTTGCTGTTACACTCTAAAACCGGATAAGTTGAGTTTACTTAAAAAATTTGAGGAAAGTGGTTGCCCTAAAAAATTTAAGTAATGATTACTTGATAAACTTGAGTTAAATTTATTTAAAGATATTAGTCATTCTAATAACTATTTTAAGTTGAATAGACTAAATACTTTAATTTTAAGTAATACCGCTGTTTAATTACTTCACTTATCTTTTTAATTGCATTAAGTTGTTCTTACTTAAACCGTTTAAGTTTTGTCAACTTAATTCTATCTGGGATCTGAGGAAGTGTACTCCCAGAGTGCATTGTGGCATGAATAAATTAAATGCTTCGTTTTACTATTTTTGCCTTTATTTTACTATTTGTCTTTTGTCAGTATAACCCCAATAATGACAGCAAGTAAAATAGTAAAGGTCGAATTAATAATAAAAAAAATTAAAAAAAAAAAAAAAAAATCCTTGTTACCATTGTTGTGTTTTGCATGCTGAATGTTGAAGTGTGTGTGACACACTCAAGCATGGTCAAATGATATTGTGACAAACATAGAGGGATTATATCAACTCATATCATATCAATTATATCAATTAAAAGGTTATGCCATAAATATTAGCAAAACAAATGTTAAAAGGTCATTATTTGACATGAAAAATAGTTATGTTCTATATCATTAATGGACAAATATTACATACATATATACATATATATATATATATATTTTTTTTTGTACACATATACATATATACATATACATATATATATATATACATATACATATATATATATATTACTTCCCTTGTTTTGAAATCAATTTCTTGTTGCATTGCTGCATTAATAGGAAGTTAATTACTATAATATGAATGAAGTTCCAAGTGTCCAACCAAAGGGAACACTAATCACAGTTATGGTGAGAGGAAGTGGAGGAAATGAGTGATAAGTCTAGAAAAAATTGCCCCGCCTCAAAAACACTTTGTCCGTCCACCTGTCCACCCGCTTGTTTTTTTGCTTTGGCAAAATGGTACTCAAACCAGTCAAGTAATGTTTACTTGAGTTTTCTAAGTAACGAAGGCATAGCATGCAAATAGTTCAGATTACTTACTTGTTTTAAGTAAGGTCAACAAATTATTGGACATTGAGTAAAGTTTACTAAAAAAGTCTTAGTAAGAACAACTGTTGGATTTTACAGTGTAGTTATGGTGAAAGCATTTTGTGAGAGAAAATGCGTTGCAATGATGAGATCACTGCATTCACACGATCAACAGACTGTCTGTGGAGCCGTTCATGTGATGAGAAAAGATCTAAAAATAATGCTATAATCCACACTTTGACAATTCGTTCATCTCAACAGCTGTAATGGTACATTACATGTGTTACAAAGTTCGTAGAATAAGGTGGAAGAAGACAGAGTCAACGTGCCTGGGACTGTTTATTCAGAACTCTCAGATACAAACAAAATAAGCTTGCACTAATAGCACAGCGCTCTCAACAACTCAGTACAATAAAACTTCCTCCAGCTCTCCGTCTCTGGTTCACAGGTGCCCAGTCAGTCTACGTCTCTCCTGCAGTGCGTGCAGTGCCTCGCTAAACCACGCCCCCTCCGCAACATAATCTAACACTCATTTCAAATGCAAAGATGTCAGCCAATCACAACAGTGGGTGTTTTCACTGAAGTCTCGGAGCAGACACGCCCCTTGAAACAAGGCATTCAGCCAGAGGGGTAATAACAGTATAGAAAAAATGCCTTTTATTTCTAAATTATTACATCTTTTGATGTAAAAATCATACTAACAATATAAGTACACCTCAGGAAACATTATAAAATAAAGGAAAATGCCATGCCATGGGACCTTTAAAAGCCAGTTGCGCTCGCACCATGGCGGATTTACATTGGAAGAAAGACTGAACGTTTCTCCAGAGAGGAGTCCTTTTATTTTTAATATTTAAAATTGTGTGTGTGCTGCTGCACGTCCCTGTGTGTTTAATCAGAGTGTACACGCGTTGTGCACCGCCTATAGGCACACATTACTAACACACCCTTTAAATAACACAAAGAGTTTTTTCACAAAGGTTTGTGTTGGTCAATGGCGCAGAAGTTTTCAGTTCCTCAAAATAGCAACGCTCCAACAATGCTCCTGAACACACCTGGTTTTCTGACCAGACGCCTATGGGCGAACAGATGGCCCCAGTGCATTTGCTATTTAAACAACGAGCTGGACATGAAAATGAGAACTGCGTCGGGCTGAAACTAGCAAAAAACACTTGCATCGTGCCTGGTGTCGCATTGTGCCGGGTGTATGATAGGGCCCCAAAAGTACAGTGCCATAAATTTTGAAGAATTATCAAAGTGGCTGTTAAATTTTTTTATCTTGAGTATTTGAATCTTGTATAATTTAAAATAAATTATTTATTTAGGGCAAAATTACACTGTGCCGACTGACACAGACCAACGCGGACAATCACCAGATTACAATATGTCACTTCTCAGACATTCCACAACCTGACAAACACCGATTGAATATGTGGCGAAAACAAGCACAGACCAACACCGACAGGTAACACACTGATCCGACAAAAACAAAGACAAAGTGTTTGTTGCCGTTTGTTGTGTAGTGTGAGTTGACTTGTAAAGTAATGGAAAAACATGTTGCCATGACATATTGATCATATATTTTTTTCACAGTAGAGCTATAAAGGCCATGACACACCAAGCCAAAGACAAAGAACTAGCAGCAACGAAAGCTGACTGTGTTGTTGCCTCTTGCTGGCTGCATCTTGGCCAAAAAGCTGCGCTTGAATACACCAAAAGGACTTAAGGCGACTGTCAACTAGCATGTGCATTCTTTGTCTGCGTGCAAGGAAATATCTGTCTAAATGAGCAGGTATCAGTCGATATTCATCATTCAAAAAGGGAAACCGAAACTAGGACTGCAGATATACAAACCGTGAACAAAGCATCGCTTGCTTATAATTTTGAATATCAATCATGCTGATCATTCTAGGTGGCAAGAGGGGTAAAGAGTACCTGAATATCATACTAAAGTAAAAGTAGAGATACCTTACAGCAAAAATTACTCCAGGTTACACGTCTCCAATACCACTTGAGTAAAAGTCTGATTTTAAAAGTAGTTAAGTCTTTTACTCATACTGAATGTAGGCACAACACTTAAGAGACATGCCAGTGAAAAACAAAATAAGTCAAGGTAAACACAACAGTCTCTTAACAGTTATTTAGACCTGTATCGTCCTGAAGAACGATTCTTTCTTTTAGATAGGGTTCTTTATTCCCGCCTTTTTATTTTTCAAATCTGTAACTGTCAAAGCCACCTCATTACTAATTTTCTGGAGCTCAGCTGTACATCTACACAGACTGTCAACACACTCTTGACAGGTAAATTATTTCTTTCTGCCACTCAGAATACACACATAATGAGGAACGTAAAAAGTGAGGATTGTGAAGAAATTTCACTGAAACTTGGTCTTCATTACATTGATCATGTTCACTGTCAATTGTTATGTATTAATGTATTTAGCTAAAAACTGTTGTCCTTTTTTGCTACAATTTCAATAAAAAATAAAAGTACCTAATTGACACAACATACTGGGGTAGAGGACTAAAAAACAATATTAATAAATAATATGTAAAAAATATTAATTATATTAAAAATAATATATTAATACATAATACATACACAGATCAGGCATAACATTATGACCACTGACAGGCAAAGTGAATAACACAGCAAGTGAACATTTTGTCCTCAAAGTTGATGTATTAGAAGCAGGAAAAATGGGCAAGTGTAAGGATTTGAGCGAGTTTGACAAAGGCCAAATTGTGCTGGCTAGACGACTGGGTCAGAGCATCTCCAAAACTGCAGCTCTTGTGGGGTGTTCCCGGTCTGCAGTGGTCAGTATCTATCAGTATGCTCCAAGGAAGGAACAGTGGTGAACCGTCGACAGGGTCATAGACAGCCAAGGCTCATTGATGCACGTGGGGAGCGAAGGCTGTGAACACCTGCGAATCAGCAACTACCTGCTAATGCATACATATTCGCATATGCTACACCGCATTTCAGAGGCCATTTTGAAGGTCGATTGAGTCACAGCGGTTTGACTAAGGCTGTCCCAATTCAAAGGCTCCTCCAAATGCGTCCTTTGTTTCCCGTCAAATGAAGGATACAACAGGTGGATCCTTCGTGGCCTTGCCTACCCCAATTCATTCATTGCGTCAGTGACGACAGGATTCTTTTTGAGAGAAATTGCAAGTATTGGGTTTTAGCTTACTCAAATATCTAATGATACAAATGTAAAAATAAAAACTTTAAAGCGGCTCAAATGTTGACTATATCTTACTATGATGCGATTGGATTTTATATAATTTATACTCTTTATTTTATACACAAATGGACCCTGGTGAACATATTTAGACAGTTTGTTCTGAACCCTGTTTTGTTTTCAGACAGTTTAATACAACTTTCCAAAAAACTCCAGTACAAACGTTACTGTCACTCATCAATGGCAGCTGTCACAGTTGATAGGTGACAAGAACAGTCCACCATAGGCTAGACCATCCTATTTAGCATTGGGGAAGGTAATGTGGTCTTTGGCGAAAGTGATGTAAAAGATCATAGTGAAATCGTACATGTTTCTTTGTAGGCTTATTATGGTAAATCTGAGAACAGTATCTCTTCTGAACCTCCAGAGAAGGCAATGTGCGATTACTGAGGTCTTTTTAGGAGAAACATCTGAAAGGCAGGATATTCTCCATTTGCTCTCCTTTAAATCCCATTGACTTTTAGGAGAAAGAATAAATAGGTGTTTTTTGAAAGTAGGTGAGAGTTGTCCATGAGTGAGTGAGCATATGTGAAAGTAAGGTATTATCTCTCTTCAATGACTCAAAGAAGTGTCTGAGAAATGTGACTAATTTGTGGTATCAGGAAACCCTTCCGATGATCACAATGTATCCTCAACTTATGATTAAGAGTGTAATGCCACGTTTCTTTTGTTCTCAGTTAATTTCTTCCTAGTTTATGAAAAGAGCTTCCTTATAGCCCTTTATATTCTACACTATATACATTATTTAAGCAATATCACATAAGCAAGAGTCCTTTTGTATTTAATATCAGCTTTGTGTTGATATTCACAACAGTTCTATTTTACTATAGCTTGCACATTACAGAAAATATGAATGGTGCTTTCCCATGCAAAAAGCTCCACCATTATGCTAAAGTTGGCCTGACAACTTTACTAATAATAACTGACCTGCTTTTCAATGTAAATCTATTGGGTTATTTAATCCATTGGCGAGCGCAATAAGCCTGTCAGCTTAATAGTGCTTAGTCATGTGCTGTATCTGCTGAAGGAAGGAAAGTTTCATATTTACACAATGTCTTTAGTCACAAAAATGCAGTGCTGCTATATGACCCAGAGAGAAGACATCCTGGCTACTCACCCCTCTGACAGGAAATTACATGCACATAGGCCTGACGCTAACAGAACACTAAACTCACAGGCACATCATCACTCCTGAAAGACCCTGCCGCTCCTATTGAGTAAACTTGAGCTGGATCAAAGAGTTTGATTTGTGTGCAGTGACACATCCAATACTTTTCTTTTTATCTTAGAGGGAGATTATATTTAAAGCCTGTACTCCTTGAGGCTTGTTTAAAAATGTTTAATTTAATATATATATGTAAACCAATTTAAATGTATTTTCAATATATATATATATATATATATATATATATATATATATATATATATATATATATATATATATATATATATATATATATATATATATATATATATATATATATATATATATATATATATATATATATATATATATATATATATATATATATATATATATATATATATATCATAAAGTAAGCATATAACTCCAAATTAACCATTGGGGAGGGACAAACAAATAGTCCTGCCTCCAAATCATGACATTGATAGATTTAATGATGAATCGCATTGGAATGCATTTCCCATACAACAATGTAATCCGCCACCTAAAGGGATAGTTCACCCAAAAATTAAAATCACCCCATGATTTACTTACCCTCAAGCCACCCTGTGTGTATATGACATTTTTCTTTGAGACGAATATAATCAGAGTTGTATTAAATATGTCCTGGCCAATCCAAGCTTTATAATGGCAGTGAATGGCAGCCCAAAATGTAAAGCCCAAAAGTGCATCCATCCATTATAAAAGTGCTCCACACGACTCCAGGGGGTTAATAAAGACCTTCTGAAGCGAATCGATGGGTTTGTGTAAGAAAAATATTCATATTTTTAGTCAGATATATCCATAACTTTATAAAGTAAAATATCCAGCTTTCCCAGCCTTCCATATTCAACTTACAAAAAAGGTGTAGCGCCTCTAGCAGTTCAAAACACTTATGCTACGTCTGATGCCATTGTCGCACCAGTTATGCTTTTTCCGTAAGTTTAATATGGAAGGCAGTCTGGAGGAAGCAAGATATTTTACTTTATAACGTGTTAAATATGGATATTTTTCTTACACAAACCCATCGATTCACTTCAGAAGGCCTTTATTAACCCCCCTTTATCATTATTTATATAGCACTTTATACAATACAAATTGTTTCAATTTCATTGTTGCAGCTTTACTGGGATAGACAGGTAAATAATGATTCTGTTACGAACTGCTTCGAGACTCGAAGGTGGATCCAAATGCAGCTTTATTTGAGGGCAATCCAGAGGCGTAATCCAAAGTACAGGCAATAGTCATACACAGACAGGCAGTCAAAACAAAGAAACAAACAAAGAAACAAAACAGGCAGGGACCAGAGGCAAGAGAGTAATCCAGGGAACAGGGCAAGATATTCAAAACCAAGAGACAAGAAAACCAGGAGAATGCTCAGAAATGCAGTGTAACACTTAAACAAGACTTTGCGGTGAGTGAATGAATGACCATGGTATAAATAGACAGAGACTAACAGGATGGTGAGACACAGGTGAATGCAATCAGTGAATGAGGTACAGGTGAATGTGATCAGTGATAAGTGATGATGAGTCCGGGCAGTGAGTTATGGGAAATGTAGTTTGTGAGTGATCATAGTATTATGTGGAGTGCCCTCTGGTGGCTCTCAAGGGCACTCCAGCTGGTGACCGTTACATAGCCCCCCCTTTAAGGAGCGGATTCCAGACGCTCCTAAAACTGTCAAGGAGGGAGGAGGAGCGGAGGCGGACCCGGGGGCGGGATGGAGGGCCAGGCCCGTGGAGCGGATACCGACCTGGAGACTGCGGCAAGATGGGAGGCCAGGGCGGATCAGGCTGTGCAGGCGACCAGGACGGATCAGGCTGTGCAGGCGACCAGGGCGGATCAGGCTGTGCAGGCGACCAGGGCGGATCAGGCTGTGCAGGCGACCAGGGCGGATCAGGCTGTGCAGGCGACCAGGACGGATCAGGCTGTGCAGACGACCAGGGCGGATCAGGCTGTGCAGGCGACCAGGGCGGATCAGGCTGTGCAGAGGACCAGGACGGATCAGGCTGTGCAGGCGACCAGGGCGGATCAGGCTGTGCAGGCGACCAGGGCGGATCAGGCTGTGCAGGCGACCAGGGCGGATCAGGCTGTGCAGGCGACCAGGGCGGATCAGGCTGTGCAGGTGACCAGGGCGGATCAGGCTGTACAGGCGACCAGGGCGGATCAGGCTGTGCAGGCGACCAGGACGAATCAGGCTGTGCAGGCGTCCAGGGCGGATCAGGCTGTGCAGGCGACCAGGACGAATCAGGCTGTGCAGACGACCAGGAAGGAGACGACCCTTCAGGCGGCCAGGGCGGAGATGACCCTTCAGGCGGCCAGGGCGGAGACGACCCTTCAGGCGGCCAGGGAGGAGACGACCCTTCAGGCGGCCAGGGCGGAGACGACCCTTCAGGCGGCCAGGGAAGCGACCATGGCACAGGAACAGACACCGGCTCAGGAACAGGAACAGACACCGGCTCAGGAACAGGAACAGACACCGGCTCAGAAACAGGAACAGACACCGGCTCAGAAACAGACATCCGGCTCAGAAACAGACACCGTGTCAGCGGCCATCTCTGCGGAGGGCTCAAGCGACGTGGCGGTGGTCATCTCGTCTGGAGATACTGGCTCGGCGGAGACCATCTTGTCCTGGGACACTGGTTCGGCGTAGACCATCTTGTCCTGAGACACTGGTTCGGCGGTGGCCATCTTGTACGGAGACATTGGCTCGGCGGTGGCCATCTTGTCAAGAGACACAGGCGTGGAGTCGGCCATTTTGTCCGAAGACACAGGCGTGGAGTCAGCCATCTTGTCCGAAGACACAGGCACAGGAAGAGGAAGAGGAACAGATTCAGGCTCAGCATCAGGATCAGATTCAGGCTCGGCGGGACGAGACTCTTGACGGGCAGATGTGACGTGAAGCTCAGTCTCTGGGTCGGCTGACGTGACGTGAAGCTCAGTCTCTGGGTCGGCTGACGTGACGTGAAGCTCAGTCTCTGGGTCGGCTGACGTGACGTGAAGCTCAGTCTCTGGGTCGGCTGACGTGACGTGAAGCTCAGTCTCTGGATCAGCGGACGTGACGTGAAGCTCAATCTCTGGATCGGTTGACATGACATGAAGCTCAGTCTCTGGATCGGCAGAAGTGACGTGAAGCTCAGTCTCTGGATCGGCAGAAGTGACGTGAAGCTCAGTCTCTGGATCGGCTGACGTGACGTGAAGCTCAGTCTCTGGATCGGCAGAAGGGACGTGAAGCTCTGGCTCGGCAGGCAGGAAGTGAAGCGTCTCTGAGCTTGACGGGACCAGCGGCGGTGAGGGCTTTGAGCTGGGTAGGACCAGCGGCGAAGAGGGCTCTGAACTGGACAGGACCAGCGATGAAGAGGGCTCTGAACGGGACGAGACCAGCGGTGAAGGCTCTAGCTTGGCGGGCATGTCGCTAGCTGTCTCAGGCCCGGCGGGCATGACGCTCTCAGTCTCAGGGGCGGCGACCATGACAGGACGAGACTCTGGAATGGCGGCCATGTCGTCCGAAGACACATGCATAGCAGATGCAGTGGGTATGTCACTATCCTCCTCCATTATACCCACTGTAAAAGCAGAGCCGCTCAGTTGCAATGCAATGTAAATATACTTTTTTAGAGAGCAATTAGGATCATGCAAAGGCAGGATAGAACTGAGCGGCTCAGATAGTCCTCCTCTGAAAAATATCATGAGGCATACCTCGTCCATAGAAGTCAAATGTGCCAGCTCAATTAAGTCCTCTACATAGTCCTCGATGGGGCGATCTCCCTGACGGAGACGCATTAACTGTGCTGCTGGATTCATAACGGCGAAGTCTTCTGTCACAAACTGCTCCGAGACTCGAAGGTGGATCCAAATGCAGCTTTATTTGAGGGCAATCCAGAGGCGTAATCCAAAGTACAGGCAAGAGTCATACACAGACAGGCAGTCAAAACAAAGAAACAAACAAAGAAACAAAACAGGCAGGGACCAGAGGCAAGAGAGTAATCCAGGGAACAGGGCAAGATATTCAAAACCAAGAGACAAGAAAACCAGGAGAATGCTCAGAAATGCAGTGTAACACTTAAACAAGACTTTGTGGTGAGTGAATGAATGACCATGGTATAAATAGACAGAGACTAACAGGATGGTGAGACACAGGTGAATGCAATCAGTGAATGAGGTACAGGTGAATGTGATCAGTGATAAGTGATGATGAGTCCGGGCAGTGAGTTATGGGAAATGTAGTTTGTGAGTGATCATAGTCTTATGTGGAGTGCCCTCTGGTGGCTCTCAAGGGCACTCCAGCTGGTGACCGTTACAGATTCAATGATGTAAACAGATTTCAAATCTGCTGTAAAGCACCTCTAAAAAGGCAATTAATGAAATGTATACATTGTACTGCATGTTAGCTTGCTTATTTTGCTCAAGATCATGATTTAAGTGCATTCATTTACACGACAATAACATTTTGGGGGCATGAAAACGCAAACTTTGTGCAAATACAAGTGTAAACTACAAAACATGAATTTGTGAAAACGGTGACATCATGCACATGTGTGTTACATGCTCAGTCTATAGGCACATAGTGTTTCTTTACAAAGTGGCATTGCCATCTACTGGCATGAATATTGTTTTGACAACATTGTCGAAAAGCGCAAAGGAAAAAACGTTCCTGTTTTTAGTACATCGTTGTCATTAAAAACAGCTTAAGAGCTGTAGTTCTCACCACACAACTTTGCAACGCTGTCTTTGTATGTTTGTTAGATCTATGTTTTTAAGAAATACCAAATCGTTGAACTATGTCGATAACGACCACACATGAGACCATAGTTAGCTCACGCCGCTTTTGGGAAACACACCCCAGGTCAGGATGCTCAAACAATCAGAGCAATGTTTAACCTCTTTTCCACCATCAAGCCAACAATTTTTGTTGTGAAACTGTGCCGTTCCATGCGGATCCAGGCCAGTTGGCAGATTTACGGTTTCTCTTTTTCCACTGTGGTGCTGTGAAATCAGGATTAGAAAATGCATTAACTCGCTGACGCAAGACTGGGCGATGGTCTGATAATGTAGGTAAACATTGGATTGAGCACACAATAGAGGATGATCACATTACAATGTGTATAGATAGGTAGAAGTTCCCAGACAATGACATGATATTATATGAGAAATATGTTGAGATATTATATGAGTTTTAATGAGGATCATCAATCCATCATCAACCCGATAACCATCATCACATCACCACAGTGATCGAACAGCATGATAGCTATCGTGGTAAGAAATACAGGCCATCAAAGCTTCGTAATTGTACTGTGCCAAATCATGCTCAAGTGGAAAGGTAACTGGAACCATTCTTCATTCTGTTGAGCCTGATGGTTGAAAAGCACTTATTGCAGGTCTGTGGTGCTGTCTATTTGGGTAACCAATCTAAAAAATGGCTGTACAAACTGTGATTAGACAAGTAATAAAAAAAAACCCTACACACTTCACCTTTAAAGGGCCACAGAATGAGTATCAAAGACCTAAAGCAAATCAATGATACTTATTATGATTATTAGCAATTCATCCATGGTGTGTATTCAATGTAGTTAATACAAAACACATATGGTGTAATGGCTATTTTATAACTATTGTATCAACCTGCAGGAAGCAGCTAAAGAATAAACAACCCACTAACTGCAACAATTTCGCCCACACGTTCAGATGTTCCTGTGGGCGTTGATCACACCCCAATTCTCAAAACAGCCCTCTCTTAACATTCATATCTGACTCGGTTATAATTAGTCAAGCCTCAGCTACCTGGAAATGCTTTGAACTCTTCTGCTATTGTGAGCTTCTATGAAGACGTGTTCAAATAAACGCAAAGGCTTTCCCGCAGATTGTGCGATCTGCCTGAAACTTTACCAGTGACTTCATTAAATTCAGAGAAACAGAATCAACTCTCAAACATATTGTACACACATACTCCATGACAGATGCACACAAACACCATTCAGAAGAATGTAGATAGTATATCCATTCATTCATGCGTTCAACCCTTTTCCTGGAATCAGCTAAAGATAATTTTTTCCCTATTCAAATTCATTGCTCTGCCTATCTGGAGATAAAGCCACAAAGTAATGTGTATTTAAATCAGTTTGATTCATGGATTTTTATGAATAGGACATTCATTGTATAGTGGAACTAGCCAGGATAAAACACTGTAACAAAATTGGCATTCATAAAACTTGAAAAATAAAGGCAACGGTTTTAATTAATCTACTTATTTGAAGTAATGTATCCACAAGCGAACAAACTAAACCAGTTGTTTAATGTAGTGATGTAATTAGAAGTGTAAGACATTATCTAAAAGCCGCAGCCAAATTTCTTGCCATAGATCATAAGAACTTGTTTAAAAAAATTATTAAATATATTATAATAGAATTGTAGATATAGTTCCATTTTATCCTATGATAATCAGAGAGCATTTAGGTGAAATATGGAGCAGGTGTCTATAAAGTTTGTGGGAGGTGTAGGGCACTATGCTGTTTTAACAGTTAACAGTGATAACAGACAGCTGATATAGACTAACAGGAAGTCAGCCAGTCGGATTATAATCTTGAACCACATGAATGCTAATGCTCAGCATGGCTGGAGCACATGTGCAACCGCAAGACCACACCTCTAACTTTAAATGACCACACTGTTACTGAAACAGTCAAAGCTGCAGTAATCTACTGCATTCTAATTTACACACTTTACCACAGTAGTTGTGGGAATATTGCATCATCCACTACATATACACTATATGTGATGCGATCTGGGAAAACCCGTCAGATGTCACGCTGGAACGTTTTTCAGCAAAGTCAAAGCATAGGTTGAATGTCCATTTTTTGTCAAAATTGGGTTTTCATTAAATTATTATTCTAAAACATCTTGTCTATCATTTCTAAAAATATCTTGGCAAAAATCACTTTAGTGCAGAAAAATTGCGATTTATAGCGGCAAGCTGGAAAGACATCTTTCTCTAATGTTTATTAAGATCATGCCCGGCGGAGGTGCAAAAAAAAAAAAAAAAACAGCCAGTTTTTTCTCTCTTAACACCACAAAGACAGTTCACCCGTCAAAATAAACCCATTACATGTAGAATAAAGGTGAATCAAAGCACATTTACCTCCAGTCCTATGTAAACTACCACACGCAAAGTTTTTGAAGTAACTGATCGCTTTTGTGATCTCGCTCGCCTCAATCTGCTTAATCCTGGTGATGTCAGTGCCCTAAATGATCTTATACTACGGGCCGTTGAATGCTTGATTCTGATTGGCTGATGAACGTTCTGAGGTGTGCAATTATTTTCTGGGAGATGCACAGCAAACGTAGTTCCAGGCAGCTCTCTTGACCGCATTACAGTTCCATATCACTTCGCATAGTTAACTGTACTGGATAACGGAAATTACAGGACTAAAAAACAACAATATGACAGACGATTTTCCTAAAGTAAATCTTAATATTTACGGTGAATATAAAACGTTCAACAACTGGGCGGCAGCAGTATTAGACAGTCCAGATGAAAACCAACAAACGGAAGCGGAAGTCTCATTACTGAAATCACACATGCTCGCACGCACTACAGTTTGCACAAAAAGGTGTCAGCGCTGCCCTGACGATTTGATCAGTTAGCCTATATAGTGGAGCAACTTAAAGGCTATATGTGACATTTTTTCACTAGCGAGGTAATAACAGCGCTGTTTTGAGACGCACAGAGGTAGCCTAATTCACACAAGCACTCTCTCTCTCTCTCCCGAGAGAGAGACCGCATCACCACCTCGGGTGTGCATTATTATTCTAATAATTGAACGGCCCGTCGTCAATAGGCCTTTATCACAGAGGAATTGAATACCGGAAGTGCGCGTCGAAGCAGTGTGCTGATTCTTCCGGTTATGCATGTTTTCAATGTGCTGTGAACACCTAGCTGAACAAACGACAATTAAAATAAGCATCTGCAGGATGATTTAAAAATCCGGACATTTTCCGAGACAGGAGAAGAGATACACTGATCATTACTGTGTACAGGATTTTTCAAACTCTGTTGAACTTGTAGTTTTTTAATCCGACATAAGCCGAGGGTCGTAAACATACGTGATTATTTCACCACACGGTGTCAGTGCACGTCTAAATAGTGTCCGCGATTAAGTGTGTGTGTGAGACCTGACGAATAAGATCTGAATGAACATATTGATTTGTATTAATATTTTAGTCATTTTTCTGTCACTTTTCAGTGACAATCATTTCACTGTAGCCTACAGTATATTATGTAATTCACACATTTATGCCAAAATTCAGTCACGCTGTTAACGTATTACTGTTTAAGATTAATTCAATGCTTAACATTGTTTACTTTCTTTAAGGCAGTTACCGCGCATTCATTCATATATTTATTACATGAAAATGAACCATGGTTTTTATTACAAATAAAATAAAACATGGTTATTGTAGTTTATCATGGTATTTGTAGTAAAACTAATACAAATGGTAGTCAATCCACGAAAAAAAAAACATGGTTACTATATTCTTACTATAATAAAACCATGGTTAACTTTCGTAAGGGTGTTAATCCGTCAAATTAATTTAAAAATGTAACAACAGGTATGAAATTTGATTAGTAAGAGACACACTGTTAATGAGAAGACTCAATCACTGGACTGCGGCAGGTTAGAAATGTATTTATTATTCAGAATGCACATTTGGATGGGAACATTTCAGCAGGCTGACGATATGAGACGTAAACATCCGCAGTTTGGAAATGCATACAACACACACACACACACACACACACACACACACACACACACACACACACACACACACACACACACACACAACTTCATCCCACCATATCAGTCTCACCCATGCTCTCCTCTATTCTTTTAGTGTCAGGAAATGTTCAAATCTGAGGTAAGGATGTCATTATTTAGTATTAGAGCACGGGATCGCTGCAGTTACACCCGCGTTTTGATTGAGTCGCGATGGGACCGGAAGTAGAGGTGCACTGCTTCACTTACCGGAAATAGGAAGTGTGATAAAGGCCTATTATTCCTTACATATAATGGATTATTTCACATCCAGAGATAAAGGATCGGATGAGGATGTTACTGAAGAGGAGTTAGTTTAGCTATGCTGCAGGTGCGCTGTGCTTGCTATTCTAAAATGTACATTAGCTGTGCAATCTAAACATACAACAGGTGGTCACAAGTTCAGAGACAGCCCATGATAAACAATATAAAACGTATTTCACTACTTACTAAATTGGTGTTCTCTTCAGATTAACGTTAGCTGGTCCCCTTGTGTAGAGATGCAGCTGAATTCTAGTTTTCATATTTTCATATTCAGTTCAGACCTATATTTTGAAATGGAAAAAATGAAAGATTTGTAGACAACCAAATTGTTTTCATGCCAAGAGTTCAAAATATAACATCCAGTACATTTTTTGAGATAAAAAGTTCTGGAAATGTTTTAAATATTTAAGGGAAAAAATATATAGATTTGCCATTTGAGATGCAGCAGTGAGATGCAGCAGTGTTCTTTTATATTTATTAGAGGTTGAATTCAAATCAAATACTGCTAAACTGCCTATACTAGTTCTGAATAGGATGTCTACTTCATAAAATGTATGAAAATTATGGAAATATATGGTTCAGATCACTCAAATCATATGGAAATGGAGGCGCCCTTATTTGGTTAGTAATGGAGCTTGGATGTCATCTAGAGGAAAAGTTTGGTACTGCACCAAAACAAACTCTTACTGAAAGCTAATTTTTTGATATATCAACCTAAAACTTTGAACTTGTTCATATTTCTGGTTTTGATTGTCTTGTAGTTTTAGAGTAAAACATTTTTTGTAAAATACATATTATTATAAAATATTATTATAAAATATATATTTTTACATTTTCATAAACTTAAACTTTTATAACTTTTTTTCTATTTTACTTTACATAATTTATTTGACATCTACAATAATCTGCCAAGTGTTTTCTTTAAAACAAGACCAACCTTAGGTCTATATTCCTAATATTCCTATTAAAGTTGCGAAAAAAGGGGTGGCAGTTATTTAAACCTGTTTTTCTCAAAATTCAGATCCTAAAAATCATAGCGATCAGCTGAATTTAGTTAACCATAACTTCTGTTTCAGACAAGCCTTGAAAAAAATGAAAATATATTTGAAAAGGGCTTGGCCCCAACTTTCATATGGAATCAAAAGCTGTAAAAGGTAAAATTTCACCATGTGTTGGGTTTTCGTAGATCACATCACGAATAGCCAAAAGTATTGGCACACCCCTCCAAATCATTGAATTCAGGTGTTCCAATCACTTCCATGGCCACAGGTATATACAATCAAGCAGCAACTCAGAACAACAGCAACTCAGCCACAAAGTCGTAGGCCACATAAAATCACAGAGCGCGGTCAGCGCATGCTGAGGCACACAGTGCACAGATGTCACCAACTCTCTGCAGAGTCAAGAGCTACAGACCTCCAAACTGTGGCCTTCAGATTAGATCAAGAACAGTGTGTAGAGAGCTTCATGGAATGGGTTTCCATGGCCGAGCAGCTCATTCAAGCCTTTCAGGGGTTGGGCTTGGCCCATTAGTTCCAGTGAAAGGAACTCTTAATGCTTCAGCATACCAAGACATTTTGGACAATTTCATGCTCCCAACTTCGTGGGAACAGTTTGGGGATGGCCCCTTCCTGTTCCAACATGACCGCGCACCAGTGCACAAAGCAAGGTCCATAAAGACATGGGTGAGCTAGTTTGGTGTCGAGGAACTTGACTGGCCTCAACCCGATAGAACACCTTTGGGATGAATTATAACGGAGACTGCAAACCAGGCCTTCTCATCCAACATCAGTGCCTGGCCTCACAAATGCGCTTCTAGAAGAATGGTCAAAAATTCCCATAAACACACTTCTAAACCTTGTGGAAAGCATTCCCAGAAGAGATTAAGATGTTATAGCTGCAAAGGGTGGAGTAAAAAATGTGATACCGGCACATGCCTACTCTCAATAGTGTTCAGCAGCAGCGTCTCTATAAATGGCCATGCTGTAAGTTTAACTGCTTCAAAAACAGTGTCTTTACTACTTCGCTACTAAGTAGTGAAACTATTTTATTGATAAAGTCCAAGGCAGCACTGAGAAGTTTCTGTTACGCCTGGTGACAGGAAAAAGATGCAGAAGATCCAAGAGCGAGTTCAACAACAAGTGTTTATTATACTCAGGTTCACAGTAGTATATAGGACAAATCGCTGGGCACAGCGCAGGCGAATGAAGCAGACTGAAGCAGGCAAAGGCAGACTGACGAGAACACCACTCAGAACAGTGACGCAGGGATGCAATGAGCAAACCGAACCATGGGAATCCAGAAATCCGGAACGAAGAGCCACGACCAGGAAACACACGAACAGACAGGAACCACCGGACAAACTGCAACAATCTGACAACAAGGCTGAGTGAGACACAAGTATAAATAGCCCAGGTGATGAGTGCAGCAGGTGCAAGTGATCAGAGTGTTAAGCAATCAGAAACCACGCCTCCAACACAACCACACACACAGAGAAGGTGAGACGATGTATTCATGAACAGGGACAGTTTCTGTACATGTAAATGTTTCCATCAGAGTGTCTGTACTATGTGTGCGCGCATTTGTATCATGAGTACCGCACACATCCTGAAAAATTAAACCAAAACGACTTGATGGCTGATGGCTGGTCCCAGTATAGGTCATAAACCCCACCCTCTCCAATGGCTTGCATGGCACATGGATTGGGAGAAAGATTTCAATAGATAATGAAATGTAATTTTGTGGGGAAAATGTGAATATAGTTTGTCATTTTTATCCTATTGTTTGTTATTTTTGCTTGTTCAGTGTCTTTGTGGGGTTTGGTTATTTTGCTGTTGTAGGCTCTACTTTTGAAATAACTGAAATCATTTGGCGAAGTGATTTGGAACTGTAATGTAGTCAAAACCTGCCTATAACTACATTAGCCGTGTGTTTACTGGAAAACAACTGCACACATTAGAACGTCCATCATCCAGTCAGAATCAAGCATTCAACAGCCCCGTAGTATAATCTTTTAATTAATGTAAAAGGTTGTTGGTCATTGATTGGTGATTACAGCGCTCCAAAGATGCTAAAATACACAAAACAGTAACATGTATGCAAGAAACAGCATGCAGCTACTGACATCACTGCACCGCACCCTTTACAAACCAAACAAAGGGCTTAACAATCTGTACTCTAAGCATGTGTGAGATCTTTCAGATCTGAATGTTTATTTCGAGGTGGCCCCTTCCCGTAAATGCCTTCCTGATGCTCATGTATCTTGCTGACACACAGGAACTCTGTTTATCCGAAAATCATCTGAGGAATTCTACTCTTTACATTTTAAAATAGCAAACAACCATATTAACAGTAACAATGTTAAAATATTCCTGGCATTACTGCTCCCTAACAATTTGTTTTTGTCCTGCAAATCATTTAACTCACTCTACGTCATTGTATGAGCAAAGCATCTCAAACCATTCACATCAATTACCAAAGAAGACATTTGCGGTATTTACTATGACACATTTAAAAATATGTTTGTTTGGTTTTTTTAAAATGAAGCTTGAATATAAAGAATTTTTCACTTTCAAAATGAATGGCATCCTCTACTATAGTGTCATCAGACTCACCCTGCAGCCTGTGCCACAGTTTTAATTTATTTTTAATCGATTCCTAATTCATTTCTGTGTATTGCAGGTGAGGTGATGGCTTCTGTTCCACTGATTCATGGGACATGAGAACTCCTTCTCCCTTTAGCACCAAACAAGAGGAATTGATGTGAGCTGATTGACTGCTGGGAACACATGCTGGGAATTTTAGAGCTATTTTTCAGGGTAGCTGTTTGGGAAGCTCATATCCCTCCAATGTGTAGTAATGCCTTCTGCTCTGAAAGGAATAGTTCATTCAAAGCACAAAAAGCAGCTGTGTAAAAATTCTTCAAAAATGTATACTGTACTTTTGGGGTTCACAGAAAAAGAATACAGATTTAAAATGCATGAGGTTGAGAAAATAATGACTGTCTCACACACACGCACGCACGCACACACACACACACACGCACACACACACACGAAAGTGCCAAGCTGCTGTAAGATACAGTTGCATTATGTGTAATGAACAGCCCTTCATTGCGATCATATCATATTTGAATCTAGCCAAATGAGCCATAGGGCATTTTATGGTGGATTGAGTTCCATTTAATCTGCTTTACATAAGATTGAAGTCAAGGTTGACTGTGAGAACGGCACAGTTTTCTCTCGAATTTAGTGTATATGGCATGTTTAAACACTTCTAAGTTAGTGTAAATATAACAGTCAGCATTCCGAAGAACAATTAGCCACTTATAAACAATGACTCTTTGCTAGAACCACAATTAAGCACACACATACTGTACACACACACACACACACACACACACACACACGCACACACGTCTGGTTCACTGTAGTAAAGTCCAATTGCTGTTCACTCCAATTGCTGCATATGTCGCTGCCAGTCCGCGCTGTAAATGATTATATCATCCAGGTAGGCAGCAGCATATGCAGCATGTGACCGGAGAATTCTTTCCATCAGACGCTGGAACGTGGCAGGAGCCCCGAACAAACCGAAAGGAAGCGTGACAAATTGGTGCAATCCAAACGGCATGGTGAAGGCGTTTTTTTCTTTGGACATTGGAGACAAGGGGATCTGCCAATATCCCTTAGTTAAGTCCAGTGTCGAATAAAATCGAGCGGTCCCTAGCCGATCAAGCAGTTCGTCAATCCTCGGCATTGGATAAGCATCAAATTTCGACAGCGCGTTCACCTTACGATAATCCACACAGAAACGGACTGAGCCGTCAGCTTTAGGCACTAAAACAATCGGGCTCGCCCAGTCACTGTTGGATTCTTCTATCACACCCATGTCAAGCATAGCCTCTAATTCTTCCTGAACCACTTTTTTCTTATGTTCAGGCAAGCGGTACGGCCGGCTGCGAAATACAACTCCTGGCTCAGTCTCAACGTGGTGCTGGATCGGTGCGACCAGGTAGGGGCGAGAACACGTCAGCGAACTCCGCTTGTAAATGTTTTACGTCAGTGAGCTGCGAGGGCGAGAGGTGGTCTCCCCCCGGGGCCAGAGCGAGAGATTGAGGTTTATGAACCGCCTCTGGCCTGAGATCCTCCTCTCCGCTCACCACCGTCGCGAGCATCACTGACTCCGCCTCAGACCATTTCTTTAGCAGGTTGAGGTGGTAAATTTGACGTGCCCCGTCCCTATCTGATCGAATCACCTCATAGTTGAGATCGCTAACTCGCCGTGTGACCTCAAAGGGTCCTTGCCACTTTGTGAGTAATTTCGAACTCGACGTAGGGAGTAACACAAGCACCTTATCTCCCGGAGTGAATTGACGAAGCCTAGCACCTCTGTTGTATAGCTGTCTCTGTTTGTCCTGAGCCTGTAACAAATTCTCCATTGACAGCCGCCCCAAAGTGTGGAGTTTTGTTCTCAGGTCCAGGACATACCCCCCGAGGCTGGCGTCCATAGAGAAGCTCGAAGGGGGAAAACCCAGTGGAGGCTTGGGGGACCTCGCGGACAGCGAACAACAGAGGCTCCAGCCATTTATCCCAATTTTTGGCGTCCTCGTGAACGAACTTACGAATCATGGATTTCAAAGTGCGATTAAAATCGATTTAACGCCCAACAATTCGTACATCTCTTTCGGGATTCCCACCCGGGAGATTAATGAAAACAGTGCACTCGCAACACTTTTCGCCGAAATAGTGCGGAGTGGAACTGCTTCCGGGTATCACGTTGCATAATCTACCAGGACTAATGCAAAGCGATGCCCCCGTGCTGACCGCTCTAATGGCCCGATGAGGTCCATACCAATTCGTTCGAAGGGGACCTGCATCAGAGGAAGTGGGCACAATGGTGCTTTTGGAGTGGCCGGTGGATTAACCAACTGGCATTCACGACACGACGCACACCACTTGCGTACATTCTCGTGAATGCCCAGCCAGAAGAACCGGGCCATGAGGCGGTTTAATGTAGCTGTGTGTCCTAAATGCCTGGCCATCGGGTTAGAATAAGGTGCCTGGAAAAGCATTTCCCGGCGGTTCTTAGGAATTAACAACTGGGTTGTATCCTGCTTTGACTGGGCGTCCTGGGTCACCCGATACAACCTGTCTTTTATAATCGCAAAATACGGAAAGGAGAGAGGTTGACCAGGATGGATGAGGCAGCCGTAGATGGATCTGACCTGATTAAACGCATTTTTACGCGTATCATCCTGGGACTGTTCCAGGGGAAAGTCGTTGCGATCTGTGAGCACTGGTGCCCGCAGCTCGCTCGTTTCCCCTGAAACCGCCGACAGAGGTCCTGGCTCCGCCTCGCCCACGTGCGTAACCGCCACCTTCCTTTCCGAGCGTTTTCCTCAAGAGGCATCTGCGCACAAATGTCCCAATAATTTGTTAAACGCCGGCCAATTGGTCCCAAAAATCAGCGGATGCCGGAGGTGTGGGTTAACTGCCACCTCCACACTATGCGTTTGCCCCCTAAATTGAATTGTGACGGGCACTAACGGATAGTTCACCACTTCCCCGTGCACACACCGCACCGTAACCACACGGCTGTTACCCAATGCCTTAGGCTGAATCAGGCTTTGGTGAATGGAGGTCTGGTTACAACCGGAATCCACCAACGCCTGATAAGTACCCCCCTTGATACTCACAGGTATTAGGTACAGTCCAGCTTGATCAGGGCCAGCTTGCGGAGCGTCGGGAACCCGGACCAGTGTCCCGACCTCCATGACCGGACAGCGGTCGATAAAATGGCCCGGATCCCCGCAGCGCCAACAAGCCGGCCCAGACCTTCCCGCTGCCCTAGTGGCCGGAAGTAAGTCGGCAGGTTGGCGTGGAGAGAGCGCGGGGGCTGGGGAAGAGGGATAGGGATCCGGCGGTGCAGCGCCTCCCCTCGGCGCCGGCCGGGGAGGTGCCTGTGGTTCACTGGCTCCGCCCAGCCTCCATCGCGGGACCGGCCTGGGCGCTATGCCGCCGCGGGACCTAGGGAGAGAGACAGGTTTAGAGACAGAAGGGGTGGGGAAAGAAGAGGGTAGAGAGAGAAAGAGAGAGAGAGAGAAGCAGATGGCAGGGGTTCGCCGACCCCGTGGCACGCCACAATCTGGTCCTCCGCCAACTGGATGGCCTGGCTCAGCGAAGTCGGGCGGTGGCACTGGACCCACTGCGCGGTCTTTCGCGGAAGCAGCGCGACGAACTGTTCCAGTACCACTCGATCGATGATAACCTCGACGTCGCTCCGTCGGCCATCAGCCACTTGCGGCAGGAGTCCCGGAGCTGGTGCGCAAAGGCTCGTCCAGTGACAAGGTGCGGAAGCGCTGCCAGTGTTGTTCGGGGCTCCGGCCGACCCGCTGTAGAATCGCGCGCTTCAGATCATCGTAAGCCAGGAGAGATTCTGGACTGGCAGTTGGTGGGCGGCTACCTGCGCTTCTCCCAACAGCAGCGGCAGGAGCCGCATCGGCCAGTCCGCTTTGAGCCATCCCCGGGACTCAGCGGACCTCTCCAAGAGGTCCAGGAACGCCTCTGGATCGTCCTCGGGCCCCATCTTTGAGAGGTGCAGGACGGCAGCCGAGTCCGTGATGGTGGGGGGGACGGCCCGAATCCCCTGGCCAATCCAGCTCCGGAACAGCTCCCGGTCTTCATGCTGGGCCTGGAGGAGAGCTTCAAAGTGCTTCTGCTGCTCCTCCCTCACAGCCAGCAGGTTCTGATGTTGCTCCTGGTGAAGACCGGCGAGCGAGTTGACAAGGTCCGCAAGTGGCGTCTTTGGCGGAGTCTGCATGACGGCGGCGTTCTTCTACCCTTTCCGGGTTTCGGCACCAGTGTAGTAAAGGTTCGTATGTGGGTGTGGGAAGGAAGAAGACAGGGTCGGCGATTAACTGGGACTGCACTTTTATTCGATCTCACGATCCTCAGAACTGTAGTAACGTACACATGCGTTCTCACTCAAACTCAAAATAAACAGTGGCACTCAGGCTCAGTAACTCTCTCTTTCTTCTCTGGCAGTCAGACTCTCTCTGTTGCAGTCCCAGTCCCGGTCTCTCTCTCTCTCTCTCTTTCTGGAGCGGCTTTTATACGGTCTCTCCACACCAATTACTGCAATGAGACACAGGTGTTTGTTATCTGCACTTGACCTACTTACTCACCACTCGGTCCCGCCCTCTCTCTCCCGCTGCAGACCTCATGAAACCACGCCCCCTCCGCCACATTCACTATCTTTGGAATCTTCATAGACGTAATGGTTTTTATACTGTACATATTGTATATTCTCTCCCCTTACACTAACCCTACCCCTAAACCTACCCATCACACAAAACTACAGACATTTTTACATTTTCAAAAAAACTTGTTCTGTATAATTTATAAGCCTGTTTCCTCATGGGGACCTCAATTTAGTTTGTGTGCATTCAGGTTGAGGTCCCCACCAGAAAAGAAAAACATGAACACACACACACACACAAATACGCACAAACTATGGTGGCAGAAAAACACATGGAGGAAAATGGAAGAGATCAATGGAAAAATATTTTTGTTATACACGCCAGGCTCCACCCTCTCTCAGACACAACGCTCACAGTCACCCGAATACTGATCACACACACCTGCACGTCATTATCACTGCAATCACCACCTGCACTTAAGCCCCACGCATTCACTCAGTCACTGTCTGGTCTCATTTGCACACGCTCACGCTTATGCTTGCTTCTACTGACTCACCTGTGATTACCAACCGTTTTCCCAGTCTCCTGAATGTCTCCTCGTCCTGTCTCCTGGATCCTTGTCTCCATCGATCCATCATCCTGCTCTCCTTGTCACCTGCAACCAGACGTACAGTATCACCATTGACATTACCATTCCGCTGGATATGCTCTTCTGTTAGTCACCTCATCTGCTCACATCCTGGTTCTGTTAATAAACTCTGTTTACCCTTGTCATCAGTTCTCCGTGTCACATCTGTATTGTAACAGAAGAATGACCAACTCCACACAGCACCAGGATAAGCACCCCGGATCCCTTCTAAGGTGCAGGTGTGCTGGAGGGAAGAGCTCGCCGAACAGCGTCGACGAGCTCTTCCCTCCAGCACACCTGCACCTTCACCAGCGAGCACTTCCGGAAACAACACCCCTGCTTCTTCGCCCCCCCAAGTGCGCCAGTCCCATGGCCAGACCGGCGCCCTTCTCTGGTTCGGCAGAGGATTGCAACGGATTCCTGCTTCAATGTTCGCTGGTCCTGGAGATGCAGCCGCACCTGTACCCACATGATTGCGCCAAGGTGGCGTTCATCACTTTGCAGCTATCTGGTAAAGCGCTCCGATGGGCGGAATCTCTGTGGTCCAACGACAGTCCTGTGATCCATCATTAAGATATTTATGTCCGAGCCCGATCCAAACCCGAATCTATTTTTTTCTCATACTAATGACACATGTACGTTTGTTTGTGTGGAAAGCCGGCTTTTATTAAGCAACTTTAGGAAGGCATTCTGAAATGGTTACAGATGAGCCATCAGCTTGCAGACGGGGAAACAAATACACACGTTAACACAGGGCCAAATCAAATAGCAATTGTACTCAGTCAACAATAATTATATATATATATATATATATATATATATATATATATATATATATATATATATATATATATATATATATATATATATATATATATATATATATATATATATAGCTTTCTAGTAATCCTGAAGGCATTGATTAGCTAGTTCAGGTGTGTTTGATTAGGGTAGGAACTAAACTCTGTAGGGCAGTGGTCCTCTAGGACAGAGTTTGCTATCCCTACTCTAGAGCCACAGGCAGATGACATCAAGACATTGCTGAATGACCCAGGAAAGGGAACCCAATAGATCAGGTAAAGTCCCAAACTCATCATGAGTTGTAATCTCATATACAGCAGACAGGGAAAATGAACATTTCAATTTTCACAAATTTTTTTATACAACCTCTGTCCTCTCATATACCAGGCTAATTAAACTCTCGCTCTCAATTATTATATTTGTATTGTATTAATACGAGCTGTGCTAATGGTCTCATAAATATGAGTCCATGCATATGATGTTAAGCATTCACATGGAGGTGTACTGACTGACTGCAGATACCATGTAAAACCAAGCCATTCCCTACATTCCTCATCCAACCTTTCTTTGTCAAGAGCTAGCAGGATAGGTAACAATGAGCTCATTCTTGGTGCAATTGATCAGGGTTAAACTTTTAACAAGGCAAACAACTCTCAGCTGAATGTTCCTAAAGGAATGAGGAGGTGTGGTTTGGATGGTAAATGGCAGCAATTCAGCTTAATGGTAAAAAGGCAGACATATTACACATATGTATATATATACAATGTTTTATCACATGCATTTATGAAATGAGGGTGATGGATTCAAAGGAAACACTGATCACCATAATGGTGATTTCTAATGAAATATTCATTCAAATATTAACATCTGAACCTCTGTTACTCTCACTAAGAACTTCTGTGGACGTATGACAACATATAAAGTCAACATTAATCGTCATCAGCTGAACAGTTTAACTCTTCTACTCACTAGTCCGCTTTCACATCCTCGCTATATTTATAATCACATTCTTGAAAACTATTAAAACTCAAAGTTTTCAACTTGTAGATTTTAAATAAAGATCAAAAGAGTTGCCAGAAGCCTAATGGTGATGATGTGGTGACAAAAACACATATACATGTCCGTGGAAGTACAACGGCACTTTACAAACAATTTTTATCCTATGAACTAAAAAAACTGTTTTAAACACCAAATCTTGTTCAATAATCAGAACATTCTGTAGCAGACCATTATGTTATTTTGTTCATGTAGGAAGCACTGACATTCAACAATCACAATGTCCTCACAAAAATTTGAGTCTGAAGTGATAGTGTCTTCAGTGCACTGTGCACTCTGGCAGTTTTTGATATTTGATTGTGTTCATCCCCCAATCATCGCATTTAGTTTGCTTTTAAACTGTAAACTGGGTTGGACGAAAGAAACTTGTCTTCATTGGAAAAAATTATTTGAGAATCTCTGAGAAAATCAGTCATGTTCTACAATAGTGTGGTGGAAACTGACGTTTCCCAAATAACAACCTAACAAGACTGCCCTGCTCGGGCTCCCACTGCAAATGTTGAAAAATTACCTCAGAAATGAAAAGCTGCAGATGAGGTGAGTTCAGTATGCCAGGACGGCACGGCAGTGAATGGACCACACATGGATTTCTGCGATATTGCTTTCACTTCTCAGGGACAAGGGCATGTAGGTTTTATACAAAATATTTAATAGATAATGTACATAATAGCATGTGAATGTGGTTTTAAAGTTTGGGGATGTCTTACTGAAGACTGAATCTGATGAGCCTTTGCATGACTTTAGAGAGACATCTAGTGGCTATATTAATCTTGCCAATTAAGTCAAACAGGTCAACCCTGGCACAAAGAATTCATTTTACCTATAGGAAACTTAAGTAAACCCACATGTGATTTCCTGTTACCAACATAATGAGTTTAATAAATATAATTTAATAATAATTAACTATCAAAATATTGTAGTATATTAGCAAAATTGCTTCCCAACAAAACAGGAGCACGTACATACAATATTTGAAAATAAAAAAATGAAATAATAACAAAAGGACAATTAAGACTATCTAGTCATCTCTGAAGGAAAACACACTCAACACTGGGCAGCACTGAGAGCAAGTATCTTGCATTGCACACGTTGCTTCTCAATGCATTACAGCACAGTCAGCATGTAGAAAGCCAGAATGAAACTGCTGATGACTTCAGTGGGTTTGCACTGAGATCTCAGAGGACTCATCAACCACAATACTACATCACACTCTTTGACGTGTTGGTCCTCTGTTTATCTGTTCCTCCACTTTGAAAGACCTGTTCAGTGGCGTCTCAAAAGGAAGATGTAGGACTAAAAATGAACACTGTTGGCACTTAAGAGAGAAGATGGTAATAAAACAAAAATATTTTCACTGATGAGAGTTGAACCCATTTAGAATTCAGTCTGTGAGAAATCACATTCATCGCCATGCTTGAAGTTTTTCTTGTTGAAAATAGCAATATGCAATAATGCTCATCTCAAAGTTATGAACAAACGTTCTTCCAGTAACATTAATAGAACGTTTGTTCAATGTTATCTGTTCTTCAATAACGTTTCAAAAGGTTAGCACAAAAACTTTATTTGGTCCCACTTCATATTAGGTGGCCTTAAAGGGATAGTTCACCCAAAAATGAAAATTCTGTCATCATTTACTCACCCTCAAGCTCCAAACCTGTATAAGTTTCTTTGTTCTGCTGAACAAAAAATAGGATATTTAGAAGAATGTGTGTAACACAGCAGATAGAGCTACCATTGACTACCATAGTAGGGGAAAAAATACTATGGTAGTCAATGGTTGCTCTATCTGCTTTGTTACAAACATTATTCTAAATATCTTCTGTGTTCAACAGAAGAAAGAAACTCATACAGGTTTGGAACAACTTGAGGGTGAGTAAATGATGAGAGAATTTTCCTTTTTGGGTGAACTATCCCTTTAACTAATATGTACTTACATCAAAAAATAAGTACAATGTACTTATTGTGTTCAAATTGTTTTGCAAAACCCTTTTGCTTATATTGAGGTGGGATACGGGTAAAGTTCGGAAATGAAGGAAAACCAAGGTGAGGACTCAAATGCGGGAAAAAGAAATTTATTAACACATTAAACATAACTACAAAACAAAACCCACGAGGGGGGAAAACATAAAACTAGAATAACAGCAAACCAACAGAAACAAACCAACCGGAATCACAGGGAAAGGGAGACGTTTAGACAAACGAACCGACACAGACTACAAACGCAAGGGGACTTATAAAGGATAAATAATCAAGGGGCAACAGGTGGGTGAAATGGTAAATGGTAATTTATAATTATATAATTTATATAGTGCTTTCAACAGACCCATGGCCTTTCAAAGCACTTTACATCTTGCCTCACATTCACCCATTCATTCGGTGTCAGTCATGCAAGGCGCCATCCAGCTCGTCGGGAGCAGCTGGGGTTAGGTGTCTTGTTCATGGACACCTCGACACTTGGTCAGGTGGAACCGGGGATTGAACCACCAACCTTCCAGTTTGAACCACTGAGCCACTGCCGAAATCAAACACTAATCAGATAACAAGGAGAGGGATCAGACAGAGTCACGAGCACATGGCCCAAAATAACAAAACACCACATGTGCTCCACGAGACAGAACAGGCATGTCAAATTACTCCCTCCCTACGGAGCGGCTACCAGACGCTCCACAAGACCAGGATGGGAGGGGGAGAACAGAACGGGGCTGGATGGGAGGGACAGAAAGTTCGGGCGGCCCGGGCGGTGTGTCTGGAATGGCAGCATCCTCCGTGATTGTCTCTGGGCTTGGAACCACCGGACTTAGGACCACTGGATTCGAGACCACCGGACTCGGAGAACCGGAACTGTCATGGAGGAAGCCCTTCTTCTCCTCCTCCGTTTCGGGACCACCGGAACTGGGACGACCACTGGAACTGGGACCACCACCGAAACTGGGACCACCACTGAAACTGGGACCACCACCGGAACTGGGACCACCACCGGAACAGGGACCACCACCGGAACAGGGACCCCCGGAACAGGGACCACTGGAACCACCGGAACTTGATCCACCGGAACTGGGTCTACAGGAACAGGATCCACCGGGACCACTGGAACAGGGACCACCAGAACTGGGACCACTGGACTCGGGACTCTCTTTCTCTGTCCCCGAGTCCTCGGAGGGCTGGGGCCTCCACTGACTGTAGGTGGGAAACGGGGACAGTCAGTGGGCTGGGATACTGCTGGCCGAAGACGTTTGGAACCCCTCAGATGGTAGACAAAGTCCCAGAATCCCAGCTTCCCCAGCCTCTCCATCTCTCCCGGACAGAGTGGCATGCCCAGACAGAGATTAAAAGTCTCTTTACACTCTGCCTCGTTGAGGATAAAATGGTCCACCTCTATCAGGAACTGGCATGCAAACTCTCGTACATCCATCCTCTGCTGACGGATGTACTTGGAGTTAACATATCGCATAACCAGCAGGCATCTCGAAAGCTCCATGTGGAAGGACGGGAAAATCAAAAAGAAAGAAAAACTCCTGCTGAGTCCTCAAATGGTTGGTTCGTTATGTCACGGGAAATTAAGGAAAACTAAGGTGAGGACTCAAATGCGGGAAAAAGGAATTTATTAACAAATTAAGCATAAGTACTAAACAAAACCCACAAGGGGGGAAAACATAAAACTAGAATTACAGCAAACCAACAGAAACAAACCAACCGGGATCACGGGAAAAGGGAGACGTTTAGACAAACGAACCGACACAGACTGCAAACACAAGGGGATTTATAAAGGATAAATAATCAAGGGGGAACAAGGTCGGTGAAATCAAACACTGTCTGATCCCTCCCCTTGTTATCTGATTAGAGACACGAACACATGGCCCAAAATAACAAAACACCACATGTGCTCCACGAGACAGGACAGGCATGTGACAGTTTAAGTGTAAAGTTAGGGACATGTGTGGTGGTATGAGTAAGTTTAAGGGTAAAGTTAGGGACAGGTGTGATGGTATGGGTAAGTTTAAGTGTAAAGTTAGGGACGTGTGGTAGTATGAGTACGTTTAAGGGTAAAGTTAGGGACAGGTGTGGTGGTATGGGTAAGTTTAAGGGTAGAGCTAGGGACAGGTGTGATGGTATGGGTAAGTTTAAGTGTAAAGTTAGGGACGTGTGGTAGTATGAGTACGTTTAAGGGTAAAGTTAGGGACAGGTGTGGTGGTATGGGTAAGTTTAAGGGTAGAGCTAGGGACAGGTGTGGTGTATGGGTAAGTTTAAGGGTAGAGTTAGGGAAAGGTATGGTGGTATGGGTACGTTTAAGGGTAGAGATACGGACAGGAGTGGTGGTATGGGTACGTTTAGGGGTAAAGTTAGGGACAGGTGTGGTGAAATGGGTAAGTTTAAGTGTAAAGTTATGGACAGGTGTGGTGGTATGGGTAAGTTTAAGGGTAAAGTTAGGGTCAGGTATGGTGGTATGAGTGAGTTTAAGGGTAGAGTTAGGGACAGGTGTGGTGGTATGGGTAAGTTTAAGGTAAAGTTAAGGACAGGTGTGGTGGTATGGGCAAGTTTAAGGGTAGAGTTAGGGACAGGTGTGGTGGTATGGGTAAGTTTAACGGTAGAGTTAGGGACAGGTGTGGTGGTATGCGTAAGTTTAAGGGTAAAGTTAGGGACAGGTATGGTGGTATGAGTAAGTTTAAGGGTAGAGTTAGGGACAGGTGTGGTGGTATGCGTAAGTTTAAGGGTAAAGTTAGGGACAGGTATGGTGGTATGAGTAAGTTTAAGGGTAGAGTTAGGGACAGGTGTGGTGATATGAGTAAGTTTAAGGTAAAGTTAAGGACAGGTGTGGTGGTATGGGCAAGTTTAAGGGTAGAGCTAGGGACAGGAGTGGTGGTATGGGTACATTTAAGAGTAGAGTTAGGGACAGGTAGTAGAGTTAGAACCAGGAAGTATGACCATATTAGCCCAGTTCTGTCAACATTGCACTGGCTACCTATTAAACATCGCATACATTTTAAAATCTTGCTTATTACTTACAAAGCACTAAATGGTTTAGCTCCCCAATACTTGAGCGAGCTCTTAACATATTATACTCCATCACGTCTATTGCGATCTCTAAATTCTGGCCAGTTGTTAATACCAAGAATATCCAAATCAACTGCAGGCGGTCGATCCTTTTCCTATTTAGCTCCTAAACTCTGGAACAGTCTTCCTAGCACTGTTCGGGAAGCAGACACACTCTGTCAGTTTAAATCTAGACTAAAAACGCATCTCTTTACTGTGGCATACACATAAAACACTTTATCAATTAATTGATTGTTAGGCTGCATTAACTAGGTCAGCCGGAACCGGGAACACTTCCCATAACACCTGATGTACTCGTTACATCATCAGAAGAATGGCATCTACGCTAATGATATTCTCTCTGTTTTATCCCGAGGTTTACTGTAGTCAGCCAGATCCGGGCCGTATCCTAATCAGATGGTGGACCAGAGAAGACCAACACAGGACCCCGAAGTGTCTGCAGAGACCGTGTCAATTATCCTCCCCCTGCAACTGCCTCATCGACACGGCATCTAAATAAACCCGTCACCAGTGTGATGACTCCGATTGTTCGAATATTACCATTAAATAATACTTAAATCGATATGTCATCCGCAATAAACCCGTCTCCAGCGTGTTGCCTCCGATCATTCGAATATTGCACTTTAATAATTATTTAATCAACATCATCCTCAATAAACCCGTCTCCAGCGTGTTGCCTCCGGTCCTTTGAATATTCCGATCTATTATGACCTCTGACCTGTAAAGCAGCCAGAATAATAATAATAATACGTTGTTTGTAAATTGGCCAGAGGAGAACTGGCACCCCGACTGAGCCTGGTTTCTCCCAAGGTTTATTTTTCTCCATTAGGTCACCTAATGGGGTTTTGGTTTCCTTGCCACTGTTGCCTCTGGCTTGGCGTGCTCAGTTGGGGACACTATATTTTTCAACTAAACATCGAAATAAATTTAATTAATAAACTAATTTAACCATGTAAACTAAATTACTGATCTAATTATTGATCTAAAGCCCACACTGTCACCGTATGGAAATTGAAATGAACTGATGACATCAAATGGCTATACAGCTGAATAAAATTAGGCTGCATTATTTTGCTGTTTAACACTGTAAAGCTGCTTTGAAACAATCTACATTGTTAAAAGCGCTATATAAATAAAGTTGACTTGACTTGACTTGACAGGTGCAGTGGTGTGGGTAAGTTTAACGGTAAAGTTAGGGACAGGTGTGGTGGTATGAGTAAGTTTAAGTAGAGTTAGGGACAAGTATGGTGGTATGAGTAAGTTTAAGGGTAGAGTTAGGGACAGGTGTGGTGGTATGGGTAAGTTTAAGGGTAAAGTTAGGGACAGGTATGGTGGTATGAGTAAGTTTAAGGGTAGAGTTACAGACAGGTGTGGTGGTATGGGTAAGTTTAAGGGTAAAGTTAGGGACAAGTATGGTGATATGAGTAAGTTTAAGGTAAAGTTAAGGACAGGTGTGGTGGTATGGGCAAGTTTAAGGGTAGAGTTAGGGACAGGTGTGGTGGTATGGGCAAGTTTAAGGGTAGAGTTAGGGACAGGTGTGGTGGTATGGGTAAGTTTAAGTGTAAAGTTAGGGACAAGTGTGGTGGTATGATTAAGTTTAAGGGTAGAGTTAGGGATAGGTGTGATGGTATGGGTAAGTAAGTTTAAGGGTAAAGTTAGGGACAGGTATGGTGATAGGAGTAAATTTAAGGGTAAAGTTAGGGACAGGTGTGGTGGTATTGGGTAGGTTTAAGGGTATAGTTAGGAACAGGTGTGGTGTATGAGTAAGTTTAAGGGTAAAGTTATGGACAGGTGTGGTGGTGTGGGTAAGTTTAAGGGTAAAGTTAGGGACAGGTGTGGTGGTATGAGTAAGTTTAAGGGTAGAGTTAGGGACAGGTGTGGTGGTATGGGTAAGTTTAAGGGTAAAGTTAGGGACAAGTATGGTGATATGAGTAAGTTTAAGGTAAAGTTAAGAACAGGTGTGGTGGTATGAGTAAGTTTAAGGGTAAAGTTAGGCACAGGTGTGGTGGTATGGGTAAGTTTAAGGGTAAAGTTAGGGACAGGTGTGATGGTATGGGTAAGTTTAGGGGTAAAGTTAGGGACAGGTGTGGTGGTATGGGTAAGTTTAACGGTAGAGTTAGGGACAGGTGTGGTGGTATGCGTAAGTTTAAGGGTAAAGTTAGGGACAGGTATGGTGGTATGAGTAAGTTTAAGGGTAGAGTTAGGGACAGGTGTGGTGGTATGGGTAAGTTTAAGGATAAAGTTAGGGACAGGTATGGTGGTATGAGTAAGTTTAAGGGTAGAGTTACGGACAGGTGTGGTGGTATGGGTAAGTTTAAGGGTAAAGTTAGGGACAGGTGTGATGGTATGGGTAAGTTTAGGGGTAAAGTTAGGGACAGGTGTGGTGGTATGGGTAAGTTTAACGGTAGAGTTAGGGACAGGTGTGGTGGCATGCGTAAGTTTAAGGGTAAAGTTAGGGACAGGTATGGTGGTATGAGTAAGTTTAAGGGTAGAGTTAGGGACAGGTGTGGTGGTATGGGTAAGTTTAAGGGTAAAGTTAGGGACAGGTATGGTGGTATGAGTAAGTTTAAGGGTAGAATTACGGACAGGTGTGGTGGTATGGGTAAGTTTAAGGGTAAAGTTAGGGACAAGTATGGTGATATGAGTAAGTTTAAGGTAAAGTTAAGGACAGGTGTGGTGGTATGGGCAAGTTTAAGGGTAGAGTTAGGGACAGGTGTGGTGGTATAGGCAAGTTTAAGGGTAGAGTTAGGGACAGGTGTGGTGGTATGGGTAAGTTTAAGTGTAAAGTTAGGGACAAGTGTGGTGGTATGATTAAGTTTAAGGGTAGAGTTAGGGATAGGTGTGATGGTATGGGTAAGTAAGTTTAAGGGTAAAGTTAGGGACAGGTATGGTGATAGGAGTAAGTTTAAGGGTAAAGTTAGGGACAGATGTGGTGGTATTGGGTAGGTTTAAGGGTAAAGTTAGGAACAGGGGTGGTGTATGAATAAGTTTAAGGGTAAAGTTATGGACAGGTGTGGTGGTGTGGGTAAGTTTAAGGGTAAAGTCACAACATAAAAGGGGGATCCGACAGCAAAGGTCTAATCCAAGAAAAGTGTTTTATTGAACTGTGCATAAAGAACACAAACAGAGAACAACAACAAACAAAAGTCTAGGGGTAAACAATGAATGAATGAACATATAACAAAATATACATATATGCTACATGACTTACATGAAAATAATCAGTAAGTGCTTACATCCAGCATGGAGACGCCTCTGGGAATGTCTATCCCACAGAGAGCGTAACCTCTAATGATACACACACACTTATATACACACACTCAAGTTAATTGGCAATTAACAGGAGACCCAATCGGAAGCTCCCATTCTGCCCAATAGGAAGACTCAGGGTCGTCACACCTCCCACTCTAAAAGGAGGTTTCCTGAAATACCGACAAAAGAGAGAAAAAAAAAAACAATAAACAATACACTTGCAAAAAACAACACCAAAATATGAGTATATAATAACATTAACACTCATCTTCATAAATCCCAACTTCTTTTCGCTCCTGAAATCCTGGGCCCTAGAACATCAGAGGTGGGAAAAGAGAGAGAGAAAAAGCGAGGAAGAGAAAAACAAAACAAATAGAGAAAAGACAAGAAAATGTATAAGATACCCAACGCATTTGGACTCTTATACACGGGAGAGAGCATCAGCGATGATGTTATCCTTGCCACGTATGTGTTTAATCTGCAGGTGGAAAGGTTGGAGAATAAGGCTCCATCTCAGAATCCTTTGATTCTTTCCACGCATGCGATCTATAAAAGTTATGGTCAGTGTAAACCATAATAGGTCCACAGACTGAACTTAAATAAATCTCAAAATGTTGAACGGCTAAAACAAGGGCTAAAGCCTCCTTCTCTACTGTGGAGTACACTTGCTGGTGACAATTAAATTTCTTGGAAAAGTAGCTAACCGGATGCTCGATTCCCTTTGAATCCTCTTGTAAAAGGACAGCACCGGCACCAGATGCACTAGCATCAACTGCCAGTAGGAATCTTTTCTCGAAACTAGGTGCCACTAAAACAGGGGCAGATGCTAACAAGGATTTAGCATTATCAAAGGCATTCTGGCACTGCTCTGACCAATTAAAAGGTCTCTTTGGGCTTAACAAGTCTGTCATAGGGGCAACGACACTTGCAAAGTTTTTACAAAAACCCCTGTAGTACCTCACCATCCCAAGAAACCGTCGTAACTCGCGACGTGTAGTTGGAGTAGGAAAACTACAGATAGTTTCTACTTTTGCATTTATCGGTTTGACATGCCCCCGACCAACCACCTTACCCACATATGTCACAGTTGCCTTTCCAAATTCACATTTCGCAAGATTTATCGTTAAGTTGGCTTTTGATAAACATTCAAAAAGTTCTGTGATTTGTACGAGATGTTCAGACCAAGACGAACTCGTCCAAGTAAGCCTCACATCCCGTCAACCCAGACAACACTCGATTGACTAATCGCTGAAAAGGCATGACGGTGTACTGTAGGAAACTGTCAGGTGTAATAAAAGCAGATAGCTCTTTAGCACAAGGTGTTAATGGTACTTGCCAGTAACCTTTCAGAAGATCGAACTTGCTGACAAACTGCGCAGAACCAACACGATCTACACAGTCGTCGATCCTAGGTAAAGGAAAACAGTCAGGTTTTGTTAAGGTGTTAAGTCTACGGTAATCAGTGCAGAAACGATAAGAATTATCAGGTTCTCACTAAGATGCAGGGAGAACTCCAAGAACTAAAACTAGGTTCTGCTAAATTATGAGCAAGCAAATAATCCACCTCCTTCTGTAACAACTTCTTTTTAATAGGGTTTACTCGGTATGGATGTTGTTTAACAGGTTGAGCAGAGCCAACTTCAATGTCATGCGCGATGACGTGAGTTAGAGTAGGAATGTCGGAAAAGAGAGAAGGAAAAGAATTTATCAACTTAATAATATCAGCCTTTTCAGATTCACATAAATGAGACAAATGATGACCCAGGTTAGCAAGAACCTCAGAGTTGTTTAGACGGCCTTCCACAGCACCTCGTGAAGGACCAATCTCCTCTAGATTGTTGAACATCTCCACAGACATTTCTGGAACACGCAGATCTACAGCGGTCACGACATCGACAAGCAATGACGGTACAGGAGTCACATAAGATTTCAGCAAGTTAACATGACAAACCTGTGTTTTCTTACAACGATTAGGTGTACTCAACACATAATTGTTATTACGATAAATCTTAATAACAGTGTAAGGACCAGCAAACCTAGCCTGGAATGGACTAGTCAAGACGGGTAACAAGGCCAACACCTTATCACCCACTTTAAAACTTCTAGGCTTGACTTTACAGTCAAACAGCCTCTGCATCTTCCCTTGCGACTTACCCAGTTTCCTTAAAGCTACAGCTCGGGCTTCATAGAGTCTGTAACGGAAACTGCTAACGTAATCTGACACGTTCTCAGGAGGATGAGATGTCCACTCATCTGCCAAGATAGCCATAGGACCTCTAACAGTATGTCCAAACACTAACTCATTGGGGCTGAAGCCCGTGCTCTCTTGCACAACCTCACGAACGGCTAACAGCATCCAGGGAAGTCCTTCCTCCCAGTCACTATCAAGTTCAACACAATAAGACCTCAAGAGCGACTTAAGAGTCTGATGAAATCTTTCCAACCCTCTTTGACTCTGAGGAATATTAAGCACATTCGAGACATCGTGTTTAACATTTAGTTGGTGCATGGCTTTAGAAAACTGTCTAGACATAAAGTTTGAGCCTTGGTCGGACTGAACAACTTTTGGATTGCCAAAAGTAGACATGAAACTCGTCAAAGCCTTTACTATAACTTTCATGGTAATAGATCTCAAAGGATAGGCGGTAGGATAACGTGTAGATTGACACATCACAGTGAGTAGATACGCATGTCCAGCCTTAGAACGTGGTAAAGGACCAACGCAATCAACAAGCAAACGTTCGAAAGGAGTGGTCACCACAGCTATAGGCTGTAAAGGAGCTAATGGAATCTTTTGATTCGGCTTACCTGTCATCTGACATGTGACAGGACCGTATATACTGAATCACATCCCTCTTGATTCTAGGCCAGTAAAATTTCCTCAAAATTCTATCATACGTCTTCCGTACCCCCATATGACCAGCAAGCCTCTGATGTGATAACTTGAGGACAGCTTGATGATGGGTGAGAGGTACGACGATCTGGACTCTAGGATCAAGTGAAGAATCAGCACTCATAGACTGCTGTCTACAAAGTAATCCATCCTGTAGAAAATAAAGGACAGACAAAAGCTAATTTCCTTCTCCCCCAGCAACTAAAGAAAACAGTGCTCGGAGAGTTTCATCCGCCTGTTGTGCTTGAATCAACTCCTCTCGAGTCACACCCTGAAGTGATGCCAAAGAAAAGGTGTTAGCAGCCTTACAAACTGAACTGTCAGGCATGGAATCAGACTTATCAGTCTCACGATCATTGGATTGTTCTTCATTTACAGAACACACATCTTCAGCTTTAGCACACACAGTACTAGATTCAAGCTGAGAAGGGTTTTCCGCAGCAATAAAAGTATCACTAAGATCACAGTCAGTTTCATCTGGCATATTTTTCTTAGTCATTGCACGAGTGATAGCACAGGCAGGAAATAAATTAGGACAGTCAGATGAACTGCTTAGTTTCTCATCTGCAGAAACCACTACAGGTGGAACACCTCCATCAGATTTCCCCCAGACATTACCTCCAGCTAAGTCGTTTCCAAGGATGAAAGTAACACCAGGAACAGGAAGCATGGCACGAACTCCAACCACCACGTCTCCTGAAACAATCTTTGAATCAAGATAGACATGATGTAAAGGAACTTCCATGTAACCCATCTCAAGCCCTCTGACCAGCACATGAGAACCAGTGGCAGTATGTTCTGATAAAGGTAACAGTCCTTCCAACAAAAACGACTGCCCCGCCCCTGTATCTCTAAGAATACGAACAGGCACAATTTCATTAGAGTGAGGCAAAGAAACACTCCCTTCTGTGAGAAATGGCATAAAAGCACTGTTTTTAACATTCTCAGTCTTATTCAGCAGTTTCACCTTGTAAAGTTGCACATGAGTACTATTCACGGTTGACGTCGCAATTAAACCAACAGGTTTAACAGTTCGGTCTTTCTTTTTGAGAATAACGCAGTCTGAGATTTTGGGTCCTGGTTTTTTACAATAAAAACAAACCATTTCACCTTTTGTACGCATGACTGAACTATTTTCAGCGGGAGGGTTTGACACATTCTGGCGTGGAACCATCTTTTTATTTTTAACAGAGAGACTCAACTTAGACCTACTCAAATCACTCATGTGACCACTAGAAACTTGATGAGTGAGAACAAATTAATCTGCCATAAGGCATCTGACATTTTAGTCACTTTATGTTCATTGAGATACATAGCGACAGCACTTGGAACACAGTTTTTAAATTCTTCCAGAAGAATGAGCTCTCTAAGTTGTTCCTTAGTTGTAACTTAAAGAGGAACACCAACGGTCAAACAAGTTCTCTTTCTCTCTAGCAAACTCAAGATACGTGCACTTCTCAGCTTTAAAATGACTCCTAAAATTTCTGGCGATATGCCTCAGGTGCCAACTCATAAGCAAGTAAAATAGCAGACTTCACCACTTTGTTCCATAGTCAACGCTGAATACACTTCTTGTGCTCTCCCTACTAATACACATTGCAAGAGTAATGTCCAAAACTCTTTTGGCCATCTCAAAGACTCTGCAACACGTTCAAAATGTTGGAAATACTTCTCTACTTTGTAGCGTGGCCACCCAGGTATTTCAAAGTTTTAGTTCGGGCGCCAGACAGTTTAAATTACTGTCGAAAAAAACCTGATCCCCCCCCCCCCCCCCCCCCTCCGAAAAAAAGTGTTATTATTCTTTCAGTTCAGTTCAAAACATATATAGCACAAATTCTTTTAGAGAATTAGCAATTCAAAACTTAAATGTCCTGATATTCTAGGGCACAGTTTTCATACAACAAAAATAATAAATAAATAATTAATTAACCAAAAAGACAAAACAAAACAAACTTCTCCAACCAAAAAATATTCAATTTAAAGTGATATATTCGTTAGGGTTCTGTTTGTATCGGGGCAAGGGTCTAACTTTAGTGAAGATGAGTGAGAGATCGGATCGAAGGAAGCTTTAAAAGCGTGGAAACAGTTTGATTTGAGCTCTCCTCTTGAGAGTCACGGGGGAGTTTGTTCAAGAATAAGTATGCCAGCAGTCAAGTAACAAAAAAGGGGTAGAAAAACAAAATCCCTCAAACCCGTTCGGCGTGTGTCGTTGAAACCTGAGTAGGTCCGATTCCGATTCCGTTTCGATTACCACAATTCTTCCCTGTGCAGAGGACATCCGAAGATTTCAGCACGATCTTCCTGGTGTACCCACAAGGTTTTGCAGTTCAATCGAATGTGGTTAAACTTCAACGACAACTAATTATTCTCGGCAATTGCTCAGCAACTCCATTCCACCATTTCCACCGGGCTCTCACTTCCGCGACGCGTCTCCACTTCCTTCCCTTCACGCATGTTCATTTTTGATCTCCATTCGCGAACCACACCCTTTTCTTCCTCATTTAATTTTTATTTTCGTTCAGATAAATCATGAAGATAATTATCATAATGATTTGGTTAAAAAATTAGTTATTGGCTTGGATTATTTGTTAGTTGAAAAGGATATGTGAAAGAAAATGGAAGTAGCATCAACCGTGTAATGCTCCATTACAACTTCCTTCTCTAAAAATAGCGGCACTAATCTAATGTTTTTACAAACATCAAAAACGGGTGCAGCAAACCGAGCCTCAATAGGTGATGCGTGGATTGGAGTTTCAGGTGGATTTGAATTCAGCTCTAGCTCAAATTTCTTTAACTGAAATTCTCTTTCCTCCTTTTCTTTTTCAAACTCTAACTCCATTCTTCGCATCTCAAACTGCTGTTGTAACTTCTTTAATTCTAAATCATTTTCTAACTCTAACTCTCTCTTTAAGTGCACACGCATCACGCTCAGCACGAAATCTTTCTGCATCAACACACAACTGTTTCTCTTGCAACGACATCTCACTAAACTTCACGTTTCGATCGGGACCACAAAGAGGAGAGGTTAAAGATACATCAGGATCAATAACGTGAGCTCTTACCTCTAAAACACCCCACTCAAACAACGCAGTTTTCACAACTTTCATCAGCATCTCTTTAAGTTTCCTATCATTAGTTGTTACCTCCACATCAAAACGTTCAGCAATCTGCAACAGCTCTTCCTTCGTACATCACTCCAACAGTATTTCCAAAGGAAATGCAAAGAAATCCTCGACTACCGACGCCATTTCTGCAAAAAGAAGCAGGAGAGCAAAACAACAACAATACAAACACCCGCGAGACGCCACAAAGCTAACACATGAAATGCCGCTAACCCTAGAGCGTGAGAAATACAAATCCCATCAGCCACTTCGTCAGGAATCGTCATATATCCGCGCTCCACCTCTAAGCCACCGTAGTTAAGATAAATAAAGACTTACCACAAGTCATTTCTCAAATTATCTTCAACCTCTGTAGGCATCATAAACACAGATACAGAAAAGACAACAACAGTACCATCTTATATGAAAATAAGAGACTCCAGCTAACTATAAACCCAAAACTAACTAACCTACCAGCTCTTCAAAGGTGTACCGGACTCGAGGTAGCTTTAAATGCTGAACTCACGGACAATTGGTAATGAAACCAAAGGCCTGAAGCGTACCCCCGACAGAGATTTAAAACCTCCGCCCAGAATAACCTTCAAACATAAGAAAGGCAAAATAACAAACGAAAACAACAAATAGTGCCTCGATGGAAGGATTATAAAACCCAACTGAGAACACTCTAACTACCTGAAGTCTGCTCATTTACATAGATGACATAGTAAAACATGATGCATTTACTTAAGCATGTAGCATCCCGGACGAGCGCCCAATTTTATGTTACGACCTGCTCGTTTCGAGTCGCAACATAAAAGGGGGGTACGACAACAAAGGTCCAATCCAAGAAAAGTGTTTTATTGAACTGTGCATAAAGAACACAAACAGAGAACAACAACAAACAAAAGTCTAGGGGTAAACAATGAATGAATGAACATATAACAAAATATACATATATGCTACATGACTTAACCCTTTAAGGTACTACTCAACCATTTGGGTAAGCAACCATGGGTAAGTTTAAGGGTAAAGTTAGGGACAGGTATGGTGGTATGAGTAAGTTTAAGGTAAAGTTAAGGACAGGTGTGGTGGTATGGGTAAGTTTAAGGGTAGAGTTAGGGAAAGGTATGATGGTATGAGCAAGTTCAAGGGTAGAGTTAGGGACAGGTGTGGTGGTATGGGTACGTTTAAGTGTAAAGTTAGGGACAGGTGTGGTGGTATGAGTAAGTTTAAGGTAAAGTTAAGGACAGGTGTGGTGGTATGGGTAAGTTTAAGGCTAAAGTTAGGGACAGCTGTGGTGGTATGGGTAAGTTTAAGGGTAAAGTTAGGGACAGGTATGGTGGTATGAGTACGTTTAAGGTAAAGTTAAGGACAGGTGTGGTGGTATGGGTACGTTTAAGAGAAGGGTTAGGGACAGGTGAGGTGGTGTGGGTAAGTTTAAGGGTAAAGTTAGGGACAGGTGTGGTGGTATGGGTAAGTTTAAGGGTAAAGTTAGGGACAGGTATGGTGGTATGAGTACATTTAAGGGTAAAGTTAGGGACAAGTGTGGTGGAATTGGGTAAGTTTAAGGGTAAAGTTAGGGACAGGTGTGGTGGTATGGGTAAGTTTAAGGCTAAAGTTAGGGACAGGTGTGGTGGTATGGGTAAGTTTAAGGGTAAAGTTAGTGACAGGTATGGTGGTATGAGTTAGTTTAAGGGCAGAGTTAGGGACAGGTGTGGTGGTATGGGTAAGTTTAAGGGTAGAGTTAGGGAAAGGTATGGTGGTATGAGTTAGTTTAAGGGCAGAGTTAGGGACAGGTGTGGTGGTATGGGTACGTTTAAGAGAAGGGTTAGGGACAGGTGAGGTGGTGTGGGTAAGTTTAACGGTAAAGTTAGGGACAAGTGTGGTGGTATGGGTAAGTTTAAGGGTAAAGTTAGGGACAGGTATGGTGGTATGAGTACATTTAAGGGTAAAGTTAGGGACAGGTATGGTGGTATGAGTATGTTTAAGGGTAAAGTTAGGGACAGGTGTGGTGGTATGGGTAAGTTTAAGGGTAGGGTTGAAGTTAGATGTTACACAGTAAAATCCCCTGTGTTTAAAGAACACCTAGAGTTAACAAACAGAATCACAGAAGGAAAGAGGAACAAATATTTGAAGTCACCTTTGTAGTGATCAATGTTTCCTGTATAAATGGGATGTGTTTTGTTAGTTTTAGACTGGCAGCTTTAATAATGTTTAGAAAGCACTTTTACTACGGCAGAAGAAACTGAGACAGAACAACATCAGGTGATGTTGGCTGTTAATTAATCACTTTAAATATTGTGCAACTGACCATTCATGATTCCCAACATGGGAATTGCGACATGAATAAATTATACAGCTGAATTATTTTTTTATATTTATATTTGAATATTTTTGTATTGTCTTTTTATAAGTGTTGATGTCTAAGTGTGTCTTAACTTTTACAACAACAAAAAAAAGATGCTGTAGCATTTTTGAAAGATCCCACAGGGACAAGAGCCCAACTAAAGCAAACACTGATCACCATATGAAATATTTAATAAAATCAACATATAAACCTCTGTTAATCTCAATAAGAATTTCTGTAGACATATTGTAATGGTCACCAGCTGGAGTGCCCTTGAGAGCCATCAGAGGGCACTCCACATAAGACTATGATCACTCACAAACTACATTTCCCATAACTCACTGCCCGGACACATCATCACTTATCACTGATCACATTCACCTGTACCTCATTCACTGATTGCATTCACCTGTGTTTCATCATCCTGTTAGTCTCAGTCTATTTATACCATGTTCATTCATTCACTGACGGCGAAGTCTTGTTTAAGTGTTACACTGCATTTCTGAAAATTCTCCTGGTTTTCTTGTCTCTTGGTTTTGAATATCTTGCCCTGATCCCTGGATTACTCTCTTGCCTCTGGTCCCTGCCTGTTTTGTTTCTTTGTTTGTTTCTTTGTTTTGACTGCCTGTCTGTGTATGACTCTTGCCTGTACTTTGGATTACGCCTCTGGATTGCCCTCAAATAAAGCTGCATTTGGATCCACCTTCGAGTCTCGGAGCAGTTTGTGCTATGAATCCAGCAGCACAGTTAATGCGTCTCCGTCAGGGAGATCACCCCATCGAGGACTATGTAGAGGACTTCATTGAGCTGGCACATTTGACTTCAATGGACGAGGTAAAGGATATTCCTCATGATATTTTTCAGAGGACTATCTGAGCCGCTCAGTTCTATCCTGCCTTTGCATGATCCTAATTGCTCTCTAAAAAAATATATTGACATTGCATTGCAACTGAGCGGCTCTGCTTTTACAGTGGGTATAATGGAGGAGGATAGTGACATACCCACTGCATCTGCTATGCATGTGTCTTCGGACGACATGGCCGCCATTCCAGAGTCTCGTCCTGTCATGGTCGCCGCCCCTGAGACTGAGAGCGTCATGCCCGCCGCGCCTGAGACAGCAAGCGACATGCCCGCCAAGCTAGAGCCTTCACCGCTGGTCTCGTTCAGTTCAGAGCCCTCTTCATCGCTGGTCCTGTCCAGTTCAGAGCCCTCACTGCCGCTGGTCCCGTCAAGCTCAGAGACGCTTCACGTCACTTCTGCCGATCCAGAGACTGAGATTCACGTCACTTCTGCCGATCCAGAGACTGAGATTCACGTCACTTCTGCCGATCCAGAGACTGAGCTTCACGTCACTTCTGCCGACCCAGAGACTGAGCTTCACGTCACATCTGCCCGTCAAGAGTCTCGTCCCGCCGAGCCTGAATCTGATCCTGATACTGAGCCTGAATCTGTTCCTATTCCTCTTCCTGTGCCTATGTCTTCGGACAAGATGGCCGATTCCACGCCTGTGTCTTCGGACAAGATGGCCGACTCCATGCCTGTGTCTTCGGACAAGATGGCCGACTCCACGCCTGTGTCTTCGGACAAGATGGCCGACTCCACGCCTGTGTCTTCGGACAAGATGGCCGACTCCAAGCCTGTGTCTCTTGACAAGATGGCCACCGCCGAGCCAGTGTCTTCGTACAAGATGGCCGCCGCCGAGCCAGTGTCTCAGGACAAGATGGTCTCCGCCGAACCAGTGTCCCAGGACAAGATGGTCTCCGCCGAGCCAGTATCTCCAGACGAGATGACCACCACCACGTTGCTTGAGCCCTCAGCAGAGATGGCCGCTGACACGGTGTCTGTTCCTGTTCCTGAGCCGGTGTCTGTTCCTGAGCCGGTGTCTGTTCCTGTGCCATGGTCGCCTCCCTGGTCGCTTGCACAGCCTGATCCGTCCTGGTCGCCTGCACAGCCTGACCCGCCCTGGTCGCCTGCACAGCCTGACCCGCCCTGGTCGCCTGCACAGCCTGACCCGCCCTGGTCGCCTACACAGCCTGATCCGCCCTGGTCGCCTGCACAGCCTGATCCGCCCTGGCCTCCCATCTTGCCGCAGTCTCCAGGTCGTTTTCCGCTCCACGAGCCTGGCCCTCCATCCCGGGTCCGCCTCCGCTCCACCTCCCTCCTTGACAGTTTTAGGAGCGTCTGGAATCCGCTCCTTAAAGGGGGGGCTATGTAACGGTCACCAGCTGGAGTGCCCTTGAGAGCCATCAGAGGGCACTCCACATAAGACTATTATCACTCACAAACGACATTTCCCATAACTCACTGCCCGGACTCATCATCACTTATCACTGATCACATTCACCTGTACCTCATTCACTGATTGCATTCACCTGTGTTTCATCATCCTGTTAGTCTCAGTCTATTTATACCATGTTCATTCATTCACTCACGGCAAAGTCTTGTTTAAGTGTTACACTGCATTTCTGAGCATTCTCCTGGTTTTCTTGTCTCTTGGTTTTGAATATATTGCCCTGATCCCTGGATTACTCTCTTGCCTCTGGTCCCTGCCTGTTTTGTTTCTTTGTTTTGACTGCCTGTCTGTGTATGACTCTTGCCTGTACTTTGGATTACGCCTCTGGATTGCCCTCAAATAAAGCTGCATTTGGATCCACCTTCGAGTCTCGGAGCAGTTGGTGACACATATAACATAAATAAAGTAAAACTTTAATCACTTAACTAACTGCAGTTGCTTCAGTGTTATTTTAAAAGTCTGTAGAGTGGACCCATATGGACAGTAGTGTTCATTTGACACTGAGGATTTTGCTGTGTAGAATGTTGAGCTGTTAATAAAAATTAAGTTGAAAGATTGTTTCAGGAACATCCTTACCTACTAGAAAAACATAGTACTACTACTAAAACATACAGAGAAAATGGTACATACTAACATTAAGAAAACTGTAATTTTTATTATTCTTCTAACCAAAACAGAATGTTTGGAAAACAAAAGAACAAAAGCCTGCTCACTGCATTTGCACTGAATTGTTTTGGCAAAACATGTCAAAATGTTGGACCTGTGCATTAGGACCTGCAGTGTAAATAGGGCTGATTTGTATCAGTTGTTGAGAAGTAGGCAAGTGCCAATTTTATTTCAATATATCAAGCTTGGACATCCCCATTGGAGGCACCAGGAGACTCTACACAGGTTAAATTATATGGTTCTCTCTGAGAAACCCAATTTCACTGCCTGTCAATGCCTTACTTCACTTTATTACGCATGACCGTCTTTTGCCTAGAGTGGCAGTTGAGCTTGTGCTGGCCCTGGTAGTGTGTAATAAAATACTAAATAATAGAGAGAAGTAAGGCATTGACAGGCAGTGAAATTGGGTTTCTCAGAGAGAACCATATAATTTACCCTGTAGAGAGTGGCACTACCAGGTAGAAAGAGGGAAAGTTAATTTAGATTTAGAATAACTAATGGAGTGATAACTTGTTGATATAAGTACAATAATTTTAAATTAATGTCCCAAAAAAAAAAGTAAATAAATAAATTAAATAAAACAATGTCTCTCTCTTTCTTGCCGACCTATTCAACACAAGCATTTTGGTCTCTGGCAGCACGGGTTTTTGGGGACATTTGGTTGAAGTAAACATGACACAATAATCGCAATTCACTCATGTAATGTTAAATGTTAATTAAGCAAAACAGCATATTTAGCTAGGGAAAAAAATATAGGGTGGGGATTTAATTAATCAATTCATAAATTGCTCTCTGTAGTTTGAATGAGAGCATTGAAAAATACAAGTGGGATTGGCAATGTCATCAGTCATTTCAGATCAAAACCAAGTTACAATTTATATCGCCAGTTATTACCTTTGGGATTATGCGCACTGATGAAACATCACTAAGACCATGAATGTTCATTAAGAACGTAAAGTTTGATTCATGTTGCAGTTTTTGCTTTTAGCATGCTGACATCATAGCTGTCAACATTAAGCGATGCCATCTGGAGTTTTTCCTCTCAATGGGCAATTTAGCTAAATTATGAACTCCAGATGAGAGCAGCATTTGAATGAACAACATATGTGCATGGAGATATGATAATTAGCTGCTCTGAATCTGTTCATCTCTATATTGGTAAGACTTGTCATATAGAATACTGTTCCGTCATTAATTAATAACTACACAAGAACAAATAAGTAACACACTATTATCATTCTAGTAACTATTACCTAAGAAGAAACTCTGATTAAAGAGTTTGATTAAGGAGAGGGATTTTTTATTCAAAGATCAACAGTCTGTCATTAGTCTGTAGTCTGGCACAAAAAAACAACATTAAAATCATGAACTCAAATGTCATTGTGAAAAAAAACAAAACAATGACTGTTGTAAGTAACAGTGCGTAAATCAGACCGTATTCAGCTTTTCTGATTAAAACCATGCTGGATCTTTTCTAGAATTACAATTAAACAAAGTTAATAGTATATTGCTCATACTCAGTCATAAGCATAGAGAGAAGCTATCAAACATCAGGGAGAACAACTAGTGTGTGAGTACTGTATTCAAATATTTCTCATTTGATCTGTAGTTCAGCTGTTATTTAGAACGTTGTCTGTGTAGTGTAGTAGGCTGTTTGTCGGTAGTCTCGTTTGTTAACACGCTGACTGTCACAGGGTGTTTGGTGTTGGTTCATGTTCATTGTTCTTGGTTCTGTTTTAGTTTATCATGTTCATGGTTATGTTTGAGTTTGTCATGTTCACAGTCTTGTCATGCACTTCCTGGTCTTGTCATGTGACTCCCATGCCCTCATGTGATCTTGTGTCTTGTCATGTCATTGGTTCTTTGTCTCATCACTGTTCACAGGTGTCACTTGTCTTGTCATTAGTGTGTGTATTTAAGCCCTCATGTTTGCCATGTGTCTTGGTCTGTTATTAACGTTGTACCTGTTGGTGGTGAGTGTTCTCAAGTCTGTTATGTTTAATCAAGCCAAGTTTATTGTCAAGCCAAGTTTTGTTTGTTGTTTTGCCAAGTTTTGAGTTATGTTAGGATTTATGTTTGGATAAATAAATGCTGCACATGGGTTCTGAACATTTGCCTCCAGTGGATGTGTTACAGAATAACAGACCCTCAACCATTATGTAGTGATGGGCAGACCGAGGCTTCGTGAAGCACTGAAGCAGTTGAAGCAAATGTGCCATATTGTTTCGAAGCTTCGAATCAATCTGACACCCGTCTCTACGGCGCCATCTAGTGGTCACTTGCATGTGTTGCTCTGAAATACCATGACAATGATCCATGTAAAAAAAATGTTTTTAACATCTGTCTGACAACTACATGGTCTTGGTTTTGTAACCTGTAGCCTCGTCATTGTAAAGAACTATGTTTTTTTTGTGTTATACAAAATGAACATTAATAAAATAAATAAAGCCACAATGTGTCACATTTGTTACAAAACTTTTTTATTCAAACATATTAATTGCTCTGTGTTGAAGGACTCAGCCGACTTTTTTTACATATAATTTCTCCAGCCTTTGAAAAAATCCTCTCACAAGGGACACTTGTTGCTGGCATGCACAAATATATATTTTTGCAAGTACACACAAATGACGGAAAATTACTGCTCTCTCTTTCCAATAAATGAATGGATCATGCGTTCTGGGCAAAAACGCATCTTTCAGGTACTTCTTCACTTCTACGGTTGCTTCAGCTGTAGTACTGTGTGTCGTCTGGGTTTCACGGATACGACTATCAAACACTTCCCATAAACTGTCCTGGGTTTCTGCTGGTGTTGTTGTTGTTGATGATGATGATGATGATGATGATGGGCCTGATGTTGACATTTGTGGCTCTGAATGAAAATTAAAACAACAATTAGTTACAAAGCATAAACTTAAAGCATATATGAAGTATAATGTTCATAATTATTCAGATGACCCATCTCCATAAAGTTAGATGAAGACTGAGACTGCTCACCAGGAGTTGCTGTGTTTGAACGCATCAGTGAAGCGCACTCCAGTGTGAGGTTTTTTTCAGGTTCCTGGGTCAGTAGCAGGCATAGGTACAGGGGGAATGTTACCATCCTCTGCACCCTCTAAAATGGCAGGATGAGTGCTCTTCAAATGGCGCATCATGGATGATGTATTGTTGCAGAAGGCTAGCTGTCTATCACAATACACACATCTCACTTTATTTGGTGCTTCCAAATGAAAATGTTCCCACACCACAGATGTACGGCATCTCTTACGTGGAGCCTCCATTTGTATCTATTCTATTAATATATCTATCTATATATCACCTATGAATCTATCACCTATATATCTAACTTATGCTGTGCTATCTATCTGTCACTATTTAACTTAGCCTATATGAATGTGTCACTATATCTATCCTAACTCTACGTCACTGTCCTATCAGTCAATCTATCTAATTTAAATCTAGCCTAAATATAACTTACCAAAGCGCACTATAAATCTCACTGCTATCACAAAATCTCTCTCCTCTCACAAAAACCCACGAGGTGAAGATGGATTAACTTCACTTTTAAACTGTGGTGAATTAGGTTCATACAGATGTGTGACTGTGTGGTTTGTTCCCGCCCCCTTTAATCAACGCAGTTTCGGCAGACGCCACCTGATGAAACACTTCGAAGCTTCATTTAGCCATAGTCACGTGACATGGGTGTTTCGAATCACAGGTCGGAGCAGTGTTTCGAAACATCTGCGCTTCGGGATCTCGGCAAAGCCCCGAAACGTCTGTTTCGCGTCAGCCATCCCTACCATTATGGACCCAGCAGTTGCCCGCCTTTGTCAAGGCCAGCGTCCCATAGAGGACTATATCAAGGACTTTTTATGTTTCTTGGATTTTTTGCCCCAGGATGAAACTATATGGAAAGGGCGCTTTTGTTATGGTTTGGACTCTGACTTTTCAGCCCTCATGCCCTCAAAGAAACACCCATGCACGTTTTGGCAATGCATTGATTTTATTTTGTTTCTAAGTGGCTCAGATTGGACGGTAGGAGAGGCAAAGGACTATTATAGCCACGTCCACGCTCCAGCCCACGTCCAGGCTCCAGCCCACGTCCAGGCTCCAGCCCACGTCCAGGCTCCAGCCCACGGCCCCGTCCAGGCTCCAGCCCACGGCCCCGTCCAGGCTCCGGCCCACGGCCCCGTCCAGGCTCCGGCCCACGGCCCCGTCCAGGCTCCGGCCCACGGCCCCGTCCAGGCTCCGGCCCACGGCCCCGTCCAGGCTCCGGCCCACGGCCCCGTCCAGGCTCCGGCCCACGGCCCCGTCCAGGCTCCGGCCCACGGCCCCGTCCAGGCTCCGGCCCACGCCCCGTCCAGGCTCCAGCCCACGGCCCCGCTGTCCCGCCCAAGAAAATTTTTGGGGGGGGCAAGGGGTACATGGAGGCCATGAAGGCCACGCCTCTGTGGCCCCCTGAACCGCCATTACCGCCATGGCCTGATGAACTGCCGTTACCGCCATGGCCTGATGAACTGCCGTTACCGCCATGGCCGGGTGAACTGCCGTTGCCGCCATGGCCGGGTGAACTGCCGTTGCCGCCATGGCCGGGTGAACTGCCGTTGCCGCCATGGCCTGGTGAACTGCCGTTGTCGCCATGGCCTGGTGAACTGCCGTTGCCGCCATGGCCTGGTGAACTGCCGTTGCCGCCATGGCCACCCACGCCTGAGGGTCCAGGTCCTCCCACGCCTGAGGGTCCAGGTCCTCCCACGCCTGAGGGTCCAGGTCCTCCCACGCCTGAGGGTCCAGGTCCGCCCATGCCTGAGGGTCCAGGTCCGCCCACGCCTCAGGGTCCAGGTCCGCCCACGCCTCAGGGTCCAGGTCCGCCCACGCCACAGGGTCCAGGTCTGCCCACGCCACAGGGTCCAGGTCCGCCCACGCCACAGGGTCCAGGTCCGCCCACGCCACAGGGTCCAGGTCCGCCCACGCCACAGGGTCCAGGTCCGCCCACGCCTCAGGGTCCAGGTCCGCCCACGCCTCAGGGTCCAGGTCCGGCCACGCCTCAGGGTCCAGGTCCGCCCACGCCACAGGGTCCAGGTCCGCCCACGCCACAGGGTCCAGGTCCGCCCACGCCACAGGGTCCAGGTCCGCCCACGCCTCAGGGTCCAGGTCCGCCCACGCCTCAGGGTCCAGGTCCGGCCACGCCTCAGGGTCCAGGTCCGCCCACGCCACAGGGTCCAGGTCCGCCCACGCCACAGGGTCCAGGTCCGCCCACGCCACAGGGTCCAGGCCCGTCCAGGTCATGTCTGGGTCCGGTGCCCCTGCACGGGCCTGGCCCACCATCCCTCCCCCAAGACCGCCCCCCAAGATTTTTTGTTGAGACTCTCTGTTGTTAGGCCATTGGTGTTTTGGTGTTGTTTGGGCGTCAGGGGCCGCCCATAGAGGGGGGGATCTGTCACAGGGTGTTTGGTGTTGGTTCATGTTCATTGTTCTTGGTTCTGTTTTAGTTTATCATGTTCATGGTTATGTTTGAGTTTAGGTGTGTTCGACATCGGCTGCGGCTGGATTCAACTGATCGGCGAGAGTAGCCGCGTGCAGGCGGGGAGGAGCTGCAAACGGAGCCGTGAAGTCGGACACTTTCTGCTTCCCGCAGTGACGCTCGCGCTGTGTTTGCATACTTTATCAGCTGAAGTGAAATAAATGCAATATTTGGCAATACACAGAGGTTTCAGAGACATTATTGTCATGTAATACTTTATGTACTGCTTAATACAGCGTGTGTTTGTACAAGAATAAAGTTCAACATATAAGCCTACACTATCAATGAAGTGGGGTCTATGTTTTTAATCAGTTTTATTTTGATAAACATGACAATATAACATCGCGACTACATGAAAGGAGGTTTTACTGTTATAAAAAACAGATTTGTGCGCATTATTGGAGCTGAAGGTTTCAGAATAAACACGAAACACGCGTGATCGCTGTCATGCGGTGAATCCAGCCAATCGAGGAACAGCTGTGTCGTCATCAGAGTCCGTGCAGCCTCCTGCAGCTCTGTAGAAACTGCACCGGCTGTATCAGCCGACTGCTCTCGAATCGCTCTCGCGGCACTTTGTTGACATACGTCACTGTCACGTGGCGTCGGCGCTGCCTCAAGTCGGACAAAATTTCTAACCAGCATGCACTGCTTCAAGTCAGCCGCCGATCGGTCTGCGCATCGCTGGGTGAAGTCGAACAAGCCTTTTGTCATGTTCACAGTCTTGTCATGCACTTCCTGGTCTTGTCATGTGACTCCCATGCCCTCATGTGATCTTGTGTCTTGTCATGTCATTGGTTCTTTGTCTCATCACTGTTCACAGGTGTCACTTGTCTTGTCATTAGTGTGTGTATTTAAGCCCTCATGTTTGCCATGTGTCTTGGTCTGTTATTAACGTTGTACCCGTTGGTGGTGAGTGTTCTCAAGTCTGTTATGTTTAATCAAGCCAAGTTTATTGTCAAGCCAAGTTTTGTTTGTTGTTTTGAGTTATGTTAGGATTTATGTTTGGATAAATAAATGCTGCACATGGGTTCTGAACATTTGCCTCCATTGGATGTGTTACACTGACCACGTGACCTTGTGCGAGCTAACGCGTTTCACTGGGAGTAGCCAGCTGTATTCAATAACAACACTTAATGTGAGTATAAATTGAGTGGTACTCCGCGGCAGGCCTCGTGTGAAGCCCGAAGAGTGTAAAGACCATTCAAATCAAATCAAATTACTTTATTGTCACACAGCCATATACACAAGTGCAACAGCAGATGAAATTCTTAGGTGCAGTTCCGAGCAACATAGTAGTCACGACATGACATGTACAACATTTAAAGCAGCATCAGATTACACATCTGATGCGCCCACAATTACTCACAGCACAGTAAACTCTACAATAAACAATAAATAATTTACACAATGTGAGTGTAGTTCTCACAGCTTTAAACAATATACACATACTTACAATATACATATACTTTAAACAATATACACTAAACATACATTAAACAGTATACATTAAGCTATAATAGTGATAATAATATACAATGTACAGTATACATTATTATTCACAGTAGAGATCCAATGTACAATAGGTGCTATATGATAAATGATGAATAATAAATGATAAATAAATGTGTATATAGTGTGTGTGTATCTACAGTGGGTTGTGCTGAGTGATATTCTGTCAGTGTGTTATGATCCTGATGGATCAAGAGTTGAGGAGTCTAATTGCTTGTGGGAAGAAGCTGTTCTGGAGTCGGCTGGTGCGTGTTCTGATGCTGCGGTACCGTCTGCCTGATGGCAGCAGTGAGAGCAGCCCATGGTTCGGGTGGCTAGAGTCTCTGATGATCCTCTGAGCTCTCTTCACACACCGCCTGGCGTAAATGTCCTGGAGGGAGGGAAGCTCACCTCCGATGATGCAGCTGGCCGTGCGCACTACCCTTTGCAGGGCTTTGCGGCTGCGGGCGATACTGTTGCCGTACCAGGTGGTGATGCAGCCAGTCAACAGGCTCTCTATGGTGCTGCTGTAGAAGCGTGTGAGGATGTGGCGGTTCATTCCAAACCTCCTCAGCCGTCGCAAGAAGAAAAGGCGCTGATGAGCCTTCTTCACAACGGCCTCAGTGTGGACGGACCATGAGAGTTCCTCTGTGATGTGGACACCGAGGAACTTGAAGCTGCTGACTCTCTCCACCGGTGCTCCATTGATGGTGATGGGGCGGTGTTCTCTCTCATTCCTCCTGAAGTCGACCACCAGCTCCTTGGTCTTGCTGACGTTGAGGGAGAGGTTGTGCTCCTGACACCATCGTGTCAGAGTGTGCACCTCCTCTCTGTAGGCCGTTTCATCATTGTCAGTGATGAGACCTACCACCGTCGTATCGTCAGCAAACTTGATGATGGTGTTGGAGCTGAGGGTTGCCACACAGTCATGTGTGTACAAGGAGTACAGGAGTGGGCTGAGATGCAAACTGCAAACTGCAGTGGGTCCAGTGAGGGAGGGAGAACAGAGCAGATGTGGTTTCTGATTATTCTCTCAAAGCATTTGCTGATGATGGGGGTCAGAGCAACAGGACGCCAGTCGTTTAAGCAGGTGGTTTTTGATTGCTTAGGTACAGGCACAATGGTGGACGTTTTGAAGCATGTGGGGACCACAGACAGGGAGAGGGACAGGTTAAAGATGTCCGTGAAAACTCCAGCCAGTTGGTGCGTGCACGCTCTGATGACGCAGCCCGGAATGCCGTCTGGACCCGCGGCTTTACGGATGTTCACCCGCCGGAAGGATCGGGTTACATCCGCTACAGATACGGAGAGTGAACAAACCTCTACATCTTCAGCCACGAGCTCTCTCTCCGCGAGGGCGGTGTTAGTTCCCTCAAAGCGAGCATAGAAGGCGTTGAGCTCGTCCGGGAGAGAGGCAGCGGTACTCATGGCTCTATTGTTCTGGTCGGAACGTCTTCTACGTACTTCCTGATGAAACACGTTACGCTATCAGCGTAGACCTCGATGTCGTCATCAGAGGCCGACCGGAACATCTCCCAGTCCGCGTGATCAAAACAGTCCTGTAGCATAGAGTCCGATTGGTCCGACCAGCACTGGATGGTTCTGAGGGCGGGTGCTTCCTGTTTCAGTCTCTGCCTGTAAGCGGGCAGAAGGAGAATGGAAGAGTGATCCGATTTGCCAAATGGTGGGCGCGGGAGGGATTTGTAACCATCCCGGAAGGGAGAGTAACAGTGGTCTAAAACACGGTTCCCTCGCGTGTTGAAGTTAACATGTTGGTGGTATTTAGGTGCCATGCATTTGAAGTTGGCTTTGTTAAAGTCCCCAGTCACAATAAACGCAGCCTCAGGATGCGCGGTTTCCTGCTCACTCACTGTCCTATACAGTTCCTTTAGTGCCTGGTCTCTGTCAGCTTGTGGGGGAATATACACAGCTGTGATGATGACCGCTATGAATTCCCTCGGTAGCCAGAATGGTCGGCACAGAACCATGAGAAATTACAGATCAGGAGAACAGAAAGACTTGATAGAATGTACGTTCCTCTGATCACACCAGGATTCGTTGATCATAAAACACACACCCCCGCCTTTGCTTTTCCCTGAGAGATCTTTTTCTCTGTCCATTCGATGCACGGAGAACCCCGTGGTTTCGATGGCCGAATCTGGAATCTCAGCAGACATCCAAGTTTCTGTAAGGCAGATAATGCAGCAGTCCCTCGTCTCTCGTTGGAAAGATATCCGTGCTCTCAGCTCGCAGAGTTTATTGTCCAGAGACTGAACATTAGCCAGTAAAATACTGGGAAGCGGGGGTCGGTTTGCGCGGCGTCTTACTCTGATGAGCACACCGGCTCTACATCCCCTTCTCCGGCGGCGTTTGCGCGGTCGGGCCGCCCACACAAAGGGCTCCGCTGCCGTGTTTGTAAGCAGCGGGTCGTCGTTGAAGAATTTAAAGTCCGGTTTTCGGTGTGCGATTGCCGAACCAATGTCCAAAAGTGTCTGTCTGTCGTACGTAGTAAGGCAGACAACATCCAAGACAAAAAACACAAAAACTATAACCAGAACAGACAAAAAAACTACAATGTTTCAGTGGAGCTCGCAACGTAGCAGCCATCCTCGGCGCCATCTTGAGTAGAAGGAAAGCTATACTCAAGTGCCTTGTTGGTGTCATTCGACTCTACTCTGCGCGACTCCACTTGAGCAAGGACACCAACAAGGCACTTGAGTATAGCTTTCCTTCTACTTTGTCCACTTTTGTGTTTTGCTTGTTTTTATCTGTTTATTTCTCTGACCCGTATTCACTATGTGCTTCCAAATCTCTACTATTAACACATACACCCGTAAATCACGCTCTGTACATTCTAGACGCCGTAATCCTAATAATCTGCATAGTGTACCTATTTCCTCTGCTACATTAATATCCATTCCAATTGGTCTCTTGATTTGCCAGTCTGCTGTAAACAAAGCAGACTTTATTTCATCTTTTTCCACTCATTCACATCTCAGTCTCATGGCTCTAACTGAAACCTGGATCAAACCGGAAGACACTGCCACTCCTGCAGCTCTCTCAAATAATTTCACTTTTTCACACAGCCCGATTAGGAGGGGCGGAGATACTGGTCTGCTCATCTCAAATGATTGGAAATTTGAGCCCATTCCTTCTCTATCTGGCAACTGAGACAGGCAAGAGCATCTTCCAAATCCACAGTACTTATCTTACTGGATTTGTCTGCTGCTTTTGACACAGTTAATCACCAGATCCTCCTGGCAACTCTCATAAAGATGGGCATCTCAGGAACTTCTCTCCAGTGGTTCAAGTCTTACCTCTCAGGTAGGTCCTTCAGGGTGTCATGGAGAGGTGAAGTGTCTAAGTCACATCATCTAGCCACTGGGGTTCCCCAGGGCTCAGTGCTTGGACCACTTCTCTTCTCCATCATCACTGGGATCTGTCATTCAGAAACATGGCTTCTCATATCACTGCTATGCCAACGACACTCAACTCTACTTCTCATTTCAACCAGATGATCCCACAGTTGGTGTTCGTATCGCTGCCTGCCTAACAGACATTTCTGCCTGGATGAAGGAACATCACCTGCAACTCAACCTTGCAAAGACAGAACTGCTTGTGGTCTCAGCCAACCCAGCACTTCATCACAATCTCTCCATTCAGCTAGAATCATCAACCATAACTCCGTCCAGGACAGCCAGGAACCTTGGAGTTGTGATTGATGATCAGCTAAAATTCACTTACCACATTACAGCAAAAACCAGGTCCTGCAGATTTGCATTATACAACATTAGGAAGATTAGACCCTTCCTATCAGAGCAGGCCACACAACTCCTGGTCCAAACTCTTGTTCTCTCCAGACTGGACTACTGTAATGCTCTTCTAGCGAGCCTTCCGGCATGCACTATCAAACCCTTGCAACTGATCCAGAACGCAGAGGCGAGGGTGGTCTTTAACGAGTCGAAGAGAGCGCACGTCACGCCTCTCTTCATCAGTCTGCACTGGCTGCCAATAGCCGCTCGCATCAAATTCAAGGCACTGGTGCTCACCTTCAAAGCAACCACTGGCTCTGCACCAATATACCTAAACTCGCTTGTTCAGACTTACACACCCTCCAGGAGCTTACGTTCTGCCAGTGAACGACGCCTTGTGGTGCCATACCAGAGAGGCATGAAATCGCTCTCACGGACCTTTTCCTGGACCGCCCCCACTTGGTGGAATGACCTGCCTATCTCAATTTGTGCGGCCGAGTCTGTAGCCATTTTCAAAAAACAGCTAAAGACACGTCTCTTCCAGCAGCACCTGACCAATCAAGAATAGCACTTATCATTCTATTCATTTTCTGTCTGTCTAATTTATATATATATATATAAAAAAAAATTCTGTTCTGTGCTAGATTAACTGAGTCTTGTTACAGCACTTGCATACTGTTGCCCTTGACTGTTCTAGTTGCTTCTATTGCTCTCATTTGTAAGTCGCTTTGGATAAAAGCGTCTGCTAAATGACTAAATGTAAATGTCATAAGATCAAGAAATTAGGTCAATACACAATAATGATATTCTAATAATTGAGCAGCCGACAGTATCTGATTGTGTTTTCTCTTGCTTTTCTTGTCATAGTAAACTCAGTTACAACAGCCGGAGAAAAACTAACATTAAAAGGTTGTCAAACTGCCCAACTAATGAAAACACTGATCACCACGATGGTGACATTAAAAACAAACTCTAATAATTATCAATAAGAGCTTCTTTAGACGACTTGTCTGACAGAAAAAAAAGTCAGTCTAGTTAATAATGTGTGAAGCTGGTAATGCTGTTTGTTGAGTTGTTTAATCCTCCTCTGCTGAGATCTTCAGAGATTTAATGTATTCTTTTATCTTCAGTTGATTTCATCTAAGGCTGTGGCTGAAGTCAGTTGAAGTTCTTGTGTTTCTCTGTCCTTCAGTGAGTTTGCTCATTATCATCAGGTGTCTTCAATAATGCTCAATCATCACTAATTAATCACTTTTTTCTCATTAACTTCAACACTGATTTAATGTTACCTTTTAACACTCTGAGTGGACTCATATGAACACCAGCAGTGTTCATTTAACACTGAGGATTTTGCTGTGTAGAAGTGAACGTTTTATGAGCAGTAAGAACCATATTCATCCGCACATCACGCAGAGCCAAAGCACAACTAAAACAATGTTCTTCTGCTAAATGCATGCAGTTTTGTTTTTTAACCACTACTAGTGGCCAAATGTTACATGTACCTTGAACCAACACATGTTTTATTCTTGCACATAGTGTACAGTGGCTTTACAATGATTAAAATACATGAATATTGTTTATGTATTGTGCTTCTGAAAAACTGTGGAGGTTTTGGAGAATGTGCTGTAGAGTTTAATTTATGCATTACTGGCTTTTACTAGCGGATGACTTAAAGCACAATTTGACTCCACAGTCCTCAAATCCGCCTCTGACTCTCCATCCACAATCCCTCTATCCCACATTTCACACACACTGCGATCTTCAAACATCAATATGAGGCGCCACATAGGATTTAAATCAAACTTCGCTTATCAATACATACATAACACACGTGCATATACACCTATAAATTACTCGCATATACATGTATACTATTGGAGGTTCAAAATACATATATGAAATACACGTGCACACTAATATGAAATCCATACCAATACATATTTTGTTAGTAATGAATGCATACACACTTGTGAATAACTTGCATATACATATAAACTTGACACACGCATAGACTTATAAATACTCGCATATACATATAAACTTCCATGCATATACACCTATAAACACTCGCACATACATATAAACTCGATGCGCGCATACACATCCATAAAACACTCGCGCATACATACAAAATAAAGCATGGATGCATGCTTTAGTTGTGTATATATGTATATACGAGTGATTTCATATGTGGATGTGCGTGAACTTTTCAGTGCAAACGGAAGGCATTTCAGTGTAAAAGGAAGTCATTTCAGTGTAAAAGGAAGGCATTTCAGTGTAAAAGGAAGTCATTTCAGTGTAAAAGGAAGGCATTTCAGTGTAAAAGGAAGGCATTTCAGTGTAAAAGGAAGTCATTAAGGGATGTCTTCCTCATGCAGATAGACATGAATTTCAGAGTGACCTTAATAGCTGTTACGTTTGTAAGTGTTTTATTTGCTTGTGCAAGGTGCAATGAAGAGTAAACACAGAACGTTCCCCTAACGTTCCCATATGGTTCCCGTTTGGTTATTTTTGTTATTTTAGATAAAAAAAATGTATAATATATACGCAGGTTTATTTGTATATTTCGTTACTGCGCGCCTCTGATCTGCGCGCTCTTCTCCAGCACGCGCTTTCGTCTTCCAAAGAAAGACGTGGACTCGCGTAATTTAAAAATTAACGGTCATTTCGCTTTTACAGACTGACTAACATTAGTTTATTGATCTTTATTGAATAATGGGTTATATTAATATATTAAATTAATAAATATACCAGTGTAAATAGTGTGATTTCAGAGAGATCTTTATTCATTATAAATGTCTGTGAATTAAATTCATATTTTAAAACCACATATTGTGTTGAAGTCATTGTTATTTGGCACTTAAACGTAAAACCTGGTTGTGGTAGTAGGTGTCAGTGATACAAGTTACGAAATGTACATATTAATGCATAATTCAATCTTATTTAATCCTCCAAATGAAGGGTTATGTGCTTTAATTATTTCTATTGATTAAATAAGTTCAAAACAAGACATGGTTTGTAGTGACTGATTATTGACATCCATTCATCCTTTTTCCATGCCGCTTATACCATATGGGACGCGGGCATTGCTGGACGATTACTGACGTACAGCAGGGTAAATGATATCGGAGCAGTGTTGCCAACTATTTTCCAAGGAAAGTAGCTAAAGCCTGCCCAAAAAGTCGCTAAATGTCGCTAGATGATGCCATGCACCAGAAAAGGTGCTACTTTGGCTGATAAGCCTGGGTGACCTGAGGATTACAGTGAGGCTTCCCTGCCGAGTACACCTCCGTGGGCCCCCCACTCCTCTATCGCATCGCAAGCATGTTGAGACTGTTTGTGGGTGGTTTATGTTCTCTCATGAGAGCATAAACACGTCGGCGCGTTGTTCGTCTTGCCTTTTTCATAACGGCTTGAGTGTTCAGCGCGCAGTGTGCCGTCTCACGGCCAACGCTCACTATCTCACATGTCTGCTGGTAGCTTACAGATGGGATTGCTGGTCCTTAAAAAAAGGGGACCTAGCATTTCATTTTGGGCTCTAGCAGAGGACAGATGTCAATCGCTGCATCGGAGAGAGGGCTGTTATGTGTTGAAAATGAAGATAATGCTGAGATTCCCACTATAATAGTGGGCGCTCATGCTGAATCAGATTCATACTTGACAGCCATGCTTTCCCGGGTGGCTGAGGCATAGTGCAACGCATAAATTGCCTTGCCCGCCCCTTGCCTTTTCCCGGATGTGCATTGGAAGGCTTTGGCATTGTGGAACTATTTGGTGCCAAAATATGGAACACCAATAGGGCCATAATCTGTATAAAGTTTTCCTCTCTCTCACTACCCTCATCGGTGGGGTGGAAGTGCCACTGACGGGCCACCTCCGCCCTGCTTAGTGCACAAGGGTAGTTCTGAGCCGAGGTTGAGCTGCGCACAGCGCTGGCCCTTGGCCAGACGATGTCCACCCTGGTCCAGAAACACCATTGACCCAGATTTGGTCAGTAACTGTTCTTCCCCTGGAGGAGGGCCGGGTGGAATATCATTAGTAATTCTGTTCCGCAACTGGTGTTAAAAACAGCCAGTGGTACCCCAATTCTCAAGAGCAGTTCCAATACCTCTGGGTCTCGGGAGTTCAGGAATGGCAGCGTGTGACGCTACAAAGCCTCGCCGCTCTCATTCCCATCTCCACAAGGGGGCGAGAATGGCAGTGTGTGACGCTACAAAGCCTCGCCACTCTCATTCCCCTCTTCTCAGCGGTGTGTGGACGACAGTGCACGACGCTATGCCTCGCCGCTCTTGTTCCCTGCTGAGGAAGGAGGTGAGGCAGACCGTGTGCAACGCCACAAAGCCTTGCCACGCTCAGCCCCTCATTCATTTGGAGAGCGCGCTTGGCGGTGTACAACACTCCCATGCCTTGTCAACTTCTGGTGCCTCTCCAAATCGCCAGCAGGGGGTGCTGGCTGTGGGAACGCACACAAGCGGCCTTCCCACACTCGCACACCCCCTCAGCGGAAGCTGGTAGTGTTGCACAGCACACTCAGATCCCACTGCGGGCCGCTCCCATGCCGTTCGAGTCGGATCCCTGCACGGCGCTTTGCTGCCCCGCTGCGGGTACGTCTGTGGTGCCGTTGATCCCCCTTGCACGGTCTCTGGGAGCCTGGCTAGCGCTTCCCAGCCCGTCGCGGTGGCTCCTCCGTACCATCAGACTCGGCTATGCGATTCAGTTCGCCCAGCATCCCCCCAAGTTCAGAGGCGTTCACTTCACGACAGTAGTGAAGGAGAACGCCCCCGTGCTCCGGGCAGAAATCGCAGTCCTACTGGTGAAGGATGCGATAGAGCCAGTCCCTCCAGCCGATATGAGGTCCGGGTTCTACAGCCCATACTTCATTGTACCCAAGAAAGGCGCCGGGTTACGGCTGATCTTGGATCTGCAATTCTTGAACTGGTACCTTCACAGGCTGCCGCAGAAACGCAGAAACGCATCTACAGGTGCATCCGTCCCCAAGATTGGTTTGCAGCGATCGACCTGAAGGACGCGTACGTTCATGTCTCGATTCTCCCTCGACACAGGCCCTTTCTGCGCTTCGCGTTCGAGGGACTGGCATATCAGTACCTTGTCTTACCTTTCGGCCTGTCCCTGTCGCCCCGTGTCTTCACGAAGGGCGCGGAAGCGGCCATTGCTCCCATGAGAGAGCATGGTGTTCGCATGGTGTTCGCATTCTCAACTATCTCGACGACTGGCTGATCCTTGCCCAGTCGCGGGAGCAGTTGTGCGAACACAGGGACATGGTGCTCAGTCACCTCAGCCAGTTGGGGCTTCGGGTCAACTGGGAGAAGAGCAAACTCTGTCCCACACAGAGGATCTCTTTTCTCGGTATGGAGATAAACTCGGTCGCCATGACAGCGCGCTTCACAGAGGAGCGCGTCCAGTCAGTGTTGAACTGCTTGAATTCGTTCAAAGGCAGGACAGCGGCACCACTGAAACACTTTCAGAGGCTCCTGGGGCATATGGCATCCGCAGCCGCAGTAACGCCGCTTGGATTGCTTCATATGAGACCGCTTCAACGCTGGCTACACGACCGAGTCCCGAGATGGGCGTGGCACAGCGGAACCCTCCGCGTCCAAGTGACTCCCAGGTGCCGCCAAACATTCAGCCCTTGGTCGGACCCTTCATTTCTACGGGCGGGAATTCCCCTAGAACAAGTGTTTAGGCATGCTGTTGTCTCCACGGATGCCTCATCCACCAGCTGGGGTGCCACATACAACGGGCTTGAAGTTTCGGGTCTATGGACGGGGCCTCAAGTGCAATGGCATATCAATTGCCTCGAGTTGTTAGCACTTCGTCTTGCACTCAGCCGCTTCAAAGTTCCGCTCAGAGGCAAGCACGTTCTGGTCCGTATGGACAACACTGCGGCCGTTGCGTACATCAACAAACAGGGTGGCCTACGCTCCCGTCGCATGTTACAACTCGCCCGCCATCTCCTATTATGGAGTCAGAAGCATCTGAGGTCGCTTCGTGCCATTCACATTCCGGGCCTGCTCAATCGTGCAGCCGACGAGCTCTCACGATAGCCAGTGCTCCCGGGAGAGTGGAGACTCCATCCCCAGGTGGTCCAGTTGATATGGAGTCGCTTCGGGTCCGCACAGGTAGACCTGTTTGCCGCCCCGGACACGACCCACTGCCAGTGGTTCTATTCCCTGACCGAGGGGACCCTCGGCTCGGATGCCCTGGCCCAGCTGGCCCCGGGGCCTACACGAATATGCGTTTCCCCCAGTGAGCCTTCTCGCACAGACACTGTGCAAGGTCAGGGAGGACGAGGAGCAAGTCCTGTTGGTCGCTCCGTATTGGCCCAATCGGACTTGGTTCCCGGAACCAGTGCTCCTCGCGACAGCACCTCCTTGGCCCATTCCTCTGAGGAAGGACCTCCTGACTCAGAGATGGAGCACCCTATGGTATCCGCGTCCGGACCTCTGGAAACTCCATGTCTGGTCCCTGGACGGGGCGTGGAGGTTCTAGGTGACCTACCGTAAGCGGTAGTTGACACCATCACTTCCGCCAGAGCCCCCTCTACGAGGCGCCTCTATGCATTGAAGTAGAACCTGTTCGTCGATTGGTGCTCTTCTCGCCAAGAAGACCCCCGAAGGTGTTCGATCAGTTCCGTGCTTTCCTTCCTACAAGATGGGTTGGAGCGAAGGCTGTCTCCCTCCACCCTCAAAGTCTATGTTGCCGCTATCGCCGCTAATCATGATCCAGTAGATGGAAAGTCCCTAGGTAAGCACGATCTGATCGTCAGGTTCCTGAGGGGGGCGAGGAGACTAAATCTGCCTCGCCCTCCCTCTATACCCTCTTGGGACTTGTCTCTGCTGCTAACCACACTGCAGAGAGCACCCTTTGAGCCTTTACAGTCAGCTGAGTTAAAAGTTCTGTCGTTGAAGACAGTACTCCTGACTGCATTCGCCTCCATCAAGGGGGTAGGAGACCTGCAGGCATTTTCGGTCGACGAATCGTGCCTGGAATTCAGGCCTTGTAACTCTCATGTGATCATGAGACCCCGTCCTGGATATGTGTCCAAGGTTCCCACTACTCCAATAGAGAACCAATAGAGAATGTTAGGATGCCTGTTCTGGGAACGTTCTGGGAACCAGAAACTAACGTTCTGGGAACTAAAAATTGTTATCTGGGGCCAATTCCCATACTGCTGGCGAGTGTGTTATCGTGGTCCGTGAACTTCGCCTGCAGATGATGTTGGCCTGTTATTGATGCTTTGTACAGCAGGTGCCGATGGCCAAAACAAAGTGCGCAATTCAGTTTCTGATTCTGACTGCAGTTGAGCAGAAGGCGACACATTCGATTCAACTGAATTAGCAATTGATCTTATAATAGTGGGCAAAGCAAGCACATTTCGCAAAATGCAAATTGCTTCAGTTGTAGCATGATCCCTCTCCATGATTGCAAAGTTGCAAATGCGGTAAATACGCAGGTTACTTCCATGTACACACAAATGACTTCCTTTTACACTGAAATGCCTTCCTTTTACACTGAAATGACTTCCTTTTACACTGAAATGCCTTCTGTTTGCACTGAAAAGTTCACGGACATCCACATATGAAATCACTCGCATATACATATACACACAACTAAAGCATGCATCCACGCTTTATTTTGTATGTATGCGCGAGTGTTTTATGGATGTGTATGCGCGCATCTAGTTTATATGTATGTGCGAGTGTGTATAGGTGTGTCTGCATGCAGTGAGGGTATATGTATGTGCGAGTGTTTATAGGTGTATATGCATGGAAGTTTATATGTATATGCGAGTATTTATAGGTCTATTCGTGCGTCGAGTTTATATGTATATGCAAGTTATTCACAAGTGTGTATGCATTCATTACTAACATAATATGTATTGGTATGGATTTCATATTAGTGTGCACATGTATTTCATATATGTATTTTGAACATCCAATAGTATACATGTATATGCGAGTAATTTATAGGTGTATATGCACGTGTGTTATGTATGTATTGATAAGCTTGAAGTTTGAACTTTGATTTAAATCCTATGTGGCGCCTCATACATCAAGACTTTAATTAAGCGGTCACGTAGGCTTAGAAAAAGACTGAGCATTAATTATTCAAGAGAATATGACTTGCATATTGATGCGATGAAGGACAGGAGATTTTGAGCACGTTCAGCCAATGGTAGGAGAACATAAGTGGACCAAGATGAGAAAGCATCTGAATAAAACAGTGATATTTAATCCCCACTTGACTTCATCTTCAAACTGAGATTTGCCTCTGTTATCACAAGCTCTGTTAAGATGAGTTTTGTGTAAAGTGCTGTGAAGAGTTCAGGAATGATACTTATATGTGAATGTGTAGAACTGATCTTCACACCTCCTCCACATATCTCTTCATACCTTCATATTACTTTTTGATGACTGGATTTAAAATTCTAGGAGCCATTTAGCAGGTGCCACATTCTGCAGGGAAAACTAGATGTTGCGCATATGGTCATATATGCGCAATATTTGCTCTTATTTGTGAGGTTCAAATGAGAAATATAATGAAAGGCATTCAAGGTTTACGAAGAAAACTTACAATAACCTACACATTCTACCTGTAATCAGGATTGTTCAATGTGTAAAACTGGAGTGGAAAACACAGTCATCCAATCATAATCAATAACAAAGCAGCAGGGAAGATAAGTGACTTTGATTCTGTAAATCATTATGTGTGAATTATGAAATGAATGTGAGAATCAATCAATGGGTGGTTATGTATTTTGTGGTTTGAAAGGAAAAATCCACCCACTTGAGTTCTGGATGTAAGAAAAAGCTTTCAGAGTTCTACAGATACTAAAAAACTAAATTGCAACGATCTGTCAAAGCCAATATAGGGAAAAGAGTAATGTGTTTACCCCAAGCTCTGCTTGATTATGCAGCAAGTGAGAGAAGAAATATTATGTACCATAAAAGTTTAATGCATTTGGTCCAGGTTTAATCTATTGCAGAGGTCCTATCAATCTTCTCAGTCATTTGCTCTCAACCAGCGATAATTCGGTAAAAGCATTTCACCTGGAGCTATTTTGTTTCTACAGAGACATGACAAAGCTAGCTACTCTAATCATCAAAATATGATAATTACAAAGCTGTAAAAACTCTAAAAACCCTTCAAACTATTTAACCAATTACTAAAACATGATTAAAATTTTTTTTAGACATTTTCACACAAATTGCAGCTCTCATAAATGTATTAATAAAAAGCATTCACATCATGTACTCATATTTACATTTAGTCATTTAGCAGACACTTTTATCCAAAGCGACTAACAAATGAGAGCAATAGAAGCAAGTAGAACAGTCAAGGGCAACATTAAGCAAGCGCTGTAAGAAGTCTCAGTTAATCTAGCACAGAACACCTAGGACAGTTTTATATATATATATATATATATATATATATATATATATATATATATATATATATATATATATATATATATATATATATATATATATATATATATATATATATATATATATATATATAGACAAACAGAAAATGAATGGAGTGCTAAGTGCTATTGGTCAGGTGCTTCTGGAAAATATGTGTCTTTAGATGTTTTTTGAAAATGGTTAGAGACTCGGCTGCTCGAATTGAGATTCATTCCACCAGGTGGAAACTGTCCAGGAAAAGGTCCGTGAGAGTGATTGATATAGGAAGCACTGACAATAATTAAATTAAATTAACACACATGAATAAACATTATTTAGTATAATTATTCACACACAAATTATAATTGCAAGATGTATAATAAAATTAGATTAGATTAGATTAGATTAGATTAGATTAGATTAGATTAGATTCAACTTTATTATCATTACACAAGTACAAGTACAAGGCAACTAAATGCAGTTTAGGTCTAACCAGAAGTGCAATAGCAGCAAGTGCAGGATATACAATGGTTGCGTAAGTGCAGGACATGGATATGTACTAAATATATAAATATGTATAAATAGAGAGATGGTTATTACTATAAACAGAACTGAATTTACAGGTGGATATGTACAGTGAATAAATACACAGATGGCTATTACTATAAACAGAATTTACAGGTGAATATGTACTATGAATATAATATACAGATGGCTATTACTATAAACAAAATTTTACAGAATTTTACAGATGAGGAATATCAGTGGATTAAGGTAGTGCAATAAATTATGGACAGAGCTATCCGAAGTGTAAAAGTGCAGTGGAAAGTGGTTGCATATTTTGAGTTTGGTTATTTGTGTGTGTGTGTGTGTGTGTGTGTGTGTGTGTGTGTGTGTGTGTGTGTGTGTGTGTGTGTGTGTGTGTGTGTGTGTGTGTGTGATCAGGGAATCCTTAACCCCAGAGCTACCAAAACCCTTGACCCGGTTTCCTCCACTGGTAAGGCCTCAGCACTCCCCCTTTCTGTTATTTTTGTTAATTAGTGTGAATGGCACTTTATATTTCATGTTCATTTTAATGATTTAAATAAAATTATTGTTTTTTTTTTTACTGGAAATACGTCTCTGGCTTCATGCATGAATTAAACCTGTGTGCTTTGGTAAACTGGGAGGTTTAATTATCCAACTGGTTTCATTCTATTTCCTGGGGTGAAACTCCCTGGGTGGCGTAGTCAGTATACTTAGTCGCACCCCGCCACATGTGTATTGTTAATAAATACCTGCCTTTTTGGTTTTAACACCATCTTTGTGAATTGTGTCCTGAACAGAGACAGTTGGATAGCCAGAGCCATCATGCTTGTGCCACTGAATGGTCAATTGCAAGTAAGTCATTGCATTTATACATCTGTCTTTAAAAATATATTTTGGGTCTGTTTGCTCATAGAATAAATGTTCTAGTTTATGTGATGGAGAGAAACTTTAGGTGCGCTCAGGCACATTTCTCGCTCCATTTATTGCCAGCCATTAGTTTCACTTATAAAAGCAATTGTTTGTCTTAAATGCAGCTATTTTGCCCTCCAAAGCATACATTACATACTTACTTTTCTGGAGACTTACAACCACCCAGTCACAATTTAATATTGTTACACAGATATATTTCCCTGCAAATAATGCAGGACATTACACCCTAACTTCTAATCTTCTGAGAAGACTTTCCTTCTGGAATGAAAATGTATGCTTTCGCTCTTAAACAGCTCACTCTGTTCCTATGACACGTTTCCTAAATTAATCACACACTGGTTAATTACTGACAAATTGATTTTTTTTTTTTTTAATTGAGATCACATGGTGCATATTGGACGTTTATTCAAATTTAAACCATAGGGAGATAAATATAATTACCACAAATGAAAACAATTATAACTAGCTATGCCAGAGTTTGTATAGTAATGATCAGACAGTATAGATCATTAAAAAAAACTCCATACATAATAGGTTAAAGGTTGAAATGAGGTGTAATATTCAAACAAGTAGGGTAAAATTATGGCCATCAGTAATGTTTATTATGGCACCTCAGCATATTTAAACTAAATGATGGTATAAGTTGTATAAAAGTCAGAGTTTCTTATATGTACTAAAGAGGGGGGGCTTCATAGACAAATGGTTGGGAACCACTGATGTAGGTGATTGATTATGTCAGCATCAATAAACAGTTAACATCATTTGATCACATTTTCACTTGACTTTCTTTGCCATAATAGATGTGCTTTCTAAACACTCTCTTAGAGCAGCCAGAGAAAAACTAATGTTAAAAAGGCAAAGGTCAAGAGCCCAAAAAAACACGCACTTAATAATGGTGACTGTAATGTTGACTGAAAATATAATGTTCAATAAAACATCTAAAATTAGAAGACTTAGGTAGCCTAGAAATCTAGACGCACCCTAGCGGCAGAAAATGTGTTTTGCCGCGAGTGTAGTCTAGCAACTCTCGGTAGACTTGAGAGCTGGAAAAAACAAACTCTGGTCAGGCCAATCACAGCATGTGTAGAGTCGGTGGGCGGGCTTAACATAATGACGGTACGTCACGGCAGAGTTGCGGAGGTTCTGCGTGCTACTCGTAAACACAGAAGCTGACGAGCAGCGGTCTTTTGAATCGGCTTTGGCCGCGACTCTGGAAGATTTGGAGTTAAGCTTTTATTTGAGAAAAGAACAAAGAACGGCACTGAAGTCATTCTTAAGAAAAGAAGATATGTTTGAAGTTTTGCTGACCGGATACGGCGAAAGTCTATCAACTAACGTTAGCTCGGCTTCACCTTCTTCGCTCTGGTTGGTTGTGGCGGTCATGGCGCTATCCAATTGCATGCAGAAGGAATTTGAAAGACAACCGTTTATCCCGCCCCTCGGATTGAGCCCTGTCAATGGTGTGTTTCCAGACCCAACATCTTGATGTGGGTTTGGCTTGTCAGGCTAAGACTTAGGCCCTGTCCACACGAACACGGGTATTTTCAAACTGCAGCTTTTTCTATGCGGTTTGGCCGTTCATCCACACGCAAAACCATCCAGTTATCCAGTCACTGAAACCAAACTTTTTTGAAAACTCCTGCCAGGGTGAAGATTTTTAAAAACTCTGGTTGCAGTGTTGTTGCGCGGACAATGAAACCAGAGATTTTGGCTTGTATCAGAACCGGCAATAAGCTTTTTTTCAGGCTTCTGATTGGCCAACATGGCTTTGCGGTTAGGGTTATATTGCCACCTGTTGGTTTGGCATGCTCTTGACAGTGCTTTACAGCGTGTTTTTTGCTTTTTCATGTGGACGTGTTGTTGTTGTTTTTTTACGGAGGAAGAAAAACTCAATTTATAAAAAATACTTGTGTGTGGACTAGACCATATTGATTAGGTAGAACTGAGTCAGTGTAAAAAGATAATTCAAAAAGTTCAGTTGATTGGCTGGTTGTCACAGGGTAAGCCTGTGACTATGCATGGACTACACACACATGCACGTTACGCATACACACCGGCATCATGTATTACAGTCTGTTAGCCGACATATATTTATGTATGCATGGACCTGGGTAACATTCAATGTCACTGTGTTGTAAACTTGTATGATATGTTATGAGAACTAGTAACCATAACACGAGTGCATATGATAACATGATAGAATTGTCTTTTCTCATATACAGAAATAAATCACCACCACAAGTATTTGATTTACATAGTTTATTGAATACAGTGTAAGAGAGATACAGATTATGCTTACCACATTTGAAGAGTCATTTGCCAAACCTGTTCAGTTAGACAGTCGGTCTATTTATAGGTCTTTGTGTCCACCAGCTTGTTCATCACCGGAGAGTCCATTCGCATAGCTGTAATGGAGAAAGATTTCTCAAGCTATTTATTTCCTTTGAACATGTATGTTATGTATACTTGCAGATATGATGTCTTGCATGTATGTTTATTTGTATTTTATTGTTTTTGTTATTTTCATTATATATTCCTGTGATGTATGTGAAACGTGTTACCTTTTCATGTGGTATGTTCCAGAGTAGGAGGAGTCAGGCCTATAAAATGGCTTCAGAAAGTTTGTTGGATAGTTCAGAGATAGGAGGTGAGGAGAGGTCTAGGCAGACCATGGATAGTCTGAGTCTGCAACTGGAGATTCTGAGAGTCTCTGAGAAAGTGCTACTTATGTTGCACATGCAGGTCAGGTTATGTTTATTTGATACAGATTGTTTTGACCTTATGTTTTGTTCTGTTCATATTCTGTTGCATCTGAGTTGGGTTTTTGTTTTTTTCCACCAATTCGGAGTGACTGTCACTGTGCACCATAATAAAAGCACTGTTAACCATGAAACTGTTTCCTCTGTCAATTGGAGCCTCCAACTGCTCAATGCGTTCGTAACACTGGTGCTTAATTAAAGTTGGAGCTAAACTCTGCTGGAGGCCCTCCAGGAAGTTTGAGACTACTCTTTTGTCTTGACCATTGTTTCGTTGAGTTCCCTCAACGTAGAAGCTCAAGGCCATAACATAAGGATGTAGCTACTTTGACAAAATGATATTGAGGCCATGACATTATCACACTCCCAAAAGTTAATATGATGTTCCTATCAATTATTATCTCTTGACCATGACACATTATCACATTCCAATGAGTTAATTTGTCTTGGCCACAACAAAATTAAGTGAACCAAACATATCAGTCACTGTAGTTTTAAAACTACTATAAAATGCATTAGTATTGGTGTGGCCATAAAGCTTTTGAAACTGTAATTTAAAAAACAGGTTAAAGGTATTGTCTGGTCATAAACATTAACAACAGAATTAATATTTAAAAAGCACATAGGTGTACAGGTTTCATATACTACCGTTCAAAAGTTTGGGGTCAGAAAGACTTTTTAATGTTTTTGAAAGAGTCTTGTCATCTTACTCTGGGGAAAAAAATCCACTATTCTCTAAAAACATATGCCTAAAGATGTAAAAGCTCCAATGGCTTGATTCATCATGTTATATACCACATGCATTGGTGAGCAGAGGAAAACGTGTTTCTAGAAGCCTTGAGGAAAACGTTATTGAACGAACACAGTTGAATGATGCAGACAAATTTGGCAGTCCTCGAGTGAGCCTCTCCTTCAATAATTGATGCAGCTGTCTTATTTTCCAACCGGCACTCTCCATTTTAACTTTGACACAGCACAAACTCTGAAATGCATGTGAATGGAGACCACATCATCACTGCAGTCTCAGCATCTGTGGTGAACTCTGGCTTATGTAGAAAACTGCAGCAGGCTCACGGTGGCACTGCCGGTGGATGAGATGGGCCGCTAGCATGAGCAGGATCCCCGTGAGCAGCTCGAGGCCGAAGGACAGACAGGCCATGACCAGAGACCAGCCGAAGGACATGTGGACGTGAGACAGAGACTCCACATCCACCATGTGCTGTAGCTCTTCCAAAGCCTGCTGAGAGTAACTGATATAGATGCTCACTCCAGACACCGTCAACAGACCTGTGCACAAACAGCAGTCATTACACTCCATTCACAGCATACTTCAGCTCACAAAACAACCTGACAGCAAACAGAATTAGCAATACTTTCCATTCATATTTCAGGTATATTAGTTTAAAGTATACTATTTCCATAATAAGAGCTTGTTTTTCACAAGGATATGTGATACACTGTTTCCTGCCAATGTCTGTTTCTATGCACCATTTTACATTCTTATTTATATAAATACTTTTTGTCTTGATATTTATGAGTTACTGACTGGACATTTTAATCATCATGAAGACTGTTAAAATTGGTGCAATAGGAACACCACCCATGAAAACCCTTCCTGGGTTCCATCAGTTCAAGCAACGGTCCTGAACACAGGTCCCATTGTAGCTCTACAAAATCCTAAATGCAAAATCATGTGCACGAGTCTTTAATTTACAATAAAAATAAGCAGTGCACAAGCACAGAATATGATGGTGACACAGGCTAGTGGTAAGAGTATTAATAAGAAAGGAGAGAAGACCATGTTTGAGAAAACCATCATGAACTCAGTCATTATTACTATGATTATCCCACTTACATGAAGCTCAGAACAGCCCTGACCTTTCGCAATCATTCATAATAGACAACAGGGAGAACAGAGGAGAGGTTTTCCCGCTGCTCTGCAATTCAACTTTTTCAGTTGTCTTGCTCTTTCTACTCATTTCCATGTCAGATATTCTGATCAACAATGCATTGTTTTTTCAATATGATAAATGAATAACTAACACAAACTAACACAGCCGAATTTGCTTATGTGCTTGTAAGAGAGAGTGACAGTCCATAGAAAGAGATGAGATAGGTATAGAAAAAACAGAGATCACATTTAACCATTTTGTTAAAGAGATCATGACCTTTTTTTTTATTTTATGTTTCCTGAGAAGCGTTTAAAATTTTAGGAGAATTTTTACATTAACTGTCATTTTATAGCGATATTCTACACGACTACATGAAAGGAGGTTCTACTGTTATAAAAAAAAAAACTAATGTGATTTGTGCACATTAGTGGAGCTGAAGGTTTTAGAATAAACACGAAACACACGTGATCGCTGTCATGCGGTGAATCTGGCCAATCGTGGAACAGCTGTGTCGTCATCAGAGTCCGTGCAGCCACGTGCAGCCGCTCTGGAGAAACTGCACCGGCTGTATTAGCCAGCTGCTCTCGAATCGCTCTCGCGGCACTTTGTTGACATACGTCACTGTCACGTGGCGTCGGCACTGCCTCAAGTTGGACAAAATTTCTAACCGGAATGCAATGCTTCAAGTCAGCCGCTGATCGGTCTGCGCATCGCTGGGTGAAGTCGAACAAGCCTTTAGTTTTCTTTGGCGCTGCTGGACCCACCCAGCCTCAAATCTCCTTCGTCACCACTGTCCTGGCCATCTTCCCACTCCCTCCTCCTCTGACATTGCAATTCAGTTCCTCAACTCCGCCTCAACAGGCTCCCTTCAGCTCCTTGGCTCCTCCTTCAGTGGCTCTGCCCAGCTGCTTGGATCTGCCTTTGGTTTCTAGGTCTCCAGCTATTCCCTGGTGTGTTGATCCCCTAGCTCCACCTCAGGCCTCCGAGCCCCGAAGTCCACCATGGCCCTCAGACTCATCGGCTCCACCTTGGCTCCAAACTCCCTCGGCTCTTACGTGGTGCATCATCCCTCAGACTCTGCCGGGCTCACTCGTTCCTCTGGCTCCACTGTGGTCAATTGTTGCTCTGGCTCCGCTTCTCCAGCTACACTTTGACCCTCCACTCCTCTGGCTCCACCAGGCTCCTCCTTCCCTCCGGTTACGCAATTGTCCTCAGTCCCACTGACTTTGCCCTCTGCTGAGCCACCATCTCCACCTTGGTCCTGTGATCCAGCAGCTCCACCTTGGTCCTCCTGGCCTCCGATGTCACCCCAGGTCTTTGTTTTTGTCAAGCCTGGATCTCTACCACTCCCGGCTTTACCTCAGTCAGTCGGGCTCCTGGCTCCTCCTTCCATCGGTTTTGCAATGGACCTTTTGTGTGGGTCATTCCCTAGCTCCTCCCTGGCTTCTCCCACCAGTGTCTTATCCTTGGTCCTTCTTTCCACTCAATGTCCAGTATTGACTTTGCATGAGTGAAGCTGTTACATTGATTCTCAACTTTTGAATAGTTTTCTTTTTGTTTTATAATTAATTCAATCTACTGCAATTGAGATCCTCTACTCCTCCCTTGCCTGCACTGTGACAATCATCAGCAAGTACAGTTTAAAAAAAATATACACTCACCTAAAGGATTATTAGGAACACGTGTTAAATTTCTCATTAATGCAATTATCTAATCAACCAATCACATGGCAGTTGCTTCAATGCATTTAGGGGTGTGGTCCTGGTCAAGACAATCTCCTGAACTCCAAACTGAATGTCAGAATGGGAAAGAAAGGTGATTTAAGCAATTTTGAGCGTGGCATGGTTGTTGGTGCCCGACAGGCCGGTCTGAGTATTTCACAATCTGCTCAGTTACTGGGATTTTCAAGCACAACCATTTCTAGGGTTTACAAAGAATGGTGTGAAAAGGGAAAAACATCCAGTATGCGGCAGTCCTATGAGCGAAAATGCCTTGTTGATGCTAGAGGTCAGAGGAGAATGGGCCGACTGTTTCAAGCTGATAGAAGAGCAACTTTGACTGAAATAACCACTCGTTGCAACCGAGGTATGCAGCAAAGCATTTGTGAAGCCACAACACGCAAGCAGAACACACTACAACAGCAGAAGACCCCACCGGTTACCACTCATCTCCACTACAAATAGGAAAAAGAGGCTACAATTTGCATGAGCTGGACAGTTGAAGAAAATTGGACAGTTGAAGACTGGAAAAATGTTGCCCGGTCTGATGAGTCTCGATTTCTGTTGAGACATTCAGATGGTAGAGTTAGAATTTGGCGTAAACAGAATGAGAACATGGATCCATCATGCCTTGTTACCACTGTACAGGCTGGTGGTGGTGGTGTAATGGTGTTGGGTATGTTTCTTGGCACACTTTAGGCCCGTTTAAATTTGTTTAAATGCCACGGCCTACCTGAGCATTGTTTCTGTCCATGTCCATCCCTTTATGACCACCATGTACCCATCCTCTGATGGCTACTTCCAGCAGGATAATGCACCATGTCACAAAGCTCGAATCATTTCAAATTTGTTTCTTGAACATGACAATGAGTTCACTGTACTAAAATGGCCCCTACCGTCACCAGATCTCAACCCAATAGAGCATCTTTGGGATGTGGTGGAACGGGAGCTTCGTGCCCTGGATGTGCATCTCACAAATCTCCATCAACTGCAAGATGCTATCCTATCAATATGGGCCAACATTTCTAAAGAATGCTTTCAGCACCTTGTTGAATCAATGCCACGTAGAATTAAGGCAGTCCTGAAGGCGAAAGGAGGTCAAACACAGTATTAGTATGGTGTTCCTAATAATCCTTTAGGTGTGTGTATATACACTATTATTCAATACTTAATTCAATATAAGTAAGCACACTTTTTTTGCACAAGGGTGCATCTGTTTGATCTGAAGAGAAGCTTTAAAACAAGAAGGATGAAGCAGCTCTCAGAAGCACAGACACCCTGGAGGTCATGAACCGCTCTTTATTAAAAAAGCAAAAAAGCAGTTCCAGACTGACTAACTGTGTCAGGAGAGAACTGAACTGAGCAAAAGATACACAATGTCTGATGATGCACTCCTGGCTTAAATTACTTTATCAACGCAAGAATTCCAAACATTAGATAAGGCTTTGAGATCTATTTGATTAGGAGCTGCTGCTGCAACATGTTTCATCAGTGTCGTGAAAGATGTTTTGTTAGAGTTGGAGAACAGCAAATGTTTGTGAGGCGAGAGCAGATAGAAACGCCATCACCATCTTCCTCTCTGTCATGTCTTTGTATCCAGAGGGATGCTCATGTCCGTGTTTTTTGTGAAGAAAAGTGCTGTTTACAGATGGGATCACTCCAACTCCTGTGAGACTTCAATATTTCTGATCCAATCCATCAATCGTGAGCAATTTTCATTCCTCAATGGCACACATACTGCAACAATTTACCTCAGCAATAATAAAAGCTACTAGATAAGCAAACGGATGTGCCTATCAGCGATCAGTATCCATAATATAAGGGCCGATTTGTTGTTGGCCGTGGTGCGCCACTTTCCCCTTTGTGCCCGTGTTTTCGGGGGTTACAGGTAAGCGTGCTGTGCTGTAACAGGGCGGTAATGTTAAAACTGGTTGGTCTTTTAAAGCATTTTTTTGTGAATTTATAGTGTCGTTTTGTCCGGGTGTCAGTCTGTTTTCGGCGCTGCTTTAGTGGATCTAGTGACCGGTTGCCTCTCAGGTATGTGTGTGTGCCTGTGCATCTGTATAAACGCATATTATACTACCGTTGTTGTGCTGTTGACACTGCCGCATGCTGTCTAGGTATGGTTTCCTGTACCCCATTGTTATTGATGTTTTATAAACAAATTTCGGGAGAAGCACAGTCAGGAAATTAAAACTGTTAAGTGGAGCAGACCCAGTTAATTAAACCTAATTGAACACAAGAGGAGCTCATTAAAAAAATCAACGATAGGAGGTGTATATAGACAGCCGATTTACCTTCCTGTCGTTGACTGTTTGTTAGCTTGGACTTCTACAGGCGCAGAGATGTTTGGGGCTGGGCCCACCGGTCTCCCCTCAGCCTCTCAGCTCATTCCTCCTCCAGTTCCTAATCCTTTGCATTTTCAGTGGTCTCCAGCTCCCACCGCAGATGCTAGCGCGAGCTTGCTAGCGGTCCAGAGATGTTTGGGGCTGGGCCCACCGGTCTCCCCTCAGCCTCTCAGCTCATTCCTCCTCCAGTTCCTAATCCTTTGCATTTTCAGTGGTCTCCAGCTCCCACCGCAGATGCTAGCGCGAGCTTGCTAGCGGTCCAAGCTCCAAGTTATCAACAATTTACTAACACTCATTCTTTTCAGTGGCCTGCAGCTCCAGCAAAAGCAGGGCCGCCTCTACCAGCAGCTCATCCTTCTCTTTCTCATGCCCCTAACATTTTTTTCCTTCCAAGCTCCAGACGCAGCCCCGGTTCCTCTCTCTTCCAACCGCCTTCTGCAAACTAAATCTTCGTTCTCTCTCCTCACAGCAACACCGATGCCTGTCCCAGCTAACGCTGTTTCCTCTGAGCCGCCTCCAGTGGCCCAAAACAGGGCACAGATCCTGGCAGGTTTGGACATCGATTTGTCATCACTCTCTCTGTTTCCTGTGTCAGACATAAACCGTCAAATAGACTGCGGGGACTTTTCAGTCACTTTAAAAAACCCCACTACTGTACTGTAGCACATGCTACTGCGTTATGTCCTAAGATTAACCCTTCCCTTCCCTGCCCGGTTGTGATGGGAAGTTTGGTTCTTTTCCGCGAACCGGTTCTTTCGGACAGTTCGTCCAATGAACCGGATCAAAACTGGTTCACCAGTTCTTTTGCGCTCAAACGTAATGACGTCATTTCACAATGACGTAATTATGCCATGTCTATTGCGGGCTGGATAAACACACTTTACACATTAAAATATATAAAGTCAGTAATCATAACATCAGTCAGATAAAATATCATCATAATCTGATAGTTTATTACAAAGTTTTACATCTAAAGCATCCAAACACATGCAGTGATGCAAACAATCTTTACAGTTATAAAATCAAAAAATCAGTTTTCATCAGTGCAGAAAACATGATCCACTTACTATGTTTTTGTAATTAAATAAATACGGTTCGCCAGATTTTCTTCTCATTCATGTCGGAGTCGTTCACAGACACGCGCTCATATCAGCTGTTGTTCGTTCGGTTCAGAGAGACTCGCCGTGCAGTCAGTCAGTCGCTCGACGCATGCTCAGTATCATCAGCTCATCGGTTTTCAATCGCACATGTCCGAAATAAACAGTTCTCGGTTCAGTGTACTGCTGATCCGAAAACCGGTTGCAACCGATTCTTGACTCAACAACGAGAACGAAATTGAGATTCGAGAACCGCCAGATTGATTCAAAAGGAGTCGCTTGCTTCACCTTCGCTATAGTTTAATTAGGCTACGTCATTTTTATCTTTATCACCTTGTTTACAAATTAAATACAATGGAATCCTAACAAAGTTAGGCAGAGTGTTTTTCTGAATTCAAACCTATTATAAGAGATGGTCAAGCTGCATATGGAACTTAACCTCTGTCTAAAACTGCTTTGCACCTTGTTTTTGCTATTATTATTTAATTATTTTGGATAAAGCACTATAACTTTTTCATTTACAAACAACAGGCAATACCTGTTAAATATAGCGTGTAAGACAATTACAGTGTGTAAGTGCACTTTTCCAGCAATTGTTCTTTTTAATATGTGTGTATTATTTGAACACTTTAATATTTTTATTTTTATTAAAACATTGTTTATTTAATACTAACCCAATTTGTGAATGTGTCCTCATTAACTATTATTACACGTAAACATAAAATTTTAAATAAATAAATATATCAATCATAAATTGTCAATCACATCCTCATACAGTGATAAGATGAACTTGAAATGATGAAAACATATTTCCACAATGTTTTAGAAATTCTACTTCGCCGTTTGGTTGTAAAAGCAGCCCCAAGATTTTCGACATACTATCGAGAAAATAGATAGGATAATTCTCATCGCACCTACTTTTCTAGATGACTCCCACCGTTCTAAACACGAACTCCTATCACTGCTAGGTCACTTAAATTTCGCAATGCGCATCATTTCCGCAAGGCCGCCCTTTCATCTCGCATCTTCTCTCACTTGCATCTTCGGTTCACGCGCTGGAGGACCAAATTCCAATAACCACGGCGTGTCGCGACGAACTTAGGCTACGGATAACATTTCTAAACCAGCGGAACGGCTTGTCTTTTTTCTATAATAATCTCGTTTCTTCCCCTGTTGACATCCAACTTTTCACAGATGCAGCCCCTTCGATCGGCTTTGGGGGATTCTATAAAGGACGCTGGTTCGCGTCTCCATGGCCACCACAGTTTCAAGACAGCCTTACCCTCTTGTAGTCGCTGCCTTTTGTGGGGGAAAGAATGGGCGGCTAGCAGCATATTAGTGCATTGCGACAATGAGGCAACAGTCCAGTGCATTAATAAAGGCCGTTCTCATTCAACCGTCTCTGATGCCCTTTCTAAGACGTCATACCTGGATCTCGGCGTGCGATCAATTCATCATTATTGCAAAGCATGTCCCAGGGACCAAAAACCTAATTGCTGACACCCTGTCTCGTTTTTGTTTCAGAAATTCAGAACATTGGCTCCAGAAGCAGATATTTTCCCAACTCCAGTACCTCCCTATTCAGAACTGATATTTCTATAAACCACCTGCTAAAACCCCTCTTGGACGCATCACTCAACAGTATCCTCCAAGCAGTTTCCCCCAGAACAATCCAATCATATGTGACAGCTTGGAGATGTTTCAAATCTTTCCACTTCTTGTATAGCTTGCAGTTCCCTGATTTTTCTCTCCTCTCAATTACCTCTTTTATCTCCTATCTCAACAATATTAAGAGCTTCCAAGTTGGGTCCATCAAAGGCTACCTAAGCGGTCTTCAATTTTTCCACAAATTAATTCATGGCACTCCATCTCCGGGGATCAATAACTCATAAACCTCCCTCCTGATTAAAGGAATTCAGCGATCACAACTCACCCGCCCTGACAGTAGACAACCCATAACACTAGACTTACTCACAAAATGCATTCATACCCTTCGTACAGGATATCAACCCCTTGACACAGCCCGCACGCTAGATACCATGTTCATCTTAGCTTTCTTTGGCTTTCTTAGATGCTTTGACTTTTCTAGCCACTCCTTCCGCATTGGGGCGGCAACAACTGCAGCGCAAAAAAGGACTCTCCCAGCAGCAGATCCAAGCTCTCGGGAGATGGTCTTCTCACGCTTTTCAAAGCTACATTAGGACCGACCGATACCACATCAAGAAAGCTCACCAAACCCTTATTAATTAACAACCCTTATAAAAACCCTATCCTATCTTTCTCTTTTTTCCATCTAGCGAGGCTCACCCGTTCAATACAGCGAGTCTTGATCTCCTGTCGAACACTGCAAGAGTTCTCCTGGATAGTGGCTATTTCCTTTTCCCTATTTTTCATCTGGCGAGGCTCACTCATCCGACACCTTGAGCTGATTTCCGTCGGATGCCGTGGAAGCCTTCCAGGCCAGCTTCCATCTTTTTCTTTCCCTGACTAGCGAGGATGCCTTTCCGATGTCTTGAGAATTGTTCTCCCATCGGATGCCGCGAGGGCCCTCCAAGTCGCTATCAATCTTTTTCTCTTTCTATCCAACGAGGCTTGCTTGTCCGATACTGTGAGTATTGATCTCCTTTCGGACACCACAGAGCTCTCCAGGTCTATGTCTATCCATTTTGCTTTCCGCCGTCCAGCGAGGCTACCCGAAACCGCGAGTATTGATCTCCTTTTGGATGCTGCAAAAGCTCTCCTGGGCGAACTTGCATGCTTTACCTTCCACCTGTCCGCCAGCGAAGCTTACCCATCTGATACAGCGAGTATTGATCTCCCATCTGATGTCGACGAGAGCTTCCTGGCCGGGTGTTCCAATTCTTCTTTACCGTGCCGTCAGCCGATAGGACCCACTCCCCTGACGCCAGAAAATGCTCCTGGTGGAGGCTGGGTGGGCCCCCTCGGTCAGTCGTTTCTTTTTAATTGCACCGCCCCATCTATCGGTCAGTAGGGCTCACCTGTCTGTCGTCACGAGTATTGATCTCCCCGTCAGATGCGGCCTGAGCCTTCCTGACCGGCCATTTCAAACAACGCGCCCCCCGTTCACAGCCAGTAGGGTGTCCCTCTGGTTGGGCGGAATAAATCATGTGCTCCTCTTTTTCTTTCGACCGGTAGGGCTTTTATTCCCTGTCCAATACAGCGAGCATTGGCCTCCCATTGGATGACGCTAAGGCCTTCCCGATCGTCACCCCAAATTCTGTCTGCTCCACACTTACCAGCCAGTAGGGCCCGTTCCGCCAGGTGCTATGAGCTCCCGTCAGAGGCAACACGGGTCCTCCCGGCCAGGTAGTTCCTAACCATGCTGCTTCTTACTAACGGCCGGTAGGGTTTTTCCATCTGATACAGTGAGCATTGGCCTCCCATTGGATGTTGTAAAAGCCTTCCCGACCAGTTGCCGCTCCTCATTATCGGCCGGTAGGGTTTTTCCATCTGATACAGTGAGCATTGGCCTCCCATTGGATGTTGTAAAAGCCTTCCCGACCAGTCGTTCCAAACCATGCTGCTCCTCATTTTCGGCCGGTAGGGTTTTTTCCATCTGATACAGTGAGCATTGGCCTCCCATTGGATGTTGCAAAAGCCTTCCCGACCAGTCGTTCCAAACCATGCTGCTTCTCATTATCGGACGGTAGGGTTTTCCATCCGATACAGTGAGCATTGGCCTCCCATCGGATGTTGCAAAAGCCTTCCCATCCAGTTGTTCCAAACCATGCTGCTCCTATTTTATCTGCCGGTAGGGTTCTTCCATCTGATACAGTGAGCATTGGCCTCCCATTGGATGTTGCAAGAGCCTTCCCGAACAGTAGTTCCAACCATGCTGTTTTCATTTATCGGCTGGTAAGGTTTTCCATCTGATACAGTGAGCATTGGCCTCCCATTGGATGTTGCAAGAGCCTTCCTGACCAGTCGTTCAAAACTAAGGCTGCTTCCAGCCATCAGCCAGTAGGGCTCATCTGCCCGATGCCGCGAGCAGCTCCCATCAGAAGCAACAGGCCCTCCGGGCCAAGCAACCAGGCTTATCAAAACGCCAGCCTACCAATTATCTACGTATTTGGGGGGGTTTCTTGGTGGCTGTCCTCTGTTCTTGTATTTTGGGGGGTACTCTGGGTTCGGGCAAAATTCCGAGCCCAGAGCCCTCCCCCAGACAGCACGCCAAATACGCATAATATTTACTCTATTTCATTTGATGTAAGTGTGAACTCGTGAATCGGTGGGCTGATTAATAGACCTGTGCCTGTACATTTTCTATTTGGGGTGATACCTTGACGGATTCTTCCTCTCGTTCACACTCTTTTCATCTCGTTCCATCTTATATTTCGGATTTGCTGTATTGCGGCTGTCTTCCGCTTGGTGCTGCGGACTTTTGCTCACATTCCTGCAGTCTTGCTGTGTATACTGTCGTGCAGACGCCACCACCATCATTGTTGAAAGGGGACTGTTCGTCGGGTTTCGATTGTGTGTAGTGGCTGTTTTCTGTTTGTGTATCAGCATGGAGAATACGATGATCTCATTTTATTGAGAGAAAAGAATTGTTTGGTTTTGTATTTTTTTCTTTTGATTTGATTTTGTTTCCTTTTGTCTATATTTGTGTGGGAGTAAAGGTTGTTTTGTCTTGTTGGATTTTTTTTTTGGTTATTGTGTGTGTATATATAGATATACCCAGAAATATTACGTTTATTTGTATGTTTTTTTATTTTTTTATTATTAATGCAACTTGATTTGCTCCTTCTTACATCGGATTTCAAGTTGCTTTGTAATTTCTTTTGAATTTATTTGATTCTTCTAACGTTTTTCTTTGTTTCATGTGATATTGATACCTTTTTTTTTGTCTGGAGTTGCTCTATTAGTTATTATCATTTGTTTATATTGTATGTTGAGCTAATTGTATTTAACTGTGATTTTGTTATAGTTTATTTATTTATTTTTGTTTGTCTGCAGGAGCTGGGGGTCCCACGGGTGAACGGATCTTCCTCCTTGTGGTGGTGGTTCTTCTTTATTGCGTGCTGTGTACCACTTTGAGTGTGTGGTAGTGTGACCTGAGTGCACTTTGGTGTGTGTGTGGAAGTGTGCTCTTGTAAAACCAGACTCCATTTGGTTTCCTGCCGGTGGGAGCCTCAGCCCTTTTTTTTATTTAAAGTTGATTTTGTGTCATTGCCCACATTTATTCTTTTTGTAATTTCATTTTTTCCAATTTAAAGTGGGGTCTCCTGCTGATCTCCTGATATTTTAGGGTTTATTCTAAAACATTCTTGTATTAATAAATCTTTGTATTTTTATACTTCACCCACGTCTCCTGCTTACTTCCATGAGGGAACCGAACCTGTGTGCTTAATTTTACTCCATTCTTGGGTTTTGAGCATTGTTCCCTAGAGTTAATCTCGAGGGTGGCGTAGTCGGATTTCTTTACTGGTAAAAGGTTGATTTCACAATTGTACCGCTCCGTCACACTAACATAGAAAGCTGTGCAAAGTAAACATGCATACACCCTCCTGTAACATTGTTCTGAGGAAGGTTAGTGATGTTTTTCATCCCAGGAGCCACATCAAACAGGACTGAAAACAGAACACAAATAAAAAGCTGTGATGGTCTGCAGTGACCTCAGTGTTTCAACCTTTGCAGATCACAGTTATTTTTTCTGCTCCATCCCTCCCTTAATTCACCTGCACTTCAGTTTTCTGTTGTGCTCAGGCTGGAACACAAGCATTTGTTACAGTGCTGAAAAAGAGCCCAAACTATACGCCATCATTATCATAACAACCATAACCAATAATAATAATTCACAATAACATTGAGGACCGAATGAACACAGATATTCTACTGACAAAAAAGCCTGTAATGTAATTCCCATTTAAATTAATATATGCTGTACAACTCGTCTGAAATACTGTAGCACACATACAGTGCCAATCCTGATTTATGGGTTTGTGATGCTGTGACATGGTATAATGAGGGTGTGAATTGGGAGAAGTTTGAATTGGGAGAAGAAATTTCGGGAGAAACACATTCAGGAAATTAAAACTGTTAAGTGGAGCAGACCCAGTTAATTAAACCTAATTGAACACAAGAGGAGCTCATTAAAAAATCAACGATAGGAGGTGTATATAGACAGCCGATTTACCTTCCTGTCGTTGACTGTTTCTTAGCTTCCCTCCACCACCCCTTCTCCTCACTTAATTAAACTCACATAAGACATCAAAATAAAATATGTAGTCTAGTTCTAGACTATTTCCATCACGGGGGGGGTACTCTGGGTTCGGGCAAAATTCCGAGCCCGGAGCCCTCCCCCGGAAAGCACGCCAAATACGCATAATATTTACTCTGATATTTTATACAAATTTAATTTGATGTAAGTGTGAACTCGTGAAAAATCCATCCAGTCGGTGGATTCGAACATATTTGATATTTTGAACTAATTTTATAATGCATTGTTTTCAACAAGAATTATTCTGACAAATGTCTTATTGTCTTGTTGTCTGTACTTGAAAAACACAAAGGAAAAACTTTTCTGCTTTTAGTAGATTGTTGTCATGTAAACGGACCCATAGGTTTATGAGTTAGTTTGAGAACCTATTAGGCACATGTTTAGGACTTGGATTGTGTACTTTTCTTACAGCAGCTTAGCTGCTATTTTTCAGATGAGTTCTCAACATCAAAGTATATTGATCTAAACAGTGTTGTCCCATCCTATGGGGTAAACTCGGGAGATTCAAATTACATTCTGCACTAACTGAAGTTCAGCAAGTGCAGTGGTTAAAACAACTCTGCATTCAATTGGAGACATATATGCGCTGATCCAAAATTTTTACTGTTTCATATTTGTGTCCCTGGAACATAATTTGATTCTGAAAAGGATAAAACCTCTAAACACATTAAATAAATATTTTCAATATGTTTGCTATTCATTACTGCAGGCTTTGCGTATATTTGTTATTGAACTAAACCCCTCCATATCTATTTAAACCCTCTCTGTGTGTGTCCAGTTCACCTAACAGTTGCACTCAGCTGTAGAGCATGACATTTTGTGCTTTTTTTCTTTCTCATTGTGATTTATATCCATGTGTGGCATTGACCTATACACAACAGCACAAACTCCACTGAGACCTAATTTCATTTCAGTTGCTCTCTGTAGATGGTTAATGTAGCTGTTAGTGACACTCACTGCAGATGAGGAAGTATGCAGCGATGCAGTTGAGGAGAGTGCAGCTCTGAGCCAAAGATGCCACCAGACCAAAGATGCCCCCAAAGACCAGCAGCACCAGGCTGAGCGGCAGCAGGACCACTATGACCCTGTGCAAGTCTGAGAGACACATACAAGCCTTTATTACATGCCACAAACACAAGAGTTTGAAGAAAGCTGGAGTTCAGGGGCCATTTTCAGTGAGTTTGAATGACCACTGTTCATTTGAATGACCACAGTGTGTGTACAATACTATTACATTGTATGTATTATCTATGATAATATCGTAATTGTGGTTTTAACCATGTGGAAGCTGACATTAATGAGTATGTCACTTGCAAAAACATGCCTTGAGAGCTGCATGCTTTCACTGCACGATGCAGATTTGTACAATGCAGTTGGAAATACCCCCATATTCAAGCCCTGGTATTAATTTTTTGTCTTATATTTCGATATGATGTTAAAGGGATATTTCACCCAAAAATGAAAATCTGTCACCATTTACTCCCCCCCAAAGAGCTGGGCCAGAAAAACATTGCTATGTGGGGTTAAGTGGTCTAAATGCGTTTATGTATATACTGTATCTCGTCTGTGAAAGGAGTAAGACCATAAAATGTTCGTCCAATCATACATACAATGTCATACCTGTCTATCAATGTTTGTATTTCCATACCTCCTTGCACCTGCTAACACCATGAACCGTGTAACAGCCTAGTGTCTTATTATTAGGGGCCAAGCACCAAAGGTGTGAAGATGCCTATTGTATCCGTACTCCCTAAGCACTAGCGAATCTGAAGTCCGTATAGCCACTAAACCAATCTGATTGGCGTGCGTGATGACGTCATCGTGACGGCGTACCCGGAAGTATAAAGCGGGAGCCGGCGCACAGAAACGGCAGTTATTGCTCTTCAGCATAGCGCTCTCTGTTGAAATTGTCTGTCTATTTACTGTTGTTTGTCACAGTTGCAAAAGTGTGTGAATGAAAAGAAAGAATGGAAAAGAATGTGAGAGAGTTTAAGCAGTGTGTGCATCTGTGTCCCTGCTTTATTCGGGCTCAGATGCACACCTGCTTTGTGTGCAGTGTCTGGGTGTTGAGCATGCTCGGGCAGTTCTCGAGGGAACTGCCTGTCAGTGGGAAAGCTGCTCACACTCAGACTGCTCCACTCTCGGCTGGCCGTGTTCGATGAGGCCGGCCAGCTTTGTGAGCCCCAGGGTTCTGGACCCGCGATCGCTGAGGCGTCTCGGTGTCACAGACCATGGGGTTCACAGAAGGAGTTGTCAGCGGGATCTGGGACTGCTGCGGCACTTTCCCAATCCTTGTCTGACAGTTCTAAAGATCTTCCTCCCCGTGTGGAAGCCCGTGCTGCGGCTTCTTCCCCCGGGGTTGAGGATCTGATGCTTATTCTCTCCGGTTCCGAGGAGCCGGATGAGTGGTGCATCAGGGCAGGTGGAGAAGCAGGAAGTGTTTCATCGCTTCATCCACTCGCCCAAGAGGAGCTAATTGAGGTTTTTGACTCGTGCGGTGGCCAAATTGAAGATCAATTGGCCACAGGAAGTGCCGGAAATTCAGCCACCTAGTAGGCTGGACGACCGGTTTCTTTCTCGCCGGGTCCAAACACCTCGCCGGGGTTTACCTTTCTTCCCGGACCTACACATCGAGGTGTGTAGGTCGTGGAGGAAGCCCTATTCCTCGCGTATTCCTCCAGTATTGGATTATTCCAATGTTCTGGGGGCGCGCGAGGCGGGCTAGGGGACGATGCCTCGGGTGGAAGAGGCTCTCACGAGTTATCTTTTCCCCGATTCTGTGTCGTCCCTTAAAACCCTGGAGCTGCCCACCAAACCCTGTCGGGACACCTCATCGTTGGTGGACGGGCCATCTCCCTGGTGATGCGGAGAGACAAATCCCTCCATATAAGCTTCGTCCACCAACGATGAGGTGTCCCGACAGGGTTTGGCCTCCGTGGTGATGCGGAGAGACAAATCTGCAGCCCTCCGTAGCTCCAGCACATCCTCCGAAGAGGGACCGTCGCCCTCATTGAGCTCTTTCAGGAGGTCAGCCTGGTAGGCCTGCAAGACAGATAATGTGTGCAGGGAACTACCAGCCCGCCCAGCCGCCATATAAGCTTCGTGAGGCTGGTTCCCTGAGTAGAGTATCTCGGCGCATGAAAATGCCTTCCGAATATTTCTACATGGGTCCTGCGTACTGTAGACAAAGAGCAGGGTCGGGTAAGGGAACTGGTAAAATCCTTGCTGGCGAAGGAAGCCTTAGGGTGCGTTCCTCCGCCAGAGAGGGAGTCCGGGTTCTACAGCCGGTACTTTATAGTTCTCGGAAGGGAAGGAGAGTGGCGTCCGGTAGACCTGAGGTATTTGAATCGGTCTCTGAGGAGGCTCGGTTTCAAAATGCTCATGGTCTCCATCATCGTGAGTTAGATCCAGTTCGAGGACTGGTTCGTCACGATAGATCTGAGGGACGCATACTTCTATATCTTCATCCTTCCATGTCACAGGAAGTTCTTGAGGTTCGCTTTCGGGGGCGAGGCGTACCAATATCGAATGCTTCCCTTCAGTCTAGCTCTTCACCCACGCACATTCACAAGGTGCATGGATGCAGCTCTGGCTCTATTAAGACTCCAGGGCATCCATGTGCTGAATTATCTCGACGACTGGCTCATATTGGCCCAGTCGTACGGGATGGCAGTTCGGCATTGAGGTGTCGCTCTGGCCCGTATAAGGTGCTTGGGGCTGAGACTCAACACAGCAGGTGTGTTGACGCCGTCCCGGAGGACTACGATTCTAGGGATCGTATGGGACTCGACGACGATGCGGGCACAATTGTCTCCCGCGCGAGTCGAGACCATACTGGCGATGGTCTCAGAAATTATGCTAGGCCACAGCATCACTGTAGAGCACTTTCAGGAAGACGGGATACCCTTTGGCCTGCTGTACATGAGACCTCTACAGTGGTGGCTGGAAACCAAGGGGTTCCCCCAGAGGGAATCTTTTCCGTATGATCAGGGTAACGCGCAGATGCCTTCGTTCCCTAGTCACATGGAAGAAACCTTGGTTTCTGTCCCAGGGGCCAGTGTTTGAGCGTCCTGTTGCCGGGAATCCGCTTCAACAGACGCCTTCCTCACTGGCTGGGGCGCGGTCATGGACGGCCGCTTTGGGGGGAAGTCCTAGCTTTGGCTGGACTTCCGAGAGCGGTTCCCCCCGTAGAGGGGCAACCGAGGTTGCTTCCTCTGCGGCGCTCCGGGGAAATCGAGGTAATCCCGCCGTTTATGACGCTTCGGGCCCCATCGATTTCCCGCGAACGCATGCTGCTCTAGCCGCCTCCGGAGGGACTTGCGGCTGGGCGGCTAACGCGTCCGCACATAGAGAATCGTTCCCAACCACTCCTGCCGGTCATCCGCTTCAGGAGGTTGGGGAGGAGGCTTGTGTAACACCCGAGGCCAGCCTTGAGAGGCTGGTTCCCTCAGTAGATTATCTCGGCGCATGGAATGCCTTCCGAATATTTCTACATGGGTCCTGCGTACTGTAGAAGAGCAGACATCCTGTCGAGGCAGGGGCTGAGGCCCGGGGAGTAGCGACTCCACCCAGGGGTGGTGGTGTCTCGAGGGACGTCCCACTGTCCACTGTGGTGTTCCATCACGCATCCAGCCCCGCTGGGGTTGGATGCCATGGTTCAGACGTGGCCGAGGCTGCGTCTGTATGCTTTTCCCCCGATTGCTCTGCCCCCGGGAGTCCTGCACAGAGTCCGCCAACAGGGGGTCAGCCTACTTTTAGTAGCACCCCGTTGGCCGACGCGAGTTTGGTTCTCGGATATCATAGCTTTGCTGGCAGGTCCTCCATGGCAGATTCCTCTGAGGAGGGATCTCCTATCTCAGGCAGGGGGCACTATATTTCACCCCCGGCCGGAGGTTTGGAACCTTTGGGTCTGGCCCTTGAGGGGGTCAGTTACCTAGATATTGGCCTGTCGGCAGAGGTGATAGAGACCTTACTCAGTTCTAGGGCTCCATCTTTCAGGAGACTGTACAGCCCCAAGTGGTGAGCCACTTGGTGCAGGGAGCGTGAGGTGGTCCCAGTTAACTGGCCGGTGGCTTCAGTGCTGGAGTTCCTCCGAGATCGCTTCTCTGCGGGTCCAACCCCGTCCACACTCAGGGTGTTCGTGGCTGCCATAAGGCTTTCCACACTCCTTTGGGTGATGGGCTTGGGTAGACACCATCTGGTTGTACAGTTCCCCTGTGGGGTTCGGTGGATGCGGCCTGTGGCTCGTTCCAGAGCTCCCAACCTGGGATCTGGCAGTGGTTCTCGAAGGCTGGCTGAGGCCCCCTTCGGACCATTGGAGTCGGATGAACCAGGGAACTTAGGATTGGTCAGTTTCCTGGTTCTTCAGGCATTACATCCCCCGCCTCACGTGACGGCGGAGTACGATACCTTCACTGTGGAGCACTTTTGAGTGCTGGGGCTCAGTACAGCAGCGTCCAAGGTGAGACCTTTTGACCTGCTGCACGTGAGACCTTGACAGTGGTTGTTGGAAACCAAGAGGTTTCCCCCAGAGGGAATATCTTTCGTATGATCAGGGTAAAGCGCATATGCCTTCGTTCCCTAGTTATATGGAAGAAACCTTGGTTTCTGTCCCAGGGGTCAGTGTTGGGAGCGTCCTGTTGCCGGGAAACCGTTTCAACAGACGTCTCCCTCATTGGCTGGGGCGCCGAAGGCGCTTGGGTTTCCCTAGTCCTAGTTGTGCCCGGTCTCCGGCTTCACACTAGGGCAGGCACTACCCTCGGTAAGGTCCCAAGGGCCAGTGTTGGGAGCGTCTTGTTGCCGGGAAACCGTTTCAACTCCCTTCATCGGCTGGGGCACGGAAGGAAAAGGAGTGGAGAAGTATCTCCCTACGGTGCTGGCGCTAGGGTACTCAAGTCCTAGTTGTGCCCGGTCTCCGGTTTCACACTAGGGCAGGCGCTACCCTCGGTGTGGGCTAGTGGGTACTCGTTCCCCAAGTGTCTAACCAGACGCAGTGAGAGTTCCCTCGAAAGGGAACTGCTCGGGTTACGACTGTAACCCTTGTTCCCTGAGTAGGGAACGAGCACTGCGTCTCGTCACCACACCTCGGCACGCCTGGAGCGCATGCTTCAGAGCAATAGCTGCCGTTTCTGTGCGCCGGCTCCCGCTTTATACTTCCGGGTACGGCGTCACGATGACGTCATCACGCACGCCAATCAGATTGGTTTAGTGGCTATACGGACTTCAGATTCGCTAGTGCTTAGGGAGTATCCCCCAAGTGTCTAACCAGACGCAGTGCTCGTTCCCTACTCAGGGAACAAGGGTTACAGTCGTAACCCGAGCAGTTTTCCTATTATTATTCTCCTTCCGCTCTGGAAGTCTATGGTAGCCCATAGAACCATATGGTAAAAAGTTGTAAAATTTGGCACACAGATAGAGGACAGTCCAAACATTCACCACAGAGAATTTGGAGTCTCAAACTCAATCCCTCTAGCGCCACCAACTGTCCAAAGTTTCACTTACATGTATGCTAATAACTTTTAAACCATAAGGACTATGGTTTTTCCTCTGATTCCTTGGCTCACTTTTTCGAACTCAAGGTTTGTCTGATTTTCTTGAAAATTGATTTTCTTGAAAATTCCTTCCATGTTGCCAAAAAGTTATCAAAAGCTTTTTTATAAACCCAACTGTTTTGAAATAATGTGTGAACAAATTTGACAAAGAGCACGCCAAATTGGATGCAAGGCTATATCTCCGCAACGCTTTAGTACGTCTTGGTACGCTATCACAAGCATGAACAGAGGTTACATGCAGTGTTTCGGCACAGCACCACCTACTGGTCAGGAGATAAGAACAAAAAAAGCTTTTGATTCTGTGCATCATGGCGAGTAGAAGAATACCCAATTTTCACATATTGGACATTTCGAATAATGTCCTAAAATGCTGTATTTTACGAACACATTAGCAAATTGTTACACAACTTGGTATGTGTCATCGGTATTCAAATATCAATATTATAATGCAATTTCCAAAAATGCTAATCATTTTTTTATTTAATGTTGCCCGTTGTACTGAAACTCGTCATAATAGATTCCTTGGGTCATCAAGATCAACGAGAACATAGATACCAAACTTATCGTATTCCAAATTCCTCCTAAGACTGATTTTTATCAAAATCGGCTCAGATCATCTTCAGACCATGCTGGTAAAATGTTATCAAAAGCTTTTTGATACCCTTCTCGAGTAACACATGCCAAGCTGATTCTGAGGCTGTAAATGTGCAATTCTTTGGCATATTGACTCCAAAATTTTTATGTGTCATTGTCAGCTCACACTGACCACACCATAATAATATAATAACAGCGCCACCTATTGGTCAAAAGTGATAAGCAATTCATATTACAGTGATTGTATTTTTTCAGCCATTCTGACTAAAATAATCTAGTTATTGTTGCAGCTTTTCTGAAGCTTTATTGATTTTGATTATTGATTAAATGTAGGAATTTGACTAAATCAAATGCATATATCTAGGTTTGAAAAAAGTGTCCGTATGAAGGTAAAAATGCCCCTAGAAAAGTAAGTTCTGGCACTACTGTAACTGAATATGAAGAATATAAAAAGCTTCGGGAGTCAGCAGTCCACAACAAGACTTTTTTTTTTCTGTCAATATCGCACACCCCTCCAACTGTGACACTACTAATCAAAGACCATCAGCTTTAATAATTGGACAATCTTCTTTATAATGAGGGTGGCTAATGATGGGTCGGGACGGTTGAATGTCAAGCTGGGAATACAGCTCTTAAAGAGATGGAGAACACACTAACCATACATAAGCCTATTCACAGTGTCAATCTCTGATTGTGGTTAACTTGTGGATGGCAGTTTCAGAGACTCACTTAAAAGGTGCTTCTCCTGCTCCGTGTGATTGGAGGTGTCCGTGTAGAACGAGATGTCATGATAACTGCCATTCTCTCCTGTGGGAGACATTGAGATACCAGTCAAGTCAAAGCTGGAAACACACATTATGCTTCATACAGAGAATCAGTTTTCTTAGGGAGAAATATCTATAATATTACAGCCTACGAGTTCATGACATACAACAATACACGGCATTTAAAGGTTTCTTTTCTTAAAGGGAAAAGCATGGCATTTGTGTTAGAGGGAAGAAATCAGCATTACAGCAATTAGAATGAAATGGAAATCTGTCCTTTCACACGACTGATTTAGTTACTGTCATCACAATGTGTGTAACATTAAACATTTACAGTTCTGTGAGGAACGGCTTTTCTTTTTAATAATCTCTAGTGCCATGAAACAGCCACAGAATTGGACAAGAGATTAAATATGTACATACTGGGGCCTCAGCCGGTGATGAGGACTGTATCTGTGAACATTTGAGAAATATCTTTCTTATGAAGAGCCACTTATGCTGTGATTAAAATTCGATTAAAAAATACTTTAATCTTATGAGGCACATGAAATGACCAGCTAAACAGTCAGAGAAGGGAGAAATGTGGTAACATCTGTATATTAAATGTATGTTACACACATTATATGTAATATTCATGAACAAATGACACATTAAGTTCAGTAAAGTAATACTCATTTAGCCTAATGTTAAACGTATAATCATGTGTATATTTGTGTATGGCAACTAATTAAGAATTAGTCCAGATATACACATTATTGGAAGAATATAAATGTGTGCAACAGGTGCAGAATAAAATCAGACATAAGACTAAGCTGAAATTGTGTGTGTTGAGCATCTTACCTTCATAAATCCTCCAGAGTCCGGAGTGAGAGCTGCTGTAATCCAGGCTGGAGCTCTTTGCTTCATCCACATCTATAATGTACCAGTATTCAGTGCCGATGGACACAGCGAGCAGGATGAAACTGAGCAGCCCGCACAGACCCGCACTGATGACAACGGTCCCAAAGCTCATTTTCATCAGCGCTCAAATCCCTCTTATGATTCATTGAACTTGAGCGTCTGTTACTGCCATTCAGTTCCTCTGAAGCCCAGAGTGTTTCGTTCAAACACATTAAAGCTCATCATTCAGCCTTTATTACTCCAGGTGTGTCCAGGGTGAAGGAAGAATCCGCTCTCAGCACATGCTGGATGATTTTCTCTCCTGTATGTGGAGTGAGAGCAGATCCTCTGAACACTGAATCTGTGATTCTCTCACCTCAGTTTCAGCACTGTGGTTCATTTTCTCACCTCAGCGACCAGCTCGTTTCTTCTCCTTCTGGTGTCACTAGATTACTCTGTATATAGTGGCCTATATATAGTGTAGAGCTTGTGTTAACCTGCCTTGTTTTTGTCAAAAAAAGAGAGAACATTTCAACAGGTGAGAAAAAATGCACACACACATTTTTTTTCCCCGTTTCCAGTACTAATATCTAATCATTCTTAAATCTTAATATATTAAGCGTTTTCTTAAAACAATATCAAAATTAAATATGTTTTTGCTGGAAAAAAAAAAATTCAGTGGGGTAAGGAAAATACATGTTTCTTTTAAATTCAGTTTTTCTTTTTTAAGTATGAACTCAATACATTTTAATAAATGTTTTCAGAAAACAAGACTTTAATATTTTGCTTCATTAAATGTGCAGTAAAACAAAATAGGTTTTTTACCACTGAGGAAGTGACCTTTTAATTACCATCAGAAAAGATGACAGTAAATGGAGAGGAATGACCACGTGCAACGTTTCATATGAAGCTAATGCTACATGAAAGCCAAAGCTCCTTGCAAGGAACACTGTTCCTAAAATATAAAGTTAGCTGTATTTTTTTTTTCATATTTTTTTTTCATCTGCTTTATTTGAGGGAAATGTCCTTAGGAAGTCTTTGTGTAACACAGGCAGACAGTGAGTAAAGGAAGTGTTAAATCCTTGATACGAAGCAATGGGAAGGCATTCGAAAATAAAGAATATTTTAATATTTAACTTTAATTAACCAAAGCAAGTAGTATAACCGTACAGCGCATGCAGCAGCAGGTGCTTTCAGACTCTTACTCTTCTATTCTCAACATACACCTAACACAGACCTCTACCGCCACCTACTGACCAATATGCACAGAAGAACACAACAGGAAGACAGTGGCTCTAAATGGGAAAAATGGTTAAAATGGGTTAAAAAACAAAACAAAAAAACAAAGCATTAAGAACAAAACATATACATTTGACAACTGACAAAGAACAAGGAAACACAAGGGCTACACACACACACACAAGGGGGGCTAATGCTGCGTTCCAGGCTGGTTTTTGAGCCCATAAGTTACAACTTTAAACCACGACTCACGACTTAGTAGCGTTCCAGGCAAAGTCACGCCAAACTGTCTGAGCGCGAGGAATTGTAGTAGCTAGATGTAAACAAAGCATCGCGGTCCGTACAGGGCTTATGCTCATTTACAGTCATTTCTATTGCCAAAGGTGCTTACTCCTTGCTTATTTGAGGGAAACGGAGGAGAAAAAACGGCGCATAGGTCAAGAGAAGCTGTTATACCTTTAATTTTACGTTATTTGTATATTTGTTTCATAAACACCGCATCCGTATGGGGCTGCCATTGTTGTTTCGCGGGCTATGTGACGTCAGAGCTCGTAACTGGGAGTACATCGTTCCAGTGCACTTTCACGGGTAGAAGGTTGGAAAAACACGGAACGCGGCATAATATACAAGATACTCCGGGGAACTCGAGACTAATCAACAGGGAAAACTACAAAGAACAACAAATATGGCAGACACAACAGGAAACAGAACAACAACATAAGATCTGGGGATCATGTAAGAGTTTGATTATTTTGGAGGATATTTCTCTCATTCTGAATTCCTCCCTTTATAGGCGATACAGAGCCTCTAACCACAGGACTGTCAAAGCCTCCAGATCTTCTGTATCAAATGCAGGTTTGGTTGTAAATACTTACCTGAAGTATGAAGAGGCGTGTGTTTATGTTGTATGACGTATAGTTTATACTGTATGTGGGTTGAGCTTGTGTAAATGTGTGCCTTGTTATACATATAGTGCAATATGTTTATGTTTATTATTTTATTGTATCTTTGAGTTTTGTGATTTAGATTTGATGTGATTCTGCAAAAAAAATCAGCTCTGTGAATGGATAGTAAAGATGCCAAGGTTTCAATTCAATTTCAATCTGCCAAATGCATAAATATACATGTAATGTTGCTATAAAAGAACATGATAATATAAATTGGCTTTTAAACATATTTGTTATTACAGTAATTTGTTAAAATATTCACTCCAAAAATTGTATGATTTATTTTATGATGCTGTTCACTTTATTTAAGCAATTCATCTTGATTTAACACAATTATATCAGGTTTCTGGTTCAAATGTAATTGATTCATGTTAAACTGACTTAAAACCGTTACTCTTTGACATAACTTGATGTTTTCATTTTGAAATAACATGTTTCAATCAAGTAACCCAATCAAACAAGACTTTCACTTCCCATCATGCTTTTGCAAAGCGGCTGAATTCGGAGAGTAAATGTTTAAATAAAGTGCTATTTGATGCATTTTTAACAAGATTAGAAAATGGAGAGACTTTTTAATGCTTAATGTTTTGTTACGTTGGTATTTAAAAGTTTTTGTTATGTTAGTGTTTTTGGAGGTTACCATTGTGTATTGCACATTGCATGTGCTTGGGGTGAGGACCTGCTAATCACTATTAAAGTTGTTTTAATAATAAAAAACAACTATTTAGGGCATGCCATGGATGTAACAAAACCATCTTCTGGCTAGCCAATAAGACCTTATAAAGGGATTTGTACATATTGTAAAAATAGTATTTCTCTAAATAAAAATAATCAATTAAACAGGGTTACTTGTTTTGGTGGAGAATGGAGAAAAATAAACCTTGGGAGAAACCAGGCTCAGTCGGGGTGCCAGTTCTCCTCTGGCCAATTTACAAACAACGTATTATTATTATTATTCTGGCTGCTTTACAGGTCAGAGGTCATAATAGATCGGAATATTCAAAGGACCGGAGGCAACACGCTGGAGACGGGTTTATTGAAGATGATGTTGATTAAATAATTATTAAAGTGCAATATTCGAATGATCGGAGGCAACACGCTGGAGATGGGTTTATTGCGGATGACATATCGATTTAAGTATTATTTAATGGTAATATTCGAACAATCGGAGTCATCACACTGGTGACGGGTTTATTTAGATGCCGTGTCGATGAGGCAGTTGCAGGGGGAGGATAATTGACACGGTCTCTGCAGACACTTCGGGGTCCTGTGTTGGTCTTCTCTGGTCCACCATCTGATTAGGATACGGCCCGGATCTGGCTGACTGCAGTAAACCTCGGGATAAAACAGAGAGAATATCATTAGCGTAGATGCCATTCTTCTGATGATGTAACGAGTACATCAGGTGTTATGGGAAGTGTTCCCGGTTCCGGCTGACCTAGTTAATGCAGCCTAACAATCAATTAATTGAAAAAGTGTTTTATGTGTATGCCACAGTAAAGAGATGTGTTTTTAGTCTAGATTTAAACTGACATAGTGTGTCTGCTTCCCGAACAGTGCTAGGAAGACTGTTCCAGAGTTTAGGAGCTAAATAGGAAAAGGATCGACCGCCTGCAGTTGATTTGGATATTCTCGGTATTAACAACTGGCCAGAATTTAGAGATCGCAGTAAAAGTGATGGAGTATAATATGTTAAGAGCTCGCTCAAGTATTGGGGAGCTAAACCATTTAGTGCTTTGTAAGTAATAAGCAAGATTTTAAAATGTATGCGATGTTTAATAGGTAGCCAGTGCAATGTTGACAGAACTGGGCTAATATGGTCATACTTCCTGGTTCTAGTAAGTACTCGAGCTGCTGCGTTTTGGACCAGCTGGAGTTTATTTATTAAGCGAGCAGGGCAACCACCCAATAGAGCATTACAATAATCTAGCCTTGAGGTCATGAACGCATGAACTAACTGTTCAGCATTTTGCATTGAGAGCATGTGCCGTAATTTTGATATATTTTTAAGATGGTAGAAAGCAGTTTTACAGATGCTAGAAACGTGGCTTTCAAACGAAAGATTGGTATCAAAGAGCACACCCAGGTTCCTCACTGACGACGAAGACTTGACAGAGCAGCCATCAAGTGTTAGACAGTTTTCTAGGTTACTACTTGTGGAGCTTTTTTGTCCAATAATTAAAAATTCAGTTTTTTCTGAATTGAGTTGCAGGAAATTACCAGTCATCCAATGTTTTATGGCGGCTATGCATTCCGTTAATCTTGTGAATTGGTAAATTTCTTCAGGGCGTGAAGAAATATAGAGCTGAGTATCGTCAGCATAACAATGAAAACTAATGCCATGCTTCCTAATAATATCTCCCAGTGGTAGCATGTACAGGGTGAAGAGTAGCGGTCCTAGCACTGAGCCTTGTGGTACTCCATACTGAACTTGCGATCGGTGTGACATCTCTTCATTTACTGCTACAAACTGATAACGGTCGCATCTGATTTAAACCATGATAAAGCAATTCCACTAATACCTACATAATTTTCGAGTCTATTCAAAAGAATGTTGTGGTCGATGGTATCAAATGCAGCGCTAAGATCGAGTAACACTAATAGAGAGATACAGCCACGATCGGATGATAAGAGTAAATCATTTGTAACTCTGATGAGAGCAGTCTCAGTACTATGATACGGTCTAAATCCTGACTGGAAATCCTCACAGATACCATTTCTTTCTAAAAAGGAACATAATTGTGAAGACACTGCCTTTTCAAGTATTTTTGACAGAAAGGGTAGATTTGAGATTGGTCTATAATTGACTAATTCTGTAGGATCAAGTTGCGGTTTTTTAATAAGTGGTTTAATAATAGCCAACTTAAAAGTTTTCGGTACATATCCTAATGACAAAGATGAATTAATGATATTAAGAAGAGGATCTATGACCTCTGGTAGCATCTCTTTTAATAGCCTAGTCGGTACAGGGTCAAGCATACATGTTGTTGATTTTGATGATTTAACGAGTTTAGCCAATTCTTCTTCTCCTATAGCAGTAAATGATTGTAATTTTTCCTCAGTGACACTACAATGCTCTGTCTGATGTGATACTGTAGTAGACGGCTGCATGGTTAAAATTATCTTCCTAATATTATCAATTTTACATGTGAAGAAGTTCATAAAGTCATTACTGCTGTGCTGTTTACAATCATCAGAAGGTGAAGCTTTATTTTTGGTTAATTTAGCCACTGTATCGAATAAATACCTTGGGTTGTGTTTGTTTTCTTCCAAGAGAGTTGAGAAATAAGCGGATCTAGCAGTTTTTACGGCCTTTCTGTATGCGATCATGTGCTCTTTCCACGAATTTCGAAAGACCTCTAGTTTTGTTTTCTTCCAGCTGCGCTCCATTTTTCTGGCTGCTGTTTTAAGGGCCCGGGTGTGCTCGATGTACCACGGCGTTGGACTATTTTCTTTAATCTTCTTTAAGCGCAGAGGAGCAACTGTGTCTAAAGTACTGGAAAAGAGAGAGTCAATAGTTTCTGTTGCAACATCGAGTTCTTCTATGCTATCTGGGTTGCTGAGGAGATGATACTGATGAGGAAGAGTATTTAAAAAGCAATCTTTAGTAGCGGCAGTGATTGTCCTGCCATTTTTGAAACGAGGGGGCGGCTTTGCAACTTTAGCTAAATTAAGTATACAAGATACTAAGTAATGATCTGAGATGTCATCACTCTGCTGCAGAATTTCAACGGTATCAACATTAATTCCATGTGACAATATTAGGTCTAAAGAATGATTATGACGATGAGTGGGTCCTGACATGTGTTGCCTAACTCCAATAGAGTTTAGTGTATATTTAAATGCTAATCCTAATACGTCTTTTTCGTTGTCTACATGGATATTAAAATCACCAACAATTAGTACTTTATCTACGGCCAGTACTAATTCTGATAGAAAGTCAGCAAATTCTTTGATAAAGTCTGTATTATGCCCTGGTGGCCTGTATACAGTAGCTAACACCAATGTTGAACGGGTTTTGTCATGTACACTACATAGCGTTAAATAAAGCACCAAAACTTCGATGGAATTATATTTGAAACTAGACTTCTGAGTAATACTGAAGATATTATTATAAATTACAGCAACCCCTCCCCCTTTACCTTTCAGACGCGGCTCATGTTTATAACAATAATCTTGGGGGGTGGACTCATTTAAGGTAATGTAGTCGTCAGGTTTTAGCCAGGTTTCTGTCAAACAGAGCACATCTAGATTATTATCTTTAATAATATCATTAACAATAAGCGCTTTTGGGGAAAGGGATCTAATATTCAGCAACCCAAGCTTTATCAATTGTTCATCTGTATTATATCTTTTGTTTATTTGTTGGACATCAATTAAATTTTTACTGTTGAATGGTTTTGATGGTTTTTTGTATTTACTAATTCGGGGAACAGACACAGTCTCTATATGATAATATCTCGGTGAAAGAGTCTCTATGTGCTGGGATTTATCTGACTCCGGTGACGTGAGACAGCTAGCAGACGGTCGGTTTAGCCAGTTTGTCTGCTTCCTGACCTGGGCCCTAGTGAGTCAAGGTTTAGCTCTAAGACTATGTGCCAAATTACTAGAGAGAAGAGCGGCACCACCTCAGGAGGGATGGATGCCATCCTTCTTCAACAGGTCAGGTCTGCCCCAAAAACTTTTCCAATTGTCTATGAACCCTATGTTATTTTGCGGACACCACTTAGACAACCAGCCATTGAGTGATGATAGCCTGCTAACTATCTCATCACTCCTTCTAACAGGGAGCGGACCAGAACAATAAACAGCCTCTGACATCGTACTAGCGAGTTCACACACCTCTTTAATGTTAATTTTGGTGATCTCCGACTGGCGAAGTCGAACATCATTAGTGCCGACGTGAATAATAATCTTAGAGAATTTACGTTTAGCTTTAGCCAGCACTTTTAAATTTGCTTTGATGTCAGGCGCTCTGGCTCCCGGTAAACAAGTGACTATGGTGGCTGGTATCTTCACATTCCGTGTAATAGAATCGCCAATGACTAGGGCACTTTCAACAGGATACTCAGTGGGTGCTTCACTGAGAGGGGAGAACCTGTTTGATGTTCTAACCGGAACGGAAAAGTGTTTTTTTGGTCTGCGACTATGCTGCCTCACTGTCACCCAGTTGCCCTGCTGCGAGGGCCCTGCAACCGGAACCGAAGAATGTACAGAGTTCACTAAGCTATTCACATCCAAATCAGTGTCTAATTTAGTGTCTATTTTAGTGTCTAAATTTTGTCTATTTTAGAATAATTCAATTGAATAGTTTTGAACAAAATTAAGAATGTTAACCTGATCTAACTAAACTTAAGTTTACTGAAATAAACAATGTTAAGGCGAGACACGGCAGGTGAAAACATCGTTTTTTCATGCAGTGGTCAATTTTGAGATTTTGGGCCATTTTGCTCCCTTAACATGTAAGCTTTCATGTCAAAATAAAAAAAATGTCAACATTATACATTAAGGTGGTTATTTCATTATATTTTGTCACCGTGCGCCTTTAGATTTCTACCCGAAATCATCAAAAGTTATTCTAGCGCGATCTCTCGTGCCGTCTCCATTCACAGAAACGTGTCATGCTTGGTATCATTGTAAAGCTCTCAGTCTCACACACAGCTCTGGCTCATCCAAATATGGACATTTCCTTTGTAGAACTAACCAACCGCGAAAGTTTGCAGCCGAAAACCACATCTGATTGGTCGATGTGTATTTCTCACGCGCTGCCGCTTGCTTGTGTATTCTCCACCTGAGAGAAAGTGCAGACAACGCTGAAATCGGCTCATAAACGCTCACAGAAAAGACCAAGTAGCTAGAGCTAGTAAAAAGAAAGTAAACAACAACAGATTAGACTACGAAACCCCGTCAGAATTAGATTAAATAGTTATAGATGGACCAATACAACAAACAGGGACAGTTCATCTGCAGTTTTTGTGACTGGTTTGTTAAGGTAGTTCTCTTAAGGTAGTTTTCTAATAGCTATTGCAATTAATAATTTATTCATTTATCAATTTCCACGTGTTTTAAATATTATACACTACTGATATTAATTAACTGAATATATATTTTGTTTGTAGGTTGGGGGTTTTATAGAAATGTATGCAGTTATACAGTATAAAACTTTAAAGGCCGTTTTCTCAAAATGAGTTTTTCCTCACACTCAGAGTCAGATATATCCACTTCAGTAGTACCTTCAAGCACCAACTTTTGCAGTCTTATACTGAACTATATTCTGAAGGCTTTTACAGAGGGATTTGTTGATATATCATTCCTATCCTGAGTTATAGGTACTTTAACTCCAAAAAACATGGCGAAAATTGATTTTTTAAGGCTATTGTCAGTATTCTCTAATTTACTAAAGCACAAAATAAGATATCCAGAATCCCCTCTGTAAAAGCCCTCTCATCTAACATGTCAACAAATAGAACCAAGAATTTTAAACATGGTCCTTTCCAATTTCCAGATTTTGTTTTTGGAAAAGTATGCAAATAACCGTATATTTAAGTATATAAGGCCTCATTTGCATATTAAAACATTAATTTACACAAAACTTGTAATACATTTTTTTCTTATGTTTATGCCAGTAATAAACTGGAGAAGTTTTACAGTGATATCTTGTAATTTAAAAAAAATTCCCTATTCACCTGTAGTGTCTCGCCTTAATTAAATTCAACATAACCCAATTGCATGGAACCTGTTGACATAAAACAATTAAGTAAATCCAACGTATCATTTTTTTTAGTGTTCTCTGGAATATATTTAATTAATTTGGCAGTGTAACTTTCAACCCAATATTAGAGTAATGTGAGATGTGCTGTTATTACATTAAGAGTTACTCAATCATCTTTATTTGAATTGAAATGTATTGTATTGTAAAGTGATTGTCATAAAAGATTCTTCAAAATCATCTTTCCAGAGAAAACTGCCTGTGAGCAATATATAATGGAGGAATAATATGCTGTTGAGTTTGACTGTCAGATGAACTCTTACCCCCGGTTTCACAGACAACGCTTAAGCTAGTCCTAGACTAAAATGCATGTTTGTGCTGTTTTAACTGAAAGAATCTTGCACTGACAAATCTTAAAATATGTCAGTGGCATTGTTTTGTCTCAAGATGCACACCAGTAATGTTTTTTTCTTGGGCACGTTTATAAAAGTTACTTATATGTCCTAATTGAACTAAGGCCTAATCCTGGCTTAGTCTAAGCCCTGTCTGTGAAACCGGGCCATAGTTACTCAGCTGTTACACCAGAGGTCTTCAGCCATGCTCCTGATATACACTGCCCTGCAGAGTTTATAGATCTAACCCTGATCAAACACACCTGAACCCACTGATCAAGATCTTTAGGATCACTTGAGAAGGATTTGCTCTGCTTCAATTGTATTGTCACTTTCATAATTGCTGCACCTCCTAGTTATATAATAATAAGAGTTCAGTGTTGAGCACATTTCTCCTCGAGTCAGATTCTCCTCCATCTTCAGATGATGCCCTTTGTTTTGTCTTTGCGAAAGCTTCATCTGTAAGTTCAGTCTTATTATTCAATGCTTGATGATCCATGTTTGTGTGAACTTGTGACACTAAGTTTATGATAATGTAATTCTGGTGAAAGCCTTTAGCTGTTAGTCTAGCCTTTCTTTCATTTAGCACTCATTATCTTCATTTTAATTTGATAATAATCTTTACTAGTCAAAGTTTGTGTTTGTTGTTATTTTTGCTTGTTCTGATTCAATTCATAATGTACTTGTAATCTCATTGAACAGCAAAGACTCTGAGAGAACAGGACAGGCTTGATTCACAATGATCTTTTAGAGCAGGGATGCAAAACTAAAACCACTGGGATTTCCACTCGTGTTTATCCCTTTAAGCCCTGAAGGCATTTTCAGTGTTGATTTTAGAGTGACAAACACAATAGTAAAGACTCATCATTTCAAAACTATAGCAAGGAGAGTAAAAAGGTTTTGTATCAGAAAAAAATCATCACATTTGGACATTCTCATGCTGAGAAACTGCTGATAAAGGACACAAATAAAGTATTATAATTTAATGTATCTTTCTTATTTAACATGGAATAACTCAGGAAGGAAATAAGATTTGTTTGAAATAAGTTTTGGTGAAGTTTTCCTTCATGTGAGCTGCATCATTTTTGTGGCAATGGCATAAAGTCATTAAAAGTTACAGCATTTAGGACCGGGTAGCCTTTTTGTTTAGCCCTTGACACCCCAATGGGCGCAATGGATTATGTTTTTGGACTGGGAGCATCCACTGTAAGGAATGATGTGCCATTTTCTACAATCTATGCAGTTTTTTTCAGGGTTTCTGCAGGTTTTATTAAGGTAAATTTGAAACCTTTTTTAAGACCAATAAAATAAAATTTAAGTAATAAATTGAATGGAACATACGTCAATATGTTCTTGAAATGTAAATGTCTAGGAAGCACTCAATGAGTTGTATTAGCAACTCTTCAAACTTTGAAAATACAATTTCCAACAGATCTCCATAACTTTTTAATTATTTTGACAAAAAATAGCTTGTGACAAGAAATCTTGTGATTTTATGATTAAAACAAGAACAAATATCTGCCAATGGGTTCATAAAAAGCAACTTAATTTAAATGTTATTTGAATGTTTAGATATTTTAGGAAGATAATTTTTTTGTACTGCATGCAATTTTGCAATTAAATTCAGGGCCATATGAAATCAGTTTTTTATGCTTTATTCAGTTTAAATTTTTCTGGACTCTGTTTTAATGGTTAAAATAAATTGTATTAAGAAGCATGTTTACTTAATTGAAATCATGAAACATTGACAAATGTGCAACCTGATCTCACAGAATTCCGTGAAATGAACACGGGACCCTTAACTCAAAATCCGTGGCAGTTTCACGGAATCGCCGAAAATTCCGTGATGGGTCCACGGAAGTGATTCCTATGCAAGTCAATGACAGTATACAGACAGTATACGCGTTGGGCATTGTTTTCATCATGAAACTATGATTTTTTTTTGCCATTATGACATGGAGTGTGATTCTCGATTTAATCAGCCAGCATAATTTTATTTATAATTATTTTCATTTTTTATTTATTTACAGTATTTAGACACGTTTTGAACACGTAACCCAATCCCTTCCCTAAACCTAACCATTTGTGTATTATAAAAAAAACAGGATATAACAGGCAGATACGACTGCAGGCACAATTTATTCAAAAAGTACAAATATTCCAAGTGTTCCGAGGCCAAACGATTGATTTGTGTGAAGAAAATCCTCAAAAGCGATCAGCAGCGTCGAGTCCATCCGCCAAAGATCCTAAACACATTTCAAATTTTACCGCCGGAAAAAACGTTACGTCAGCTTTGACAGCATTGGCTGTCGTATGTCTCGTGACCAATTGCGTCATTACGTCGGCTTTGATTGTAAAATGCCATTGGCTCTTTGTGTGTCTCGTGACAGATTGCGTCACGCTAAAGAGTCAAGTGTATTATTTGAATGGGATATGAATGAGTGTGCTCACGGCGCGGCGGGATCATCATTTTAGCAATTAAAACATTAAAATCAACTCTGTTCTTTACATGAAGACATCGAGTGACTTCAGAAGACTTGGAATGCAACATGAGTTGATACTTTTATGCTGTTTTTGGTCAGTTTTTGCAATAAATACCTGTGACTGTACTTGTATTTGACTGTTATGTGTTTTATATTGTTGAGAAGTGGGTAGGTTTAGGGTAGGAGTGGAGTTAGTTGCTCCAAAATATAAAAGTAGCCTATAAATATTCATAAAATCATGTCTGCTTTTTACTGTCATTGACTTGCATAGGAATCACTTCCGTGGACCCATCACGGAATTTTCGGCGATTCCGTGAAACTGCCACGGATTTTGTGTTAAGGGTCCCGTGTTCATTTCACGGAATTCTGTGAGACCAGGTTGCAAATGTAACAGCAATTTATTAAAAGTTTAACAAAAAAATTATGTTATGACCCTGTGAAATGTTTTGTTTTTTCAGAAATTCTGTGTTGTATATTAAACATTTTCAGGTAATCAAATGAAGACATAAAGCTTTAATTTTAATTTATCTTTTAATCAAATTAAAATTAATTTATCTTTTAATCAAATTAAAATTAAATAAAATTGTGATTACTCCTTAAAAAGGAATGTTTGGTTTTAATAATAATTGTATTATTACATGAAAATGTAAATTCTACTGTAGAGATGTATTTCTGTCACAATTTTTAACAAGTTAATCCAAACTTTTATTTTGACAGGTTGCTGAAAAAACCTTTGAGTTTCTGTGTGTTTATGATATTGTGATGATATTATTTTTTCTCAGGTTAAACAGTAAAATGCTGATGAAGTGACTCAGATGTGTAGACGAATCCGTGCGGCATTCATTCACACAGAGACATGCAGAACATGCAGAATTCATATTTAAAAAGATCGGCTAGTTCACCAAAAATGAAAATTCTGTCATCATTTACTCTCCCTCATGTTGTTCCAAACCTGTGAGACTTTCGCTCCTCTTCGTGACACAAATGATGATCTTTTTGATGAAATATGAGGGATTTCTGTCCCTCCATTGACAGTCTAAGCAACTACCACTTTGATGCTTCAAAAAGTTAAAGAGATCATAAAACGAATCTATTTGAATCAATCAGTTTAGTCCAGAGACTCGATCACTTTATTTGATGAATGAAAGTCTTACAGGTTTGGATCAACATGACGGTGAGTAAATGATGACAGAATTTTCATTTTCGGGTGAACTTTAAGTGTTCTGACCTACTTTTGATTTATTCATCCAAAATTTGACAAATCCTGTGAAATTCCGCATTATACAGTAAATTACATTTTTATGAATGGATTTGCAATCCCTGCATCGTGGAAATCATAGGGCCATAATGTAATGCCATGATATTGGATTTCTGCCATTACGTTCTGCTTTAAGACCTGCGGAATCCCTGTTTATATGTTGCTGTGACTCCATGAGTAATATCTCATGATTGACGCAATGGATTATGGATTATGTTGATAATTGGACTATGTTGGATTATGTTGGTAATTAAATCATTTTAATTGTGAGAATCTGCTGTAAATAATGATATACCATTTTCCACAATCGGAGCATGTTTCATGAAGTTACGAGTGGAAACGTGACAAATGCGCATCCATATTATTTACATATGGGTCTTGCAGGGCTTAACAAAAACTCACTCAAGTTTAGTCAAAGCTCAAAAAATTATGCTTGTTGTATTTTACTCTGAGAGACCTTTCAAATGACATATGACACATGACTATCTGAGCTGTATGATGTTTTTGACATATTGCAGGACAAAAAAAAAGTACAAAAAAATGTCATACATTATTAAATTTTATCAGCAAATAACTCAGCTCTACTGAGGAGTTAGTCAAAGTTGCTACATTCATTGTAAAGTTCAGACTCTAAGCTTTCAAATGACACATATTTTGTGATGATCAAGGCAGTAGGTTTGAATAATATGATTCATTATTTGTAGCTAGGTGGACTGTTTTGTTTTGACAGTTGTAGCGACAATGAGTCAGATAAAATAATAACTCAACGGGGAACTTGAATTAAAATGAAAAAGACTCGAATTACACTATAATTTATAAATAATTCAGAATTAATGTTTACACCTTAACTTATTCGTCCACCAATATGTAAGAACTTAAAGGGGAGTCTGTTAAAGGGAAACAGGTCTATGTAGCTCAAATTAATGAATTAATGAATTCATAGGGAATTTTGAGAGAGTCTAATTTACAGCCGAGCAAATGACTCTTCAAGCATTCATTTGAACGGGCTGTAAATATCAACTCTGCAGTGGATATTAATATCCGTACAATAGTGAAACACTATTTAACAGCCAGGTAACTTAGATCGGCAGTTCAAGACATTAAATTCATAAGCACATAACACAAGAACAGTTATCTTTGACTACAAACAAAACTTTATTGATTACTCTAACACATCAAACTAATATCTAACATAAACACACGCACTCGCACATTCATACGTTGCAGAAAGGAAGAAAGTGAGGAAAGAATAAGTCTTAAGAGAAAGAAATTATGAAATCCCAAGCAATATGCATTTATGACACATGACCTGAAGAAACCATTGATCAGTAATTTATCCTCCTATCGTTTCTTAGGCAGGTTATTAAATTTGATCTAATACACCAGTTCAGCTTGGAATCTAGAGATATTACTTGTGTTTGTGTCTCGCGTCTCTGACAAGGGGGATTCCCTTTTCCTGGCTGGAGAGGGTTCTCTCGGGTCTTTGATTCGCTGAAGGTCTGGTCGTGTCTTTGATCGACGTCTTGGGAAGCCAATCACGTGGCGTGTTGGCGGCTGGATGGAAGTCTCGTGGGCGTTGTTTAAAGTTGAAGCGCGCTGTTAGAGACTCGTTGAGTAACTTTGCGGTGAAACTTAACAGAACCCAAGACTTAACGGAAAGAAAATAAACTTTAAGTAAAAGAAAGGAAAGTGAGAGAAGAGCAGATGGCCTGAATAAAATCTGTTAACCCATTTTCTCTGATCTTGGTCTGCGACGATCGTCCAATCGTCGCCTTGGTGGATTCTGGAACCGCGCTGCGAACAGCTCTTGACTGAACAATGAACAGAACGTGAACACACTGTCTTCGTCTATGTTCTGAGGTTAAACTCAAATATTTGCCCATCCCCTGGATGGGTTCTGGCCAATTAGGGTTCAGGGGTGACTGTGTCTCCACCCCTCCCATAAAATTGGGTTATCTATAGTAATTTAGTTTCCTGCTCTTAAGCAGAGAGTACATTCAGACCTAATTTCTTACTATAAGGACATGATCAATTCTATAAAGATTTCATTCAGCTCATCTGTTAGGTTATATCCATACGAGCACAAAGGTATTAAACACGGTGCCTTTTCATCCACTCATTCAATAGTTACATAATTGCATGAATTTGGGAATGATATACATGCATAATAGTCACGTGTATCAGTTGTAAACAGACTAACAAGCTATGTCGAAGGCTATCTGAATGAAAGTCCAATAATCCGTAATCTGATGCATTCCAATATGTAACATTTTCTGGGAGTTTACTTGGAGTTTTAGCTGTTTCACGTGGAGTTCATTTAACGATCATTGAGAAGACAGAGATCTGGTTTGTTTCTTTGTCTTGCGATCACAACAAGACTTTTGTCCTCTTTGTCTAAGTTTTGGTCAAAAGTCCATAGGAAATCACGTAATTGTAATATAGAAGTGGTAGCTCCAGGCAGAATGGAGCCTCGTGATAAATGGTCGATTTCCTGGGGTCTGGAGCTGAAATGCAGCTTTGTGGAAGGGATGTTCATTTGATGAATCATTTGGAAGATTCATTCATCTATAAGGTCTGCGCCCATAATCGCTACACAGTATTGACTGTTCTCACCACCATTCAACTGTAAAATTAAGGAGGGAGACAAGAACGTGCTGCCTAGATCATTGATTGGAACATTTTCTTATAAAAAAAACCCAGCCTGTTGGAAGTGTTGACAAAAAAAAAGTCATCTGCAATTTCTGCAGCAAGGAATTTGCATATCACCGGAGTTCGTCAACTCTTAAGTACACTCTAAAAAAAAAGTTTCTATATGGCACCAAAAATGGTTCTTTGTCGTAATCATAGGGGAACCACTTTTGGTGCTATATAGCACCATATCTTAACATGTTCTGAATATGGTAGCGGTGCTTTATAGCACCTTAGTTAGCGGTGCTATATAGTACCTTAGTCAAAGAACCGGTGAAGAACCTCTGAAGAACCGCTGAAGAACCACTGAAGCACCAAAATTGGTGCTATATAGCACTTAAAAAGGTTCCCCTATGATTACGAGCCAAGAACCATTTTTGGTGCCATATAGAACCTTTTTTTTTTTGAGTGTACCACATCAATGCAAAGCATCCATTTACTTTTACATTTATGCATTTGGCAGACGCTTTTATCAAAATCAAAGCGACTTACAGTGCCCTTATAACAGGGACAATCCCCCTTGAGCAACATGGAGTAAAGTGCCTTGCTCAAGAACACACTGGTGGTGACCGCTGGGATCGAACCAGCAACCTTCTGCGTAACAGTTCCATGGTTTAACCCACTGGACCACCATCTCACATCCAGGAGTTAACGTTAATCTGGAGGTACGACCTAGCAGCCAACATCAACTTCGAACCACATTGGAACAAACACTGAAACGCAAACTTAGCAAATCTGTATGGATTGCAATGTCCTGCAGACCAATTTCGGTGATAGAAGACAGGGGGTTAGCAGAGGTTTTGCAAATAGCCTCTACAGACATAACCATAGCTGTCAACATTGAACATTGAAAATAAGGGAGATTTCCCGGAAACCATCCGCAAAATACGTTTTTTTTTTTTTTTTTTTTTACACGATTCTTACCCACAAACTTTAAAAAAAGCACTAATCATTAACAGTCTAAAGAGTTTATAACTACACAATATATTTTGATTTTGGCCGTCAGCGTCCTGATCCATCATCCCACATCACACTCACTATAAGTTCACTTCCCGCTACTTTTTCCCTCTTCCTCCCGCCTGCCGCTACAACTGTCTTCTTCTTCTTCGATAAGCCAGTGTTTCCCAACCTTTGTTCAGTCATGGCACCCTTTGAAAATGTTCTCCATTTTGTGGCACCCCCTCGCATACGTTACGCTATAGGGGTGTAACGGCACAGATTGCTCACGGTTCGGTTTGTATCACGGTTTTAGGTTCACGGTTTCGGTACGGTTCAGTATTTGCTATGTTCAGGGAAAAAAGGACTACTGTCAAATAAAAATAAAGAAAATAATAAGAACAAATCATTTAAATACAAGCAGCAGCCAAAAGAAATACTATTGAGCAAAGATACTAATAAAATAAACTATGCTTTTCAGGTTTTTCAGGTACGTCTAACATTAGTTTTCAGGTACAGAAATTGATCAAATGTAAAATAACATTGCATGTTTGACTGTATAAATTAAAGATTCATCCTATTAAGCTTACAAAAGCTATTCAATCAAGAGCAGTGAGTGATGTCCTTGTCTTTTGTTGTTTGACATTAAACAGACAGTAAAGGCTCCTGCCCCTTTAAGACCTAATGCTCGGATATGCGTCGTCTTTCTCGACTGTATAAAGTTTACTTAAGGCATATAAAGACTATGTCTGCTAGAATACTCATCAAGATGGACATGTTGACATACATTTTGCGTGAGTTTGTCCGTTCAAGAGCAAGACTTGAAAGAGAACTCAATATTTGCGCGCTGTGAGCAACCCAGTCTCATATAAAAACGTACCCTGACTACATTGGTCCAAAGAGCAAAACGTAGAGGGGTTACAATAATGGCCCTTGAATTGTATCACTGTTACATTTTTTTTTTTGCCTATTCTTTTCCTCTTGTTTTGCGTCCAAGTCACGTGACTTTCAAGATTCCGGCTGTGAGAACAAAAAACATGGCGGACATTTCTCTCATTTTAGTGGAAAAAAATCAGTATTTTGAGTTAGTTTCTGCATAAAAATAAGTTTTGATTACATTTCTAGCGAGAAATATGTATTTTATTTTCATAATATTCACTCAGTGAATGTACATAATCACTCGCTTGCTTGTTGTTGCGAAGATTTTTCAGATCTCTCCAGAAAAATGTGAAACTGTAACGTTTTGGTTGCTATGGACGCTGCTATCAACACATGTGAACGTTATCATGATGAAATTATTTATTGGGTTATCATTTTTCCATTATGACATGTTGGAGTATGATTCTCAATTTAATCAGCCATCATAGTTTTGTTTACATTTATTTATTTTTATTTACGCTATTCAGACACAAACAGTAGCCCAACCCCTCCCCTAAACCTGCCCATGTGCGTTATATGATATAAAACACAGAATATTACAGACAACGGGCACACTTTATTGAAAAAGTTCAAGTATTCCAACTGTTCCGAGGTCAAACGATTGATTTGTTTGAAGAAAAGATGCGCCCCGGTGTCACAATGAAGAAGACGCCACAGGCCGGCTGAAAGTTAAACCCATAGATATGTATACGTAGATGCCTCATTCGACCGCTCCAGACACGTCGACGCGCCGCCATAGAAACAGTCGATAAAGGGGTATCTACGTATACATCTCTATGGGCTTACCCCTCGGCGTCATGAAATCGCGCTGAAGAAGTCTCGTTCAGAACACATCGCGATGTTTGGCATCAGTTCACGTGTCCCACGTGTTGGTGAGTTAATAGTCATAAATTATGTCCTAATGTTTGATATAAAGTATTTTCTGCTTGTTGTTATTGATCAGATTATGTTCAGTCACTGCATTATATCTTTCATCTCCACTCAGGCTTCACATTTCTTTGCTTTCTAAATCAACACACCTTAGGGTGATTAAACACTGTCACGTGACGTGCTATAGACCGTTAAACATATTTTTTATTTTTAATATTTAATAATAACTACTAGTGTAGTTCCAACGTGGCATTTGTAGTAGAAGCACAATAAAAACAGCAATGCTTTTACCACAGTATTGGTAGTTTTAATGTGATTTTTGTTGTAAATAGACAGTAAACACAACACTTACCATGCTATAAATGCCTTTTAATGTTAAATCCAAATATTGTAATGTAATAGTACTTTTTACGGTATATAATATATGTATTATATATTATGACTTTTTTTCTCTCTTTCTTTTTTTTACCTGGAAAGAACAAAAGGGCCTTTCGGACTCAGTCAGCCCATTCTTGTTCATGGAGAAGTAACAGAGAAGACCGAAAGCAGCAACAGCAAATATTTGCAATGGTAAGTAAGTGTTGGTTTGAACTCTTTATCAAGCATTTGTGGTTACTTAAACATATTCTTACAAACCGCATGGCTCAATCAGTAAGAACATATTCTCTTAGTCTTAATAATTCACAAGATTTAACAAGTTGTCAAATTCATATGATACTCGTACATAATCCGGCAGCTTTTACTCCGACTCCTGCCATTGGCTACTGCCTCAATTCCTGTACATATTTATCATGATTTTTGTAAATCATTTGCTCCCCTTCTTGGAAAGTAGTCGGATGTCCCACACACTGTCAGAAAGTTTATATTAAGTCCAATGTTTTCTTTAAATTTATTACAAATTGGGCCCTGTCTGTTCATGTAATATTAGATGTCTCTTCAGACCTCATAACCTACCTCTGTTTGCAAGAGTAGAAATGCTCACATGACATCAGATATTCGATTATTTTGTCATAATCAGATCAGTTGTACTGCTGATAACGTCCCGTTTGCATGTAAATCATTTATGTGATCAAAAAAATCAAGAGAATAATCAACATTTTTAAACAAATTCATGTGTGCTATTAAAGATATACTTTCAAAAATGGAAATGCACACATATCAGTGAACTTATTATATAAATGTATTTAACATTATTATGCAACACTTTTTACAGAAAGAAACAGTTATGAAAGAGTTATGCATGAACTCACAACTTGCATGCAATGTAATGAAATTTCCTTTCTTTCTGTCTTGCAGGAATACTTGCAGATTACTTTTTTTTATTTTTTATTTTTTTTTTTTTTTTTTTTAGATCTCTACAATATCAAACTCAACAGTTCTTTTAAGAGCCAACCCTCACAAGAGCTACTAGTGAGTCGCAGCGAATCAGCCCTTCAGGTAAAGTTTCTAGAATATTTTACTATATCAGTATTTACTAATCAAATGCTCCCCTGAATCGTATTGTAACTGTCTTAATTGATATGTTTCAAAAACAATAGTAATTGCACATAGAGTAAGTAAGGCTTTCTTGTTTTACAGCAGAGAAGAAAGACCAGACCTTATATCGAAGGAAGCTAATCGAATAAGTCCTTTGTTTAGGGTGAGGAAGGAACATGGCCATCTTGTGCCCAAAGACGACAGAAAAGTGCGCAAGTCCATTGGTATGTCCTGTATTGAAGCAATGCTGTAATATGTAGTACAGAATTTGATGTTGATTTCTTAAAGAACTATTCATTTCAGCAGTGATCATTCTTTCTACTCTGATAAAATATGCACCATTATTCATGTGTAAATCTTTTTATAAATCCTAAAATGAGCAAATGAGGTTCTGTATCTTGGATTTATCTAAAATGGTAAATATCTGTTTCCCTTTTTGATACAATTATTATTACAATGATTGCCTTTTAGCATAAAGGCTGGAACTGGACTTTTGGCCTTCAATTCTTAAAGTGTGATAAAAAGCATTTAGTTGATATAAACTCCAGGTTTTTCTCTGTTTTGTAGACCATGGATGGTTCTGGGTAGCTTTGGAAGATATTGAGTTGTGGCATATATTAGGAATCAAATAGTAGATGTTCTTTGAATTATGTGAAATATCTGGTTAATTTTTTTATACTTATTTCTTATACTCCACAGATTAAAACACATTGCATTTATGTTTTAAGATGGATAGCAAGAGAAGGCACACACTTCAGAAGATTCTACAGGAAAAGACTAATGTGCAGCCAAGGAGGAATACAAGAGGCAAAAACTCCAGTCTCTGAGAACTATGCATGGCCATGGGTGCTTCATAACAAGCATGGTAAGTCTTGTGCCTCTGTACCTATTTCTTAATTTTTCCATGAAATTTGTATTGCCATATTTTAACAATTTTACAATGTCCAGGCTATCACAAGGGATGCTCTTGAAACAAGTGACAGAAGAGTATGTTGTCTTAAAAGAAATCTAGCATCACTGGCAAAGGCTAAGTAGAGACCATGCCTTTCTAAAATATATTTTTAAAGATCTGCTGTTTAAAAGGTTGCTGTAGATATGGGTAAAATAGTTTTTGTTCAGTACTTGGCTAATATTATGTGCTGCAATATTATATACATAATGCTTCAGTGTGTATTATATAATGTACTGACTGCGGCTTTGTAAATTTAAATCAGGAATGGGCAACTCTGGCCCTTTTGAAATGGAGAGTTTACCTCCAAGCCTAATCGAGCACGCCTGAAAATTTTAACTAAAGTCTTCAGGTTTACTTATAGATAATTATAGGCAGGTGGGTTTGAGGTTGGAGCTAAATCTGCAGGACAATGGATGCTGAGGCCCAGAGTAGCCAACCATTGCTTAAATCATGCAGAATATATGCTAACCTGACTGTACATTAAACTTATTTTGAATTGTGTTTTTGTTTTACTTTTAGACCAGGACTGGAGAATGCCTGACTATGGGATTTACATTTACATTTACATTTATGCATTTGGCAGACGCTTTTATCCAAAGCGACTTACAGTGCACTTATTACAGGGACAATCCCCCTGGAGCAGCATGGAGTAAAGTGCCTTGCTCAAGGACACACTGGTGGTGACCACCGGGATCGAACCAGCAACCTTCTGCATATCAGTTCAGTGGTTTAACCCACTGGACCACCATCTTCACATAGGATGTTAGAACTTCTTCACATAGGATGTTAGAACTTCTTCCTCTGGTTGAGAAAAGGCTACACCACATCAGTGACCACATCATCTGTTTATCAATTATACACTATAGGGTACAAGTAAGCTAATTGCTTAGAAGAAGAAGAACAGGATAGAACATGGACATGATAGAGGGAAGAGCAAGAAACCAGTCTAGCTGTGATAATGAATCATTATTTTTCAACACAATATCAAATCTGTTTTCTGTATCATAGTTGACTGGATGGGATTCTGTGGCACTCATTTGTGTGGCTTCAGCAGCTGTGAATGGATTAATATGATGTTAATGTATTTTTGAAGACCCATTTTTATTTATCTTGAATCTCATTTGTCTTTATGCTACTGTATCAACTGTATACTGTATCCTCCAATAAAGTGTTGAGTGATAAAGTATGGTGAATATTGTGTATGGTGTTTGGAAAGTAAATACACATTTCACAAGTTTATTTAGGTTATCTAATTAATTACCAAGATTCTTTTACTTGAGACATAAACTTTTTTTATCTGGTTATATTATATTTGGTACAATGCACCAAAAAGTTGCATATACTTGCATGCTGTGACAATTATGCCAGTTTTAAATGCCAGAAATAAAGGACAGGATTACAAACACTTCAAGCTTAACTGAAGATGATCCATGTTGATAAATCTGGTACATCTACTACTGCAATAAAAATGAAAGCATGCACAATACTGATGTCAGGTATGTGAAAATACATGAAATTTTGGCAATGTCTCTTTTGCTATTGGTGCATTGTCCTATATTTAATAATAATAGTGAAGTGTACATATGAATAGTTTTTGTTTACACTGGAAACTGGATAATTGCAAGTTGTTGCGGGTTCATACATTATATTTATTGGTGTTTATCCATAAAAGAAAAAATAAATATTAATAATAATTATATTACAACATTTCTTTCAAATATTTCTGCATTTCATCAGATGGTCTCACAATACCCATCAAAACCTAATACAAGCATGATGTTAGAATAGAAAAGAGAAAATACTCTGATATTTAAATGTGACTCAAAGTTTGTTGTCTATGATGAGGAGAATAGATCTGTGAATGTTGTACTGCCCTTCCGCCCTCAGGGACCCAGTAGAGGCCCCTGGAAGAGCAAAAAAAAGCACATTTCAAATGGCTGTTACTCAAAGTCTGGTTAGCGTATCACAGAGGAAATTGGCAGGACAACTGCTTATGCTATGTTTTCTAAATAATGTTGGGCACAGTTTTCAGACAGATATGGAAAGCTGGCATAAAGGTTTTCTAAAAGTGCTCACAGTAAAATATAAAATTTCAACCTGCCCCTCATATATGTCATAAATGTTTACACAATGAACATATTTAGATATCCAGTTGTCCATTAAAGATGTAATTTACTTAGCATTTATTGTTTCATTATTAAACGTTTTAAACTACATTACCCATACATCTCTGTCATTGTACAAATGCAATGGGAAACATGGCGCTGTAGTTCATTGAAGTGTGCAGGAATTCTTAGGGTTAGGGTTGGGATCTCGGTAAAGGAGTAATTTCTCACAACATAGCGACACTTTATAATTAACTTAACGCATTATTAACGTAATAAAAACATCAAAACATACTTTGTAACGTGAAATGCCGTTTTATATGGGTTAAAAGATAGGCCAATCACAGCGAGTTCTGCAATAAAGTCACAGCCAATGACAACACAGCAGAACAGAGGCGTCACACTTACTTGTCCATTTATGGTAAATGATGACAGATCTCATCCGGTTTCAACTGAAGGGCTAGATTCCTTAAATATTTACTATTTAGGCTGCTAAATATTTATTTCTTAAATATTTATAAGCTACAACAGCACGGGTAGTTGCAGTTTTTGTAACTAAAGATAATTGCATCTACTAATATACATTTATTGTGTGTGTGTGTGTGCGTGTATTATATGTGAATAAATAAGAAGTGATTATATACATATATATATATATATATATATATATATATATATATATATATATATATATATATATATTGAATCACTTCTTTATGCCATTCTTCATCTGAACTGAATTAAAATAAATGTAACAAAAGCATAATGAATGCACACAATTTTATAAGCATATTCCAATATTTAATGTCAAACATTTCAAAGACAAATGTAGTGCCCAAACTACTCCACAACAGTATAAAGAAGATCAGTTATATATACACACACAGAGAGAGAGAGAGAGAGAGAAATATATTGAAACATAACTTTTCAAAAAAATAACCATTATGAAGTACAAACCAAGACATGAGGTGCGACTTTATTATCTGAAAATATATTTGTTTCTTCCCTTAAAAAAATAAATAGGCAAAAAAAATGTACATTCTCAACTTTAATACTATTTCCTTGTGATTATTGTTCACTTTTATTGTAACTAAATGAAAGGCCAATTCAAATAGTTAATGATTATTATAAATGTTAACCATTTTCAGTAAGAAAATTCTTCTATAAAATACATTCATATTACATTTTCATTAACAAGGTAGTGATATAATGATACCATAGATGTAGTTATGGTGGACATTTACTATAATGACCACTGTAATAAAAGGTTTAATGAATAAATATTGATTTAAAAAGGTATTCACTCTCACTATCTTCATTTGTTCGAACAAACACCCGCTATATACAAATGCAGATATATACATTGGACTATAGCATCATGAAGTCGCTGCATGACTAGAACTAGTGGATGGCAATACATTTGTCCTTTACTAAAACTCCTGATGAGCACTGATGCTTTTTTGATAAAGGCATAGGCAGACATCGAGTACAGTTTATGAATATTGGTTCTGCATATATCGAAGAGATCATGAGGAGGAGTGGTACTCCACGTGAAGACTTTGAGAAACTGTGACATAGCAAAGGGTGCACCTCACTGGACATATCCTACGCATGCCCAAACAACAACACCCCAAAACAGTTATGAAGTGGACACCACCAGGAAGACGCAGGAGACAGGGAAGACCAAGGAAGACATGAGACAGATGTTTCGCGAAGACCTGAAGAATGCAGGTGTCGCATGAGAAGATGTGAAGAACGTGGCCACAGATCGAATATGTTGGAGGACCCAGTGTGCCCAGGACAGGACATGATGATGATGTTGTCCCTTTACATAACTGTAGGATTTCTTTCTGTAAAAAGTGTTGCATAATTAAATGTAAAATACAGTTCACTGATATGTGTGCATTTCCATTATTGAAAGTATATCTTTAATAGCACATATGAATTTGTTTAAAAATGTTGATTATTCATGATTATTCACTTGATCTTTTGATCACGTAAATGATTTACATGCAAACAGGACATTATCAGCAGTACGCTACGGGGCAGTCGTGGCCTAATGTTTAGAGAGTTGGACTTGCAACCCAAAGGTTGCGGGTTCGAGTCTCAGGTCCGGCAGGAATTGTCGGTGGGGGGAGTGAATACCAGCGCTCTGGGTGTGTGTTCACGGTGTGTGTGTGTGTGTTCACTACTGTGTGTGTGCACTTGGATGGGTTAAATGCAGAGCACAAATTCCAAGTATGGGTCACCATATTTGGCCACACGTCACTTCACACTTTTCAGTACAACTGATCTGATTATAGATTATTATGACAAAATAATCGAATATCTGATGTCATGTGAGCATTTCTACTCTTGCAAACAGAGGTAGGTTATGAGGTCTGAAGAGACATCTAATATTACATGAACAGACAGGGCCCAATTTGTAATAAATTTAAAGAAAACATTGGACTTAATATAAACTTTCTGACAGTGTGTGGGACATCCGACTACTTTCCAAGAAGGGGAGCAAATGATTTACAAAAATCATGATAAATATGTACAGGAATTGAGGCAGTAGCCAATGGCAGGAGTCGGAGTAAAAGCTGCCGGATTATGTACGAGTATCATATGAATTTGACAACTTGTTAAATCTTGTGAATTATTAAGACTTAGAGAATATGTTCTTACTGATTGAGCCATGCGGTTTGTAAGAATATGTTTAAGTAACCACAAATGCTTGATAAAGAGTTCAAACCAACACTTACTTACCATTGCAAATATTTGCTGTTGCTGCTTTCGGTCTTCTCTGTTACTTCTCCATGAACAAGAATGGGCTGACTGAGTCCGAAAGGCCCTTTTGTTCTTTCCAGGTAAAAAAAAGAAAGAGAGAAAAAAAGTCATAATATATAATACATATATTATATACCGTAAAAAGTACTATTACATTACAATATTTGGATTTAACATTAAAAGGCATTTATAGCATGGTAAGTGTTGTGTTTACTGTCTATTTACAACAAAAATCACATTAAAACTACCAATACTGTGGTAAAAGCATTGCTGTTTTTATTGTGCTTCTACTACAAATGCCACGTTGGAACTACACTAGTAGTTATTATTAAATATTAAAAATATGAAATATGTTTAACGGTCTATAGCACGTCACGTGACAGTGTTTAATCACCCTAAGGTGTGTTGATTTAGAAAGCAAAGAAATGTGAAGCCTGAGTGGAGATGAAAGATATAATGCAGTGACTGAACATAATCTGATCAATAACAACAAGCAGAAAATACTTTATATCAAACATTAGGACATAATTTATGACTATTAACTCACCAACACGTGGGACACGTGAACTGATGCCAAACATCGCGATGTGTTCTGAACGAGACTTCTTCAGCGCGATTTCATGACGCCGAGGGGTAAGCCCATAGAGATGTATACGTAGATACCCCTTTATCGACTGTTTCTATGGCGGCGCGTCGACGTGCCTGGAGCGGTCGAATGAGGCATCTACGTATACATATCTATGGGTTTAACTTTCAGCCGGCCTGTGGCGTCTTCTTCATTGTGACACCGGGGCGCATCTTTTCTTCAAACAAATCAATCGTTTGACCTCGGAACAGTTGGAATACTTGAACTTTTTCAATAAAGTGTGCCCGTTGTCTGTAATATTCTGTGTTTTATATCATATAACGCACATGGGTAGGTTTAGGGGCGGGGTTGGGCTACTGTTTGTGTCTGAATAGCGTAAATAAAAATAAATAAATGTAAACAAAACTATGATGGCTGATTAAATTGAGAATCATACTCCAACATGTCATAATGGAAAAATGATAACCCAATAAATAATTTCATCATGATAACGTTCACATGTGTTGATAGCAGCGTCCATAGCAACCAAAACGTTACAGTTTCACATTTTTCTGGAGAGATCTGAAAAATCTTCGCAACAACAAGCAAGCGAGTGATTATGTACATTCACTGAGTGAATATTATGAAAATAAAATACATATTTCTCGCTAGAAATGTAATCAAAACTTATTTTTATGCAGAAACTAACTCAAAATACTGATTTTTTCCACTAAAATGAGAGAAATGTCCGCCATGTTTTTTGTTCTCACGGCCGGAATCTTGAAAGTCACGTGACTTGGACGCAAAACAAGAGGAAAAGAATAGGCAAAAAAAAAAAAATGTAACAGTGATACAATTCAAGGGCCATTATTGTAACCCCTCTACGTTTTGCACTTTGGACCAATGTAGTCAGGGTACGTTTTTATATGAGACTGGGTTGCTGTGAGACGTGTACGCGCTCTCGGATGAGTGCACAGGGACACATTTTCTCACAGCGCGCACGACTTCTCATTCGCGTCTTCTGGCACTACCCAAGTGCAAGCCACTTCACAGACACAGATAGTTGCGTGTTCTGAGTTAACACAATCAGAGCATAAAAATACGGGATATTTTATGGGAAAATACTAAAACGGGAAAACAGCGGGAAAAGAGCTAAAATACGTGAGAAACCCGGAAAAAACGGGAGGGTTGACAGCTATGGACATTACATAACCCGCCATCGTGAAACACCATTATGTTAAACATCCAGCTGCTGTACTACACTGAAAAAACAAACAAAAGGAGATGTATTGGTGGGAGTGGAATATATCGCGCTGACAGGGGATCACTGGACTTCAGTTAGCAATCACAATTACCTTAGTGTTTCGGCGCAGAGGAAACTCCAGTCATTTGCGTTAGCAATGCTAAAAACGGACACCAGACATTACGCTGATGCCTGCGCCCAGCAGTTTTTGATTCTCAATAAGAGCTTCTGTAGACGTATAACAGACATAAAGTCAGTCTGGTTAGTAATGAAGCTGATGTGTGAGTGAGTGTGTCCACGCAAGCATGCGTGCGCGAGCGAGTGAGTGTGTGGGTGAGTGAGTGAGTGAGTGTCCGCACGAGTGAGTGAGCGAGCGAGCGAGTGAGTGAGTGTCCGCGTGAGTGAGTAAGTGAGTGAGTGAGTGAGCGAGCGAGTGAGTGAGTGTCCGCGCGAGTGAGCGTGCGAGTGAGTGTCCGCGCGAGTGAGCACGTGAGCGAGCGAGTGTGTGAGGTGTGTGTGTGTGTGTGAGATTTAATCATTGTGTTTGTTTGATATTTTGCGAGTCCTCTGAGCATTTCCCCCAGACGATTCCTGGGACAGACGTAGCTGAAGCTCATTAAATATGCAAATCTTATCCAATCCTAGCCGTGGGGGTTTACTTCCAAGTGTTCAGTACGGCCCATCAAATCCAAGTGTTTTTCAGAGAGCCTCAAAACCATGGCAGAAAATAGCCTATTACTTATTCATTATGATGTTTTTGAATGTAAAAACCACAGAAACATCTTAAGTTGACCTCAGACAACAGTATAATTTTTTTTTAAAAAGCCAGTTCATGACACCTTTAAGCATCATATAAATCAAAACTATCTAATATTACTGAATGAAATGTCGACCCAGGACGAGCTATAGGACTGTGCAAGCATTAGGGGTGTTCGTGGACTTGATCTACTCCATCTGTGTTTGATCATTGTTCTGAATCTGATCTGGATGTAGTCTTTGACAAAACTTGATTTTCTCAGCTCTTTTGTTCAAAATGTTGTTTTTTTTATGAAACGTACCCATATTCAAGTGTTGATAAAAAAGGAATGCATGAAGCTAGGATAAAACTTTTTGTTTGTTTGTTTAAAAGAAGAGGATCTGCTTTTTCTTTTGATATATTGCATGCTCAGATATTCATACAACAAAATATTCTATGGGCTATTACAGTTTTTTACAAAAACCCTGACGGTGACTGGCAACTTTTTTTAAAGGGGTGATGAATTGAAAAATCAACTTTCCCTTGAGCTTTTGATATATAAAAGGTCATGGTAATATAAGAATATCCTGTAAGTTTCAGAGCTGAAAACTTCCTTGTTAGTCAAAGAAAAGCTTTTATAGACACCAGGCCCAGCAAATGCTTGATCTCAGAATGTGCCCAGGCTATGACGTCAGAGTGTAGTGAAGCACCGCCTCAACAGAAGAAGAACAACACCTGATTCTGTAGCCCCGCCCACCCGAGTCGTGCCACTAACATAACACAGGCCTACATGGAGCTAAACCTGATAGAATTTCTAAACATACCACATAAGCTTCATTTGGATTCCAATATTAGGAATGCATGGATGAACTTTATTTTTAATGAATATCCAGCTCATGTGGGGAAGACATTGCGCGTCTGTTCTTTCATTTCAGACTGGATTTGCAGACAGGATGAGATTAACCACACTTATGTGAGTAAAAATGTTTTTTATATGTGATAGTATTGCATTGTTTCAGATAGTATTGATTATGTGTATGTGTCTAACTGAACATACCTTTGCACGCTGTCAAAGGCTGAAGAATCCTCTATTTGAGGTGTTGTTGGTTCATTGCGAATCGTGATCAGGCTCGGACATGTATGGGCTAGAGCTTGCAAAGCCCAACATCCCCGGGCTATGTGTTTTCCAGACGGGCTACCAAAATGTAAGCCCGGCCTGTCGACTGGCTATCTTAAATAGTGAAATAACATTCCTTTTGTTAATGTGCGTTCACTCTCTTGACTTGATATTTGAAGGAAAAATACAGTTGCGGAAGTTTTGATCATGCAGTCTGCAACGTACTTGGCGAGTGTGTGTGTGTGTGATGCACGTTTCGCATTTATATCCACCGATCGGGCGGGACAAATAATACAAAAATAAATTTCCAATCAATCGCGGGTGGATGAGAGATAAATCATTGTGTTTGTTTGATAAAGATATTTTGCGAGCCCTGTGGGACGAATCATTTTGTTTGCCGTTTCTCACAGGCTTTCAAAACAATTTATCGTGTAGCCTACTCACAGGGGAGCTGAAGCTCATTAAATAGGCAAAACTGTTATCCAATCATAGCCATGGGCGTTTACTTCCAAGTCTTTAGTGCGGCACGCCCATCTACCCAGTGGCTCTTGAGAGAGCCTTAAAACCAGGGTAGAAAATAGCCTATTACTTATTCATTATAATGTTTTTGAATGTAAAAACCATGCAAAAGTCATAAGTTGACCTCAGACAACAGTATAATTTTTTTTTTAAAGCCAGTTTATGACCCTTTTAAAAACGCTGGCGGGGAAAGAGTTAATAAAGAAAAAGTACGTATCTGATTACTCGATTAATCGATGGAATAATCGTTAGAAAACGATAGCTGCAGCCCTACTTCACAGGAATTAATCATTCAACCATTTAGGAAAAAAACTAAAAGTTTTAACAGAGATGCACCACCTCTTTCAAAAGTTTGTTGACTACAGTCTCTTGACAACCACACTAGTATTCAAAACTATGAAAAATTCAGTCTCTCTCTCACACGCGTACACACACGAAACAGGATGATTCTTACTGATCCACATACTTGAGTTTGTGAGATGGTTGAGTGTATCAGAGAGCAGCTTCAGTCCTGAAACTCCTGGGTGATTGTAGCTCAAATCCAGCTCTCTCAGGTGTGAATGGTTTGAACTCAGAGCTGATGTCAGAACAGCAAATCCTTCCTTTGTCACCAAACAGCGAGACAGTCTACAACAACAGTAAATGTTCTTATTCAGTCAGTGCGCTTCATTTTTGGAGATGTTCTATTTTGTTTTTAATTATAGTGTTTGTCAAAGTATTCATGCAATACAAAGTTTAAAGGGGCCATGTTATGAGGAATCAAATTTTCCTGATATTTGTACATATAAAAGCTTACTGTACTGTAATTTCCACCCCTGTCCAGTTGCGTTCTAGTGTAGCAGCAGAGTGCGAGTTCAAAACTTACATAAGTCTGTCCAAATTTATGCATTTGATTACACACGGGCGAGCACCTAGTTTGAAGGTGTCATGAAACCCCCCTGCTGCAGCTGTGTTTTTTCACATATCCAATTTGAAAAGGCTTCCAAAAAGGGGCATGGTCGACTGCGAAAAGGTGGGATGGGTATTGTATGGAAAGAGGAAATGGTTTGCATAAATAGGGGAGTGTCATTAGGCGCATTCAAATGAGCTAATTTGCAAACCGGCAATGCACACACACAGACACAGGTGACATGGATAGCGATACCGACAGCAGCAGCTACAGAGACATGTTCTTGTTTCACACGTTGGCAATGTTTACAACAGAGAGATGAGATGAGGAAGTGCACTGAACAGTGTGACCAGAAGGGGCAGGATTATGATCACGTTGACTCACGTAAAATAAGTCATTCAGCTCTTCAGATCAGCATAATTCAGTGAGAAAAGAAAAGAAACGTTATTCTGTATGACGAAATATTTTGCAAACGTGATAATAAATCTATATTTGTCCAAATATGCATACTGTTTCAAGTAAGAGCCCGAACACATGCGGTTTAGTGCATGTCTGTGACCACAAATAAAACTTACCTTTGTAGCAATGGCTTCCACAGACGGCGTCCCGGTTATAGCTTGCTCAGCGCCCTTACTTCGTATCAGCACGACCATCCACCTCGGCTGTTCCACCGTAGATTATCGGTTTTTACCCACATGAAAGTAATCCAGGGAGCACCTTCACAACACGCTGAAAACAACACCTCAATTTCCTCCTTGACTTTTCTGCACACTGCTTCCTAAACTTCCAAATCCCCACCATGTCTCAACAATAATGATGGAAGACGAACTTGACAGAAGTGACTGTCTCATGCATAATAAATAAATAATATTTTATGCATACTACAGCACAGTGATTGGATTGAATGAGCTTTATGTCATGAATATATGTCGAGAATCGCTCGAAACGGTCGACGTCAGCATGTTCGACCAGCCCATACTTGGTACACGATGACGTCAGCTTTTGTGACGTTTCTCCGACTCAGCTTTTCAAACCGAAGACAGAAATCGCTCTAAAAAATGCAAAAATAACTATTTTTCGCATATGAATAAAATTGATGAGTACCTTTTAGTGTTTTCAATGATGTGCAGCCTATACATATCTGTTTACATCGCATACAAGGGAGCCCGGGTACACATTTTCCATCATGAGTCCATGATGCCAACGTCACGTACAGCCTTTTCTACCCAGCCAGATTAGCTATCACTGTGGACGGCATTAGACACTCCTTTGACTCTCTGATGTTTCTTTTTCTGTTACTGACTCTTGCTTTACAGCATAAATTTAACAACGGACTGAGGTTCAGATGTCTTAAACGGATAAATATCAAAGAGAAGCAGAGAGAATTTTGTTTAGTTTATATTCTCTCCTCAAGCTGTTGAAAAACAGCAATGTGCCTTTTGGTAAAACTGTTTTTCCCCTACTACTTGTTTGGGAAGTGGTGGGGGGTAGGGTGGGTAAAGTTCTTATATGGATGAATGTTACTGCATGTATGTCCTTCAGTTGATGGTTTTTGTTTTGTTTGTTTTTTGTTCTTTATTTTGCTCTTTTGGGTGGATGCAGGGATATTTACTCATTTATTGTGCCCTCAACCAATATAGATTGTCATTATAAATGTGATGGGATCCTTAAAGACACTTGGAGAGACTAATATGCAGTTTGTCACCTCGAACTGTAAAGGCCTGAACGGTGCCTGGGGGCAGATGTTGCCTTTTTACAAGAGACACATATTAAAAATCAAGCACATAAGCAACTATATAAAAATTGGGTTGGCCACTTATTTCATAAATTTAATTGTAAGTCACGTGGAGCAGCTATCATAATTAATCTGATTAGACCGTTAGCATCTCGCTCAAAAATGACCAAAGAGTTTCTATATTTTTCCTATTTAAAACTTGACTCTTCTGTAGTTACATCATGTATTAAGACCGACTGAAAATAAAAAGTTGTGATTTTCTAGACCGATATGGCTAGGAACTAAACTAGAAAATATGGAATGAGGCAATACCATTTATATCGATATACAGTAGATTGATAGCCTACGAGCGCATCTGAAAAATAGAGGTGGAAAATAAATAAACGGCTTGAATACTCGATTTCTAGATGTGGGTGGGAATTATACGCCCCTTTCTGCTGATTGGCCAGCCGAAGATCAAATTGTTCCACCATCAGTTCTTCCTCAGTTCAGCACAGCAGAATAATAGTCCTGCGCTGCTACGGATTCTTAATGTGTTTATTGCAGCTACATTTCATCTCTTATTCATAAAACAATCAGACTAACGAATGGCTCGACACAACCCGTCCCGGGGCAGAGCCTAGACAGGGCTTTCTTCTGTGTAGATATAAATTCACATACACTTCACATCAGCTGGGTATGGCAGGATAGGCTATATGATGGCTGTCATAGCTGGTTGCCCAGTAAAAATAAATAATGTAACGATTATGGCGCAGACATTGAATTAATCTTCCAAAGGATTCATTAGATGAACAATCCCTTTCACAAAGCCCTAATTCAGCTCCAGACCCCAGGAAATCGATAATTTTGTCACGAGGCTCCTTGCTGCCTCAGGCTAACACGTCTACATCACAATTACGTGATTTCCTATGGACTTTTGACCAAAGCTTCACAAAGAAGACAAAAGACTCGTTGTGATCGCAAGACAAAGAAACAAACAGGTCTCTGTCCTTTTCAAGGACTGCTAAATGAACTCCAAGTGACACAGTTTAAAACTGCAAACTTCCAGAAAATGTTACAGAGAATGTATAAGAGTATAATTATTGGACTTTCACTCAAATAGCCTTCGACATGGTTTGTTAGCGTGTTTACAACTGATACACGTGACTATTATGCATGTATATCACTCTCAAATTCATGCAATTATGTAACTATTGAATGAGTGGATGAAAAGACACCGTTTTTGATACCGTTGTGCTTGTAATGATATGATAAAACAGATGAGCTGAATGAAATCTTTATATAATTAATAATGTCCTTATAGTAAGAAATTAGGTCTAACTTTACTCTCTGCTTAAGAGCAGGAAACTAAATGACTATAGATAATCCAATTGTATGGGAGGGGTGGAGACAGTCACCCCTGAATCCTAATTGGCCAGAACCCATCCAGGGGATGGACAAATTTGAGTTTTAACCTCAGACCACAGCTGAAGACTGTAGGTTTTTTAGAGTTCGAGGGCAGAGTGTGTTGTTCGCGAGACGTTCACCGCTGGGTGTTCACGCGTGTTCACGTTGGTGTTCACTGAGTGTTCACGTTCTGTTCTTTGTTCAGTCAAGAGCTGTCCAGCGCGGTTCCAGAATCCGCCAAACAGACCATCAGAGAAAATGGGTTAACAGAGTTCATTCAGGCCATCTGCTCTTCTCTCACTTTCCTTTCTTTTACTTAAAGTTTATTTTCTTTTCGTTAAGTCGCGTTCTGTTAAGTTTCGCCGCAAAGTTACTCAACAAGTTTCCAACAGCGTGTTTAAACTTCGGACAACGCCACAAGACTCTCATCCAGCCGCCAAACACGCCACGTGATTGGCTTCCCAAGACGTCGATCAAAGACACGAGGGAACCCTCTCCAGCCAGGAGACAAAGGGAATTCCCCTTTGTCATAGACGACACACGTGGGACAAACGCAAGTAACATCTCTAGATTTCAAGCTGAAATGGTGCATTAGATCAAATGTAATAACCCCGCCTAAGAAACGATAGGAGGATAAATTACTGATCAATGGTTTCTTCAGGTCATGTGTCATAAATGCATATTGCTTGGGATTTCATAACTTCTTCCTCTTAAGACTTATTCTTTCCTCACTTTCTTCCTTTCTGCAACGTATGAATGTGCGAGTGCGTGTGTTTATGTTAGATATTAGTTTGATGTGTTAGAGTAATCAATAAAGTTTCGTTTGTAGTCAAAGATAACTGTTCTTGTGTTATGTGCTTATGAATTTAATGTCTTGAACTGCCGATCTAAGTTACCTGGCTGTTAAATAGTGTTTCACTATTGTACGGATATTAATATCCGCTGCAGAGTTGATATTTACGGCCCGTTCAAATGAACGTTGGAAGAGTCATTTGCCCGGCTGTAAATTAGACTCTCGCAAAATTCCCTATGAATTCATTAATTCATTCATTTGAGCTACAGAGACTTGTTTCCCTTTAACAGACTCCCCTTTAAGTTCTCACATATCGGTGGACGAATAAGTTAAGGTGTAAACATTAATTCTGAATTATTTATAAATTATAGTGCAATTCGAGTCTCTTTTATTTTAATTCAAATTCCCCGTTGAGTTATTATTTTATCTGACTCATTGTCGCTACAATAAATTAAGATTTAAATTAACATAATTAGTTGAAAATTAAATAAACACTAATAAAAATAAATAGATTAAGATATAAATTAATATCAATAGTTGTAAATTAATCAAGCACTATTTGTCCAAAGGTATGTTTAAACTGTTTACACACTAATAAAGAAAATAGATCTATCATTCTCATATGGAAAGTCCCATTAATCACTTCCTTTTTGTCCAGTATTATTAGGCTCTATGATATACTATATGCATTGATGTCAATAGACAGGTTTCCATCCAACTCATTTGCTCATTAAGTGCATTCGTACAAATTTGGCACACTCAAAAAAAAAAAAACATTCTAATTAGAGAGCATTTCCATCAGCTCTGTTATCTCAACGAAATATCGAGTCAATCCACATAAAAGTTTTTATTCACATTAGAATATTTTATGTGAATTTTTTTCCAGTCAGGATTTCTTTTTCAAATGTACATTAAAAAGTTGGATGGAGACCCAGCTATTGCCATAGTCTGACGGACAGCAGTTTAACATTACGACTTTCATTAATTAATTAATGTCAAATTTGGTGAAGTATGGTTAAGGTATTTAGCAGACGCTTTTGTCCAAAGCGACATACAATATACAGTAGATGCATACATACAATGACAGGATTTACATTTTTGGGTGAACTAACCCTTTAACAACTTAACATTTAGAATTACATTGGCTTTTACAATGTTTTTCTTCAATATATGTCATTGTATGTATGCATCTACTGTATATTGTGTCGCTTTGGACAAAAGCATCTGCTAAATACCTTAACCATACTTTACGACTTTCATTAATTAATTAATGTCAAATTTTGTGATGTTAAACTGCTGTCTGTCAGACTCTTCTGTTTAAATAAATGTCCTGCAGGGGAATGAATACCAACTCTAGATAGAACAGACACTTAACGGCAATAGCTGGGTCTCCATCCAACTTTTTAATGTACATTTTAACCATTTGAAAAAGAAATCCTGACTGGAAACTGTTCAAATTCACATAAAATATTCTAATGTGAAGTTGTTGTAATATATAAATTGTTAATGTTAAATTCATCAAGGTAGGTTTCTTCTATGAGCAAGTAGGAATTGGGTAACTTTTTATTTTTTTACACTGTATTCATCAACAGATATGAAAACTTGAAACTTTTTTTTTTTTCTCTCTCTCTCTCTCCCAGGCGGGCAGCAAAGCAGAGAAGAGACACAGGCTCAACACAACTGTCTGCACCCTCTTAAGAACTCCTGGACTTTTGAGTTGATGGGCTAGTAGTGGTGTGAGCCTTTTATAGTAAACCCCCCACCTCCCATGTTCCCCTGATGATGGGCTCTCTGGACATCTGGAAATGAGCTGGATTCTCCCGTGAGACTGTAATTTTTGTATGAAAAAAAAGTGGATACTTTTATAAGTGTGTAATGTGTTGTTGAATAGTGTGTTAATAAAACAAAGAAAAGAGGCCATTGTATTGTTGTTAATTGCGGAAGACAGAAAATTACAGTATTTTATTGTAATATTTACAAATAACAGGAATATTTCATTGTAATTCTGTCCTGTAAAATTACAGGAAATTCCTGGCAACTGAGTTGCAGTAAATTTACAGGAAATTATAATAAATTACAGCATTTTACTGTAATAATCACAGTAGTATTGCTGTATAAATACAGTACTTTATTGTATTAAAAAAAAACAGGAAAAATACTGTATCTTACTTGCTGTAAATTTACGGCAACTAGTTGCCAGGAATTTCCTGTAAAATTACAACAAATTTTTAACAGTGTAGTTTTGATTTAAATTACCAAGGCCAAGCTGTTTTTTTGGCTGTTGTTGGCATTCCATTCATATTTTTAATTGATGTTTACACATGTTGTTTATAAAGGATCATATTAATAAAGTAAGCTTTTTGTTGTTGACATGCCATATTTATTTTTGTTTTGTAAAAATGTTTTTGCCATATCTATTCATTTTTAAGTTCTGTGATTTTTACACATTATGTTCATGATAATATTATTAATGTTTACTTTGTTTAATGTTAGCTTTTTGTTTCTGTTAAGTTCTGTTTGTACTACACTGTAAAAAGTGATTTTTTGAACTTGTAAATAAAACTAACATAATTTAAGTATATTTTACAAACAAATCCTATTTTGTCTTTTTACTTCAAAATGTCATGTTTAATTCAATAAACTACTTGAGCTTTCATTTTAATTTATTGTGCTTAAATACATAAGTAAATTAAAATGGAACTGCCCAAGTAATATTTACTTAGTGTTTTGTCATCTAATGGACTAATGCAAAAAATGACTCTATGCGCATGCTTTCTGGGGTCCTAATGGCGCGCAGAGGAAAGCAACGGAACATTTTCTTGAAGTCTGATGTGAATTTTACACGGTAAGTTATGAAATATTTGTTTATTGGTCAATTTAGTTACGTTTGCAGAAAAGTATAGAGCTATTAGGCTGTCTGCAGTCATGGTGGTTAAAGAGTTAAAGCGTTACTGTTAATATATAACTTCGAGTTGAGTTTGCTAAAGAACCGAATCATCCGTTATTAGCAAACAGCATCTGTGTCGAAAACAATTGTCCTATGTTTTACATGTAATCTACAAAGAAGTTTAATGTACAGTGAACTTTAAGATGAACTGTGCCCGACGCAAACGTTGTGTTTAATCATCTTTGTGATTAAATAATTGTGCCCTCACGTGCTATCCGAATTATAAACATACGTTTCCTAATTTAAAAATGGACATGTACAGCCTCGGAAGTTTTATGAACCCGGGATGATAGACTACCCGAGCCCCGAGATGGGTAAATTAACGTTAGGCCATTAACTTTAAAAGTGATGGAGAAAACCGCCAATCCCCCATTAATTCACATCAACTAAGCTACACTGCTTTGTTGATGCATATTAATCAAGTTAAACCGAGATTATACTCCCTATTGAATAGCTAGTGATACATTTTGTAGGGTATGTGTTCAGGCAGCCTTATATGAGCTATACATTTATTGTTGATATTTACTTGAATGCAGTTGTTGACTGGTCAAATTTCAAATCAATAAGATAAGTATATTTATTCAAATTTGGTATAAAGAAGTATATTTCTGACATTAACATTTCTAACATATGTCCAACAGGTTGCACTCACCATTCAAGCTCATGCCAGGTAAATTGCCAATAATTCTTACAGCCTATACCAGTATGACACAGATTTCATTAGATATACATACGTATACAACCACACACACACACACACAGATAGATAGATAGATAGATAGATAGATAGATAGATAGATAGATAGATAGATAGATAGATAGATAGATAGATAGATAGATAGATAGATAGATAGATAGATAGATAGATAGATAGATAGATAGATAGATAGATAGATAGATAGATAGATAGATGATAGATAGATAGATAGATAGATGGAAGTGTACACTGTTAATGCTCATTTACTGCAATTTACTTTTGTTTTTAACAGCAAATTGAAGATAAGCAAAATGCTGTGATTCGTTGCCTGCTAATCATCCGAGGAGCTCATTGAAGTCTTCCAGGTATATTAATAGATACATTAAAATTTAGTTTGACTTTGGAAATGTACAGTACTGCAAAAGGAACATTAGTATTTTCATCCCCAAAATTGTTTTTTACTTTTTATATCCTTGTGCTGTAGTTTGTCAAAAAAAAGTGCTATACCGTTCTAAAAAAAAAGGGGGATATATGGCACTAAAAGTGGTTCTTGGCTTGTAATCATAGGGGAACCCATTTTGGTGCTAGCACCATATCTTTAAAGGTGCTCTACAGCACTTTTATCAAATGGTGCTATGTAAAACCCATAAGAGGTGCTATATATCATATTTTATTTAAAAAATGGTGCTAAACAGCACCTATAGTGGTTCAGGCAGCCTTATCAATAATAGGGGAACTACTTTAAGTGTTGTATAGCACCAAATCTTGGTGCTTCAGTGGTTCTTCATCGGTTCTTCACTGGTTCTTTGGGATGACTGATGTGCTATATAGCACCACTACCATACAGAACCTGTTTAAACCCCTGTATGGTTCTTCAGCGGTTCTTCGGGGTGGTTAAGGTGCTATATAGCACCACTGCTGTACAAAGAACCTGTTAAGCCCCTTTAAAGATTCTTAACGAGCCAAAGAACCATTGTTGGTGCTCTTTAGCAAGAAATAAAATGCAAGGAAATAAAATGCAATATGACACCTCTTATGGGTTCTTCACAGTACGATTTGATAAAGGTGCTGTAGAGCAGGGGTTTTCAAACTTTATGATGCCAAGGACCCCCAAATATGATGAACCTTAAGGAGGGACCCCCTTCCTAATATCCATCTATATTTTTATTTATAAATTTTGTTGTACTTCCAATGACAATAAAGGCTAATCTACTCTACTATTTGATTTGATCAAAAATGCTTTAAGTGCAAAGGGTGATCACACCAAATATTGATTTAGTCCATAGAAGGCAAATAAAAATCAATTTTGAAAGCATTTTAAAGGCATCCCCACTTTACAGAATTTTTACACAAGTGCCTAAAACTTTTTACAGTACAGTAGCTTTGCAGGTAGTATTTTAAGTGTCTTGTAGACAGTTCTTCTTGATTTAGTCTGTCTTAATTGTTTCCCTCTTTCTTCATGTAATAACAGATTTAATGATGGTGAGACCAAATCTCTGTGTGGGACTCTTGTCACAAAATTAAAGAGAACATAAAACTTACTGTACATGATTGTAACCACTTTGCACTTATTTGTGTATTTGACAGGATGACAGCAGAAACATGATTAAAGATAGCTTTACCAATCGTGATGAAGATCATTGTACTGGGCAGCACTGCAGGAGAGGAAGATGCTAACATAGCTGACGTCATTGAGAGGACTGTGGTGCTGTTGTAAGAATCTCACAAATGCGTGCCTTCTGCTCATGGGCTTCATTTACTCCCTGAACTTAAGCTAACTTGCTCATTTGTTCAGCAAGTGAGATCGTTCTAAAAAGTTTTTTTTTTTTTGTGTTGTTGTTGCTTTTTCAAGCGTTTAATTCAAATAAAACTCAAGGAAAATGTCTGTCAGTGTGTTTTTTGTTGTTGAAAACATCAGTAGTAATATATCACAAATTATATTAAGTAATGTTTAAATAATATTTGAAGTAAAGGTTACTCAGGATAACTAAAAAAGATAACTAGGATTCTTATGTAAAAGACATGCAATAAATCATATTATATTTATAAGCATTACTTATTAACTTATTAATTAAAATGTACTGGGAATTCCCAAGTAAACTTAACAAGCATTTCTAATTAAAGCTACTAAAAATTATGTATAGATTTTACTAGCCTTTTCTGAGTGAAAATTGTTTCCAAGCTTTTTTCAAGTAAATCCTACTCCACATTTTTTACAGTGTATGCTGCAGTTTGCATATTAAAAATTGTTTACATTCTGCAACTGTTTTATGCATTCTGATTCATAAAGGAAAACCATGACAAACCATGAAACTGCCAGAATCCTAAAATAAAGGTGTTTTTTTTTTTTTTTTTTTTTTTGTCAAACCGCCCAGCACTGACTTAAAACAATCCTCACATAAACCCATAATTAATGTCATATTTACCTGTGCCCTTCCTACCAGTCTAACAGGAAGAATTTATACAGAAATTGAATAAAGTTACAAACAGTCTGCACTGCATAAATTAAATGAAGCTTATGCGCAAGTTCTGGCAGGAAGATTCAATGTTACGTCACTTATCACATTCAGACCTATCCAATCAAGTCATAATTCTCAGAGTATAAAAGATCGGTAATTAACACATGTCTGAGTTCACAGATGCTGACGCCATCATTACAGTTGACGAGCCGGACGTTCCGTAGTAGTCGATCGCTGTTCCTATTATACAATTAATAATGTGCAATACAGTGGCGTTCAAAGTCCATGTCAGCCTATCATTCCGTTCATTGGGCTGCTGCGGCAACAGACACAGAACAATCACTTTCTATGGAGGACTATCTGGGCATGTTATCAAAGACACGGCTGTGATATTCATCACCATTCTGGCGTCATCACTTCATCAGCATTCATCACAGTGATATGTATATGATTATGCATTTCCGATATCGATCTGGTGTAGTATTTTACTCTTTCTCAAATTGTCGCATGCACGAGACGCGCACCTGCTCGTGCAACGATGCTCGTTATCGCTTGCTCGTGTTGTAAACTATCCAGTGCCTCGTAAATGATTCGCATGACACCGGTTACCGTTAACGATTGTATTTTGTTTAGAAAGCTGAAACAGAACAGATGGCACAGCATATTAGCCTCTATCATTTTCCCCACGAATGCAAGAAACCAACACGGGTCTTTAAAGCAACATGCACCCAGTTAATCGGGGCTTCATGATTAACAGAAGTTAAGCTGAAATCGCTAATGGGTTCAGTGTTATCAGATCGCTAAAGTTGAATTAACTATGCTAATTTGCTCAGCATAGATTTAAAGTACAGCACTGACATCAGTGCTTGATCCGTTCTCATTCATTCGTGCTATTCATCTTGCAAGCGCTGTGAGTTCGTCACATACAAAATGCAATTGAAACTGACACAATAGTTTCAAGTTTATAAGTGTTTTGGGCCTGTCATCCAGCAGAGTACATATTTTGCTCAAACATACAAGGCACCCAGTGTTGAAATGGCTTCCTTGTGTGATTCGACATGGCTTCCTTTACTATGAGGAAGAACCGCGTTCTGTGCTCATAAAGGTGCCGTTGCTTATTGCTTTATAAATCCGCTACATTAATAAATTAGTTAATTAAAGCAAACATACAGTAATTGTGCTTTTGTCTTTGCGCTACTCCAGTTAATGTGATTGTGTTTTATTCTGCTACTGATATCTGGATGCCTCTGTCTATTTTTAGGAACTTTAGGATTTAGTGTTACGTCTCATTTGGTCCTTCTGTACTACGACGCCATGGCTACAATTATGAATTAAACAAAGTGTATCTCGCTAGTACTCAAAAGCACCATATGTCAAGTAAGGTTTGCATTAAAAAAAAAAAAAAACAAGGTTTAACTGGATATTCGATAACAGCAATAATTTAATTCCGTACTCAATCCGACCCATTTTACATAAATATTGCATTCTGTACAGCAACTAAATCGCAGCACGGGAATAAAATTATTAAAATCTTTTATGAATATAGTAAGTGAGCAGGGTGCGTTCCCTTTATAAACGCATGTAACCGTCAAATGCTTCAGTTCAACTAAACTCTGACACTAGTGGAAACCATTTCGGTCAATCTGACTACACCAAATCATGAATCTATAGCATGTTCTATTCTTCATTGGTCAAACATATGCACTAGAAGGCAGAATTGGTCAGTGAACAAGCGCTGAGCCATTCAATCCTGATTGTGTGTGTTCCGTGTTGTGTTGGCTCCTCCAATTGGCCATTGCATTCAAGCGCTCCACAGACATTTACATTTACGCATTTGGCAGACGCTTTTGTTCAGGGTGACTTGCATCGTATTCAAGGTGCACATTTGGTATTTTGTCGGATCTTGCTTTCCCTGGGTATCAAACCCATGGCTTGGCGTTGCTAGCGCTACGCTCTACTGTTTGAGCTTCAGGAAAGATGTGTCTGTGATTGGCTACGCTCGCATTGTAAACACCAACATTCGTCAGTCTATCGAGACTAACACAATATACAGGGTAGTAAATATAGTGTGACTGTTTGACAAAGTCTGCACATGCGTACTGATTCCTGCAAATTACGAGCTCTCTTGCAGTGAGCTTTTTGTTTTTCTCGTCACCAAAGCTGGCACACACGGTGCGGCTTATAATCATTGTGATTCGTTGCTTTTCAGACTGTGATCCTGATGTCACACTGTGGGAACTCCACTGCATTAATGTCAGACTGCATGATGATCAAACGCACAAGAATTTGTCTGGAGGTTACATCAACACACTCACATTTGTTTAATTTACTTCAGGTTGCAATTTTATCATGGCTGTTGGTGAGTATGTCAAACATGCTGTCAAAGACAAAAGATTTTAACCTATGGTCAAAAGAATTTAGGATTGCGATATTTGTCTCAGACTGCCAAACGTGGCCAAAAAAAAAAAAAAAAAAATTCATACAGTATGAACTTGGCTCAGGTTATCAAACGATGACTCTCACATTGATTATTGTTTTTCATTGGTTCGGTTGCTTTGCAGGGTTATATAGCCAGCTATGGTTTATTAGCTAGTAAAGCGTCTTCTAAAACGTTCTTATCCTTCCGCAAGGGCATTGTTTGGTTTTCAATTGTCGGTTATGTATTTGTCATGCTGTTCTGGTTTATTTTCTTCTGGGGGTTCTCTCAACAGGTTCTGATGGTTAGATGGTGTTCTATCTAGCTGTGAGCTGGAGTCATGCCCAATGGTTTCGAATCCTCCAACTGCCGATGCTAAGAACTGCGGTTCCCCAACTCCTCTATGCCTAGGTCATTCTTCGGATTGGGGCTGCTACGAACGCAGCTCAATGCGTGGAGTCTGCATACTCTATCAAGGTGCTGTGTACATGGTCATCCTCAGCATTATAGTACAAGCAAGATCTGACTCAAACACTCAGCAACTTCAAGTAGTAATTTTCATGCAAATACTGGTGGTGGCATATTTTCTCCTTTATTACTACTCATCAATCCTGTTTTCGTCAGTCTCTATAAGCCTTTCATGAATTTCTCTGTGACCTAACGTGATCCCTGTTCAGGTGGCCTATTGTAGCCTTCATCTCTGTGGCCTACTCCGGCTTCATCAGCGTGGCCTTCGTCTCTGTAAAAGAGGATATCTCTAAGCACATCCATGCACCCCTAATCATTCTGCAATTTTTATATTCCCCAACGGGTCTCCCATATCAAGGTGGTTAACTCACCTAGAGACAGACCTACAGAACTGCAGACCATCTCATCAGTATATCGGACATTCATTCAGGGTTATGTGCTGCTACAACAGCAACTGAACGCAGGATTGTTTGGTGGTCAAGATGGTCGTCAGCATTCTAATATTATAGAATGCTCAAATCTTCAGGTAATCTAAGATTACCTATGTGTCTTAACAAGCATCAGGTAAATTACAGTTTATCATTTAACTCCTAATACTTTTTCATGGGGTCTATCGAGACCAACTCATGCACCCACGCTGTCTCCTCACTATGGGCTATCGCAGCCTTCTCTGCACACCGGCTTATCATTCTCAGTCGCCGCGTCATTCTTGTACCCTCTCCTATCAAGGCTGTATACACGGCCTAACCTGGCAGTCATTCAGCCTATGTGGGTTTTTTTCGCACCCCGGCCTATCGAGGCAGTATACACGGCTAACGTGGCAGAACATACAGCCTACGCTGCTTTTCGTACCCCGGCCTCTTGTGGCAGTATATACGACCTAACGTGGCAGTCATACAGCCTACGCGGCTTTTCGTACCCTGGCCTATTGAGGCAGTATACACGGCTAACGTGGCAGTCATACAGCCTACGCAGCTCTCTAAACCCCGGCCTATTGAGGCAGTGAATATATGGCCAACGCGGCAGAACATACAGCCTACGCAGCTTTTCGTACCCCGGCCTATTGAGGCAGTGAATATATGGCCAACGTGGCAGAACATACAGCCTACGCAGCTCTCCGTACCATGGCCTATTGAGGCATTGAATATATGGCCAACGTGGCAGTCCATACAGCCTACACGGCTTTTGCAGTAGCATAACAATTCCCTCTATTTATTGGTTAACACCTATGTCAATATCCATATCTATTGCATGTTGAATGTCCATATTCTGAGTAATTCTTATGCAAATACTGGTGGTGGTGTCACAGCGTCACATTCTCAGATTACACATCCCGTTCGTCAGTCTCTATAGCTCTTATTCTTCGTCAATTGCCTAATGTGGCCTTTGTCTCCAGGTGGCCTAATGTGGCCTTTGTCTCCAGGTGGCCTAACGTGGCCTTTGTCTCCAGGTGGCCTAACGTGGCCTTCGTCTCCAGGTGGCCTAACGTGGCCTTCGTCTCCAGGTGGCCTAACGTGGCCTTCGTCTCCAGGTGGCCTAACGTGGCCTTCGTCTCCAGGTGGCCTAACGTGGCCTTCGTCTCCAGGTGGCCTAACGTGGCCTTCGTCTCCAGGTGGCCTAACGTGGCCTTCGTCTCCAGGTGGCCTAACGTGGCCTTCGTCTCCAGGTGGCCTAACGTGGCCTTCGTCTCCAGGTGGCCTAACGTGGCCTTCGTCTCCAGGTGGCCTAACGTGGCCTTCGTCTCCAGGTGGCCTAACGTGGCCTTCGTCTCCAGGTGGCCTAACGTGGCCTTCGTCTCCAGGTGGCCTAACGTGGCCTTCGTCTCCAGGTGGCCTAACGTGGCCTTCGTCTCCAGGTGGCCTAACGTGGCCTTCGTCTCCAGGTGGCCTAACGTGGCCTTCGTCTCCAGGTGGCCTAACGTGGCCTTCGTCTCCAGGTGGCCTAACGTGGCCTTCGTCTCCAGGTGGCCTAACGTGGCCTTCGTCTCCAGGTGGCCTAACGTGGCCTTCGTCTCCAGGTGGCCTAACGTGGCCTTCGTCTCCAGGTGGCCTAACGTGGCCTTCGTCTCCAGGTGGCCTAACGTGGCCTTCGTCTCCAGGTGGCCTAACGTGGCCTTCGTCTCCAGGTGGCCTAACGTGGCCTTCGTCTCCAGGTGGCCTAACGTGGCCTTCGTCTCCAGGTGGCCTAACGTGGCCTTCGTCTCCAGGTGGCCTAACGTGGCCTTCGTCTCCAGGTGGCCTAACGTGGCCTTCGTCTCCAGGTGGCCTAACGTGGCCTTCGTCTCCAGGTGGCCTAACGTGGCCTTCGTCTCCAGGTGGCCTAACGTGGCCTTCGTCTCCAGGTGGCCTAACGTGGCCTTCGTCTCCAGGTGGCCTAACGTGGCCTTCGTCTCCAGGTGGCCTAACGTGGCCTTCGTCTCCAGGTGGCCTAACGTGGCCTTCGTCTCCAGGTGGCCTAACGTGGCCTTCGTCTCCAGGTGGCCTAACGTGGCCTTCGTCTCCAGGTGGCCTAACGTGGCCTTCGTCTCCAGGTGGCCTAACGTGGCCTTCGTCTCCAGGTGGCCTTCGTCTACATGTGGCCTAACGTGGCCTTCGTCTCCAGGTGGCCTTCGTCTCCAGGTGGCCTTCGTCTACATGTGGCCTAACGTGGCCTTCGTCTCCAGGTGGCCTTCGTCTACATGTGGCCTAACGTGGCCTTCGTCTCCAGGTGGCCTTCGTCTACATGTGGCCTAACGTGGCCTTCGTCTCCAGGTGGCCTTCGTCTCCAGGTGGCCTTCGTCTCCAGGTGGCCTTCGTCTCCAGGTGGCCTAACGTGGCCTTCGTCTCCAGGTGGCCTTCGTCTACATGTGGCCTAACGTGGCCTTCGTCTCCAGGTGGCCTTCGTCTACATGTGGCCTAACGTGGCCTTCGTCTCCAGGTGGCCTAATGTGGCCTTCGTCTCCAGGTGGCCTTCGTCTCCAGGTGGCCTTCGTCTACACGTGGCCTTCGTCTACACGTGGCCTTCGTCTCCAGGTGGCCTAACGTGGCCTTCGTCTCCAGGTGGCCTAACGCGGCCTTCATTTCCATGCGGCCGATCAAGGCTCTGTCTCTACCTGGCTGATCAAGGCCCGTCTGCAGCCGTTCAAGGCTTTTGTCTCTACCTGGCTGATCAAGGCCCGTCTGCGGCCGTTCAAGGCTTTTGTCTCTACCTGGCTGATCAAGGCCCATCTGCGGCCGTTCAAGGCTTGTCTCTACCTGGCTGATCAAGGCCCGTCTGCGGCCGTTCAAGGCTTTCGTCTCTACCTGGCTGATCAAGGCCCATCTGCGGCCGTTCAAGGAATCGCAGCATTTACGACGGGCGAGTATACAATTCTTTCACAATTTTTGGGGGTGAGTAGGTCCCGTCCTAGAGGAACTAATTTCCTCTACCAATTCTTGGGGGGGCGGCTGCGCCCCTGCCTTCATCTTCAGGCAGGAAATGCAGAGTCCGTTACCCTCATGACGAGCGCTACGGACTGGGCCTACGCCAAAGAACCTCTAATTTAATACTTGCTGGTCTGCTAATAAACTTGTGGTGTTATCATACTTTATCTGGTCTCCCGAGTCTTCCTGGTAGAAATGAAGCTTATGCGCAAGTTCTGGCAGGAAGATTCAATGTTACGTCACTTATCACATTCAGACCTATCCAATCAAGTCATAATTCTCAGAGTATAAAAGATCAGTAATTAACACATGTCTGAGTTCACAGATGCTGACGCCAGCATTACCTCCATCCTCCCCACCACCACCAGGTCGGTCCCTGTCTATACCTCCCGGGGGGCGGCTGCGCCCCTGCCTTCATCTTCAGGCAGGAAATGCAGAGTCCGTTACCCTCATGACGAGCGCTACGGACGGGGCCTACGCCAAAGAACCTCTAATTTAATACTTGCTGGTCTGCTAATAAACTTGTGGTGTTATCATACTTTATCTGGTCTCCCGAGTCTTCCTGGTAGAAATATAGATTAATCCATATAAAGCTACAAAATGTTCGAGCGAGGAGTCTTCTGTTACCTTTATCCTTTGATGAACATTAATGACAGTATTAGTGGCTACTGTCACTGGTGTACTCACACTAGGCACGGTTGTCTTGTACAGAGTCTGAGCAAGATTGTCCCCCCTCCCCAGTCCCATGCTGGCCTGCACTCAGATTGCACTTAACGTACTGGGCTGGAGAATGCTTACGTCATTCACAATGCAACTTTTTATTTTGTAGAAGACAGGAAGAAAAGTGCTTTCACTAATAGACTGCCTAATACATTTATCATGTGTTCTACGCAGCGATTTTCACTTGACTTGATTTTACTACATGTAACAGAAGATTACATATACAATGCCTGTTCGTCAATAAGGTGAGAACCAGACCCGTTATTACCCTAAATATACATTCTCACATTAGTTGAAATTGTGGGCGCATACACATAGATGAATGAATCTTTCAAATGATTCGATCAGAAATTATCCCACACAAAGCCTCATTCAACCCGACCCCAGGAAATCAACCATCTAGCACCAGAGAGACGTAGGCTCCATTCTGCCCGGAGCTACTACTTTTATATATAAATTACTTGATTGCCTACTTTTGACCAAAACTTAGACAAAGAGAACAAAAGACTCAAGACAAAGAAACAAACCAGATCTCTGTCTTCGCAATGACCGGTAAATTAACTCCACGTGACACAGCTAAAACTCCAAGCAAACTCCCAGAAAATGTTACATATTGGAGTGCATCAGATCACTGATTATTGGACTTTCATTCAAATAGCCTTCAACATAGCTTGTTAGTGTGTCACAATTGATACACGTGACTATTATGCATGTATATCACTCTCAAGTCATGCAATTATGTAACTATTGAATGAGTGGATGAAAAGGCACCGTGTTTGATACCTTTGTTTTCGTATGGGTATAACCCAACAGATGAGCTGAATGAAATCTTTATAGAATTGATCATGTCCTTATAGTAAGAAATTAGGTCTAAATTTACTCTCTGCTTAAGAGCAGGAAACTAAATTACTATAGATAACCCAATTTTATGGGAGGGGTGGAGACACAGTCACCCCTGAACCCTAATTGGCCAGAACCCATCCAGGGGATGGGCAAATATTTGAATTTAACTTCAGAACACAGACGAAGACCGTCGGATTCACGTTGCTGTTCGTTGTTCAGTCAAGAGCTGTTCGCAGTGCAGTTCCAGAATCCGCCAAGGAGACGATCAGACGATCGTCGCAGACCAAGATCAGAGAAAATGGGTTAACAGATTTCATTCAGGCCATCTGCTCTTCTCTAACTTTCCTTTCTTTTACTTAAAGTTTATTTTCTTTCCGTTAAGTCTCGGGTTCTGTTAAGTTTCGCCGCAAAGTTACTCAACGAGTCTCTAACAGCGCGCTTCAACTTCAAACAACGCCCACGAGACTTCCATCCAGCCGCCAACACGCCACGTGATTGGCTTCCCAAGACGTCGATCAAAGACACGACCAGACCTTCAGCGAATCAAAGACCCGAGAGAACCCCTCTCCAGCCAGGAAAAGGGAATCCCCCTTTGTCAGAGATGACACGCAAGACAAACGCAAGTAATACCTCTAGATTCCAAGCTGAAGTGGTGCATTAGATCAAATTTAATAACCCGCCTAAGAAACGATAGGAGGATAAATTACTGATCAATGGTTTCTTCAGGTCATGTGTCATAAATGCATATTGCTTGGGATTTCATAATTTCTCTCTCTTAAACTTATTCTTTCCTCTCTTTCTTCCTTTCTGCAACGTGTGTGAATGTGCGAGTGCGTGTGTTTATGTTAGATATTAGTTTGATGTGTTAGAGTAATCAATCAATTTTGTTTGTATTCAAAGATAACTGTTCTTGTGTTATGTGCTTATGAATTTAATGTCTTTAACTGCCGATCTAAGTTACCTGGCTGTTAAATAGTGTTTCACTATTGTACGGATACGCTGCAGAGTTGATATTTACGGCCCGTACAAATGAACGCTGGAAGAGTCATTTGCTTGGCTGTAAATTAGACTCTCGCAAAATTCTCTATGAATTCATTAATTCATTAATTTGAGCTACATAGACTTGTTTCCCTTTAACAGACTCCCCTTTAAGTTCTTACATATCGGTGGACGACTAAGTTGTAAAGGTGTAAACATTAATTCTGAATTATTTATAAATTATAGTGTAATTCGAGTCTCTTTCATTTTAATTCAAATTCCCCGTTAGGTTATTATTTTATCTGACTCATTGTCGCTACAGGACTCAGAGCTTCAGATCCTCACAGCAGCTCTTCGTCTGTTACGGAGGTCAGCAGAAGGGAAAGGCTGTCTCCAAGCAGAGGTTGGCCCACTGGATAGTGGATGCCATCGTCTTGGCTTACCAGTCCCAAGACGTACCTTGCCCGTTCGGGGTGCGAGCACACTCAACAAGGAGTGTTGCATCATCCTGGGCGCTGGCTCAAGGTGCCTCGCTGACAGATATTTGTAGAGCTGCGGGCTGGGCGACACCTAACACGTTCGCTAGATTTTATAGCCTCCGTGTAGAGCCGGTATCTTCCCGCATCCTCGCCCCCTGGGGCCAGTAGCGCTAAGTACCCGTTCTAGTGTCGGCTTGCAACGCCACTCCCGCCCTCTGGGCCGGATACGTGCGTCTATTGTCTCCAGTTGTGTTCCCCGGAAACGGCTAACCCTGTTGAGTTCCTCCATCACCCCTGCGGTGCCAGACGTTGCGGCCGTCTGGCGCCAGGCCTGCACCCGTATGCTTGTGGAACGTGTGTGGAGGCTGGGTTCCATATGTTGCGGTTCCCTCACGGCAACCCCATATGTGTATTCTTCCACGGTACCTGCTACCCTACTTGGCTAGCCCCGTGTCTTTCCCTTGACAGAGCCCGCTCTGTTGTCTCTGGGCGTGTTCTTTCCCCCCTGGAACCAGGCTGGAACCACCCCAGAGACTGCCATATGTTGCACTACCCTGCTAGGTTAGTCCTTATGCATATTCCCACCTCTCCTTCCATGAAGGATGACGCTCCGCAGCGTACCATCTCCCGAGACGGGCACGCTTTCCCAGCGTTATCCAATAGTCACGCTGAGTGGGTCTTGCAGGAACAGCAAGTGACTGTCCTTCCCTGCCCGGAGCCCTGACTCCCACTCCAACATAGGAGTGGTCCAGCGAGCTCAGGCAGGGCCCTGGAAGGGCCAGCATCCCTGGCGTTTTGGTAGGGATCCCAATCCCCAATTCGAACGTCGAACGTGACCGACTGAAAGGGAACGTCTCGGTTACGTATGTAACCCTCGTTCCCTGAAGGAGGGAACGGAGACGTACGTCCCGTCGCCAGGTGCTGTGCTTCAGCTGAAGGCCGAGCCACTTATCTCGGATCCTCAGTTGAAAACGGTATGCGGTACTTCCACTTCCCTATTTATACCTGCAACGCGGGGCGGTGCGTGGAATGCGTGAACCGCATGCCAATTTTCATTGGCTCGTTTCTAATACACTCGAAGTAGATTGGTCTCTGAAACAGATCCCAATTCGTCGGTCAGTTCCGACGTACGTCTCCGTTCCCTCCTTCAGGGAACGAGGGTTACATACGTAACCGAGACGTTTTCCCAGGTGTTTCCATAGCTTCATCCATCTGTTCTGACCCGGTTCTCCAACCACTTTAACTTTGCATCTTGCTAATGTGTGTGTGTTTTGTGTGTCCGTTTAGTTAAGTCATGTTTGTGATCAGTGTTGGGAGTAACGTGCTACAAAGTAATGTTACTATAATTCCTTTACTTTTAGCGGTATCGCGCATGTAACAAAAATTTTTTTAATCAAGTAAAGCAATTACAATTATTGAAATTTAAATTAGTTTGTTACTCACCTTACTCTTTTTTGTGAAAAATGAACGCTTGCAGACAAGAAGCTCAAATCTAGGCTCTAGCTTGACCCGTGTCCGACAGCTTATCAAAATTTCTTGGCCCGAGTCCTACTGGAGCCTGTGTTATTTTTGTTTTAACAAATAAAAAAATAAAAACATTCAGGTTGTCTTACCTTACACCTCTCCGCAAAATGAATATTAATCTGATCTTCAATTCCCGTGCTATATGTGCAGTTCAAGTCAACGAAAGCAACAGATATAAGCTGCATTTTATTCATCAGCTCATTTCAAGATCAAAAACCGTAATAAGAGAATGAGCGACCTAAGCACTGGTGAGATAATTTAGTCCCATTCGTTTTAATGAAGATTATTGTGTTTTTGAGAATCTGACTTACTTCATTTGCAGCGATGCTTGTTGCAGTACAGCAGTCATATCTGGCAGCTTATTACACGCTCTCACACGTTTATTTTTTTAACAATTTGCCAGGAGTAAAATTTACATATGTGGTTTAAACAACCAGATGCAGATTTACACTTGTCCAGTTTCGCTGAATGATGTTGAATAAAAAATTATGTTTATTGTGTTTACTGTTCTGTTATTTACATTTAAAAAGCAGACATAAAAGTAACTTAAAGTTACTTTCCCTAGTAACTAATTACTTTTGATAAACAGTAATTGGTAAAGTAATTCAATTACTTTTAAAATAAGTAATAAGTAACTGTAACTAATTACTAATTTTCAGTAACTTTGCCAACACTATTTGTGATTTAGTTAATAAAATGTGTGCACAATACATGTTTGGTTCTGACTCCCTGCCTGCAAACAAATTGTCACTTAAATGATCGATCTTGTTATGCGCTTTAAGCGCTGTAAATACAAAGCAAGAATTATTTTTTCTGTTGCCATGAAAAATATCCTTTTCTTAGTACACTCTAAAAAATAATTCAGTGGCTTAGTAAATATCACAGTAATAATTAACTTTATTAACTTAATAGCATTTCTAAATATCATTTACTTGATGTTTTGAGTTGAACATACCAAAATAATTGACTACAAATCCAACAGTTAATTTTGTCTCAAATGTACAGTTATATTTAAGTTTTTTTCACTAAAAGAATTTGGTGTTCGAATAACCAATTATTTATTTCAAATATACTTAAAGGTGCCCTAGAATGATTTGAAACAACATTTTAAATTGTTCTCTGGTATCTACATAGAGGGTATATGGCTTATTTAAGGTCAATAATTGTCCAGCTACGGTTTTACAGGTCCATTTACAACTCTAGAAATCTTCCCCAGGATGAAATGGTCTATTTTTACCTTATTTGGAAGGGTCATGAATATTAATGCAGAGTTCTGCTCTGATTGGCTGTTTCACTGCGGCTCAATGATAGCAGGCACGTCTTTACTGTCCCATGACGATGGAGAGATTAGGCATTCAACCTCATATATATCAATCAGTATATAATCATACTTCCGTTGTCAAAAATATAAATAAATAAATATCAAATTACTATCGTTTCAACTTAAATGGTGGAGGTGTTGACGTTAGCTAGAAGGATCGAGTGAGCTATGTGTAAGCAACTAAACTAACATAGTATGTTACGTATCTATGGTTGCATTTACTATTTTATGACAACACTGGCATGAAATAATATTAACCTTTGTCATTAGACATACTATTTAGTTATGTAAGCCACTTGGATTATCCTATTCTTACCGTATAGCATCTTGCGTTGGATATAGACAACAACAGGAATATTATCGTTAATGTTGTCTCTCTAAGAAACTTTCGATTTAATCAGAAATGGTTTAGACAGTCAAGAAGTGGATAAAATCACTTACTGGTTGCAGGTATATGGTTGGAATTGCCCCTTTCTTCAGTATCAGACGCTGAGCAAACCCTGCTTGATATTGTCCCAGGTTTGAAAACTGTCCGTGGTGAAATGGGCTGAGCAAACTAACAACTTTGAATTAAATTGGTGCTGTATCCGATTATAAATAAACATCAACCATGCCTGTTGACATGTTTTATTTAGGGTTGCCACCTTCAGTGTGGCAAAATAAGGGACACCCATTCATGACACCCACCCGCCCCCAAAAAAAAAAACAATTGCATAACGGACAGACATAAAGAATACGTCATGAAATGATTATTTCAACATTTACAATTTGAAAGCTCAATAATAAACCATATAAGAAAACATGAGATCAAGTATGTGAACTTGCAACAGAACACATTTTATATTATTTTACATTTGATTTGATTTATTTCAAAATAACTCTTTAGTAGCCTATTTGGTGCTCTTTAAAGGGATAGTTCACCCAGAATGAAAATTCTGTCATCATTTACTCGCCCTCATGATGTTCCAAACCTGTACGAGTTCTGCTGAACACAAAAGAAGATATTTTGAAGAAAGTTCAAAGTGCAGCCTGTACGCAGGCTGCTTTGAGGGCACCATTGATTTCCACAGTAATCTTCCTATGTGTTCAACATAACAAAGAAATGTATACATGTTTGGAACAACTAGGGTGAGCAAATGATGACAGAATTTTTATTTTTGGGTGAACTGTCCCTTTAAGCAGTCATTCTGAACCAGTAATCACTTTTTTGAATTAAAAAAAAAAAATGTTTTTATTTTATTCATTTACTTAAATTATGACTATATTATCATGTAATTATTTGTCCCATTTTTATCTAAATATTTTTTTAAATGTCAAATATTAATTATGTCAAAAATTAAATAAATGTCAAATACAAATATTAATCAAATATCAAATTATTTATTATGTATGATGAATAAAATTAATATAAATTAATAATAACATTTATAAGGCTATAATCTATTAATTAACCTGTCTAAAAAATTATAATTCTGTCTGCCAAGCTCTGATAATGTATGGAATATTATATTAATATATTATCCATTTAAAAAAACTATAGGCCTACCTTTAGAAGCACGGATGTGTCAGACAGTCTGAGACACTGAAATGCTTCTCATAAAGTGTGCAGTTGGCCTGAGGTTCATCGTGAGTTACTGGACAGACCCATTGATACCTTTTTGATATTCAGCTCTATATCTGGAGATCCTCTTGCGTTCAAACGGTGGACGCAACGTGAGCTCGACATGTTTTTAAAACACCTCGCAAGTTTGCAGGCACACTGGCACAGCGCATGTTCTCGAGACTCCGGCAACTAAAACACAATCACGCACAAATGAGCTCCTGTACTACTTATTTTGAAATTGATTTCTTTATATTTGCTATCAGTATTCTCCACACTGCAAAATCCGTATGTGTTTATTGAACTATGTGTGGACCTGTGTAAAAATACGGGACAAATCGCGTCCCGTATTGGTTTAATACGGGACACGTCATTTTGCTTGTAAATACGGGACGATTCCGTATTTTACGGGACGTGTGGCAACCCTAGTTTTATTTGTGGGAAGAGTATGAAACGTCTTCACATCCCCTGCACAGCCTGGAACATAACATTTGTTTCCATGATCTGCCATGTTCGCTATCCTCGCGTCAGGCTTACTGCTGCAGAACTCCAGTTGATACGCCGGCTGCGCAGTTTCGCCAGATAGTGAACATGTGCTTGCTTATGAAAATGTTGGGGGGCGTACATATTAATGATCCCATCGATTGCATCACTGCTGGTGTTATGTTGAGATTCGCCTATTTTTCTGTGGTGTTTTTCACAAACGAAATTTACATATGAAGGAGGAGGCAATGGTGTTTGAGACTCACTGTATGTGATTTACATGTACTGAACTCCTGTTATTTAACTATGGCAAGGTTAATTCAATTTTTCATTCTAGGGAACCTTTAATATATTTGTGAAATTTCTAACAAAATATTTGAGAAAGGATAATTAAATAGATCTGTTTGAAGAACCACAAATATTACTTAATTCAAATCAAGATTATTCATATTTAACACGCACTGAAGAAATTTAGTACAATTAAAACGCTGCACCCCTCCCCCACCCCTTGACGTGATGGCTCGACGGTTGAGTGAGCATGGGCTGTTTGAATTCTCTTCAGTTTCCAGAGAAGTTCCTTCTTCTCAGCGTCGCAGAATTGGAACATTTCTACTGTGAAATTCAGGTTTGTGTGTTTTATTTTATCTATAAAATCATTACTGAGCTTAAAATCTTTTTATTTAATGCAAAACAACATACAGGGACACAATGTGAGTAAACGAGTGCTGCATCTGTCTTTGAAGCCCCTGGTGCTACTGCCTTGCTCAAAACACACAACTTTATTCCTTAAGATAATGAATATAATTAAAATGTTCTTAAAACTGTGCACTGTTTGTTTATTGGCAGGTTATGGAGTCAGACGCGTTGCAGCATCTTTCGGCTACGAGTGAAATGCAGGACACGGGCTCAAGTTCAAAGTCCACCCGCAGAGTGCGAGTCCATCTCAGGCTCGAGAAACACCGCTGATAAGGTGGAAATTGGATAACAGACAGGTTGATTACACTTGAATTACTTTTAAATGTTTCATTTTTACTTCTAAAATGTTTGTTATATGAGTTTAAATGTTGTAAATATGTTGTAAAATATTGTATACATGTTAAAAACGTCTCGGTTACGTATGTAACCCTCGTTCCCTGAAGGAGGGAACAGAGACGCCACGTCGGAGTACCGACGAATAGGAATCTCGCTCGCGAGAGCCAATCTACTTCGAGTGAAACTAAACGAGCCAATGCACATTGGCATGCAATGATTGCACCAGGTGTTCATGCCACGCACCGCGGGTATAAATGAGACACAGGTGCTTGCATCAAATCAGCCTTTTGCTGAGGAGCCGAGTAGGTAGCCGGCACCCCAGCAGGGTACAGAGGACATGGCGACGGGACGTGGCGTCTCCGTTCCTTCCTTCAGGGAACGAGGGTTCCATACATAACCGAGACGTTCCCATTGAGTCGGTCACTCTCGACGCCACGTCGGAGTACCGACGAATAGGAATCCCTACCAAAGCGCCATGGCCTCTGCCCCCCTCCAGTGCCCTGTGTGAGCCGCCTGAGCTCTTACCTGATGAGACGGGGCTCACACCGGGAAGACCATCACTGCTGTTCCGCATGACCCGTTCAGTGATTATTGGATAACACTGGGAAAGCGTGCCCTACTGAAGGGGAACGCTGCGGAGCCCACATCGTACCCCGAAGGAGTTATGTAGGAGTACAGGCTGAGCCGTAGCCCGCGACAGAGAGAGAGGGGGCTCAATCCCATTGAAGGGAAGGCTCTCCCAGGGGAAAGACACAGGCTTCCCGTAGGAGCGACCGAGGACGGAAATATGGGATCCCCGCAGGGTCACTCATATAACCAAAGCCTAATACCGGTTCTCAAGGATTCAGCGGCAAGGGGCCTGATGCGAGACGCTCCGCCACGTCCGGCACCGAGGGTGATGGAGGACTCACAGAGTTTGCTTCTGGAGAAAATTACGCCGTAGCGCAGCAAGCCGACAAGAGCCGGGGCCCCTCAGTGTTTCTACCCGTTTGAGGTGAGAACACAGGAGGAAACCGGCTCCACACATAGGCTATAAAATCTAGCGAACGTGTTAGGTGTCGCCCAGCCCGCAGCTCTACAGATGTCTGACAGCGAGGCGCCACGTGCCAGCGCCCAGGAGGATGCAACACTTCTAGTAGAGTGTGCTCGCACCATGAGCGGACAGGGCACTCCTTGTGCTTGGTAAGCCAAGGTGATGGCATCCACTATCCAGTGGGCCATCCTCTGCTTGGAGACAGCCTTTCCCTTCTGCTGGCCTCCGTGACAGACAAAGAGCTGATCTGAGGTCCTAAAGCTTTGAGTTCTATCCACGTAGATCCGCAGGGCGCGGACGGGACAGAGCAAAGCTAGGGCTGGGTCTGCCTCCTCTGGGGGCAGCGCTTGCAGGTTCACCACCTGGTCCCTGAAGGGAGTGGTAGGAACCTTGGGCACATAGCCAGGCCGGGGTCTTAGTACCACGTGGGCGTCGCCCGGCCCGAACTCTAGGCACGAATCGTCGACCGAAAATGCCTGCAGGTCCCCTACCCTCTTGATGGAGGCCAATGCAGCCAACAGCAAAGTCTTCATAGAGAGAAGCTTTAGCTCTGCTGACTGCAAAGGCTCAAATGGGGCATTCTGAAGTGCCCGGAGCACCAGAGTAAGATCCTAAGAGGGTATGGAGGGGGGACGAGGAGGATTTAACCGTCTCGCCCCCCTAAGGAACCTGACGACCAGGTCGTGCTTACCAACCGTCTTACCACCTACGTGGTCATGATAGGCGGATATCGCAGCAACGTAGACTTTGAGGGTGGAGGGGGACAGCCTACGCTCCAACCCGTGCTGCAGGAAGGAAAGCACAGATGCGATCGAGCATCTTCGGGGGTCTTCTCGGCGAGAAGAACACCACTCGACGAACAGGTTCCACTTCAGGGCGTATGCCTGTCTTGTAGACGGTGCTCGCGCCGAAGTGATGGTGTTAACTACCGCTTGGGGTAAGTCACCTAGAACCTCCGCGTCCCGTCCAGGGGCCAAACATGAAGCTTCCACAGGTCTGGACGCGGGTGCCACAGGGTGCCCTGTCTCTGAGTTAGAAGATCCTTCCTCAGAGGAATCGGCCAAGGAGGGGCTGTCGCGAGGAGCATAAGTTCTGGGAACCAAGTCCGGGTGGGCCAGTACGGCGCCACTAGCAGGACCTGCTCCTCGTCCTCCCTGACCTTGCACAATGTCTGTGCAAGTAGGCTCACTGGGGGGAACGCATATTTGCGCAGCCCCTGGGGCCAGCTGTGCGCCAGAGCATCCGTGCCGAGTGTGCCCTCGGTCAGCGAATAGAACCACTGGCAATGGGACGTTTCTGGAGAGGCAAACAGGTCGACCTGTGCCATCCCGAACTGTCTCCAAATCAGCTGGACCACCTGGGGATGGAGTCGCCACTCCCCTGGGAGCACAGCTCGTGAAAGCTCGTCGGCCACACGGTTGTGCACACCAGGGACATGAATGGCCCGAAGCGACCTCAGACACTTCTGACTCCAGAGGAGGAGATGGCGGGCGAGTTGCGACATGCGACGGGAGCGCAGACCACCTTGTCGGTTGATATACGCAACGGTCGCAGTGTTGTCCGTGCGGACCAGTACATCTTTGCCCCGTAACCGTCCTTTGAGGCGGCTCAGAGCAAGATGTACCACTAGCAACTCGAGGCAGTTGATGTGCCAATGCAGGTCCGGGCCCGTCCAAACCCCTGACACTGCATGCCCGTTGTACGTGGCTCCCCAGCCCATGGCAGAGGCATCCGTGAAAACCACAGCATGCCTGGACACCTGTTCCAGGGGCACTCCGGCCCGAAGGAACGAGGGGTCTGACCATGGGCTGAAGGATTGGCGGCAGGCCGGTGTGATGCTCACCCGGTGAGTGCCGCGTTGCCACGCCCATCTCGGGACTCGGCCGTGTAGCCAATGCTGAAGCGGTCTCATATGAAGCAGGCCGAGCGGAGTTACTGCATCAGCGGCTGCCATATGCCCCAGGAGCCACCCCGATATACCAATCATCCAGCCTCGAGGGTTCGGGACACGGTGGAGGGTTCCACGTGAGCCCGACTCTCTCGGCGGCCCGGGAAAGCATGGCCATCATTTCCGGATCGGTATCGGGCACAGCGAATCTTCCCGAAGGAGCCCCCTGCGCCGACACGTCATCTCCAGAGAATTCTGACCCTCCCTCCGATGCAGCGATGGACATCTGCTCGTCGGGGGGAGCCCCGAAGGATACAGTTGGTGCACACCTCGTGGATGGCCCAGCCCGTTCCATCGGAAGCTCAACTGGCTGCAGAGTGCGTGAGGAGTGAGGGTTCCCCGGGGGTTGGTTCCCTGTATCCCTCAAATCACCCGCGCTACTGCCTGAAGTAACCCTTTGTGGGGGGTTAGATCGAGGCAGAGGCACGGGGACTCCGGCGTAAGTGGCTTTTTAGCGCTCTCCACCAGGCGCACCGAACCAGCTGTGAGAAGCTGTGTTTGGTCTCACGAGCAAAAAAGAGAGATGATCGTAGAACCACACGACCCGCTGCTGTGCCTTCACACCAACACCGACTGAAGAGAGCTTCCAAAAGGGCAGGCTTCCAGTCAGGACTGCGAAGTAGGTGAGTGATGTCTAGCATAACCAGATACCACTCGGCTCCGAAGCAAAAGGTTGATTTGATGCAAGCACCTGTGTCTCATTTATACCCGCGGTGCGTGGCATGAACTCCTGGTGCAATCATTGCATGCCAATGTGCATTGGCTTGTTTAGTTTCACTCGAAGTAGATTGGCTCTCGCGAGCGAGATTCCTATTCGTCGGTACTCCGACGTGGCGTCGAGAGTGACCGACTGAATGGGAACTGTAATATATGCTGTATTGATTTACTCATCGACAATAAAGGCCAATGTCATGTATAAGTGTGTAGTAAGGTTTAGAGGAAATTAAAGTTAATATTAAAGTTATATTATAAGAGTTAATATTACTCATAAATAAAAACAGTTACATTTTTCTCATAAATATTGGTGTTTAAATGTTTTTCCTCCAATTTTTTCTACTCAATTTTATTTGTAAATGTACCAAATGTAGTTACACAGATGTACTTAATTTTTTTACTTGCATTTGCTCAGCTCATATGGTGTATGTAATTGATTTCACTGCTTTAAAATTTACTAAATGTTTTTAGTGTATAAATGTTTCACCAAAAAAATTGAGTAAATCATAGTAAACGTTTTTATAGTGTATTAATTAATAATCAATACTGATCGTTCACAGGATGAGCTGATTGATTGATTGATTGATTGATTGATTGATTGATTGATTGATTGATTGATTGATTGATTGATTGATTGATTGATTGATTGATTGATTGATTGATTGATTGATTGTAGGGGTGTAACGATTCGTTTTAACAACGATTCGATTCGTATCACGATTTGAGGTTGTCGATACGATTCAAGGACGATATTGGTTCATTTAGAACGATACGATCCGAATCGATTCAGTAACTTTTTAGCCAAAAATTGTGTGACTGAAATAAATATCTGGATACTGGTCAGTGCAGGTGAAGTTTCCTAGATTCCTGTTGTTTCTTGTAAGGGAATCAGGTATCAATTAATTATGGATATAAACAAACAAGTAAACAACAATTAATGGAAAATGCATTCACATTTTATTTGAATAAAGTGCAACCAACAGTTTAGGTTGAATTAACAAGAAGTTAACCTTTTCTGCTCTCAATTTCAATATTCAATACATTTTCTATAAAAGCACAGTAAGTGCAACAGTAGGTTAACCTGCTACTTCTGCTTTTGTTTTCCAACATAAAAATATTACAATATTAATATCAAAAATTAAGTGCAACTAACTTCTCTTCAGGTTTAATTAATAGTAGGTGTACCTGCTACTTTTGCTGTTGTTTTTCAACATTAAAATAATACAAATACAATATTATTATCAAAAATAAAGTGCAACCAACATTTCTTCAGGTTGAATAAACTGGCTGAACCTGCTATTACTCTCAGTTTAAGAAACAAACAATATTTAACAAAAGATAAAATGTAACCAACTGTACTCTTCAATGACTCTATATATTGTTTTTTTTTTTTTCCAAAAATATCAACTGATCAACATGATCTGACCGCAGAACACTTCTCTGTACGTTCACTATGTCGCCAGCAGTACTACAAACTCGCTCTGCTGGCACACTGGTCCCAGGAATGCACAGGTAACATTTAGCAAGGGTTGAAAGTACAGGTAGCTCTTTCTCCTGGTGGCTTGATAATTTCTCGCTCATTGGCTTCTCCTCTGCCATCCGCCATGCTATGTTTTGTTTTCTTAGCGCTGCTGCTGGTGCGTGCGTTGCGATGATGTCACAGATAGGCAGACTGAATCGAGTAACGTTTAACGCCTTTATCATTAAAAGTGCTAAGAAAAAACATCCATATAAAGTCTGACGTGCTTAAATCCAATGCGTTATTTCCTATTATCGATACGATCGATTGATTACCTTTTAAAACGATGTTAGATCGATAAATGTCGTCCGGAAGGCCAACTTGCCGAGCACAGATCGATTTAGTTAGATCATAGGAATATAAATCGATACATCGATGTAGTAGATGAATCGTTACACCCCTAATTGATTGTAATGTTAATGTTAATGTAGCTTCATCAAGTTAATCGCATTAACTGATTAAATATTCATAATTAATCATAATGAATAATCAATTAGTTATGAATAATTATTAATATTTCCCCTCTGAGCTAATTCTCTATACTGGTTAGGACTATGAGGAATGATGGAGATGCTTTTTCTTTGCACTGCATGGCTTCCATATGTTGCTTTCATAAAGTGGTGTGGACATCACATCCTGAGCAAATGTGTCCATCTATTTCATTTATTTGAACAAACCTGTGTGTATATTTCTGATTTCTTAAGGTTTCCTCATCTTTGATTATGCAGTCACATCGAGGGGGAATGGAAGCCTTTTGCCATATAAGAAAAAAACATGCTCTGGTGAATCATAATTATGACATAAAAAGTTGAAATCATGACATACTGTCATAATTATGAGATGAAAAGTCAAAATATTACTTAAAATGTTCAAATTATTACTTAAAAAGTCACAATTATGACATACTCGGTCAAAATTAATGATGCCAATTTTGACTTTTTAAGTCATAATTTTTACTTTTCATATCATAATTATGACTTCATTTATGTCATCATTTCCATTTATGTCATACAGGTTTTTTTTTCTCTTTTTTTCTTATGTGTTGGAAATGGGCTTCCATAAGGAGGTCAGAATTATTTTAAAGCCTTTATGGACGTATGGAGATTATGTAGTTCCTCTTCTGATCATAGTTCTTAACTCACAGACTAATAGCATCTTTCCTCAACAAACACAAATATAATAATTTTAATGTTGAAAAAAGGAAAGAGTTGTAGAGGTGCGGCTCTAAATGTAGCAAGTTTTATTAACAAAAAGATAATCCAAAAGACAAGAAAAATGTAATTCACTCTGTCTGTATGAGCAGTGTGAACTGCCATTGTGGCTTTCTTTCATCTGTGGAACACAAAAGATTTTGAAAACAAAAGATAATCTGAAAAATTATGGTGTTTTTTTGTTGTTGTTGTTCATAGAATAACAGTAAATTAAAAGGAATACTGTGATTGCACTGATTGGACTGTTTTTGAAGCTGCTACCACTGATCTGGATGAGCTCACAGATACTGTAACATCATACATCAGTGAGGATACATGCATTCCTACCAGGACATTCTTATCCTTCACTAATGATAAACCATGGTTTAACAGCTTCATCATGCCAAAGAGGATGCTTACAGAAGTGGGGATAAAATCTTGTATAACCAGGTCAGAGACAGACTGACAAAGGAGATCAGGGTTGCTAAAAGAGCAAACGTTTTCAGCAAACGACCCGGCATCAGTCTGGATAGGCTTGAGGAAGTCACCATCCCCCCGTTCTGTAGAGAATCTACAACTGGCAGAGGATCTGAATGCATTCTACAGCAGGTTTGAAAAGCCTAGTCTCACACCACACAGCCGCTCTGATCTGCACTTCACACGTTCACCATCACCTCCTGCGTACCCTTTCCTCCCCCCTCCTGCCATCCAACCTGAGCTTAAAGTCTGTGTGGAGGATGTGAGCCGAGTCTTCAAAAAATAGAAGACTAAGAAAGCTTCAGGCCCAGACGTCATCCCATCTGCTTGTTTGAAAGCCTGCGCTGACCAACTGGCCCCAGTTTTCACGCAGATCTTCAACAGATCATTGGAGCAGTGTGAAGTTCCCTTCTGCTTCAAACCCACCATCATTCCCGTCCCCAAAAAACCCAAAATCACTGGACTTAATGACTACAGACCTGTCGCTCTCACGTCTGTGGTCATGAAGTCGTTTGAAAGACGTTCTGAAAGAGGTTGAAAGAGGTTCTGGCCCACCTGAAGGACATCACTGGACCCTTGCTGGATCCTCTTCAATTTGCCTACAGAGCAAACAGGTCTGTGAATGATGCAGTCAACATGGGACTGCATTATATCCTGCAACATCTTGACAGACCTGGGACATATGCAAGGATCTTATTTGTGGACTTCAGTTCGGCCTTCAATACCATAATGCCTGATCTTCTAACAGCCAAACTGACCCAGCTCTCCATGCCATCCTCAATCTGTCAGTGGATCACCAGCTTCCTGACAGACCGGCAGCAGCTCGTGAGACTGGGGAAACTCACATCCAGGACTCTCACTATTAGCACTGGCGCCCCCCAGGGGTGTGTTCTCTCCCCACTGCTCTTCTCCATGTACACCAATGACTGCACTTCTAAAGACCTCTCTGTGAAGCTCCTGAAATTTGCAGACGACACCACTACCATCGGCCTCATCCAAAACGGTGACGAGTCTGCTTACTGGCTGTCTGGTGCAGTTATGACAACCTTGAGCTCAACCCGCTCAAAACAGTGGAGATGATAGTGGACTTCAGGAGGAACAGCCCAGCACTCCCCCCACTCACCATCATGAACAGCTCTGTGGAAGCAGTGGAGTCATTCAGGTTCCTGGGCACTACCATCTCTCAGGACCTAAAGTGGGACAATCACATTGACTCCATTGTGAAAAAGGCCCAGCAGAGACTGTACTTCCTTCGTCAGTTCTACTCGGCTGTCACTGAGTCTTTTATGCACTTCCATCACTGTCTGGTTTGGTTCAGCTACCAAATCAAACATCAGGAAACTTCAACGTACAATCCGGACTGCAAAGAGGATTATTGGTGCCTCCTTGCACAGACTCGACTCACCCTGGACACCACCTGTTTGAACTGTTACCGTCAGGACGGCGATCACTGGCCACTAAAACATCTAGGCACAGGCACAGGAGTTTCTTCCCACAGGCTATTTCCCTCTTGAACAGTTAAATACCCCCCGAGGCATATGCCTGTAAGTGCAATACTCCCACTATTTACTGCAATATCTTAACTCAGGAGATTATTTATATTTATTCACACTACTCAAATACTGTTAATATGGTCATAATTTGTAAATGTTTATTCTGACTAAACGTAACTGTGACCATATTTTTATTCTTAGAATTTGTATTACTATGTCCTTGTTGTATTTGTAATGTATATGTGCACTGGAAGAAAAATTCCTTGTGTGTGCAAGCACACTTGGCAATAAAGCTCTTTCTGATTCTGATCTGACATAATTTGAGAGATTTACACAAAGTTATTTAGTGTGAAATATGATTTATTTATTTGTTATTGTTTAAATGATTAATTAGAAAATACATCATCATATTATTATTCACTCTTGGACAGATTACAAATGTAAACTCACAGAAACACAACTCAAAACATTCACCATAAAATACATTTCTAAATAAACTAAATAAGGAATATTTGAACACCTATTAGCTTGTCATCGTTTAGGAATTTAAAATGCCAATATTTGGCTAATATGACAAATGAAACATTGCACAAAAACAAAATATTTTGCTTACTATTGCCATTTTAGAAATATAATTTAAAGTCAGTGACACTTTATTCTGTAGGCCTCTGACAAACAATCTGTCAAAAGTACCATTCAGTTCAAACTTTGCCTTAAATAGAGCACCTTTAGACTTTAAACAGTTTAAATAACCATCCTTAGTTTCAATTGATTAAAGTGAAAAGGAGTAAATGTAAGATTGTATTTTTCTGATGAATCAAAGGGTGACACTAAAATGCACACTACCGGAAACAGATATTTTTAACTTACAAAAAAGACTGAAGAAAGAAAATGAATGATGTACTCCTGAAAAGTTGAACAGGTGTCAGCAGGAGAACTCATTGTTCCTCAGTGAGTCTGTATTTGTGTGTCTGTGGTTGGTAATAGCACTCAGTGCTCCCACAGGGAAGAGGCGTCCATGCTGCACCCATCACCCATCAGCGTGCCTCCCTGGTCTCCACGCAGGTACTTGCCATTCTGACCCTTGATGCCGACCCGTCCATACTCCACAAACTCAAAGAAGAAATCCTCAGGTTTGTCTCCATCTGTGCACACCAGGCCACTGCCGGAGACATACCAAAACTTTTCATTTCCACCTGTGGTAGAGAAAAAATACATGCATCTGGAATTTTGTGAAGAAGTGTCTGTGTTACTCAGTGAAACTCTCGTCATTCACGGCTCACACAATATGACTCACTTTTTATATGATATGCGCCATCACTGAAAAGCAATGAGAAGATGTCATAAACAGAGCGACTGGCATCCAGTGTATTGGAATTTTTGTGGTGACACACAAAGCCGTTCTCCCCACGCAAGACCAGGATAGGGCGATTAATCAGCTTTAGCACAAACTGCTCGTCCTCCCCTGTCGAACACATGAGAGGGTTTATCGGACTCGTGTTATGTGGGTATCCAGTTGTGACAGTTCAGTAAATGGTCAGAAAATAATCCGTTTGCACTCACCCAAAGAATCACTCACAGCAGCGAGCTGTCCATTTTTCTTTGTGCAGACATATTTTCCATTGTTTGCCCTCAAAGCGACTCGTCTGCCCAGCCACTCAATGTCAAACATGGTGTTTTCTTCTCTATCAATTACAAGAACGCACATATTCAATATCATTGCTATGCGTATAATATATTATGTTTACATGTTAAAGGAACACTCCACTTTTTTGGGACTTTAGCTTATTCACTGTATCCCCCAGAGTTAGATAAGTCTATACATACCATTCTCATCTCTGTGCATCCCATAACTAATTTACATCTCTGTGCATCCCATAACTGTCTGACACACTTAATGCTAGCCTAGCTTAGCACAAAGATTGGAGGTATATGGCTCCAGCTAGCCTACTGCTCAATAAGTGACAAAATAACACCAACATTTTCCTATTTACATGTTGTGATGTGTATAGTCACAGCGTGTACAAATAACAAGGTAACATGAGACACAACCATATTATAAACGTATACACACTGGGGACTATATTTTCAAAAGGCGCAGCACTGCTCTACACTTCTGCGGAGTGATTTGCTCGCTGCCAGAGAAGCCCTGCTGTCTATCAGCTTCCAAAGTTTGTAACACCTTGTCTGTATATTCTGGCTCAAAACGATATGGTTCTGGATTTTGGTTTGATACAAAGTAAAAATCCTCTGATAATTCTTCAAAGTCAGCCATGCAACAGTCACGTTCGCTACTATCTTCCTAGTCTCGTTGGTTTTGTTGACAGACGTAACTGCAGGGCTTCTCCGGTCCTGCGAGCAAATCACTCCGCACTCCGCAGAAGTAGAGCAGTGCTGCGCCTTCTGAGAATATAGTCCCCAGTGTGTATATGTTTATAATATGGTTGTGTCTCATGTAACCTTGTTATTTGTACACGCTGTGACTATACACATCACAACATGTAAATAGGAAAACGTTGGTGTTATTTTGTCACTTATTGAGCAGTAGGCTAACTGGAGCCGTTTACCTCCAGTATTTGTGCTAAGCTAGGCTAACAGTGGATGCGTCAGACAGAGTTATGGGATGCACGGAGATGAGAATGGTATGTATGGACTTATCTAACTCTGGGGGACACATTGAATATGCTAAAGTCCCAAAAAAGTGGAGTGTTCCTTTAAAGGGATAGTTCACCCCAAAAGGACAGTTCTCTCATCATTTACTCACCCTCATGTTGTTCAAAAACCTGAATGTTTTTTTGGTCTATGGAACACAAAAGTAGTTTTTGTTTTGTTTTTTTGCCCATACAATGGAAGTAAATGGTCACCAAAACGGTTTGGGTCTTCAATAAATATATTTATGATCCACTGAAGGAAGTAAGTCACACAGATTTGGAATGAGTGTGAGTAATGATGACAATTACATTTTTGGGGTAAATTATCTGACAACATTGATTTAACAATATTTGTTACAATTTTTTTTTTTTTTTACAAATGGCACCCCCATGTAGTTTATAATCATTTGAGGGGGGAAACTATATAGCATATGTATTCATTTTACATAACTTGTAATTGATACATTATTCAATACCCTTAAACATTTTTATTTAATAGATTAAATATTGTCATGGTTCTCAAGTTTTACCATACACGTTGTTTGTTTGAATGAGAAGCGTGTAAAACATCTCCTTACACTTCTGTGGCTATAGACATAATCCCTCCGTGTGTAACAAGTGTCCAGTAATTTCCACCACTGGTTCTGAACATGCACTTCTTTGTCTCTTTGTCAATCTCCATCTGAAATGTCTCCATGTCGGTCTCATCATCCTGATTAGCTAGGATGCTAACACCTGGAATAAAATTAATTTGTCATGGCAGGCTCTCTCAATGAATGAGACTTGGTCTTTGCAAAATTACAAATCAAGTAAATAGTACAGCAGATATGAATTTGAAAGAAGTTCTACAAATGCATCAGGTTGCCCTCAAACAACTGATGGCTTTTTCTACCCCTGAATGGCTGTCTCCTCATGTAATTATTATTGTCTTTTTTTTAGCTAGTAACATGCACTTTCTGAGAATCCACATCAAACCACTTACCATTTGAAATAAAAATAAATCAAAAAAATTAAAGGCTCTTACTGTCAACAACATTTATATTTTACACAACATTATGCCCCTATGGCTATCACGGTGCCTGTGTATTTTAATCCAAAACAGAGATGCATGACCCAGAATGAATATAGAGGCTTTAAAGAACACCAAGAACTAGAAAAACATTACAGATATACCATTAATGACACAGAACCATGAACTGAGGAAACAGAGGCCTTAAATACACTGGGAATGATCAAAGATACAAGGAACATGTGTCCAACAGAGGCAGGAAAGATGGGGTTCCTGATGAGGTCAAGGAGCAGACTAGGGGGGCAGGATAGAACCAGGAGCCTGACTGACAGAGGTGAAGTCATGAAAAGTGGAGACCCAGGATGAGCTGAGGAGATGAAAACCCAGGGATACATTGAAGGACTGGAGGGCAAGGTGGAACCAGAGGTGTGTGTGACCAAGGTGAAGACGTGGGCTTAGCAGACCTGAGCGGAGTCAGTGTGACTGAGGATGATGGCAGAACCAGAGGGAAGGAGGAGCCTTGCAGAGCCCGAGAGGTGGAGATACGGAAGTCCAAAATACAGCCAGAGCGACAATTGACCAAAATGAAGCCAGAGGGACAAGGGAGCTGGCGAAGGGTCAATGGGTCGAAGGGCAGAGGTGAAGCTGAGGGATCCTTAGACCATGCCGGGTGTGATGAATGGGAATCCCAAGGCAGATTCAAACAGCTGGGTAGAACCACTGAAGGAGGAGCCAAGGGACTAAAGAGAGACAGTGGAGGTGAAGCCGAGGAACTGGATGGCTTTAGCAGAGGAAGAGGGAGAGGGAGGCTGGGTTTGGCAGAGCCAATGCTGATGAAGTCGACTTTGTGCTGGATGACAAAGGAGAAATGGCTCTGGATGGCAAAGGAGACTTGGTTCTAGACAACGAAGGAGATTTGGTGCTGTGCGAAACCAGCAGCGACAAAGATGCAACCTGGTTGCACAGAATTTCGTGAAATGAACACGGGTCCTTCACCTCAAAATCTGTGGTAGTTTCACGGAATCGCCAAAAGTTCCGTGATGGGTCCACGGAAGTGATGCCTATGTAAGTCAATGACAGTAAAAAGTATGATATTATGAATATTTATAGGCTACTTTTATATTTTGGAGCAACTAACTCCACTCCTAACCTAAACCTACCCACTCTCAACAATATAAAACACATTACAGGCAAATAAAAGTACAGCCACAGGTATTTATTGCAAAAACTGACCCAAAACAGTAACAGTATTGCATTCCAAGTCTTCTAACGTCATACAATATCTTCATGTAAAGAACAGAGTTGATCTTAATGTTTTAATCGCTGAAATTATTATCCCGCTGCTCCATGCACGCACGCACTCATTCATTCATACATCTCATTCAAATAATACACACGACTCTTGAGCATGATGCGATCGGTCACGAGACACACGAGAGCCAATGGTATTTTACAATCAAAGCTGACGTAATGACTCAATTGGTCATGAGATGTATGACAGCCAATGCTGTCAAACCTGACATAAAGTTTCTTCCGGCTGTAAAATTTGAAATGTGTTTACCGTATGATCTTCGGCAGATAGAGACACTGATCGCTTTTGGGGATTTTCTTCACACAAATCAATTGTTTAGCCTCGGAACACTTGGAATATTTGTATTTTTTTAATAAATTGTGCCTGCAGTCGTATCTGCCTGTTATATCCTGTTTTTTATAATACACAAATGGGTAGGTTTAGGGAAGGGATTTTACGTGTTCAAAACGTGTCTGAATAGCCCAAATAAAAAAAGAAAATAATTGCAAATAAAATTATGCTGGCTGATTAAATCGAGAATCATATTGGCAAAATCATAGTTTCATGATGATAACTACGCCCAACTCGTCTGTATACTGTCAATGACTTACATTGGCATCACTTCTGTGGGCCCATCACGGAATTTTCAGCAATTATGTGAAACTACCACAGATTTTGAGGTAAAGGGCCCTTGTTCATTTCACGGCATTCTGTGAGATCAGGTTGAAAGATGACGTGGGACTGGGCTGAACCAGGGGCGACAAAGATGACTTGGGACTGGGCTGAACCAGTAACGAAGAAAACAACTTAGAACTAGATGGTATCAGCAGACTCTGGAGATCATTATCCAGCTAATCAAATAATAATAATTTTGTGGAGACCAAGCTTATTGAATGCACCCAAGCGATGGGAGTGTGGCCGGAGCTTCAGTCTATCCCCCAAAACTCCACTAATATTCCCTCAGTGACAGATGTTGTTGCTGGCACCTGGTCAGACCCTTCAATGTGCGCTACGAAATTGACCTCTGGCAAACGCTCTGGCTCTTTCTTCAAGGCAGAAGCATAGCAAGCGGTCAGGATAGCGAGTGTGGCAAACCAGATCTAGGAAGTCCCTTGTGTGATCCTTGAGGGAGCAATTCCCCTGCTCAAGGAGATGTGGAAGTCTAAATTCACTATTGAATTTAAATGCTGCATCCTATTTTCTACCTCAATTCAAATTCAGGGAAAGGGTTTTAATTCAATTATAAAATAGATGCTTTCTGTCCTTGATTATGATTGGCTGAGCGTTCACACACACCTGTGACTCAAAGGGTTATTGCTAATCCATGGCTATCTACTGGTAACACCTCAGTACTCTGTGCTCCTGACTAAGTCCCACTAAACCAGTAATCAGACAGTTCATCTCTGTCACTCCCTCTGAACCTGTGGGTTAAATAACATTACCAGCAAACTTATATCTATTCCAACTAGTCAAAGTGACCAGAATGTGTAGGCTGATGTTCAAATTAGATGCTTCAGAAATATCCCTTCACTGTCTCTTAAGCCTTTTACTGGAGTAATCCCTAACACTCACCCTAGAAGCCTTGATGCTAAATTGCCTACTGCAATGCAAATACACTCACCTAAAGGATTATTAGGAACACCTGTTCAATTTCTCATTAATGCAATTATCTAATCAACCAATCACATGGCAGTTGCTTCAATGCATTTAGGGGTGTGGTCCTGGTCAAGAAAATCTCCTGAACTCCAAACTGAATGTCAGAATGGGAAAGAAAGGTGATTTAAGCAATTTTGAGCGTGGCATGGTTGTTGGTGCCAGACGGGCCGGTCTGAGTATTTCACAATCTGCTCAGTTACTGGGATTTTCAAGCACAACCATTTCTAGGGTTTACAAAGAATGGTGTGAAAAGGGAAAAACATCCAGTATGCGGCAGTCCTGTGGGCGAAAATGCCTTGTTGATGCTAGAGGTCAGAGGAGAATGGGCTGACTGATTCAAGCTGATAGAAGAGCAACTTTGACTGAAATAATCAATCGTTACAACCGAGGTATGCAGCAAAGCATTTGTGAAGCCACAACACGCACAACCTTGAGGCGGATGGGCTACAACAGCAGAAGACCCCACCGGGTACCACTACAAATAGGAAAAAGAGGCTACAATTTGCACAAGCTCACCAAAATTGGACGGTTGAAGACTAGAAAAATGTTGCCTGGTCTGATGAGTCTCAATTTCTGTTGAGACATTCAGATGGTAGAGTCAGAATTTGGCATAAACAGAATGAGAACATGGATCCATCATGCCCTGTTACCACTGTGTAGGCTGGTGGTGGTGGTGTAATGGTGTGGGGAATGTTTTCTTGGCACACTTTAGGCCCCTTAGTGCCAATTGGGCATCATTTAAATGCCACTGCCTACCTGAGCATTGTTTCTGACCATGTCCATCCCTTTATGACCCTTTATGATCCTCTGATGGCTACTTCCAGCAGGTTAATGCATCATGTCACAAAGCTCGAATCATTTCAAATTGGTTTCTTGAACATGACAATGAGTTCACTGCACTAAAATGGCCCCTACAGTCACCAGATCTCAACCCAATAGAGCATCTTTGGGATGTGGTGGAACGGGAGCTTCGTGCCCTGGATGTGCATCCCACAAATCTCCATCAACTGCAAGATGCTATCCTATCAATATGGGCCAACATTTCTAAAGAATGCTTTCAGCACCTTGTTGAATCAATGCCACGTAGAATTAAGGCAGTTCTGGAGGCGAAAGGGGGTCAAACACAGAATTAGTATGGTGTTCCTAATAAACTTTTAGGTGATTGTATATGGGGCCTAATAAGCAGTTGGTGCCTTGATCCATCCTATTCAAGCTTAATATGCAGATCCAGAAATGGAAAATTATTTATTTGTCTTGTGTTTGTCCAACCAAAGGCAGACAAGGGTTTTGGGAATCCTGTTTGAATTTTTGTTTTGCAGTTCTATTTGGTGGCACTAGAAGTACTACAATGATACACTGAAGCTTTAAAGGAGCTTTAAAGTCTTCCCTATTGTAACATTTATATAAGTGAATACCTTATTGTACAAGAAAAAAAAAAGTAGGACAGGACTTGATTTTTTTCCACAATAAATTGATTGGATAGTTGAGCTTTTGTCACTTTACTGCAATCTCATGTTGGAAGGGAAGGACTATTGCCCACCTTCACTCCCATCGGGTGTACACATCATCAGAGAAGAGATGTCATTGTGAGGGGCACATGAATTAAAAAAATATTTTTATAATTTATAAATTTTTATAATAATATTCATTAAAAATTAATTTTGGTTACTAAGAAAAGTATCAATCTTGCCTTGAACAATTCCAGACACACCCCATGATGCTGTTTACCGTACATAGGTAATAGACCAATGGCATGGACATCTTTGTTCTATAACCAAGCAGTGGGGGGGGGGAAACCATACACTGACATTTAGCTATTTAATGAGGTATTATGTTAGCTATTTAATGGATGTATTATACTATATGATAATAGAGCTAAGTGTTTGCAAATATTTGGCTATAACAATGAACAGCATTAATCACAATGGCTCATAGTTGAAAGTGCAGTTGTGCACAAAGCTTATCCTTCTCCCCTCTGTATCAAATGTCAGCCTCTTCTTTTCCCCTACAAGGCCAATGTCATCCCTGCTCCCGTAGACCCAATGTCTTGCAATGTTTGTTTCTAACCTGCTTCAGCACACCTGCCTGGGCTTTTCAAGCAAACCTGACGAGTTTGATTAGCTGGTTCAGGCGTGATTGATTAGGGTTGGTGCTAAACTGGAGCAGAACAGTGGGTCCCCAGGAAGACTGTTGAAGAATTCTGCACAAGGCCTTTCAGAGAGACATGCTTGAAAATATAACAAAATTGATGCATATGACTTGTGTGCTATATTCCAAGAATAGAGCAACTTCCCTTGGTCTCATTGGCACGTTCATGAGAAACTTGTCAGTTGAATGTTCATTTGAGTTGGATGTGTGTCTAGTGTTTTTAAACAACGCGACTTACTACGTATTTCAGAATGTTTATAGAACATCCAAAAGTAACATTCACATAATGTTTGCAAAATGATGAAATGGAATGTTCCCTTAATTTTTTTAACTAATGTTCAGATAACATTAAGAAATAATGTTATCATAACTTAATAGGAACATTAGCCAAATGTTCTTATAACATATTTTTGTTAGCGGTGTTATTTGCTCACAAATTAGATCCAGTTCTGAAGATCGACTCACTGACTCAGATTCAGCTGATTAAGAGCCCACTAGAGGGAAATATTATCACTGAATATCTTTTCCTCACACAAAGTTAAACTACATGATTCATATAATGAACAAGTCATATGGACTACTTTATGGTGATTTCTGTACTTTTTGTGTTTGAAAGTTTCGCTCCCTGTTCATTGTAAAATACAATGGCCAGCATATTGTAATAAATTCAAAGTGCTTTGGAATGACAAAGATGAATAAATTATGAAAAAAAATATTTTGGGGCAAACAGTTCATTTAAATATATGCACAAAAAAAGTATGTGTCTGACAAATCATTTGTGGCTGGTTTAATCTGAACTGGACACACATTGGGCATGCTAACTATTTAATTTGATTGCTTCCCCAGTTCCCACAGAGGATTTAATTGTGTTAGTGGAGGACCATGCACCCAGATCTGTAGATGTCCTCCAATCTTTGCACTTTTTTAAGATTTTGTAATGCGTACACATGCATCATCCAGGAAATGACCACATTGTAGGGCTTGGGAAAAGCTACTACTAAGTCTAAAAGTCTGTGCATTATTTAGTTTTATGTAATGACATGTCCTTTGTGGGCAAGTTTCTGTGATTTGTAATAGACTTATGATACAAATTTCAGACAAAAAAGACAATTGAATTGACATGGCCTGTGCGACATGAAAAAATCTAACAACAAAATGGTATAGACCTAGTGCTACGTCAGCAGAGAATCTTTTATCTAAATATTATAAATATAGATGAGCTGGCTCAAGAACCCTCTATTTATCTTTCAACCATGTTTCTGAATATCTTCAGATTGTTTTAGACCAAGAGTGCCCAATCCTATTCCTTGACATCAATAGCCTTATTCAGACTGTATATCTAAATATGATTTTTGTGCATATATCCGATTGGAATCCAGAATCAGAATTAGTTGTTGCCAAGTGTGAACAACAGCAACAACAAAAATCACATGAAATGTTATGTCAGTTGAGCTACTTTCGAATGTGGTTTGAAATCCTATTAAAATAAGATTTTACAAAAATTGTGATCAGATTCCAATCGTATACACAATTAATCGGATTTGGACTGACAGTGTGAACGTAGCATATGTCCCTGCATAGTTCAGCTCCTACCCTAATCAAACACGACTGAAATAGCTAAGTAAGATCAGGATTGGACACCCTTGTTTTAAACCAATAATAATGACCATGATATGTCAACACAAATGCACAATCTTTGGTTACCTTGACGAATAGACACATATCTTTTGTTGGCTGCCTGGAAAACAACTTGCGGGTGGCTCTCTTCCAGATCAAACAGCTCATCTTTCCCTGGCCTTGAACAGCGGCCAGACTTCAGGGTGCCCGTGGGACCCGTTGGCGAGAGGTACTTGCCCCCACAGTCCTTAAAGGCCAGCTTGCCAGACTTGAGCTCCAGGGTGAAACTGGTGTTAGACCCATTCTCCATTACCAGCTTGCCATCGTTGCTGAGAAAGCGGTTGTCACAGGTCTTCAGACTGTACTTCCCATCCAGGTAGACCAAGGTGATCAGGGAGTCCACACCCCAGGGGATGTTGCTGTCCATGGAGAGCTCGTCATCTGCGATGGACAGGTGAGCATAGCGCTTGCGGCTTACACTTAACAGGTTGGCCTGTGGGTGAAGGGCAAGATGCATGGCCCACAGCTCAGATTCTCCAATGGTCTGGGCAAAACAGGACAGATATTCAGCAGAGCCTCCAAAATAACGCAAGTATGGCTCAGACTGCAAGACCCAGCGTCCATCTGACTGCATCACAATCAAGAAACGGCAGTCTGTATTTGGCACTTCCTCCTCACAGCTTACCTTGCCATCTTTATCTGAGGCCAGATAACGTCCGAGGTGACTGCGCAAGAAAACCACCTGGCTTTCCTGGTCTTGCTCCAGGGTCCAGATCTGTTTCTTCTTCAGGCTTGTTCCAGATGCATTTACCTTGAACCCAAATGCCTCTGCTGTGAGGTAACGATTTCCGTAATTAATAAGTCCAAACTGGAGCTTTAGAGCCATGCTTATTCCGTTTGTGGACATTCTGATCAAGCGGTTCCCAAAGGATTGTATTAGATTAGTTTAGAAATGCTGACAAGAAAGCAATATGCCCTTGAAAACCAAGAACCTATCCTCGGATGCTATTAAAAGGTCATGTAAAGCTTCTTTTCTGCTCTGAAATTCGAGTATATTGCCCGTTTCTTCCCTTGTCAACTGTGACTCAACTACAGATCAATGCTGTTGTCCTTGTGAGTTTCCTTGTGTTGGATTCCTCTGGAAGTAGCAATCCCAGGCTACACTAGGTTATCTTTAGCTACTTCTCTGAATTCACACAAGTGACTGCTTGCTGCTTCCTAATCAGCCTGGATTAAACTCAGCAGGGTGCAGCACCTCAATCCAACAAGCTGCTGACATCACACACCAAGTCTCTGACTCCTCCCTTTTGTCCTCTGGCAGATTTATCTTGCTCTCTCTCTTTCCCTTTTCAGCTCCGGTCCAACCTCTCTTGCTATATCACTTCTTGAATATATATTTATTTTATGGTGACAGATAATACAATACATGTTTTGATATGTTTTGCAAGTTGGTTCTTTAATTATTGCCTTTAAATGGTAATTTCTGAGAAGCTTTTCATACCCTGCTTATTTGACCTTCCTTATTTTCCAGTCAAATTTGTATTTTAAGTCTGCAGTTCAGGTACAGATGATCACAAAAAATGACCTCTCACACAGCACTTACTGATTTTGTCCTTATAAGGGTATTAGTGACCTTACAGAGCCATATGGTACAAATTGGTGTTTTCAAGCCTATTACTGTATTTAAACAGGCTCAAATCTCAAGTTTTTTTTCTTTTCAGATAGCAATATCAGATATGCCCGTTAAAGTGGTTTCCCATCTCATTAGTCCTTCATTTCATTTAATTTATTTTATTAATATTATTTTGGTTTCTAGATGTTGCATTTCAAATTTCATGCAAAATTTTGCTTTTGCACAGAGCCCCGCACATGACGTGCAAGAAAAAAAAGTAAATTATGCACACAATTTAATAATTTGTTCCATCAATTTATAAAACATGTGCACGATTTACAATTTAGTTCCCTCGATATACTTATACTGCAGATATACTGCAGACGATATACTTTGTTCCCTCGACTTGTTAAACCGTCCACACGATTTTCTAATTTGTTCCCTTGATTTATAAACCGTGCGCACGATTTAGCTTACTAGTTTATTTCTGCATGTCATGTGCGGGGCCCCGTACTTTTGATATCTTAAAGATTTCGCATATTAATTTGCTAATTGTTGCTCCTCCTTATTGCTGATTGTTGACACCCTGCTTGTATACATCACATTTCATGATGATCATCCACTCACTTTTGAAATTATTGGCTGAATTTGATTGACGACTGGTGGCCATTTTTGTTGATTTGTCCAAGTGTCAAACAATTGTCAAAATCAAACAATTGTGGAGTTTATGGTTTTTATTATTACTGAAATATGGCATGCAACCTCAAATTGTCCTGTTGTCTAGACAGAAAGGGTTGTTAAGGTGGAACTTTGCATTCAAATGGAACTTTGCAAATTGAAATTTTTGCAGTGTATTTCATTTGGCACCCATGTTATTCAAAGGCACTGAAAGATTTAGGAGGTATTTTCCCCACTTTTTCCAAACTTATACAGTATAGTTTTGGAATTTTTTGAATGTTTGCTGCTTGGACCTCTAATAAAACAACAGCAAACATGCATGCTGTCAGCTCTGAGTACATAGTGTCTGTAAAAGAATTGCATAAACATAGATGACAAATGCTTAAATGAAAATTACTTTTCTGCTGTTGATACAACGTGCATCTTCCAAAAGTGCACATGCACTTCAAAGGCTTGAAAGTCAAAAGACTTTGTTTGAACATTCCCAACATTCAAGTTGTTATGACTGTGCTAAAGCTGTATTTGCATGTCTTCCAGCTCTACCATGAAGGAGCCTTTCTGGTCAATCTTATGGAAATCCAGAGCTGGTTTAGAAATCAAGTGATTCTCAGCTCTTTTTGAATTTCAAACTCAGACTGAAAGTTAGTCCTAAAATTCTCTATTTATTTAGTCACCATCATGTCTTATTTTGCTGTCATTTTGTCTGTGGAGTTCAAAAAGGAGAATTATTTTTATAGTAGTCTAGTAGATAGTAGTCTATATGACACAATGGCGCTTACCACCATGCATTATGAACAGCGAGTAAAAAGCAGCCTGAGCCCTGAATTCATCATCTGGACTCATGTGGGGAAGGCAAATCAAAGCTCAGGACTCAGATCATTAGATGATTTAGGGAAAACCACCTGTGGCATTGTGCCCTAGGGTGTCTTCAATTCAGCATTCAAATTATTTCTTTCTAACGCCAAGGATTGGATTACGAAAAACTATTGACTCTGTGTTCCAACATGACCCTGCCACTCATTTCCCTCAGTGAATGAACGTCTGCTCATTCCAGCACTCACACAGCCACGCAGTGCAATAGTTTAATGGAAATCGGCATGCTGCTGACCTTGCCTCAGCCAGAGTATTGACAGACAGGGTTCACAACTTTCCATTGCAATGTGGTCTGTGCATGTGTGCTGGCTAAAAGCTAATGGAAAAGGTGTATTTTCAATACGCATAATGGAGAATATTTCTCCCTGTCACTCAGTTTAAGACTTACAACACTCCACTGTGGCCATCCAGGTAGTGCTTTCCCTGTAGTGCTTCCTCCTCCTCCTCCTCCTCCTCCTCCTCCTCCTCCTCCTCCTCCTCCTCCTCCTCCTCCTCCTCCTCCTCCTCCTCCTCCTCCTCTTCCTCACTGGGGAAGAGCTACAAACTGCCTGATAGACAGATCATCACCATTGGCAAGGAAAGTTAATGCTGCCTAAAAAGCCTCTTCCAGAAGCTATTCTTCCTTGGTGAGAGCTGACTCGGCTGAAATAGTACAGACCGTAGACAAATGCTCATCAAAACTCAAACATGGATGCATTATGGTCTTGAAAGGCCAGCTCTCATTGCAATTGAGAGATGAAATGTCTATATAAGACATCAAATATGTGAAATAAGTTGCATTTACGAGATAAAGTTCACTGACTAGTATACAACATAAAAGCTGAAACAAGGTTTCCAGGCGGCTTTGTTTGTTTTCAGGAGGGGCCAGGAAGATATTAAATTATTAATTTCTTCATTTACTGTATTTCACATTGTGGCAATCTGCAGTGGCTTATTCCAGGTGTCTGGACTCTCAACTAGAGGTCACTGGCCCAGTTTGTAATCCATCTAAAACAAAACTCCATTAAATACAAAACTCCATGTGCAACTACATGTCAATTAACTATCATTAACTCTCATTAGAGTATAAGTATACTGTTAGTGTTAGGGTTCGGGTTAGTAGAATATGTACTTGCAAAGTTACTTATCGTAACATGTATGTTCTGTTCCTATTTTTGCCTGTGTTTCCTTTGTTAGTTTCTTTCCATGGTTATTCATTGAGTTTGCACATGTATTTAAGTTACACTTCTCTACAGCTTACCGTTATAGAATACTGGACCCTCAAATTTAGTTCTAAAGATTGGACTCACCAGCAGTGCATCTTTTTCTCCTCCCTGAACAGAGGAGGCTGTTGGAGTATTTGGGCTGTGTGCTCCCGAACGGCGGCTGTTCTATCACAGTCTGCAACTCAGGGCCCAGCCAGCCACATCTTAAGGACGAAAAGCCTGAGCCCACTGCAGATGGAGAGGGATTATTCCTGCCACAATGCACAAGCAAGAGCCAGACAAAAGGAGTGAGCCAGCCATCACCCCGGAGCCCGAGCGTCATTATGGGAATTCTCGTGAAGTTCGAGGGGATGGGAAGGAACCCCACCCACACTCCCACCTTCGAGTGTGAGCTGCAGCTGGCCTCTACGAATTGCTATTATAATTATTTGGAAGAGGATGTTTCATTTGGTCTCCAGTCCCCGCTGGTCCTGTCCAGCTCAAAATCTCCTGTGCCACCACTGGTTCCGTCCAACTCAAAATCTCCAGTGCTCCTGCTGGTTCCGTCCTGGTTCTGGTCTCCTTCTCCCGCCTTCTCTTTCAAATTCAGCCAGTCCATCAGCCCTGCCTCCGCTGGATCATTTTAGCCCCACAGCTCCTCCTCTGATACCACTCTTCTGTATTAATTCACCTTGAGTCTTCAGTTTTCTAATGTTACCCAGGCAAGTGGATCCCCCAGATCTGCCTCCAGCCGCGGAAGGGAGGAGACAAGGCGAAGCCAATAGGTCAACAGGCTGAGGTGGAGTGACAGGATCTTGACAGGATCTTGTCTCCTCCCTTCCTTGGCTCCACCAGATACCATTGTCCTTGTGGCTCCACCGGGCTCCCTTGTCCCTCCTGCTCTGCCTTGGTCAGACGTCAACCTGCGCTCTGCTCCGTCTCTCCGCCCCTTTGGCTTCGTCTGGTTCTGCCTTTCCTCTTGCTCCACCTCAGGCACCCTTTTTTCACCCATTTTTTCTAAAATGGACCATCGAAATAAAGTTACCCAAATTAGCAGGCTGTAATGTTTACTGTTACAAATTAATTTAATCTGAATAAATAAAAGAATCGCTCTTTCAGCTATTGAAAATATATCAGTTTAACTCAAATTAGCTAAATTATTTGAATAAAGATTTATTCATTTTGCTGAAAAAGAAAAACGAGAGACTCGGTACACAATCTGAACTTCCCTTTAGTTTTTGGTTCCAAACTCTCTGAAAGTTTCTAGTAATCCTAACAACCTTGATTAGCAGGTTCAGGTTTGTCTCATTAGGGTCTGAGATAGTCTGCATCTGAAAGCTTGGGCAGCACTCTTATCAAACGACAGACTGTGCAAGCAGCGTTTGTGCACGAAGGTACCTCACAAAACTGATTTCAGACAGACTACTGAGACAGCATAATGGTTTAATTATGTATCTTGGCATCGCAGATCGCATCTCTGTCTGACTCCACCAAAAATTTAAATCAAAGTTAAAAATAATATCCGCATACAACATTAGGGTGAGTTTTAATTTGTATGTGTACTGGCCCTTTAAGGATTTTTAGTCTTGCATTTCCCTCTGTGCCATCAGGCCAAGTAAAATCCTGTGTTTACACTATGTACAATAAGCCAATCAGCTGCTTTTGTAAGCTCCTGTTAGATGGAAGTGGTTGACACGTTTCTGTAGAACTAAGTCTGAAGGATTAAACTTCATGGCTGAGATTCAGCACTTGACCTCACATCATAGACAATGTTACCGCTTGCATTTTATTTCAATAGTCCACTTTAGACATACTACCAACTATAAGTAACTTTGCAACTACATGTCAACTAACTCTCATTAGAGTAGTAGTAGACTGTTAGGTTAGGCTTAAGTTAGTAGAATAAGTTGACATGTAGTTGCAAAGTTACTTCTAGTCAGTAGAATGTCCGTTGGAGAAGCATCAAAATAAAGTGTTAGTAGATATTAAAGGATTAGTTCACTTCAAAATGAAAGTTTCCTGATATTTTACTCACCCACATCTCATTCAAGATGTTCATGTCTTTCTTTCTTCAGTCGAAAAGAAAATGTTTTTTTAGGAAAACATTCCAGGATTTTTCTCTCCACCATTGACTTCCATTGCAACCAAAATGTTGAAGGTCCAAATCAATGCAGTTTCAAATCGCTTTGAAGGGCTTCAGAGGCTCTGCGCGATCCTAGCCGAGGAATAGGGTCTTATCTAGCAAAACGATCGGTCAGTTTCAAAAAAAGAATAAAAATGAATATACTTTTTAACCTAAATTGCTCATCTTGCGCTGCTCTGCGTTTGCCAGTGATTGCGCAATCACGTTGAAAACGTCACACTAGATGTAAACGGAAGTAGCCTACCACTGTTACGACCCTGAGTGTTCTCTTTACCCATTGGTGGCAGACTGTGGGAGTTTCTGAGTCACTCCCCTCATGTTAATTGACAATTTGTGGGTTAGAGTATTTAAGTGCTCTAGGTTTTCATTTGAGTTAGCACTCTCCGCGGGACAGTTTCTCACGGGAGCAGCTCTTTACATCTCATTGATTTTCTTTCTTATACATTTCTTATATAATGTAGCTTTAATATTTTGTTTTAGTTATTTTGTTTATTTCTTTGTTTCTTTATTTTCCCCAGACTTCTGTCTGTTATTTGTGGTTATTGTTATATTTGTTAAAGAAAATAAAAAAAATGTGTATCAATTAAACGTTTGTGTTTGATCCTTCTTTTATGTTGCGGCTTGAAACAAGCTGGCCGTAAAACAACCGCCCCAAGCGAACGTGCGAGGACTAATACAAACGCCCTTTCCCAAAAAACACTCCATCTTAAACTTTAAAATCATCCGACATCATTGTTTTACCTTTTTTTTGCTACAGGGCGTCTTCGCACAAGTGCTTTGTAAACATGGGGGCAGTACTTCCTCCTACGTCTAGTGTGACGTTTTCAACGTGATTGCGCAATCACTGGTGAACGCAGAGCAGCGCAAGATGAGCAATTTAGGTTAAAAAGTATATTCATTTAAAAAAAAAAAAAAAAAAAGGCAGATAATTTCGCTAGATAAGACCCTATTCCCCGTCTGGGATCACGCAGAGCCTCTGAAGCTTTTCAGAGCGCTTTGAAACTGCATTGATTTGGCCCTTCAACATTTTGGTTGCAATGGAAGTCAGTGGTGGAGAGTAAAATCCTTGAATGTTCTCCTCAGAAGACTGAAGAAAGAAAGACAAACATCTTGGATGAGATGGGGGTGATCATTTTGAAGTGAACTAATCCTTTAAGCAGACAGTCTACTAATACTCTGACTTTGACATAGTAGAATATCTAAAGCAGACTATCAAAATAGAGTGTAACCCAAGTCCCCTTTCAAATCTGTTATCAGATTTTGAAAGGTTTAAAAAGTCACCTCCATTCAGGGGCGTAGTTTATGGTGGGGATCGGGGGAGGTAACCCCCCCAATATTAAAATCCATCAGTTACAACCCCCATCCCCCACCCCAAAAACAAATATGAGTTTGTCCTAATAAATCAGACAAAAAATACTCCCCCTCCATTGAACCGATTGGTAAAGCCCAACCAACGCACTTTCACACTTTCACCAAAACAGTTTGAATGGGAGAGCACACGGGTAACGTTAGCCAAGCGCTGCACAGCGGACTATATTTAACTGCTGGTCAGAGAGGGATGCAAAATAATTAAAATAAAGCATGTACTGAGAATGAGTTATGAGAATATTGTGTAATAGCCAAGTACACACCACATATATTTTAGCTAGCTAATCCATTGCAATGTATTTATCTATAACTATCAGTATAACAAGTTACCAAAGCAGCCGTCTGTTTTGCTAGTTCATTTTTCATTTTCATTTTTCGTGTCTGTAATTATCAATGACAAAAGTATTCACATCAGTGTTTGTTTTCTTCCTAAATGAATATGACTTTTGAACGAATTGGATGAATGAACGATTTAAGTGGCTCCACTCACTTTCATTTTTTTTTTTTATGCATTAAGGTGGAATGAAAAATTCTTAAAATAAACGTCTAAATGTTGTCTCTTTCATATTTGTATATGTTGAATTTGTAATCAGTTAAAGCATATAGATGATAGATAGATGTTTTTTCCACATTTCATGTAATATTAAAACCAACATAAACAAATAGAAACTATGTACACACCCCTCAAATGGTTAAACACCTTTTGTTTTTAATACAGCAGTCAGTCTATTTGAATAAGAGTGACGTACTGTATACACCTTTTTCCTTACGAACCGACTGTATTTTAGATAATGGGAGACACTTCCAGTTTGGGGAAGTTTCACTCAAAGAGACTGAAACAAATAATTTCAAATCACAAGGTTGCGCTACAAACAGGGCCGTGCAGAGAGTTCTTCAGGGGCAGGGGCTCAAATGTAAGAAAGGGGAAATATTTATATATATTATATATATATATATATATATATATATATATATATATATATATATATATATATATATCTCCTTATATATATATATATATCCTTATATATCCTTATATGTATATATCAGTCCCTCCAGAAAAACGCAATTATGCGATCGCGTGATTTAACGCATAATCAGCCAAAGTCTGCATATTCATGCGGGGGCCACATTTTTTCAAATACGCCGCACTTTCGCCGCATAAATTGCCTATTTCGCGTGCAAAATATGCGGGGCTAGCATGATTTCATAATCCCCGCATTTTCATTGCAAAAAAAGTCATATATATATATTAGCAGAAAGTTGACAAATGTTTGTTTACTTCACACAAGAGCAGCCATTTCCCCATATTGCCATGGGAACGCTTTGAAGTGACATAATTACCCGACGCGAACATCATCGAAAAGCTGCAAACCCCGTGGAGAAACATGGATATCGGTGAAACCATGATGAAGCGCAAACTCCCATTTGCCAACAAAAATAACAGCAAAAGACTGCGCAAAGCAGTTTCCCGGTGTGATGACCGATTTCAAAACACAGCAGCATCATGAAGCTTCGAAGCGTTATGAATCAATGAGTCGATTCAGCGGTTTGAAGCGTTATAAATCAATGAGTGGATTCAGCGGTTTGAAGCGTTATAAATCAATGAGTGGATTCAGTGGTTTGAAGCGTTATAAATCAATGAGTGGATTCAGCGGTTTGAAGCGTTATAAATCAATGAGTGGATTCAGCGGTTTGAAGCGTTATAAATCAATGAGTGGATTCAGCGGTTTGAAGCGTTATAAATCAATGAGTCGATTCAGCGGTTTGAAGCGTTATAAATCAATGAGTGGATTCAGTGGTTTGAAGCGTTTAAATCAATGAGTCGATTCAGCGGTTTGAAGCGTTATAAATCAATGAGTGGATTCAGCGGTTTGAAGCGTTATAAATCAATGAGTGGATTCAGCGGTTTGAAGCGTTATAAATCAATGAGTGGATTCAGCGGTTTGAAGCGTTATAAATCAATGAGTGGATTCAGCGGTTTGAAGCGTTATGAATCAATGAGTGGATTCAGCGGTTCGGATCGCCAAAGTCACGTATTTCAGGAGTTTGACCTGCGATCCGAATCAAGAATCGACTCACTGATTCATAGCATCATGATGCTGTGTTTTGAAATCGGTCATCACTATATAAGTCGTTATTTAGTTTTTTTTTGCACACAATAACTATTATCGTCGCTTCATAAAGTTATTGTAGAACCACTGTAGTGAGATGGATTTTGTAACGACATCTTTAGTGCTTTTATGGGTCTTGAGAGTGTACATTGTGCCAATGGAGGCCTTTCTGAGCCATTGGATTTACACTAAAATATCTTCATTTGTGTCCAACGACATGAGGGGACGTCATTCATGACAGAATTTAAATTTTTGGATGAACTAACCCTTTAAGAGATTGCACTTTGTGCATTGGAAGCACTCAAATGTCTGTAAAACAGGAAGTTATTTATTCATGTTTTCAGAAGTTGTAGCATATTCCTTTTGTAAAGCTACAGACTCAATGTTTTGTAAATTTGAGCCATTATTAAGGTCTTCAATAAAACAAGATGGGAACTTAAATATTCCAGCACTTTCTGTGATGTAGTGCTTTTTTTCTCTTTTTCATCAAACCGCAGTTTTTGCAAGTTCCCACAATTTCATCGCATAAAATTGCATAAATATCCCGCATTTTCCCGCATTTTTCATCGCATTTTTTAAGAAAACATGCCGCATAATCAAGGATTTTTGCCCGCAACAATCACAAAAAAAGCCGCATTTTTCTGGAGGGACTGATATATCCTTATGCTCATCAAGCCTGCATTTATTTAATCAAAAATACAGAAAAAAACAGTAGCCTAATATTGTGAAATATTATTACATTATGTTCTTTTTAACTGTTTATTAATCAAAGAATCTTGAAAAGAGTATCACAGTTTCCATCATTGACATTAAATCCTCATATTAGAATGATTTCTGAATGATCGTGTGACACTGAAGAATGGAGTAATGATGCTGAAAATCCAGCTGTGATCACAGGAATTATATTTTAAATTATTTTAAAATAGAAAACCATTATTTTAATAATATTTCACAATATTGCTGTTTTTGATCAAATAAATACAGGCTTGATGAACATAAGAGACTTCTTTCATAATGCTGCATAATATTCAAAAATGGTAATATAATAAAGTCCTTTCACGTAACCACTTCACATAATAGGCCTGTAGGTGCCGGTGGCACTTGGGTTTTGTTAAAGGTCCCGTTCTTCGTGTCTTTTTGAAGCTTTGATTGTGTTTACAGTGTGCAATATAACATGTGTTCATGTTTCGCTTGTAAAAAAACACAATATTTTTCACACAATGTACTTATCTGTACACCGCTGTTTTCACTGTCCTAAAAACGGCTGATGACTTCCTTTATTCTATGAAGTCCCTCCTTCAGAAATACGTAACGAGTTCTGATTGTGCCAGCGGTTCCTGTGTTGTGATTTGACAGCAGCTTAGCGAACGTAGCCCGGTTCCTGTGTTGTGATTCGACAGCAGCTTAGCGCACGTGGAAATGTCACGCCTCTTAACGGGAGATATATATGCGCTTAATGATCTCTACAGCGTCCCTGGGAAAGCCAAACAAAGGTGATTTGACTCTGGGATGAAAATAACAGCGTCTCGGCGACATGGCGACAAACACACTCAAACGCAGCACTTCCTTTTCTCCACTATATGGGGAGGCTGCAGACCTGGAGCAGGCAGATATACGGCCCAGGCAGTTTTACGGCCCAGGCAGTTTTACGCCCCTGTTGTTCCTGGCATGACCAGTAGGGGTTATTTAAATACAGTCGTTGCATTAATATATCAGATAGACAGTTTGATGACTGTACAACTTGAGCAAGCGTCAATATCAGGAGCATAATTTTAAAAAATACAGTTATTGTCTCACGAAATGTTGTTTTAAGAATTTTCAGGCGAGATGTTTAAAGCTCAAGTCTGTGGCTTATTTATAAAAAATAGTGCTTATTATAAGCAGGGTTTTCGGAGTTGTGAGATCCAAGCGATCACCGGGTGTTCAGTCTGATCACTCTGATGTCTCTGCAGTGTAGTGGTTCAACAGTTTTCTTTTTCTTCTCAGATGGCATTAAATCATGTTTATCAGGCATTTTCGGAGACACAAATGTAAGAAATTACATATCAATAGTCCTATGAAATATTAGATATTATTATGAAAATGTTGCCAATAATTACTCCCATTATTACTTCTTTTTTTTCATTACATGTTGCCCCAAGAACACGTTCATATAGAAATTAGATACAATGTAGATACATTGTATTTAATGGGACTATACATCTATGACCATTTTACCCACATATTGCATAATGTAAAATGGTATATCAATTAAAGACATTATGAAACCTAAAAATTGATTAGTGAATGAAAAACAATCCCATTGTCACATCATGTCTTGACATCTGTGTTTTTTATATATATATATATATATATATATATATATATATATATATATATATACATATTTGTAAAAGTCCTGGTGTCCACTACAGTGGACATAACATATGAATAAAATCCTTTTGGAAAAATGTATCTTTTTTCAAAAATATAAATTTTTCTTTTCTTTTTTTTTTTTATCAATTTGTTTATTATGCTCTAAACAATGTAATGACAGAAACTTAAACAATAACCGTCCCCAAAGACGTTGACTAATTGAGTGGGGTTTTTTTTTGTTGTGAATTTAAATATAAACGTTACAGTAATACATCAGATAGCCAGTGTAATGATCCAGGGGCGTAAAATTCATCTAAAAGTTGGGGGGGACAATAAACATGAAATTTGTAATTTGTACATGAAACAGGTTAAAATAGCTAGATATTAGGCTAGATATTTACTGTTGGCCTTCACTCTTCATACTTAGCCTACAGGAGACAATTTTTTTAAATTGAAAAATTATAAACATAGTTGGATCAGATCTGTAGAATAGTTATACCTATTCACCGTAGGTTTTTATTTACAGGAGAATGGGTGATATACGTTGTTGTGAATTCATATAAAATTCAAATTCAGCCCTTCAGTGTAGTCATATGGACCATCGATGAAATATCTGCTGTAGTATTCATTATTGGTTGTCATACAGCTACAGAACACCTGTCCTACATAGTATGAAGACAAACACATTTCATCCCTTTTCTAAAATTCCAAGGGCCATTTATCCATAATCAAAGAAAGAGACAACTTTTTTTTGTGAACAATATTATTTTTTTACATGAAAACATGAGCTAGGATGATTCCCCTATGGCATGCCAATCCACTTGAATTCTTTCTCAATCTTCCGGTCAAAGTGTTCCCATTCACTGATTAAGTGAAGCTGAAGATGAGACTGCAGTTTGCTTTTCTTTGAGGGTTTGTAAAACTCCGAAGTACAGATGGGCAGTGGAACAGAGAACCACAGGAGGTGCATCTTTTAAGCTCTGGCAATGTGCAGTCTCTCTGTATTGAAGTAATTCCTGCACATGAAAAGAGAATATACTTTACATTTTATTTATAGTTTGTACAAGTTTAGAGAGAGAGGTTTACATTTTTTAGTATAAAAATAGTATTAAATATAAAATATAATATAAAATTACTATTTTTTCTCCTTAACCTCTTTCTGTTCCTGTCGCCTAAGAATAGAATAGCAATAAACTGATGTGACAAGCCATCAGAAATCAGAACCGAACACACACACACACACACACACACATACACATACATGGATACATATATACGCTAATATAAATGTGTCTTTTGTGTGTTCTATTTTGTCATGTTGCTCCATGTGGAGGTTGTTTTAATGCAAGGAGTAAACAGGGTGGGAACAATATCTTACCTGAAGAAGCCATCTCATGCAAGCTAGAGACAGACAACAAAATAAAGTTAAATATGAAAGTTAGTGAAAACAGAGCGAGTAAAAAGAAGATTAGGTCTATACCTACACATGGTTAGCTACATCAACCTGACCGTCAAGTACTACTTCTCTCGATATAAATTATAGTGACATTGAAATAAATAACTTAATAAATAATAATAACTTAATAAATAAATAACTTAGTTAATAAATAATAAATGTTGCACGATTGCTAAACAACAATAAATTTGGCAGATGTTTTAACATACCTCAATTTGTCTAGCTTATAGACTTGATATGCTCCTATTAGGTCTGTGCTGATGGATCATCCTCGGCCGAAATTCACTAGGCGGATATTAGTGCTGTCAATCTATACAAAAAATTTAAGTAAATAATCACACATTTTTTAATATTTTTTTCAGTCAGAACCCCTTCTGTGAGGAATACGCGCCCCAATGGTGAAACATTTCCATTGGCTGCAGTCTGCCGGCATTGGCCAATAACAAAAGTCGATATTGAGGAACAACAGGGCGTAAAACTGCCTGGGCCGTAAAACTGTCTGGGCCGTATATATCTGCCTGCTCCAGGTCTGCAGCCTCCCCCTTCTCTTTCTCCATGCGACACGTCCTCTTCTCCACGTGGGACAGCAACAAGACCACGCCCCCTTTTTTCGCGTAGTCTTGTGGGCGGAGGTTAGTCTGTTCTACTGTTCTACTGACGTCATTAATGAAGGAAGTACCAGGATGTAGTCCAAGCCGGCCGTTTGCTGTAGGCTTTGAAAGGGAACTTCTGTTAAATAAAATATCTCGCTTGGCATTGAACTTTGAGCTTTATAATTTTACAGGTATTATTTATGCTCTAACAGCAACATTACACACTAACTAAAGTTTGAACAATGGGGTCACGAAGAACGGGACCTTTAAAAAGCTTGAGCATTTAAAGTGTCAAAAGACAAAACTTGCGCCTATAATAAATGTTTTCGTTCCGTGGTGTGAATGCTAATATAGTCATCTTTATAGTTATCTTTATAGTTATCACTCTTGGTGTGAACTGGCCTTAAAGGTGACTGTCCTCAAAAACCAAATGCAAGAATGACAGTTAGTGGTTGAAATTGGCACTGCAGTCTAAATGTAAATATATAGTTTTTTTGTTGTTGTGAAAAATGATGTCCTGGCAGAAAATGATCAGTACATTTTCCGTTTTTATTTTTTACAGTGTAACCTATATATCTAGTTATAAATACTTAACCGTAACACACACACTAACCCAAACAGATTGAGGCTGTTGTCTTTTGGGCTGACAGTAAGTTTCACATGCTCTTGGATTTAAATTCACAAGAGGGTGACTAAATTATGAATGACCAGTAGATGGCAGTGTTTTGCTATTTTTGAGTATTTTGGTATTTTAATGACCAGATGGGGGCAGTGCAGCATCTACAACCTTCAACAGCAGCATCATTCTCTGTCATCATTCCCCCTCATTCAGCAATGTACTGGATATTTGAGAACAAATATGCCATACAGACTGAATAAGTATTGTCATTTAAGAAACATAAAACATACAACCTGAGTTAATATCAATGATGAGAGAAAACACATTTTAGCTTTGGTGCAAAGCATTTGAAGAGGATCACATATAAGGCATAAGGATTCAGTGCAGACATGATTGGGACCCAAAACAATCCTTCTTCTGTTCAGGTTTTGATTACATCAAGGAAACAGGATGTCCACTCTTATTCCATTATGACCTCTTCTTCTCTATGAATGACTCTTAATCAACAGACCCACACAAACAGCCTCCTGTGACGGGACACTTGCTTTGATTTACAGCTGTGTTACAAGCCCTTTCTGTAGCAATGCTAGTAAATGTCACTGGCAGATGAAATTACATCAAATGATACTTTTATTTGTTTACACGGGTGCTAAAAGTCATGTGAGGAATACATTTTATATCTGTTTGCCATTACATTGATATACAGTATGATTAATCCTGTATCAAAATATTGATATACTCCAACATATATTCATGCTTTTCCTTCAAATCTGTCCTTACTTACAGGTATTATTGATCTTTAGAGTAACTTCCATAAAAACAGCAATAATTTAGTTTAATTTATAACAGTGTTTTATCATTTGTGACACACACTTAAGCAGGATCATGACTCTCATTCAGACATCTGACTGCACTGACGTTTAGACTGTGAATAGTCTATTACAAATTCTCCCTTTGACCAGGACACAGATAAATGTGTATAACGCAGCCGCTTCATTTAGAGCTGTCCTGGACCTTTCAGATAAGGCCATTTTTCAGGTTGCTATCCATTAGCACCACAGACTTGCATCCATTAGGCTGCCAAACTCACAGCAAGCCTCATTTAAAGGGCCAGTGTACATCTTACCTTTGTTAGAGATCAAACTCAGCCACATTGTTACATTTATGTGTTTATTTATTGTGCATTATTAAGTGTTATTTATTTATAATAATATAAGTGAGAAGGCAGGGGAAGATTTGCATTGAATAACTGTAGAGTCGTATGGACTATTATAATGGTGTTTTTTGTGTACTTTTTGGGGCTTGATAGACATGGTCATAATACATTTTGTATGGAACATTATTAAAATGATTTTTTTTTGCATTTGGAATGACTTCATGCTGTGTAAATAATGACAGAAACTGTATTTTTGGGGTGAATCTTTTTAAGGGCAAATTAGGTAATAGAAAAGCAGATGTGTTCTTCAGGTATTGATACTACAAAGTAGATGTGCACTTTAGTTATTTTTTACTACAAAGCAGATGTGTACTTTAGTTATTGTTGACTCAGGGTCCGCCACAGACCAGAGCCAATGCCCACAAAGGAGCCTGAGCCTGTAGCCACAATCGCCCCAGAGCCTGAGCCCCAAAGTAAGTCTGACCAGGTGTGTAAGCCGGCAATATCCGTGACAGAGGGGACATTAGTGGCGCTGGACACTGACAAGTGCTTGATAGACTGGGAAATTGAGGTAATTCTTTCCGCCCTGCCCTGTACCTTCTGGACCTTCATCATCACCACTGGTCTTACCCAACCTAATGCTTTTTTCAGAGTTTTATCGCTGCTGACCCATCCAAACCTCAGTCTCCCACCTCCAATGTATTATTTAGCAAGTCCGTCAGGGACTCCGCTGGGTCCCTTCAGCCCATTAACTTTTCCCCTAACACCATGCCATTGTGTGGTTAAGCCTCAGGTCTTCCGGTCACCAGCTTCGTCCAAGCAAGTGGATCCCCCGGCTCTGCCTCCAGCCTCCTCCTGTCACTCCACCTCGGTCAGTCAACCTGTTGGCTTCACCAGGCCTCCTCATCCCTCCGGCTCCACCTTGGTCCACCGTCACCCTGCCTGCACCACAGACTTTCAAGCCATTCACTGTGCTCAGTCTCTCCACCCCTTCAGCTCCAGTGGGCTCCACCTTCCCTCCGGCTATGACCCTCTGGCTCTGCCTCAGGAAGCCTGGCTCCACCTGGGAAGCTCGTCACTGCGCCTCCACCTTGGCCTCCTGGACCACCATCACTAGCCGCCATCATTTGTTCTTCATCTGCACCCCGGGCGCCACTTCCTATGGCTTCATCTCTATTAGTTGTCCCCTGGGCTTTATCAGCCAAACTTCCATCATGGCTCCTTCCCCCCTTTGATTCCACCCTGAGCTATCTTCTTGACTGTGCTCTTGACCGCCACTCCTCCTATTCTCGCCTCCCTGGCTCCTCCAGCCATCATCGCCACCCTAGTTCCTTCCACTGGGCCTTTGTCTTTCACCAGTCACTCGTCCACCTCCTGAACCACCTCCCTGGTTCCTTCCACCGGACCTTCATCTTTCACCAGTCTCTTGTTTGCCACCAGAACTACCTCCTCAGCCATTTTATGGTGCAAGGCCACTCCTTTCCGGAGGGGGGCATTCTGTCACTGTAATGCTTATTTTAGTTTTTTTCTATCAGTCTGTTTAATCACCTGTTTGCCTGTGTTCCTTTGTTCTCCTTTACCTGCCATAATCAGTTACCATGGATATTCATTTAATCATCACAGCTGTTCATTATTTAGTTTGTCACTATGTGTGTTTAAGTTCCTCACGTTTACTTATTCGAGTTGTTGGCTTTTGTTTGATAAATGACACATATAGGGTGTAGCTTTTCAAATCGAGGCTACATCCTTGATTCATATGTGTGAAATAAAGGGTTGCTCAAGTTGTGAGGAGCACAGATCATGCAGTTATACGGTGCATACAGATGCACTGGAGACTAATACACACATCTATAGCTTAGAGAGACACAGTGTGTGTTAAAGCAGCATGTACTGTATGTAGACTGAGGCGGATCGCTGTGCCTCATTCAGGTTGGACTGAGCCCCTCATATTACTCAGCCTGCATGGTGTGCCACCAACACTTCCTCCATCATAAAGCTGCAGAAATCCATATACAGTATGAGTGTGCTGTGTATCCACACACTCACACACACACACACTGCTGCTGTCTAGGCTGCTCTGTGTCATGCTTCACCTGTTATAATAGGCGCTTCTGGCAAACAAAGTCATGGCAGTCATTAGAACAAGCCACTGTAAATGTCACCTGTTCAAAGCTATATAATAATGCCGCCTATAGTCCGCTCCAATTTCCCCTTTCCTGTGTGTATAAAACAAACTGTTTGGGGTTTGTCCAACTATCGGCCCTTTTGTCCATGTTGACTGGTGAAATTGATAAATGCTTCCGAAGCAGTTTATGACAAACATAACAAAATATAACAAAACGTTTTAACAAAAATCAACTCTTAAGACAAACAATTTCCAAGTTAAATGTAAAAGTTAAATTACGGTAGTTGCATGATGGCGAAAAGAAAGAAAGAGAAGGGGAGGCAGACAGAGTGAAAAGATACTTTCTTCCTGTCCCCCTTCTCAAGGTCTCCGCTGGAGTCGGGTGTCCAAGATCCTTCCCACAATCCAATGAGGCACTATAAATTCCACTCGACCGCACCGGATGCGTTTCTCTCTGTGACGACTTTTACTGCATTCCCACACACAGAGGTGGTAAAAAACGATTGATTTACACATATTTTGAAATATGGCAGGCTAGTCACACTGTGGGCAATTTTATCCACCATGGCTAGACCAGGATCAGAGCTCTGATAGGCACCCCGAAGGAAATTGCTGACAAATGCATGGCCAGTGTTCCTGAACAAGTGCAATGAAGTAAAATTTATGTGCCCGAGTAAAGCGCGGTGAATAAGGAAGGATAAATGTTAAAAAGGTGTTACACACCAGTAAACAACCTGGAAAGCAGGGTTCTTTGCATTGTGTTACTGTTACAATTATTTATAGACGTGTCTTAAAGGGATATTTCACACAACAATATGAATTCTGCCATCATTTACCCTTATGATACTCCAAATTTTACCCATGAAACACATATTGAGATGGATTTCTGAATGTTTACAATACTCTAGCTCTAAAATGTATTTAAAAAATACGCCACAAAAGCACCATAACATATATAACTTGTGCACTTAAAGGACTTAAAGGGGTCACATGATGATTTTTAATGTTTCCTTTTTCCTTAAGTGTGTAATGTTTCTGTTTGTGCATGTATAAGATCTGCTAAGTTACAAAGCTCATAGTCTCCCACTAAGGGATTTATTCTATCTAACAAAGAACACTGATCCAGATCTGCCTAAATCACCTTGATCGAAGTCCAGATATTACTTCCTCAAATGTCCACATGTGTAATATTAGAACTAATGCCAGCAAAAGGACCAGCCATTAACAATCTGTCCATCATGGACTAAATTTTTTTCAGCAAATAACCGACTTAAATTTTTGGACGACTAAGCCTCTATATATCGCCTAATATTTAGTCGACTATTAGGGGGCAGCCCTAGTTTGTTTGATTATTTGTTGACTGTTTAAATGCACAAACATGGTAAGGGACGTTATATTTCTAACACATGCTTGAGGCGTTCGGCCAATCACAATGCACTGGGTCAGCTAGCCAATCAGAGCACTCTGCGCTTTTTGGAGGGGCTCAGTGTAGAAATCAGTGCTTTTCAGACAGACGTTTTCATCAAAGTTTGTCCAGAGTTTGTTCATCCAAAAATTTTAATTCTCTCATTATTTACTCAACAAAATTTTATGAATCTCCACAATGGTGACATGCTTCATGCTGCAATGCATGCTAGGAGCCATTATAGAATAAAGACAGCGCTGCACAGACCGCTCTCCAATCGCTCTCGTGGTACTTTGATGTCATACACTGATCGGTCTGTGTAGTTCTGCTTCAAGTCGAACAAGCCTTAAAACTCAACTATGGCTCCAAGAATGCATTGCAGCATGAAGCATGTCACATTTGCTGATGTTGCTGTTATGTGCACATAAAAAAAACATATTACCACAATATTGCTGGCTCTCTTGTCACAGTATAACAGAAACAGTAGAGCAATTTTCAAAAGTATTTATTGACCTAACACTTTTGATCAGTAGCAAACCATGTGATGAGATCAGGGCATTAGGTTACATGATGAATTAAGTAACCAACAGGTCACCCCCAAAATTTTCAGTGGCTTCCCTTGCCATAGAAAATGTGCTTTATAGACACAATTACAGCAGCCAGAGAAAAAAATAGCATTAAAAAGTCAAGGTCTAAAACAAACACTGATTACCATAATGGTGAAACTAAATGGTCTATCGTTGGTCACTATTTCATAATATCTTTGTATTACAGTTTTTTTTTTTTTTTTGCTTTGATGATAGTATTTTTTTTATTTGTTTTTATTCAGAATGTATTTCAATATGGTATTCGTGTATACATTTGTCATTCATTTTTGTGTTGTGTTAGGTTTGACAGTTTTGAAAATGTGTATATAAACATGTGCAAATTGGCCTGTATAGTACGTAATGTTTTTGTGGTGTTTGTGTCTAAGTGAGAAAAGAATTTATGTAATTTGAAAGATTTTGTCATTGAATGCATTTTGTGCCAAAGTATGATAAATGGTCCACAGTTTATCCCAGATAGACTGATGTTGTGATCACTGTGTGAAGAGTTTTGAAAAAGTGACATTAGTATTGAGAAATATGTTGTAGTGATTGTTAAAAAAAACTGTAATAACTGACAACTTGAGTAAACTAACTGAGTAAAACATTCTTGATAACTGTACGTCAATCAGTTTCCACACACTGTAAATATTGCCTTGTTTTAACAAAAAAATAATTGAGGCAACTATTTGTATCAGAATTTTTCATATTTTGAACTCAACTAATTTGTGTTTGATGAATTAGACTTTACATGTTTTCAACATGCACCCTTAAGTAAAACCAACTCAACTCTCCTCGAAAACTCAACTCAAATACTTACAGCAGAAACATAACTCAGTTGAGTGAAAGTAACTGTAAGGGTGAGCATTCTGACAGAACTTTCATTTTGAGTGATTCCTTTAAATACTGTTGTGATGATGATGATGATGATGATGATGTGAATTTATGGTATTAAGGTGAATGTATGCAGTCCCTCCAGAAAAACGTGATTATGCGATCGCGTGATTTAACGCATAATCAGCCAAAGTCTGCATATTTATGCGGGGGCCGCATTTTTTCAAATACGCAGCACTTTCGCCGCATAAATTGCCTATTTCCGCGTGCAAAATATGTGGGGCTAGCATGATTTCATAATCCCCGTGTAAGGACCGGTTTTGCTGCTAAGACAAAAGCTGAAATCCACACCCCAAAAATAGAACAATAAAAGTCACTAATCTTGAAAGAAAATCTCACATAAACTGTGTGACACCACCCTGATCAAACATTTCACCCCCTCCCCATTTTGACCTCTCCTTGCCCTGTTTTCAAGTCAACAAATGCAGATATACCAATGATGATGTATCTTGTAAATCTATTGTTTTATCCCTTTCATGTTTGGTGTCCTTTTAAAGGTCTCAGTGCGAATGGTAAAATGGTCTCAGTTTCACAGCAGTCATTAGTAGTATTAGAAAGATTGAAAACTAATGAGAATTCTGTTCTCCTTTTGAGTGGTCTCTTCAAAGATATCAGATCTCTCTCTCCCCCATTCTGTAGCCAGAACCCCCCATGCAGTCTGTGTCAGTGTCTCTGAGACACTCACACACACTGTGTGTATTGTGCCAGACATGATGACTCGTTGAACTTATTTTCATATTACTTTGCGATTGTGTTTATGTTTTTCCGCTGATCAGTTGTGTACCATGGATTCTTGTTTACTTATTTACTTTTCCTGTCTGGCCAAAATAAATGTTGATCTTGATTTATCTTGTACGTATTGTTCTGAAATCATTTTTCTAGTATGGATCGATGTAGACTCCTTTATTACCACAAAATCCAGGGTTATGCTAGATCACACCGATGACGGCACGACTGAAGCATGGGGCGCAGAGTGCACGATATTCCGATTTCTGACTATCCCTGTATTGTCAAGTTGTAGCTCGGGGATATTAATAAAATTACACTTTTTGTTGAGTGAGCATGGGGCAACCACTTAAAGGTAAAATATCCACTCTACATCCTCTGAATAATATCAGAAGTAATCATTTTGTGATCGTGAACGTGCGGTCCGGACGCGTATGTTCTGTGCGATATTGGGTCTCTTGATGAACGAATTTGAAAACTAAGAAGATACTAAGAAAATCAACGATCTAAATTAAATCGCAACTAATCGTAAAATCAGCTGATAAACTCTACACGTAACACACTTTATAGAGTCACATAAAATTGGAGTCAGATAAAATTATTAATGGAGTCAGATTTAAAATGAGATCTCAATAAATTAAGAGAACTTCACCAAAATGCTGAAAAGGCTTACATGCAGAATTCCTTTTGACCAAGCCGTTAGTATCCGTTTTTGGGCTAATGGATGGAAGTTTACACCCACATTTTCGTTGCAAAAAAAGTCATATATATTAGCAGAAAGTTGAAAAATGTTCATTTACTTCACACAAGAGCCGCCATTTCCGCCTATTGCCATGGGAACGTTTTGAAGTGACGTAATTACCCGACGCGAACGTCATCGAAAAGCTGCAAACCCCGTGGTGAAACCATAGATATCGGTGAAACCATGATGAAGCATGCAAATTCCCATTTGCCAACAAAAATAACAGCAAAAGACCGCGCAAAGCAGTTCCCTTTCAGTCGGTCACGTTCGACGTACGTCGGAACTGACCGACGAATCGGGATCTGATTTCAGAGACCAATCTACTTCGAGTGTTTAAAAACGAGCCAATGAAGATTGGCATGCGATTCACGCATTCCACGCTCCGCCCCGCAGCGCGGGTATAAATAAGGAAGTGGAATGCATGATCATTGCTTTCTACTTCGGAGCCGAACAGCGAATGTCTACTGCTTCCTGTTTCTACGAAGAGTGTTTGAAGAGGACTGTTCTTACCAGTGCGGGTGTGACGGCGCGTCAGCGAGTGACTGCTTCAGACGGAGTGCAAAGAGTTGGTTCGCTGGGCGTTTCCGGTTTGAGTGCACACACAGGCTTGCACTATTGTACTGTGTGGTGCCGCGGTCATCTCCCTGAGTGCTTCAGCACGTAAAAGAGCAGTTTCCTATCTAAAAGAGCAACACGGTTTGACCCTGCGTCTTTTTCAAGATGTCATTCAAACCGTGTGTTTCTGGGTGCGGGCGATTTCTATCTCCAGTTGACGGTCACGTTCGTTGTCTCACGTGTTTGGGCGTTCAGCATGCTGAGGCAGTGTTTGTGAATGACTCATGTTCCCACTGCGGGAACATGACCATCGCAGTGCTACGGTCCAGGCTCCAATACCTCGAAAGAGGTGGGGCCCCATTGCACATCCCCCGATCTAGCGGCCCTCCCGCTGCAAAGCAGAGGGCTGCTACTTTGGCTGATGGCTTTGGTGGTGATCTAAGGGTGGCGGTGAGGGCTTCCCCGACGGGTCAAATGGCTCCTCGGGCCCCTCCCCCACCCGCTGCGCCGGTGGAGCTTCCAGGAGAGCGTGCTGGCCCCTCCCACGGGGTTCCAGGCGTTACTTTTGGGGCTCCGGCTGAGGATATGTTGTCGCTTGCAGCATCGGGGGACGAGCTTATGGGCTCTGAGGATGAAGACTCGGCTGCGCTGCCCCCTTCGGGTGTGACAGCGTTGCCCGAGTCTGACCCAGAGCTTACGGCTATGCTTTCCCGGGCCGCCGCGAGTGTCGGGCTCGAGTGGAACCCTCCACCGTGTCCCGAACCCTCGCGGTTGGACGATTGGTATCTCGGGACGGCCCGTGCTGGTTCTCAGCGCCCCGCCCTAGTACCTTTCTTCCCGGAAGTGCATCAGGAGATCACGAAGTCGTGGATAGCGCCTTACAACGCTAGAAACCGATCGACTGACTCCTCCGTCCTCACTACCCTCGACGGTGGTGTGGCTAAGGGATACGTGGGAATCCCCTCAGTCGAGCGGTCTGTGGCGATGCAACTGTGTCCCAAGACCGCTGCGGACTGGCGGGGTGCCCCGCGTCTCCCCTCCCGGGCATGTAAGTTCTCGTCCGGGCTAACGGGCAAGGCTTACACTGCTTGCGGAGAAGCTGCATCATCTCTGCATGCCATGGCGCTCCTGCAGGTCCACCAGGCCAAGGCGCTCAAGGAATTGCACGAGGGTAGTTCCGACCAGGGTGTTATGCAGGAACTGCGTGCGGCGACGGACCTCGCTCTCCGAGCGACGAAAGTCACTGCACGCTCCCTGGGTCGGGCGATGTCCACCTTAGTGGTCCAGGAACGCCACCTGTGGCTGAACCTGGCAGACATGCGTGACTCGGACAAGGTTCGGTTTCTCAACGTCCCTGTCTGTCAGGCCGGCCTCTTCGGCGACGCCATCGAGAGCTTCGCCCAGCAGTTCTCGGTGGCCCAGAAGCAGACGGAGGCCATTAAGAACATCCTACCTCGACGACCCGCTGCTGCCTCCACCCCGTCGTCGCAGGTAGCACCTCCGCCTGCTCGTCGCCGAGGGCGTCCCCCTGCGTCCGCCTCCGCCCCTGCGAAACCCAAGCAGCAGCCTCCATCGGGGAAGCAGGGTGCCGGACGTAAGGGTGGCGCCCAACCCGCTCAGGGAGCCGCTAAGCCTGGTGGCAAGCGTAAGGGTAAGCGGCCCTGAGACGGGCAGCCCAGGGAGGACGGGAGCTGCTCTCGGGGAGATGATGTCCGCATCCCTCCCCCACCCCCCGGAGGAGGACCGGGGGGCTTCTACTGGTTTAACATCTCTGCCGCTGGCTCTCCGGAGTACAGCGGTACCCACCTTCTCAATAAAAGAGCAGTTTCTACCCTCTCTGGGCCCCAAGAGGGCCAGGTTGGAAGTGTGCGACGCCTCCGGGCCTCCCCATTTCTTTCCTCCCCTCCCCCCGCCACGGGACAGCAGTGTGGGCACCGAGAACGCCCCCGGGCCTTCTCACCCATACTCTGTCCCACCCTGGAATTCTCAGACAACACTCCGGGCCGCCTCCGGGCCTCCCGAGTCGGGTCTGTCTATTCCACCTCGCCAACCCACCCCGGGTACGTCTGTGGTGCCGTTGATCCCGCTTGCACGGTCCTTGGGAGCTTGGCTTCAGCTCCCTGGACTGTCTCGCTGGCTCATCCGTACCATCAGACTCGGCTACGCGATTCAGTTCGCTCGCCGGCCTCCCAAGTACAGGGGCATCCTCTTCACCTCCGTGCGAAGCAGCGATGCTCAGGTCTTGCGGTCAGAGATCGATGTCCTGCTGGCGAAGGGCGCGGTCGAGCCGGTTCCTCCAGCCGATATGAAGAGGGGGTTCTACAACCCCTACTTCATTGTACCCAAGAAAGGGGGTGGGTTACGGCCAATCTTGGACCTGCGTATCCTGAATCGGGCCCTGCACAAGCTCCCGTTCCGGATGTTAACGCAGAAACGCATTTTCGAGTGCATCCGTCCCCAAGATTGGTTCGTGGCGATCGACCTGAAGGACGCGTACTTTCATGTCTCTATCCTTCCTCGACACAGACCGTTCCTACGCTTTGCGTTCGAGGGGAGGGCATATCAGTACAAAGTCTTGCCCTTCGGGCTGTCCCTGTCGCCTCGCGTCTTCACGAAAGTCGTAGAGGCAGCCATTGTTCCGCTCAGAGAACACGGCGTTCGCATCCTCAACTATCTCGACGACTGGCTCATCCTCGCCCAGTCTCGGGAACAGTTGTGCGAACACAGGGACATGGTGCTCAGTCACCTCAGCCTGTTGGGTCTTCGGGTCAACCGAGAGAAGAGCAAACTCTGTCCCACACAGAGGATCTCTTATCTCGGTATGGAGCTGGATTCGGTCAGCCAGACTGCGCGCCTTACGGAAGAGCGGGTCCAGTCGGTGTTGAACTGCTTGAATTCGTTCAAGAGCAGGACAGCGGTCCCACTGAAATCTTTTCAGAGGCTCCTGGGGCATATGGCATCTGCAGCCGCGGTAACGCCGCTCGGATTGCTTCATATGAGACCGCTTCAACACTGGCTCCATGGCCGAGTCCCGAGGTGGGCGTGGCACAGCGGCCAGTACCGGGTCCCAGTGACTCCTTACTGCCGTCGAACCTTCAGCCCGTGGACCGACGCTTCGTTTCTCCGGGCCGGGGTGCCCTTAGAACAAGTGTCCAGGCATTCTGTACTCTTCACGGATGCCTCCTCCACGGGCTGGGGGGCCACGTACAACGGGCATGCAGTTGCAGGTCTTTGGACGGGACCTCAATTGCATTGGCATATCAATTGCCTCGAGTTGTTAGCGGTACACTTGGCACTGTGCCGCCTCAAGGGGCCGCTACGTGGCAAGCATGTACTGGTCCGTACGGACAGCACTGCAGCCGTTGCGTACATCAACCGTCAGGGTGGTCTACGCTCCCGTTGCATGCTCCAACTCGCCCGCCACCTCCTCCTTTGGAGTCAGAAGCATCTGAGGTCGCTTCGGGCCATTCATGTCCCAGGTGCGCTCAACCGGACAGCCGACGAGCTCTCACGGCAGCCTGCACCTCCGGGAGAGTGGCGACTCCATCCCCAGGCGGTCCAGCTGATATGGGACCTCTTCGGAGCCGCACAGGTAGACCTGTTTGCCTCTCCGGACTCGACCCATTGCCGGTGGTACTATTCCCTGACCGTGGGCACCCTCGGCACGGATGCACTGGCGCACAGCTGGCCCCGGGACCTGCGCAAATATGCGTTTCCCCCAGTGAGCCTTCTTGCACAGACCCTGTGCAAGGTCAGGGAGGACGAGGAGCAGGTCTTGTTAGTTGCGCCCTATTGGCCCAACCGGACCTGGTTCCCAGAACTAACTCTCCTCGCGACAGCCCCTCCCTGGCCGATTCCCCTGAGGAAGGACCTTCTTTCTCAGGGACGGGGCACTCTATGGCACCCGCGTCCAGACCTCTGGAAACTCCATGTCTGGTCCCTGGACGGGACGCGGAGGTTCTAGGTGGTCTACCACAGGCAGTGGTGGACACCATCTCTTCTGCTAGAGCCCCCTCTACGAGGCGCCTCTACGCGTTGAAGTGGAACCTGTTCGTTGAATGGTGCTCTTCCCACCGGGAAGACCCCCGAAGGTGTTCGGTTGGCGTCGTGCTTTCTTTTCTGCAAGATGGGCTGGAGCGAAGGCTGTCTCCCTCCACCCTCAAAGTGTACGTCGCTTCAATAGCGGCGTATCACGATGCAGTCGAAGGTAAGTCCTTAGGAAAGCACGACCTAATCGTCAGGTTCCTCAGAGGTGCGAGGAGGCTAAATCCTCCTCGTCCAAACTCGTTACCCTCTTGGGACTTGGCTCTAGTGCTCAGGGCACTTCAGAGCCCTCCCTTTGAGTCTTTGCAGTCTGTGGAGCTTAAAATCCTGTCAATGAAGACAGTGCTTCTGACGGCATTGGCCTCGATTAAGAGGGTAGGGGACCTGCATGCACTTTCGGTCAACGAATCGTGCCTAGAATTCGGGCCGGACAACTCTCACGTTGTCCTGAGACCCCGGCCTGGATATGTGCCCAAGGTTCCTACCACTCCCTTCCGGGACCAGGTAGTGAACCTGCAAGCGCTGCCTTCGGAGGAGGCAGACCCAGCCCTGGCTTTGTTATGTCCCGTCCGCGCTCTTCGCGCTTACGTTGACCGGACTCAAAGCTTTCGGACCTCAGAGCAACTCTTCGTCTGTTACGGAGGCCAGCAGAAGGGAAAGGCTGTCTCCAAGCAGAGGTTGGCCCACTGGATAGTGGATGCCATCGTCTTGGGTTACCAGTCCCAAGACGTACCTTGCCCGTTCGGGGTGCGAGCACACTCAACAAGGAGTGTTGCTTCATCCTGGGCGCTGGCTCAAGGTGCCTCGCTGACAGATATTTGTAGAGCTGCGGGCTGGGCGACACCTAACACGTTCGCTAGATTCTATAGCCTCCGTGTAGAGCCGGTATCTTCCCGCATCCTCGCCTCCAGGGGCCAGTAGCGCTAAGTGCCCGTTCTAAGTGTCGGCTTGCAACGCCACTCCCGCCCTCTGGGCCGGATACGTGCGTCCATTTTTCTCCAGTTGTGTTCCCCGGAAACGGCTAACCCTGTCGAGCTCCTCCGTCACCCCCTGCGGTGCCAGACGTTGCGGCCGTCTGACGCCAGGCCTGCACCCGTATGCTTGTGTAACGTGTGTGTAGGCTGGGTTCCATATGTAGCGGTCCCCTAACGGCTACCCCATATGTGTATTCTTCCACGGTACCTGCTACCCTACTTGGCTAGCCCCGTGTCTTTCCCTTGACAGAGCCCGCTCTGTCGTCTCTGGGCGTGTTCTTTCCCCCCTGGAACCAGGCTGGAACCACCCCAGAGACTGCCATATGTTGCACTACCCTGCCAGGTTAGTCCTTATGTGTATTCCGCCACCAAGCCTTCTACTGAAGGACGTGGCTCCGCAGCGTACCGTCTCCAACACGGGCACGCTTTCCCAGCGTTATCCAAGAGTCACACTGGGTGGGTCTTGCAGAAACAGCAGTGACTGACCTCCCTGCTTGGAGCCCTGACTTCCGTACCATCTAAGACGGTCCAGTGCGCTCAAGCAGGACGCTGGAAGGGCCAGCGCCCTGGCGTTTTGGTAGTGATCCCAATTCGTCGGTCAGTTCCGACGTACGTCGAACGTGACCGACTGAAAGGGAACGTCTCGGTTACGTATGTAACCCTCGTTCCCTGAAGGAGGGAACGGAGACGTACGTCCCGTCGCCAGGTGCTGTGCTTCCGCTGGGAGGCCGAGTCACGAGTTCGGCTCCTCAGGAGAAAAAAGCAATGATCATGCATTCCACTTCCTTATTTATACCCGCGCTGCGGGGCGGAGCGTGGAATGCGTGAATCATGCTCGTTTTTAAACACTCGAAGTAGATTGGTCTCTGAAATCAGATCCCGATTCGTCGGTCAGTTCCGACGTACGTCTCCGTTCCCTCCTTCAGGGAACGAGGGTTACATACGTAACCGAGACGTTTCCCAGTGTGTTGACCGATTTCAGAACACAGCATCATGAAGCTTTGAAGCGTTATGAATCAATGAGTCGATTCAGCGGTTTGGATCTCCAAAGTCACATATTTCAGCAGTTTGACACGCGATCCGAATCATGAATCGACTCGCTGATTCATAGCATCATGATGCTGTGTTTTGAAATCGATCATCACTATATAAGTCGTTATTTAGGTTTTTTTTGCGCACAATAACTATTATCGTTGCTTCATAAAGTTATTGTAGAACTACTGTAGTGAAATGGATTTTGTAACGACGTCTTTAGTACCTTTTATGGGTCTTGAGAGTGCACAGTGTGCCAATGGAGGCCTTTCTGAGCCATCTGAATTCAACTAAAATATCTTAATTTGTGTTCCGAAGACGAACGGAGGTCTTACGGGTGTCCAACGACATGAGGGGAAGTCATTAATGACAGAATTTAAATTTTTGGATGAACTAACCCTTTAAGAGATTGCACTTTGTGCATTGGAAGCACTCAAATGTCTTTTTTGTAAAGCCACCTCTGTAAAACAGGAAGTTATTTATTCATTTTTCGAAGTTGTAGCATATTCATTTTGTAAAGCTACAGAACTTGTTTGACTCAATGTTTTGTAAATTTGAGCCGTGTGTTTATTAAGGTCTTCAATAAAACAAGATGGGAACTTAAATATTCCAGCACTTTCTGTGATGTAGTGCTTTTTTTCTCTTTTTCATCAAACCGCAGTTTTTGCAAGTTCCCGCAATTTCATCGCATAAAATTGCATAAATATCCCGCATTTTTCATCGCATTTTTTAAGAAAACATGCCGCATAATCAAGGATTTTTGCCCGCAACAATCACAAAAAAAGCTGCATTTTTCTGGAAGGACTGTGTATGGCTCCATTCAGTTGGAGATGGAAAGGAACGTTAGGAAAACGCTTTGTCAATACAGTGCAGATTTGTTCTGAAAAGCGCCATGGCTGATTCTGCTCTCATGTCTCTCTTTAGGGCTGTCTGTCTCCAGGAGGTTTACAAACGTGTTTGGCAGGCTGTCCTTCTGGCAGCTGGGCACAATGGTTTGGCATGTGTCTCAACCAGAATATGCTTAATTTTCCCACAGCCAGTGTAATTCTAATTTATGTGCTCCAGGGATCCATCATCTTTCCAATAAAAGCCATTTTACAGATGATTCCAGCTGTCGTTGATTGCATTCAAGTTGGGGCCGAGTCTAGTTTTGAGTTAAAGAAAGGTTTTGGGTTCAATATAAGTCAAGTTCCATCATCTGGCATAAAAGCATCTGTGACGTGCTGCCAGTTACCATAGAAAATAAGGTTGACTTGCCCTTTAGTTTGTAAAAATAAATACAAATCAATGTTTACAGTAATTCACTTACAATGGAGGCCAAAGCAACAAGGTAAAAGCAAAAATGTGAAGCTTGGTTGAGCGATTATACTAGTATTGCTGTACAAAATGTGTTTTGTGCACATTGATTATTTATAAAACATTAATATTTATTGATGAGTCAATATTCAATGTTAAGGACTTGAATTAGTTTACTCTCGAATGATAAACCATGTGTGTTGGGTCACCACTTGAATGTCCATCGTACAATCCAGAAAACCAGTTGAGATCCAGTGTGTTAAAGATTAATTCGGTTAATGGTTGCAGTTTCCATTTCACTTAAACACTGTGTAACTGAGTACGGGCATGAAAGGTCAAAGGTTAATAAGGGCACATTTAATCCCTGAGCTGATTGTTTGACTCAGTCCCTTCCTGTTTGTGCAGCTGTGCACGGAAAGAGAAGAGCGAGAGTTTGAGAGAATGAGGGACGGAGACAGCAAGAGGATATGAGCATCGTGAAGGTGCAAACAGAAAGTGCGACCTCCGACCCCTGAGAAAAAATAACACGCTCAGCTCAGGGTGAGGAGCTCTGATTGGCCACTGCTGAGGCGTTAAGCCCTTTGGGATGCAGTCAGCTCTGAAAGACATCAGCCTGCTTTCATCACGTTCCCTTTACATTGAGCTACTGGAGTGGCAACAAGAGCTTTGCCATTCAATCGTGTCTATGACATACTTTGTGCATTTACCATAGATTTGAATAAAAAAACAACATAATTTTCTTATCTTTGAAATTTCATATCAACCTTCATTGCTCTTTTGATATAAAAGAGCTTCATGTACAGACGTGCTAGAACGTTTTCCTCTTAGTTATTGACCAAAATTATCCAAAAGTAAATATCTTCATTGAAGAAAGTCATTGTGGATCATAAGTTCATTAAAGGTGGCAATTGGATTCAGAATCACATAGGTTTGTGGAAGTTTGCCATGCCTCGGTCAAGAGAGATTTCGAGGACCTCAGATTGAAAAAGATTACAGATTTATTTCTAAAAGACTTTGGTGTCCACCAATACGGTTGTCTACCATTTTCATACCACAACCTAGCAAATTTCACACCACTGTTCCTCTGGTCATCAAACAAAAGTTGCTCCAAGAGTAAGATGTGAAATAGACAAGCAGGCAAACACTGAACAAGAGGGGTGTGGATGACGGCATGGAGGAAGAAACACACTACAGTTTGCAGAAGACTATGTGGATTAGGCTGAAATCTACTGTAAGAATGTAAGACTATTGCATATGGCCACTGGCCCAGTGCTATACCTTGTATACACAATAAAAGCAAAAATACCAGAATCAATTGAGTTTCAATTATTTGCTAATTGTTAGCACAAAAAGAAGAGTGAATATAGATTAAGTCAAGTATAGGCCATTATTTACAGGGCCTAAAATGAACATTTGTCAGTTGGCCAGTAACATTTTTATGAATTGTAACAATGCATGAACGTGAACAACGCTCAGGACAGTTGACGGGCCAGAGCATCATCATCACACAAGTTTAAGCCTTGACAATTTAAATATTCAAGGGCAAGAAGACACGAAAAGGAGCTCATTTTGTTACTTGCGCACTGTGTGGAAAGTTTTGTGTGCGCAGACGAAAGCTGCATCTCAGACAGATGTATACCTGAAAACTACTTTCAGACCTACCTGAAAAGCACTTTTTATTTCATTTGTATCTTTGTTATATTGTATTTTATTTGTGCTTTTGCTTGTAATTTGATTATTTGTTCTTATTTTATTACTGACTGTTAACTTGTCTTCAATAATGTTTTTAATTTATATTAGTTAGGCTAGTAGTTTTAACTGTGGAATATTTTGTGAAATTTCAATGGTAAAAGGATGGTGTCGTTGCTATTACTTTCATGGCTGGTACAAAATATTTATGGCTGGTCAATTTTTCCACTGGCCATTGGCAGGTGTGGCAAAAAGTTGATTTTAGGCCCTGCATATAATATAATAATATAATATAATATACAAGCATACTTGTTGCCCCATAACATGCCTGTACACTTGGGTAAAGTAGGCCGGGAGAGTAAAAATCACCCAATCATCTAAAGCCATTAAATATGATGCTTGTATGTACAATATTAATATATACAGTACTGTTTAAAAGTTTGGTGTCAGTACGATTCTTCAACGATGCAACAGTGACTGTAAATACATTTATTTTAAAAGACATTTTTGCTACTTTAGCAGCAAATCATTATATTAGAATGATTTCTGAAGGATCATGTGACACTGAAGACTGGAGTAATGATGCTGAAGATTCACAGGAATAAATTACATTTTATAATGCACCGATTAGGCATTATATTATGAGTAAATAACACTGATTATCTATTCGTCACGGCTCCTGTTAGTGGGTGGGATATATTTGGCAGCAAGTGAAAATTTTGTCCTCAAAGTTGATGTGTTAGAAGCAGGAAAAATGGCAAGTGTAAGGATTTGAGCGAGTTTGACAAGGGCCAAATTGTGATGGCTAGATGACTGGGTCAGAGCATCTCCAAAACTGCAGCTCTTGTGGGGTGTTCCCGGTCTACAGTGGTCAGTATCTATCAAAAATGCTCCAAGGAAGGAACAGTGGGGAGCGAAGGCTGGCCCGTGTGGTCTGATCAAACAGACCGAGCTACTGTAGCTCAAATTGCTCAAGAAGTTAATGCTGGTTCTGATAGAAAGCTGTCAGAATACACAGTGCATCACAGTTTGTTGCGTAACTTGTGTAGGGCTGCATAGCCGCAGACCAGTCAGGGTGCCCATGCTGACCCCTGTCCACCGCCAAAAGAGCCAACAGTGGCACATGAGCATCAGAACTGGACCACGGAGCAATGGAAGAAGGTGGCCTGGTCTGATGAATCACATTTTCTTTTACATCACGTGGATAGCCGGGTATGTGTGCATCACTTATCAATCGAGCATCTGTGGGATGTGCTGAACAAACAAGTCCAATCCATGGAGGCCCCACCTCACAACTTACAGGACTTAAAGGATCTGCTGCTAACATCTTGGTGCCAGATACCACAGCACACCTTCAGGGGTCTAGTGGAGTCCATGCCCAGACGGGTCAGGGCTGTTTTGGCAGCAGAAGGGGGACCAACACAATATTAGTCATAATGTTATGGCTAATCATTGTATTTTCAAAGAGAAAACTGTAATTTCACAATATTAATTTTTTTACTGTATTTTTGATCCGATTATTATTATTTTTTGGGAGTCTCAGTTTCATACATGAATTCAAAATTGTTCAAAATGGTTTTAACCCTAATGGACTCCTTTGAGTTCTGCTGAAGAAAGAAATTCATACAGGTTTGGAACGACATGAGGATGAGTAAATGCTGAGACTTTTCATTTTTGTCTGAAATATTTCTTTAAATGTCACCATGTGCTATTAGAGAATTGGTCAGAAGGTGGCAGTGTGGACGTGAGAAATGTGAGAGGACACAATGGTCTCCCTCTACGGCCTTAAGACAGTGTACAGGTGGTGCAAGTCAGGGCTCAATTTAATAAATGTGCATGTGTGTGAGAGCTGCCCAAAAGGGGACGGCGGATCACATTACATTATCCTCAGAGTCTCAAAGGGTTAAGAGCTGTCAGCCACTGTAGTCATTAAGTCCTTCAGAAGTACACAGTAAATCAGAGCGGAGACCTCAGCTGCTCCAATCACCCACTCAGCCCACACAAACGGGTGTGTGTGTGTGTGTGTGTGTGTTAAAACTGATTATTTAAATGATTTATATGGACTAAATGTCCATTATTTATATTATTTATTAAAACTCTGTTTGTCTCTTTTCATGTGTTCCAGAATATTTTCACTGGTAGAAACAATTATACTTATATAATTATCAGAACACATCAGCACAAAAATGCCTTAGAACAAGGAAACAACAGACTTGTCTGACAAATCAGATATTACAGGAAAAAGAATATTTTTTAATTAAAACTTGTATTTTATTATACAATATTTATAATATTATGGAAGGAATTTTATTCTGTAATAATATGAATTTATGTAAGTACATTCATTTTCAATTCTTTATAGCATCGCTACTAGTTGTAAGAATTAAAAGCATGTCTCATATCTCATATAATTAGGAACTTGATACACTACATTTAACCAGTTATATAAGGAAGTGCTAGTAACGTACTTTCATTTTTAACAGATTAATCTTTCATCATCCTTACATCATTTTAGGGAAATAACGGTATTGCACAATAAGCATGTTATGTTCCTGTTCCTTTCAGTCCCATAGGATAAAAAAATTAGCTTTAAAATGGATCTGATTGCTTTTTCATCTCTGGGCATCCTAATCAAATGTGATAATTGAACCCTATAAAGCATACTTTATATTTGATATGCAAATTTTGCAAGTTGATATGCTAAGGACTCTAAATATGACGACTGATATTTATATGCAGTTTATGTAAGTACCCTATATTACCAAAAGTATTGGGACGCCCCTCCAAATCATTGAATTCATGTGTTCCAATCACTTCCATGGCCACAGGTGTATAAAATCAAGCACTAGGCGTGCAGACGCTTTTGCAAACATTTGTGAAAGAGTGGGTTGCTCTCAGGAGCTCAGTTAATTCAAACTTGGTACTGTGATTGGTTGCCACCTGTGCAGTAAGTCCATTTGTGAAATTTCCTCACTACTAAATATTCCACGGTCAACTGTTAGTGGTATTATAACAAAGTGGAAGCAATTGGGAACAACAGCAACTCAGCCACGAAGACCTCCAAACTTTGTGTGGCCTTCAGATTAGCTCAAGAACAGTGTGTAGAGAGCTTCATGGAATGGGTTTCCATGGCCGAGCAGCTCATTCAAGCCTTACATCACCAAGTCCAATGCAAAGCGTGGGATGCAGTGGTGTAAAGCACGCCGCCACTGGACTAGAGCAGTGGAGACATGTTCTCTGGAGTGACCAATCACGCTTCTCTGTCTGGCAATCTGATGGACGAATCTGGGTTTGGCTGTTGCCATGAGAACGATACTTGCCTGACTGCATTGTGCCAAATGTAAAGTTTGGTGGAGGGGGGGATTATAGTGTCAGGGTTTGGGCTTGGCCCCTTAGTTCCAGTGAAAGGAACTCTTAATGCTTCAGCATACCAAGACATTTTGAACAATTCCATGCTCCCAACTTTGTGGGAAAAGTTTGGGGATGGCTCCTTCCTGTTCCAACATGACTGCACACCAGTGCACAAAGCAAGGTCCATATAGAAATAGATGAGCGAGTTTGGTGTGGTGGACTTGACTGGCCTGCACAGGGTCCTGACCTCAACCCGATAGAACACCTTTGGGATGAATTAGAGCGGAGACTGCGAGCCAGGCCTTCTCGTCCAACATCAGTGCCTGAGCTCACAAATGCACTTCTAGAAGAATGGTCAAAAATTCCCATAAACACACTCCTAAACCTTGTGGAAAGCCTTCCCAGAAGAGTCGAAGCTATTATAGGTGCAAAGGGTGGGCCAACTCCATATTAAACCATACAGATTAAGAATGAGATGTCATTAAAATTAATGTGCATGTAAAGGCAGGCGTCCCAAAACCTTTGCCAATGTAGTGTATCTGTTATAAAGATCTCATTGATTTACAAGCGATCAGAATTGCATCTTACTTTTTGGCTGTATAAATATCAATATATGCACACATATTTTTTTCCTCCATATTTCCATATTGTCATATATCATACTGTATGAGCCGTAAAAGCCTGATGCATTAAATATGATGCTCAACAACAAAACACATTGGCAAACTTCTTTGTCTAAAGGTACAATAAACTGTTAAAACAGTTAGATTTTCCTGATGTTACAAGTTTGTATCAAAACGACAAGCTTGTTTTCCAAATCATTTGAATTTGTAACCCCTTCTCTACATATTTCTAAAAACCAAACAAACAAAATATTTGTGAAACTTTATTGATCCAAGATAGTTGCTGGTATGTACCAGCAACAGCTCTGTCTGAGACTGAGGTTGTGAGTGTTACTCAGGATCTGTAGAAGACAAACGTTTTGGACGTGTTTAGTGATTTTGGCAGGCGGCGCTCTGGGTTTGGCAACAGCTGACCCTGTTTTACACTTCACACTGAGCAGCAGTTTTATGGAAACACAGCGCTCTCCTCTTCACCCCTCCAAACCCAACACACACCGCAGGGACTGTGGCTCGTGTGTGAGGCTGCTGTTGCACTGAGCTTCCTCTGTGTGTGTGTGTGTGTGTGTGTGTGTGTGTCCTCACCAACTCTCTTACTCATTAGAGTTCAGAATGAGCCACCTGTGTGTCTCAGTTGGGCAGTAACCCCATCTGCCGCCACGCTAATATACGACGAATAAGAGCGAGAATATAAAAGTGACAGATCATTCATCACAGACAGAGGAGAGTGACATGAGTCCCAAAACTTTCTCACTAAGAGCCAATATAATCATATGAAAAGATGTTTCTTCAACTACAGGCCTTTCCATGTGTCAGGGGTTGATTCTTAGTGGGGTTCTGTAATTGCATCACAGAATGCTATGTATATATCCTGATTCTGGAGCAACTTCTATTCTCATCCTTCTTGATCTTAGAGCCACCTTCGATACTGCACAGTAAAACAAATAAAGTTGAGCTAACTTAAAAAAAATAAGGCAACCCATTCATCTTTTTAACTCAACTAATTTGCTATAGTTAAAATAAAATTAAATACTTTTGTTCATCTAATGAGTACCAGGTACCATAAGTACCCTATCACACCATGCGCTTCAGACCATGCGCTCACAGCGTTAAAATAGGCCCCGACCAAACCAAAGAATGTTTAGCAATGCAAGCAGCTACAATCCTTGTTTTTTCATCTCCATGTTTGATTTTCAAAGTTTACTACTCAACATGAACATAATTTGCCTCTTAATACTAGAGTCACACAGTTTACTCTTTTCACCCGGGCAAATGAGTTGCAAAAGTTGCAATGAGAAGAACTCATCACACAAATCTCAAACATGGTGATCATCAACAATTGTAATTCAGTATAAATATGAACTCTGAAACATATGACAGCTAAAAACCAGTGACAACAACATCAGCAGCATAAAGAGCCGATCTCACGAAAATGCGCATAAAAATTACGAGTGTACAATCTCGTGGAATGTATAAGCCAAAATGAGTTTTGGCGTGCATATGGTACGCTGTTTTTCGCGTGCATACGATACGCACTTTATGGTGTATTATATGTACAAACCGCCCACCTCCCCACCTCCATCCTACCCAAAAGCGTGTCATATACATGCCATAAAGTGCGTATCATATGCACGCAAAAACTGCGTAGCATATGCACTCTAAAACTCATTTTGGCGTATATATTCCATGAGATTGCACACTCGTACTATTGATACGCATTGTCATGAGATCGTGTTGGCATAAATCAAGCCGGTTAATGCAAAGCAATAATAATTTTTTTAATAATACCTCATACCTCATTTTTTTAAGCTGCAATGCAAGCTGGGAACTGGCACAACATTGTTGAATGTAAAATTGTTTGTTCAAGTAACTAAAATTGTAAAGTTGGGACACCTTTTGGACAAATGCTTGAGAATCTAAGTCAACAAAAAAAACATTTGTTAGCAACATTTTCTTCTAACAAATGTAAAAATAGCTAGAACAAAGATCATGTTGATTTATTATCTTGAGTGAACTAAACAAGAATGCTCTAAACATGTTGCTAACAAAAAAAAAATTGTTGACCTCTCCCAGTTTATTTCTATGGGTGGAACACTGGTGTTCCTCAGGGCTCAGTTTTAGGCCCTTTACTTTTCAATGTTTATTTATCCCCACTTGGGCATCCTACATTATCACGTTTATGCTGACGATACCCAAATCTATATACACTCAAAATCTGGTGAAAACCTTGAAGCTTGTTTTCTTTCTGACAGTATTTCTGAGATAAAACATGAATTAATAATAATTTCCTTTTCCTGAATAAATCGGTAAAAGTTATGCGCATAGGTTCCCTTCACCAAATTGTCAAAGCTGGTTCACCAACTCTGTTTGTTGATGGCTCTGTTTTGGAGACTCAAAATAAAATGAGGAACCCTGGAGTTATTTTTGATGCCAGTCTTACATTTGATTCATTTGTGCAGACTGTTAAAGCATCCTTCGCTTCAGAAATATAGCAAGATTGCTCTCTATGCAAAACTTCTCTGTAGCGTAAAAGCTGATAAACTCATTTGTTGTGTCTCGGATAGATTACTGTAATGCCCTTTTAGCCGGAGTTTCTAAATCCACACTTAATAAGCTCCAATATGTACAAAACTCTGCCGCCAGGACCCTGAATTGGACCAGGACATGCAATCTCCAGTTTTGGAGTCCTTGCACTGGTTCCCGGTCAAGTTCCATGTCGCTTTTAAAATTATGAAGCTGACATTCAAAGCATTGCATGGCTTGGCTCCTCATTATTTATCTGCATTGTTAATCCCATAAACCCCGAATCGCAGACTGCACTCCTCACAGTCTAATTTGTTGGCTGTTCCTCAAACCCGCTTAAGATCTATGGGTGACGGGGCTTTTTCTGTCTATGCTCCTACTCTTTTGGAACTCTCTTCCCCTTGAACTTTGGGAAGCTCAGACCAATGACATTTTAAAGCTCAAAGACATATTTCTCGACTAGCATTTTCTTGTTGATGTTTACTTTTATTTATTGTGCTATGTGCTGTTTATTTTGTGTACAGTGCTTTGAGAAGCTGAGAAGGTGCTCTATAAAATAAAGTATATTATTATTATTATATTTACAGTATATGCAGATTATTTGTTGCATTGTCCACTGTCACTGAAAGTGAGAAATCTTTCGCATTTCCGCAAAATACAATTTATTCTTCCACCTCTTGAGTAACAATGCAACATCTACTATTGCCAATCAGGAATCACATGTTCTGCATTTGGCACAATTAGTACTACAGGCCAAAACTACACAGAATGCCATCACTTTATGACAAATAGTCAAATACAGTTGTTGATACATCATACATGTGTCATGATTCTGGTCTTGTTTTCCTCTTATCTTGTGTGGACTTGTGTTACTTCTTGTTTTACGCCATGTTTTGTAGTCCTTTGTAGTTTTTCTTGTTGATTAGTTCTTTGATTGTTCCCGGGTGTGTCTTGTTTGTCCATTATCCCTTGTGTATTTAAATCCCAGTGTTTCTTGTGTTCCTTGTGGAGTCTTGTCCTAAGTCCAAGTCGTACATGGTTGTATGTTTGTATGTTTGGGATGGCTCAATCTGTTCCTTGGTTCTCTGATAGCTGTGGTTTTGTTATGTTTATTGTTATCATTAAACTCACTGCATTTCAATCCAGCTATCCTTTGTTTTTGAGTTCACTCTATGTTACAACATGTTAGAATTAAAATAATTACAGTCCCTTTTGTTTGTGTAGATTATACGGCTCCACTACCACAGAAATGATTGATGTAATTGTTGTTTCAAGTTTTGGGAGTGTTTGCCTCATGCAGTGTTTTCAGTTATTTGACAGCTAGCACTAAATAAACCTATAAAGGTACAGGTCAAAGCTGTCACTGTATCTGTTAGTTAGGCCTAAATGAAGACTTGTGTGTCACTTTCAATGGCATTTTTGACCTGGGCTCTGGTTAATTTCTGACCCTGGATGGGTCAAAACAAATGCAAGAGGGAGAACAGATGGTAGCTGAGCAAACTCATGGTTACAGGATTAGTTTTGAGTTGACAAAACCAAACCAATCCAATCTGGCTTTGTTGGTACCATGATGCTGATCATCAGCTTTCTCTGTCAACTCAGGCTTTGATCTTGAGTGTGTGGAGTGCATGCATGTGAAAGTGTGACATCAGCAGTAAGCAGCCAATCACATGCCTTTCAACACAGAGAAAGTGTGACTCATTTCTTGCTAGAGAGCTAATGTGATTCAAAACTCTTTTGCTGAAGATTAAGAGATTGAAATATATAAAATATTTAATTGCATTTACACAGAAGAAAATGCTTTTTCATGAAAGAGCATAAAAAAAGAAAATATCTTGCTATTGGTGCAAGTGGAAGTTGTGAAATCAGTTTATATAGTTGATTTTATATATATATATATATATATATATATATATATATATATATATATATATACATATATATACATATATATATATATATATATATATATATATATATATATATATATATATATATATATATATATATATATATATATATATATATATATATATATATATATATATATATATATATATATATATATGACCGGTCAAAAGTTTTAGAACGGTAAGATGTTTTAATGTTTTTAAAGAAGTCTCTTCTCCTCATGGTTGTTGGTGCCAGACGGGCCGGTCTGAGTATTTCACAATCTGCTCAGTTACTGGGATTTTCACGCACAACCATTTCTAGGGTTTACAAAGAATGGTGTGAAAAGGGAAAAACATCCTGTATGCGGCAGTCCTGTGGGCAAAAATGCCTTGTTGATGCTAGAGGTCAGAGGAGAATGGGCCAACTGATTCCAGCTGATAGAAGAGCAACTTTGACTGAAATAACCACTCGTTACAACCGAGGTATGCAGCAAAGCATTTGTGAAGCCACAACACGCACAACCTTGAGACGGATGGGCTACAACAGCAGAAGACCCCACCGGGTACCACTCATCTCCACTACAAATAGGAAAAAGAGGCTACAATTTGCACGAGCTCACCAAAATTGGACAGTTGAAGACTGGAAAAATGTTTCCTGGTCTGATGAGTCTCGATTTCTGTTGAGACATTCAGATGGTAGAGTCAGAATTTGGCGTAAACAGAATGAGAACATGGATCCATCATGCCTTGTTACCACTGTGCAGGCTGGTGGTGGTGGTGTAATGGTGTGGGGGATGTTTTCTTGGCACACTTTAGGTCCCTTAGTGCCAATTGTGCATCGTTTAAATGCCACGGCCCACCTGAGCATTGTTTCTGTCCATCCCTTTATGACCACCATGTACCCATCCTCTGATGGCTACTTCCAGCAGGATAATGCACCATGTCACAAAGCTCGAATCATTTCAAATTGGTTTCTTGAACATGACAATGAGTTCACTGTACTAAAATGGCCCCCACAGTCACCAGATCTCAACCCAATAGAGCATCTTTGGGATGTGGTGGAACGGGAGCTTCGTGCCCTAGATGTGCATCCCACAAATCTCCATCAACTGCACGATGCTATCCTATCAATATGGGCCAACATTTCTAAAGAATGCTTTCAGCACCTTGTTGAATCAATGCCACATAGAATTAAGGCAGTTCTGAAGGCGAAAGGGGGTCAAACAACGTATTAGTATGGTGTTCCTAATAATCCTGTAGGTGAGTGTATGTATATATATATATATATATATATATATATATACAGTGAGGAAAATAAGTATTTGAACACCCTGCTATTTTGCAAGTTCTCCCACTTAGAAATCATGGAGGGGTCTGAAATTGTCATCGTAGGTGCATGTCCACTGTGAGAGACATAATCAAAAAAAAAAAAATCAGAAATCACAATGTATGATTTTTTAACTATTTATTTGTATGATACAGCTGCAAATAAGTATTTGAACACCTGAGAAAATCAATGTTAATATTTGGTACAGTAGCCTTTGTTTGCAATTACATAGGTCAAAAGTTTCCTGTAGTTTTTCACCAGGTTTGCACACAGAAGCGATTTTGGCCCACTCTTCCACACAGATCTTCTCTAGATCAGTCAGGTTTCTGGCCTGTCGCTGAGAAACACAGAGTTTGAGCTCCCTCCAAAGATTCTCTATTGGTTTTAGGTCTGGAGACTGCCTAGGCCACGCCAGAACCTTGATATGCTTCTTACAGAGCCACTCCTTGGTTATCCTGTCTGTGTGCTTCGGGTCATTGTCATGTTGGAAGACCCAGCCTCGACCCATCTTCAATGCTCTAACTGAGGGAAGGAGGTTGTTCCCCAAAATCTCGCAATACATGGCCTCTCCTTAATACAGTGCAGTCGCCCTGTCCCATGTGCATAAAAACACCCCCAAAGCATGATGCTACCACCCCCATGCTTCACAGTAGGGATGGTGTTCTTGGGATGGTACTCATCATTCTTCTTCCTCCAAACACGTTTAGTGGAATTATGACCAAAAAGTTATATTTTGGTCTCATCTGACCACATGACTTTCTCCCATGACTCCTCTGGATCATCCAAATGGTCATTGGCAAACTTAAGACGGGCCTTGACATGTGCTGGTTTAAGCAGGGGAACCTTCCGTGCCATGCATGATTTCAAACCATGACGTCTTAGTGTATTACCAACAGTAACCTTGGAAACGGTGGTCCCAGCTCTTTTCATGTCATTGACCAGCTCCTCCCGTGTAGTTCTGGGCTGATTTCTCACCTTTCTTAGGATCATTGAGACCCCACGAGGTGAGATCTTGCATGGAGCCCCAGTCCGAAGGAGATTGACAGTCATGTTTAGCTTCTTCCATTTTCTAATGATTGCTCCAACAGTGGACCTTTTTTCACCAAGCTGCTTGGCAATTTCCCCGTAGCCCTTTCCAGCCTTGTGGAGGTGTACATTTTGTCTCTAGTGTCTTTGGACAGCTCTTTGGTCTTGGCCATGTTAGTAGTTGGATTCTTACTGATTGTATGGGGTGGACAGGTGGCTTTATGCAGCTAACGACCTCAAACAGGTGCATCTAATTTAGGATAATAAATGGAGTGGAGGTGGACATTTTAAAGGCAGACTAACAGGTCTTTGAGGGTCAGAATTCTAGCTGATAGACAGGTGTTCAAATACTTATTTGCAGCTGTATCATACAAATAAATAGTTAAAAAATCACATTTTGTGATTTCTGGATTTTTTTTTTTAGATTATGTCTCTCACAGTGGACATGCACCTACGATGACAATTTCAGACCCCTCCATGATTTCCAAGTGGGAGAACTTGCAAAATAGCAGGGTGTTCAAACACTTATTTTCCTCACTATATATATATATATATATATATATATATATATATATATATATATATATATATATATATATATATATATATATATATATATATATATATATATATATATATATATATATATATATATATATATATATATATATATATATATATATACTTTTTTTTTTTTATCATATAGTGACCTTTAATTTGGAGCCAGAGAAACTGGGGGAGTGACTTTATTGAATCAGACATGTCTCTTTGCTCACAGCTGATTGGTTCAAATTCAGTTTGAGATCTCTTATCCCGAACATAACCTGCTCCAGAGCAGGTTAGCTGTGGAGCTTAAGTTACTATCACAATGAACACTGCTAAAAGCCAAGTCATTTTCATGGTACCTAAAACCCAGGATTGGAGCAATCTAAACTGAAACTTACCTGGCTAGCCAGCAAAACTGGCTTCACGGTACAGGCCCCTGGTCTAAAACCAACATAAAAACTCAGGAGAGAGACCTAGCGAAAGGGAGGAGGAGGAGAAACAAGCGGCTGGATAGGCAAAGCATCTCACAATGAGCTATTGAGCAGATCTAAGTGCTCTCGTTGAGCAGATGTGGTGGGTGTATCTGAGCTGCATGGCACAATCGCTCGCAGTCAGCTGAAGATATGGAATTCATAGGGATAGAAGGAATAATAGCTTGGATGAATTCCAGAACTCCTCCAACGTGATTACGCATGTTAAAAGACCATTGTGGCGACATTTAGCTGCTGTCACCATGACAACCATGACATCATCAGTCACCACACATAAGAGGGAATGTGTTAAATGATCAAACAAATTTGGGCTTTTTTAGACTACATATATGATGCAGATATATTGCATTAAACATCGGTGTAATTAAGAGGCTGTTGGAGGGTTTACTGTAAAATAAATAGTTTAAATTTGTGTCTTTTTTTATTTTTATTTTATAATCTTCAAGTTAAAACAAACAGCTATAGTCCATATGACACTTGCACTATAAGTCTTCCAAGTCATTCAGTCATAGTTATACTGTTATACAGTGACTTTTCCAAATACTTTTTACACTGTCTTTGTTGTATAAGTATTTTTTTTCCATTCATTTCAGAAAAATATTTCAGCACTAAAGAGGCTGATGGGTCCTTTGCATCCATGGCACAAGGTGATTGGCCTTTGCTGATCCTGCAGCCAATGAGATTGCTTGCTCAACATTTAAATGGTCTGGTTCATAGTTTGCTGTAGTCTAGTCCTACACATAGACAGTAAAAGAAATGGACACAGCGACCCCATAGGCTTCGAATGGGGAAAATTGAAGTCAGGTAGAAGCACCCACTTCCTGATAGCTGAGCGTACTGCGCAGACGACGTAGATGTGACGTGAGCAACCTGTCTGACAGTGGCAAGTCTTCTAGTAGTTGTGCAACGTAAAATCTGACTCACCGAATCTTGTAGAGACAGAGAGAGTGAGCAGGAGCAACTTTTGATGAATGAAGCAGGATTTGCGACATCTCTATCTATTTCCCAGCATGCTTGCCATGACACTTGAAATGGACAGTAAATGCTAAAATTAAGTGTTATATAATGTTTTTTTTTGTGTGTGTGTGTGCAAGATTAATGTTAAGTGGGAGATTTAGTAGTTTAATGTTTAGCTATGTGAATTTAGAAGAGTTTCACCATCATGGTGACGAGGATGATCATGGTGGAGCTTGAGTTTCAGAATAGATTTATGTTTTATATTGTCATTCTCGTTCAGCAATTGCTATGCTATGCTAATACTATCAAAGCATTGTGTTACCAATTAGCAAGTTAACATTTACTGAATTAACTATTTAAATCTAGCCAAGTTTCCACTACTAAAAATATTTAAGTTGAGAGTACATGATAATTTTAAGTTAAATGTATGAATTATCTTACTCAGATAGTTCAAGTTAAGAGTAAATAAAATGCATGAGTACAAAATAAAAATCTGCCAGTTCTGCTTACTTAAACTTTGAATTTCTGAATTTCTTAACTTTTTTGAGTTTTGCCAACTTATTTGGGTTTACAGTGTACCTTACTTGCTCACAGATAAAAGTGTATCAGCAATAATAAACATCAGCGGCAGCTTGGCAGATCTACCAAATACATTCCCATTGCCATATTCAATAACATGCTAACACTATTCTGAGAGTTGTCATGATTTAAATATATATATGTGGCGGGCAGCGAGGCTGAGGGACCGTGAGAACGGGACGAGGCCGCGCTCATCAGTGCGCGCTGCAGTGGTCTCGTGGCTCACGGAGGAGTGACGGGAGTATAAAGGAGGAGCGACGACAGTGAAGGACGAGAGAGGACCAAGCCTGGGATTTTGCGTTGTGTTTTATTTACGTTTTGTTTTTGTATGTAGGCGGCAGTCGGCTGTGAGGGGCTGCCGCCGCAATTTTATTTTGTATTAAACTTGTTGAATGTTCGCCGGTTCCCGCTTCCTTCACCCACACAAAGATATACTACAATATATATAGCTAATATTTCATTATAGTACAGTAGATATTTTAGCAGTGCTCTGATTGGTAGATCTGTCTTCAGTATTATGGGCAGTTCTTCACATTTTGGGATTTGGCAAAGCAACAATTTTTCTAAAATTATCCTAAAATCACACACAAGAGGCTGTTATAACAGGAGGCAGATCACATGAGCTCCACTGTCTGCACATCCATCGCTAGTCACCCTTTTGCTGTTCATTTGCATGAAGTTAAACTCTATTTATTTTTATTGCATTGCTAACAGCACCACAACACCATCTCTCTTGTTGTCACCACAAAACCTCAACTCTTGCGGCGTGAACAAATTTGCTTGCTTCCAGTGAAGGTGCACACGGACACAGTGTATTGGAGGATGCTGTGTGGAGATTAATGTCTGGTGCTCCGTCTCAGAGGCCTGCTGACCTTCTCTCAGGTTACATGGCTGCTGACTCATACACGTGCAAAACACACACACACACACACACACACACACACACACACACACACACACACACACACACACACACACACACACACACACACACACACACACACACACACACACACACACACACACACACACATAACGAGCAAATAGGCTACTCACACAATCAGAAAGTATGGAAACTATATATATTGTGCTAATTATTTTGTTTCAACTGCTGCTAATAACAAGAGAACATGTGTTCCATGACAGATCACATAAAGAGTGATATAAATGTGAATATGACATCACGGCAGTTATTAAAAACACTTGAGGAGAGAAGCTTTAGGAGTGAGTATGTGGCTCTCATTCTCTCTGTCGCTGAGCTGTTTACAGCCCTGCAGTCCTGAGTAAATACTGGCAGAGTGCTGTGCAAATACTGCCGGGCTTCAGGAGGCATAAACATGACACACACCATCTCCAATCAACCTCAGCATGAGCGGGCGCGACGGGTCAAGTTTCTGCTCAACCAATAGGCATCACTGATGATTATGGATGGTCATGTGTAATTTATTTATTTGTCAGACATCAGAAGTCCCCAGCGAGTTGATTTTTAGGCTTAGATTTTCTTTATTGAATTAAATAAAATAATAAAATAAATATTACTCAATTAAATACTTTTATGAATGATAAATAATAAAATACATAAAAAGAAAATTATAAATACTTATACTGAGATGGGTAAAAGTAAAATATATGCAGTATTAATGAGACCTTCATTGGGATGGATAAATGGGTGGATGGATGGATGGATAAATGGGTGGGTGGATGGATGGAAGGAAGGAAGGAACAAACGTAGGATGGATGAATGGATAAATGGGTGGGTGGGCGGGTGAGTGGGTGGATGGTTGGATGGATGGATGGATGGATGGAACAAACGTAGGATGGATGAATGGATGGATAAATGGTGGATGGATGGATGGATAAATGGTTGGATGGATGGATGAATGGATGGATAAATGGGTGGGTGGATGTTAGATGGATGGATGGATGGATGGAACAAATGTAGGATGGATGAATGGATGGATAAATTGGTGGGTGGATGTTGGATGGATGAAAGGAAAAAATGTAAGATGGATGAATGGATGGATAAATGGGTGGGTGGATGTTGGATGGATGGATGGATGGATGGATATATGGATGGAAAAATGGATGAATAGATGGATAAATGGGTGGGTGGATGTTGGATAGATGGATGGAAGGAACAAACATAGGATGGATGAATGGATGGATAAATCGGTGCGTGGATGTTGGATGGATGGATAGGTGGATGGATGGATAAATGGGTGGATGGATGGATAAATGGGTGGATGCATGGAAGGACACCCACTGAGGATGCATCAAACAACAACCGTGCACCTAAATCAAATCGACTACTACTTACTATTAGCTCATGGATTTGTGGATGAACATTTCCTGAAGGGATGCTATTGCTCAGTTACGTTTGGAACAACCCTACGAGTAGCATCCCCTAAAAGGGACCAAAATGGCATTTGGAATTAGCCCACAGACAACCTTGCCTTTTTAATTTCCCATGATAACCTTCAGAGCTGATGTGCAGTCATCCTTTCTGCTCCCCACGGTGCCACTCCAAGCACTGCCACTGGGTCGAAAAACAGGAACTTCCTAATCAACAACAAGCCTTGTGCAGCACCAAACAAAGGTTCATTCAAGACTGCTCTTACAGTGAGGTAGTTTAACGTCTAATGTGTCTATGGACATCAGAACAATTTCTTTAATTGATACCAGCAAAAGAATTGGCAAAATGCTAGTTTTCAGAGTATGTCACATTTATTGCCACACAGCTTTATGTTGTTTATGTGTTCTGCGACTTTCCACAACAGATTATTTTAAGTGCAACACTACCAAGATCCAAAGCTTTAAATGCAGAGACAGAATTTATTGTACTGTCTTTAAACTGTCTCCATCCAGACATAACAAATTTAAGTGGCAATAACAGGTGGAAATAACAAGAGACTTGTGGGGTTGACATTGTATAAGTGTCTGCTTTACACAGAAGAGAAACATATGCGGCATAGAGAGTGTATAATCTTGTGTAAAGCTGTGAGTACTGCTGAAACCAAATTTATGTGTACAGTGCAAGTCTAAAGCAATCAGCAGCGGAGATGTGGATTAGACTAACCAAACGGGACCAGAGCCCTGCCTGATGCTCACACACACACACACACACACACACACACACACACACACACACACACACACACACACACACACACACACACACACACACAAACACACAGGTTTCCATGTTTTATGGGGATTTTCCATAGACATAATCATTTTTATGCTGTACACACTAACCCTAAACCTACCCATCATGAACTGTGTATTTCCATTTTATTTCCATTTTATTGCTTTGAAAAGATTTCCAAAAGTGAGCACCAGGTTGAAAGCCTTCCCAAACACCACTCTCGTCTCGGCTTCATTACAACATACAACGTTTTTTTCCCCCACAAACTCTGTAATATGTATAAGTTCTCCAGCAAGCGAGATCATTAAATTCCCATTAAAGCTGAGTTAGTGTGTAAGTGAAGCACTGGTCCTGTTCATGTCTTGTAGCACCTCGTTGAGCCCCTTCGCTCCGCACACCCAGAGCCAGCAGGGTCACGTAGAGGGTGAGACGTTTATGAGGTGCCGACGTTCGCCCTGGATGCCATTTCTCCGCTTGACAACAGGCAATGCACCTGAAATAGAGAGGGATGAAAGCCTTTAATAGTTAACTTAAAGTAGACAGGGCTTCTATGAACCATGCCCATGTGATCAATGAGGATGAGTAAATGATGAGAGTGAACTATCCTCCTGGGTGCCACTGTCCATGTACGAGGACATTATATTTTAGTGAACTTCTCTGACACCATATGTCACAGTTTTAAGTCTGGATATCTTGTGAAGAGCACATTCAAGGCTTCTCAGAGATGCCATTTGGTTTTAGGTTTCACCAGGACCACAACAACTCCTTGGTCTTTAAAAATGACTGAACGACTGAATGAATGATATTTAGCATTCTTATGGGAATACGATAATATTTTGTAATTATAATTTTTTGACTACTACTCAGGGAACCGAGGTTACGATAGTAACCGGAGATGTTCCCTTTCGAGAGCGGTCACTTCAACACTGTGTTGAAAACGCCACGGGAACCAAAAACAATCCCGCCGTGAGAGCTGCAAGGCAGAACCCAATATGTTGCACCAATCGCAGAAGGTAACAAGCCACCGAGGAGCGGTGCCTCCAAACGTTCTTATGATAGGCGAAGCCAGGCCAATGAGAGATGAGCTAAAGCCTATCCAAATTTGCATATGAGAAATGCAGACTGCACTGATAAGGGCAGCACTAGCACAATAACGTATAAAATGGAAGCTATGAGAGAACACAGTGTCAACAGCACTGCGGTAACAAACTGTGCTGCAAAATCAACACTTGTAATAGTGGATAGAACAATAAGTGTCTGCTGCACTGATGCACATATAAGAGAGCACTTGTGAAGCCACCGATGGCACGTCCAGCTTGTAAAATCTGGCGAAGGTGTTGGGAGAAGACCAGGCAGCAGCCAAGCATATTTCTTGAATGGACGTACCCTTAGACCAAGCCCAGGAAGATGCAATCGCTCTTGTAGAATGTGCCCTGATGTAGAAAGGGCAGTCCTGGCCCAGACTAGCATACGCCAACTTGATAGCATCCACTATCCAGTGGGACTGCCTCTGTTTAGAAACAGCACATCCTTTGGAACAGTCCCCATAGCACACAAAGAGCTGGTCTGACTGTCGAAAGGTTCTATTAACGTATACCTTGAGCACCCCTAACTGGGCAAACAGCACTCAACAGCAGAGCATCATCGTCATGGGAAGTCCCCAGTTCAGCTGATAAGGCCAATAGAGAAACGACCTGCTCTTTAAAGAGTGTGGATAGCGATTTTGGCACGTAGCCATGTCTCGGCCAGAGAGTGACATTACAGTCACCGGGACCGAAACACATACAATCACTGTTCACAGAGAAAGCATGTAAATAATGAAAATAGGGAGTAATAAAGAAATAAAGAAAGAAAGTGGGGAGTGGGACAGCGAGAAGAACAGCGGGCAATGCGCGTTCTCGCTCGTCACAAATAGATCCACTTCCACCCTCCGGAATCGGGCCCATATCTCCCTCACCACTCCGGGGTGAAGTCTCCACTCTCCTTGAGGAATCTCGTTCCTTGAAAGCAAGTCTGCTCCGCGGTTTAAGCGGCCGGGGATGTAATTCGCCCTGATGGAGAGAACGTGTCAATCGCCCACAAAAGGAGGTGTGCACCCTGCTTGAAAATGGTTCTGGATCGTATGCCGCCCTGACGATTTATGTACGAAACCACAGACATGTTGTCTGTGCAAATCAGAACATGCTGCTGCTCCAGCTGAGGCAGGAAAGCTTCCAGGGCTAGAGAAACCACGCGCAGTTCCAAGTGGTTTATGTGCCACTCTTTCTGTGACTCCGACCAGAGCTGCTGGTGAGCCCATGCAGACCACGCCCCAACCCAAGGTTCATCACCATGCCCAGAGGCACACCCCGCTTGTACATGTCTGGGTTGTGCCATGGTTTCAGAGCTTTGATGCAACTGTGATTGCCTGGAATATGCAAATGGCCTGATGTCCACGATTTCCATGGGACTCGAGACTTGAGCCAGAACTAAAGTGGGCGCATGTGCATGAGACCCAAATGGCAAACCGAGGAGGCGGATGCCATCAACCCCAGAAGCCTCTGGAATTCATTCAGTGACACAGACCTGCCCGGTCTGACACACCGTAGGGCAGAAAGAATGGTCTCCACATGCTGATGAGAAAGCCTGGCCCTCATAGTTATCGAGTCAAAGCAAAGATAGGTTATCAACTGACACGGGGTGAACATACTTTTCTGCATATTCACTCGTAGAACCAGGCTTTCCAGATGATGCATCAACTTGTGTGTGTATGACTGATCAGCACATCCTGTGAATGGGCTAGAATCAATTCAGGAAGTTTAAGATACGCATACCACTTTGTCTGAGAGGGAATAACACTGCATCCATACACTTTGAAAACGTGCGGGGGTCCAAAGCCAAGCCGAGAACCGCGTACTGATGTGCTTCTCCTTCAAACGCGAACCTCAGGAAGTGCCTGTGAAGGGACACTATCTGAATGTGAAAGTAAGCGTCCTTTAAATACACTGATGCAAACCAGTCCCCGGGGCGGATTTGCATCAGGATCTGCTTCAGCGTTGTCATTCTAAACGCGCGCTTGTGAAGGGCTCGGTTTATCGGTCTCAGATCGAGAATCGGACGGAAGCCTCCGTCTTTCTTGGGTACAACAAAATAGCGGCTGTAAAAACTGCTTTGCCGCTCGTTCAGAGGGACATGTTCTATCACTCCTTTCACAAGCAGACTGTAAACTTCCTGTCTTAGGATCAGGGCGTTTTTTTTGGTAGCATTAGTGACGGAACAACACCGTTGAAACGGGGTGGTCTGCGTCTGAACTGAAGTGAATATCCGTTTTGGACTATATCCAGAATCCAGTGCGATATTCTTCCTGTGGGCCCACCACTCACGGGAGGGACCGTAAGGGGCTGGTGCAAAGTGAATCGGGCAGCAGTCGAAGGCGGGGGCCTAGATGACCCGATCCCTGGACACTGGCTCTTGGGACATGGAATGTCACCTCGCTGGCGGGGAAAGAGCCTGAGATTGTGCGTGAGGTTGAGAGGTTCCGACTAGAGATAGTCGGAATCACCTCCACGCACGGCTTGGGCTCTGGAACCACACTCCTCGAGAGAGGATGGACTCTTCACCACTCTGGAGTTGCCCATGGCGAGAGGCGGCGGGCTGGTGTGGGTTTGCTTATAGCCCCCCAGCTCTGCCGCCATGTGTTGGAGTTTACCCCGGTGAACGAGAGGGTTATTTCCCTGCGCCTTAGGCTTGGGGATAGGTCTCTCACTGTTGTGTGTGCCTACGGGCCGAACAGCAGTGCAGAGTACCTGACCTTCTTGGTGTCCCTGGGAGGGGTGCTGGAAAGTGCTCCGACTGGGGACTCCGTAGTTCTACTGGGGGACTTCAACGCCCACGTGGGCAATGACAGTGAAACCTGGAGGGGCGTGATTGGGAGGAACGCCCCCCCTGATCTGAACCCGAGTGGTGTTCAGTTATTGGACTTCTGTGCTAGTTACAGTTTGTCCATAACGAACACCATGTTCAAGCATAAGGGTATCCATCAGTGCACATGGCACCAGGACACCCTAGGTCGTAGGTCAATGATCGACTTTGTGGTCGTTTCATCTGACCTGCGGCCGTATGTCTTGGACACTCGGGTGAAGAGAGGGGCGGAGCTGTCAACTGATCACCACCTGGTGGTGAGTTGGATCCGATGGCGGGGGAGGAAGCTGGATAGACTCGGTAGACCCAAACGTACTGTGAGGGTCTGCTGGGAACGTTTGGCAGAGTCTCCTGTCAGAGAGATCTTCAACTCCTGCCTCCGGCAGAGCTTCGACCGGATCCCGAGGGAGGCTGGAGATATTGAGTCCGAGTGGACCATGTTCTCCACCTCCATTGTCAAAGCGGCCGCTCGGAGCTGTGGACGCAAGGTCTCCGGTGCCTGTCGAGGCGGCAATCCCCGAACCCGGTGGTGGACACCGGAAGTAAGGGATGCCGTCAAGCTGAAGAAGGAGTCCTATCGGGCCTGGCTGGCTTGTGGAACTCCTGAGGCAGCTGACAGGTACCGGCAGGCTAAACGGACTGCAACCCGAGTGGTTGTGGAGGCAAAAACTCTGGCCTGGGAGGAGTTCGGCGAGGCCATGGAAAAGGACTATCGGCTGGCCTCGAAGAGATTCTGGCAAACCGTCCGGCGCCTCAGGAGGGCGAAGCAGTGCCCTACCAACGCTGTTTACAGTGGCGATGGGCGGCTGTTGACCTCAACTGGGGATGTTGTCGGACGGTGGAAGGAATACTTCGAGGATCTCCTCAATCCCGCCGTCACGTCTTCCATTGAGGAAGCAGAGGTTGGGGGCTCAGAGGAGGACTTAGCCATCACCCAAGCTGAAGTCACCGAGGTGGTCAAGAAACTCCTTGGTGGCAAGGCACCGGGGGTGGATGAGATCCGCCCTGAGTACCTCAAGTCTCTGGATGTTGTGGGGCTGTCTTGGCTGACACGCCTCTGCAGCATCGCGTGGCAGTCGGGGACAGTGCCTCTGGGATGGCAGACCCTCCGATGGTGGTCCCTCTTTTTAAGAAGGGGGACCGGAGGGTGTGTTCCAACTATAGGGGATCACACTTCTCAGCCTCCCCGGGAAAGTCTATGTCAGGGTACTGGAGAGGAGAATTCGGCCGATAGTGGAACCTCGGATTCAGGAGGAACAGTGTGGTTTTCGTCCCGGTTGTGGAACACTGGACCAGCTTTATACCCTCTACAGGGTGCTGGAGGGTTCATGGGAGTTTGCCCAACCAGTCCACATTTGTTTTGTGGATTTGGAGAAGGCATTCGACTGTGTCCCTCGTGGCGTCCTGTGGAGGGTGCTCGGGGAATATGGGGTCCGGGGTCCTTTGCTGATGTATGACCCTGTATGACCGAAGCAGGAGTTTGGTCCGCATTGCCGGCAGTAAGTCAGACTTGTTCCCCATGCATGTTGGACTCCGGCAGGGCTGCCCTTTGTCGCCGGTTCTGTTCATAATTTTTATGGACAGAATTTCTAGGCGCAGCCAAGGGCCGGAGGGTGTCAGGTTTCGTCTCTGCTCTTTGCGGATGACGTTGTTGTGTTGGCCCCTTCTAACCAGGACCTTCAGCATGCACTGGGACGGTTTGCAGCCGAGTGTGAAGCGGCTGGGATGGGGATCAGCACCTCCAAATCCGAGGCCATGGTCCTCAGTCGGAAAAGGGTGGCTTGCCCACTTCAGGTTGGTGGAGAGTTCCTGCCTCAAGTGGAGGAGTTCAAGTATCTAGGGGTTTTGTTCACGAGTTTACCGGTCAATCTATGTTCCTACTCTCACCTATGGTCATGAGCTTTGGGTCATGACCGAAAGGACAAGATTCCGGATACAGGCGGCTGAAATGAGCTTTCTCCGCAGGGATCCGGATGTTCTGGATGCCTCCTGAACGCCTTCCTGGGAAGGTGTTTCGGGCATGTCCAACCGGGAGGAGGCCCCGGGGAAGACCAAGGACACGCTGGAGGGACTATGTCTCCCAGCTGGCCTGGGAACGCCTCGGTGTCCCCCCGGAAGAGCTAGAGGAAGTGTCTATGGAGAGGGAAGTCTGGGCTTCTCTGCTTAGACTGCTGCCCCCGCGACCTGGCCCCGGATAAAGCGGAAGAAGATGGATGGATGGATGGACAGAATATCCCTGTTCACCTTTGACCTTTATTTCCGAACACTAATTAACGCGTCAAGAAAAAGAGACAGCTGTTGCCGGTGTAGCGAAAGCTAGAGCTAACAATGGCTAGACTGAGAGAGCGCTGGACGGAACACAGCTCATGCTGGCTGTGTATGCTGCGGTTCTGCACTACTCTGAGGCAGGGCGAGAGACGCAGTGTAAGGAGGATGAGGAGGAAAAAGCTCTTTTTGTGAAGGAATATGCATTTTTATTGTGGAACTCACTGTAGCGAATTAGCTCAGAGGGGAAATATGAATAATTATCCATAATGGAGCTGCTAGAGTTCTTACCTGGTTAAGAAAATATCATATAACACCAATTAGCATCCCTACACTGGTTACCTATTAAGTTCTGACCTATAAGGCCCTAAACAGTTAAGCTCCTGTGTATTTAACTGATCTTCTATCTCCTTATAACCCATCACGATCTTTAAGATCACTAAACTCTGGGCTTCTGGTAACACCTAGGATATCTAAGTCCACTAAAGGAGGAAGAACGTTTTCATATTTGGCACCTAAACTATGGAATAGCCTTCCTAATAATGTTCAGGGCTCAGACTCACTCCTCCAGTTTAAATCTAGATTAAAGACGCATCTCTTTAGCCAAGCATTCACATAATGCATCTCATAACCTTGTACTCCAGTTATATAAGTGCACATGATTGTCTTTGCTTAATGCTTTGAACAGCAGCTACGCTAATTATTTTCCTGTTCTGCTTTATCTCGGGACGCCCTTCCCGAGGTAACTTGAGCCCGTCAGCTCCAGTCTGGATCCAGCCTCTTATGAAGACTTGAGATGACCAACACCTGTGAAGAGATGACTCCAACTCCTGCGAGGACTTCAGATAACGCAGCTCTGCATCAACACGCACCCGGGCTCATTTTCTGTATACCCTAATCATTGTTAACATGTATTCTTATTTCACTTAGCCCATTGTCTGTGCCTTAATTTATTTTTTACATTGATTAATAATACATTGTTAGCGAACTGTGTGCTTTGTATATGTAAATTTCTGAAATCCATAACTTGGACACAGTCTCCTCTGATAACAAATCACTTTAAATTGTAATGTAGACAAGCTGCTTTGAAACGGCATTGTTAAAAGCGCTATACAAATAATTGTGAATTTAATTTAATTCTCAACAGTGCATATCTAATCTTCTGATGAACACATTATTATTTGAATTATCACTCAGTGACTCATTTAACCCTGTATTACTGTCTTTAGTAGGCGTTTTTTTCAAACACATTCAAAATAACAAATTTGTGTCATTTCATATTTACATACAATGCATGGATTTCTCCCCTTTTTTTGTGAGCTGAAACTCTTTGACCTAATATATTTACTTTTTTTTTTTAAGTAAGTAAGCCCTATCAGACTCCAATGTTGAATGACAAAATTACCTTATAAAATTCATACACTACACAGTTGAGTACATAATGTACACGTACATGGTGTTTAAGTGTATAGAGTGTCATTTAAAAAAAAGTGTCATTATGTAGATGATTAGGCACCCAAAAAATGCTGTAAGATTCATCGCTCTGGATGTGGTAGGAGAGCTTGTCAGTCATAACACACACACACACACACACACACACACACTTAGGCTTGTTTCACAATATTAGAGAGGACATATCATAGTCAGCCATTGTTTTTATATGAAGTTATTTATATTTTTGTTCTTACCCAATCACCTACCCTTCACAGAAACCTGTGCACATCATTAGACTGACACATAAACATGATTTGGCCAATTTATGAGAAGTTTTAACATGAAAAATGTATGCACAAATCTGTTCTCGTGATATTTTCATAGATAGTACATTTGGCCCTCATAAGTAAATACCTATACACATACGCACACAGACACATTTATATTAGGAAAAGTGAACTGGCTTTTAAACTCAACTTGAAATAAAAAATAAAAACGGTTTAATTTTTAATAAAAAAAAATGGTTTAATAATAATAAAATGTTCCTGAAGGAGTAATACTTCACCATCAATTCAAATGAAAGTCCAAATACTTTTTTAAATGTGATATTTATTCATAAGCCCTCTATAAAAAATTGTAATACTAAACCACGTTTACAGTTGATACTCATAAAGTTTTTTTTTTGTAAAATGTTTACCCCAAAATCAAACCTTACTTTACACATGTACAATCTTTACAACATTTCAAAGCAAAGAAATGAAAACAAAATAAACAGATATAAAGATATACATACTTTTTCATTTAACAAAGTTAGAACATTTCATGTATCAGAGACTCTTGGACAAGCGGAATATTAAGTACATGCCATTTGGCATTTAAAGAAAGCTGCGTAATAGGACAGACGTTCCTGCGTCCTCCTCATCACTTCCTGTTACCCATCAGCCTTCGCAAAAAGCTTAGAAATGCTGAGTGCCGTTCAAATATTTAGCCGAAGTAGTATTGCACCTTTGCCATGAACAAGTGACCTGCTCTTGTAACATCTCAGACGTGCTGACCTGAATATCCCTGTTCACCTTTGACCTTTATTTCCGAACACTAATTAAGTTTCTCCCCTGATTTAAAAGGAGGCCGTGTCTAACAGCAGAATCTGCGTGTACGATTAGAGCTGTGTGACTTACAGACAGGTCCTTAGATAATATGCAAAGTACATTCACAACTCTATCCAGTGCCCCCTTGTGTCAAAACAGTCAAACATAAAGGCAGAGTACAAAAAGGCACACATACTTGCGCACACACACACACAACAATTTTATATAAACCTTGCTCTGGTTACAAGTTTTTTAGTTTCTTAAATAATCAAACTATTAAATGGGGAATATGTCTCAAGCACAGGCTATGCTCAGAATAGAATACCAGCTTAGTACTTAGTAAATATGTTGAAGTGTATACCATTTATTTCTTTTAGTGCTTGTATAGTGCAGCAAGTTGTCATCTTGGAAATAAAAATAAAATTTTCATTTGGCTTTCTGATCAAATGACGAGCTGAGAAAGAGAGCTGTTCTTCTGGTTCATACCTCAAACTGGAAATGAAAGGTCAAGTTGAGCGCATTGTATTGTGGGATACAGTATCCCGTGCTCTATCATTTTGGCAAATGTGGCACTGTAGGTCATCCAGGTATTTTATTCTAGGGGTTGCACAGACTTTAATGCTCAGCCATGATGCTTTAAGCTTGATGTCGACTAGTCGTTGACCATGGCCCATAGAGGGCGCAACAGGATAAGAAATCCATGAAGTCCACTTTTATGCTCAGTTTCCATCAGGTAAAACGACAAATAAATGCATACCATGAAAGTGCTCCACAAGTTATGCTTGCTTATAGGTAGCAATTAGATTCTATTTACACCAATTGAAAATAAAAAAAGATTATATTTGCACTATGTAAAAATAGCAGTATTTCCTTTGCTATAAGTGTAAATAGTAGTTAGATGCTATTTATATGTATAAATAGTGGAAGACACTATTTGCACCTCAGTGTTATTGTACATTACACGGTATGCAATAATAATGATTATGGGCCAGATTTACTAAACAAGGCAAATTAGCGTGAAAGCAAAATTCCATAAAAGCGGCGATGGGAGTGGACAGTTCTGTGCGTGATCTACTGACGACGCAAAAATTAAAAAGCACAGATGCAGCCGGATCATTTCCATAATGACCAACGCAATCTACTAGTTAGCGTCTGGTTTAAGACGTGCTTTTTTGGCCGGTAAATAACGGCACAAACACCAGTAAATTGACGAGCGCAAACCTTAGCAAATCACCTTGTGTGATTAATTTAAACACTCTCCTCCCATAATTCTGAATGGGAAACTCCTACAAATGCATATGCAATAAGATCAACCGCAAAAATAACCCTGTCCATGCCTTTAAGCGCTAATTTAAAACTGTGTGTCTTTAGTAAATCCTGACTGTAGTTTTTCAACGCTAAAAGAGGGTTAGCGCAAGCTGTTAGTAAATCTGGCCCTAAATTTATTAAATGGATGCCGCCTTATTGGGACAATAAAGTCCTCCAAACACCTACCCCTAACCCTAAACACTGTTATTAACGACATTTTAGACGCTTTATATCCACTTTTCAAATATTTTCTTAATTTTTATAAAAAAAAATATATGTGATTGGAAAAGGGAGTGCAGCGAGTTCGGCAAAAGGCGGATTCGAACTTTTTCGATTTGTGTCCAAACTTCGTCACAATCTAGTGTCTTCCATGTGGGCGGAGTTAAGGCCAAAGTATACTTCATTTTTAGCATGTACGCGACGGTCAGCTTACAGTGCGCGTGACACACATTTCGTCATCAGAAGAGTACTTTGTGTGCGCAGGTTGCACAAGCGCATTTAATTTTTTTGCGGTATTTACATGGGTTGTATCTCCTGGCGAAAGAGTGCTCAAAACCGCACATGCGTCGAACGCCTGTGTATGTGTAAGAGTCAAAAGTAGTATACTTTGCAAGGCTGTGCGTTCGGCTGTGCGCATACGCTCACGAACGCGTAAAAAAACGAAGTATACTTTCGTGTAATTAGCCTCTGCCAACAAGGAAATGTAAATAGACACTGTTGATTATCAATCTGGATGCTCAAAATTGATCGGGTGAACACACGTTTTAAACATCTCAGCTCTAAACTAATGCGCTGCTGCACTGTAACAGTTGCACACACATACATCACATGCAGACGCTGGCAGGTAGAATTGATTCACACGCAATCGCTCTCTCAATTATGCATTCATATAAATGTAATCTTTACTGTGCTACTGTATCTGATTTAAAACGAGCAGAAATCTGTGAGAAATATAACGACCCAAAGACAAAATAACTGATAAAAATTAGAGCTGTGCATGAGAAAACCCACGTTCGAGTCTCAGATCGATGTTCACGCCATCAGCCATCACTAGTCGACTCGACTTTAATCACATAAATGTCGACTTAAAATCTGAAGCCGTTCAACCCCTATTCTATACACACTGAAAATATGCATTCTGTGCACAGTATACATCCTATATACTCCAGCAGTAAGAGAAGTATGCTATTCTAAACATAGCCACATATATGCTTTCCTTTCGAGCTCTCTGCAATAAGCAAATTACAAGGCCAAACGTGACCGTGGGGACATTCTGGTAGTTCATTTGTAAATCTAAACGGATGGGGTAAGCGGTCAGGAAACGGAGGGGTCAGTGAACGGCGTCACTTCCCCTGCAGGGCTGGAGCAGTTGTTAATGGGGTGGCAAGAGGTGAAGGTCTGACTGTAGCTCAAGCCACACTTTTGGGTCAAATAGATCCCAGCAAATAAGACATTTTCATCATGATCCATTGGTTTTGTAATGAAACAGTAACACTGCCAATAAATAAACACTAATGATAAAATCACTAAAAATAAAATACATACATAATACTTGACAAACACAGTGAAGATTGCATAATCAGAAATGACCATTTTTGGCACAAAAGAAGAATGCTGTGATTGTGTGAGCCTTTCAAAACAGTGGATGCTCCTTCATGCATGAATGCGATTGTCCCTCACAGTGAAAAATGAATGCATGGAGTACAGGACGCCAACTTCTCTATGAACTCCAGCTGTACCTAGTGCTCGAACAATCCCTCGCTTTAGTGCCCTGACCCTGGGATACGAAGATAAAGAATCAGGTGTATTTCACCGTTAGCACCGGCAGAAATACCCCTTTTGATGGGTGCTAAATTTAAAAAAATTAGCAAAGAAATATGTCAATACAGTGCAGGATGCATTTGAAAACAAAAGCAATGCATCAGATACAGTAATAACACGTCGGAATATTTTTTTTAGGTTCTTATGGCATTATATACCAGTATTTTAGGTGAATCTCACAAATTCGTTCAAGACCAAACAAATCATTGTGTCCAAACCTTCTGATTTCAATTAATGTATTACAGTTACGGGAATAACTTTTCCCCACATTACAGCAATGAGAGTTTAGGGTGGAAAATGTGCTTAATGTCACAATGCATCAGTTTAAATGGTCCTAAAAATCAGGCTTTGTGTTCATTATGCAAAGCAACATATTTCTTTATGATTTTGAAGTGAGATTCACCCTTTTACTCTCCTTGTAGACTCATTTCAAAGACTGATTAAATTCAATACAATTTGTAGAACAAATTTAAAGTGTCAATACTTGTTTCCCTTTGTTTTAACATTAAAGTGTTGAGTCTGCAAACATAAGCAACAACAAATCGGAGTAAGACATTAGAGGAACAAATGCCCAAAGTGCAGCCGATAAAAGGATAGCGTCCCATGTAACCCCTCTCTCTGTGAAAGAGAAAAGAGGGCAGGCACGCCTCCTCTCTCACTGTATCAGCAGGCCGTGTGCAGTGCAATGCATACATTATCAGTTCACCCTCTCACAGAAATCAACATCTACTATATCACCCACTTATACAAAAATAAATCAATCAAAACATGGCAAGATAAGCCTCTGTACATTACACTTATATAAAATAGCTTTGAATATTTACATATAGACAACAACAAAAATAACACACACACGCACGCACAAAGAAAAAAAACCCACAAGCAACCTGTCCTGTACAATATACACCTGAATAAAAAGACATGTTAAGAGGTACTGAAGTGTATGGCTTGATAGGAAATAATTCCCTATATATACATAAATGAAATTTATATATATTTACTTATATGTACTTAAATATCCCTGGAATCATGAAAGTGACGTGCGGAGAGCGCCCAACACTGCCACAGCCAACAACATGGCTCATAGTCATCCGCCATGTTCTCCAAACCAAGAGTTTTGCTTTGGTGATCGAAGATTAGATAAATGGTTCATAGAAAATTAGATCCACAATATGTCCATTAGATTACCTCAGAAGAGAATTAGGACCATGGACCAACTGCATCTACTCTAAGGTTTCGCTAGGAGGATCGTGCGAATATCTTCCCAGTTTATCGGTATACTTCCTGGTCCTCTGTCAGAGTGTCCAGTGCGCCCCAGATCCTTTTTTTGCAATGCAGCATCTCTGACTTTGGACCAAAGACAACTCAGTAGTATACGCAGACATGCAAGTCCAGTGCTAACAGAGTACGGACATCCCGTCTGCAGTGAGCAGCTGCCCACTGGTGGGGTCGTAGGTGCCGGCCAGGTAGTACAGATCGTGATAGCTCCCATCAGACTTCCTGTTGCGGGTCAATCGCTCATACTCCTCACGTGTGACCACCTGGCACTTATGAGAGATTGTCTGGACGTCGTTTTCATCCTCATGGCAGGACTGGTACAAGGCATGCTAGGGAAAATGAAAAATTAATAATTTGCTTCAATATCTCTCACTACCTGCAAGCACTGTCTAAATACTATGGCTGGCCCCTAATAGTCGAATAAATGTTAGTCGACCAAACGTTTTATTAGTCGGTTAGTCGCAGAAAACTGCATTAACGATTGGTCCTTGTGGTAATTATAGAATATCGAGCAGGAAATACAAATGTATGTTGAGCATACAAATGTTTGCCTATCATCCATCGACCGCTTATCATTTGAAACATGCAAGTATCAACTTTACTTGCCGCTCACTCTAATGTTAACCTATAAATGTGCGCATCCTGTGTTTGCACAGTGTGGAAACTCTGTGAACTGTAGCGTGTCACAAAAATGAAACAAAATTCAGTGTATACTTGCCTCAACGAGAGAAATATATCTATAGAAAGACTGAAACATCTAACTTTAAACAAACCAAATCGAAAACAGATACTCTGATTATGTAATATATATATAATATGTATTTCTATTTAAAGCTGTGTCCAGAGTAAGTGACACTGACACTGTGAGTTTATCAACAATTAAAATGTCTCCTTGATATTTTTTCCGACGCATTCATAATCAATTTCTTTTGCCATTTCTTTGCGGCAAGCTTTCTGTGTGTATATATGCTATATATTATGCGATAAGTCGATTAATGGCTTAAATGAACGACTACTAGTTGTCTAGAAAAATCTTTTGTCTGGGGCAGCCCTAAATACCAATGTTTCATAATTTCATTGGTACCAAAGATCATAATCTTTACAACAGAACTGAATCAACACTGAACTGATTTCAGATGAACAGCCGAAATGCATAATTGTTTCTGTTATCACTGTAAAGGCGCTTTGAAACAATCTGTATTGTATGAAGCACTATATAAATATAGGTGACTTGACTACTCAATGTCAAATCTTTCAGTTTCAAACATTTATAGCATAATCCATCATGACTGACAGGCTTCCATATATCTGGATACTTACTTTGCCATCACGATGTCTCTTGCCTAGCTTGGTCTCTTCAGGGTGATAGAACCACTTGACCTTCACGACCATGCTGCTCTGCCACGATTCCCAGAAACTCTCAATGCAGCCGATCAACGGCAGATGAGGCTGGCCCGTAGAAAGGAAAACAGCACAGTCTCCTACCCGCACCATGTCCTTGCCACGTACTATGGCCTTGTAGAAAAGCTTCCGTGCCTTTCCCTTACGTCCCCGGCGCTAATGTAATAAAGAGAGCTTCAACGTTTTGCATATGTTTGTACACAACAATTATTTTGTTTGTTTAAAGGTAAAGTTTACGGGAATAAGATGGCAAAAATAATGATCGTTTCCTATCTGCTATTGTTTGCACTATAGATAACCACACACAAAACAACTTATTAAATGTAGTCACTGGTTAGAAAAACACCATTGGTTGATCCTAGGGATGCACCGTATTGGCATTGGTAACTATAATGGTAAGTACCAAACCACAAGCATCTATACTTGGAATGGTACCAGTGCATGCCTAGTTGAGCCAGAAATTGATATGACAAAACTACTTTTGCCCCACAGAGTTAGAGTTTACACTTTATAGGATCAGCGAATGCCTGACCTGTAGTTGACTCGCACATTAAACTGGGATAGGTTAACAAAGCTGGGATAGAAGCTGTTATCTTTTCAACAATGACTCACTTGTGTAGGGTTTCCTGACCACCTCCACAGCTGTCTAGATGGCAGGATGGGTGACACTCTGGACTTTGTCTGGTCTGTTAGAAGTCGTTGCCTCTTAACCAGATCTTTAGAGGTTTTGGAGTGTGAACTGAGACACTCTTTCCTCTTCGGTGGCTTGCTGCTAGCACTTGGGTTGCTGTGCCCTTCTTTGGCAGTGGACACAGCCACAGCTTTGGCCACAAAGGAGTGCCGTGGAGGTCCCACAGGGGGTTCAGGGGTCTGGAGTAAAGAATGGTGGGGGGTCAGGCAGCTCTGGAGCAGCAGCGTGGAGCTTTCCTCGTCCTCTGAGCTGTAAGACGAGTCATTTTCAGAAGAGCACAGACTGGAACTCGAAAGAGAGCCTGAGCTGGAGGAGCTGGAAGAACCTGAGGAAGACGAGGAGACTGAAATGCGTGAAAGAAATTGGCCAGCTGTTCTCAAACCTCCAGAGGCAGAAGCAAGTGCAGCACTGCCTGCCCTCCTCTTCACCTCTTCCTCTTCCTCATCCATGTCTGAGTAAGAGCTGTGGCAGTCTCTGTGGCAGCCAATGCTCAAGTCTCCATACTCACTCATGGGCACTGATGGTGAGGGCTTCCTCTGGACTGTTGTCCCTTTCAGAAGGAGCTCTGCTCTTGAGCCGTCACCTTTCCTGTTGTCCTTGACCAGCAGAACTGGGTGTGAATAAGCCTCTGCCCTGGGAAGACCACCAACCCCATTGGAGCCAAATCCTGAGGCTCCCAGCAAGAGCAGAGCCTTACTGTTCTTGGTCTTTGGAGATGTTACTCCTTCATGGTCCAATTTGACTAGAAACTCTGCTTTCCTGCCCCGAGGAGGTGCTGGCTCCTCAATCCTCTTCTTTTGACCATAAGAGGTGTTCTTGCCCTCTAGCAAAATCCCAGATGTCTGGCTTCCAAAGGATGAATAACCATTAGCTATGCTGCTGAAGGAGTCTACCTCAAAAGAGCTACTGCTAAAGAGGCCTTTGGTTGGTGTCATCATGGATACTAAAGATCGGGAGGATGTTTCCGCCACTCTGCCTTTCAAGGCCTTCTTTGAAGAAGAGCCATTGAGCTGGAAAAAGTTAACAGGCATTCTCTTCCTGGGTGCAGCCACTGAAGGCCATGTCACAGCAGATACTGAGCTCTTGGCTACACTGTCTGAGAGAGACTTCTTTAGCCCTGAACCTTTAGGCCTCCCTGTAAAGAAATAAACACTTACAGTAAACCTTAGGTTTATCAACATTCACAATTCACAGTAACAGTCTAAATCTGCGTTTCCACCGAAATTACACAGAACAATTTGTCCCAGGAACTTTTTTCCCCCAGACCTGTTGCTGTCTGCATTTCCATCGCGGTCTAAAGTACCACGAATACCACAAAGTACCAGTCCTTCCGGTGACATAGGACTGCGCGTGACTTTCCAGTTCCTGCTGGATTTCGTCCTCCGCATATAAACTTAATAAAGCCTGAACCTCCTCGTCGGTCCATCGGTTGTATTTTTTTAACTCCATTGTTGATTCGATTAGCAAACAACTCTTACTGCATGAACCGCAACAGACTTTTAAAAATGGTGGTTGAAATAAAATGCTGCGTAGTCCCAAGTCCCACCCCCGAAAGTTCCTGAACTTTCAAAAATGTACTACCTCGCGAACAGGGACTTTGACTTTGAGAGGAACATTTTTACCCAGAACTTCATTTAGCCCCTGGTTCCTGTGGTCAACACACACCAAGGACCAACCCAAAGTCCCTAGTTCCCGGGGAAAGTTTCCGCGATGGAAATGCGGCTATAGACAGCATTTTAAGGACATCATAGGCACACTTGGAAAGCAGTCTAGATGGGCAGCTCACTAGGGTTTGAGGCAAAAGCAATAGAGTGAAATATTTTCTCTGGTAGTTTATTGCAGAGTCATACCTGGTCTTCTTACTGGCTTCTCCTGAGCTTTGAATCTGTCTGTTCTTGCCGTCCTGCTTTCTTGCATGGATATATTTTTGCTAAGCTGCCCCTCAGGGACAAGTACAGGACTCGACTCAGCGCCTGAAAGAGCAAAGGAGGTGCAATCTTTTTTTCTTTATTGACTTTTCAAGATTGTTACAATGTATGTGAAATATATGTTAAGTCAACGATAAAAGCTCTGTTACAAATCCTAGTGAGCTAGAGAGCACTACAGGCTACTTTTAGGCACTACAGGTGAAAGTAGGCAGCTTCTAATATACCAAGTTTTGGCCAAAATCTAAGGCAACATGTATTTATTAATACCACACTCTTTTGGAATCATGGTGAGTTTTAGTCATATCTCTTGTGCAATTTATCTTGACCAAAAATTGATGCACCTCTTGATGGCAATAACATCACAACATTTATTTCCATCAAGAGGTGCATCAGTTTTTGGTCAAGATCTTGTATTGTCAATGCAAGAGTCCAGCACTGTGTAAAGTCTCCTCCAGCACATCCCAAAAACTTTCAGTGAATTTAAGGTCTGGACTCAGATGCGCCAATTCATTTGTGAAAATTATTCTTCATTCTTTCACAATTTGAGCCTGATGCATCTTGACATTGCCTTCCTTGAATATGGCCACGATGTGTCTTTCTACATTGTTGTTTAAGAAATAAAAAGCTACACACTCCATCAATTAGGTTTAGAAGAACTGATCCAATCATTGACAATCATAAACATTTGCCTAATTAAATCCAAACAGTGACTTTGTTTTGGCCGGACAGTGTATTTACAAATGCAAAGCATGGTCTTTTCATGGAACTGGTTGACTTTGAATAATGACTGATGAAGCAATTCAAGAAGCCTGCTTTCTTTCAAGAATTCAAGAATCACCCAACAACATATGGTATGTTTTTCTCTTCTGAAGGATGTTGGATGTGTAGACAGTAGACAGAGCTAGCTCACTAGGTTTTAAAACAGAGCTAATGACAGATTAGTGGGACCTACATTGGATTTGATATCCGGGAGGAAGGAAGCGAATATTAGAGAGAGCGATCCACCCTCTATCTCCATCATCAAACTCCACCATAACCCCACCAGGTTTACCTTCATCACCACCTAGAAGACCACCAGAACTTGTTTATGTAATTTAATCACTTTACAATAGTTATTTGACTTTTTAATGGATATGTGTTATCAGGAAATACAAATATTACTTGAAATGGTTCTAAGGACAGGGAAATAAATGTCTCACCCCTTCGCACATATCCCGGGTAAAGACAACGCGAGCGCTCACTCCAGTAAGCACACACTCTAGTCCCTTCTGTTAGCACAGTCTCAGTGTCGGGGCGTACGTCCAGCACCTAACGCACGCACACACACACACACACACACACACACACACACACACACACACACACACACACACACACACACACACACACACACACACACACACACACACACACACACACACACACACACACACACACACACACACACACACACACACACACACACACACACACACACACACACACACACAGGAACAAACTTCTGTCAGGCAATGCCAGTGAAAGTGGTTTTTGACTCCCAAGATGATAAATGACACACAGAGAAGTCAATCAGTGAGGCCCTTATGAAAGCAGCACTTATCTCATGCCAGCATGTTAGGGCTGAAAGCCACGGAAGCGGAGGTGCGGTAAACACTAACTTGCTGAGTAATAATGAGGAGTGTGTGAATGGTGCGACTGTGATTGCAGGTTTGCAGCGTTTCTCTGTTTAACAGAGCGCCCAGATCCCTCCATTCAGCTCAAACTCCTTTCAGGTTTCTTTAATTTACTGTTGCTATGGTAACAGGCACTCTCTGACTGATGGGATGTGAAGCTGGATGGTTGTGCATGTACATTGGTGTCAAAGGTACATGGAGGATTGGAGCGCTCTGGAAAGTGGAACTTCAGTGTAATTAGAGACAGCTGCTGTAGGCCGTTTACACAATGAAACAGCTGAATAACACAAGTGTGTGTGTATGTGTGTCGAAAATGACAAAGAAATATGAACAATTTAGAGGGAAGCAGTAACAATAGGAAATGTCTGAGTGGTTTTCAATGTACAGAAACTAACAAACGTTTTCAGTTCCAAAATATACTGACCGCCTTGTGATTTCAGTGTAAAATACTATGTAAATGCTAAATTTCATCACTTTTTTGTATTGTCTAATTATCTAACATCAAACTTTATTGCATCATACAGTGTATATACACCGATCAGGCATAACATTATGACCTAAAACTGTGTTGGTCCCCCCTTTTGCTGCCAAAACAGCCCTGACCCGTCAAGGCATGGACTCCACTAGACCCCTGAAGGTGTGCTGTGGTATCTGGCACCAAGATGTTAGCAGCAGGTCCTTTAAGTATTGTAAGTTGTGATGTGGGGCCTCCATGGATCGGACTTGTTTGTTCAGCACATCCCACAGATGCTTGATTGGATAGAGTTCTGGGAAATTTGGAGGACAAGTCAACACCTCAAATTCGTTGTTGTGCTCCTCAAACCATTCTGAACCATTTTTGCTTTGTGGCAGGGCGCATTATCTGCTGAAAGAGCCACAGCCACAGCCACCAGGGAATACTGTTTTCATGAAAGGGTGTACATGGTCTGCAGCAATGCTTAGGTAGGTGGTACGTGTCTAAGTAACTTCCACATGGCAGGACCCAAGGTTTCTCAGCAGAACATTGCCCAAAAGCATCACACTGCCTCCGCCGGCTTGCCTTCTTCCCATAGTGCATCCTGGTGCCACGTGTTCCCCAGGTAAGTGACGCACACACACCTGGCCATCCACGTGTTGTAAAAGAAAATGTGATTAATCAGACAAGACCACCTTCTTCCATTGCTCCGTGGTCCAGTTCTGATGCTCACGTGCCACTGTTGGTGCTTTCGGCGGTGGACAGCTGTCAGCATGGGCACCCTGACTGGTCTGTGGCTATGCAGCCCCATACACAACAAACTGCGATGCACTGTGTTTTCTGATATCAGAATATATATATATATATATATATATATATATATATGTTCATACCTTTCTATCAGAACCAGCATTAAATTCTTGAGCAATTTGCGCAACAGTAGCTTGTCTGTTTGATCGGACCACACGGGCCAGCCTTCACTCTCCACATGCATCAATGAGCCTTGGCCGCCCATGACCCTGTCACCGGTTCAAACAAGCGAGTCAACACTACTGATCTCTACCAACACAAACACGCAAACCAGAAGGAAACTTGCAAACAAGCAAAACTGAACAGACGCCAGGAATGCACTGCGGTTTGCACTATATAATTACAGTCCATTGGCTTAGATTAGCTACAATGGTGTTATAACCTGTGAAACTAACGTTGAGGGAGAACATGCATTCAGAAACAGCTAGATGGAGCAAAGCTGAATGGGACAGAACACAGTTTTTTAACATGTCTAATTGCCAGTCATCCATAAAAAAGGCTATGACTGTTTTCAATCAGATTTCCAACATCTGGTTAGGCAAAGTCATATGGATTTGGAGCAAGGGTGAGTAAGTGATGACTGAATTTACATTTTTTGAGTAACTATAACTTTTAATGTGTTAAATTGCAATTCTCATGGCGCAAAATGGTTAAGATAGTGTGAAATGCAGTTTAACTATCAGTTTTCTGCATGTGCACATTCACCAACAATTATAAAATAGGGCATTTGAAATGCACAAACACTTCCTGAGAGTATAGCCACTTATACTGGTGGCTGTTGAGGGAGATGTCAATTTTCCCTTCTGGCAATATTATAGAGGTTTGCAGTGGGATTTCTTATGTTGTGATAAAAAAGATTTGAAGGTGCTGGAAAGGCCCAGTGCTCACTGAATAAAGATAAAGTGCTGTGTGCAGGCGTCTAGAGGATGGATGGGATTGTGTTTTGGCTGCTAAATAGTGACAGATGCTCCTCACCCATTTTAAACAGGATGTACTTTCCATTAACAGGGTAAAACAACAAGTGGTCAGTAAAAGGAGATTCTTAAATCCTCTGAAAACATTGATCTCACCCTCTAAAATTAATTTCATGTTAATGTTGTATGAGGCTTGCAATAGTTGCAGCCATTTACATTTATGCATTTGGCAGACACTTTTATCCAAAGCGACTTACATTGCATTCAAGGTACACATTTTACATTTTGTCAGTTCTTGCTTTCTCTGGGAATCGAACCCATGACCTTGACGTTGCTAGCGCCATGCTCTACTGTTTGAGCTACAGGAAATTACTAAATGTTACTAAATGTTAGCCATGTTACTAAATTTGATTTGTAAGATTGTCTAGAAATAAACATAAAAATAAAGATAATATGTAACGATAATAATGAAAAACTCTATACCAGAATGGGTAATTTTAAGTTTAGTCAACTCAAATATCCAAGTTGTCACTTAGTACAACTTCACATTTCAAGCTGACTAAACTTAAAGTTCTCTTACGAGAGGTTCTCTCGTATTGCGTAAGTTACTTACGCTACGGGAAAGTATTCTTTCTTCGAGAACTGAAAAACCACAAAATTATCCTTAATTTTTGTAATATTGTCAACGCAGTGCGGCAGCCAGGCAGACCATAGCAGGCTATTCCAGCGTGTCTATTGGCTGCACGGCTGGCAACTGCTGCAGCCTATCGGCGAGCCCACGTGACGTGGCATCCAATGAGGGCGCTCCGCGCCCTTCACGCCTAATTTGCCTACAGGTAGGGCGTGGCCACGTGTATATAAGCAGGGCTCGCAGGCTGGAAATTCGATTTTCTTTTCTTCAGCGAAGCCCTTCGCATCGCTGGATCTGGAACCGCCGCCGTCGAACCCAGCAGAAACGAGCAAGCAGAGGACAGCGCCTCAAGAAGCCGGCCGTATTCACCACCTTCAGCCATCCGTGTCTGCTCTGCTATCCGGCAACAAATATCCTTTTATTGCACGTGTTGTCGCCGTTGCGTCACACGTTTCTCAAAAAGAGCACAAGCGTTTGTTGCAAAATGCCTCGTTCCACCTGCGGCTCGTGCCACGTGCAGCTCAGCACCGGAGACTGCCACGTGATCTGCACTCTCTGTCTGGGCCGTGACCACGCCGCTGCCGCACTCCTCTCCGGCGGATGCCCCGAGTGCGAGGAACTCTCGATGTCGACCCTGCGGGCTCGGCTCGAGCAGTTTGAGGACAACATCCCTCCGCTTGTCCCTGTCGGGCCGCGCAAGAAGAAGCGCCGTTCGCAGCGAACACCGGAACCGGAGTCAGCGATGAAAAGCTCGCCGGAACCTCTCCCGCCAGCTTCTCTCTCACCTTCCCCGCCTCCACCCCTGGTCGCCATGTCTGTCGTCGCCTCAGGGGATGAGGCGGATGTGGCTGCAGACCGCGCTGACAGCTGCTCCATCCTGGCCTCTGATAGCGAGGATTGGTCTTCCGCAGCCTCTTCTGTCCGGACTTCCGGTCGTACTCGAGCGGGTGAGGACGCGGAGCTCTTACGCCTTCTCACCCGGGCTGTCGAACAGCTAGGCCTCGAGTGGTCTCCACCAAAGGTGACGGCGCCGAACAGGCTCGACGGATGTTTCCTGAACAGTCGCCGCCGAGCGCCCACCTCCAGGACTGCACCGTTTCTACCAGAGCTTCACGAGGAGCTTTCTAAGTCCGTGCCAAAAAACGCGCCGTTTTCCGCGAGGGTCTCATCTCAAGCTTCTTCGACGCTCTCACAAGTTGACGGCGCTGCTGAGAAAGGCTACAACGCCATCCCTCCGGTGGAAGAGGCGGTCGCAGCGCACCTTTGCCCGCCCTCTGGCTGGCGCTCAAAGGCTGCCCTCCCGTCCAAGGCCTGCAGAACTACGTCATCCCTGATCGGCCGCGCTTTCTCCGCCGCCGGTCAGGCCACGTCTGCCCTCCACTCCATGGCTGTGCTGCAAATCCTCCAAGCTAATCTCCTCCACGATCTGGACGAGAAAAGCGGGGATTCGGAGTTGGTTACGGATGTGAGAAGCGCGACGGACCTCTCCCTTCGCGCCACAAAATCCGCTGCACAGGCCCCTCGGACGGTGCATGGCCTCTCTCACAGTCGCAGAGAGGAACCTCTGGCTAACGCTCGCTGACATGAGAGAAGCGGAGCGCGCGGCGTTTCTCAACGCCCCACTCTCCCCATCCGGCCTCTTTGGCCCCTGTACTTCTCTGAGGTACAGAAGACGACTCAAGCGATGAACCTCTTCCTACCTCGACGCTCTAGCTAGCGCTAGCTCTGCTGCACGCCGTCCCCGCGACCAGCCTGTGCGGAGCCCCGCCCGGCATCCAGCGCGGCCCCCGTCCTCTCAGCAAAGACAGAGCGGCCGCCCCAGATCGCGCTCCTCCAGCCGAGGCAAGCCGCCTCCCCCCCGGGGACCCCGGCTTAGGATTGTGCTGAAGCCTGAGCCTCCAAAGTCCTCCTAGCCAGAGGGGAGAAACGATGGTTAAGTCCCGCCGCGGCCGGACCACCGTCAAAACACCTTTTCCTGTCAGTCCCCACTATTGTGGCTACTGCAGATGGTACTCACGCAGCCAACGAGCCGGCAAAATCGCCTTCTCGCCTGTTTCCAACCGCCGTTTTTACGGCAAACCAGAGAAATCACAAAAGATGCATTATGTCTGGTTGCACGGCTCACGCCGTATGTGTTTCAAATGCAGTAAATGTGCCCACTTTTCTGTGTTCACCCCTGCACCCAAGCACCTTAAATCCCGTGTCTCTCACTCACATAAAGCGGCCACCGGCCGCTCGAGTGCTAGAGTTAGGTCACGTGTCCGCCTCGCTGCGCCCACACCTACTCACCACACGCGCTGTTACACAGCCCCTCACAACCGGTCATGTTCCAAGCATAAGTGCTGTGCCCACTCAAGCGCACTCACACAATCTCACGAACATTCTGCCCCCGACGCCGCCACCGCGCGTCGTGCCACACACCGTGTGTTCCCCGCTCAAGGTGGCCGGGACTCCACGTGTAGGGCCAAACACCAAGCATTCCCCGCTCGAAGCGGCTGGGACACAGTGTGTAGGGCGGCCATCCATCGCAAGCGATCGGCTGGCCCTAAGCACAGAGAGCTCGCGCACCGCGCCCGCCCCTCCCAGTCAGGCTATCGAACACGCGAAGTGCGGTGTTCAGAGCCCGGAGGCCATTCTGCCCCTGGCAGCACACGCGAGAGTGTGGGAAGTCATCCCGGGTGCGTCAGAATGGGTGCTGAGAACAGTAAAGCTAGGCTATACTCTGCAATTCGCTCGCCGCCCTCCGCGCCTTTTTGCGCGTACAGAGACGAGAGTGAACGAGGAAGTAGCACATCTACTTCGAGCAGAAATAGCGACGCTGCTGTACAAAGGGGCTATAGAACCGGTTCCCCATTCTATGAGCGAGTTGGGCTTTTACAGCCGTTATTTCCTCGTTCCAAAGAGGGATGGGTCGCTCAGACCGATTCTGGATCTGAGGCGTCTGAACAAAGCTCTTATGAAAAGACCGTTCAAGATGCTCACGACCAAGCAGATCCTCGCGCACCTTTCGCCCGAGAGACTGGCTTATCTCCCTCGATTTGAAAGATGCATATTTTCAAATCAAGATAATACCCCGTCACAGGCCATTCTTGAGATTCTCTGGCCTCTGGTCAGGCCGGCAGAAATTCCTCCACATAAATTGTTTGGAGATGATGGCGGTCGAGAACGCGCTCAGGCATTTTTTCCCTCTCATACGGGGACACCATGTGCTAGTCCGTTCGGACAATACGACCGTGGTGTCGCATGTGAACCGACAGGGCGGTGTCAGGTCCAGGTGTCTGGGCAAACTGACGGAACGTCTTCTCGTATGGGCACACAGCTCGTTGCGCTCGCTGAGGGCCACGCACGCGCCTCAATGTCGGCCCGGACAAGGGGAATGGTCCCTGCACCACCAGACAGTTCAGCATTTATGGCGCCTATTCGGCAGAGCGGAGGTCGACCTCTTTGCGACAAGAGAGAACGCCCGCTGCCCGATGTTCCTATCGAAGAGCGAGGATGCGCTGTCCCAGCCCTGGCCCAGCCTCCCGCTGTATGCTTTCCTGCCGGTTTCCCTATTGCCTCAGGTCATAGCGAAAGTCAGGGAGACGCGCCGCCCGGTGCTCCTCATAGCGCCGCGCTGGGAGAACCAAGTATGGTACCCAGAGCTGGTGAGGCTGTCGCACTCACCCCCCTGGCCAGTCCCGCTGAGAAGAGATCTCCTCTCTCAAGCCGGAGGGTCGGTCTGGCATCCCCATCCGGAGCGCTGGTCTCTGCATGTATGGGTGAACAACGGATACCCGTTGACCTGCCCGAAGGGGTTGTGAACACGATCACACATTCTAGAGCTCCCTCGACGAGGCGGCTATATAGTTCCAAGTGGTCAGTGTTTACTAAGTGGTGTGTTGCAAAAGGTTTGGATCCACAGGAATGTGGGGTCCAGCGGGTGCTCTCCTTCCTCCAGCTGTTGGAACTGGGCAGGTCCCCTTCCACGCTCAAAGTGTATGTGGCGGCTATCGCAGCGTTCGCTCAGACGACACATTTGGCCGCGCGCTAGGAAGGAACGAGCTCATTATCCATTTCCTCAGAGGAGCTAGACGGATGAATCCCCCGCGACCCCCCTCGGTTCCTATCTGGGATTTGTCCTTGGTCTTGGAGGCCCTGAAGGCTCATCCCTTTGAACCGCTCGAAGCTGTGGAACCAAAGCTCCTTTCGCTCAAAACCGTGTTTCTGATAGCTCTGGCTTCAGTAAAACACGTGGGGGATCTGCACGCGCTCTCCGTGAGCCCGGCGTGTCTTGAATTCGGTCCGAATGACTCCAAGGTCATCCTCAGGCCGAGGCATGGTTATGTCCCCAAAGCGATCTGTACTCCCTTTAGGGCGCAGGTCATATCCCTCTCGGCTCTGCCAGCATCCGATGAGGGGGACGGTGGCAACGTCCTCTGCCCTGTCAGGGCGTTGAGAGTTTATGTCACACGCTCCGCCGCCTTTAGGCGTTCCGAGCAGCTCTTTGTTTCGTTCGGTGGGCGCACTAAGGGTTTCGCCGCCTCGAAACAGAGCCTGTCCAGGTGGATAGTGGACGCGATTGCAGCAGCTTACGCCTCCAAACACCTGCAGTGCCGGCTAGGAGTTAGAGCCCATTCCACTAGAGGCATGGCCTCTTCATGGGCCTGGGTCAAAGGGATTTCCATCCACGATATCTGTATGGCGGCAGGCTGAGCCTCCCCGTCTACATTCGTGAGATTTTACAATATGGAAGTTCCTGCCTTGCAGGCTAAGGTGTTATCAGTTTGAATGGGCTGTTAGCTCTGCCCAGTGATTTTGTGCAGACAACGCTCGCGTACTGGTCATATGTTCAGTGTTGTGCTTATGTGAATTTTTAGGGGACCGGTAGTGCCGCTCCCCCTATTCGCAAGGTAGGGTGTTGTGTTCACCTATCAGTACATTGAAGTGGTCTTTTACATGTGTTGGCCCGTTTTCTCTAACGGCCACCTGTCCCCAGCTTTGTTTTTCCCCGGTCTCCCTGGGATACATATGCTATAGGCTCGGCGCGCACGGCGTGGACAAAGAGTTCCCGTAGTGTAAGTAACTTACGCAATACGAGAGAACCTCTCGTAAGAGAACGATACTCGGTTACTTAACGTAACCTCGGTTCTCTCTAGAAGAGGGAACGAGTATTGCGTTCCTTGCCGTGCGCCCCACGGCTTTTACGCTTCAGACTACGAAAACCGAATTTCCAGCCTACGAGCCCTGCTTATATACACGTGGCCACGCCCTACCTGTAGGCAAATTAGGCGTGAAGGGCGCGGAGCTCCCTCATTGGATGCCACGTCACGCGGGCTCGCCGATAGGCTGCAGCAGTTGCCAGCCGTGCAACCAATAGACACGCTGGAATAGCCTGCTATGGTCTGCCTGGCTGCCGCACTGCGTTGACAATATTACAAAAATTAAGGATCATTTTGTGGTTTTTCAGTTCTCGAAGAAAGAATACTTTCCCGTAGCGTAAGTAACTTACGCAATACTCGTTCCCTCTTCTAGAGAGAACCGAGGTTACGTTAAGGAAGCGAGTATCGATTTAAGGCAGCATGAACACTTACATTATGAATGTACACTGTAAAAAAATTATATAAAGTAATAACATTACTTTAACTCAAAATAAGTTAAGCCATTTTCAACTTTTTTGTAAGTTATTCAAGATTCAAGAATTTTCTTAGTCAATTAGTAGACAATTTAAGTTGAAATGACAAGTTGATTGAACTTAAAAATGTAAGGCAGTAATTGTTTTTTGTTTTTTACAGTGTAGTTTAAATTAAATTAGTAGGGAATATATATTTTTTTAATTCTTATAAATAAGCCGCAAGATTGAGACAATACTTGTAAAAGTTAAGAACAAATGGAATGATTTAGACTGTTTTATTGCAATACATTATTTGGGCCATTATTTGATGTATTTAAAACTAGCTACTTTGGTTAATTTCATTTTATATAAAATCGAATAATTCATACATCGAAAACATGGCATTTGTCTCTATAAAGCTATTAAAAAGAAAAAGAAACAGTTCACCAAAGTGTACTGCATTTATGGAAAGTGTCAAGAAGAGCTTGTGTCTTGTTAATGTGTGTACATGTACGTGAGAAGGTGTGGACGGGTAGAGGTTGATGTGGTGTGAAGAGAACTGAAGCAAAAGGTGTGCTGGAAACAGGACTTTAGGAAATTGTGTTGTGTATAGGGATCTCAGGAAAGAGGATATTGTTCTGCGATGCTCTTTAATGGAAGAGGGGATTTTGGAGGATGTGGTCATGTGTGTGGGTCCTGCGAGGCCAAAGCTCAGAGCGTAGGCAGGTTTGTTTGCTGTAAGTGGGAAACTCACGGCTTCCTGCAAGAGCTGCTCCAGGGAGTAGATTCTGGGTCGGTTTCCTCTCTCCCTGTCGATAACAATACTGTAGCTGGAGAGAGAGCAGAAAGTACAAAGGAGTTATTTTCAGTACTGTGTGTAATGCTTTGCCGTCCGTGTCAAACTCCTACGGAAAGCTCACTTTCATTGGCTGTGACTGATTCTCTTCAGCAACACTTCTACTGCTGAACAGAGGGCTTAGAGGAAGTGATGTTGCAGGCTGACTTGTGCAACCAACTAAGGACTGTGGGAAACTAACGGGTGATGATCACTGTTCGTTTAACTGTGGTAGTGAGCATAATACTATCAAAACAACAACAGGAGTTTACGATAGGTGCGATACATAGAATTTGCACCTGTTATTCACAAATTAACTTACTACACATCCCACACCCCTCGCATGTTAAATATTTTAGTTTATTACACTGCTCTGTTGAACACTTGATTCAAATGGTTAAAGGGGATGTCTAATGCCATTTCATGCATTCTGGCTTATTTACACTGTTAAAGAGAGTTACAGACTTGGATTCTCATGCTAAACATGGCCAAAGTATCAAAAAACGAGTTGGACGCATGCCAGAGTATTTCTCTTTGAGGATTTGAACAAGTTTTTTTTGAGTATGGCCCTGTATGGCATCATAAAGGGAGGAATTCCTTGTATGGGCACTTCTACTGGATGAGCATGTGCACACACACACACACACACACACACACACACACACACACACACACACACACACACACACACACACACACACACACACACACACACACACACACACACACACACACACACACACACACACACACACACACACAACCAGAGCGCAAAATCAACAATGTCACTAAAGAAGTGTGTTTCTGGCTGTGAGGGAAAGATCACCTTGTTCAGCTTCCCAAATAACCCAGCGTTAAGGAAAGTGGATTCGGTTTGTTTTTCCTGAGTTCTGCAAGTGTGTGTGTTTGTTCCTGGTCATGAGTAGAAACCGCAGGCGGTGAGTGAAACTGCATCAATTGTGTGTTTTGTTTGGCAGTTGGCGTGTAAGTGCATATAATGTGAACAACACCAACATATAGTGAATCGAAAGTTAACCAGGGATAATGCCATGATATGTGTGTGTGTGTGTGTGTGTGTGTGTGCACTCATGACTCTTTAGCTCCACCCACTGCACACCTCCATGAGCTTGGCTGTTTTCGGAAAGAATCGGTACAGCGTATCTGTCTTTTATAAATATGATAAAACTAAATACTTTGAAGATATGAAGGATGCAATACTACTCTATAGGTACTCAAGATTAACATGAGACTGACAGAAACTGTGTGTTTAATGGACCCTTTAAAAGGGAACACAAACAGAGATTTTTAGAATATTTTTTAGAAAATATAATGCAAATTGACGGGAACCTCACAGTTGCCGCTTCAGAAACCACACAAAGTGAACACGACGGTAATCCATTCAACCCCATTTGATGAATCGTTGTCTTCTGAAGTAAAGCGATAACTGTCGATAACTGACCGCTAACTGTCAAAAGCTGGTTCATGAGTTCTGGCTTGATGTAAATGCTGTGAAACATACAAGAAGTATCCTCTTTTTGTGAGTTTCACAACGTGAATTGTGCACCATGATTGTGCTTCATGGTGCTCTCATGAAGCCATGCATGACAGTTGGTTGGAAGTGATTAGTCATAGTTTAAAAAGTATAAAATATTAGTATTTTTCCTCACTTTCACTTCAGAAGACATTGATTCATCAACTAGGGTCGTATGAATTACCACAGAGTTCACTGTGTGTAGTTTTTGAAGCGTCAACTTTAGAGGTCCTGTACACTTGCATAATATGGAGATGAAAAAAAAAAATCTTTGTGTCTGTTCATCTGAAGAAAGTCATGACGGTGAGTAAATTACGAGAACATTTTTATTTTTTGAGTGGAATATCCCTCTGCAAAAACAAATAAGTTAACTAATGTAAGAAAAACATCCTCGACAAGTAAACAGTAAGCTAGAAAAAATACAAATTAAATAAGCAGTGTTTTAAGTTTTTCATGAAGATGTACTAACAGTGGTATTCACATAAGTAATAGCCGACAACAGAAAAGTAATAACCAAATGTAAAATAAATGCATAGTCTTACTGTACACATTAAATATTGATAATTTTTTATTAAATCTACTTAAGTTATTCAGTCAGGATCAGTAAGTTATTTTCCTTTGTCATTTGTTGTTTGATTATCATTAATGACAGACGACAGCATATTTATTAGGCTGCTGTCACTATAAGAGCTAATGCACGGATTCAATTTACTGTTACACACGTGTTTTCTTTCTCAACTGTGTACATTTACTGACAACATAACCCACTGTGTTTATGTGAATACTCTCCAACTGTTTACTGTTTACGGTCTCACTGTTTAATATAATTGCAGTCCATTTACCATTTAATATCAAACATATCCTGCAGTTTAGCAACAGTAGCCTGCATTTTACAACACTCACTTATTTGGCTGATTTGAATGTTAAGGTTGGGCTTTGAGGGAGGAACGAAAGTGCACCGCTGTGAAGGAGATGCACTGGACTGAATGCGGCAGTGGTACGATAATCACTTTACCTCGATTATCTTGATTTCATAATCGTTGGAAGCCAAAATCGATCATTTAAAATCAATTATGAATAAGTATGATGTATGAGTATGATGTTAAATAGTATATATGACCGTTGTCCCTGGCAAGCAGTTTTCTACACTTGTTCAGTGTCTCTCATATCACTCCTTACCCTCTTCTCATATAATAAAATAATTGAAACTAAATGTAATATTTAATGTCCATTTATGTATTTATTTGACAAGTGTAATAAGCAGGATAATGTACAGTCAATCATTAAGCCAGTCATTAATGCAAAATAAATTCTTATAGGATCACACAAGACCCCTCTGCTTCGTCCTGTTCAGCTTAGGGTTTATCTTTTTAGAATTTGTGCCTTTTTACCATGGTTAAAAAAATTCAGCAGATTTTCCATGAAAATCCAAATATTAAAAAAGTCTGAAAACGGCCAAAACAGCTGAAAAACAGTAATTATGCTGTAAGGGTGTTTGTGAGTTATACACTTACACATCGGGCGAATCTAAAGGTTGCACACGGGCAGCATACAGTAGTTCATCTTCTTTGGAGATCAGAACCTTGAGTCCATCGGTCAGAAGCTCTTTGGTCAGAACACAGTTCGGAGGAGCTGCAAGATGAAAAGCATCAACTCAAAATATATTTTTACATAAAAAACGACAACTTCACGTCATGGCAAACAACACCCGTCACCCATAAAACTACTGTAGTGCACAGTCTTAACACCTAGAAGTTGACGGTCACGCTGGCGCAACCAATACGTTTTTTTCTTAGTGCGAAAAAGACTCAAATATTTTGGTCATACAGACAAGTTTTATACATCATTCGAATCTGTTAAGTTTCTACTTTTATTTGTGTACACTCACCATACAAACTAAATGTTGTGCTTTTTGCAAAATAAAAAAAACAAACATGATGCGCAATCTGCCGCCTCTCTCTTAATGAAGTCCATTCTGATTCTCTTCAGAAAATTAACTGTAACTTAGTGAATACTTGTCACACAAACATGAGACGTGCGTCTAAAGAAACGTTGAAATGTCAAGTTGTAAATAATGTAAATTAAATAAAAAACAAATATTCTGTGTTTATGTAATCAGTTTGAAGAGATGTTCGCGAGCTCCTCATTATCTGCTAATGCGGCCACGCCCACGGAGAGCACGTTCTATTCAAAGGCTATTAATACCCCCGCCCACATCGACTCGAAGAAAGCATCAAGTTTAGTGAGATTCATGTACTTTACATCGTTTTGAGAAGAAGTGAAGAATAATCCTGGAATCATTTAAAATTCAGACCCGTAGGGGTTACCCGTAAGTAGGCCACAAGTATCTATTTCTTAATGGAAGATTTGTTAAACAGCTGTTCACCTGGAGCAAATCTGCCATGTGATGACACCTTCCTCTCCTCATCCTCAGAGAAGCTACTGTCCTCACCCAGGTGGAAGCCCTCATCTGCTGCAAAACTCTCCATCAGACGGCTGACCGCTCGGCCTTTAGACTGAACCACAGAAACAGCAGAGGCACTGAATCGCTTGAAGAAAATGGAGGAAAACTCTTTTCTACATTCTCCACATTCAGCAGAAAATGTTCTCACATGTTAGAGCGTGTGAACATCACCTTTACATGAAGTTACTTCTTGCTCAGTAAGAGAAGACAAGTGTTAAATGTACCAAAAATTGTGAATGCTTGTGTACCTCTCGAAGCCTGGTTCTCCGAGTACTGCCGTTATCATCACTGTCTGCAGACTGGGCCTCGGTCGACAAGTAACTTCGTCTCTACAAGAAGGAAAACTTCTAAGATTAGTTGTAGAGTTCAGTTGTATGCAACCAGTCATAAGTTTGAAAACAACTACTTGTTCATAATTAGTATTTTCCACAGAACAATAGTCAAGTCTATGGAATCTTGTTTCCGATTTAAAAGATAATTGCGACTTTTTGTCACATAATTCTCACAGTTTTTCTCACAATTGCGAGTTTACATCTGACAATTCTGCCTATAACTTGCAATTCTGACTTTTTTTCTTGCACTTGCGAGTTTATCTCTCACAATTCTGACTTCTTTTCTGATATATAAACTCGCAATTGCAAATTCTGAGGAAAAAACGTTTACTTTTTTAAGTTTATCTTTTATATCTATTTTATATCTCACAATTCTGACTTTATAACTCACAATTGTGAATTTATATCACGCAATACTGAGGAAAAAAAGTCAGAATTGTGAGATATAAACTCCCAATTGTGAGGGAAAAGTCAGAATTTAGAGAGAAAGTACATTTTTTGTTCTATTCGGTGGCAGAAACAAGCTTCCATACAAGTCTTTAAAACAATGAAATTACATTAAATGGAAGTATATAAATTATGTAGCAAAAAATATGTTAAAACTAAAGATGTGCTGATCTTTTGAGTCATTTAATTTAGATTTTCTGCTGATATCTAGTACTGATGAGATACATTTCCTAGTGATAGGTGTATGTTTCAAGTGTCTTAAAGTTATTAAAATCAATTAAATGTATATGCTTGACAACTGAATATCTTTGCAATGCATTAAGAAATTAAATGCCTGAATCTAAGCCTTATGGTTTCGTTTTCTAATCATTACAAAATAAAGTAAACAAACTAAACACATTTTATATGGCTCCTATCAATGCAGAACCATTGTCTTATCTTAAAAACTCCACTGGTTTCCATTACAATTGCAGCAGTTTCCATTGGGTTTTTTAACAAAATAACCAAGTGAACAAACTAAAAGATGTCTTTAGGAATAGCTCTAATCTCTTTCACTTAGTGTAGTATTATAGAAGTAAAACTAGTCCCCTCAAAATTAGTAATATAATCACAATTCCACTTTGAGTTGGTGTTATAGCTTATAAATTCACAAAGTTACAGCAAATAAAAATTACAATTCCGCTTAGTTCTGCACTATCGTCAGGGCTTGACATCAACACCCGTCATCAGCAGTGGCGTGTAACGCAGCCACTTTGGTGGGTTGAGTTTTATATATAATACTGTATATAGAGTTTTCCATTGTAGTCTTCTAAAGGCATCTCAAATAATAAACTAAGTGCAATGTAGTGTTGTTAAAAATATAGACTTTTGAGATACATATCAATACTGAAATATCTGAAACACTTCCAATACTAATTTTCCACAGAATAGACACACGATACCAGCGTCTCTCTCTCTCCAACAGCGAGTTTTGCCGTGTGATTGCGTGTATTGAGCATAATTTGACTCATTTCCTCAGATTTTGTGCTCACACCCAAAGTGCACGCACATAAAGCCACCTCTCAGAACTAAATTTAGTTATTTTCCACTGCTTATTGCGCTTAAACAGCCAAAGACACACAAAATAATGTCAGAATGCCGGTCTTGGCGAAAACACGTGTGTAACAGTGTAATGGATTTGTGCATCAGGCCTTAGAGTGACAGCAGCCTAATATACAATACCTGCTGCCAAATTATGAGATAATATTAAAAATGTCTATATGGCAGTTTTTCACCATGGTATCAATGTCAAAATTGTGGCCAGTGAAAATGCTGAGGGGCTAGTATCTTTGACAAATTTATGTCAAGCCCTGGTTATACCGTAGTAGTTTCTATGATTTCTGTCCCGACTTGGCGTTTTGTTGTAATGCAAAGCACAAATTATTTAGTTACTGAAGTTATTGAAGGTAAAACTGTTACATGCAAACACGTGCATATCTCTGTATACAAATTTTCTCCACCATAGTATGTAAAGTACATTTAAAAAACAAAACAAAAAAATAACGACAGGCTGAGAGATGGCATGCATGTTTAAATGAGCATGCAAACTTTCTTTGAAATATATTGTGGCACCATGCATCCACATTGCTTACCGTGGCTCTCAGCATGGAGCTCTTCCTTGTGGCTCTCTTCAGCCTTTCACTGCTGCTGGGAAATGAGAGAAGGCTGCTACTCTTTCTGTAATGAACCGGCCTGCCTGCAATCCCAGGCCAGCGTTTGTCCTGCAGTCTGGGCCTCCCTGGTCGCCTTCTGACACCTAGAGGTTTGGGGACAGTGACTGGGACGGATCTACAGGGGGCCCGTCGTTTCACCTTCACGTCCCCTTCTGTTACAGCGCGAAACTGAGATCCTGAACGGTTTTCACAAAATAGAAAGGGTTAGAATAAAAAACACAGCTGAGGTGTGTCTATCACTGGGCTTTTTGATGGCCTTTACCATAAAGTTCTTGTCGTTCCCGCTTAATCTTTGCCTTCTGATTGGCTTCCAGTTTGACAACAGAGAAAGGGGAGGGGCCTGTAACAGCTGGCAGATCCCTCAACGCCGGAACTTTGATCTCTTGGCCCTCCTCACTGCCATAACTGCCTTCCTCTTCATCTTCCTCTGTATCATGAAAATGGCATTTCAGTATGGCTGTTCACATCTGACTTTAATATATATAAATATCCAAACATAATAAATTGGAATCACTATAAAGAAATGTTTGCAGTACAACTACATCTTGATCAAATTTGGAAATCTTCCTGTGCAAACATTTGTACACCATATGAAATAAAGAGTTGCTGTCAGGGGGTTTCTGAGGAGCTTAAGTAGCAAGTAAACTAGACATCCTTGGGAACAACTTCACATTGTGCTTGATTTCCATCAGTGAAGTAATTGGTATTTAAAGTGTTTACTGACAGAAATCTGATCACAAATCTGTGCATATTTTTATTAAATTAAAACTGCTAGCGAATCTCGTTTTTTTCACATGCCAGTCTATTATTGTGGTATTAATTAATTTCATATAAAACCACCCCAAAATGACACATTAAGATTTGTTTGGTTGCTTTACAAGTTGGTCAGACAATCTTTTCTTGTCTAAGGGTGTGTTCACACTTGTAGTTTGGTTCGCTTGGTTTATTTGGTCTGTACAAAAAAAATAAAAAAATAAAAGAATTTAGTCCTGGTCCACTTAGTGTTCACATTGGCATTTTTACACCAAACCTAAAGGCATAGGGATATGTTCACAACCTGCTTTTATTACTTATATTCCATGATGGAACTTACCTAACATCCAAAACAATACTGTGTGCTGTGCTAAATGCGCTCCTTGTACACTATATTGCCAAAAGTATTGGGACACCCCTCCAAATCATTGAATTCAGGTGTTCCAATCACTTCCATGGCTGGTGTATAAAATCAAGCACTAGGCATGCAGACGCTTCAACAAACATGTGTGAAAGAATGGGTCGCTCTCAGGAGCTCAGTGAATTCAAGCGTGGTACAGTGATAGGTTGCAATTTCATGCAACAGTTTGGGGATGGCCCCTTCTTGTTCCAACATGACTGCGCACCAGTGCACAAAGCAAGGTCCATAAAGACATGGATGAGTGAGTTTGGTGTAGAGGAACTTAACTGGCCTGCACAGAGTCCTGACCTCAACCCGATAGAATACCTTTGGGATGAATTAGAGTGGAGACTGCGAGCCAGGCCTTCTCGTCCAACATCAGTGCCTGACCTCATAAATGCACTTCTAGAAGAATGGTCAGAAATCCCCATAAACACACTCCTAAACCTTGTGGAAAGCCTTGCCAGAAGAGTTGAAGCTGTTATAGAGTGGGCCAACTCCATATTAAACCCTACGGATTAAGAATGGGCAGGCGTCCCAAAAAATTGGCAATATAGTGTATGTGCATATCCTAGATATGATGGTATTTTGACCAGCTGTGAACACATGAAGAGCTTAAGACATGTGTAAAGGAGTCAAAACACCGACAGGAATCCCTCCGTCACACACACAAATCAAGATCTGCTGCGAGGAGACGTGGTTCTGATGCCTGCACCGAACTGTGATGGGCAACATCACGACTATGAAGAGAAAAAACAGATATGCTTGAATCTTTTAGGGTCACATCTTGTGACATCATGTCCTGTTTTTGGTTTGTTTACATGTCTTTGGTCGGTGTTGCTTTCATATATCATTTGAACCGCAAGTTAATTTGGAAGCGGATTGAGACCCATCTTTTCAGTGGTCTCGGTCCTCTTGCTTAATGGCAGCGTTCACACTTATTCAAATGAACCGCACTAACAGAGCAATCGCACCAGAGTTAATTTTAATCCAACCAAACATGCCAAGTGTGAACACACCCCAAGCAGACAAACAAATTAGACCAGACCAAAAATAAACTAACACACACGTAAATGCTTCCCCATGTACACACATTACTACCAACTTTTCTCACTGCCACTAAGAGCACATGCAATCAATTAAGAAATATTCAAGAGATCAACTGCATTTGTGTGTTAGAGACAGAGAGACCGAGACCAAGACCAAGACAGATGGTGACACACAGACTGTTGAATAATTGTGAATCATTTGAAAGCTTCACTAAGTTTTTCTAACTTTTCCAAGATAAGACAAACCGGCTGACACTCACCTTGCTCAGAGGACTCGCTCTCTAGGGGGGATGTCTCCCCGTCCTCATCCACTTCCTGTCCCCTGCCCTGCGGGATCCTGGCCCCTGGCTGCTGCAAACAAGCTGCTGATCCAGGACTTTTCTTCCTTTCCCTTTTACCTGCCACTGGCTCAAGCCTCTTCCAGCACTCCTGTGTCCCGCTGTCCCCACTCGTGGCTGGAAAAGAAAGCAAGATGCAATCATTTACATGCATACACAACTTTATACTATATCTGAAAATACAGCATGTCCATCGATTACATTGCAAGGACATGATGGAATTAGCAAAAGTCCATAATTTAGAATTTTGGTTATTCGGACTTTGCAAATTCCTGACAGATAACTACATCTCTCTTGACATCCTGTGGCATGAAGTTGCATTTTTAAGATGATTTCAAGTTAAATAAAATAACTTTTGAAAACATCTCCACAACCATGCTCTTAATTGCAAAAAAAAAATAATAATCCTGTGCCTCTGATCCTATTGAGATGAATGGTAATTAAACATTTTGATATTTTATAAAAAAAATATATTGCCTCGAACATCCAACTCATTTGTAGGTTCGTCATATAAAAGTCAAAAACATTTATAAATCCTGAACATTTCAGTCAATGGACCTTCCTCAGGCTTAAAGTGTCTCATTTAGACCATTTATAGCTGATCATGATAAAAGCCACACCTTTAATTAAGCAGCCAATATAGAATTCAAAATGAGAAAAAGTTAAAATACCCTTTACAAATAATCATAACATAATTCTACAAAACAAATGACAAAGAAAAATAATCTACAAACAGGATGACAGTCTAAGTAGTAAGTCCTAAATTAATAAAAATATATAACAATACAAATGTAGATGGTACTGACTTCTATTTTTGAAATGTTATCTTGATATCCTGGAATGGTGATATTTTGTTCTTTATTGTTACATAATCTTAGGTTTGTTAAAGCCAAATGACACATGATATGACATATGGCTGAATCGATAGATATGGCTGAATAAATAGGGCATTATTTGAAGGGACAGCCACTTGTAGTGTTGTCTGAAACCATAGTGGACATTATTGAGTGCACTCATTCAATCCCACAATGCACCGCAATAACGAGTGTGCAGCTTACGTACACTCAACGCCTGTCCGAATTCACTCACTCATTTTCATTCACTCCTTCAAGTGTATTAGTGGACTAACTTAGGGAATAGTGAATGATGGTTTAGGGGGCGATTTCAGATTCAGCCATGGTCATCATGGAAGATGGGTTTTACCTGTATCGCTCAGGCTCTCAGACTCATTGGCTCCACTGTGCTGTGTGGAATCTCTTTTGGAGTTACTACGGTACAGGCTCTTAGATGACGAGGAAAATTCCGGGTCTCTTGACGCAGCTCCAGATGTATGTCGTCCACCCGAGACCTTCTGCTTGAGATGAGTTATTTGTTGATCAAGGGTGCTATTCTTCCTATAACACTGTGACTTCATCTAGGAGAGAGCAATAGGAGGAGTAGACATATTGAGGGAATTTGACCAACATCAAGACTTGTTCTGGGCTACTTATTGATCCTTTTCCAAGCCCCTAAAATCACACTGTTGGGCCAAGAGTAACCAAAGGTTGGCTGAAGGGAGCAAGAGAAGAAAGACCCTGATGTTTAGAGGACTGACCTGTGTAGAGCTGAGACGGCCAAACCCTCGATTGGACAATTTTTTCTTCTTCTTCTGAGAGTCTCCACCTCCTCGGTGCTCCTCTGCTAGTGGACTTAAGCCCGCCCCAACCAATCTGTCAATCAAACAACAGTAGAGAATGTTACACTCAGTGGTGCTGGATAGACTGCAGTGTCTTTTAATGTCATTGAATCATTCACTCAGCAGATTTGTTCAAAAGTCTTATTATCCTTTAGTAAAACTGATAAATGATTTCTCCACAAATGACAACAAAATGTTTTTTGAGCTTTTATCAAACTATACAAACAACAACAACAATAGCATACATCAATTAGGATAATCCTTCCGCCATTTTCTTTCTGTGTTAAACTGAATGAATGATTCTTGCCCCCATCATTCAGTCAAAACATCTTCAGCCACAAAAATGTCCCAATTCGTTCAGTGCTGGTCCGTCATTCAGATTTCAAAAGTCTTGTACAGTGATAGGTGTATTTAGCCAAATTTTTTTTTTGGTACGACTCGGCTGTCTTTACTTTGGCTTGGTTTGCTTTTCCACTGCAGTTTAATATCGCTTCAGTGGGTGGGATTATAGACTGATTATTATAGTTGCGCCGCCACCTCGTCTACTGACTCTTTCTTTTTTCAAGTTGCATGAGATGGTCTTTTTTTTTTAAAAAGTCGTGCAAACAAATGATACCGCTGTGTCTGTTGCTGACTATTTAAATTTAGCGGGTTTGGCGTCTCGTGATGCAAATCCAATGGTGTTGGTTGTGCCGATTCTCTGACCAATCAGTGATCTGCAGTGTTTACACATCACATTTTAGTATCAGCACGGTTCGCTTGGGACCTCAGCCAAGGTGGTACTATAAAAAAATACCAGGTACTAGGTACTGTACACAATGGAAAACCCCCCAAAAGTGCGCCATACCGAGCCGTACCATGCAGTGGAAAAGCAACAATAGCTTAGCAGGTCCAACCAATGAAATTCTCCTTCAGAAAGCATATGTTTTGTTCACTTAAAACGCTTATTTAAAATCCCAGAGTCTTTCATGACCAAAACACCCCTACAGCTCAGGCAGCGTTGGTATGAAATGAGGAAACAAGAAAGAGATCAGAACGAAGCTGAGTTGCCCCTCAGTGGGCTCAAATCGCCACCTTCTCTTTCTCTGATGAGTATCGAAAAAGTGAAGAAGAAAAAAGCATGGTGTCCACACCTCACGCTTGAGCAACTGCGATCAGACAGCCATCCCGCCACTGTTCGAGGGCAGTTGCCGGATAAAAAGCCCTGTGTGAACCATCAGGGGAGATTGCTGCTACAAAAAGGGGCCGGTTGCTTTGAAAAGACAGAGCGAGCCATTTGAGGGCAGTGCATGTTTGACGCTATTGTTCTTGGTGAATATCAGAGCCCTCGCAGTTGTATTTCCATATCAGCGAGGCAGCGCGTCCCCCTCGGCTCTGAATGCAGGCTTGGAGAGAATGCCCTTGAATTTCCCTGGAAACCTGCCCGACAGACCAAAGGCAAGACGGACAGCACACAGACAAAAGATTACCTTCCATCCTCCAGCAAAGAGCGCTAGTGTGCCGTCAGTCACATGAGCTGTTTAATCGCTGTTAGACATCTCTAGAGAGGCTGTCTTTGTGGAAACCTAATTGAGATTTTGTTTGCTGTAATGTGCTTCTGCTTATGTAGTCCCAGGGGAAAATGCTGTTTTGCTCTCTTTCAAAGCTCAGGAGACATAATGGAGATCTCAGTTGTGTTTCATTTAAGTATCAACTCTGCCTCACACCAAGAACAGTAACTATGAAGATAACGTCATTAGCACCCACACCAATAGACGATGATGTTCTGTTGATTATAAAAGCACTGGAGTTTTGTCATCTGCCATTTTAAAAGCTTGAGCTATTTTAAAGCCCGGGACACACCAAGCCCACTTCAAAGAACTAGCGGCGATGAAAGCTGACTGCATTGTCACCTCGTGCCGGCTGCGTTTTGGCCAAAAATCTGCGCTTGAACACACCAAAAGGACTAAAGGCGACTGTGTCTGCGTGTAAGTAATTATCTGTCCATATCAGCAGGTATCGTTAGTCAATTTTCGTCATTCAAAAAGGGAAACTGAAACTAGGACTGCAGATATACAAACCGTGAAATAGTGCTCTCTCCCTCACCGATGGTCAGATGCTAATTCAACATGCTGAATCGGCCCAAAAAACCCAGACGTGTCTGACTAGAGCCAACGGTGCAGAATACACTGAAAAACTAAGCCGATCAACGCTTAAATACAGCCTGGTATTGCCCAACGGTCGACCGACGGATTGGTGTGTTCCAGCCTTCGGTCAGATTAGTTGTCAATTGGCTGTAAAAAAGCTCTGAAAGCGATTCCAAGAAAATAATTACTGGTTATCGCCATAGTTGTGGTGTGGACTTCCCTATTCATATCATCTTATCGATCATCAAAACTAGTTATCATTATATTTGCAGGCATTTTATTGTTGCAAAATCGAGTGTGGACAAACGACGGAATCTTGTGGATGGATTTGGATACGCGATTCACAATACACAAGAGTATGACTAAAATTAGTGTGGTAAGCATAGCTGGGATAATTCTGTCTCTAGATCATTTTATGAGAAATGATTATGTTCATGTTGAGATATCAAATCTGAACTCACTTTGGGACATTGTTTAGATCGCTTCTGAAACTCATGAAAATTACTGAGGTCTTTTTCCCAAGAAAAGTCAATGTCTGTGATCGTCATTTAAACTCATTGGTGTCCTGGGAAATTAAAGGGATCTCTTGTGATTTTTCTTTCCTGCGGGACAAAATCAGATTAGCTTTGTGCTAGGTATGCATCTGTGTCTATTGATGCTAATATACTAGTGTGTATTTGTTGAGTGTTTGTGTGATTGACAGGCAAGGGGACAGAGGCAGCAATGGAGTGTGTGTTCTTTCCCCGTGAGGTCGATCCCACCGCGCAACGAACTGACAAACACAACGTGACATGGCCCCTCCCCCGGTGCACGCTCAAGGCGGCTAATTAAACAGAGCACTCTCAAACGCACACACACACTGTAAGGAATTTGAAGCACATACACAGTGTCAGACACAAACATACACACAGGATGTGAGCTAGAGTCACACTGACCCACTGCCCTCAATCACAAGAGGCTAAATTGAAAGCAGCAAGTGACAATGTCGTTGCATGGCGTCACCTGCACCAGAGAAAACAATGAACGTCTGTTAATAGCATCTCATTATGCAATGCAGTGTCACACGGTGGTACCCACGAGTCCAACACCAGCAGTGACAACATATACTATCATACAACAAACCAAAACAGCACAATTAGTTATGAGCATTGAAAGGAATTTAAGGATTCAGATTCCAAATCTGATTCCACTTAACCAGTGATTCCCTACAGAGGTTTGTGTACAACAGGGTTTAGCATTGATTTAGCATTGTTTTATAGATCTATAAAACAGAAATATATGACTTGTGTGTACATGGTGCCAATTTGTGTGGATGACATTTGTAGCAGAATATATGTGCATATTTTTAAAGGTTTATAGACATCTCATTTCGTATTGCAGTGTATCTGCAGTGAATTGTATGTATAGGTACAATTTAGGAGTTTTGCAAAAATGTAGGTAGATGCACTTTTTTTTTTTTCAATGAGCCTATGGCCGTTTACACCTGGTATTAAAGGGATAGTTCACCCAAAAATTTAAATGATGATGATTTACTGACCCGCAAGCCATCCTAGGTGTATATGACATTCTTCTTTCAGACGAACACAATCAAGAGTTATACTAAAAATATCCTGGCTCTTCCAAGCTTTATAATCGCAGTGAATGGCAGCACAAAATTTGAAGACCAAAAAAGTGCATCCATCCATTATAAAAGTGCTCCACATAGCTCTAGGGAGTTTATAAAGACCTTCTGAAGTGAATCAACCCTTTAAGATGCATTTTGGTCGATCGGATCACAAGTGGACCACGCTAAATACAGATGTAAACAAGTCTAAGATGCTTTGAGATTGTCCACTTTCGACCACTTCTAGAGGTAGTGGAAAACACATTCGAGCTGATTGCTTTCGTAGTGTAAACGCGCATGTGGTCGAATGCGTTCGAACAAAAGACTGTCTACTCTCTGCCTACTGACCTAATGCGAAATTTTTTTTGGAAGAGTGCTAGCCAGACGGGATTTAAACTTTGTCAGCTGAAGACCCAAGTTTGGTTTGAAAAGGAAAAACGTCCCAAACACAATGTTCTCTTACCATTCCTGATTTCTAACACACACTCACAGCGTTCGGCGTGATATTGCCGCTATCAGAGCAGAAAGAAAGCTGATGTTCTCTGTGTGTTTTTCCGTTGTCTTCGGGCACGTTCATTCTCCATTAGATCAAAAGATCTGAAAAAGCCCATACATGTATCGACCCATAGACCCTCCCCTAGAAAAAATCAGGACAGAAGTGGTTGAAAGTGGACAAAAGAGACACATTAAAACACCAGGTGTCTCTCTCGTCTACTCGGATCCGATCGACCAAAACGCAGCTTAATACCAGGTGTAAACAGCGCCTATGTTGTAAAAGTGAATCGAACTTGTTGAAAATAACTGGTTCTGCAAACTAAAATTCTCCAACAGCGACAACCAGGTCAGCCAGCCAGCCAGCCAATACAAACAACAAAATTGATAAATAATAACATTTAGTATCACTGTACATAAACTACATTTTGGATTAAAAGTGATTTCTGCTTAAGAGTAAGTATGCAGCACTGCCCCAAGCTCAATAGCAGAAAATCTAGTGTGATGTTCAACACAATGAAGATCCGGCTGATAGCCTGTTAAATGCTACTAGACACACTGCCCTCTTTTATATACAGTAGACAAACACACGTAAACACACTGCCCTCGGTGAGAGGCCCTGGCTGCCTGCCCGTGCGTCTGGGTGTCACTGTCATATGGCATCACATCGTGGCGGCTGGTTGGCACGAGGGCAGAGGCAGGCGAGCGGAAACAGAGAGGAGGTGACATGACAGTGGGACGGCCGAGAACACAATGGGAAACAGAGATAGAAAGAGGTTTTAGGGGGTGTTTGGACATGGAGTGTCAATAACCCTCTTCAAAACATTGACAGATACTCTCTAGACCTGCAGGCATTGAGGAACACAGTACAATGATTCAGTAAAAATTCCACAGTTCTGCTCCCAAATCTACTGAACTGCCTTGTTTTCTACTGCCGACTGACTCCTCCGAGGCAGAACACCAACTCACATAGAAGCTCATAAGTGATTGATTTGGAAAGCTTAGCACTGGAAACAACTCTGCACATGAACACAAATAGCGATTTTCACAATTGATTCCAATAGAGTTGACATTAGCATGCTGCTAAGCTAAAACTGCATAGCGCACATATTAAATATACAGTCATTTTTTGAATTAGATTAAACTATTATTACTGATACAGTTTTGGTATTAAATGAGTTTCTCAAGAATAGTGTTGAGTTTTGAGTGTTATTATAGTAAAAACAACAGTATTACACAATTACACAAAAAAGGTAATCTGATGGAAAATATGGTTACTATGGTACATCTTTGGGTAATGTTACATATTACATGTTCATTACATTAATTATACTATTAGTAACCAGGGTTTGACATTAACTTTTTTGCTAGTGGTTTTCCAAAGTTACTAGCTATTCAGCATTTTCACTATCCACAATATTGACATCGATACCATGGGGGAAAACTCCCATATAGACATGTTAAATATTATCTCATAATTTGGCAGCAGGTTTATTAGACCTGACACACGGATCCATTATACTGTTACACATGCGGTTTCTTGCTCAACTGTTTACGTTCACTTAAAACATAACTGACTATGTTTATGTTAATACTCACCAAGACTGGCATTTTTACATTATTTTGTGTGTTTTTGACTGTTTAAGCGCAATAAGCAGTGAAAAAGAACTCAATTTAATACTGAGAGGCGGGTTTATGTGTGCGCACTTTGAGTGTGAACACAAAATCTGCGGAAATTAGTCAAACTATACTGAAGTTCAAGCCCTGTAACAGCAACAATATTAATTCGGAACAAATGTAGTGAGTGAGTGAGGGGAGGCGGAGATGAGAGAGAGAAAGAGCAGCTGGTATTGTGTGTCTATTCTGTGGAAAATGAGTATTGGAAGCATTTCATAAATTTCCGTATCGATATGTATCGGAATTTTTTTATTTTTTATACTACATTTTACTTAGTTACACTTATTGGAAGCGTTTCAGATATTTCAGTATTGATATGTATCGAAAAATCTATATTTTTGATACTACATTACACTTATTGGAAGCGTTTAAGATATTTCAGCATCGATATGTATCGAAAAATCTATATTTTTGACACTACATTACACTTATTGGGAGCGTTTCAGATATTTCAGCATCGATATGTATAAAAAAAATCTATATTTTTGACACTACATTACATTATACTTAAAATTCAACCCGCCATTACATAATAATCTACTAAATACTACACGTTTTGTTCGTTAATAGTAATTCCATATGTAATTACACATACATATATAATTGTAAAATGCCTAAGACTGAAAGCAGTTGCCAGCTTATATTCATAAATACACAATAGCACACACACACACACACACACACACACACACACACACACACACACACACACACACACACACACACACACACACACACACACACACACACACACACACACACACACACACACACACACACACACACACACACACATTAATTAATTGCAGTGTAAGTAAGCATGTCGTCGTGAACTCCTCTCCTCCTGGCCTGTGCTGACCCAAGTGCAAAAAGACAGGAATATGCCACATTCCTGGCAATGAAATAGATTAGAGGAGAATTCACAGTGCTCTAATTACCTCCAACGGCCTGTTGAATCCCCCCCGGCTGCTGCAGGACAGTCATGCCATTCACATCAGCGATTGGCAGACACAGAACAAGTTTATCGACAGGCGCACACACACAGTGCATGAACAGATATTTAAGATAGTGTCTATAAGCCTGAACCAGGCAAACATACAGTGGAACCTTCACAAGGAGACACAGCCAAGTGCAATTCGCTGCCAAATGCATGTAATGCAACTCAGGCCCAGTACTGATTAGGAAAGATAAAGCGTAACTGGACTTCCTCATTGAGGTCAGATGAGTTCTCCCGTTTCCTGTTTATGGTTTGAGGAGTCGTCTGCTGGGTTGTGTTGATATGGGGGAGCTTATCTGTTGTGTGTGAAAAGCAGGCGAAGAGGACAGAACAACAGGATTTACTTACTTTACTCTTTTCTGGGGTTCATTAAGGGTCCCGGAGCCAAGACCAGGGACTGATTTTCGCTTGCGTGGTCTACCAGGGCCTCGACGTGCTGGACTGCGAGGAGTCTCCTCTTTCCTAAAGGAAAACAAGGTTACCTTTTGCTGAACTTTTGCCACTAGTGTCACAAAACATAATTGCAAAAATAATTGAATATTTTTAGCATGGAATGACATGAAACCACATCATAGTCCTTGTTTACACCTGGTATTAAGATGCGTTTCGGTTAATCGGATCACAAATAGACGAGGGAAACACTCCCGTTTACACCTGGTGTTTTAATCCGTCTCTTTTGTCCACTTTCAATCACTTCTGTCCTGATTTCTTTGAGGGGGGGTCTATGGGCTTTTTCAAATCTTCCGATCTAATGGAGAATGATCGGGCTAGGATACGATGGAAAAACACAGGGAGAGCATCAGCTTTCATTTCTGATCTGACAGATGCAAGACCATCTGAACGCTGTGACTGATGTTAGAAATCAGGAATGGTGAGAGAACATTGTGCTTGGGACGTTTTTCATCTTCAAACCAAACTTGGGCCAACAAAGTTTAAATCCCATCTGACTAGTGCGCTTCCCATAATATGTGCGCATTGGGTCAGTAGGCAAAGAGTAGACGGTCTTTTAGTGGCTATTCGAACACATGAGCGTTTACACTACGAAAGCAATCCGGTCGAATGCGTTTTCCACTACCTCTGGAAGTGGTGGAAAGTGGACAAGCTCAAAGCATTTTAGACCCATTTACATCTGTATTTAGCATTGTCCACTTGTGATCCGATCTACCAAAACGCATCTTAATACCAGGGATGTTGACTTTCATAACTATTAATGAGGCAACCAGAACTAGGAACACCTACTAGTGTTTGCACAGTAATCTGCATGTAAACTGGAGAAATTTAAGAGAAATTTAAGTTATAATGGAAAAAATTACACAGATCACCTTTAAGCATGTTTAGTTATGTTATGAACTGGTTATGTTGTGCTTACTGGTGATCATGCTTTCTCTGGAGTTTGGCCAGTTCTTTTTGCTTCTCTTTGTAACGCTGTTGCAGCTCTGCCAGCCTCACTCGCATCTCCAACTCCTGCCCATCCATACTATCCATGGCACTTTTCACTGGACACACCTAGAGGAACAAAATCATACAACCCTTCCCTTAGTTGCTGGTTAGTGGTTCCAACCTTGGATGACTTCTGGATAGATTTTGGGTCTAGCCCTAAGTTAATACTTTTCGGTTATTTAAATTTAAATCCTTTTGACAAAAAAAGGACTAGACAGATAGAAGGCAAGTAAAGTAGGATGTATAATACATACATATATAATGTTACATTATATGAACTGCATGAAAAACATATGTGGGAAAAAAACCAAAACAAGGGTGTGTTACCGGCTCATGGCGAGGTGTCCAGCTGCATTTTCTGCGCAAGTTGATAGTTCTTCTAGCAGGAAACTGCATCTCAGCATTTGTGGTGCCACTATCCTGAGAGCCCAATTCAAGGGCGCGAGCTGCTGCCAAAGTGGCAAGACTCTGTAGGTCAAAAATCCATTGATCTTCTCCTTTTGATGAAGAAAAAGAAACACAACATTATGGCCGACATACTGTGGAATATACAATGTAAGAGCATGTTGATGATTTAGCTATTTGTCTGATATCCTTGCTAGCAGGAAGCAGACAATGTACAGGGAGTGCAGAATTATTAGGCAAGTTGTATTTTTGAGGATTAATTTTACAACATTAATAATTAAACAACAACCATGTTGTCAATGAACACAAAAAAACTCATTAATATCAAAGCTGAATATTTTTGGAAGTGGTTTTTAGTTTTAGCTATTTTAGGGGGATATCTGTGTGTGCAGGTGACTATTACTGTGCATAATTATTAGGCAAACAAATTTATACCCATTTCAATTATTTATTTTTACCAGTGAAACCAATATAACATCTCAACATTCACAAATATACATTTCTGACATTCAAAAACCAAACAAAAACAAATCAGTGACCAATATAGCCACCTTTCTTTGCAAGGACACTCAAAAGCCTGCCATCCATGGATTCTGTCAGTGTTTTGATCTGTTCACCATCAACATTGCGTGCAGCAGCAACCACAGCCTCCCAGACACTGTTCAGAGAGGTGTACTGTTTTCCCTCCTTGTAAATCGCACATTTGATGATGGACCACAGGTTCTCAATGGGGTTCAGATCAGGTGAACAAGGAGGCCATATCATTAGATTTTCTTCTTTTATACCCTTTCTTGCCAGCCATGCTGTGGAGTACTTGGACGCGTGTGATGGAGCATTGTCCTGCATGAAAATCATGTTTTTCTTGAAGGATGCAGACTTCTTCCTGTACCACTGCTTGAAGAAGGTGTCTTCCAGAAACTGGCAGTAGGACTGGGAGTTGAGCTTGACTCCATCCTCAACCCGAAAAGGCCCCACAAGCTCATCTTTGATGATACCAGCCCAAACCAGTACTCCACCTCCACCTTGCTGGCGTCTGAGTCGGACTGGAGCTCTCTGCCCTTTACCAATCCAGCCACGGGCCCATCCATCTGGCCCATCAAGACTCACTCTCATTTCATCAGTCCATAAAACCTTAGAAAAATCAGTCTTGAGATATTTCTTGGCCCAGTCTTGACGTTTCAGCTTGTGTGTCTTGTTCAGTGGTGGTCGACTTTCTGCCTTTCTTACCTTGGCCATGTCTCTGAGTATTGCACACCTTGTGCTTTTGGGCACTCCAGTGATGTTGCAGCTCTGAAATATGGCCAAACTGGTGGCAAGTGGCATCTTGGCAGCTGCACGCTTGACTTTTCTCAGTTCACGGGCAGTTATTTTGCGCCTTGGTTTTTCCACACGCTTCTTGCGACCCTGTTGACTATTTTGAATGAAACGCTTGATTGTTCGATGATCACGCTTCAGAAGCTTGGCTATTTTAAGACTGCTGCATCCCTCTGCAATATATCTCACTATTTTTGACTTTTCTGAGCCTGTCAAGTCCTTCTTTTGACCCATTTTGCCAAAGGAAAGGAAGTTGCCTAATAATTATGCACACCTGATATAGGGTGTTGATGTAATTAGACCACACCCCTTCTCATTACAGAGATGAACATCACCTAATATGCTTAATTGGTAGTAGGCTTTCCAGCCTATACAGCTTGGAGTAAGACAACATGCATAACGAGGATGATGTGGTCAAAATACTCATTTGCCTAATAATTCTGCACTCCCTGTAGGAAAGGCTGAAATGAAGGGTCTTGATTTACAAATATCAAAATATTCTTCATGAGTCCAATGCAGATTGTTCTATAAAATATCACAGGATCAAAGGTTTCCTTGTATAGATAGCACTGTATATTACCAAGACAATTATGCTGATGCGTTTCAACAAATGCTTTTAACAATCAATAAAAAGTAAATATCGTGTTCACAATTTGAATTGTAGCTCGTGACAAGGAAGTAGTACTTCTGGGACTAGATAAATGGATCGCTCTAACAAGCACTGTACATCATTTTACATGGGAAGTTTTAAAGAACAAGAGGTTAAACGGTTAATTAGCCTAGCCAATGCTCTGAAGTCAAAACACCAACTGCTTTTGTGATTACAAAACCCCTTTTCATAAATGTGTCCTGTTTAGTGACCAAAAACACTGTTTGCAGAAAGCTTAAAGCGGGGTTTAATGCTATTTCATGCATTCTGTTAAAGAGTTGATTCTCATGCTAAACATGGCCAAAATAAAATAAAATAAAAACGAGTTGGACATATGACAGAGTATTTCTGTGCCAACGTTTTTTTTTAGAGTATGGCCCTGCATGACGTCATAAAGGGCGGAATTCCTTCATGAACAAGCTTCATTTGGGTTACGGAAGCCGCCGGCAACGCTGCCATTTTGTTTTTAGACCAAGAAATCAACAATGTCACTAAAGAAGTATGTTTCTGGTTGTGAGGGAAAGATCACCTTGTTCAGCTTCCCAAATAAACCAGCATTAAGGGAACAGTGGATTTAGTTTGTTTTTCCTGAGTTCTGCAAGTGTGTATGTTTGTTCCCGGTCATGAATGGAAAACGCAGGCGGTGAGTGAAACTGCATGTGTGTTTTGTTGGCAATCGGCGCGTATCGGCATATAATGTGAACAATACCAACGTATAGTGAATCGAAAGTTATCCAAGGATAATGCCATGATGTATTGAGTGTGTGTGTGTGTGTGTCATAGGTGTGTGTGTGTGTGCACTCGTGACTCTTTAGCTCCACCCACTGCACACCTCCATGTGTTCGGCTGTTTTTGGAAAGAATCAGTACAGCTTATCTGTCTTTTATAAATATGATAAAACTAAAGACTCTTCGGAGATATGAAGGATGCACGACTACTCTATAGGTACTCAAGATTAACATGAGACTGACAGAATCTGTGTGTGTATGTACCCTTTAATACACAAACAACACTCATATGTATTCTTTAGGATTAATTTTTTTAATTGAAGCAAAACCAGTGCCTTGGATCAGCAAAACAGGTTCTTACTGCAAACTGTTCAGTAACATACCTGGAGTTTTATTGCAACTTTGGTGATACCGCTGCAGTTCCAGATCAGCTAGCTCACTCAGCAGTTCCATGCCATGATAGGTGGAGTTGAGTGGGCTACAGTATCTCTGGGATTGGTAGGAGGAGGGTGGAGAGGGAGGAGGACAGTCTCCACAGAAGGCTGCAGCAATGAGGAGCTCCAGACTCCAGTAACTTGATGTAAGACTCTGGGGGCAGGTATTCGCAGTTGGTGATGGAACATTTGCACAGTTTTCCTTTTGATCTTCCTCGTCAACCACTGCAACCTCTGTGTTTGACAGCTGTTTGGGTGAACAATCAGAGACGCATGGTGGTTGCGGTAATGGAGGTCCTTGTTCCTTTAGTGTCTCAATGCCTTCGTTCTCTTTAGGAAGTGTATCTTCGCCCGCTTCTTCCTCAAAGGTAACGATTGGTTCTTGATGGATTACTTGCTCAGACGACAGGGTAGGTACCTGTCCTAGTTCACAGCCTGAAACTTCAGCAGGTGTGCATATGATCTCGACATGCTCCTTTACCTCATTAGCCTCTACGGGTGGACAGCATCTCATGGCCATGACCGTCTCCACATCCTCCCCTTGCACAAACGCAGGCTGTCCCTCGACTGGGTTAGTGGATTCAACTTCCATTGTTGGCTCTTGCGGCTCTTGGAGTGGCCTCACCATTGCATGGCATTCAAGGCCCTCTCCCAAGTTGGAGAGAGCTGGAGGAGAGTGTTCAACAGGTTCAGTCTGAACATCCTCTAGATCAGCAGGCTCTGCATGCTGTACGTCTTGAGTGGTGGGGCCATTCCTATATCCCATGTTGATTTCTGGATAGGTATAACCAGGTGGCAAATCTGTGAAAGGGAACATAAACAGAGTTCAGTTGTGTCAAGAACAAAGCTTTTAAAGCTATCAGCAGAAAAACTGACTTGTTTTACACTTTTGACATGTTTAACAAGCATTGCGCCAGTGGTCTGAACAAGAACACATTATATTCCACATGACAGTGACACTATGCCTTGATCTTAGTTCCACGTTAAGAAGTGCAGCTGTTAAAGGGGTAATTCTGAGGTAAAACAGGGCTCTCTTTCTGACACTGCTATATCCTTGGTATGCTGTAACAGTTAGTGAGGTGCTAATGATGATAAAGAGGGTGTAGGCTGGGGGGTGGGGGTGAGTCTGGACAATGTGTTTCTCCATCATTACTGATGTGATGGCGCTGGGGAGCTGAGCTGGCAGCCATTTTCTGCATCTATCAGCAGCTTAGTCAATCGTGCTCTTGCCTATATAGCCACCCACACAGAGCCACAGAGTCTAAAAAAAGCCCTGATTGTTTCTGCATGAGGGGCTCAGCATGAATAACAACCAACATGTGGCTCATGTGTTTTTGAGACAGGATGACTTGAAACAGGCACCTTAGCTTCAAGACAGCGACAAAAGACAGACAAGACTGTTACAAGTTAAGAAGAGTAAAAGCATTGCATTTTTAATGGCTCGTTTCCACCGAGTGGTACGGTTCAGTACAATGCGCAATTTTTGCCGTTTACATTGTCAGAAGTTGTAAATGGTACCGTACCCTACCACATTTTTGCACCGTTCCATTGGAGTACTTAGCACAGTAGTCCGGTACTAAAGGGTGGAGCTAGACTCACTGCAGAACGTTGATTGGTTAACAGAGAATCGTCACTTGCGTGTGCTTTTTCAGCTGTGTTTTTCCTTGCAGCTTTGGCTCAAACAAAGCGTGTCCTCTTCTTCAGTACTTACTTGGTATCGCGGTCTGGATTTTTTCAGACAATACTAGACTGTATTTTACTGAACTGTACCGCTCGGTGGATACGAGCCATTAGAGTCTTATATTTATATGTAACAAAGAATAGCTCCTTACCAGGCTCCATGGACTGAGGATAGTCCTGTGGCGGCTGCCCTTCCACCCTCTTTTCCTGGGACTCCACAGCTTTGGGCAGTTGTGATGGGGAAGGGCTGATGGCTGGTGAGCGGGGTGTTGCAGCTACCGGACTTGGGGCGGGGCAAGGAGTAGAAGGTGTGCTTTTAGGGTGAGGCTGCATACAAGGGGACTGGCAGCAGGGCGACAAGTGGGCAGTGGAGCCCCTGGGGGGCGAGGAGGCCCGGTTGGATGGGCCGTAGGCATAGCACTTAGCAGGTTTGGGAGTCCTTGGATCAGACAGGATGTCCTCTAGCTCCATGCTCTGCTCTTCTGGTTTCTTTTGCACCTAAACATTAAACAATGGTCAGAACGGAACAGAGGTCAGAAGGGAAATCCATAAAGAGAATTCAAGCCTCAAAATGAGATCTGGACAATTTGGTTGGATAAAGGAAACTGATAAATATTTTGAAGACTGCCAGGTCATGCATACTGCACATCCAAGTAATTGCAATTTTACACCCCTGTTTTGCTGAATCAGGTTTCAATTAGACCCTAATAGCTCGGACCTATTGATTTTGACCTGCAATCAAAAAGAGTAGTGCTTGGTCCAATCATGCCGCAGTTCATTGTAGACTGCATTTAGTTGTGTATGTCTAGATGTAACTGGACCTTGGAGGAAGTTATGAGAGCTCTAGGGAGCAGTTGTGGTTTTATAGGGGTATTTTTGTTTATATAAAACTCATGATTTATTGGCTCCAAATGTTGTTTACTCCCCATGCACACAAAAACAACTGTCTAGTTCCATGGAAAAGAGAAAATCCACTCTCAGTATCAGGTGTCAGGCATTAGCTCATTTGAAAGCTCAGTTGTTTCTAAACCGCTGCATCTGATATACAACGCCTATATAAGGGGTTGTGCATTTGTGTGTACCTGGCTATGGTCGACTCTGGTTCTCTGCTGTAGCTCTATGTTGTTTGCTGCTCTGTTTGATGGAGGTGGTGGCGTGTGATGGCTGGGGTGTTGCTGATGCTGCAGCTGCTGGTGTTGCTGGAGAGCATAAAGCTCTTGTTGCCGTAGAAACTGTGATCGAGGATACACAGCAGGATGCTGCATGTGGGAGTGGGCCCCTCGGGCCCTGTAGACTGGGGGCCACAGACCAGACTGCTCCATCACATCTAATGAGAGCAATAGAAGTGTTAGTCTTACCATGTGGAAGGCCATGTTAGTGAACAGAATGTTAATATATGGGTCTCACTTAGGATCATCACCTCTACCCAAAGACATACAGTATAGTATACACTCACCTAAAGGATTATTAGAAACACCTGTTAAATTTCTCATTAATGCAATTATCTAATCAAGCAATCACATGGCAGTTGCTTCAATGCATTTAGGGGTGTGGTCCTGGTCAAGACAATCTCCTGAACTCCAAACTGGATGTCAGAATGGGAAAGAAAGGTGATTTAAGCAATTTTGAGCGTGGCATGGTTGTTGGTGCCAGACGGGCCGGTCTGAGTGTTTCACAATCTGCTCAGTTACTGGGATTTTCACGCACAACGATTTCTAGGGTTTACAAAGAATGGTGTGAAAAGGGAAAAACATCCAGTATGCGGCAGTCCTGTGGGCGAAAATGCCTTGTTGATGCTAGAGGTCAGAGGAGAATGGGCCGACTGATTCAAGCTGATAGAAGAGCAAATTTGACTGAAATAACCACTCGTTGCAACCGAGGTATGCAGCAAAGCATTTGTGAAGCCACAACATGCACAACCTTGGGGCGGATGGGCTACAACTAGGGGTGCACCGATCCGATATTAGGATCGGATATCGGCCGCGATACTGACAAAATAGGTGTTTTTTTTTCGTCGCAGCAGAACCTACGTCATTTGTCAGCTTAACGTGTGTCGCATGCTAGAAGCAACATGGAGCGAGCCAGAGAGTCGGCTGTGTGGAGGAGATATTTCACGCTTGCCACGCCAACTAGTTCGTTGGCTGTTTGCAATGTCTGCAAAGTAACTTAAATGTTTCGAGGGGAGGTGGTATTACTGCAACGTCAGGGTCTTTCCTGCATTGAAAATTTTTTGACGGCCGCCAAAGCCTAATTTGATGAGTTATTGTAATTTACAAGTGATTTAGAACAGATGCTGCGCTTGTGACTGAGTGACAGAGAGAACGAGCAGAGCTCCTACCCCGCGCACACTCTCTGGGTCTTCAAAATAATTGGTGTTAGCTCTCTCATATTTCACATATTAATCCAAATCAAAAGGTCGGAAGACCGAAACCATGTTGCATGTGACACATTCGGACAATTTTGTCCTTGAATTATCGCTGGTTGTGAATTGCGCTCAAAAAATGTTGACTCTTCTCTGACCAGCTGACATAAAGCATACTTTCAATAAGCGGGAGACAAATTATATTCAGTTATGAAGTGTTTTCTTTGTGTTGACATCTTTCGCGATGTTCTAACAGACGGGATTTGCACACAATGCGTCTGATAATGTCCGATTCGTGACCTAATGACTCCTTTGAACCAAATCATTTTAACGACTGGTTAGAACAACTGATCTGTCCAACACTGAACTCATGAATCAGTTTATTAATTTACTCAGAACGCATCTGAAATGAGAACACAAGTTTGCTTACCCAATTTAGCAAGAGTGGGTAGTAAGAATTATTTTTAATTATCAACAGTATTTCATCTTATTTCTGTTGACAATGTGTAGTAAAATAAATAGGCCTAGCCTACAATCATTTAGACAGGAGTGAGGTGAAACCAGAACAAAGTTATTAGCTAGCTGATAATTTTTATTAAATTGCATATGGCAGAAAATTAGACTATTTGTTCATTTGTAATGTTACTTTTTAATATTGATATGATTATATACCAAAACAATTATCTGTAGTGTAAAAAATGTTTGGTAACTGTCAGATTACTATTGTATGTTTGACCAATACACTGTTTTTTGTTTCCACTGCTACATTTTATTTATTTAAAGAAGTTTGATTACATTCTATTTTAGATTTGAATGCAGAATTCAACACGTTACATACATCTGTTATTTTGTCTTAGTTATGTTTAGTTAGTAAAGTCTGGTGCCTTTAGTCTCTTCAAGGAAGGTATAAGGTGGAATATATACAGTTTATTATTAATTCAACAATAGTATCGGATCGGTATCGGGTATCGACAGATACACAAAGCCCAGGCATCGGTATCGGGACTGAAAAAGTCGGATCGGTGCACCCCTAGCTACAACAGCAGAAGACCCCACAGGGTACCACTCATCTCTACTACAAATAGGAAAAAGAGGCTACAATTTGCACAAGCTCACCAAAATTGGACAGTTGAAGACTGGAAAAATGTTGCCTGGTCTGATGAGTCTCGATTTCTGTTGAGACATTCAGATGGTAGAGTCAGAATTTGGCGTAAACAGAATGAGAACATGGATCCATCATGCCTTGTTACCACTGTGCAGGCTGTTGGTGGTGGTGTAATGGTGTGGGGGATGTTTTCTTGGCACACTTTAGGCCCCTTAGTGCCAATTGGGCATCGTTTAAATGCCACGGCCTACCTAAGCATTGTTTCTGACCATGTCCATCCCTTTATGACCACCATGTACCCATCCTCTGATGGCTACTTCCAGCAGGATAATGCACCATGTCACAAAGCTCGAATCATTTCAAATTGGTTTCTTGAACATGGCAATGAGTTCACTGTACTAAATTGGCCCCCACAGTCACCAGATCTCAACCCAATAGAGCATATTTGGGATGTGGTGGAACGGGAGCTTCGTGCCCTGGATGTGCATCCCACAAATCTCCATCAACTGCAAGTTGCTATCCTATCAATATGGGCCAACATTTCTAAAGGATGCTTTCAGCACCTTGTTGAATCAATGCCACGTAGAATTAAGGCAGTTCTGAAGGCGAAAGGGGGTCAAACACAGTATTAGTATGGTGTTCCTAATAATCCTTTAGGTGAGTGTACAGTGGTGGCCAAAATTATTAGAACACTTGGCATCTGGGAGTCGTCATATTGGACCTGGATTTATTTTCCAAGAGGGCAATGACCCGAAACATTCTTCTAACTATTGCCGGAACTACCTGCGACGGAAGGAATCTGCTGGAAGATGTGCTTGCTATAATTGCTGCGGAAGGTGGACATACAAAATATTAAAGTTAAAAGTGGATAAAAACAGTACGGCTCACTTCATCTGATATTTGATGGTCAGAGCAACCATCTGCATGTTTCATGAACATTATGAAATGAAATCATGTTTTGGAGGCAAAAAAGGTCAATATTTTCAGATCTGTCAGGTGTGTTCTAATAATTTTGGCCACCACTGTACTATACAGTGTTTATGTTTATGCAAAATTAGGGTATTAGCGTCAATCAATCAATCACTATTGATGTGTTCTGTCAAAAGGAACATCCCAATTAGGCAACAAGAGGCCTTTCTTATATGTCAAAGCCAGCATAGTTCACCAAACATAAAACATTGTTTACTAAAGCTCATGTTCTAAACCTGTATTACTTTCTTTCTTGTGCTAAACACAAAAGAAGATACTTTTGAAGAATGTTAAAGATATTTAAATAATATTGGTTACTAAATTGTTTGGTTATCATTGACTTCCACTGAATGGACAAAAAAATCTTTTTTTAAAATATAATCTTTTAAGTTCCACAGAAGAGAGAAAGTCATACAGGTTTGGAAGAAGATGATGACAGAATATGCATTTTTTGGAATTTGCATCTTTTCATCATAAAATATATTTCAAAAATTCAATGTCATTCAAAGTATTAAAACTAACAAAAATTAATAATAACTATAGTAACTCTGGCCTACACTGAGTTCATGAGAGAGAAAGATCCCCGCTAACCAGCACTCCCACGCTCTTTTCGGTGTCTTGCTCCCTGTTCACCACTTTCGTTTTCTCACACTTATTGCATTCCTCCCTCAATTTTTCTCACACTAGATGTCTCCAACCCAAATGTGCAGCCTTGTGAGCACAGAATGATGTATATGTATATATATATATATGCTTTCAATAACAATTATTTGGTTAAAATAGTTCCCATTAGAATAAATATTACACAATCATTTGACAATCTATATTCGCTCCCTTGAAAAATCCCCTTCTCTGAAATCCACAGTGGGCCAATACTACAGCATGTAGTCTAGGCGACTTCTTAGTTCCCATGTCAGGGATAAACTCCTGCCATTCCCCTGGCAGGAACAGAAAGCCAGCCGTGCACATCCACATCTTCAGCCCCTGCCTCCGCAAGTCAAATGTGCTTTTCTACTTTTCCCATTTCACATAGCTTCATTAATGTGCATGTTCAGCTTGATCCCTTCTCACCCACCCCTGTCTTTGCCCTGACGCATCATGGACCTTTGCTCTGGAACATTAACCCAGCTTAACTAATGTTTCCCGGGGGAAGGCTTTTGTGGATGCACTTCCCCTTTCAGCTGAATTGTCTGTGGAGCATGGAAGGAAGTGTGCTTTCTAAGACATGAAAATAATTAGATTTCACAGCCTGTTTGCGGAGCAGAGGCCTGTGTAGACTTACAAGGCTAGAAGGTATTGTTACTTCAGCTTGTTTTGAGCACATATGGCAATAGATTTGAGGGGGATGGTGAGAGCATCCTGACCCAGACCATGTCGGGGTGGAGCAGGTGGTCGACAGGAAACAGTTTGTGTGATTCAGTGCATATTGTGTGCTCTTCACTTGCATGCTTTCGCTCTTCTTAGCAATTTCATAGGCTGTTATTCATAGCTGCTCTTTAATTTATTATGATATTGTGGACATCTGAAGACTAATCGACTAGACTTTAAACGAGCCTATGGCTGTGTCCGAAATCGCCCCCCATACCCTTAAATAGGGCATTATTTAAAGGGAAAGCCATTTGTAGTGGTGTCTGAAACCAGAGTGGATGTTACTGAGTGCACTCATTCAATCCCACAATGCATCGCAATAATGAGTGTACAACCCATGTACACTAAACGCTTAGAGAATACCCATAATGCACTGTGAGAGTCATTTGCCGAATGAATTCCCACAGGTGAATCATCCATCCATTTTCCAAACCATTGAGCCAATGTGGCTACAGCATAATATCATACAGGAATAAATTCCTTTTTAATTGATTATTTTTAATTTTAATTGATTATTAAATTATTTTAATTATTTTAATTGATTATTAAATTGTTTAATTATGGTTTATACATGCTAGTTTCCATGGCAGAGTTCAAGATAAATCTTTTCATTACTACAGGAGCTGCCAGTTTGCTAAGTTTCAAATGATTATTAAACAGCAAGCACAAACTATGCAAAAGCAGCAGCCCTTCCAACACACTCAGTGTCTGAATTCACTCACTCGTTTTCATTCACTCCTTCAAGTGGATGAGGGTATAGGGGGCAATTTCTAACACAGTGTATATGTCTGCCTGTGACTAGTCAGAGCATCTTTTAGAAGTGTGCACACTACAAGAGCGTCGGTGATAAACCAAGTGCACACTACACGTCTCAAGCTTAAGTAAACTCTTGAAGTGAACATATAACCTTGAAACCTGAGTGGAAACATTGTTATAGAGCATAATTTTTCAGGCTTGGAAATCTGACAGTAAAATCTTCAGGGGGAAACCCATGAGAGCTGCTATGTGCCTCACAAAAATAATGAAATGCTAAATCTGACAAATGGGTCATTCGCAGCAGGTCAAATAAATTGAGGATATGAAAGGAATGGAGAATACTAGGCAGAAAGCATCATGGTATACCAAGATGGGTAGCTGGGTGGGTGGCAGGCTCGCTGGGCAGCACCACCAGTTGGGTGGAGGGGTCCTGTGGCAGGGGCAGAACTGGCTGAAGAGGGGCAGGCATGGCTGCAGAAAACCCAGGGGGGAGATTCTGGTGGAGAGCTGTGTGGCCAATACCTACAAAAACATTTCGGACAACTTTTAGGATACAACAAAGTTGATAATTTTTTAAAACATGAAAGTATATCTAATATATCAATAAAGCAGACATTTACATATAAGCATTACTGACCATAGGAGTGACCGGTCATCCAGAGGGAGGGACTTCCTGTGCGTGGCATCCAGTGGTGGTGAGCAGAGTGTGTATGTGAGGCCGGGTCTCCTAATTGGCTTGACTGCATTGAAGTGCCACCTGGCACCATGATATGAGAGGTGAGTTCACCATGGCAACTGTTAGAGGGATGGATGTGTGCAAATTCCACTCTTTCCTTGTTATCCCTGCAAAGCCAGATTGGAGACAGGTGAAAGGTCAAAGGTTGAGCAAGTGTTACAAGTGAAAAAAAAAGTGTGTGCAGGGTGGATCATTCACCTGATAAACACGTCTCGTTCTCTCTCTAGGCACCGGTGGTGGCCCATGTGCTCTACATTTGTCCTTTTCCTCTCCTCCTCTCCAGGTAAATCTGAAGGATACATGGAGCGTGGAGTGCCTACAAAATGGTAAATAAATTTACATCAACGATTTTCTCTCATCTGCAACTCTCTCTGTTATTGGCACTCAGCATGCAAACAGCTGTCGAGCAGCCTTTTTCTACGGAGGCATGTGTGCTCTCTCTCCCTCTGTATCGGCATTTTCAGGAGTAAGAGGGAAAAGCTGTTTCCACTTTGGGTCTTGGCGAGTTCTGCTATTTTTTTTTAATCAGTGAAGTCTTCCAGAGGTCATGAATAAACAAACTGCTCTGTTTCCCTGTCTGTTGTTTGTTTAGGAAGACCCTGACAGATCAAAGGTCAAGCTTACCTTTCATGGTGGAGTGCACCCGCCCCTGTCGACTGCTGGGATGGCTGCCTGATGCTTGGCATGGAGGGTCTCTCTGTCTTGCCACAGCAACTGCAATCCCTACTGGAGGCTGTCGTACCTCCCCCTCTGCATGTGGGGCCTCTCCTATCTCTCGGCCACGTCCCCCGCAATCAGCTCGCTCGTTTTCATGGCTTTGGCCTTTCCTGGGGGGTAGGGTCTGCTTGCCTCCCTGAATAGAGCAACTGGTGCCATTTTGCGTTTTGAGGTTCCCGAGCCCTCCAAAGGGGCTCTTCTGGGAAAGGAGGAGAGGCTGCTGGTTGCTGTACTTCAGAAGGTTCTTCATAGCACTGCTCTCTCCCTGTGAGCTTGTGACCTCCTGCTGGTTTTGAGGAGGAGCTGGATGAAGAGGAGGAGGAGGGGGGCCCATTCCTGCTGTCTGGTGCTGCTGTTGTGTAGGCGGTCTGTTGTTGGTAGCTCCACTGTTAGATTCCATGTACGCTTTGTGCTGGTTCTCTTCAGAGTGGATGTGATGAGGTTGCATGTCCCAATGCAGCACTGATGGCTGCTGATGTGGGTGATGATGTGCACTGTTGTTGTAGCCGTAAGGATTTTCCATCTTCTGCTTCATTTCCTGGTTTCCGTTAGCCTGGGCCATGTCTACGCCAGGGGTATCCAGGCCAGCCCTACTGTGCTGTTGGTGACGAATACGGGCAACCTTCTGTCCATCTCGCTGCATGGAGCAGCTTCCATGTCCTCCTCCACCCATGTGCTGGGCCATGTTCTTCCCAGCAAGAGGTGAGGGAATGGTTGGAGGCCCAGAGTGTGAGCAGTCCCTGTAGGGCTGGGAACTGGTATTGGGTTGATTGGGTAAGGGATGGACAGCTTTTGACTCTTGAGTCAGTGTTGATCTGAAGATGTCCGTTTCCATACTGTTAATGCAGTCAGCGCTGCGGGAGCGCACAGTCTGTTGATGGGAATGGCTCTGCTGCTGCTGTTGTTGCTGCTGCTGCTGCTGTAGGTGATGGTGGTGGTTGTGCATCCAGTCAGGGGCTTTTTCAGCTTTTCTGTAAGGATGCTGTTGCTGGGTTGGAGGCTGTTGCTGTTGTTTCCTGGGCCAGTTACCATGATGCCCCCCATTGCCTGACTTTTCCATTGCCTTGTCCTTGACACTGTTCCCACCACCCCCAACCCCCTGGCACTCAGAGCTACCCATCTGGAAGGGGCCTCCGGTTTTCTCCCCAAGATGGCTAACAGATGGTACAAATGTGGCTCCAGTCACTTTGGGGTCTCTGCATCCACCACTATTGATCCCTTTATCATGTAAGGAAGTATTTCCCATGGGGGCTGGCGGCGGAGGGCAGAAAAAGTCAGGGTGATGGTGTGAGTGGCGGTTGTGGTTTGCATGATGGGGGTGGCCAGGATGGAGCTGTAGACAGTGGAAGCCACCTGGATGCCCCCCTCCAGCAGCAGAGGCCATGGGCAGCGGAGGAGGCACTGAGTAGGACAGAGAATGGTGCATTGCCTGACCTCGCTCCAGACAGTCCGTAGGAGGCTGTTCACTGATCCGCATCTCCCCACTTATTGCCTCTTTACCACAGCGCCCGTTAGTGCCACCACCCAAATGTCTGTTTTGGACATTATTGGACCCTACATTTCTACCCACCACATCCCCACTGCAAGTATTCATGGAGCCCTTTGCCCCAGTCCCATGGTCCCCATTTAGCATCTTCCCATTGAGCAGACAGGCACTAAGAGGTTTTCCCATGCTTTGTGGATGCTCCTTGTACTCCATAGGCAGAGTGGCTTTATGTCCTCTGCCGTTCATCTCTTCCATAGTGACTGGGTGTTGTGGGTGGAGCTGGGGTTGATGGGAGTGATGATGGGGTAGTTGGTGGTGATGGCGGTCTTTAGAATCATGTTTACTACTAGACCTGTCCTTATCTTTTGCAGCTGAAACCACACCTCTGTCTAAGCTAGGCTCTTTAAGGCCCTTGTGTAGGCCCACCCCACTTCCTGCATCTCTGTCCCTGCTGCATGAGCCCTGGGGTTGTCCTGATCCTGCCCTTGACATGGGCTGGATGTTGTGATTGGCCGAGATGAGTGGGGGCTGGGACGGAAGGCTTCTTAAATAGAAGTTCTCTGTGAAACAGATCAGATATGGCTGTTAATTATTTAAATTAGTGCTCTTAATCTTTCCTTTTCCATTTATGCAACTATGTTGGAACTATCATATTTGGAGACTACAAAAGAGAAGTTGAGTTGCAAATAAAGTAGAAAGGTTTTATGAAATTGTAATTGTGCCAACCTTTTTGTGTATCATAAAACCGGTGCTGTCCATAGAGGACCCCACTGTTGGCATGGTGATCCAAATGGCTTATGGGAAGAAAGGTGTGGGCTAGACTCCCTGAGAAGCGAGGATACCCTGGGACTGCTGTGGGGAAAAAAGAGGGTGTGCACATCAGTGGAAAGGTCCAGAGAGACAAAAAATACAGAAATAAAGGCTAAGACAATTGTAGACATAGCAAAATAAGAAGTGGAAGTAAGAGTGAGAAGGAGAGAGAGCAATAAATAAAGGAAATCTCTGATAACAAAACAATAATCACTGAGCCACATTTCTTTTTGGCTGTAAGCGTTTTGGTCCAGATTTAATCCCCCTGTTCCAATGCAGCTGGTGTTCCATATTCAACAATAACCACAGGCTTTGCATGTCATATTTGCCATTCCTATTTGGGTAGCCAATGCAAACAAGAAGACAAGTTCAGTCTAGGGTATTGAAGTAATGGATGAATTTTTGTCTTCTGAACATATGGTTTTCACAGTGCAAATCTCACCAAGTACCCAGTGCTGAGGTAAGAGATAACACAGTAAAACAATAAGCAAAGAGTCCTCAAAGCAGAACACGTGGTGGTTTAAGAAAGAGGCCAAAGATCAACTTTATTTCAGCTGTCTCAACTCTCCAAAATCTGCCACTAACACAACACAGCCATCAGGACAGAATTGACAAGAAAACCAAACACCTTTCGAGCACAAGCCTTTGAAGCTTAATAAAGGCAAGAAGACAAGCCTGCAACCTTTAAATATATGATAAATGTTAGCCTTGTTACTGTCTGGGACAATTACAGTGTTCTGATTGATTATGACATTTATAATACTTATAATAGAGTGATGTATGACATTTTTTTTTTTACAATACATTACTAAGAAACAGAAAACATTTCCTGATCCACCAAAAACAGTTAGTCAGTTAACCTGCTGCAACCTGGATGGTTTATATGGGAAGGTGGGGTAATGTGATAATTACCAGAGCCTCTCAGTCAATTTTCTGTCCAGTCACTATTTGGTTTGTTTGCTTTTACTTTTTACAGACAATGCAAGTAAACATTACAGTGTCTTTTACCCTCTAAAAATACCCTGAACGAATCTGGAAAAGAATCTGACCTAAGTGGACTGTAAAGTCCTTGTTTCCTGATTGTAGGTCATTGTTTCTCAAGTTCTGTCTGAAGTGAACATTAGTCAATGAGAAGGCATAATAATATAGGGTTGCTCGATTATGGCAAATATCATAATCACAATCATTTTGTTCAACATTGTAATCACAATTATTTAACATTATTAAGAATGGGTAATCTGACCAGCATCTTAAATGAATCTTTTTTTGTTGTTGCTGAAAATAAAGTTATGATATAATTTTAGATACCAGTGAAAATTTCTTAATTCTTTATACCAATTTCAGTTCCACAGCAGAAACTACTAGGCTAACTAAAATAAACATTCCATTATACAACAAAACCGAAGACGAAAATTACAAACAATAGGACAAATACAAAAGAGGTACAAATGAAATAAACAATGCTTTAAGCTTGTTCATGTTAGTCTATCTAACAGTATATCAAGCAAATAATGAAACGTAAAAAATTAAACATTAAACTGCATTAAACGTCTTCACTGTATGAATTAAATTTACAGTGGATATAAAAAACAGTTAAAACATCTGTTATTTGTGAAAAATAAAACAAAGATAAATCATATCAGAACTTTTGTATGCTTAATGTAAAAATGACAACCTGAGAAAAAATAAAAAACTTCCTCAAGCGTAAATGTGCACAAACCTGAACTAATACTTAGTTGAAACCCCCTTTGATTTGATTTTAGCCCTCAGTCTGTTTGGATAGGAGTCTATTGGCTTGACTTGGGAATATTTTCTCTGTAAAAACGGTCCAGATTAGTTAAATTGCGAGGGCATTTCCCGTGCACGGCCCTCTTCAGGTCCCCCCACTCTTACTCCCCTTCATCTTTCTGGCTGAAGCAAATATTTTGTTAATGTAGATGTGTTTTGAATCATTACCATGCTGAAAGGTGAAAGTTCTCTTCATTTTCAGCTCTCTGATTTTTAATCCAGGTCTTGTGGACCTGATTCAGATCATTAGCTCATTAATTGAAAGCTTATGAACTGAATGTGTCAGATAAGTGAGACATTCAACATGTACAGAGCATTGAGTCCCCAGGACCAGGATTGAAAACCACTGGCCTAGCAGAGCCAAAATCTATTTATTTATGATTCCCACCACCTTCACTAAAGCCCCAGTTCCAGTTGAAGAAAAGTAGCCCCAAAGCATGATGCTGCCACCACCATGCGTCACTGTGGGTATTGTGTTCTTTTGCTGATGTGCTGTGTTGTTTTCGTCCCAATTTTGGCCAACAAGTTCAATCTTTGTCTCATTAAGGCCATAACACATTTTTCCATATGGGTTTTGGGTGACTGGATGTATGTTTTTAAAAAGTTTAGCTGGGCTTGGATGTTTTTTCTAGTTAGAAAAGGCTTGTGTTTTGCCGGCCTGCCCCATAGCCCAGACAGATGAAGAATATGGGAGATTGTCACATGTAGTGAGCAACCAATACTTGCCAGAAAGAGCTCTTTTAATGCTGCTGTAGGCCTTTTGACAGCCTTCCTGACCAGTTTTCTCTTTGTTTTTTATTATCATTTGTTGATGGACGCCCTATTATTGATAATGTCGTTGTTGTGCCATACTTTCTCCACTTGTTGATGACTGTTGATCACTGTGTTCTATAGTACAGTATATACAGTGAGGAAAATAAGTATTTGAACACCCTGTTATTTTGCAAGTTCTCCCACTAAATCATGGAGGGGTCTGAAATTGTCATCGTAGGTCCACTGTGAGAGACATAATCTAAAAAAAAAAAATCCAGAAATCACAATATATGATTTTTTAACTATTTATTTGTATGATACAGCTGCAAATAAGTATTTGAACACCTGTCTATCAGCTAGAATTCTGACCCTCAAAGACCTGTTAGTCTGCCTTTAAAATGTCCACCTCCACTCCATTTATTATCCTAAATTAGATGCACCTGTTTGAGGTCGTTAGCTGCATAAAGACACCTGTCCACACCATGCAATCAGTAAGAATACAACTACTAACATGGCCAAGACCAAAGAGCTGTCCAAAGACACTAGAGACAAAATTGTACACCTCCACAAGGCTGGAAAGGGCTACGGGGAAATTGACAAGCAGCTTGGTGAAAAAAGGTCCACTGTTGGAGCAATTATTAGAAAATGGAAGAAGCTAAACATGACTGTCAATCTCCCTCGGACTGGGGCTCCATGCAAGATCTCACCTCGTGGGGTCTCAATGATCCTAAGAAAGGTGAGAAATCAGCCCAGAACTACACGGGAGGAGCTGGTCAATGACATGAAAAGAGCTTGGACCACCGTTTCCAAGGTTACTGTTGGTAATACACTAAGACGTCATGGTTTGAAATCATGCATGGCACGGAAGGTTCCCCTGCTTAAACCAGCACATGTCAAGGCCCGTCTTAAGTTTGCCAATGACCATTTGGATGATCCAGAGGAGTCATGGGAGAAAGTCATGTGGTCAGATGAGACCAAAATAGAACTTTTTGGTCATAATTCCACTAAACGTGTTTGGAGGAAGAAGAATGATGAGTACCATCCCAAGAACACCATCCCTACTGTGAAGCATGGGGGTGGTAGCATCATGCTTTGGGGGTGTTTTTATGCACATGGGACAGGGCGACTGCACTGTATTAAGGAGAGGATGACCGGGGCCATGTATTGCGAGATTTTGGGGAACAACCTCCTTCCCTCAGTTAGAGCATTGAAGATGGGTCGAGCCTGGGTCTTCCAACATGACAATGACCCGAAGCACACAGCCAGGATAACCAAGGAGTGGCTCTGATCTAGAGAAGATCTGTGTGGAGGAGTGGGCCAAAATCCCTCCTGCAGTGTGTGCAAACCTGGTGAAAAACTACAGGAAACGTTTGACCTCGGTAATTGCAAACCAAGGCTACTGTATCAAATATTAACATTGATTTTCTCAGGTGTTCAAATACTTATTTGCAGCTGTATCATACAAATAAATAGTAAAAAAAAATCATACATTGTGATTTCTGGATTTTTTTTTTTAGATTATGTCTCTCACAGTGGACATGCACCTACGATGACAATTTCAGACCCCTCCATGATTTCTAAGTGGGAGAACTTAAATAGCAGGGTGTTCAAATACTTATTTTCCTCACTGTATCTAATATGATCTAAAAAAAATTCCTTTTTTTGTAGCCCTCATCTGAGTGATACTTTTTAACAATGACATTTGATGCTTCAAAAGCTCTTTATGGCCCATTGCTCTTGCCGTAGCATGCAACCAGGACAATGTCAAATAGCCTATTTGTTTTCACTTTTTCATTTACGCAAGTAGACGCTGAGTTTCGGTTCATTTTTGTGACCCGCTCCAGAAAGAAGTTCATGGAGAACTAGAAAGTGAAACATTTATTTTACAAAAACATGTTATGTTGTTGTTGTGAGTGCACACAAATAAAAGTAGATATTCAGTTTCAAATTATGTCTTACTCTTATCTGTATGACCAAAAATTATATTATTTTAAGTTTTTTCCGCTGTTATCAGGAAACAAATCACACTCCTTGTAGCGTTGTTGTAGAGATGTATATTTGCAATAAATATATGCAAAAGCCAATGAGTATGAAGAAACAATTTTGTTGATTATTGTTAATTGAAAAAAGGAAAATCAAGCCATTTCTAATTTCTCTACATTTTGTTTTAAGTAGAAAAATCAAATGACCAAAAGATACTATCAAAAGTATACTTTGCTTATCCATATTTCACTCCATCTTGGGATGCACGCACAGAAAGCCGCCTCATTTTTTTGTGTTCCACTCAAGAAAGTCACACAGCAGAGCTGCACGATTCTGGATATACTGAGAATCACATTTTTTTTGTTTAAAATAGAGAACAATTCTCCCATGATTCTTAATGGACAATGAAATATAATGTAATTTACTAAAGGTTTTGACAAATGAATGATTCAATGATTCACTCATAAAGACTTTACTTGATTCATTACTGGATGAATCAGCATTTATGAACGAAAGTAAGTTGCTTTCAAAAGGTGATTTTGATCAATAACCATAGACATCAGTGTTGAAAGTTGAAAGTACTGTTTAAATGTTCACTGTGATCATACTTTTGGTTTGATAGATAGACATAGCCGAATTGTTGTCATTTAGAAATAGATCGCGTGAGTGTTTGAATTGAGAGCGCAATCTTTTAATGATTAATTGTGCAGCTCTATCATACAGGCTTGGAACGATATGAGTAAACAATCACAAAATTACAATTTTTGTGAACTATCCCTATCATGCAATTCAGACTTTTCTTTAGACGCACAGAGGTGATAATTGCAAGCTCTGTCAGCATTAATAAGCACACTCATTTATGTCAATTCATTTAAGAATGGAAAAAAATAAGGCTCCCTTTGAACAATAAATTTCTTTTGTGGGTTATACAAAAGTGTGATACAAGCTTGCATTATGCAAATCAGTCTTCAGCTGTTTCTCTGTTTTCTTTGTGTTTCTATGTGTGACACTTGGCAGCGTAATCCCGTTTCACAGTGACGTCTGGCTGCACCCGATAGTGGCTGGTTGCTCGGCGCTAAACAGAGCCTCTCAGGGCACGTGAGCGGCACCACTGGGCATTGCACTGCATATTCAGCCGTTAATCTGGACAGGATAAGGGAAGGTGCTGTGCCAGCGGGCTAGATGAGGAAGGTTTTACTGCTTAGTGCTGACATTAATGCTGCTAACACTATTGCACTCACAGAAACGGCAGCTGTCTGCAAGTGATTGACACCAGCTCACTCAGCACATGCAGAACTGTTATTATCTGAGCAAGATGCTACTGCAGGATATTCACAGGCAAAACCGGAGGCTTTTCTCCAAATCAGCAAAACATAAGAGGCTCACTGCACCTAAACAGCACATAAAAAAAACATACCAGGACCATAATACATTTGGAAAACTGTTTGGAATTTGTGAAATATAACTTTAATTTGGTTTTGCCATAGAATGGTGCCATGGCTCTATGACAGGTTCAGTCCCCCTGTACCATCCTGAGATTAAATGCCTTGCTCACAGATCCAATTGTGATAGCTTGTGGCTGTTGGCTTGAAATAGAGAGTAAAATTAAAATCGGAATCTGTAGATAATTATAAGATTTATTTTTATTCACATATAAACCTCAGCAAACATAAACAGAATCACAACAGTACTTGCTTGATGCACAAGAACAAATGTCATTGGTTCTTGCAGAAGCTCAAACGTGCTGCGTAACACGAGGATGAACCTCATTGGTTCTTGCAGAAGCTCAAACGTGATGCGTAACACGAGAATGAACCTCACTGGTTCTTGCAGAAGCTCAAACGTGCTGTGTAACACGAGGATGAACCTCATTGGTTCTTGCAGAAGCTCAAACGTGCTGTGTAACACGAGAATGAACCTCATTGGTTCTTGCAGAAGCTCAAACGTGCTGTGTAACACGAGAATGAACCTCATTGGTTCTTGCAGAAGCTCAAACGTGCTGTGTAACACGAGAATGAACCTCATTGGTTCTTGCAGAAGCTCAAACGTGCTGTGTAACACGAGAATGAACCTCACTGGTTCTTGCAGAAGCTCAAACGTGCTGTGTAACACGAGGATGAACCTCATTGGTTCATGCAGAAGCTCAAACGTGCACGAGAATGAACCTCATTGGTTCTCATGCTTGAGCTTCCGTTTACAATGTCTGATGTGTGAATTGATGAATGTTTATATGTGAATAAAAGCCTAAATTGAATCCGTCTTCGTATATAGCAATCGTGTCTCTTCAGAAAATTTGGACTAAACCACTCGATTCATTTGGATTGCTTTTACAATCACTTTAGGAACTTTTTGAAGCAACAAAGTGGTAGTTGCATAGATTCAATGGAGGGACAGAAATCTCTTAAATCAAATTACTAATATCTTCATTTGTGTTTCAAAGATTAACGAAAGTCTTAAAGGTTTAGAACAACTAACTAACCCTTAAATTAACTTGACAGCATTGATAAGTTACAATTCAGTAAATCCTGTCATTCCCATTCAAATTTCACTTTAACAGTCAGTGGGTTGTGGCAAATTCCAGCTCATAAATTGAATAAGAGCCATTTTTTTTATACTCACGCAAACCAGTTAAAAGATCACTACCATATGAGCTAATTCCCAGACAAAGCTGATTCTTTGAAGAGAGCTGGAACTTCTGCAAACGCTAATCGTACACAATTTGCACATTCCTGTTAATCCTATCTCTCAATCTTTCTGTTCACATGGACAGCCAATCCTTCTCCCAGTGTCTGCTCATGACAGCGCATACAAGCGTGCATCTGTAAATAGCCCAGAGTAAATTGTTTAAGGAGAGACAGAGAGGAGCAGATAAAGCTGGCTGTCGAGATTGCAAATTGAGAAGAAATGACAGAGTAGTACAAAAATGGCAGAGGGTGAGAAGGAAAGACAGGAGGATGGGAGGAGGTGAATGGGACTCATCAGGACTGCTAATTGAAAGGAAGTGATGGAGCCTGGCAATGGAGGAGGGGAAGGATAGAGACAAGACATGATTGGATTGAGAGAAATGAAACAAGTGAAACATGAGGGCTATAAAGAGACAGAAGCCCCTTTTCCACCATCAGGGTGCCTGAGCTGGTGTCCAAACTGCAACTGCTCCCCCATGAAAATTACTTCATACTGGCCCCAAAAGGGTTTTGAACCAGGAGCCGCTAACATTAGACAACATTAGCAACCATACACATTTTGTAATCAATACAGCTACACTGGAAATGTGTGATGTGGCAATATGATGGCTCTCCCAGTTTTTTTTTTCTTTGTCTAAAATTATTTAGATAAATGATGTGTGTGAGAATTGCTTGCTTTATATTTAAATTCTGACCATTGCATCAAATGCATCTTGTAATTGCATACCACTGAACCAAATTACATTGACTCTTAAAATGTAATTATTTGAAAGACTCTCAAACAAAGATGGGATTGTTATGTCACTGTTTGGCTCTCAAGCCAGTGGGGAAAAAAAGCTGTTTGAGAGATAATGGAGAGATATTCAAGAGATGTTCGAGAGACGTTTGAGGGATATTTGAGTGATATGTGAGAGATATTCAAGATATATTCGAGAGATGTTCAAGATATATTTGAGAGATGTTTGAGAGATGTGTGGGAGATATTTGAGAGATGTTTGAGAGATATTTGAGAGATATGTGGGAGATATTTGAGAGATGTAGGAGATGTTTGAGAGATGTTTGAGGGATGTTTGAGAGACATTTGAGAGATGTTTGAGCGATGTTTGAACAATGTTTGAGAGATATTTGAGAAATATGTGGGAGATATTTGAGAGATGTTTGAGAGATATGTGAGAGATGTTTGAGAGATATTTGAGGGATATTTGAGAGAAGTTTGAGAGATATTTGAGAGATGTTTGAGAGATATTTGAGAGATGTTTGAGCGATGTTTGAACAATGTTTGAGAGATATTTGAGAAATATGTGGGAGATATTTGAGAGATGTTTGAGAGATATTTGAGAGATGTTTGAGAGATATTTGAGGGATATTTGAGAGAAGTTTGAGAGATATTTGAGAGATGTTTGAGAGATATTTGAAGGATATTTGAGAGAAGTTTGAGAGATATTTGAGAGATGTTTGAGAGATATTTGAGAGATGTTTGAGAGATATTTGAGGGATATTTGAGAGAAGTTTGAGAGATATTTGAGAGATGTTTGAGAGATATTTGAGAGATGTTTGAGAGATATTTGAGAGATGTTTGAGAGATATTTGAGAGATGTTTGAGAGATGTTTAAGAGATATTTGAGAGATGTTTGAGAGATATTTGAGGGACATATTGAGAGATGTTTGAGGGATATTTGGGAGATATTTGAGAGATGTTTGCAGATTCCCCGCCCAAGCACTGGCTCTGGCACAAGGACTAGCATAATTTAAGTGAAAAAAGGGGTAGGAAAGAGAAAGCAGGAAAGCAAGAGGACGGCAGCCTCTGTTTGGCACAGTTAAAGCTGTAATTTGGACACAGACCAACTGGCAATGGGCCTGTCAGGCTTTCCCTGTGTTTTCTGTATTTCCCCCTCCTACAAAAGATGAGTAACATAGTTGTTGTTCATGGGCTGAAGTTATCAGAATGTATGCTGTTGAATTAATAAGCACAGTTATGGCATTATAATTTGTGATTTTTTTTTAATGAAAGATCAAAAGGATAAACAATGCAGATTTATTTTCACAGCCGCCTTTGCTCATATTTACCAAGGGTACAAATATTAGTGGAGGGCACTGTATGTTAATTTTAAAAATACAGAAATAAAATAATAATAAATAAAAAAATCTTCTGAAAGCATTAAATGAGATCCCATAATAATTGAATATAGCTTTACAGTAGTAAAAAATAAATATATTTATTATATGATATGATTAACATCATATTTTTAAATATGATGGTTTCATTATAAATATGGTTGATATATAATATTTACCATCTGAATCTAACCATGTCATGTCAACAAATGGAAAAGTCAGCCAGCTGTTAATTATTGTAATTTTCAGCCCAACAGCAGGGGTACCCCAAATACCATACTTTTACATATTCTTCTGTTATTAAAAAAAACTGTTGCTTTAATTACCAAGGACAAAAATCTAAATAAATAAGACCTTTGTCTCAAAATATAGACAATTTCATTGATTGCTACATAAGTCTACTACATAAAAAAAACATTAAATAATATAGCTGCAAGCAGCCATTAACGGGGCCAAGCGCAACAGAAGCAAACAAGGAAGATAGCAGCAGACCAACTGAAAAAATGAGTGAAGACATTTGAAGCAAAAACGTTAAAACACCACATCAAAACATTGAGTTGTATAGAGCCATGTCATGTTTTGTTTTATTATAGCGCCACCTAGAGGATTTTTTTATGTGTCATTGGAGTGAGCCCATACATGTGTGTGTAAAGTTTGGTGAAAATATCAGATTTCGTTTTGGAGTTATAGACATTTATATGAAAAAACATGTAAAAAATGACTGACACCTGACTTTGATTGGATTTTACTACCCCTTACTGTCAATATTTTGACATTTGGTATTAACACTTGGCTATCGACCTATGTTTCAGAACTTCTGACGCTGGTTTCGTCTTGGTCAGACTACCAGTTTTGAAGATATCCGCTAACATTTTTTTAGCGCCAAGTTACCACGCTGCGCAAACCATGTGCGAAACCTGGCAAGTCTGGTATCGTTGGACTTGGCAAGGATTCAGGAGACAAAAAAAAAGTTACTCCGATGAAAACAAGTCAACCACATCCAAAGTTATAAGCATTTGGGGGAACAAAAATTCTCCACTAGGTGGGGCTGTTTCAAAACTACTCAGGCTACCTCAGGGCATCGTGGTGATGACCCATACTGAGTTTTGTCAAACCTATGTCAACCTAAAATGTATTACTGAGACCACACAATATGGTGAAAAATGAATACTTAAACAATAATACTTAAACAATAGGCTTAAACAATAATATTTTATACAGACTAAACATGCTCACACACAAATATATGAAATATATGGTGGAAACAAAATGTTTACTGCAAGTCTTTTTCAGGTTTCACATTACATGTGGCACAATTGCCAATACCAATACTTCAATAGAAAGGAAGTGATGCATTTTACAAAATGTGATTGTAAATGTTATAATAGTGATTTTATAATGTCTAAATATGAATTACAGATCAATATTAGGGAGTAGTATGAGCACAAATTGATGACAATAACTTAGTAGAAGCTGTATCGTTAGATTTTAGCTCAGCATTTTATGTAATGGATCATAAATTATTGCTGGATAAATTGAAATGTCAGAAATATACTTCTTACTGTGTACATTGGTTTAAAAGTTATCTGTTTAATATGTGACAATGTTTATGTTATTATGGAAGTTATTCAGATTTTAAAGAGCAATGTGGTGTTCCTCAAGGAAGTTGTTTAGGACTATTATTATCATCATTATTTTACCAACAATCTTCCTCCTGTTTTAAACTCTGCACAGACAGTCATGTATTTTGTTTTGAAAACCACTGCACAACAATGGACTATAATATTTGGAATGATTTACTATCAGATATTACATATTTTAAGAAGTAAAATGAGTTTTAAAAGGAAGGAACATTTAATGGGATTTGTATGTTTCATTTTATTGTTGTTGATTTAATTAGGGCCCGAGCACCGATGGCGGTCTACATGCCAATATTTAGTCAGTTATAGTGCAACCTGTGGGCAACAGTAAACTGTGATTAACTCCTCATTAAGATTGAACCAGAATCATATTTGGTCAGTTTAATCTTAAGCCTTAGTGATGTTAAAGGTCCCGTTCTTCGTGATCCCATTGTTCAAACTTTAGTTAGTGTGTAATGTTGCTGTTAGAGCATAAATAATACCTGTAAAATTATAAAGCTCAAAGTTCAATGCCAAGCGAGATATTTTATTTAACAGAAGTTCCCTTTCAAAGCCTACAGCGAACGGCCGGCTTGGACAACATTCTGGTACAGCCTGCCTTAATTACGTCAGTAGAACAGTTTGTTGATTAACCTCCGCCCACAAGAATACGTGAAAAAGGGGGTGTGGTCTTGTTGCTCTCCCACGTGGAGAAGAGGAAGTGTTGTGTGGAGAAGAGGAAGTGTTGCGTTTGAGTGTGTTTGTCGCCATGTCGTCAAGACGCTGTTATTTTCATCCCGGAGTCAAATCACCTTTGTTTGGCTTTCCCAGGGACACTGTAGAGATCATTGAGCGCATACATCTCCCCGTTAAGAGGCGTGACCTTTCCGTGCAACGTGCGCTAAGCTGCTGTCGAATCACAACACAGGAACCGGGCAAAGTGCGCTAAGCTGCGGTCAAATCACGACACAGGAACCGCTGGCACAATCAGAACTCGTTACGTATTTCTGAAGGAGGGACTTCATAGAACAAGGAGCTCATCAGCCCGTTTTTAGGACAGTGAAAACAGCGGTATACAGATAAGTAAATTGTGTGAAAATTACTGTGTTTTTTTACACGCAAAACATGAACACGTTATATTGCACACTGTAAACACAATCAAAGCTTCAAAAAAACACGAAAAACGGGACCTTTAAATTTCAAAGATCTTGAGTTTTGTTGAACAGCGTGTCTGTGGCATCCTGGCAAAGTCTGATGTTTCTGCAAAATTATAGTTAGTCATAGTGCCACCAGCTGGTCAAGTCAAGTCACCTTTATTTAAATAGCTCTTTTAACAAGTCCAATTGTTTCAAAGCAGCTTCAAGTGTTACCTATCCAACTATCTAAATATATAGCTATCCAGCTAATTTCAATTTTCATATAGTGTCAATGCGGGCAGAACGGTAATATAGTTGAAATTTAGGTGTCCCCAACTGAGCAAGCCAAAAGCCAAAGGCAACGGTGGCAAGGAACCAAAACTCCTTCAGAGCCAGAATGGAGAAAAAAAAAACCTTAGGAGAAACCAGGCTCAGTTTGGGTGCCAGTTGTCCTCTGGCCTGACGAACAGTGTATGATTATAATTATGGCAACATTACAGTTCAGAAGTCATATTAGATAAATGCAGCTTTAATGTAGTTTTGTATTTTTTACTTTTTGGGACCTCATGAAGAGTAGTCACTGCCTAGGTACTGGCTAATGGGGATCCAAATAAACAAATAAACTTAGATCATAGACGAGGAAAGAGCATTCACAGCAATACAGGCAATTTAACTAAGGACAAATATGTTTTTTTTGACTGCTCTTTCTTAGGTGTCCTCAAAGTGTGCACATAAATATATGTGTCATTTGTTGTAAATATCTCATTTTATTTTAAGGTTATAGCCACTTATATTTATGAGAGAATGGGCTGCATTGATTGGATTTTTTTTTTGCCACTTCCTTCTAAAATGTTGGCTTTTTGTCATTATTGTTTAGCTATTGACCTACGTTTCTGAATTTCCTGTTGTGGTTTTGTTTTGACTAACTGTCTTGAAGACATTCGCAAAGGTTTTATATGTGCTAAAGTTCACCTTTTCACAAACCATAAGGTGAAACCTGGCATGTTTGGTATCATTGGACTCGGCAAGGATTCAGGAGTCTAAGGAGGTAAATGCTGTGAAAAACGCTGGCTTGAAATTTCTCAGGCTCCTTCAGGGCATTGTGCCAATGACGTATTCAGAGTTTTTTGAGATATGCCAGTGTCCTCATTGACTGTCATGGCAACCTGGATGAAGACAATGAATGCCCATTTTCATCTGACTAATGTTTGGGTGCATATATTGCCATTTTCATGTGTTTTTCCCCTGTTATAGCACCACCAAATGGTCAATTGTTGCATTTTTTTTCATGTGATCTCAGACTGAGCTCACACACATGTGAACTGAATTTGGTGAAAATATCTCATTCCGTTCACAAGTTAGAGCCATTTTAGTAAAAGAGGTCCCGGTCACATCGAACATTTTGGCTCCCCTTAGCGACCATGAATCAAAATGTTTTTTTGTTTTTTTTGATAATTATTGATAGTCACTCTCCAGAGAACATTTCTGCAGTGGTTTGGTTCCGATGAGGCAAATAACCTGGGAGTAATTTGCAAAAGTAGGTTTTACAAAAAACTTAAAATATCTCGAATTTGGCACCTGAAGGGCGAGCAAATCTGAGGCATGCATTTTGTCCATCTTGAGCCAAGGATTCCCGCAATATAATACACTCGAGGTTATGTCTTACGGTTGAGGAGTTACGAGCCGTTTCGTACTTTTGATCGCCGTTTCGTACTTTTGATCGCAGTAGCGCCCCCGTCAGGCCGATCGGGTCGGGCTTCGGTGACGTCTGTAGTCGTTGTGAGTACTACCAGCTCTGCAAGTTTCAAGTCTCTACGACTGATGGTTTGGTCTGCCCGATCAGTTTTAGCTGGAGAATTATGCATCATGGGAAAATGAAGTTACAATAGGGTTTCAGCCTGACAATTGACTTTGATTGGATTTTAATACCCCTTACTATCAATATTTTGAAATTTTGGCTCGCGACTGTGCCTAACGACCTATGTTTCCGAACTTCTGACACTGGTTTCGTCTCAATGGGACTAGCGGTTTCGAAGATATCAGCAAAAAAGTTTTGAGCGCTAAATTACAATGGTGCACAAACCATACGGCGAAACCTGGCAAGTGTGGTATCGTTGGACTCGGCAACGATTCAGGAGTCTAAGGAGATGAGTCTCGTGAAAATAAGTCAACCACACCCAAAGTTCTAAGCATTTAAAAAAAACTCCACTAGGTGGCGCTGTTTCGAAACAGGCTACTTCAGGTTATCGTGGTGATGACCCATATCGAGTTTTGTAACAAACCGTTCATGCGTTCATAAAATACGGCATTTTAGCACATAATTCAAGATGGCCGACAGCCAAAATGGCCGATATGGTAAAATTGGATCAGTCGACTCGGCATGACGTCCCGAAACTAACGAGACCACTTTTATGATTTTTGGACAAACAGTTCAGCAAAAGAAAGCAAAAAAGTTAAATTTGTTTGCGCGTTTATCGGAAACAATTAGACGAATCAACTTAAATTCCATACATTTTTGCCGGCACTGGCTGAAGATGATCTGTTTCAATTTTCATGCAAATTGGACGAACCGTCTAGGACGAGTTCGCAAAAGTAGGTTTTTGGGAAAATTCCAAACGGTGGGAAATTTTTAAAGACGGGAAATGACGTCATAGGGTGCGATCAAATCGGCATGAGCTCAGGAATCAGAGGAACAAATAATTTTGTTTCTAGCCCTTAAGGTTCAAAAGTTATTAGCATAAACATGAGTACACATTTGGACAGGTGGTGGCTCTAGAGGGATTGAGATAGAGACACCAAAATTGCTATGGTGACAGATCAGACTGTCCTCTATTAGTGTGCCAAATTTCACAACTTTTTACCATACGGTTCTATGGGCTGCCATAGACTCCCATGGTGGAAGAAGAAAATACGGGAACGGTTTCAATAGGTGCCTTCGCACCTTCGGTGCTTGGCCCCTAATTACATCAAAATTAAATCAAATTAGCACAGAATCAACTTTGCGTTTCTGTCGGGGAATGTGTCAAGGATCAGCCAAATTTCCACGTGCATCATCGAAAGCGGTTGTTAAGAAAAGTGCTGAGCTGAATTTGTGCACCATTTAGTGGTTTAACAGAGAATAAAGTCAAATGCGCCTTTTACCCAGGTGTGCCTTTAGCCCATTGTACCATATTCAGTTGTCACAATGAATCAGGTGAGGACCATATTTGATAAAAAATACAATATAATTAGAAATAAATTATGCTATTATAAACAATTCACACAAAGCACAAGGAATTTTAGGATGTCTCGAAGGGCTCTTGCAGATACACTTATGATGATGCTGGTGGGAAACTCGGTCCCACAGGGTGCAGAGGATAGGCTGGGTAATTGTGCTTCTCATTTTGATCACTCGCTTTTTTATGCAAACTGGAGAAAAGACAATTTGCAATTATCTTAAATAGGAGAGAGCTGAATGATGCTGATGGCAAGCTAGGATTCAATCATTTTCACACTACGTTCTGCACAATTAAACTGCAATACAGATAATGGCTTGCTATCATAATCCCACTCATAATCAGCCTTATTACTTAGTAACATAACCATTATCATCATTCTTATTAAAACTGTCCAGCTTATTTGAGAAAATGATCAATGTGCCAGTGGCCAAAGGAACAGACTACAAACTGACATCTCTGGGTTTTCATCCCTTCATGGCCTTGTATCATTGCGTAGTGCATCACGTATGTGCAATTTCTGGGTAGTCATCCCTCTACCAGTCCTAACCCCAGACGGAACACCAATTTTTAAGTGCAAAATGCATCAGACTTTGCAAAAATCGCAATCTGACTGGCTCCTGGAGTCAGGGTGTTTGAATTGGTCAGTGACAGATTACCAGGCTTCTATATTACGACAAACAAGAAAGAACACATTTCTGGATTTGCCGTGATTTGTGACGTTCATGGGATTATTTATCTGTCCCTAAATCTTAAAACTGAACTGTGACTAGCCTCTTTACTAAAGTCAGGCAGCCTCTACCTTTTTAGTTATTGGTTCTTGGCCAGAAAAAAACTTCAAAGTGGACCTGAATTTATGCCGATATATAGGCTCAATAAGAAAAGTCATCTCCACAAGCCTCCTCCTAGTGTGAACTTCAAATGAAACAGGGATGTTTTCAACCATACCAGAAGGGAGAAAAAAAAAAGTGAAAATAGACTGGGGTATAGTGATAACTGGCATGGGGATAGTGCAGCACTCAGAGAGGCTGAGTTTGTGGATTACACAAACAACACACGGATGAACTCCTAATGGTTTATGACTGTTTGGCACATTTGGATGTGGCCCGGAGGGATGTATGTGTGAATAAGTGCCGAGTGGCATTGGGCATGCCTGGGCATCTCTTTCTCTTGCTGTCTCTCTCTATATTCCTCTCTCTGTGGAGTTGTGCTAGTCTGTCATCTGTAGGGATCTGGAGACATTGCTGGAGGAGGCCAGCTCTTGGCTTGGCAAGCTGGGGGCTGGGAGTGGCTCAAGCTCAGGCCAAGCCAGTATAAGGCGCGGTGGGAAAAGCCACATTGGCTTTTACATGACAGCTGCGATGCTGTTGACCGTTAAGCTTGTTCTTTCTCTAATGTTTTGTGTGCATGTTGCGTGCATAAATTCTTGTTGATGCACATCACAGCCCACAAGATTCTTTGGCTGAACTTTTGTCCCTTTTCTGCACTGTTGAAAAAAACACTGGGGCGGCACATTTCACAGAGCAGAAAAAGCGAACTGCTCCCTTTTGATGAGAAAGTCCAGAGGCACAAATAAAAAGACATACAGACAGACAGACAGACAGACAGACATACGAGCAGGTGAGTGGAACTGAGCCAACTTACCTTCATGTGAGTGGGGGAACCAGATCTGAGAGGCGCTAGAGTGAGGACCTCCACGATAAGGTGGAGAGGAGGGAGAAGATGGAGGTCTAGAGGGGTGTGGTGGGTGTGAAGGAGGGGAGCCTAGACTGCTGGCCAGGAACGTCCCCATGAAGGAGGCTGAGGAATTGCCCATCAGTCCACTGCCTGTGTTGAGAGGGGAAGGAGGGTAGAGCAGTTAGGTGTGCTGACTGGCATGTGAACACTGGGTTGTGGCATGACGGTGGGCATATCTGAGCATTTGGGTTCAAAGACTTACTTTTCATTGGTCAACTTAACTAGCACATCAACATATTGTCTATACACTCTTGGCTTAGTTTTGGAGCTTGCTCAAAATTAGATTTTCAGCATAAAGTCCAGTCCAGGGTTTCCCAACCCTGTTCCTGGAGACGCACGATCACTGCACATTTTCAAACTCTTCCTTATCCAAGACACCTGATTCAACTCATGAGACTTCAAGACCTGAAATGGATGCGTCAGATAAGGGAGACAACCGAAATTAACTGTTGGTGTGCCTCCATGACCAGGGTAAGGAAAGACTGCTGTGTATTCTGGCTTAGAACCACCAACTTGGACAGGAAAAGGCCATCAGACCAACATATTAATTAACCAACAACCGTTTACTTTTTTAATTTCTGTTTAGGGGCACATACATTTGAATTTGACAGGAAAGTAGAACAGTTGCACTCAATGATATATTCTTAACTATTGTGCCTCAAACAAAGATCTCTTTTTTGCAGCTTTCTTTTTAAAGGTAAAAAGGCTTTAAAATGCCGCAAATGGTGTGTGTGTGTGTGTGTGTGTGTGTGTGTGTGTGTGTGTGTGTGTGTGTGTGTGTGTGTGTGTGTGTGTGTGTGTGTGTGTGTGTGTGTGTGTGTGTGTGTGTGTGTGTGTGTGTGTGTGAAGCCAAGTCTAGTCATTGAGTAACTTTCTAAGCAACAAATATCAAACTGACCCTGGGAGCATGTCTGGTTAGCTGGTAATGTCTGCCAGATTCATTCATTCTCCACAACCAAGAGTGGACACCACCCATCCAGCATACACACATACATAATCCAGTTTAGCCATGAGACATCAGAGTCTGAACTGGGATACATCAAGCCATCACTCGACAGATAACTAATCTCACAGATGAATGCACATCCTATCTCTTTCTCCTTTCTTTTTCTCTCTCCTGTGAATTCCCTTCCCAATTGTCCTCCCCCTTTCTCCATTACCCTCTTTTTTTAGTCGTTCACTCTCATGCCCTTAGTCTTGCCCTGAACCCTGTTCTCCTTTTCTATTCATTTCAATCATCAGTCTTCTCTGCTGTGGTACCTTCTTCTGTCCTGCTGTTATTTTCCACCATCCTGCATCCTGCAGCTGCATTTCAACCTCAGTTTGAAAAAGTGTCCATGTTTTGTTTTTTCTTTTGTGGGTCGAAAGAATGTGCAAAAACATTCTCAACCACTGATTTGAAGAGAATATTAGCATGATGAGGTCCTCACAAGCCTGACCTAAACAAGCTAACTCTTTATACAGAATTTACAGCCTTAGTAAATCAGCATTTTAACCTTTGACTCTACATCTACAGTCTGACATCGTAAGTCCTGTAGTCTTGGCCTTAGACTGCATCATAATTACACAAGGACATTTTATGGTGACTTCAAATGTGGTGAGTACTTTCTGAGCTCTCATTTGCCTCTATTTGTAATAGCTGCTAGAATTATATCAACCCTAGCATTTGCCTGTAGATAGCTAGACAAATATGAGTAATTGACTAGAGCAATACAGAGATAGAAAAAGACACACTGATTAAGCATGGTTTTAATTGTACTCCCAGTTTGATGGTGTGACAAAGAGGTTTTTACCCCTATAAATGTATCCACAGTATCAGACATACACTATATTGCCAAAAGTATTGGGATACCCCTCCAAATAATTGAACTCAGGTGTTCCAATCACTTCCATGGCCACAGGTGTATAAAATCAAGCACCTAGGCATGCAGATGCTTCTACAAACATTTGTGAAAGAATGGGTCGCTCTCAGGAGCTCAGCTAATTCAATCGTGGTACCATGATAGGTTTCCACCTGCGCAAGAAGTTCATTTGTGATATTTCCTCACTACTAAATATTCCACAGTCAACTGTTAGCGGTATTATAACAAAGTGGAAGCAATTGGGAACAACAGCGACTCAGCCACAAAATGGTAGGCCACGTAAAAACACAGAGCGGGGTCAGCGCATGCTGAGAGCTTCATGGGATGGGTTTCCATGGTCGAGCAGCTGCATCCAAGCCTTACATCACCAAGTGCAATGCAAAGCATTGGATGCAGTTGTGTAAAGCACGCCGCCACTGGACTCTAGAGCAGTGGAGACGTGTTCTCTGGAGTGACAAATCACGCTTCTCTATCTGAGTTTCAAGTCTGGGTTTGGCAGTTGCCAGGAGAACAGTACTTGCCTGACTGCATTTTGCAGTGTAAAGTTTGGTGGAGGGGGGATTATGGTGTGGGGTTGTTTTTCAGGGATTGGGCATGGCCCCTTAGTTCAAGTCAAAAATTCTCATAAACACAATCCTAAACCTTGCGGAAAGCCTTCCCAGAAGAGTTGGCCAACTCCATATTAAACCCTACGGAATAAGAATGGGATCTCATTAAAGTTCATGTGTAATATGTGAAGACAGGCGTCCCAAAACTTTTGGCAATATAGTGTATACTTGAGTGTGAATGACAGACAGACAGACAGACTCTCACACACACACACACACACACACACACACACACACACACACACACACACACACACACAAAATCACAAGCTCCAATCAGATTCTTGGTTTGAGGTACCAGGCTGCTAGACTGAGTGCATGTACTCCTTCTTAGGGTTGCAGGGATACTGGATCAGCATCTCAGGCCAAAGGTGGGAAAACACCCTGGATAAATGGCAATTCATGTCTTTAACCAGAATAACCTACAAATTGGACCAGTGCAAATAGTGAAAAGTATCACTCTGGAATATAATCGTTTCATTATAACCTTCATTCAGTGATGAAATAATGTGCAATACACAACAAAAATATTGACCGCCAGTGTCAACTACAAATATTTGCAGGCTTACGAAAATGTTCATATGTGTCTGATCTCACAAATACACCGGCTTATGAGCTAATATTTTACTCATACAGCCAAACAAACAAAATTGAACAGGCAAGGCTCCAAACAAAACACATGGACAGGGCAAGTCTGAGGTTACCAGATGCCTCCCTCTGAGTGCAAGCCATCCATGCAACAGAGCAATACACAACCACTCAGATGTCAGAGGCAATCAAGTGTGATCACAGGAGAAAAGACAAAAACACTAATGTACACATTCAAAAATGCAGTTTATCCCATGACAGAAACGCGCCCCGGAAGATGTAGGTGGAGGGAAATGGAAGTGGCCTTCTTAGGAACTAGGAGAAGTATTGTAATTACAAACTTTGGACAGCCACCCACTCTTTTTTTCCCTGCCCTCCACGGTATCCAACTAGAGAACTGTGGGATGTACCAAGACACAGGGCAGATGAAAGACAGGACAGAGATAATGGGTAGAGGTGTAAACACGCGACCAGGGGTGTCTGCCAACCAAAGTGGGCACTAGAGTGGATCTATGGTGTAAAAACACAGACCAGGGCTTGGACAGTGTTTATTTAGCAAGTCATTAAAAGGAAGACGTGGCTCTCCTCAGCTAAGCCAGCCTCATAATCTGTTTTCTCTGACCTAATAATGTTTACATCTTAGGTAATGCCAGTCTGGTGCTTCCATGAAGGCTTAAGAAAAATCAGATCAGATGTGCCTTCTAATCTAGCCGATCCCTTACAGCAATGGAGATTAATCCTATTATATTATTTTAAAAAGCACGGTTAGACTGCCACACATAAATACACTCATCCACGAATCCTTGGGATCCACACATACACCCACAGGCATGTCAGAGCCAGCGGGGTCCTGGCACAACCTGTGTGTACACACTGGATATCATGTGCCGCCACAGCGGATGCCATGGCCGTGCCACTCGTTAACGGAGGCAGGAAGATTCATTCAGCTTCCAGTCAGCTCAGAGGGAGGCGTTTGATGGTGCTGTTGTCATGGGAATGGCAAGAACTGGAGAGATGAGTGAGAACAGCATGGCCTCATCCAAACCAGACGCTCTGTGGGCTGAGCCGGTCTGGGGTGTTGGTAACTTGCTCTTTTACACTGATCTGATGTAAGTTATGCAGTTTGTATTCTATTGGTGGAGTTAAGCCTTAGAAGGCAATAACTGATCGCAGGCCTGTGTCAAATGCAGTAAGTAACACTTAGACATGACATTGTCAGTTTGGATTCGCTGCTTGGATTGCTCATATTAACCATGCAATCGTTGAAAGCACCATATCACTGTTGAAAGCAGAGACCGACATTTAAAAAAAAAAATCTCTCTGAAGAGTGTAAAAGAGTCTAGAAGTGGTTAACACAAGATACTACTGGGACAGTTCGGAGCAATTCAGGACAGTATGCTGACTGACATCAAACCTACAATGATCCAAACAACTTCAAATAATGGAACAACTAACAATAAGAGAGCAAAATGTATATAAACCGCTTAATCATCCCTATGGTAATACATGGAAGTGCCTAGTGCAGGGGTAAGGGTCCTAGAGAAAAAGCCCTGGTTTAGTATCCATTGCATTCCATGCAAACCACACACACTACAGTCACAGTCATCAGAAGAGAAGCAAAAAAGTATATTGGCAGTGAGGAAACAGTCTCACTTTGACTTACCAAGTAAAAACATCCTGTAAGGGTCAAATGAGTCCTCTGTTCTTTATCTTTTATAGAAAACAAATGTTAGATGTGGAGTTCAAGAAAGCAGAACCTTAGACTATCATAAGAGCCTCAACACCTTATACAATCCTCATGTACTGACGGCTAACACTGCAAGCGCTCCTCCAATCTCCCTTGCCTCAGACAGACTGGGGCGCACAACTGGCTCTCGCCCCGTGACTCAGAAAACACTTCCTCGCTGTAAAAAAGGATCAGGAATTTCAAATGGCTACTAAACTGGGGAGGATTTCCTTATAAGAGTCGAAGCCATCTTGAAAACATTAGAAGAATTGGTAGCCAAACATTCCTATTGGTTTGTAGACAACTGGGATGGCGCTCCCATTTCACAATGTCAGAGGGACGTGTAGAGCGGGAAGTGAAGGGACCCTCAGGGACCAAGCTGGATGAATGTGTGTGTGACTTGGTGAGTGGGTGAGCATGTAAAATGGAGGGGGTTGGCCAGACAGCGGCCCCACTTTGACCAGCACCAAAGTGAGTCAAACTGAAGTGATTCCAGGACTTATGTGGGAAGAGGACGAAACCACGGGAAAAGAGAGAAGGGAGACCGGTTTGCTCCTAACACTCCACACTCAGTGCATTCTTGTCAACTGAGTATGGATGTGGTCCGTCCGTGGGTGTTGGCAAAGGAGAAGAGAGAGAGAGAGACAGAGAGAGAGAGAAGGAAGGGAGGGAGGGAGGGTGTATACTTAGAGAAGTGTAGGATAAAGTAAAAAAAAAGTGATAAAAAATGATAAGGACAGAGGAAGTGGTGTGTCTGTGTGTGTGAAGTGGCAGCCAATGTTTGTACAGTGGCTTGGTGGTTAGCCACAGAACTCACAATCAAAGAGGGTTACAACTATTTCTTTGTCCAAGATTTCTTGTCTAATGTAAACAGAACTGACAAATAGCTTTAAACAAAACTAATGAGACTTTTTAACCTTAATTGTTTGCTTTCAATGAGCCGACAAGATGGAGATAAATCCAACTAAACCTCTCTGTGTTGAAATCTCTTCAGATAGCAAGCGCATCTGCTTAATATTAATATTTCGAAACATGGTGCATCAGGACACATAATGGCAGGTTTGCCTGTGATGCCCAACACAACTGGTTAATATGCAGACGAAAAAATAAGATTCAAGAGGTATAGAGGTGGGGAAGATTTCCAATAAATAATAATTTTTATTATTTTATTATTTTTATTATTTTTATAAGAGTCTTTCTTTTATCTTGCTTTTGCTTTCATTGTATGGAAAATAGCTTTAAACATTCTTTCAAATGTGTTGTGTTTTATGGGGAAAATAGTCATATGGGTTTGTAACAACATGAGGGTGAGTAAATGATGACAGAATTTTCTTTGTCGAGGTAACTACACTTTAAGGGTGCTTTCACACCTGAGCATTTGTTTCAGAATGTGGTGCGTTTTCTCCCTTGGTTCGGTTTGTTTAAGCATATGCGAACACAGCAATCATGCTTGGATCAGCACCAAAAAAATCGCTCCGAGACCAGGCCCGATTGCAAACAACCTCTGGGACCGTTTGCTTGAGGTGTGAAAGCAATCCGACCCAACAGACCAACGAACCAAATGGTCTCATAATTCATAACAGGAAATTTTCTATATAAAAAGCAGTCGTGTCTGATTCTGTGAGTGACCACATTAGTTCCACATTTTGAAAACCAAAAGAGCACCTCTTCATCTTAAAATGTTGTGTAATTGCGCTTCTCTTTGGGAGAATGCTGTCCCAATGAAGCCTTGATTCCTGCTCTAGCTGCGTTATAAGCGCTGGGAGATCCAGAGAGAGCGTGTTTGAATTTGCTGCAGTATTAATATGATATAGTACAGGGATCTAGACTGTGACCAAAATGGTCGCAAATGCGATAATTTTTTGACAATGTGCAAGTTAAAATTTCACACGGTTGCATTGGTGCGAGTGCATAATGCTTTCACGCTTTGGCTGGCGCTGAGCTAGAGACGGACGCACTCAGCGTTTGATGACAACTATTCAGTGTTTTCAACCACATAAGGTTTATTTTACATTTTACACATTTAAATACACAAGTACTAGCAAAACTATTTTATAGTTTGTAAAATACACAGTATTGTCTATGGAGGCAGCAATTACAATCCATTGATGACATATTGTGTAAGTAACTATAATGATTACTCTATTTTTCTCCCACTTTACCGGCCACTTACTTTCATGTATTTCAGGAGAAGTGGATGAATTGATGTGTTGTAAATCTGATTCTCTGAACTGCTCTGCAAACTCACATGGCAATGCCCATTGCGTATTATAGATCAACTAACATGATCATTATATTTTCCAACAACAAAACATGTTCAATTGCATGTATTTGAGAATCTGAATATCAGGTAGTTGACGACATAGCCAACAAGTTTGTGAATATTTTCAATTAAAAAGGAAAAAACTAAATAAAAGCCATATATCTGCAATACAGCGCTTTTGAGCCTACGGTGTGTCCCATGAACGGCATGACGCGTTGTCATTGAAATATTACTTTAAAGGGATAGTTCACCCTGAAATGAAAATAAAGCCATCTTTTACTCACCCTGCTGTTGTTCCACTGACGGCTCGGACACACTCACAGGAGCGCGCACAGAGTAACGGCCGAGCTCAGTATTTTGACTGAATAATAATATTCTCGCAAAACCTTATAGTTACTTATAGCCTCCTGAACACTTTCCATATATGGTGCGTGTTTCACTGTATCATTGCCTGATACTTTTGTACCATTTTTGTACAGTTTTAGCCTGGTTGCTATTCATTGCCATAATATGGAGGAGCGCGTGCAGGACTATTGTTTAAATTTCTGCTTTTGAAGTCAGAAAAAGATAGAAGGACATTGAAGGGCACTGGGACAACAGCAGGATGAGTAAACGATGGCTTTATTTTCATTTCAGGGTGAACTATCCCTTTAATATAATAATAACACCTATGGCAATAATACTTGTGTTATATATGTTATGTGTGATAACATTTTAGTAATGTTTTACTATTTTAGTGAATTTATGCTTGTTGGAAGCAATGTTCAGATTAAAATATTTTGCAAATATCAAGCTTTTAGTCACGTCAATCTTTACATCAATGCAAAACCAGCATATACAAATCCTCAACATGCAAGGTCATTATGATTAATATAAAAACAAGGGTGTGACTAAATTGTAAGTCGATGTGACCAACTGAGGCCTAGTCCACATGTACATGGGTATTTTTTGTGAATTTTTATAACCAGAGTTTTTCCTCCTCCGTTTTAAAAAACATTTGCTTCCACACAAGCACGGTTTAAAAAAATCTCTGTCCACATGAAAACACAAAACCACGCTATGATTGGCTGCCTGATTTCCACATGGGTCCCATCCATGGCACCGATGCACTGAGGGATGCCATGGGCTCAGTGAAACCCTTCTACAAGTTTACTTTGGACTCAGTGACAGGTAACTGTACACAGCGGCAGGGCCCAAGTGGACTGAAGCTTCACACACTTGCCTTACTATGTTGTATTATTGCATTCTGGCGCCTCTGTTCCGCAATACAATGAGATAATTGCGCATGTATCAGTATACATGTGATAAGCACTGTTAGCAGAGTTGTTAAAAGCTAAGTCCGCCATTGCATAGACTCCACTCATGTAAACAAAAGCGATGGCGCACATTCTGACGTCAAACAAAGGAGAGAACAGCGCACACTTCGACTTAACAAGCCGAAATCTCCCGTTTCACCATCTACACGACAATGCTGTAACCGGAGTTTCTAAAAATCTTCACCCTGGCCGGAGTTTTCAAAAAAGTCCGGTTTCAGTAACTGGATACTGCGTTTGGACGAACAGCACAGTGGACAAACTGTGTACAAAAAGCTGCGGTTTGTTTTGAAAATACCCATGTTCTTGTGGACAGGGCCTGAGAAAGTTAAGATGCACCGTAGTGGGAAGAATGAGAAAATTGGGGTTGGAGCTAAACTTTGCACGACAGTCGCCCTCCGGGAACTGAGTTTGACACCCCTGTTTTAAATAATGGAGATGGTTTGAGCTTGACCAAACAGCCACCAGCTGAACTCATATGAACAGAGTGTGACAGAAATGAAGTAATATACAAAAACAGCTGTCAGTCTGATAAAGGTATTATAGGTGCATGTGTGTTCATACCTGCTAGGTCAACCTCACCCTAGGGGTGCACTAGGCCTCAGCCTCAAAAGAATCAATCATTTCTACATTTCTATTTGCACATGGATCGCTCATTGATAGGGGCTCGAACCTCAGACAAACAGGCTAATGGATGGCTGTCTGAATTTTAAGCTCTGCAGAGGACACTTTTTATGGGAAAGGTAAATAACAGGGACGGAGTGAGCAGTGCCATGGCAGGATGTCTAGCCTCTCTCAAACAATGGTAGCTTTCAAGAAGCGCATGGGTTTTGTTTACTGTGATTGTTTGTATACGTTGAGTCATTCACAACTGCAGTGGCATTTCCATCTGAAACTTATATAAAAATGAAGTGTAGTATATCAACATGGCCATAGCAAGAGGTTGTGCGGATTTTTAGTACTTAAAAGATCTTTATAAGATCTTGTTTTTAATAGTTCCATAAACTAGGGATGGGTCGCGATTTTCGAATATTTGATTAGCTGATTTAATTATAGAATATCGAATAGTTTGTGCGATTATAGTCCCCAAAAAAATTCCCATATTGACGGTGCTGATGTGGCGCTGACACGTTCATGTAACCAGAGGGAGGCGCTGCCAATAACGCACCTAAAGCTGTCAGTCAGCTCTCAGGGTGTTTTATACTGGACACGTTTCATGCGGTCAGAGCGTGATTCTTCCTCTGCGTCTGATTTCACACTCAACTTGAATTCTGGTGCGTTTGCGTTCATCTTACGTCATCACAAACGTGCACGGGCATGATAGAAAACAGAACGCGGGTCAAATATATATATATTCACGCTCTCAATCTGTAGGCACGCTGAGTAAACAACACTTGGGTTAACCGTATGTGTGTCGCTTGAAGGTGGCTTTGCTGCTTGCAAACAGACTCTTTTGAGGAGTCGGTGAATTGCCATTAATTTGCTGCCCTGATTGCACTTTATGCGCGAATACACTGCAGGCTCGCTCTCGCAATCGTATCTCAGGTAAATCATCAACACTATCATCACTTACATGTATGTTATTGAACTAATGACATTGTAATCGGCTAAAACGCATGCGCTGGTTACTTTTCATCCAGAACAAGTGTGCACCCGAGTGTTGTTTGCACATTCACGTGAATCGTGGCACAGCTCCGAGAGCAACCGAACTCCGGTTGTGTATTCTTGGGTTCGGTACCTCAGTGCACACCAAGCTCTGTATGTAAGCTTTCACATTAGCAATTTTTCATGTGAACCGTGCTCCATTTCAAACTAAACTGCCAGAGTAAAAACACCCTGAGACAACAGAAGAAGAACGCATTGCCTTACGCGCACACTGTAGACTTGTGGCATTTAACGGTTGCGGTAACTTGGGGCGATGTCAAATAACAGTCATATGTTTCAGCATGTTACAATAATTATATGGCTTGATTTGATATAGCCTATTCCCTAATGAATTAAACAGTTTGTCATCATAGCCTACAGATTTAGAGCGTGAATGGTCTCTCTCCCTCTCTCTCTCTCTGTTTATATGTGTGTAGCCTTTACATGTGTGCATGCGGGGGAGGAGTTGCGATTTTTGAATAAAAATCGAATAATTCCCAGCGATCTTCGAATATTATTTTTGCTTGAAATGCCCATCCCTACTATAAACAAGAACTTAATATTGAGTAACTTAGGTTTCAGATCATATTTAGCCAGTTAATTTGTGTATTTTTGTGCAAAATATATATACATTTTTATTAGAGGCACAATATGTAAGATTTTTGGATTAAAATATCCCCCAAAAAACACTAGAACAATGTTATATACACTCACCTAAAGGATTATTAGGAACACCATACTAATACTGTGTTTGACCGCCTTTCGCCTTCAGAACTGCCTTAATTCTACGTGGCATTGATTCTACAAGGTGCTGAAAGCATTCTTTAGAAATGTTGGCCCATATTGATAGGATAGCATCTTGCAGTTGACAGAGATTTGTGGGATGCACATCCAGGGCACGAAGCTCCCGTTCCACCACATCCCAAAGATGCTCTATTGGGTTGAGATCTGGTGACTGTAGGGGCCATTTTAGTACAGTGAACTCATTGTCATGTTCAAGAAACCAATTTGAAATGATTCGAGCTTTGTGACATGGTGCATTATCCTGCTGGAAGTAGCCATCAGAGGATGGGTACATGGTGGTCATAAAGGGATGGACATGGTCAGAAACAATGCTCAGGTAGGCCGTGGCATTTAAACGATGCCCAATTGGCACTAAGGGGCCTAAAGTGTGCCAAGAAAACATCTCCCACACCATTACACCACCACCACCAGCCTGCACAGTGGTAACAAGGCATGATGGATCCATTCTGTTTACGCCAAATTCTGACTCTACAATCTGAATGTCTCATCGACACTCAATCGAGACTCATCAGACCAGGCAACATTTTTCCAGTCTTCAACTGTCCAATTTTGGTGAGATTGTAGCCTCTTTTTCCTATTTGTAGTGGAGATGAGTGGTACCCGGTGGGGTCTTCTGCTGTTGTAGCCCATCCGCCTCAAGGTTGTGCGTGTTGTGGCTTCACAAATGCTTTGCTGCATACCTCGGTTGTAACGAGTGGTTATTTCAGTTAAAGTTGCTCTTCTATCAGCTTGAATCAGTCGGCCCATTCTCCTCTGACCTCTAGCATCAACAAGGCATTTTCGCCCACAGGACTGCCGCATACTGGATGTTTTTCCCTTTTCACACCATTCTTCGTAAACAGGTGTTCCTAATAATCCTTTAGGTGAGAGTATTTTGTTAAATTGTGTAAGTTTACATTATCCCAAACGTTTCCAAGAATCCAGAGAAATAAGCGATTTTAACCATATTGGACTGTAAAATGCCTTGATTATCCTCGATTAACGAGTTATTTTTTATTTTGTAGAAACGATGGAAACACCAAACACGCTTTAATATATTATGTGTTTTATTATTGACAGGTGAGCAACTGTTTGGATCATTCATGGATAGAAACTAATCATTGTTCTACATCTCAACACAGTTAGTCTTATAGTTTAAATCTGGTGTTCTTGATTTCCCGCGAGTACCATGTTCTACCATGCCTATATCGCTCTAGCTCACTGCAGTGTGCACAAGTGTCTCATTGCAGCGCAGAGGGAATACGTAGCATTATAGCATAACTTTCAACACACTCAGATGTGTGTAATATGATAAAACAGCGCTGCGTTACCCCACATACACATAAGCGGAAGAAGAGGAAATGCTCGTCTGAGGCAGAATAAAAGCTCCACTGCTCTGGAGCCGTGTGTCGCGCTCGTCTCTTATTAGCAATCGCTCCAGCGCCTCGGTCTGCTCCAACCCTGCTTCTTACTACAGTAACGTTAATACATCTTTAATACATTAGCTCATCCATGAATAAGATTTCTGCCCGAGTCCCTTCAGATTCTTTTCCACCGGCTGTGGAGGTGAAGACAACAACTCCCATGATTCAGAGAAATCAAGGCATCATCAAGCCACGCCTTTGTTTTAAATAAGCGACCTCTAGTGGAAAAAAAATTACAAAATTGTGCCTTTAAGTTAACATATTGCTTATTTCTTATTTATTTAAGAATGTGTCAAATCTACTTTCTTTTATGTAATACAATCGTAATGAAATGAATATGAATATGTAATGAAATGCTGGTGCTGAATGCTGAGTCATGCCTTGTTACCAAGGTGGGGTAGATGAGATGGGGCAGAAGATGATTAAGTTAATCCTGGTCGATTTCAGATACACAGGGACAGTTCATCCAAAAATAAAATTGTATATGGATTGTATATGGAAGGTTTAAATGACTGTAATATAATTTCGCAATATTTGCATAATAAGCAAAATGATGCTACTGTATTACATTTATTATGTAAAAACAACTATTTTGTTAATAAACTACTTACATTTACACCTGGAAACTGCTTATTGCTAAATTTGCTTACATGTTTACATTCAGTCTATTCTAAAACCCCATATACATGCAATGCCCACTTATCAAAAACCCTGTTTATGCATTTCTATGATCACATCACGTGATCACCCAGATGTGTTTCGCTGCTTTAGAATCACTCAAATGGTGTAAGGAAAACAGCATTAATGTTTACATTGATGCCTCAGTGCATGCAAATATAACTATTGTCAGTGAGTTGATATTAATTCTGTAACCGCTTTGATAGATTCAGAGAATAATTTGTTAGAATGATTCAACACTGAGTTTGTAAGCCTTTTTGACAATCATTCTTTGATCAGACAACTTTTTTTTACACAGCTTGCAAACTGGAAAGAAAGATGTGTTGCCGGTTTATTCTCATCACTGCTGAAGAACAGTCACTGGAAATACTGTATGAGCTGTTTGGACTACTTTTGCTTTTTACTTTCCATCCTTTTCGAAGCTGGTAGTTTTTTAGTGAACGTGTCTATGTCGTGAAAAATAGCATGGATGTTCTGTTAAATAACTCCTCTTATGTTCCAAGGAAATACAAGTCATACATGCTTTGATAAGAAGATGAATAGGCCTAGATGATAACAGCATTTTCATTTTTGGATGACCATCCCTTTTAAGTGCAGTCTTAACTGCTAAATCGCAGCAGTCATTGGCCAGAATTTTTTGCGATTCAGCCAAATAAACCCATATCAGTTCAGTCTCAGCCTCCCGAAAGCTTTACTCCATACATCACCTCACAGGAGCCGTGATTCACGCCAGATTCCTGCCATTTGGCGCAGAGAGGAGTGGACTCCCGCTACACACTGTTTTCTCTCCAAACACCTCATGTTGTTCTTTCATCCCACTCTTACTTTATTAAAATCCACTCTTCTCAACCAGCTAGCATCCCGTGTACACTGAGAGCGAGAAACACAGTGCCACAAACTAGAAAGATCCTATTATTATCAATGGAGCCGTCTACACAATCTATCCCTAAATACATATTCAAATGGAACTAGTTTTCCCTTGGGAAGTATGTGTTTCAGAGACATGTCATTTAGGGCTCCACATGCCTTTTTCAGGTGCTTGTCCTTCGGACAAGTAAATCATTCATTCACTTGTCTGAGTAAAAAATATGGTTGTCCAGAAAAAATAGGATTTGTTGTAAATATAATTTATTCTGAAGAAATATTCTCATCAGTATTCTAATCAGCTTTGACATATTTAAATCTGCATATTTATTATATTTTAACCTTTCTAAAGGGCATTTTCCCCCTAACCTTTTTAAATACATGCTTCATCTTTCATTTTAAATTCGTAAATTTGATCAATAAATTAAATTAGAATAAGACATTATATCAAGCGTAGCGTCAGTTCTGGCAGGTCACGTTAGTCAAGCTTGCATCAGCTGACTGTCAGCTGATATAAGTCTACCTATAGGAATACAACGTCTATCACAGCATGCATATAAGCTCCTTCAGTATTATCAGCAGCTTTATCGCATTTCTCCAGAGCTCATTTACCCTCCTCCATCCCCAGCTCCCCCTCTCATATAGTCAGGATTTGGTATTCTAATTCCCCTTGAATCAGACTAAATTCGAGTTATGTTGTACTTTAAATATAGACATTAATGTTATCTGCAATACATTATGTTAGTTCTGTTCTGTTTACCCTAAGGGGGTTTATCGCTGCTCTTCTTATCCATGCTAGGCTGCAGAACAGATCCATACCGACAATCCAAACTGTATGTTAATAGTCAATCAATCATCTTTGACGATAGTGGTCCTAACAGAGAGGGCTGTAACCAATCAAATTAAATAATTTACACTGAAAAATTACAACTGCAATAAATAATGTTATGAGATATATATATATATATACAAATAAGAAATGTTGGATGATACTTTTAAACACAAAACTAAACCGCCAGTAGGTGGCAGCAGGTGACCGTTGCTAATGAGTGAGCCATTTAGTCAAACGATTCATTCAAATGGCTGATTCGTTCAGGAATGAGGCAGTTGATTATGAACGAGTCATTGAATCTTCAAAATCAAAATGCTGAATCATTCAGTAATGAAACACAGCTGAGTGTTGCTGTGAGATGCGCTATCGATTAGTGGTGGGAAGTTTGGATCATTTTACGGACTCGGATCTTTGAATCTCGTTCAGCAAAATGAACGAATCTTTTTTCAAGTCATTTCGTTCATTTCAGCAGAATCTAATTAAAATATTTCATTTTTCAGCACATTTAGTACTTTTGGAATAAAAAAATTAACTATAAGCTAATGCAGCCATGGCCAAACTTTGAGAAATAAATTACTAATTAATTGCTTAGCTTGATTTAGTCTATGTATGCAGTCTGTTAGTTCACCTCACCTCCCGATCCAAATCGTTCTTCTTTTTTTTTTTTTTTAAATCGTTTACCTCTCGTGTCTGTCTTCAGGTTCGAGCAGTTAGTTCCGTCATGTCTGATGCTCTGATCTGGCCGTGACAGCCGTGATACACATGCGTCCGGAAACAGATCAGTTGATCAGTTCATTTCGAGTCTCAGGTTTGAGTCATTCGTTCATCAAGTCCCAGTCACAAGTCCCAGTCACCGGAAACAGATTTGAACAGTTAATTTCGAGTCTCGGGTTTAAGTCATTCGTTCATCAAGTCCCAGTCACAAGTCCCAGTCACTGGAAACAGATTTGAACAGTTCGTCTTTGAGTCGTTCCTTCTAGTCCCCATAGGCTGAATGCAGAAACAAAAATGATCAGTTCATCTCTCGAGTCAGTCTTTGGGTCAGTCTCGTTCTTTTGTCACGTGACCGCTTCCCGGTTTCAGTGTCTCGCAACATATACAACATTACAGTCGTATTATTGACTATATATTATTTTTTGTTTAGGAATTCTCATACAATTATCAAAAGATATCTGCAACAAACATCTAAAAAATAGCCTAAGATGTTGCGCAATGCACATGCGCGCGTCAATACAAAATGAACGAATCGCTCTCTGACGACTCGTCGTTCCCGAGTCATATTAAGGATTCGTTCAAAATGAACGAATCGTTCATGAACGACACATCACTACTATCGATCTTTGTTTGGAACTATTTTCGCTGAAACAGAACAAAAACAGTCAAAATTGTGTCTAAAATGCAAGTGACTTAATATTAATTACTTGTTTATTGAACTGTTGTATGAAATCAGTGTCACATTTTCAATTGAGCTGGTATTCAGCACTCTTGGTTGTGTGATGTTGCTTAACTATATCATATGTTATAAATATAAAAACTGAGTTTCTTTGTTTCCATTTCTCCTTGAGAGACTGTACAAGCCTCAACAGTGCAACATTGTTACCGTCAGTACATTACATATTCTATTATTACTCACTATCAATCGCCACTAAATGAATGCAGAATCACTCACATTTTGTCGATTCCCTAGTTATTGACGTTTTAATCAGGATACTTGTCCGGTCGGGCAAGTAAAATTATCTTTCACTTGCCCCTTCAAAAAATCCACTGCACTTGACAAGTAGACAAGCGTTAATGTCGATGTCTGGATGTTAATAATTGTAATTCAAACAGTGTTTGGAAGTTAACTTGGAATTATCAGCATCAAATCATATTCTATCCTCACTGAAAATGCTGTGAAAAGTACTAAATCACAGCCAAGATAAAAATATCTTTTCTCTCTTATTCACACTACTGAAGCATATGAAATGCACCAGCTCAGAAAAGATTCTAATATGGAGAAATAAAAATAGTTAGAGCCTCTCACCTCAACATTATTCATCTAGAGCGTTTCAAAATTCAGAGTTTCATTGACACACATTTTAGATCGTGTTCCACCTCATCCACCACGTCCTCAAACTCTCACACACATAAAAAGAGCCGCCCACAGCTGCGTCAGCCCGTCTCCCTACAATCCAATCTCCACTCCTTTCCCATGATGCTTCCCATTGGCACAACAGAGAGAAAATCCGATTTCTTCCCCCACAGGGCCTGTGCACTGGTGCTGATATGGAAAATAATTCCAAAGAGCTACTCAGACACATAAAGCTTATTTCAGGCTCTCTGACTAATGAGACGCACTCGTTCTCACTACTGGACTCAGATGGCAACATATTAGACACTGATATGCATTCAGATGGACTAGACTGCGATGGAAATGCAGACAGCAGCAGGTCCGAGGGAAAAAAGATCCTAGGAAAAAAAGTTCCTGGGACAAATTGTTCCGGGTAATTTTGATGGAAACAAGGCTTTATGCAGAGTTCAGACTGCCTGGTTTTAACCCCGATTTTGACTCGCCGACTTTTTTTGCGAAATCGTTGACAATTGCCCAAAATCATAGGCAAATCGGTACTCGTGCACCTGAGTGACAATCATGCAGTGTGAATTATCAAAGATGCGATCAGAGAAAATCACAGATGGAGTCGCCGACGCCTGTGAGATATTTGGCATGCTAAATATCTGGATCTGTCGGCGATTCAAACTCCTGCTGTGTGAAATGAGTTCTGTCACGCGACACACAGCAGCCACATTAGTGCTGTATGACAGTTTAATTTCGTTTTTTCTTTTTTATTCAAAATATTCACAAACTTGTTAACTATGTCATGAACTGTCTGATATTCCGAGTTACAAATATGTGCAAGTGAATGTGTTTTGTCATTTAAAATCCTTTATAATGATCATAGTTGATAATGATCGTTAGTTGATCTATAATGCGTGATGGGCGTTGCCATGTTAGTTTGCGCCACAAATCAGAGAAGTGGATCTGTCGGATTTACAACACGTCAATTCATCCTCGTCTCACATAATACATGAAAGCAAGTGACCAGTGAACTGGGAGAAGAATAAACTATATAGTTAACTACATAATGTGTATCTGATAAAAATAAGACGTAGTCAAATTATAACTGAAAGAACTGTTATTGCTGCTTTCATAGACATCAGTGTGTATTTATTTTTGCTAGTACTTATGAGCATTTAAATGTCTGGAACCTAAAATAAACCTTATGTGGTTGAAAACACTGAGTAGTTGTGATATGTGACAATGCTGAGTACGTCTCTCTCTGGCTCAGCGCCAGCCAAAGCATGTTTGAATTTAAGTGGCACCGAAATGAGGCACCGATATTGGCACCGGGTTTCGGTACCCTACCCTACTCTTCAGGGCCCATCCCCCCTCCCCACACATCAGGATTTCTGATAATTGTAATTCATGTTGAATATTTATGATTAGAGATTGGGCGGCTCCTGCCTTCTTGCGATCAGGTTCAATCACTCTTAACACCTCACATCACAGTAAAATCTGATAAAATAATCTGTAGAACCATCAGGATAATCTGGACTTTACCTAGGATTGTCGGAAGGGGAGAAACCGCACCAAAATCTTCCTGATTATCTTTATGTATGTACCCAGCATAATTTGTCCTGTTTAGTAAATCTGGCCCCAAGTTAGCAGATTTCCAAGACTTCTTGGAATACTTAAAAAAACGAAGTGAGAACTTGTTTTGGTAATGTGAGGATAAGAGTGTTACACTTGGGTAAAAGTAATGGTAACTACTCCAATCCTTTGTTGAAGACCCTCATGCTTATCCTAAACAATCATAGCTCTGGTGGACAGAAAACTGTTTCTCACAGGCATGACTTTAAGCTGCATGCCGCATGGCTGTAGGTGGTGTGGGTTCTCAGTTGGGGTTCCAAATACACAGAGATGTGTGTCTCTGATCCATTGTTAAGAGCCGCCATCTGCTTGAACTGAGTCATCATGTTCAATACTGAAAGAGCTCCCATATCCAGCCACTTATTCCATCCAAATGGGATTTCACATGACTAGCTTGGAAAAAGCACGGGGAATTTTAACGGATCTGGTTTGTTTCGGCCGCTGTTGCTCAATCCATTGGTTTCTCAATGCATGTAGGGGGGTGGGGGTGAGAATTAATGTTGTGTTTAAAAGGCCAGAGTCTCTGGAGTAGAGGTACAGCAACTGAGTGGAAGCCCCTTGGAAATACTGTTACTCTTTTTCTCAGTTTAATAATAAAATAGACATAGTAGTGTAATGTCCAGATTGCATACTTATTTCTCTTCCAATAAATTGACCGCATAAACCAAATGTGTGTGAGAAAAGTGCAGTGTAGTAGATTTGTGTGTGTAACTCAAGACTTTGACTACATACACTGACGCCACTCTGGAGGCTGTTAAAGTGTGTAAGTGTGTTTTAAGAGGGCTTCAAACCCATGGCCCACACATTTGCCCTCGCCACATCAAAAGGTCCCCATGCAGTCAAAAACTGGGTGGTCTTTTTCAGCTGTGCAGCCAATAAGCGCAAGAAAACAGGTAACTAGGGACGACCAGAGGGTTTAGGCTGCCGTGCATATGTAACTAAGTAGGATCAAGCCTGACTGAGTGGGTGAATCTCACAAATCATGTCTAGGTCATGAGATTTTCATGTTAATTAAAAGATTAAATCACCCCATGATTTACTCACCCTCAAGCCATCCTAGGTGTATATGACAGTCTACTTTCAGATGAATACAATCATTTATATTTAAAAAAATGTCCTGGCTCTTCCAAGCTTTATAATGACAGTGAATGGCTGCCCAAAATTTGAAAATCAAAAAAGTGCATCCATCCATTATAAAAGTGCTCCACATAATAGGGTTAATAAAGGCCTTCTGAAGAGAATTAATGAGTTTGTGTAAGAAAAATATCCATATTTAACACGCTATGAAGTAAAATATCTAGCTTCCAGTGAAATTCCTTCCATATTCAACTTATGAAGAAAGTGTGATGTCTCTTGCAGTTTACGTCTGATGTCATCTTCGCGCCAGTTATGCTTTTTTTGTAAGTTGAATACGGAAGGCATTTCGCCGGAAGTCCGACTCAAGGAATCAAGATCTGAATTGGGATGCATCCAAACGTGTCAACGAGATTCAATATATCTCTTAAAACAAGGCTTAATATTTCATATAAATGTACATATCGAAACCAAATAAAAATATGGATTTAAAAAAAGTAAAAATGTAGGCTTCATTTTCTATATTTTCTTTTCCGTTTGATTTTGGGGCAACATATGATTGAGAAATGTTCTTGTATGCAACCTGAGTGTACAAACACACACACACACACACACACACAAACCACACACACCACACACAGTTCCAGTCGCTTTAGTTAATATACTGTATGTAAGTATCTCCAGAGAGGCTGCTGTATGGATAATGTATGATACATGGGGCAGCGCTACATAAATCTACTCCACACTACTCCAGTGAGCTCTTCCGTCTTCAAGGCTGATTTACTCTTCAATGTCTTTATGTTTCCTCTTCCCACTTCTTCCATGTGTCTTTTTCTTCCACAACTCCATTGCTCAGTTTTTCTTTTCTCTCCATCATTCCTTTGTCACTCTTTCTCTCCGTCTGGCATTCCTGTCCTCCCATCTCACCTCCCTTCTCCTCCTCCTCCTCATCAACCTTTAACTTTTAAAGTCTTTTTCCTTCACAAATGCCTGTCTCATTGTCTTTGGCCCTGTTGGCTCGTTCATCAGTTTGAGTGAGAGAGGCTTTGCTACACTGCGTTGTTGTATCCACATAAATCAGAGTCCCAGTACGACAAAGAACTGTAACGTCCTGCTTTAGTTTGTCCTCCTACACTTCACTTATAATGTTAGTCAAGGTTTCTTGCAAGGTCTATAATACCTGGAGAGCTATCCGTTAGCACTCCCATTCATCTCAATGGCTGTTGCTCAACTGCTGACCCATGAAAGTATGTCAGCTGCACGATGCCATCTTTGCCTGTGTGTGTGTCTCACTGGTGAAACATCTACTATAATAAAATGAAATGTCAGAATAAAATAAGAAATTATCCCTGTCCCAAATGGCACTCTTAAACACTTGCGGTCTTCCTACGAGTCCGCACTTTAGTGACGTAACACCGCTTTGACTGTCGGGAAGAAGTTTGCTGTGGAGCTCACTTTAGTGTGGACTTGGCACAAGTGTGCTTTGAAGGCACATATCGACTCGCGAGCACCCTTCTGAATCCTAAAATGGACAAATGAGATACCCTACTGTCATGTGTCAGGTTCTTTCTCCTTGCTTCTCACTATCCTTTTCTTCACTCACTCTCCTTCCTGATTGTTTCAGACACACACACACACACACACACACACACACACACACACACACACACACACACTTTCTCACTCGCTCGTTAGGCTCATCTTCTCTGTCTACCTGCACCTGTTAGTCATCGCAATCAGCGCCTCGCTGCCTTGCGATGACACCTGTTCCCACTTTTGTTTGAGTGCTTACCCTTTATCTAGTGTTTGTTCTTTCTGCCTCTTGTTGGATCATTGTTTCATGCATGGGCGTCGGAACCATTGTATGTGGGTGGGACAAGACCCACCCACTTTTTACGATCAATGATATTGGACCCACTCACTTTTATCGTCTCTAACATTCAGCACATGTGTGTTTACCTACCCCTAATCGATAAACACTTATTATTAAACACATGTTAGATGCTTTATTTCCACTTTTCTAATATTTTCGTCATTTTTATTGAAAATAAATGCCTTTCCGATCTGATTTGTGATGGGAAAAGGGAGAAGATTTAGCTCGGCGAAAGGCGGACTCGAACCGCGGGTCGATTTGTGTCAAAACTAGATGCCGTGCATCTTACCCCTACACTACTGACACTCTCAATGATATGGCGATTCCCGTAATTTTGTCTTTCCGAACTATACGCTTAGCAAGCAAGGTGGTATATTTGTACTTATTGACATCTACTCCAGTAAAAAAATTCTGAGGACCCACCCACATTTTTTTTGCTTCCGACGCCCATGGTTTCATGTCATGCGTTTCGACTGCTGCTTTCTTCATGTCTGATTTGCTTTAGAAGTGCTCACCTGGTCTTGTTTGTCTGATACAGCCTTGCGCCTAAGTTTAGTCTGAGTTCTGCATTTGCTGCAAGAGTACCTTCGCGGTCCTCTGTTCCTGACTGTGATTTATTCTCAAGAACTGCCTCCACCTCTACTGGTGTCCCGATCTCTCTCCTCTTCGAGACAGGATCATCTCAGCTGCCTTCTCAGTTTGTTTTACCAGTTCTGTGTGCCTTAACGACAGACTGCCTTGTTTATATTCTCATTAAAGACTGTTGTTATCCTGTCAACCTCTGCTTTTGGATCCATTCTTTATTGACTCTTGACACCTACGGTCTCATGGACTTAATGGACATGCGCACACGGCAGCCATTGTATGTCCACAAGACTGAAAGTGCATGAAGTGTGCCATTTGGGACAGGGCCTATGACTTTCTGAAGGTCTGGCTTTTTGGCTACATAATTTTGTGTTACGGCATATACAAGCAGGCCATTGCTAACCAGACAAACCTTGAGCTTTTGGCTTCTTGCACCTGAAACAACCATAACATTTTACATGATCAATTTCCACACAATCTCTCTGATTCTCACAATGTCCCGCAGCTCAAAAGGGTGCTAGCAACGCCAGGATCATTGGTTTGATTCCCAGGGAATGCATGATAACGTGCCTAGTAAGTCGCTTTGGATAAAATATCTGCCAAATCCATAAATGTAAATTACACAGGCTGTTTTGATACTGTACATTTAAGACTTCCATATGTATATTACCTCTGGATAACCTTCGTGTCCCGGTGTCACTGGACTTTTATTTTGTGAAGAGTAAGCAGGGAAAGTCAATGATCCGTACTAGGCTAAGCACAGAAAAAGGATGTTAAAACTTTAAGTTTGTGGGGTGCTATAGTCATGTTCCTTTACTGAGGACACCCCGCCTCTATCTTTTCTCCTCTACCCATTGTCTTGAGATCAACCAAAGGTCAACCGGCTCACACAGCTGACTCTGAACATGAGCTGCTTCTGCCTTAAACTTGAGTTACGCTGCCTATGGACAGATGCTGCTCATCCATAGAATGCCACGTCTGTTTAACATCTACCCTAGCTGGGCCTTCAATAGGGGATGAGCAAAATTAGGAGTATTTGAATATGTGCTGTGCGCTTTCCTCTCAATAACAAAATACTCACATAACAAAAACGAGAAAACAAGCATCTGATTATAGCAACGTGGATATGTTTGCACAAGCTCTGCGATTCGGCACTCCAGTATGTTACGTTTATTTATATAGCACTTTGTACAATTGATTGCTTAAAAGCACGCAGTTTTACAGTATTAAATGAAAACTCATTTTCCAACTCCCCTAGAGTTAAACAGTTGAGTTTTACCGTTTTCAAATCCATTCAGCCGAACTCCTGGTCTGGCACTTTTATCATAACTTAGCATAGATCATTGAATCTGATTAGACTGTTAGCATCTCGCTCAAAACAATTACCTAAGAGTTTAGATATTTTTCCTATTTAAAACTTGACTCTTCTGTAGTTACATCATGTACTAAGACTTAGGGAAAATGAAAAGTTGAATTAATGTTGTGTCTAAAAGGCTCCAGTTGAGTCTCTGGAGTGGAGGTAAAGCAACTGAGTGAAAGCACCTTGGAAATATTGTTACTGTTTTTCTCAGTTTAATAATAAAATAGACGTAGTAGTGTAAATGTCCAGATTTCATACTTATTTCTCTTCCAATAAATTGGAAAGCATGGGTGCAGCAAATTTCCTTGATTATTACACAGGAATGAGAGTATAGTTCCTAGCCATATCAGCCTAGAAAACTGCAACTTTTCATTTTCCATCAGTCTTAGTACACAATGTAACTACAGAAGAGTCAAATTTTAAATAGGAAAAATATCTAAACACTTTGGTCATGGGGGAGTTGGAAAATGAGCCTATTTTCAAAAAAAGTGTCAGAAGTACAACTTCAGTTTCTACACCAAAGAGGCTCTCCTGTGTGTTCATGTTTTTACTCATGGAGGTCTAACCTCAATGGACTGAACAGGAGAAATTAACCAGCAAAGATTTCCTCGTCAAAGAAGGTGGAGCCTTCGCACACACCAACCTATAAAGTTATCGCCAAAGACGAATGGTAGTACGAAGGTGTTTACCAGCTAGAGCGAACTTTTCCTGAAAAAATCCCAAAACAAACACAAAACGAACTTCGTTGTGGTCTGATTTTGTTTCGAAATGTCACATCAGTTTGTCCTTCGATTTCGCTTGAAGTACATCAAGGACTTTATCAAGTTCCTCTTTGTGTCTACAGGTTTACGCATATCTACTGTGATGTCAAAGCGCACAGTCCTAGCATGGACTCGCACTGTGTGTCTTGTGATATTTTCAGCAATTGTTATTATACAGAGTTTCTTTTTGAGAATGAACAGATTTCTAGTCAATGTCCCTTGAGACAAAATCAAAACACAGATGCTGTACATCTGGACTCTGTGCTTAAGGACAGAGGTTGCCACTTCAATCAAAGCATCAACATTTGAAAAACAACACAAACAAACTATGTCCCAGCAACCAGTCTCATGTTGCAATTGTTGTCTGGCCCAGATCAGGGCTCTTTATGGCTTATTTGGCTGAGATTTGGGTCACTTGTGGCTCATGTGTGGCTCATGTCTGTAGTCCAGGTCTGGCCCATTCATTCTTTGCTGTATGTAGGCCAGGGAAAACCGGTTGTGTGGCCCAGAGCTGGGCCAGACAAGACAACAATTGCTATGTGGGGTGATGCAGTTTGTCACATTGTGTTTGGTAGCTTCATAAACCAGTTGAGTCAACTATCAAATGCACTATTCTTGAAAGTTTGTTCACTCTCAAGTCAGATTAATTTCATCAGTTCACCCAACCACTCATTTTCCAAACCACTTGTAGGATCGCAGGGATGCTAGACCATAAAATCCAGCTGTAGGCAGAAATCAGTTCATTGAGACAATTGATTTCAATTCCAGTTAATTTTGGAAACCAATTCATCTACTTACCAAGTCATTGTGTCAAGGCTTGAACGCACCGCTCATAAATTTAGGGTGCCACTCTGATGTTCACACAAACACCATTAGCCGTGATTTGACTGTCGGGCCAGTGCGAGCCGTGGCTTTCATCGGGCCGGGCTGTTCTTATAGTCCAAAACCACACTGCGTTTCCACCATTGGGCCAGAAGCTCCACAGCGCTTCACTAAACATGCCTCTTTGGAACAACGTCACACAAACCCATAATTTCACACAAAAAAATTGAAGATTTATGAGAAAACTAAATCAAAGAAATTACTGGAAACAACAAAATGAACCTGAAAAAAATCATCCGTTTGTTGGCATTTTTGTTGTTCACTTAAAGATTTAAAACCCAAGCATCGATATTTTACCACAATAAGTGATACATTGATCATAATGAATTAATTTGTTAATTAATTCAATTTGTTAGTATTTGAAACCAGCTGACGCTGCCATCTCTAAACTCAGGTAAACTAGAGGAGTTCATAATCACTCCTCTAGCCCGAGCTGGCTCGCTTTGGACCAAGGTATTCCGCGGGCCAAAAAACCTGCGGGAAAGCCCAGAGGAAGCCCCAACAAGGCCCGATCAAGCCCCAGAAGTGACAGTGGAAACACAACTGGCCTGACACGCACTAGCACGTCCGCTTTTGGGCCGACAGTGGAAGCGCAGCTATTGCATGCACACTCACGGAAGGGTGATTTTACCATCTAACCAACATTTACCATCTATCCATCCACCCAGCACATGCACACCCTGAGGTGCAAACTCTCTAAAAAGACATTTCTTTATTTCTCGTACCGAGGGCACAACACAACTTCTAAGAACATTATTTTTCCAGACGACTTCTCACAGAGCTGGCACCATTTATCTAAAATGAAACTCAAGTTTCCCTCCTCAGACATTACAGTAAATGCAGTGCTTTTAAGGTGTGGCTTAGCATGTATTAGCTGAGCCTCTTTTACATGGAGTCCATATTCCCATAAAATATGTCATCTGGCCTGGTTGAGTGTTGACAGAGGGGTTGGAAGGAAAGCAAGAGCGCTGGTGTGGATCCTGGGAATATCAGATGGAGAGCAGGATGAGCAGTGAGGGGGATGTAGCATTTCGACAAGCTTTCTCACGCAGCAAAGCAGAACAACATGTTTCAGCAGCCTTTCATGTCAAGTCAAAAGTGTCGGTGGAGTGGCAGTATGAGTGTTCAGGGTAATATAAGGCTACGGAGCAAAACTAGTCATTCTAAGATGTCCTGACATAAAAAGAGAGCTCTAATCGTAGATGGAAACCAGCTCTAAATCACCCAGGCCTAAACTTTAACAAGGAGCTATTGATAAAGGCCTAATTTAAATAACAGATAGCCCTGGTTCCGGGTGCTGACTGATCAATACGGAGTTCCAGTCCTGCCAAAATATACCAACAGTTATGACAAGAAACTCCTGTTCATTTAGTTACTAAATATGTCCCCTGTGCAGAGTCACTGGGAGTTGCAACATAAATTCCAGAACATTTCAGGAACCAAAAAATATTTCTTGAGAAATTGTCAGGGACTATATCTTCTGGCGCAAGGATGGCACTTTAATAAAATCTACCTTAAATCTTACCAAAGGAAAAAGCAGTGAACAAATAAAAAGGGACAGGAGAAGCTGCACATATACTTGCTAGGACAATATTCACACAAAATTATGTCAAAATGCTTGTCTTGTCGAGTATCATCATAAACACTGATGTCTTAAGTGAACATAAACATGAAATTTGCCATCACCGCCAGTGTTTTTTCATTTTCACAAGTTTCATGGCCCACAGAATATCTGCTGAACATTAAATATATCAAAAGAAAGAACAGAGCCTCTGTTTTATTCTAGCTTTATGCATTCTTTTTTTATCAACACTTAAATGTGGGTAAGTTTTGTGAAAAAAGCAACATTTTGAGCAAAAAGCTGAGAAAAGCACGTTTTTGTCAGACTATGTCCGGATGAGTTTCAGAATGATGATGAAAACACAGATGGAGTAGATCGAATCCATCAACACCCCAAAGCTTCACAGTCCTGTAGCTCGTCCTGGGTCGACATTTCATTCAATAACATAGCCATTTCGATTTATATGCTGTTTAATGATGATAATCACATTATTTTACATATGCATCTGCTGTTTCTGCTTCTTCTTTGTCTGTGAGATTTTGATCAGGAGATTCAGTACTCATTCAGAAAATGTGTAATAGCGCCCCCCTACTGTATAACAGTGAAAACACGGAAAGACTGAAAATCTCGTCAATGGCAGGGAAGCGTTTTCTCATAAAAGACGAGATAAACAGTCACTGCTCTTGACTGAATAACTTTAATAAGGGTTAATCTACATATATACACTGAAGATTATGAAGTGATATTTTACATTTGATTAATAAGTGTGTCCAAACCTTTGACTGGTACTGTACTATAATATACACAAAGAATATCAGCCGATATATCGACATCAGACTTTTTTTTACTCCCCAATATCAGTATCGGACCCCGAAAACCCATATTGGTCGGTCTCTAATTACAATTGATAATCTTCACTTAATACTGCAGTTCTTTTTCGTCAGTCTGTGACAATGAATGAGAGAGAAACGTCAGAGGCAGGCATTTAGTTTGTCACCTCCATTTTTCTTTCTTAATCGGTGAGTGTGACAGGCATCTGACAGAAGAATCTCAATCGCACAACACTTTTACTACACAGCACTGAGAGATCCAGTGAGAAAGCGTTGGAATTTGCTGAAAAATGAATAACATCATTGCAAGATTTAGTGAAAAGCGTTCAAATTCGTCAAAGAATTCTGCTAAAAACCACATATATCAGATTAAACAGCCTGGAAAACAGGAGAAACCATTGTGCCATGAACAAACAATTTATAGAAGGCTTTTCAGTCTACAAATCACCAACATTCACCATGGATTAATATAGCAACACTAACTGTAACCATGGTATTGTGGCAGAAATAGTCTAATTTGTTTACATTATTCATCTCAGGGTTCGTACAACCATTTGAGAGTTAAATTCAAGCACTTTGAGGGATTTCAAGTGCTTCACACTTTTTACAGCACTTCAAAGCTCTAAATATTATCTGATTTTAAAGATATTTTTAATGTAATTATTTGAAAAAACTAAAAGTTTAAAGATGTAGGAAAACTACATCTTTTATTTTTTAAAAAGACTATAACCAGTAGATGGCGGAAGTGGAGGACTTATTGAATTATTAGCCATTTCCACTCCCTAATATATTCAAAAAGTAGGAAAAGTCACAAAGTCTCATGAAAAACTAAAACTTTTCTTCAAATTGTGCCTGAATTACAACAAAAGCAATTAAAGAGCGCTCTTTTTATAATCACTGAAGCTATCGGTCAGTTCAGTGTGATACTATAGAAGAATCGACCATTTAATAAGAGTAGAATACAAATTTCCCCTATAAAAAAAATGTTTTTTCATGTTACTGTTAAAAGTTAATTTGATCATCTCAATTCAAGCTTATTGCTGTTAAATTTCAAATAAACAAACATGTAATATTATTAGTAACTGCACTTATTAATGCAAAACAATAGTAATTTTAAGATTAAATTCACTTCCCCCAGTGCTGCACCATCTGAAGGGTTAGGTTAGGGTTAGGGTTAGGGAACTGCTCTCAAATGTTTTTTAAAAGTCTAGAGCCCTGTACACGGCATCTTTTCAAAGCTGGTGTGAATCATTTACAGACGAGAGAGCACAGCCCCAATACACACATGCACAGGATTTCATAAAGCCCTCATAAAACTGCTCTCATAAAATCGTCACAATACTGTGAATGATAACAGTGCTGCATTATGAGTGCCGCAAAAAAAGACAAAGACATCAAATGTGACAAATAAAAAACTATTTTTTAGGCCTATTCTTTTAAGCCTATCAGTCAGCAGAGCTTCAGACTAAGAACATGACTAGGCATCCACTGGCTCCTAAAATGAAGCATTTAGAAGGCAAGTGATTGTTTTAGGGCCATCAATTAATTTAGCATAGGTGGCTATGCATGTGTACATAGCCCAGCAATTTAATACAATACAAACAATACCACAGACAGAATACAAAAGCATGTTTCATGAGTCAGTTCGGGCTACTTAGCCTTACTTAGATGATCAATTATCAAACAAACAATATAGTTATATTTACGAATTTTGAATTTCATTGATAAATGTAATTAATTGTCAATTGACAAATCCACAAAAATACCATGTATAATAACAAAGCTCTGATATGAATTTGTAGCCTTACAGAGTCAAATCAACAACATGTCGGTAATTAAACTTGAAGTCAGGCGCACCTAGAGGACACATCATGGTTCATTTCGATGTCACATGATCGAAAATGACTCGTGGTTCAGCGAGTCAGTTGTTACACAGATTCAAAGTGAACAGTCATGCAATGAAAACGAAAGGGCTCATAAGAGTCACTCATTCGTGAATTGGAAAATGCACTGTTTGTTGTTGAATGCAATGTATACAACACAAATTTGACAAAACCTCATTGAATCTGTCACCAAATGGTGATTGGATTTTTAATTATTGTCACTAAGATTTATAGTTTGTCACCGTTGCAGCCCTGATTGGGGACTGTAGATTGCAAGTTCACAACATACCGTATGACCATTACACACACACACTATACTGTACAGGCACACTGATTTACACAGCACATGACGCACACTCTCCCCAGATGGAGCGTGCTGGAACGGCCGCCTGTCCCGCCGGGAAACCGTGAGTTGGCAGGGTGTTCTGGCACGCTCATAAAATCACTCACAGTTATGGCAGTGTTTCAGAGCCTCACGTCTTCAAACACACACACACACACACACGCTGTCACATAAAAACAAACGTTACATGTTCAGGTGAGAGACACAGATGTCACATATTACAAAACACACAAAACTCCAATTACATTTGCATTTATTCATTTGGCAGATCGTTTTATCCAAAGCATTTTACAGTGTATTTTAAGCAATTTTTTTATCCTTGGGAATCAAGCCCATTGCTAGCGTCATGCTCTAACAGGAAGTTGTTTTGGAGGTGACACATATACACAATATATATCGTACAATGGTACAAATAAGTAAACAGATAGAGATGTTGCTATACTGTTTATACTAAGTTTGATATAATTCCCAAGGCTCAAAAATAAGACGACTACAGGCCCGAGCCTGTGTGAGAGGTTTAGCCAGTTGCTTACCAATGAAAATCTTGAGCATCAATTTTTATGCCTTGGTTTACTGTGACTTAGACCTATCCATTTTATAATGTAAGGTTTTACATTTTTGTGTTACTGTGCGTTCACACTGCCACCAGCGAGAGCGTCAAAGTGGCCGGAAGTCATTCATTTTCAATGTGAGCCGTCAGCGAGCTCCGGCCTTTAAAGTTGAAGAAGAAGTTGTCCCAATTTGCATACTATCTTTACTAAATAGTATTTGAAAATAGAATTAGTGTGTCCCAAATCGTAGTGTGTTGAAAAGAGTATTCCAAAGATACCCGGATGGTCTACCATTTTCGAGTGCAGATAGATGCACACTCTAACGGCTGATATTGCCCACAACCCATTGAGAGTTGGACGAGGATTCAATTAGAACCTCAAATGCGGAGAAAAAGTGTTAAAAAACTACAAACATGGCGGATGTGCGAGTCCGACGGTTAAGTAGAGAGGTTTAGATAAAGGGTTTTGAATGATCAATTATCAGTGTTTATGTTATCATTATATTTCACCTGCAGCAGCATTGTGAACTTTTGTAATGATACGTTTGGCCATTAACTCTTAAATGCATTATTATATTTACACTGCAAACACATGAGGAGAGTCTCTGCATTAGTCAGGCATCTGTGGAGATGGTGGTCCAGTGGGTTAAACCACTGAACTGATATGCAGAAGGTTGCTGGTTTGATCCCAGCGGTCATCACCAGTGTGTCCTTGAGCAAGGCACTTTACTCCATGTTACTCCAGGGGGATTGTCCCTGTAATAAGTGCACTGTAAGTCGCTTTGGATAAAAGCGTCTGCCAAATGCATCAATGTAAATGTAAATGTAAAATGCATTAAAAACTCACGATTGGCAGATAACGTGTGTCTACATTTCTCTCCGATAAGGTAGGAAATTAAATTGAATGTGGAGGATTTTAACTGTGATTTTTAATAATGTGTGTTTTAACGATGATTGACAGGGCAGTTTAAACAGTGACATGATGCACGTAACTAAGCGAAAGAGTCCGTTAAAGATGACGAAGTAGTATGTCCCAAAGCTTGCCTACTCTTCTGCTACACACTCAAAAGTATGTACTTTTTCTTCACACAAAGAGTACATACTTTTAGGTCGTAGAATTGGAAATTGGGACGCAGCATTGAAGTCAGGTCAACTTTATGATAATGAGCTATGACGTGGTATAGCAGCAGCCAATCGGAATGTAGAAGTGCTCCGCTTGAGATGATCAACTTTGCTTCCGACCACATCAGTTCCCAAGCAAAATGGAGGAGATGAGAGGTCTGATGAGAAGGCACACAACACTATTTATAGGCAACATTGTTTTTCAGCTGCAATGCAATTAATTTGCTCAAAACAACACCGATTTGACCAATTGCATTAAGGCTACACTTAGAGCTAAGGCTACAAATTAATGTGAATGTTATTAAAGACCAAGGCTAGCAAACGTCTCCTATGAACTGCATGGTGAAATTAGACTAGCACTTAACCATGAACACAAAAGCCACACCACACAAATGGCTTTTAATTGGTTTATTTCGTTAGCAAACATGTAACTAATTGTTGAGTTATTTCCATCAATCAATTTTATACTTTCACATTTAAAACATTTAATTAGGTTAACTTACACCCTACTTGTGGTCACTCTGTACAAATACAGATCAACATCTTGTTTGCTTGGCAGCTTTAAATAGACCTTTACATAAAGTAAAAAAAAAAAGACCAAGCATTCGATCTACGTCAGAGCGTCAGAACGTCCACAAATCAGCCAAAGCGAATTTTGACTCGCTTGCCAGCGGTGATGTGAACGCACAGTTACACAAGTGTATGTTTTTGCAGTGATGCCAGATTTATCAATCATTTTATCTTAGCATTTGATTTGCATCCATCAAGTTCCTCATAAAATTAAATAAAATAGGAAGGCCCTTTAAATATATAAACCATTTAATTAACTGAATTATCCAAAATGGTCATTAGAACTATATTGTATTAAACTACACAAATACATCTGCATCTTCAACGTAAACACAAGTAGCATAGCTTAGTGTCCAATCCATCTCAAGTAAGATTTTTAATTGAATTGAGTACAGTGCCCAGTTCATTACTTTACATTTACATTTACATTTATGCATTTGGCAGACGCTTTTATCCAAAGCGACTTACAGTGCACTTATTACAGGGACAATCCCCCTGGAGCAACATGGAGTAAAGTGCCTTACTCAAGGACACACTGGTGGTGACCGCTGGGATCGAACCAGCAACCTTCTGCATATCAGTTCAGTGGTTTAACCCACTGGACCACCACCTCTCCACTTTAAGAGACACGTTTCAACTAAAAGGCTGCATAGAAATGACAGTAACTGTGGCCATGTGGTAAACGGATGATAAAGAATTGAAGGACTTTATATGAGTGTTCATTAGGAGGAACGGCCATCTGTCTCACTAAAAAACATTGCCTGAGATGAGATAAACTGAAGTCTGTGTGTGTATGGACAAATTTGCACGGCAGCAAGCTCAAACACATCCCATCTGTCAATATCTCCTGAAACATATATGCATATACACATTTATACTTAAATAGTTGCTTCTTTAAAAGCACCAAACCTGTCGGAAGACCATGGCCTAACCGTTAGCATGCATGTTCCAGACATACATAAGACAAAGGACACTTAGCAGTTTAGGGTAAGCTTACATGACAATGATGTACTAAAAACTGAAAAGTTTTTCCTTTGTGTTTTTCGTGTACAAGCAACAACATCGTCAAAATGATCGTCTGGCACGCCGACCGTTTTTTCCGTCGTTACACTAGCAAAAGTTGATTCGGACACGCTGATTAAGTGCACCTGCGCTTCAGACCAAGAGCTCAGATTGTTAAAATAGGGCCCTATATCTACATTCATATTATCTAGGTTGGTCTGTTAGCCCATGTTAAAGTGCATGTAAACGATCTTCATGAGATTTGGAGGTTGTGGAATGACTCCGGATCCTGTGATCTCTCAGTAAAGCCAATGATTGCAGGTAATACACTGATTTTACTACACTTTACTAGTGAGGTCCTAATTCGCATTAAAGTTACAGCCTTCCCATAAATGTAAAGACAAGAATTTTCTGCAGGGAACAAGGACACTGTAACTACTGATCACTAAATTTGATGGAATATCATAAAGTTTCACAGGGTGAAACATTTCATTCTGAGAGGTGTGTTAATTCTGCGTGATTTACATCAGCGCTGTCTCGACTCTAAAATAATAAACAGACCCAGACAGAATCTGAATACCCTGCGCGTGCAGAAAACATCAAGACATCTTTTCTTGTCAATATTGCACACCCCTATACATGAGTTAAGGTTAGGTTTAGGGGAAGGCTCAAGGTTCACCTACACTCTAAAAATGCTGAGTTGTTTCAAACCAAATTTGGGTCAAATGTGGACAAACCCAGCCGTTGTCCATATTTGACCCAAATTTGGGTTGGAACAACCCAGCATTTTTTTAGAGTGTAGTTCCACAGTTATTGTTATTACTTTATTACACAGAAAATTTGCTCATTGTGACTAATTTTACCAGCACGGGTCACAAATATTAAAAGTCAAATCAATATTTTGTGTAGAGTTATTTAATTATGTCATCTGGGTATCGCAGACTTGCTGTTGTTTCATACAAATGATTGTTTTGTACACTGCAATGGATTTTAAGATAAAAAACAGGTAAGATTTTAAAACGGTTTAATCTCGAATCAATCTGTCTTATCCCCATAATTATGTATGTGGTGAAATACGGTGTAATAAGTGGTGTGACTGTACCGTATCCCTTAAATGTCTGTCTAGTTTGAACTTGCTGCTTGCTTTCTCCACGGACGCTTTGAGTTTAGAGCTAATAATTTCGACTCAGATCAATATTTCATATCTAATTATTTACTTATGTGGCAAGTAGTCATGTAATAAGCGGGATAATGTTCATCCAGCCGGTTGTTATCACAGAATAAACCTGTTCAGAGTGATCCAAGATCCTGAACGTCCTGTCGGGGCATTATCAAACGTACATTATCCCTTACATAGTAAGAAGGCTACAGGTGGAACAGGACTGTAAAATAAGATGCTAGAAATACTACTGATATATGAGCGGTCACATTTCAAGACAAAAAATAAAATAAAATACTATATTTTTTAGATTCTGTTTCCATCATGGTGTCACATTTTGAGTGTCATCTTTTAAAAAAAAAACATTTAATGTGGGAATTTGTTTCAATGTTTACAATGATTTCTAGTCTAGTAAACTAGGAAGGTCTAGTAAACTTTATATAATGTGACCCTAGACAGTGAAACCAGTCATAAGGGTAATTTTCTTTAATAAATAAGATTTCCCATTGATGTATGGTTTGTTAGGATAGGAGCCGAGGTACAACTATTTGAAAATCTGGAATCTGAGGGTGCAAAAAAGTCTAAATATTGAAAGAATTGTCTTTAAAGTTGTCCAAATGAAGTCCTTAGCAACGCATATTACTAATAATGATACATTTTTTATATATTTACGGTAGGAAATGTACAAAATATCTTCATGGAACATGATCTTAATATCCTAATGATTTTTGGCATAAAAGAAAAATTGATCATTTTGACCCATACAATGTATTGTTGGCTATTGCCACAAATATATCCGTGAGACGCATGACTGGTTTTGTGGTCACAAAATCATATCTGTTTTTGGAGTTACGTCTGTGAAATGGTCTGTACTTTTATTCTATGTAAAAGTGTTTTCGAAATTCTGCGTAAATGACTTTTTAAATAATTCTACTTCAGATGAACCCGCCTCTAAACACATGAAAACTGTCAGTTGGTTGGATATTTCTGTCCAAGTGGGCGGATCTTGGCCAGAATAAGCTGCGATATGGACCCAACTTTAGCCATTCAGTCAAAGGTCTGGCTACACAAGACTAAGCTGACAACAAGCTGAAAAGTGTGGAGATGAAACAGCCTGTGAAGGAACAAAACCCTGTAGACACACGCAAATAGATACACACACACACACGCCCATCTTTACAAAGGAATGGCCAGAGGCTCTCAGGCACTTGAGCAGCTACTGACACACCGCCAGAGAAATAGGAAGACACATCAGAGCATTCAGGCAGCCTGTAATCATAGCCTGACCTCTCTGCAATTATCACCATCTCACAGGAAACAGCACGCCGTCCTAAGACTAATACATAACTCACATCTCACAGCCAAGCAACACACAAACCGAACGCAAGCGTCTGTCCCTCCCAAACCCAGGCTATGTTTGGAGAGGAATAACTGACTACTGAATACCGCACAGCGACACCGTATACTGACTACTATAAACCCTAACGCTCAAAATAATTAATTGGTTTAAGTAGGGTAAACTTAAAATAAACAAATTAGTTCAATCAAATTAACTTTTATGCGTAAAACTTCCCTTTTTGAGTTCACAAAACTGACACATTTTAAGTAATCTGAATTGTTTCATTGTTCTGAGTTTTATGAACCACTGTGAGAGACATAATCTAAAAAAAATCCAGAAATCACAATATATGATTTTTTAACTATTTATTTGAATGATACAGCTGCAAATAAGTATTTGAACACCTGTCTATCAGCTAGAATTCTGACCCTCAAAGACCTGTTAGTATGCCTTTAAAATGTCCACCTCCACTCCATTTATTATCCTAAATTAGATGCACCTGTTTGAGGTCGTTAGCTGCATAAAGACACCTGTCCACCCCATACAATCAGTAAGAATCCAACTACTAACAGAGGAGTCATGGGAGAAAGTCATGTGGTCAGATGAGACCAAAATTCCTTACTGTTCCAAAACTTTTTGGTCATAATTCCACTAAACGTGTTTGGAGGAAGAAAAATGATGAGTACCATCCCAAGAACACCATCCCTACTGTGAAGCATGGGGGTGGTAGCATCATGCTTTGGGGGTGTTTTTATGCACATGGGACAGGGCGACTGCACTGTATTAAGGAGAGGATGACCGGGGCCATGTATTGCGAGATTTTGGGGAACAACCTACTTCCCTCAGTTAGAGCATTGAAGATGGGTCGAGGCTGGGTCTTCCAACATGACAATGACCCGACGCACACAGACAGGATAACCAAGGAGTGGCTCTGTAAAAAGCATATCAAGGTTCTGGCGTGGCGTAGCCAGTCTCCAGACCTAAACCCAATAGATCATCTTTGGAGGGAGCTCAAACTCCGTGTTTCTCAGCGACAGGCCAGAAACCTGACTGATCTAGAGAAGATCTGTGTGGAGGAGTGGGACAAAATCCCTCCTGCAGTGTGTGCAAACCTGGTGAAAAACTACAGGAAACGTTTGAACTCTGTAATTGCAAACAAAGGCTACTGTACCAAATATTAACATTGATTTTCTCAGGTGTTCAAATACTTATTTGCAGCTGTATCATACAAATAAATAGTTAAAAAATCATACATTGTGATTTCTGGATTTTTTTTTCAGATCGTCTCTCACAGTGGACATGCACCTACGATGACAATTTCAGACCCCTCCATGATTTCTAAGTGGGAGAACTTGCAAAATAGCAGGGTGTTCAAATACTTATTTTCCTCATTGTATATAAAATTGTAAAAATTCAGCGTTAAAACACAGTTTGTCTGTGGGTTTTTACCATCTTGATTGGTTTGAGAACAGATATATGATAAATGTTATCTGTTGTACACTTTCACTATGCTAATGCTACCAAAGCATTGTGTTACAGACTAGCAAGTTAGCATTTACTGAATTAGCTAGTTAAAGCTAGCCAAGTTTCCACTACTAAAAATATTCAAGTTGAGATAACATGATAATTTTAAGTTAAATGTATGAATTAGCTTACTCAGATATTTTAAGTTAAGAATAATTAAAATGTACCTGTACAAAACAGAAATCTGCCAGATCTCCTTACTTAAACTTTAAATTTCTTAAAGCTGCAGTCCATAACTTTTTGTGCTCTAGCGGTTAATAAACAGAACTGCATGCGTCTTGCGGAAGAACATTGCAGCCGGAGCTACTTCTCTCTGTTTATGTCTATGGCGAGTCACGCAGGTACTGTGCTCCTCCGCAGCGGTTCCTGCCAGACCGTTCTGAAATAGTCCCAATATAAACACTTATTATAAGTATACCATAATGATTCAGGGTAAGACAAAAACACGGTTTGGAAAATGGATTCATGTTGTACATTATCATTATATAATTTTTGTAAATCTTGAACACAAAAAAATTATGTAACTGATTAACTGATTATTTTGCCAACATTTTCAGGTTTACAGTGTATGCAATATGTAACAATAAATGTTTCAAAACAGTAGTTAGTGGTGTCTGAAATCAACTGTAATATAGCCTTTTTAATTCCATTTGATGTAAATTGCAAAATCAGGTGCCAGATTCATGAAAATCTTATAAAAAATAAATAAAGTCAAGATAAATTCTAAGAATCGCATATGAATATTACTAAATGCAATTCTTGGTCAGGATTTGTTTTTATTTTATTTTTTTATATAATTATAATATTTTTTTATTAAAACATACTTCTCTTAAGAACATCTTACTTGTTTCAAAATATTAACTTAATTATTACATAGATGTAAATAAATAAAAATATATATTATTTTTAACAATATCTTTGGTAGCAGGGTTAAAAAGGTAATAAAAATATTAACAATTTGTGAGAACATAATCATGGTGTCACATTTTGAGTCAATTCTTAGTTAAGAATTATATATAATAATAATAATAATAATAATAATAATAATAATAATAATAATAATAATAATAATAATAATAATAATAATAATAATAATAATATATATATATATATTAGGGGAAAGTTTAGAAAAACTAAAAAGATAAAAACAAATGCAGAAAAATCCCAAACACTTAATAGTACTAATATGGATTAAATGTTGTAATGCTTAAAATTACAATTAATTTCATACAACCCAATAGATTCAAAAGATAAAATAATTTGTAAGAATGTTATTTGGGAATATATTCAAAACTTTTTTTTCACAAGTTATAAAATAAGAAGAAATGTGTATTCTGTGGATAGTATACATCCTGTAGTATGTTGTCACACAAATATTAGTATGTTGAATGCTAGTCCAAACATAACCCAAGTGTATAGTCAGCTGTTTGCTCGACACCCATTTTCCTCTTTTCACATCGTCCCTATAACAGAGAGCCAGAAAATGGAGACAATCGGCCGCTTTACCGAGCACGACAGAGAAAATGGCAACAAAGTGTGAAAAGATGAACGAATAAAAGCGCCATTATTGCTGTACAGAAATGACGCCTGTGGAGGAAAGAGATCCTGTTGAAAGAATGCAGGCTAATAGAGACTATGAAACGAAACACACTAGCACCATTACCCATTGTGCTGCTGTGCTTGGGTGTCACTTCAAAGCATTCCCAGCTATTAATCAGATGCTATCCTACACCCCCAATTCCCAAATCCCAACTCAACCTCCCCTCCATCCACAAGCATTATAACCACCTCCACCTCCCAGAACTACACAACAGAGTCATCATTATTACACTTAGTTCACACCTCGCTCAGAAACACACCCTTATCACACCATCAGCACCAATTAATTCACCTGCCACTTCAGCCGGGGTGAGAGAGAGAGAGAGAGAGAGAGAGAGAGAGAGAGAGAGAGAGAGAGAGAGAGAGAGAGAGAGAGAGAGAGAGAGAGAGAGAGAGAGAGAGAGAGAGAGAGAGAGAGAGAGAGAGAGAGAGAGAGAGAGAGAGAGAGAGAGAGAGAGCTTTATTTTCAGGGCTCAACAGTAAGGATTTCTCTGCTGGTCTGGCTGAGTCAGTGCTTGTACTTGCCCTGACAGTATTTACACTGGACCTACCATAATCTTTTTTTATATATGCATCTAGCAGGGCTGTAATCACCATAGACATTAATCAGATAAGGACAAATTCTGTATTTGCTTCAATTTCTTTAATGGAACACTCAACTTTTATTTGAAAATAGGCTCCTTTTCCAACTCCCCTAGAGTTAAACAGTTGATTTTTACCGTTTTCAAATCCATTCAGCCGATCTCCGGGTCTGGTGATAGCTCTTTTAGCATAGCTTAGCATAGATCATTGAATCGGATAAGACCGTTAGCCTCTGGCTCATTAAATGACCAAAGAGTTTCAATATTTTTCCTATTTAAAACTTGACTCTTCTGTAGTTACTTTGTGTACTGTGCTGCATAATATCATTGCACTGCTGCACCCATGGTACAGCAGAAAAGTTCCTTGATTATTACGCAGGAATGAGAGTATAGTTCATAGCCGTATTGGCCTGGAAAATCACAACTTTTAATTTCTATCTAAACCGCGGGTCCTCTTACAGTCTTGTGTCACCATGTTTCTACGGTAGCCCTAAACGGACAAACTTCTCTACAGAGCGCTAGTTACTCTCTGCTGTCTCTGACAACGACATCTTTGTCCTGTGTCGGCCACCGTATCATCTTTATGTGCTTCGAAAACGAGGGGTGAGCGGTTGCAATTCACAACCTCACCACTAGATGCCTCTAAAATTTACACACTGCAACTTTAAATCCCTTAATTATTTAATTAGTTTGAACTGCAGCCAGCAACTTATTCAGACTGACTAACAACAAAAATGACAGCGGTGAGAAAACAGCGGTTCAGAAAGCATCTGATCACAGCGATGTGGATATGTCTGCACCAGCTCTGCAATTCACTGCATCATTCAACAGATGAGACTGTTAAAATTACATTGTCTGAATATGTGAGTTTGAATAAATCCCTTTTTGTTGCATGACACATTGACATTACAATCCTTCACATAAAAATCAGTCTACAGGTTTTCATAGACAACTTTAAAACAAATTAGCTTATATAATTGAATGTAAAACTATCTGATGTTTTCCTTAACAAACGTTTTCCTTCCCTTCACAAATTTCACATTTTTATTAATTATACAGTCATTTTAATATTATGATTTTTTTACTTGTTTGATTATCTGTATTTTAATATTATTATATTTTAGATTTTTATTATGAACTTATTGTATATCGTTATTTATCACTATTATTTAATCTGCAGTGATGTTTTGGCAGTATGTGTAAAATAATTATAGCAATAAAGACAGCGATATGGACAGTGAGAGAGGTGGTGTTGACACCTGGCTCTATGCCTGGACCCGCAGCCGTTTAATGAAAACACCTGCCACAGTGAGTTCGAGGGGGGGTTGGGGGTGTTGATCAGTCCAGACAGGCCCGGCGCGGGCCGCTCCCGCCACGATACACCCTCAGAGCCATAAATCCAGCCTGGATCTCCCAACGGCCTCCAGAGAGGAATCATCATCACTCCTGCCCCATAGCACGGGATTAACTCCTGGACCGCAGCTGTCTCTTTAATATTAGATAGATGTTATACAATTCTAATCCCTCGCGCTAACCTCTCTAACCATCTCCACTCTTGAACGATGTGCTTTTCACACAGATCCTGGAAGCTCAGAGTCCAAACCAGTTTAAAATCCCCTGCAGAAACCTTACTAGATTGCTATATTTCCTGAAGAAACTGTAGCTCACTGGAGGGGTTTAAAAACCACCCAACTAATTGAATAATGTCACTGTTGACTTCTGTAGAGCTGCTTATGGCTGAATTGAATTGTATTCTGACAGCTTTCTATCAGAACCAGCATTAACTTCTTGAGCAATTTGAGCTACAGTAGCTCGTCTGTTTGATCGGACCACACGGGCCAGCCTTCGCTCCCCACGTGCATCATTGAGCCTTGGCCGCCCATGACCCTGTCGTCGGTTCACCACTGTTCCTTCCTTGGAGCACTTTTGATAGATACTGACCACTGCAGACCGGGAACACCCCACAAGAGCTGCAGTTTTGGAGATGCTCTGACCCAGTCATCTAGCCATGACAGTTTGGCCCTTGTCAAACTCGCTCAAATCCTTACGCTTGCCCAGTTTTCATGCTTCTACACATCAACTCTGAGGACAAAATGTTCACTTGCTGCCTAATATACAGTCCCTCCAGAAAAACGTGATTATGCGATCAGCCAAAGTCCGCATATTTATGCGGGGGCCGCATTTTTTCAAATACGCCGCACTTTCGCCGCGTAAATTGCCTATTTCCGCGTGCAAAATATGCGGGGCTAGCATGACTTCATAATCCCCGCATTTTCGTTGCAAAAAAAGTAATATATATTAGCAGAAAGTTGAAAAATGTTCGTTTACTTCACACAAGAGCCACCATTTCCCCCTATTGCCATGGGAACGTTTTGAAGTGACGTAATTACCCAACGTGAACGTCACCGAAAAGCTGCAAACCCCGTGGTGAAACCATAGATATCGGTGAAACCATGATGAAGCACGCAAATTGCCAACAAAAATAACAGCAAAAGACCACGCAAAGCAGTTTCCCGGTGTGTTGAACGATTAAAACACAGCATCATGAAGCTTCGAAGCGTTAAGAATCAGTGAGTCGATTCAGTGGTTTGGATCGCCAAAGTCACGTATTTCAGCAGTTTAACACGTGATCCGAATCATGAATCGACTCGCTGATTCATAACGCTTCGAAGCTTCATGGTGCTGTTTGTTTTTAAATCGGTCATCACTATATAATTCGTTATTTAGGTTTTATCACCAAAAACTATTCTGGTCGCTTCATAAAGTTTTTGTAGAACCTGCACTGTAGTGAGATGGACTTTGTAACAATGTCTTTAGTACCTTTTATGGGTCTTGAGAGTGCACAGTGCATTGTGACAATGGAGGCCTTTCTGAGCCATCGAATTTCAACTTAAATATCTTCATTTGTGTTCTGAAGATGAACGGAGGTCTTACGGGTGTCCAACAATCTCGCATGCGCAAGAATATGACGTAGCGCCGGCGTTCGGGAATCCATGAAATGCACACTTAAGTCCCATTTTGAGCACTACGCCGAGACCTAAAGCACGATCAATGTAGAATTCAACAGCTTAGATATGGCACGTCTTCCTCTGCTTGTTGTAAACAAATCTCCTCGCTTCTGGGTCACATGTCCAAACGCCGGTTCTGCTTCATATTCTCGCACGTGTCGTGGTGCTTCGTAAGTTCACGACAGAGGCCAACAAGGAAGACAAGAACTTGTAGAATAAAGTCGTTATTTTTATTTATTTTTTCGCTCAAAAACTATTGTCGTCGCTTCGTAAAATTATTGTAGAGCCACTGTAGTGAGATGGACTTTGTAACGACGTTTTTAGTGCCTTTTATGGGTCTTGTGAGTGTAAATGTACTGAATGTCAATGGAGGCCTTTCTCAACCATCAGCTTTCAACAAAAATATCTTCATTTGTGTTCCGAAGATGAACGAATGTTTTACGGGTGTCGAACGACATGAGGGTGAGTAATTAATGACATAATTTTCATTTTTGGGTGAACTAACCCTTTAAGGTCTTCAATAAAACAAGATAAGAACTTAAATATTCCCAGCACTTTCTGTGATGTAGTGCTTTTTTCTCTTTCTCATCAAACCGCAGTTTTTGCAAGTTCCCGCAATTTTATAGCATTTTCCATCGCATTTTTTAAGAAAACGTGCCGCATAATCAAGGATTTTTGCCCGCAACAATCACAAAAAAAGCCGCATTTTTCTGGAAGGACTGAATATATCCCACCCACTAACAGGTGCCGTGATGAAGAGATAATATGTGTTATTCACTTCACCAGTCAGTGGTCATAAAGTTGTACCTGATCGGCATATATATATATGTATATATCACAGTTAGGTCCGGTCGAACGATTTATTAATTAAATTAATTAAATTCTGATTGGATTATGTTGGTAATAGGCACTTAACCAAAGATAAAAAAGTTTTGTGCCTCTGACAAGTGCTTTCGACCTTCTTTCGCAATTGAATGCTTCTTCAAGCGCCTCCATACCTGAAAAACTGCGGAAAACTACTTTTAAACAGGAAATGACGGAATATTTACATTCATATTTACAGCAGGTCTATTCGAACAGGATTAGTACTACCTGAGGTAATTTTTACGGACCTTACAGAAGGTAAAAGGCGCCATAATCTTTACTGACATAGTCCGATGATGGCACATTCGGATGGCACATTACAGAGAAGCTCTGGTAATAAATACTTTACCCCATCTCTCCATGTTAAACTAATCCCATCCGAATAGGACTTTAGATGTGATTTTATAGATATGTACTCTTTATGTACAGAAATGGACAGATTTTGAGCCCTGTTTTGTCTACACAACGCTCACTTCGGCCACGCCTTCAAAGGACGCAGCCTATGACTTGGGTAAACTGAAGTGCTTGTGATATTCTGGTCTCTAGATATGGCTCGGCTCTCTCCTTCCATGAAAGTCTGGAGGGTTTATTGCCAGGTTTAAAGCCATGTTTTATCATCAGCCAGGTGGTTGGAACCCGATTGGTTGGAAAAGTAATAGTACACTTCTCCTCAACAGGCCGCATGATTTGAGACATCATTCATGCCTGGAGCACAAACAGAGTTAATGCTTACCGTTTAGAGTTTGTTCACATCACTACTGTGAGCAATAGTGACGCTCACCTTTGCACCAGTGATTGGTTCTGACTGAATGTCTTAAGAATGGAAATAAATAATATTGCACAAGTGACTGCAAACATGTGAATAAGGATATATCTCAATACATCTGGCAGAAGTAATCTTACTGATTAGAGCAAGAGAGAGAGAGAGAGAGAGAGAGAGAGAGAGAGAGAGAGAGAGAGAGAGAGAGAGAGAGAGAGAGAGAGAGAGAGAGAGAGAGAGAGAGAGATAAAGAGGAGGCAGTGTACTCTAGTGGTCAAAGTGAGGCACTCTGAGGACAAAAGTTATGCACATTACCATACAATTCACTACTTCCGTATACTAGATTATGCATAGATGTATACAGATGACCTATAAAATTTACTAAAATGCAGGGCCGTAACCACCATAGACATTGAGGGGGACGATAATTAGAAATGGCCAAATTGTCCCCCCCAATATTTGAAATTCTTGCACTGCTCTGATGCACTTCTGTATGTTTGGTAGGATGATAAAAAAGCTTAAAATTTTGCCTCAGCACTGTAACAGAGCTCATCGATGTCAAAATGATTGAGATGGCCAATTAAATCTCAAAGTAGGCACAGATTACCGGTCACAGAAACATTTAACACATGTGAACTGTTTTGTGATAGAAGTTAAACGACAGTAACACCCAGTGATGCAAACAAATTTTTTTGCCTCAAATATGGCCGTTTTGAATTGAAAATATGCATTTATGTGATTATGTGATTGAGTGTAAAGAGACACGTTTTTAGGCATACAAATTAAAGTACTTATGTGCATATTTTAATGCAAATGAATACAAAAATGTGACTTTGGACCACAACAGGGTAAGGGTACATTTTTTGAAATTGAGATTTATACATCATCTGAAAGCTGGATAAATAAGCTTTCGTTTGTTAGGGTAGAACAATATTTGGCCAAGATACAACTACTTGAAAATCTGGAATCTGAGGGTGCAAAAAAGTCTAAATATTGAGAAAATCTCCTTTAAAGTTGTCCAAATGAAGTCCTTAGCAATGAATATTAATACTAATAATAATTTTTATATATATTTATGGTAGGAAATGTACAAAATATGTTCATGGACCATGATCTTAATATCCTAATGATTTTTGGCATTAAAAGAAAAATTTATAATTTTGACCCAAACAATGTGAGACGCATGACTGGTTTTGTGCTCCAGGGTCACATTTTATTTGCAAATAGTTCAAATTATTATGTCCCAACTAGAATTAGACCTATAATTTCCATCACTGTTCTGTTTACATAGGCTTTTTAAAACATTGCCTCCCATTCTTAAATCAGAATGTCAAAAATAAACACACAAATATAATAAAACACGGGGTGTGACAGTGCACTCTACACACACAAAAAGTGGCTGTGCGTTCAGCCTCCCTCCAGACTGATTAAACTGGAGTTTCTGATGCTAATCTTTGTTTTTGCACAAAAGGGTCGACACATCCTTCAGAAGAATGTGGCATGTATATTTAATGGCACACAACTCTCGCTCAGTGAAGTCTGTCACTCTGATGACACGCACCCAATTAGCGACAGGCAAATTCTCATTCTTGTGTTTGAACTGACATGCAAGCGACACAGGTTTGCCTTGATAAACACAAAACAATAAGGGTGTCTTGCTTCTGAATAGCCATATAATTAAAATAACGCTTGTATGAAGTGTTAGAATTATGACAGACATAATCAGCTATATATTTACTGTACGAATTTGCTTCCATAATCAAGGTTTCTGCAGGTTTCATGAAGGTACATTTTAAGAGCATAATTTTTTGCAGTGCATGCAATTAAATGTAGGGCCCTATGAAATTAGTCTATATATATATATATATATATATAGTTTTTTCTGTTTTTACATTTTCTGGACTCTGCTTTAATGGTTAAAAACATTTTTACTGACTTCGGAACACAAATGAAGATATTTTTAATGAAATGGGAAAGATTTCTGTCACCCCATTGACAGTCTAAGCAACTACCAATTTAAAGGTCTGTACACACCGGGACGAATATCGCGCGCGCTTATCGCCAGCATTTTTCGTGACGTTTTTCGGCACGTCTTGAGTGTTCACACCCAATCGATTTTCACTGGCGATGCGGCGAGTGAACGTGCACATTCAGTAGATAGCGCTCCCGGTACACAAGGTGGTGCTGCGGCACTTTACTCTTCTGACACTCGCTTGTCACACAGAAGAAGAGAGACAGTATTTACGTGCTTGCCAAAACCATAGATATATTATGTCTATGGCCAAAACCATTTACACACTTTTTGCTAACTGGCAGGCAGCATTAGCAGCTCATCTTCTTCTTTGTCTATTTACTACTTCTTCGTCGTATCAACGTGTGCTCGGCAAGACCGTTTTGTGCTTGAGCGTCACCAAGTCGTGTTTTACTGTCACTTCAGCAGCTCCAGGCACGTGAACAAAAGCGCTGATCTCATATAAAATAAAAAAACGAACCCGAGGCGTTTTATTTAAAATGACGCTTTTACACCTGGCGTTCTGCGTGTCGGTGTGCACACTCACATTGGCACCCATTGTTTAACGCCAAGTGACTAAACATCGGCGATAAACGCGCGCGAAAATCGTCCCGGTGTGAACAGGCCTTAATGCTTCAAAAGGTTCATAAAGAGATCAATACGAATCAATCTGTTTATTCCAAATTTTCTGAAGGGACTCAATCGCTTTATATGATGAATGAAAGTCTTACAGGTTTGGAACAGCATTAAGGTGAGTAAATTATGACAGAATTGTCATTTTTGGGTGAACTGTCCCTTTAAGTGTTCGGTCCTACTTTTGATTCATTCATCCAAAATTTGACAAATTCCATGACATTCTGCATTATCCAGTAAATTCAATTTTTATGAATGGATTCTGCAATTTCATCCACGTTTTCTGCATCGCAGAAATCACAGGGCCCTAATGTAATGCCATTATATTACATTTAAGACTTTCTGCTCCAATTCAAGACATTTTAAAGCCCTTCAATTGTGGAAGGTCCAATTAAGACTTTTTTAGGAACCGCGAAAACCCTGATAATGTGAAATATGTCCAAGTGAAATGGGTATACTGTAAACCCAAATAAGTTGGCAAAACTCAAAAAAATTGAGGCAATCAGTTGTTTTTATTTTGTAATCATACATTTTAATTGCTCTGAACTTGAAACATTTGAATTGTGTAATTCATACATTTTGTAGTGGAAACTTGACTAGCTTTAACTAGCTAATTAAATAAATGTTAACTTGCTAATCGGTTACACAATGCTTTGGTAGCATTAGCATAGAATAGCACTTGCTGAATGAGGACAGCAATAAAATACATTTAGCATAAATCTGTCCTCAAACTCTGCTCATGCTCCACTCGTCACCATGATGGAAACCCTACAAAAACCCAATATAACAGAAACTCTTCTAAACTAGCAAAACAAAACATTAAACGCTACTAAATCTCCCACTAAAAATATAATATAACTTAATTTTGGCATTTACTTTCCCTTTTGAGTGTCATGGCAAAGAATGCTGGGAAAGAGAAATCCCAGCCCAGTTTCGGTTAAATTTAAGTTTGTCTAAATTAAAAGAAAACTTCAGATTACTTAAAGTGTGTCAGTTTTGAGAACTCAAAAGGAAAAGAAAGTTCTAAATACTCATAAAAGTTCATTTGACTGAACTAATCTGTATAATTTGAGTTGGCTCTACTCAAACCAATTCATTATTTTGAGCGTTAGGGTTTACAGTGATTATCCACTGGGATTTGATTGGATGTTAAGGATGTCAAGATGCGTTTTTTTTTTTCATGTGCCATTGTAATGTTAACAAAAAAACAGCAATGAAAGATTATGAAAACAAACTGATGAATTGTGCACACTGACACCAAAATCACTAAAAAATAATAGTGCAGCATCTCCCAGTTTATATAAATATATGCGTTACGTCCAATTTCACGTACATAATGTTGAATTTTCTATTTTTATTTGTAATGTAATATTGTTTTTGTTTGCTGAGGGTTGCATTAAAAGTATTCTCTGAAGTAATAGACATCACATGACTGATGCTGTCGAGGTTAACTTGCACTGACCCAGAACATTGCTTTAACATTTATGATTTTATTAAAAATAGATATACAGTATATTGGTCTGGTAGAAAACCAGGACCGCTAGACCAAATACAAATCCTTTGTGTAAGTTATAAAATCTACCAACCACTTTGGCAATATATTTTTAAATAATGGTAACACTTTACAGAAAGGTTAACATTTGTTAACATGAACTAATGCATGTATTGATCTTAGTTAATTCGTACATTTACTAATACATTATTAAAATCAAAAGTTGTTAATATTATTTAATGGACCTAAGCTAACATAAACTAACTTTACAAAGATTAATAAATACTGTAACAAAATCTCTTGCACATTGTTAGTTAATGGATTAATTGATTGTAAAGCGTTACTAAAAGGCAGACAGACACATGATTGAGGTCGGTACCGGCCGCCAAACACACAGACCCACAATTCACCTCCACCCAAAACACAACATGCTTTCCTCTGCTCTTTTCTCGGAAAGATTACAATAATAAATTAAAAACAAGTAATCTGGATTTTCAGCTTGAGCCGTTATTAATGTATAACAGCTGTCACCTGCAGCACAAGCACACGCGGCGGTTGGCCCGAGGACGCCTGATGAGAGACAGACGGAGAGAGAGAGACGGTCCCCTTCACCTGCGGCTCCTCTAAACTTCTCTATTGCTCATCTTGCTTAAATGGTGTATTCTTCGAAAGCTGCTATGGTTAAAGGGAAGTGGGAGCTTCCTCTGATGAAGTGTAAAATACACAGCGGGTTTGAAAATGCGATACGGGTAATGTGATACAGGAAGGATTGCCTGCCCAGCTTGTCTTCTTTGTTTAAGGTCGCTGTGCCCGCCTGACCTGCAGCGCGAGGGGACGCCACGGCTGCATGGCACAGTGCCACACACACACACACACACACACTTTAACATGTGGTTTACAGGGAATCTCCATAGACGTAATGGTTTTTATACTGTACAAACTGTATATTCTCTTCCCTTACACTAATCCTACCCCTAAACCTACCCATGACACACGCACACACACACACACAAACCCTCCCCCTAAACCTACCCATCACACACAAACACTAACCCTACCCATCGCACACACACACACACACACACACATTAACCCTACCCAACACACACACTCACTAACCCTACCCCTAAACCTACCCATCACACGCACACACACACACACACAAACCCTCCCCCTAAACCTACCCATCACACACAAACACTAACCCTACCCATCGCACACACACACACACACACACTAACCCTACCCAACACACACACACTCACTAACCCTACCCCTAAACCTACCCATCACACGCACACACACACTAACACTAACTAACCCTAACCCTAACCCTAAACCTGCCCATCTCACACACACACTAACCCTAACGCCGCATTCACACGGGGCGTCGGCATCAACGCTTGACGGAGGGCGTGGCTGAAGCTTGTGACAACAGCCTATCACATTACTTGCTGCTTGGACCACAACACAACACAAAAAAACGCCTTTTATGACAGCTAGTCTGTGAGACGAAATGGATGCCGATTTGGTTGTATGTGCGAATGCGATTGCCCGAATACAGAATACAAGCACGATACATACCAGATTCTCCAACCGTCTCTGCCACCTCCTTCCAGGCCTGGTCTCTCCGGTTTGTGTCCCGGTACGTATATAATGATTGGTCATAAAGGACCGGGTGATTATCCACCGCAATTATTAGTTTTTCCTCCATTTTAGATCGTTCTTTACTCTTTATTCACTCTTCATTCACCGGTGTTTTAAACGAATGCAATTGGCTAGCGTCTGCTCTAGGATATTTGCATAGGGTGATCTGATTGGATGACGCCTGCGTTGGTGCTTGAAAAGTTAAGAAATCTTCAACTTTTGCCACTTGCAACGCGATGTGACGGAACCCACAATTCAGTTCGGCAACGCATGACGTCACCCATTCAAAGTAAACGAGAAGCATTGACGCCGACGCCCGTGTGAATGCGACATAAGCCTACCCATCACACAAACACACCATCCCTACCCCTAAACCTACCCATCACACGCGCACACACACACTAACCCTACCCATCACACACAACTTTATGCATTTTTACAATTTCAAAAAAGCACTCTTTCTGTATGATTTATACGTTTCCTCAATTTAGGACTCAACAGTGACACGAGTCCCCATGAGTCTGTGTGCATTCAGTCCCACCGGGATAAAACAACATGAACACACACACACACACACACCAATCTACCCTAGAAAAGCAAATAGCTGCTAATCAGGTCAAAAAATGAAGCAAATAAATATAAATGTACAAAAACTTTTATTTTGACGGGTTGCTGTGAAGTGTCTGTGTTCATGATATGACAGTTTTTTCAAATAAAACGGTAAATTTTCATGAAGTGACGGTTATTGTGTACGTGTCCACATATAGTGGCTACGTCCGAAACCTGGACAATGCTGCCTTCGGAAGGGACACATTTCAAGGCAGGAAGGCACCAAGACACGTCCGAATCTAACGTTAGCTTCACTTCCTGTCTCCTGAGATACCCTCATATGATCGATTTTTGAAGGCAGCATATTTGTATCCTTCGCTGCCTTTGATATCCCACAATCCTGTGCGTTCCAACGTGACAGTTGAGCTGGAAAAAAAGATAGTGTTTGAAAGTTGCGTTCGCTGGTCAGTTTGTGTGTAAATGTACGTTTTTTACCAACATTTTCTACTTCTGATGTAATTTCTAGCAAGAAATGACTAATGTAGTATTTAAATATGTGTTTAGTTCTCACCAAAGCTCTCTCTATTTTGCTGTAGATCATTAAACTGTTACACTGCCTAAGAAGTCTGCCTTCATGCACAAACACTGCCCTACAAGCCATTGTCTGATAAGGCAGCGAGGCAAGGAGTCAGCTGCCTTGGTTTTACAAAGAGCCCGTCATTCACACAGGGATATATATATAGGATCTGAAATGAAAAAAATCAGGAACCAATAGAATAATCTAACTTTTATTAAGTTACATCACAAAACCTAAAATATTTTTAACAATAAATATAAATAATAATACCAAATAGGCCTAATATTATTCTTCAAGTTTTATGTTCATTCAAATAAAATAGTTTTTTAACAGTTGTGCAAAAAAAGATCCACAATTATCTGAATAACTGCACACAAAATCACAGAATGGTTCGAGATGCTGCACTGAATAGCTAGTCTCTCAGTCTGTCACTGTTCTCTGGGAAAAATGGCATTTGGGGGGTAAAATATATGTTTTTTTGGCAGGGTTGCCTGCTAAAATTTGCATTCCTGGGTCTAAATATCACATAATTGGGGTCGCTTCAACCTGCGGACATGGAAAAACATTCGGCAACACTACTTGGGGCAGATAAATACCTGCATGCAATCCGCGCAAGCAATGGAAAGCGGCCTTCTTTCGCGTGCCAGTAGTCAAGGGGATTGTCACTTCTGGCAATGGGTAGTTCAGCTACATACGTCTCTATTTGGGTGCGTCTCAATCAACCCCCTAGCTCAGTAGTCAGGGCACTGATCAGGGAGTCAGCCCATTGACTTATGTCCTGATCAGTGCCCTGACTACTGAACTAGGGAGCAGATTGAGATGCACCCTTTGTTCTCATACCGCTGACATGCTTAATCTTTGATAGGCAGACTCGTTGCGTGATAACAGCTCGACCGTGAGTGAAACCTAAGCACTTGCGCAGTGGATGGGAGGGGCGGGTGACATTCATTTTCATTTTACGTTTTCGGCCCGAAACCGATAATGGCCAAAATTTCGGAACACCCCTATTTAATAGTATTTTGCAGTTTAATATTCACAGACGGTGTATATTCGGCTACAGACTGGAGTCCTGCACTTAGATAAAGACGGACACAGCTTCGGGTACCAAATATACTCGGGAGTCGGTACTACCAGTACTACAGCAATGCTGGTATCATCACATTTTTAACATTTCAGTACCGACTTGGTACCGAAGTACCGGTACTTGTGACATCCCTACATGGTAGGTAGTGATGCAATATTGTGCTATATGCAAGGGCCTTTGAATTCAACAGCCCAGAGTCAATTATTCCGCTTATACTACGGTTACCACTAGGGGTGGGACAATATATCGATAGGGCAATATATTGTAGTAGCCTAGAAATCTCGACGCACCCTAGTGGCAGGAAATCTAATTTGCAGCCAGGGTAGCAACTCTCCGTTGGCTTGCGTTCTGGAAAAACCAAACTCTGGTCAGGCCAATCACATCATGCATAGAGTCGGTGGGTGAGCTTAACATAATGACGGCAGAGTTGCCGCAGTTCCGGGACTACTTCATGGCTCCTCGAGGTGGCACTTAACACACAGAATTTTTTTGTTTTTGCTGATATCAAGCCAGGTGGTTGAAGAGGAGAGGTTGAAATAGTAAGATGGGTTAAATTAGAAAAGACATGAGGAGCGAGTTAATGTATTTTTTGCTCAAAGATTAATACGAAGACATTAGGTATGTTGCACAGACCGATCGTTGTATGACAGCAAAGTACCACAAAAGTGATTTGAAAGTAGGGCTGCAACAAACGATTATTTTAATAATCGATTAATATAACGATTAATCGACTAATCATCTATTATTGTCATTGACATCGATGACTAATCAGTAAATTTTGAACGATTATTCAGCTTTTTCAATTAGTTAAAAGATTGAATTATACATATTCTAACTATAATATATAAAAAAGAAAGTCACTTCAGCTTTTGAAATGGTTGTTTTAATTAACTTCGAGCCAAGTTCTCAGAACTCAAAATCACACACAAATGCTCTCTAAGCACTGTTTAAATATTCTGTTCGCTTTCAATTGAAAAAAGTAAGCAAGTCTTCATAAGTAATAAGTAAGTCTTCATGCATATGGAACAAAATACAGGCAAATGATGAGACTATAATACCTAATAGTGTTATAATAATAACAGTCCTGACTCCAAGCTCGATCAAACTTTATTCTATGCTAAATAAATCATCACATTACTGTAATAATATTATTATTATTAATATTATTACAATTATTAGTAGTATTGCATTCTCTAATAAAGAGATTTGCCGCTAGTTAGTTAGTTGTTTCCTCTTTAAGTGCTCCAACATGCACGTTGTGCTCCCGTGAAAAGTTTCGCCTTGCACGTCTCAATCAGCTCCTGGTTCAGTAGTCAGGGCACTGATCAAGACAAGAGTCAATGAGCTAACTCCCTGATCAGTGCCCTGACTACTGAACTAGGGAGCTGATTGAGACGCAGCCTTAGTTTGAAGTTTTGTGAAACTTTCCCACAACTTGCTAGTTCAGATTTGTTTGCACTCCGTCATTCACGCTGTTTTCTTCTACCGCAACATTTGTAAGGGCTGCATTACACTCTAGCGCTACAGCGCCGTAGCGGTCAAATCGCGATATTGCAGTCCTTTACATTAGGTCGCATGAGATCAAACGACTACTCGACAACAAAGGTATTTGGCGACGTTGTCGACAATGTCGACGAATAATTTCAGCCCTATTTGAAAGTATCCGGAGCCGTCTCTTCCTTAGATGTCATACACCGATCGGCGCCACTTCGAGTCAAACACACCTAATTTGATTAACGTGCACTGATTAATCATTCACAATGACAGCATTACGCATTTTGATCTCATGCTTTTAAAGCAGGATAAGAATAGAAACTGTTTCTAACAATATCAGTGAAGCCCTTGATGTGGGCCCTAAAACTGCTATCTCAGATTGTTTGGAAGTGAGAGAGACTTTACGACCAGCCAACCTCATATCTGCCTACAAACCCCTTCATCAGGTCTGCCATAAACACCAGACACACACTCACAACCTCACTAAACACCTGTGCCTGCCTTTCCTTCCCCACACCCCCTCTTCTGAGACATTCACACACGATGAGCTCTTTAATAAAATCTCTCAGTAGAGTTATTTATTCCCCTCTGGAAAGTAAAACGCAAGGGTAAGCATCAGTCAGCAGGGTTAACCTGTAAACAGAGCTGGGTTGCTGGGATATCCAGGCCGGATATAAGAATGAGGGGACAGACAGGGACGTTCTCCCCCTCCAAGACAATAAAAGAGGGAGGGAGGGTGTGTTTTTATCTTTAAGCAACATGCTGTAAAAAACACACAAAGCTGTGATGGGAAACAATGGTCCTGGTGTGTGAGTGTGTGTTTGTAGTGTGTTGGGGGTTGCAGGAAGGAAGCCAACTCAACTGAACCCCCCCCCCCGACAAGACATGGTAAGAAGAACTGGAGAAGCAAAGGTCTGGAGGAAATGGAGACCAAATGTCTTATGCAACATCAAGCCTCAATAACAATAACATGATACTGCTTTCATTTGTAAAACTGTACTGGAATTATATTTTTTATTCAAAATGTATTTAGAACATCTGCTATTTGTATCCAATTGAAGCCAAAAGATTTTCTAGAGAAGATCCACGATTCAACTCCACAAACCTCAGTCATTATAGGGTTACAATTAAGGCACGTAAAGCATAGAAACAGCTCGATTTTTTCAGTTTCTTAAGAAAATGTGAGAGGTGATTGCAGTTGCTTGGGTATACACTTGGAAATACTTCAAGTGAAATCAAAGAACGTACTGGTGTAACGTAATATCTAACCAAATCATGCCAAAATAAAGCTTGTTTCAGGAGTTTGAAACAGCTTGCCAATGTGAACTTACCGGAAAAGCTGGTAAACGCCTTCAAACTACCATTGGTCAATAGTGATGGTGTAATAGGTGGGTGTGGCTCTGATGCTCCGCCTTCTCTGACATGGAAATCTTCTCTGGTTCATCTCTTCTGATCAGTCCGTCGAGGTTAGATGCGAGTAAAAACATGAACACACTGGAGAGCCGCTTTATAATTGAAAGCGACAGTAGCCTCGTTTCCATTACAGATTTACGCAAAACCTTTGCAATATTTTCTAAATGTCGATAAAAAAATTTTGCAAAATGACGGCGTTTCCATTGCCGCACTAGCCATTATTTTTAATGTAGTAGTGTTATTCAAGCACAAATGGCAAGGAAAGCCCCTTATACTTGAGAGGCATGTATGAGGTGTGTGTGTGTGTGTGTGTGTGTGTGTGTGTGTGTGTGTGTGTTTCTCCCTCATATCTGCTTCAAGGTCTTCATGGTCATTTGTGGCATTTCTTTGTTGTCTAGAGTCCAGTATTCCTGTAATTCTATTGTTTTTTATGAGTTTAATAAAGAACTCTGTCTGCGTCATCTGTAAAGAATGATCAACTTTTACATATGCCAGGTGACCTGTAAATGCAAAAAAAAAAAAACTGTTTCCATTGCAGCTTTGCGAAAATGTCCTTTTTCGAATTGCCTGAAAAAAACCCTCATGCGAGCATAAAAACTTTTTTACGATATATGTGATTTTTTGCGAAATTGACGCCTTTCCATTGCGCAAATTGAAATTACGAATTGAAAATACGCCCAATTTGAAGGGTAATTGAAACACGGCTATTGACAGTTTTTTTAATACTGTAAAGCTCCTGGTTTTAAACCATCTATTGTATAAAGTACAGCTGCACGATTAATTGTTAAAAGATCGCGATCTCATTTCTAAATGACAACAATTCTGTTACGTCTATTACGCATGTTTCACATCAAGCGTCAGCAGAGCATGTGTTATGTCGCTCCCTGTGTTAATGAATGAGAGTCAGCCATGTGAACCGATGTGAACGCTCTCATTAATTGAAATGGGCAGCGCTCTGATGTGAAACTGTTTAAAGCAAAGATTTTAGGGCTTTAGTTAACCTTTAAAAGTATGATCATCACACTGCAACACTCAAATCTGCGTCCGAGTGCAGCTGCTATGTAAATGTACAGTGAGTGTATGAAGCAGCTTTTCAACCACACATCGTTATTTGTGCATTTCAAACATCTAAATAACACGGTTTAAAAATGTAGGCTACTGGGATAAAAGTTTATAGTTTGGATATAAACACTGATGTCTACGGTTGTGATTACAATAAGACAGTCCCTCCAGAAAAACGCAATTATGCGATCGCATGATTTAATGCATAATCAGCCAAAGTCCGCATATTTATGCGGGGGCCGCATTTTTTCAAATACGCCGCACTTTCGCCGCGTAAATTGCCTATTTCCGCATGCAAAATATGCGGGGCTAGCATGACTTCATAATCCCCGCATTTTCGTTGCAAAAAAAGTCATATATATTAGCAGAAGGTTGAAAAATGTTTGTTTACTTCACACAAGAGTATATAGTATAAACATATGCCATTTCCCCCTATTGCCATGGGAACGTTTTGAAGTGACGTAATTACCCGACGTGAACGTCACCGAAAAGCTGCAAACCCCGTGGTGAAACCATAGATATCGGTGAAACCATGATGAAGCACGCAAATTGCCAACAAAAATAACAGCAAAAGACCACGCAAAGCAGTTTCCCGGTGTGTTGACCGATTTTAAAACACAGCATCATGAAGCTTCTAAGCGTTAAGAATCAGTGAGTCGATTCAGTGGTTTGGATCGCCAAAGTCACGTATTTCAGCAGTTTGACACGCGATTCCGAATCATGAATCGACTCGCTGATTCATAACGCTTCGAAGCTTCATGATGCTTTTTGTTTTTAAATCGGTCATCACTATATAATTCGTTATTTAGGTTTTAGCACAAAAACTATTCTGGTCGCTTCATAAAGTTTTTGTAGAACCTGCACTGTAGTGAGATGGACTTTGTAACAATGTCTTTAGTACCTTTTATGGGTCTTGAGAGTGCACAGTGCATTGTGACAATGGAGGCCTTTCTGAGCCATCGAATTTCAACTTAAATATCTTCATTTGTGTTCTGAAAATGAACAGAGGTCTTACAGGTGTCCAACGACATGAGGGGAAGTCATTAATGACAGAATTTTCATTTTTGGGTGAACTAACCCTTTAAGAGATTGCACTTTGTGCATTGGAAGCACTCAAACGTCTGTTTTGTATAGCTACCTCTGTAAAACAGGAAGTTATTTATTCATTTTTTCAGAAGTTGTAGCATATTCCTTTTGTAAAGCTACAGAACTTGTTTGACTCAATGTTTTGTAAATTTGAGCCATTATTAAGGTCTTCAATAAAACAAGATGAGAACTTAAATATTCCCAGCACTTTCTGTGATGTAGTGCTTTTTTTCTCTTTCTCATCAAACCCCAGTTTTTGCAAGTTCCCGCAATTTTAATCGCATAAAAATCCCGCATTTTCCATCACATTTTTTTAAGAAAACGTGCCGCATAATCAAGGATTTTTGCCCGCAACAATCACAAAAAATGTCACATTTTTCTGGAAGGACTGATAAGAGTAAATCATCTTTTTAAAGTCTTTTGGCCTGTATTGTATTGCTTATCGTTACGCCAGGAGGTGGAGACAAGTGAGTTTTTAAAAAGTCTTTATGAATAAGACATTGCCTTCATTCAAATTATTTTTAAATGATTTCGTTCAATTTAATATATTTTTTAAATAGACTAAAGCAATGAACAAATTTGTCAGAACCTCTAGTTTGCATGTTGTTTTGTTAGTTCAGAATCGTAGAAGACCATTTTACGCAAAAAAATTGTGACTCTCAATTTATCCAGAATCGTGCAGCTCTAGTATAAAGTTCTGTATAAATAGACATGACATGAACCGCTGTTTTCTCACTGCTGTCATTTTTGTTTGTTGTGTTTATTTTGTTATTGAGATGAAAGCGCGCAGCACTTATTTACATATTACTAATGTGTTCTGGGTGGTTGCTTATTGGCTCAGGTCAAAACGGTCTACAAAAAAATCTTTAAAATAAAGGTCTTTATTGTAACATATAACATCCATGGAACCTTTCCATTGAACAAAAAGGTTCTTCATAGTGGAACAGGGTTCTTAGATCATTTAAATATTATTCACACCAAGAAGAAAAAATATATATATTTTAAGAGCTTTTCTCTAAAATGTTCATTGCGGAACCAAAAATGGTTATTCTATGGCACCACTGTGAAAACCCCTTTTGGAAGTTTAATTTTTAAGAGTTATACCGCAAAGTCTCTATGATATTCTGGTATGGCCTCACTTAAAGGCACAATATGTAAATGTCGCCGCTAGAGGTCACTTATTTAAAACAAAGGCGTGGCTTGATGACGCCTTGATTTCTCTGAATCATGGGAGTTGTTGTCTTCACCTCAACAGCCGGTAGAATCCAACAGGACTCGGGAAGAAATCCTATTCATGGATGAGCTAATGTATTAAAGATGTATTAATGTTACTGTAGTAAAAAGCAGGTTTGGAGCGGAACGAGGCGCTGGAGCGATTGCTAATGAGAGATGAGCTCGAGCTCCAGTGCCACTGCACAAGGCTACAGAGCAGTGGAGCTTTTATTCTGCCTCAGACGAGCATTTCCTCTTCTTCCGCTCATGTGTATGTGGGGTAACGCAGCGCTGTTTTATCATATTACACACATCTGAGTGTGTTGAAAGTTATGCTATAATGCTACGTATTCCCTCGGCGCTGCAATGAGACACTTGTGCACACTGCAGTGAGCTAGAGCGATATAGGCATGGTAGAACATGGTACTCGCGGGAAATCAAGAACACCAGATTTAAACTATAAGACTAACTGTGTTGAGCTGTAGAACAATTATTAGTTTCTGTCCATGATTGATCCAAACAGTTGCTCACCTGTCTAATGAAACACATTATATATTAAAGTGTCTTTGGTGTTTCCATGGTTTCTACAATATAAAACAACCGTAAATCGAGGGTAATGATGTAATTTATAGGTAATGCACGGTCCGTGTCCTGGTTAAAATTGCTTATTTCTTTGGATTTAAACATTCTTGGAAACATTTGGGATAATGCAAGTACACAAGTCGACTAAATGTATATAACATTGTTCTAGTGGTTTTCGGATATTTCAATCCAAAAATCTTACATATTGTGCCTTTAATGTAGGTCTATGAGAATCCAAATCCCTAACCATAAGCATGTGTAAAAGTGAAGCTTGTAGCAATGCTAGAGGAACGTCTCAGCACCAATTGCAGAGGTTTTTAAAGTTTTAAAGCTCAACTTAAGATTAATTGATGTCTTGTCCTGTAACAGGCAATGTGCTAGCTATATCACAAAAATTGCTCAGAGATGAGTGCAAAAGTTTATCTTCAGTCCCAGAACAAGCAACAAACCAAAAGGAAACAACCAAAATAACAGAGTGAGGAGAAGTGAAATCGAGAGCTTTCTCAGAAACGTGCCCAACATTTCATAAGTCTTTGAGGAACATCGCTGTTTCAAAGCCAATAGAGCGTTGCGACAGCAGCCTCCGTCTCTACAAGCCTCCGAGTCCAACAGCAGCCGAATAATAAAGCCTCTGAAAGACACCACAGAAGGTCTTTCACTGAGCCTGGATCCCAACCTGCATCTGAATGCATTTGTACATCAATTCCCTGAAATATTCATGTTCTTTGTAAAGAATTCATGCGAGGCCGTGAGGGAGGCAGTCCCTGGAGGGACAGCGAATCCAGCTACACCCCCTTCACGCCTGCGGGACGCTATTGACCGGTCCGTTCGCTTAACGAGAAAAAAACTGGTTTGGTGGCCATCCAGCTTGGTTTGCATAACCATGGTGCTTTTCTTAGCTTAGCCTGATTAAATAAATAGTGGTATTTGTCAAGTTACATATACATTAGTGATAGACTAATATGGGATTTAGGTGTGTGATTTATTTATTTAACCACTTAACATTTAGTTATAATTTCAGGAAGATGCAGTCATAATTATATGCAAGCCATTTGCCGGTTAATTAACACTCTGGCATCTGTTTATTTGCCAAATTCACTATAATATATGAAAACAAAGAAATGTGCAATATGCATTAACAAGCCAGAATGACCACTTCTGTAAATTAGCACAGTTGTCATCCGCTGATCATTTCAAAATATCAAATATTGACCTGTATACACATACACACGGTTTAAAATCCTTTCACACGTTTACAAACAACAGTGTAAAAACTTGTGCTTTTCATCAAACTTAAACAAAGTCCATCATCCATGTCTAAAATTAAGGTACAGTGGTGGTGTTCAGAGGTGCAGTAATAACACGGTTGAAAGTCGCCACATGAATCAAGCAGGAGATGGTAATATTCCAGACAAAGCTATAAAACTCTGAGCTCTGTGAATTTTATATCTAGGTACAATCCCTCACCTGTCTCAATCATTGAACAGTGATGACAGTTAAGGGCACGGCTGCATGGTGGCGCAAGCTGTGGGTGTACGACCAAAAGACATTGTCATATCCGGTTAACGGCACACCTGCACCCTTTAGCTAACATTAGCCTAAATACTCATTCCCCAAGACCAAATGGACTCATCTACAACTATAAATATCAGAGTGTATGGAAACTGCTGGAACAATGCCTTACTGCAGATAGTTTCATGTTAAAAGGAACAGGATATGTACAAACATTGTCTTTTCAATCAATTCTAGCACAATTTAGCAGCCTAAATTGGGTTATAATCATCAAATAGCCTATTTCTAAATTCATAATCATTGAATGGGTTTTGAAAATCAGTTTGTTCCCAAAATAATCTAAACGCAAGGCACTAAATGGATTCATGTGCTTGAGAACGTCAAAACCTGCAGCCATGCACAACAATAACATTCTTCATTTAATTGATTACAATGTACAATTTTCTACGGTTTGTGAATTACTTGTGCATTATTGATCAATTGGGCATAAATACATATTTTGGATGTAGATCTTGTTCAAGAATGATGCAAATTATTGAGAAAACTGTATTTGACTATAAACAACCTTATTCCTCATTCCTACAGTAACATTGCACAGCTGTATTCTGGGAAGAAACAAATATTTTAAGGCTATTAAGATAAGTAGGCTACTCAAATGAATGCTCGACAAATGCAAAATAATTTAGACCCAAACAATTTTTTATAAAAAATTTAAAGATACCACATGGATTCTGTTCCGAAACCGTAATTTCAAGCACAATTTATATCATTTTACAATACCTTACAGATAATACTAGCTGCCATATGCTCAATATATCCCCATACACACCCTGTCACAATTGTTGTTCTGTTCACAATGGATGGAATTCATATACACAAGATTTTTTTGTCTGAACTCGAAGATATGAGCATAACAACCAAAAAAACGAATGTCTATCCTTCTATACAGGCGATTCAATGGTTTTGTAATGGTTGGTGAATTACATTATTGATCAATTGGTCAAGAATACAACTTTTGAAGATCTTTTTCAAGAATGGTGCAATTTATTAAGAAAACAGCATTTGACTAACCTTATTCCTCATCCTACAGTACTGTATTCTGGAAAATGTTATATTTAATTAGGCTATTAAGATTAAACATTAAGACCCTCTTTAGTAGGCTACTCAAAAATGAATGCACTACAAATGCAAAAATATTTTATGTATTAAAAGATACCTGTGCATTATGTTCTTAAACCGTAATTTTGAAACACAATTTATATATTTTTACAATAGGCCTTACAGATAATACTAGCTGCCATTTGCTCAATAATATATCCCCTTTCACACCCTGTCACAATTCATATTAAACCGAGATGTTCTGTTCACAATGGATGGAATTCATATACACAAGGATTTTTAGTCTGAACTCGAAGATATGCATAACACCCCCAAAAAAGACAGTAAATGATAGTCTATCCATTCATACAGGCGATTCAATGGTGTTTTAATGGTTTACATTGATAATTTGCACCTGAAATAAGCTTTTTAAAAATGATATTAAAAGACTATAAATATCAGGAATTACTTTTTAGATTATAATTGATATTTAAATTAAAGTATTTTGGTGTTACATTAGAGAGGTTGTTCAAAGCAAGACTAGACATGAATAATCAATCAAACACAGGCCTAATATAAACATAAACATTCGCTATTCTCTGTTTCAAACCATCGCAGTTTCCAAAAGAAAAGCCACCGAAAAAGAGGAAACATAACGAACCTGAATGCGCCGCCATCGGTAAATGGGATGGGTAATATTTCCCGGGTGGAAAATGAGGCGCGTGTTGCACGGAGCCGTGCCCGGAGGAGGAGACGCGCGAGGCGGCGCGATGCACTAGCGTGGCCCGCTCTGAGAGGAGGTGCGCCGGAGCGGAGAAATCACGACCCTCCATTCCCAAACAAAACACAAGATATAATCCAAAAATCACGCGGAAATCAGATGAAACCTATGTACTGTAATCCGTATGCGTTTGTTCTAGCGGAAGGCTCGCCTCTCCTGCTCAGGTTGAAGTCTTCAATCATCTTTTCTACAAAGAAAGGAAGAAAGAAGAGACGTTATATCTCCACAGCACCCTACAAGCTGATCTGCTTCATGCTCTCAGTGTTCTTCACAATGAAAGAAATCTACAATATACATCGACTTAAATATGCATTCACTTAAAAAGAAGAATTGCTTTGGGGTTTTTTAATGCACGTCCATTGAATTGATGTGAAAAGGCCAGAGATGGCAGTGATTGAATGGAGTGCATGGATACGCGTGATAAATATGGCTTGTCCAGAAAAAAAAAATATATTTTTAAATGGTGTTTGTGTTTTATAAGCACACATATGATGGCAAACACAAAACAATATGCAATTGTTTCCAGCAAATTGATGTATCTCTTTTGTTTCGGCTTTTGTTGTAGACCATTTACACATGAATGAACTCTTAACACTATAAAATGCTGGGTTGTTTCAACCCAAATTTGGGTCAAATATGGACCAACTCAGCCATTGGGTGACATTTTTTGACCCAAAATTGGGTTAAAACAACCCATCATTTTATAGAGTGAAGTGAATCATATGTGCAAATGAAAAATAAAATTGTGATATAGATGTGCATATGCATTTGATAGGTTGTTTCAACCCAAATTTGCTTCAAATATGGACAAATCCAACTCTTGGGTTAATTTTTTTTTAAATTAAACATGCCGGTTGAAACCCAGCATTTTTAAGAGTGAATCATTTAAAAAATTTTAATTGTGCTATTTTTTTATATTTTATATATTGTCAATGTTTTATTTTAGGATAATTGCACTCTAAATAAACATGGCATCACTTTTGATATAGCCTAACATTAGCCATTATGATAAAAAAAACTGTATATAAACTATAAATACCATACCATTTTGTTGTTTTAATATACACTGAAAACATAAGTGTGTGTGTGTGTGTGTGTGTGTGTGTGTGTGTGTGTGTGTGTGTGTGTGTGTGTGTGTGTGTGTGTGTGTGTGTGTGTGTGGCTATGTTTCTGCAATTTTATTTTCTCTGTTTGAGCTTTTATGTATAGCAATTAAATCTAGCATAGCCATCTGACGTTGTACTCATATTAATCTGCGTTTTATTAAACGAGGCTCTGTTGTGCTGTTGTCTCTGGTAGAATTGCACGTTTGGAGAAAATGCAGAATGAATTAATAACTGAAATGTTTTTCTTAATTGCCATACGCATACCACTGTCAATTACAGCTTTTTCAGAGAATGTTCACATGAAATAAAGCCCGTGTTTGGCGTTGTGGAAGGCCATGCATCAGAACCAAGCGTATCCCAGGAGCTTTTGTCTCCCTGTGAGTGACTGACCGACTCTCCGTCAGCCATTACCGCGCGCGCAGCTCCAACAACAGCCGTCCATTTCGAGCACACACACAACATTCAGCCACACACATCGCATGCTTGCTTTTAATCTGAGCCTTTGCATGCTATTGAAGACTTGAATGCTTTGTATCTACAGCTGAAACGTGAATGTAGTTAAATATTTGCATAATCCGGACGCGAATGCAGCGGTTGTATTTGTCTCGTGCATGACAATGCACGAAGTAAAATGCGTTAAAATCTGTCTTTATTTGTCAAAGTGACCAAAAAGCACAACGCATCTGGGTATCTTGTGTTCGTCTAAATCAGAAGCTCGCGAAAGACATATTTTCATATAGCTAATAATGTGTTTGGGCCGGGAGAAGCACGCGCTGCTCGGACACCAGCAGCCAAACATATATTAGAAATACATCGCTATTTTACGAATTAAAATTACGCATTGATCAGCGAAGTAATACACCGATCTGAAAACGATAAAGGACAACCTGGATGATGTTTCATTTTTTTATATTTATACATTTCTTTGTCATGTTTCAAAAGCAGGGACTGCGATGCATGAAAATATTTCTAATTGAACAATACCAAATTATACATTTAGTAGATTTAATACATATTAAGCACATTTATTAACGTTACTTATTTGAAATGTAGCCTAATATTAATTTGTACGCGGCTACAGAATTCATGAAAATATTACTTAGAATATTTTTATTTTATATGTATTAAAAAATATCAATTTCGCAAAACGATTGATTAAACAAATGCATTGTAAATTGTAGTGTTTAAATGCTGCTTATAAATGGCACGGTAATCGAGTGCATGGATTTATTAGTTATTAGTTTTGCATTTCCCCTTTTAATGTTGCACTATAATTACTAGTCGCTAGTTAACATTATTTTATTTATTATTATTTGTAATTGATTTTATTCTTTGTAAGACGACAATTATATGACATTTAAAAAAAAAATTACTTACTGGTGTGTTATATCCTTGCATAACAATAAATAATTTTAATTAGAAATCAAGGAAGAAGAAAAATATGCAGGTCAATGATGTCCCATAATTTTAAAAAGCATATTTCAGTGGTTCAATCCTTAGTCCCCCTCATGCGATTGAAGCGGTTGTCGCTCGCCGGTCTCTCGGCTTCTTTAGGCCACTGGAGTCGCGAATCGAGTCTCCAAACGGCGATTCTCTTGTCCGGCGCCGATCGTGCCTCTCAACTCCGGGAGAGTAAACACGCACGTCCATTGGTCAGATTCGTGAATGACAATGAGCTGGCGTCGCTCGCCCGGGGACACTCCGCGCTCTGATTGGTCTAAATCAGTAACCAATGGGAATTCGATATGGTGAGAGAACGCAGTGAGGCGAGCGGCAAATTCAAGCAAAATAAAATACTAAAGACTAGTTACAACGGCTAAAAGCCCCAAATATAACCTGGAGCAAGCCTTCCTTACTACATTGTGTAATGTGTAGCCAGAAGGTCGAGCAGGTATGTGTGTATCTAATGTATTTTCTTTAAAACGTCTTCAGTCAACACGTGATGAATTAAAATAAACACTATTAAAGGTGTGTCTTTGAAAATTGGTGTATAAGTGCAATACTTTAAGTGTATTTAGTCTGCGACGGCACTGGATGTATATCTATTTAACACTAATAGCCTGTATTAGACCTCGATTTACGAACATGCTTTAAAAAAGGCTCCGTTTAGAGGAGGATTTGATTGGCTGGTCCGTTGCCAGCGTATTGTCACTCACAGAGTGTAAACAACACTCTGATTGGCTGCTCGCCAGTCCGCATTGGGTTATCTGAGAGAAAAAAAAAGAAAGAAAGAACTGGATCTGCGGTTTCAAGGCGTCCCTGGTTTAGATGATGAAAACAGATAAGAAGGGACCGTTTCAAGGCGCGCCAAAAGGCGGAGCCTCGCTTGTGGCAAGTAGAGAAATATCCCTTAATGTTCGCTATTTTGAAGGATTAAAATGCGTCGTGCGGGATACCTTCAGATCTGAGGCGAATAAACGAGATGCAGTCACAACACGGATTTCTAAACACATTGATAAGACATTGGTAAGAGTTTGGGTCATTTTTACTCGATCTCATTGAATCTACTTAAGCGGATATTTTCTAAACGCGATAGACAAATTAATAAAACTAAGGTACATAGAATAGAATTAAAGGGTACATTAAAATATGTCACGGCTATATAAACAAATATATATATATATATATATTTTTTTTAAATAAACGGCAATATATATATATATGTGTATATATATATATATATATATATATATATATATATATATATATATATATATACACAGACACATAAATACATACATTTTAAAAACTGTATAAATAAATGTAGCCTATAAGAATCACTGAAACACGTTTTCATTTTGGCTTTGTAATGGTTATGATTTCCAGTTACATAAAATTGGATTTATTCTCATTCACTGCCCTTTCTAATAAAATTAAAATGAATACATTTTTAGAAAGAATAATTTAAGAGATTAGGGAGAATCAATAAATTATTAATAAATTTACTACCATTGTGTGAATAATGTTATGATGTAATCTATAAAAAAGTAACTGTAATCTGATTATGAACCTTTTAAAACGTAATCTAATTTCAAGAACTACATGTTTTGGATCTGATTACCTAATCCAGGTAATCAACACCGTATAATGTGTATATGTATTTATTTATGTATTTATTTATAACAATGATTAATAAGTAATGTAACAAATGTATTGCTCAGTTAGTAAATTCTATAAAATTTCTCTCAAACCTGTAGTTGTCCAGTGGTGTGTGTATAATGTATACGTCTACTGAGAAACATGTAAGGCATTTTAATGTATCCCCCCCCCCCCCCCCCCCCAATTGTCGTTTTGAATGTATGCAATAATATGCAAAGCATTAATGGGATAGTTCACCCAAAAATGAAAAAAAAACCCATGATTTGCTCACCTTCAAGTCATCCTAGGTATATATGACATGCTTCTTTCAGACGAATACAGTCGGAGTTATATAAAAAATGTCCTGGCTAATCCAAGCTTTATAATAGCTGCTCAAAATTTGAAGCCTTAAAAGTGCATTCATCCATTATAAAAGTGCTCCACACGGCTCTGGGGGTTAATAAAGGCCTTCTGAAGTAAATCGATGCGTTTGTGCAAGAAAAATATCCATATTTAAAACGTTATAAAGTAAAATATCTAGTTTCCAGCAAAATGCCTTCCGTATTCAATTTACAAAAAAGCGTAACTGGTGCCAGGGGTGGACTGGCCATCTGGAGCACTGGGAGTTTTCCCAGTGTGCCGCTGTACAATGTGGGCCGGCTCGTGTATACGTTAATATATATGAATGAACTATAGTAATATTATGTAGTCTATATCCTTCCTCCAGACGAATGGCCCGTGTGGCTCACTTGACGCAAAAACTTTAAAGTCGACATGAACCGGAATTGCGATTGCTCAGTGGTCTAAAAGCGATCATCGATGGCAAAATGTTTGAGATATCCAATCAAATCGAAGGAGGCGGGATTTATTGACTACAGAAACCGAGGTAAGATAAACAGCTGAACATGACGAGTCATTACAGCAATATTTCCCGACTGTTAACGTGTTAAACGACGGACGTTAATTTCCAGGGATGCAAACTACTGCAGACCTTTTCAAATATCTTAGATTTGAATGGCATTTACGTTATTCTTCACACAATGCACAAAGAAACATTAACGTAGCCGTTTTCAGCAGAGGGATGTTTGTGTATGTTTCCAGGCTTTCTTCAGTAATTGCACAAAATTTCATAAAACTCAAAATATCATTCTCAAACGTAGGCCTGCACTAAAACATGGTAAAACTGCGGCAACCTTCATATTCAAGTAGCCTATTCCCCATGTAGGAAAGTGTCATGTACTAAAATAAATATACAATTTGCTAGTTAGTTCCCATGCATTATTTTACACACTGGCAATCAAAAGTTTGAAATAATTAAGACTTTTTTCATGTTTTTGAAAGAAGAAGGCTGAATTTATTTGATAAAAAAAAAACTGTAAAAACACAAATATTAAGAAATATTTGAAGAAATATGTGAATATAGAGTAATTTATTCCTGTGATCAAAGCTGAATTTTCAGCATCATTACTCCAGTCTTCTAGCCTGGGAAAACCCAGACAACTTCCGGCAAATTTAGATTACTACTGAGAATGGTCTGGTTTTAACCAGGCTACCAGTCTTCAGTTTCGTGATCCTCCAGAAATCATTCTAATATGCTGTATATTTCATAAATAAAATACTCCAGGACCAATATAATTTTAAACTCTTTTCCACAATTGGAGCTCCATTCCATAAAATGACAGATGTCAAGCTCCTGAAAGGACAAATAGCCCACTATAACCACTAGAAAGGCACAATAAAACAGTCCACAGCATTCTGCAAGTCTTCTAGACCATAGCATTGTGTTATATGCACTGATTTTATGGTATGTATTGAACTTTAGTGATATTAAACTTCACTGTATTAGAGATTTTAAAATTTGTAATAATAAAAATAAAAAAGTATGCCAGTCCTATTCATTAATGTTAATGATAAGCATTTCAATAATAATAATTTTAAAAAGCATTTAAATTTCTGTATAAATAGCATTTATATGTTTATGTTAGTAAGTGGTGTTTAATGAGCTGGTGGGTTTATGGTGAGATGTGTTGCGGACAGGGTGTGATGGGCCGCTTTGTGCCAGAAAGTCCAGGGCCACTTTTTTGCCCCAGTCCATCCCTGACTAGTGCAACAATGATGTCAGGCATAGCGTAAACAGTTTGAACTGCGAGAGGCGTTACACTTTCTTTGTACGTTTAATATGGAAGGTGGCCAGCCGGAAGCTAGATATTTTACTATGTTAAATATGGATCTTTTTTTTACAAAAACTTACCAATTCACTTCAGAAGGCCTTTATTAATCCCTAAAGCTGTATGGAGCACTTATAATGGATGGATGGATGGATGCACTTTTTTGAGCTTCAAATTTTGGGCTGCCATTCACTGCCATTATAAAGCTTGGAAGAGGCAGGACATTTTTTAATATAACTCTGATTGAATTCATCTGAAAGAAGAATGTCAAATACACCTAGGATGACTTGAGGGGGAGTAAATCATGGAGTAATTTTCATTTTTGGGTGAACTATCCATTTAAAGGCAATTGAATTAACAAATCAACAATCTGCCTTTGCTTTGCTTGCTTCTTTTTGTATGTTTTAGTGTAGTTAATGATATAGCCCTCTAAAAAAATGTGCATGTGTCCCATTTCAGGTCGGTTGTGTTCAAATATGGATGCAATGGACAGGACTAGCCCAAACACCCCACTCATCTGATAAAGACTGCTTTAAGGCATATTGGAGAAAAACTGGATTTGCTGATAATGCCACTTCTAAGCAATTTTTACATCCAAATTAGATTTTTTTTAAAGTATTTAGGGTTTGGTTGCTGAATTGAAAGTGCATTTATCTGCTCTTCATTAAAAATATGGTTGATTAAATAATGGTTTGTCACAAAATGTATTATTTATTTGGTGTAATATCGCAGAGATGGGACATCTGTGTGTAGCTATCACATGTAACTGTATATGCAATAAATACTTCATTTGATGATTTGTTTTGTCCTCATTGATTCTCAATATTGGGATAACCTGGCAATAAGATGCTAGACATGAATTTCAAGTAATAGTCGGCAAGAAATAGATCCGCTTGCATTAATAAACAATAGTGAAACTGATCTGTATATCAAATGACAGATCAGTTTTATAGTGCTGATCATCTGAGGACTTGATGAATCCTAATATTCTCTCTAACTTTAAATCTACCAACCCCCAAAAACTGATGTCAGCTGTCTCAGTTAACCCCTTCCCTGCCATTTGAGTATCTGTTAATTGTTATACGTATTCCACACTAATAAGAAAAAATTAAATGTCAGCATGTACATTTTATATAACAAAGGATTTATGCATTTTAACTTGCCATTTGGACAAAACCCTTGCATATCGTATGAGAATTTAATGAAACGCAAACATGAAGCATTATCCATCTGAAAAGTGACCCTGGAGCACAAAACCAGTCATAAGTCTCACGGGTATATTTGTGGTAATAGTCAACAATACTATACTATATTGTGTACATTTCCTACCGTAAAAAAAAAATAATATATATATATATATATATATATATATATATATATATATATATATATATATATATATATATATATATATAAAAATAGTAGTAGTAGTAAGGACTTCATATTTAGATGTTTTTGCGCCCTCAAATTCCAGATTTTCAAATAGTTGTATCTCGGCTCCTATCTTAACAAACCATACATCAATGGAAAGCTAATTTATTCAGCTTTCAGATGATGTATCAATCTCAATTTTTAAAAAATGGACCCCTATGACTGGTTTTGTGGTCCAGGGTCACAAAATGGTACAACAATAAATAGCAACAGATTGCAAACACATTTTACTATACAGTATAATACATATCCAAGATTTCAATACACCATACAGTATAAGTAAAGTTTGTGTTGTTGGACCTATTCCTATTCCATTGTGTTGTTGGACCAATTTTTAAATTCCTATATAACAGTATATAAGCTAACATCATAATAAATTATACCTAAAAAATAATTAATTTAGGCCAGGTTCTCAATTCCAGTCCTTGCCTCCTGCAAATTGGCGCTTGGGACCTGAATTGAGAACCTCTGATTTAGGCTAACCCACAAAGGATGGATTTTTTTGTATGTTGATAGACAAGAAATTAAGTCCAGAATTCATTATTCAATTAAGCATCTGTAATCCTAAAGAGATAATTCACCCAGAAAATCCAACGAATTTCCTCATGTGTCATGACTGACTTTCTGATTTCTGGCAATGCTCACAAAAATGGTTTCATCTTCAAAATATCTTCAGAAATTCAGTTACACATGTTTGGATGGACATGAAGGTGAGTAAAGGATGACAAAATGTTCATTTTGAGGTGAACTATCCCTTTTAATTCTTTAATAATTTATGTAAAACATGTATTGTTAAATGTGTGCTCAGTAATTGTTATCATGCGCCAATCAATAAGGCAATTATTGGGGACATACTGACACCTAAAGATGTGGATGCAGCATCGTGCACAAGCAAAAGTGCCCAATAGCAAGAGTTATTGAGATAAAGTGGCCCATATGTCTGCCCACAAGAGTCAAACCCCTCCATGTACAATAACATCCTTCGATCCATAAGCGGTGTTCCCAACCCTGTTCTGAATGCACACCACCGGTACACATTTCAAACTCTTCCCAAGCTTGTTAGTAGTGACTCCAAGACCTGAAATGAATGGGTCAGATAAGGCTGGCCACACACTTGAAGATTTTTAAGCCTGATTTTCAGCCCCCAAGGGATCGGTGGAATGGTTTGATTTGATTCTGTTGAAGAATTTCACTGGTTTATATGAAGTAGAACTAGACTGTATATCAATATAATTAAAAAAAAAAACGAATTGTATTGAAAGTGCCCATCAGAGCATGGAAAGTACTGGAAAATTAAAAACACTACATGTATTGGGCACAGGTGTGAGTGCTGAGAAACTATTATATAAGATGTTTTTTTTTAAAAGATAGAACTGGGGATTTTCCACCAATAAATTCAAAAGATGCTAGAGTTTTTGCATATAATTGTGGCAAAACTGTAAGGTGGAGCCAAAAGAAAAGATAGGTAGAAGGATACTCACTGGATGTAGAACAATAAGAAAACAGTATAAGAAATTAAGTTTTACCATATATAGAAAATTCAGATGATCAGCTGGCATCTCACTTTGTTGTTTCTACAATAAAGTTAACATCTTTTGAGACCTGGAACTTCGACTCTGAGAGATTTTTTTCAAGTGCTGAATTGGAGACATTTGGACTTAAAATTTTCAACAACAATGCTAGTCGCAAATTACTTTTTGTCCAAAAAATCCTCAATTGCGTGGTGTCATTATGTTTATTTTACTGCTCCCAATAGTTTAATAATCGTAATTATTAAACATGTTTGAAATTTCAGACATTTGATCGGGCTGCCTCTGACATTATACCCGCGATAACAAAATGGAAGCGAGCAAACTTCACCACAGATGTTGAGTGCTTTATAGCTGAAACTTGGCAGCCACAAACATCCCATGAAAGTGGAGTATTGAGAAAGAAGATAACCCATATTCTCCTTTGTTTTTCTTCCTGTACAACAAAACTCACGCCAGGAGAACCAGCTGACGACGTCAATCGTCCTCAATTTGTTTTTCTTCTCAAGTCACGTTTGATCTCGCAAGTCTCCGTGAGATCTCGTCTCACTGTGGAAATACTACTAGAATCGACAGGTGTGTGGTATCGCTGTCTGGACGAATCTTCTAGTGTGTGCATTTGGAGGATTATAATGCTAAAAATCAGTTGAAACTGCTCTTATGTCTGTGGTTTCTCACAGTTTTAAAATCGATTAAGATTTGAAAATCGTCTAGTGTGTCCCAGGCCTCAGGGAGACATCAAAATAGTGTACTATTAGTGTATCTCCAGGAGCAGGGTTGGGAAACTCTGCCCTAAAGCAGTGGTTTTCATAAAGCCGGGTGATAATATTATTATTACTATTATAATATTCCTTTACGATTGTTCCTTGTCAGACTGTGTGAACATGATTCCCGCTGTAAGCCATGTCACACTGTAAGATCAAGTCATTAATGTCAGAAAATGGTCATGGTTTGTCTTGAAAAACGAAAACAATTTGACGGTCGTCATAGGAGAAGTAACACAGACCGTGCGCCAAATCTTCTGACACTGCCAGAATTTCGTCTGAAGTCAAGTTTGATTGTAATGGTCATTAATTGGCTGTCGGTCAACATGTCAAACTTCAGATTTTAGCCTAGGATCAGAGGAATCTTAGTTAGGATTTGCAAAATGTGTCTCAAACGGCCAAATCGTGGCCAAAATCGCACCGTGTGCACCCGCGGCTTAAATCTGACCAGACCCTGTCTCCTTTATTTAACACACCTGATTCAGATCATCAGCTCATTAGGAGAGAGAGTCATGAACTGTGTCAGAAAAGAAAATCATACAAAATGTGTGGAGCGATGGGTCCCCAGGACCAGACAGGGGGTCTTAAAAAGTCTTAATTCACCCTTATACAAATTAAGGCCTTGAATCATCCCTGTCTTAGACCAGCGGTTCCCAAACCAGTCATGGACGACCCTCAGCACTGCACATTTTGTCTCATCTAACACACCTGATTCAACTCAGACCATGGGGATCAAATCTCGTTCTTGTAGAGTCTCTTTCCAGCTGTGCTTTCACTTCAGCCATTTTAATTAAACACACCTGAACAAGCTATTCAGCATCTCTCGAAACTTCCAGGCAAGCTACACTCTACAGGAAAGTGGCCCTCCAGGAGCAGGTTTGGACACTCTTGGTTCAGATTACAAGACTTGAATTGGGTGTGTCCAATAAGGGAGACATGCAGTTCATGGCTGGATCGAGGATCTACCAGACAGGTTTGGGCAACTACTGCCCTTGACAGACAGACCTTGGCTGCAATTTCTGTGGCTGTATAATCCATTTGGGGAATGGCAGTCCTTTCTGCACTGTGAGCAACAAACGGTAGAGGAACCATGAGCAACCCGTCATGTGTCTTCTTGCAGGACATTAATGTAAAAAACTTTTTTAAAGTGCTTTTCCACTGCATGGTACAACTTAAATAGTACCACCTCGGTTGAGGTTCCATAACCAATACTAAAATGTGACATGTAAACAGATCACTGATTGGTCAGAAAGAATCGTCATTACCTACCACTACCGTCACTACCATCATATGCTTTTGTGACAGTAGCGATTGAGACCCTACCCTTGTGTGCCGTCAAGCAAATCAAGTGATATTGTCATCTGCGTTTGGTTGTACGAGTTCCCAAGACCCTTTTTTTTTAGCTGTATTTTATTTTGCTGAACATCAGCCTCATTTGAAACAAACTTCTTCAGCTTGCAGTTAAAAACAACCACATGCTGAGAAGTAGAGGTGGCGCAATTATATTGATCATTCTATAATCCCACCCACTTTAAAGTGGTTCGAACTGCAGTGGAAACGCAAGCCGAGCCATCCCTTACGAAAATGAACCATGGTTTTATTTGTAGTATTTGTAGATGCCGAACCGAGTCGTACCACGCAGTGGAAATGCAAAGTGAGCCGAGCCGTACCATGCAATGGATAGTTACTTTCACTCAATTGAGTTATATTTCTGATACACAATGTATTGAGTTTATGAGTAGTGTTAATTTTGACAGAAAATATTTGATTTAGTTTTAGTCATAGTCTTTTGACTAAAATGCCATTTCGTTTTAATCATATTTTAGTCACCTGAATTGTTTTTAGTTTAGGCCTATCATAAGATTTTAGTCGACTAAAACTACAGTAGATTTAGTCTCCTAAAATCCAATGAGTTTAGTTAAATTGTAATACATTAAACATTTAAGCCTTACATAACCGACTGTCACTTGAACTGACATTTTGACATCATTTTGTTTTTTACATTAAAAATACACGATAGAGCTCAATTCACTTTTTTGTTTGTTTTTTAAAAACATCTATATAGTTTTTATAACTTTGTATTTCTGTTTTAGTTAGTAAGCCATATCAGGTTAAGCTAAAGCTTCAAATAAGTTTTTTTTAAATTAAGAATTTATTTAATTTCAAGAAATGAAGATTTTTTTAAATGGTTTTAGTTAACTATTATAACCCTGATACTTAATTGAATATGTGTCAAATACTGGTCTTTCCTCCTGAATATGAATTAAAAGGGAATGAAATGAAATACAGTTTATTGTGTAACCAAAAATGAAAATATAATGTATGACTTGTAATTATAAACAAGCTTGAAATACACTGGGACTCTTATTTTGAAATGTCTGCACGTCTGTTGCAGTTGCAGCTGCTCATTGAAGTTCAGATGACTTCTTTTACTGTCTATGATTGTTACAACCGTCTAAAACATATTACTCTATAAACATTGTAAAGTAAACATTGTCATTATTCATCAGCATTAGTTCATAAACAATTGCCTGGCATAAATGTGCGCTATTCATTGATTGTGAGCCGCTCTGGAGCGCTATATTGGGGATGCGGGGGTGAGCCTGTAGAACATGCAACAGCGCCGTGTTCTCCAGCGGTTAGATCAGCACGTTCAAATCAAATGTGCACATCTGTTACTGGATTTTATCAGTGCTGACTGGATCTCTTCCCTAATCGTCCCTCCCTAACATTTTCGTCTCGTTTTTATTTGTTGACGAAAATGACAGTTGATTTTCGTCATAGTTTTTGTCATCCAACACTAGTTTTTATTTAGTTATCGTCTCGTTTTCATCAGTGAAAAAGGGTTGTTGACGAAAATTATGACAAATTATTTGTCAACGAAATTAACACTGGAGTAAAGTTGTGTTGGTAATGTTACTTAACACTGTGTCTGCACCGGAACTGACAAAGTGACCGTTGCAAATCCATTTGTCCTTCCTATGAGAAGTATTGCGAGCGCTTGGGGTACGTCATAAATAAAACGAGGTATCTGTTTACTGTTGGGGATTTTTTGTGTTGCGTGTAGACATTATCATTGATTATAATGGATTATATTGTCTTTTGTCGCGCCGCTCACATCCGGTGTAAGGGTGCATGTTGAAAACGTTAAGTCTAATACATTACTAGTCTTTTATTCCTATTCGAAAGAACTATAGCACTAGATCATCTAATGGGATTAAATTAGTAGTACCTAGGATACACTCGGAGCATGGAAAATCATCTTTCTCTTATTATGCTCCATGGTTATGGAATGAATTTCAAGTTACTACCCCATTAGAAACAATTCCTTCTTTGAATATGTTCAAACATCTATTGCAGTGTAAAATGATTTAATCATGTTGCTGTTTTAATTAATTTGGTGATTTATGTTGAATGTTTTAGCTTATCATGTGTGTTATATGTTTATGTGAAATTTTATTACGGCCATCTTGGCCAGGAGTCCCTGGAAGAACAGATTTCTTTTAATCTCAATGGGACCTTCCTGGAAAAATAAAGGATAAAAAAAAAAATAATAATAATTAATCAAACACATAATCATTGAGTTTAAATACTCGAAATTATGGTGCAAAATTCTAGTTGCTTCAATTATTTTTTCCACATTGTGTGGAAACATGCATGTTTTACTCAAAGTTGTAAGTTGTTCATATAAAGACAAAAAAAAAGAGTGTTGGGACAACGATAGACCGTTTAGTATATCAGTGTTTACTTTATTTTTATTTTTTTTATTTTAGTAAAACATGCTTGAGAAATGTATCACAAATAAAACAATTGACTCCAAGCACAACAACGCAATACACTTACAAACTCTTTAACACATTTTTAAAGGGTGAAGATGTCAACTATGCAATACGCTTACAAAACACATTTTTATTCATATTTAAATAAAGTGTGAAGATGCCAATTTTCCTAGGCTGGACATCGCTTTTGTTCACTACTGTATAAAATGAAAGTAAAAAATATAATTCAAAGTGGAGAATGCTTTTTAATTAAACCAAAGAAACACAAATCAACAATAATTTGTATTGTGTAGCTCAAAATGCTGGCCAAAAACAAGACTCTGAATCTGAGTTGATGAGGTCTGAGCTTTAGTAACTTTCTAATCTGAGATGTAAGTCTGCTGTCTGCTGCTCTGACCGCACAATCATCGCTCTTAAAACATCACAGCATGCCCATTTCCCCCTAAATCACCACTGCCTAAATCTGAACAAAAGAGACAAATGGTAAGAAAGCCACATATGTGATTCTGAGGTTGCTCTGTGCCTTTCTGGCTGCCTGAGGAAGGCCCAAAGTGCTCCACTGGGAAAACTTTGGCTAGTGAGCTGTGACACATATTCATTTACACCTCCGTTTGAGTCTGTTGTGCTTGTGCTGACCCGTGGTCTACATTTCCATCTTAAGTCTAAGCCTGAAAAAATCTTTTTGTATATCGTGCTTGCTTTTCTTGGGGAAATTATATGTAGCAGAGCTGCTTTCCCTTCCAGAATAATATATAGTTTCTAAATAAAAAAAAAGTGAGGGAAACGTTTTTCACCGTTTATAAAGGGCTCATGCTATTGCGCTGCATAAGAAGGTTTAGTTTTTATTGGTGCAGAGTGTTGTATTATCATAGTACTACAGTATCAACAAAATTGCAACATCCCAGCTTTAATTTTTCATTCTCATGAGTGAATAGAAAACACAGAGGTGATTGCAGCCGGAGCAGTTTGGAAGTTTATTAGCGAGAGGGCATTGCTGTAGTTGTGCGGTATGGGGGGTGAAGGGTGGTCTCTGCAGAGGGACACCAAACCTTTTTGATTAGCAGGTGGTTTTAAAGGGGTCATGAATTGGCTTTTTTATTTTGTACTGTTATCTGAGGTCAACATGTGACATCCGCATGGTTTTTACATTAAAAAACATCATGAATAAGTAATATGCTATTTTCTACCCTGGTTTTGAGCTTAGCTCCTGGAACGTGCTGCATTGAATACTTGGAGGTAAACACCCACTGCTATGATTGGATAACCGTTTTGCATATTGCAAATAGTTTAAACTCCGTGTCAGTACATGTGGGGAATTGTTTTGAAAATTTCCAATGTGGAAAAACGGCAACCGGAATGATTCACCCATACATGTTCGACCCAGAGTCTGATCCCGAATCGCAGGGCAATGAACCAACAACACCTCAAATACAAAGGATACTCCAGCCTGTGACAGCGTGGAAGTTTTCATTAATTATGTTTAGTTAGACACATACACATAATCAGTAGATATGAAACGATCTGTAACAATGCAATACTGTCACATATAAAAAGATTTTTTACTCACGTAAGTGTGTTGGACCATTCCTGTCGGATCCAATATAGAAGGCACAGCATCGTTTTTAATCTCATTCTGTCTGCAAATCCAGTCTCTTGTTTGCAAACAAATCCGCTGTGAAATGAAGCAAACAAACGTGCATGTCTTCCCCACGTGAGCTGGAACTTAATTCAAAATAAAGTTCAACTGCATTCCTAATATTGGAAACCGAAGGTATTCATTTGCAGCGAATGTGTTCTTCCACAACCAGGCACTGCACACTATTTTGTAATCTTCAATGGCATGTTTATTGCTTGGTAGCTTGATCCGAGCGCCACGTAGGCCTGTGTTATTTACCTATTACATGTCATGGTGGGCGGAGCTACAGAATCAGGCATTCTTCTTCTTCTGTTGAGGCGGTGTTTCCCCCACACTCTGACGTCACAGGGAAGCAAATTTGCAGAACTCTCTTTTGCTGAGCCAGCTGTCAATAAAAGCTTTTCTTTGACTAACAAGGAAGTTTTCAGCTCGAAAACTTACAGGATATTCTTATATTATGATGACCTTTTATACTGTATATCAAAAGCTCAAGGAAAAGTTGATTTCTCAATTCATGACCCTTTTATTGGGTCCGGATCTTGCTGATGATGTTACAGTACTCCCTGATACCCCTTTTCCACCAAAGCAGAGCCAGAGCTAGATTGGAGCCAGAGCCTAGTTCCAAATCGGTTCTTTGTGTTTCCACACCCAAAGCTCCAGCTCCGAGCCAGGAAAAGTGGTTCTTAAGTAGCACTAAAACATTGCTGGGCTAAAACAGGGCTAGAAGTAAGAACCGATTACGTCAGGCACTGGGGGCGGGGTCAACAAGACGAACACAGACTTGAGATCCGCCATTGTTGAAATAGCAGCTAATGGAGCTAACAGCTGCTGCTCGTTTGTAATCTCCGTCTATACAAATTACGGCGAACTGCACGAATGCGTTGGATTCGCTGTGTTTTGATGCCGATGTAGGATCGTAAAGCCATGTGAATCAATAGTAACGCAACGTTTGCATTGTTGATGGAAGGCTTGTTCGCAGCGGTGCTGTGCAGAGACCGATCACGAGTCCAGCGAGAGCACATGACTCCTTATGCTTTTGATTCACTCATGCGTTTTTTTTAAATATTATACGTGGATCGGTCTGCGCAGCGCCGATGCATCTCAAACAAGCCTGGTGTGTGTGTGTGTTTCCCGCTAGCGTTGCTGAGAAAGATGAGACGTATACAGTGACGTAAGACCTGGCTCTGTTGTGGCTCTCTAGCCTGTGGAAACGCAAACGGTTCTTAGCAGGCTCCTCAGTTGAACCAACTATGAACTGGGACTAGCTCTGGCTCCGATCTAGCTCTAGCACTGCCTTGGTGGAAAAGGGGTATGAGAAATCTGATTGCACCAGATAACAATGGTTCTGATTACATTATAAATAAAATATCTAAAGATTTTTTTTTTTTTTTTTTTTTTGCAGATGTCTGAAAAAAACTCAAAATGTGGCTGATTGTTGATTGCTCTAATGTTTTATTTCCAAAGAGTCCAGCTGTTGTTTAAGGCTATTGTTGTAGGTGACGCAGCCTTCATTTGAAAATAGTAGTAATGCAGTAATGATGTTCAGTGCTGATGTTATAAAGGTTACAGCAATGTAGCAAATATAATGACCTTAATGAAAATAATGAATAACTTGACCTTCAGTCTCCATGTCCTAGTCAAAAGTATATGAAATGCTGGAGATTTGTTCTGTGCGTGAGCTGAACTCTGCACTCTTGTGAATACTCTCATAAACTGTTGAACATAATCAGATTTAGTGATTGTGCTCTTGAGAGAGTTGAAACTAATATCAATAGCTTTTTCCAATGCATTTTTGCAGTGTTCACAAACATATCTAATGTTTCTTGAGCTCAATGGCAAATCAGACGTGTTTAAGTTAGAATCCCCTCACCTCTCTAAATTCCAGAGTTTTTGTCCAGTGCTGAGATCATTATAATTTAACTTGTAACAAAAAAAAGTGTAGACATGTAGGCTAAATAAGATATTCATTGTATAGTCATGCAGCTTATTAGCAGATTAGCAGAACTTTGTGAGATTGCAATGAATTAGGATGAGTGACAGACCATAGCCGGCTATTCCAGCGTGCTATTGGCTGCTCTGCTGGCAACTGCAGCAGCCTATCGGTGAGCCCGCGTGACGTGGCGACCAATGAGGGCGCTTCGCGCCCACCTGGCTTCATTTGCCTACAGGTGGGGCGTGGCCACGTGTATATAAGCAGGGCTCACGGGCTGCATATTCGATTTTCTTTTCTTCAGCGAAGCCCTTCGCATCGCTGGATCTGGAACCCGCCGCCGTGACCGCGCAGACAAGCAAGCAGAGGACAGCGCCTGAGGAAGCCGGCAGCATCGCGCCACCTTCAGCCATCCGTGCCTGCTCTGCTATCCGGCAGCCCATATCCTTTACGCTCAAAAGTGTTGTCGCCGCTGCGTCACACTTTTTCACAAAAAGAGCCGAGCGTTGATACAAATGTCTCGTTCCACCTGCGGCTCGTGTCGCGCGCAGCTCAGCTCCGGGGACCGCCACGTGATCTGCGCTCTCTGCCTGGGCCGTGATCACGCCGCCGCCGCACTCCTCGCCGGCGGATGCCAAGAGTGCGAAGAACTGACGATGTCGACCCTGCGGGCTCGACTCGTCCTGTTCGATGATGATATCCCTCCAGTCCCTGCCACGCCGCGCAGAAAGAAGCGCCGCTCGCAGCGGATTCCGGAGTTCGCAGAGAGAAGCTCGCCGGAACCTTTCCCGCCCGCTTCACTCTCGCACTTCACACTCTTTTGCGCCTTCTCACCCGGGCTGTCGAGCAGCTAGGCCTCGAATGGGCCACGCCCAAGGTGGCAGCGCCGAACCGACTTGACGGATGCTTCCTAAACAGTCGCCGCCGTGCGCCCACCTCCAGGACTGCACCCTTTCTGCCGGAGCTTCACGAGGAGCTCGCAAAGTCCTGGAACGCGCCATTCTCCGCGAGGGTCTCGTCTCAGGCTTCTTCGACGCTCTCACAAGTTGACGGCGCGGCCGAGAAAGGCTACAACGCTATCCCTCCGGTGGAAGAGGCGGTCGCAGCGCACCTTTGCCCGCCTTCTGGTTGGCGCTCAAAGGCTGCCCTCCCGTCTAAGGCCTGCAGAGTGACGTCATCGCTGATCGGCCGCGCTTTCGCTGCCTCCGGTCAAGCTGCGTCCGCTCTGCACTCTATGGCCGTGCTGCAAATCCTCCAAGCTAATCTCCTCCGCGACCTGGACGAGAAATGCTGTGACGCTGAGTTAATCACGGATTTGCGAAGCGCGACGGATCTTTCCCTTCGCGCCACCAAGACCGCAGCACAGGCCCTCGGACGCTCTATGGCCTCCCTCACGGTAGCTGAGCGCCACCTCTGGCTCACGCTCGCGGACATGCGAGAAACAGAGCGCGCGGCCTTCCTAAATGCCCCGCTCTCCCCGTCTGGGCTCTTTGGACCAGCGGTCAAGGGGATCGTCGACCGTTTCCCCGAAGTGCAGAAAACGACGCAGGCCATGAACCTTTTCCTGCCTCGACGCCCCGGCGCTAGCAATAGCTCCGCTGCTCGCCGTCCTCGTGACCAGCCAGCAACGAGCTCCGCGCAGCGCCCAGCGCAGCCCCCTTCGTCTCAGCGAAGACCGAGCGGCCACCCCAGATCGCGCTCTTCCAGCCGTGGTAAGCCGCCTCCACCTCGGGGCCCCCGGCCTAGGATCGCGCTGAAGCCCGAGCCTCCAAAGTCCTCCTAGCCAGAGGCAAGAAACGACGGTTAAGTCCCGCCGCGGCCGGACCACCGTCAAAACTCTCTTTCCTGTCAGCCCCCACCACTGTGGCTGCTGCAGATGGATTTCACGCAGCCAACGAGCCGGCAAAAATGCCTTCTCGCCTGTCAATAACCGCCGTTTTTACGGCGAACCAGAGAAATCACAAAAGTTGCATTATTTCTGGTTGCACGGCTCACGCCGTATGTGTTTCAAATGCAGTAAATGTGCCCACTTTTCTGTGTTCACCCCTGCACACAAGCACTATAAACCCCGTGTCCCCCACTCACATAAAGCGGCCACCGGCCGCTCGAGTGCTAGAGTTAGGTCACGTGTCCGCTTGTTTGCGTCCACGACTAACCACCACACGCGCTGTCACACAGCCGCTCTTAACCGGTTATGTTCCACGCGTAAGAGTTGTGCCCGCTCAAACGCGCTCACACATTTTCGCGAACATTATGCCTCAGGCGCCACGCGCCGCGCCACACACCATTTGTTTTCCGCCCAGGGTGGCCGGAGCGATGAGTGTAGGGCCGCACACAAGCCACTCCCCGCTCGAAGCGGCAGAGATGCAGTGTGTAGGGCGGCCAGCCATCGCGAGCGATCGGCTGGCCCACAGCACAGAGAGCGCACGCACTGCGCCCGCCCCTCCTATACAGGCCGTCAAACCCGCGAAGCGCGGCGTTTCGAGCCCGGAGGCCGTTCTATCCCGTGTGGCGCACGCGAGAGCGTGGGAAGCCATTCCAGGTGTATCAGAATGGGTGCTGAAAACAGTGAAGCACGGCTACACTCTGCAGTTCGCTCGCCGCCCTCCGCGCTTCTGTGCGCGTACAGAGACGAGAGTGAGCGAGGAAGTAGCACATCTACTTCGAGCAGAAATAGCCACGCTGCTGTGCAAAGGGGCTATAGAACCGGTTCCCCATTCTATGAGCAAGTCAGGCTTTTACAGCCGGTATTTTCTCGTGCCAAAAAGGGATGGGTCGCTCAGACCGATTCTGGATCTGAGGCGTCTGAACAAAGCTCTTATGAAAAGATCGTTCAAGATGCTCACGACCAAGCAGATCCTCGCGCATATTCGCCCGAGAGACTGGCTAATCTCCCTAGATTTGAAAGATGCATATTTTCAAATCAAGATAACGCCGCGTCACAGGCCATTCTTACGATTCGCCTTCGACGGCCAGGCTTATCAATACACCGTCCTTCCGTTCGGCCTGTCACTAGCACCCCGTACATTTACGAAGTGCATGGACGCGGCCCTCGCTCCTCTGAGAAATCGAGGGATGCGAGTATTGAACTATCTGGACGATTGGCTCATCCTGGCGCAGTCGGAGGCCGAGCTCCTCGCCCACAGGGCAATGCTGCTCAGCCATCTGGACAGCCTAGGGCTCACGGTCAATTGGACCAAGAGCTCATTAGTGCCCACGCAATCAACCTCATTCCTGGGTTTGAATCTGGACACTGTGGCAATGTCAGCCCGCCTGTCACCCCATCGCGCACGCCAAGTTCGGCGCATGGCTGCGTACTTCCGGCCGGGCAAAATCGCACCTCTCAAGCTTTTTCAGAGGATGCTGGGACGTATGGCCTCAGCTGCGGCTGTGCTCCAGCTGGGCTTAATGCGCATGCGCCCGCTGCAATGCTGGTTAAACGCCCGAGTGCCTCACAGAGCCTGGGCGTCCGGTGGCTTCAGGATCAGAGTGACCCAGGGCTGCGTGTCAGCCCTAGAGCCCTGGTTAGTAGCCGACTGGTACCAGAGGGGAGTGACGATGGGAGCCATCTCACACCGCAAGGTCATCTCGACGGACGCCTCCACCACGGGTTGGGGCGCCGTTTTCGAGGGCAGATCAGCCTCGGGCCTTTGGTCGAGCGAGGAAAAACTCCTACACATAAACTGTTTGGAGATGATAGCGGTAGAGAACGCGCTCAGGCAGTTTCTCCCGCTTATACGAGGACACCATGTGTTAGTCCGGTCGGACAACACCACAGTGGTGTCCTACGTGAACCGGCAGGGCGGTGTCAGGTCCAGAGGTCTGGGCAATCTGACAGAACGCCTGCTCGTGTGGGCACACAGCTCGCTGCGCTCGCTGAGAGCTGCGCACGTGCCGGGCCACCTCAATGTGGGCCCGGACAAGCTGTCCAGGGGCCTCATTCTCCCAGGAGAATGGTCCCTGCACCCCCAGACAGTCCAGCTGGTATGGCGCCTGTTCGGCAGAGCGGAGCTCGACCTCTTTGCAACAAAAGAGAACGCCCGCTGCCCGACGTTTCTGTCCAAAAGCGAGGATGCGCTGTCCCAAACTTGGCCCAGCCTCCCGCTGTATGCTTTCCCGCCGATCTCCCTATTGCCCCAGGTCATAGCGAAAATCAGGGAAACGCGCCGTCCGGTGCTCCTTATAGCACCGCGCTGGGAGAACCAGATTTGGTACCCAGAGCTGGTGAAGCTGTCGCACTCACCCCCCTGGCCAGTTCCGCTGAGAGCAGACCTCCTCTCTCAAGCAGGAGGGTCAGTTTGGCATCCCCATCCAGAGTGATGGTCCCTGCATGTATGGGTGACCAACGGATACCCGTTGACCTGCCCGAAGGGGTTATGAACACGATTTCACACTCTAGAGCCCCCTCAACGAGGCGGTTATATAGTTCTAAGTGGTCGGTGTTCACTGAGTGGTGTGTTTCCAAGGGATTGGACCCACAGCAATGTGGGGTCCAGCGGGTGCTCTCCTTCCTCCAAGAGCTTTTGGAACGGGGCAGGTCCCCTTCCACGCTCAAAGTGTATGTGGCGGCTATAGCAGCGTTCGCTCAGACGACGCTAGGTAGCACGCTAGGAAGGAACGAGCTTATCATCCGTTTCCTCAGAGGAGCCAGACGGATGAATCCCCCGCGGCCCCCGTCGGTTCCTATATGGGATCTGGCCTTGGTCCTAGAGGCCCTGAGGGCCCATCCCTTTGAACCGCTCGAGACTGTGGAACCAAGGTTCCTTTCGCTAAAAACCGCGTTTCTGATAGCTCTGGCTTCAGTGAAACGCGTGGGGGATCTACACGTGCTCTCAGTGAGCCCGACGTGTATGGAGTTCGGTCCTAATGACTCTAAGGTCATTCTCAGACCGAGGCATGGTTATGTCCCCAAAGCGATCGGCACTCCCTTCAGGGCGCAGATTATCTCCCTCTCGGCTCTGCCAGCATCCGATGAGGGGGACGGTGGCAATTTCCTCTGCCCTGTCAGGGCATTGAGGGTTTATGTCACACGCTCCGCCGCCTTCAGGCGTTCTGAGCAGCTATTTGTTTCGTTTGGTGGGCGCACTAAAGGTCTCGCCTCCTCGAAACAGACCCTGTCCAGGTGGATAGTGGACGCGATTGCAGCTGCATACGCTTCCAAACACCTGCAGTGCCCGCTAGGTGTCAGAGCACACTCCACCAGAGGCATGGCCTCTTCGTGGGCTTGGGCCAGAGGGATTTCCATCCACGATATCTGTATGGCGGCAGGCTGGGCCTCCCCGTCTACGTTCGTGAGATTTTACAATCTGGAAGTTCCTGCCTTACAGGCGAAAGTGTTATCAGTTCAATAGGGCTGTTGGTTCTGCCCAGTGGTTCTGCGCAGACATAGCTCACATACTGGTAGTAAGTTCGGTACTAGGCTCATTGTAAATTTGAAGGAGACCGGCGGTGCCGTTCCCTCATTTACGAGACGAGCTATTGTGAGTTTGAAGGTGACCGGCGGTGCCGTTACCTCACTCATATAACAAGATATTGTGAATTTGAAGGCGACCGGCGTTGCCGCTCCCTCATTCATGAGACAAGGTGTGGTGAATTTGAAGGAGACCGGCAGGTGCCGTTCCCTCATTTATGGGACAGGGTGTTGTAACCACCCGTCGTAACCACCCGTCAGTTCAAATGAAGTGTCTGTATATGTGGTGGCCCGTTTTCCTTACCGGCCACCCTGCCCGAGCAGTGTTATGGTCCCCGGTTCCCTGGGATACATATGCTGTATGCGAGGCACGCACGGCGTTGACAATATGTTCCCGTAGCGTAAGGAACTTACGCAATACGAGAGAACCTCTCGTAAGAGAACGATACTCGGTTACTTAACGTAACCTCGGTTCTCTCTAGAAGAGGGAACGAGTATTGCGTTCCTTGCCGTGCGCCCCGCGGGCTTTTATGCTTCAGAACTACGAAAACCGAATATGCAGCCCGTGAGCCCTGCTTATATACACGTGGCCACGCCCCACCTGTAGGCAAATGAAGCCAGGTGGGCGCGAAGCGCCCTCATTGGTCGCCACGTCACGCGGGCTCACCGATAGGCTGCTGCAGTTGCCAGCAGAGCAGCCAATAGCACGCTGGAATAGCCTGCTATGGTCTGCCAGGCTGCCGCACTGCGTTGACAATGTTACAAAATTAAGGATAATTTTGGGTTTTTCAGAAATCTCGAAGAAAGAATACTTTCCCGTAGCGTAAGGAACTTACGCAATACTCGTTCCCTCTTCTAGAGAGAACTGAGGTTACGTTAAGTAACCGAGTATCGTTTTAGTGCTGTGTTTTGATTGTTGTTGTCTCTGTGTTTTTAGATATTGTACAGCACTTTGTTCTATGGCGAGTTGTGTTAAAGTGCTTAATAAATAAACAAACAACAACAGCAACAACAACAACCAATAAATAACCAACATATGATCAGATTTTCTCTTGATTTTTTGGCCGTAAAAAACGTGAATCAGAAAAACACAGTTACAGCAGCCAGAGAAAACTAATGATAAAAAGTGAAGAGTCAAACTGCCCAACTAAAGCAAACACTGATCACCAAAATGGTACGTTATTATTTTCAAAAACATCAACATCTAAACCTCTGTTAATTCTCATTCTCATTAATGCTCATTGTTTCTGCCTTAAATTAATACATTGTTAGCTGACTGTGTGATTTGTATATGTACATTTCTGAAATACATAACTTGGACACAAGTCTCCTCTCATAACAGATCGCTCTAAATTATAATGTAGATGCATTTTCTGTAAAGCTGCTTTGAAAATATATGTATTGTGAAAAGCGCTATACAAATAAATGTGAATAATTTTATATATATATATATATACCGGTGTGTGTGTATATATATATATATATATTTTTTTTTTTTTTTTTTTAAGTGAAGGTGTTTGATCTTAATAGTTCAGGAAATACCTGTACAATAACATGAAATGAATTAAAATGTAAAAGTTTGCACTTTTTTTAAATTAGGATATTTTATTTTAATATTACGGTTTTTGCTTTGCAGCTGTTGCTGCCAGACATTTGACCGTTTTTTAAAAAAGGGTACCAACTTGCGCCATCTGTTTGTGATTTCATGAATTATTCACTTTATTTTGTTATTTTAGATACATTTGTATGTAATTTAAGAAAACGGAAAAAATACTGTATAAATAATATTAATTCTGTAAAAAAAGAGAAATTTGTCATTTGTCATTAATAGCTAAATAGCTACTTAAAATAACAGCAGAGTTAATACAGACTATATATATATATATATATATATATATATATATATATATATATATATATATATATATATATATATATTAAACCTTTTGATTAATATGAATTCATTTGATGACGCTTTTATTACTTTTTTATTTAACTGTCAAAGTTGAGGGACAGAAATGTAATTTAAAATATCTTAATTAGTGTTTTGAGCCATTAACCAAAAACTATGGGTTTGGAACGACATTAAGGTGAGTAAATAATGACAGAAATATCCTTTTTTGGTGAACTATCCCTTTAAAACCGAGTACGTCTTCTTTCATTGCAAAAAGTCTATACAGTGACGGTGTTATAAATCGTTAGCCTCATAGCATAATTGCCTAAGTCTTTTTTTGGCCAAATATGATCTGGGCAATTATGCTATGAGGCTAACGAAATGGGAGAAACTGCAACCTGCAATATGGCGGAATAAGTCCCGCCTTTTAAATAAAAGAGCTAATCATTGATTAGTAAAGTCATCGCATCACTGGAGCTGCATTAGTTGCTCCAGCCTGTAAAAAATAAACTTTTTTAAATGCAGTTTCAGAATAATAAACAACATTTATGGGGATAGTTCATGTCAGATATACATGCAAGCTCAGCAAGCAGTTTTTGAGATGTCAGGATTCCCCCGTTCAAGCCCGTTCAAGCCGCAGAGAAAACAGACTTTCATACTGCAGGAGTAGTTGAAACTGTCATATCTGTAGATGTGGACGTCCTTCCAGACGGTGGAGGAATCATTTAAATATAGACCGAACGAAATGAGAGGATGGCCGGTTTTGGAGTTTTCTCACTATTATTTGTGTTGACCGACATGGGGTCCACCCTGCAGAGGAATGCCGCCCGTGGTACGGGCGTGAGATTAAGACCATACCAAGAAGAAGAACAAAACAGGCAAAGCAGACGTTTTCTGTGGTATCTTGATGTGATTTTGTTGTATGCTGTCTATGGAGGCGTGACAGGGCTGGGGAGACATGGCAGGGGAAGCTGAATGAAAAATCGCTGTGGAGATGAGAGTATGCGGGGTGTCTCCTCGGCCGTCGTTTCCTGTCCGGAAAAATCCATTCATCATTTTCACGTCTGTGTGTCACAGCTTACTTTGGCAATGAGAGAGACTGTGGTAATGATGACACGAAGGATTGATGAGGTGTGTTTGGGGGGTTGGATGTTCAAACCAGATGTGGACAGTGAAGCTGGAAGGAGAAGAGGAAAAAAATCATCAGTGGACTGAAGGTTATGATGAGATCCTCTCCATATTTACATCAGAAGCTTTCCTGGTCACCTTAAAGGATTAGTTCAAAATGTCCTGATCATTTACTCACTCCCATCTCATCCAAGATGTTCATGTCTTTCTTTCTTCAGTTGGAAGAGAAATCAAGTTTTTTGAGGAAAACATTCCAGGATTTTTCTCAACACAATGGACTTCAATGGCAACCAACGGTTGAAGGTCCAAATCAATGCGGTTTCAGAAGAAGGGCTTCAGAGGCTCTGCACGATCCCAGGCGAGGAATAGGGTCTTATCTAGACAAACCATCGGACATTTTCAAGAAAGAATAAACATTATTATATTGGCTGTCAATATTTTTATCATTCATCAGCTGGATAAAATCGTTCTGAAAGTGATTCCAACTATATCGTTTCTATGTGCCTTTATCGTTATTGTATGTGGTGTGAACCACATTATATGTGGTGTGAACTCTGCTATTCTTTAATATTGAGAACGATTTTTAGAACTATATTTTTATCGTTATCTTTATAGTTATCGTCCTTGGTGTGAACAGGTCTTTATAATTAGCATTTTTCTGTGTGTCCAATAATTCACACAGAAAAATACAAATTCTGTCATTATTTATATTTACTTTATCATATGACGATATCATATGTTCTTTTGTCTTTTTTGAAGCATGACAGTAAAACAAATCACTGAGCATCTCCGATTATCTGCCTAAAATCAAATTTTATGTTGCGTAAAAGAAAGTATGGATTTTAACTGACATGAGAATGACTAAGTGATTTTTCTTTTGAGGGTAACTATTGCTTAAATCAGAATTTGAATGTGATATGCGACACATATGGCAGTTCCCTGCATCTTATTCATGCATCACTAGACTTTTTTCCCCACCTTCATCAAGATATATGGGATTCCATTTGCTGAACATCTGGATCCGGCCACAGCTGTCACCCCACACACACCTGCTCAGATTCAACTGAGCCGTAAAGAAAGCTTTGTGCAACAGTATAGCTCCCCGCTGAGGGACACTGTCCTTTGTACACACTTTTTAAGTATAAAACAATGGAAGATGGAAGAAATGCTCAAAAGAATAGGTATATTTATTTGTTGTTTTAAATTGACACCGTGACTAACCTAAACTTACTAAACTTACCTTTTATTTTTATTTTAGGCACTGACGTTACTATCAGGAACTGCAAAGTTACACCATTTTCCTAACAAGCCAAAGGCACTTCTGGTTTGGTGAAGTTCCACTTAACCAAACAAATCATGTTAAATCATAAGGTTGCCCTACAAATACTGACTTATCTGTCAGTTTGATTGAATGAACTGTAAGATTACCTTAATTTTCTATTTTCAGACTTCAGGAGAATAACGGTATTTGGTATTTTAATGTGACGTGGTGTCACAAGAACATCTATTCAGTCGCTGAATTCTTTTCCTCCTGATTATTTTCTGATTTTTCATTTGTATTCCGCTGTAACAGAAGGAAAAAAGACAGCATATACTGTGTGTTTGTGTTCTGCTCTCCCGATTTCATTTATGATATATCCCATGAATGATTCACTGGAATGCACTAAGGAGAATCTCTTGTTTTTCTCCCCAAATCCTCACTTCTCTTTCCCAGTTTGTTTTCACACGGATGCTTTAAATTTTTTAAAATGCTAACCTACTGTTTACTGGAAAGTTTCTAAAGCAGGTAAATCTGTAAAAATGACAGAAATCACTTTAAAATATTATCACTCAATGTTCCAGTTAATGAACAGTATGCAGGTATATATTAATACGGCAATATTTAACACGTTTGTAATATTGCTGTGGAAATAATCAAGCTTTTGTCGTTATTTGTTATTTTGTGGAATTTGTTAATGCTTTTACATTTTTACATTTTCTTTTGCTGTTCAATGGTTGACGGGTGAGTAGAATAACATCTCTTGCTTTCTGTAAGTGAATGGCGCCTTGTGGTGCAATCCCAAAGAGGCACAAAATCACTTTCACAGACCTTTACCTTGACTGTTCCCTGCTTAATTCAACCATTTTCAAGAAACGACAAAAGACATCTTTTTTGTTACATATGTCCCATTAATACTAACACTTTCTATTCTATTTCCATTATACACCAATCAGGCATAACATTATGACCACTGACAGGTGAAGTGAATAACACAGATTATCTCTTCATCACAACACCTGTTAGTGGGTGGGATATATTAGGCAGCAAGTGAACATTTTGTCCTCAAAGTTGATGTATTAGATGGGCAAGCGTAAGGATTTGAGCGAGTTTGACAAGGGCCAAATTGTGATGGCTAGACGACTGGGTCAGAGCATCTCCAAAACTGCAGCTCTTGTGGGGTGTTCCCGGTCTGCAGTGGTCAGTATCTATCAAAAGTGCTTCAAGGAAGGAACAGTGGTGAACGGACGACAGGGTCATGGGCGGCCAAGGCTCAATGATGCATGTGGGGAGTGAAGGCTGGCCTGTGTGGTCCGATCAAACAGACGAGCTACTGTAGCTCAAATTGTTCAAGAAGTTAATGCTGGTTCTGATAGAAAGGTGTCAGAATACACAGTGCATCACAGTTTGTTGCGTATGGGGCTGCATAGCTGCAGACCAGTCAGGGTGCCCATGCTGACCCCTGTCAGCCGCCGAGAGCACCAACAGTGGCACGTGAGCATCAGAACTGGACCACGGAGCAATGAAAGAGGGTGGTCTGGTCTGATGAATCATGTTTTTCTTTTACATCACGTGGAGGGCCCGGTGCATGTGCGTCGCTTACCTGGGGAACACATGGCACCAGGATGCACTATGAGAAGAAGGCAAGCCGGCGGAGGCAGTGTGATGCTTTGGGCAATGTTCTGCTGAGAAACCTTGGGTCCTGCCATCCATGTGGATGTTACTTTGACACATACCACCTACTTAAGCATTGTTGCAGATCATGTACAGCCTTTCATGGAAACGGTATTCCCTGGTGGCTCTTTCAGCAGATAATGCGCCCTGACCCAAAGCAAAAATGGTTCAGGAATGGTTTGAGGAGCACAACAACGAGTTTGAGGAGTTGACTTGGCCTCCAAATTCTCCAGATCTCAATCCAATCGAGCATCTGTGGGATGTGCTGAACAAACAAGTCCAATCCATGGAGGCCCCACCTCACAACTTAAAGGATCTGCTGCTAACATTTTGGTGTCAGATACCACAGCACACCTTCAGGGGTCTAGTGGAGTCCATGCCTTGACGGGTCAGGGCTGTTTTGGCAGCAAAAGGGGGACCCACACAATATTAGTATCGGTGTATGTGTTTTTTTCTACTTAAAAAAGAGGGGAAAACTTTCTAGCACTTACATATTTTTGTTATTTTGTTGGTTCAACTGCTTTTATTGTTCTCTTCATTTGTAAGTCGCTTTAGACAAAAGCATCTGCTAAATGATTAAATGTAAACATCTAATTGCTATGATGGCCTAAATTGACTTTGGATGCTCAGAACTTGTGTCAGATTTAAATGACAGTACAGTGTGCTGATCTCCCTCTAGTGGTTGAAACAGAAAACTACCATTGACATAATCCCTTACATTAAAGGTAATGAAGGTTAATACCTACACAACACATATGTGCCGAGTGGCCAAATAATGAGCAATAAACGCATTCAATTGGACCTTCCCCGAAAAGATTGAGGAATCTCTCTTCTCGGTCTTCTAGGCATTGGAGTGTGTGGTTGTAGCTCAGTAACTCAGTAGCTGATCAGAACCAGGTGCACGGCTTTTTCCATGTGCTTTCCATTTGAGCCGATGAAAACGGGGCTCAATTAAAACCAAACACATAGCCTGTCAGCTGTGGAAAGAGTTGAGCTTCGTCAAAGCAAGCCCACTCTTGAGAGGAAAGAAAAACACAAGTAAAATGATTACCTGAGCTCTGTGAAGACACACTAGGAAACAAAACATGTGTCTTTTCTTCTCACATTTGTACAGTCTCACAGTCATTTGCAAATCAATTGAAGCGCCTCAGAACAAGGACAGAGTTACATCTGTTCATAAATACCATGAATGTAAAAAATGTTTGAATGTCTTATCATCTCTTGACCTTATCAGACTTTTTTCTTTTCTTTTTGAACTTTTATCACATTCACTATTGAATAGTTTTGACATGTTTTCTTTTCCTCATTCTCTTTAACTTGAATGCCACTCATGTCTTCCTGAGCAGATGTGCTACATGTCCACACATCACAAAACATCTGAATCAGGAGATGTGTGGCACAATAACAGTAGACCAATAGAGAAACAGAAGATACTTCTACTGAGGAGCAAAAAAAGCAAGGAAGGAATGATGAAGAAGAGGAAAAGGTGTTTGAAGATATGGGATAAACATAAATGAAGAGACAAAAGTCAAGGAATAATAGAAAAATAAGCAAGTCGACCGCAGTGACTAGTTTGATTTGTTTGACTCAACTCAAGAAATTAATGCATTTAGGTTGAAATTTGATTAGTTTAGTTATGATTCAATTCACCTTGACTTTAGTCGATTCGGTTTAAATTAATTCTGCTCACCTTACGACAGATAAATGACAATCAAATGACAATCACCAATCAAATCGCTGCACTGAAAAGCCTTGCTGCAACGATCAATCTTTACTGAACTGTCAGATATACACAAGAAATTAAAGTGTTATTTTACACAGGATACCTGTGGTTACAGTAAATAAGTACTAAATGCACATGGGCTTCATCCAAGATACTTGTTATTACAAATATATGTAATAAATAATGTGACATGCAGCCAAAATTAACTTTATTTCAAGAAAAAACACAAAAATGCATTATTTACACCTGTTTGCTTCTGTAAAGTGTCTGTTACACATTTGTCCTGTGTGTTAATTTCAATGTTTAAGACACACTGACTGTCCGTCTTCTGGACACTGGATAACTCTACACCTCCCTCTAATGTCTGTGCTCTTTCTGTAAACACCAGTGAACTGTGAAGACTGTTTTTTAGCCAGAATGAGATCATGGGGTCACGGGCTGAGGGGGAAGGTCACGTTGGTTTCTTGCAGTCAAACACAACATGGCATTGTGTCTGGCTTCAGAGCGTGAGTGAGCGTACGTGTGTTGAAGGCACAGTCCAACATGTGAGGATATCTTACCATAGATGCCATTTTATGAAGTATGCCACATCCACACGAAGCCAGAGCTTTCCCTATTCAATCTTTTTTTTCCCCTCGTCTCAAGAAATATCTGCGTACAGAAACCACTGATACTGACTCAAAACTATGTAGTATACATGCCAGACCAGAGATACACTAAAAACGGAAAAAAAGTTGGAGCATGCACGAGACGTGGTGTGATGACAAAATATACGGATTGTCTGTAGGCCTACACACAAAAACGCAAGGGTGTCGGTTTCAGATTTATTCCACTCTGGGACCTGGCTTCAAAAAATACCGGTTTCAGGTGTCTCCGTGTGGACGGGTCCTTAAAGGCACAATATGAAATGTTTTGCCACTAGAGGTCGCTTATTCAAAACAAAGGTGTAGCTCTGTGACAAACAGTTGCTCACTTGTCTAATAAAACACATCATATATTGAAGTGTCTTTGGTGTTTCCATGGCTTTTACAAAATAAAACCGAAAATCGAGGATAACACGGGTATGATGTCACTGATAGGCGACGCATGGTCCGTGTCCTGGTTAAAATTGCTTATTTCTTGGAAACAAAAGTACACTTATGTAAGTCAATAAAACTTATATAACACTGTTCTAGTGGGTTTTGGATATTTTAATCAAGTAAAAATCTAATATTTTTACACTTTAAGGGTCAGATTTATTAAACAGGGCAAATTAGCGTGAGAGCGCAATCTCATAAGAGGGAGTGGAAAGTTCAGCGTGTGATCTAGGCGACACGCAAATTAGAGAACACAGACGCAGCCAGATCATTTCCATAATGACCAACGCAATCCACCAGGACCAGCGCAAATTAGCGTCTGGTTTAAGAAGTGCTTTTTTGGGAGGTAAATAATGGCACGAACACCAGTAAACTGACAAACAAAAACCTTAGTAAATCACTTGTGTGATTAATTTAAATACTCTCCTCCCATAGGTTTTGTGTCTGAAAGGGAAACAAATGCATATGCAATAAGGTCAGCTGCAAAAATAACCCTGTCCATGCTTTTCAGCTCAAATTTTTGTGTCTGACCGGTTTTTAACAGCAAAAGAGGGTTTGCGCACAGCTGTTAATAAATCTGATCCTAAGTATACTACTATGTTCCTATTTAAGTATTAATTTTAATTACTTGAAATATACCTTTAACTGTCAATTTTATTCAAACTTCATGCTTCCTTTTTTATCAACACTTGAATGTGGTCCATTTTCAACAAAAAAAGCAACATTTTAAACAAAAGGCTGTGAAAAATGCTATTTTGTCTATTATTTGTCTATTAAGTCTGAGACATAAGTCCGATGTCTGGATCGGATTTAGAGTGATGATCAAAACGCAGATGGAGTCCATCAACACCCCAAAACTTTACAGTCCTATAGCTCATTCAGTAACATTAGGGATTTATATGCTGTTTAATGTTGATGATCGCATTATTTTGCAGGTGCGTAAGCAATACTTCTATCGCTTGTTTCTGCTTCTTCTTCGTCTGTTTTGATCTAGAGATCATGTACTCTTTCAGAAGATGCATAATAGCGCCCCCTACCACATAACAGTGAAATTCAATCAATGTCAAGAAAGAGTAAAGTAGATTTGAAGTAAATTCATATGTATACTATCAGTGGACTAGCCTACAGATACTCAGAATTAGGGACATATCTGTTTTCTCTGTAAATCAATATTTTCAAACAATGTAAGTTTAAGACATTCACCCCCCGGCTCTTAATGCGTTGTGTTTCCTTCTGGAGAATCAGTGAAAGTTTGAACCTTTTTTAATAGTAGTTTTTGAGTCCCTCAATTGACCTCAGATCTCAGAATCATACAGTCACTGCTGGAGAGGGTTCAAATATGCAAAAGATGCTGGAAAACTGAAGGATTTGTGGGATCTGGAGGATTTTTCTGAAGGACATTGGTTTAGACAGTTTATCTGCTCAGGACAAACAAGGGACTCAAGAACAACCATCAGAAAACACGCACACAGCCGTGGATCATCAGGTAACGACACACAGTATTAAGAGTCAAGGGTACATACACTTTTGAATGGGGTCATTTTAATAAAATCAGCTTTTTTGACTATATGTAAACATTTTGGATGTAAAATATCTTATTCAGGACAGCACTAAATAAAAAATAACATGCATTTTGTATGATCCCTCTTATTTTGTTAAAATTATTTACATTTTCAAAGGTTCTGTAAGAGGTTCACATACTTTTTCTTGCAACTGTATATGAAGCTATGTGAAAAAGTGTTTAATAGGTTACTCAATCAAAAGAGTAAACACAACTACAAGCCAAGTAAACTTAGAATACTTGATTATGCTTTTAAGTATATCTCGATCAAAAGATTGAGTACAAGTATAGGCCACATATACTTCGACTTTTCTGTCCATATAAGTCCAGTATACTTAAGTGCAATTGTAAGTATATTTCTGAGAAGTACATAAAAAGTAGACTGAAAGTATACTTTCCGATTTTTAGAAGTATAGTAATAGCACACTTGAGTAAACTTCTTTTTCGTAAGGGTGTGGATACTGAAGAGGCGATGTCTGCCACCTCACACACCTGGAAGGGCTCAGATGCTCTCAGCTCCAGCTGTGCCAGATGTAAACATCTGTTCTGTGAGTGATGTGATGTGTCACTTTGTAAGAAACACACACACACACACAAAGGAAAATCACTAATGAATTTACACAGCAATCATCCAGTGCTCTCGTAGAGAAGATGGCATCCCAACGGAATGGAAGGAATCTTTAATATTTCAATTGTTTCTCTCAGACAAACTGAGACTTCTGTTGAAGTAAGAAATGTGCCCAACAACCTCACCTGTCTCTGGACGTTCAGTCAAGTCAAGTCAAGTCAACTTTATTTATATAGCGCTTTTAACAATGTTCAGAAGAGATCAAGAATGCCTCATATGTGCTCAGATTTGTCTTCTTAGGAAAACATGAAGACCATTATTTTCGGTAATGATTCTCATTAATGTACAAGACAAAATCCCATGATATTTAGCAGTTCCAGTACGATATCATTATTAAATCAGTAATATATTTTGTAACATTTTATCACTGTATTTACTTACAAAATGTAATGAGAATGGGGATGATATAGAGTATATTTTATTTCACAAAACTGCAATTTTTTTTCACCCCTTTTGATATTGGGGTAAAATATTACCAGGACATGTTCTTGGCCATTTTCTTGAGATTCAACTGACAATATATCACAAGATGAATGCAATCTAAAGTAAGAGATTTTAATATGAACTCAAACATCAAAATCTTCCAATATCAAATGTTCTGAGCCATATCCAGTAGTTGAAACTTACATTAACTGAGACCTCCATTAAAGGCACACTATGTAATTTTTCATCGCTTATTCAAAACAAAGGCGTATCTTGATGACACCTGATTTTGCAGAGCTTTTATTCTGCCGCAGACGAGCGCTTCCTTTTCTTCCGCTCGTGTGTGTGGGGTAACGCAGTGCTGTTTTATCATATTACACACATTTGAGTGTGTTGAAAGTTGTTATAATGCTCCTCTGTTCGCTCGGCGCTGCAATGAGACACTTGTTCACACTGCAGTCCTCATATTAGGCATGGTAAAACATGGTACTCACGGTAAATCAAGAACACCAGATTCAAACATTAAGACTAACTGTGTTGTGCTGTAGAACAATAATTTTCTGTCCATAAATGTCTCCAAACAGTTGCTCACCTGTCTAATAATACATAAATAACATATTAAAGCGTCATTGGTGTTTCCATGGTTTCTACAATATAAAACAAAGGCAAAATATGTAATTTTCCGTCGCTTATTCAAAACAAAGGTGTATCTTGATGACACCTGATTTTGCGGAGCTTTTATTCTGTCGCAGACGAGCGCTTCCTTTTCTTCCGCTCATGTGTATGTGGGGTAACACAGCGCTGTTTTATCATATTAAACACATTTGAGTGTGTTGAGAGTTACACTGTTAAAAATTGTCCCGTTAAAAAACAGTAAGTAACTGGCAGCACGGTTGCCAGCAAGTTACTGTTAAATTAACAGTGTCTTGCTGTTGTTGAAATTTACAGTTTCTTACTGTTTTTTGTAAATACAGCATAAAGCTGTTATTTTCTACATTAACAGTAAATTACTGTCAAAAGCATTAACAGTTAATTAATGTTTATTTACACTTTTAACTGTAAGCTACAAATATGTTATATTGAGAAATGGACTGCTAAGAATATATTTATTTGATAAGATATTTATTTGATTTTTTCTTTTCTTTTTTTTGCTTTACAACCATGTTTTAATACAATGTACAAATATAGCCTTTGAATTAAAAAAAAAAAAAGTTTAACACAATGCAGTGTAACTTCAAAATGTGCTTTATTAAAACTTTGAAAAACTTGAAAAAAAAGCCGCCACTTTAAATCACAAAATATTCTCAAAATTTGTGGCTGATGCAAATGTAATGACATAAGCTTCACATAAGCTTCAGAATAAATGTTATTTAACTGAATAAATAAAACATTAGAATGAATTATATAACATTAGAAAAAACTAAATGAGTGACTCAGAGAACTACTGAGTGAATAAAAATTACTGAATGAAGAAAGAAGTCAAAATTTAGGTATTCAAGAATGAACACCTGAAAAAATTGTGCGACTAGCACACTAAAAGCATGTTTTTGTTGTTTGTAAAAAGTATGTGTATGGTGTGCATGTGGTATGTTAGGGAATGAGTGGGTTCACTTATATGAAGTCCCACTCAAAGTCCATTAGCTTCTTAAGTAGGCTGGCAACCCGAGTGTTGACTGTTTTCTTCTTGTGGGCGACCTTCCCTGTCCGCTTCGATAGGACTTGTCCACCCTTGGTGCCTTTTTCAGGATTAATTCCAATGAAGCACCTGAAAACAAAATGCGTAAATTCAGAATTACTGTGGGTAAAAGTTTATATAATGAGAATGCAAATAGAAATTAATATATTAATCTAAGCATCTAACCTCTGAATGAATTCCAATGTGGATGCAGCCTCAGCTTGGTACTCCACATTGAAATTGTAGAAAGTTGAAAAAACAGCAGCAAGTCCAGACAGAAAACTTGGCTGGATGCCCTCACAGATTATTTGCCCCTCAAAACTAATCATCCATTTATGAATGCAGCTTCCTGGTTTTTCACCTAAAACATTCCAAAGAATAATCAATGCCAGGTAGTCACATAACATATTCATTTTTATGATTCATTTAACTATTTTTGCTCAATATAGTTGCGGTTAAAAAATTAAAATGTAGTAGTTAATTAGTCACCCTTACTTTCAAAAAAAAATTCAAAACACAAATGAAGCTATTTTTAATATTCTTTCATAATTTCTGTTCATCCATTAAAAGTCCAGTCAAATCCAGGGTAAATGGAGACTGAAACGTGCTAGCCTGACACACGGGATCAAACCTCACTGGTTCTCACGTCAAGCAAGCATGTTTGAGCTTATTTGCTCCATGTATGCTCAATTTTTATACATGAATAAACAAAATGAAATTCATACATTTACACTAACTTTAACTTTTTGAAGCATCAAAGGTTTTTTTCCTTTTGGACTTTCCAAACAAAAATGATGAAAGAATTGTATTAATATATTCATTTATTTCCAAAGATGAATAAAAGTCTTAAAGGGATAGTTCACCCAAAAATGAAAATTCTGTCACACACATTCTTCAAAATATCATCTTTTGTGTTCAGCAGGACAAAGAAACTCTTACAGGTTTGGAACAACTTGTGTGTGACTAAATGATGACAGAATTTTCATTTTTGGGTGAACTATCCCTTTAAGGGCTTGGAATGACATGAGTGTGGGTAAAAGATGGCAGAATATTTATTTTTTTGTGAACTGTTCCTTTCAGTGTTGTACAAAAGCATTTTGTTTGCTGAAATACAAAAAAAAAAAAACATGTAAAATAGACTATACATTCATACAGTTCTATACATACCAAGGAGTATCAGTCGAGGAGTTGCAGGTAGTTCAAGTGTCCTTTCTACATCAGCTGCAGTGGAAGATGCCTAAAACACAGTTACAATGATGAGGACATAGAAACAAAATACACTAACAATAATGCCTTTTTATGCATTTAATTTTTAAATTAGGAAATTAAGAAAAAGCATGTCAACTATTTCAGTTGTTAGGACAATAATACCATGATAGAAAATAAACAACAACAACAAAAAATCTTACATTTGCAAAAAGGATCAGCCCTTCCTGAGTCTCAGAGAAGTGAGCCATTAGAAGTTGGATGATGCAGAAGGGTTATGTGCTTCACATAGGCCACTGGAGTACTGCATTGCTGCCCACATAACTGACACGCAAACATGCTGACAAGTCAAAATGGACAGTCTTTGGGCATGAAAAAACAAAACAAACAAAAAAATCTTCACTAAAATAAAATGTCCATTAGGCTACTGTACTGGACAAAGTAACATTACAAAACAACCCATCAATACAAAAAAAAATGTGAACAGGAATTATCCTTACTGAGTATTGTAATGCATAACTTATTCTAACAAGCTAACTTGGATCTAAGCAATCCAAAATACAGCCAACACTAAAGAAACAAAACAGCATCACTAGTAAAGAAAAACTCCACAGTATATCCACAGTATATATATATATACAGTTATGTACAAATAAGAACAAGCTTACCCAAATTTCGAAATCAACATTTTGTCTAATATAAACTAAAGGTAACGTTACATTAGGCAATAAATGAAAAGACCTCAAGCTCAAATTAGCAAACGAGATGACGATAATATCAGCATGTTACAGATACATCAATATTACTTTATTGCTATGATGTTAAAGGCTTACTTTGCAGAAGAGTTTATAGATTGAACTCACCGTGTAATCGGGAAATATATCTGAGTCAGAAATCCAGCTCCACTATGACACAGTTTGCACGTTGAAGGGGTTTAGCACTGAAATGGACGTATAAATCGTTATAAGAACAGCATCCACAATAACTATAGTTATTTGCACAGTTATTTGTATTAGAAACGTGTATGTTGTGTAAAAGAAACGAGGCAAAGGTGCACTCACCGGTTAAATCACAGTGCATAGACGGATGAAAATCCACATGTGCTTGCTGCCGTTTCAGTTCCAAAAATACTGTTATATACTGTTTTCTTCCCTTCGTGTAATAAATACGGTAAAATGCTGTAAAATCTTCTCTACGTCATTTCACCAACCGTAAAAAAACAGTAATGCACTGCTTTTTAAAATAACAGGATAATACTGTTCATTTTTTGCCGTAAATTAACAGCAATTTTTAACAGTGTATGTTATAATGCTCCTCTGTTCACTCGGCGCTGCTATGAGACACTTGTTCACACTGCAGTCCTCATATTAGGCATGGTAAAACATGGTCTATTCTATTCTATTTTGGCTCCTGCAATGGGTAGGGGGGTGTCTTATCCCTGTGCGTTGAGCCGACCAGATGAACCAGTTGTTTCCAGTGCTGACGGTCTTGTGCCAGTTGCTCTGCATCCTCCACAGCAACTCCATGTTGTTGGAGGTCGCCCGCAAGGACGTCAAGCCATCGGGTGCGGGGTTTACCTCGTGGTCGTCTCCAGTCTGCGGCTCTTGGATCAAACTGGAGAATGGCTCTCGTCGGATGGTCAGTCTCCGAGCCATAAAGCAGGATGGAGAGTACTGCTGAGTTGTAAATCCGAAGCTTCGTCTTGTGTGAGATGGTCTGGTGTCGCCAGAGTGGTTTCCAGAGAGACTGCAGGGCTGACGCAACCAGGGCTCTTCTGTGGGTAATCTCTAGTTTTAGGTCTCTGTTGTTTGTCATTATGGATCCCAGATACACAAAGTTCTTGACAGGCTCTACAATGTCATTGCCAAGCCGCAGGGAAGGTGAATGCGGTCTGTCACCAACGTACATGATCTTGGTTTTCGTCCAGCTCACCTGGAGGCCAAGCTTCTCAGCCTCTTCACTGTATATGCCCAGAGAGTCTCTCAGCTGGCTGTAGGACGTGCTGAGCAGGATGGTGTCGTCAACATACTCCAGGTCAGTCAGGGTGTAACTGCCAAAGGACACACAAACCCTGGACACCAGATGGTCAATGATGCAGTTGAAGAGGTTGGGAGCAGCCACGCAGCCCTGGTGAACGCCACTGGGAAACCAGTCTGAGTCTCTGCTGTTGATGCGGACACAGCTCTGAGCGTTGCTATAAAGCAACTTGAACAGGGCAACGATCTTGGGTGGTGCTCAAGGGCGTGTAGGATACTCCACAGTGAAGTGTGGCAAACGGTGTCAAAGGCAGCCTTCAGATCTATGAACCCGATGTAAAGATGACGGTCTTTACGGAATTCATAGGTCTTCTCTTTCAGCAAGCGAACGGCAGAGATTTGGTCTGTTGTGGAGCGGTTAGGCATGAAGCCAGCCTGCTGGGGACGGCGGCTGCTTCTGATGGCTGGGAGAGCACGAGTGAGCGAGATCCTGGTAAAGAGCTTGCCGGGGATGGAGAGAAGGGTAATGCCTCTGTGGTTGCCGCAGACTAGCCTGTCACCCTTACGTTTCCAGAAGGGCAAGATGACTCCTCTGGTCCAGTCATTGGGAAGCCTCTCTGTCTCCCACACCTCATTGAATATGTGGGTAAGCCACTCGGCAATGCTTTCACCGCCTGATTTTAGCATCTCAGCGGTTATTGCACAGATGCCGGGGTGGTTGTGATACTCTGATACTCCGTCAGGTCACCTCGGAGCCGGGCCTCATGCCGCCGGTCGATGATGTTAAATGTCCTCTCCGATATCCAAGGCTTTTTCTGGGAAGGTCGAAAGCATCCGAAGACATTGTGAGCTGACTGGATGACACTTTCCTTGAAGGTCTGCCAGTCATTCACCTTGTCGGTAGTCAGGTTATCAAAGGTGCTGTGGATGGCGCGACTGAAGTCTGTGGCGATGTTTGGGTCACTGAGTAGGGAGGAGTCCAGGCGAGGCTGTGTCTTGGTGTGCTGGTTAGCTCGCAGCTTTAACTTGAGCTGGGCCACCAGCAGGCGATGGTCTGTGTTGCCAAGCTGTGCTCCTCTGTACACACGGCAGTTGGTGACAAACGGCTTCCAGCATCGAGAGATGAGGATATGGTCTAACACTTTCCTGGTTCTGCCATCTGGGCTGTACCATGTCCAGTGATGGATAAGCTTCTGGGGAAACCAGGTATCAGCAATGTAGAGGTTGTTATGGTGGCAGAGAAGGAGTAGACGGTTACCGTTGTCGTTTGTGGACCTGTCAGCAAAGGTTGTGCCGACAGGTGAGCCTGTGGACCGATCACTGCTAGACAGAGTGGCGTTGGCATCGGTGAGGTTGATGGTGATGTCGTGTGGTGAGGCTTGGCCAACAGCCTGATGGAATTGGTCAAAGAAGGCATCCTTCACATCCTCATCAGCGACATCGGTGGGTGCATAAGCAACAATTACTGTCATCTTGCCGTGTTGGTGGAGAAGGCGGGCCGACAGTAATCTGTCGCTCAGGGGAGTCCAGCTGATGAGGGTCTTGCGGAGTGCCTTTGGGATGGCAAGTGCCACGCCATAAAGGCCTGTCTGTCTCTCGGGGCACTCCAGAAGTAGCAATGGTCGCCTGCTGTTGTTTCGCCATTGCCGTGCCATCAAACTTCACAGAGCCCTGCCAAGGAGATGTTATAGCGGCAGAGCTCTCGGGACAGCAGGGTGGCTGCTCCGGGGTGAAGGAGTGTCTGGACATTCCATGTAGCGACTCGGGTCCTGCGACGAAGGTTGATCCGTACTCGTTGGTCGGGGGCAGGCTGGGGTCCGTTACTTGGGCAGTCCGGCTACTTTCTCTGATCGGTTTCGTAACAAAAGGGTTTCTCCTGGGTGGGTTTTTAGCCCTCTGCAGGATAGTCGGTTGGTGGGGCTGCCACCTCACAGCGTACCGACATCCTGGGGTCTTTGTTTGTCTGGAACCTACCCTGTAGACCGGCCTGCCTAGGGTAACCCCTGTGTAACGTGTGAGATGGTGGTCCAGTGGGTTAAACCATGGAGCTGATATGCAGAAGGTTGCTGGTTCGATCCCAGTGGTCACCACCAGTGTGTCCTTGAGCAAGGCACTTTACTCCATGTTGCTCCAGGGGGATTGTCCCTGTAATAAGGGCACTGTAAGTCGCTTTGGATAAAAGTGTCTGCCAAATGCATAAATATATATATATATATATATATATATATATATATATATATATATATATATATATATATATATATATATATATATATATATATATATATATATATATATATAAATATATAACCCTACCAGGAACAAGCTCCCGACGGTATCGCTCTCCAGGGTCACTGGAACACAAAGGCCAGACCCAAAAGAGGGGGGTAAAACATGGTACTCGCGGTAAATCAAGAACACCAGATTTAAACAATAAGACTAACTGTGTTGAGCTGTAGAACATTAATTTTCTGTCGAATGTCTCCAAACAATTGCTCACCTGTCTAATAATACATAAATAACATATTAAAGCATTATTGGTGTTTACATGGTTTCTACAATATAAAACAACCGGAAATTGAGGGTAATGTGGGTATGATGTCTTTGATAGGCGAAGCTCGGACACGGTCTGTGTCCTGGTTAAAATTGCTTATTTCTCAGGATTTAAACATTCATTTGGGATAATGTTAGTACACAAGTTATAAAAATTATATATAACATTGTTCTAGTGGTTTTTAATATAAACATCTTAGATATTTTGCCTTTAAAGGGGCAGTGTGTAGTATTTATGAGGATCTATTGACAGAAATGCAATATAATATACATAAATATGTTTTCAGTGGAGTATAAAGACCTTACATAATGAACCGTTATGTTTTTATTACCTTAGAATGAGCTGTTTCTATCTTCATACACCGCGGCTCCCCTTACAGTCGCCATTTTGTGCCGCCATGTTTCTACGGTACCCTAAACGGACAAACTGCTCTAAAGAGCGCTAGCTACTCTCTGCTGTCTCAGACGACCACATCTTTGTCCTGTGTCAGCCACCATAGCTTCACTATGTGCTTTGAATGGGAGGGGCGAGCAGTGTGTGATTGCAATTCACAACCTCACCGCTATAGCTGCTAAAATTTACACACTGCACCTTTAAGTCTCCAAATTGTAAAAAATACAACCTCTAAGCAATAATATTTTCATCTGGGTTTCACGGTTGCATGTAGTGTAATTCAAAGAAGAGTGTGATGCGGAATGAAATAGGAAATACAGCAATTTTGTATGAATTTGTACCATTTGATTCATACAAAAACGCATGATTTTCAAATGAATCTCATTATGAAGGACCACCCCAAACCCTGCCCCTAGACCTATCCGTCACTGGGGTTTAAACAGATCGTACGATTTAGTAGTGGTGGAAAGAGTACTGAAAAAACATACTCAAGTAAAAGTACTGTTACTTGTCAAAAAATGTAGTGCTAGTAGAGTAAAAGTACCTATCCTAAAAAAGTAGCCCTTTTAAAAGTACTCAAGAGTAGTGAGTAGTGAGTATTATGCTATGAAAGTTATTCCACCTTATACCCTGCAAATTAAAAATGTAGCTTACTCTTTTATGGATGATTCTCAGTAAGAACAAAAAAACAAGAGATCACCAACAGTGTTTCAGTATTTCAATATTTTTCCAAGTTTTATTTTTGACTGTTAGCACTAAAAATACAGCCATGTAATATTTGAAAAAGCAACCAATAATCTGTTAAGATTTATGACAACCATTCTGTAGAGGTTTTCTTGCGGTTAATTAAAAAAGGTTGCAAAGTGATGTACATTAACAATTTTACGTTAAAAAAGCAGAGTTCTTTCTTTTCAAGACGCATTCATTGTACAGCTTTAATTTCAATGAATGTTTCCTCTGTAAAAAGAATACACTTCAGAAATCAGAATCAAGTAACTCCACTGATTATTTTTGCTTGCAATTAAAAAATAAACCTGATATAAATCTGATGTTTTATGAAAGTTATTTGCTATATACATGGACAAAAATTTTAAATCGCCATGTAAGAACACATTACATTAAAATATGCACTTCAATAAGCCGACAGAAAGCAGGTTAATGCGTTTACATGCTGAGCGAAATCGATGTATGGGACACAAATCTAGCAGTGACGATCGGTTAATGCCTAATGCACTTTGAAGCCTGGCATACAATCAAGCTAAATTAAGTGTTTACAGCAGACAAGCTCTTGCAGCGCTAACAGAATACGTACCATTTGTGCGTTTATTAGAACATGTTATATTCTGCAGTTTATTTTTAGTAATTGTTTAATATGGAGTCAAAATAATGCCACCTGTTAACCTGTGACTCCAGTTCCATGTCCACTGAACACGCCCAAATTTCTTGACTCCACCCCCAAAACAGTGCCATGAAGTGAAACGCACAGAAAAGTGAAGCGCAAAGGGGAAACAGTATCGCAAACTCACACTTGACTGAAACGCAGAATAAAAGGAGCGTTGCAAATGAAACCACTTTATTTTTCTTTTGCAAAACTTATTTTCTTCTCTCAATACTTTATTTTTCTTTTGCAATTCTTTATTTTTGTTTGCAAAACTTTATTTTGTTTTGCAATACTTTATTCTTTTGCAAATATATGTGGTATTATTTTGACTCAATTTCACGATTTCAGTCATCATAAAGTAACCAGCAACAACCCCCTTTCATAAAAAGCGTGCTTGCCTCTCACTATAATTTGATTTGACGGGAGTCACACGTGTGACGTCAGGACTGATTATTCGCCTTAGCCAATCATGTCGACAGGAAAATAATTAGCATAATGTAGCGATGGCAGATTCAGGAAAAGTAGTGCAGTAAAAGTAGCGATACAGCACTTAAAATGTACTCAACTAAAAATAAAAGTACACTGTTTTTAAACTACTCAATAAAGTACAATTCCTGAGAAAAACTACTCAATTACAGTAACGGGAGTATTTGTAATTCATTACTTTACACCACTGCAAATTAGCCACCAATTCAGCAAAACGTGAAATAGTTACAAATTGCTGTGAGATTTTGTTGGAAATACAGATACTCTAATGAACACAAAGCACACTACACATTTACCATGATCAACAACGAACACAGAAACTGAGAAAACTAAGGACTTATAGAGGATATGCACATGACATCCCCGTCGGCCGGAATGACTGCGGTTACGTGAGTGGCAAAAAGACTGAGAGGCAGCATTGGTTTTCAGCGTGAATGCGGCGAAAAAACACAAAACCAGACCCGCCACCAGTGAAGGGGTCGGAGGAGGCTTGCCCCTACAACTTTGTTTTGGTGAGTAATGTAGCCAATCACAGACATGTTTGTTGATTTCTTGAACGCAGTGTCCAATCACAGGTGTTGAAGTTAGAATCCACTCACCACTCGAGTGTTGGTCCAGTGCTGAGTTCTGCGCACGCTAATCCTCTCTAACTGTAGACATGATGTAAATAAGAGATTCATTGTGTCGTCGCTTCAATGATTAATATAACGGGACTGTATGAGATCCGTTCATTAAATGAGTGACAGCTTTCAATAAAGGGAGCGCTCTTTACCATGCGATATAAAACATAATTAATAGGCCTATAATATATTCAGAATTTGAATAAAACTTTTGTTTTCCATTCTTGACAAGCGGCCATCCGCATATACATGCAGGATTCACTCTCAAAATTGTGATGACTGACGGTGATAAATATATATGTATCGAAATCAAGCTTATGTAAATGTCAGGAAAACACGATTCCTGGCTGCATGTCAATATCCATGGATGACTGGATCTTTGAGAAGTTGTAAAGAGTACTCAGCTCAGCTATTCTGCCACTCAGTCCGGCTGAGGGGGCGTGTTCTGGCGGGAGAGTGATGTCAATGCATACCCTCTATTGGTGCATTCACGTCATGTTGTAATTACCATAATTATGAGATTTCAACTTATAAAAAGCACTCACGTCCTCTTATAGAGCTCGTAATTACAGCTTGTAAGATGGAAATTTTCTGAGAGCTCCTACTTGTACCACCTGACACTGTAAATTAATATAGGCATTTGATGGTGTAGCCATAAAAAAGCATAATTCCCAGTCCGAGGACATGAACAGCTCCAAATATAACGTCACGTGTTGTCATCTCGAGACCATGATAATCACGACATGGCGTGAACACATTATTTATATACAGTGACTTATCATTGACAGCTGTGCACTAATTAGAAACAATGGTAACAAACAAGGACGCAAATTCAGGCAATTAGAACAATGAAAATGAAAAAAAAAAAAAACAACATAACCATTACACTGTGATACAGTAAAAATATAGCGCAAACAAAAGAGAGTGTGTGTTTCTAGACTGCTATGCTCAGACGCATTTGAAAAGAAAAACTCAATAGAAATCACAAAGTTTCAGGAATTCTGAAGCAAAGAGAAAGCCCAAAAGAGAAAAATAACCAATCAATTTCTGCCTCCTTGATGACCTGTGTTTACAAGGATAAATGGTTCATACTTATCTTAGTAGGCATTCGGTCAGCACTCGCCGCGTGTGCTCTGAAAACACCAGCATTAAGCGAGCACATTCACTTATTAAATGCCAATGAAAATAAAGGGAGAGAGCTATTGCACTCTAAAGCAACAGGAGAGAAAACGAACAGAGCGTGACAGAGAGCGAAAACTAACACTGCTTGAAGGACTTCATAAGGTCTTGTGGCTCTCTAATATACGGCGGTTGTAAATTCTCTAGTTAGTGTCCTCGAGGTCAGACGTTTAATGTGTTGCTTCAGATGATAGCGAGAGCGTTTTATTGAAAGATCAAATGTTTATTGTTGCAACAAACACTAAGCAGACTGTGTGATTTCTTACATAACTCAAACTACACAAAAACAACTGTGAAGTGTAAATACAGCATTAGCTCAGACTAACTGCTTTACTCTCTCTGACTGTCTACCAGGCGTCTGCTGTTTCATGGACACTACTCTTGTCTGACCTCAATAACAGGTTTTTAGTCGGCCAGCTCATAACAGGTAGCTAAAAACAAATCCACTGTTACTTCTAGCAAAAAAAGCTCAATGTCATCAACTATAGCATTACACACACTATTGTAATCTGTTCTAGATTGGTCAGCTGATACCTGCAGGCCTATAAAACATCACCTGTCGTCACTTCTCTTGTCAGTCTTGTTGCTCGCTTGCCGTGTTTGCCTTTGATCTTGATCCTGTTAGTTAGTATTTGGAGTGTATTAGTGATTTGAGAGTGTTTTGTGCAATTGACTAATTCAGACATTTTGTGATAACTGGTTACTACAATCCTGGAATATCAAAAACTGCTTGCCGAACTCACAACTAAATAACATATTTCAAATCAGCAACAAAATTTGACATGAACTGACCCATAAATGTTGTTTCCTTTTATCAAATATAGCGTTAAAAAAGCTGAATTTTCAGGTTAGACTAGCCAACGAATCTCAGGTTTCTATGGGAACCGGAATTTCTAACGACAGCTGCAGTGTTGCTCTTTTACTTTAGAAGACGGGAATATTCCGCCATATTGTGCGTTGCAGTTTCGTCCATCCATAAGTAATAGGAGTGAAATGTGTTTCTATATAGTCTTTGATTATACCTCTTGTTTATCCACTACATAAGAGCCAGCAGCAAATTCCCAAAGGACTGACCGAGATGAAGCTGTTCTCTGTGGGTACACAAGTGCTGAACGGCTGCTGACGGCCTGGAGATCACATCTGCAAAAGCGTCTAAACAAATTGTCAAATAGGTGCTGTTTTTATATATATATGTCACATATTTGAGGTCTAAATAACTACATTCTCGCTTAAAAAACTCTTAAAACTACATTTTGTGACACAACAACAGTAGTATTTGTAAAAAGAAATGGCGAAATGGCGAAGTGATACTAACAGTGAAACGGTTAGAGTGATGATACTGGAATATCGCACAGCTGAAAAAGGCTCTCAGCCAATCATATTCAAGAACCATAAATAACTGTTGTATGTATCAAATTATAATACTTAGGAAGTATGGAGTTGGATGTCATTTCTGTTTGGAACTTTATTGTTTATGTTTAAGGAGTTACAGAAGTGAATTAGGTTTAGTTAGAGGGAAATAATCTCCATTGACACATAGAATTTACCAATAATATTTTAAGGGGCACACAGAGGTATTTCACTGGGCTCATGCCCCAGCAAAAAGTCGAAATGCTCCATGACAAGTACATGACAAGACCAAGGCCATTAAAATATAGTCTTGGACTTGCAGAGCTCAAATTTCGGTGCGGATATTGCGCAAAATTTTTATAATTCCCGCAGGTTTTGCACTTATTCATTCACTTTAGCATTGTAGGTTGTATATGTCATTGACTAAAACAATCTTTTGAAGTAATTATTTCATGTTCTTATTTTGCTTTTAAATCTTAGGAAGTATGAAATAACAGCTATTACACTTTGGTATGTGGGTAAAACCTACTATTCCACAACATTTTATTTTAGTTTCATATTTAAAATACTTTAAAAAACAAACAGGATGACTTGCAGCATCTGGTGATCTATGTTATATGATCTGTATGCCTTATCACTAGGTGGCGATAATGAAGCTTAAAAAGCGAGGAAAGTAAAGCAGAAGAAGAGCAGTACTAGTGATGACGTCAGCAGATCCGGAGGGAAGGGCTCTGATGACATCACGTTTCATTATAGGAGGCATAGCTTGAGGTAGGGGGTGTAATTAGTAGGGGCGAGGTTTGTAGAACACACTTGGAGAGTTTTGGGAGTTGGGACAGTTGACGGAATTTTCATTTGCAAATTGTTGCATTGTCACTAAAGTGACCTTATACAAAATAAAGTGATCAAGTCTTTTAAGTCCTACCAATTTAAACATTCAAGAGATTTTAAACTATTCTCGTGCTCTCTGGTTTTTTCTGCGCACATTCATAAAGCTGCCTCACAAACACTTCGAAAGTAAGTTATTTTTCACGGATAATAGCATTTTAACGGTCAAAAACACACAAAAATTATTTCCAGTCTTGGCAAACCAGTCCTTCCAGAAAAATGCGGAATTTTTTTGTGATTGTTGCAGGCAACAATCCTTGATTTTGCGGCATGTTTTCTCAAAAAATGCAATGGAATATGCAGGATATTTATGCAATTTTATGCGATGAAATTGCGGGAACTTGCAAAAACTGTGGTTTGATGAAAAAGAGAAAAAAAAGTGATTCCCCCAACACCCTGTTCTCACTAGGCTACTACCTTAATGTAAAGAGTCATTGCTTATTACTTCCTATGATAAGCAAGCGTACTACATCACAGAAAGTGCTGGGAATATTTAAGTTCTCATCTTGTTTTATTTCAGACCTTAATAAACACATGGCTCAAACTTAAAAAACATTGATGAGTCAAACATGTTCTGTAGCTTTACAAAAGGAATATGCTACAACTTCTGTAAAAATGAATAAATTAAAATTTAAAATAAAATGTGCACTTCCTGTTTTACAGAGGTAGCTATACAAAACAGACACCTTCTGTTAAAATAAGTGCTTCCAATGCACAAAGTGCAATCTCTTACTGTATAGTACACACACACACACACACACACACACACACACACACACACACACACACACACACACACACACACACACACACACACACACACACACACACACACACACACACACACACACACACACACACACACACATATATATATATATATATATATATGCATATATATTTGGGGTTTGCAGCTTTTCGATGATGTTCACGTCGCGTAATTACATCACTTCATAACGTTCCCATGGCAATAGGGGGAAATGGCTGCTCTTGTGTGAAGTAAACACAACATTTTAGATATATGTGACTTTTTTTCAACGAAGAAATCTGCAATTTGTGCGGCGTATTTGAAAAAAATGCGGCCCGCATAAATATAACTTGAGAAAGAATACGCATGTGTAACAGTATAATGGATCCATGCTCTAGTCTAGCTCTTAAAGGGGTACTTCAGCGCTGGGAAGATGAACGTGTATTTAAACTGGGTCATTTATGCAGTAGAAATGTGAAAATATTTTTGAATTTGGTGCCTTCTAGACTGAGAAAAGACAGAAAATGTATTTTTGTCTCATGTGGATGAAAGACAACAACTCCCAGAATGCACTTGCTTCGCTGCTCTAGGCCACTCCGTACACCGTCGTTTTGATCTTCATAGTAACAATAATTTTGTTCAGTTAGAGAATAAACAATGAACGTGTCTTTTAGGGATGCCACAATTCTCAATATAATATTGAACCGTTCGGTACGGCATTCACGGTTCAATACGTGCTTGTGAATTGCGTTTTTTTCGGTTTTGCATTGAATTAATTATTCAATTATTATCTATAATTTGCCTCCATCCCAATACTGAACAACGGGACATACATTCACATCACACGTTAGTGGTAGATTTATACTCACGGAACACTATAGTTATTCACAATCAAGAAAGTGCATTATTTGCATGCGTTTTAAAGCCTTGGCGGCTCATAGGGCCTGGGTGCCGCTTTGCATTCTGGGACGTGGCGACCATGTTGATGGCCTCGCGAATGTAAACATACAGCAAATTGAACGAGGAGAAGCAGAGTTGGGAGAAAGAAAAACTATGTTAAAAGCCCGAAAATAATGTGGAATTTACCGGGATACGTTAAATAGGGAAGCCAGGGACCGGTATATGAACAAAATCGGAACTATTAACGGTTTGGATCCATATGAAATGTGCAGTTCACAAATGGATGGGTTCAGGAGCTGCAGATCATGAAGCCTATGTAACCTTTTACCTTGAAGCATTCCAACTTCACTGCACCGTTCTGTGTTCTCAGGTTGCACTACTTGCAAATAAACACTGAAAAACATCTTATTGTGTGACACTTCTTGCTTTTGCACACTATACTGTTATTGCTTCTTGTTTATAAGACACATACATTTAATTTAAATATATTTATTGTGAAGATTGTGGGTATGGATGCAACAGACACTTATGGCTGTATTTAATGCACATTTATTTCAGCGCTTGGCAACACCATGTGAATCGGTACTTTATCTGACAAAATATTGTACTTGTAGCAGATGGTTCCAATCACCCTTTCCACGTGAATTCGGAGGTGGGCATTTTTTCTTGTGTTCTCCACATCTCTTGCATCCAGCTGACAGCGTCCTTTTGTGAAAGCCGACGACTCTTTGTTACCTCGGATACTTGGTCTACGTGGTTGCTCCTCCAAGCAGGAAAGCGGTGGAAAGTTAATACATTTTCAACCTTTTTCCCATGCCGATTATGTGTTGCGCTGTTACACCCCACAATGCAGCAATGGTTTACCATGGTTGAAATAATAACGCCAAATTAATCAAATTAAGACACACGACTGAGAGGGAGTACGTCTATAAACAGTGCGCAGTAGTCCGAGTAGCAGTAAAGGAGGCCATCAACATGGCCGCCACGCCAAGTAATGACGTCATGACGCCCAAGCCCTATTCGTGTGCGCGGTTTTAAAGGGGTGGTAAAACATTCTTTCGAAGGCTTGATTGTGTTTGTGGGGTGCACTGTAACATGTGTTCATGATTATTAACATGTGTCCCAGTGTGTTGTGATTCGCTAACCGCCTAGTGCACGTTTGTCGGAAACGTCACGCCCCTTACCTTTACCGGTAGACTGTGCTTTGGTAGTATTAGAAACAATGGCATCAATAAAACCATACCAATTTGAGCCCGAATCAGACCCAGACAATTTTAGTGAAGATGATCGAGCAGAACCTGTTCAGTCCTCAAGAGTAAAGACTGCATATCTATAGTGAACGCTACCGCACCGTTACTTTTGTATTTTTAGAACGATTTGCCAAATATCTGTTGCAAGAACGAACACTAAACATTGGCTTTACTATAGTATCCAAATCAAACACAGAACCATGTTTAGCATGCCTGTAGATAAACAATACATAAAAGCTCTAATCAAAGAATAATTTACACTAATGCCAAATTCGCTGTTGAGATTTAAAACAGTTTGTAACGTTAGGTGTTTGTCGGATAACGTTAAGTTTGAATGAGCATTTAACAAACTGGTTTGCAGAGCCAAATGAGTGTTGTCATCTGTTTACTTCCTTGCTACAATGTGCAATTAACAATACAAGCTATTACAGGAAAACACATCGACGAAAAATAAATCACACTTACAGGTTGTGGCCCGTAAACAGCTTCTGTTTTTAAATCCATCTTTCAGGACAAGCCGTTGTAAGAATCCTGCATTGAACTTGCGAAGATTGTGGAAGCTTTCGTCCATGAAATGTTCAGCGGGAGCTGCACGCGCCTGCCTGTCTCGCGCAGCTGAACCGCGGCTCGTGTATTGCAAATACAGACGAATATTGTCCATTATGTCACATTTTCCGGTCTTCTCCTCCGACCCCTGTCTGTCTCGTGCTTTGATTTATGATGGGCAGCATATATCTGCTGCAAATGTGACCGTGTTCCCCTCTGTCTCATACACGCATGCATATAACGTTGTATGTTAAACGCCCTGCAACACACCCCGTCCCTAGGAAGGCTGAACAAAGTGGACCTACAATCCGGATGAAAATAACAGCGTTTCGTCTGCATTGGCAACAACACTCCAGCCTACTAACTAGCCTACCACAACAACTATTCCCCGCGGCGATACAAAATGGCCTCGCCCCCCCCCTTATTGAATATTCTCGGAGGAGGAGTTTATGTAAATATTGGGGCTGGTGATGTCAGCAACCCTGGAGAAATGTCTAGTAGTCCCTAGCGGCCGTTTGCTGTAGTCCTTAGAAATTGATTTCTTTAAAAGCAAATATCTCCCTTTGCTTTAAACTTTGAACGACAGCAGGCAGCCTAGTGAACACGCTGTCCTTAAAGGGACAGTTCACCTCTAAAATTATGTCATTATTTACTCACTCTAATATTGTCCCAAACCTGTATTCATTTCTCGATGACAGAATTTAAATTTTTTAATTAACTATCCCTTTAATGTTAATACAACAAGAAAAGACAAAGAGAAAATCACTCACTGCTCTTGACTGAAAAACTAATACAGTAGCTTTAATAAGAATCAGTGTATATTTTATAGTGAAGTCTATGAAGTGTTTTATTTTTACATTTATTAATTCAATTTCATACTTAAATGCTGCTGTACAGCTCTGAGCTGTCAGTGTAAATCTTTATATATATTTATTTTATATTATACAATACACTAGGAATGTGTACAAGGGTTTTTTTTTAAGTAAAGTTTTAAATTTAAGTAAGGTTTTTCAATTCTTTTAAGTAAAATAAAGAAAGAGTATTGCAATAAAAATGTAGCAAAAAACTGATGTGACAAGCCATCAGTACCGAACTGAAAACCGTGGTTAAAAACCGAGGTATGTATTGAACCGTGGACTAACTGTATTGTTGCATCCCTAGTGTCTTTTCAATAAAGTGTGAGTGAGCCAAACGAAAGTCACAGCACAGACGCAGCAGTGTCAGATTTCATTCATCACGAAGAGCTGAGCAGAGCTGAGGTAACGTTAAGTGCCAGTCTGGCACGTTTTCAGATCGCATATGGAAGCTAAACTATCACAGGAATAGTTAATTGAAAAGTTGAAACACTCACTTTACTCTGCATCGCCCCGTTATGAATGTCCGTGCGGCTGTCTGTGTCTTTTACATTCTGTGCGTGAGATCTCTCCCCTATGGGCGGGTTGATAACATGCAGAACAGCTCGTTCTAGTGGCTGTAGTCTTTAGCCTATCGTCATTTTGCGTCATCAGAGGATTTTTTCCAGAAATAAAATGCATAATTCTCTCGTCTCAGGGGGATATGAGGGGGAAAAGTGCCATAATTTGAATATACTACCGGGTTTACTGATACAAAGCCTAATGCTAAATCACTGAAGTAACCCTTTAAAGCTGCAGTTGGTAACTTTTTTTATTTATTTTTTTTTTTTTTATTATTTTTGAGCAAGTACATAACCAGCAAGTGTTCAAAACGATTTCCTTACCTTAGACCGATTCACAATGGTAAGCTTGTAATAATATATCATTTGAGTGGTATTGGTGGGTTTCGACTGGAAATTCGAGCATGTCTTTGCATCATTAGGTCACTTCTGTTATAAACATAAAGAAGTCCGGCTAGTAGTAGTAATGCATGTGAGGATGCTGCAGGTGGCGGATCATTTATAACCTTTTCTCACAGCAGCTGGAATAATTAAACATCATTTTGATGGCAGATTGTAATCCAGAAAGGACCAAACGACATCACCCATAGTGAAAAGCAAAAGATTAAACTGTACAGAAACTGAAATCTACAGGTAACGCTAATACACACTAAATACACGTAGTCACGCAATGCTGATGTTAACATTAACCATTTGAGAACAAACAATAAAATTTGCATGGTTTGATGTGATGTGAGCTAAGCGATTGTTAGATTCAATCACTGTTGGTAACGTGATTGTTTGTCATGCTTTTTTTCTCAGTTGGTCAGAACAAAAGTTGCAGATGTTACTTACTTGTTCATATGACATTTTCCGGTGAAATTTATCATCTTGGTCGTCCTTCCAAGACGTAGAATCTGTGATTCTGAAGTACAGTATCGACACCGGTGCGGTGAATGAATGACAGACACACAAATTCCTCAAAACATTAGACACGCTGAGGAGCCATGCCGATGCACAACCCACGTAAAGATGATAATTCAGCAAATAACTGTCATTGCAGATTTCAAAAAGAGATGGCGACAAAGAGGTAAAACATACGAACTGCAGCTTTAAAGTGACAGGAGTCTAATATGTGTGTCATTAATGCTGATAAAACAACAAAATATAGCTTTAACTAAAAGGAATCAGAATTAATCACCTGTGTATTTAACTTATACAGGACTAAAAGACTATTCAGTGTTATTTTACATTTGATTACTTCATCAGTTTCTTTCTGAATAGCCTACTATAGTGTTAGACCTACCCAAAACATTTATATTTATTTAATTTTTACCTTATTCTATTGTATTTCTTTGTGCTACTTTTGTTAATTTAATTTAAAGATTGAAATCAAGATTCCTTGTGTTGTGCAACAAAATGAGCCCATTGTAAAAACACAAATACAATGATTGAGCGAAACCTTTTGTCTGTGTATTAACACTTCTATTTTTCCTCTCAGGCCGATTTGATTATTCCGAGTACATAAATCAGAATCAAGACAAGCTCCTTCACTATCAATCTTCATCTCGTCACTGATTTTGACCGATGATCGATTTGGTTGAATGTCAGGAGAGTTTTTAAATTCTGGCCTTGAGGAACTACTGTAACTGTGTCTTGAACAGCATTCCTCTTTTTGTCGGCTAGCATCCTTTATGCAGTTCATGTCAAAGCTGAATAGCTCGAGCATTTGAGGACTGCTCAAGGTCCTACTGCCTTGGGTTTCTCTACAAGCAGCATTGTTTGTTTCAGACAAGAGAAATCAAGCGTACAAAACCTGTTAGAAATGTGAGGGGTAAGAGCAAGCAAACTCCCTGGAAATGTTTTGTACTTGCTGGCAGGAAAGAATGCAGAGAAATTTAACAGAGACGCTGTGTTTGTATGTGTTTTGCTCTCGGCATGAGCCTCTCACTTATTAAAATACTGACTGCAGTGACTGTTACCGCTACATGATGAATGTATTTAATAAAGGCTTCACACTGCCTGCATTTGCCTCCATTTAAAGTTGCTTTCATTACAGGCACACTTTTATTATGATACCCTCACCGTGCCAGTAAAGACAAGGAGTGTCATGATACACGTGTCTGACATGCTGCACTAGCAGTCTTTTTAAAAGAACAATACGTCAATGCCAATGGGTTTTTTCAATGCATTTCCAGACTGTTCTAGGTTGAAATGATAACATCTCTACAAAAGCTGTTTATAGACCTCTTTTTGGAAGATAAACCAAGATTCTGATGAATGCCCATCCATGTGCCTTCAGCTGTAATGTGGCCGTGCATTGGGGGCCTATGTTTTATTAATTTGGAGATGAGCTCAGCTATTGATGGGGTTGGCAGCCCATGGGTTCAATTAGGATAATATGGGGAGTGGAGGAGATTATGGGCTGCTATTTAAGTGGGGGTATATCTCTTCCTGACAGTTATAGTCCAAATGGAACAAATTGCACCTTGTCTGCCGCCAGTGTGCAGCACAGAAATGAGCACATGGTTGCTACACATATATGGGACACGGCCGATCTGCCCTGCATCTGAACATGAGCCTTTACAGATCCTTGAGTTCAAGAGGTCATTTTGACTGAGTTCTACATTTATGGATTCTTCTGTTTCTCAACTGGTGGGTCGGTTTGAGTGGGTCGCGGAGTGTGCAGTCAAAGAAACAACTATAAACATAATTGTATGTTTTTCTGATGCAAGACTTTTATTTTGAAAGATGTGCGTGAATACTGTCGACTCTTCTGTCAGACACAGTTTAAGTAAAGAGTGCCTGAGAAAAACGCATTGTTTCCGTTATATTGTGCTCATAGCAGCGTAGCGTCTTCAATTGCACACAAGTGCTATGTATCACTTAGGCTGGCCACACACTTGAAGATTTTAAGCCCAATTTTGGGGCCGATTTACACTGCCAACGATTTGGGGGTGTGGCCCGATTCAAAGCTTCTCACAACTGACTTCTCACAACTGACTTTCCAAAAATCCTCAATTGTGTGGTGTCATTATGATAATTTTACTGCTCCTGATCGAGTCGGAGCCCACACAATCCCAAATCGTAATTATTCAACTTTATGTTTGTATATTTCCGAGTCTTGATCGAGCTGCCTCTGACGTGATACCTGCGATAGCCAATGAGAACGAGCAAACTTCACCTATGGGATGTTGAGTGCTTTACAGCTGAAACTTGGGTAACGCTTTAGATTACGGCCCGGAAAGTACTGCGTAAGTAAAGAGAATTTACAGCATAATTTTCGGTAATTATAGTGTAACTATAAAGTAAGTACGTGTAGGTATAAGGGAACAATATGTAATACTGGGGGAATAAAGGGGTAACTATCAGGAAAATGAACACATTATTTTTACTGTAAGCATTTTTTAATTAAGGGGTAATTATCTGTGTAGTTACAGGGTAAGTATGAATCTGCGGGCTGTAAATTAAAGTGGTGTTTGTTCCCTTCTTGTTTCGTGTAGTTACAGGGTAAGTACAATAAACAACACATACAAAATCTGATATCACTCGGAAATATTTGACAAACAACTAAATCCAAAACAGATTTGACATTTATTCATTTTTTTAAATAAACTTTTCATTTCAAATAATAACATCCGGACAGAAAGAGGCACGTTTTGTTCCTTTTTTGCTTTCTCTTGCTTGTCTTCCTCTTCATGTTCCTCTTCTTCTTTATCGTTATTTCCATTGATGGATCTTAAGAGGAATCCCAGGTCTTTTGATATTTTGTATTATTATTTATTAAAATAAAAAGTACACCAAGAAATGCTCTCATAATTTACTAATCTTTTTGCATCCGATCAGCTGTTACCAGCGCGTGCATGAGTAAAGGCCCTGTTATACTCGCGCCTGGCTCCGCAGCGCAAGCTCCGCAAACTGAGCGCGCTCCTCCCCCAAACGGACGAGGCGTTTATAGTCGACGCGCGCGCCGTTGTAGTATTCTGTGAAACGACAGGGGGCGACTTGGAGTAATTGTTCTTAAATCCGTCGAAAGCAGGAGCGAAGAAGTAGTAGTTTACCGGAACAACAACCCAGGTGAACATGGCGTCCCGCGTGGAGTTGCTGAATGCTGAAGAAGAGTTGTTGTGTATGCTGATGTTATCAAAAAGACGAAGGCGAAGAAGATGGAATGTCCGTCCATTACATACTACAAGGGAATGAGATGGTGAATATAATACTCTAGTGACACAAATGCGTGCATTGGACGAAGAAATGCACTTCAGCTATTTCCGAATGTCTGCCCAGCGGTTTGATGATCTGTTGCATCGCATCAAGCCGTTCGTGGAACATAAATGAACCCACATGAGCCCCGTAACTTTGCAAGAGAGACTGGCCATCACACTACGTGTTCTTGCGTCTGGCAGTAACCAAAAATGTGTTGCCTCCAGTTACAAGTTGGGCTCGACCACAGTTTCGTTGATCGTGAGTGAGGTCTGCCAAGCCATTTGGACTGCATTGAAGGGAGATTTTGTGTCCCCACCAAAAGACAACGAGTGGCTTGAAATCAGGCAGGACTTTTGGAGGGTGTGGAACTTTCCCAATTGTTTAGGATGTGTGGATGGGAAGCACGTCCTAATTAAGGCACCCCATAATGCTGGAAGTGACTTCTTCAATTATAAAGGGACTCACTCCATTGTTCTTATGGCAGTTTGTGATTCGAAGTATCGTTTCACCATGGTGGACATTGGCTCCTATGGACGTGCAAGTGATGGTGGGATTTTCAAGGACAGCATTTTTGGTTCCAGGCTCCTAAACGGCACCCTTGAACTACCACAGCCTGAAAACCTGCCAGGTACCAACACCAAACTGCCACATGTGTTCCTGGGAGATGCTGCGTTTCCACTCCATGTGAACTTGGTGCGTCCATATCCAGGTAAAAGGGCAAAACTTATTTTTGTACCATAAAAAAGTTGTATGTCCTATATTCTATGTGAACAATGAAAGCTTTTGTGTCACTAGAGTATTATATTCACCATCTCGTTCCCTTGTAGTATGTAATGGACGGACATTCCATCTTCTTCGCCTTCGTCTTTTTGATAACATCAGCATACACAACAACTCTTCTTCAGCATTCAGCAACTCCACGCGGGACGCCATGTTCACCTGGGTTGTTGTTCCGGTAAACTACTACTTCTTCGCTCCTGCTTTCGACGGATTTAAGAACAATTACTCCAAGTCGCCCCCTGTCGTTTCACAGAATACTACAACGGCGCGCGCGTCGACTATAAACGCCTCGTCCGTTTGGGGGAGGAGCGCGCTCAGTTTGCGGAGCTTGCGCTGCGGAGCCAGGCGCGAGTATAACAGGGCCTTCAAAGTCGTACATCTTCGGACGCGGAGGTGCGCGCGGAGTTACAAAAAATGCGCTGCGCACCGCCAGGCGAAATGGGGTCTTGCGGAGCCAACGCGCGAGACCGCCCCCTTCGCGTTGACGTCATTTTTGCCGCGCGCACCCTCGCGCTCTTGCGGCCGCGGCGAGTATAAACAAGGCTTAAAGAAGCTTCAAGCTTTCATGGCGTTCTCACGCAAGTTTCATCTGAAACACACACGAGAACTGGTGTCTCTGTCTTCTAGTCTTGTTTGTTTCTCATTGCTATTAACATATATTATGTTATTGTTTGTATACTGTTGTGAGCATTAACAAAATAAAAACCGACAGCATCCAACATCCGCATGACCAGAGTTTCTCGGTGCGCTCACGTCACGCTTCAAGTTACGTCAAGCGTGAACTCAACCCTCTCATTCACGCAGATGACTGCTGATCGGAAGCGATAGTCTACCGTTTAAAAAATGTAAAATATTGTTATTTTTCTTACAAACACTTATCGTTTCACTTCAGAAGACATTGATTCATCCAGATCGTATGGATTACTGTAGTTATTGCTGTATGTGCTGTTTGATGCTTGACATTTTAGGAACCCAAATGAGTTTTCATTAGCAGAGATTATTTATTTTTCTGTGTTCATATGAAGAAATAAAGTCGTATGTACATCTCGGATGGCAAGAGGGTAAGACGAGTAAACAGTGAGGACATTTCTGCGTGCACTGTATTTTCAGTGTAGTTACATAATAGACATGGGATTCCTTCTTAAGTTTCATCTGTGGCAAGGACGAAAAAGTAGAGGAACAAGACGAGGATAAAGCCAAGCAAGAGAAACGAATAAGTGTTGTAAATCTGTTTAAAAAACTTTTTTTTAAAATAAAGGTTTCTGAGTGATATCAGATTGTGTACATGTTTATATTGTACTTACCCTGTAACTACATGAAACAAGAAGGGAACAAACACCACTTTAATTTACAGCCCGCAGATTCATACTTACCCTGTAACTACATGGATAATTACCCCTTAATTAAAGAATACTTACAGTATAAATAATGTATTCATTTTCCTGATAGTTACCCCTTTATTCCCTCAATATTACATATTGTTCCCTTATACCTATACATACTTATTTTATAGTTACACTATAATTACCGAAAATTATGCTGTAAATTCTCTTTACTTATGCAGTAGCCTACTTTCCAGGCCGTAATCTAAAGCGCTACCGAAACTTGTATTGAGTCTTTTTTCTCCTTTGATTTTCTTCCCGTAAAACAAAACTCATGCCAGGAGAACCAGCTGACGGTCCTCCATCTGTTTTTCTTCTCAAGTCACGCTTGATCTCGTGAGTCTCCGTGAGATCTCGTCTCACTGTGGAAATGCTACTAGAATCGACAGGTGTGTGGTCTTGCTGTCTTCTAGTGTGTGCATTCGGAGGATTATAATGCTAAAAGTCGGTTGAAACTGCCCTAATGTCTGTGGTTTCCCACAGTTTTAAAATCGATTAAGATTTGAAAATCATCTAGTGTGTCCCACTCCCAGGCCTTATTTAACAAAAAAGAAAATGAGCCTGCAACTTCGTAGTTAGCCTATGTTGTCTATTAGTAAGTCATGAAATTACCAAAAAGTACCAATAAAATATATTACATGTACTTTGTGTGATTTTATTCATCAGGAGCAGTTTCCATATCTTTCAGTTACTGTTCATGTTTTAGCATTGTGTATTTACTATGGTTATTTTTAAATGACTGTGGTGGCTCATACAAACTTACTAACTTTATTGTATTAACTAAAACTATTTTGGGACTGCTATTTAATAGCCTTACCTTATACTATTTATTCATCAGTCATATTCTTACAATTTATGTGTATGTTAAGTAAAATGAGGCGGTACACTTGTAATCTTTTGAAAAATTTTAAAAGCAAATTTAGCTAATTATAAATATATATATATGCATGTTAAAAATGCAAAATGCATGTTATATATATATATCAAATTCCTAAAAAAATTGGGTCGAGGCTTAATGACCATGGGAAAATGTAGGTCCCATGGCCAAACCAGTTGAGAACCACTGCTGTATTGGTTTCTGGATGATTTAAAGTGCCTCAAGATAGGTCTGATTCCCAGGGAATGCATGAACTGAGTAAAATGTATAGTTTAAACTTGCCTGCTAAATGCAAAATGTACAGTAAATGGTAGTTGTTTTACTTAGATGGTCTTGTAATGTCAAACATTGACATTTAATTGTTTTACATTTAGAAGACACTTTTATCCAAAGTAACATTTAGGATAACAGCTTTAGAACAGCTTCTTCTGGTGGCGTCTGACTAGCCAACTCGCAACAAGTCGCTTTTTGTTCAAGGATTTCGCACCTACCGACTGTTTTTTCTTTCTTCTGAAACCTGCCCTGTTTTGTCAGACTTGTCACACTTACTTATTGATTATGTACAGTATGTACCCTCTGACTTCCCTCTCCAATTCCAATGAGAACAAGAAGCTATAAGCTAAATAAGAATGGAAGAACCATGAGACTGTAAGCAATAATAATGGAAAATAAATTGTTCCAAAAAGGCTCTTTTTAGTGGAAAATGGGTATAGACTTAATTATCAGAATTTTTGTCCGCAAAATTTTTTCACAGGTTGTCTAGGCCCTATGTGAAATCTGTATTTTCCCACATTCTAAGATTTTGCATTTAAAATTTCTTGATTCTGTTGTTTAATTTTTCATTAAAAGGATTGTCTAATCAAATGTTTTTGATGACATGAACGGTCAGCTAGTATTAAAGAACTAGAGAAAAAAAGAGGGCAAACAAAAATCCATAGATAAACAGAAAAGGACATTATGTGCTGCCAGGAGTTTACAGAGTTTACAGATATAACACATACATTGGGTAAAAACAGTATCCAAGCAGAAAGCTGCCCCGCCACCATCAGCGCACCTCACAAGCCAAAATAAAGCAGACCTGTCAAAACAACCATGTGTTTCCGGAGAAATAAAGCACATCAATCAGTTCAGCAAGCTCATGACTCAAAACCCAGCTAGGAAAACAATACTGAAACCAACAGAGGTGTTTTTAAACTCTATATAAGACTCTTAAAGAGTTATGTTGTCATCTACTCATCCTCCTCATTTCCAAACAGAAAGAACCATAAAAGTGCTACGTTCAAAGTCTTAGCTTTGTGTGAGGACCAAGTGGAAATTTTTGTAATTATTGACTGATTTGATTCACGTTTGCATTTATTTGCATGACATGACATGTTGTACCAAATTTGAAGTCAATGACATTGAAGATGAAAATGTCCTTTTAGGTGAGTTTTCTTGACCTTGGTCTCATGTACAGCATTTATTTGGTGAAACTGTATATTGTCTCTGCAAAACACTGTGTGAAATCGAATAGATCCCATATTAAATGCAAACCGTGAGACAGACACAGTGTGGCAGCTATACAGAGAAACTCTATAAGGATCGAATCCAATATTTGGTTTATGTAAGGTAACTAGAGGAGACATTGAGCCAGTCTAACAGCTGTGTTAGTAGTCTCTCTTCCTTTGGTGTCCCTTAAGTTTTCGCCATCTGTGAGACTTCATGCTGGTGGTGACTGGGCGGATGACCAATCTTTCAACAGAAGGGTTCGAGGGTTTGTTTTTGGAGAGGGTTATAAAAGACAAGATGAGAAAGTATAGAGAGTCTTAGAATTGCACTCGACCTTAAAGGATTAGTTCACTTCAAAATGAAAATTTCCTGATCATTTTCTCACCCCCATCTCATCCAAGATATTCATGTCTTTCTTTCTTCAGTCGAAAAGAATCAGGATTTTTCTCCACATAATGGACTTCAATGGCAACCAACGGTTGAAGGTTCAAATTAATGCAGTTTCAAAGGAAGGGCTTCAGAGGCTCTGCACGATCCCAGACGAGAAACATTTAGTTTTTAGACAACGAAATCAACAATGTCACTATAGAAGTGTGTCTCTGGTGTGAGGGAAAGATAACCTTGTTACCAAATAACCCAGCGTTAAGGAAACAGTGGATACAGTTTGTTTTTCCGGAGTTCTGAAAGTGTGTGTGTTTGTTCCCGGTCATGAGTGGAAACCGCAGGTGGTGAGTGAAACTGCATCAAATGTGTGTGTTTTGTTTGGCAATCAGTGCATTTAATGTGAACAACACCAATGTATAGTGACTCGAAAGTTATCCAGGGAAGGATAATGCCATGATGTGTGTGTGTGTGTGTGTGTGTGTGTGTGTGTGTGTGTGTGTGTGTGTGTGTGTGTGTGTGTGTGTGTGTGTGTGTGTGTGCACTTGTGACTCTTTAGCTCCACCAACTGCACGCCTCCACAAGCTCGGCTGTTTTCGGAAAGAATCGTACAGCGTATCTGTCTTTTATAAATCTGATAAAACTAAAGACTCTTGGGCGATATGAAGGATGCAATACTACTCTATAGGTACTCAAGATTAACATGAGACTGGCAGAAACTGTGTGTGTTATGACCCCTTTAACATAGTGCTAACTACACTTTCTATTCTAATCACATTGCATTCATTTTCCATAAAAATGTTGTGTCTTGTGAGTTTTAGCCTTATTGGAGGGTTACTATAACCTCCAGCTAGCCAATGTAAGGTACTGTGCACGAGTTCTGCGAGATGCCCTAAGCAGTTCCCAGAAGTGTTCATTAGATGTGGGAATATAGTTATCCCAATCAGAACATCCACCCATTAATGTGTCCATCTAGCAGTAGACTGCATCTGCAGCTCTCTCCCCTGTGGTTTTCCAGGGTATTCCTCTCCTCTTTGTATGGAGTCCTACTGAGGTAATAAGGCTTTAATGACAGGAGTGGCCAGTCATTAGCTGGAGTGTTGGGGTGGAAGAGGCCGTAGAGAGCTTTTTTCCACTGATGGAGCAGATGTTAGTGTTGGCTTACGATTGAAGACCAGCAGCTCCAGTGCCAGCTTCACACCAGGCCACAGCTTCCCAACAGCTACCTAAACAGCCTGCTCCGCCACGGACTGAAGAATAGAGCCAACACAGTCTGGGATCGCTTCAGCTGAGAATCCAGCTTACTGGCATATATAGAGTACCATCATTTGGGAAGTAAAGGTCTGTTTACTAGAGCTAAACTCTAAAATGCTCTGCTTGGGGAGAACAAATACATTTTTGTTTTGACTTTAAAGTCGGCATGAAATTAAAATTCACCCTATCTATTTACAAAATGAATGTTATAGATCTTGTTTTGAACAATTCATCCATGCATGTGTTTAATTTTTTAGCTGAAACCTTATTGCAGTTGTTAAATTTTCCAAGGATCAGCATTCTCCCCTAAAACTGATCAGGCAGACGTCTCAGGTTACGTATGTAACCATTGTTCCCTGAGAACAGGGAACGTCTCCTGTTACGTATGTAACCTAGGTTCCCTGAGAACAGGGAACAAGATGCTGCATCAGCTGACGCTACGGGGAACGCCTCCAGCGTGACAGGTGCCTGAAATCACAATCAAAAAACGTCAATCCTATTGACCGGTGACAGCCTATGATGTCATCAAGGTGCGACCAGGAAGTATAAAAGGGCGCCTTGCCATCATGACAGCATCTAATCGTCTGAAGGGACTGTTTTTGGCAGGTAAGCCCTGAGGCATGGCAAAGCGACGCAGCGTCTCGTTCCCTGTTCTCAGGGAACCTAGGTTACATATGTAACCGGAGACGTTCCCTTTCGAAACGGAACTCGTGCTGCGTCAGCTGACACTACGGGGAACGATATACCCATGCCGCCATGCCGAAGGGAGTGCATGCCCACCGGGCAGTGACAACTGTCAGGACAAGCAAATTCAACTGAAATGCCTGAACCACTCCCCCTCTGGTCACTTTAGGCTGTCATTGACAGCGCTCCCTACGGTCAAAGCCCAAGCTATAACCTGAGAAGGAACCTTCGCATACCATGAGGTCCTACCCTGGCCGCTCGAAGGCCTGGAACCAGCCCATTCAACAGAAGGGGTTCCTCTAAGGGAACGTGGCAAGGGAACCCGAGGGAACCCGTGCCAGTCACTATTCGGGAGGATTTCACCGAATGCCACCAGGGAGGTCTGACCTAATGACCCCATATGGGACACGCCAGTACAGCCAACCCTGTCTGTAAAGTACAGAGCCTCTGGTACTCGTCTCCGAAGAGACATCCCGCAGAAAAAGTACTGCAGAAAAAGGCAGTGTCCTCCACCAGCCGGACCTCAGAGACGGGTTATCCCGGAGAGCAGCGCTCAGTGAAGTGCTTTCTAACCTTTGCTAGCGAGGGGAGATCAGCCGCTCGATCCTCGGATCTACCAAGCACTTACTTTAAAACGTGCTTAGGAGGCCAAAGGCCTTACCGGCTGATCGTACCCCGAGGGGCCTCCACCTGGTAACCTGTGCCGACTGCTCGCGTGTCCAAACAACGGAGCTCGCCCTCAGAGAGGCCAGACAGGCCAGACAGGCCTATCACCTGATAGCAGTCGAGCTAGCCCTCGAGGTAGCTGGGAAGAACAGGGACTCGCTCCATCAGGGAGGCCTAGCGAGGCCTACCACCTGCCAGACGTTGGGCATTCCTCCATCACAGCCTTCCGCTCAGTGAATGGACTCGTCCAGAAACCGCGAAACAGGAACGTGCCCTCAGAGGAGGCCACGTGAGCCTACTACTCCATAGCGAATCCCACAGGGAAGCCCTGTGCAGCTTGCTACCTGTTAGCAACCCATGCCACGATCCTTTACCGAAACTGGGGGCCGGGGAACGATCTCAGGGAGGCCCAGTGCCTACCACCTGATAGCAGAACGTGCTACTCATAGCACTTCATGCTCACCGCCACAGCGACTGGGAACCGGGAACTCGCCCACAGGGAGGCCGGGTGAGGCCTACTACCTACTTGCACCTCATGCTAGCCATCCAGTGACTGGAGCCCAGGAACGCCCCCACAGGGGAGGTCAAGTGAGCCTGCTTACCCCACAGCAGGCTCTAGGGAGGCCTGGTAGCACCTACCACCTACTAGCAGCTCGTGCCAGCCGTCGAGGGACTAATCCTCAGTAATACCCCCTCGGGGGAGACCGGACAAAGCCTGCTACCCACAGCAGGCTCTCAGGGAGGCCTGGTGGGGCCTACCACCTGAGCCAAGGTAACCCAAAAGCCGGGAGCCTACCCCTCAGGGAGGCCTGCAGATTCTATGGACCCTGCCGCAGTTAGTTTTAGGCTGGCTGCTGCACCTGGGCTGACGGTAGCTGTCTGCTGCTGACGAAGACCTGGACATCCAGTTATCACCTGGGGACTCATCCCCAAGGAGGCCAAAGAGGGCCTACTAGTTGACGAGGTTTCTGCTGAAGTCGACGTCGATGGAGAAAATCCTCCGGGGCACACTTATGGGCCGCGGCGTCGAGACTCTCTTGCAAGGAGGTCTGTTGATGCCTACTACCTGTCCTGGAGTCTGCTGCCCAGACTGCCCAAGCTGGCTACTCACAACCAGCTGGCCTTCATATGCTCCATCCCAGAGGCTAGAGGGCCTCCGCAACTGCGCAGTCTCACGGGCAGTGCCTACAGACATGGACCTAATCACATTGCCAACAGCAGTGCACTCAGCGAACAAACACTTAAGAACCCTCTAAAGCGAGGGGAGTACAACTTACGTCACCTGCTTCGGGGCGGCCGCCTTACTTTTTCATATAGCGGCCTGCCGTTCATGTGAGGGCGTCAGCCATTGGAAATGCTCGGGCCTCAGGAGAGCATCCGACCAAAACCGGCATGCAGAAGGTTGCGATGTTCAGCTCAACCGAGCCCTAAAGAAGCTGGAGCAGAAGACATAGAGCAAGGGTGAAAATATAATACAAATATGCAACCCACCGGCCGTGTCATCCTCCAGGATGAGGCCGGGGGCCGCCAGAAGGTGGCGGCCACACAAGCTCTGAAAGGCGGGTACAGCAGATAAAGTCTAATCGCACACAAGCGAAAGACGCTTAAGCCCGCCCCACGACCACTGGCAAAGTCGCTATCCCTGCTTGCAACACCTAGACTGCATTACTAAATAACCCCAGAACGCAGAGAAGGGGGCGGGCCTTGGCCGGACGACTCTGTAATAAGAGGAGGCTGAATCAAGGATGCAGAAACAAAGCCCTGTTTTATTTACTTAAAAGACAGGCCAGGGGCAAACAAACCTTTTCTCTTTTAAAAGTGTATGCCCCCCATCCTTAACGGAGCCTAGGCCAAGAGGTGCGATGCTAAGTCTGCATTAGATCTACTCAGGGCTTGGGAAAGAAAAATTATCACCCCTTATACACACAATGAGGCCCCGAAAAACCCCTTCCCAAAGCCCCGCAGAGCTGGGCGCAGATCTCACTACAGCTCGTGTAAAAATGCATACCCGGTCGTCAGCTACTTCACACTTTAAGCTAGGAAAACTACCAGCCCGCGGGCAAGAGCGCAACTCAGCTACCCACCTTGGTGGGAGAGATAACACGGAGAGGCGGCAAATCTCTACTAGCTAGAGTGAGGCATTCATACACAAACATATAATGTTGCAAGAAGATCATTCTTAGCTTACTCATGGGGAGCTGCAGGCCCTGCGAAGTCCAGCGATGTTCCATAATTCCCCAAAAAGCCTCTCAGGAGAGAGAAAATAAAGAAGTCCTGGAAAACATATTGAAAATGTTTCACCCTTCTCGAGGGGGACTCACCGCTCGCTTCTTCTGGTGCTTCAAACCTTGAAAAACCAGCCATCAGGCCAGTGTTCGACCACCATCCTGAGGGGGGCGCTCTCACCAAACAAGCCGGGCGGGTCGTCAGATCTTACATATCTGCTCCTCATAGGCCCATCGGCCTGATGTAAAACGCCCGGGGAAAGAGGCAAGAGGAAGGGAAAAACAGCGCTCATCTGCGTGCCCTAGGGAGCGGAGTCCTATCGCGCTGCCTCCGTTGGTTCCGGTTTCCAGCTCCGGCTTCCTTCCTCCTCTTGTTGCCGGTGTCCCACCTCTTCTGCGCACCAGTCCTCCGCGGAGGGGGCGCTCGAGAGGCGATGCTGGTTCGCTGGTCCCACCTCCAGCCCTCAGACCGTGACGGGCAAGGGACACCCGACTGCCTGGATGCGGTACCGGACCTCAGCGGAATGCATGATCTAAATGCTGCCGAGCACGCCTTCGCCTCTCCGAACTTTCCCACCACCGCTTCGACGGAGGTGCCGAAAAGTTCAGATGGCGAAACCGGGGCATCAAGGAGAAAGGACTTCTCTTTCTCCCCGATGTCCACAAGGTTTAACCACAGATGCCTCTCTGTGGCCACCATCGCCGCCATCGAACGACCGATGGAGAGCGCTATTTGTTTGGTGGCCCGGAGAGCGAAAACCGCGGTCTGGCGCAACTCGACTATCGCATCAGGGTGTAGTCCCTCCCATTGATCGAGGTCCCTCAACAGGTCAGCCTGGTAAGCCTGCGACACTGCTGTGGTGTGCAAAGCCGCCGCAGCGTGACCCGCTGACATGTACGCCCTGCCATTCGGGCGAGAAGTCGCTTCTTGGAAATCTGGAAGGAATGGAAGACTCCCAGGAGTTGGGAGGTCATGGGCGGAGAGAAACCGATCGTCCACACTGTTTGGACGCTCAGCCTTTCTCCTCACACGCCGCCAGGCAGCTGCAGTCTACCCGCAGCGCGTTCCATCACCTCCAGCAACTCCCCGTACATGGGACAGGATGGTTGAGAGGCTTCAGCCTCAACTGACTCACCAGCCTCTTGCTCCATCCTCTGCTCGAGTGGAAGAGCAGCAGACGAGGAAGAGGAACATAAATCCTGCTCCTCCTCCAAAGTCCGCCTCTCGCGATCTGGATCGTCCTCCACGAGAACCACACCTGTCTCCAAGCGGCGAGCCAGATCCATCTGGGAACCACATGATGTTAGACACCGCTCAGCCTCAGCTCGAGCGGGGCCGTTCCCAGATGCTGAAACCTCTCCCCTCGAGAAGAAGTCCAGACGAGAGCGGAGCGTTCTCAGGGAAAAACGCTCGCAATTTGCACAGGAGGCTCCCTCGAGAACCTCTCGTGCATGCTCTTCTCCCAGATAGTAAACACAAAGTGTGTGTGTATCCTCAGGCGTAAGATACCTGGTACACGTTCAACACACCTGCGGAAGTGGCGTTGCTTCTCAGCACACTTCATCGTTATCCTTCTTGTAGGCGCTTTATGTGAAGACAGGCAAAACAGTCCTTGAAGACGAAAAGATGCTGTCATGATGGCAAGGCGCCCTTATATACTTCCTGGTCACACCTTGATGACATCATAGGCTGTCACCGGTCAATAGGATTGACGTTTTTTGATTGTGATTTCAGGCACCTGTCACGCTGGAGGCGTTCCCCGTAGCGTCAGCGCGAGTTCCCTTTCGAAAGGGAACCACAAGTCATAGAGACTTGAAACTTTGAGAGCTGGTTGTACTTACACTGCCTACAACGTCACCAAGGCCTGATCGGCCTGGCGGGGGCGCTACAGCGGTCAAAAGTACCAAATGGCTCATAACTCTTAAAGCGTTAGGTGTATGGCTCAAGTGCCTTATGTCGTTGGAATCCTTGGCTCAAGACGGTGAGCCAAGCCCTGCTCGTCCCTGGCAAAATTTTCAGGTGTTTTGGATTTTTGGAAAAACCTACTTTTGCAAACTAGTCCTAGGTTTTTGGCCTGACTAGAACCAAACAGTGTTGATTTTGACAGCAAATTTTTATTTAGTTTAGTCATAGTTTTTTGACTAAAATGCCATTTAGTAATTTTAGTCACATCTATATAGTTTTTATAAATTTGTATTTCTGTTTTAGTTGAATGTTTTGTTGTTGTTTTGGGCTCCCTATATTATTATTAACATTAATAATTATTATGATTTAGTTTGATTATTAGGATTTTTGGTCTGGATTTAATACAATTCAACAAACTCGCAAAAACAAAACAAACAATGAAAACAGTTAATAGTTCAAAACAATTATAGCATGACTTAACAAAAACACATTAAAATAAAACAACATAAATATGATAAATAAAACTATTTAACAAATATTTTAACATTTTATAATTGTATTTAATATTTTAATTTTCACAAGTTTAAACTAGGCTATATAATTATTATTTTTTATTTTTTTACTTCAAATATTTTGTTACGTTTGTGCTTAGAAATAACTCTTACTACCTTAATTGGTCTTGTTATTTTGCATTTTAGGCTTATTTTAAGCAGAAAGTATGTGTATTCTGAACATGTATTTGTTGCAAGTGTAATTGTTTTTTATAGTTAAGATAGTACATTTTCGTCATAGTTTTTTCATCCAAAACTGGCTCGATCAAAATGGAATTAATGGAGGGTGAAAAGTGCAGGTGGTGCTTACAGAGCCAAATGACGTATAGCTCCACCCTTCTGGACGTCATGGGTTGAACTTAACCTAATCCACCTCTAATGGGTGAAGGGATAGCGTTATAGGTCGGATTAGGGTGTGGTTGGATCTTCTGTCTCCACCCATTACGCCCAAATTACATCCAGAGAGGGGGAGCTGGACTCCACCCATGGCTCTGCAGTGAGCAGTCTCTCGAAAAGTGTCTCTATAGACGTGGTCAGCGTCGTTTCATAGCTGGGGGCGTGGCGTCAGGGCCGAGTTGACGCGGGGGGGTCCAACAAGTCCATTCCCCCACAATGTAAATGCATGGGGTTAACCCAGTTTAGCCAGTGTAGAATGGTAGAATCACTTTTGCCACTCGACAGAGCAAGATATTCAGTACAGTTTCTGGAACTGATAAACGACCCAATGGAATCAATGGCCAGAGGTGTCATTTTCTCATCAAAATACATGCTGCTCCGCCGACCCCCATATAGGTATGACATGCCTATTTCATAAATTGCCCAGTCTTTCAATGAAGACGTTATTTCAGTGTTCCTGAATTTAATGGATTAAAAGTATGCATTACATACATTTAACGTTTTAAAATTGTCATAAAACGTGTCTTGTGCTACACTCTAAAAAAAAAAGGTTCTATATGGCACCAAAAATGGTTCTTCGTCGTAATCATATAGAGGAACCACTTTTGGTGCTATATAGCACCATATTTTAACGTTCTGTATTTGGTAGCGTTACTATATAGCACCTTAGTCAAAGAACCGGTGAAGAACCTCTGAAGAACTGCTGAAGAACCACTGAAGCACCAAAATTGGTGCTATATAGCACTTAAAAAGGTTCCCCTATGATTAAGTGCCATATAGAACCTTTTTTTTAGTGTGTATGAAATTGACATGTCAGTGTCACAATATTATTATAATTACTGACAATAGCAAAGTTTTTTATTTACTTTTTGATTTATGAAGTAGCCTAGCTATTATGTTGCGTAATATTTGTGGGAACAGCATGCATTTTGACAAGAAAATGTACAAGTGTCGTACATATAATGTGACTATCAGCTTGAAGCACAAGCATGAGCCCAGCCCTTCCCATCATGAAATAAAGAAGACTTTTGAATGTTTTGTACATGAATAACCTCATGCTTCTATGTGATCGCTCATCGTGAAAAACTACTTGTCCTGTGACAAGTATGACTTTATTGCCGTTTTGTTCAACAAACTTTTGCCATTGCAATGAATGAAATCTCTTTTTTTATCTTTACAATAATACCAGCATCATGTAGTGCAAATGTTTAATTGTAATGGATGTATTGCAGGCTTTCGGAATTGACGAACGGCTCTGTCTGTTTATTTGGCAGTATAAAACTTGAGATCAGGGTTTTTTAACTTCCTAGAGGTGCATGCCAACTTTTCGGGACTGCATCAAGCAAAAATAAATCGTAATCATTACAAAGAGTAAAGATAAAGAGTCTAACAAGGTCTACGTGCATTCATTCTAATGGCTTGTTTTTCCCCAACGCATATGGCGGATATGACGTTTTGTGGGTGTTCCCAGTAATGCCGACCAAGTCTATATAACATGGTTGGATGGGAGGGATTTGCGACATTGGCTAAAAAGGTGCTGTCTTTGAAATATTGTGCATTGATGTTCACTGCAAGAGCAAGAAAGTAAATCACAGATCAAATCGCATGTTGATTTCATGTTGACTTGAAACAGTGAAGATCTGAGCATGTCTTGTAAACTGCTAGCTATACATTATGTCTGTAGTCTCTCATTTCAGGAGCGGGACAAGGACCAAAAGGCCTTGAGAGTAACCCAGATTTTAATGGTGGATGGTAAAAATAAAACAACGTATGTGCACCAGACACCAGAACAAGGACAGCTGATTTAACTCTCTCCTTCCTCCCTGCACAACCCTCCACTTTACCATAATATGTGTTATTGGAGAATTAGACACATTTGAATTAATTTATCATAAGTGATTCTTATTCACTTGCTTAATATTACAAATCAAGTAAGAGTTCGGTGACACTTTATTTCGATGGTCCATTTTAGACAGTAACTTTGCAACTACATGTCAACTAACTCTCATTAGAGTATTAGTAGACTGTTAGGTTAGGGTTCGGGTTAGTAGAATAAGTTAACATGTAGTTGAAACATTACTTGTAGTCCATAGAATAACTTTACTAACAGTTACTTGTAGCCAGTCTAAAGTGGACCATCGAAAAATAAAGAGTTAGCAGATATTAAGCAGACTACTAATACTGTAATGACTGATAGTTGATCTGCAGTTGTAAAGTGACTTATAGTCTACATAATGTCTAAAGTGGACCATTGAAATAAAGTGCAACCAACAGCCTTGACTTGAAATGACAACTGTTATGCAAAATGTCACTTGCACATTGAATTTTAAGAATTATGCTGCCATCTACTGGTAACCATTATGATGTTTTTAGAAGGGCATGGAGGTCTTTGTGATAAAACTCTTGATTTATACCATTAAAGTTGAGACAAAATTAGGGTAACACTTTATTTTAAGGTGACGTAAACACACTAATACATGTACTAGGGACGTGCAGAATATATATATATATATATATATATATATATATATATATATATATATATATATATATATATATATATATATATATATATATATATATATATATATATATATATATATATATATATATATATATATATACCACATCTTAACATGTTCTGTATATGGTAGCAGTGCTATATAGCACCTTAGTCAAAGAACCGGTGAAGAACCTCTGAAGAACCGCTGAAGAACCACTGAAGCACCAAAATTGGTGCTATATAGCACTTAAAAAGGTTTCCCTATGATTACGAGCCAAGAACCATTTTTGGTGCCATATAGAACCTTTTTTTTAGAGTGTATATATATATATATACATACACACATACGTGTGTGTGTGTGTGTGTGTGTGTGTGTTCATTTTAATTAGAATCATGTGACACTGAAGACTGGAGTAATGATGCTGAAAATTCAGCTTTGCATCAATAAATTACATTTTAAAGTATATTAATAGAAAACTATTATTTTAAATTGTAATAATATTTTACTGTTTTTTCTATATTTTGATCAAATAAATGCAGGCTTGATGAGCATACGAGACTTCTTTCATAATAGCTACTGCATAATTATCAAAAATGCTAATATATAAAGTCTTTACATGCCACAATTTCACTAGCATACACTTCACATAATAATGTAGGTGGCACTTGGGCTTTATTAACTATGATAGTTTCATCAAATATGAAATGGTGTATCAATATATACATAAATACAAGTGAATTGAACACTACTTACCTTTGGGTGCTGCAGCTTTGAAGTCAGTTAACATTAATTAATTTTCTCAGTGATGCAATTTGATTTATGAAATGAGACAAACTTCCAGAGGACTACTATATACAAGTTCATAGTTAATGTGAATAATGCATAATGTATAATTAATTCTAAAATGAAGGTCATATTAACCCATTAGTAATGACTCAAGTGTTACTACATCCTTCAGAAGGAACTACTAATTATTTAGATCAGTTTTCTAAAGTGGAAAAACATGATAACTCTCTAGTAATGACTGAAATCATTGTAAACGTTTGACGTTTTTGTAAAGTTTTCAGTAGTAATAACTGAAGTGTTACTACATACACTCTAAAAATGCAGGGTTAAATACAACCCAAGTTGGGTTGAAAATGGACAAACCCTGCACCAATTGGGTTGTTTTAAGCAAACATTTAACCCAACCACTGGGTTAAAACAACCCAATTGCTGGGTTTGTCCATTTTCAACCCAACTTGGGTTGTTTTTAACCCTCCATTTTTTAGAGTGTACTTCTATAGGAATTACTAGTTATTTGGATCAGTATTGTAAAGTGAAGATCATAGTCACCCACTAGTAATTACTCGAGTGTTATTATCCAAAACCTTACAAAAACCTCTAAAGCTTACAATGATTTCAGTGTTACCCAGTTATCATGTTTTTCACTTTAGAAAACTGATCCAAATAATTAGTAGTTCCTTCTGAAGAGTCACTACTAGTAGGTTACCATGATCCTCACTTCAGAATTAATTATGCATTATTCACATTAATTATGAACCTGTATATAGTAGTTCTTAGTAGTCCCCTGGGAGGTATGAAGTAGGCCTCTTAGCTAATAGTGAACTACCACATTCAACTGAGCACTATTACTAACTAATTAATTAATTAATCAGAGTTTCGTGTTAGATAATAATAGTTACTGGTGTTAATATTGTGTTACTCATTTGTTCCTGTGTAGTTATTCTTTAATGGTGGATCAGTATTCTAAAGTGTTAGCGAACAGAAAATTAGCGCTTCACTTCACAATGTCCAATGAAATTTGAACGAACATACTTGGGTCAGATCATGATTGGTTGGTTGGTGTGACAAATGGGAACTGATTTAAATTAAATCGGCACGCTAGCTTTAATTTTAATTTAAAAAAAATTTTTTTAATTGTCTTTTCCTTCTGTCGAGACTCACTTGCTGAAAGAAGTAAGAACCATGACTCGAGATCAGTCAGCGAAGCAAAACGCACGCAACCCATAGCAATGCATTATGGCAAGTTGGCATCGCGTCCGGTGTGAACGCCACATTACAAAGAAAACGACTCCATTACAATGTGGCGTTCACACCGGACGCGATTCGCACGAATAATTTGCGCCTATCGCGCGAAGGTGGACGCTTGAACATTTTGAGTTTACTCGCTTCATTCTTCATTTGGTTGTGTTTACAGTGTGCAATATAACATGTGTTCATGTTTCGCGTGTAAAAAAACACGTATTTTTCCTTGTTCTATGAAGTCCCTCCTTCAGAAATACGTAACGAGTTCTGATTGTGCCAGCGGTTCCCGTGTTGTGATTTGACCGCAGTTTAGCGAATGTGGCACGGTTCCTGTGTTGTGATTCGACAGCAGCTTAGCGCACGCACGGAAAGGTCACGCCTCTTAACGGGGAGATGTATGCGCTCAATGATCTCTACAGCGTCCCTGGGAAAGCCAAACAAAGGTGATTTGACTCCGGGATGAAAATAACAGCGTCTCGACGACATGGCGACAAACACACTCAAACGCAACAATTCCTTTTCTCCACGCGACACTTCCTCTTCTCCACGTGGGACAGCAACAAGACCACGCCCCCTTTTTTCGCATATTCTTGTGGGCGGAGGTTAGTCTGTTCTACTAACGTAACTAATGATGGAAGTACCAGGATGTAGTCCAAACCGGCCGTTCGCTGTAGGCTTTGAAAGGGAACTTCTGTTAAATAAAATATCTCGCTTGGCATTGAACTTTGAGCTTTATAATTTTACAGGTATTATTTATGCTCTAACAGCAACATTACACACTAACTAAAGTTTGAACAATGGGATCACGAAGAACGGGACCTTTAAATGCTGTGTGAAAATAAACATTTATTTTAAGTATTGCTGGATTCTTATGTTTACTTCATAAAGAATTACGCGTATGCATACCATACAAATGTAGGATTTTAGACTCATAAACTCCATATAAAGCATAACAATGGTTTGAATGATCAGAGTGTATATAAATAGACGATTATGAAAAATATAATGTTTTTGGATATTTTTCACGTGGTCTTGTACTATTTTTTAATTAGGAAAGAGCAGTCACAACAGTGTGTTTGTACCTGCATGGCATGCACCACACATTCAACTGATGATAATAATTTATTTAATGAAGTGCATGCATTGGAGACCATTTATAATTAATCTATGCTTTGTTTTAACTTTAAGCTGCACATATTATGCAGTTTTATTGTTTCTGATTTCCAAGACAGATGATGGAGTTGCAGAGACCAGTACCTTGACTTTAGTATTCCTACTGTAATTCTTTCAAAACAGTCATGTTGCATCCATCCATTTTGACTGTTCAACAAGAGGCTGAAAGTCATGCATTGTTACTGTATTAATGTACACACTCAAGGAATAAAGCCCTGCTATGCATTATTAAATGTTCTTGTTTTATGTCAGAATTAAAAGATTCAAAGATATTTGCTATAGTTGATGTATACGGTGTATTAATTTGAAAGTTTGTTGTTCCAAACCTATATGAATTTATTTGTTCTGCTGAACACAAAGGAAGATATTTGGAAGAATGTTTGTGACAAAGCAGATCTCTGCAGCCATGGACTAACATAGTAGGGAGAAAAATACTATGTTAGTCAATGGCTGCAGAGATCTGCTTTGTTACAAACATTCTTCCAAATATCTTCCTTTGTGTTCAGCAGAACAAACAAAACTCATACAGGTTTGGAACAACTTGAGGGTGAGTAAATTATGAATGAACTGACAATCTCAAGTATGAAGAAGCACAACATGTAGTAGCTACAGATAAATAAAATTATATATATATATATATATATATATATATATATATATATATATATATATATATATATATATATATATATATATATATATATATATATATATATATATATATATATATATATATATTCTATAGTTGTGAGATTGGCTGATTAACAGTTTGAAGCTGGGTTAGTTCTTCAGTCACAGGGCACAGGAAGCACAATGTCATTGCATGGCTGGTCAGGGATGTTGGTAGTGTTCCAGTCAGTGTCTTCTTTTCTTTTAAAGTAGATAAATGTTTATCGCCAAATGATACATTTAAGTGCAATACATCAGGTAAAAAGTTAACAAATGAAATGTGTTCAATCTAGCCGCCACTAGCCCTTTCTCTGTCAGAACACATCAGATTTTGGTTTGATATTTAAAGCAGTCAGCACGTAGTACAAGAGGTGCAGACAGAGGAAGAGCAGGAAGCAGGAGATGAAGTGATGGTAAAATAATTGAATATAGTGTACTGAGTAATCTTAGTAGTATGATGTTAATTGCATATTTTTCTGATCAGCATAAAAACTGCTTTTTTGCGAGGCAAAGTAAAATGAATGCTTCACAACATTGTCCTGTGACATTAAAAACCTTGAGATGACAATACAGCACAGAACATGAAAGTACATGTGTACTGAATAGATTAAGACATTAATACAAAGTATAAAAGAGAATAAGGAAACATGAATTTAGATGTTTGTGACTGCTTTCCAGATTTCATGCCAAAGGTGTGTAATCCTGAAAAATACAAAGTAGCCAAAAAGATACTTGAGTACAGTGACTAATTACATTTACTCAAATACTTACACCACTGTTTTGTACACAATGTCATGTTAATTATAATTCAAATGCATTTTATTTTATTGACCCCAATTTTAGCATTGCTATTTGTCTGAGAGGGGCACTTTCGATTCATTTTGAAGCAGCCAAAGCCTTTTTTTTTGTTCACTGTTCTTTAATGTGTCAGTCAATTAAAGATCCACCCCCAATTACAAATGTCACCGTCAAACGATTATTTTCTGTGAATATGGTCCATTACGGAAGAGATGTAATTGCATGCTCTGAAATCTTTATTCTGCCTTTTGTATATTGGCTTTTATGGGTTGTCTAAATTAATTAGCACTTATAACACACAAAGCCTGAGCGTTAGGTAGGGCATATTTAGCTTGAGGACAACATGGCCCTTGATGTAAAGCCAAAGTCAGAGTTTATAAGATAAGATAAATCTGGGTGATATAAAAGCTCTATAAACCCCTTCAAACCACCAAGCAAACATATAGCAACAAACCTAGTGAGCATTATATCTGAGTTTCTCAGTCTTCTGAAGACTGATGATAAACTGATCTGGGGTCATTTTGGACACATCTATTATGCGCGTGCAGCGAAGGAGCGAAAGAAGGAAGGAAGGCCTGTGTTTTCTGCAGGAGCTGTAATGAGGACGCAGAGACGGGGAGCCACATTTACCAGAGGCGAATTAATATATGTAATCTGTTATGCAGCGCAATGTGACAAGACAAGGACATGCAGTGCTCTAATTAAAGTGACCTTTTCCCACAACTCCTTGAAGCACAGGTCATCTCTCATTAATGCCTGGTCTGGCACTGAGCTATAATTCACTACACATCCAGAAAAAGGCTAGCCTGGTTAAAACCAGAGCCATTCTCAGTAATTTGCCGGAAGTTGTCTGGGTTTTCCCAGGCTAGAAAAAGGCAGATTTCCCCCCACTTGCCTCTGTCGTCTTTGAGTGCAGCCATGCATAAAAGAACGCAACAGCGACCGCCCATATTTTTCCATAAATAAACATTTGATTCACAGCAAAGTGCTATTTGAAAATCAGACAGAAAGACAAAGATACGTGACTGTAAAATCTTTTAATAGGAAATGACAGTCATATCAGAAATGACAATGTCAATGGGTTTATAGCATAATGAGCAAATATATACTTCAGCTGTTTGGATTTAAATAAGCAAATTCTTAAGAGTCAATGATTGGATAATTATTGCAGTGATTATTATGTTTCTAGCATGCTATATGTTTGGCAACAGTTCTTCTAACCCTAATTGATGCTTTTAATTTCTTAAACAGCCATGTAGGAAGAAACATCGTGGCCATATTCAAGGAAGGCAATGTCAAGATGCATCAGGCTCAAATTGTGAAAGAATGAAGAATAATTTTCACACATTGGCGCATCTGAGTCCAGACCTTAAATTCACTGAAAGTCTTTGGGATGTGCTGGAGGAGACTTTACACAGTGCTGGGCTCTTGCATTTGCAATTCAAGATATTGACCAAAAACTGATGGAAATTGATGGACCTCTTGATGGATATTACATCACAGCATTCATTACCTGGGTAAGTAATTATCAATGCTTTAAAGTAGTGGACTTTAAATGTTAAGTGAAATCGACTCCTGCACGGATGATGTATTTTTGTAGGTCAACCCTTAAGTTCACATCACATTACTTCAACATTTTTCCATTGGATTATTATTGCAGAAAATAAGCTCTGTGATCAACTAAAGTTTTGCACCTAGACGAACTTCACAAATTAACACAAATTAAGTTTTATGAAGCCTAAAACATGTCCACGTCACCACCATTAACCTTCAGACAACTCTTTCAGTCTTTATTTAAAACTTAAGTTGAAAGTTTTGAGCTAGAATGAGGCTGTGAAAGCATCTAGTGAGTAGATTTCCTGTTCGGATGATGACACTTAATGTCCCCAAAAACCTTTATAAATCACAAGGGGCTCTTACTGATGTATTTTATATTGCAGAACAAAATTTGAGGTTACACTTTATTTTAAGATGACATATATATATACCAGGCATAACATTATGAACTGGCAACAGGGTCATGAGCGGCATTGATGCAGGTGGGGAGCGAAGGCTGGTCTGTGTGGCTTCAGGACAATGGAACCAGAAGTGCTAAAATGACAACTAAACTTTACCAGGTTAAGGACTCATTTATTACCAGCGATTAGTTATTTCCATTATAACAGTGACTCTTCTGATTGGTCGATCTCATTTCAGGATGTTTGTTAATGGCAAAAATAAGCAATTTCTCAGTAGTTAGTCATGCAAGTTCAACACAGGTTTGCTTAAGAACATCCATCTTTATTTAGAAATGTAGATGATCTGAATGTAAAATGTAAATGTACATCTTTCAATACAAAAAGGTATAGTAAAATAAACAACAATCTTTAAAACGCAATCTGAGTTCGAACAGCACACAAGAAAACCTCGGCAGGGTCTCGAAGGCCTGACGCCTGGATGAGCAACCAGCTTTAGCGATGGTTGGGAGGCAAGAGATCCTGCAGAACGGTGTCGAGATTAGCAGGAAACCATCCAGACCTGCACAGCCTTTATGCATTCGTTACAGCACTGCAAACTAATCAACAGAATATCCTGCCACCTTATATGCCTCCCATCTGAATTTGCTATATGTGGTCCACATCAATATTTGATCAACAGAAATTCCCAAGTGCAAATCCCCACTAAAATGTTCCTTTATTCTCAATACAGCTGTACTCAGAAGAAAAATACACAGTGTGAAAGTCACAAAAGTTTGCATCATAGTCAAGCCGTTATTGCTTACAATGAATACTTTTGTGCTCTAGTTAGTCAAAGAGCTTACAGTACCAGGGCATGTTTTCCATCCTGTGACATATCAACATAAAATGAGCTCTAAGAGAGAGAGAGAGAGGAGAGAGAGGAGAGGAGAGGAGAGGAGAGGAGAGGAGAGGAGAGGAGAGGAGAGGAGAGGAGAGGAGAGGAGAGGAGAGGAGAGGAGAGGAGAGGAGAGGAGAGGAGAGGAGAGGAGAGGAGATCTAGAAAGTAGTAGCCGGTTTGAATGAGGATGGAGATGAAGACTTTTTACCCTGTCGCTACTGGGGTTTGTCGGTCCCTGAAAGTCATCTGTGCTTGGACTGAGTCCGGCTCTGTAAGCTGTGGAAATGGGCTTCCCTCAGGACACGGTTGATGTGCTGGTAGGACAGCAGGTCCATGGGGCCCGACTGCTTGGAGGCACTGTGGGGACTGCGGGGGCCGGGGCCGCTGTGGGGCCCGATGACGTCCACTCCACAATGGCTGCCGCCGCTGCTGCCAGCAGCGTGATCCGGACTGCTGATCCAGCTGCTCTCACTGCTGGAAGACTGGAAAGAACCACCAAAGCAGGTTAGTAACATCCCACCTCACCTCAGAGACCCAGGAACCTCACAGATTTGTTAAAGCCACAGGCACGCAAATTCAAATGCTTTGGGGTTTCATGCAGGGATGGCCATTTAAACAAAATATTGTATTCTCATAAAATGTTTTTTTTTAAATATTAGTTTATTTAAATGAAGTTTAAGGAGAAACTTTCTTTTTTTAATCATTATGTTATTTTGTCACCACTTCTGAAAAAAGATTATGATTAGCAATATCTTGACATTCTTTTAGTTAGACATTCATTAAACAATGTGTGTAAACAAAAGATATTCAGAACAAAAGTATTTAAGATGATAAATATTAAAATCTCTGCTAATAAATCAGACTTCGCAAGTTTTTGCGCAGAATCACTCGAGTTATTGTGTTTACACTGTTTCATATGTTCATGTTGAGAAAAAAAAAATCCACATGTTTGGGTGACATTGGTGCCTCAGTCTGATAACAATAAGGCCGGGTGCAGACGTCGCAGGGACGCAAAGATAACGTGCAGTGTGGGTGTGTGTCTGAGTGTATGTTTGAGAGTGCATGTCTGTAAGTGTCTGTGTGTGAGCGTGTGTATGTTTGTCTGTGTGTGTGCATGTGTACGTTTGTCTGTGTGTGAATGTGAGCATGTCTGTGTGCAAGTGTCTGTGTGTGTGTGCATGTGTCTATATGAGTGTGTGTTTGTGTGTATGTGTGTGTGTGTGTGAGTGCGTGACTGTGTGTGAGTGAGTGAGTGCGTGTCTGTGTGTGTTAGTGTGCGTTTCAAAGAAACCAGCACATTAATATAGAATGATGATTAAACTGACTTGGAACTAGCCGTGCATTAAATCGTTCTGTTCATTTTAAGTGTGACAGATTTGTCGTCTGTCTCTTTAAACGTTCAAGCTCTTTAGAGCAGGATTCTGATTGGCTGTCAATGTTTTTATCGTTCATCAGCTGGAAAAAGTATGGATTCCAAATATATCGTTCTCCAGTGTCATTATCATTATATTTGTGGTGTTGAGTGCACTTCATACCTCAGACTCCCATGATTCTCTGCCCGTCTCTGAGCTCTGGAGGGCTGAGCTCAGTCTTTTGGCCTGAGGCATCTGAGCATCTTCTTCATCACCGTCAGCGCGCTGACGTTTCCTTAAGGACATCATTAGAGCTTACAGATTATCAACATAAAAGCAGCACTTACACATTAGTATGTGTGCCCTTGTATTATGCATGCTTGTATACTTCACGTAGTAATGTACAGTTTATATATATATATAGATATATATATATATATATATATATATTATTAGTAGTAATATGCATTGCTAAGGACTTCATTTGGGCAACTTTAAAGGAGATTTTCTCAATATTTCAATTTTTTTGCACCCTCAGATTCCAGATTTTCAAATAGTTGTATCTCGGCTCATATCCTAACAAACCATACATCAATGGAAAGATGATTTAATCAGCTTTCCAAAAAAAAAAAAAAATCACCCTTATGACTGGTTTTGTACATTGTTGGGTATTAAGTTACTCTAAAAATGTAATTAATTACTAGTTACATCTTCAATAGTGTAATTAGATTACTGTACAAATTAATCTCTCCAAAAAGTACTTAATTACTTATTACTTTCTAAATCCTATATCAACCTCGGCTAGTTAAGTGATTCAAGGCTGGACATGAAACGGCTCTTTTAATTCATTCAAATAAATAACATAAAACTACATAAATTATTCTTATTAACTGGCCAAAGTACTACAAACGTGAGAAGGATATATAAAAAGCTTTTTTGTTGTTGTTGATATTTTGATGTTAATTCCACTATTTTATTATATGTAAATGTTCTACAGTCACACAGTATTTAATTCAATTACATCAGAAGTAAAAAAAAAAATAGAATCCCTTACTTTACTTTTTCAAGGGAAAAGTAATTAAATTACAGTAACTATTAACTTAGTAACACTGGTCACAGATATAATATTTCATATAATATTAGGTTTCTTTTGTATTCTGATATGAAGGATCTAGCACATTTCATCTGTCTGTGTTTGTGTGTGAATCAAGATGTATGACCAACAAATTCCCCCAAACATGTAGTATTCTTTAGATGAAGTAATAATAATGCAGAATCTGTGGCCTCACCTGTTTTCTGTCAGCATGTCTGTGGCTGAGAGGAGGATGATCTCGCGTTTTCTTGAGCTCAGCTCTGGTCAACAGCCTGCTGTGTCATGCTACACTTCAACACCAACACACACACACCTCTGCTAGCGGCTTAACACACACATATACACATCATCTTCGGCTCGATGAAGTACAAATCAGTAAATGATATGTAAGAAAACAAGTGAAGGTCGTATTTGATGAACTCCGTCGTCATAAATGTGTGAGACTTGAACTCATCCGGCTAGTCTCTATCATAGCTGTGTGCTAACTGACACTTCACTAGCTGTGAGATCTCGCGGTATTTTCTACTGATTTTGACGCTGTATTCCTCTCGCAGTCGTACTTTCATACACGTAGCGGATATAATAAGGTTCTCTGCGAATATAAACCGGCTATTTGTCGATTTGACGAGCCTGCGCGACACAAAACAAACCACCGAGGCTGCTGTTATTTACATGCCACTGCGCATGCGCGAAGCTCAAGCCTGTAAAACACGAGGGCGGCGCGGGATTGGCTGATCGTGCGATGACATCACGTCCGATGTCCACAAGCGCTGTTTATATAATTCTATTTTTGTTAAATTCTGTTTTGAGTTGTAACTGTGTATTTGCTTTTATATATGTTCAATATGAAGGAAATTATTCCACTCGCCTCACAAGAACAAATGTGTATTTTAGCATGTCAAGCAGTTATACTGATATAAAGATGTTTTTCAAATATTGCGGTCGAGTATAGAGAATGGGAACGTGACGTCACCAACGCAATGCATTCGCGGACTTTAGGACACAGACACTACATAGAATGAGTAATAGTGGAGGTAGACTTTAAAACTTGTATTATACAGTTAAAACACATTAGAATGGTGAACGCTTGCTGTGTTATGAACTGTCATAGTCTCTCTTACAACCTGCGTGGAAAACATATCTCAAATCATGCGCAATATTTCAGTTTACCAGCTTGGAAATAACAAAAGTAAGTGAAAGTAATGCTGCCTTCACGTGCTATCGGAAATTTGACAATTCCCGCTTCTAAAGTCGTGATTATGAAGTATGAACTCATCTCGTTCATATTTCGAGGGGTGGAGCGCGTTCACGTGCAATTTTTACCTAGGAAACTCCTATTTACAATAATTCAGAGAGCACGTGAAGGCAGCATAACACTCGGAAATAAACAACTTAGCCAAAATGTGTCTTTATAATTTGTATTTATTATTTATAACCGATATTACAGATGAATATTTTCTGAAACGCTTGAATGTGCTCACACCATAAATAATGCATGAAACGCGTCAGCAAATGCTTCATTAGGTGCGTTTACATGGAGCACTGTAATCGGTTTAAAAGTCCAATCCGAATAAAAATACTCCATATAAACACCTCAATCGGAATAAAAATGGCCAAACCGAATGAAATTGTAATCGGTTTGAGAGGGGTGGGATAAACCTTTTCATGAACCGATCAAACGAAAAATTCCACCATGTAAACGATCTGATCCGATTACTTTTTTTGAGTGCACGTCTTTCTGTGACGTGATATACAGCGCGCGCCTCCACAACTGAAGAGCGCGCGCCGCGCTCACACCAGGCTAATATTGACAAGCGGGGAAAGTTCATTTTTCTGAGGTATTAAACTTTTTATTTCGTAACATGTTATGAACATGATGTTGGAATAATGACACAGACATAGCCTGGCTACACCATCTCATCTTGACAGCGTTTGTCCTAGGCTTCAACTGCGCCTGACAGAATAATTAATTTTTCTGAGGTGATTCTTACACTTTACGGCAAATAATAAATAGCTTTTATAAAACTGTACAAGTCCGGTTGGCCGTTGAGAGCTGCCATTTCAACGGGGAACATGCAAGCTGCTCTCTGTTTCTCGTTAGTTAAGTTAGCTATAAAAAAAATTCAACAACTGCTTCAAATTGGTTAAGTAACATAACCCACAGTCTACTTTAATTACTTTTGTTAATATTTATACCTTTGTGATTATGGTATCTTTCCTTAATCATCTGAAATATATATGTTTAATAGGCCTAGGCCTACTACTAGTAATGATGCTGAGCACGTCTTGAATGCTTCATTCATGTTTCACCGTATATCCTGTGTTTTTATTAATAATTTGAGTGCATTTTATTGTTAATTTTGTGTTTTTCAAAATAAATGAATTGAATTCATTTTTGATTCCTCATTCATCATTCACAGCTGTTGAAATAGCCATTGTATAGGACATAAATTAGGTTAAACTACTGCATGTCCGCCCACAGAAAAATAAATAAATATAAAAATTACCAACACAGAACTATTGATCCACGATACGTAACGAATCTGAGGCGGCAGACAAACTGTGTGCGCATGTCACAAAATGATTCCGACTGAAAGTCAGCACTTGTAAACACCAGATCGGTTTAGATAACGCCTCATGTAAACAGTCCACCGAATCTTTCAATCGGAATGATTTTAATCGGAATGACAAAAAATGTGCGCATGTAAACGTGGCTACTGTTCAGCTTCTCTCAGTAGAAGGAAATATTGTTCTTGTTCCATTTAAGTCCAGTAAAACTTTTTAGTACTGTAGGCTAAAGCGCTTTCAAATACAAATAATTTCAAAAGCTGCATTACGAGCCATAATGTTATCCTTTAATGCTTTAACGTTAAGGAATTAGGGCGATATGATATAGGCTATGTTGATTGAATAAATTATCCACTGGCTGAGATCAAGCTAATAAGTATATTTATTATTTTATATATCAGATACAGACTTTTTAGTTAGGCTATTAAAAATAAACTGCAAAAGACAAACCAATGTGTGGTGCGATAGAAGGCGGCCATCTGATTTCTGATTGCATGAAACGTGATGAATATGTGCAATGTCCTGGCCGCACGACTGAGCGCTCATGTACGTAAGAGATTCAAATATTAGTCCATTTATTATAAGTGAGTGCAAGCAAGAGTTCTTAAAAAGTATTAAAGTAAATACAGTCGTTTTTTCCTCAGGTGATTCACCTTTGTTATCATTGTACGCTCCTGAGCGTGTCCTAAAACATGGCGGCGACTACCCATAATGCAATGCGCAATGACGTAGTTTCCCAGACACTAGGCGTTTCTCAATGTCAAGGAAGGATCCTCGGAAGCCAGAATTCCGAGGATGCTACGTCATCGACGTCCGTCGAAGGACTGTTCCAATGTCGAGGATCCTCGGAATTTCAACCAAGGTCTGAGTCCTTCGTTCGAAAAATATGCCATATACAGGAAAGGATGCATACGAGTAGACTTCGCGCACTTAGCGTTCTCAAATCACCCACAATCCTATGCGCGCAGCTTTGCTATCTTGTTCAAAAAATACAAATTATCGGACGTTGGCAGAGTCGGAGCGTTAACGGGGCAATATGCTTTCAAGTGTAAGTATTTACGTTACCAAACATTTGTTATAACCGTAGTAAATATAAGTAAAGTTTAACTTGTAAATGCCAGTACAAATTACAACCGTATACAAATGACGTTATTGATAACGGACGCTAACGGACCTTTTCACTGACGTAATGAGGCTGACGTGCACTTGCTAGCCTGTTCCATTTGCCTGTTCTCCGAATGCTTAAGAGGAGCCTCGCCTAGCCTCTGAAGGAAGTGACTTGGAAGGATCAGTCCTGCAGAGGAAGGATCCTTGACATTGAGAAACACCTTCTATACCGTATGACGCTCGTGATCACAGCTGACGCAGTTTTCATTGTAAACGCTAACCGTGTTTTCCTAGCAACTGCCTAGTGCGTTTGGAATGTATAAATCCTACTATGGGTGTTGAGGCAGAGGCCTGGCTTATGAATATTAATTAGAGCCGACTGACGTTGCTAGGTAACCTTTCTGGGGCGTCCAGTTACGTAACCTATCTAACGGTAATATTTAGAAGTCAGCGCTAACTAGGGGCCGCTAACGGTCGGCCCAGAGCCATGGCTCCTATGGAGGACGAAACCTGCAAAAACAATAAATACGCAAATAAATAAACAAGCAAAAAATAAACCCACAACATTCAATAAATATATTTGTGATCATAATATTATAATAAGTTTATTTATGTATTTATTTGCACATTTTAATATATTTATTTATGTAGACTTTTTTTTTTTTTTTGGTTGTTTGTTTATTCATTTGCTTTTTTTTTCTAGGTTTCATCCTCCATACAGCCTGCATTTGGCATTTTCTGGGCCTGCCATTTAACCAACGAGTTACGCCCACCGGCCTTACGTCACATAATTAATTTTCATGAGCTAAGCCTTGCCCATAGTAGGAATATGAAATGCTCGTGCCGGAAGTGTGTGTGTGTGTTTAGCGCAGCACCGCCGCCTGCGCAGATGACACACACACACACACACACACACACAGAGAGAGGAGGAGGTGACGGGGATTAGAGCTGCGCCTCATCATTAAACCAAAATATCAGGAGAAAATGGGAAATATGGACTCGAAGCTAAATTTCAGGAAGGCGGTGATACAGCTGACCACAAAAACACAGGTTTGTGTCGCTGCTGTTATCCGAGGCGGTTATAGGAGCGTGTGTTTGTTTCCAGATGGAGCAGCGCCGACCGCGAGACCTCAGACAATTATTATTATTTGTATTATTATTTACACAGCCTTACTTCAGTGTTTATGTGTGTGGGTGTGTGGATGCGCTGGTCACTGGGCTTTCATTCAGAATAACGGTGCCTGTGTTTGCTCCTAATAATAATAATAAGACAGGTGTCATGTGTTTATATATCAATATCTGCATTCTCTCGCTCGTTCGAACTAATAATAATATTTCGTAATATTTCTAAATATAAATATATTTAGAATTTTATTTTATTATAATACTGTATTGTTATATTATTAAAATATGTAACCGCTAGAATTTTAAAAAAGATAAATCTGCGTAGCTCAAAACAGTTTATTTTTTATTTTTATATAAATTAAACCGTTAAAACTTTTATTTCTATCGATTTTAGATGTTTTTTTTTTTGTTTTATGTTGGAATTTTTTTCTCTTATTTTTTTTTTTCTGGGGGGGTAATAAGATGACGTATGTATGTTAGACCCCGCCCCTATACTGACGTGATGTCTTAAGTTTTTTTTAACTGTCAGTCGTCCAAAAGATATTTTAATATTAAGGCAAAATACCCCAGGGGAATAGGATAAAATGTAACTTCTAGATATCCCCATACTTCTCCAGTTGATTGATTCCATTAAGAATCACATACAAGTTTTCTGAAATATTATGTTTATATATGCAAATGAGGCAATATCTAATTAGATATGCACTGATTTGCATACATTTCCAGAACAGAAAACTAAACGTCAGATAAAACTGTGCTCAAAGCTTAGCTTGTATGCACATGTACTCTGTTTAGTTGCACAGTGGCTCCAAAAAGTATTTGACACTTGTGTGACTGTCTGAATAACAAAAGACATACAAGCCCTATTTTAACAATCTGAAGCTCATGGCGCAGGTGCACTTTGGGTGTGTCTGAATCCACTTTTGCAAGTTTAACGACACAAAAAACTGTCGGTGCGCCAGGCACATGGTCCAAAACCTAGTCTCTTAATGAGTCATGGGTGTGTTTTGGGCGTAACGTGCAATAAACCAATCAGAGTCTCATCTCCCGTTCCCTTTAAAAGCCAGTTGTGCTCACACCATGGAGGATTCACTATTTACATGGAGGAAAGACTGAACGCTTCTCCAGAGAGGAATCCTTTTATTTTTAATATTTAAAATGTGTGTGTGCTGCTGCACGTCCCTGTGTGTGTAATAATCACACTGTATGCGCCGCCTATAGGCTCATATTACTAACACACTCTTTAAATAACACAAAAATACTGCACTATTGACAGCAGTCGTTTTCAGTTCCTCAAAATAGCAACACTCCAACAATGCTCCGGAACACACCTGCTGCCAGTGCATTTGCTGTTTAAACAACATGGAGTTGGACATGAAAATGAGAACTGCGTCGGGCTGAAACTAGAAAAAAACACTTGCGTCGCGTCTGGCGTCACATTACGCAGAGTGTATGATAGGGCCCATCAAATTTATTTTATAAAAAGATAATGCGAAGACATATAATTTGAACAAAACATTTCACAAAACAGCTAAACATGATACTGTACAGAAAATTCCACCAAATAGGGAGTAGCTCCGCCCACTCCCATGAAGCATCTCGTCGATCTTTATACTTAAATATTTGTATACTGTACCTTCAGCTGTTCATTCATGTTTATTCTCTAGGAAGAGATGATTGATCGCGTTCACGCGTCGCGCGGCCGCTTGAACAGTGATCAGTCACGTCACATTAAAGAGTGTCAAAACGGCATTTATTGTTTGGATTTCGTGATAAAATAATAAGACTATTAAGACTAAATACTTAATATGTCCATGTGGGAACTCGGATTGAAGTATGTTAAAACAAGCGTGTGTTAACTGTTAAAGATTGCAGTTAACACGTGTGCACTGAACCGAAAGCCCTGTACCGAAACGGTTCGGTATGAATACGTGTACCGTTACACCCCTAGTGTGTATATTGGCAGGTTTTTTTTTATTTTTATTTTTATTTTTTTGTGGTACGAGAGAGAGGGTTTCGACTCGGAAGCACTGCCGCGTGACGTCAGACTTAACAACCGGATGCCCTCAAATAGGCCATTATTTGAGGGGACAGACACTTGTAGTGTTGTCCGAAACCATAATGGACGTTATCAAGTACACTCATTCAATCCCACAATGTACCGCAATAACGAGTGTACAGCTGACGTACACTCAACGCCTGTCCGAGTTCACTCACTCATTTTCATTCACTCCTTCAAGTGAACTGTCAGGTTCAAGGAAATGCTCCATGTAGTCTTTCAATTAGTATGAGCTCATGAAACTGCATATAATAATTACATAAATGTTGTTTAAAATAGCTTTTCGATGAGAATATCACACCACGGGACACTGCTGTCACTACTTGACATGTCAAAACTTTACTTTTTTATCTGGCAATGTGAAATGATCACCTGTTTCTTGTTCTCAGCCGGGTTAACGTGATTGCATTGTTATTTTCAACTGTTAATCAAATATTGATGTGGTTTATGAACTCATTGTTTTGGCTCAGCTGCTGCTTCAGTCTGATGTGTGTGTGTGTGTGTGTATGTTAAACCTGTATGGTCCTTGCCCTCCCCTCCAGCCCGTGGAGGCCACAGATGACGCCTTCTGGGATCAGTTCTGGGCGGACACGGCGACCAATGTGCAGGATGTGTTTGCCCTGGTGCCGGCCGCTGAGATCCGAGCTGTGCGCGAGGAGTCGCCCTCCAATCTGGCAACACTGTGCTACAAGGTAACAACAGTCTGTAAACTTAACACTGTGCCTCATCAATAATGGGCAGTGAGAATCTGAAGTCGATGGTGCGACAGGAAAACAGCTGGCGCTTTCCCCTTCCTGTCTCAATCCTTGCACTTCCTGTTTGAGACTGCCCATCAGAAAGAAAACATGATTAGGAGTCTTCATGGTCTTCAGGCGCAGGCAGACGAGAGAGAAGTGTTACTGTGTGTTTAGTTTTACAGTGGCTCCAAAAAGTATTTGACACTTTTGTGTGAATGTCTGAATAACACAAGATTAAAAAGAGAATCTATTTTATCGCATGATAGTACAAACACACATTATGAACAAAACATTTCACAAAAATAAGCTTTATTAATAAATGGTTTAGTATACATTACTTTTTAAAATTTAGCGGTCAGATTTTTATTTAGCAATTGGATGTTTTAAATTGATAAAAAATGACAGTAAAGTCATTTGTAATGTCACAAAAGATTTCTTTTTCAAATAAATGCTGTTCTATTCATCAGAGAATCCTGGAAAATAAAATGTATCACCGTTTCCGCAGAAATCGGAAACATTGATAATAATAATGAATGTTTTTTGAGCAGCAAATCATCATCTTAGAATGATTTCTGAAGGATCATGTGACATTGAAGACTGGAGTAAAATTAAACTTTGATCACAGGAATAAATTATGTTTTAACATATATTCACATAGAAAACAGCTGCTTTAGATTGCAGTAATATTTTACAGTTTTTACTGTATTTTGATCAAATAAGCATACGTTCTTTTAAAAAAAACATTTAAAAAACCTTTGTCAAACTTTAATGAATGATCGTAGTTAAAGGTACAGTCTATACATTTTAGCAGCATCTAGTGGTGGGGTTGCAAACGCCAATCGCTCGCCCCTCCCTTTCGAAGTACATAGTGAAGCTACGGGGGCCGACACAGGACAAAGATGTGGTCGTCTGAGACGGGAGAGAATAGCTAGCATTCTGTAGTGAAGTTTGTCTTTTTAGGGCTACTGTAGAAACATATCAGCACAAAATGGCGACTGTAAGGAGACCTGCGTTGTGTGTAGATAGAAATGGCTCATTCTAAGGTAATAAAAACATAACGATTCTTTATGTAAGGTCTTTATACGCCACTAAAAACAAAAAAATGTTGTGTGTTTTGGCCATTCATTTACATGACAACAGCGTTTTGGGCACCTGAAAGCACAAACCTTTGAAGATGGGTTTCAGAGTGCTTGTTTTTGTCAAGTCAACCTTATTTATATAGCGCTTTTAACAATGCAGATTGTTTCAAAGCTGCTTCACAGTGTTAAACAGGAAAATAATGCAACATAATTTTATTCAGCCGTATAGCCATTCTGGAGAAAACGGTGATGTCATCAGTTCATTTCAATTATCATACAGTGACAGTGTGGGCTTTAGATCAGTAATTTAGTTTATATGGTTAATTTAGTTTAATAATTAGATTTATTTGGATATTTAGTTGAACAATTTAGAAAAATTTAGTGTCCCCAACTGAGCACACCAAGCCAGAGGCAACAGTGGCAAGGAAAACAAAACCCCATCAGGTGACCTAATGGAATGGAAAAATAAACCTTGGGAGAAACCAGGCTCAGTCGGGGTGCCAGTTCTCCTCTGGCCAATTAACAAGCAGTGTATGATTATTATTCTGCCAACTTTACAGGTCAGAGGTCATAATAGATCGGTATTTGAAGGATCGGAGGCAACACGCCAGAGACCGGTTTATTGAGGATGATAAACCGAAGCCTCAATAGCAGTAAACAATAGCATTATCGTCTATGTGCAAACTACAAAAATGCGAATTTGGGAAAACGGTGACATCATGCATGCATATTACAGTCTATAGGAGCGTAGTGTTTCTTTACGAAGTGACGTCGCCATCTACTGGCCTGGCATGAAAAATACACCGTTTTTAGTCATTTTCTCAAATCCATGTGAACGGGTCTGGTCTGACGAAGACCCTTTGGGTCTAAACGTTCTCTTATTTAATAAATCTTTGGGAGCAGCAACAGCAGTGTGCAGATTCTTGTTGACTTCGAGTTAAATGCTTCATCCAATTCTTCTTTGAATCCAAATTGAAATAAAGCTGAAATAAAATAAAACATAAATATTAGCTGAAAAACTTAACTTAAAATAAAACAAAAATTAAACGTTGCCTTGGCAATACACTCAAATAAGTATACGTTGAAGCACTAAAATTATTAACTGAAAATAAAAAAATTTAAGGATGAAATAAAAAATAAACTAAACCTAAATAGCAATATTACAAATAATTGATAATTAACTAATGAAATCACATAAATAGATGACTAAAGATTAAACTAAAAATAAAAGCTAATTCACAATATTAATACTAAAATGGAAACAAACTATACTAACACAGTATTTCTCACAGTATTATGTTCCAAGGACTATTATTTTGTATTTAATTTTGCCCTGTGTTTCCTGTGCTCTTGCTTCCTGTGTTCAGTTCATGTTTCATTTGTTCTAGTCACCAGTTAGTTTACATACCGGTAGTTACTAATTATGTTCTATACCTGTTCCTTGATCTACCTGTGTTTTTATACTCCTTAGTTCCCTTTGTTCAGGTCTGGCGTTGTCTTTGTTTCAACACAGATCTGTTACGTTTTATTTTTTATTTTGAGTAGTTTCCTTTGCTATGGTTTAATAAAGTTTTGCATTTAGATCCTTCTTATGCCTGCCGTGACAGTATTGTTTGATATGTAGTTATCAAGTGACATTCTGATAGTTTTAGTCGGACTGCATGTTTTGGCACCTCTGTATGTTTGTAAGTGTAGCGGGCTGGCTTCTATATATTCTGAGATGAGTGTGTGTGTGTGTGTGTCGTCACAGGCGGTGGAGAAGTTGGTTCAGGGCGCCGAGTCTGGCTGTCCCACAGAGAAGGAGAAGCAGATGGTGCTGAACTGCAGTCGAATGCTCACTCGAATCCTGCCCTATATCTTTGAGGACCAGGACTGGAGAGGCTTCTTCTGGTCCACCATCCCTGGCGCTGGCAGAGCGGGGGTGATGCTCCAAATATACACAGAAACTGAGATTCATCCATGCAACTTCAAACCTGTGTTTAAGTGCTTTCAGAAATAGCAGTGTAGGATTATGAAACACTCTCAAATGAATGTCCTGTACATTCACACAAGTAAATTTATGAATTTTTGTTGTGTCCTAGTTGTGGTTATTTGCTCTAGGAGAAATCCAACTTCCTAAAAACCCATTTTACACATCAGATTTTAAATATTATCATTAAAAATTGTTAGAAACAGATACATTATAATGATAGATAATAGGTCTAAAAAAAGTACATTATAATCAGGGCTTGCCATTAACCCTCTCCTACCTGCCAAATGCGTGTATTGGTAATGCAGTCACTCCTATTAGCCACTTTGGTGGATTGAATTTATATATAATATATACATTTTTTCAATTGTAGTCTTTTAAAAAGGCATCTGAAATAATAAACTAAGTGCAATGCAGTGTTGTCAAAAAAAAATTGTTAAGGGATAATGGGCACATAAAGCTGCCTTGAGTTCATTTTTGCTGCTCATTGCGCTTAAACAGTCAAATACACACAAAATAATGCCAAAATGTCCAGGAGCTGCGCCTGCATGACGGCCACTTTCAGCGGTACTTCCGCCTGTCCGGCGTCCAAGTTCAGACTTGCCAAGTTCAACTCGGGAGAACGAAGTCCTGTACTCTGCTAATGGAACAGCAGCGTTCTTGAAAGCGTCACTCCGCTCGCACCCCCTCCTGTATGTATATTTTAGGCCACAATAAAATGAAATATGGCATACAACACAACCCAGTCTCTTTTTGTTAAATGTCAGTTTATGTGTGATCAATAATAGCCATTATAAAAGTATAAGTAAAAGGTATAAGAAGCTATACAATAAATAAAGCAAACAATTCAGTCTAACAATGTCAGCGCTAGTAGGCTAAACGATTTGGCAGGGAACAAATGATTGATTCATGAGACCAAAGATCTCCTGTTAGATCTACACAAGACTAATTACATCTCGTGTTTAGACATCAGAGCCAGCGGCAGATGTCAGAAGGACTAGCCGTGGAAAAGCTGCTCTCGGCGGGGTTAACGAGCGCTGAGTGCCTGCTGATCGACTGGATCTCACACCTCCGAAAACGCCAGATAAAATGTTCAAATAGGCGATCTCTTTATAAATAAACCACAGATTTGAGCTTTAAACAACTACATTCTCACCTGAAAAAGTCTTAACTACTTTTTGTGACACAATAACAGTAGTATTTTTAAATTACGCAGGGTTTCTCATCTGCTATTGACTTGCCATTAGTTTATCACATCACTTCACATGACAGCAGCAAGCAGGCTCCTGATTGGTTAACGCGACGCAAACAGATGCCAAAGTTCAGATTTTTCAACTCGGGTGTCGGACCTGAATTCGCTTCGAACGCATGAATGCACAAAAATAACCAAATAAAATCACTCGCTCGTATAGACACTCAATTTGCGTCTTTTCATGTGAACTGGATGAGCGAATGAGGCGAAATCGCGTCCATCACACCGCGCTAAACACGTCTATCACGTCGCAGACGTGCGTCAACTCATCTTTACATTGACTTAACATGGAAATCACTCGCTCCAGGCGCTCTATTTGCATTCGGTGTGAACGCAGCATTAAAGTTACAGCAGCCTAATAAACATGCTGCCAAATTATGAGATAATATTAAACATATCTATATGGCAGTTTTCCCCATGGAATTGATGTCAAAATTGTGGCCAGTGAAAATGCTGAGAGGCTAGTAACTTTGGAAAACCACTAGCCACAGTGGCTGGTGAGCAAAAAAGTTAATGTCAAGCCCTGGTTATAAGTAAGAAGTAAAGTAAACCAGTTGAAGTACAGTTTTATTTTGAGTGATGTTTTATTTCCTCTGGATAGATGGATGATATGGAGGATGAGGATGAAGGGGCCCGTCCTCTGGCGGAGTCTCTCTTACTGGCTCTGGCTGACTTGCTCTTCTGTCCGGACTTCACCGTTCACAGCCACAAGAAAGGAAGACCTGTGAGTTCACCACTGTCTGTCTGACAAAATGCACAGTTACTGAATGAAACATTAGAATTGTAGCCCATCATCTGTTCAAAACAAGTTGTGTTTTTAGACCGTGAGGATTTCCAGTCAGGATTTAGACCGTATCATAGTACTGAGACTGCTCTCATTAGAGTTACAAATGATTTGCTCTTATAATCCGTTCGTGGTTGTATCTCTCTATTAGTGTTACTGGATCTTAGCACTGCATTCGATACTATCGACCACAACATTCTTCTGAATAGACTCAAAAATGATGTTGGCATTAGTGGAATTGTGATCACAAGTTCAGTATGGAGTACCGCAAGGTTCATTAAAAACTTTTACACTTTTACTTAAAAAATTTTACACTTAAAATATTGAGTACATTTTAAAGCAGTGAAATCAATGAGATACACCATATGAAAAATTAAATAGATCTGAGTAACTGCATTTGGTACATTAACAAATAAAATTGAGTAGAAATTATTGTGGAAAAACTTTTAAAAACCAAAATGTATGAGTAATATTAGCTGTTTTTATTTATGAGTAATATTAACTTTTATAGTATGAGTAATATTAACTTTTATTTCCTCTAAACCTTTGTAAAATACTCACACAACCTCAGGTATACATGAAATTGGGCTTTATTGTCAATGAGTACAGCAATACAATATATTTTATACTGTTTTAACATGTATACAATATTGCCTACATTTAAACTCAGGTAACAAACATTTTAGAAGTAAAAATTAAACATTTAAAAAAAAATCAAGTGTAATCAACCGGTCTGTTATCCTATTACCACTGTATCAGCGCTGGTTCTAGTGCCCAAGATGGACTCACGCTCTGTGGGTGGACTTCAGATCGCCGTCCTGCGTTTCACTCGTAGCTGAAAGATGCTGCAATGCGACATCGAAGAGTTGTCATCACGTCGGAGGGTGGGGGAGGGGTGCAATGTTTTAATTGAGGAAACTTATTCAATTTCTTAAGTGTGTGTTACATATTAATAATATATTTGAATTAAGTAAGTGTAACGAAGCTTTGTGTGGGTGAAGGAAGGAAGAAGACGGGGTCGGCTTTTACTGGGACTGTCGACTTTATTCCTCAGTTTTTTCTCAAACAAAAACACAGCGCATGTGGGCGCACAAACTCAATAAGTAGTTCTCTTTTCTTTCAATAATAGGCACTTGGTTTCCACCATGTCGTCAGCAGGCAACAGCGTGCGCACAGTCCCAGTCCAAACTCTCTCTCTCTCCTCTCTCTCTCCCGACCGCGGGTTTTATGGTCTCTCCACGCCAATTACTGGAACGAGAGACAGGTGTAAAAGCGAGCGGTCCCAAGCCGATCAAGCAACTCGTCCACCCTTGGCATTGGGTACGCATCAAACTTCGACACTGCGTTCACTTTTCTGTAGTCCACACAAAATCGCACTGAGCCGTCAGGTTTTGGTACCAAAACTATCGGGCTCGCCCAATCGCTGCTGGACTCTTCTATTACCCCCATATCCAACAGCCTCTAACTCAGCCTGAACCACCTTTTTTTGTGTTCGGGTAAACGGTACGGCTGAGAACACGTCAGCAAATTCTGCCTGCAACGTTTTAACGTCAGTGAGCTGCGACGGCGAGAGATGATCCCCCCCCGGGGCCAGAGCGGCTTTTGTATCGCCTCTGGCCCGAGATCATCCTCCGCCATCACGACCGTCGCGAGCAACACTGACTCTGCCTCTAACCACCTTTTAAGGAGGTTGAGGTGGTAAATTTGACGTGCTCCCTCCCTATCTGAGCACACCACCTCATAGTTGAGATCCCCGACTCGCCGTGTGACTACAAAGGGTCCTTGCCACTTTGCGAGTAATTTAGAATTGGAAGTAGGGAGCAATACAAGTACTTTATCTTCTGGTGCAAATTGACGGAGCCTAGCCCCTCTGTTGTATAGCTGTCTTTGTCTGTCCTGAGCCTGTAACAAATTCTCCATTAACAGCCGCCTCAGAGTGTGGAGTTTTGTTCTCAGGTCGAGGACATACTGACTTTCAATTTTTACTCGCGGAAGGCCCCTCCTCCCAAGTCTCCCTAAGGACATCCAGCACCCCTCGAGGCTGGCGCCCATAGAGAAGCTCGAAGGGGGAAAACCCCGTGGAGGCTTGCGGGACCTCGTGGACAGCAAACATCAGAGGCTCTAGCCATTTATCCCAATTTTTGGCGTCCTCGTGAACGAACTTACGAATCATGGATTTCAACGTGTGGTTAAACCGTTCGACCAAGCCATCCGTTTGTGGGTGATAGACGCTTGTGCGAACCGATTTAACGCCCAACAAATCGTACAGTTCGCGAATGGTTCGTGACATGAACGCCGTGCCTTGATCGGTGAGAATCTCTTTCGGGATTCCCACCCGGGAGATTAATGAAAACGTGCGCTCGCAACACTTTTCGCCGAAATTGTGCGGAGCGGGACTGCTTCCGGGTATCGCGTTGCATAGTCTACCATAACTAATGCAAAGCGATGCCCGCGTGCTGACCGCTCTAATGGCCCGATGAGGTCCATACCAATTCTCTCAAAGGGGACCTGCACTAATGGGAGTGGGCACAATGGTGCTTTTGGGGTGGCCGGTGGATTCACCAACTGACATTCGCGACAAGACGCACACCACCTGCGTACATTCTCGTGAATGCCCGGCCAGAAGAACCGGACCATTAGACGGTTGAGTGTAGCCGTTTGTCCTAAATGCCCGGCCATAGGATTAGAATGAGCTGCCTGGAAAAGCATTTCCCGGCGGCTTTTAGGTACTAACAACTGGGTTGTATCTTGCTTTGACTGGGCGTCCTGGGTCACCCGATACAACCTATCTTTTAAAATACAAAAATAGGGATAAGAGAGCGGCTGGTCAGGGTGTCGATGGAACGGACCTGGCCAAACGCGTTTTTAAGCGACTCATCCTGGGACTGTTCCAGGGGAAAATCATTGCGGTCTGTGAAAAGAGGCAACAGCAGACCACTCTGTTCCCCCGGAAGAGCTCCCGAATCCACCTCCCCCAGCTGAGCAACCATCTCCTTCCGGCTTGCCTGTTTTCCCCAGGAAGCATCCGCACACAAATGCCCCAATAACACACGAAATGCTGGCCAATCGGTCCCTAAAATTAGCGGATGCCTGAGGTGCGGGTTAACTGCTACCTCAACATTATGCTTTTGTCCCCGAAATAGAATATCCACGGGCAACAACGGATAGTTCACCACTTCCCCGTGCACACACCTCACCGTAACCGTGCGGCCAGTACCCAATGCCACAGGGCGAATCAGGCTTTGGTGGATAGAGGTCTGGTTACAACCCGAATCCACCAAGGCCTGATAAGTACCCCCCTTGATACTCACAGGAATCAGGTACAATCCGGCTTGATTGGGAGCGGCTTGATTGGGAGCGGCTTGTGGAGCGTCGGGGACCCGGACCAGCGTCCCGACCTCCATGACGGGACAGCGGTCGATGAAATGCCCCGGATCCCTGCAGCGCCCTAGTGGCCGGAAGTAGGTCTGGCGATTGGCGTGGAGAGAGCACTGGAAAGGAGGTGGAGGGAGAGGGATCCTGGCCGGCCGCCGCTCCCCTCTGGACCGGACGGGGAGGGGCTGGCGGTTCAGTGGCCCCGCCCGTTCTCCATCGTGGGGCTGGCCTGGGTGGCCACACCCCCCGCGACCTGGGAAGGGGAACAGGTTTGGGGAGAGAAGGGGCAGAGACAGCAGCAGGGCGAGAGAGAGAGAAGCCGATGGTAAGGGCTCGCCGACCCCAGTGAACGCCACCATGTGGTCCTCTGCCAACTGGATGGCCTGGGTCAGCGACGTCGGGCGGTGGCACTGGACCCACTGCGCGGTCTTCTGGGGAAGTTGCGCAACAAACTGCTCCAGTACCACCCGGTCGATGACTCCCTCGACGTCGCTTCCGCCGGCCATCAGCCACCTGCGGCACGAGTCCCGGAGCTGGTGGGCGAAGACGAAGGGCCGGCCAGAGTCGCTGAGGATCAGGGTCCGGAAGCGTTGTCGCTGTTGTTCCGGACTCCGGCCGACCCGCTGCAAGATGGCGAGCTGCAGGTCTTCGTAGTCCAGGAGGTTCTGGACTGGCAGTTGGTGGGCGGCTACCTGCGCTTCCCCTGACAAGAGCGGCAGTAGCCGCATTGGCCAGTCGGACCTGGGCCACCCCCGGGACTCGGCGGACCTCTTGAAGAGGTCGAGGAATGCCTCCGGATCATCCTCCGGGCCCATCTTCGAGAGGCTGATGGTAGCTGCCAAGTCGGTGTTAGACGGGGGGGTGGCCGGAACCTCCCGGACCATCCAGCTCCGGAACAGCTTGCGGTCTTCGTGCTGAGCCCGGAGGAGGGCCTCAAACCGTTTGTCCTGTTCCACCCTGACGGCCAGCAGGTCCTCGTGGGTCTGCTGGTGAAGACCGGCGAGCGATTGGACTATGTCCGCAAGCGTCGTTTTAGGCGGGGTATGCATAGCAGCGGCACTCTTCTTCCTTCCCGGGTTTCGGCACCAGTGTAACGAAGCTTTGTGTGGGTGAAGGAAGGAAGAAGACGGGGTCGGCTTTTACTGGGACTGTCGAATTTATTCCTCAGTTTTTTCTCAAACAAAAACACAGCGCACGTGGGCGCACAAACTCAATAAGTAGTTCTCTTTTCTTTCAATAATAGGCACTTAGTTTCCACCGTGTCGTCAGCAGGCAACAGCGTGCGCACAGTCCCAGTCCAAACTCTCTCTCTCCTCCCTCTCTCCCGACCGCGGGTTTTATGGTCTCTCCACGCCAATTACTTGAACGAGAGACAGGTGTAAGTGATCTGCACTTGACCTACTTACTCACCGCTCGCCTCCGCAGTCTCTCTCTCCTGCTACAGACTTCGCAGAACCACGCCCCCTCCGCCACAGTAATATTTGTGGTTCTTGAAACGGATCAGTTTAATTCTCTATTCTCAAATATTTTTATATATTTTGGTTAGTCAAATACTCAAAATTCTTTTAGTGAAAAAGCTTAAATATAACTGTACATTTTAGACAAAATTAACTGTTGGATTTTTAATCAATTAATTTGATATGTTCAAAATCAAGTAAATCAAAATCAAGTAAATGATATTCAGAGATTTTATTAAGTTAATAAAGTGAATTATTACTGTGATTATTTACTAAGCCGCTGAATAATTTTTTAGAGTGTAGGACTGTTGCTCTTCACCCTATACACGCTACCCTTGGGAGATATCATTAGGAAGAATGGCATTAGTTTTCATTGTTATGCTGACGATACTCCGCTCTATATTTCTTTGCGCCCTGACGAAATTTAACAATTCACAAGATTAACAGAATGCATAGCTGATATAAAACATTGGATGACTAGTAATTTCCTACATCTTAATTCTGAAAAAAAAAAGAGTTTCTAATTATTGGACCAAAAACCTCTGCACTTAGTAACCTAGAATAATGTCTAACACTTGATGGCTCCTCTGTCAAGTCCTCGTCGTCAGTGAGGAACCTGGGTGTGCTCTTTGATACCAATCTTTCATTTTAAAGACACTCTTCTTCATCTGTAAAACTGCATATCTTAAAAATATATCTAAATTACGACATATGCTCTCATTGCAAAATACTGAACAGCTTGTTCATGACCTCAAGGCTAGATTATTGTAATACTCTACTGGGTGGTTGCCCTGCTCGCTTAATAAATACATTCCAGCTGGTCCAAAATGCAGCAGCTTGAGTTCTTACTAGAACGAGGAAGTATGACCATATTAACCCGGTTCTGTCAACACTGCATTGGCTCCCTATTAAACATTGCATACATTTTAAAATCTTGGTTATTACTTACAAAGCACTAAATGGTTTGGCTCCCCAGTACTTGAGCGAGCTCTTAACGCATTAAAAAATACTGGCCAGTTGATAATACCTAAAATATCAAAATCAACTGCAAGCGGTCGATCCTTTTCCTATTTAGCACCCAGACTAACTATTTAGGCCTAGTTTCAAATGTATTTATTAGATTTATATATAACATTTCCATCCATTTGGATTACACGGTTTTAACATGAACAAACTAATACATGTAACAACAGGTAAGAAATAGGTAAGATTTCTGTAATAGTGCTAATAAACTGAACGTGTTTATATATTTATGATCAATAAACACAATGCGTTTCAATCTCATACATTTTAACATTAACTGAATATTGCTTGTTTTAACCAGGTTTAAATATGTTCATACTTTTCAACCAAACAGATTTATGCTGATTATAAGGAATTTGATTAAATAAAAGTATGATTTTGAAAGTATGATTATTTCAATAAAATATTATAGATGCAAGCAGTTAATAATAATTGTTGATTGTTGCAGTGCAGATGTAACGTGTTTTATGGACTTAAAGGGTTAGTTCACCCAAAAAATTAAAATTAGCCCATGATTTACTCCCCCTCAAGTCATACTAGGTGTATATGACATTCTTCTTTCAGACAAATACAATTAAAGTTATATAAAAAAATGTCCTGGCTCTTCCAAGCTTTATAATGGCAGTGACTTGTTGGTCGTCTTTGAAGTCCATAATAGTGCATCTATCAATCATATAACTTCTCCACACGGCTCTGGGGGTTAATAAAGGCCTTCTGAAGCGAAGTGGCGTGTTTGTGTAGGAAAAATATCCATATTTAAAACTTTATAGACTAAAATAAGTAACTTTCGGTGGATTGCCGTACCCATTGATATATGGCGAAAGAGCAACCCCTGACCCTTGAACCCCAGTGTCCATGTGTATTGACGAACACTGAGGCGCAGAAGATAGAGCAAAATAAAACACCGGTCATGAATTAGAGTCTAAAACGAGAATTTTTAAAGAGAAAAGGCAGAGGATTTCGATATAAGAGAAGAGGGGCTTTGTTCCCCAGCCCTATCCGCGAGAGGCATCAAAGCTTGCAATGCTCCTGTACATCAAGTCGACTCGCGTACCGCTGACCGCCGGAAGCTAGTTATTTTAGTCTATAAAGTTTTAAATATGGATATTTTTCTTACACAAACGCGCCACTTCGCTTCAGAAGGCCTTTATTAACCCCCCGGAGCTGTGTGGAGCAGTTATATGATGGATAGATGCACTTTTATGGAGTTCAAAAACGACTCAACCGTTCACTGCCATTATAAAGCTTGGATTAGCCAGGACTTTTTTATAACTCTGATTGTATTCGTCTGTTGGAAGAATGTCATATACACCTGACTTGAGGGAGAGTAAATCATGGGCTAATTTTCATTTTTGGGTGAACTAACTCTTTAATTTAATTAGGGCCTGAGCACGATGGTGTGAGAATTTCAATAAAGCGTCTTTCACGCTACGTTTCACATGCAAGTATTAAATGCGGTACGCACATGTAACAGCCCAATACCTACTACAAAAGAAGTGAGATATATTTTGAATTTTCTCTGCAAAATTGTTGCAGTTTTTGCCATTTCCAGACATTGCACTTTAAACAAAAAAAAACAAAAAAAAGTCCTTGGGCTTACTAGAAAGTTACATGCTGGTGAATTTGATCAAGGTTGGCGCTCAAACTCTGACCAAATGGGTGTGATGTCCAGTTAGGTATTAATTTTATATAAAATAAATGTTTCAGTGTTAAACATGCACTATATTGGCAAAAGTTTTTGGATGCCTGCCTTTACATGCACATGAACTTTAATGACATCCCATTCTTAATCCGTAGGGATTAATATGGAGTTGGCCCACCCTTTTCAGATATAACAGCTTCAACTCTTCTGGGAAGGCTTTCCACAAGGTTTAGGAGGAATGTGTGTTTATGGGAATTTTTGACCATTCTTCTAGAAGCACATTCACCGAGAAGGCCTGGCTCGCAATCTCCGCTCTAATTCATCCCAAAGGTGTTCTATCGGGTCGAGGTCAGGACTCTGTGCAGGCCAGTCAAGTTCCTCCACACCAAACCCGCTCATCCATGTCTTTATGGACCTTGCTTTGTGCACTGGTGCGCAGTCATGTTGGAACAGGAAGGGGCCATTCCCAAACTGTTCCCACAAAGTTGGGAGCATGAAATTGTCCAAAATGTCTTGGTATGAAGCATTAAGAGTTCCTTTCACTGGAACTAAGGGGCCAAGCCAAACCCCTGTAAAACAACCCCACACCAGTCCCCCTCCACCAAACTTTACACTTAGCACAATGCAGTCCGGCAAGTACCGTTCTCCTTTGAGAGGTGTCCCAATACTTTTGCCAATATAGTGTATTTACTCTAGTTTGAACGGTATCATACGGTGTGAATATGTCAGTGATGTAATGAAATGCCCTCATTTAATTTGTCTCAGTCTGTCTGTGTGCAGTTAGATCTCAGATTGAGTTTCTGTCATTTATAGGAGTCGGTTGAGGACATGCAGTCGCTGGACAGCTGTGAATACATCTGGGAGGCCGGGGTGGGCTTCGCTCAGTCCCCCCCACTCAACTACATCCACGATCTCAACAGGTGAGACGTGAGCTGGACTCCATTCCCAGAGCCACACGTGTGTTTATTTGAGTTTCCATGGTGACCTTTTAATCATTGACCATACAAGACGTCTAATAGCCCGGACCTGTTTTTCCACCCAAACGGATGATCAGATTAGCCAAACTGTGTGTCCTCTGTGTGTGCTGTGTTTGTAGGTCTGAGCTGCTGAGGTTACTGCTCACCTGTTTCTCAGAGGCCATGTACCTGCCACCAACAGCAGAAAACGGTATCCTCAACCCCTGGGTCACCTTCTTCTGTTCCGCTGAAAACAGGTCTGGCTCCATATGACACATAAAAGACAAACCACTGCACAAACATAACACTCCCCAATTAAACACCCGCAGCCTACGAGTGGTGTTTGCTAAGTCAAGCCTCTAACCCTAAGCATTAAACTGCCGTAAACTTCATTGTGGGTTCTTTTGATCCGGGCTTGTAAGAAACCAGGCAGGTGAGTTTGATCAAGGTTGGAGCTAAACTCTGATTGTTGTGCAAGGATGCTCTTATTGTGACCAGTCTTTAGAAAGCAGACCACATAGAATGAAATGGGTGTGATGTCAAGTAAGGTATTAAAATGTTGTATAATATAAATGTTTCATTGTTAAACAAATTAAATGTTTAACAAACGGTACCATGCGGTGTGAATATGTCAGTGATATAATGTAATGCCCAAAAAACACAGACGCAGCCAGATCAGGGCAAATTCAGAACAAAAAAAATCTCAGAACACTGCCTGTTTCTATAGCAACCGGAGCTTCTAACGGCAGCTGCAGTGACGCAATGACTTTACTCTTTCATTTAGAAGGCAGGGGGTTATTATTTACCTAATTGGGTGCTGCACTTTCTTCCATTCGTAAGTAATCAGAGTGCACCGTCTTCCTATATATAAAGTATTTGCTTTGGCTCAGGCATTTCAGAACCACCAAACCAACATTTGAGATTCTGTGATGAATTTTGTCCACTGGTTAGACCAGTGTTTCTCTGTCATAGTTTATGCGCATGTAGTCTCATTGGATAAAACATTTATCCACCTCAATTGAGTACACAAATTAAAAAAATGCACATAAAAAATACTTATGTGAAACTTGGCATTTCCATTCTGAGGGGGTTGTTTTATGGGATTTCCCAAAATTTGCCTAAAAATAGGTGGGTGAAAACATCGCTATTGTGCTTCTCAAATATATCTGGATTTAACAATGTTTAGATATTTGTACTGGAAAATAAGACAAGAACACAGAAAAAAAATCATGTTTAATTACAGTGAACACCTTAGCATTTAACTAACAATGCCCCGGCAACCATCCAGAACTCTTTAGTAATTGCATAGCAATGCCTAGCAACACCCCAACAACCATCCAGAACTCTAGTATCTGCATCGCAGTACCTAGCAACACCATAACAACCATCCAGAACTCTCTAGTAACTGCATAGCAATACTTAGCAACACCCTAACAACCATCCAGAACTCTAGTAACTGCATCGCAATTCCTAGTAACACCCTAACAACCATCCAGAACTCTTTAGTAACTGCATAGCATTGCCATGGTGTGGAGTTTTGTACGGATAAACATCCTGTACATTGTCTTCAACAGTATAAATGTGTAGTAAACACTGGCAGTCTGTCTTTCTCGTAGACACGCTCTGCCTCTCTTCACCTCGCTGCTGAATGTGGTGTGCGCTTACGACCCGGTGGGTTATGGGATCCCCTACAACCACCTGCTCTTCTCTGACTACCGTGAGCAGCTGGTGGAGCAGGCCGTGCAGATCCTCATAGTGACCCTGGAGCATGAAGGCGGACAGCCGTACCGCCCACCCTCCCCCTCCAGCATGGAAGAGCAGGATGTAAGCGCACCACACCCCATAATGCACACAACATCCACTCAGTCAAAGGATCTGCTAAAAAATGAGGGTAGGCCATCTGAATAAAAGAACATGGTCTACTGATAATTGTGTGAGCTATACCTTCTCTTTTTCTCTCTATTCGTAGTCTGTTGGTCCAAATAACCTCTTTGTGAATTACCTGTCCAGAATTCATCGGGAGGAGGTATGGAGAAACTTCATCTTAGGATAAGTCTAGAATGTCATTGTTCTCTTGATGTGTGAGCTGTGAGATCCTTGTGTCTGCAGGATTACGACTTTGTGCTGAAAGGTTTGGCACGCCTGCTGACCAACCCACTCACTCAAACATACCTGCCCAACTCAACCAAAAAGATCCAGTTTCACCAAGAACTGCTGGTCCTTTTCTGGAAACTCTGTGACTTCAACAAAGTAAGAGACTGGGCACTTCAATACAGTCAGCTCCAAAACATGCCAGCAACTAATTCACACATAATCCCTGTGTTTTCTGTTACAGAAATTCCTGTTCTTTGTGCTGAAGAGCAGTGATGTGTTGGACATATTAGTGCCTATTTTGTTTTACCTGAATGATGCCCGAGCCGACCAATGTAAGTGTGCTGAATGGAAGTTTTGAAGGGATAGTTCACCCAAAAATGGAAATAGTGTCATTATTAACTCGTCCTCTTGTCATTCCAAACCCTTAAGACTTTCGTTCATCATCATGTCAACACCTCAAACTCGTTGTTGTGCTCCTCAAACCATTCCACAAACCATGCTTTGTGGCAGGACTCATTATCCTGCCGAAAGAGCCACAGCCACCAGGGAATACCGTTTCCGTGAAAGGGTGTACATGATCTGCAACAATGCTTAGGTAGGTGGTACGTGTCAAAATAACATCCACATGGATGGCAGGACCCAAAGTTTCCCAGCAGAACATTGCCCAAAGCATCACACTGCCTCCGCCGGCTTGCCTTCTTCCCATAGTGCATCCTGGTGCCATGTGTTCCCCAGGTAAGCCACGCACACACCACGTGATGTAAAAGAAAACATGATTCATCAGACCAGGCCACCTTCTTCCATTGCTCCGTGGTCCAGTTCTAATGCTCACGTGCCACTGTTGGTGCTTTCGGCGGTGGTCAGGGGTCAGCATGGGCACCCTGACTGGTCTGCGGCTATGCAGCCCCATACGCAACAAACTGTGATGCACTGTGTATTCTGACACCTTGCTATCAGAACCAGCATTAACTTCTTGAGCAATCTGAGTTACAGTGGCTCATCTGTTTGATCGGACCACACGGGCCAGACTTCGCTCCCCACGTTCATCAATGAGCCTTGGCCACCCATGACCCTGTCGCCGGTTCACCACTGTTCCTTCCTTGAAGCATTTTTGATAGATACTGACCACTGCAGACCGGGAACATCCCACAGGAGCTGCAGTTTTGGAGATGCTCTGACCCAGTCGTCTAGCCATCACAATTTGGCCTTTGTCAAACTCGCTCAAATCCTTACACTTGCCCATTTTTCCTGCTTCTAACACATCAACTCTGAGGACAAAATGTTCACTTGCTGCCCAATATATCCCACTCAAAATGAATCGGTGTTATTCACTTCACCAGTCAGTGGTCATATGATTATGCCTGATTTGGTATGTGTGTGTATATGTATATGTATATATCACAAACAAAACAACTTTAAAATGAATGTTAAGGATTCGCCATCCTTGGTCACATGACACTAAAAGATAAAAGTACTTCCTTGAAGTGACCATGGCATGTACTCTTGTGTAAGGGTCCTTCATGAAGGAATTCACTCTCGTTTGGAAACACCCCTACAAATGGCGTGCCCTACAAGTGCACAGAAACATTGTTTGGAATTCCCCCATTGTCTCTTCAGAAGACTTGGTTTAAGACACTAGTTAATCTGGTTAATCTGGATTACTTTTACAATGCCATTATGAACATTTGAAACATCAAGATTTAGGTGGAATGGAGGGACAGAAATCTCTCAGGTTTCATTACAAATTCATTAGTTTTTCAAAGATGAACAAAAGTAAGGAATAACACAAGGGTGAGTATATTTGGGTGAACTATCCATTTAAGGGTGACACTTCATTTATTTTTTCCACTGAAGTCCAGTTGTTTTTATGAGAAACCCTCTCTGGCCCTTAGATTTACACGGGCTGTTTTTGTTGCTGTACCTTTTTTACGGTCTCTGTGTAGATGACTTTTGTTGTGATTGTCTACTGAGCTCTTGATGTTGTTATTGTGCATGTTGAACTTCAGCACGGGTTGGTCTCATGCACATCGGCGTCTTCATTCTGCTGCTGCTGAGCGGAGAGAGGAACTTTGGTGTGCGTCTGAACAAGCCGTACTCGCTTCATGTCCCTATGGACATCCCTGTGTTCACTGGCACACATGCCGACCTGCTCATTGTGGTGAGACACATGCCTGCTTTAGTTTTGCAATTCACACAAAAGGTTTAAGATGTTTTTTTTGCATCTGGTTCGAATAGAAACATATAAGGTGTTTTTAAAATCTCTGGTTATGTCTGAAGGTTTTCCACAAGATAATCACCAGTGGTCATCAGCGTTTACAGCCTCTCTATGACTGCCTGCTCACTATTGTGGTGAATGGTGAGTAATAACAGAGTCTGTGTTTGCACAGGGCTTTACTTGGATTCACGTTTCAGTATGTTGTTATGTCACAAAAAAACTGGAGGTGACTTTTCTTGCATGTGCTAAGAGACTTAATTATTTATTCCACTTAGGGTGAGACTATTTTCATCAAAGAGAAAAAAGCCAGTCAGTTTCCTGAGATCAAAAAGGCCTTTACTTAAAATTGAATGTTCAGATTAATGTAGAATGAATGCTTACTGTAAAAAAATTTATGTTCAGGGTTTCCACGGGTCTAAATTTGACCTTCCACAATTTAAGGCCTTAAAATGTCTTAAAGGTTCCATAGAATGCATTGATACAATATTTTAAATTGTCTTCTGACATCTACCTAGAAGGCTTAGGTATGTGCAAACATACTCAAGCATAGTATGTTTGCAAAATCATACAAAATCAAGCCACAACACAATGAAAAATCCACAACACAACGGAAATGCTCCCGACCACTAGGGGACTCTCGGAGTGCGGTAAAGTTAGTTTTCCCCTGCATTGTTCTATAGATTCGCCAATATTACAAATATTTAAAAACTACGATCAGTTTTAAGTGTGCAGTTGTATATCGACATGAAATATCAATTCAAAATCACCTACGTGCATAATAGCTGCATATTTATACTCGAGAACGCTTTGACCCGCTGCCACGGCGCTAAGGGAGCGTCTGCCAATCCCACCAAGTTGAAACATATAATTTGTATGAATTAAATTAACTTTTTTTAAATTTTCAAATTCCAATGTTGTGTTGTGCATTATTAAGTCAGTTTTACCAATACAACAAGCTGTGGAATTTTAACATGTCTGTTTTTAAATGTTAAAAGCAATTTTAATTCATACAAATTATACGTTTCAACCAATTGGTGGAATTGGCAGACGTTCCCTTAGTGCCGTGGTATCGGGTCAAAAGCATTAAGCATAAGCATTCTCGAGCATAAATATGCAGCTATAATGCATTTAGGTGATTTTAAATTAATATTTCATGTCGATAAACAATGGTTAGCCTACATACTGTTAAAACTAATTGTGGTATTGATTTCTTTGTAAGATTGCAGACTCTATAGAACAGTGGCAACTTTACCGCGCTCCGAGTGCCCCCGAGTGTTTGGGAGCATTTCCGTTGTGTTGTGGCTTGATTTATTTGTGTTGTGGCTTTTTCGTTGTGTTGTGGCTTGTTTTCGTTGTGTTGTGGCTTGTTTTCGTTGTGTTGTGAACTTATGTTTGCTTTTCCGTTGTGTTGTGCACTACTGGACCACCGTAAATATGGGCTGGTATATCCAAATTTTGGGGGCGTAAATATTAAAGATTCCGACTGTTACGTCACGGTCAGTGTTATGTGTGGATTCGCCCGTTTTTCAGTGGTCTTTTGCACGCACAAGATTTACATATGAAGGAGGAAAAAGTGGTGTTTGAGGCTCATGGTATGTCAGTTCCATGTACTGAAATCTTATTATTCAACTATGCCAAGGTAAATACAGTTTTCCATTCTATGGCACCTTTAAACTGGAGCAGGAAATCTTAAATTCAATATCATGCCATTAAATTAGTGCCCTATGATTTCTGCTATGCTGAAAACATGGACGGAATCTCAGAATCCAATCATAAAAATTGATTAAAACATGGAATTTGACCCAAAATAAAAGGCTCTAAATTTTTTTTTTTGTTGTTGTTAAACTTTTAATAAACTTTCTGTTTCATGATTTCAATTCATTAGACATGCTTTTTGTTTGATATAATTTAATTTTACCATTTAAAACAGAACAATTTAAATAGAATAAACTATATATATGATCCTGATTTCATAGGGCTCTTAATTGTAAAATGAAATAGCATGAACTGCAAAAAATGAATATCTACTTCAGGATTTTTGTTTTCAAGGACAAATATCTAAACATCCTTACATCAAGATACATTTACTTGAGATGCTAAATGAATAAATTGTCTATTTTTCTGAGAAATTGAACAAAATTAAGTGAGTTTTTGCTTAAAACAAGAAAAAATATCTGTCAATGCGTAGGAAAATTACTTGCCATTGAAATAAGTTGATTTTTATGAACCCATTATGAAACCTATACAGAAACCTTGATGTTTGTGTACTTTGATCCGTGTCATTCAAGTGTTGTGTTCTTTGCGTCCACTGTCGCATAACACCGCACAACTCCTTGTTTAGTGTCTCCCTACCTAAAGAGTCTCTCCATGGTTGCTGCCAACAAGCTCCTACATCTCCTTGAGGCGTTCTCCACCAACTGGTTCCTGTTTTCTGCACCTCAGAACCACCATCTGGCCTTCTTCTTGCTGGAGGCCTTCAATAATATCATTCAGTACCAGTTTGATGGTGAGATCGACACTCTCGTTCATCTTTGCCAGATAAATTGTAATCTTGAAAGGAGCCTTCTCTTACTGTTCTGCCAACTCTCCCAACTCTGTTCATAGAAGGCCATGTAGCAAATTATGGATGGAAACTCTTGTACATTCTGTGGTCTTACTTCTGCTAAAATGTTACATAAAGATGACCAACCAGGGTCAGAAATTAACTTTTACATTAAGGGCCAATATTTGCTCCCTAAAAAAATAAATTTCCAGGGGCTTTATAAATAAATATATTAAAATATGTGACTCTGGAGCACAAAACCATTCATGCGTCAAACGGGTATATTTGTGGCAATAGCCAACAATACATTGTTTGGGTCAATATTAACCATTTTCTTTTATGCCAAAAATCATTAGGATATTAAGATCATGTTCTATGAAGATATTTTGTACATTTTCATACCGTAAATATATCAAACATGTATTATTAGTAGTAACATGCATTGCTAAGGACTTCATTTGGACAACTTTTGTCCAAAGTAGTTGTATCTCGGCTCCTATCCTAACAAACCATACACCAATGGAAAGCTTATTTATTCAGCTTTCAGATGATGTATCAATTTCAATTTAAGCAAATTTACCCGTATGACTGGTTTTGTGGTCTAGGGTCACATATTATTAAAATACATTTGGTTTAATTCTGCAGGGGAATTTTTTGCCCCCTTATTTTGAATTTGGGGGTCATTTTTGTTCATTTTGGTTGGATTTTGGCCCCAATCCCCCATTGATTTCCAGCCCTAACCCCCACTCTGATAATGTTTTGACCAGGTAATTGTAATTTGGTGTATGCCATCATTCGGAAGCGTAACGTCTTCCATCAGCTGGCTAACCTGCCCTCTGACGCCGCCACCATTCAGAAGGCCTTGCAGAGGAAGAGGAAATCTCCAAATGCTATATCTCGAACCAGCTCACAGGAGACAGTGTCCATGGAGGGCTCACGGCCGGCTGTGCCTGCTGAGCCCGGCACTCTGAAGGCCAGTCTGGTAGCCATACCAGGTAGCTCTGCTTATTGGTGTGTTTACTGACCAGTGTACTGCATATTAAATAGTAGCATTAATCAGTGTTGGGGGTAATGCATTACAAGTAACGTGAGTTATGTAATCAGATTACTTTTGTCAAGTAACTAGTAAAGTAATGCATTACTTTTAAATTTACTGCAAAATATCTGTAGTAACGCAAGTAACGCAAGTTACTTTGTTTTCCCATGTACTGACTGACACTTCTTCAGTCCCCTTGATGAGAGAAATCGTGAGTAAGTGCAGAGGTGTTGTGTGTGAACATTATGGACTAAATGTTAGCATGCATTTACTCACTTTCACAAAAACAGATCCAGTATTCCTCAAAATGAATAAAAACACAGAAATGCAAACTCTGAATATTATGCAAGCCTGCAAAAATAAAATATGTTAAATAACACAAATATACTTTATGTATTTAATCTCACTTTATTAATCAATGTCTTTGCTGCTGACCTAATAATCCAATTTAACCATAAAAATAAGCAAAAATTACTTAAAGGGATAGTTCACCCAAAAATGAAATTTAGCCCATGATTTACTCCCCCTCAAGTCATCCTAGATATATGACTCTCTTTCAGAAGAATAAAATCAGAGTTATATTAAAAATGTCTCTTCCAAGCTTTATAATGACATTGACTTGTTGGGTCATTTTTGAAGTCCATAAAAGTGCATCCATGCATCATATAACTGAAAGCCTTCTGAAGCGAAGTGGTGCAATTGTGTAAGAAAAATATCCATATTTAAAACTTTATAGACTAAAATAGCTAACTTCCGGCAGTCAGCAGTGCACGAGTCGACTTGTGCTAAAATAGTAACCCCATATGCTACGTTTTGGTTTGTTCCATCCTCTGCGCTTCTGTGTTGGTCAGTGCGCATGCGTCAAGGGTTCAAGGGTTACTCTTTCGTCATAAATCAATGCGCACGGCAATCCGCCGGAAGTTAGCTATTTTAGCCGTGTGGAGCAGTTATATGATGAATAGATGCACTGCACTTTTATAATGGATAGATGCATTTTTATGGACTTCAAAAATGATCCATCCAGTCAATGCCTTTATAAAGCTTGGAAGAGCCAATACATTTTTTAATATAACTCCGATTGTATTCGTCTGAAAGGAGAAAGTCATATACACCTAGGATGACTTGAGGGGGAGTAAATTATGGGGCAATTAAAATTTAAATTTAAAATAAAATTTTTGGTGAACTAACCTTTTAAATATTACATTTGCGGACATCCCACCTTTCAAAAACTTTCTGGAAGACACCCCCTCACGCCACCCCACCATAATATACAAAAATTATATTACACTATTATATTAATTTGCATAAACCGCCTAACACAGGTTCATTCATTCAATAGTATTAGTGTGTTGAACGTGATGTAGTTACGTGTGATGAAAAAAAGAGGCAAGGGTCTCCATAAAATCTGAACGCAAGTGGTCACAGAAGAATTTTTTGTTTTGTTTAGTTTTTATTGCTGATGCAAGAGTGTTGTACTTTCTTTTCCTGCATCCTATTCTTTTGTGGTCCAGAATGCCAGCACAGCTTAAAGGTTTGGCCTTTTATATTTTTAGCAAATGTACTTTTTATTATTATCATTAAAAAACAAACAAGAGTCCAGGTGAGAAAAAGTACAGCAACACATTACTTTCCAATGTGTTGTAACGCAGTTAGTTATTTTTTTTTAGGGATAAAAAAAAAATATTGTTAATCATTACTTTTAAAAGTAACTTTCCCCAACACTGGTATTAGTGAAGACCAGCTACTATGAGATAGTGGCACTTCATGTAAGTCAGACTAACTCTCTTTAGGCATCGATAAATTGACGGAGAAGTCCCAGGTTTCAGAAGACGGTACTATGATAGCAGTGCCACAGGCCGAATCCCCACAAACCCCTGAGCACAGCGCCGGAGCTGGAACCAGCGACACAGAGTCCATCTCGGGAAGAGACAATGAGGTGAGACGCACAATCACATTCACTACTTGCTCTTCAAATGAAGATGATAACAGTGATGTCTCTTGCCAGGATGTCTTCTACACCGAGGCAGAGATGGCGAGGAGACGTCTATCCAGCTCATCATCATGTGTCAGCCACTGGAATCCGAAGCCCGACTGGGTAAGAGAACCTTCCTCATCACAGCCATTAGGACCAGTGTCTTAACGAAGGATTTTAAACTGGAAATTGTTAAAAAGTGTCATTTTTAACCCTTGAGTTAAAGAGTTAGTTCACCCAAAAATGAAAATTACCCCATGATTTACTCCCCCTCAAGCCATTCTAGGTGTATATGACATTCTTCTTTCAGACGAATACAATCGGAGTTATATTAAAATGTCCTGGCTCTTCCAAGCTTTATAATGGCAGTGAATGGCAGCCCAAAATTTGAAGCGCTAAAAGTGCATGAATCCATTATAAAAGTGCTCCACACGTCTTTTTTGTTAGCATTTGATTTCCCCTTCCTCATAGAAAGAACTGATGATTTGTTTTTTGTTTTATTCAGTAACCCAAATTTGGTCAAATTGCCTGTTGACAACATTTTACCACAGCCTGAAAAAATTAAACCACTGTGTTATTTATTTATCAAAACTAATGGTTTTATTCAAGACGCCCACATCTCAACATCCAAAATGATTCAGACACTTTGACCTGAGCATGTTTTGCTGAAGTGTTTTTGTTTAAATTGCTAATGTGACCTTGACACCACAGACTGAACAAAATTAAGCATTGCTTGGTCATTGGTTGAGCTTGTTCTTTGGTATTATCTAATTGTGTTCTTAAGTTTAACAGCTGGTTGGTTGATTGTAATCCATTACATTCCTTTCTATTAAAGTTATCTGACATTAGCAAGAAGAATTAGCTCTGAAACAGTTTAACTCTGAGTTCTTGTCATATTTTATAAACTACAGCGAATAAACTGTGATAACGTGAGAAAATGTTGAAGGTGTCTGAAAACATTTTGGTTTGACTGTATCACAAAATGGAAGAAAAGATGTGTCAATGCTTTCGTTTAATCAAGAACAACCCTAAGTTAATAATTTTAAAGTCTGAAAAAGTTGTCTGCTCTCAAATCACAGGTCCTGTCCTGGAAGAGTAAACTCCCATTGCAAACCATCATGCGCTTGCTACAGGTACTGGTGCCACAGGTGGAAAAAATCTGCATTGACAAGTAAGAGAAGAGTTTGTCACTGATAGTTGCTTGTAGTTTGATGTGCTGCTGTAAATGTGACGATATGTTCTTGCATCAGGGGTCTAACGGATGAATCTGAGATTCTGAAGTTTCTTCAGCATGGCACTCTAGTGGGTCTGCTGCCTGTGCCACATCCCATTCTCATCCGGAAATACCAGGCCAATGCAGGGACTGCCATGTGGTTTCGCACGTACATGTGGGGAGTCATTTACTTGCGGTAAGTGTGACATTACAGTCTGTGGTTTGTTTTCATGGGTGGTGTTTTCTGGGCATGAAAACATTCATGATTTATCAGTGCATACTATAAAAAAACTAGTTTTGTACAAATTTCTGTCATGAAACTGGGCCCTATCATACACCCGGTGCAATGCGGCACGACGCAAACGTTGTTTGCTAGTTTCAGCCTGACGCAGTTATCATTTTCACATCCAGCGCCAAATTTGTTTAAAGGGCACTGGCGGCATCTGTTCACCCATGGGCGTCTGAAAACCAGGTGTGTTCAGGAGAATTGTTGGAGCGTTGCTATTTTGAGGAACTGAAAACGACTGCGCCATTGACCAACACAAACCTGCTCTAAAGTCAATAGTGCAGTATTTTTTGTGTTATTTAAAGGGTGTGTTAGTAATATAGTACCTATAGGTTAGTAATAAGTTAGTAATATGCACCTATAGGCGGGTGCCCAAATGTAAAAGATTATTATTGTGTACATAAATATAAAAATGCCTACATGTCATAATGGATAGTCATTGCATTTATCATAATTAGCCTACCTATTTGCAGTAATGACGTGCCAGCAGGCGTCATTGGACGAGCAGATCCGGTTCCTCTCTGGAGAAGTGTTCTGTCTTTCCTGCATGTAAATAGTGAATCTGCCATGGTGTGAGCACAAATGGCTTTTAAAGGGAATGGGAGATGAGACTCTGATTGGTTTATTGCTCGTTATGCCCAAAACACACCCATGACTCATTAAGAGACTAGGGACAACCCTTTTGGAACATGCACCTGGAGCGCCAACCGTTTTTTCCGTCGTTAAACTTTGGACACGCCCTAAGTGCACCTTTAGACCATGTGCTCAGATCATTAAAATAGAGCCCATGGATGTTCCTCAACTCAGTCTACTTGCAATCATATAATTCTCTATAGGGCACAGCTGATTGGTTCCTGCTGTATCAGTAGCCAATGAATCTCTCAGAGAGTTGTCAAGTCACCTTTATTTACATTGGGCTTTATAGACTTGGTTGGCGTCGTGTCGTAGCTGGGGGCGTGGCGTGGGGGAAAACAGTCCATTCCCCCATACTGGAAATGCATGGTGTTAACCCAGTATAGCCTATTTAGAATCACTTCTGCCGCTTGACAGAGCAAGATATATAGAAAAACTGAGCCGTATTGGGTCGGATTGTTCGTACAGTGTCTGTGACTGGAAAAATGACCCAAAGCAATGGCCAGAGGTGTCATTTTCTCGTCAAAATGCATCCTGCTCCCACAGATATTACATCATGCTAACTTCATAAATCACCCAGTCTTTCGATGAAGATGTTAATTCAGTGTTCCTGAATTTAATGGATTTAAAGTATTACAAACATTTAATATTTTAAAATGATCATAAAACTTGTCTTGTGCTATGAAATGTTTTTTCTAATATATGCCGTGTGCAATGCAAAGGGCATTTGTTCATGTATTTGTTTGGGCTAGACTAGAAACATGAAATGCGCAGAGTCTAATGTCAAATGTTAAATTACTATAAATGTCATACCAGTTAAATTAATATAGTTTTCTGTCGTCTTGCATGCATGTAGCTTTATCTGTTTATTTATTTGTTTTTCTTGTTAGTACAGCCATGCACAGATTGATTCCGAGTTCAGCATTTACATTTTACAAAGCAAATTTGGAGTTCAAATGACTGACAATAGCAAAGTTGTTTTGCTTTTTTTATAGCAACAGTCTTCATCAAAGGACTGGGTGATTTTAAGAAGCTATTATGCCGTGTAATTAGCCTAACGTCGTCATATCTTGTCTGATACTGCTCCATTGGGCTGTGATTATGGGGCATGTTTTAACCAAGCCAGGAAAGACCTCAATTGGATAGACCTACAATGCTGGAAGAAGTAGAAGATGAAGATGAGTGTAAACGATCTTTGCTGGTGTTGTAAAAAAGAATCGGATCAATACAGGGCAAATACATTAAAGATAATTAGCAAATATGACTATATGTTCCGGCGGAAACTGTCAAAACGGCAATCCCTCAGTTAAACACATGCATCATTTTCAATGACAACAGTAAGAATAAGCCAATTTAAGTGCAAAAGGTGCCCAATATAAGAGATCGGAAGAAGCAATGTAAATAACAGGCATTCACACACGGAGTACTTACCAACACGATCATCATTTTTAGAAAAATAGTTAAGGTGAATGCATATACGAACAAGTTCTCCGTTGGGATTAGACCGAATTCAACCTAATCGCTCTTTGGTGACGTAAATACTTAAGTTTCTGTTTATCATATGTCCATCATCATATAAAACCCGCCCTGACAATTTCATTGGTCCGAACAGCTTCTGTTCGGGCATAGTTACTCCACAACGGATTAATTCCAGACCGAATTTCCTGGACTCAAATGTTGTGGGCGGGGCTAATTCTAAATTCGGCTGGCATCCAGGATACCGTGTAATAATTGGGGGAGAAAATGTCATTCAAGTGTCGCACATGTAATGTGACTAATAATAATAATGTTACATTTATATAGCGCTTTTCTAGGCACTCAAAGCGCTTTACATATAGAAGGGGGAATCTCCTCAACCACCACCAATGTGCAGCATCCACCTGGATGCTTGATGCAACGGCAGCCATATTGCGCCAGAATGTCCACAACACACCAGCTGATTGGTGGAGAGGAAACAGTGATGAAGCCAATCATATATATACATGTATACATATATGGGGATGATTAGGAGGCCATGATGGACAGAGGCCAATGGGATTTTTTTTTTATGACCACAGAGAGTCAGGACCTTTTAACGGACCTTTAAACCTTTTAAGGTTTAACGTCTCATCCGAAGGACGGTGCTTGTTACAGTATAGTGTCCCCATCACTATACTGGGGTGTTAGCACCCACACAGACCACAGGGTGAGCACCCCCTGCTGGCCTCACTAACACCTCTATCAGCAGCTACCTAGTTTTCCCAGTTGGTCTCCCATCCAGGTACTGACTGACCAGACTTTAGTGGGAAACTTCTTGGGCTACATGGTGATATGGCTGCTGGTTCACTATATCTGTATCACTATAGGTGGACTATATCAGCACAAACATGAGCCCAGCCCTTCCCATAATGAAATACTTTTGAATGTTTGGTACATCAGTAACCTCACGCATTCTGTCACTGTGTGATCGCTCATCGTGAAAATCGATAAGTTTTGAATGCAGTTCGAGTACCATGACAAGTATGAAAACAGTTGTGTAAAACATTTCTTCTGGATTCTTTGATGAATAGAAAGCTCAAAATAATATTTTGTAACATTATAAATGTCTTTACTGGATCAGTTTAATGCATCCTTGCTGAATAAATGTATTAATTCCTTTAAGTTATTTCCCAAATGTAAATAATAAATTCTTACTGACCCAAAACATTTGAACAGTAGTATAAAGTTGCAAAAGCTTTATATTTCAGATAAATACTGTTCTTTTGAACTTTATATTCATCAAAGAATCCTAAAAAAAACTGTTTTCAACATTGATAATAATCATAAATGTTTCTTGAGCATCAAATCATCATATCAGAATGATTTCTGAAGGATCATGTGACACTGAAGACTGATGATGATAATTCAGCTTTGTTCACACGAATAAATTTAATTTTATAATAAAAAAAAAAAAAAAAAATATATATATATATTTTAGGAAACAGATATTTTACATTTTAATATTATTTCACAATATTACTTTTCTTTTTTGTATTTTTAATAAAATAAATTCAGCCTTGGTGAGCAGAAGAGACGTCTAAAAACATTAAAAATCTTACCGATCAAAAACTTTTGAACGGCAGTGTATATTACATTTTTGTTTTGTTTTTTGGTCACATTTCACCTCAAAATAATGCTCCTAAAAATTAAACATAAATTACAATTAAAAATTAAACATTAATAGTCATCAAATACTAAGTATAAAGTTATATACGTGACCAAATGGAAAGCTTATTTATTCAGCTTTCCATTGGTGTATGGTTTGTTAGTATAGGAGCTGAGATACAACTATTTGAAAATCTGGAATCTGAGGGTGCAAAAAAAAATCAAAATATTGAGAAAATCTCCTTTAAAGTTGTCCAAATGAAGTCCTTAGCAATGCATATTATTACTAATAATACATTTTTGATATGTTTACGATAGGACATTTACTAAAGATCTTCATGGAACATGATCTTAATATCCTTAATATTCCGATTATTCGAATATTCCTATTTAATAATTGTTAAATCGATATGTCATCCTCAATAAACCCGTCTCCGGCCTGGCGGCCCCGATCTTTCGAATATCGCAATTTAATAATTGTTTAATCAATACGTCATCCTCTATAAACCCGTCTCCGGCGTGCTGCCTCCGATCTTTCAAATATTACGATCTAATATGACTTCTGACCTGTAAGGTTGCCAGAATAATAATCATACACGGTTTTTTTAATTGGCCAGAGGAGAACTGGCACCCCGACTGAGCCTGGTTTCTCCCAAGGTTTATTTTTCTCCATTAGGTCACCTGATGGGGTTTTGGTTTCCTTGCCACTGTCACCTTTGGCTTGGCTTGCTCAGTTGGGGACACTACATTTTCAACAAAATATCCAAATAAATCTAATTAGTAAACTAAATTAACAATTTAAACTAAATTACTGATCTAATGCCCACATTGTCAATATATGATCGTTGAAATGAGCTAGTTTTCTTGGCTGTACGGCCGAATACAATTGTTGCATTATTTTCCTGTTTAACACTGTGAAGCTGCTTTGAAACAATCTGCATTGTAAAAAGTGCTATATAAATAAAGTTGACTTGACTAATGATTATTGTCATAAAAGAAAAATTGATAATTTTGACCCATACAATGTATTGTTGGCTATTGCCACAAAGACGCATACTGCTCCAGGGTCACATATAATTAGTTTCAGCCAAGTAAATGTATTACATTCGTGAGTTTAACATTGTTTTTCCTCCCTGCAGTAATGTGGATCCGCCTATCTGGTATGACACCGATGTGCGCCTCTTCGAGATCCAGAGGATGTAAAAATGAGCTGCAACCTGTTGGAAAACCGAGAGCCGCGGACCTCATCCTGCCTTGTCATTTTGCTTTAACCTGTTCCACTTCCCCAGAGAAAAGGCGACACGTCCCTGACTGTGAGACTCCACGAGAAGTGCCCACGGCCGTCTGTTTGCTCTGGCTGGTGTACAGATGATAACGCGTCTATATATAAACCATGCGCTCTGATAGCAAAAGCATACTGTGTTCAGCAACTTAGGCAGCCCAGACATGTGAATCTCTCTCACTGTGGTTTTTATAGGAATAAGGTGCTTATTATAAAGAAGGAATGCTATTTATAGTATCGAAAACCTTGTGAATAATTTCTAGGAAGTTGTCAGAGGCATTGACAAAGATTGTATTAATATCACCACACGAGGGCGATATTGCTTGATCCTTTATTTCGTTGTTACCTAAACATTACATTACTCCCAGTTCTCACTATTGTCTCAAATGAAGAAAAGCTGGTTTAGATTAATTACACCAGTATTCATATACATCATGAAAATGTACAAAAATATAAGTATTAGTTTGATGGTATATCGATATCTCTATTTTTGTCTGCATATCAGGTTTGCTAATGAGATACTGTACATTTTTGCTTGATGTTTGAAGTAAAACTACTGGCTACAATATATGAAAAATAACTATCCAATGTTGTCAAATGGCAGAAAGATTAGCTTGTGGTTTCTGGATCATATTGTTTAAAAGTGCCGATTACTGTAAACCGAATGTTTTTCTTGATTTGTGGCAGTATTTATAAGAGAGCTTGTGAAGCAGATTGCATTTGTATTTGTGTTTTAATGTGTGTGTATTCGTGCAAAATGTGTCCCAATATATTGAGAGGATGTAGAGTACAAAAAACACGCTTCTCACTGTGTCACGTTTGCGTTCAGACTTCATTTATCCATAATGAAGAAGAGCATAGAGAGTACAGCAATATGTGTGCTCATTTTAATCTGGGTACATAGTGACCAGAATAAACAGAAATTGGGAATGAGAGGGATTTACTTTCCGAGGATTTCATTGCTAACATGCCTGTAACAGGGTTTGGCCATATTGCAGAAGATATTCATTCACAGAATTGAAAAGGATTTCAGTTGAACATGGTCTAGATCTCCATACACACTCACACTAACATACACATCGTTGTATTATCCAATAAAAATGCAGTACAAAATTATACATTTCTCTGTCATCTAAACAAAAAATACTATAAAAAATATATCTATTTACAAGGATATGTGTATAAGCTCGAACAGTTCTTGAGCGGTCAGTTATGACTTATGAGGCAAGGCACACCTCAAAGAGACTGGCCACTGAGTGTAACCGGTAGAAGATCCCAAACGGCATTCCGATATTCACGACAACAGCCCACGTTTGGAACTCGTAAATGTCCGATCCAACGGTGTTGTCAAACTGAGGCCGGGCTCCAAAGGCAGGCATAATCCAAAGCTACAAAACACAGAAATGCAATGTACAGAATTAGAATATGAAACTGATCTGACTGTTATGTTTTAAAGACACAGAAGTTTGGGAGGCATATGCATTCAGAAAGGAACAAAACAAGGGTTTTGGAGTGGAATTTTAATGCCAGACTTGTCAAATTTAAGGCAAATAAGACAAAACTATAGAGTAGAACGATCATTAAAATGATTGAGGTGATTTCTGCGCCCCCAGCTTCTTCTAAAGCCCTGTTTAAACCTGATTAAGATGGGTTTTGGGCAATCGGTTAAAGGTAGGCGAGGGAGACTATCTTTTGTCCACTTTCATACACTTCTGTCCTGATTTCTTCGAGGAGAGGGTCTATGGCAGGTAAATGTATGTTTTTTCAGATCTTTCGATATAATGGATGAAATAATCTCACGTAATGTACATATGGATGCGGTCGGAGACGCCGGGAAAACACGGAAGCATCAGCTTTAGTTTCTGCTCTGACAGACACAAGACCAGCCGAACGCTGTGAGTGTGTGTCTGAAATCAGGAATGGTGAGAGAACATTGTGCTTGGTACGTTTTTGTCTTCAACCCAAACTTGGGTCGTCAGCCAAAGTTTAAATCCTGTCTGGCTAGCGCTTTTCCCATAATGTTCACGCGTTAGGTCAGTAGGCGGTCTTTTGAGGCTGTGAACACATTTGACCACATGAGCGTCTATGAAAGTAATTGGGTCGAATGCATTTTCGTCTATCTCTAGAAGTGGTCCAAAGTGGACAAGCCCAAAGCATTTTAGACCCGTTTACACCTGTATTTAGCGTTGGAGAGTTAGTTGACAGGAAGTGAAGTTGGAGAGAGGGAGGGGTACGGGATCGAGAAAGGTCCACGTGCCGGGACTCAAATTCAGGATGCCCAAAACGCAACTGCGCTAAATGTCGGCGCTGCCCATGAGGCTATTTTAAGCTTTGTGTAACAAATAAATGTTAATGTAAAAGAATGCATGGGTACATTAATGCAAAGATAAATCTGGGGTCAGATACTTACAATGACATTGCAGAGTAACAGGAAGGCGCAGATCTCCTTAAGGATCCTCCTCTTCCAGGAGAGTCGACCCTGAAACAACGTCAACGGGATGGGAAGTGTGTGTACTGGGACGATAGAGCTGCTCCGCCTCTCCGGATCTCTCTCTTTCACAGCCATGACATTGGCAAAGACAGTGCTCATCTCGGTCTCTTTGAACGGCTCCCGATGGAGGCCCTTGATGAGGAAGGCGTTCTGTAGGCACAGCTGGATCACAGTCAGGATAGCGCAGGTCAGGTTGAGCCCGTTTGTGTACCCCGTGACCCCTGATGCCAGAACTGCTACTATGGTGAAGTAACAGATGAGGAACTGTCCCAGGGACGCTCCCACGAGCAGCCCCACATCCAGACTCCGTGTAGGGTTCTTCCCAGACACTTGCTTCCTCTTATCCATCCGGAAGATTATACAACCAATTAGAGTTGTGATGGACATCAGAAGGATGGCGACTATGTTCATGACGTAATGCATTATCAGAGATCCCTCCGTCTTTTTCGGGTCCTTTTTGGCCATGTCCACCTCGTAGATCACAAATGTAGCCAGGCCCGCCACCAGAATGATCATGCCAGCCACTGGACCAACTAGGACGTCCCACGGGCTGAAGTGCAGCTTGTGGCTGTGGTGTTCGTCCATCTGGCGGCCAACGTTTTTCCACATGACGTAGGCCATGGCTGACGCGAAGAGGCTGTACTCGATGTTGAAGGGGTACAGGTAGTAGTAGGCCTTCTCAAAGACATCACAAAAATTATGGCTACACTTGCATTCGCTCTCTTCAGCGCGGCCTGAAAGCAAGACAACAGAGAACGTTAAAGTTGCTGCCAAATTAAGCATATCAATGAATGAGGTTATGAATGATCATGGCAAACCAATGACAATTTACCAATGCACTCTGGATGATCTTTCTAACAATACAACAGTACGCAAGTCTCAAAAGTGTTCAGTGTCAAGCACCTTGTGTTGTGACGTTGTAGTTTGAGGAACTGTTGGAGGAAATGTCGATTGGAGCCACTGTTTGATGAAGCGACTCCTCTGTCACAGCCATCACCCACACCATGAGGTTTGTAGACAAGGTCAACATCAGACCACATCTACAATGAGAGAGTAAATATTACTATACAGTGACACTAGCGTCCCTGTACCTCAGAAGCATACATGGTTTCCTATCAAAACCAAACATTTCCTTGAACCAACATTAAAATGTGTGCTCATTGCATCACACACTTCTAGTCAATGGCCTAGACCTGTTGGTTACAAACAGATCATTTCCTTTACGGATCTATAAAGGTGTGATCATTTGCCTACAATGAGGTCAAGATGGCAAAAGACAAGGAAATAAAATGACTAAACCATATAGGATTCACATCTGCAAAACATTATCTTGAAACCTAGGACTCACCGTGTGATGATTTGCTGTAGCTGTACGCAGTCTTTTGCGTGGACCCAGAGGACGTATGTCTGGAATATGGAAGAGATTACATTTAAAAAATAATCTATAAAACACAAGAACAAATAACCTAAAAGAGCAGGGAATGTTGTTCATAGTTTTAACCCTACCTGGACAATGACAAACAGAGCTTGCACAGCAGGGAAGGCTATTTTCACAGGCGAATCGCAGTGCATACGACCCGCGTAATAAATGATCTTGAAAATATCCATGATTACACTGCAGACGCCAAACAGAACCAGTCCAGCTGATGAAGATACAAGCACTATATAAGCACTTGAGACTTGTCTTTAATTCAATAGAATTTGAATTCCCAGCAAGCAATTTTGTGTTTAAAAGATAGCCGTCCAAACACAGCCCTGACATCTAGGCAAAAAGATTTCAAATGTAATAGACGTCTAATTATATCTCATGAATAGACTAGTCATCTAGAACATGAACATGTCAAAGAAATGACACCAAAAATCACTGTTGGCTTTGCTTATATGATGGAATATCATACATCTCACCAGTTATTTTGGCAAAAATGATCAAATTCAAGGTTATTTTGGCTAGAAGTGGGTTACTCAAGCCGGTCTCTAGTTAACCGAAATGGTGAAATGATGGCAATTGCTTGCTGGGTTCATTGAAAGCCATTTCCAGATTCGGATTCGAGAAGAATGAAAGACTTACCTCTAAGCCAAACTGGTCCAGCATAACTGTCTTTGTAGAGCACCGCACGGTACACCCGAGAAGTATGGACTTTGTAGTAAACCATCCATACGGTGGTGAGAATGACGAGTAAGATGAGGAAAATCAGGAGGTGAGACGAGGAGATCTGGACCTTGTTGAAGACACTTCCGCTCAGTATGGAGATTCCCAGGAGCAGGATGTTTAGGGAGATGAATCCCGACAGAAGCCATCCCCAGTTGCGGCCCTTCTCCACAGATTTGAACCTGCCTTGGACAAGAACCGGGCCGGCCGTCTCTCCATGGGTGCTAACTTGGATGGTGGATATCTGGTTCTCGATGGCTTCCAGGTCTTCCTTGGTTGTCATGTTGATTGAGTTAGAAGAGCTGTCCACAAGAAAACATAAGTTGAGTCCAAGTTGAAAAGAGTAGCATGTGAAGTGGACAGGTGTCAAGCCAAATAATTAGATACAGTCTAGCTTTCTCGAGCTGTATATATACTTGAACCCGCATCCAACCAATCACCTCCCCTCTCTTCCGCTTACGTCTAGTCCTGCGTCTGTCCCACATCTGAAGGGGACCTGCATCCTCAAATCTGACTTGACAATATTAGGACTCTGAACAGATTTCACCTTTGCTTGCACTGGACCACGGCCAGCCAATGGCCCTCAGCTATTGTGATAACAGTGTTTAACAAGAGGGCTACCAGCACAGCCTCTACTCTCTCTGTCAAGTGACGAAGGATACGTGAAGTACTGATCAGACACCCTCAGCTCTGAGTCATCAACAAATAGTACGCTTTTATTTACTCCAGTCATATCTGTTTTCAAAATATTAAGCCTTTATTTACTCAGCTTTTCAGAGTCCTTGCAATATTGAGCCTCACCCAATTTCATTGTAAATGTTTGAGTTGTACAATTTGAGTTGAATTGTGCATTGTTCCTTTTGTGTCCCATGAGCGCAGTATTAACGTTAACACCAGCGATATTAAAAGCAGCGTTATTATTCATATTTAATCATTTAACAGGCATTTTTAATCAAAGCGACTTGCAACAATATTAGTAGTTCAAGAGTAAACATGGTACAAAAGCTAGAGCAGAATCTGGCAATTATTCAATTAGCAGATGCATTTAAAAAAGAGAGGTTAGTGTCCTTCACTTACCACGAGTAGAAACCGCTGGCCTTCTGAGGAGCGTGCCACTTCATGGCATATATATATATTCACTTGCTGACACTGATTTACTGCAGTAACGCTGAAGGACCTGTAACCTGTCAGACACAACAAACAGTACACAAATAATTAGAAGAAAAAAAATTGCTGAGCAATTAAATAATAAATCTTCAAACATCAGTGAAGTTGTGCATGATAATGCCAAAGTGATGGGACATCATGATATATATGGCATGCATATATATAACCCCCATAAATAAAACTCACAGATGCATAGACCTATTAATAATTCCCTACATTTAACAAAAATATTTTTATGTGCTTCAGTATTTCATGTTAAAATTTGAGATGTGAAAACAAATATTTTCATAACAAAATATCAGCAAGAGCATGAACCCACTTTTCAGGCTAAACATCACACACACACACACACACACACACACACACACACACAAGGTTTGAAATGATAAAATATTAAAACATTTCTATGACACTGATTGTCAAAAATTAGTGGATCATGTTAATAGGTCATAATATTTTGATGAATATTATGAGAACAGACTTCATGTAGCCACTAAAACTAATACAAGCATATTTTTGCAGATGCATTATTTGCACTTCTCAAGTGCAGCTTAAATGTTTTGGGACCACTATAATTGAAAATGTATGAACTAATAATCCATTAAACAACATAATAGTTCTTAATGCTGTTTATTATGAAAATGTGTGGTGTGTATGTTTTGGGAGCACTTTTGCAAGAAAGCCTTGCTTTCATCAAACAATTAGAATCCCAATTGGGGGAAAAAAATGCGTTTTGTAAGCACGGATCTGAAGCCACACCCTCGCGGGGAGCAACGCGAGCGTCCGAGGTGTCCTTGGAAACTCCAAGCGCCTCGCGCATCCGGTCAGGGGTTCAGACCTAATGCACAGCGCCCGTGAAAGAGTGATGGAGGCTGAGGTTCGAGAGCACCATGAATGACAAATACCACAAGGCAGCTCGGGATGGCTACCTTGACTTGCTGAAAGAAGCGACGCGGAAGGACCTGAACGCTCCGGATGAGGATGGCATGACACCGACGCTATGGGCCGCGTACCACGGCAACCTGGACGCGCTGCGGCTGATCGTCGGGAGAGGGTAAGACTGTGCGTCAGTGCCTGCATTTACAGTCACACCAACTGGGTCTGTTCAACTTTAGCAGAAGTTTAGCCCATATGTTTGCGTGTGTGAGAGGCATCACGCAGGAACCGGCATTGGTCACAGTCATACCATCACACCCTCACAGCGCTGATGATTTTATTGAGTTAATTGGGTGTGGAACATGCAGTTCCAATCTACTTCCTTAAATCTGTACTCGTGGTGTTTATGGTAGTTTTATGTAATATTTCAGTTCACCATGTCATAGTGAGGTCATATAAATAAATAATAAATAATAATTAAATATAAATAATTTAAAACGTTGTCCCAAAACATACTTCTGATAACAAATAAACTAACTGGTTTTATTCCAGTCAAAAACATTATGCAGAACTGAATCCCAACACTGATTATATTTGATTACATTAACAAAATGTAGAAAAAAAATCAACTGCTCTTAATATCACTGTCAAGCATGACAACCAAATTCTTACTGAGTTCAGTTTAGAAGAAAAAAAAAAAAAGAAAAAACATGAAATAATAACATACCAGTACGAAAACAATAATAGCCTATCTATTACTGTTTTTGTCTTGGTATTTTGTACAGTTAGTTCCTGTAGATCTAGTTATCTGTTTTGGTACTGGTATTTGTTTTGTTTAATTTTTGTTTGAGGTTTTTTTTTTACCATTTTCCCCATGTTTTTGAGTTCCAGTGATCTGGTTTTGTACTGGTATTTTTTAAAGATTTCCCCATGTTTTTGAGTTCCTGTAGTTATAGTAAGCTGGTTTAGTACTGGTATTTTTTCTCGTTTGTTCCTGTCATTTTTCCATATTTGTACTGGTATTTATTGTTGTTGTTTTTTCATGTTTTTGAGTTCCTGTATCTCAACTGGCAGAGCATGCCGTTAGCAACACCAAGGTCATAGGTTCGATTCCCTGTTAATGTATGGACTGATTAAAAATGTATACCTTGAATGCACCTTAAGACGGATATACTGCCCTTATTTGTTTGCAGTGACATTTGAGTTGTTTTATCACTAAGGATGCATTAACAATTCTCTATGATTTGATCGAAGGCCAATCTGTTAATGCAGATTGACGGCAGATAAAAGCAAACACACAAAAGCTTTCATTAGAGCTGACCTGGTTTCCTCTGCAGACCTAGTGGCCCTTTATAAAAGCTCTTAATTGTCAGAAGTTCTCCCACTGCTTGGCAGTCCTGAATGGATAATCGGACTGTTTGAACGTTGAAAGCCACTGGCTATCATGTGATCTCCACATAAAGCAAAGCAAGCATCACATTTCTGTTTTAGAGCCAATTTATGCCCATGTACACATAGGGATTCAGTAATTAATCCCTTAATTTGGGTGTTTCTTCTCTGTAGTGATAAAGTCAATGCACTGCATGGATCCCTGAAGCATGAATTCCCACGATAATGCCCAACGTTTACAGAAAAAAGGGTTTCAAGAGGTCATTACCGTACATGAGAACTGAGTCTGACTCATGCTATTAGAAGTTAAGCTAAGAAATAGGAACAGTAAAATGATGGTAAAAATAGTAACAGCAGTAAAAATAGACATTAATGGGTGGTGGCAATCATATAGCAGTCATTTGTTAAGTAATGTTAGGAGATAGCATATGATATTATATAATAGTCCTGTTCCAGTGTTTTTATAATGTTCTGACAGTCATACATCTTATTTTCTGACAGTATTAGTGGGGTAAAAATGACAGTTCATAACTCACGGCCGAAGACAGCTGCAGTACATGTCTGATTGTTTTGGATAAGATCTTTAAGGGTCTGTGTATGTGATAAAACGTAATCATTAGCATGCAAAAAAAATCAAGGTCAGGCAGGTTAGCGGGTCATAATCCGAATTCTGGCTTGACCCAGTACAGCACACAGCTCCCTTTGCTAACTGTGAAAACCTTGCAGCTTTTCTCATCCATAATGCATCACTGCAAGGCTTCACCTGTCACCCATTAAATATTAATTAGGCTCAGCCAGCACTAGTTGCAGAAAACAGAAAGACACAGCTTAACTGTATAGTGAAAATTAGGGCTGCACAAATCATATATAAGTCATAGTATTATATTGTATTTTTATATATTATATAATGCAATGCTATATTAAATGTATTTATGTGTGCATTCATATAATTATGAATAAAGAAATAAATCAACCAGCAAACTTTAAAACCAGAATTTTTAAGTGCCGTCTAAGACGCCTAGGAGGGGCCCAAAAGTAAAGCAAAGCAAAGTTTCAACCTGAGCTTAGTTGTTCTCTGTGTTCGTAGATATTTCAATAAACCAGATTTGAATGATTGTGTGCTTAAAATGCAAAGTGAATAGTATGTAGATTCTAGTGGTCATAGATTAGCAAATTATGGCATGCTGTGACATTAATTGAGAAATTAGCTTCTTTGTTGATCAGGCCTGTGTTTATGCAGGAATTTAGTGTGACAACTCTATCATTCTTCTTAGAAAGGAGACACCCAGTGAGTTACCTCTTATTCAGGCAGGAGATCAAATTACAGATCCAGTGCTCAGGATCGGCATTAGTAGAGAAAACCCTGGATCACTGGCTTATATAATAAAACATACTAAGATTTGCTTTATGAGATCCTATGTGTTATAGAACACACCTGTTTGCTCTTTTTTGACATTTGATGATTTTAGATTTCAAATGCACAGAGCAGGTTGTTTCGGTTTCATAGACCTATGCATTATTTACTGGCCTTCATGGATGACAAGTCAGTGCTGAAAACATAATCAAAAAATCATGGGATTGCCAATGTGGTCTCAGCTATTCTTGGGGTATGAAAAAAGTGATAATGACAGCCGTATCCAGTTTCACCTAACACATGAAAGTGTGAATTATGTTGCCATGTTATGTATTAAATATAACTCTATATTATAGGTCATATGGTCAGGGGTGCCCAGTCCTGTTCCTGGAGATCTATCTACCTGCAGAGCTCAGATCCAACCCTGATCCAACACACCTGTCTGTAATTATCAAGTGCTCCTGAAGATCTTAATTAGCTGCTTCAGTTGTGTTTGATCAGTGTTGGATATGAACGTGGCAGGAAGCTAGATCTCCAATAACAGGATTGGGCACCCCTGTTCTGAGTAGTAGTTTCATAAAGGTCACCGTTAAATGCCACACCTGATATGGATCTATCACGGCTCTACTTTCAGGGGGAACCCAGACAAGTGTGACATATGGGGGAACACGCCACTCCACCTGGCTGCCTCCAATGGCCATCTCAACTGCCTGTCCTTCCTGGTGTCGTTTGGTGCCAATGTGTGGTGCCTGGACAACGACTACCACACGCCTCTGGACATGGCTGCCACCAAGAACCATATGGATTGTGTGCGCTATTTGGACTCCATCGCTGCCAAGCAGACAGCCCTCAACCCCAAGCTAGTAAGCAAACTGAAAGACCGGGCTTTCCGTGACGCCGAACGGCGCATCAAAGAATGTGTTAAACTGCAACAGAAGCACCGACGGCGCATGGAGCGTAAATTTCAGAGAGAGACAACAGAAGCCTCAGTCTCGGATGCCATGAGCTTCTCCAGCTATGCCAGCAGCACCTTGAGCCGCAAGTTACACCACTTCAACACTGCCACTAATGTGCCATACTCCCAGGTCAGAATCTCTCAAATTGCTCTTCAATACTTAAATATTTGATGTTAGTTACAAGCCACAATCACTGAAGTAGATTTTTACCCAACTTTGTCACTTTAGGCTACTCTCCACGCCACAGCCAGGGGCAAAACCAAAATCCAGAGGAAGCTTGAGAAGAAGAAGCAAGGTGATGGGACATTCAAGATTTACGAAGATGGCAGGAAGAGTGTCCGCTCTTTGTCTGGCCTACAACTAGGCAATGACGTCATGTTTATGAAGCAGGGTACGTACGTCAACCCTAAGGACCGGTCTCGTCGCAACATACGGGACATGTTCCCCAATGACAATGAGGATGCCGTCTCGCGTGCCATCAGTGAACCCGACCTGCATGGTCAAGATGTGGAGTACTCGGAGATCAGCACCGACTCAGGCCACGACTCACTCTTCAACCGTCCCGGCTTGGGCACCATGGTTTTCCGCCGCAACTATGTGAGCGGTGGACTTTTTGGCATTGGTAGCAGAGATGAAGGCAGTCTGGCAGGCAGTGAACGGGTCGATAATGTGCGCCTGCGCAGCCGGATGAATCGTGTGCCCAGTCTGGATGAGGACAGCATCGGAAGCGCCCGGAGCCTTCAAGAGAGGAACGTGCAGGAGCTGCCGTGGGACGAAGTTGAGCTGGGACTGGATGACGATGATGAGCCTGACACTAGCCCACTGGAAGTGTTCCTGGCCACACAGAGCATGAACGAGTTCGTTCCTATCTTCAAAAGAGAAAAGATCGACTTAGATGCCCTGTTGCTGTGCTCTGATAGTGACCTCAAGAGCATTCACATCCCCTTGGGGCCCCGCAAAAAGATCATAGACACTTGTCAGCGCCGACTGGATGCCATCGATGACCCAGGTTGCATAGAAGACACTGAGTTGTGAAGTTCTTCCATTAATGTCTGTTTTTACTTCAATGAATGTTAAAGTTGAAGAATAAGTAAGAGTTTACAGAACCATTGTACCATTTACCTTTGAAAATGGCAAAAGTTACTTTGTCAACATTTGGCCAATGAAACAATGCAGAGATGCTAAACAACGCTAGAAGTGTCCAATCCTGCAGGGTCACCTTCCTGCAAGGTTTACATGCACAGCTCTTAATAGTTTGCTTCTGTTACACTCACCCCCTAAATCGCACTCCCACCCGGGTCACAGCACCAAATCTAACTTGACCCACTCCGAGCTAATGCGCCTCTTAAGGCCAGGGAAGTGAGGTTTGCTTCTGTTACACTCACTCCCCTAAATATCACTCCCATCCGGGTCATGGCACCAATTGTAACCGGTCTTACTCGACCCACTCCGAGCTAGTGCACTTCTTGAGGCCAGGGGAGTGAGGTTCAGCTCCCAGCTCTTACCAGCTTACTTCTGTTACACCTACACATCTACCTGAGAATTTCTAGTGATCCCGAAGACCTCTTTTAGTTAGCTCAGGTGTGTTTAAAAAGGCAAATCTGCCCCCAGAAGCAGGATTGAAAATTTTTGGCCTAACTCAACTCTAAATCCACTCTAAATAATGCAATACAACTTTTATAGTAGAGGTTTATAGTGGACCAATGTTAAAATAGCTGAAAAACTATATTTCCTAACTGACACAAACAGGGCAAAATGCATAAAAATGGTAATTAAGTTCAAATGTAATGGTTATGACATGTCATGTGGCAAATGCAGAGAGTGAAAATGAGGTCACATCTCATTACATGCACTCTTAGTCTTATAATATAGCTGCCCCCATGGGGCATTTTTCTCAGTGCCTGGAATTTTCCATACAAAATGTCATTTAAGACATAACTTGTGTATATAATTTGACAAATGCTTCATAATTCTTTGTTAGACATGCAAAGATCAGTATGTGCTACACAACATGGTGGAAATTGTAGCTGTGCTATTCTTGTTATTTACACACAGGGAGATTTGGATACATGATGTAGGCCATTGCAGCTTTGTCTAGTTATTGGACAACTGTAAATGGTGAAATGTACAGTAAATGGATTGCTGTTGTGAGGACTGTATGTAGGATAAAAGCCTTTGTCTACACCCTCACATTATGTTACACGTAATGTTTACATGTATCTGGCCATAACATGTTTTTTTGAAACTCAAGTAATTGGGTAAGTTGTGTGACGCATGGTTGAGTTAGCTTACACAGAGAGCCCTTTGTTGATCCTTGCAGAGCGCAGAACTCATTACCACCGTGTCATTTCGTTTATCACAACAGTAGTTTTTTGTTGTTGAACTGAAGTATATCATCAGTAAACTGTATGGTTCATGCACAGGTCTGCAATACAGCAGGTTCTTTAAAGTCCATCTGTGATTGAACTATTACATTATGTCTTCCTTGAATATTTATTGCTCAGCAATTTACAGCCATGTTTTATAACGCATACATCAACTTTATTTATAATGACATTTGCTGGTATGTAACGATTAAACAAATTCATAAACTTGCAATTTTTGTGAAGTGTGGTTTTGTCTGATCGTTGGAAAGATGTGATTAATGTGTTAACCTTTAAAATGGAAAAATAGTAATTTTGGTAAGAATTAATGATCTGAATCTTTTGTTCCATAGTATTCCCCTGCCTCCCTTTGTGCACACTTCAATAGTTAGGGGTCAGCAAACTTGTATTATAAATGTGATCTCTTACACAACTATTCAAAGCCTATGGAGAACAAAAGTCTGTAAATGCATGCCATGACTGTAAAAACGAACAAATTTGTTATGAGCAATAGCCATAATGATCCCTACAGGACAATAATTATGCTAAATATACAGTATATAATATATATAGACATCACCAATCAGAACTACACTCCTAATAGGAGCTAAACATGGTATTATTTTATTCTCTAGTCCTTTAGAAAACCATCTTTGTACTGGTGATTTAAAGCGATTTTCTATCTTTTCCTGGGGACCCACAGCACTGAACATTTTGTATCTGTACGTCTTCTTTATTTAACAATTTGACCAGATTCAGATCATCAGCTCACTAGAGAGCATCATGAACTGAACTGAGCATGTCAGATAAAGAAAAAACACATAATAATGTGCAGTTGTGGTTCGCCAGGACCAAGATAAAAACTACTAAAGGACTAGAAGCCAACACAGAGCTAACAACCCTTTTTAAAGAGACATTTAGCAACTCAAGAAGCCAAAATGGGTCCTTGATAAGAACTCAGTTCTTTATAGAACAATTACTGCTGAAGTATTTTTAAGGGATAATATCCTTTGTCAAAAGCAGAGTCAGTCTTGCAATCTATCAAACAGAATTGAAAGTTGTCACCTCAAAATCGGAGTTTGAACCTGATATTAATTACTTGTTTGTACAGACTGACCTCAGAGTTTTCTTTGATATTTGAAAGGTGGTAAATGTTGTAGCAACAAACAACATCAACATGGGATTATATTATATAAACACTGGCAATTGCACATAGTATTATTTATGTATTTATTCAAATGCAAATTTGAGTTAAACTCCCAGGATTGAACCCTGATATAAAAGGTTAACGTAACAATATTATGGCCAAATAATTCAGATAACCAAGCTTTTATTTTTTTAATCAAGTGTGGTATGAAAGTACAGAAAAGTTAACGTGTGATTTTTTTTTATTTTTACCACAAGTGCACTAATAAGTCTTTTTTTTGTTTTGTTATTGATTCAGTTCTGCAGATTTAAACATCAGTGGTTGTTCAAAAGCTTTAAGAAGTTTCAGGTTATTTTGTCATTGCATCCAGCATTAGATCAGCTGAAACTACACTTGTCATGCATTAAAATCAGTTTCATCATAAACAGGATTTACAAAGTGCACTCCCGAGTTGGTTAGGGTTATTGAGTTCATCATCTCTGTCCCGTACAGACCGGGTACTTCTGGCATCATAGTCGGCTTGTCAAACATGGGGTTGTCATAGCCATGGTCCATGGGGCCACCCAGCTCCCCAATGTCGCTATTGTTCTTCCATTTGCTGAGTGAGGGGATACTAGGCATTCTGGGTAGTTTAACAATGCCACGCCAATAGAGGAAAATAACGACTGCGAGTAGACACACTCCTATCAGGGCGCCCAGCACCGCACCGACCACTACCCCCGCACTGTTTCCAACCACTTCGCTGCTGCTCGCCCCTGATGATGCCTGGAACTCTGCGCTGTTGATGCCGATGCTTGAGCCGTGGTTGTGCACATCCTGCACTATGTCACGAGCAAGAGTTTCTGCCAGCTTCCCAGCTTCCTGGTCCAGAAGCAGCACCTGAATCTCCTGAGTGGCTCCGAAAGTAATCACTCCCAGCAGCGTCTGCTCCTTTGACACTTTCGACATGGCCATCTGTATAGACTCATATTTATTCTGGCTGAGAAAGAAATGCTGCAGCCGTTGACGATACGACTCAAAGTTGAAGTTTGAAGAGAATTGAACGTCCACAATGGCGCCACAAACATTGCAGCAATGTCCCACTGGGTTCAGGGGTTTCTTGCACTCCAACGGATCGCATTTCACGTTTGCACAGATTTCATTGCGATTTTTAGAGTTATCGCAGATGCATCCTGTGATATCGCCGCAGCCTGAACCGACAATGCTAAGGGATGAGGAGCCATGGAACTGTAGCCTGCCCGAATCAGATGAGAGGTACTGAGAAAACTCAGAGCTGCTGGTGAACTTTTTCCCAAGCACAGACACACTCTTCACAGGCACATCATGATCACATGAAACGTCCACACGGAATGAGGTGGCCTCTCGAAATACAACATCGTCAAACTGGCACGGGACACTCTCCTCATGGATGGAAAACTGATGTGTACCTCTGTGCAGGTCGTCGATAGTGGTCGCAGCCACCCACAGTGACGGATCAAACCATTTCAGAGACTCAGGGTCTTTAAACTGTGCCGTGACCCCAGATCCACAACCCGGATCTCCGCCCTCTCTCACAGAAAACCCAGCACCAGACGCCAGAATCAGTTGTCCGTCCACTGGCAAGCTCATTCCACTGATAGTGTGAGCCGTTTCTACGTACACCGACACTTTCCTCTGAGCTAAAAACACCACTTGGTCATTACCGCAGGGTACAGAGCCTTTATCCCAGTTGGTTGCGTTTTCAAAATTGGTGTCTGGAATCCATTGCTTGTAGAGGGCATTAGCGATTGGTAAAATGCAAAGGAAAAGCAGAAGGTTGTGTCGAAGAGCCATCGTGAAAGGAATGAGTGGTAGGAAGAAAAACAGAGTGACCTTTGGTCCGTCACATGAGAGTCCAAGTTATAACTTAGTGAAAAATTCACTAAGAGCTATTTTGTCAGTAAAACATCTACTACGATGATAATAAAGGCACACATTTGGGTGACTGTAAAATATTTAATAGGCCAGCTGTTGGCCCTCTATTGCATAATTTTCACTGTGAAAAAAAAAACATGACCTCCCATGAAAAACATGACAAGACATACCTCCGTCTCTCATTTCCTCTTAAATGTAGTGATGCCATGTTGCCAAACTGTAATGCCATGCTACTTCATTCGTACTAAAAGATGCCACCATTTCACTAACATAGACACTGAATTAGACTAGCCCCACCACTACAACCGCCATCTCTTCAAAACCTTGCCCTCCAAAGACATGACAGTCAATTCAATGCCACATGCAAAATGATTGACACGGCAAATAGTGTTTCTGATTGGCTGAAAAGTGCAGGCTATTTCAGAGATGTGGCAGGTAATGGAGTGTTTCTCCACGCCATTTAAAAAAATATACAACACTTGTGCATAAGCCTGTTCATTAACTATGATTAGTCCTCCAAGTTGCCCTGGTACTACCTGGGACATGTAACAAAAAACCCTTTCTCTCCCTCTCTCATGGATATTGCTTATTACTCAGCACTATTTTAGCGATCTGAGCACATGATCTGATTCTGAAGCTCATGGCACAGGTGTCTGAATCCTCTTTTGCTAGTTTAACAACAGAAAAAAACAGTTGGCGCACCAGACGCATGATCCAAAAGGGTTGTCCCTAGTCTCTTAATGAGTCATGGGTGTGTTTTGGGCGTAACGTGCAATAAACTAATCAATCTCATCTCCCATTCCCTTTAAAAGACAGTTGTACTCGCACCATGGCAGATTCACTATTTACGTGGAAGAAAGACTGAACGATTCTCCAGAGAGTTTGACAGTGTGTGCCCTGTGTGTGTAATCAGCAGAGTGTATGCTCACCCAGAGATGGGTGATATAAGAAATTAAGGGGTGGGTGATATGATCAAAAATGTTTAACCCTGTCATGCATCACTTAACTGTGTCACCACAAATTTTTTTAATAAATTGAACAAAACCTCAGGTTACAGAATTATCAGTATCACCACATAATGAATTAATACTTTGAATAAATATACCAACTAGCAATTAATAATGTATTATAAAACTACAGTATAAGTATATCTAGCCATACCCTGATACATAAAGAAGGCTATACTAATGTTAATCTGTATGTAGGCCTTATATGGCCTACTATATAGCATATCTCTCGATTGCTTGTATCATCGCAAAATGTTATCACCAAGCTCTAATCTGCCAAATGAATCTTATAAAGCATGAAAATATTAAGATATTATGAACATTAACATCATAAAACTCCTTTGAAACTATGAGAAAAGTGCAATACAATACTTGACAAAAAAAGGTAATATTGACTTAAAACAGCTGATATCAAGAGAAGCAGAACTCTTTTCATCTTGGACTTTGTTAACCTTTTACTCTAGTTTCAGAACAGCTTATCATCACTTTTATTATATCTGTATTAGTTCAAAAAACCTTTTGTTTGGGCAGGACCGGTGCTGAAGCTGCATGTCGACGGGGTTGTCACGTGATGGCTGGTGATTTTCTAACCGCCGAGTCAGATAATCGACCACAATCACAATCACAATCGTGTCATAATATACTGTATAATACTGGCGAATAATGTTCAAAAATTATTTTATGATATTTCTGGGGTATATTTCCTTTGTTTCTTACATATGTAAGAATCTTTCTATATCATACATTTTACTAATTATACTTTGTACTATAAAAATATAAAATTAAAACGTGAGATTTGCCTGTGATTCTTTGAGGAATCATTATTTGAGCCACCAAGCGCCCCCTACAGGAATAAAAGCTCAAATGAAATATTAGTAGCGTTTGCTTCTCATAGAGTGTTTACATACACGTCAGCAGGAAATAAGACTACCTGCGCCAGCATGATCAGACAGGTGAGCTGTCGCTTATATTTCCTTTAAAGAAATCTCTTATGAAAGAGCCCTAATGTGCCTATATGATTGCTAGGTCGAGTTTTGCATCTGCTGTCAAGTTTAAGTGCAGCTCTGCATGACTTGTGGATGAAGGATTGTTGCACTAATAGGCAATAACTACAAAAAACTCTCTATTCAGAGACAAAAGATGTGCTGAACTGATACATAATTTGTTTTTAAGGACTCTCAGGGTGAAGTGCCATTATTCCATGAGGATGAAACTGCATTTAGGGAGAGGAAATCAAATATCAAGTGAGTTTTTAGATTTGAGAAAACAAATGGACTAGAGAAGTTGATTTTAAAGGCACAGTATGTAAGATTTTTTTAATTAAAATATCCAAAAACCACTACGATGAAAAATGTAATGACTAGAACAATTTTTTATTGACTTGTGTACTTGCATTATCCCAAATGTTTTCAAGAATGTTTAAATCCGGAGAAATAAGCAGTTTTATACCTGCGTTACCCTTGTTTACCCTTGAAACCATGGGAACACCAATGACGCTTTAATATGTTTCACAGGTGAGCAACTGTTTGGATCATTCATGGACAGAAACTAATGATTGTTCTACAGCTCAACACAGTTAGTCTTATTGTTTAAATCTGGTGTTCTTGATTTACAGCGAGTACCATGCATAATATCGCTCTAGTTTTACTGCAGTGTGAACAAATGTATTATTATAAGTAGCATTATAACATAACTTTCAACACACTCAAATGTGTGTAATGATAAAACAAAGCTGCGTTACCCCACATACACATGAGTGGAAGAAGCGGCAGAATAAAAGCTCTGCGAAATCAAGGCATCATGAAGTTACGCCTTTGTTTTGAATAAGCGACCTCTAACGATGAAAAATTACATATTGTGGCTTTAAGTGACATTTAAAACTGTGATAAGCTAGGTCTCATAGTACACAGAGCAGTCTTTTTTCATAAAAAAATGATCATAAATAACATGTTGTTTTCAGACACCCTCTGGCCTGTTTCTTTCATCTTTTCTTCCGCACGAGTGCCGTCCTGATTTACCTCTTTTGTGAGTTTCTCAGCCGAAGTTTTATTGCCAACATGGTTACCATCATTTTACTTCTGTCATGTGACTTCTGGACAGTAAAGGTGAGCATCTTAAGTTTACTTTCTTAATGCGTGTTCCTGGTCTTATTAAGCATGTCCAAATTAAAGGGATAGTTCACCCAAAAAATTAAAAGTACCCCATGATTTACTCACTCTCAAGTCATCCTAGGTGTATATGACTTTCTTCTTTCAGACGAACACAATTGGCTTTATATTAAAAAAATGTCTCATTTGACCATTTCATCAGAACGACTAAAAGGTTGAGGGTGAGTAAATCATGGGGTCATTTTCATTTTCGGTTGAACAATCCCTTTAAAAGTGCTAGTCTTTGAATCAATTTTCCATTTGGGCTGACATCATCGGTGTGGGCGGAGACAATTAGCCTGTCAAAATAAAGGTCCCATCTTATATATTTTCTTGTTGAAATACGGCAGATTATAAAAGTAAAATGAAGAATGTAAAATTGAGAATGTGTTGTAAACCTGGTGTTCTCTATGTGGCACATTTCAGAATGTTTCTCTGTGTGTGTTGTTTTCATACAGAATGTGACGGGACGGCTGTTGGTGGGCTTGAGATGGTGGAATCAGGTCGATGACGACGGTCGCAGTCATTGGATGTTTGAATCCCGATCAGTGAGTCTCGCCCCCCACAGCTTTACAATACTGCAGGATATTAAAGATTTTTGCAACTCTGGAAGGCTACCATATAATAAAAATCAAGTTTATGATTGTGACTAACAATACTGGGGTAATGTACAACTTTAATATATAGCTATAGCTGACTTTTATCGCAGCTCGATCAAAGTTTAATGGTTTTGTCACGGTTAATGAATGCACAATACCTTCAGTTATGTAATTATTTTAAAGAGCTAAATTTCCTCTGTTGAGTCACAGTGTTCAAATTTGAAAAGAATAGTTCATAGGAAATTCCAGTGCATCATCACACATATTGACTCTCTTTGTTCTTTGGAACACTGTGGAACATTTGTTTAGGTTGTTAAGCAGCAAACAGAATAAAAAAAAAACATTCTGAAGTCACATGAGAGCTTTGTGTGAGGTACTGAAGCTGAAAAACATATTTACCACAAACGATAAAACAATAAAAATCTCCTCCGCTGCAAGTCTCGAACGTTATTCTCCAATCTGCATATTCAAACATGCTGATCTTGCACACATTTATGGAGATGTTTTGGAGCTTGAACCATCGTTTTATGGAAAAAGCTGTGCATAGAACTTTGCAACTACATGTCAACTAACTCTCATTAGAGTATTAGTAGACTGTCTGCTTAATATCTGCAAACTCTTTATTTCGATGGTCCACTTTAGACATTTTAATAACTACAAGTAACTTTGCAACCACATGTCAACTTATTCTACTAACCCTAACCTAACAGTCGACTAATACTCTAATGAGAGTTAGTTGGCATGTAGTTGCATAGTTACTTATAGTTAGTAGAATGTCTAAAGTGGACCATCAAAATAAAGTGAAACCACATTTGAGCATGAGGGAGAATGAATCCTGAGAGAGTTTTATTCCTGTTTGATGTATTTTCTTATAGGAAAGCAGTAAAAACGTCATCTCAAACTCTGATTCCCGCATTTTCTGGTTTGGTCTGATCGTGTGTCCGGTGTTTTGGTTTTTCTTTGTGTTTAGTTCCCTTTTTTCCTTCAATATAAAGTGGTTGGTGAGTTTTTTAATTCTCTTAAATACATCAGTGTTTTACCGTGTTTTACTGTAACCTTCCTGATGTGTGTGTGTGTGTGTGTGTGTGTGTGTGTGTGTGTGTGTGTGTGTGTGTGTGTGTGTGTGTGTGTGTGTGTGTGTGTGTGTGTGTGTGTGTGTGTGTGTGTGTGTGTGTGTGTGAGAGAGTAGGCGGTTGTGATCATGGGAGTTGTGCTGCAGTGGGCAAACCTTTATGGATATGTGCGATGCAAAGTAGGTGGTGGAACCAAACTGAAGAACATGGCAACTAACTACTTTGGCTTTACGCTCTTCAAAAAGGTAAAGAGAAACACTATCCCGAATATAATGCATGCCTAAATATCCCTTAACTGTTTTTTATTATGTTACAGGTCGTAAACCAAACAGAGGGACCCTGATAAATACAAATGTTATTGACTAGTGAGAATTTTGTCTGGTTGAGCTGTGTTTGTTTTTCAATCTAATCATAAATTATTATTTCTTCATGTTTTCACTAAAAAGATTTTCTGTTTTGCTAGTTTGATCTAACTTGGTGTTGCCTTAAAGTATTTGATAATTTGTAAGAAAATAAATTGTATGTGATCATTTCAGAAACCACTGTGCTGGAGAATAAGTCTAATTAAAAGCATTATGAAGTCTTCTTCAGTTTGTGGTGTGGCGTGTATGTGTTTCTTCAACTGGTCTCCAGGTGTCTCTGTTGCTCTGTTCTACTGACCTGATCAAAGGGGCATTTCTCCATAATCAATATTTGAGGAAATAAATGATTAAGATCTCAAGTGCTAAAAGTGAGAATAGCGGCAGTGCTTAAAATATTTAGTCCTCTAAATTAGGGAGATTTAACACGTAGTAATGCACTTTAACATTTACAATAATTTTTATTATGAATAAACATAATTTTATTTTACATTACAAATCATTTAATTCAGAAACTCTCTCTCTCTTTCTCTCTCTTTCTCTCTCTTTCTCTCTCTTTCTCTCTCTCTCTCTCTCTCTCTCTCTCTCTCTCTCTCTCTCTCTCTCTCTCTCTCTCTCTCTCTCTCTCTCTATATATATATATATATATATATATATACACTCACCTAAAGGATTATTAGGAACACCTGTTCAATTTCTCATTAATGCAATTGTCTAATCAACCAATCACATGGCAGTTGCTTCAATGTATTTAGGGGTGTGGTCCTGGTCAAGACAATCTCCTGAACTCCAAACTGAATGTCAGAATGGGAAAGAAAGGTGATTTAAGCAATTTTGAGCGTGGCATGGTTGTTGGTGCCAGACGGGCCGGTCTGAGTATTTCACAATCTGCTCAGTTACTGGGATTTTCACGCACAACCATTTCTAGGGTTTACAAAGAATGGTGTGAAAAGGGAAAAACATCCAGTATGCGGCAGTCCTGTGGGCGAAAATGCCTTGTTGATGCTAGAGGTCAGAGGATAATGGGCCGACTGATTCAAGCTGATAGAAGAGCAACTTTGACTGAAATAACCACTCGTTACAACCGAGGTATGCAGCAAAGCATTTGTGAAGCCACAACACGCACAACCTTGAGGCGGATGGGCTACAACAGGAGAAGACCCCACCGGGTACCACTCATCTCCACTACAAATAGGAAAAAGAGGCTACAATTTGCACGAGCTCACCAAAATCGGACAGTTGAAGACTGGAAAAATGTTGCCTGGTCTGATGAGTCTCGATTTCTGTTGAGACATTCAGATGGTAGAGTCAGAATTTGGCGTAAACAGAATGAGAACATGGATCCATCATGCCTTGTTACCACTGAGCAGGCTGGTGATGTAATGGTGTGGGGGATGTTTTCTTGGCACACTTTAGGCCCCTTAGTGCCAATTGGGCATCGTTTAAATGCCACGGCCCACCTGAGCATTGTTTCTATCCATGTCCATCCCTTTATGACCACAATGTACCATTGTGGTATGGCTACTTCCAGCAGGATAATGCACCATGTCACAAAGCTCAAATCATTTCAAATTGGTTTCTTGAACATGACAATGAGTTCACTGTACTAAAATGGCCCCCACAGTCACCAGATCTCAACCCAATAGAGCATCTTTGGGATGTGGTGGAACGGGAGCTTCGTGCCCTGGATGTGCATCCCACAAATCTCCATCAACTGCACGATGCTATCCTATCAATGTGGGCCAACATTTCTAAAGAATGCTTTCAGCACCTTGTAGAATCAATGCCACGTAGAATTAAGGCAGTTCTGAAGGCGAAAGGGGGTCAAACACAGTATTAGTATGGTGTTCCTAATAATCCTTTAGGTGAGTGTATATACATATATATATATATATATATATATATATATATATATATATATATATATATATATATATATATATATATATATATATATATACACAGGCATAACATTGTGAAGTGAAAAGCAGTGATTATCTCTTCATCACGGCACCTGTTAGTGGGAGGGATATATTAGGCAGCAAGTGTTAGATGTGTAGTTGATGTGTTAGAAGCAGGAAAAATCTTGTGTGCATCTTGTGTGGTGTTCCCGGTCAGTATCTATCAAATTGCTCCAAGGAAGGAACAGTGGTGAACCGGTGACAGGGTCATGGCTCATTGATGCACGTGGGGAGCGAAGGTTGTAGCTGCTCAACTGCTCAAGAAGTTAATGCTGGTTCTGATAGAAAGGTGTCAGAAAACACAGTGCATCACAGTTTGTTGCGTATGGGGCTGCATAGCCGCAGACCAGTCAGGGTCCCCATGCTGACCCCTGTCCACTGCCGAAAGCACCAACAGTGGGCACGTGAGCATCAGAACATTGTTGCAGACCATGTACACCCTTTCATGGAAACGGTATTCCTGGTGGCTGTGGCTCTTTCAGCAGGATAATGCGCCCTGACCCAAAGCAAAAATGGTTCAGGAATGGTTTGAGGAGCACGAGTTTGAGGTGTTGACTTGGCCTCCAAATTCCCCAGATCTCAATCCAATCGAGCATCTGTGGGATGTGCTGAACAAACAAGTCCGATCCATGGAGGCCCCACCTGGCAACTTACAGGACTTAAAGGATCTGCTGCTAACATCTTGGTGCTAGACACCACAGCACACATTCAGGGGTCTAGTGGAGTCCATGCCTCGACGGGTCAGGGCTGTTTTGGCAGCAAAAGGGGGACCGACACAATATTAGGTCATAATGTTATGCCTGATCGGTGTATGCAGTATTCATGAGCCTGAAACGTAAGCAGAATGAATTGTGTATAAAGCCGTTGCTTTTGGTCGACATCATGCATTCTGACCAAGGCTTGTTTTTGTTGACATTCATTCTGACATCTTTACTGATCGTTGCACTGGGAGGAAAGATCATCTTTAACCTTTCTTGAAAGGTTTAAGTCATAAAGTAGGCCAAGTGTTGACATTCTGGTTCGCTGCCTTAAGCATTTCAGCTTTCTTATAACTTCTATTCCAGTGAACCAGAACCCTTATTGTCCTCTGTCTGTGTCATGTGAGCACACCAAACAAGATAATGATGATAATGATATAAGATAATGGTACAAGATAATGATGAGACAAAATAAGGCTGTTTTCATCAGAGTCGACACTAGATATTCACCAGTATTGACAGTATTACAACTGAGACACACAAAAAAATAGTAACGATGTGTTCTGATAACTGGGATGTGATATCTTCACTTTGAACTTCTTTAAAGGGGACACTTTTTACAAGATGTACTATATACGTGTCCCTAGAGTGTGTTTGGGAAGTTTCACTTCAAAATATCCTACAGATCATTTATTATAGCATGCTGTAAATGCCCCTTTTTGACATATTATACTCAAAAATTCTTCACCAGTAAAATTGATACAAACATGTTTTGCTGAAGTGTTTTTTTCTTTAATTGCTAATGTGACCTTTGACACCACAGACTGAACAAAATGAAGCATTGCTTGTTCATTGGTTGAGCTAAATTGGTATTATCTAATTGTGTTCTTAAATTTAACAGCTGATTGGTTGATGATTGTAATCCATTATACGCCTTTCTATGAAAGTTATCTGACGTTATCAAGATGAATTTGCTCTGACACAGTTTAACTCTGAGTTCTTGTCATATTTTATTACCTTTATATAAACTATAGCGAATAAACTGTGATCATTTGATAAAATGTTGAAGGTGTCTGAATACATTTTGGACTGACTGTATATGAATATAAAAAAAAATGTATCACACAATTCCATTGCCAATTAATTCAGGAGGTTCTTCTGTAATGTCAAGTCCTTCATGAAAATGAGCAAACATGGATATCAACTATACTTGCATCAATTTCTTTCCTTAATTCGACTTCCCTAAATTTAAATCTCAATTAAAATGTAGAAACCGTATGGCATAATTCTCACTTCAGCCCCGTTAATGTGCAGCACATAAAGGCCGCTTCATCCATCCTCATCCGCACCCAACGCCAAAATACAATCAAGTTTTTGTTGATATCAACAGCTTCTGCTATCACAACCGCTATCATGGTATCAACAATCTTGTCTAATCCCATTACAAAGCACTTTAATCACCTTGTGCTCCATTGCATGCAACAACACGATTGCCTTTTATCTATTACAGCCGATGTCTATCTGACATATCTGTTTAAATAAGACAATATCTGTTATAGTGAGATCTCTCAATGAAAAACTGATTATATTGTCACGGGACAGACACCAATTAAGCCCTAACAGTAACCTCCTGCACAAATTTGGATAATCTAGACCCTGTACTGGTTTTCATAGACTCAACAGATTGGTTATACATCAGGGATGGTTATTGGACAAAAATTTTCTGACACCTCAAACCCTTTTGAGTGTTCCGTCAAGTGAAAGTAACTTGCTCAATAAAAGCAACCAGCAAACACAAATATACCACTCTTCACTAATCAGTTTTATACCATTCTAAGGGGTCGTTTGCACTAAAAACAGTTTCAACTAAAAACTTTGTATGCGCTTTGGCTGTTCATTTACACATCAGCTGCATTTCGGGTGCCTGAAAATGGGTTTCAAAGTGCAAGTTTTTGAAAACGATACTGTTATCATCTACAAAAACATGCATTTGGGTGTTTAGTCTATAGGCGCGTAATTTCTTTACAAAGGGACATCGCTACCTACTGGTCTGGTATGAGTAATACAGCGTTTTTAGTCGTTTACTGTGAGAGCAGGGGTCTTTTTGATACCATTGTCGTCTGTACATGAAAGATAGTACATTGTTGTCATGTAAACATACCCTAATTCACAGGCTTTACTCTATAAATGTTGTGTGTGTGTGTGTGTGTGTGTGTGTGTGTGTGTGTGTGTGTGTGTGTGTGTGTGTGTGTGTGTGTGTGTGTGTGTGTGTGTGTGTGTGTGTGTGTGTGTGTGTGTGTGTGTGTGTGTGTGTGTGTGTGTGTGTGTGTGTGTGTGTGTGTGTGTGTGTGTGTGTGTGTGTGTGTTGTTAGCATTAAAGAAAAGAGGACAGAATGGGTTATGTAGGGATGATGACCCTAATAATGAATTGTGAATAATGTTCAGCACTGTGCTCTTCACTTGCACTGATGGTTGATCCATATCAATATATAAGATAAAACAAATATATGTGATCCTGAAGCACAAAACCAGTCATAAGTCTCACGGGTATATTATAGCCAACAATCGTCAAAATGATTTATCTTTTATGCCAAAAATCATTAGGATATTAAGATCATGTTCCATGAAGATATTTTGTACATTTCCTACCGTAAATCTATCAAACATGTATTATTAGTAGTAATACATTGCTAAGGACTTCATTTGGACAACTTTAAAGGAGATTTTCTCAATATTTAGATTTTTTTGCACCCTCAGATTCCAGATTTTCCAAATATTGTCCTCTCCTAACCTTATTCCTTAAAGCTTATTTATTCAACTTTCAGATGATGTATACATCTCAATTTCCAAACATTTACCCTGGTTTTGTGGTCCAGGGTCACAAATAATCAATCAATCAACTTCATTCTTAACTTCACTGACTAAACAACCAACAACAGATTTTCTTTGACAGCATTGATTGGGTCATTAATATTAAGCAGCTGCTTTCTCTCAGTGATGTAATGACATGTTGATTAATTGTTGCTTTGCAACGCATCTTAATTTCTACAAACATTTCAACACTCATTTGTCATTTCAGCTCTAAGCAGGCTTAAGTTATCAGACACCGGATCCAAGCAATGAAAAAATACTTACAACTCTTCCGTGTGCCGACAAGTGTAAAAATCCACACCTTGACAGAATAACGGCCTTCTTATAGGTGAGTCTCAGACTTTCTAACCCACCTTTGACCCTCGGGTCAGTCATAATTCTTAGAATTCAGGCATTAAATCCTTTCAGTAATCTCTGAATGCCTCTTCGGCAAACAGAGTCCTTCCCATAAATGATCTCATTGGTTAGCTCACTTTACTCTTTTACAACACAGGTTGTGACCTTGAATACAATCCTAGTCCATTTTTCTTCACTCTATAGTAGTCAACTCTCATTTTTGAACAAGAATTACTCACTTGCGTCATAAAGGAAATAACACTTAAAATGAATCATGCTTTCAAAGGACCCACAAATCCACATTCAACCCTACAGTCTGGACTGGTTTAACAACTTTACATTTATTGTTGCGCATCAAAATCTCAAATTCAATTGGTATAGAATTGTTGAATCGTTATCTTTACCTATTCATTGACAGATTTGAGCAATATTTTATTAATATTGATATGAAAATCAACTTATTTTATTCATTTAACATGTACTACATGGACTGACTAACTAGATATTTAGCTATTACTGAGTTTATGAAAACAAGAGGAGGATGGACAGACGCCTAACCAAAATTTGAAGACCAAAAAAGTGCAATGATGCATTGACAGGCAGTTGCTACGGTGTTATAAGTTGTTGATAGGCGGTTGCTAGGGTGTTCTGGGTGGTTGCTAAGGCATTGATAGGTGGTTGCCAAGGTATTCTGGGTGGTTGCTAGAGTGTTACTAGTTGGTTGTTAGGGTGTTCTGGGCGGTTGCTAGGTGGTTGCTAGGGAGTTGCAAGATGGTTGCTTAGGTATTCTAGATGGTTGCAAGGGTGCTGGTTGCTGGGGTGTTGCTAAGCGGTTTCTAGGGTGTTCTGGGCGGTTGCTAGGCCATTGCTATGGTAATCTGTGCATCCATCCATTAAACAACACATTACAAATTAAAATATCTAGCTTCCGGCGTACCGCCTTCTGTATTCAGCTGACGCAGAAAGTGTAGCACCTCTTGCAGTTCAAAATGCTTACGCTACGTCTGACGTCATTGTCGCGCCAGTTACACTTTTTCTGCGTAAGTTGAATACAGAAGGCGGTCCGCCGGAAGCTAGATATTTTACTTTATAACTTGTTAAATATGGATATTTATCTTACACAAATCCATCGCTTCGCTTCAGAAGGCCTTTATTAACACCTGGAGCTGTGTGGAGCAGTTTTATAATGGATGGATGCACTTTTTTGGTCTTCAAATTTTGGCCTGCCATTCACTGCCATTATAAAGCTTGGATTAGCCAGGAAATGTATTAATATAACTCTGATTGCATTCGTCTGAAAGAAGAGTGTCATATACACCTAGGATGACTTGAGGGAGAGAAAATCATGGGTAATTTTCATTTTTGGGTGAACAATCCCATTAAAATGTAGATTTTCTGGAAAGCAGCTTTGAATCAACACAGACAGCGAAAAGCGTTATGCACATATAATGACTTGGCTTGAGAAGTACTCCAAAACCGTGCAGGCACCGCTGCACATGTATCACAGGGTTTATGGGAATTTCAACCCAATCTTCTGGTCTGTTACTGTAGATAATTTATATGTGATGATTTTGATATCTTATCAGGTTTACAGATCATATGTGATGATATGGATTATCTCTAGTCAATCTTATAAGATTTCCATGGGTGTGTCCAATTTAGATAAGTAAATGTGCTTATCTGTAGCGCACCCTTATCAGCCTTTTATCATTATGCTGATGGGCTGCACAAAGCCATTGGAGATGGTCACATGATACGGTGGTGCGAGGGGATTTGAAATGAATCTTTATGAGGTTGACATTAAATTAGTTATGAAACAACCTTGAATTTTTGAAACGTTAGAAGTCTGGGGCTTGTTAGCATGCTATTCATTCGCAGTGTGTGCTCTGTTCAGCTTTGTGTACACAGTGTAAACGCAGTAACATAACACACTTAATGAACAGTAAAACTGTTTGCACAAATTTGCAGGTGCATTGACTAAGAATTTTTTTTTTTTACATGTTAAGTGCGCAAACAATTTTTATCAGCGATATATATTTCCAAATGTGGGAATCTTGACTGCATAATGTTTGGCAATGGGGGAATGTTTTTGCACTCTCCCTTATTTTTGGGTGGAGTTTAGATGGTGGTTACAGGAAGGTTGCTGGTTTGATTTTTGCAAGGAAAGAGCCATTATGCTTTTGAGCAGATGCTTGGTGCATTGTGTACAATATTTATGAGGATCTATTGACAGAAATGCAATATAATATAACATAACTATGTTTTCAGTGGAGTATAAAGACCTTCAAAAATGAGCCGTTATGTTTTTATTACCTTAGAATGAGCTGTAGCTATCTTTATACACCGTGGGTCAAAATGTATAAGACAGTTGTCGTCATATTTCATTGGTCATTTAAAATATGAAATTTAATCTTAAACTTGGCGAATAGTTTTGGAGAATTTGATGTTTCCCCATTCAAAGAGATAGGAGCTGCACTTGCATGCCTGAGAGGCGATTCAAAGATGACTGCAGAGTGAAATGACTTGTCTTAAAGGGACTTTGATTAAAACACAATGATTTGTGAAGGTGCATTGTGTAGTATTTATGAGGATTTATTTACATAAATCTCCATACACCTTGTGTGAATTTTTTTTTTCCAAACCAGTTAAGCGCAAACCACGCCCCTTACGCCAAAACCACGCCCCGCAAACGTTGACTCACATCTGACTCGATATCATTGGTCAACTCTGTCACAGCGCTGATTGCTGAAACACAAAAGGGATGCTCGTGTTTGTGTACTAAAATAAAAGTAACTCTGTACACAGTGTTACTCTTTTATTTTATATTTATTCACATATTTATGTGAATGTTTTCAAAATCGTATTTATTTTGGACACTCGTTAACACAAGCAACTGCACAGAAAAGGCACTTCTTTTTTAGCTTAATGCAATGTTTTTTTTCATCTTACGCACCTTTTTAATGTTTTTTATATTAAGTTACACAGAATATACAACTTATAAAAAACATAGGCCGTGATATACGATTTTGGCCATCCCTTCAAAAAACTATTGAAGGGATACGCCCGTTCCGGAAACGAATTGGTTGAGTGAATGATTCGCGTGGAGGTGAATGATTCGCATGATTTTATTTTTCATTTGTTCCCCCCAAACCACGCCCTTAACGCCAAAACCATGCCCTGCAGCATTGACTCACTCCCTACCCCCAAACACATTAGAATATGCATACAAACTTCTGCCATTTTAAGGTTGATGTGAATAATTCTTTGCCACAGATTCTGACAATTTGTGTCGTGCCCTGGCAACCCCCCTGGATCCTTTATTAACCCACTGGAGTCGTTTTGATTACTTTTATGATGGATGAATGTGCTTTTTGGAGCTTCAAAAACTCAAGTACTATTCAATGCCATTACAAAGCTGGGAAGAGCCAGGATATTATTTATAACTCTGATGTTTGGCTGAAAGAAGAATGGCAGATACACCTAGGATGACTTGAGGGTAAATTAGTAAATTATTAAATAAAAAATTATGGGATAATATTCATTTTTGGGTGAACTATAACTTTAAATCTTCTAAGCTTTATGAACTTTATGATATTCGACTTGGATTTCACTCATCGCGTTCATCCCATGCGCTCGTGTGGTGATCAGCACGAGCCGGATCTGAATTTATATAGGAGGCGAACCAGATAGTACTCTGGGTGACCGCAAAAGCCTGGAGTTCCTCTGGCAAGGAGGAACGGATCGCCACAGCAGATATCGCTCCGGGTGACTGGAAAAAAACCCCAGAGTTCCTCTGTTGCAGTGTGGGAGAGCAGGGCTGCGTTCAGCCCCAACAAAACGTAGCAAAATGTTCTTTAAACGGAAACGGTGCTGCGTTGAACACCCTGTTCTGATGACGCAAGAGTTGCAACTATGGCACCTGAGAAGGCCATTCTTTGTTCTTTTTGAAGAATTTTCGGAGCCCAATGAAATCGATATTAATACTGCAAATACATGCAATCACTGCCCTTGCCGTCCAGAATAAAATAGAACATCCCCATCCCATTTGATGAACTTTTTTATCTCATGGTAATCAATTCAAATTTAAATCATTTTATTTCTAGTTCTTCCTTTTTAATACCTTGTATTTTCTTTCTCATTTTTATGTAAAGCACTTATTTCCATTGTGCATGCAATTTGTATATATACTTGCCTTGCAATGAAGCTACAAATATAAACAACTAAATCATCATGATGATATGCTATATTATTACTATAAAACTTTTACGACAATCACATCTTCTAATATCTTCAATTATTGCGTGAGCTGCACATGGACAGTAAAAGAAATGGACACAGCGACCCCATAGGCTTCGACGAGGAAAATTGAAGTCAGGTAGAAGCACCCACTTCCTGATGGCTGAGCGTACTGCGCAGACGACGTAGATGTGACGTGAGCAACCTGTCTGACAGTGGCAAGTCTTCTAGTAGTTGTGCAACGTAAAATCTGACTCACCGAATCTTGTAGAGACAGAGAGAGTGAGCAGGAGCAACTTTTGATGAATGAAGCAGGAATTGTGACATCTCTATCGTCGTTTATGCCTCCACGTCCCCCCGATTGCCTCATAGACAGTAAAAGATTGCCTGTGAGCTTTTCCTCGGGTCTATACGGTACAGCGCGACGGAGTCGCGTGGTTATGATGCAATGGTTAGCCTACTTTTTACAAAAACGTCTTCTACAGAGCGATAGTGTAAGATACAAGGTAATGGAGCATTTTATACATTGTCGTGTTTGTTTAAAAATAAACAATGGACAAATGTCTTTAAACGCCTCAGATGTAAAGATATTCTCTGTCAAAGTGAGGCCAAAATTAATGGGAGTCAATGGGATGCTAACAGCAGGTGATGGCTTGGTTAGCAATGGGTTAAAATTTCATTGGGTTAAATCACAAATTGTTATAGTGTGTTATTGAGTTGTACATTTATACAGTTTTCCAAACTGCTGAGTTAATTCCTTGAAGGGTGTTTAACACTTGTTAATACAAGATTTTGATTTATTTCAAATTGTCACTCCTTTAAAAGGATTTTAATTTGACATTTTATTTCATTTCAAATCCCAAAATAGTTTATTTTCACATTTTATCACTTTTTACGTTGTTTTTCTGAATTCATTTGGTTATTTAAAAATATAAAAAGACTCATAAGACCAGTATTGGATTCCTTAGTCTTTATTGCTGCTGAAAGCAGGGGCGGACTGAGGCAAAAAAGTGGCCCTGGACTTTATGGGACAAAGCGGCCCATAACAACCGGTCTGCAACACGTCAAGTCACCTTCATTTCTATAGCGCTTTTTACAACACAGATTGCTTCAAAACAGCTTTACAGTGATAATAGGAAATTAATTTTGCTTTTAAAGAAAAGTTTTTCATCTCACCATAAACTCACTAGCTCATTATCCACAGAGCAATTTTAAACACCACTTACTAACATAAAAATATAGATGCTATTTATACAGAAATATAAATGCTATTTTTTTTTTTTTATTGAAATGCTTATCATTAACATTAATGAATGACTGGCATACTACTTTAGGTTATAGGCCTTTACTTTAGGCCTTTCCTGGTCCAATACCTACCATAAAATCAGTCCATATAAAGCAATGCTATGGTCTAAGACTTAGTATGTAGTGCAGAATGTGTACTATTTTATGGTGCCTTTCTAGTGGTTATTTGTACTTTCAGGAGCTTGACATCTGTCATTTTATGGAATAGAGCTCCAATTGTTTAAAAATTCAAGTTTAAAAATTATATTGGTTTCATATTTTTATGAAAACTACAGTATATAAAAATTATATCTGCAGAGTCATGTGACACCGAAGACTGGAGTAATAATGATAAATTCAGCTTTGATCATAGGAATAAAAAATAAAAAAAACATTTTACTATATATTCACAACAGCTATTAGAAATTCTATTCATATTTCTTAATATTGTGTTTTTATTGTATTTTTAATCAAATAAATTCAGCCTTCTCCTTTCAAAAACATTAGCCTTAATTATTAAAACAAAGTCTTAATTATTTCAAACTGTTATTGCTAGTGTGTAAAATAATGCATATGAACTAACTAGCAAATGATAGCCTATATTTATTTTAGTAGGCCTATATGACACGTTCCTACACGGGACATACTTGAATATGAAAGTTGCCCGTTTTACCATGTTTTAGTGAAAATAATATTTTGAGTTTTATAAATCATTTTCAAATGACTGCAACATTACTGAAGCCTGGAAACGGATACACAAACATTCACTCTGATATGCTGAAAACTACTCCATTAACGTTTCTTTGTGTATTGTGTGTCGAATAACGTAAATGACATTACAATCTGAGAAATTCGAAAAAGCAGTAATTTGCATCTCTGGAAATGAATATGTATTGTAAACGTTAAGTTGGAAAATATTGCTGTATTGACTCCTCAAGTTCAGCTGTTTATCTTACCTCGGCTCGCGCTCAAGTGCCACGCTGCTCGGATTCTGTGGACAATAAATCCCACCTCCTCCGATTTGGTTTCTCAAACATTTTGACATTGACGAGTGCTTTTACACCACTTAGACTGATCAGGCTAAATAGATTCGATACTATAAATACTGACCCGTATGGTGACCCATACTTGGAATTTGTGCTCTGCATTTAACCCACCCAAGTGCACACACACACACACAGTAGTGAACACACACACCTGGAGCAGTGGGCAGCCATATTGCTGCGGCGCCTGGGGAGCAATTGGGGGTTTGGTGCCTTGCTCAAGGGTCACCTCAGTCGTGGTATTGAGGGTGGAGGAGCGCTCCCCCCACAACAATTACTGCCGGACCTGAGACTCGAACCTACAACCTTTGGGTTGCAAGTCCGACTTGCTAACCATTAGGCCACGACTGCCCCAGTCTTGTAAATTATATATTGATTATAGTTAATCATAACAGCAAAATAAATACTTACCCAGGCCCCAGCTTTAACATAGCGGGTATCGTTACTGGGGTTGCACACATATACAAAATGAATATAAATGTTGCAAGATCATTTCTGTTTATTATGCCACCATTACAAACAAGAAAAAACAAAACAGCACCAACCCTCCATTTATACTGACCATCATCTTGAGCACTGAAATTGTACTGATCATCAGTATTGCAGGTTTCTTGCCTTGGAGGCATGTCTACAAAAAGTGTATATGAATGTCAACCTGCTGACTAGTTGTTTTGTTTAGAATAAGCATGTATAATGAATGTTCCATCATGTCCCACTTGAGTTTTCTTACCTGGTGCTAATGTGCTCGGATTAAGCAAATTTGGCCGTAAAGGGTTCAGGATGTCAAGAGAAACTCAGGCTGTGAAGAATATGAAACTGACATATATGTTCAAATATCTAAAAAAGGTATTTAAAAACAATGTCAGGCCATGTATAACAACCGATGCTGCAAATAAATAATGACCTTTTGTTATTTTCAGCAGCTCAGCCCTCATTTCAGCTGTTGTGGGCAGAAAGTTGATGGAGGTCATGTTGTAATTTTGCACAACTGCTGCCTGGTGTTTGCATGGTGCCCCACTTTGGCCAACTGGATATTTGCAGAGCTCCAACTCCAAGTCCACTGTATAGGTATGCCCTGATGTGGAGGATTTCACCTGAAACTACTTCTCCTCAACCTAACAATGACACGAAGATGTGATATACAGACAGCATAAAGATCTTATGATGAATTTTATAATGATTATTTAAAAATGATACTTTACCTGAGAAATATCAGACACTTTAATATCACTTTCTGTAGCAAGGAATCTTGACCGCTGGAATGACTCCCAATGGCCAAGTGCAACGTCTGATAAAAATGTTTAATAATTGAGGGAGGTTGAACACTTTTGTCCTTTGAAGTATTTTGTCTTTCAAAACACGCATTGCAGCCTCCACGTAGTTTTTTGTTTGATTGCCTCGTGTTGGCAAGTCTCTCCTATAACTGAGAGCCCAACTCTCACTTTGACTGTAAAGACCCTGTAGATAGGTCAGGAACTTCTTGTATCTGTAGTGAGTTAGAAAAATAATAATAAATAAAAATCAATAAATCCATCTAAATAAGCCTAAACATACCAAAAGTAGCCTACTAATCAAATCTTTAAGCTACCTCTACCAGACTACTATTTCCTCTACCTGTTGGTCAAAGGGTTGTCCAGGGCTTGCTGGTAAAGCGATTCAACTGTACTCATCTCCCTGGCATAAAGCATGTCGCTGAACAGTGTCTGCCTGTCCTCCATCTCAATGTTGTGTTCTTTGTTCCACAACCACCTCCACACAGCTTGCAGAAGATGAAATATGCAGAGCAGATGTGAGGCTTCAGGAAAGACCTGGGCTATAGCTCCCTTTACTGCCTTGGATTCATCTGTAAGAAATAAGAGCCTGCCTCACCTCGACTCTCCAAAGGCATCCTTCATCAACAAAGGACTTCAGGAGCTCCAATCACTCACTAATTGTCCTCTCATCCTCCGACTGGGTTATCACTATTCCAAGAGGAAGACCACCAGCACAAGTGTGTGTGAGGAGCAGAAACACCCTGCAGTTATCCCGGTCCATGTTACCAGATGAATCCATAAAACACATTTCTCCACTATAAGACTGTGTGTTCGTTTCATCATCAGGGAACAAATGGCTACAAGTGGTGTTCCTGCTGAGGACATTTTAAGCTTGGCACAGCTGTCATCACATCCTGCATTGTAGGATTCTACCTGCCTTTCCAAAGCTGCTAGCATTCCCTCCCCATTATGCTCTCCAAACTCGTGCTTATTCACTGTCTGATACTGTCAGCAAATGAAATTGATTGTTTTGACTACATACGACTCTCAAAGCTACTGATTTAGACCAAGTACATTTTCACATACCTGTAGCAAAACTGAAGGTCTGGACAAAGGGCACAGTTAGCTGAGGCATATACATATGTGTTGCCATGCTCAGCCAACAGGTCACTTTCCAGTATTGCCAGAGCTGATGTAGGGCTATGCCCAGTCTTAAACAACTGAGTCAGTCCCTCAAATCCTTCAGAGGTTGCTCGTATCATTGATACCATTTTAATGCAATTTGTCCTTTTTCACTTAACTTTGTATTAATAAAATTTTGTACTTTTATGATACCCACGTTTCTGCCTACCTTATTAAAGAGAATCGAACCTGTGTGACCTAATGACAATTTGTTAGTGGTCATTCATATTTCCCTGGGTGAAATTCCCAGGGTGGCGTAGTCAATTCCTTTTGTGTCTGAAATCTGTACCGCTCCGTCACATAATATTCTAATTTTCTGAGATACTGAATTTGGGATTTTCCTCAGTTGTCAGTTATAATCATCAAAATTAAAAGAAATAAACATTTGAAATATATCAGTCTGTGTGTAATGAATGAATATAATATACAAGTTTGACTTTTTGAATGGAATTAGTGAAATAAATCAACTTTTTGATGACATTCTGACCAGCACCTGTATAAGTAAATGTTGAACTTAACATTAAATATTGATAAATGCTAGAAGTAATGATAATTACTAGATCATGTTACCTAGTGAAATTATTGTAAAGTGTTACCTAGATTGTTTAATGTTGTATTATTAAGATTAGCATGCAGGTAGATTTCTTCAAGCTGTTGCCACAGGATTCTATCTCAGTTTTTTTTTTTTTCCTTTTTTTCTTCTCCTCCAATCTCTCCGTCTAATGGACTCGATGATGGTAAGATCAGACCTCAGTGCGGACCATTCTGTTTCAGACTACCTGTGCATACGGAAATCTATCCATCCTTTCTTACTGGCACACTAAAACAAAATATATACTTATTTTAATTACCTTTTATAAAGCACACATTGTCCCTTGCTGCTTTGTGATGATCAGTGTTAGCCACCCTGCTATTTAAAGCTGGCAAAGAGTTCAACATTCAGCATTTTAACTGAGATGGCCCTAAAGTTTTGACACCTAACAGTAAACAAAGTTTATTAAAATAATAAATCATATTATAATTATCAGGAAGGTGTTACATCAAATTAATTAAATTAAAATTCGTAACCTTCAGTTGCAATTATCAATTGCTAGGCATCACCAAAATTTACACACTGCACCATTAAAGAAACTATGAAATAAAAATCTTTTATCCAATGTTTATTAGCTTTGATGTCTTCTACAGAAGTGGCCAAAAGGGATGACATTCACCCTTTATTCAAATATTATTAAGCATTTGTTAATGATTTTGCAAGCATAGTTGTGCTTTGAGTTGATTGCTTTATTTGTGAATGCCAGGCTGTCATGCAAAGTTTTAATTACACTTAACATCAAGATTTCATTGGTGATTTCAAATATGAAATATGGATGTCTGCAGGATTTAATCTGATGGTACACACAATGTAAAGGGTTTTTATTTAACACTAAAAAGTTAAACAAGCATATATAGCCTAACTATTACGCACCTTTTGGACCATCAGTGAGGTCAATGGTGCCGCAGAATGTGTAAAGCCTACAGTATCTCTAGATGTTTGGCGCATGTTCAGAGGACAATAACTGAAAAACATTGCTATTTCTCTCGATGCTGTCTGTTACCAATTGTAAATCGCTTCAGATGATTCAGTGAGAGAGAGAGAGCAGTCCAAACGAATGCGAGTGGATTCAGACCTTTTGCAAATGCATTTGACCAATTCAGAATTCAGAACAAAATTTAAGTGTCAAAAATGTATGTGTGCAATTCAGTCACACAGCTGTTAAACTGAATATATGAAGGGAAGCAAACTTTTTTCTTAAAGCTGCAGTCTGTAGGTTTTGCCTCTGTCGCCATCTCTTTTTGAAATGTGCAAAGGCAGTTATTTGCTGAATTATCATCTTTACGTGGTTTGTGCGTTGACATGGCTCCTCAGTACGGATGAATCTAATGTTTTGAGGAGTTTGTGTGGCTGCCATTCATTCACCGCACCGGTGTGGATACTGTACTTCATAATCACAGACTCTACGTCTTGGAAGGATGACCAAAATAAATAAGTTTCACCGCAAAATGTCATCTGAAAAAGTGAGTAAAGTCTGCCACTTTTGTTCTGACCAACTGAGAAAAAAAGCATTACAATAAATCACGTTAATACAATTATTACAAGCTTACCATTGTGAATCGGGCTAAGGGAAGGATATCGTTTTGAGCGTTGGCTGGTTATGTACTTGCTCAAAAAAAATTTTTAACCAAAAAAAGTTACGGACTGCAGCTTTAAATATCAGACTGTAAATCTTAAATATGTATATATTAACTAACATATCACTATTTGTTGACTATTAGGAGCACCTTAATTTCATGGGATCTGTAAGCATCTGTTGAAAATTTCTGCGCTAAATGGCATATACAGGTCCTTCTCAATAAATTAGCATATTGTGATAAAGTTCATTATTTTCCATAATGTAATGATAAAAATTAAACTTTCATATATTTTAGATTCATTGCACACCAACTGAAATATTTCAGGTCTTTTATTGTTTTAATACGGATGATTTTGGCATACAGCTCATGAAAACCCCAAATTCCTGTCTCAATAAATTAGCATATCATGAAAACGTTCTCTAAACGAGCTATTAACCTAATCATCTGAATCAAAATTACACCTGCAAAAGATTCCTGAGGCTTTTAAAAACTCCCAGCCTGGTTCATTACTCAAAACCGCATCATGGGTAAGACTGCCGACCTGACTGCTGTCCAGAAGGCCATCATTGACACCCTCAAGCAAGAGGGTAAGACACAGAAAGAAATTTCTGAACGAATAGGCTGTTCCCAGAGTGCTGTATCAAGGCACCTCAGTGGGAAGTCTGTGGGAAGGAAAAAGTGTGGCAAAAAACGCTGCACAACGAGAAGAGGTGACCGGACCCTGAGGAAGATTGTGGAGAAGGACCAATTCCAGACCTTGGGGGACCTGCGGAAGCAGTGGACTGAGTCTGGAGTAGAAAAATCCAGAGCCACCGTGCAAGGAAATGGGCTACAGGTGCCGCATTCCCCAGGTCAAGCCACTTTTGACCCAGAAACAGCGGCAGAAGCACCTGACCTGGACAACAGAGAAGCAGCACTGGACTGTTGCTCAGTGGTCCAAAGTACTTTTTTCGGATGAAAGCAAATTTTGCATGTCATTCGGAAATCGAGGTGTCAGAGTCTGGAGGAAGACTGGGGAGAAGGAAATGCCAAAATGCCTGAAGTCCAGTGTCAAGTACCCACAGTCAGTGATGGTCTGGGGTGCCATGTCAGCTGCTGGTGTTGGTCCACTGTGTTTTATCAAGGGCAGGGTCAATGCAGCTAGCTATCAGGAGATTTTGGAGCACTTCATGCTTCCATCTGCTGAAAAGCTTTATGGAGATGATTTCATTTTTCAGCACGACCTGGCACCTGCTCACAGTGCCAACACCACTGGTAAATGGTTTACTGACCATGGTATTACTGTGCTCAATTGGCCTGCCAACTCTCCTGACCTAAACCCCATAGAGAATCTGTGGGATAGTGTGAAGAGAAAGTTGAGAGACGCAAGACCCAACACTCTGGATGAGCTTAAGGCCGCTATCGAAGCATCCTGGGCCTCCATAACACCTCAGCAGTGCCACAGGCTGATTGCCTCCATGCCACGCCGCATTGAAGCAGTCATTTCTGCAAAAGGATTCCCGACCAAGTATTGAGTGCATAACTGAACATAATTATTTGAAGGTTGACTTTTTTTGTATTAAAAACACTTTTCTTTTATTGGTCGGATAAAATATGCTAATTTATTGAGATAGGAATTTTGGGTTTTCATGAGCTGTATGCCAAAATCATCAGTATTAAAACAATAAAAGACCTGAAATATTTCAGTTGGTGTGCAATGAATCTAAAATATATGAAAGTTTAATTTTTATCATTACATTATGGAAAATAATGAACTTTATCACAATATGCTAATTTATTGAGAAGGACCTGTATATGCTCTTTCATGATGATATAATTATTGATTTCAAAGCCGTTTTGATTGTTCTGAACAAGGAAGCACTACAAACCTACTTGCAGTCTTTCTTGAGGACCATTAAAGAGTTTATTTTGAAGTCATAAAGTAATTTGTGACAGAGCAGCACTACATTTACACTCACACATGATCCACTATCCACCCGGTTTACTGTTTTCCTACCCTTGGGTGCACACTAGGGACAGGTTAACACTTCAGTATCATACATAACATACACATATTCATATTCATACACTGTTTGTTAATTGGCCAGAGGAGAACTGGCAACCCGACTGAGCCTGGTTTCTCCCAAGGTTTATTTTTCTCCATTATGCCACCTGCACTGTAAAAAATTTAAGACCTCTCCAATTCAAAATTTTCTACTGAGCGATCACATCTAATTTTTTCAATTGGCCAAATTTAATTTCTGTGAATTTAATTTTATCCATTGTGGCAACAGTTTGTTAACATGGGCTCAATTAGAAATAATATTTTGAGCCAATAGAAAAATGTAATTTACCAACACTATAAAAAATGTCAGGCCTCTCCAATTTAACATTTTCTAGTGACCGATCACATCTAAATTTTTCAATTTGGCCAACTAAAAATTTTTGATGTGATCGGTCACTAGAAAATTTTGAATTGGAGAAATGTTTTACAGTGAAACGTCTCGGTTACGTATTAAACCCTCGTTTCCTGAGGAGGGAACGGAGACGTAACGTTAGTGACTACCGAATGGGGGTTTCGCTTAGAAGCCAATTACCTTCGAGAATTTAACAGCGCCCAATGGCAGTGCCAATGCCATGGGCATGCGGAATTTGCATGTGTAACTCCGCCCCACCTCGTGGGTATATAAAGAAGTACGCTGGCAACATCGTATTATGTTACTGCTGCAGAGCCAAGACTGAACTCCGCGTTCCAGCAGCACAGCGGAGGTGGCAAAGGGACGTTACGTCTCTGTTCCCTCCTCAGGGAACGAGGGTTACATACGTAACTGAGACGTTCCCTTTAGTTCAGTCAATACGACGTAACGTTAGTGACTAACGAATGGGGGTCCCAATATAACAACGCCACTCAGCTGTCTTCCAGTGCCCTGCGTAAGTGTGAGTACCCTGTCGTAAGACTAGTACGGACGAAGGACTCCCACTTATCACAGGATTACCAAGGTACACTGGGAAGCATATTCCAGTGGAGATATGCCAAATGCCTACCCATGGGGAGGACTTAGAGAATACACATATGACCCGCTAAGGGCTGCATATGGAAGAACTCTAGGGTACCAGCCAGAGGGTAGACTTTTAACCCTAGGGGTGACAGGGACTTGCCAAGGGAAAGAGGGGGTCGCCAGAGGGGAACCATGCACATGGGGCACCTGGCCGGACATGAGGGTCTGGGCTCGAAAGGGCAGTCTGAACTGATGTCAGTGTCGACAGTGCTGGGGGAACTCACGGCTCTCGGGGAAGCTCACCTGAGGAAAATATTGCACGTATCCAGTCCGTGGAGTGGAATGGCGAGCAAGCGAAGACACCTGAGCCTGGTCCATTACCGGCCACTAGTACAGGCGAGTACATAGCCGGACACTGGCTCCACTTGGAGATTGTAGAATCTGGCGAATGTGTTAGGTGTCTCCCAGCCTGCAGCTCTGCAGATATCTGTTAGCGAGGCGCCATGCGCTAAAGCCCAAGAGGAGGCCACAATCTGGGTGGAGTGGGCCCTAACCCCAAGGGGACATGGTCGACCTTGCTGCTGGTAAGCCCAAACAATGGTGTCCACTAACCAGTGAGACAACCTCTGCTTTGAGAGAGCTCTTCCCTTCCGCTCTCCACCATAACAGACAAAGAGCTGGTCTGAGGTCCTGAAACACTGCGTCCTGTCTACGTAAGCGCGGAGAGCGCGTACTGGACAGAGCAATGCCAAGGCTGGGTCTGCCTCCTCCAAAGGCAGCGCTTGCAGGTTCACCACCAGGTCTCGGAACGGAGTGGTGGGAACCTTGGGCACATATCCGGGCTGGGGTCTCAGGATCGCATGAGAGTTAGCCGGTCCAAATTCCAGGCACGCTTCGTCAACCAAAAATGCCTGCAGGTCCCCTAACCTCGTAACTGAGGCCAATGCAGTCAGCAGAGCCGTCTTCATCGACAGGAACTTAATATAAACCGATCGCAAAGGCTCAAAGGGAGGCCTCTGCAGAGAACTTAGAACTACTGAGAGGTCCCAAGAGGGAACGAGAGGAGAGCGAGGAGGATTCTGTCTCCTCGCTCCCCTCAGGAACCTGATGATCAGGACGTGCTGACTTACCTTTTTGTCCCCCAAGAGATCGTGGTGGGCAGATATTGCAGCCACATAAACTTTAAGGGTGGAGGGAGACAGCCTTCGCTCCAACCCCTCTTGGAGGAACGAGAGCACGGACCCGATCGGGCATTTCCAGGGGTCTTCTTGGCGGGAAAAACACCAGGTGACGAAGAGGTTCAACTTCAACGCATAGGCATGCCGAGTGGACTCTGCCCTAGCGGAAGTGATAGTAGCGACCACCGCAAGGGTGGCCCGTCTCTGAGTGAGGAGGTCCGGTCTCAGAGGAATAGGCCAGGGAGGGGCTGTCGCAAGGAGTAGCAGTTCTGAGAACCAGGTCTGGCCGTGCCAATACGGGGCGACCAACATGACCTGCTCCTTGTCCTCCCTGATCTTGCACAGTACCCGTGCGAGAAGGCTCACTGGGGGGAACGCATATTTGCGTAGGCCCCACGGCCAGCTGTGCACCAGTGCATCCATGTCGAGCGTGCCCTCGGTCAGGGAATAATACAGGGTGCAATGGGAAGAGTCGTGGGAGGCAAACAGATCTACCTGTGCGTCGCTGAACCATTCCCATATCAGCTGGACTGTCTGGGGATGGAGTCTCTATTCTCCAGGAAGTGGCTGAAACCGTGAGAGCTCGTCGGCTGCACGGTTCAGTTCTCCCGGGATGTGGACAGCACGAAGGGACCTCAGGTGCTTCTGACTCCATAACACGAGATGGTGGGCGAGTTGAGACATATGGCAGGAGCGTAGACCGCCCTGGTGGTTGATGTACGCTACTGTGGCCGTGTTGTCTGTCCGGACTAGTACATGTTGACCCTTCAGCAACGCTAGGAAGCGGTGCAGGGCAAACCGTACTGCCAGCAACTCGAGGCAATTGACATGCAGAAGGCGCTGGGGTCCTGTCCAGGAGCCCGTGGCTGCTTGTCCATTGCACATGGCACCCCAGCCCGTGGAGGAGGCATCTGTTGATACAACAACATGCCTGGAAACTCGTTCTAAGGACACTCCGGTCCGTAGAAAACTGAGGTTCGACCACGGGGTGAGCGTCTGTAAGAAGGCCCGAGTCACTTGTACCCGGAGCGTGCCAGACCGCCATGCCCATCTCGGGACTCGATCGCGTAGCCAATGCTGAAGTGTTACACCCCTGAAAAAGGGGAGAAATAATCACAAGAGTGATATGGGTGTTTCCTCATTGAAAACTTTAGTGTTATATTCTCAACAATAATACATTTTACAAATCAACAGATGTACAATTTACAATAATACATTTGACAGATCTACAGCAAATAGTAGTTTTGTAGGGTATATGGCTTATTCAAGTCACAACAGCATACTCTATAATTCACTGGAACATACTCATTTTGTCAATAACTTCAGCTGTCAATCAAGCACAAAGTAGCTTTAGCTCAATAAACAATAACTACATTTACCAAACATATCAATAAAGTGCTTGAAAGACATTATACAAATAACACAGCAAAATTGATTATTAACTGTGTATCTGTTAATTCACAATTGACATAAAATGGCGGCTGCTCTCGTTACAAAGCTATTTTCCTCTGTAACCGAGCGGGGGCTCACCTATGCACCTTTTAACCTATGCAAACTTAACTCTCACTTACTCAAAATGTTACTAAAACACACCTTCAACACTCTTAACATGTAAACTCATTAGTACATTTACTCAACTCAGTTTAATATCTACAACGTACCTGAAAAAGGGGAGAAATAATCACAAGAGTGATATGGGTGTTTCCTCATTGAAAACTTAAGTGTTATGAGGAAAAGACCGCGATTTCCCCGGAGAAAGGATTGGAAGACAAAAGCAATCAATCACGGGCGTATAGATTAAGATCACTTTGGCGATCACAGATTAACACCTTTTACCCGTAAATTAGATTAGATTAGGCACTACAAAATGAAGTAATCAATATAAAATTTACATATTCCTCTTATGATTGTTAACCTTTGTACACATGTCAGATTTTAACTTTTTAACACAATTATATGAATTGTATGAAATTATATGAAATCCTCATTACTAGTACTGAATGCATGAGCTTTTTAACCTTAAATATTTTAAGATACTCCCATCCTATTAATTTAATAAAACCTCTTAACCCATAACAGTACAGTAAGTATTCCCTTTAACCTGTCACAGAAGCAGTCTAATATGTAGCAATCCGAGCGGCGTCACCGCGGCTGCAGATGCCATATGCCCCAGGAGCCTCTGTAATAGTTTCAGTGGAACCGCACTCTCGCTCTCGATTTGACGAAGGCAAGTCAGCAGTGACTGCGCGCGCTCGCTCGTAAGCTGTGCGCACATGGCGACCAAGTCGATATCCATACCGAGAAAAGAGATCCTCTGCACGGGGCAAAGTTTGCTCTTCTCCCAGTTGACCCGAAGGCCCAGACGGGCTAAGTGATGGAGCACTAGATCTCTGTGTTCGCAAACCTGCGCTCGAGAGCGACTCATTATGAGCCAGTCGTCGAGGTAGTTCAGGATGCGAACCCCGTGCTGCCGGAGGGGTGCAAGGGCTGCCTCGACAATCTTCGTAAAGACACGAGGGGACAGAGATAGCCCGAATGGTAGGACCAAGTACTGATATGCCCGCCCCTCGAAAGCAAACCATAGGAACGGTCTGTGTCGAGGTTGGATGGAGACATGGAAGTAGGCGTCCTTCAGGTCGATCGCTGCAAACCAATCGTCCGGACGAACGCATTCGAAAAGGCGTGAACGGAAGCCTGTGAAGGTATCGGTTCAAGATGCGAAGGTCCAGGATTGGCCGTAACCCACTGGTTTTCTTGGGTAGAATGAAGTAGGGGCTGTAGAACCCGGACTTCATCTCGGCTGGAGGGACAGGCTCGATCGCACCCTTTGCCAGTAGGGTGGCAACCTCCGCACGCATGACAGGGGCATTGGCCCCGACCATAGTGTAGCGGACTCCCCGGAAGCAGGGAGGAACCTGTGCGAACAGAATCGCATAGCCGCGCCTGATGGTCTTCGCTACCCAGCGGGACAGTTCCAGAAGCTGAAGCCAGTGTCAGTGTCAGTGCCGGTGGCTGGGTGGAGGCAGCAGCTGGCCGCCGGGGCAGTATATGTTTGATTGCCTCAGTCTGCTTTTGAGCGGTTGAAAACTGTTGGGTGAAGCTTTCAACCGCCCCGCCGAAGAGGCCAGCCTGGGATATGGGGGCATCGAGGAACTGGGTCCGCTCGCTGTCCCGCATATCAGCCAGGTTAAGACACAAATGTCGCTCATGGGCCACATTTGTGGACATCACTTGACCCAGGGAGCGTGCGGTCACCTTCGTCACCCGGAGGGCGAGGTCGGTGGCGGCACGCAGCTCGTCCACGAGGTCCGGATCAACTCCACCCTCGTGCATGTCCCTGAGGATCCTGGCCTGGAAGACCTGGAGGATCGCCATGGCATGCAAAGAGGTGGCAGCCTGCCCCGCAGCTCTGTACAATTTCGCCACCAAGGTTGATGTGAATCGACAGGCTTTGGAGGGGTGCTTAGGATCACCACGCCAAGTTGAAGCGCTCTGAGGACACAGTTGCATCGCAACAGAACGTTCAACTGGGGGGACCCCAGTGTACCCGTTTGCCGCGGCCCCATCGAGAGTGGAGAAGGCGGAGGAAGTCGCCGAACGGTCGCGGGAAGACAACGGGGACTTCCAGGACCGCACAACTTGCAGCTCGGGAAAGAAAGGTATTGGGGGTGGGGACTGACGGGTGTCAGCACGCGCCCCCAAAAACCAATCATCGAGCCGCGAGCGCTTGGGACAGGGCGGAGGGTTCCACTCTATCCCAAGACTCGCGGCTGCCCGAGACAGCATGGTTGTCAGCTCTGGGTCCAACTCGGACAATGCTGGCGCGCCCGAAGGCGGCAGCACAGCCGAGTCATCATCGTCAGAGGACTTGAGCCCACCTTGTGATGCGGTGACCGACATTGCATCATCCTCCGGAGCGCCAAACAAGATACGCGGGGGGGCCAGAGCAGGCCCCGCGATCTCCGTCTGGACACCCACGGGTTGCGGAGCGCTAGAGAGGGGGTGTGGCCCGAGGCATGAGCATCGGGGCTTTGTTCCACACCGTCACCCTCAGGTCACCCTGACCACCAGCCAAAGTACCGCCTCTCGTGGAGACGATAGATTGGGGTGTGGTAGAGGGGACTATCACTTCTTTACGAAGATCCTCGAGTCTCGACTGCAGCACCGCAATGGTCATGTTCCCGCAGTGGGAACATGACGCATCCACAAACACTGCTTGAGCATGCTGAACGCCCAAGCATACCAAGCAGTGATTGTGCCCATCGGAAGATGAGGGCAACCGGCCACACCCAGAAGTACACGGGCGAGACATCCTGAAAAGGACGTGCCATGTGCAAGCTCTTTTGTGAGAGGAAGCTTCGCAGAGAACGCCGAAGCGCCCAGGGACCACACACCAGCTGTCTAGCAGACCACTGCGCAGATCAGCAGGCAGGCAGTATGCGATCGCTGGAACGCGCCGTAGACACCAACGCCTCTGGAAAGCTGCTTGTCTCAAAGGCTGACAAAGACAAAGAAAGTTAGCAGGCTTGAAGGAGTGAAGAGATACTCTTGGCTCCAAAGCAGAAACATAATGTGATGTTGCCAGTGTACTTCCTTATATACTCACGAGGTGGGGCGGAGTTACGCATGCAAATTACGCATGCCCATGGCATTGGCACTGCCATTGGGCGCTGTTAAATTCTCGAAGGTAATTGGCTTCTAAGCGAAACCCCCATTCGTTAGTCACTAACGTTACGTCGTAGTGACTGAATGAAAGGGAACTGTGAGGTTGGTCCAATTAAATATTTTAAATTGTAGTAACAATTGTTTATTTCTCACTGTCCCAAAAGACAAAAATGACTAAAAACATAAATATATTAAGCAAAATACAGAACACAGACAACAGGGTTGACATTTTATCACATTATTTTATTAACAAGTAAATTCCAACACAGGATATTTGGTGAAAATACCTTATTTTCAAAATGGAAAAACTCTGAATATTCTGAATATAAAAACCTGCACTGTAAAAAATGTAAGGCCTCTCCAATTAAAAATTTTCTAGTGAGCGATCACATCTAAATTTTTCAATTGGCCAAATTGAATTTCTGTGAATTGAATTTTATCCATTGTGGCAACAGTCTGTTAACATGGGCTCAATTAGAAATAATATCTTGAGCCAATGGAAAAATTTATCAACACTGTAAAAAATGTTAGACCTCTCCAATTTAAAATTTTCTAGTGACCGATCTAAATTTTTCAGTTGGCCAAATGGAATTTCTGTGAATTGATAAAATGTAATTCACAGAAATTCAATTTTTGGCCAACTAAAAATTTTTGATGTGATCGGTCACTAGAAAATTTTGAATTGGAGAAATGTTTTACATTGAAACTGTGAGATTGGTCCAATTAAATGTTTTAAATTGTAGTCACAATTGTTTATTTCTCAATGCCCAAAAGACAAAAATTAGCCTAAATATATTAAGCAAAATACAGAACACAGACAATAGGGTTGACATTTTATCACATTACTTTATTAACAAGTAAATTCAAACATATTAGATATTTGGTGAAAATACCTTATTTTCAATAAGGAAAAACTCTGAATACATTCAAGAAGTCTTAATGTGGTGAAGAAAACGTGGCACTGCATAGGCTAAAAACCTGAAAATAAAAATAAAAACTAACATTAATGACAAAGCTCCCCTGCATCACATCTGGCAAGAGAAAGAACAGAAGTTCTTCATTATATAATTACCATTACCATTAGAGTAAACGAGGTAAACGAGAACACACGCATGAAACCAATGAATGCATGAACTCGTGATTCTACAAAATGTCTTTTAAACTTCATACCAAGTCATAAAGCAAAACTCTGGAGAATAATTTCAGTACTAAATACTCACCAACGTCTTTATGAGATGAATATCTCTATTCTCTTGGGAATGTCTGTTTCGGTCTTCAGCACCTGCTGGTTCGGCTCCGCTTGCGCTGCCGCTCCCGCGCTCCGCATTTGAAATCTCCACAGGAACGGTTTTCTTCAAGCGCATGTTGCGCATGTGTATACCGTTTTCGGACGTAGGACTTGTTCAGCCAACATGGATTTTTCACTTCGACTTTATAGATTGACTGAGCACAATTAAATATGTTCGGTGAATATACAATTTTAATTTTGAGTGAAGACCTTAAGCTATGAATAGTACAATGCATCTTTTTGAATGGAGATAATTATTTGGAAGTCATTTATTGGGCCAATATGTAATGATCAATTTTCACAATATTTTTTTATTTAAAGTTTTGGTTCCTTGCCACTGTTGCCTTTGGCTTGGCTTGCTCAGTTGGGGACACTAAATTTTCAACCAAAATATCCAAAGAAATCTAATTACTAAACTAAATTAACTACATCAACTAAATTACTGATCTGCCCACATTGTCACTGTATGATAATTTAAATGAACTGATGACATCACCATTTTCTTCAATTCTGTTGCATTATTTTCCTGTTTAACACTGTGAAGCTGCTTTGAAACAATCTGCATTGTAAAAAGCGCTATATAAATAAAGTTGACTTGACTTGCTAATGTGACAGAGGGCTCTGTCACGATCACAGCAGCACTACATTTACACGCACATATGATCCACTATCCACCCAGTTTACTGTTTTCCTACCTTTGGGTGCACACTAGGGCCGGACAGGTTAACACTTCAGTAGCATACATAACATACACATATTCACACCATTACCGCATCCTTTCCCCATATCCCACAATAAACACACACAGACACCAGATAAGTTACTCAATAGATGTTTATTGTACTTATCTGCACATTATGTTTTGTCTTCAGTCATGGTTTGTTTGTGTCGTGTTTAATCCAGGTTACTGGTGTTGTGTAATATTCTGTTCCTGTGAAAAACTGTTCCAGTGGAGTATACATGAATATTCATGATATGCCCTTGTTGTGGGCGTGGTTTTGAGACAGCGCAAACAAATGGAACTGAAAATATTAGTGCACGCTCCTCAAATCACAACCTGTTTCATGGATTATTTTGAAAAGATATCAAATCAAATCAAATCACTTTATTGTCACTCTACCATATACACAAGTGCAACAGTAGGTGAAATTCTTAGGTGCAGTTCCGAGCAACATAGCAGTCATGACATGACATGTACAACATTTAAAGCAGCATCAGATTACACATCTGATGCGCACACAATTACTCACAGCACAGTAAACTCTACAATAAACAATAAATAATTTACACAATGTGAGTTTAGTTCTCACAGCTTTAAACAATATACACATACTTACAATATACATATACTTTAAACAATATACACTAAACAATATACATTACGCTATAATAATAATAATAATATACAATGTATAGTATAAAATATTATTCACAGATTGAAAAATTGAAATCCAAAGTGCAATAGGTGCTATATGATAAATAAATGTGTATATATAATGTGTGTGTATCTACAGTGGGTTGTGCGGAGTGATATTCTGTCCAGTGTGTGTTATGATCCTGATGGATCAGGAGTTAAGTAGTCTGATTGCTTGTGGGAAGAAGCTGTTCTGGAGTCGGCTGGTGCGTGTTCTGATGCTGCGGTACCGTCTGCCTGATGGCAGCAGTGAGAGCAGCCCATGGTTCGGGTGGCTAGAGTCTCTGATGATCCTCTGAGCTCTCTTCACACATCGCCTGGCGTAAATGTCCTGGAGGGAGGGAAGCTCACCTCCGATGATGCAGCTGGCCGTGCGCACTACCCTTTGCAGGGCCTTGCGGCTGCGGGCGGTACTGTTGCCGTACCAGGTGGTGATGCAGCCAGTCAGCAGACTCTCTATGGTGCAGGTGTAGAAACGTGTGAGGATGTGGCGGTTCATTCCAAACCTCCTCAGCCGTCGCAGGAAGAAAAGGCGCTGATGAGCCTTCTTCACAACGGCCTCGGAGTGGACGGACCATGAGAGTTCCTCTGTGATGTGGACACCGAGGAACTTGAAGCTGCTGACTCTCTCCACCGGTGCTCCATCGATGGTGATGGGGCGGTGTTCTCTCTCATTCCTCCTGAAGTCGACCACCAGCTCCTTGGTCTTGCTGACGTTGAGGGAGAGGTTGTGCTCCTGACACCACCGTGTCAGAGTGTGCACCTCCTCTCTGTAGGCCGTTTCATCATTGTCGGTGATAAGACCTACCACCGTCGTATCGTCAGCAAACTTGATGATGGTGTTGGAGCTGTGGGTTGCCACACAGTCATGTGTGTACAAAGAGTACAGGAGTGGGCTGAGAACACAACCCTGAGGGGCTCCAGTGTTGAGAGTCAGTGATGAGGAGATGTTACTGCCCATTCTGACCACCTGGCGTCTGTTTGACAGGAAGTCCAGGATCCAGCTGCATAACAGGCTGTTTAAGCCTAGAGCCCGGAGTTTCCCGTCAAGTATGGAGGGCACAATGGTGTTGAATGCTGAGCTGTAGTCCACAAACAGCATTCTCACATACGTGTTCCTCTTTTCCAGGTGGGAGAGAGCAGTGTGTATAGTGGATGAAATGGCATCGTCAGTGGAGCGGTTTGTGCGGTATGCAAACTGCAGTGGGTCCAGTGAGGGGGGGAGAACAGAGCAGATATGGTTTCTGACTAGTCTTTCAAAGCATTTGCTGATGATGGGGGTCAGAGCAACAGGACGCCAGTCGTTTAAGCAGGTGGTTTTTGACTGCTTAGGTACAGGCACAATGGTGGACGTTTTGAAGCATGTGGGGACCACAGACAGGGAGAGGGACAGGTTAAAAATGTCCGTGAAGACTCCAGCCAGTTGGTGCGCGCACGCTCTGATCACACGGCCGGGAATGCCGTCTGGACCCGCAGCTTTACGGACGTTCACCCGCCGGAAGGATCGGGTTACATCCGCGACAGATACGAAGAGTGCACTAACCTCTGCATCTTCAGCCGCGAGCGCTCTCTCCGCGAGGGCGGTGTTAGTTCCCTCAAAACGAGCATAGAAGGTGTTTAGCTCGTCCGGGAGAGAGGCAGCGGTGTTCACGATGGAGTTTGTGTTCCCTTTATAGTCCGTGATGGTGTTAATTCCCCTCCACATGCTTCTGGAGTCGGTGGTGTTGAACTGTCCTTCAATCTTGTCCCTGTACTGCCGTTTTGCTGCTCTGATGGTTTTCCGGAGGGCATAACTTGCTTGTTTATGCTCCTCCGCGTTACCGGAGTTAAAAGTGAAGGTCCGCGCATTGAGTGCCGCGCGAACATCCCCATTTAGCCACGGCTTCTGGTTAGGATACAGCCGAATTGTTTTGGTCGGAACAACGTCATCTACGCACTTCCTGATGAAACACGTTACGCTATCAGCGTAAACCTCGATGTCGTCATCAGAGGCCGACCGGAACATCTCCCAGTCCGCGTGATCAAAACAGTCCTGTAGCATAGAGTCCGATTGGTCCGACCAGCACTGGATGGTTCTGAGGGCGGGTGCTTCCTGTTTGAGTCTTTGCCTATATGCGGGCAAAAGGAGGATTGACGCGTGATCTGATTTGCCGAATGGTGGGCGTGGGAGTGATTTGTATCCATCCTTGAAGGGGGAGTAGCAGTGATCTAAGACGCGGTTCCCTCGCGTGTTGAAGCTAACATGTTGGTGGTATTTGGGTGCGATGCGCTTGAAGTTGGCTTTGTTAAAGTCCCCGGTCACAATAAACGCGGCCTCAGGATGCGCGGTTTCCTGCTCACTCACTGTCCTATACAGTTCCTTTAGTGCCCGGTCTGTGTCGGCTTGCGGGGGAATATACACAGCTGTGATGATGACCGCGGTGAATTCCCTCGGTAGCCAGAATGGTCGGCACAGAATGGTCACAGAATGGTCAGATAATTAAAGTTACAATGTTAAACATTAACTGCAACAGTAACAAACAATGAAATTTCTCTCATCATTTCTGAAGAACATTGGGAACCAGCATAACCAATATTGGTGCCCATTGACTTCTATTGTATGTACAAAAATACACTGAATACACAATTTTTTCAAAATATGCCCCACAAAAGAATGAGTCATTCAACTTTGAAAGTTAATATTTCAATAATTGAACAACACACTTTCACGTTCACAGTTCTCTGATGTGGTAGCTAAGATCTTATGTCTCATTGACTTCAAGCTTTGTGAGCAAAACAACACAGATTCAATTCAATGAAATTATTGGGTTTTAATAAAACAACTAAAGTATACAAAGCTACGATTCACACGGGGTAAATATGCATATATATATGTAGGAGAAAACAAACATGGTACCAATAAAGAAAAATCAACTTAACGAATGATATAAAGAGGAAGAGAATGATGAAAAGAGAGAATGATGGAAAGAGAGAGAGAGAGAGAGAGGAGAGAGAGAGAGAGACAGCGGCAGACCTTTCGCAAGAGACCTCAAGAAATTAACACTCCCGTGAACAGGAATAATTCAGACAACCTTTTACACGCAGTTTGATTGTGAAATGAAATGCTTGCATTATTATGGCTTCTCGTGTGTAAGTGTCTGAATTTGAATCGTCAGGGGAGTTTGGTACGGATCTTCGGGTCCCAGGAGAATTTCTCTGAAGTTTAGGAAGGTCGTTCTGTCTTTTTCTCCGTGGCGGGGATGCCAAGGGGCTCTCTCGTGGCGGAATGCCAAGGTGGTCTTCCTCTCAATGGCGAAGTGCGCCAAGGGGCTTTTCCTCTCAATGGCGAAATGCCAAGGGGCTCTTCCTCTCAATGGCGAAAATGCCATGAGGTCCTCCTCTTAATGGCGAAGTGCGCAGGGAGTTAACGGTCAGTCTCTGTTCTTATGGCTGTAATGGCTAACGCCCTTATTCTGGAGTGATCCAATCGCGCACGAGAGACCCAAAGGCGCGAGTTTTTCTTTGTCCTTTGTCCCCCCCTCCTCTTGGCTAATCAAGAGGGGTGATACAGTTTAAGCCTCTCTTCTTAGAAAGCTGGTACTTTTGTAATACTGCATCTTGTGGTAATTTGTGAACGAGATTCGGTACAGTCGGGTTTATGTGGTTTGAAAGATACCGCACACGATCATTCTGCGATTTGAGAGTGCAGAGTTACAGGATTTCCACAGTTACGGGCATACAAAGTTTGATTTACATACAGTAAACATCCTAGCTATTTTAATACATCATATAAAGACATTACATCAACAAAATATATATATTTAAGCGTTATTGAGGCAGTTTGATGAAATGTCCGTACATGGCTGAATGGCCGTGTGTATGTGTGTTGGACAGTTGTGAGTCAAACAAAGGGGTGTGTGTGTGTGCTTGAGAAGTCACATGAATGTCTTGAGGCTATGAAGTCCAACTATCCAAGCTCTTGCGGAGACCTGATAGTGTTTTCTGGGTTGTTAATTAACCTAGATAGCCGGTCAACATAAAGACCCTTTGTTTAGTATGATCTGATTAGAAACGTCACGAGGCGCTGATGCGGGAGTTCAAGATTTGGACATCCTGCTAGATGGCTGATTGAATCAGTATTGCTACACCTATAATTTTTTCCTATTCCAGTTTAAAAATAGTAACCTCTGGCCCTGTCCAAGAAGACTGGGCCATCCATCAGAACAATGCTGACTGTGTAAATGTTATGATACTGAAGATTAAATAATATGTATATGGTGATTAATGGAAAGTTACTGTTTTAATGCTTACCTCTGGAAGAACGTGGTGGAGTCCATGTGGGTGAAGCTTCCAGGTTGTAAGCCAGGCCTGTTTGTTTGTGCAGGAGGGTTTGTCGTTTGGAGATTGGAGTGACCAGTGAACATTTTTGTGTGTGTTTACCTTTCTGGAGAAGGATCTACCAGCCAAGTGCTGCGGTGTATATATATTTAGTAAATATTTTCCTCCATTTTTCCCCATATTCCCTATTTTGTCCATTTTTATATCTACTTTTGGTGAACTGTACAGGAACACTGTCAATAAAAACACCTTGCATGACAGTGCTATTGTGCCTTGCCATAATTTTCTTGTGCAGAACTATTTTTTACAATTATTCAAAACACAGTGGTGGTCCAGGGTGAGGTTGTGTGTTTGAATTCAGTTAATAATTCATTAATAAATGGTGAGCGGTACGTGATGCCGTTTGAAGAGAAAAGATGACAAAGCATGACTGTGATTAGAGGGTGTGTTCTGCAGGGGAAGTGAGAGACAGCTGAGGAAACACCAGAGATCAGATGCTATTGTATCAGGCTATTCAACTGGGATGCTCAATTTTGTCTCTGCTTCTGATGTGCAAACACCATTGTGAATAGACAAAAGTAAAATCAAACCACTTCAAAAAATTGCCTATGCCAGATTTCTCACTTTGAATAAATGCAGTGTCATGCTTAGATAGGGAGTGCCCAAAAACACATGTTAATTATTTTTTAATATCCAGGTGAAAAAAAGTCCAGCACACTGAATCGTCCTGACTAGGACTAATAAAAGTCATTTTAAGGGTCTTTTAGGGAAGTTTTATATGGAATCCGTTTAAAAATTGTAAAAATGTGTTTGTCACGTGTGTCTCCAAAGAGAAATAGGAAATCTCACAAAATAGTCATTTAATAGGAATCTCGAATACTCTGGAAAGATAGTAGAATAGACATAAACAGGAAGTATTATACACAAGAAAAATGAGTGAACTAAACAGGAACAGCTGGATAAAGAGGAACTAATCAGTAACCTTAAAAAAATAAAGAGTCATAATACAGAAATGAACCACCTAAACAGAACATAATCATGACAGTGTTAAAACAAGCCGAGATTACTACATTCTTATTTGTGAATCTTGTTCAGAATATCTAATAAACGAATTTGCAAGTGCTTGTGAAAATAATTGTGCTATTGAATGTGCACTTGAGTGTACTTTAAATCTTAAAACTGTATTTGCAGATCATATAATATTAAATAAATAAATAAATAAAAAGGTCACTTAAGTGTACAAAGAGAGCACACTTTCATAACACTTAACAAAAGCCAAAATATATGTAGGTGTTACAAACAGAGATGACACGGATAACAGAGGTGGATGATGACAGAGTTTATTAACAGAACCAGGAGTGAGCAGATGAGGTGAGTATCAGGAATGGTAGTTCAGGTGAATGGTGATGTCAATGGAAGATACTATACGTTCTTGATTGCAGGTCAGAGGGACGATGGAGCGAAGGAGACACGGAACCAGGAGACGGGACAAGACAAGGAGACATTCAGGATACGATGGAGATCAGGTAGGGTTTCAGGTGTTATGGGAAAATTGAATCATAGCTATACATTAAACATGCATTTTCTTGTCATGTGTGGAAATTTACAGGAGGAGTGACTTTGTTTGGGAAACTGATAAAAGCTGAGAGCTGTTATGTCTAGTTAGTGCACTCTGCAGACATTGAAGATGGCTGTATGACTGTGACTCATTTCTTGCAAGAAATTAAATCTTTATAAAGACAATTGGGCAGGTTTTGTCTCTTATTCAGTAATGCGGCGATAGTTTGAAATTTTGCCATGACACAGGTGAGTCTGTAGAAGCTGGCAATAGCGTGAGCATGTGCGAACGATACCGGACAGTGACTGAGTGTGAGCGTGGGGCTTAAGTGCAGGTGGTGATTGCAGTGCTGATGACGTGCAGGTGTGTGTGCTCAGTACTCAGTTGATTGGGAACGTTACAGTCTATGGTATCAATGCAACTTTCATGAAGTAAAATCACTAAAAGCCTTCCTTCCGCTGGAAAAAATAGTCCATGACTGTGAACGACAACCAAAGTTACATTATTACACCATTAGATTGCGGCAAAGACTGTCTTTATGAGTGAGTCAGTCAGTAGCGAAGACTTTTATATTGAAAGGACTAAAACTTGTGTGAACACGGAAACAAGACGCAACTGTCAAATGAGCGCTCTCTGTCATTTTTTTACGGTCTATGGTCAGGACACGGAAAACCCCTTCACTGTCAAAAGGACAAGATGTCGCAGTGGACATTCAATAGATTTTTTATTATGAACATAGGACTGACCTGAAGGAAAATGCTATATCTAAAAGCATGTAATACACTCCCTCACACAAAATCTCTCTTAATAATGCAAGATTCGATGAACAATATCAATGAGAACAAACATATGTTTACGTTGCTAAGAGTGGTTGCTGAGGGTGTTGTGTAGTGATACACAGAACCGTTAGGTGAAGCTGTCATCAGGCTTGTTTGACTTCACGCAGTGATGCGCAGACTGATTGGCGGCTGACTTGAAGCAGTGCATGCCGGTATAGATAAAATCAAAGTTATCTGCCTTTCATAAACAAATGCTCATCTTGGTCATTAATATAAGCATACTTTTTCTCCTCATCATTATTTTATTTGGAATAATAGAAATATTCCATGCAAACACAAATATTTTTTATTAAGAACTGGTTTGACAATAATATTACATTGGTTAGTCAGTTATACAACAAAGAAAGAATGCTTTTCTCTTATGATGAATTCCTTTCTTTTCATAAAATACCAATTACTCCAAGAGAGTTTTCAATTGTTTTTGGTTCAATTCCTTCAGGTACTCTCATGCTTTTTAGAGGTATTGATAAAAAACATTCCCCTGAATTAAAAAACATTCCCCTGTCTTTTGATGTTAAAAATCATATGTTGGTGAAATGTGTTTTTCGTTTAATTCAAAGAATATTAATATAGCTATTCATACTCTTTTCCAGAGGGAAATTGTTACTGTACCTTATGTTTGTCTCATTGGATCGCTTTACTAAATGGAAAATTGATTTGCTGGAGGAAAGTATGGTTATTACCACAGAAATATAATCTTGGAAATAAGATTGAAGAAGTTTCTTATAAGCTTATTCACAGATTTTATCCAGCAAGTCATTATTTATAAAAATGTAAAAAAAAAAAAAAAAAAAAAAAAGACATAAATGTGGATTGTATTTTTTTGTGACAAATATGAGGAAACCGCCTTGCACTTATTTTGGCACTGTACATACTCAACGAAAAATATATCAAAGAAAATAATCAATGTTCAAGACCTCTTTCACTCTTGTGGGAAAATGTACTCTTTGGCTTTACTGACTATTCTGAACAAGAAGAACATTACTTTTACTTAATTAATTTAATTATATTATTAACCAAATGTCACATTCATAAGTTTAAATTCACCAATAGGAAACCAAATTTTGTAATCTTATTGACTGAATTATGTATATATATTGACAGTATCAGAGACTCTTTGAATAAGAAAGCTTTAAGAACTCTGAAAGCTTGCATGTTTTATAATACATTTATTTTATGTTTATGGATGTATGTATTTGTATGTATTTGTATTGCATGTATTGCATGTCGGTTAGAAATTTTGTCCGACTTGAGGCAGCGCAGACGCCACGTGACTGTGACGAATGCCATCAAAGTGCCGCGAGAGCGATTCGAGAGCAGCCGGCTGGTGCATTTTGTGCAGCTTCAACAGAGTGACTGCACAAGCTCTGATGACAACACAGCTGTTCCACGATTGGCCGGATTCACCACATGACAGCGGCCACGTGTGTTTCGTGTATATTCTAAAACCTTCAGTTCCACTAATGCTCACAAATCAGTTTTTTTTATAATGGTAAAACCTCTTTTCATGTAGTCGCGATGTTATAATAATAACGGTGATATAGTTATATGTTATAAAAATGTAGACCCCACTTCATTGATAGTGTAGGCTTATATGTTGAATTTTATTCTTGTACAAACATACGATGTATTAAGCAGTACATAAAGTATTGAATAAAAATCTTTGACAAATATTGCATTTATTTCACTTCAGCTGTGGTAAAGTATGAAAACAGCGCAAGCGTCACTGCGGAAAGCAGAAAGTGTCCGAAAGTGTCAGCTCCTCCCCACCTGCACGTGGCTACTCTTGCCGATCGGTTGCATCCAGCCGCAGCCGATGTCGAACACACCTATCGACTTGGTCGGCATTACTGGGAACGCCCACAAAAACGTCATATACGTTTATGCCGTGGGGGAAAACAACCCATTCGAACGAATGCACGTAGACCTTGTTGGGTGATTGATGATTACGATTGATTTTTGCTTGGTGCAATGCCGAAAAGTTGCTGTGTGGCATTCTGCACCTCTAATAAGTTAAATCTGAAGTTTTTTACTGCCGAATAACAGACGGAGGTGTTCGTCAATTCCGAAAGCCTGTGCAATACGTCCATTACAATTAAACATTTGCACTACATGATGATGTATTATTGTAAAGATGAAAACATAAGAGATTTCAATACTACAATGGCAAAAGTTTGTTTAATAAAAATGGCAATATAGTCATAAGTTTGTCACAGGACTCGAACTGCATCAAAAAGCAGTCTTATCAACTTATTCAACTTATCATTAAAGCAGTTTTCACGCAAGCTATCACATAGTGTGTGAGGCTATTAATGTACAAATCATTCAAAAGTCTTCTTTATTTCATTAAGTGAAGGGCTGGGCTCATTTTCATGCTTCAAGCTTACAAGCTGATATAGTCACATTACATGTATGACACTTGAATTACATTTTTCTCGTCAGAATAGCATATTCAGAAAAACATTTCATAACACAAGACAAGTTTTAGGTGCTGGTCAAATAATTAGAATATCATCAAAAAGTTGATTTATTTCACTAATGCCATTCAAAAAGTCAAACTTGTATATTATATTCATTTATTACACACAGACTGATATATCTCAAATGTTTATTTCTTTTAATTTTGATGATTATAACTGATAACAAGAAAAATCCCAAATTCAGTATCTCAGAAAATTAGAATATTGTGCAAAGGTTCAATATTGAAGACACCTGGTGCCACACTCTAATCAGCTAATTAAGTCAAAACACCTGCAAAGGCCTTTAAATGGTCTCTCAGTCTAGTTCTGTAGGCTACACAATCATGGGGAAGACTGCTGACTTGACAGTTGTCCAAAAGATAACCATTGACACCTTGCACAAGGAGGGCAAGACACAAAAGGTCATTGCAAAAGAAGCTGACTGTTCACAGAGCTGTGTCCAAGCACATTTATAGAGAGGCGAAGGGAAGGAAAAGATGTGGTAGAAAAAAGTGTACAAGCAATAGGGATAACCGCACCCTGGAGAGGATTGTGACACAAAACCCATTCAAAAATGTGGGGGAGATTCACAAAGAGTGGAACCACTACGCACAGATGTATGCAAGACATGGGTTTCAGCTGTCGCATTCCTTGTGTCAAGCCACTCTTAAACAACAGACAATGTCAGAAGTGTCTCGCCTGGGCTAAAGACAAAAAGGACTGGATTGCTGCTGAGTGGTCCAAAGTTATGTTCTCTGATGAAAGTAAATTTTGCCTTTCCTTTGGAAATCAGGGTCCCAGAGTCTGGAGGAAGAGAGAAGAGGCACACAATCCATGTTGCTTGAGGTCAGTTTTCACAGTCAGTGATGGTTTGGGGTGTCATGTCATCTGCTGGTGTTGGTCCACTGTGTTTTCTGAGGTCCAAGGTCAACGCAGCCATATACCAGGAAGTTTTTGAGCACTTCATGTTTCCTGCTGCTGATCAACTTTATGGAGATGCAGATTTCATTTTCCAACAGGACTTGGCACCTGCACACAGTGCCAAAGCAACCAGTACCTGGTTTAAGGACCATGGTATCCCTGTTCTTAATTGGCCAGCAAACTCGTCTGACCTTAACCCCATAGAAAATCTATGGGGTATTGTGAAGAGGAAGATGCGATATGTCATTACGTCAGCTTTGATTGTAAAATGTTATTGACTCAACTCTGTTCTTTACATGAAGACATTGTGTGACTTCAGAAGTCTTGGAATGCAACATGAGTTAATACTTTTATACTGTTTTTGGTCAGTTTTTGCAATAAATACCTGTGACTGTACTTGTATTTGCCTGTTATGTGTTTTATATTGTTTAGAAATGGGTAGGTTTAGGGTAGGAGTTGGGTTAGCTGCTCCAAAATATAAAAGTAACCTTTAAATATTAATAAAATATTAATAAAATCATGTCTGCTTTTACAAATGCATTGGGTAAACTGAAATGAACGGAGCACCCAGTGCGTCGATATAGTGACGCCTAGGGGTGACTTTAGTATCTTCGTTGTGACGCGGAAGGCACTTGACCATGCTTCGGATTTTGACGCCTTGGGAGTGAGAATGGGTTGGCATTTTCCAGGTTTCGGACGCAGTTTATAGATGTGTTTTATCGTGAAAAAAAAAACACAACTATTGGCCATTCAGAATCAAGGACTGTAAATAACCGTTTTATGGTAAAATTTTTACTTAAAATACATATAAAATCGTGTTTTAATGATCTTTTGTTGTGCTTTAAAGAAGTGCACTTATTTTGATGTGTCGACTGACATTTAAATGTTAAGTTGCGTGAATTTAAAGTCAATATATATTAAATGTACTAAATTGCAATGTCATCACTTACAAATGTGTAATTGCAAATATATTTTACACATCAATAGAAATAACATTACATTTTTTATTTTACCACAAGCACTTTGTCAGTACATTCACAGTACACTTAAACCATATTTCAAACAGAAATAATTATGAAAATGACATGTAAAAATGCACTTAAGTCAATGTTAAGTTCAAAATAATTTAGTATGCATTTCAACTTTTTGCTTACATATTCTTTTAAAGTATATTATTTATTTAATGATCACTCTTTTTAAAAATAAAAAATAGCATTGATTGGGACACTTTTTCCTAGTCATCTCAATGGCCTGAACTCACGCCCTATTATTACTCCTGAGTTTGAATGTGGATGTCTGCATTTCTTTCTGTGGACTTCTCTTGACACAGATTCTATGTGGAGCCATTAAATTTTATTATAGTTGTTGTTATCATTATTATTATTGGGACTTTATGATTTTATTATTTCCTTATTTGTGACCCTGGACCACAAAACCAGTCATACGGGTCAATTTTTTGAAAGCTGAATAAATAATCTTTCCATTGGTGCATGGTTTGTTAGGACAGGAGCCGAGATACAACTATTTGGAAAATCTGGAATCTGAGGGTGCAAAAAAATCTAAATATTGAGAAAATCTCCTTTAAAGTTGTCCAAATGAAGTCCTTCGAAATGCTTATTACTAATAATAATTCATTTTTTTTATATATATATTTATGGTAGGAAATGTACAAAATATCTTCATGGAACATGATCTTAATATCCTAATGATTTTTGGCATAAAAGAAAAAAATATAATTTTGACCCATACAATGTATTGTTGGCTATTGCCACCTATATACCTGTGAGACTTAAGACTGGTTTTGTGCTCCAGAGTCACATTTTTCCTTGATTTACCCTTCCTGTTTACATCTCTCCCTCTCCATCTCCAAGTTTGCCTCTCTGTTTCTATATAAAATATAGAATATCCATTTCTACATAAAATATGATCTGGACAGCCTTGCCCCGCTCCTCCACACTCAGTCGAAGATTGGATCAATGCACATTTATGTGCCAACATTACAGCAATTTCCTTATTTTTATCAGACAAACTGCGTCACCAACCTGTTTTTATGACATTTGTTCATATTACACCCATGATGCAACGTGTACAGTCATACAGCCATTAACCTACAGTCATTTCAAAAAGCCTTTTTTCTTTCCATTTCACTGTAAATGATTATTTGTTGTTTCCAAATTATATTGCTGCTGTATTTCCAACAACATCTTACAGCAGGAACGGTAACACTTTACAGTAAGGTTTCATTTATTAGCATTAGTTAGTTGATATTAACTAACAACAACTAATGGTTCAACAGTATTTATTAATCTTAATATCCGCATTTACTAATACATTTTGAAGATCAAATGTATCTGTTAACATTAGTTAATGCACTGTGAACTAACATTAAAAAAGGTTAATCAATGCTGTAAGAATATATTGTGCAATGTTAGTTAATGCATTAACTCACGTTAACAAATGACACCTTATTAAGTGTTACCAATATTTTAAGTTACTATTGTTTTTACAGTGTTGATATTTTAGGTTTTAAACACATTGTTTTCCTATACATTTAAACGATATTAACGTTCCTTATTTTTTTTCTACTTTTTCATTGACTCTTGTATTGTTCATTATTTCATTGAGTTACGCTCAGCTGTTTATTTGATATTTTCACCATATAACTTCACATAAAATCATTTGGGTAATACTCAATACTGATAACAGGCGACTGATGCAATGCTTAATATTTTTGTGTAAATGTTGTTTGTAAGTAAAGATCATCTTAAAGCTATCCCTTTTCGTTACACAAATGAACTCGCAAACATTCAGTTTAGTTTGATCTGGTTGTGGTTCTTGAGAGAATAATGCTCACATTGTCCTCTTGTGAAAGACGTATTCAAGCAGCCTTAAGTCGCTTTTGCTTGTCTGATTTACTGTGGCTTATATAACAATACGGTTTCTTTCTTTGAATATGCAGTCCAAAGATACTGTTACTACCTCTATTATTGAAACAATCGAAGAAAATCATTACGACATTATTATAAACTTTCAAGTTTGAGGCAGTGATGACGTCATTTAAGGTTATTTTCTATAGCCTATATAAATATCTCTATGACCAAATAGACCTATATCTATACAAGGTAAACTTTCATGGGTTGTGCAGTTTTCTCCATATTTTTTCATCTTCCTCTTTATATTTTTGAAGATTGCAGGTCTAATGAAAACTGACATGAAAATGAAAACTTAAATAGTTGCAACACTTTACTTAAAGCCTTTATGTATAATGCATTATGTATAATGTACATTATAATGCATTATATATTGTGGTAAATATATTGTAACCAAAGTTCAAATGCATTATTATATTCACAGATTCTTTGTTACATCTGAAAATGCTTGTTTGTTTTAATGCATCATTCCAATGTATTATAACTGTGGTTACAATTATTTGTGAGATCATAAAATGCATTATAAGGTGTATTAAAAGGTATTTTCACTTGCTGTACATTGCCTGTCTTGATCCAGATGGTCATCTAGTGCTCGGATGAGTTGTGCACACCAAGCTTTTGCCGGTTAACCATTAGCTCCAGCTGGTAGATGCCATAACTACACTGTCTTTGGGATAAAAGCATCTTCATCCATTGATGGACATGTAATTTTGACTATAAGGGATTTTCTGCAAGCATATAATTCACAATATGGGCTTTGAGACTGTGTGTGTTTGTGTGCTGCCAAACAGTGTTGTCACGATGTATCATTTTCCTGAGATTTATGCGATTCATTTACAGCTCTCAGGTATTTCAAGGCCTGCCTTGATCGACATACACAGCTTTGATCTTGTACTGCCATCTGCAGGTTTTTTGTTGGCTCATATATGGCTCATAGATCAATAAACTGTCATTAAATTGTTAATTTTCAAAGCTTTAAGGTTAATAATACAAACATCATATTTGTCTTTCTGTAGTTTCTATAGTAGCTTCATGGGAGGGGGGTCCGAGGAGGGGAACAAAACTACTGCCTGACACTGTCCCATCCTTCTATCACAGAAATTGCCTGAAATGACCTTTTCACAACACCTCTGCACTTACTCACGATTTCTCTCAACAAGGGGACTGAAGAAGTGTCAGTCAATACATGGGAAAACAAAGTAACTTGTGTTACTCATATAAGAAGTAACTCAGATATTTTGTTGTAAATAGCTGAATAGCGGATAAGGGTTTAAAGGGTTAGTTCACCAAAAAATGAAAATTCTGTCATTAATTATTTACCGTCATGTCGATCGACACCCGTAAGACCTCCGTTCATCTTCGGAACACAAATGAAGATATTTTAGTTGAAATCCGATGGCTCAGAAAGGCCTCCATTAGCACAATGCACTTTATACTCTCAAGACCCATAAAAGGTACTAAAGACGTCGTTACAAAGTCCATCTCACTACAGTGGTTCTACAATAATTTTATGAAGCGACGAGAATAGTTTTTGTGCTCAAAAAAACCCCTAAATAACGACTTATATAGTGATGACCGATTTCAAAACAAGGCATCATGAAGCTTCGAAGCGTTACGAATCATGATTCGGATCGTGTGTCAAACCGCCAAACTGCTGAAATCATGTGACTTTGGCGATCCAAACAGCTGAATCGACATGAGGGTAAGTAATTGTGGCGAGCAGTGAGGCTGAGGGACCGTGAGAGGCCGCGTTCATTAGTGATGATGAGCGCCAGCTGCGTGCCGTTGGCCTCATGTCTCACAGAGGAGTGACGGGAGTATAAAGGAGGAGCGACGACAGTGAAGGACGAGAGAGGACCAGGCCTGGATTTTAATTTGTGTTTTGTTTTCGTTTTGTTATGTGTGTGTGCGGCAGTCGTCCGTGAGGGGCTGTCGCTTTTACTTTCATTTTGTGTTCATTTGTTTTATTAAAGTTGTTGAACGTTCGCCAGTTACCGCCTCCTTCTTCCCATACTAACAAACGGCGTTACATTGGTGCCGAAACCCGGGAGGAAGGAGGGACATGCTGTCGAAGAGCCCTCGCTGCTGAGGGGGATCGCGGTGCTGAGGAGTTCGGGCAGCGCGGAAGAGAGAAGACGAGTTGCTGCCCGAGGCGTGGTGCTGGAACGAGTGAAGATTTGGTGGGACGGAGAGCTCGCTGCCGTGCCCCTGGGTCAAGGTGGGGTGGCTGCCGTCCGAGAGGGAGCGGAGGAGTCGCCAGCGCTTGCCGTGAGCCGGAGCCTGCTGCCGTCCGCCATGTTGGGGAGGAGCAGGGAGCGTGGGACTGGGACTCGCTGCCGGCTGTCCTCAGTAGGAGGAGCCACCGTCGGCCGCCAGGGGGCGGAGGAGGATCGAGCCGTCCACCGAGCGTCCAGTGCCATCGCATGGCACCGCGAGGAAGAGCCTCTTGGCTGGCTGAGGACCGAGACTTTTCTGAGGATCTTTTCTTTTCTCCTCTCTCTCCTCTCTGTCGCTCCTCGTGCTCCTGGTTCCGTTCTCTCACCTCTCTGTCCTTACCCCCAGTTACTGCGGCCGCCGGTGGAGGGGGGGGAGGGGGGATTAGAGCGCAGGCTCAGGAGTACCCCCCGGCCTGCGAAGGGCGTTGGGGGTATGTGGCGAGCAGCGAGGCTGAGGGACCGTGAGAGCGGGACGAGGCCGCGGTCATTAGTGATGATGAGCGCCAGCTGCGTGCCGTCGGCTTCGTGTCTCACAGGGAAGGAGAGACTGGAGTACAAAGGAGGAGCGATGACAGTGAAGGACGAGAGAGGACCAGGCCTGGATTTTAATTTGTGTTTTGTTTTCGTTTTGTTATGTGTGTGTGCAGCAGTCGTCCGTGAGGGACGACTATCATAAATGTGGATTGATCCAAACTTCGACTGAGTGTGGAGGAGCGGGGCAAGGCTGTCCAGATCATATTTTATGTAGAAATGGATATTCTATATTTTATATAGAAACAGAGAGGAAAACTTGGAGATGGAGAGGGTGAGATGTAAACAGAAAGGGTAAATCAAGGAAAAATGTGACTCTGGAGCACAAAACCAGTTGGCAAAAATGTTAGGACTTTCTATACTTTGTTGTGTAATGCAATGACGTGCTCATTTTAAGAATGTAATACAATTTTTAGCTCTTGAAAATGGGTTACAGTAATGAATTTTGAAATTAGTTACATTTCCACCATTGTTGGCATATACAAATGTACTGATATCCACAATTGGAGCTCAACAAACAATTAGTCCTTGGAAAATTACATTTTAATCACAATTAATATAATCAATTTGGCATGTCATATAGACATGGGCTAATTTTTGGCTGCTGATAACTCAAAATTCAGAACCAAAAGCTGGAAAATATACAAAAAAACGTCTCGGTTACGTATGTAACCCTCGTTCCCTGAGGAGGGAACGGAGACGTACGTTAGTGACTAACGAATGGGGGTTTCGCTTAGAAGCCTATCATCTTCGAGAATTCAACAGCGCCCAATGGCAGTGCCAATGCCATGGGCATGCGGAATTTGCATGCGTAACTCCGCCCCACCCTGTGGGTATATAATGAAGTACGCTGGCAACATCGCATTATGTTACTGCTGCAGGAGCCAAGACTGAACTCCGCATACCAGCAACACAGCTGACGTGGCAAAGGAACGTACGTCTCCGTTCCCTCCTCAGGGAACGAGGGTTACATACGTAACCGAGACGTTCCCTTTCGTTCAGTCACTACGACGTACGTTAGTGACTAACGAATGGGGGTTCCAATACAACAACGCCACTCAGCTGTCATCCAGTGCCCTGCGTAAGTGTGAGTACCCTGTCGTAAGACTAGTACGGACGAAGGACTCCCACTTATCACAGGATTACCAAGGTACACTGGGAAGCATATCCCAGTGAGGGAATGCCAAGATGCCTACCCGTAGGGAGGACTTAAGAATACACATGAGACCCGCTAAGGGCTGCATATGGAAGATCTCTAGGGTACCAGCCGAAGGTGGATTTTTAACCCTAGGGGCGGCAGGGACTTGCCAAGGGAAAGACACCTGCTCGATGAGGAGGCTTACGGTGGAAATACTCTTATGGGGGTCGCCGGAGGGGAACCATGCACACGGAGCACCTGGCCAGACATGAGGGTCTGGGCTCGAAAGGGCAGACTGAACTGATGTCGGCGTAAGCAGTACTGGAGGAGCTCAGGGCTCTCGGGGAGCTCACCTGAGGGAAAATATTGCACGTATCCAGTCCTTGGAGTGGAGTGGTGAGCAAGCGAAGACACCTGAGCCTGGCCCATTACCGGCCACCCGTAGGGGCGAGTACATAGTCGGACACTGGCTCCACTCGGAGATTGTAGAATCTGGCGAATGTGCTAGGTGTCGCCCAGCCTGCAGCTCTGCAGATGTCTGTTAGCGAGGCGCCATGCCTAAAGCCCAAGAGGAGGCCACACTCCGGGTGGAGTGTGCCCTAACCCCAAGGGGACATGGTCGACCTTGCTGCTGGTAAGCCAAAACAATGGTGTCCACTATCCAGTGAGACAACCTCTGCTTTGAGAGAGCTCTTCCCTTCCGCTCTCCACCATAACAGACAAAGAGCTGGTCTGAGGTCCTGAAACATCGCGTACTGTCTACATAGGCGCGGAGAGAGCGTACTGGACAGAGCAATGCCAAGGCTGGGTCTGCCTCCTCCAAAGGCAGCGCTTGCAGGTTCACCACCTGATCTCGGAACGGAGTGGTAGGAACCTTGGGCACATATCCGGGCCGGGGTCTCAGGATCACGTGAGAGTTAGCCGGCCCAAACTCAAGGCACGCTTCATCAACCGAAAATGCTTGCAGGTCCCCGACCCTCTTAAGCGAGGCCAATGCGGTCAGCAGAGCCGTCTTCATAGACAAGAATTTAATCTCGGCTGACCGCAAAGGCTCAAAGGGAGGCCTCTGCAGAGCACTTAAGACTACTGAGAGGTCCCAAGAGGGTACGAGAGGAGAGCGAGGAGGATTCAGTCTCCTCGCCCCCCTCAGGAACCTGATGATCAGGTCGTGCTGACTTACCTTTTTGTCTCCCAGGAGATCGTGGTAGGCAGATATTGCGACCACGTACACTTTAAGGGTGGAAGGAGACAGCCTTCGTTCCACCCCCTCCTGGAGAAACGATAGCACGGACCCGATCGGGCATTTCCAGGGGTCTTCTTGGCGGGAAGAGCACCATGTGACGAAGAGGTTCCACTTCAACGCATAGAGGTGTCGTGTAGACTCTGCTCTAGCGGAAGTGATGGTAGCGACCACCGCAGGTGGAGGGCTACTCAAACCAGCCGCATCCCGTCCAGAAGCCACACGTGGAGCTTCCAGAACGCTGGACGCGGATGCCAAGGGGTGCCCCGTCTCTGAGTGAGAAGGTCTTGACTCAGAGGAATAGGCCAGGGAGGGGCTGTCACAAGGAGTAGCAGTTCTGAGAACCAGGTCTGGCCGTGCCAACGGGGCGACCAACATGACCTGCTCCTTGTCCTCCCTGATCTTGCACAGTACCTGTGCGAGAAGGCTCACGATGACCAGCTGTGCGCCAGTGCATCCGTGCCAACCATAGGTCAGGGAAAAATACAGGGAGCAATGGGAAGAGTCCTGGGAGGCAACAGGTCTACCTGTGCGTCGCCGAACCGTTCCCATATCAGCTGGACCGTCTGGGGATGGAGTCTCCATTCTCCAGGAAGTGGCTGAAGCCGTGAGAGCTCGTCGGCTGCACGGTTCAGGACTCCCGGGATGTGGACAGCATGAAGGGACCTCAGATGCTTCTGACTCCATAAAACGAGATGGCGGGCGAGTTGAGACATACGGCGGGAGCGTAGACCGTTGATGTACGCTACTACGGCCGTGTTGTCTGTCCTGACTAGTACATGTTGACCCCATTGCTCGGAAGCGGTGCAGGGCGAACCGTACTGCCAGTAACTCGAGGCAATTGACATGCAGAAGGCGCCTGTCCAGGAGCCCGCGGCTGCTTGTCCATTGCACATGGCACCCCAGCCCGTGGATGATGCATCTGTTGATACAACAAGATGCCTGGAAACTCGTTCTAAGGACACTCCGGTCTGTAGAAACTTGAGGTTCGACCACGGGGTGAGAGTAAGCAGGCCCGAGACACTTGTACCCGGAGCGTGCCAGACCGCCATGCCCATCTCGGGACTCGATCGCGTAGCCAGTGCTGAAGCGGTCTCATATGTAGCAATCCGAGCGGCGTCACCGCGGCTGCAGATGCCATATGCCCCAGGAGCCTCTGAAATAGCTTCAGTGGGACCGCACTCTCGCCCTCGATTTGACGAAGGCAAGTCAGCAGAGACTATGTGCGTGCTCGCTGGTAAGCAGCACGCACCTGCGACCGAGTTTGAAACCAGACTGAGAAAGGAGATCCTCTGCACGGGGCAGAGTCGCTCTTCTCCCAGTCGACCCGAAGGCCCAGACGGGCTAAGTGCCGGAGCACTTGGACTCTGTGTCCGCAGACCTGCTTACGAGAGTGACCCAGTATGAGCCAGTCATCGAAGTAGTTCAGGATGCGAACCCCGTGCTGCCGAGTGGCGCAAGGGCTGCCTCGATAGACTACGTAGAGTCCTGAGGGGACAGAGCTGCCCGAATGGGTGGACTGCGTACTGAATGTCCACCCCTCAAAGCAAACCGTAGGAACGGTCCGCGTCGAGGAAGGAGACATGAAGTAAGCGTCCTTCAGGTCAATCGCTGCAACCAATCTACCGGACGAACGCGTCCAAAGAGGCGTTCGCTACCGACATCCTGAACGGAAGCCTGTGAAGGAACGGTTCAAGATGGGCAGATCCAGGATTGGCCATAACCCACCGGTTTCCTAGGGTACAATGAAGCAAGGGCTGAGAAGCCGGACTTCATTCCGGCTGGAGGGACAGGCTCGATCGCACCCTTCGCCAGTAGGGTGACAACCTCCGCACGCATGACAGGGGATAGGCCCCATCATAGCGGGCGGCCTCCCCAGAGCGGGGAGGAACCTGCGCGAACTGAATTGCGTAGCCGCGCCTACCGGTCTTCGCGCCCCAGCGGAACAGTCCCGGAAGCTGAAGCCAGACTCCCAGGAACTGCACCAGCAGGGTCATTCGGACCACAGACGTACCCAGGGTGGGGCAGCGAGGCAGCGTTACCGGCCCGGACATGGGAGGCTGTTGGGCGTCCCGGTGCGGGGGCACGGTTAACTGCTGCGTCCTGACAGAGGAGACCAGGGAAGGACGCACGTTCCACTGGGGTCTGCTCTGAGAGGAGGCTGGCGAGAGAGAGGGACAAGAGTGGCGCGGCCCGGAGGCGGCACACACTGCCATCACCGGTCTCTGGGTCCTCAGAGACAGGAACATGAGTTCTTTCCAAGCGCTGCTAGCCCGAGGGCCAGCAGTAGAAGGATTCTCCCCCGGCCCTCCACTGGGGGAAGGAGAGGCCCTGCTACCATACCCTGGAAAGAACTGGAACCCATCTCTGAGTTGTCCACCTCCAGCTTGGCGTTTAGCCAGGCTGAGGAGCGGACTGGGCGACATCCTGCAACCACCTCCACGGCGCGGCCCGGAGAAGGCTGCTGCTGGGGCCGGACGGGAGGAGGGAGGGCGCCCTCGGCGGCGAGCGGACTGAGGCGACTGGGCCGGCGGCTGGTGCAGCAGCCAGCTGCCAGGGCAGTACGTGTTTCAGCCTCAATCTGCTCTGGGGCGGCCGAGAACTGTTGGGCGCAGTTCTCAGCCGCGCCGCCGAAGAGGCCAGCCTGGGATATGGGCGAGTTGAGGAGGCGGGCTCAGTCAACCCCCCCATATCACCAGGTAAGGCCAGGAAATTCTCCCGGACCACAGCTGTGGACATCGCCCGACCGAGGGAGCGTGTGGCCACCTTCACCACCCAGAGGGCGGGATCAGTGGCGGCACGCAGCTCAACAAAGAGCCCTGGGTCAGCTCCACCCTTGTGCATGTGCAAAGGGGCGGCGGCCTACCCCATAGCACTGCAGGACCACGCCACCGAAGTAGACGAGCCCACAGGCTTAGGGAGGGTGCTTAGGACAGCCACACCACGTCAAAGCCCTCTGTGGACACCGTAGTGCGCAACAGAGTTGTTTAACAGTGGGGGGGGGGGGCCCCTTGTGTACCCTAGGCTGCGGCCCCATCAAGGGCAGAGAAGGCGGAGGAGGTCACCAAACGGTCACGGGAAGCACGGGGACTTCCAGGACCGCGTGATCTCCTCATGCACCTCGGGAGCGAAAGGCATTGGGGGCGGGGCCCAACAGCTGTCGGGTGCCGCCCACAAAAACCGATCGCGCAACCACGAGCACTCGCGACTGGGCTGAGTTCCACACCAGCGTGAGGCTCGCGGCTGCCCGAGATAACATGGCTATCAACTCTAGGTCAGATCAGGCAGTGCTGACACACCCGGAGGCGGAGCACAACCTAATCGTCATCCCCAAAGGATCTAGCCCACCTTGGGATGCGGCGATCGACATCTCGCCGCTATCTGGAGTGTTCTTATACCACGCACCGCCCTCAGGTCACCCTGGCCACCAGCCAAAGTACCACCTCTCTCAGAGACGGTAGATTGGGGTGTGGCAGAGGGGACTCTCTCTCCTTGCGGAGATCACTGAGTCTCGACCGCGACATCGCGATGGTCACGTTCCCGCAGTGGGAACATGACACATCCACAATCACTGCCCGAACGTGCTGAAGCCCAAACACGTCGAGCAGTGAATGTGCCCATAGACAGCAATGGAGATCGATCGCACCCGGAAGTGCACGGGCGAACCGTCTTGAAAAAGACGTGCCACGCGCAAGCTCTTTTTGTGAGAGGAAAGCTCTGCAGAGTGCCGAAGCGCCCAGTAATAACACACACAGCTGTTGCAGATCACTGCACAGATCAGCAGGCAGGCAATGCGAGATCGCTGGAATGCGCCATAACACCAACACTCTTGGCACTGCCATTGGGCGCTGTTGAATTCTCGAAGATGATAGGCTTCTAAGCGAAACCCCCATTCGTTAGTCACTAACGTACGTCGTAGTGACTGAACGAAAGGGAACTTGTTTTATCTCAACAAAAAACAAAATTGTGTAATCTAACACAGGGTTAAAATAATCGCCTGTGTCATTGTTTGCTGGAATGACATGCTGTTATATAGAAGGACACTCTGCAATATTTTTCAGAATTACTATAAAAACCATCCTCATTTATAGCGGTGAGTGGGGCACAACCTGCACGGTCTCTCTCTTGAAAGCAACACTGAAGTGAATTAAACTGCAATTCATCAACTGGACGCTAGGGGCTGGTTCCAAAAGGGAGTCAAATATGTATCTTGCGCATGTCCAAAATTAAAAAATCTTTGGAAGATATCACTGAACATTTATTTAGCCATAGCAAAACTAAATTTCTTACTTAAAGAAAATGTCTTACCGTGGCAGGCAAAATTCATTTTGAATGGCAGCTTCTGACATGGTAGCCAGGGGCTTAAATTTTCAAGGATGAAATAGTGCACTGGCTCTAATCACTGTATCGCTGCCATAGTTTGACCAAACTCCCCTCCACAATCATTCCCTTTAAATAGACTCCAAAATGGTTTGCCAGCTGACCTTTGAATAATATAATTAAAGCTAACAACCATCAGTGTAATGACAATTGTATTCTTTGCATGAAAACACTTCAATTAGCAGAATTATATTCGTATAGACTGAGATGTAAAGAAACAGTGGTGGCCAGTGGCCACTATCGGAATGATAAGGTAAGAGTACTCCAGACCAACCTTACGCACGAATGACTTACAGAAGGTATTAACTAAGATCGTCTCTGGAAACACGTATTAACACTAAGATACACCTTAAGGTATAATTTAAGAATGACATAGTGTTAAGGTTTCAGGAAATTCAGCCCAAAAACATACTTTAGCTTTTCTTCTAAAACAAAAATAATTTCCTATCATCACTGTAAAGCTGCTTTGAATCAATCTGTGTTGTAAAAAGCACAATAGAAATGAAGGTGACTTGACTTGACTTTTCTAGTTGTTTACTGAGAGCATACTTCAAAAAAGTGGGCTAGGATTATATAATTAAACCAACAGTAACGTTCACTTCACCTGTAGTTCACCTGTATTTGATACATTTTTAACCAGATGAGAAATGGAGAGACTTTTTAATGCTTAATGTTGGTATTTAAAAGTTTGTGTTATGTTTGGAGGTTCTTTGTGGTGAAGCGTAGAGCGTGTGCTTGGGCTGAGGATCTGCTAATAACAATTAAAGCTGTTTCAATAAGAACAAACAACTACTTTGGGCACGCCACGGATGTGACAAAACCATCTTCTGGCTAGCCAATAAGATCTAAGGTGTTGTAAATGTTGTAAACATAGTACTTCTCTAAATAAAATTAATCAATACAACTGTATTATTTGTTATGTTTTTATATTCATTTTACAATAATTAAATTGAATAGTTTGGACAAAATTGGGAATGTTAACCTGATTTAAGTAAATGGTATTGAATTAATCTTATGTAAAAACTAAAGTTTACTGAAATAAACAATGTTAATTAAATCCAACATAACCAAATTACGTGGAACCTGCTGACATAAAATTTTGAGTGTGTGTAAAATAATGCATGTGAACTAACTAGCAAATTATAGCCTATATGCATTTTAGTATATGACCCGTTCCTTCATGGGACACTTGAATATGAAAGTTGACAGTTTTACCATGTTTTAGTGAAAATAATATTTTGAGTGTTATGAATCACTTTCCAACAACTGTTTTTTAGATGACGACTACTCTTTGAGCACGGTCAAACAAAATACAACATAAGAAAATTAAACTATGATGTTCTTTCAGATCGTCTTTCTGGTCTATCTAGAAGTGGTCACAAGCCAAGACACATTTCTGTTACAATTACAACTATTGTGGTTAAAACACACCCGTCTATTACAGTTAGTTACAGCATTTGAGAATGACGTGGTACCACTTTTTTATAATATGCGAACTTCAATAAAAAGTAACCTTGATAAGTAGTCATTCTAAGTAAAAGGTTAGATGATTCAGGCTGTTTTAGTTTCCCCACGCTCCAACAGGCATCTGCCTTTTAGGTTTGATCCATGAAACGGGAACAAAAACAACATTACAATGTGTCGTCATGGTTGTCTCAATAATTATTCAATAACCGGTGGAATTGTTTAACATCTCTTAAATTTTTTTACAATTTTAAATATATGTTCAACTTAAATATTAGTTTTTAGTCATTTACAAAGGTGTCATGCATTATATCTTATATCGTTAGCCTCATAGCATAATTGCCCAGATCATATTTGGGCAAACAATTACTTAGGCAATTATGCTATGAGGCTAACGATATATAATTATGATATTGTTACATGTTCTGGGTTGTTGGCACCTCTAGGTGGTAAAACTTATCAGTAAATGAGAGACGTGATTAGGTTGTTACTCAAGCGGTCCTCTGTGACGTCTTTTAATAAAACATTTCAGCGTCATCAAGGCAAACTCATTAACGGAATGCAGTGAAATAAATATAAACATACAACACTTTATGGTAATCAATAGGCATAAATGAATACTACCTCATATGCTTATTATTTTTAGCTTAAAAAGTTTATTTGATTTTGTTCAAGTTTTTTCTGAAACAGTGTTTTACCACTTTTATTTTTTAAACATCACCATTCTTCTTTGTGCGTAATTGTAATTATGTGCATGTTTGTTATCCCCTTTCCACTAAAACTACGTTTCCAACATTTAGCTGTAATGCTAGCGACCAATTGATGTTCTACACATCTCTTGTTTCGTATAGAGCATTTGGTTGATTTAATCAGATGATGCATTAAACCACCGTATTCATCATTTACATAGTATTTATACTAACTTAAATGTTTTTGGATGGGTGTATAGAATGGTCAGACACAATCATAACATGAAGTTAAGTGATATCAGCATTTTATTTCAACAGTGTATTGTTGAATATACGAACATTAATTGAAGTATTGAAGAAAATTATAAAATGGCATTACATACATAAAGTAAAACATTAATAATGACATTACAGATGATCTAGCCAGAAAAGAAAATCTCTGCAGACTATCATGTTTTTCTCTACTGGCGCACGTGCAATAAAAGGATATGTCGCCGGATAGCAGAGCAGGCACGGATGGCTGAAGGTGGCGAATACGGCCGGCTTCTTCAGGCGCTGTCCTCTGCTTGCTCGTTTCTGCTGGGTTCGACGGCGGCGGTTCCAGGTCCAGCGATGCGCAGGGCTTCGCTAAAGAAAAGAAAATCGCATTTCCGAGCCCTGCTTATATACACGTGGCCACGCCCTACCTGTAGGCAAATTAGGTGTGAAGGGCGCGGAGCGCCCTCATTGGATGCCACGTCACGCGGGCTCGCCGATAGGCTGCAGCAGTTGCCAGCCTGGCTGCCGCACTGCGTTGACAATATTACAAAAATTAAGGATAATTTTGTGGTTTTTCAGTTCTCGAAGAAAGAATACTTTCCCGTAGCGTAAGTAACTTACGCAATACTCGTTCCCTCTTCTAGAGAGAACCGAGGTTACGTTAAGTAACCGAGTATCGTTTTCTCATTTTTTGACACCAGTGATACACATAGATCTGATATATATGTATACATACAGATTACTTCGGTAACTCCTAACTCATCGCTACAATCAGCCATCCAGAACCTTTCTGAGGATTACACAGATAGGTTATTTGCTCTTAAACAAGCTTGTCACATCAGGCAATGAATTTGTCAGGTCTCTTATGACGTCCATTTCATTTTTGAGATTTGTTACACGTTTGGTACCCCCAGCACAATCATTATTTGAACCACATGCATCGTCGATGATTTTACGCATCAAGCCAACCATCTGACCTCTAAAATTATCTTTAAACATACCGCCTAACATGGCTTTAACATGACACTCCTTCCCCACGGTGCATTCGTGCACGGCATCGCCAGAACCCAACAAGCAGTCGCTCCCCATCAGCTTTTGCGTAGCCATTTCAGAAATCCACAGCGTTGAAGACGTCTTCTTCAGAACTGTATATGGTGCAGTTGATGCTGAAAGATTCTAATAGTTCCTGGAATCTCCGGTGACTGAGTCTTTTGTCCAGGCCTTGTGGTTAGCTTTCTGTAGCAGGCACGTGCAGAGGGGGGGGGCGGAGGGTGCTTGAGCACCTGCCTCTTTGCCCCTTGATGCCCAAAGTGCCCTTTTTGTCAAGGCAATTTTTTTTTATATATATATATATATATATATATATATATATATATATATATATATATATATATATATATATATATATATATATATATATATATATATATATATATATATGTAATTAAAGGCCCTTTTGTGAAGGCCTGCCCAATCTAACTATTAGTAAAATTAATGAATAATAATTTATCCGTGAATAAAATGAATCACATGATGATGACCTTTCACCCGACGACCTCATCTCTCACGCGCCACTCACGCGCGCGCCAGTGCCTGCCTAGTGGACTGACAGGAGAGGATTCTTCAATACCGCTGCTGCTGGTAAGTGTTTGTTTACTTATTATTTTGTATTATTTCACAAGAACGACGTGGAGAGAGCATGGAGCTGTTGTTTATATTGCTGTTTCCTGTATGTGTAGCCTGTAGAAGTAACGTTAACATTAGTTTGCTGTGAGGGAGAGAAGTTTCACGGGCGTAGAGTTACACAGTCTTGTCTTTTTATGTTATTTTACTAAAAACTGTTTATACTTTAAACTATTAGTTTTATTCCAGTATTTATTTAAAAAACTTATTCCAACACTGGTAATATACTGATTTTTCGTCCTCTGAATTAGCCTATATCTGTTTTTATTATCATTAAAAAAATATATAAATTCAGAACAGGATTCAATCATGTTCATGTCAATAATGTTCATCACAGAGAAAAGTGTAGCTTTAATGATAATTCATCTGTATTTAGTTTATTATTTGTGCAGTTCAGAAAGGTGTTATGTTAACGTTTACGTTTTCTGTATATGTCTAACAGGGAAGGCCACAGGTAAATATAACATTTATTATAATGGGATTATATAAAGATTGTTTTAAGTAGGTGCCGACAGAATGAACACACACATTTTAGTTTCTTTATTTATATTTTTGATTAGACATAATCAAAATCCAACTACATCTCAGAGTCACAATGCAATATATGAAATCATGATCACTGAACATATAGATTTTTCTGTTTCACTCTTACCCCTGCCATGGCCCTCATCCGTTCCCCCTATTGTTTCTTTCTCAGATGCTTTTCTGAATCTGATATCTTATTTTCTCTCCACAGCTCTTGGTGTGCAGCAGCCTATATGAACATCTCCCTCTTTTTGTAGCAGTCAGCCTTGGCAGCAGTTGCAGCACAGTGAGCGAGTTACAAACACTTTCAGCAATCTTTACATCTTGTCATGGTCACATAACAATTGTTTAATCAGCTAATATATCTCATATGCTTGTTTTAATTTCTATAGTCTCAGATATACTCCAGCAGCATCAGCAGCAACAACAACAGCAAAGGCAGCAAACCCACTAAAGGATTTTTTTAGGAATTTAAGATTTTACCAGAAATTTTTTAGACGTTAATGTTAAAAATCTTGTATAAGATTGCTGTGATTTTTTGTTTTTGTTTGCTTGGTTTTTATTTTTATTGGATAAATGTAACTCTTGTATATTTGTAATTCAGTTTTTGCCATGAAAATAGCCACAGATACTGACATGGCATTAAATAAAACTATTCTGTACTGTACGAAACGGGCCACGTTGATTTTGAATAATGACCATGTCCTACAGTTTACTATAACAGCTGTTCTTTACTATTCTGTATAACTGAATCATAAGTATAACAGTTTCTAATCCCAGAGTTATTAATAGGTGCCAATAATTTTTTTTTTTAACTTTTAACCTTTAAATGGTCTTTTTTATTCTCTTTCTTTTTCAAAACTGCATCAAAGCATTTGCTACCATATCAATACAGAAACATCCGTATCGGAACGCGTATCAGAAAGGAATGCGTCACAATATATTGCTGTATTGATATTTTGAGCACAGCCCGATTAAAAGCCTTGTTCCATGTGCCCCTTTTATACTTTGAGCACCTGCCCCTCCAACGGTCTCTGCACGGCCCTGTTCTGTAGTGTTTTTTGGGGTCTGATCCCTCCAAATACTAGTAGAAGAAGCGAGCTATTTGACATGCTCAGACAAACAGGAATGTTGACTTTGGAGGTCAATATAACAGCCAAACAATCTTCCTTCAACTTTTGACGTGGCGGTAGCACAGAAATCTGTGCTGATGTAGTCGTCAAACCTAGGTTAGTAGAGCTAGATCCCTTCGGTTAGGAACCCAGATCGCTTGCGATAACTGAGCACTGTGTGGACTGCCGTTTTGGGAGCCCCCCCCTTACCCCCATACCCCTCCCTTGTGAGGTGTATGGGGGTTGTCGTCAGGAAGTCATAAAAGCTAAGTAAAACTACACTCTTTTTTTAAACCGCTAACAAGTATTTACCAATACTTAAAGTACTTTTTCTAAACTCTTAACGCTGCAACACACCTACATCATAATTAAACTTCGGCCCAAAACCATATTTTGTTAAATACAAAATCTGCCTTTCAAAATATAACTAATGTAATCAAAACAGAGCAAACCCGATTCAAAATTTAAAAATTCTGTCAAACTCTAGAACTAATTTCTATCCAACATGAACATAGTCAATCATTGCACAATGACAAATAACAATTGATGGTATTATGAAAACTGCATTACTGTCAAGTTTCTACCTGCAGACAATATGCATTCCATTGTTATATATATATATATATATATATATGTTTCTTTTACTGTAAGCCATTCTACAATTTTGTTGAATGTGTCCTATTAAGTATTGACTCGTTCACTTTTAGATAGTATGTTGCCAAGAATGTACATATTTTTTCTTCTCTCCTCTACCTCTCCTTCCACCCATTGTCCTGATCCTAATACTCCTCTCCTCCATCTACTCTTCTCCCTCCACTCCTCTGTACACTGTAAAACTTATATGATCAATAAGTTATGACAGCATATGTTTTTACATTGCTTTAACTAATCAGAATAAGTTAAGCAATTTTCAACTTTTTATTAATTACACTAGATTTTTATTTTAAAGTACTTGAATATTTAAAGCAATAGAGTTAGAGCAATAGAGCAATTCAGCGAGGGGATAACACAGCAACCAAACACACAATAGCAAACCATGGTAAAACGTATCAATAAGAATAGACAGGGGGTACAGGGAAGTGAGTCCAATATAATGGGAGTGCAGGGAATCCGGGGAGTGTGGGAGAGAGGATGACGAAGTGAGTTCAGTTGTAGGACAGGGAGGATCATGGGAAACTGAGTCTAGGACAACCGTGGCTTGTAACAATTGTACATTACAATATAATTGTACAAATAGTGTTTTTACCAGAACGCATGTTCCTATTCAATACTTATTAAGACATATCCCCATGACTTTAAATTAATTAAACTCAACTCCGCTTAAAAAGCATGTCAATTGCTGAAAAGACGGTGTGCAACATAGGCATGTCACTCCACAAGAGGACAAGACTCTTTGTACAACATTCAAAAGGGTAGTCCACTGGAATTGGGTAGTCATTATCAGATTCTGAGTCGCTGCTGCTTTGAAGCCAATACTTTGAATTTCGAATTTCGGCCTCGTAGCATTTATGCCGCTTAAGTCGGTTTTGTTCATGTAGCGTTTTGTTCCTGCAGGTTGATATGAGTACACAATCATCAGGCTTTGGTTCCTCACTGTCCTTTGTCACCTCGTACCTCACATTTGGTGTCACTCCATCCCATTCGTTGATGTAAAAGGTTTTACTAGCAAGCCCATTAAGATCGCTCCAAACACGATTGTAGAAAAATGACCAGTCTTTAGCGGGAAAAACCACACAAGGTGTCTCCGATGTCTCCAATTCTTCAAAAAATTCCATAGCGTAGTTTGTCTGTGCTGCCTTGTCAAAAACAAATCCACCAATATAAACATCACCTAGCAGAAATTCCTGTTTCACAGAATCTTCATCTTCATGAATAAACTTGGTCAAATGGATCCTCTGTTTTTTCTGTTGTGTGTAAGGAAGGTTTTCTTCCGTTTCAACAGAAGTTCTTCTTGTCAGTGTTACACCCATCACAGATGTTTCAGAAGTTTCAGGAGTAGCCATTGTAACACTAGAGTTGTAGACCGTTTCCTAACTTCTTTAAACACCAAATTCAGTGGGTAGGACCTGTAGCTTTGCGGTGGTTAGAGAGAATAGGACACCTTTAAATAGTCATAAAACACCATCTACTTTAACACACTCGATGTGCGATTATTCATGTCACAGCTTCTAACCCCTGTTCTTTGAATGGTATTACACAATCAAAATAAAATGTTTTCTTCCCCATTCAAAAACATTTAAGTTAGTATAAATGATGAATACGGTGGTTTAATGCATCATCTGATTAAATCAACCAAATGCTCTATACGAAACAAGAGATGTGTAGAACATCAATTGGTCGCTAGCATTACAGCTAAATGTTGGAAACGTAGTTTTAGTGGAAAGGGGATAACAAACATGCACATAATTACAATTACGCACAAAGAAGAATGGTGATGCTTCGCTGCATGCCATGGCAACTCTTTAGGCCTACCAGGCCAAGTTGCTGTGCGACATGCACGAGGGAGGAGCTGACCCAGGACTCAGCAATGAGTTGCGTGCCGCCACCGACCTCGCTCTCCGGGAAGAAACGCCAGGCTAAGCGGCGCTCCTGATACGGACAGCTCAGGGATGGTTCTTTCCGGGAGACGGCAGCAGGGCCGCTCCTTCCCCCGGTGGAGGGCCGGGGGAGAATCTTTTGTTCAGCTGCTGGCCCCCGGGTCAGCAGCACCCTAATGTGGTTAAAGAAAGAACCGACAATCCCATCCCTGAGCACCCAGAGATCGTGATGACGGTGCGCGCCACCCTCGGGTCCCGCCACTCGCATCCCTCTCTGTCGCCAGCCTCCCCTCAGAGCAGACCCCAGTGGAACGTGTGTCCTTCCCTGGTCTCCTCTGTCGGGACGCAGCAGTTAACCGGGCCCCCACACCGGGACGCCCAACAGCCTCCCTTGTCCGGGCCGGTAACGCTGCCTCGCTGCCCCACCCTGGGTACGTCTGTGCTCCGCATGACCCCGTTGGTGCAGTCTCTGGAAGCCTGGCTTCAGCTTCCGGGGGTGTCCCGCTGGGTCACACGGACCATCAGGCTTGGCTACGCGATTCAGTTCACGCAGGCTCCTCCCCGTTTCAGGGGAGTCCGCTATACCGAGATCGGGGCCAACGCCCCCGTCATGCGTGCGGAGATTGCCACCCTGCTGGCGAAGGGTGCGATCGAGCCTGTCCCTCCAGCCGCAATGAAGTCGGGGTTCTACAGCCCCTACTTCATTGTACCCAAGAAAACCGGTGGGTTACGGCCAATCCTGGACCTTCGCATCTTGAACCGAACCCTACACAGGCTTCCGTTCAAGATGTTGACTGCGAAACGCCTTTTCGAATGCATTCGTCCGGACGATTGGTTTGCAGCGATCGACCTGAAGGACGCCTACTTCCATGTCTCCATCCTTCCTCGACACAGACCGTTCCTACGGTTTGCTTTCGAGGGGCGGGCATATCAGTACGCGGTCCTCCCATTCGGGCTATCTCTGTCCCCTCGCGTCTTTACGAAGATTGCCGAGGCAGCCCTTGCGCCCCTTCGGCAGCACGGGGTCCGCATCCTGAATTACCTCGACGACTGGCTCATACTGGGCCACTCTCGGGAGCAGGTTTGCGGACACAGAGATCGGGTGCTCCATCACCTAGCCCGTCTGGGCCTTCGGGTCAGAGGATCTCTTTTCTCGGTATGGACATCGACTCGGTCGCCATGTGCGCGCAGCTTTCGAGCGAGCGCGCGCAGTCTCTGCTGACTTGCCTACGTCAAATCGAGTGCAAGAGTGCGGTTCCACTGAAACTATTTCAGAGGCTCCTGGGGCATATGGCATCTGCAGCCACGGTGATGCCGCTCGGATTGCTACATATGAGACCGCTTCAGCACTGGCTTCGCGATCGAGTCCCGAGGTGGGCATGGCAGTCTGGCACGCTCCGGGTACAAGTGACTCGGGCCTGCCTACAGACACTAACCCCTCGGTCGAACCTCAGTTTTCTACGGGCCGTTGTGCCCTTAGAACGAGTTTCCAGGCATGTTGTCGTATCGACGAATGCCTCTGCCACGGGTTGGGGTGCCATGTGCAATGGACCAGCAGCCGCGGGCTCCTGGACAGGACCCCAGCGCCTTCTGCATGTCAATTGCCTCGAGTTACTGGCAGTACGGTTCGCCCTGCACCGCTTCCGGGCATTGCTGAGGGGTCAACATGTGCTTGTCAGGACAGACAACACGGCCGTAGTAGCGTACATCAACCACCAGGGCGGTCTACGCTCCCGCCGTATGTCTCAACTCGTCCACCACCTCTTTTTATGGAGTCAGAAGCGCCTGAGGTCCCTTCGTGCTGACCATATTCCGGGACCTCTGAACCGTGCAGCCGACGAGCTCTCACGGCTTCAGCCACTCCCAGGAGAATGGAGACTCCATCCCCAGACGGTCCAGCTGATTTGGGAACAGTTCGGGACGCGCAGGTAGATCTGTTTGCCTCCCACGACTCTTCCCACTGCAGCCTGTTCTATTCCCTGACCGAGGGCACGCTCGGCACGGATGCACTGGCGCACAGCTGGCCGCGGGGCCTACGCAAATATGCGTTCCCCCCAGTGAGCCTACTCGCACAGCTCCTGTGCAGGATCAGGGAGGACAAGGAGCAGGTCCTTTTGGTCGCCCCGTACTGGCACGGCCGGACCTGGCTCCCCGAACTCTTACTCCTTGCGACAGCCCCTCCTTGGCTGATTCCTCTGAGACTGGACCTCCTCACTCAGAGACGGGGCACCCTATGGCACCCGCGTCCCGATCTTTGGAACCTCCACGTGTGGCTCCTAGATGGGACACAGCAGGTTTGAGTGGCCTGCCACCCCCGGTGGTCGCCACCATCACTTCCGCTAGGGCAGAGTCCACTCGGCATGCCTATGTGTTGAAGTGGAACCTCTTCGTCACCTGGTGCTCTTCTCGCCAAGAAGACCCCTGGAAATGCCCGATCGGGTCCGTGCTTTCGTTCCTCCAAGAGGGGTTGGAGCGTAGGCTGTCTCCCTCCACCTTTAAAGTTTATGTGGCCGCAATATCTGCCTACCACGATCTCTTGGGGAACAAGAAGGTAAGTCAGCACGACCTGATCATCAGGTTCCTGAGGGGGGCGAGGAGACTGAATCCTCCTCGCTCTCCTCTCGTACCCTCTCGGGACCTCGCAGTAGTTCTAAGTGCTCTGCAGAGACCTCCCTTTGAGCCTTTGCGGTCGGTTGATATTAAATTTCTGTCAATGAAGACGGCTCTGCTGACCGCATTGGCCTCGATCAAGAGGGTGGGGGACCTGCAGGCTTTTTCGGTTGACGAAGCGTGCCTGGAGTTCGGGCCGGCTAACTCTCACATGATCCTGAGACTACTCGCTGGATATGTGCCCAAGGTTCCCACCACTCCGTTCAAAGACCAGGTGGTGAACCTGCAAGCGCTGCCTTTGGAGGAGGCAGACCCAGCCTTGGCATTGCTCTGTCCAGTACGCGCCTCCGCGCCTATGTAGACAGCACGCAGTGTTTCAGGACCTCAGACCAGCTCTTTGTCTGTTATGGTGGAGAGCGGAAGGGAAGAGCTTTCTCAAAGCAAAGGCTGTCTCACTGGATAGTGGACACCATTGTTTTGGCTTACCAGCAGCAAGGTCAACCATGTCCCCTTGGGGTCAGGGCACACTCCACTCGGAGTGTGGCCTCCTCTTGGGCTTTAGCGCATGGCGCCTCGCTAACAGACATCTGCAGAGCTGCAGGCTGGGCGACACCAAACACATTCGCCAGATTCTACAATCTCCGAGTGGAGCCAGTGTCCAGCTATGTACTCGCCCCCCCGAGGGGCCGGTAATGGGCCAGGCTCAGGTGTCATCGCTTGCTCGCCATTCCACTCCTCGGACTGGATACGTGCAATATTTTCCTCAGGTGAGTTTCCCCGAGAGCCCTGAGTTCCTCCAGCACCGCTTACGCCGATACCTGTGTGTCTGCCCTCTCACGAGCCCAGACCCTCGTGTCCGGCCAGGTGCCCCGTGTGCATGGTTCCCCTCCGGCGACCCCCACATGAGTATTTCCACCGTCAGCCTCCCTTGCGAGCAGGTGTCTTTCCCTTGGCAAGCCCCTGCCACCCCTAGGGTTAAAAATTCCACCTGCGGTTGGTACCCTAGAGTTTTCCCATATGCAGCCCTTAGCGGGTCATATGTGTACTCTTAAGTCCTCCCTACGGGCAGGCATCTTGGCATTCCTTCACTGGGATATGCTTCCCAGTGTACCTTGGTAATCCTGTGTTAAGCGTGAGTCCTTCGTCCGTATTAGTCTTACGACAGGGAACTCACACTTACGCAGGGCACTGGAAGACAGCTGTGTGGCGGGATTTTATTGAACCCCCATTCGTTAGTCACTAACGTACGTCTCCGTTCCCTCCTCAGGGAACGAGGGTTACATCCGTAACCGAGACGTTTTTACATAAGATTAATTCAATGCCATTTACTTCACTTTCAACATCAGGTTAACATTCCTAATTTTGTCCAAACTATTCAATTTAATTATTGTAAAATGAATATAAAAACATAACAAATAATACAGTTGTATTGATTAATTTTATTTAGTGAAGTACTATGTTTACAACATTTACAACACCTTAGATCTTATTGGCTAGCCAGAAGATGGTTTTGTCACATCCGTGGCGTGCCCAAAGTAGTTGTTTGTTCTTATTGAAACAGCTTTAATTGTTATTAGCAGATCCTCAGCCCAAGCACACGCTCTACACTTCACCACAAAGAACCTCCAAACATAACACAAACTTTTAAATACCAACATTAAGCATTAAAAAGTCTCTCCATTTCTCATCTGGTTAAAAATGCATCAAATAGCACTTTATTTAAAACATTTACTCTCCGAATTCAGCCCCTTTGCAAAGCATGATGGGAGTGAAAGTCTCGTTTGATTGGGTTACTTGATTGAAGCATGTTATCAAAATGAAAACCAAAGCAATTACATTTGAACCTGATATAATGGTGTTAAATCAAGAGGAATTGCTTGAATAAAGTGAACATCATAAAATCATTTGTTTGATTTTTTTCAAGACTTTTTTAATGTTTTTGTTTTTATTTATTTAATTAAAATACAGTAAAAAACATAATATTAAGAAATATTAATACAATTTCTAATAGTTGCTGTGAATATATAGTAAAGTGTCATTTATTCCCGGGATCAAAGCTGAATTTATCATCATTACTCCAGTCTTCAGTGTCACATGACCCTTCACTAATCATTCTCATATGATGTATTTTTCATAAAAAAATCAAATTTTATGGAAAATCTCTATTCCATAAAATGACAGATGTCAAGCTCCTGAAATCACATATAACCGCCAGAACGGCACCATAAACACTCCACATTCTGCACTACATGCCAAGTCTTAGACCAGAGCATTGCTTTATATGGACTGATCTCATCGTAGGTATTCAACTTTAGTGATATTAAACTTCACTGTATGAAAAAGATTTCAAAATCTGTAAAACAAAACAAAAATAAAAAATCTAAATAATTTTATTAATTGCCATGTGCACCAGGAAAAACAATTATAACCTAAAGAAGTATGCCTGTCATTCATTAATGTTAATGATAAGCATTTCAATAAAAATAGCAATCATATATCTGTATAAATACCATCTATATTGTTATGTTAGTAAGTGGTGTTTAAAATTGCTTTAATGAGCTGATGAGTTTATGGTGAGATGAAAAACTGTTCTTCAAAAGCAAAATGAATGTCCTATTATCACTGTAAAGCGGCTTTAAAGCAATCTGTGTTGTAAAAGCGTCTATAAATGAAGGGGGCTTGACGTGTTGTGGACCGCTTGTTATGGGCCGCTTTGTGCAAGAAGGTCCAAGGCCACTGTTTTGCCCCCCACTGTAAAAATATTTTAGTGCTAATTTCCTCTAGCTTTTTCTTGTTGTCTCAACCTTTGTAAATAACAAAAAAACAACAACGTTTAGTTGAGTCAACTTGACATTTTTTATGAAATGGAAGCGACTCAGATCGCAGCGCATGATGAGAATACAATACATGGCTTTTGTACGAGCTCGGTGGTAGGTCACCTCATTGCGGTAGTAATTTATTGCGTGTGAACATCCTTTAAAAACGACAGGTGGTTAAAAACAACAGGTGGTTACATACAAATAGGATATAATGAAGAAATAGGTTCAATGCATACAATATATGGTTACACATGTGCTGTCCTCTGCATGAGAGATAATAATGTGAAATATAACCCGAACCTGTCACCGGAATGCGAGGGAAGATGTCAGAGGGGGGCGCGTACATACACACACACACACACACACACACACACACACACACACACACACACACACACACACACACACACACACACACACACACACACAAACACACACACACACACAAACACACACACACACACAAACACACACACACACACAAACACACACACACACACACACACACACACATACACTGGGCCCCCTGCGCCCTGTAACACCTCGCTTTGAGAGAGATAGAGATGTGAGTTAGGAGGACCCTATGGGTCAAAGACCGTCAAGACTTAAAGATTGTAAGATGATTTTTATTTGATCATTTGAAAATTTGTAGATTTTTGTCAACCATTCATAAGCCGATGTCTTTCCTCATCTCTCTCTCTAAACACTGATTGCCATTTTGTGTGACTCCATTTTATTTAAACTGAAATGGCTGGTTCAGTAGATTCTGTATCAAGATGATTATTTTATAAGCATTTCATTTATATACCTTTAAATAATATTTTTTTCAACTTTACTTAAATTAGTAAGATGTTTATTTTATAAGTATTTCATTTATAAACTTTAATGTTTTTTCAACTTTTGCTTGAAATATTATCCTACCGTGCTCTGGAATGCGAGGGGCGCGTACACAGAGACAGGCGTGCAGCCCTTGTTTTTTGAGAGGCAATATGACCGTTGCGGTGTGAAAAGAGGGGAAATGATTTCTAAACATGCAAGTTTATTTTTTGTGAACACGTTTCATACATTGCATTGTTTCTAAAGCTGTATGTTTTCTTCATCTCTATGCAGGATGATTTTTCTAAAGCCGGTTCAGTTAAACTATTCTTTTACTATTGTTTTTTTTTTTTGTCACTGTTGTAGACTGTGTTGTAGACTGTGATAAAAGTTTTATGAATGGTGCAGTTTTGGGAAACGATAAATGTTGGAAACGTAGTTTCTGGAATGCAGACACGCTCCTATAACCTAAAAGCACACACACATAATGATTTAACATAGGGCAAAACTAAACGTCAAAATCAAACACACACACATAATGATTTAACATAGGGTAAGCCATAGGTCAAAACTAAACATCAAAATCAAACACACAAACATAATGATTTAACATACGGTAAGTCAAAAAAACATTAGCCATGATAGATAGGGTCAGAGGTTAATCCCCTTACACACATTCCGGAATAACACCTGCCATAAAGGTCAAAGGTTAATCCCCTCACACACACACACACACACACCGGAAGACCCACGCCCTAAAGGTCAAAGGTCAAAGCAATCAATCATTTTGACACATGATGAATGGTATTACTACTAGAAATGTTGTGAATCCAAATCAGCAATGAGAAATGTGCAATCAAATCATGATGTTCTTCAATAATTATTATAATAATCATATTGTGTGCTGTTGGTATCATTGCCGTTTTCTGAAGCATCATACCAAAAATAAGGATGAACATCTTCCGTATCCCAGAAATCCTTCTGTTTTTCTTTGCACAAGGCTGTGCTGGTGACACCGACAACAATGATGACGTAAAGTATGTCAATGAATAAAAAAAAACAGAAACAGATTTTGTCCAAGCGGTCTACAAAAGCCTTGTTGCTGTTTTCCTCTTGCTCTTTTTGGTCCACGTTTTCCAAAAAGTTTACTACTTTTTGGAGGGAAGCCACCTCTGAAGGCAGATCACTGGACTTTGTTGTTGAAATCATATCAGCGTCTGCTAATGGAGAATAAATAAATAAATTAAAAATAATAAATAATAATTATAAAAAAAAAAAAAAAAAAATATATATATATATATATATATATATATATATATATATATATATATATATATATATATATATATATATATATATATATATAGTGGTGGGCATAGATTCATTTTTTTAATCTAGATTAATCTATATTAATTCCAAAATTAATCTAGATTAAAATAGCTCATATGAATTCTGTCGAAGGCATTCAGAAAATGTGTGCTCGTAAGTGATCGTTTGTCTTTTTGTAGTTTGAATAATAAATAACTGTCCCTTTAAGACCTGACGCACGCATGGATCCCAAACACTGTTCCTGTGAGCTGGTTACGACTGTGTTTACGTTAAAACTCACCAAGATGGGCATTGAGACATTTTTGAGTGTATTTGACCATTAATACACTGGAAAAAGGAGCTCATTTTTGCACTTGTATGTCAGAGGCGGCTTTATTACGGTATGTGTGTGTGCGCTTCAGATTCGAGCGCGAAATTAGTAGAATTAACGTTATGTGCAACCCCGCGCAAAATTCAGACCGGTCACACACTAAAGCTGTCATGAAAAATCCAGCAGAACACCTGTTCGCAATGTTCAGAGGGTTAACCGGACTGAATGAGAGGAGGCGGGTGCGTGTCACTCGCTGTCGGTCGGAGAGGAGAGCGCAGCTGATATCGATACTGTAGAAAATGAGTATTGTATCGTTTCAGATATTTCAGTATCGATAGATAGCGAAATATCAATATTTTTGACAACACTAGTAGGCATACACACAGGTTCGGAGACTCGTTCTCTCGCCCCCTACAGTGCAATTCGGCTAGGTGTACATCCGCGCTAAAATATCAAGGTGAAAGTCATCATAGCTTGCGTTGTATAGACCCAGCTCCCAACCCAACTTTGAGAACAGATTAACAGCAATATTTTTTTTATCGCCCAATAAGAGTCTCGCGTTAACGCAGCACGTTAACGCCGATAACGGCCCACCACTAATATATATATATATATATATATATATATATATATATATATATATATATATATATATATATATATATATATACATACACATGCATATATATATGCATGAACACACAAGTCTGCCTCAAGCTATTAACTCTTTGTGTTTGCTGTATTTAGTATTCTCTTACCTTCATCCTGACTCGTTTTTTTTATGTTCTTTGAGCATTTACTAGGCAGGAATCTGTCATCCAATGTCAGACGTGTCAACACAATAGACACCACCATGCTCAGCACCAGATTGACCAGACAGAAGCAGAAGTGATAATCTTTGGAGCAAAATCCAGAGCAAACAATAATTTTTCTGTGCAGTGCATAATTCTAGATGAATGTAAAATAAACTGTACAATTATAAATCACATTTTGAGCTAAGCACTGGGGTACCTCAGGGTTCGGTGCTGGGGCCCCTTCTCTTCTCAATATGCAACATATAAGACCTATCATCAGTTCACAAAGTTCTTATTACCACTGCTCTGCTTACAACAAACAGTTCTACTACTGATTCCAGAGTGCAAATCTAGGTACTTATGAAACAAGGCGAAGCTCATCGTTCCACCTACTAGTTCAGGAATAGAGGGTATGCATTGACGTCATTTTCCCACCGGAACACGCCCCCTCAGCCGGACTGAGTGGCAGAAGAGCTGAGCATTACTGGAGTTAATACGGGAAAACACAAGTAAAACCAAATGGTTATCAGTTTAAACTAAAGGTTGGACTCCATATAGTGTTCCTTAAAACTAACCAGATCCAGTGATCCATGGAAATTGACATGCAGCCAGGAATCATGTTTCCTGACATTTATATGAGCCTGATTTAAACGCCGGAGAAATACATAAAAGCAAATTTGCCTGCTTTATATAAAAACATTATAGGTAGGTCTAAATCCGGGTGATCACTTATATCAATGTAATATCATCATATCGACTCATACAGCCCTAAAACTTGTTTAGTTTTGTCACTGTTTATTAAAAAAACATCCAGTTATGCTGAATATTAGATGGTAAATATTTAATTGATGAGTTGTCAATACAATATATAGGGTATGATTTTACCACAAAATTCAACAAAATGATAACTGCAAATCCACATTTCTGCCTGCATTGACACCATTGTATGAGAAATGAACTGAGCTGGACAATGACATCGCTGTTTTCTCCAGAGCGGCTGTATAGATAAATAAATTAATAAAACCTAAATTAATAACTGAAATTAATCAACGCTGAACTTACTTTAAAGGATTAGTTCACTTCAAAATGAAAATGTACTCACCCCCATCTCATCCAAGATGTTCATGTCTTTCTTTCTTCAGTGGAAAGTTAATTTTTTTGAGGAAAATATTCCAGGATTTTTTCCACATAATGGACTTCAATGGCAACCAACGGTTGAAGGTCCAAATCAATGCAGTTTCAAAGGAAGGGCTTCAGAAGCTCTGCATGATCCCAGACGAGGAATAGGGTCTTATCTAGACAAACCATCGGACATAAAAAAAAAAAATGTATATACTTTTTAACCTAAACTGCTCATCTTGTAAAACATTGATGTCGGACGATTTTCAAGTTGAAGACAGAGTGTTTTTTGGTAAAGGCTGTTTATATTTCTCCTCGCATGTTCACTTGGGGCGGTACTTCCACCTACATCTAGCTTGACCATTGCTACATGATTGCGTAATCCGTGGAGCCACAGAGAAGAGCAAGATGAGAAATTTAGGTTAAAAAGTATATGAATGTTTTTTTTTTTTTTGAAAATGTCCAATGGTTTGTCTAGATAAGCCCCTATTCCTCATCTGGGATCGTGGAGCGCCTCTGAAGCCCTTCCTTTGAAACAACATTGATTTGGACCTTCAACCGTCAGTTGCCATTGAAGTCCATTATGTGGAGAAAAATCCTGGAATGTTTTCCTCAAAAAAACTTAATTTCTTTTCGACTGAAGAAAGAAAGACACGAACACCTTGGATGAGATGGGGGTGAGTAAATTATAAGGAAATTTTAATTTTGAAGTGAACTAATCCTTTAACCAAACAATGGCTTTCTTCTAGAGCTGCTGTACAGCCTAACCAAACTTCATTGCATTATTTTCCTATTAACACTGTAAAGCTGCTTTAAAACAATTTGTATTATAAAAAGCACTATATAAATAAAGGTGACTTGATTTAACTGGAGTCCAGTTGTTTCTGTCAACTGCAGCTCTTTCCCATTTTAGACATGTTTTGTATGTTTTTTTTTTTTGCAGCATGCACGTCACGTGCATACCCTCTATTCACTGTGTTCTCTTCCCACGTCTTTGCTGGTATGTTTTGTGCCACATGTACATAGACAGTGTGTTGCACTACATGCTCTAGTCATGTCTTAGTCTTTGCTGCAGTTACCTGTGTGTCCTTGGCAAAGTTTTGCTCTTTGTTTCTCTGTTGATTTAGTTGTTTATTCTAGGATAATTTAGCATTTGTAGTGGAAACTTTAACCGTCCTGAATGTGTCCTAGACAGCAGTGAAAGGTCATTCCTGTTGTACTGCATGACAATATGACCTAAAAAGACCTGTTGTTTTGTTCTTTCACTTACGGAGGATGGGGCTACATTGTCCACCACTGGACAGATGGTCATTGAGGATGAGGAGGAACATGGTGAAGCTCAGGACCAAGGTGACCTTAAGGTTGTTGCGTTCTCCTCCATGAACTGGCAGAGCAAATGTCACCAGGTCAGCCAGCATTATTAACACACTGGGCAGGATCAGGGTCACAACAGCACCGAAAGGACTGATGGATAATTTGACCTGTTAACAGATTACAGGAGAAAGAATACGTATCAATTTATTTTTTGTCTTCACTCTATAGATACAAAAGTATCAAAAACCAAAAACAACATTTACCCATGATAAACAAATAAACAATACACATAAGCTGATAAGGTATATTTGTTTGGGATAATATTATTATATTATTTGAAAAATTCAATTAAAGATAATAAATATATTTTTATTTTGTACTCATTGTAGTTATTTTAGCACTAATTTTGCACTATTTCACCATGGACGTTTTAATTCTATGGATTAGTGCTTTTGGAGGAATTCATTCACCAGGATCAGGTTCTGTCTTAAACATACATGGATGGATTCCACCTATAAAAGATGTTAGCCAATCATAACACCATAGTGGGTGTTTATTTTGAATTATAGTGTAACTATAAAGTAAGTAGGCTACGTGTAGGTATAAGGGAACAATATGTAATATTGGGGGAATAAAGGGGTAACTATCAGGGTAAGTGCAATAAACAACACATACAAAATCTGATATCACTCGGAAATATTTATTTGAAAAACAACTTAATCCAAAACAGATTTGACACTTCTTATTCATTTTTTTAAATAAACTTTTCATTTCAAATAATAACGTCCTGACAGAGAGGCACGTTTTGTCCCTTTTTTGTTTCTCTTGCTTGTCTTCCTCTTCTTGTTCCTCTTCTTCTTTATTGTTATTTCCACTGATTGATCTTAAGAGGAATCCCATGTCTTTTGATATTTTTTATTATTATTTATTAAAAGGAAAAGTACAGCAAGAAATGCTCTCATAATTTACAAAACTTTTCGCATCCGATCAGCTGTTACCAGTGTGTGCATGAGTAAAGAAGCTTCAAGCTTTCGTGACGTTCTCGCGCGCGTTTAATCTGAAACACACGCGAGAACTGGCGTCTCTGTTTTGGAGTCTTGTTTGTTTCTCATTGCTATTATTATATATTATGTTATTGTTTGTATACTGTTGGTGTCGCACGCAGATGATTCATCCATATGGATCGTATGGATTAGCCTACTGTAGTTATTGCTGTATGTGCTGTTTGATGCTTGAACTTTTAGGAGCCCAAATGACTTGTTTTTTAAATAAAGGTTTCAGAGTGATATCAGATTGTGTACGTGTTTTTATTGTACTTACCCTGTAACTACATGAAACAAGAGGGGAACAAGAACAATTTTAATTTACAGCCCGCAGATTCATACTTACCCAGTAACTACACGAAACAAGAGAGGAACAAAAACCACTTACCCTGTAACTACACGGATAATTACCCCTTAATTAAAAAATACTTACAGTATGAATAATTTGTTAAAGGTCCTGTTCTTCGTGATCCCATTGTTCAAACTTTAGTTAGTGTGTAATGTTGCTGTTAGAGCATAAATAATACCTGTAAAATTATAAAGCTCAAAGTTCAATGCCAAGCAAGATATTTTATTTAACAGAAGTTCCCTTTCAAAGCCTACAGCGAACGGCCGGTTTGGACAACATCCAGTTACAGCCTGCTTTAATTACGTCAGTAGAACAGTAGAACAGACTAACCTCCGCCCACAAGAATACGCGAAAAAGGGGGCGTGGTCTTGTTGCTCTCCCACATGGAGAAGAGGAAGTGTTGCGTGGAGAAGATGAGGAAGTGTTGCGTTTGTCGCCATGTCGTCGAGACGCTGTTATTTTTATCCCGGAGTCAAATCACCTTTGTTTGGCTGTCACAGGGACGCTGTACTTAGAGATCATTGAGCGCATACATCTCCCCGTTAAGAGGCGTGACCTTTCCGTGCAACGTGTGCTAAGCTGCTGTCGAATCACAACACAGGAACCGTGCAACGTGCGCTAAGCTGCGGTCAAATCACAACACAGGAACCGCTGGCACAATCAGAACTCGTTACGTATTTCTGAAGGAGGGACTTCATAGAACAAGGAACTCATTAGCCCGTTTTTAGGACAGTGAAAACAGCGGTATAAAGATAAGTAAATTGTGTTTTTTTACACGCGAAACATGAACACATGTTATATTGCACACTGTAAACACAATCAAAGCTTCCAAAAAACACGAAGAACGGGACCTTTAATGTTCCTGATAGTTACCCCTTTATTCCCCCAATAGTACATATTGTTCCCTTATACCTACACGTACTTACTTTATAGCTACACTATAATTACCGAAAGATATGCTGTAAATTCGCTCTTTACTTACGTAGTACTTTCCGGGCCGTAATCTAAAGCGTTACCAAAATAAGTTGTGTTAATAAATTGTGCATATAAAGGCCACATATACAATTGTAACGGTCATGTTCTGTTTTGGTTTTGTTTTCACTATTCCGATTGCCCGAGTTCTCATCCTTGTTTTTTACCATGGTTATAATCAGTGTACACCTATTCTTTGTTTTGTTAATGATCAATCTGTGTATTTAAGCCATTAGTTTTCCCAGTTATGTATGTTTTTAATAGTAAATCTGTAGTGTGTTTCGTGTTCTCTGTGTTCATTAAAGTATCTATATTTCCTGTTCATAAAGACCAGCCAGCATTCAGGCCCTCCCACCATGGACTTTGAGACCGAGCCCACCACAAAGCCAGTGCCAGCGCAGTGTTAATTTCATTGACTAATAATTTTCGTCATAATTTTCGTCACCTTTTTTCACTGACGAAAACGAGATGATAACTAAATAAAAACTAGTGTTGGATGACGAAAACTAAAACGAAAACTTACTGTCATTTTTTTCAACAAATAAAATCGAGACAAAAATGATAGGGAGGATCGATCACACATGAGCACTCTGAACAACTAGTTGTCAATGTAGTGACAATTATTAAAGGGGTCATGAACTGGCTTTTACATTTTTTATACTGTTGTCTGAGGTCAACTAATGACGTTTGAGTGTTTTTTTACATTCAAAAACATCATAAAGAATAAGTAATGGGCTATTTTCTGCCCTGGTTTTGAGCCTCTCTCATGAAACGCTCTGTTTTTATGGGCGTGCCGCACTTAAGACTTGGAAGTAAACGCCCACGGCTAGGATTGGATAATATTAGCATATTATAAAGAGCTCCGTCTCCCCCATGAGTACACATGAGGATTTGTTTTGAAAGCACGTGGGAAAACGGCAACCGGAATGATGATTCGCCCACAGGGCTCGCAAAATGTCTTTATCAAACAAACACAATGATTTATCTCTCATCCACCTGCAATTAACTGGAATGTTATTTTTTTATCACTTGGCCTGCCCGAACAGTGGATATAAGCGCAAACCATGCATCACTAACACACACACACACACACACACACACACACACACACACACACACACACACACACACACACACACACACAAGCCTCACTGCAGAGTCAGACAAATCAGCTTGATCAAAACTTCCGCGATTGTATTTTTCCTTCAAATATCAAGTCAAGAGAGTGAACAACGCACATCAAGAAAGGAATGTTCTTTCACAATTTAAGATTCACCGGCCTGCCGGCGGGCTTACGTCTTGGTAGGCCGTCTGGAAAACACATGCGAGCCCTGGCCCATACATGTTCTAGTCTGGTCACGAATAGCAAGAAAAATGAACCAACAACACCTCAAATAAAGGATTCTCCAGCCTGTGACAATGTGCTAAGTTCCCTTTCGTTCAGTCACTACGACGTAACATCCGTGACTAACGAATGGGGGTTTCGCTTAGAAGCCAATTACCTTCAAGGAATTTAACAGCGCCCAATGGCAGTGCCAATGCCATGGGCATGCGGAATTCGCATGCGTAACTCCGCCCCACATCGTGGGTATATAAGGAAGTATGCTGGCAACATCGCATTATGTTTCTGCTTTGGTGCCAAGAGCATCTCTTCACTCCTACAAGCCTGAATTCTGAAGTCTTCTCTTCAGTCTTCGAGACGAGCGGTTCTCCAGGGTGTTGGTGTGACGGCGCGTTCCAGCGATCTCGCATTGCCTGCCTGCTGATCTGTGCAGTGATCTGCAACAGCTGGTGTGTTTTCCCTGGGCGCTTTGGCACTCTGCAGAGCTTTCCTCTCACAAAAAGAGCTTGCGCGTGGCACGTCTTTTTCAAGATGGTTCGCCCGTGCACTTCCAGGTGCGATCGATCTCCTTTGCTGTCTATGAGCACATTCACTGCTCGACGTGTTTGGGCTTCAGCACGTTCGGGCAGTGTTTGTGGATGTGTCATGTTCCCACTGCGGGAACGTGACCATCGCGATGACGCGGTCGAGACTCAGTGATCTCCGTGAGGAGAGAGAGTCCCCCACACCCCAATCTACCGTCTCCGAGAGAGGTGGTACTTTGGCTGGTGGCCAGGGTGACCTGAGGGTGGTGCCGTGGTATTAAGAACCCCGACGATCATTCCTCGGGCCACGCCCCCCTCTCGCACATCGCTTCCCGCGAGTGCTGGACTGAAGCGGCGGGACCGTCTCTGACGCCCCTTTCGTTTCGTTCACACTCCAGATAGCAGTGAGATGTTGATCGCCGCATCTCAAGGTGGGCTAGAGTACTTTGGAGATGACGATTATGTTGTGCTCCGCCTTCAGGTGTGTCAGGGCTGCCGGATCCAACCTAGAGTTGACAGCCATGTTATCTCAGGCAGCCGCGAGCCTCTGGCTGGTGTGGAACTCCGCCCTGTCACGAGCGCTCGTAGTTGCGCTCGTGGTTTTGGGGGCGGCACCTGACAGCCTCCCACGTCTGGGCCAGTCACGCTGCCTCGCTGCCCCACCCGGGGTACGTCTATGGTTGTAGTGACCCTGCTGGTCAGTTCCTGGGAGCCTGGCTACAGCTTCCGGGACTGTCCACTGGGTCGCGAAGATCATCAGGCTCGGCTACGCGATTCGGTTCGCGCAGGCTCCTCCCCGCTTCTGGGGAGTCTGCCCGCCATGATGGGGCCTAATGCCCCAGTCATGCGTGCGGAGGTTGCCACCCTACTGGCGATGGGTGCGATCGAGCCTGTCCCTCCAGCCGAAGTGAAGTCCGGCTTCTCTGCCCTTGCTTCATTGTACTTTAGAAAACCGGTGGGTTATGGCCAATCCTGGGAGAACTGAACCGTGCAGCCGACGAGCTCTCACGGTTTCAGCCACTTCCTGGAGAATGGAGACTCCATCCCCAGACGGTCCAGCTGATTTGGGAATGGTTCGGCGACACACAGGTAGATCTGTTTGCCTCCCACGACTCTTCCCATTGCACCCTGTATTATTCCCTGACCGAGGGCACGCTCGACACGGATGCACCCTGGCCTATTCCTCTGAGACCAGAACTCCTCACTCAGAGACGGGGCACCCTATGGCACCCGCGCCCCGCTTTCTGGACGCTCCACGTGTGGCTTCTGGACGGGACGCGGCAGGTTTGAGTAGCCTACCACCTGTGGTGGTCGCTACCATCACTTCCGCTCGGGCAGAGTCCACTCGGCATGCCTATGCGTTGAAGTGGAACCTCTTCGTCACCAAGAAGACCCCTGGAAATGCCCGATCGGGTCTGTGCTATCGTTCCTCCGAGAGGGGCTGGAGCGAAGGCTGTCTCCCTCCACCCTTAAAGTGTATGTGGCCGCAATATCTGCCCACCACGATCTCTTGGGGGAGAAAAAGGTAAGTCAGCACGACCTGATCATCAGGTTCCTGAGGGGAGCGAGGAGACTGAATCCTCCTCGCTCTCCACTTGGGACCTCTCAGTAGTTCTCCACTGGAATATGCTTCCCAGTGTACCTTGGTAATCCTGTGATAAGTAGGAGTCCTTCGTCCATACTAGTCTTACAACAGGGTACTCACACTTACGCAGGGCACTGGAAGACAGCCGAGTGGCGTTGTTGTATTGGGACCCCATTCGTTAGTTACTAACGTTACGTCGTAGTGACTGAACGAAAGGGAACATCTTGGTTACGTATGTAACCCTTGTTCCCTGAGGAGGGAACGGAGACATCAACCATGCATTCATAATATTAGAATCTGAAGGAAGCTTATGCAGCAACTGTGTTCTTCCACAACCAGGCACAGCGCAATATCTTGCTATCTTCGGCATGTTTATTGCTCTGTAGCGCAATATTTTTAGCTCTACGAAGGCCCGTGTTATTTATGTTACATTTCTTGCACGAGTCGGTGGGCAGGGCTACAGAATCAGGCTTACTCTTTTATTTCTTCAATTATTTATGCACTATTTACATCAGTTTGTAGATTACTGTCAGTAGTGTCTTCACCCTAGAGTATGAAACAAGTCAGATACTGGCTACTTGTTCAACAGAAAACAATGAAGTATGCAATGTTGAACACTTTACTGTACCCTTTTAAAAATAAATTATTTAAAAAAAAAATGTACATATTTTGTGTTTTGCATATTATCTTCATGTGGTGTTTAATAAAGCTGTTTGTGAATGTAAAAGGTCTGCAAAGTTCAAAGATACAAGTACATGATACACTTTCTCCCAAAAGAAAGAACCGATTCTGATCTGCCGAAAGGAGTCGTCAGCAATTCCAGTCTCAATTAAACTTACGTAGGTTTGTTACAAATGTGCATAATGCCAGTCTATGGTCTTCATAGGCTACCTTTGAACAATGTCTACTTTGACCCTCAAACACTGTAGTTGTAGCTGAGACTGGAAGAGTTGGGTTCGTGTGAATATCAGAGCAGAGTAAACCAATCGCAACAGACTTGGCCGAGAAAATGGTTGAGAAAATTGTTTTTGAAAAGTGTTTTTGACCTTGTTAAAAAACTATTGTAAGAGACCTCCTATTAAAGAAAGTAAATAAGGTATTTAATGTCATGTTTCCTTTATGTTTTTAAGGTAATTCTGACATCTATACACTAGGGTCTGGTTTCACAGTCAGGGTTTAGACCAGAGGGGGGCAAACTACGGCCCACAGAACACTTTCATCCGGCCCACGAGGGAATTTTAAAAAATATTACACGTGAGCAGGCCCGGATTAAGAACACGTAGGGCCCTGGGGCTATAACAAACCCAAGGGCCCCCATAGTAGCCACAATGTTTTCTACCACAGAAATAATTTGTATTTTGTTTATAAAAACAAAATCGTCAAAGCAAAGAGATACAAGGAGTATATACTGTCTGAATATTCCATTTTAATATTAAGTAGGCTTATTGTAGCGAATGAGACAAATCAGACTATTATTTGACAATTATTTGTCTAATTTAACAAGTAATCCTTATAACTCACTCTGAAGGTCTATGGACCCATCCCCCCAAAAAGGACCACCAGAGCGCAGGAAAGGCCTCTGTTACCAGAGTTACCATCAGATAAGACCTGGTTTACGACCAAAAGGAATTTGCAGAGAGCTGAGACTCTCACAGTCTTTATGTAAAGGACAAATAAATCTTAAAGGAACACTTGAAAATAGGCTCATTTTCCAAGTCCATTAGAGTTAAACAGTTGAGTTTTACCGTTTTTTAATCCATTCAGCCGATCTTTGTATATGGCGGTAGCACTTTTAGCATAGCTTAGCATACATCATTGAATCGGATTAGACCATTAGCATCGTGCTCAAAAATGACCAAAGATTTTCAATATTTTTCCTATTTAAAACTTGACTCTTCTGTAGTTACATCGTGTACTAAGACCAACAGAAAAAGAAAAGCTGATATGACTAGGAACTATTTTCTAATTCGGCCGCCAAATCATTTTCAATGCAGGACAAAACCCTGCACACGCTCCGAAGCCTCAGCACAGAACGTAACATCACTAAAGTTAGCATTTCGTACCATAGAAACTGTAGATAAACAATACCAACAATTCCACAAGTTTATTTTAATCAAACTATACATTACCTCACCAGAACTCTACAACAAAACTACTTACGTTATACTGTATAAACCAAAAGCTCGAGCAAACCCCCACACTCAGGGATTGCATTTCACAGGTAACGTTAGCTAAAAACAACAGCAGTGCTTTTTCAATCTGGTCGTTCAAGCTAACTAAACATAATAATAATGTTATACGTACAACCATGGGTAATGATAAACTTGGTCCTGTCTGTCCTCTGAATATTGTTGGGATGGCCGTATCCTTTAGACGCCGTACCGTAGTAAGGGTAACAATATCCATGTTTTCCAAATAGTCATCTTGTCCAAAATGCTTTGAGCAAACATGCCATTTCTTGATTGAATTTACCAGTGTTTTGATATCTATGTTCAGAGCAGCCAACCATTGATTCTTTCATTCCTTGTTTTTCGTTGGTACAAACTTAGTGCCGGTCACATTGGAAGTTACCTAGTTGGGAACTACTTTCAGGCGCTGCGTAATATATTTGCGCCGCTACACTCATGGTACGGCAGCACAGTTCTTTGATTATTATGCAGGAATGAGAGAATAGTTCCTAGCCATATCAGTCTAAAAAATTCCAACTTTTCTTTTTCTGTTGGTCTTAGTACACGATGTAACTACAGTAGAGTCAAGTTTTACATAGGAAAAATTTGCATAAAATTATGCATTTTAAGATGTTTGAAGGCAAAAAAATATATAATAAATAGCGTTCAAAACCATGTTAGCGGGCAGTAGATTTTGTTATACCTGCTCTCTCCTCATTTCATCACTCTCTCATTTCTATCACTCTCCTCATTTCCATCACTTTTTCACTCTTTCTTTTTCTCTCAGTCTCCTTATTTACCATGTCTCTTCCCCTCCTAAAGCTGAGCTCTGGCTGATAGTCTTTTCATTGTTTAACATTTCTATCCTAAAACAAAATATGAAATGTTTAGTTTAGCTATTTACATCTCGCACCGTTTACTGAAGCGTTGCGCGACTCGCACCCAGCAGCTTCTGTGGACATAAAGGTCGCCTACTTTAATTTGATTGGTCATCTCAAATATTTTGACATTGAGTGACAGACCACAGGCAGGGAAGCTCAGATAAGAAGATACACAGCAAGAACTCCAGTGTTTATTTGACTCCACACTCAAGAGTGTTAAAAGTAACTCTGAAGCAGTGCTAAAGTTAATTAGATAATTATGATATTAATTAAGTGATGATTGACCATTAGTGAAGACACCTGATGATAACAAGCAGAATCATTGAAGGAAAGAGTCACCTTTTTTTTTTAGTCACCACTATGGTGATTAGTGTTTATTTTAGTTAGGCTCTTGACCCTTGGTTTTATAACATTAGATTTTGTCTGTCTGCTGTAACTGATTTATAGCAGCCAAACAAGTCCAGAGAAAATGTGACCAGGTGTTATTGGTTGTGTTCTGACATAATCATCATGAGCTAGATCTCTGATGTCATTTTGAGCTTAATCTTTGAGTTAGGTTTACTTTATTGATTACAGCATCCCTGTGATTCAACAGCATAAGACCTGGCATTTACAATACAATCAGAGGGATTTTTTAAAGTTTTTCTGTTCAAAAAAGGTTTAAATATATCACAGAGATACACAGAGATATCAAGAGTCAGCGTATGAATCTCGACAATGGTGGCCATCAAAAAGCTTTTTGCCGTGCAATAAAAACTCACCCACGGCTCCAAGCATGCATAGCGGCATGAATAAATTATAAGATTAATTGTTTTAGTAATTTCTTTTAATGTTACCATCCATACATCTTCTTCCCCTTTATCCGGGGCCGGGTCACGGGGGCAGCAGTCTAAGCAGAGATGCCCAGACTTCCCTCTCCCTAGACACTTCCTCTAGCTCTTCCGGGGGGACACCGAGGCGTTCCCAGGCCAGCCGGGAGACATAGTCCCTCCAGCGTGTCCTTGGTCTTCCCCAGGGCCTCCTCCCGGAGGAGGAGCCACCTCAGCTGTCCCCTCTCGATGTGGAGGAGCAGCGGCTCTACTCCGAGTTCCTCCTGAGTGACTGAGCTGATCTCTAAGGGAGCGCCCAGCCACCCTGCGGAGAAAGCTCATTTTGGCCGCCTGTATCCGGGATCTTGTCCTTTCGGGCAGGACCATAGGTGAGAGTAGGAACGTAGATTGACCGGTAAATCGAGAGCTTCGCCTTATGGCTTAGCTCTTTCTTCACCACGACAGACCGGTACATCGACTACATTACTGCAGAAGCTGCACCGATCCGTCTGTCAATCTCCCGTTCCATCCTCCCCTCACTCGTGAACAAGACTCCTAGATACTTGAACTCCTCCACTTGAGGCAGGAACTCTCCACCAACCTGAAGTGGGCAAGCCACCCTTTTTCTGAGGACCATGGCCTCGGATTTGGAGGTGCTGATCCCCATCCCAGCTGCTTCACACTCGGCTGCAAACCGTCCCAGTGCATGCTGAAGGTCCTGGTTAGAAGGGGCCAACACGACAACGTCGTCCGCAAAGAGCAGAGACGAAACCGTGTGGTCCCCAAACCTGACACCCTCCGGCCCTTGGCTGCACCTAGAAATTCTGTCCATAAAAATTACTAAAACAATTGTCTTTTATTTCTGCTTTTCTGCCATTTTCTCTTTTATATGACTTTTTAGTAGCTTGTTTTGTGATGGTAATCTGATATGCTGTTTGTCACCATGGTTGAGATTCATACGCTGATTCTTGATGTCTGTGTGTGTCTCAAACAATAAAGAAGTTGTCGACTTTGTTGTGATAAATAAATAAAATGGTGACTCTTTCCTTCAGTGAGTCTGTTTATCATCAGGTGTCTTCACTAATGGTCAATCATCACTTAATTAATCTCTTAAATAGCTCATTAACTTTAACACTGCTTCAGAGTTATGTTTAACACTCTAGAGTCAAGAGTGTAGAGTAGAGGTCTACGCAGGTCGAAAAATCTAAACCTGAAGACACCCTTAATGTGCTACACGGAACCGACCCGGACCCGTCTATTATTTGATAGCTGGAACCGAACCTGGCGGGAAGACACAGACCCGACTGGACCCGATTGTCTCATATTCCACAATACACTGCTATTAACAAGTCAGTAAACAAGTTGCGAAAAATATCACTTTTTGTCTCAGCCTACCTAATACATTGTCTCTCTTCCTTGTACCTGATTGTGATGCATTACAATCCCAAGAAAAAAGTTATATCCATGTTATTCCTCTCTTGTTATTCCAAGCATGCTTAATTTACTCATAATTTCAGTTGTAAAAGTCCACTTTATGTCACGGTGACGGATGACAAATGCGACTTTGCAGATTTGCATTTCGACTCAGGTTAATTTGCATAATAACTTTGACTGTTTGCAATTTTTAACTAATAACGATTGCTCGTTCAGTGCCATGGCTGCTGACGTTAGCATTATTTATTTGCTATAATCTCTGTGAGCCGAGTCTGACCACCAGAACTTTAAAATTAAACAAGACGGTTCATTCATATTATTATTAAAGTCATTACAGTCACTGCGGAAGCTCTGGATGCCATAGAAACATAGAAACTAATAATAATACATTTTTAAATAATAATTTGAGCATCATAGAAAACATTTATGTAACAGTTCACCTGAGATTGTGTTGCTGATTTGAAATATATTATTTAAAGCTGCAGTCCGTAGTTTTTCCTCTTTGTCGCCATCTCTGTTCGAAATCTGCAATTGCAGTTATTCGCGGAATTATCAACTTTACGTGAATTGTGCCTCGGCATGGCACAGCGCGGAGGAATCCAATGTTTTGAGGAGAATGTGCGGATTTCAGTCACCGCGCCGGTGTGGATACTGTCATTCAGAATCACAGATTATACTTTTTGAAAGTATGACCAACAAAAGAATTTTCACTGGAACATGTAATCTGAACAAGTAGATAACATCCACTTTTGTTCTGACCAACTGAGGGGAAAAAAGCATTGCAGTAAATCACAATGATTAAATCTAACGATCACTTATCATATCACGTCAAACCATGCAAATTATACTTTATTTTCAAATTGTTAATGTTAACAACATCAGCATAGCGTGATTACGTTTAATGTGTATTAGGGTTACCTGTAGTTCAGTTTCCATTTCTGTGCAGTCTAAATTCTATCTGTCATTTACCAACAAATAAATGTGGAGTAGAGGTGAATTGCTCCCTCTCATAGCTAGCGCAAAATAATTGATATTTACCATAATGCACACAGCAAAACAAGAAAGGCACAACAAAGAAAACTCCGTAACTGTATGAATTAAGCTAAAAAGTGCTTCTATTACATAATTTAACCATTGAAATGTCTTGTTCAGCAGAGAAAAAGCTGTTTCTGCGTCCGTTTTGAACCCGTTTAAACACGGAGTTCACGCCACCTTTCAAAAGCCATTTTCATCCTTGTTTTTGCATGGGCCCGGTTGCAGTCTCTTTTTTTCTGTAGCCACTCCGAGGGTGTGTCTCAATCAACTCCCTAGTTCAGAAGTCAGGGCACTGATCAAGGAGTCAGCCCATTGACTTATGTCCTGATCAGTGCCCTGACTACTGAACTAGTGAGCTGATTGAGACGTACCCCGAAAGTACGTAGTCTTTTGCATTTTACAACGGGTGAATCTCCAGTTGTCACTGGTGATTGTGTTTGAACCTTTCTGGATCTGCCATCAAATTGATAAGTTTAATTATATCAAGTGCTGTGAGAAAAGGCTATAAATCTCCACCTCCATCCTCACACGCAATATAGCTTACTAGCCGGGACAAATTCTTTATGCGTACAGATGTGACGTAATGACGCAAAGACATGCTTGAATTTCCCGTGGAAATCTACCAGTACCACTGGAATTAAAAACATTATTACAAGTTTACCATTGTTAATCGAGCTAAGGTAAGCACGGACTGGTAGACTGCATCTTTAAATATTTATTTTTACCGTGTAATATAACATTATTACCGTGCGCTTGCATTAAATCTGCCCGCTTTGCTTCTAACGGCTGAGAGAGATTGCTCGTTTTTTGTTTTTGTTTAAACCTTATTTCCCGGCTCACACTCTTATCCTAATTTTACAATTTTGAAATTACACAAAACACACAAGCAGTGCTGACTGACTCTGATCACGGCTAGGTGTTCTCAGAGTCTGATCGACTCCGGTATTACACCCAATGTTAAACAGACCCACGGGTCTCGGGTGCTCCGTGTAGACCTCTAGTGTGGAGTCAAATAAACTCTGAGGAGAGTTCATTTAACACTGGGGGTTTTGCTGTGTATCCTTGCAGCTCTAAAGTGGTGTTAATACTCTATTAGTTAATTATTTCACAACATTTATTATGTACACCTTGGAAAAATACAGAGGTCCGGACCTCTGTGACCTCATAGCTGGCAACGGCCATGATTACAGATTACATGGTCGGAGCTATTCAGTCTGGTTCAGCTAGTTTCGCCACAGAGCCGTTACTGTACACATGATGTTGCGCTTGTATTAAATTCAAATGGTGCTTGTTATCATTTCAATAAAGCGGCGAAAGCGCTGAGCGAGTTTGTCAGCGCTGTGCGTGAGATGATTCACTACGACTGCTGGATGCGCGCACGGTTTAATCAAGTAGCGCCGTTTCATTACCTGGCTTTTGGTGTTTGTTCCAATGTACCCGCAGCACTCCAGTTAATAACAGCGCTTAATATGTGTGGGCGTGGTGGGGTTTGGCGAGTGGCCCACCAGGAAAAGTTTAGGTGCTCGAAAAGTGGACTCTGAATGTCACATGTTCAACAAAGAATGAAAAGCAAAATACTTCTTCACCAGTGTCGGACAGAAGGTGGTATGTCTAATATGACAAGAAAGTATTGCCGTCAAAGTAAGTGCATCTATCCATCATATAATTGCTCCACACGGCTCCGGAGGGTTAACGATGGAAAGATGCACTTTTATGGACTTCAAAACTTTATTATAAAGCTTGGATTAGCCAGGATATTTTAATATAACTCTGATTGTGTTCGTCTGAAAGAAGAATGTCATATACACCTAGGATGACTTGAGGGTGAGTAAATCATGGGGTAATTTTCATTTTTGGGTGAACTATGCCTTTAAAGCTACACTATGTAACTTTTCCGTCCACTAGAGGTCGCCTGTTCAAAACAAAGGCGTAGTTTGATGACGCCAAGTTTGAGCGCAGACTCTTGGGACATGTGGTCTTCACCTCACAGCCGGTGGAAAAAAGTCAGGATAGGACTCGGGCAGAAATCATGTTCATGGATGCGATTATTAACATTACTGTAGTATGAAGCAGAGCAGGACAGAGTGTTGTGGAGCTGAGCAAGGCCGCAGGAGCGATTGAAGAGCGGGACTGTTATTATGGCATAGTCGTCGGCGGGACTTTTATTTTCCAGTCATGAGTATGAGGTAAGGCAACTCTGTTTATCATATTAGATATATCTGAGTGTGTTGAAAAGGAAGTTATGACGTTCGCTCGGCGACCGAGGGTAACGCAGATATGATGCAATCGACAGGCGACTCCCTCAAACGCATAGCTCACACATCCCGGTTCCTTGGTTAAAACAGCAAGTTCTCACGATTTACAAATAGTTGGAAACATTTGGAATATTCTAAGTACTCAACTGAACGAAATATAACACTGGCCTAGTGGTTTTTGGATATTTTACTGCAAAAATCTTACATAGTTCACCTTATAGTATGTCATTGTTGTTATGGGTTTTGAATTCATTTTTAATTAGTTAACAGTAATGTGCCTCAACACATTATGTAAAGTCATAACATAATGATACCTTTGGAAATCATTAGCTAATGGTTAATTAAAGAAGAAAACTGGAAGTTGAAATGCATGGCTTCGATCCATTGTGGTAATTAACACATTCATTTACAGTACACTATTAGTTATATGTTATTAGGGAATTAATAAATTATGACACATTTAACTAATAACAATTCATATATTACTTAATATATTAATCATATATATAATGCTTATTAGTTGCTGATGCAGTAATCATTAATTAATGGTTTAGTTCTTTACGAGTCATACATTACCTCATGATTATCTGTTCATTAGTTAAGCATTAAATAATGCATATTAGTGCACCAGTATTGTAAAGTGTTACCGTTGTTGTTTAATGTGACAAATGTTTTTGTCAGATAATATGTTTTCCATGCATACTTCCAGTGTAAATAAAAGTTAATTTATCAAGGATTTAGTATGCGGCCCTTCACTTGATTTGCAAAACTTGATGTGGCCCTCTGTTCTAAAAAGTTTGCCCATCTCTGGTTTAGACTAAACTAGGATTAGGCCTTAGTTCAATTAGGACATGTAAGTACTTTTTTTTAAATGTGCCTTAGACAAGACATTACTGGTGCATCTTGAGACAAAACAATGGCATTGACATATTTTAAGATATGCTTTCAGTTAAAACAGCTCAAACGTGTGTTTTAGTCTGGGACTAGCTTAAGCCTTGTCTGTGGAACCGGGCACAGAAGTAAGAATCAGAATGAAGTCAGTAGTTACCATGAGAGAGCTAAGTCTTTGATACTTTTCATCTTGTTGAATGTTCACTTCCACAGTCTCCCACTCTCCTTGAATGCCTCCAACAAGAGAAACGTTAGGAGGTTGTTTAAGATTAAGCTTACAATCTAGATCAACACAAACAAAAGAATGTTCAGCTGTTCAGCAGTTATTCAGATATATTTTACATGTTGTCCTTTTAAATAATTTATTCCGGAAGTATGTCCCTGGTTAAGATCAAATGATCAATTTCTGTTCACTTAAAAATGTTATCTTACGGCTTTGGTTCCATCCATTGATGGCCACAGAACATGTTCCTGTCACAAAGGGGTATTTGAAAAGGTTGATATTATTACAGCTCACTGCTATGAACAAGATCATGGTATAGTCCACGCTTCCATCCATCTTCACCTGTACATCGTTAGTGTACGGCTTCATGGTTACATCTATCCTGAATGCACAAAGAGAGAGAATATGACATTCACCCAAGCTGGGAATCATTCATGAGTCTTATGTTGTCATGTTTAGCTCTGGTTCATCTTTATACACTCTTCACGGTGACAGTCATTTGTAGGCTATAGCACTTGTCATCATTGGCTACAATGCAGTTAAGGCAGTGTTACAAATTAGTGCACCACCGAACCTGTATGACTGAATGAACACAAAACAAGATATTTTGAAAAATGAAATTTGGAACGACTTTATAAACTGTACTGAGACATTCATAAAGCCAAACTATACCCTCTGGTTTTTAATTTGTATTCACATATCCATTTAAAAATCTCTGACCACAGAACCAGTCAAATAAACAATAGTGGATGAATGATTTAAATACGGTTATACAATAAGGTCTCATGTTAATGTTAGTTAATGTATTAACAAACATGAAAAATTATAATTCGCTACAATATTTATTAATCTTTGTTAATTTTAGTTAATAAAAATACAGTTGTTCATTGTTTGAATTCATGTTAGTTCACAGTGCATTAAATGTTGTTAACAAATACAACTTTTGATTTTAATTATGTCAGGATTACATGTTTTGCTTTTTTAACCTAGTTTTCAGTTAGTTGCTGTCATGATCCCAGCCTGTGTTTCCCTGTCTTGTGAGGACTTTTGTTATTTCCTGTCTTGTGCCATGTTTTGTTCTTTGTAGTTTTTCATGTTGATTAGTCTCCCCAGGTGTCTTGTTAATTTGTTAAGCTTGTTAGCCTCTGTGCTTCAGTTGTTAGGTGTCGTCGTTGTTCTTGCATGTCTGTTCCTGTCATTGTTTTCGTTGTTTTATCTCTATTTATGTGTTTAATAAATGTTTGTGCTGCATTTGGATTCTCACTCTGCTTCATTCCTGCTCACACGAGACAGAACAACCAACCACAGGTGGATCCAGCAGCAGTCCCCCTTGTTTGACTACGCTAAGGGACTCACTCACTTGAGGGCCACATCAGAGATTTTTGAACATTGCTATCATCACTGACTTCCTGGGCTTTTCTTTGATTGATTTTATTATTTTTTTTGCTACGGACTCAACAACCATGTATAATGCAATCTCATCCGTGATGGTCCTCAAGGGTCACTACCTGTCATGGCCGCCAGTCCAGAGTCTCATCCCGTCATGGCCGCCAGTCCAGAATCTGCAGCCAAGATGGCCACCACACCTGAGCCCTCAGGCAAGATGGCCTCCATGCCAAAGTATCCAATCCCAAAGTCATCTTCAGAGTGTGCAGGGCTGACCTTTGTGGCCATAGCTATGTAGTGTGTTTGGGCAGCACACACATCAACTCCAGCCCCTGGCCAGCGTCCAGTGACGGCTCCAGCCCCTGACCAGTGTCCATGAGGGCTCCAGCCCCTGACCAGCATCCATGGCTTCTTGAACTTCCTGCAACGCCATGGTCCCTTGAACTGCCTGCGCCTCCATGGCTTCCGGAACTACCTGCACAACCTTGGTCCCCTGCTCCGCCCTGGCCGCCTGCTCTGGCCATAATCTCCAGGCCCTCTTCCACTCTACGGGCCTAGCCCTCCATCCCTCCCCCATTCGGACTCTGCTCCACCACCCTCCTGGACTCTTGTTTCATGTGGAGCGTCTGGAATCCGCTCCTTCAAGGGTTAGTTCATGCAAAAATGAAAATTACCCCATGATTTACTCACTCTAAAGTCATCCTAGGTGTATATGACATTCTTCTTTCAGATGAATAAAATCATCTGTTATATTAAAAATGTCCTGGCTCTTCCAAGCTTTATAATGGCAGTGACTGTTGCTCTGTATTTGAAGTCCATAAAAGTGCATCTATTCATCATATAACTGCTCCACACGGCTCCAATGGGTTAATAAAGGCCTTCTGAGTGAATTTATGTGTTTGTGTAAGAAAAAAAATTATATTTAAAACTTTATAAAGTAAATTATCTAGCTTCCGGCGAATCGCCTTCCATATTCAACTTGAGGGAAAAGTGTAGAGCTTGCGCCTCTGGCAGTTCAAAATGCTTATGCTACGTCTGACGACACTGCACACCAGTTATGCAACCTCAGTACTGTTTCATTCGATAAGCTAACAAGATAAACTTTTACAGAATTTACTTTTGATATCATTCTTATTAATATTTATATTTTTTCAGTCATGCCATTATAATTATTTATATACTGTAAGTATCAAGATTGAATAAAAGAGATACACCTAAATGTTACATTTCAGTGTGCTACATCCGGAGAACTGGGCTGAGGCATGGATCTACATGCAGGGGTTTAATAAAGAAACAAGTAACAAACACAAGGAACAGAAGGTAACTGATAACAGGGACCATAACATTCAACAACTGACCAGAGAGCAAATGAAACACAAGGGCTATAAATACACAGGGGCAAACAAGCTAAACAACAGTAACGAGGAAACAAGATACACCTGGGAGACTAATCAACATGATAAACTACAAAGAACTACAAAATAAAGCACAGGAAACACTTCAACGTCAAAAGTCCAAGGACAGACACAGAGCGCATGTGACACAGTGTAAACCTGAATAAGTTGGCAAAACAAAAAAAACAACAAAAAAAGTTACATAAAAAATTTTAAGTTAAGAAATTCAAAGTTCAATTAAGCAGAACTGGCAGATATATATTTTCTACTCATACATTTTAATTACTCTTAAATTGAATGGTAACCTATAGCAGAAACTCTTCTAAAATCGCATAGCAAAACATTGAACTAAATCTCCTACATAACATTAATCTTGCACAAAAAAAAAAAAAAAAACATTATGCAACACTTAATTTTAGTATTTACAATCCTTTCGAATGTCATGGCAAAGCATGCTGGTAAATAGAAATCCCAGCTCAGTTTCAGTTAAATTTAAGTTTGTCTAAATTAAAAGAAACAAGTTCATAAAACTCAAAACAATTCAGATTACTTAAAATGTGTCAGTTTTTTGTGAACTCAAAAGAAAACGAAAGTTCAAATACTCATAAAAGTTCATTTGATTGAACTAATTTTGTCTAATTAATTATTTTGAGCATTAGGGTTTACAGTGTTATTGTATGACTTATATGCACATGAATATTTACATATTTAATATTTTATTTGAAGATACATATCGTTAGCCTCATAGCATAATTGCCCAGATCATATTTGGGCAAACAATTACTTAGGCAATTATGCTATGAGGCTAACGATATGTCATATTATGGAAGGATATCGTAGACATTTTTCAAAAGGAATTGCAAAGTGTATTTGCAATTGCGTTTTCAATTTGTGGATGCATAAAATGTGACATAATCCAAACGCAATTGCAAATCGCTCATTTCCGTTTGCATTTTCGTTTACACAAACGCACAATGACAGCCAAATTTCAAATGTAAATTGCAATTGCATTTCCAATGTCTTACAAGTTATTACCCTGCCATTTTGGAATAGCAATAGCAAATCACCTATTTGCTATTTAATTTCCTCCGTGTCATGCCACAGCCTGCACTAAATTCAAATGGAATCGCAATCCCCTTTGCGCTTGCATTTCCGATGTCTAACACAGTCAACTGTCAATCAGGCTTGAGGGCGGGGTTTATTGATGTAGTCTGAAAGTAGGCCACGCCCTCAAGTGGTGGAAAACGTACTCGGTTACTGACGTAACCTCGGTTCCCTGAGAGAGGGAACGAGTATTGCGTTATGGGAAAACTCCTTTTCTCGAGAATATGAAGCAAAAGCTTTATTCTATAAAGTGTCTATGTAAAACGCAGTGCAGCTGCACAGCAGATAGAACAGCGCAAGCTGCGCGGTGATTGGCTGTGCTGCGGCAACTGCAGGAACCTATGGTGAGGTGGCTGAGAGAGCGAACCAATAGGGGTCGCTAGAAAATCCAGCCAAACAAGGTCGCTAGAATTAGCATATTGAGGCTATAAAAGACTGTGTTCTCCCATAGGAATTCAGGTTTAAAATCGACTGAAGCAATACCCTGAGAAGCACAAGCACAGCGCGTTACGCAATACTCGTTCCCTCTCTCAGGGAACCGAGGTTACGTGAGTAACCAAGTACTTTCCCTTTCGAGAGGTCTCTCGTATTGTGTTATGGGAACCCAATTTAAAACGCTGTGCATGCTTAACCAACCCAAACTGTGGCCTGAGGAGAACCTGAGGCATATAAGATGGGTAACAGTGAGTCCCAGGGAGGCCAACAAAGTGGGCCTCCTAAAAGGGCATAATGAGTATATAGGCCGGATAGAATCGGGCCATATGATTATAGAAACTATGACCGGACATAGTCAGGTCGTATAGTTATGTAGTATAACACATGCTTGTGAACACAGTTTATATGTGTATAACAGGAAGACCGGAAGAAATCGGGTCTTAGTTAATAATAACAGGCAATACCTATTAAATGGAAAGAATCTCAGCTTGTAGAGCGGGGACTTCCAGTTTATAAAATCTGATAAAAATGGACGTTGAGGCTCAGCCTGCCGCCGCACAGATATCTTCCAGTGGTATGCCACATGACCGTGCCCACGACGAGGCCATGCCTCTGGTAGAATGGGCTTGAATGCTTATAGGGCAAACGAGACCTTAGACTTATAAGCCAGTGAGATAGCGTCTATTATCCAGTGTGAGAGTCTCTGCTTCGTGACATCATATCCTTTAGTGCGGCCACTGAAGCACTCAAAGAGCTGTTCCAACTGCCTGAAAGGGGCGGAACGCTCTAGATTCAGTCTCGGCGCTCTAACTGGGCAGAGCAGATTTGTGTCCTTCTCGTCTTGTGATGTGGGCAGGGCCCTAAAGGGAGTGGAAAGCACTTTAGGAACATAACCATGTCTTTGCTTGAGGACGACCCTGGAGTCGTTAGGCCCAAACTCAAGACAGGAAGCACTCGCGGAGAGTGCATGTAAATCACCCACTCGCTTGACTGAGGCCAGTGCCAGCAGAAAAGCGGTTTTGAGTGAGAGGTGCTTTATGCTCACAGACTGAAGCGGTTCAAAGGGGGAGCCCTTCATAGCTTCTGACACTGTGGCAAGGTCCCATATAGGGACTGAGGGGGGGGGGGGGGGGTTCAGACTCCTGGCCCCTTTAAGAAAGCGTACAATAAGCTCGCTTTTCCCCAGTGATTGTACCACGACCCGAGCGTGATAAGCTGCTATGAAGGCAACGTATACTTTGAACTTGGAGGGGGAACGACCCGCGTCCATTAGGGGGGAGGGTGGCACGTGTAATTGACCCAGTTTGAGTACTGCTGATGCTGAGGCCATATGACCTAGCATTCTCTGAAAACGTTTGAGAGGAACGTACGCACCAGCTTTGAATGACGCCGCCGTGTTCTGAATAGATAGGGCACGCTGTGATGTAAGCCGCACCCTCATCTGTATTGAGTCTATGGCCATACCCAGAAAATATATATTCTGGGTGGGAGACATTGAACTCTTGCCGATATTGATCCTGAGACCCAAACATTCTAGATGGTTGAGGAGCCAGGACTTGTGTATCGTCAACTGTGCCTCTGATTGGGCTATGACAAGCCAATCGTCGAGGTAGTTGAGTATTCGCATGCCTTTCAGCCTCAGTGGGGCTATGGCTGCGTCCATGCACTTCGTAAAAGTGCGAGGCGCCAGGGATAACCCGAATGGCAGGACTGTGTATTGGTAAGCCTGACCCTTGAAGGCGAATCTCAAGAATGGCCTGTGACGGGGTGCTATCTGAATGTGAAAGTAGGCACAGGTCGACTGTGAAAAACCAATCCCCCGGGTGAATGTGCGCAAGGATTTGTTTCACTGTCAGCATCTTGAACGAGCGCATCATAAGTACAGAGCAGACGTGCCTTCTATCTGCTCCCTGCTCTGCTTCAGTGCTGCCTTTTTTTCTGACCCCCTGCTTGCTGGACTCCTGAAAATACTGAAACGCGATTGACAAGATTTTCTCACTGAGGAAGGGTGCACCGGGAGAACCCACCTGCCCGGACGGGACCTTCGCTGCGGGCTACACTCGGGACGCCTGGAACAACTGGCAAGTCGTGTGCCTGGAAGTCCTGTCCTTGGAGGATTTATTCATAATTGGCATTTTGATAGCAGGGTTCCTATTTTTCGGCCTTGGGATTGCCCTGACCTATCGGAAGATTGGTAAGACAGCTGCCAGTAAATTCACCCAGCTGCTGTCTGTGAAAATTAAAGAGTGCTTCGGGGATGTGTGTGACCGACTGAAGGTATTAGATCAAAGAGTGGCACAGATTGAGGAACTGTATCGTAACATCTCAACCCGGACTGTGGAGACGCAGGGAAGAGTGGGCTCCATCGGGGGTCAGGCTAGTGAACTGCTACGCAGTATGTCTGGTCTGATCATGAAATTGGATGAAATGTCGAAGTCAATTCACGAACCGGACGCTCGCCACTGATGCTGAGGATCAGAACGGATTGATTGATTATGGTCCGGAAAATTACAGAAGATCAGCTAAATGGATTAAAATATTGACCCCCTCCTTCCCTCACCTCATCGGCTACCCTGTATCTCTCTCGGTTGGGAGGTCAGCTTGACAGCTGGGTCCTGCTATCTTGCTATCGTTCCCTGTGCACTGCCATAATTCCCTTCAAGGACAAGCCACAGAACTGAACTCGAAAACATCCTAAGCTATCCTAAGCTATGGCTAACATTCACATTCACACAACACAAGCTCACACAACACAGGACTCTTCAGACTCTTACTCGCATCATACATACCTCACCCCTATCCCTGCCCCCATCCAACCGTCTGCCCCTCCCTTTCCTCCTTCCTATCTCCCTTACTCAGTCCCAACAAAAAATTTCATCACGTGACCACGTGTACTGTGTTATGTATGTTATGTTATGTTTTGCATGTATGCTTTGCAATGTGCATTTCTTTTTTTTTCTGGAGAGCGTGTGGCGGCGCTTTAAATAGCTGCGGCTCGGAGGCTTGCTCCAAACTCATTTCGTTGCATTGTACTTGTGTAATGACAATAAACTTGAATCTAATCTAATCTAATAAGTGCTTTGTTCAGATGTCTGAGATCTAGGATGGGCCTGAGGCCACCATCCAATTTTTCATGGACGAGGAAGTAGCAACTGTAAAAGCCTGACTCACTTTGTGTTGGGTGCACGGTTTCCACCACTCCCTTTTCCAACAGTTTCGATACCTCTGCGCGGAGCACGTGACTCACGCTGCTTTTCACTGAGATTTCAACCACGGTGCGAAACTCCTGCACTCCCTCACATTGTCAACAGTGTCAGTGCTTGGACCACTTCTCTTCTCCATCTACATGTCATCACTGGGGAAGCAGTGCCCTACCAACGCTGTTTACAGTGGCGATGGGCGGCTGTTGACTTCAACTGGGGATGTTGTCGGACAGTGGAAGGAATACTTCGAGGATCTCCTCAATCCCGCCGTCACGTCTTCCATTGAGGAAGCAGAGGCTGGGTGCTCAGAGGAGGACTCGTCCATCACCGAGGCTGAAGTCACCGAGGTGGTCAAGAAACTCCTCGGTGGCAAGGCACCGGGGGTGGATGAGATCCGCCCTGAGTACCTCAAGTCTCTGGATGTTGTGGGGCTGTCTTGGCTGACACGCCTCTGCAGCATCGCGTGGCGGTCGGGGACAGTGCCTCTGGGATGGCAGACCGGGGTGGTGGTCCCTCTTTTTAAGAAGGGGGACCGGAGGGTGTGTTCCAACTATAGGGGGATACCACTGTGGCGGAGGGGGCGTGGTTTTGCGAGGTCTGTAACGGGAGAGAGAGAGCAGGGCCGAGCGGTTGGTTAGTAGGTCAAGTGCAAATGAATAACACCTGTCTCTGATTGCAGTAATTGGCTGGAGAGACTGCTTATAAGCTGCAGCAGAGAGAGAGATGGGAGAGAGATATCAGGACTGGGACTGACACACGTCGGCAGAGACTGTACACTGAGAGAGAGTCTGGAGTTTTGAAGTAACGAGTTATTGAGAAAATTAATGAGTTTGAGTTTGAATGCGCTGAGCGCTTGCAACAGTTTTGAGGAGCGTGAGCTCAATAAAGTGCAGTCCCAGTTAAGCCGACCCCGTCTTCTTCCTTCCTTCACCCACACAAAGCTACGCTACAACCACTTCTCAGCCTCCCCAGGAAAGCCTATGCCAGGGTACTGGAGAGGAGAATTCGGCCGATAGTGGAACCTCGGATTCAGGAGGAACAGTGTGGTTTTCGTCCCGGTTGTGGAACACTGGACCAGCTCTATACCCTCTACAGGGTGCTGGAGGGTTCATGGGAGTTTGCCCAACCAGTCCACATTTGTTTTGTGGATTTGGAGAAGGCATTCGACTATGTCCCTCGCGGCGTCCTGTGGAGGGTGCTCTGGGAATATGGGGTCCGTGGTCCTTTGCTGAGGGCTGTCCGGTCCCTGTATTGTATTGTTCCCGGTGCATGTTGGACTCCGGCAGGGCTGCCCTTTCACAGTTCTGTTCATCATTTTTATGGACAGAATTTCTAGGCGCAGCCAAGGGCCGGAGGGTATCAGGTTTGGGGACCACACGGTTTCGTCTCTGCTCTTTGCAGGTGACGTTGTCGTGTTGGCCCCTTCTAACCAGGACCTTCAGCATGCACTGGGACGGTTTGCAGCCGAGTGTGAAGCAGCTGGGATGGGGATCAGCACCTCCAAATCCGAGGCCATGGTCCTCAGTCGGAAAAGGGTGGCTTGCCCACTTCAGGTTGGTGGAGAGTTCCTGCCTCAAGTAGAGGAGCTCAAGTATCTAGGGGTCTTGTTCACGAGTGAGGGGAGGATGGAACGGGAGATTGACAGACGGATCGGTGCAGCTTCTGCAGTAATGCGGTCGATGTACCGGTCTGTCGTGGTGAAGAAAGAGCTAAGACGTAAGGCGAAGCTCTCGATTTAGCAGTCAATCTACGTTCCTACTCTCACCTATGGTCATGAGCCTTGGGTCATGACCGAAAGGACAAGATCCTGGATACAGGCGGCCGAAATGAGCTTGCTCCGCAGGGTGGCTGGGCGCTCCCTTAGAGATAGGGTGAGAAGCTCAGTCACTCGGGAGGAACTCGGAGTAGAGCCGCTGCTCCTCCACATCGAGAGGGGACAGCTGAGGTGGTTCGGGCATCTGTTCCGGATGCCTCCTGAACGCCTTCCCGGGAAGGTGTTTCGGGCATGTCCAAACGGGAGGAGGCCCCGGGGAAGACCAAGGACACGCTGGAGGGACTATGTCTCCCGGCTGGCCTGGGAACGCCTCGGTGTCCCCCCGGAATAGCTAGAGGAAGTGCCTAGGGAGAGGGAAGTCTGGGCATCTCTGCTTAGACTGCTGCCCCCCCGACCCGGCCCCGGATAAAGCGGAAGAAGATGGATGGATGGACGTATGGTAACTCAAGGACTAATCAGGACAGTAAATTCTGACCTGTTTATTCATGTGTTTTTACACACACACACACACACGCACTCACACACACACACACACACACACACACACACACACACACACACACACACACACACACACACACAAACACACACACACACACACACACACACACACACACACACACACACACACACACACAGTCCAGAATAAGCAGAGAAACACTGATGATATGCTGCATGTTGCTTTATCTAAAAGCAGTAACTGTGTTGCTGATGCAGTGATTAGTTCATTAAAAAGTAAAAAAAATAAAGACACAAAAAAACGAAATTGAAATTGAAATGAATTGAAACAACTAAATAAGTTCACAGTTTTATTATGCTCACATTATTAGCACACTATGCTATATTAGTTTATTAACTTAAATAGCAATTGACCATTTTATGGCAGTCAGTTTCTGAAAATTAAATTAATTAAATTGAGTTTTAATATAGTGCAACTGTGCTGCCAGCATTTTACAGATACATTTGGGCAATTTTACATTTTACAAATTTAAATCTTTACCATTCTCAAATTACTGACAATAACAGAAACGTTTTTTTGCTTTTTTATAGCAACCGTCTGTCATCGAAAGACTGGATGATTTATTTGGGGGAGTAGTATCGTACATGTAATGTGACTATCAGCTTGTGAAAATGTGTAGGCCTATAAATAATACGAGTTTGCAATCTCGTGGAATGTTTACGGAAAAATTAGTTTTGGCGTGCATATAGGCTACGCCGTTTTTCGCGTGCATATGAAACGTAACCTACTTTATGGCGTAGCCTATTATACGTACGAACCTCAACAAAACTCATTTTGGCGTATACATTCCACGAGATTACACACTCGTACTGTTGATACGCATTGTCATGAGATCGTGTTGGCTTGAAGCACAAACATGAGCCAAGCCCTTCCCATCATGAAAGAAGACTTTTAAATGTATTGTACATTAATAACCTCACACACTATGTGATAGCTTGCGTGAAAACACGGGACTCGCACTGCGTGAGTCCCGTAACAAGTAGGCTATGATTATATTGGCGTTTTGTTAAACAAACCTTTGCGATTGCAGTAATGACATCTCTTATGTTTCATATTTACAATAATACCAGCATCATGTATGCAAATGTTTAATTGTAATAGACGTATTGCACAGGCTTTCGGAATTGTCACGTGAAAACATCATGCTCTTATTTGAATATTTATAAGCAGTCCTCATTATGCACATATCCAAAAAGAGGTTCATTACTATGCACATATCCAAAAAGGCAATCATGATATCTGTAATAACAATTTTTACTAGTGAAAATTTAATTTTAACATGTAAGAATTAAATTACAGATATCAAGAAGTATGTTTCGTGATATCAATATAATTTCAGATATCTAAAATGTCTTTCTTACTAGTGACAATCGAATTATTGATATGAGAAATTAACATTGTTACTAGTAGCAATTAAATTGTTGATATCAAGAATATATATTTGTTCTAGTAACAATGTAATTATTGATATCAGAAATGTGCATTTTTACTAGTAAGAATTGTATTTCTGATATCTGAAATTGTAATTTCTACTAGTAAGAAATCAATTCTTGATATCAAAAAATGAATTTGAATGGCCGCCTATGGTGACATTTCACTAGTGAAAATACAATTACTGATATCAACAATTAGAGTTTTTACTAGTGGAAACGTCTCGGTTACGTATGTAACCCTCGTTCCCTGAAGGAGGGAACGGAGACGCCACGTCAGAGTACCGACAAATAGGAATCTCGCTCGCGAGAGCCAATCTACTTCGAGTGAAACTAAACGAGCCAATGCACATTGGCATGCAATGATTGCACCAGGTGTTCATGCCACGTATAAATGAGACACAGGTGCTTGCATCAAATCAGCCTTTTGCTGAGGAGCCGAGTAGGTAGCCGGCACCCCAGCAGGGTACAGAGGACATGGCGACGGGACGTGGCATCTCCGTTCCCTCCTTCAGGGAACGAGGGTTACATACGTAACCGAGATGTTCCCATTCAGTCGGTCACTCTCGACGCCACGTCGGAGTACCGACGAATAGGAATCCCTAACAAAGCGCCATGGCCTCTGCCCCCCTCCAGTGCCCTGTGTGAGCCGCCTGAGCTCTTACCTGATGAGACGGGGCTCACACCGGGAAGACCATCACTGCTGTTCCGCATGACCCATTCAGTGATTATTGGATAACACTGGGAAAGCGTGCCCTACTGAAGGGGAACGCTGCGGAGCCCACATCGTACCCCGAAGGAGTTATGCAGGAGTACAGGCTGAGCCGTAGCCCGCGACAGAGAGAGAGGGGGCTCAATCCCATTGAAGGGAAGGCTCTCCCAAGGGAAAGACACGGGCTTCCCGTAGGAGTGACCGTGGACGGATATATGGGATCCCCGCAGGGTCACTCATATAACCCAAGCCCAATACCGGTTCTCAAGGATTCAGCGGGAAGGGGCCTGATGCGAGACGCTCCGCCACGTCCGGCACCGAGGGTGATGGAGGACTCACAGAGTTTGCTTCTGGAGAAAATAATGCCGTAGCGCAGCAAGCCGACAAGAGCCGGGGCCCCTCAGTGTTTCTACCCGTTTGAGGTGAGAACACTGGAGGAAACCGGCTCTACACGTAGGCTATAGAATCTAGCGAACGTGTTAGGTGTCGCCCAGCCCGCAGCTCTACAGATGTCTGACAGCGAGGCGCCACGTGCCAGCGCCCAGGAGGATGCAACACTTCTAGTAGAGTGTGCTCGCACCCTGAGCGGACAGGGCACACCTTGTGCTTGGTAAGCCAAGGTGATGGCATCCACTATCCAGTGGGCCATCCTCTGCTTGGAGACAGCCTTTCCCTTCTGCTGGCCTCCGTGACAGACAAAGAGCTGATCTGAGGTCCTAAAGCTTTGAGTTCTATCCACGTAGATCCGCAGGGCGCGGACGGGACAGAGCAAAGCTAGGGCTGGGTCTGCCTCCTCCGGGGGCAGCGCTTGCAGGTTCACCACCTGGTCCCTGAAGGGAGTGGTAGGAACCTTGGGCACATAGCCAGGCCGGGGTCTTAGTACCACGTGGGCGTCGCCCGGGCCGAACTCTAGGCACGAATCGTCGACCGAAAATGCCTACAGGTCCCCTACCCTCTTGATGGAGGCCAATGCAGCCAACAGCAAAGTCTTCATAGAGAGAGGCTTTAGCTCTGCTGACTGCAAAGGCTCAAATGGGGCATTCTGAAGTGCTCGGAGCACCAGAGTAAGATCCCAAGAGGGTATGGAGGGGGGACGAGGAGGATTTAACCGTCTCGCCCCCCTAAGGAACCTGACGACCAGGTCGTGCTTACCAACCGTCTTACCACCTACGTGGTCATGATAGGCGGATATCGCAGCAACATAGACTTTGATGGTGGAGGGGGACAGCCTACGCTCCAACCCGTGCTGCAGGATGGAAAGCACAGACGCGATCGAGCATCTTCGGGGGTCTTCTCGGCGAGAAGAACACCACTCGACGAACAGGTTCCACTTCAGGGCGTAGGCCTGTCTTGTAGACGGTGCTCGCGCCGAAGTGATGGTGTTAACTACCGCTTGGGGTAAGTCACCTAGAACCTCCGCGTCCCGTCCAGGGGCCAAACATGAAGCTTCCACAGGTCTGGACGCGGGTGCCACAGGGTGCCCCGTCTCTGAGTTAGAAGATCCTTCCTCAGAGGAATCGGCCAAGGAGGGGCTGTCGCGAGGGGCATAAGTTCTGGGAACCAGGTCCGGGTGGGCCAGTACGGCGCCACTAGCAGGACCTGCTCCTCATCCTCCCTGACCTTGCACAATGTCTGTGCAAGTAGGCTCACTGGGGGGAACGCATATTTGCGCAGCCCCTGGGGCCAGCTGTGCGCCAGAGCATCCGTGCCGAGTGTGCCCTCGGTCAGCGAATAGAACCACTGGCAATGGGACGTTTCTGGAGAGGCAAACAGGTCGACCTGTGCCATCCCGAACTGTCTCCAAATCAGCTGGACCACCTGGGGGTGGAGTCGCCACTCCCCTGGGAGCACAGCTCGTGAAAGCTCGTCGGCCACACGGTTGTGCACACCAGGGACATGAATGGCCCGAAGCGACCTCAGACACTTCTGACTCTAGAGGAGGAGATGGCGGGCGAGTTGCGACATGCGACTGGAGCGCAGACCACCTTGTCGGTTGATATACGCAACGGTCGCAGTGTTGTCCGTGCGGACCAGTACATCTTTGCCCCGTAATCGTCCTTTGAGGCGGCTCAGAGCAAGATGTACCGCTAGCAACTCGAGGCAGTTGATGTGCCAATGCAGGTGCGGGCCCGTCCAAACCCCTGACACTGCATGCCCGTTGTACGTGGCTCCCCAGCCCATGGCAGAGGCATCCGTGAAAACCACAGCATGCCTGGACACCTGTTCCAGGGGTACTCCGGCCTGAAGGAACGAGGGGTCTGACCATGGGCTGAAGGATTGGCGGCAGGCCGGTGTGATGCTCACCCGGTGAGTGCCGCGTTGCCACGCCCATCTCGGGACTCGGCCGTGTAGCCAATGCTGAAGCGGTCTCATATGAAGCAGGCCGAGCGGAGTTACTGCCGCAGCGGCTGCCATATGCCCCAGGAGCCTCTGAAAATGTTTCAGTGGAACCGCCATCCTGCCCTGAAACGTGTTCAGGCAGTTCAGCATCGACTGGACGCGCTCCTCTGTGAGGCGCGCAGTCCGTTCGACCGAATCCAACTCCATACCGAGAAAAGAGATCCTCTGCACGGGGGGCGAGTTTGCTCTTCTCCCAGTTGACCCGAAAACCCAACTGGCTGAGGTGTCTGAGCACCAGGTCCCTGTGTTCGCACAACTGATCCCTGGACTGTGCTAGAATGAGCCAGTCGTTGAGATAGTTGAGGATGCGAACGCCCTGTTCTCTCATGGGCACAAGGGCCCCCTCCGTGACCTTCGTGAAGACACGGGGGGACAGGGCCAGCCCGAAGGGCAGGACTTTGTACTGATATGCTCGATCCTCGAACGCAAAGCGCAGGAACGGCCTGTGTCGAGGAAGAATCGAGACATGAAAGTACGCGTCCTTCAGGTCGATCACTGCAAACCAATCTTGGGGACGGATGCACTCGAAAATGCGTTTCTGCGTGAGCATCTTGAACGGTAGCTTGTGGAGGCTCTGATTCAGGACTCGCAGGTCCAAGATTGGTCGTAACCCACCGGTTTTCTTGGGTACTATGAAGTACGGGCTGTAGAAGCCCGTCTTCATATCGGCTGGAGGGACCGGCTCTATCGCGTCCTTCGCCAGTAGGACTGATATCTCCACACGCAGGACATGGGCATCTGCAGCTTTCACCGAAGTGAAGCGGACGCCATTGAACCTGGGGGGGCGCCGGGCGAACTGAATCGCATAGCCGAGCCTGATGGTCCGAATGAGCCAACGAGACGGACTGCGGAGCTCTAGCCAGGCTCGCAGAGACCGTGCAAGCGGGACCATAGGGACCACTGGCGTACCCACCGTGGGGCAGCGAGGTGGAATGCAGGTACCAGGCTGGGGCGGCTGTCTCGTGGAGGCGGCCCACAGCGGGGTGTGAGTGTGCTGTGCAACACTTACCTGATTCCACCTGAGGGCAGGAGGGACGCGGGGAGGACGTCCACTGCTGCCTGCTGGCGAGGGGGGAGGATGAGTGTGGTCCGGCGTTTGACCGGCCATCACTCTCCGCACCCCCTTGGGACCCAGAGATGGAGGAAATTGCTCTTTTATTGAAAATTTGGGACCAGCGGCGGAACAGAAAAAAAACGGAACATAAGATTCTCCACCCGGCCCTCCTCTGGGGGATGGAGCGGTGCGGTCACCGTCTCCTGAAGAGCAATCCTCTTGGAGGCCTGCTTGCGTCCGGCTCCACGACGTCGTTTGGGTGGAGGCTGCTGCTGTGGCAGAGACAGACGCAGGCGGCCGCCCTCTGCGACGAGCAGTCTGAGGCGCTGCCGGCGGCGGGGTGGAGACAGCAGCTGACCGCCGAGGCAGGATGTGACTGATCGCCTCAGTCTGCTTCTGTGCGGCCGAGAACTGTTGGACGAAGTTCTGGACCGCGTCGCCGAAGAGGCCAGTCTGGGACACGGGGGAATTAAGGAACCTGATCTTGTCGGTTTCCCGCATGTCAGCCAGACATAGCCAGAGATGGCGCTCCTGGACTACCATAGTGGACATCGCACGACCCACTGCCCGCGCCGTAACCTTCGTCGCACGGAGCGCGAGGTCCATTGCGGTTCTCAGTTCTTGGAGAACTGCGGGATCGTGACCACCCTCGTGCAAGGTCTTCAGTGCCTGGGCCTGATGGACCTGCAACAACGCCATAGTGTGTAAGGCGGAGCCTGCCTCTCCACAAGCCTGGTAGACTTTCCCGATCAGATCGGAAGAGTGCCTACAGGCCCTGGAGGGGAGACACGGGTTCCCCCTGGAAGTGGAGTTAGGGCACAGTTGCATAGCAACGGCCCGTTCCACGGGAGGAACCTGCGTGTATCCCTTTGCAGGTCCGCCATCGAGGGTGGTGAGGGAGGAGGATCCACTAGGCCGGTTTCGGGCGGTAAAAGGTGCCGTCCACGACCTAGTGAGCTCCTCGTGCACTTCCGGGAAGAAAGGAACCGGGGTGGGGCGCTGAGAACCAGCACGGGCCACCCCGAGATACCAATCATCCAGACTCGAGGGTTCGGGACACGGTGGAGGGTTCCACGCGAGCCCGACTCTCTCTGCGGTTTCGGGCACAGCGAATCTTCCCGAAGGAGCCCCCTGCGCCGACACGTCATCTCCAGAGAATTCTGACCGTCCCTCCGATGCAGCGATGGACATCTGGTCGTCGGGGGGAGCCCCGAAGGATACAGTTGGTGCACACCTCGTGGATGGCCCAGCCTGTTCCAACGGAAGCTCAACTGGCTGCAGAGTGCGTGAGGAGTGAGGGTTCCCCGGGGGTCGGTTCCCTGGGGGAAGAGCGCTCACCGTAACCCTCAAATCACCCGCGCTACTGCCTGAAGTAACCCTTTGTGGGAGGTTAGATCGAGGCAGAGGCACGGGGACTCCGCCCCTTGCGAGACGGAGTCTAGACCGCAACTCTGAGATGGTCATGTTCCCGCAGTGAGAACATGAGTCATCCACCAGCGCTGCCTCAGCGTGCTGAATGCCCAAACACGAGATACAGCGCTGGTGACCATCCCTCAGTGACAGATAACCACCGCATCCAGAAACGCACAGAAAGAATGTCATCTTGAAAAAGACGCAAGCTCTTTCTGTGTTGCTCTTTTAGAGGATCGCTCTCCTTGGTGCTGAAGCACGCAGGGGGGAGGGGTCGCGGCGACACAGTCAGGGAATAGTGCAGCCTGACGTGCGCGCTCTCTCTCACCGGACGCTCTCTACCAGCCGTAAGAACGGCTTTTTAGCGCTCTCCACCAGGCGCACCGAACCAGCTGTGAGAACAGCCCTTGTGTTTGCTCTCACGAGCAAAAAAGAGAGATGATCGTAGAACCACACGACCCGCTGCTGTGCTGTCACACCAACACCGACTGAAGAGCACTTCCAAAAGGGCAGGCTTCCAGTCAGGACTGCGAAGTAGGTGAGTGATGTCTAGCATAACCAGATACCACTCGGCTCCGAAGCAAAAGGTTGATTTGATGCAAGCACCTGTGTCTCGTTTATACCCGCGGTGCGTGGCATGAACACCTGGTGCAATCATTGCATGCCAATGTGCATTGGCTCGTTTAGTTTCACTCGAAGTAGATTGTCTCTCGCGAGCGAGATTCCTATTTGTCGGTACTCCGACGTGGCGTCGAGAGTGACCGACTGAATGGGAACTAAATTCTTGATATCAAAAATTGGCATTTTATCTAGTAAAAATGTAATTGTTGATATCAAGAATTAATGTTGTTACTATATCAAAAAGTGTCATTGTTACTAGTGGAAATCTAATTCCTGATATCAAGAATGAACATTTTAACTAGTGAAAATGTAATTGTGGATATCACAAATACATATCCTGCGATTGATTAAAAGTTAAAACGGCTTGCCATAGATATCAGCTTTGTACTTCTTACTAGTGGAAATATATTTTTTGATATCAATAATTATATTGTTACTAGCAGTGTTGGGGGTAACGCATTACAAGTAACTTGAGTTACGTAATAATATTACTTTTTCAAGTAACTAGTAAAGTAACGCATTACTTTTCAAATTTACAACAAAATATCTGAGTTACTTTTTGAAAAAAGTAACTCAAGTTACATTTTCACATTTATTTGACTGACAGCTCTCCTGTCCTCATGTTGAGAAAAATTGAGAGTAAGTGCAGAAGCGTTGTGTGTAAATGTGTTATTGTAGTTCTAGACTAAGGGCCCTATTTTAACGATCTGAAACGCAAGTGTCAAAGCGCAAAGCGCAAGTAACTTTGTGGGCGGGTCTCGGCGCTGTTGCTATTTTCCCGGCGGGATAAATGGCTCTTGCGCCCGGCGCAAATCTAAAATGGGTTGGTCTGAAGTAGCTTCATTATTCATAGGTGTGGTTTGGGCGTAACGTGAATAAACCAATCAGAGTGTCATCCAACATTCCCTTTAAAAGCAGGTGCGCAAGTTCCATTATGGATTGCTATTATTATGGCGTATTTACCAGGCGCACGCCAGGAGCGGTTCACAGCCGAGGAGACTGATGTTCTTGTAAGAGCAGTGAAAGACAGAGAAGTTGTGTTGTTTGGTGATGGGAGAAACCCACCCAAAATAGCGTCGGTTAAATAAATAATTAGCCTGAATAATTTGTAAGCTAGATTTATGCCTATTTTTTCACATCTTCGTGGCACACCACAATGATATCCGTCATCTCATGTGTTAATATTTTTTTAGTGTAACAATTTATGATTTGCAAAAATAACTTGCATCTGTGTAGATTACATGAGCAAAGTGAATGCGCGTTGTGCACGCTATGGTCAAGCATGCGTCCTTAAAATAGCATAATGAACAACGCGCAACGCGCCACTGACTTTAGACTAGGTTTTTTCTGGTCAGTGGCGCAATTGTTTAATGGAACAGCAAAATAGCACCAGGGATTGTTTGCGCCGGAACACGCCTCCTTTTTTGCGCTGAACCGCCCAGGGAGCGCAAGTTCATTCACTAGTTTAGCGACGTGCTTCTGTGGAGGGAAAAGCGCGCTTTGCGCGGGTGCAAAATAGGAATGACACATGCGTCGGTGTACAAAGTCAATTGCGCTGGGTGCAAGATAGGGCCCAAAATGTGAGCATTTATTTATCTCACTTGCACAATAAAGATTCTGTCCTCCTCAAAATTAATAAAATCAGTCAAATGCAAAATCAGAATACTATGCAAACCTCAAATATATAAATGTTAAATATAACAAATATTTTTATACATTTAATCTACCTTTATTGACCAATGTCTTGCTACTTACCTTCGATGATTCAGTTAAACCATGAGCAAATATTACTAGATTTTTAGTTTTTATTGGTAAAACTTTTTCGCTCCTGCGTTCTACTCTTCCATTATCCAGAATGGCAGCACATTTTTACCTCAGCCTGAGGCGTATTAGTTCAATTTTGGTATGAAGAGGTCTTTACATTTTCACAAAAATATAACTTTTTTTGCTATTAAAAAACTAAACAAAACAACAAGCCCTGCCCAGGTGAGAAAAAGTAACGCAAAAGTAACGTAACGCATTACTTTTCTTAAAAAGTAACGTAACACATTACTTTTCTTAAAAAGTAACTAAGTAACTCAATTAGTTACTTTTTAAGGGAGTAACGCAATATTGTAATGCATTACTTTTCAAAGTAACTTTCCCCAACACTGGTTACTAGTAAAAATGCGGATTTATGATATCAAGAATTCAATTGTCCCTAGTTGAAATGTCTATTCTTGATATCAACAATTGAATTATTACTAGTAAACATTTTCATTTTTGATATCTGAAAATGTATTTGATATCAAAAATGAGCATTGTTACTAGTAGCAATTCAATTGTTGATATCAAGAATAGATATTTGTACTAGTAACAATGTAATTATTGATATCAGAAATGTGAATTTTTACTAGTAATTGTATTTTTGTAGAATTGTATTTCTGATATCTGATAATGGAATTTCTACTAGTGAGAAATCAATTCTTGATATCAAAAATTGAATTTGAATGGATTTGAATTACTATGAATTTGAATTACTATGGTGACATTTCACTAGTTTTTACTAGTGGAAATTAAATTCTTGATATCAAAAATTAGTATTTTAACTAGTGAAAATGTAATTGTTGATATCAAGAATTAATGTTGTTACTAGTGAAAATGTCATTCTTGATATCAAAAATACATATCCTGCGATTGATTAAAAGTCAAAACGGCTTGCCATAAGCGACCTTGTTCGGCGGGTTTTTCTAGCGACCCCTATTGGTTCGCTCTCTCAGCCACCTTGCCATAGGTTCCTGCAGTTGCTGCAGCACAGCCAATCAGCGCGCAGCTCGCACTGTTCTATCTGCTGTGCATCCGCACTGCGTTTTACATAGACACTTTATAGAACAAAGTTTTTGCTTCATATTCTCGAGAAAATTAGTTCTCTTACGAGAGGTTCTCTCGTATTGCGTAAGTTCCTTACGCTACGGGAAAGTATTCTTTCTTCGAGATTTCTGAAAAACCCAAAATTATCCTTAATTTTGTAACATTGTCAACGCAGTGCGGCAGCCTGGCAGACCATAGCAGGCTATTCCAGCGTGCCATTGGCTGCTCTGCTGGCAACTGCAGCAGCCTATCGGTGAGCCCGCGTGACGTGGCGACCAATGAGGGCGCTTCGCGCCCACCTGGCTTCATTTGCCTACAGGTGGGGCGTGGCCACGTGTATATAAGCAGGGCTCACGGGCTGCATATTCGATTTTCTTTTCTTCAGCGAAGCCCTGCGCATCGCTGGATCTGGAACCCGCCGCCGTTGAACGTGCAGACGAGCAAGCAGAGGACAGCGCCTGAAGAAGCCGGCAGCATCGCGCCACCTTCAGCCATCCGTGCCTGCTCTGCTATCCGGCAGCATTATATCCTTTCATTGCACGTGTTCTCGCCGTTGCGTCACACGTTTCATAAAAGAGCACGAGCGTTTTTATCAAAACGCCTCGTTCCACCTGCGGCTCGTGCCACGTGCAGCTCAGCACCAGAGACCGCCATGTGTCTGCGCTCTCTGTCTGGGCCGTGACCACGCCGCCGCCGCCTCCTCGCGGGCGAATGCCCCGAGTGTGAGGAACTCTCTATGTCGACCCTGCGGGCTCGACTCGAGCAGTTTTATGACGACATCACTCCGCTGTTCCCCCCTTCTGTTCAAGCCGCGCCACCGCGCCGCTTACAAGAGATGGTTGAAATGAACGGTCTCGGAGCGAGCCTCCTCCCCCTCTGTTCAAGCCGCGCCGCTTACAAGGGATGGTAGGAATGAACGGTCGCGGAGCGAGCCTTCTCCCCCTCTATTCAAGCCGCGCCACCGCGCCGCTTTCAAGGGATGGTAGGAATGAACGGTCTCGGAGCGAGCCTCCTCCCCCTCTGTTCAAGCCGCGCCACCGCGCCGCTTGCAAGGGATGGTAGAAATGAACGGTCTCGGAGCGAGCCTCCTCCCCCCCTCTGTTCATGCTGCGCTGATGCGCCGCTTATATACAAGGGATGGCAGAAATGCACGGTCCTGCAGCTCTCTTTACGTTACAAGAGAGCTGTTCCACCCTCGCGCACATTTTTCAGTCCCCTCATGAGTTCAGGCGACTGGAATTGTTCATATTGCTGTACACGAGCCTGTTAAGACACGCACGCCAGCAAACATACGCCGTCATAAGACATGACGCTGACATATGCTCTCCAACGAACCCGCACTCCCCCCTCTTGGACCGCGCAGATTGCGCCGTTCACAAGGAATGTGAGTGCGCTCGGTCACGAGCACGTTCAGCGTGCGCGCACGTGCGCACGCCGCACTCACCGGGAAATTAACAGAGGGTGTTTTCGTCCCGCTGTGGCCGGACGAACCGCCATTCTCTAGCATTTCTCAGCCCCCTCTCCAGTTCAGGCGGCTGGAAATATTACTATTGCAGTAACGAGCCTGTCTTTTATGCACGCACGACTGCCAACAAGCACGAGGACGTACTGCTGTATGCTCGCGCTAACTGAACGATATTGTGTCCCTCCCGGTAGCACAGTGGCAAAATCAGTGGCTGAAACGCCGGAGACCCGGGTTCGAGCCCAGCTCTCGCGGCAGATAAAAATGTTTTACTGTCCGCTTCCCCGGGCTCGCGGCCAGCTTTTCTTACATACAGAAAGCTAACTCGCACCACGTGGTGCTCGAGTATTTTTGGACGTCTATACATAAGGAGAGAAAAGACGGTTAAGTCCCGCTGCGGCCGGACCACCGTTAAAACTCTGTTTTTCCTGTCAGTCCCCACTCCTGTGGCTACTGCAGATGTTTTCCACGCAGCCTACGAGCCGGCGAACTCGCCCTCTCGCCTGTTTCCAACTGTAGCCCCTCCAAAGTCCTCCTAGCAGAGGGGGGAAGCGACGGTTAAGTCCCGCCGTGGTCGGACCACCGTCAAAACTCTTCTTCCTGTCAGCCCCCACTCCTGTGGCTGCTGCAGATGGCTCTCACGCAGCAAACGAGCCGGCAAAACTGCCCTCTCGCCTGTCTACAACCGCCGTTTTTATGACGAACCAGAGAAATCACGAAGTTGCCTTTTTTCTGGTTGCACGGCTCACGCCGTATGTGTTTTCAAATGCAGTAAACGTGCCCACTTTTGTGTTCACCCCTGCACCCAAGCACCACAAATCCCGTGTCTCTCACTCACATAAAGCGGCCACCGGCCGCTCGAGTGCTAGAGTTAGGTCACGTGTCCGCTTATTTGCGCCCACGCCTAATCACCACACGCGCTGTCACACAGCCACTCTTAACCGGTCATGTTCCACACGTAAAAGTTGTGCCCGCTCAAACGCGCTCACACATTTTCGCGAACATTCTGCCCCCGGCGCCATGCGCCGCGCCACACACCATTTGTTCTCCGCCCAAGGTGGCCGGAACGACGAGTGTAAGGCCACACACAAGCCACTCCCTGCTCGAAGCGGCAGAGATACAGTGTGTAGGGCGGCCAGCCATCGCGAGCGATCGGCTGGCCCACAGCACAGAGAGCGCGCGCACTGCGCCCGCCCCTCCTATACAGGCCGTCGAACCCGCAAAGCGCGGCGTTTCGAGCCCGGAGGCCGTTCTATCCCGTGTGGCACACGCGAGAGCGTGGGAAGCCATTCCAGGTGTATCAGAATGGGTGCTGAAAACAGTGAAGCACGGCTACACTCTGCAGTTCGCTCGCCGCCCTCCGCGCTTCTGTGCGCGTATAGAGACGAGAGTGAGCGAAGAAGTAGCACATCTACTTCGAGCGGAGATAGCCACGCTGCTGTGCAAAGGGGCTATAGAACCGGTTCCCCATTCTATGAGCGAGTCAGGCTTTTACAGCCGATATTTTCTCGTGCCAAAAAGGGACGGGTCGCTCAGACCGATTCTGGATCTGAGGCGTCTGAACAAAGCTCTTTTGAGGAGATTGTTCAAGATGCTTACGACCAAGCAGATCCTCGCGCATATTCGCCCGAGAGACTGGCTAATTTCCCTAGATTTGAAAGACGCATATTTTCAAATCAAGATAACGCCGCGTCACAGGCCATTCTTACGATTCGCCTTCGACGGCCAGGCTTATCAATACACCGTCCTTCCGTTCGGCCTGTCACTAGCACCCCGTACATTTACGAAGTGCATGGACGCGGCCCTCGCTCCCCTGAGAAACCGGGGGATGCGAATATTGAACTACTTGGACGACTGGCTCATCCTGGCGCAGTCAGAGGCCGAGCTCCTCGCCCACAGGGCAATGCTGCTCAGCCATTTGGACAGCCTGGGGCTCACGGTCAACTGGACCAAGAGCTCATTAGTGCCCACGCAATCAACCTCATTTCTGGGTTTGAATCTGGACACTGTGGCTATGTATGCCCGCCTGTCACCACAACGCACGCGCCAAGTTCGGCGCATGGCTGCGTACTTCCGGCCGGGCAAAATCGCACCTCTCAAGCTTTTTCAGAGGATGCTGGGACGTATGGCCTCAGCTGCAGCTGTGCTCCAGCTGGGCTTAATGCGCATGCGCCCGCTGCAACGCTGGTTAAACGCCCGAGTGCCTCACAGAGCCTGGGCTGCCGGAGGTTTCAGGATCAGAGTGACTCAGGGCTGTGTTGCAGCCCTAGAGCCCTGGTTAGTAGCCGACTGGTACCAGCGGGGAGTGACAATGGGAGCCATCTCACACCGCAAAGTCATCTCGACGGACGCCTCCACCTCGGGTTGGGGCGCCGTTTTCGAGGGCAGACCGGCCTCGGGCCTCTGGTCGAGCGGAGAAAAACTCCTACACATAAACTGTTTGGAGATGATAGCGGTAGAGAACGCGCTCAAGCAGTTTCTCCCGTTTATACGGGGACACCATGTGTTGGTCCGGTCGGACAATACCACGGTGGTGTCCTACGTGAACCGGCAGGGCGGTGTCAGGTCCAGGTGTCTGGGCAATCTGACGGAACGCCTGCTCGTGTGGGCACACAGCTCGCTGCGCTCGCTGAGAGCGGCGCACGTTCCGGGCCACCTCAACGTGGGCCCGGACAAGCTGTCCAGGGGCCTCATTCTCCCAGGAGAATGGTCCCTGCACCCCCAGACAGTCCAGCTGGTATGGCGCCTATTCGGCAGAGCGGAGCTCGACCTCTTTGCAACAAAAGAGAACGCCCGCTGCTCGACGTTCTTGTCCAAAAGCGAGGATGCGCTGTCCCAACTTTGGCCCAGCCTCCCGCTGTATGCTTTCCCGCCGATTTCCCTATTGACCCAGGTTATAGCGAAAATCAGGGAAACGCGCCGCCCGGTGCTCCTTATAGCGCCGCGCTGGGAGAACCAGATTTGGTACCCAGAGCTGGTGAAGCTGTCGCACTCACCCCCCTGGCCAGTTCCGCTGAGAGCAGACCTCCTCTCTCAAGCAGGAGGGTCAGTTTGGCATCCCCATCCAGAGCGATGGTCTCTGCATGTATGGGTGACCAACGGATACCCGTTGACCTGCCCGAAGGGGTTATGAACACGATCTCACACTCTAGAGCCCCCTCGACGAGGCGGTTATATAGTTCTAAGTGGTCGGTGTTCACTGAGTGGTGTGCTTCCAAGGGATTGGAACCGCAGCAATGTGGGGTCCAGCGGGTGCTCTCCTTCCTCCAGGAGCTCTTGGAACTGGGCAGGTCCCCTTCCACGCTCAAAGTGTATGTAGCGGCTATAGCAGCGTTCGCCCAGACGACGCTAGGCAGCACGCTAGGAAGGAACGAGCTCATCATCCGTTTCCTCAGAGGAGCTAGACGGATGAATCCCCCGCGGCTCCCATCGGTTCCTATTTGGGATCTGGCCTTGGTCCTAGAGGCCATGAAGGCTCATCCCTTTGAACCGCTCGGGACTGTGGAACCAAGGTTCCTTTCGCTAAAAACCGCGTTCCTGATAGCTCTGGCTTCAGTGAAACGCGTGGGGGATCTACACGCGCTCTCAGTGAGCCCGACGTGTATGGAGTTCGGTCCTAATGACTCTAAGGTCATTCTCAGACCGAGGCATGGTTATGTCCCCAAAGCGATCGGCACTCCTTTCAGGGCGCAGATTATCTCCCTCTCGGCTCTGCCAGCATCCGACGAGGGGGACGGTGGCAATATCCTCTGCCCTGTCAGGGCATTGAGGGTTTATGTCACACGCTCCGCCGCCTTCAGGCGTTCTGAGCAGCTATTTGTTTCGTTTGGAGGGCGCGCTAAAGGTCTCGCCTCCTCGAAACAGACCCTGTCCAGGTGGATAGTGGACGCGATTGCAACTGCATACGCTTCCAAACACCTGCAGTGCCCGCTAGGTGTCAGAGCACACTCCACCAGAGGCATGGCCTCTTCGTGGGCTTGGGCCAGAGGGATTTCCATCCACGATATTTGCGTGGCGGCAGGCTGGGCCTCCCCGTCTACGTTTGTGAGATTTTACAATCTGGAAGTTCCTGCCTTACAGGCGAAAGTGTTATCAGTTCAATAAGGCTGTTGGTTCTGCCCGGTGATTCTGCGCAGACATAGCTCACATACTGGTAGTAAGTTCGGTACAAGGCTTATGTAAATTTGAAGGAGACCGGCGGTACCGTTCCCTCATTTACGAAAAGAGCTATTGTGAGTTTGAAGGTGACCGGCGGTGCCGTTACCTCACTCATATGACAAGATATTGTGAATTTGAAGGCGACCGGCCTTGCCGTTCCCTCATTCATGAGACAAGGTGTGGTGAATTTGAAGGCGACCGGCAGGTGCCGTTCCCTCATTCATAAGGCAGGGTGTTGTAACCACCCATTGTAACCACCCGTCAGTTCAAACGAAGTGTCCGTATATGTGGTGGCCCGTTTCCTTTACCGGCCACCCTGCCCGAGCAGTGTTATGGTCCCCGGTTCCCTGGGATACATATGCTGTATGCGAGGCGCGCACGGCGTTGACAATATGTTCCCGTAGCGTAAGGAACTTACGCAATACGAGAGAACCTCTCGTAAGAGAACGATACTCGGTTACTTAACGTAACCTCGGTTCTCTCTAGAAGAGGGAACGAGTATTGCGTTCCTTGCCGTGCGCCCCGCGGGCTTTTACGCTTCAGAACTACGAAAACCGAATATGCAGCCCGTGAGCCCTGCTTATATACACGTGGCCACGCCCCACCTGTAGGCAAATGAAGCCAGGTGGGCGCGAAGCGCCCTCATTGGTCGCCACGTCACGCGGGCTCACCGATAGGCTGCTGCAGTTGCCAGCAGAGCAGCCAATGGCACGCTGGAATAGCCTGCTATGGTCTGCCAGGCTGCCGCACTGCGTTGACAATGTTACAAAATTAAGGATAATTTTGGGTTTTTCAGAAATCTCGAAGAAAGAATACTTTCCCGTAGCGTAAGGAACTTACGCAATACTCGTTCCCTCTTCTAGAGAGAACCGAGGTTACGTTAAGTAACCGAGTATCGTTTTCCCATAACGCAATACGAGAGACCTCTCGAAAGGGAACAAAGCATTTTTTCATCATTATTCACTCCTATTAAGAAAATGGGAAGAAATATCCAATAAATGTGTCTATTTTGCAACAACAACAAAAAAGTCATAAAACTACTGTGTAGTTTTTTGCACTTCAAACAAAGCCAAAATGGAACTAAATAGGCTATTTATCACCTGCCAACCCCAAAAAAAGAAACACTGTAAAAAAAAAAATCTGGTCTCAATTGAACATTTTCTAAAATTGCATCAATTCACAGAAATTCAATTTGGCCAACTGAAAAATTTCGATGTGATCGGTCACTAGAACATTTTCAATTGAAGACCTGAATTCTTTTTACAGTGAACCAAAAGAAGAATGCTCTAGTTGCAGGCAAATTGTCGAGAAGAAATTAAGATTAGGGATGCTTATATTGACCGTTTAACCGTTTACCAAAAGTAAGATTATACTTAAACTGTTTAAATTTTTTTTATTTTTAAATTTTATTTTATTTATTTTTTTGTTTGCTGCATGGTAAAAGCAAAATATGCTATATACGGTTTGAAGATCAGCTAAATATATAATATAATCTTTGAGATGGTGGTCCAGTGGGTTAAACCATGGAACTGATATGCAGAAGGTTGCTGGTTCGATCCCAGCGGTCACCACCAGTGTGTCCTTGAGCAAGGCACTTTACTCCATGTTGCTCCAGGGGGATTGTCCCTGTAATAAGGGCACTGTAAGTCGCTTTGGATAAAAGCGTCTGCCAAATGCGTAAATGTTTAAAATAGGCCTATCCTTTTATTGAAACTGGTGCAAAGAGACATTTCGAAACATTTCACCCGCTGGTACTTTCGCTTTTGCCACAGAGACCCTTGTCATAAATAAATGTGTTGTATTTATGATAATCTGCGCAGATTTCAGTTGACGAAAATAAATAATAAAAGCGACAGACAACTGAATTACTAACAGGATGCTGTGCGCGCGCTCTGAGCGCAACACGGACAAGCAGAGCGTGCCTTAAAGGTCCCATGGCATGGCATTTTTCTATTATTTTATAATGTTTCCTGAGGTGTACTTATATTGTTAGTATGATTTTTACATCAAAAAATGTTATAATTTAGAAATAAAAGGCATTTTTTCTATACTGATGATTGCCCTGTGGCTGAATGCCCTGTTTCAAGGGGCGTGTCTACTGTGAGACTTCAGTGAAAACGCCCACTGTTGTGATTGGCTGACATCTGCATTTGAAATGTTGCGGAGGGGGCGTGGTTTAGCGAGGCACTGCAAGCACTGCATGCATGAGAGAGAGAGACTGTGAACCATGGAGAGCTGGAGGAAGTTTTATTGTAACAGACTTCATTGTAATGTATCTTATAATTCGTTTTTGTGTACATTTTTGACATTTCTGTGCATTTAAATAGGTTTTAGGTCTGTATTATCTGTGCAAATGAGTAGGGACTTTTATTTTGACGGGTGTTGCAGTCTACAGAGCGATATGAAAAAAGAGGGGAGAGCTCGCGGTTCATCATTCATTGGGTTTAAGCAGATTTAAAGTTTACAGTTTGTTTAGCACCCCCTAAAAGACAATAGGTGTGTAAGTGCTTGTTTACTGTCACTTGTAATGAGTATGTTTGTGTATTTCGCTGTATTGTTATTGATAATGCTATGGAGAGAGAGTTTGTGTAAGAGGTGTTTATGCGCACTTTATTTTTTGTTCAGCTCTTACTGTGATTTTTGGAGATAAACGGTTTCAATAAACTCCTGAAACATCAGTAAAGTCTAGCCATCATTGCTGTTAGCGCTAGCTTATTTGTAGCTGAGAGTTCTGAATAAACAGTCCCAGTCACGTTGACTCTGTCATTGCAGCGCTTTCTCTCACAAAATGCTTTCACCACAACTAACAGCAAACACGAACATGAATACAGTAAGAGCTTTGCTGTGCTGCATAACAGCGTTATTCATTATAACGGCAATTTTGGCAAGTGTGCAGTCAGATACACTCGTGATACGTGATTGACAGCTCTGGACATTATAAAGAGTGTTATTTGATCGCTCTCTGTAGTTTAATCATTTAAAAAACGGAATTGTTTCATGCTACTAACAGAAACCATCGTTTTAGTCACTGGCTTCATTCACTGATGCACTACGCTTAGTACATCAAGACGGCGATCATTAAACGATCTAGATAGAAAGTCTGTGTGAACTTGAATGATTAGCTACACATCAGAAATCACTGATCATAGATCAGGCATTAATGAACACTGTTACTCACTGTTTGTCACGGTGCTGTCGAATCCATATCGTAAAGTCTGTTTGTAAAGCCTGTGCTGACATAAAGTGAATCCATTTTCTCAGAGTGCTCTGGGCGGGCAAAGCAGAGGAAGGGGAGATAACCTCTCCTGGTATGACGTCATAACAGGACAATTCCAGATCAGCTCGTTTGAGCTGTCATTTTCTCAAAAGCAGAGAAAGACAGCCAGAACTCGGTTTACACCCATCACAATTTCTAGCCACTTGGGGACCATATACAGGCTAGGGGAACTCATATTAATGTTTAAAAACCTCATAAAATGAAATGTTCATGCCATGGGACCTTTAAACGCCAAATAAACACAGAAATATATCAAAATGCCAAGTCGAGTATTCACATAAACACAGTAGATGTAAGCACTGTGTGCGTTCACACACACAACCTCACAGTGAAAGCCCTGCACAATTAATTCCATATTACAACTTAATTATTGTTTGCTGCTTATTTGTTTGTTTTTAGTTATACTAATGTTGAAATTTTATGGAATTAAAAAAACAAAACATTTATTGGTTTTTATTTTACTGTGGCTCTTTTGGAAAAATGCTTTAACCAAAAATGAAAAAATGGCTCTTTGGTCCAAAAAGGTTCCCGTCCCCTGGCTTAAATGAACAAGTTGAGTAGAAAAAAAACCTTTAGTCAGGGACAGCCTTTGTCTAGCCTACTTCTCATATCACTTCACATATTTTCGAGCCAGCGTGTCATGTCACAAAGGGCATTGGGTTGAGTGATCAGTGCTGAGCGGAATGAGCGAGCGAATAGACTGTTTTTATTTGATGAAAAAAAATATTCCAAAGGCCTGTTCACACCGGGACGATTTTCGTGCACGTTTATCGCTGATGTTTAATGCTTCGTGACTAAACAAAGAGCGCCAATGTGAGTGTGCACAACGAAGCACAAAACGGCAGGCGTAAAAGCGTCATTTAAAAAAAAAACGCCTCTGGTTCGTTTTTTTATTTTGACGCGGTGCGTTAAAAACTGGCCGACCAATGAGATCAGTGCTTTTGTTCACGTGCCTGGAGCTGCTGAAGTGACAGTAAAACGCGACTTGGTGGCGCTCAAGCACAAAACGGTCTTGCCGAGCACACGTTGATACAACGAAGAAGTAGTAAATAGACAAAGAAGAAGATGAGCTGCTAATGCTGCCTGCCAGTTAGCAAAAAGTGTGTGAATGGTTTTGGCCATAGACATAATAAATCTATGGTTTTGGCAAGCACGTAAATACTGTCTCTCTTCTTCTTCTGTGTGACAAGCAAGTGTCAGAAGCGTAAAGTGCCGCAGCACCACCTGCCGCAGTACCGGGAGCGCTATCTACTGAATGTGCACATTCACTCGCCACATCGCCAGTGAAAATTGCTTGGGTGTGAACACTCAAGACGCACCGAAAAACGTCACGAAAAACTCTGGCGATAAGCGCGCGCGATATTCCGGTGTGTACAGGCCTTAATGGATGCCGGTTCTTTAAAGATTAAAACGGATTCAGTTTGTTTTCGTTTTGTCATCTTAATGTATTGATTATTTAGGCTAAGTGAGAAATATTTAGTGTAGGCCTATTTATTTTATATTATTTTATTCTGTTTTTCTCTGTTGTCAGAAACGCTGCAGGTGCGTGAAAATGTGATAATGTGTGAATCCAGGTTCTGTTGTTGAGCTGTTCGGGAAAATTCACAGACTATTGAGCATCTCCAATGAAGATACATCTGTAACCCCCACAACTAAGCAGCATGTGTATGTCTGAAAATGTTTTAAAAGTCAAAATAAAGATACAAATATAGTTTGGCCTAAATTAATACAAATGATGAAAAAAAAAAAGTTGAATAAAATGCTATAATGAAGCAGAAAATCAGATCATCCTCCTACCAAACGAACATGAACTGCGATTGAATCTCTCTAATGTAATTTTCTTTTCTTTTCTGATCGCTTGGATCTTGAGCACAGAATCATATGGACAACACATCACTCACATCATGTCAAGTTTCTATAGATTCTCTGATTTGAACTCATCATGATAATTTACTGTCAGCTATATGATGATATATGTGTCTGATATAGCCTAATGAATGCAGCCATGTCAGTTTTCTTATTTGCTGTTTTTTCTGGTTGCCAGGTGAACATACGATCAGTTCTGATTTTGACTTTGTTTGAACTAAAGAGTTTGAACTTTGGTTTTTATTACAAAAATAGCCAAATTCCCCGTTTTCCACCACTTGAGGGCATGACCTACTTTCAGACTACATCAATAAACCCCGCCCTCCAGCCTGATTGACAGTTGACTGTGTTAGACATCGGAAATGCAAGTGCAAAGGGGATTGCGATTCCATTTGAATTTAGTGCAGGTTGTGGCATGACACGGAGGAAATGAAATAGCAAATAGGTGATTTTCTATTGCTATTCCAAAATGGCAGGGTCATAACATAAGACATTGGAAATGCAATTGCAAACAGACTTTGCTTTTTCATTTGCTTTTTTCGCGTCGTTGTGCGTTCGTGTAAACAAAAATGCAAACATCAATGTGCGATTTGCAATTGCGTTTGGATTGTCACATTTTATGCGTCCACAAATTGAAAACGCAATTGCAAATACACTTTGCAATTCCTTTTGAAAATTGTCCGCGATATCCTTCCATACTATTAGCAACACTATTCAAATTGAATGATTTTACTAAATTGAATGAGCCTATAGGTTTTAATTAATATAATCCCTCGTTTACAAAAAAAACTTTGATATTCAACATAATACAAGGTCATAGATCCCTTTTTTTCCCCAGAGAAACATAATTAGATCAATTAACCTCAAAACTGTTCTGCTTATTTAAACTTTGAAACTATTTTTTGCTGTCTATGGTCAGGAGCAAAAAATTATTAGGGGCCAGTCATCTTACCCTACTAGACAGGCGGCGTTTGCATATACGAAATAGAAAAAATGCATGCCAAGCTACAAAAAAAAAATATATATATATATATATATATGTTCTGAGGTCACTTACGCATTGGCCAAAACTAACTCAGGAGTCCAGATTTTGTCAACTGGTAACATAGTGGCATCAGCATAAGATGTTGTATCATTCCACCCTAGTTCTCTATCAATCCACATCTATGGAGAGAAAATATATGCTTACACTTTATTTTGATAGTCCACTTTCAAGTCACCTTCATTTATATAGCGCTTTTTACAACACCGATTTCTTCAAAGAAGCTTTAGAGGGACTTTAGACATCCTATAAGATTTAGATACTCTATAACTCTGCTACTACATGTCAACTATCAGTCATTAGAGTATCTGCTAACACTTTTTTCGATGGTTTTAGATATTCTACTGACTATAAATTTGGTACGTCAACTAACTCTCATTAGAGTATAAGTAGACTGCCTGCTTAATATTTGCTGACACTTTATTTTGATGCTCCCAAACAGACTATACTGGACCCACTTTATATTAGGTGGCCCTAACTACTATGTACTAACATTTTAATGAATCATTTGATACAATGCACTTATTGATGTTTTTACATTGTACTTACATTTTAAAAAATACCTGCATGTAATTACATCTGTAATTAATTTCTGTAGTTACATTTGTAATTACACAGTTGACACTTCCCTTACACCAAACCCTACCCTTAAACTTACCCATACCACCACACCTGTCCCTAACCCTACCCGTATCCCACCTCAATATCAGCAAAGGTGTTTTGCAATACAATTTGAACAAAGTAAGTACATTATACTTTATTTTTGATGTAAGTACATAGTAGTTAAGACCACCTAATATAAAGTGGGGCCACTATACTGACTATAAGTAACTTTTCTACTACTTGTCAACGTATTCAACTAACCCTAACCTAACAGTCTACTAATACTCTAATGAGAGTTAGTTGACATGTAGTTGCAAACTTACTTAGTTAGTATAGTCTGTTTGGAAGCATCAAAATAAAGTGTCAGCAAATATTAAGCAGACAGTTTACTTATACTCTAATGAGAGTTAGTTGATGTACCAAAGTTACTTATAGTTAGTAAACTGTCTTGGACCATCGATATAGTAGAAGTGTAACCAAATATACATCTAAAAAAACACGTTCACTGAGGAAACATTTTGCCCACTGTATAATCAATTTATTGGTAACATTTGGTAGATTGATGCTTTATGTTTTTTTCCTTTTGAAAGTGAACATAAAAAAATTTATCCAAACTTACCATGTTTACCTTGACACGGCTGGTCATTTGCATGTTTTTCGTATCCTAAACATGGTGACAGAATTACACGTTTTGTACATGTGAAAATTATTGCATTGAAAAAAATGAATGAGATTTACTTCCAATTTGTTTTAATTGTATAATAAGTAAAAATCTACTTTTTTATGTCATATGGAATGAAAGCAAGTAATTCTTAAAGCATTTGAGTTTATTGAATATTTGGTTACATTTGGAATATTTGAGAGTCCACTTTAGACATTCTACTGACTATAAGTAACTTTGCAACTACACTATATTGCCAAAAGTTTTGGGACGCCTGCCTTCACATGCACATGAACTTTAATGACATCCCATTCTTAATCCGTAGGGTTTAATATGGAGTTGGCCCACCCTTTGCAGCTTCGTAACAGCTTCAACTCTTCTGGGAAGGCTTTCCACAAGGTTTAGGAGTGTTTATGGGAATTATTATGGGAAGGCCTGGCTCTCAGTGTCCGCTCTAATTCATCCCAAAGGTGTTCTATTGGGTTGAGGTCAGGACTCTGTGCAGGCCAGTCAAGTTCCTCCACACCAAACTTGCTCATCCATGTCTTTATGGCCCTTTGTGCGCAGTCATGTTGGAACAGGAAGGGGTCATCCCTAAACTGTTCCCACAAAGTTGGGAGCATGAAATTGTCCAAAATGTCTTGGTATGCTGAAGTATTCCTTTCACCGGAACTAAGGGGCCAAGCCCAACCCATGAAAAACAACCCCACACCATAATCCAAACTTTACACTTGGCAAAATGCAGTCAGGCAAGTACCATTCTCCAGGCAACCGGCAAACCCAGACTCCCCCTGGGATTGCCAGACAGAGAAGCGTGATTGGTCACTCCAAAGAACAAGTCTCCACTGCTCTAGAGTCCAGTGGCGGTGTGCTTTACACCACTGCATCCCATGCTTTGCATTACACTTGGTGATGTAAAGCTTGGATGAGCTGCTCGGCCATGGAAACCCATTCCATGAAGTTCTCTAGGCACCGTTCTTGGGCTAATCTGAAGGCCACACGAAGTTTGGAGGTCTGTAGCTCTTGACTGCAGAAAGTTGGTGACTTCTGCGCACTGTGTGCCTTAGCATGCGCTGACCCCGCTCTGTGATTTTTACGTGACCTACCACTTTGTTATAATACCACTAACAGTTGAGCGTGGAGTATTTAGTAGTGAAGAAATTTCACGAATGGACTTATTGCACAGGTGGCAACCTATCACAGTACCACGCTTGAATTCACTGAGCTCCTGAGAGCGACCCATTCTTTCACAAATGTTTGTAGAAGCGTCTGCAGCCTAGTGCTTGATTTTATACACCTGTGGCCATGGAAGTGATTTGAACACCTGAATTCAATGATTTGGAGGGGTGTCCCAATACTTTTGGCAATATAGTGTACATGTCAATTAACTCTGATTAGAGTATTAGTAGACTGTTAGGTTAGAGTAGAATAAATTGACATATAGTTGCAATGTTATAGTCAATGTCTAAAGTAGAAACCATTGAAATAACGTGATATTGTTAACAGCAGCGTTTGTGTCGAGCATGAAAAAAGACAGAAATGATAAAGTGATAAAAACCCTGATACTTACAAAAGACAGTGTCTCATACTGGATTGAAGTGATGCTTACATTGACAGAACAATCATTACCCTGTGGTGCACTCTTCAATTTCTTAGCAATTATTATATTTGCCAGACATCGATTGTCACATGAATCTGTCAAAACTATTAGACCTACATTAGATAAACATAATGTTAGAAACATTACTTTTAAATTAAAAGGACATTGCAGAAGTCAACAAAACATTTGACAATCCTCAACACTTATTGAAGAATTGTAAAATTTGAACCAACTACATCATGTGGAATAAAAATAGAAAGTGTATACCAATCAGACATGAAAAGATGAGGAGCAACAACGTGAGTCTGTGTTGAGGAACCATTTCAGTCTCTACAAACAAGAAGAAATCACTTATTCTCTTATATTTATACGTATCTTTTATGATTAAACTATAAGTATCTATGGTAGTTTGAGAAGCATTTTAGAAACTGATAAACTTTACCTTTGCTAGCCAATGTGATCCAATGATCAAATTCTCCCAAACTTTAGCTGACTCCTCTTGTAGTTTATATGAACAAGCATCAGTCTGCTTTTTAAAGACTAGGAGCTCTTTGAATATTACGTAAAAGTACAGAAGAACAAACAAAAAATGAGCCAGCTCATATTGAATTTCATCCCACATTTTGTGTAAACTTTAGTTTTTGAGATACTGATAAGCCTCTGAATGGGCTTCAAGGCTATGAGTACAAAAGCAGTTTGCAGTGCAGCGTCAGCTATACCTCCAGGCTCTTCAATCGCCCGACTGCCAAACACAACACCAGTCTATTAAATGATTAGTTCACTTTTAAATAAACTTTTGCTGATTTAAATAAACTTTTGGATGAAAGCAGTCCAGGGTTTTTCTCCATATAATGGACTTAAATGGGCCCCAAACGGTTCAAGGTCCAAATGACAGTTTCAGTACAGCTTCAAAGGGCTTTAAACGATACCAGACAATGAATAAGGGTCTTATCTAGCGAAACGATTAGTTTCTGCGAGAAATCAAGCAGTATTATGCTATTATTTTACCTCTTTTCAGACGAACGTGATCATCTCTGAGCTCTGCCATAACTTCCGCTAAGTGAGGTCAAAATACGAGCGTGGCTATAGATGTATACGTAGATGCCTCATTAGCGCTTGTACGGATCAATAGAATTGGCTTTATGCACAGCTGCACTACTTTCTGAACTTCAGCCAGCTCCTTTGTTTCCTGTCTGCCATTATTGGACAAACTGATTAATCCAGGTGTGCCTGACCTCTGTAGTCGCAACAACAATAATCAGACACACCTGGATTAATCAGTTTGTCCAATAATGGCAGACAGGAAACAAAGGAGCTGGCTGAAGTTCAGGAAGTAGTGCAGCTGAGATTAAAGCCAATTAGGCATCTACGATCGATATAAATCTATGACCACGCTCGTATTTTTGACCTCACTTAGTGGAAGTAATGGCTGAGCTCAGAGATGATCACGTTCGTCTGATAAGAGGTAAAATAATAGCATAAATACTGCTCGGTTTCTCGCAGAAGCTGATCGTTTCGCTAGATAAGACCCTTATCCATCGTCTGGTATCGTTTAAAGCCCTTTAAAGCTGTACTGAAACTGTCATTTGGACCTTGAACCGTTTGGAGCCCATTGCAGTTCATTATATGGAGAAAAACCCTGGACTGTTTTCATCCAAAACCTTAATTTCTTTTCGACTGCAGAAAGAAAGACATGGACATCTTGGACGACATGGTGGTGAGTAAATTATCAGCAAAAGTTTATTTAAAAGTGAACTAATCCTTTAATCATTTCACGAAAATTAAAAACACATGCAGCACGTTCAGAAGAGTCTGTAATCCTCATTTTTGCCTCTCTTGGTTTTGCTGGAGGTTTTGGATGTGCCTGATGTTAACAAAGACAATTATCACTGAGCAACTGTTATTAAAAGTCAGAAAAGGTTTAATTACCTGAAGATGCTGTAATTGCCTGCTGAGAATGTTGAATAGAGTGCAGAATCTTAAATATTTTCTGTAACATTTTTGCTGGACAAATTATCCCCCTTTTTACAAGATGTAATATGAGTCTCAGTTGTCCCCAAAATGTGTCTGTGAAGTTTCAACTCAAAATACCCCACAGATCATTTATTATACCATGTTGTAAATGCCCATTTTTGAATGGAAGGAAAAACATGCTGTTTTTGAGCATGTATCTTTAAATGTAAATGAGCTGCTGGTCCCCACCCCCTTTTCCAGAGGAGGGCTGTGCCTTTACAGCTTGTGCCTCTGATACTAAAACACCAAAAACTAAAATTGGTGATGATCTAAACTTTTGATGATCATCTCTATCACCTTTAACAAGGGTCAAATTGTGATGGCTAGATGACTGGGTGTCATGGGTGGCCAGGGCTCATTGATGCACGTGGGGAGCGAAGGCTGGCCCGTGTGGTCCGATCAAACAGACGAGCTACTGTAGCTCAAATTGCTCAAGAAGTTAATGCTGGTTCTGATAGAAAGGTGTCAGAATACACAGTGCATGGTAGTTTGTTGCATATGGAGCTGCAGTAGTTAATCAGTAGTTTTGTTATGTTGAAACCTTATGCTTAAATGTTTTAACATTCATTTGTTTTATATAAATCTACACACCATAATGACAAACCAATAACTGCCTATAATTTATATCAAACCATTCTTTATGAATGCTACATTAATGAAATCTCTGCTTTGTTTCAGTGAAGTCTGATGTTTAGAGGTTATTATTATATCACTCAAACATTATTAATGCAAATGAGTTGAAACATTCTGTACAAAGCTAATCTATGATCAACTTTGCACACTTTATTTTTATGCATGCAGGCTATATTTAAAATAAATAACCTTTTGCATATTTAGTAATTGTGCAGTTTATTTTGATATATTCTTAATCTTACTTTTTTACCACATCAATGTCTCATAAGTGTCTCATAGGTGTCTCAATGCTGGCAGTTTCAGGTGTCAAAAAGAAAGTCACAAGTTTGGAACGACACATGGGTGAGTAAATCATGCTTTTACTGCAAATGCCAAAAATGACTCATTTGACAATATCTAAATCCATCCCAGTGTTTCCTCCAGGCCTTCCACCAAACAGAACTGGCTCACAGGAAAGAGCAGAACAGGTGATTGACATTTGCTAACTCTTCGTGTCAGTGAGTTTTTTCCTGTGTGTGATGATAATAAAGGGAACAATAGTGCATTTAATCTTGTTATGATAGCTGCTTGGTGAACAAGAGTTAGTCTTCTCAGATTACACACACCCCTGGTAAGAAAACATACTCATCATTGGAGAGCTGTGTACATTAGATTTCGCCTCAAGCATGATCTGTCCAGAGTTTTTAATGTCAGCTTAATGAATGCAGTGAAATGGTGGTTAAATTTTAAATTATATATGTATATAAATGCAGCCGCAGCTCATCTGTATGGGCAGGTGAGGCAGAGCCCCAACAAAATATTCATCCAAAAAGATGCCTCTATATACACTGAATTATATTATAATAAATCAGGCATGTATTCAGGATACTAAGTGTGGTAGCTGGTCTCGGAGCCCTCCCTATCTCTACAGCGCCCCACTAATTTCCAAATTAAATCTGTGGTGAAAAATGGAACTGCAGCACGCTCTCATAAAGAGCCATTGGGGCAGATTTCTGGCTGTCCCGCTTATTTTACCTCATGTAAACCTTGCTGCAAACCAAGACATATCAGTCCGCTTCAGATATGTGTCTACATAATGTCAGTAACTAGTTGGCATGTCTGTTCCTCCTATGTGGAGTAGCGTATCAAATGAATTTAAAGCTGCAGTCCGTAACTTTTCATTAAAAATGATCCAAAATCAGTTTTTGAGCAAGTATAACCAGCCAGTGTTCAAAACGATCTCCCTACCTTAGACCGATTCACAACTGTAAGCTTGTAATAATGAGCTATAATTTGAGAGGTACTGGTGAGTTTCAGCGGGAAATTCAAGCATGTCTTTGCATCATTACATCACGTCTTTATACATAAAGAATGAGTCCGGCTAGTGGTAGTAATGTATGTGAGGATGCTGCAGGTGGCGGATCATTTAAAGCGTGCTGTGCTTCTCACAGCAGCTGGAATAATTAAACATCATTTTGATGGCGGATTGTAATCCAGAAAGGACCCAACAACAATCATCAGTGATGACTGGAGATTCACCCGCAGTCAAAAGCAAAAGATTCGACTGTACGGAATTAAAATCTACAGGTAACGCTAATACATACTAAATACACATAGTCACGCAATGCTGATGTTGATAACATTTGCACGATTTGATCGTTCGTTAGATTTAATCACCACTGGTAGCGCGATTTATTGTAATGCTTTTTTCTCAGTTGGTCAGAACAAAAGTGGCAGATGTTACTCACTTGTTCAGATGACATTTTCTGGTGAAACTTATTATTTTGGTAGTATTTCCAAGATGTAGAATCTGTGATTCTGAAGTATAGTATCCACACCGGTGAGGAGAATGATTGACAGCTATACAAACTCCTCTGAACATTAGATTCATCCGCTCTGAGGAGCCGTGCACTGTAAAAATGTTTAAGGTTGTACAACAACAAAAAATCTTAGTACTAATTTCCCCTAGCTTTTTCTTGTTGACTCAAATTTTGTAAATAACAGTTATACGAACTGAAAATAAGTCTGTGACATAAAAAATGTTTAGTTGAGTCAACTTGACATTATTTGTTTTCTGGAGAGATGCAACTATTCTGTAACAAATCTTTTGTAATTGAGCCAATAAAAAAAAAAAGTCCATTGGAAACATACGTGTGGCGAGCAGCGAGGCTGAGGGACCGTGAGAGCTGGACGAGCACACCGCGCTCATCAGTGTGGATGGGTGCCAGCTGCGCGCTACATCGGTCTCGTGTCTCACGGAGGAGTGACGGGAGTATTAAGGACGAGCGACGACAGTGAAGGACGAGAGAGGACCAGGCCTGGGATTTTGCGTTGTGTTTTATTTACGTTTTGTTATGTGTGTGCGCAGCAGTTGTCCGCGAGGGGCTGCTGCTTTTACTTTCATTTTGTGTTCATTTGTTTTTGTATGTAGGCGGCAGTCGTCCGTGAGGGGCTGCTGCCGCCATTTTATTTTGTGTTGATTTATTAAACTTGTTTGAATGTTCGCCGGTTCCCGCCTCCTTCTTCCCATACGATCGAACCCCGTTACAATACGATCTTAAGAATTAACAGGTTTAGATGTGTTTTTTTAATTGAAAATCTGAATATTTTTTACTGAACATACTTATAATCTGACCACAATCATTGTATTATTAATATTTTACCAGCAAAACATTTTTTTCAGCAAATCAGACTTTTAAAATTTAAAATGCATTACAGGAGAAAAAAAAAAAGTCTTCTGACACACACAGACATCAAGAATCCGCATGTGATACTCAACAATGGTGACATCATGCTTCATGCTTTGATGCATGCTGGGAGCCATGATTTTAATACTATTAAAATCATGGCTCCCAGCATGCATTGCGGCATGAAACATGTCACCATTGTTGAGATTCATATGTGGATACTTGATGTCTGTGTGTCTAAAAAAAAATATTTACACAATGTATTTATAAATCAAAATTCAGATTGACTGATCTGTTGCATAAAAATTTTGTTGATAAATGTAATATATTATTCACAAATAATCACTTTTGATCAGGAATAAAAGTAGTAAATTATTCCTCTTTAAAATGCTTTTATCTAGATCACCTGATCATTTTTGGTTATGGCTTTCTTTGCAACAAAGTATGTGTTTCAGTAAAAACTGTTACAAACTCACAAAAAATGCAAGAGTCAAACTGCCCAACTTAAGGAAACGCTCATCACCAAAATGGTGACCAAACATTTTCTATAAAAAAATCTACATCTGAACCTGTTTATACTTAATAAGAACGTCTCGGTTACGTATGTAACCCTCGTTCCCTGAAGGAGGGAACGGAGACGTACGTCGGAACTGACCAACGAATTGGGATCTATTTTCAGAGACCAATCTACTTCGAGTGTATAGAAACGAGCCAATAGACATTGGCATGCGGTTCATGCACCGCCCCGCAGCATGGGTATAAAACACGGACGTGAACAACGCATACCGCTTTTACAACTGAGGAGCCGAGATGTGACTCGGGCCTGCAGCTGAAGCACAGCACCTGGCGACGGGACTATTGGGGCAGGTCAGATACTTGTGTCTCTTCTTTTATACACATATCCTTCAAGAATGGTTTTATGATCAATATTAACCTCTCTATATTTAATGAGTGATTTTAGTATTATATTTGCTGTGTGCTTTTGTATCCACATTCTACAGTTACTTCTCTGATGTCTGTGTCAAGGCGTGCTGACAGGCAACTGTCCTTGGGGTGTAAAACACTCTGAGAGCAAAGAGGTCTCTCTACATGTGTTGAGCTATATGTCTTCCTAAAGTGACCTTAGGGTCATGGGATATCAGGTCTACGTGACTTCTTAGGGACCCAGAGAAACTGTACCTCTCTTATGTGCCTTTCTTATTAAAAGAATAATTTCACTTCAGTACTAAAACGTAATATCAGCATGTTTTGAAGACATGGCTTGTTGATAGTTAGTTAAGATGTTCTCAACCTTGAGGAAGTTGTATTCTGTGGAGCTTTGTGTATATGTGCGTTGTATGATCTTTGCAGATCCAGTGTTGGAGATGGACTTTTCTGCAGACGATGTCAGACCTGGAGACGTCTTTCTGTGACCTCCGAGGTCATTGTAATCCAAATCTGGGTCTGGGCGACAACGAGTCTACGCATCTACGCATTTTTAGTGATATGTGCTCCTCTCTGTTTACGTGTGGAAAGTTGCTTACGTGCATGTTGTTAGAGCCAATCAAAATCATTCCACATGACAATAACGACGTGGTTAGACCTTGAAAACAGTATAACTGTTCAGAAATTGTATGTACGTTAGGCGGAGGCGGGGAGACTGTTAGAGGGAGTGCGGCCTACGAACTCCTTGTGAGACTTGAAGCTGGCTTCTGCTGATGAAACTGCAAACTATTCTTCAGTAAATTTTACTTTAATTAATCTAACTCCTGACTCTTGGTCTTCATTTCTCACTACTGGTCCTGGGTCCTAAGCTGTTACCCCAACAGGACGTACGTCTCCGTTCCCTCCTTCAGGGAACGAGGGTTACATACGTAACCGAGACGTTCCCTTTCAGTCGGTCACGTTCGACGTACGTCGGAACTGACCGACGAATTGGGATCCCTAGAAAAACGCCAGGGTGCTGGCCCTTCCAGCGCCCTGCTTAAGCACACTGGGTGCTCCCATTTGGAGCAGCAGGCAGGGCTTAGGTGGAGGTGGAGAAAACTCATACGGACTAACCTATCTGGGTAGTAACTACATATGGCAGTCTCTGGGGTGGATCCAACCTGGTCCCAGGGGGGAAAGAACACACCCAGAGACGACAGAGCGGGCTCTGTCAAGGGAAAGACACGGGGCTAGCCGAGTAGAGTAGCTGGTACCGTGGAAAAACACATATGGGGTCGCCGTGAGGGAACCGCTACATATGGACCCAGCCTAACACACACGTTCCACAAGCATACGGGTGCAGGCCTGGCGTCAGACGGCCGCCACGTCTGACACCGCAGGGGTGACGGAGGAGCTCGACAGGGTTCACCATTTCTGGGGAACACAACTGGAGAAGGTAAACGCACGTATCCAGCCATAGGCGGGAGTGGCGTAGCAAGCCGACACAGGAACGGGTACTTCGCGTCTACCGGCCATTGGAGGCGAGTACACGGGAAGAAACCGGTTCCGCACGGAGGCTATAAAATCTAGCGAACGTGTTAGGTGTTGCCCAGCCCGCAGCTCTACAGATGTCTGTCAGCGAGGCACCTTGAGCCAGCGCCCAGGAGGAAGCAACACTTCTTGTGGAGTGTGCTCGCAACCCGAACGGGCAAGGCACGTCTTGCGATTGGTACGCTAAGACGATAGCATCCACTCTCCAGTGGGCTAACCTCTGCTTGGAGACAGCCTTTCCCTTCTGCTGGCCTCCGTAACAGACGAAGAGCTGCTCTGAGGTCCTAAAGCTTTGTGTCCGGTCAACGTAAGCGCGAAGAGCGCGGACGGGGCATAACAAAGCCAGGGCTGGGTCTGCCTCCTCCGGGGGCAGCGCTTGCAGGTTCACCACCTGGTCCCGAAAGGGAGTGGTAGGAACCTTGGGCACGTATCCAGGACGGGGTCTCAGGATGACGTGAGAGTTACCGGGCCCGAATTCTAGGCACGATTCGTTGACCGAAACTGCATCCCCCACCCTCTTGATTGAGGCCAATGCAGTCAGGAGAACCGTCTTCATAGACAGGATTTTTAACTCAACGGACTGCAAAGGCTCAAAAGGAGGCCCTTGAAGTGCTCTGAGCACCAGGGCTAAGTCCCAAGAGGGTAACGAGATAGAACGAGGAGGATTTAGTCTCCTCGCACCTCTGAGGAACCTGACCATTAAGTCGTGCTTCCCTAAGGACTTACCTTCAACTACATCGTGATACGCCGCAATTGCCGCAACGTACACCTTCAGGGTGGAGGGAGACAGCCTTCGCTCCAACCCGTTTTGTAGGAAAGAAAGCACGACATTAATCGAACACCTTCGGGGGTCTTCTCGGCGAGAAGAACACCATTCAACGAACAGGCTCCACTTCAAAGCATAGAGGCGCCTCGTAGAGGGGGCTCCAGCTGAAGTGATGGTGTCTACCACAGCTTGTGGCAGGCCACTTAGAACCTCCGCGTCCCGTCCAGGGACCAGACATGGAGTTTCCAGAGGTCTGGATGCGGGTGCCAAGAGTGCCCCGTCCCTGAGAAAGAAGGTCCTTCCTCAGGGGAATCAGCCAGGGAGGGGCTGTCGCGAGGAGTGTGAGTTCGGGGAACCAGGTCCGGTTGGGCCAATAGGGCACAACTAACAAGACCTGCTCCTCTTCCTCCCTGACCTTGCACAGTGTCTGTGCAAGAAGGCTCACTGGGGGAAACGCATACTTGCGTAGGTCCCGGTGCCAGCTGTGCGCCAGTGCATCTAAGCCTAAGGTACCTCCGGTCAGGGAGTAGTACCACTGGCAATGGGTCGACTCCGGGGAAGCGAACAGGTCTACCTGTGCAACCCCGAAGTGGTCCCATATCAGCTGGACACTCCGGGGGTGGAGTCGCCATTCTCCCGGAGGTGTCGACTGACGAGAGAGCTCGTCGGCTGTCTGGTTCAGCGCACCTGGGATGTGTATGGCACGAAGTGACCTCACAAACTTCTGACTCCACAGGAGGAGATGGCGGGCGAGCCGGAGCATGCAACGGGAGCGTAGACCACCCTGTCGGTTGATGTACGCAACGGCCGCAGTGCTGTCCGAACGGACCAGTACATGCTTGCCCTGGAGCGGTTTCTTGAACCGGGCCAGGGAAAGACGTACCGCCAGAAGCTCTAGGCAATTGATATGCCAACGCAGTTGAGGTCCCGTCCACAGACCCGAAACTGCGTGCCCATTGTACGTGGCCCCCCCAACCCGTGGATGAGGCATCCGTGAAAACCACAGCATGCCTCGACACCTGTTCTAAGGACACACCGGCCCGGAGAAACAAGGGGTCTGACCACGGGTTGAAGGTTTGGCGACAGTAAGGAGTCACTGGGACCCGGTACTGACCGCTGCACCACGCCCATCTCGGGACTCGGTCGTGTAACCAGCGTTGAAGCGGTCTCATATGAAGCAATCCAAGCGGCGTTACCGCGGCTGCAGATGCCATATGCCCCAGGAGCCTCTGAAAAAATTTCAGTGGGACCACTGTCCTGCCATTGAATGTATTCAAGCAGTTCAACACTGACCGGACGCGCTCCGGAGTGAGGCGCGCCGTCCGGCTGACCGAATCCAGCTCCATACCGAGATAAGAGATCCTCTGCGTGGGACAGAGTTTGCTCTTCTCTCGGTTGACCCGAAGTCCCAACAGGCTGAGGTGACTGAGCACCATGTCCCTGTGTTCGCACAACTGATCCCGAGACTGGGCGAGAATAAGCCAGTCGTCGAGATAGTTGAGTAAGCGAACGCTGCGTTCTCTGAGTGGAACAATGACTGCCTCTACGACTTTCGTGAAGACGCGAGGCGACAGGGACAGCCCGAAGGGCTTCAGGTCGATCGCTGCAACCAATCTCGGGGACGGATGCATTTGGGAATGCATTTCTGCATTAACATTCTGCGGACCTCAATAAAAGTGCGGACCTCCACTTTTAACTCCGGTAATGCGGAGGAGCATAAACAAGCAAGTTATGCCCTCCGGAAAACCATCAGAGCAGCAAAACGCCAGTACAGGGACAAGATTGAAGGACAGTTCAACACCACCGACTCCAGAAGCATGTGGCGGGGAATTAACACCATCACGGACTATAAAGGGAACACAAACTCCACCGTGAACACTGCTGCCTCTCTCCCGGACGAGCTCAACACCTTCTATGCACGCTTTGAGGGAACTAACACCGCCCTCGCGGAGAGAGAGCTCGTGTCTGAAGATTCAGAGGTTAGTTCACTCTCCGTATCTTGAGCGGATGTAACCCGATCCTTCCGGCGGGTGAACATCCGTAAAGCCGGGGGTCCAGACGGCATTCCGGGCCGCGTCATCAGAGCGTGCGCACACCAACTGGCTGGAGTTTTTACGGACATTTTTAACCTGTCCCTCTCCCTGTCTGTGGTCCCCACATGCTTGAAAACGTCCACCATTGTGCCTGTACCGAAGCAATCAAAAACACTCTGCTTAAACGACTGGCGTCCTGTTGCTCTGACCCCCATCATCAGCAAATGCTTTGAGAGACTAATCAGAAACCACATCTGCTCTGTTCTCCCCCCCTCACTGGACCCACTGCATTTTGCATACCGCACAAACCGCTCCACTGATGATGCCATTTCATCCACAATACACACTGCTCTCTCCCACCTGGAAAAGAGGAACATATATGTGAGAATGCTGTTTGTAGACTACAGCTCAGCATTCAACACCATTGTGCCCTCCATACTTGACGTGAAACTTCGGGCTCTAGGTTTATACAGCTTGTTATGCAGCTGGATCCTGGACTTCCTGTCAAACAGACGCCAGGTGGTCAGAATGGGCAGTAACATCTCCTCATCACTGACTCTCAACACTGGAGCCCCTCAGGGCTGTGTTCTCAGCCCACTCCTGTACTCCTTGTACACACATGACTGTGTGTCAATCCACAGCTCCAACACCATCATCAAGTTTGCTGACGATACGACGGTGGTAGGTCTCATCACTGACAATGATGAAACGGCCTACAGAGAGGAGGTGCACACTCTGACACGGTGGTGTCAGGAGCACAACCTCTCCCTCAACGTCAGCAAGACCAAGGAGCTGGTGGTCGACTTCAGGAAGAATGAGAGAGAACACCGCCCCATCACCATCAATGGAGCACCGGTGGAGAGAATCAGCAGCTTCAAGTTCCTCGGTGTCCACATCACAGAGGAACTCTCATGGTCCATCCACACTGAGGCCGTTGTGAAGAAGGCTCATCAGCGCCTTTTCTTCCTGCGAAGGCTGAGGAGGTTTGGAATGAACCGCCACATCCTCACACCCTTCTACAGCAGCACCATAGAGAGCCTGCTGACTGGCTGCATCACCACCTGGTACAGCAACAGTACCGCCCGCAGCCGCAAAGCCCTGCAAAGGGTAGTGCGCACGGCCAGCTGCATCATCGGAGGTGAGCTTCCCTCCCTCCAGGACATTTACGCCAGGCGGTGTGTGAAGAGAGCTCAGAGGATCATCAGAGACTCTAGCAACCCGAGCCATGGGCTGCTCTCACTGCTGCCATCAGGCAGACGGTACCGCAGCATCAGAACACGCACCAGCCGACTCCAGAACAGCTTCTTCCCACAAGCAATTAGATTCCTTAACTCTTGATCCATCAGGATCATAACACACACTGACAGAATATCACTCAGCACAACCCACTGTAGATACACACACACTATATACAATGAAAAAAAGAATTTTTTTCACAGGATAAATTTAAATATGTAATTTTGGTGATCAAAGATAAGTTTTAAGGGATAAAATGATTTACTACAGGGGGACTTTAAGGGACTTTTATTTAGTTTTTTATCAACTTCATACATTTAAAGACATACAAATACAGTTCAACAATGTCATTTATTTGGAATAACATGCAGTGACATCCACAACATACAATTTTGTATCAGTAGTACGTCAAAGGGTCTCAAATGACACTATAAGACATTAATAATAGTTTGAAGAGGGGCTCATCAAAATAATATTTGTATTTGTTGTTACAATTCATGCTTCTATCTTTTAATATTGTGGATAAATACAATTAAAATGGCCTATCGTCTCATCTAGCATGCAGAAAGTTTACAAATTTAACTGAACAGTGAGAATTACAAGTTGTGCTATCTTGTGTTTAGGCTTGTATTCATTCATGTATACTCATAATGTACTCATAATCACGTATATTCATATCTTGTATACATATATCAGTGTGCAATCTATGCACTTATCTAGTCATTGTACAGTTGTCAACAGATGATGTGCAGTAGACAGAGCAGATCTGTTGAAACTACCGTGACATGAAGAAGGTCCGTGACTATGGGTTCTCGTATGAGTATGAGTAGTCATAGTTGTAATCTCCATGGTCAGAATTATCCCAGAAGTCTAGATTATTAACCTTGCAAATATCTGTTCGGGTGATACTAATAATGATTATGACATAAAGTATGTAGATGCTTAGAAAAAAGCAGAAGCAGAATCTGTCTAGGCGATAAGCAAGGGCCACTTTACTCTCTTTCTCGTCGTCTTCTTTATCAAAGTTCTCCAAAAAGCTCACTATTTTCTGGAGTGAAGCCATTTCTGTAGCCGGATCACCAGACTTTTCTGTCACACCTGTATCTGTAAACACATAACACATTATTTACGTTATTGCAATACTGATCTAATAGAGCTTAAAGGTTGTATGTTACATTTCTGTGCCACTACTGGCATCAAAAGGGATTTTAAAAAATAATTAATTAAACGGCAGATCTTTTGCACCAAAAAACCTGGGATTTAATCACTAACTGTGTGTTCACACCGCCGCCGGCGAGAGCGTCAAACTTCGCTCTGGCTGCTCTGCCATCGACGCTGTAGAAAGATTTGTGGACGTGCTGCCGCTCTGACGTAGATCGAATGCTTGGTATTTTTTAAAACTGCATTTAAAGAGGCTGCAAAGCAAACTATCATGTTGATCGGCGTTTGTGCAGACTGACCACAGATAGGGTATAACCGTATACTATAACCTCATTAAATCATTTAAATGTGAAAGTAAAAAAAGCAGATTGATGGAAATAACTTAACAATTACAGTTACATGTTTGCTAACGAAATAAACCAATTAAAAGCCATTTGTGTGGTGTATAAATAATGTTGCGCGTTGTCTTATCAAACCCGCGCGCACCAGCAGTGATAAACCTCTCCTCTATTTTGCTTGGGAGCTAATGTGGTGGGAACCAAAGTTTCCAGGACAGCGTTCTCTAGAATCATCTCAAGCGGAGCACTACTACATTCCCATTGGTTGCCGCCGAACCACGTCGTAGCTCATTACCATAAAGTTGACCTGATATCAACTCTACTCAACGCCCAAATCGTCCAAGACGCACCGCGCCGCTCTCGCCGGAGCTCGCCGCCGGGCTCCCATTGAGAATGAATGACTTCCGGCCACTTTGACTCTCTCGCCGGCGGCGGTGTGAACGCACAGTAACCCATCCCAATGTAACCAATCGCCATGTGCTCTGGTGTAGTGCTGCACCATGCATTCATTGATAAAGTCAATGGGCCCTGGAAATGGCTAATAAGTCAATAAGTGCTCCTCTGCCGCCGCCTACTGGTTATAGGGGTCATTTCATGTCTTTTTTTTTAAGTGTTTGTTTGCCACAAAGGGCCCTATCATACACGAGGCACAATGTGACGCCACACTCAAAAAAATATTTTGGTCTAAATATAAGTTTTATGTATTTGAATTACATTACAATTTTCCATCCATTTGGACTACATAGTTTTAACATAAACAAACAAATAAACTTAATGTGATTCATATTTGTCAGTCAAACGTAAATGAAATAGGTACGTTTTATGTAATGGTACACAGAAAAATGCCCATGATAAATTAACACAGCCTAGTGCACACTACTGAGATAAAGTACCATTGAAGCAGTGTTCAAGTTAATGAGATAATTGAGTGATGATTGAGAATTAATTATGAACACCTGATGATAATGAGCAGAATCACAGACGGAAAGAGAAACACAAGAACTACAACTGACTTCAGCCACAGCCTTAGATGAAATCAACTGAAGATAAAAGAAGACATTAAATCTGAAGATCTTGGCAGAAGAGGATTAAACAACTCCACAAACAGAATTACCAGCTTCACACATTATTAACCAGACTGACTTTATTTCTGTAATTTTCTGTTTATAGTTTTGTTTGAAGTCACCATGCTGGAGATCAGTGTCTGCTTTAGTTGGGCTCTTAACTCTTTAACTTTTTTCTCTAGCTCCTTTAACTGTGTGTTTATAAAGCACATTTGTTATGACAGGGGAATCCAAGAGAATATCTGGTGATGTTGGCTCTTTATATATTGTTAATGACATCGTGTGGCCAAATCACTGATCTCATTCGGAGTCTAATACTCTGGTTATTGTGGTACTGTGTTAATAGTTTTGTTTTATTCATAATAGTTGCCATGTGATTCTACAGCATGAGTTACAGCACCGTTGTGGTATTCGAATAATATGCAGGATTTAAATCTATGGCATTGCTTAGATATACACAGACATCAAGAATCAATGTATGAATCTCAACAATGGTGACAATCAATTAAAATCTTCAAGCTTCAGTGCATGTTGGGTACCACCAATCAACCCCCCCCCCCATGTGTCCCAGCATGCATTGCGGCATGAATAAATTATGCATCTGAATTGACAAATTTTCTTTGATACTTACTAATTGCTTTTACTTTTGCTGTTTTTGTCGTGACATTTTAGTTGCTTGTTTTATGTTCAAAGTTGATCTGTTTATCTTAATTTTTTTTGATTGTCACCATTGTAGAGATTCAAACGCTGATTCATGATGTCTGTGTGTGTCTAAGTAATGCCATAGATTAAAACCTTTTGTGCACTTTTTTTCTGGATATTATTCAATTAACACAACCGTCCTGTATCTTGTGCTGCATAATCCCATGGCTAATACTATGAATACAACACAATTAATAACACATTACCTCTATAACCAGCAAATTGGCCTCTAAATTAGAGCAGTGATTCAGGCCCAAACAAATAGCCAACATCACCTGATAATATTTTCTCTTGGATTCCCTTGAAATAACAAATGTGCTTTATAAACACCCAGTTAAAGGAGCCAGAGAAAAACTAAAGCTAAACAAATTAAGGGTCAAGAGCCCAACTAAAGCAGACACTCATCTCCAGTATGGTGACTTCCATACTATGAAACTATTATTTTCATTAAAACAGAAATTACAGAAATAAAGTCAGTCTGGTTAGTAATGCGTGAAGCTCATAATGCTGTTTGTGAAGTTGTTTAATCCTCATCTACTGATATCTTCAGAGATTTAATGTCTTCTTTTATCTTCAGTTGATTTCATCTAAGGCTGTGGCTGAAGTCAGTTGTAGTTCTTGTGTTTCTCTTTCCGTCAGTGATTCTGCTCATTATCATCAGGTGTTCATAATTAATTCTCAATCATCACTCAATTATCTCATTAACTTGAACACTGCTTCAATGGTACTTTATCTCAGTAGTGTGCACTAGGCTGTGTTAATTTATCATGGGCATTTTTCTGTGTACCATTACATAAAACGTACCTATTTCATTTACGTTTGACTGACAAATATGAATCACATTAAGTTTCTCACTCTCAGATATATCCACTTCAGGAGCACATACAAGCACCAACTTCTTGCAGTCTTATACTTAACTATATTCTGAAGGCTTTTAGGGATTTGTTGGTATATTCCTATCCAGAGTTATACGTCCTTTTACTCCAAAAAACATGGCAAAAATTGTTGCATTACTGGCTATTGTCAGTATTCTCCAATTTACTAAAGCACAAAATAAGATACCCAGAACCCCCTCTGTAAAAGCCTTCTCATCTAATATGTCAACAAATAGAACCATCATAATCATAATTTTGTCAATTAATTATGCAGATTTCGCTTAATTTCCCCGTTTAAATAGATAAAAGATTTATTGGCATGGGTGAAAACTAAGATGGAAATGGATTGCTGATGGATAATGCATTTTTAATGCCCAGAAACAGGACAAATTACAGAAGTAAAAAGGGTTGCAAATGGCAATACATGTTAACTTCAAGCCAGGATAGGAGAAAGTGGGCATGAAACAGAAGCTTGCGAGATTCTTTTCTTCCCTATTGTGGAGTGAAACGGCTTCTCGAATGAGAACCAATGTAGGTGTTAAGTATCTCGCAATTATAAAGTCAGAATTGCTAGATATAAACTCACAATTGTGACTTTATTTCTCGCAATTGTGAGTTTATATCTAGCAATTCTGAGGAAAAAAAAGTCAAAATACTCGATCATTACCTGGCTGTTACCAATGAAGACGTGGATGCTGCTCGACTGCTCTGCAGAACTCGCGACTGACAAGGGATGTCTGAGAGTGGGTGGGGCTTATGCGCTCTCACAGAATTATTAAGAATAAGTCAGCCACATGCTGAGAACTTAATAGGAATTGGTAATGGATGCCACAGGCCAAATTAAAACAAAAACTAAAATATAAAATATGAAAAATGTTGCAAAAAAGGCACATATCTAATCAGGGGCCAAAAGGGCAGGTGCTTGAGCACCACTTGGGGTCTATCTGTTCGTGTGCTGGTAAATTATTTATCCGTGCACATCGTTTGGCTAAATTCATGTGCCTCATAATCTTTAATCAGAATAACTTCCCCTCTGTCTTGCAGCTCATCTCTTCTCTGATGACGAGGGTGGAGCAACCTGTCATTCACATGAGATCCACCAATAGCAACCCACAACCATCCAACCAATAGAGGGTATGCATGCACTTTCCCCCCAGAACATGCCCCCTCAGCCAAACTGAGAGGCAGAACAGCTGAGCATTACTGGAGTTAATAGGGGAAAACACAAGTAAAACAAACTAAACTAAAGGTTAGACTCCATATAGAGTTCCTTACAACTAACCAAAGATCCAGTGATCCATGGATATTGACATGCAGCCAGGAATCGTGTTTTCCTGACATTTACATAAGCCTGATTTCGATACTTAAATAATAATCTCCGTCAGTCGTCATTCATTGTGCCATCAGCTTCACTGATTAATATAACGGGACTGTGTGAGATTGCGCTCATTAAATTAGTGACAGCTTTCAGTGATTATAAAGGGAGTGCTCTTTGTGCGCTGTCTAGACAATATAAAACATAATTAATAGGCCTATAATATATTCAGAATTTGAATAAAACTTTTGTTTTCCATTCTTGACAACGCTTCAATATACAGGCCCATTCGCATATACATGTGGGATTCACTCTTTACATCATGTCTACACTTAGAAAGGATTAGTGCTCGTGCAGAACTCAGCACTGGACAAACACTTGAGCGGTGAGTGGATTCTAACTTCAACACCTGTGATTGGCCATTGCATTCAAGAAATCAACAAACAGGTCTGTGATTGGCTACATTACTCACTGAAGCGAAAACAAGTTTAAAAATGAATCAGTTGACGACCGCAGATACATATACGCACTGGATCTTCTTCGCTAATAATATGCTCTTATTAAGAAGAAAACAGATCCTAGACCAGCAGGTATGGGCAGCTTTTCCCTCTAAAAGCGATCACTAGCTAGCCTGGGAAAACCCAGACAACTTCCGGCAAATTTAGATTTGCTCTGCAAGTAGTCTGGCAAAGAGCCCATTCAAACCCATTTCTAATGCCTAGAAATCGAGGCACCAATCAGAAACGTTGGGGCGGGCTTTACACGATGACGACACGGTGTCTGTTCCCCGAATTAGTAAATACAAAAAAACATCAAAACCATTCAACAGTAAAAATTTAATTGATGTCCAACAAATAAACAAAATAAATAATACAGATGAAAAATTGATAAAGCTTGGGTTGCTGAATATTAGATCCCTTTCCCCAAAAGCGCTTATTGTTAATGATATTATTAAAGATAATAATCTTGATGTGCTGTGTTTGACAGAAACCTGGCTAAAACCTGACGACTACATTACCTTAAATGAGTCCACCCCCCAAGATTATTGTTATAAACATGAGCCGCGTCTGAAAGGTAAAGGGGGAGGGGTTGCTGTAATTTATAATAATATCTTCAGTATTACTCAGAAGTCTAGTTTCAAATATAATTCCTTCGAAGTTTTGGTGCTTTATGTAACGCTATGTAGTGTACATGACAAAACCCATTCAACATTGGTGTTAGCTACTGTATACAGGCCACCAGGGCATAATACAGACTTTATCAAAGAATTTGCTGACTTTCTATCAGAATTAGTACTGGCCGTAGATAAAGTACTAATTGTTGGTGATTTTAATATCCATGTAGACAACGAAAAAGACGTATTAGGATTAGCATTTAAAGATACACTAAACTCTATTGGAGTTAGGCAACACGTGTCAGGACCCACTCATCGCCATAATCATACTTTAGACCTAATATTGTCACATGGAATTAATGTTGATACCGTTGAAATTCTGCAGCAGAGCGATGACATCTCAGATCATTACTTAGTATCTTGTATACTTAATTTAGCTAAAGTTGCAAAGCCGCCCCCTCGTTTCAAAAATGGCAGGACAATCACTGCCGCTACTAAAGATTGCTTTTTAAATACTCTTCCTCATCAGTATCATCTCCTCAGCAACCCAGATAGCATAGAAGAACTCGATGTTGCAACAGAAACTATTGACTCTCTCTTTTCCAGTACTTTAGACACAGTTGCTCCTCTGCGCTTAAAGAAGATTAAAGAAAATAGTCCAACGCCGTGGTACAACGAGCACACCCGGGCCCTTAAAACAGCAGCCAGAAAAATGGAGCGCAGCTGGAAGAAAACAAAACTAGAGGTCTTTCGAAATTCGTGGAAAGAGCACATGATCGCATACAGAAAGGCCGTAAAAACTGCTAGATCCGCTTATTTCTCAACTCTCTTGGAAGAAAACAAACACAACCCAAGGTATTTATTCGATACAGTGGCTAAATTAACCAAAAATAAAGCTTCAACTTCTGATGATTGTAAACAGCACAGCAGTAATGACTTTATGAACTTCTTCACATGTAAAATTGATAATATTAGGAAGAAAATTTTAACCATGCAGCCGTCTACTACAGTATCACATCAGACAGAGCATTGTAGTGTCACTGAGGAAAAATTACAATCATTCACTGCTATAGGAGAAGAAGAATTGGCTAAACTCGTTAAATCATCAAAATCAACAACATGTATGCTTGACCCTGTACCGACTAGGCTATTAAAAGAGATGCTACCAGAGGTCATAGATCCTCTTCTTAATATCATTAATTCATCTTTGTCATTAGGATATGTACCGAAAACTTTTAAGTTGGCTATTATTAAACCACTTATTAAAAAACCGCAACTTGATCCTACAGAATTAGTCAATTATAGACCAATCTCAAATCTACCCTTTCTGTCAAAAATACTTGAAAAGGCAGTGTCTTCACAATTATGTTCCTTTTTAGAAAGAAATGGTATCTGTGAGGATTTCCAGTCAGGATTTAGACCGTATCATAGTACTGAGACTGCTCTCATCAGAGTTACAAATGATTTACTCTTATCATCCGATCGTGGCTGTATCTCTCTATTAGTGTTACTCGATCTTAGCGCTGCATTTGATACCATCGACCACAACATTCTTTTGAATAGACTCGAAAATTATGTAGGTATTAGTGGAATTGCTTTATCATGGTTTAAATCATACCTATGCGACCGTTATCAGTTTGTAGCAGTAAATGAAGAGATGTCACACCGATCGCAAGTTCAGTATGGAGTACCACAAGGCTCAGTGCTAGGACCGCTACTCTTCACCCTGTACATGCTACCACTGGGAGATATTATTAGGAAGCATGGCATTAGTTTTCATTGTTATGCTGACGATACTCAGCTCTATATTTCTTCACGCCCTGAAGAAATTTACCAATTCACAAGATTAACGGAATGCATAGCCGCCATAAAACATTGGATGACTGGTAATTTCCTGCAACTCAATTCAGAAAAAACTGAATTTTTAATTATTGGACAAAAAAGCTCCACAAGTAGTAACCTAGAATACTGTCTAACACTTGATGGCTGCTCTGTCAAGTCTTCGTTGTCAGTGAGGAACCTGGGTGTGCTCTTTGATACCAATCTTTCGTTTGAAAGCCACGTTTCTAGCATCTGTAAAACTGCTTTCTACCATCTTAAAAATATATCAAAATTACGGCACATGCTCTCAATGCAAAATGCTGAACAGTTAGTTCATGCCTTCATGACCTCAAGGCTAGATTATTGTAATGCTCTATTGGGTGGTTGCCCTGCTCGCTTAATAAATAAACTCCAGCTGGTCCAAAACGCAGCAGCTCGAGTACTTACTAGAACCAGGAAGTATGACCATATTAGCCCAGTTCTGTCAACATTGCACTGGCTACCTATTAAACATCGCATACATTTTAAAATCTTGCTTATTACTTACAAAGCACTAAATGGTTTAGCTCCCCAATACTTGAGCGAGCTCTTAACATATTATACTCCATCACGTCTACTGCGATCTCTAAATTCTGGCCAGTTGTTAATACCGAGAATATCCAAATCAACTGCAGGCGGTCGATCCTTTTCCTATTTAGCTCCTAAACTCTGGAACAGTCTTCCTAGCACTGTTCGGGAAGCAGACACACTCTGTCAGTTTAAATCTAGACTAAAAACACATCTCTTTACTGTGGCATACACATAAAACACTTTATCAATTAATTGATTGTTAGGCTGCATTAACTAGGTCAGCCGGAACCGGGAACACTTCCCATAACACCTGATGTACTCGTTACATCATCAGAAGAATGGCATCTACGCTAATGATATTCTCTCTGTTTTATCCCGAGGTTTACTGCAGTCAGCCAGATCTGGGCCGTATCCTAATCAGATGGTGGACCAGAGAAGACCAACACAGGACCCCGAAGTGTCTGCAGAGACCGTGTCAATTATCCTCCCCCTGCAACTGCCTCATCGACACGGCATCTAAATAAACCCGTCACCAGTGTGATGACTCCGATTGTTCGAATATTATCATTAAATAATACTTAAATCGATATGTCATCGGCAATAAACCCGTCTCCAGCGTGTTGCCTCTGATCATTCAAATATTGCACTTTAATAATTATTTAATCAACATCATCCTCAATAAACCCGTCTCCAGCGTGTTGCCTCCGGTCCTTTGAATATTCCGATCTATTATGACCTCTGACCTGTAAAGCAGCCAGAATAATAATAATAATACGTTGTTTGTAAATTGGCCAGAGGAGAACTGGCACCCCGACTGAGCCTGGTTTCTCCCAAGGTTTATTTTTCTCCATTATGTCACCTAATGGGGTTTTGGTTTCCTTGCCACTGTTGCCTCTGGCTTGGCGTGCTCAGTTGGGGACACTATATTTTTCAACTAAACATCGAAATAAATCTAATTAATAAACTAATTTAACCATGTAAACTAAATTACTGATCTAATTATTGATCTAAAGCCCACACTGTCACCGTATGGAAATTGAAATGAACTGATGACATCAAATGGCTATACAGCTGAATAAAATTAGGCTGCATTATTTTGCTGTTTAACACTGTAAAGCTGCTTTGAAACAATCTACATTGTTAAAAGCGCTATATAAATAAAGTTGACTTGACTTGACTTGACGACAGCGCAGCGACGTTGAAGCAGATTTGCCGCTGTGGAGCATCACTTGTTTGAATCAGCTATCACGTCTGTTTTAAGCGATTTAAACTTTTCCTTTTCGTTAAAACCCGAGCAAAGAACAACACTCGAAGCCTTCATATCTAAAAAAGATGTTATCGCTGTCTTACCGACTGGATTCGGCAAAAGTCTGATATCAGCTTGGCCCTTTTGTGGCTAAACGAATGGGTCTTAGCAAGAGCCCTCTGGTAGTGTTAATGTTTCACAAAATATAGATTTGAGTCCTTTTCAGGCGAGAATGTAGTTGTTTAAAGCTCAAATCTGTGGTTTATTTATAAAGAGAGCACCTTTTTGAAAATTATATCTGCCGTTTTCGGAGTTGTGAGCTCCAGTGGACCAGCGGCGTTCAATCGCTCATTAACTCCACGAGAGGCGCCTTTCCTCGGCCAGTCCTTCTGCCGTCTGCCGCTGGCTCTGATGTCTCTGTAGTGGTTAAACATCAGATATGATTCGTGTAGATCTAACGGATGATCTTTGCTCTCATTAATCTATAATTTGTTCCCTGACAGATCGTTTTGTCTGAGGGCAAAGTGAAGTTTCATAACTTTATATTTTTAAGCTATTAAACTTTACCGTTGTAGTCTCCTAGCGCTGACTTTGTTTGACTGAATTGCTTTATTTATTGTATAGCTTCTTATACCTTTTACTTATACTTTTATAATTGCTATTGATCACACATAAACTGACATTTAACAAAAAGAGACTGGGTTGTGTTTTATGTCATATTTAATTTATTACAGTGATAATCATAGCCTATATTATGCACACATTAATGTGTGTGTGTGTGTGTGTGTTTTTTTTTTTTAAATGTAAACGAAAAGAGGCTGGGTTTTTTATATTTCGTTTTGTTATAAACATGCATTGAAGATAATATATATAATATGTTTCTTTTTTTTAATGAAAATTAAAAGAGGTAGAGTGGTGTTTTATCTTATATTTCGTTTTATTGTAGCCTAAAATATACAAATATATACTGAGTGATACTGTCAAGAACGCTGCTTGTCCATTAGCAGAGTAGGCGGACTATTAACTAAATGGCGGCGGGGATTCCCCCGAGGGGAAGTGCTTAGGGAAGTTTGCAAGTGCGTGTCTAAAACTGGAGTGGAACGCAGCATACAATGTTTCTCCGTCGCTCTGCATACGTCATCTCCTTCGTCGCTCTGATTGGTTTTAGGTCTATCCAATTGCGCCGAGAGGTATTTGAGCAACGCCCGTTGGTGACGCCCCTTTGGAAATGATTTGTCTATGAAGCTTTGCCAGACCATAACTCAGTTACTACTGAGAATGGTCTGGTTTTAACCAGGCTAATCAGTAGCAGAAGCAGCAAGGGCAGTGGTTTGAGTGATTAAATTACACGTTATTATCAAGTCCGTCTCCCTCGGTCCGAAGGGGGGCACAGGGATGTCCAAGGGAGGGACCAAGACCTCACATCTGGTTTTGGGCCAATGCTGCCTATCAGTCTTTTTGCCACTCAGTGGGCATAACCGCAGTCACTCCGGGTGACAGTGATTTCACGTGCATATCCTCTATTCAAAATCAAGCCACACCCTACACTTGTTCTTGTTCCAGAAGCCGTTTCACTCAGATATACAGTACATCACAATAGGGAAGAAAAGACTAGCGCAAGGTTCTGTTTAATGCTGATTTGCACTATTTGTTTGTTTCAAAACTTGATCAAAACACTTAATTAATATAATAAGCTCAATTAAGCAAACTAGCATGTGTGTCTACTGTCATCTCTTACCTTTCTCCTGGTCCAGGCTGTCATGTTGTGTTTTGCTGTTGTTGGATGGATGAACCTTGGCGGTGCGTCGTCTACACAGCAGGAAGCTGTCCTCTACAGACAGACGTGTCAGCACTATGGACATCAGCATACTCAGAACAAGACACACCAGACAGAAGCTGAAGTGATAGTCTTTAGAGGAGGAAACAAAGAAAATTCCATTTACATCATGATCTTAATACTAGTCTATTAAAATAACGCCCTTTTCAAAGTATACCCTAATGCAAAGGCAGTATAGAGATCAGACCTGTTTACATCACTACAGTATAACTTTACAAACATACCACCAACAATCTGCAGTGTTTTGTTTAAAATTTAGCAGTTTTTTCCTCTCTGTTCTTACTTACGGAGGAGAGGGCTGCAGCTGCCCCCGTTAGGAAGGTGATCGTTGAGGATGAGGAGGAACATGGTGAAGCTCAGGACCAAAGTGACTTTAAAAGAGTTGCGTTCTCCTCCTTCGAATGGCAGAGCAAAGCTGACCAGGTCAGCCAGCATTATTAGTGCACTGGGCAGGATCAGGGTAACAACAGCACTGAAGGGGTTAATAGATAGAGACACCTGTTCAAAGACCAAAAGCCATTCATTAACAAACAATTAAAGGTTCATGTCCTCACTTCACAAGTTAGACCATTACTGTCTGTTTTCTTCGACTGGCATCCTTCTAGCATTTAGTTTACACGATTCTATATTTGTATTAGCATTTTAAATTAATGTAGAATATTTAATCTATTATTAATAATATTAATAATAATACATTTATAATAATATCCTTTATAATAAAATATATAATACAATATATTATTACAGTAATATCACACTCAAAATAATGACGCTGTATTGAATAGCAGCACAATGATAATATAAAAGCGGGCTCTAATGCTATTTCATGCATTCTGCCTTATTTACACTGTTAAATATTTGATTCTCGTGCTAAACATGGACACATTTTCAAAAAATGAGTTGGACACAGTATTTCTGTGCTAAATACACTCCTTCAGGATTCAAACAAGTTTCGAAAAAGTTTTGTTTTAGTATGGCCCTGTATGACGTCATAAAGGGAGGAATTCCTTATATGGGCAATTCTCCTGGATAAGCGCACACACACATACAGTGAGGAAAATAAGTATTTGAACACCCTGCTATTTTGCAAGTTCTCCCACTTAGAAATCATGGAGGGGTCTGAAATTGTCATCATAGGTGCATGTCCACTGTGAGAGACATAATCTAAAACAAAATCCAGAAATCACAATGTATGATTTTTTAACTATTTATTTGTATGATACAGCTGCAAATAAGTATTTGAACACCTGAGAAAATCAATGTTAATATTTGGTACAGTAGCCTTTGTTTGCAATTACAGAGGTCAAACGTTTCCTGTAGTTTTTCACCAGGTTTGCACACACTGCAGGAGGGATTTTGGCCCACTCCTCCACACAGATCTTCTCTAGATCAGTCAGGTTTCTGGCCTGTCGCTGAGAAACACGGAGTTTGAGCTCCCTCCAAAGATTCTCTATTGGGTTTAGGTCTGGAGACTGGCTAGGCCACGCCAGAACCTTGATATGCTTCTTACAGAGCCACTCCTTGGTTATCCTGTCTGTGTGCATCGGGTCATTGTCATGTTGGAAGACCCAGCCTCGACCCATCTTCAATGCTCTAACTGAGGGAAGGAGGTTGTTCCCCAAAATCTTGCAATACATGGCCCCGGTCATCCTCTCCTTAATACAGTGCAGTCGCCCTGTCCCATGTGCAGAAAAACACCCCCAAAGCATGATGCTACCACCCCCATGCTTCACAGTAGTGATGGTGTTCTTGGGATGGTACTCATCATTCTTCTTCCTCCAAACACGTTTAGTGGAATTTTGACCAAAAAGTTCTATTTTGGTCTCATCTGACCACATGACTTTCTCCCATGACTCCTCTGGATCATCCAAATGGTCATTGGTAAACTTAAGACGGGCCTTGACATGTGTTGGTTTAAGCAGGGGAACCTTCCGTGCCATGCATGATTTCAAACCATGACGTCTTAGTGTATTACCAACAGTAACCTTGGAAACGGTGGTCCCACCTCTTTTCAGGTCATTGACCAGCTCCTCCCGTGTAGTTCTGGGCTGATTTCTCACCTTTCTTAGGATCATTGAGACCCCATGAGGTGAGATCTTGCATGGAGCCCCAGTCCGAGGGAGATTGACAGTCATGTTTAGCTTCTTCCATTTTCTAATGATTGCTCCAACAGTGGATCTTTTTTCACCAAGCTGCTTGGCAATTTCCCCGTAGACCTTTCCAGCCTTGTGGAGGTGTACAATTTTGTCCCTAGTGTCTTTGGACAGCTCTTTGGTCTTGGCCATGTTAGTAGTTGGATTCTTACTGATTGTATGGGGTGGACAGGTGTCTTTATGCAGCTAACGACCTCAAACAGGTGCATCTAATTTAGGATAATAAATGGAGTGGAGGTGGACATTTTAAAGGCAGACAAACAGGTCTTTGAGGGTCAGAATTCTAGCTGATAGACAGGTGTTCAAATACTTATTTGCAGCTGTATCATACAAATAAATAGTTAAAAAATCATATATTGTGATTTCTGGATTTTTTTTTTTAGATTATGTCTCTCACAGTGGACATGCACCTACGATGACAATTTCAGACCCCTCCTTGATTTCCAAGTGGGAGAACTTGCAAACTGTTTCCTCACTGTATATCAACCAGAACAAGAGCAAAAGCTTCCATCAACGAGCTTCATTCGGGTTTATATTAAGCTTGCTGAGGACCCCCTAATGGCCCCTAAGGATAATTTCTGCTTTGCGGGTTCAAGGTAACACTGACAAACTTGATAAGAGGGTTAGAATTGAATAATTCAGTTACTTGGAGATAAACACGTTCTGATGACTCCACAATTTTGTGAACTTCCAAAGTCTGCCATTCTCCTCCAGAACCGGGAACCAAAGACACATTATCAGCAATCTGGAGTTTGAGCGCACAAACTAGATCAAACAAACAAACAAGAGGACATCTTCTTTACAAATATAACTTCCACAGCGGCCAACTGCTGTAGTTCCACCTTAAACAGGCCAGGAGATATTTAAATTAAGTCCCTGTCATTCTTATCAATGCAAACATGTCTCCTTTCTATGGCTATTATAGACCATATTTACAAAACTCTATTTGCTTAGGGCAAACTATGGAGGGCAGGCACAGATAATACACTTCCCAACAACTATTATCTTACTTTTCTGGCTCCATCCATTGATGGCCACAGGACATTCTCCAGTCACAAAGGGGTAGCTGAATAGGTTGATTTCACAGCTCACCTTCGTGGACAAAACCAACGCATGTTCCACAGTCCCATCCCTCCTCACCTGCACATCCTTAGTGTACGGCTCCACGGTTGTGTCTACTCTGAGAGCAGAGAGAGAGAGAGAGAATGAGAGAGATTATGGCATCTTAACTGCGTCAGAAATCAAACAGGGATTGCATTAATAACGCCACAGAATATTGTTTCTATATGTGGTGGGAATAAGTATCTGCCATCTTGATACACATGATATTGCCAAAAGTATTGGGACACCTCTCCAAATCATTGAGTTCAGGTGTTCAATCACTCCATGGCCACAGTTGTATAAAATCAAGCACCTAGTCATGCAGACGCTTCTACAAACATTTGTGAAAGAATGGGTCGCTCTCAGGAGCTCAGTGAATTCAAGTGTGGTATCATGATTGGTTGCCCCCTGTGCAATAAGTCCATTCGTGAAATTTCCTCACAACTAAATATTCCATGCTCAACTGTTAGTGGTATTATAACAAAGTGGAAGCAATTGGGAACAACAACAACTCGTAACAACAGGCCATGTAAAATCACAGAGCGGGGTCAGCACATGCTGAGGATCACTGACTGGTACTTGCCTGTCTGCATTGTTTCAAGTGTAAAGTTTGGTGGAGGGGTATTATGGTGTGGGGTCGTTTTTCAGGGGTTGGGCTTGGCCCCTTAGTTCCCGTGAAAGGAACTCTTAATGCTTCAGTATACCAAGACCTTTTGGACATTGTGGGAAGAGTTTGGGGATGGCCCCTTCCTGTTCCAACATGACTGCGCACCAGTGCACAAAGCGTCGGTCCATAAAGACATGGATGAGCGAGTTTGGTATGGAGGAACGTGACTGGCCTGCACAGAGTCCTGACCTCAACCCCATAGAATACCTTTGGGATGAATTAGAGCGGAGACTGCGAGCAAGGTCTTCTCGTCCAACATCTGTGTCTGACCTCACAAATTCTTGAAGAATGGTCAAAAATTCCCATAAACACACTCCTAAAGTTTGTGGAAAGCCTTCCCAGAAAAGCTGTTATAGCTACAAAGGGTGGGCCATCTCCATATTAAACCCTACGGATTAAGAATGGGATGTCATTAAAGTTCAAGTGCATGAACAGGCGGCGTCCCAAAACTTTTGGCAATGTATGTACAAATATTCTATTCCAGGCCATGTTGAAGAATTTGGAGCTCAGTGGCTCTTAACCCAAAACTGGTATGGTTTCATAGGTATCAGCCATAGTTGTTCAGGCTGAAAATGCCCTATTAAAACGGCTCAATTATTAGAATATGTGCCACAAATCATCATCAGCCTTGAGTTCAAACTCACGAATTGTCCAAAACTATCCCAGGAATCCAGATTTTATCAACAGGTAAAATAATTGTTGGAAATCTAGATCTCTCTTGCATCCATCCAAGATCAGGATCCTTCCATTCCTGTAGGGCAGAACATTTTGTCCAACAGTTTTAGTGAAATAAACAGCCTCGCATTTTTTTTTTTACAATACAACACCGCTCTTTAAAATGCTTAATTCTGATTGACCAATTACAGTATGCTAAAGTACATATTTTTTAACACATTAAATTATTTTTTAAAAAGTAAAGGAAATATGTTTCTAATTATTAATTTACTTTACAAGTAGCTGGATAATAAGCTGTGCTAAAACTCTTGCACTCTAAGCACTCTTGCTCATGTGATATTATAACTGTTCAGTATATTATACACTATTATAATATATAATACAATATATTATACAGTAATATCCCTAACAATAATGCCGTTGTACTGAATATCACCACAGCTGCTGCTGTGCTATAACAGCACTCTTGCTCATGTCATACATGTATATTATATTGTATAATATAACATAATATCAGGTAACTGAACGTTTGCAGGTGACAATCACTGTACCAAGCTAAAAGGTTTTTGAAGGAGATTTTAGTGACATTGTCTTCTCACCATGTTTATCTTGATACGGCTGGTCATTTCCATGCCCTTTGTATCCTAAGATGCATGATGACAGAATTATGAGATATAGTATGTTTGTGTTTTTCAAAGGCGATCAACAAGACAAGCGTGACACTTACGAAAGACAGTGTCTCATATTGTATGGAAGTGATGTTTACTACGATGGTACAGTTATCGTTCTGTGGCGCGCTGAACAGCTCTTTAGCAACCCGAGCATTTGCTAGACAGCGACGATCACAGGCCGCCTCTGAGGAGTTACCAGCAGCGAACACTGCAGCCCCAGATGAACCTGTTGTGAACCACATGAAAATGCCAATCAAAGAGACCATGTTGTAAATGAGGGAGTTCACTTATTTAGACATGCAAAAAGAACAGCTATGATACAACTGAATGAACAATTTGTAGGATTATGCCCTATATCTGTCACTGTAATCAAATCAAAAAATTTGTGACATTGACCATGTTACTAAAAGCCTTGTTCAGATTGTCAATCCAAATCTAATTTTTGTACATATCCGATTGGAATCTGATCATATTTAGCAAGTTTGAACAGCAAAAAAAAAAACATGAAATACAATCGAAATTGTCAGTCCAAATCCGATTTAGTGCATTTCCGATTGCAAGTGTGAATGGCATGATGTCAGTCATGAAACTACTCATTAACACATCAATCTTTTACTTTCTTGAGCAATACACAACTATTCACTGAAGACGCTTGCTATTGTTGAAAGAGAAGTTAAAGGGTGCTTTCACACTAGCACTTTTGGTGAGCACCTGGATTTGATTGTCATCAGAGTTTGGTTCGTTTGGATGATGTGAACGCTGTCTTCTGAACTCAGGTATGCACCCGTAAACCGTACCCGAGTCCACTTAAAGGGTGATCTGGGGTTCGGTTCATGTGATCTCCAGTATGGTTCGCTGCTGATATGAACAAAATCGTACTAAATCTCGGAAGTGAACCACTATTAATGACGTATGCATTCTTTAGAGCATTTGCAGTACATTCACGGCAGACAAGACACAAGTGTTGTTTCGTACTGGTTTCGAAATTATTAAAAAACAAAAATATAAAAGTGAGGTGAGCAACGCTATGCATTTTGCCACCTTCTCGCGCGCCATCATTACCAAGCAACAGGGTAAACAGTGGCTGATTTGATGCAACCGCACCCCAGTACAGACCCAAATAATATAATCTGAGCAATCGAAGCAATCGAATTCAGGTTCGGACCAGGCAATCGAACCAAGTGTGAAAGCACCCAAAAAAGTAAAGGGTTAAGAGCCCAACTAAAGCAAACACTGATCACCATAATGGTGGACAAATTAAAATTATTTTCAGTAAAACATCTAAACCTCTGTTAATTCTCAATAAGAGCTTCTGTAGACGTCAGGGCTGGACTGGTAATCTGGCATACTGGGCATTTGGGGCCGATAGCCTACAAAGTTATATATTTTTTTGCCATGGACTGGCCCATCTAGCAGGGACAGGTTTGTCTTCTAAATTGACAGGCCAAAGCGAGAGACCTCCGCTCATCCATATTAGGCGTGGTTTTTTCTCTCTCTTTTTTTTGAGCGCATGGGAAACTGCAAAAGGTGAATATCCGCATAGTGCTGACGCGCTGCGTTTCTGCTGCTCTATGAAATGATGACCGGCACTTTGACGAATTTAGTTTTATACAGTCATGTGATATGGGAACATTACAGGTTCTGTGGTGAATCTAGCTGAAAACAGCTGCGAGCATGTTAATACATGACTAGGTTAATTGGAAAATGTACACACAACTACAAGCTTGTCAATCTAGCACCACCACACCTTTATAATAATTTACCTTGCAGCTACTCAGTGAAGAAATATGGCATTTTTGCAGAAATGTATTTATTAAAAATGTTGCTATTATTACTTACATTAAATATTGCAGAATATAAACCCTGTTTTCAGAAAATACTGCAGAAAATACTGTTTTCGTATTTTCTACATGTTTACAATATTTTTTATTACAAATTAGTGATTACAAATAGTTTATTATTATTTATTTATTTTAGAAACCCATGGTAAAGAGGAGCATGGTTTTACCTGTGACTACTATGATCTTACAGTTAAATAACATATACAGTTAAACTATAAATACAATTTAATTAGGGTAATTAAAGGATAATTCAACAAAACAGCTTTAAAGCCTGGATCTTTTTCTCTTTAAATGTTTTCTGAACTTTTGAATAGTTCTAATGAAATTTAATTAAATGTTATTTCAATGAGAGCCTCATGAAAGAAGATATGTCTTACATAAATTAGGTGTTAACTTTTGTTTTTAAAGGGTTGAACCTAAAATGTGATCATTTGCTCACTCTAATGTCATTACAAACCTGAATGAATTTCTTTCTGTGTAACATATAAGAAAATAATTTAGGTCTTTTTTTGTCCTTACAATATTCAATGGTAGCCAAACAAAAATGGTTTGGTTGCCAACATTCTTTAAAATATCTTCTTTGTGTTTCCCAGAAGAGAGTAAGTCAAACAGGTTTGTAACAACTTGAGGGTGAGTAAATGATGACAGAATTTAATAGCAGTAATTTCACTTTAATGCATCCATAGCTCAAAATCAGTTCTTTACTGTCAAGTGCATTTCTGTGTGACAAAAGTGCAATATTAAATGTGTTAACTGCATATGCAGTAAATTCAATAATATCCATCATTATTTGTCCCTGTCCTAGTTTTATTCATTTACTTGAATCTAAGGCAACAGGGGAACTCATGGGTCGGATGGGCTGGGTGTGTCCAGGGCCGAATTTTAGTCCCAGTCCAGCCCTGGTAGACATCTGACAGAAATAAAGTCAGTCTGGTTAGTAATGTGTGAAGCTGGTAATGCTGTTTGTGGAGTTGTTTAATCCTCCTCTGCTGAGTTCTTCAGAGTTTTAATGTCTTCTTTTATCTTCAGTTAATTTCATAAGCGACCATTAACATGACTGCATCATCGGGCTTAGATCATTTCAGATGGACAGGAAAAATAATAAAACATTCTCAAATTCCAGTAAAATTGTCCATTATTTCGCTCCAAATCTGGTCGCAGACGTATATTCATCAATAAAAAATGTTATCCTTTTGAGAAGGCATATTTATCATGTGTTTTAAAAATAAAAGCACATGGCATTTAAATCACAATGTGTATTTACTGCAGCTGGAGCAATAGTTTACCAAGTAATGATGAACAGAGGAGGAGCAGCAAAGAGATCCTGTGCTGAAGAATCATTTCAGCTCCTACAAACAACAACAACAACAAAAAGCACTTACACACTCCTTTAGCTTTATCATTTGTAATAAGAATGTAAAATGTTTACCTTTGCTGGCAAATGCTAAACAATTATCTCCCATGCAGGTCAGATTCCTACAAACGTCAACTGTGACTTTTTACAGTTTCTGAGGGAAACAAGACCATTTGGCTCTTTTAAAGGGCCGCAGCTCTTTGAAAATGACACGAATGTTGTTATGTAAGGCAAACAAATCTCATATCTGAACCTGAAATGCCTATTAAATTTGATCCTATATTTTGTGTAAGCTTGTTAGTAGGTCTATAGATAATGAGATTTAATAAGATCTCAGCATTCATTTTATTGTTAAACATCACAACAGAGCAGTAATTACTTGTAGGGCGTTGAGCCGTCACACGGTCAAATCTAAACTGCTTGACAAAGGCACAGGAGGCCGTACATGAGGACAATCACTGCACATCAGCAAACACTTCCACTGGGGGTTTAATTATGTTTGATGGCACAGAGGGATACAACTATACAGATTATTAAAAGAATGGCCTCACTTTACATTGTCCTAAAGGACAACGCAGCTCTATCATATACCGTTTTCATACCAGCCTGACATATTCATCATATTTGTGATGAATTGGTGTGTCACTAATAACAAATAATAAACCCACAATGGTGTGATTCTTTGTGAAATCTGTCCCTCAATACAATTATCTTATTTCTAATTGATGTGGGCATTTTAATTAATGAACAATCTCAATCAATATGCAAACATCGAACAGAAAATATATATTACAGTTTTTCTCCATTGGTTTGGCTCATTTCTTGAAACAGAAATTACATTCTCAAAACAACATGGACAAATCTCCAAACCACTTGGCAATTGTTCACAACAGAATAGCATTTCTCATTAATTTCATCAAATTACAAATGTCTAAATACATGTCTCAATGTCTCAATAAATCTTTGCAAATGATTAAGTACAGGTAGCCTACATTTAGCACAATTTCCAAGTGAATAGATCTTGTTGATCTAAACTGATTGTTTGATTCTCAGTCTAATGGTCGTTCGCTCCAAAACGTATCAGTGTCATTTCATTGTATGAGTCATCACATGCACAATAGTCTGTTCAATTGTCAAAATGAGTCAAGAACATATAATACCATGAATACCATTTATGAATCCCCTGGAACATTTGATAAATTTATTACAGCAATTGACAGTCAGGTGAAACTAGAACTTGACTAATGAAGGAGGACTTTCACACATCTCAGATGACCAATCAAACAGTATGTTTTTGTTACCTGACAGGTGCTGTCCATGACTGTGAACGATGCCAAACATGTATGTAAAGAGCTTGACCATGCAGGACCAGTACAATTTCTGAACATGGAGGCACCTGGCCAAGTAAATGAACAAGGGCAACTGCCTGCTTGAGAAAGAGTGAGGATGAGAGGGGGAACCGTGGAGGAAGAGGGGTAGAGAGGGGAAGGGGGGATGAGAGGGGTAGAGAGGGGAAGGGGGGTGAGATGGGTAGAGAGGGGAAGGGGGGTGAGAGGGGTAGAGAGGGGAAGGGGGGTGAGAGGGGTAGAGAGGGGAAGGGGGGTGAGATGGGTAGAGAGGGGAAGGGGGGTGAGAAGGGTAGAGAGGGGAAGGGGGGATGAGAGGGGTAGAGAGGGGAAGGGGGGATGAGAGGGGTAGAGAGGGGAAGAGGGGGGTAGGAAGAGGTAGACCTCGAGTAGGATGTGGCCAAAGAAGACGGGGACCAAATTTATCAGATGTGATTTTACTGAGTACCCATGGGTTGACATTGAGAGAGGCTGGACAGAGACGTCAGCCCAACCTCAGCAGACATATATAAAAACAAACCTTTGAAAATACATTAATGAATCGAATGATTTTACAAATGTGGAGAGAAATAAATATTTTCATCAATATGCAGTACTGGTCTTGTGTGTACTGTTTGGTCAATATATTCATATACTTTACTCTAACAATATTATCTCTGAAAAAATTCTAACCCAGATTATATCATTAGAAAAGTAGAAATTTTACAAGTGTTTATAGTAAGATTGAGAACAGCAGCGTGTGGATTGCCAGGAGGGTGAGGACGGTCATTTTTCATTTTTTTGTTTGTGTGTTTATATTACAGTATATTATGCTGTATACATTTTCTTTTTACTCTGATGTATGGAAGTTACTTGATGTGTGTGAATGATAATGATTACAATTTCCTTGGCAGTATGAGTGCAATGTGTGATGTCAAACCTTGGAGGCTACTCTTACCCTAAAATCCTATTTCTTTTTTTTTTTTTTTCAGTTTTATACACAATTGTATTCTAATAGCTAGACAAAAAACATTCATGTCAATGAAGGACTGGGCTAAGACTGAAAGGTGGACATGAGGGATATTTCAATGGTCCTCTGCCATAGTGACAAAACATCTAAACATTTTGACTTGCAGTGCTTACACAATGCCAAAGGGACGAAGCATTTTGGGGGCACTGACTGTTTAAATGAGAAGGAAATTTAGTTTTGACACATGAGTGAACTGTTTTGGGAGAGGTATGAGCTTTTGCAGGTTAACCATAGTGTTGTGCCGAACCATCTACGTTATTTTGGCAAAAGCACCAAGAGTGTTGAGAAGGTCCGGTCTGTTTCAAGAAATGAGCCAAAGCAATTGAGAAGGATCTTTGCCATTTTCGTGGCACTGACTATTTATATGGGAAAGAAATTTACTTCGGAAGCATGAGTGAACAGTTTTGGGAGACATATAAGCTTTTGCAAGTGAGGTATAGTGTTGTGCTGAACTGTAAGACTGTTTGGCCAAACGATCTTACAATTTTGAGAATGTAATTTCTGTTTCAAGAAATGAGCCAAACAAATGGAGAAAAACTGTAATACTAAATATGAATAGGCTCCCAAATATATATAACTAATTTATTTACTGATACAAGAAAATTAAAGCTGCAAGCAGCGATGAAAGGGTCCTCGCACCCAGGGCCACTGCCACACATTGAATAGTGTTATATAATATTGGCATGTAGATGTCTTCAGGCCAGGACTCTTATCAAACATGTGAAGTTACAACAACTTCCTGTTTCATGGCAAAACATCAGAATTTGTCAGGCCGCCGCGGACACGCCCTTCAGCGAAAACTCAAGATCTTCACAATTTAACATCGCCAAGGCCTTAAGAGTAGACTGACCCCATATAAGTTGTTGATCTGATTCAATCTCTAGGAGGAGTTTGTTAAAGTACAACGTCTATAAATGGCAAAAACTGCACACATTTTGCAGAGAAAAATGGTTTTCAAATTTGGTTTTCAAATTTGACACTTGGGGCTTTGTTGTAGATATTGGGCTTATACATGTGTAAGTACCGAATTTCATACTTGTACATAAAATGTAGCACACGTCATGACATTTTGTAAGTGGGGCTATCAAGCCATTTTGCCACACCTAATTCTGAAACCCATATCAGACGTAAATTTTCACCACTTCTGACACGTGTGCAAAGTTTTATGAGTTTTCAAGCATGTTTATGCCCTCAAATTCATTTTGGAGAATAAGAATGATAGACTGAGCAATTCACACTATCGGTGCTCGGGCTCTAATAAACGTTAAAAATGCTGAATAGCTCCCGCTAGTGTAAGAAACACAGAATTACAAAACAACAGGCATAATTATGAAAGCACAAAGCACTAAACGCAAATTTGTGAAAACAGACTATTTCAAGAGTGAACATAATATAATTATGGCCTTATTCAATAAGAATCCCCATTATAATCCACACCATTGTTTATCATACATCTTTCACATTAATATGGACTATATAGTAACTTTATATAGCCTAACTTTAATTAAAATATTACAAGTGTAATTAATGTAATGGTATCAAGACTGCATGGTAATAATGCTTAAGTGATTGTTTTAGCTGAAATGAATCTCAGACAAACACATAATAACACACTTGGCTATCGCAACAGGTAAATTAATTATAAAAGTCTATTGTTGTTTCAACGGTCGTGCAACGTCTACACAGCGTAGACAATTCAGTGTTCTGATTGGCCGAGAGTCTACAGTCACCGTAGGCTCCGACCGTAGACTACCAATCAAAACAGCTTGCGAGCGTAGACTACCAATCAAATCGCAGAATGTCGAGTGTAGACTCCAGTCGCAGGAGACGCTGCAAACATTACTTTTTCGAAGACAACGTTTTTATTGACTAGGGACGTCATATGATCGTCTGTATAGTATATACTGGGGCACGTTCAAAGCTCAAATCGGTGCGCAATGTTTTGCTACGGTTTCCGGTTGAACGTCATGTTTCCTGGAAACGGTGTGCAACGGCTTTGAGATGCGTTTTCTCTCGTTTGGTGGGTGTGTCAAAAATGTCAGTCCAATCAACAGCAACATGCATATAAACCACGCGGTATTAAAGAGACAACTCGCACAATGGGTCCAAGTAAAGAACATGTGTCTGCTGCATGGCTGCATCTCACACAACAATGGAAGATATTAGAAGACGTGATTGTCGTAAAAGTTTTATAGTAAAAATATAGCATATCAACATGATGATGTAGTTGTTTATATTTGTAGCTTCATTGCAAGGCAAGTTTATTTATATACCAAACTGCATACACAATGGAAATAAGTATGCTTTACATAAAAATGAGAAAGAAAATACAAGGTATTAAAAAGGAAGAACTAGAAATAAAATGATTTAAATTTGAATTGATTACCATGAGATAAAAAAGTTCAACAAATGGGATGAGGATGTTCTATTTTATTCTGGACGGCAAGGGCAGTGATTGCATGTATTTTGCAGTATTAATATCGATTTCATTGGGCTCCAAAAATTCTTCAAAAAGAACAAAGAATGGCCTTCTCAGGTGCCATAGTTGCAATTATTGCGTCATCAGAACAGGGTGTTCAACGCAGCACCGTTTCCGTAAAAAAAAAAAACTGTTTTTCTACGTTTTGTTGGGGCTGAACCATAGACTGTAAACAAAATATGGACGTAGTGTCCATGACGTCACCCATAGGATTCTGATGAGCAGTTCTGAAGCGTAAAGTATGGACGTGATGGCCGTTGCCATCCGTTGCCGTCATCACTCCACAAAAGGCGGGACATGGGCAGAGCTGAAGTGACGCGATGACTAACAGACAGCAGATAAATGGCTATCCACCTGTCACTCGAAGTGGCCACACCCTTAATTATGCAGAACTTTAAACCCCCCTCACAGTTATCATGAAGGGCAAAATTAGCCGTATAGACCAAAACCACAATTTGTACCAGGCTGTAAACGTATTTTTCTGATGTAAAGTTGGCCATTTTAACATAGGACTCAATGAGATTCTGCTCCCTTCTGGAGCCTGTCTCTAGCGGCCAGTCGATGAATTGCAGTTTAAGTCACTTCCGTATTGGCTTCAAGAGAAACTGCGGGAGGTTTCTGCTTGGGCTGAACACAGCCCTGGCGTTTTATGTTGCCCAGTGACAATTGACATGTCATACCTGACTAATACTGAAATTTACGGAGCCCCCCTAGTCCCACTTTGTCAAAAAAAATTATTATAACTATCTTGTGGCCTCAAGATAGTAACTCGTGGCCTCAATATACTAACTCGTGGCCTCAAGATACTAACTTGTGGACTCAAGATAGTATCTCGTGGCCTCAAGATAGTAACTCGTGGCCTCAAGATAGTAACTCGTGGCCTCAAGATAGTAAAGTGTCTGACACATGGACCCTTTGTTATTAAACTGGACCCTGTAGTGCAATTCTTCACATTCTGTGCAATATTCTCTGTTTTAATATTCAGTGTGCAATATAGTTTGCTGCAGTTCTGCTTCTATTTATTTACTAGTACTGTTCATCACAATTATGTTAATACAGTAATGTAAATCTTGTAGGCTGCATATCCATAGTTCTTTATAATTCTTCTTCATATTTTATAGCTTATATTTATACTTTTTACATGTATATACTTGTTTATTTACTAACTTCTATTATTTATATTCCTTTAAATGTCTTTATGTGCACATCAACTGTGACACAAGAATTGTTCCCCGGGTTATCAATAGCATCAATAAAGATCAATAAAGTATTTATGATTCTGTTTTTAAGTTAGCCTATAGTGGAGTGTGCAGACTGGTTCATTAATTATTGAAGTGTTTCACATTGTGGTAGTTTTGAATGTAAGAAAAGCATGTGTCCGTGTAGCCTATGAAAAAACGCCAGCAGAGGGCGTTCTAGGCTTAGGTCACGCTACCTCCGTCTGTTATTACAGTTTTTTACAATCGCTATGACAATTTTTTCAATTAATTTGAACAAATTTCCTAAACTCTTAAGACAGTTAGCACAACATCTGTCTCTGTAGGCTATACAATTAACACATTTATTGTTGCTTTTACACAAAATGCATACAGTTATAACAAATTTAAAATGCTTGAACTTCTTATACACACAAGCTCAACCAAGACCAAAACAATGAATTTGTACTGCCAAATTTACGAATGCTTTAACACTGTATGTCAGAACAGAAAACATCATGTTCTAAACCTAACCTTATAGGCTAAAGTAAAAGTGAACAGCTGTCTATACTGTGAATTGAAACACAACTATATCCGCTGTATTTTATTCCATTGATACTGAGAAACAGCTGATTGAAGTTATGCACATATATAAATCACAGCTGATTCCCATCTAGGAATTGTTCAGGTGTTGATGTTCTTTCAATCACATGGCCATATGGTATAAAAGAGGACATCTTTGGTATTATCTTGTGGAAAAGGAACAATATAGAGCAACAAAAAGAAAGTAAGAAAAATGCCTTCATGAGGGAGATGAATATGAGTACCAGGACAAGGGAGAGGAATGGGACAAGAGCAAGGGAGAGGAATGCCTGGAAAAGGACAAGGTAGAGATTGAGGAGTTAGAATGCATGGCGGCGCTCAAAGAAGGGCCAGAATTAGGGTAACTGCTGAAATAAGAGCTAATCTCATAGACCATGTCATAAACCACATGCTATCATACAGAGAGGCTGGTGAATGAGTACAGCCAAATCTCAGCCGGGACACAGTGGCATCCATTATCCAGATTTTTTCTAGAAACCAACAGGTATGATATTGTATAAGGGCTTCTACTGCAAAGTGTAAATACTTTTACCATGTATTACAGTGACTGTATGCCTCTGGTCTCTATATGTAACTGTATTTTGTCTATCTAAGGATTCAACACCTCTCTCCCTCAGGGGGCAGAGGAAAGCTCCTAAATGAAGATCAGGAACTATGGTGATTGTTAACATGGTGATTGCTGACAATGAAATAAAACTGAAGGGCATTCTATAAAGCTACTCTGAGATGGGACATTCATTTTTTGTATCAAATTTCTGCAGCAAAATAAACAAAATGCATGCATTTACAAATCCCAACAAATTTGTTTATATATATATATATATATATATATATATATATATATATATATATATATATATATATATATATATATATATATATATATATATATATATATATATATATATATATATGTATATTGAGTCTTCTGCTGTTCCCCCTGTCTCGTCTGTGACTGTTTTTCAGGAGGAGCCTGGCGATCTATCTGGGGTGCCGGAGGAATATCACGATTTACGGGAGGTTTTCAGTCGTTCTCGGGCCACTTCTCTTCCTCCTCACCGCCCGTATGATTGCAAGATAGATCTTCTCCCGGGGACCACGCCTCCTCGGGGAAGACTATATTCATTATCTACTCCCGAACGTAAGGCGCTAGATAACTATTTGTCCGACTCTCTAAACGCCGGGACTATCGTTCCCTCTTCTCCTGCGGGAGCCGGCTTCTTCTTTGTTAAGAAGAAGGACGGCTCCTTGCGTCCCTGTATAGACTACCGGGGTCTGAATGACATCACTGTCAAGAATCATTACCCATTGCCACTGTTGTCATCGGCTTTCGAGCTCTTACAGGGAGCTAGGGTTTTTACGAAGCTCGATTTGCGTAACGCCTATCATTTGGTGCGTATCAGGGAGGGGGACGAATGGAAGACCGCGTTTATCACGCCCCTCGGGCACTTTGAATATCGTGTCCTTCCCTTCGGGTTAGTCAACGCCCCCGCGGTTTTCCAGGCCTTAGTCAATGACGTCCTACGAGACATGCTCAACGTTTTCGTCTTTGTCTATTTATATGATATTTTAATTTTTTCACCATCTCTCCAGGTACACGTCCAACAGGTTTGTTGTGTCCTTCAGCGGCTATTAGAGAATCGACTGTACGTCAAGGCTGAGAAGTGCTCATTCCACGCCTCCTCCGTAACTTTTCTGGGTTCGGTCATCTCGGCAGAGGGGATTAGTAAGGACCCGGCTAAGGTTCAAGCAGTTACTGATTGGCCCGTGCCCGAGTCTCGTTTGGCACTTCAACGTTTTTTTCTCGGTTTTGCCAATTTTTATCGCCATTTTATACCTGGTTTTAGTCAAGTGGCCGCTCCTCTTACCGCTCTTACGTCAGTTAAGTCCCAATTCAAGTGGACAGGGGCAGCGCAGTCAGCGTTTGACGTTCTGAAATCCCGATTCACTACCGCGCCGATCCTTCTGACTCCCGACCCTGCTGAACAGTTTATTATCGAGGTCGACGCCTCCGAGGTGGGAGTCGGGGCAGTTCTGTCCCAGCGATCCGCCGCTGACGGTAAAATACATCCCTGCGCTTTCTTTTCGCACCGGCTCTCTCCCGCTGTCGGAACTATGATGTCGGTAACCGTGAATTGCTTGCCATTCGGCTCGCGCTGGGCGAGTGGCGTCAGTGGTTGGAGGGTTCTTCCGTTCCTTTTCTGGTCTGGACCGACCATCGTAACCTCGAATACATTCGTGGGGCTAAGAGGCTCATCGCTCGTCAGGCGCGGTTCGATTTCACTCTCGTTTCGCCCAGGGTCCAAGAATGTCAAGCCGGACGCATTGTCTCGTCTTTTCGAGTCGGCTCCTCTTTTTGAACCGGAGGAGATTATTCCCTCGGGTCGGGTAATCGGCGTGTGGATTTGGGGAATAGAGAGGTTGGTTAAGCACTCTCTCGGTCGGACCACCGTTCGTGTAATGTTCCTAGGGGACTTCTTTTTGTCCCCGTTTCTATGCGACAAGCAGTCCTTCAATGGGGACACACTTCTAAATTGACTGCCCATCCTGGCGTTCGGGGCACCCTCTCGTTCATCCGCAAACGCTTCTGGTGGCCCTTGTTGGAGCGTGATGTGCGTCGATTTATTTCTTCGTGCGTTACGTACACGCAGACGAAGGCTGGCAATTCTCCTCCAGCCGGTCTGCTTCGGCCGTTACCTGTGCCTTCGCGTCCGTGGTCCCACTTGGCCCTCGATTTCATCACCGGGCTTCCTTCGTCGGCAGGTAACACCGTTATTCTTACTGTAGACCGCTTTTCTAAAGCAGCCCTTTTCATTCCTCTCGCTAAACTCCCCTCTGCCAAGGAGACCGCCCAGATCATGGTCGATCAGGTTTTCAGGTTACATGGTCTTCCCTCTGACATAGTTTCTGATAGGGGTCCTCAATTCTCATCTCAGTTTTGGAAGGAGTTTTGTCGCCTTATTGGGGCATCAGTCAGTCTCTCGTCCGGGTATCATCCCCAGACTCGGTTATCAACCACCACTGTTTACGTCCCAGGACTCTGAGTCTAACGTTCCTTCCGTACAGGGCTTTGTTAGTCGTTGTAAGCGTACCTGGAGAAGGGTGCGTTCCGCCCTCTGTCGAGCTAGGAAGCGCATGACTGTTGCCGCTAATAAACGTAGGATTAAGGGTCCTCGGTACGTTTGTGGACAGAGGGTTTGGTTATCCACCTCGAATTTGCCGCTCTGATCCGATTCGCGCAAGTTGTCGCCCCGTTTTATCGGACCGTTTCGGATCATTAAGATTATTAGTCCTCTCACAGTAAAACTTCACCTTCCGCCTAGGTTACGCCGGATCCATCCCGTGTTTCATGTCTCCTGCGTTAAACCAGCCATTCGCCCTCACACCCGCCCTATTCACGACCCTTGTATTGTTAATGACTCTCCTGTTTACAGAGTTCGCCGTATTCTTGACATGCGTCGTCGGGGACGCGGTCATCAGTACCTGGTCGACTGGGAGGGTTACGGTCCGGAGGAGAGAAGCTGGGTTCCCTCCCGGGACGTCCTGGATCCTTCTCTCATTTCTGATTTCCTCCGGTCTCGTCAGGTGCCCTTAGGAACGCCGGGTGGCGCTCGTTGAGGGAGGGGTACTGTTATGATCCTGGGCTTCTCTTTGTCTCCCTCTGGTGGCTTTTCACACACGCCCTTACGCACTCACTCATTACGTTTCGCTCATTATCTCTCTCAGCTGTGTCTCTTTGTCCAATTCGTTTCCCCACCTGTTCTCCCTTTACCCTTGATTGTACTGCTTCTTATTCCCTCTCCTTCTAGGACTTGTTGTCGGATTATTCCTTCACTGAGTATGAGAAGCGTTGACGTTATCACTTGTCTTGTCCTGTCCTGTCTGCTTGGTTATTCGTTTGAAGCGCTGTGAGTACGTCTATTATAAAGACTGTGAATTATCCAGCTGTGCCTGTTTGCAGAAGGACCAGATCTGCCAGAGCCCTCGGCTTTCACCCGCTCAGCGGCCTGATCTTTCCCTGCCTGGCCATAGGCAGCGCTGGGTACCAGACCTTCGGTCCTCGTGGGAGTTGTGTTACTATTTTCCAGTTTTCTGGCTGTTTTTGTTTTGGCGCTGACTGTTGCCAGTAATTACGTTTGTTTACAAGAGAGGACGAGGTCCAACCCGTTAAAGACTATTGACTGCTATAACCCTGGTCTCCCCTCATCCTTACCTTATAACAAACTGTCTTAAGAGTTTAGGAAATTTGTTAAAATTAATGGAAAAAATTGTCATAGCGATTGTAAAAAACTGTAATAACAGACGGAGGTAGCGTGACCTAAGCCTAGAACGCCCTCCGCTGGCATTTTTTCATAGGCTACACGGACACATGCTTTTCTTACATTCAAAACTACCACAATGTGAAACACTTCAATAATTAATGAACCAGTCTGCACACTCCACTATAGGCTAATTTAAAAACAGAATCATAAATACTTTATTGATCTTTATTGATGCTATTGATAACCCGGGGAACAATTCTTGTGTCACAGTTGATGTGCACAAAGACATTTAAAGGAATATAAATAATAATAGAAGTTAGTAAATAAACAAGTATATACATGTAAAAAGTATAAATATAAGCTATAAAATATGAAGAAGAATTATAAAGAACTATGGATATGCAGCCTACAAGATTTACATTACTGTATTAACATAATTGTGATGAACAGTACTAGTAAATAAATAGAAGCAGAACTGCAGCAAACTATATTGCACACTGAATATTAAAACAGAGAATATTGCACAGAATGCGAAGAATTGCACTACAGGGTCCAGTTTAATAACAAAGGGTCCATGTGTCAGACACTTTACTATCTTGAGGCCACGAGTTACTATCTTGAGGTCACGAGTTACTATCTTGAGGTCACGAGTTACTATCTTGAGGCCACGAGATACTATCTTGAGGCCACGAGTTACTATCTTGAGGCCACGAGTTACTATCTTGAGGCCATGAGTTAGTATCTTGAGGCCACGAGTTACTATATTGAGGCCACAAGATACTATCTTGAGGCCACAAGTTACTTCTTGAGGCCACGAGATACTATCTTGAGGCCACGAGTTACTTCTTGAGGCCACAAGTTACTATCTTGAGGCCACGAGATACTATCTTGAGGCCACGAGTTACTATCTTGAGGCCACGAGATAGTATCTAGAGGCCACAAGTTACTATCTTGAGGCCACGAGATACTTCTTGAGGCCACGAGATACTATCTTGAGGCCACGAGTTACTATCTTGAGGCCACGAGTTACTTCTTGAGGCCACGAGATACTATCTTGAGGCCACGAGATACTATCTTGAGGCCACAAGTTACTTCTTGAGGCCACAAGTTACTATCTTGAGGCCACAAGTTACTATCTTGAGGCCACAAGTTACTTCTTGAGGCCACAAGATACTATCTTGAGGCCACAAGTTACTTCTTGAGGCCACGAGATACTATCTTGAGGCCACAAGATACTATATTGAGGCCACAAGTTACTTCTTGAGGCCACAAGTTACTATCTTGAGGCCACAAGTTACTATCTTGAGGCCACAAGTTACTTCTTGAGGCCACAAGATACTATCTTGAGGCCACAAGTTACTTCTTGAGGCCACGAGATACTATCTTGAGGCCACAAGTTACTTCTTGAGGCCACGAGATACTATCTTGAGGCCACGAGATACTATCTTGAGGCCACAAGTTACTATCTTGAGGCCACAAGTTACTTCTTGAGGCCACGAGTTACTATCTTGAGGCCACAAGTTACTATCTTGAGGCCACAAGTTACTATCTTGAGGCCACAAGTTACTTCTTGAGGCCACAAGATACTATCTTGAGGCCACAAGTTACTTCTTGAGGCCACGAGATACTATCTTGAGGCCACAAGTTACTTCTTGAGGCCACGAGATACTATCTTGAGGCCACAAGATACTATATTGAGGCCACAAGTTACTTCTTGAGGCCACAAGTTACTATCTTGAGGCCACAAGTTACTTCTTGAGGCCACGAGTTACTATCTTGAGGCCACGAGTTACTTCTTGAGGCCACGAGATACTATCTTGAGGCCACGAGATACTATCTTGAGGCCACGAGTTACTTCTTGAGGCCACAAGATACTATCTTGAGGCCACAAGATACTATCTTGAGGCCACAAGATACTATCTTGAGGCCACAAGTTACTTCTTGAGGCCACGAGATACTATCTTGAGGCCACGAGATACTATCTTGAGGCCACAAGTTACTATCTTGAGGCCACAAGTTACTTCTTGAGGCCACGAGTTACTATCTTGAGGCCACGAGTTACTTCTTGAGGCCACAAGATACTATCTTGAGGCCACGAGATACTATCTTGAGGCCACGAGATACTATCTTGAGGCCACAAGATACTATCTTGAGGCCACAAGTTACTATCTTGAGGCCACAAGATACTATCTTGAGGCCACAAGATACTATCTTGAGGCCACAAGTTACTATCTTGAGGCCACAAGATACTATCTTGAGGCCACAAGTTACTATCTTGAGGCCACAAGTTACTATCTTGAGGCCACAAGTTACTATCTTGAGGCCACAAGTTACTTCTTGAGGCCACAAGATACTATCTTGAGGCCACAAGTTACTTCTTGAGGCCACGAGATACTATCTTGAGGCCACAAGTTACTTCTTGAGGCCACGAGATACTATCTTGAGGCCACGAGATACTATCTTGAGGCCACGAGATACTATCTTGAGGCCACTAGTTACTATCTTGAGGCCACAAGATACTATCTTGAGGCCACAAGTTACTATCTTGAGGCCACAAGTTACTATCTTGAGGCCACAAGTTACTATCTTGAGGCCACAAGATACTATCTTGAGGCCACAAGTTACTATCTTGAGGCCACAAGTTACTTCTTGAGGCCACAAGATACTATCTTGAGGCCACAAGTTACTTCTTGAGGCCACGAGATACTATCTTGAGGCCACAAGTTACTTCTTGAGGCCACGAGATACTATCTTGAGGCCACGAGATACTATCTTGAGGCCACAAGTTACTATCTTGAGGCCACAAGTTACTTCTTGAGGCCACAAGATACTATCTTGAGGCCACAAGTTACTTCTTGAGGCCACGAGATACTATCTTGAGGCCACGAGATACTATCTTGAGGCCACAAGTTACTATCTTGAGGCCACAAGTTACTTCTTGAGGCCACGAGTTACTATCTTGAGGCCACAAGTTACTTCTTGAGGCCACGAGATACTATCTTGAGGCCACAAGATACTATCTTGAGGCCACGAGATACTATCTTGAGGCCACGAGATACTATCTTGAGGCCACGAGATACTATCTTGAGGCCACAAGTTACTATCTTGAGGCCACAAGTTACTTCTTGAGGCCACAAGTTACTATCTTGAGTAGGGCTGTGACGGTGGCCAATTTTTACCACCGCGGTGGAGCCATCAACAACAACCGCGGTGTTGCGGTGGTGGGGTTTGAGGGGGGGGGGGGGGGGCGGGTTCTCACTGAATGCGCTTCCTGATGCGCATGTATGTATTTCACTGTCCCTGTGGACCAAAAGAAACAAACGCAGACGCACAACACAGTGACGGCGTTTGATCATAATAATATCATACAAGCGCAAACGTGTTCATGATCATATTCATAAATCCTCATTATTTATACCATTGCCTGATGCATGCAAGATTTTTTTCATTTAATCCCAATTCTTTGAATGCGCTGCGGAAAGATTCTGCTAAATTATCCGCCGTATGACTTTCTGGTGTGAATGCAGTCTGCAAGCACCTGCTCTTCAGCTCTCAATTTTTGTTAATGAAGTGTACAGTCAGACTCATAAACTGAGTCATGTTAACGCTGGACCACATATCGGTCGTGACGGAAAAGAAATCAAGGTTGTGTAGTTCCGCGATGATTTTCTCCTTGGTTTCGTTGAATAGCTGAGGAATTACAGTGTTTGAAAAGTATTTTTTGCTCAGAAGTTCGTATTGTTTATCAAACGACTGAAGCATTTCTCTGAAAGCAGGTTTATCTACATTGCGGAGCGGCGCGTTTCTCACTTTCTCTTTTGTATTTGGCCATTTTTGAGAAAGCCTCAACTGACTAGCTGGGCGTTTGCGTTCAGAAGACACAAGTTGGGTATACGCGGCTGGATGACATGTCCGGAGATGACTGTGGAGCTTCGAAGTGTTTGCCCATTTAACACTTATTTTTTTTATCACAAAGCCTACAAATGGCTTCATCCAAATTATTTGGTTCACCTTTTTCATTCGGCACGAATCCAAAATATTCCCAGATCGGCGATGTAACATTTTGTTTTCCAACAAGCGCCATGGCTAAACTCCAACGTGCTGAGTTATGCTGAAATCCGCCAGTCTAGCGGAAACGCCATACATGGTAATGTAGCAGAGATTTGTGTATTAACATAAAACAATGTTATAAATTTGTATGTTAGGCTATAAATTACTGTCACAACTTTTGTTATTATTGTTTCACGTGTACAAAAAACTGCACTTTTTACTTATTTTGTTTATTCATTCACCTGGTATGTGACGTCACACAACCGCCGGTGGCACTTCACCACCGCGGTGGCTTTGCACCACCGCGGTGGTGCGGTGGTCATGACAACCGTCCCAGCCCTAATCTTGAGGCCACAAGTTACTTCTTGAGGCCACGAGTTAGTATCTTGAGGCCACTAGTTACTATCTTGAGGCCACGAGTTACTATCTTGAGGCCACGAGTTACTATCTTGAGGCCACGAGATACTATCTTGAGGCCACAAGATAGTTATAATAATTTTTTTGACAAAGTGGGACTAGGGGTGCTCCATAGAAATTACATAGTAACCCTAATTAAAAACGTAATATAGTAATTTAACCACCTGGCATAACAATAGCATTCCTCAACTTACATATTTAAAACGCTCTTATTATCCAAATTTAAATATGACATGAAATAGCAAATAAAAGTAAAATATTAATTGCAAGACAATCCGACTGAAAGAAGATTTCAAGCAACAAAGAAAACTTAAGTTGTATTTGAGTTAAGGATAACCCCTGATTTTTGATTATTACATTTTCATGACAATAATATAGTTAATAACAAACTGAGTTAAATTACCATCACTGAACTCATAGAAATGTTCCGAACTGCTCCATTTAAACGAACAGATATCAATTCATAATGTACATTAATGCTTACAAAAGAGACCCCCACCCCCACAAAATAACGACAAAACATCTCGCAGAAGCAGCCAAATGAAAATAAAACATATCCTAACTACGCTTTCATATTATATCAATTATAATACAGGGCTGCCAACTCGTTTGATTGAAACCCCAAATAATAACATTCTTCATTAACAATTATACAGTTATTTGTAACTGTCATTGTAAAGCAAAAAAGAAAAGTAGTTTCAATGTAGCTGGCTACTTTTTGATAGTAACTTGTAGTGTAGTTACTTTTTCAAAAGGGTAGCTTGAATGTAACTTAACTACTTTAACTTACAAGTAGCTTGTAAAACTACAGTTTCAAAAGAGCCGCACAAAAGACAGAAGAGCAACAGACAGGACAGATCGAACAACAGACTGGACAGACAGATTTTACCCCTTTTTCTTCCCTGTAAAAGTATGCTGTAGGTTGATTGATGTATAATCAATTTGTTCTATTTTGACAAAATCATGCCTCTGTATAGTGTTTTAAAATGGTGTGTGTGTGTGTGTGTGTGTGTGTCTATAGGATATACTGTATATACAAAGTGTAATATAGATGCATGAATTTTGTCTTAATAGAGAGAATTAATTATGTATCAACCTATAGGCTACTTATCTAGCAATGGCAAAAAAGAAATAATAATACCATTTGCAAAGATTGTCCGGTGCTTCCCCATTCAAATGCTGATGTAGAGTTTTCCCTATGGTGAACCATTGTTGTGTTTTTTTACACACACATATAGTAAATGTTTCATATATATATTATTTTGTTGTTGAATGGTAATGATGCTGAATGAGCCAAATAAAATTGTTGTGTCCACGACTATATTCAGGTTAGACCAGACTTTCTTAGAATATTTAACTGTTCTTAGTATTTCATAATATGTCTATTTTTCTTTTGTAGAGATAATTCAGAGGAGAGCGCGAACGCAGTCCCCCACTACCATTAATTTTGCAGTCGAGATTTCCGCATTTAAGGATTTCGCAAAGGTCAACAAAGCCTCAGTGGAATGGTTAAGTCTTGCTTTGGGTAATCCACCTTTTTGATCATGGTGTCTCCCCTGTCAGGTCAGAAAGTATTATCTACGCGCCCTGAGGGGGACTCACTTCAGGAAACACGAGGCTCAGTGACGGTGAGCCAAAGGTCACTCCATGAGAGCCAACGCCATCCAGACGAAGATCCCGTTTCCGCTAATATTGCTAAGTTTCGCTGCTACTCGAGCTTTAAACGCAGCAGAAACAACAAAAAGTGTATCGTTTTATTTGGTAGCGAACACTTTCCCATATGCAACACAAGCGTCCACCAGCCAATGGGACAACAGATGCTCAAAATCATATTTTAAGAACTCAATGATAAGATTACTGAAACCCAAGTCGAAAGAAAAGGTTATACAATTAATCTTTTGGGGGTGCAATGTTTGAATATATATTGTTTTTCGTCGATTTTATTAGTAAAAGATCTATGCGTGAGCGTGTTGTTTTAATATATCCCGCCAGAGGGCAGCAAATGCGTTTTATTCATCCTAAATCAACGAAGAAGAAGAGTCACAGTCAGCTGTTGTGTTTGATTAACTGTCTGTGGAACAAACATACGAATTTACAATAGTAGACTAAATATATCTTTTTGAGAACAACCCATGTCACTTCGGCAAGGTAATTTTACACATATAAACAGTTTTGCGCTATTCTCAGCTGTCATAGCAGCTCCATGAGGAAAAACAGACACATGTTCTGTATAAACAACGGCCAGAAATGAGCAGAAAGCGAGCGCTGATCGCAGACACCTTCTGCTTACCGAAGAGACGCGGATGCGCAGCCGTTACCGGAGACAGTCACGGTAAGATCCTGTCGTGATGATCTATCATTGATTTACCCTTCAAAAACACACTTAACATTATACAGACCTCATAAAGTAAAGTTTCAGTCTGTCATCCTTAAAATTTGACTTCTGTTTGGCTCCAGATATGAATTCATGCAATCAACTTCGCGTTATTATTCGCTGATTGTGTACGCCCCGCTAGTAACGTTATGGTTTAATCGCAAACAGTTTTTGTGAAAATTTGACTCAGCTGTCACTCACTTGACGTCGACCAATAGCAAACCACCACTATCCAATCAATTTCCCACGGACAAAATCAAGCCCCGCCCTGCATTTGTACTTGTTGACACTTTTCAAGTCATGGCGCAAAGCCGTCGAGGCTTGGACTCCACTAGACCTCTGAAGGTGTGCTGTGGTATCTGGTACCAAGATGTTAGCAGAAGATCCTTTAAGTCCTGTAAGTTGCGAGGTGGGGCCTCCATGGATCAGACTTATTTGTTCAGCACATCCCACAGATGCTTTATCAGGGCGCATTATCTGCTGAAAGAGCCACAGCCCCCAGGGAATATTGTTTCCATGAAGGTGTGTACATGGTCTGCAACAATGCTTAAGTAGGTGGTATGTGTCAAAGTAACATCCACATGGATGGCAGGACCCAAGGTTTCCCAGCAGAACATTGCCCAAAGCATCACACTGCATACTGCCTTCTTCCCATAGTGCATCCTGGTGCCATGTGTTCCCCAGGTAAGCGGCCATCCACATGATGTAAAAGAAAACGTGATTCATCAGACCAGGCCACCTTCCTCCATTGCTCCGTGGTCCAGTTCTGATGCTCACATGCCCACTGTTGGCTCTTTCGGCGGTGGACAGGGGTCAGCATGGGCACCCTGACTGGTCTGCGGCTATGCAGCCCCTATACGCAACAACATGTGATGCACTGTGTATTCTGACACCTTTCTATCAGAACCAGCATTAACTTCTTGAGCAGTTTGAGCTACAGTAGCTCGTCTGTTTGATCGGACCACACGGGCCAGCCTTCACTCCCCACGTGCATCATTGAGCCTTGGCCGCCCCTGACTCTGTCACCAGTTCACCGCTGTTCCTTCCTTAGAGCACTTTTGATAGATACTGACCACTGTAGACTGGGAATACCCCACAAGAGCTGCAGTTTTGGAGGTGCTCTGACCCATCACAATTTGGCCCTTGTCAAACTCGCTCATATCCTTACGTTTGCCCCTTTTTCCTGCTTCTAACACATCAACTCTGAGGACAAAATGTTCACTTGCTGCCCAATATATCCCACCCACTAACAGGTGCCGTGATGAAGAGATAATCTGTGCTATTCACTTCACCTGTCAGTGTCATAATGTTATCCCTGATCAGTGTATATAAAATGGGTGCATCTCATTCAAGTAAGGAAATAATGGTGCAGTGTGGTGTTTGTTCAGCAGATGGAGCTGCTGATATCCGCTCAAGCTTGCAGAACCTCATGACACTGTTTTCACGCAAACTCTTCAACGACATTCTCCCTCCAGTGGTCTTAAAACACCAGCTGTACAGTTTACACAGTGACAAGACCTCAGTCGACAAGCAGGTGGTAAGATCAGCTTGTGTTAAAGAATACATCTTCGTAAAGTAGACACTCTGATTTTAATAGATGATTTAATAATGACCTTAGCACATTTATAAGTTCTGTGGCCAGGTGCAAATAAAAAAAATTGGTTTGAACTTTAAGTTACTTAACCGTTACCGTTATGCTCTGTGTGTTGTCTGTTGGGCCTGATTTTACATTTACATTTTTTTTAAATAAAACATTTTTACATTTATTTATACACAATTAAAAAATAAAATCCCTCAAACACTGCACAAATGTAGATTAAAACATTAATAAAGTGAATATTACATTTGTTTTTTTTTAAATTACATTGTTACAAAATCACATTTTATTGTCTGAGGTCTCTTTTCATATGTACATATGTATGGGCACACTCTGAGGACACCTTAAAAAAAGTGGTGGAGATCAGGCAAGAGGTGGTGGTATAATATTTTTCCTTAGTAAATTGCCTGTAGTGGTTGTAAATGGTCTTTTCCATCTTGCTTAATAAAACGTATATATTTTTACTAGGGGTGTAGCGGTACACAAAACTGATGGTTCAGTACGTACCTCGGTTTTGAAGTCACGGTTCGGTACAGCAGTTTTACAAAATTGCTTTTTATTTATTTTTATTAAACAGTGGTTTACTGAACAAATTGTGTCTGTCCTTAAATTAATTCAATCATAACTAAAAGTTTCTTTAAGATAATGCTGTAAACTATAGTGAGCCCTTACTTGCACATTACTATAATATTAAAGGGTTACTTCAGCGATTTAGCATTAAGCTTTGTATCAGTATAAACCCAGTAGTATGTTCAAATTATGGTACTTTCCCCCCTCATATCCCCCTGAGACAAAAGATTTATGTATTTTATGTCTGGAAAAAAGCCTCCGATGCTGCAAATATCATTTTGCGTCATCAGAAGATTTTTTGGCCAGAGGCTATAGACTACAGCCAGTAGAAGGAGCTGTTCCACATGTTTTCAACCCCACAGGGGAGAGATCTCACTCACAGAATGTAAATGTGCACAGCCGCACGGGCATTCATAACGGAGTGGTACGTGGCAAAACGATGTGTTCTCAGTGAATTTCTATGAAAGTTAAGCTTCCATAGGCATGAACTGGAAACGCGTCAGACTGGACATGGACTGTGCGGCCGTGAATGAATGCCGGTCGGCCAATTTTAGTTTCGGTTTAAAATTAGTGCCAAATCGGGGGCGGGATGCTTGAATTGTGGGTTCATGAAAATACAACAACAAAACGGTGCAATGACATACTCACTTAAATAGGCATATTTCACTTTGAAACCAAATCTTCTGCGATCATCTGGTCTGTCAGCTCTTCGCTCTCGTGATGGACGAAATCTGACTCCTGCCGTTCAGCTCGTGCTGTATTGAACAGACACGTTCAGTTTTTAATTGTAGTGTCTGTTCTCTAACTGAACTAAATGATTTTATTACTATAAAAATCAAAACAATTGTAACTGGTAGGCGTGACTTGGGAGTGGCCTCGTAGGGTAGCGCAGCAAATGCATTCTGGGAGGTGTTGTCTTTCATCCATATGTATTTATCCATACATAAATTACCCAAATTTAAAAACACATTCATCTTTCCAGCGCTGAAGTACCCCTTTAAAAGTTAAAAACAGAGCCCAAATTAGCCTAAATTCAGTTGCTATTTTTAGATATAATAATCAACACTAAAATAACACATGTATCATGTAAACTTCACACAAGGCAGTTTTTGCATTAACTTCATCTAATTATAAAATATTTTACTCCAATTCGTTGTTGAAATATAATCATTTATACACAGTCATTTTCATGACCGATTTATTTAAACAGACATTAAATAATCAAGACATCACTAACAGGTTCAGTAGAATATAATGAATATATAAGCTAATATAGTGCATATATTTAGTGAAAAAGTTAATCTCTCGAGTGAACTAACAGCTGTGGACACTGAATGACTTCTGAGGTAAATGTGATGCTACGTGACATTGTTTACAAGCTGTTTTATTGACGTCTTCCTGCCGTTGAAACACTGAGCGATTACACAACATATGGTACTCTTCAGTAAGTTGTAATGTATCCTCGACACACCTTCTGATGTTCATTCATGTTTATTCTTTAGGAAGAGATGATCTCGTTCACACATGCTGCCGCTTGAACTGACGCGCCTATACAGTGATCAGTCACACGTCAAAACAGTATTTATTGTTTGAATTTCGTGAATACTTAATATGTTTGTTTGGGAACTCGGATTGAAGTATGTTCTGTGTGTAAAACAAGCGACTGTTAAAGATTGCATTTGTACTGTTCGGTACACACATGCACCGTACCAGAAGGCCTGTACCGAAACAGTTCGGTATGAATACATGTACCGTTACACCCCTACTTTTTACGCATGTGCTTAAAGGCCTTAAACACTTGAACACTGGTAATTGCTGCTTGCAGCTATATGTATTATTATTTTTAATGCTGCAAATTGGATTGCTCTAACAGAATTTAATTGTATAAACATATGCAATGACAAAGACCTAACCTAACCAAACATCATTTGGGGTCAAAAAGACACACGTAAGGGTTAAACAGGTAGATTGGTCTAATTTGAATCGGAAAAGTAAGACTGATTGGCTAACTGCTAGTTGGTTGGACTAGTTCTTGGACTAGTGTGTTTATGCAACTGGTCTCTTCTGCTGCTCAGAATGAGTTGAGGGCGAACGGCGAGCTGCTGATGTTCCAGCTGGGCTTCGACTCCGAGGCTTTCGCTTTGGTGTTTGCCGAAGACTACAGAGCCAAAGTACGGCAGGGGGAAGACGGTCGAGAAACGCTGGAAACGGTGGAGAAATTCCTGGCTAAACTAATTCCCGGCTGCTCCGATTTGAGTTTCAACAAAGAAAAGATGCTGAAAGAGTTCCTCTTCACAGACTCTGAGATCACGTAAGAGGACACAAAGGCTGGCGTGTCGTTCATTGTCTCGCACTCGATCTAAAGATGTTTTCTGGCTTGCAGGCAGCTGGTGAAATCGGGCGTCCTCACGGTGAGGGACGCAGGCAGCTGGTGGCTTTCGATCCCAAACTCCGGCAAATTCATCAAGTACTTCATTAAGGGTAGGTGTATTTACCACAAGACTCAACAATAACAAATCGCTACTGGATTATATCCAATTACAATTTTACAACAGGGCGCAAAGCTGTTCTTGGCATGGTGAAGAAATCCAAATACGGTGAAATCCTGAAGACTGAACTTGAGGGACGCCGCACAACTTCACAGGTCAAATTCCAGATGAAGTATCACATTCATGATATAGTTGGAGCAGAGTTAGTAGAATGGTAAGACCGCCGTATAAAACAATACATTTGAGTTGTAATCTGAGGTCTGATGTCTAAAAGATGACTGTTTTGTGTCTGTTTGTAGCATACAGACAACATCAGGGACATTATTACGGTACGTGGACGGAAACATCAACTAACGGCTTCACTCGCTTGCCTTGGATTGTACAGAATTCAATAAACTGTATGATGTATATATTGCCATATTATTTTGGTTACAAACAGCAGAATTAATGGTGCACAATATATTTAATAAAAGTTTGCAAAACCACACTTCAGTGTCAAATGGACTTGTATTCTTTTTTGGCATCACAGCTCAGGCCGGTGATTTGTGAGAGGTTTTAGACTGGTTGCGTCTGAAATTGCACACTTCCCTACAATATAGTAGGTGAAAAACAGTATGTGACAAAAGTAGCATGTCTGAATTCACAGTACTCATAAAAATGTGTAGTATCCTGATGACCTACTAAAAGGTTTTCATTTCTTCTTCCTAATTGGATTGGAAGATTGGACTAAAAAGACTTTAAACTGTAGGCAAAAAGTACCTACTACTTCCGGTGTGATTCTGAAGTGTGCATACGATGGACATTTTACTATCCCATGAGGCCACGGGAGAGGATTTATGAATGACAATGAAATGACACTGACGCTGGTAGATCACATGATAATGACAACATGGCGGATGTAGTGCGTCTGGACTATATTCATACTAGGCCTATATAACATACTTTTTTAGTAGTCATGAGGTACTTTTTCCAAATAATGCTCAAGAGAGTGTGTGAAATTTACTAGGGATGCTCTCGTTCATTTAAGCAATTAGTTGACTAATTTATATTAATAAGCCATAAATAATAATAATGAGCCATTAATTGCCTATATATTATACATAATCAGCGCTCAAACATGCATAAAGCTCGAGTGTGTCATGAAAAAAAACACTCCGACTCGTCATCACCATCTCTGTGCCTATATGCACATTTCATATGGATTACATAATCTGAGAATATTGGTTCTCCACTTGAATTGGTTCATTTAAAAGTAGGCTGGTAATTTCAGGCTTTCTATATATTTCTCATGTCTGAGGAAAGTTCACGTTGAGTTTCGGTTCATTTTTGTTAAGTGCTCAAGTTCAATGAGACCAAGGCGGCAGAAAGCGCACCGTTTGTTTTCGTTATTTTTCAAAAGTACCTAGCAATAAATATTCAATTATCATGTGTCCACCAAAGCATTTTGAAACGCTATAACATGAAAAAAAAAAAAAAAACATGAAAAGGGCTATAACCACCCGTCTTGGTCCCAAGTGCCATGATAGTCTATGGGGACATTGGCGTATCTCAAAAAACATGGCCGCCATCGGCCAATGAAGTTTGAGCACCTATTAAACAAGGTTAACGGAGGCCATTCGGAATGAAACTCTGTGAGCATGTTTGACTCATGGTCCTAAAAGTCTTTAAGAATTTTGAAAGAAATCTGCCACTAGTTGGCCCTAACGAGTTTCACGGCTCTGTAATCACGTGGTGTTCCACACCATATGCATATCATTGGATAGATCTCCACATGTTGAACAAATTTACCTCAAGAACCACTGCTGTCAATCAAAGCATTCATTAAATATTGGCTATTATGTTAAAAACCTACTTTTGGAAACTAGTCCTAGAATTTTTGCTCAATCTGAATAAAACCAATGCAGTACAATTTTAGCCAGCTAAAAATGTCTGGTGCTCTTCTGAAAACGGCCAACTGGTAGCGCTTTGCAAGCTCAGCATTTTTTTCAGCGGAGATACATTTGTTGCTATGATACAGAATACCCATGGCAGTAATGTTACTAGTATCTCATTTTGAAGAATATTACTGAATATAAAAATGCAGTAGGGCCTAACCAGGAATATTAACTAGGATGATTGGTCAGTGTTGTATTTGTCCCGCCCCTCTTACACTGTGATTGGACGGTTGGGTAAAAAGTGACAGTGACCAGCACTGCCTATTGCTTACGGTGACGGATTGCTGCCACATACATATAATTTTTTCCAGTCCATTATGTCTTAATAACGAGATGTTATGTCGTTTTAATGACATCTTTTCTCGTAATAAGATGTTATGACGTAAAAACGACAATTTTCTCGTAATAACGAGATATGTCGTTAAAACTGCATATTTTTCTTGTTAAAACGACATTTTCTCCTAATAAGGACGCGTTGTATAGTGATGTGTACAAAAATATGCCTGTATCCACATTAGAGAATTTATATAGCCTATGTGCCTTTGTCACACTTCCATGTTTAAAAAGCAGAAGCAAGCTCAGCATAAAATAGGCTCCTCCACTGCCCGTCTCAGTGGCAGTGTCCATAGTCTGAAATTGTTGTAATTTATTGATGTAGCCAGTAACCTATAGTACTTAACAGATAGCCATGGGTAACAGGTGCCATGGACCGCTCATGATTAGCCTCAGTGGCGTAACTTTAACCTAGTAATGACAGACCCAGGTGCATCACAAATATCATAACTATCTATAATAGGCCTACTGTAATTAAGACATATATTCAAGAAATGTATTTAAAAAAGAAAGATGCTATAGTTTCAGTCTTACTCAGAGGCCGCGGAAACATGGCCAGTGGATTTGTTACACACGTCAATCCATTCCCGGCGTTCTTGGTTTGCTTCTTATTTATTAAATATACAGGCAATTAGTTGATGAAACCGTGATCAAAATTATACAAAACTAATTTCTAATTTATATATATATATATATATATATATATATATATAACAGATATTTTAAGTATTGTTGTGTGTAATAGATAATATAATGATCTTAGTAAACATCTTACGATTTGAATACTTAAAAGCTTTTTTCACAAGTTCACACTTACATCAAATTAAATGGAGTAAAGATTATGCGTATTTGGCGTGCTGTACAGGGGAGGGCTCCGGGCTCGGATTTTTGCCCGAACCCAGAGTATCCCCCCCGTGATAGGGATTAGTCTAGAACTAGACTGTATTGCATTAAAGATTGTGTTGACGTCTAATAGGTTTTTATTAAATCAAAGTGAAGAGATGGGGTGGTGGAGGGATGCTAAGAAACTGTCAACAAAAGGAAGGTGAGTTTAGCTGTATATAAACACTCCTCCTGTTGATTGACTTGATTAGTTTAGTATGCTCCACTCGCATTTAATTAGGTTTTAATTATCTGGACGTGCTCCACTTGGGTTTGATTAGGTTACATTATCTGGCGTGCTCCATTGTTTAGATAGGTTTAATTATCTGGACGTGCTCCTCCCGAAATTAGTTAATAAAACTTCACTAAATGTGTTTTTGGCCGTGGGACAGCAGTTTGCACCAAATCTGTAGAATGGCTGATTTCGGGCGCACTGTGTGTCCTTGTAGCCTGGATGCCAGCTAAACTTTAGCCCCGCCCACAACATTTGAGGTCAGGAAGTTCGGTCTGGACTTGATCGGTTGTGGAGCAACTATGCTCGAGCCAGAGCTGTTTGGACCAATCAAATTGTCAGGGCGGGCTTTATACGATGATGGACAGATGATCAACAGTTACGTAATCATGCACGTCACCAAAGAGCGCTTGAGTTGAATTTGTTTAAATCGAGTATGACGACGTCAGGATAAAGTACTCCGTGTATCCTTACATTATTTTTACAACACCGGCAAAGATAGTTTACACTCGTCATCATCTACTTCTTCCAATGTGTGTGCAGTTGAGTTCTGTTGACAACTATGCGTCACTTTGTTGCTCTGATTGGTTGCAATTCTATCAAATTGAGTGCAGAGGCATTTTATTTCCTGGTTCGATTGAAACACGCCCCTTAATCACAGCCCAATGGAGCAGACCAGACTCATATTCTGACTAGAATCTTGAGTATGACGACGTAAGGCTAGTGTTCTTGTGGTGCGTCAGTCACATGGCATTTATGGTTCAGGTAATTGGCTTAAACAATGTGTGTACTTCTGGGGGCCCAGCCTTTTTGTTATCTTTATTAATATGTAGCGTCATTCAGCAATGTCTTGGGTAAAACAGGTTGTGTATGTTGTTATCCGCCCTATAATTAAAACAAAACAACTTTCTAGGGTTTGATCTAAATTTATTGCATTTTATTAACCGTAAAACAAGTGACATCAATACCCCTAAAAACAGGGTTACAATCTGGCTATAACTGTGCAGATAGAAATCGCTCGATAGGGTGAACGCAAATAACGCACATTCTGTACCGGTGCCCCGGGAAAGTTCAAGTAGGTGCGCCACAATACCATGATGAATCAACAAGACAAGCATTCAGGAGACAAACGGTTACATGTTAGTACAGTAAGAAGTGACTATAAGAGACTATAATGGGAATAAACCGACTTCACGTGAACTAATTCCTGTAGTGTACGATCTGACAGTAGTCTATTGCTTTCTGTAACGTTAGCAAATATAAAAGTGTCAAAAAGAATATTTTTTTCTAAAAATTTGTTAAGAAAATTATATATATATATATATGGCTGAAGAGGGTGAATTTTAAATGCCCAAAGAGCATCAAGGTGTTGATATAATGATATATTGAGATTGACACTAAATGTCCCGCAGGATCCATTCGATATTTCAGACAGCCACATCTACAGAGAATGCTGAGACCTCACACACAACGCATGAAATCCCCCAAAAGAAAGAAAATATGGAAAATACACTTTTGCAATTGCAAGCAAGCCCATTTTCCACAATTAAAGTCCTTGTATACAAAAATGCTTCTTACTTTAATAGGAAAATATATTATTTAAATCATTTATTGACCACTATTTGTTGTATTTTAATTAAAACTAGTTAAAATGATATTGTGCTAAGGGAGATTTAATTGTGATGAAAATGGTCCTAAAAACAGTCTTAATTTTCTTTATGCAAAACAGTTTTTCCAAGATTTAGAAATGAAATGTGGCGTGTTTTCGCGTGGCCTTACGTTATAGCATAACCCCCCTTCCCCCCCACACACCCCCCAAAAACAAATGGCAAATAGTGTGCACATAACCCCATGATGAAGAAATCTGTTGGGACGCCTCATCCTTCCTTACAATAACTGATCGTCACATTTAAGCGTGAGGTAAGCGAACCCCACCGATAACTCTTTCAATATCCCTGGCTTCACATTAGCCAAAGGTTAGCTCTGGTTTGCCAAAAGGTTGCAGCCCTTTAGGGGGTAGAAATCAATAAATGTGGTGGCGCCCCATGCTAACGTAGTGCTATTTGGCAAGATCTTCATTTCGTTCAAACAAAGACTGTAAACAAACATTTATGGGTTCTCAATGGAAGGAACCAACTTCAGGATATGGTTAACCGTCTAAAAGTTAATATCCATTAGTCAAAGGCCGCAGCTTGTCCAATAGCATGTGTTTATCTAAGGGAGACGCGTCGGGGAAATCAATATTTTACTACTTTGTCTCTATTGATAAAAGTTTTGTGAAGGTATAAAGTTGTACTGGTAATTACAAATGGAGGAAGTGGAAAAAAATGAAAAGCATGGTCTCATTTCTAACTTCTCCCCCGTAGAAATACAGTTTGGATCGCAGCAATCTGTCCTGATGGCTCTAGAGGAGGGAGCATTTCCTCCCCCTCTTCTTGACAGGAGGAGGGCACAGGACGGCCCGGATGGCCTCGTCGAACACCGTCTTCAGGCCGCGCTGTGTGAGCGCCGAGCACTCCAGATACTTCACAGCCCCTGAGAAACACAGACAAACACTTGCTTAGCCCAAACCTTTTGAAAGACATTTAGGCACTGTGAAATCAATGGCAAATTAGCATATCGCATAAAACATTTACCAATTAATAAAGCAGTTTAAAAACTAAAATTAATAAATTTAGTAGAAAGAAAGAGTCCAAAAACTTTAAAAAAAAAATTTTTAAGGTGAAATGATTTCAATGTCCTCCTGTGTTCATGAGGCGTTTAAGCACCTACCGATCTCTTTGGCCATGGCCAGGCCCTGAGGGTAGGTGATGGGAGTGAGCTTCTTCTCCTTCAGTTTCTCAATGGTGTCCTTATCGTCTCTCAGATCCAGCTTGGTTCCCACCAGGATGATTGGAGTGTTTGGACAGTGGTGTCTCACTTCTGGATACCACTGAACACAAGACATTTCGCATTTAATCACAACATCCAGCACAGATGAGAAATGGACATGCAGTATCAATCCTAAACATGATTAAATATTATTTCAAGAATAATATAATAATGTCTGCTAGGTTGGTTCTAGGTTGGTTGGGTCAGCAGTGCGCTTACCTTTGCACGGACATTCTCAAAAGAGGCGGGACTCACAAGGGAGAAGCAGATGAGAAACACGTCCTATGGAACAAAAGCATTCGTGATGTAACAATGGAGATAGTCAGATGTGTTCCCACTACATATGCAAGCACTTGTTGTTAATATAAATATAAATATAAAATAAATGCTGTTGCGTATAAGTGACAATGTGCACTCAAAGAAACATATGATTATATTTGAAGTGTCAATCTTACTGTTTGAGGGTAGGACAGGGGACGGAGCCTGTCATAATCCTCCTGTCCGGCTGTATCCCAGAGACCCAGATTCACTGGCTTCCCATCCACCATCACATTTGCAGAATAATTATCAAATCTGTCAATTGAAAAATGTAATCCTTTTAACTTCAATGTGTTCACATTGTAGCAACTCATAATGTAAAAACTGCACATAATGTAGTAAGTATTACATTATTATTGTAATAAAATGTTATAATGTAATAATTCTCAAAAACGTAATCAAATCTTGAGCTCATAATGAAATAATTTTTACATTATGAGAAATGTATTACATTATAAACTAACCAAAAACATGTCATTTTCATTATTGTAATAGCTTTTAAAACATAAAAAATACTAGTATTCCCTTACAGTAGGGTTGGGCGATGTCTCTTAAATTGGCAGCTGACGATGTTTACAGTAAAACATTGTGATGGACGATGATATCGTCGTTTTTTTTTTAAATTAATACAAATATATAATTTACTATATCTGTATTTTACTATCTCTTTACATAAATACTATTTTCTACTTCAAAACTATATATAATTTCGTTATTTTACTAACCCAAATAATGACTGATCCGCGCTAGGTTGCACGTGAGGGAAAAAGTAGCTTCCTTCCACTTAAGAAGAGTTGTGCACTTTTTATTTTAATAAATCTCTTTATATAAATGCTATTTTCTACTTCAAAACTATAATTTCGTTGCTAACCCAGTGTTTTGTATGTTAATGTTGTTTTACGTGAATAATACCGAGTGAAGCACAAAGCTTTGTTTACAAAGGAAATAAATTTGCAGCCATGAATGGATTCATGCCGAATGGAAGAGGTAGGCTGAGCCCAATTTAAGATTTGTCCGCTTTTTTATTCTGTTTTGCGACTTCCGTGAATTTTAACAATAGGCCTAACGTTAGTCCATTGTGTCACTCACTTTACATAAAGCCTCCATTATTTAACATTAGTTAATTCATTAGTTAACAAACTGACAATTACAAATACTTCTAAAGCACTTATTAATCTTAGTTAAATGTACATTTTGAAAACTAACATTATCAAAGAAGAATAACTTCAGTAAAAATGTAGCTATTCGCTCTTTGTTAATGTTAATGCATTAACTAGTGAGACCTTATTGTAAAGTGTTACCTATTGTTCTTTATCATTCTTTTGCACTTTATTCTGTTTTAAATATCTGTTTACTTTATACATTTTTGTGTATTAATTTATTGCATTTCTTTTTGTTATAAGAAAGTTATTAAACCTGTTATAATATAACAACACTTTTCAACTTGTTTCAATATCGTGATAATACCGTGTACCGTGATAAAAGCTTCAGCAATTAATTGCAACATCAAAATTTGATACCATCACATGCCTACTCCCTAATACATGAAAATAGTAGTAAAGTCTGATGAAAATCTTTTTTCAAATTTTCAAAGTAAAGAGCTCCTTTAATTATCACTGAAGCTGCCGGTCAGTTCAGTGTGATACTGTAAAAGAACAATGGTTCATTAAATAAGAGGAGAATATTTACATTTCCCCTATAAAAATGAGGTCTTTGCACATTACTGTTGTTAATAAAAGAATTTGATCTGCATATTAATTTAAGCTCAGTGCTTCACTGTTAAATTTACAATAAACAAACATGTACCGTATTTTCCGGACTATAAGTCGCTCCGGAGTACAAGTCAAAAAATGCATCATGAAGAGGAAAAAAAACATATATAAGTCGTACTGGACTATAAGTCACATTATACTGGACTAAAACGCCGGCTTCACACCGCACATGCAAGCGTTGGCAGGGCAGAAGCAGTGCGTATGGAGAGCGGGAGCTGCACACGAGCGCCCGCTGTGCATTTACACTGGCAGCATTTGTCTCGTGCAGCTGAGCCTTTTTTTCAGGGGTAGGCTACAGCATTGAGCGCCCTCTCGCAGCTGTAGACGTAGCAGCTAAATGTTTATTCTTGTCAGTCAGTATGAATTAATTTTGATATACAAGTCGCACGCAGGACCAGCCAAACTATGCAAAGAAAAGTGCGACTTATAGTCCGGAAAATACAGTAAAATTATTAGTAACTGCACTTATTCGTGCAAAACAATAGTAGTTTTATGACTAAATAAAAAATTCCCACCAACGCAGGTGCTGACACCATCTGCTCTCAAATGTTAGTCTGGAGCCCTGAAATCTTTAAGCTAATCTAACAAATCATGAAATTATTTCTATGTGAATGATTGATAGTTGAGTAGGGACACACTCACACTGTGGGGATGTATTCTCCAGGAAAGGCGTTGGTGGTGTAGCTGATCAGCAGGCATGTTTTACCCACAGCTCTGGAATGAAGAAGAAGATCAACACGTCATGGCGATGGTAAACAGAAACACATAATTGCATGATCCAGGATAGTATCGGTAACCAGTTGAAAAACTTGTCTGTGAGTCATTCGGTCAGAGAACGTCTCCTATGACAATCGCTGTAGGGCAGAGAATTAATTTTGTGCAGTTGACTTCCTCTTAAAACCGAAAGCAGTTTTGCAAACATTTTAAAATGTAAAAAGAAAAGCTGTACATGTTAATTGAAACTGAAACAAATGTCCTCTACATTCTACAACACAATCAATGCATTTAAAAGAAATGAGTCCATTAACAGGTTAACTATGAAGAAAAATATTCAAATTAAACGTTTTAACCGCGTAAAATATGATTTTTTTTTTTTGGGAACAGTTTGTTGAACTTAATATAAATACAATAAATATAGTTTAATATAATGAGTATTAAAAAAAACAATTGCATGTGTATCATATTTGACGCGTTAGGCTTTTAAGATGCAGTGAGAATATGGAGCTAATATACAGATAGAGGGAAAAAAACACCTACATTTTATTTAGAAGCCCAAACTGAGCAAAATCATGCAATCTGGTGCAGCTGCTGATATTTAAATGGCTAAAAGCAATATGAAAGTTTGATCGCTTGTAATGTAAATCAATGAGATCTTTATAACAGTATAATATCAGTTCTCACACAACACCGATCAGGCATAACATTATGAATAACACTGACATCTCTTCATCACGGCACCTGTTAGTGGGTGGGATATATTAGGCAGCAAGTGAACATTTTGTCCTCAAAGTTGATGTGTTAGAAGCAGGAAAAATGACAAGGTTGTGATGGTTTGACCAAATTGTGATGGCTAGACAACTGGGTATCACACTACAGACAGAGCATCTCCAAAACTGCAGCTCTTGTGGGGTGTTCCCAGTCTGCAGTGGTCAGTCTCTAACAAAAGTGCTCCAAGGAAGGAACAGCGGTGAACCGGTGACAGGGTCAGGGGCGGCCAAGGCTCATTGATGCACATGGGGAGTGAAGGCTGGCCCGTGTGGTCCGATCAAACAGACGAGCTACTGTAGCTCAAACTGCTCAAGAAGTTAATGCTGGTTCTGATAGAAAGGTGTCAGAATACACAGTGCATCACATGTTGTTGCGTATAGGGGCTGCATAGCCGCAGACCAGTCAGGTGCTGTGTAATATCATTGCACCCATGGTGCGGCAGCAAAGTTCCTTGATTATTACGCAGGAATGAGAGTATAGTTCCTAGCCATATCGGACTAGAAAATCGCAACTTTTCATTTTCAGTCGGTTTTAGTACACAATGTAACTACAGAAGTGTCAAGTTTTCAATAGGAAAAATATCTTGCCTTTGGTCATTTTTTGAGCGAGATGTTAACGGTCTAATTAGATTCAATGATCTATGCTAAGCTATGCTAAAAGTGCTACCGCCAGACCCGGAGATCGGCTGAACAGATTCGAAAAAGGTAAAACTCAACTGTTTAACTCAAGGGGAGTTTTTTATTTATTTATTTTTTAAACCACGATTTCACTTTTCTAACTTTAGCTAGTGTGTAATGTAGCTGTTTGAGCATAAATAACATCTGCAAAGTTACAACGTTCAAAGTTTAAAGCAAAGGGAGATATTTGCTTTTAAAGAAATCAATTTCTAAGGACTACAGCAAACGGCCGGTAGGGACTACTAGACATTCCTCCAGGGTTGCTGACATCACCAGCCCCAATATTTACATAAACCCCTCCTCCGAGAATATTAAATAAGGAGGGGCGAGGCCATTTTGTATCGCTGCGGGGAATAGTTGTTGTGGTAGGCTAGTTAGTAGGCTGGAGTGTTGTTGCCAATGCCGACGAAACGCTGTTATTTTCATCCGGAGTGCAGGTCCACTTTGTTCAGCCTTCCTAGGGACGGGGGTGTGTTGCAGTGCGTTTAACATACAACGTTATATGCATGCGTGTATGAGACAGAGGGGAACACGGTCGCATTTGCAGCAGATATATGCTGCCCATCATAAATCAAAGCACAAGACAGACAGGAGTCGGAGGAGAAGACCGGAAAATGTGACATAATGGACAATATTCGTCTGTATTTACAAGCTCCCGCTGCACAATTCACGGAGGAAAGCTTCCACAATCTTCACGAGTTCAATGCAGGATTCTTACAACGGCTTGTCCTGAAAGATGGATTTAAAAACGGAAGCTGTTTACGGGCCACAACCTGTAAGTATGATTTATTTTTCGTCGATGTGTTTCCTGTAATAGATCGTATTGTTAATTGCACATTGTAGCAAGGAAGTAAACAGATGACAACGCTCATTTGGCTCTGCAAACCAGTTTGTTAAATGCTCATTCATACTTAACGTTATCCGACAAACACCTAACGTTACAAACTGTTTAAAATCTCAACAGCGAACTTGGCATTAGTGTAAATTATTCTTTGATTAGAGCTTTTATGTATTGTTTATCTACAGGCATGCTAAACATGGTTCTGTGTTTGATTTGGAGACTATAGTAAAGCCAATGTTTAGTGTTCGTTCTTGCGACAGATATTTGGCAAATCGTTCTAAAAATACAAAAGTAACGGTGCCATTCAGTAGCGATCACTATAGATCCGCAGTCTTTACTCTTGAGGACTGAACAGGTTCTGCTCGATCATCTTCACTCAAATTGTCTGGGTCTGATTCGGGCTCTTGGTATGGTTTATACCGGTAAAGGTAAGGGGCGTGACGTTTCCAACAAACGTGCACTAGGCGGTTAGCGAATCACAACACACTGGGCCAGCTAACCAATCTGAGCCCATTGCGTATTTTTGAGGGACTGGCTTCATACAACCCGGAAACCATCAGACCGTTTTCACAAGGAGGGACAGAGCAGTGTAGAATAAAGGTAAAATATATTTAAAAAAATGCAATTTTTTTTAAAACGAAGCATGAACACATGTTACAGTGCACCCTACAAACACAATCAAGCCTTCGAAAGAATGTGTTTTACCACCCCTTTAAGTGGAGTGTTCCTTTGAAGAGAGCTTGTTTTTTGGAGACAATGATATTCTGAAACACAGGAATATTATAACCGAGGAAACTTCATGGAAGTTTATTGTGGACCAGTGTATTTAGAAATAATAACTGGAATAAAGATTGGTGTATTTGTGAAGTATTCGGTTTAAATAATAAAGTAAAATGTTTACATGATCCAGCTAGAGGTTTAATTTAGATATTGATTATTCAATGTGACTTTTGTTCCATAGAACAAGAATCTATTATCCATCTGGTTTTAATTATACACAAAGATTTTTGGGTGGATGTGGAAAATGTCATTAAAAATATATATTTATATTATATTTAAAAATTATATTTAAATTAAATAATTTTGATACATGTATGCATTATTCCAATGAAAGTAATAATAATTTTACTCTTATTGTACAACTTTTTATTATTTGGGAAACATTTCATATACACAAGAAGAAATGGTCAAGATCCAAGACAAATGTTCTTCATTTTCTTCAGGAGACAAAGGAATATTGCACCAGTTTGGAGAACAAGGAAGACTTGTCATATTCCTAATGAATATAATTTTTTTTATTAATGGATCAAGGGTTTATACACTCTGGCATGTTTTTTTTGTGTGTGTATTAATATGTAAATTTTTGTATTCTGTACTGTATACTAGGGCTGGGTAAAAAAAATATTGATTTCTCGATTTTCATTTTTATGAACCAATATCGATTCTTAAATCCCAAGAAACGATTAGTCATCCTGTTTTTAGTTGATGAATGAACAGAGCATTTTAGAGCCCCTCCCATCCAATAAATCACAATAATCTTTGTGCTTTGTTCCTTTTGATATGACAGTCTCAGATTTCAAATTACATTATTTATTACGAAATTCAAAAACATAAATACCGTTTTGGCGCTAAAGGCGTGACAGATAAGCTCAGCTCAAGAGAAGCGGCACATGAACTGATCTTCTCTTCCACTTTAATACCAGTTACAGCACGAAATAAACATAAATGAATCAGAAGGAATGTTAAAATATAGAGTACAACTTACCGAAATCCATATGTCACATGCAATCGATCAGTGTTTCAACCACAAGACGTCAGTAAAACGGCTTGTAAACAATGTCATGTAACGTCACATTTACCTCAGAAAAATCATATCCAGTGACCATAAACTCATTTGTCTGCTAGAAAAATGTAATTCTCGAGGAGCATTTTGCTAAATATATGCACCATATTACATAGACCAGGAGTTTTCAAACTTTATGACGCCAAGGACCCCCAAATATGATGAACCTTTTATGAGGTACCCCCTTCCTAAAATCCATCTATATATTTTTAGATAAATAGTAAGTGTGACTTTGTAAATACAGCATATTTTTTCCAAACTTAAATTGGCTATACTAAATGTTGGATGAATAAACCTGAAGAACAACATGTTCAATTAAAAATTATTTGTAGCAACTTTCATACTAAATGTATGCAAGCAGTAACGTACTGCGTTAAACAGAAACAGTTCAAATGTTCGGTAGACTTTATCCATTTTTGCTTTGTCTTTTTATTCTTTTAAAATTTCTGGGGACCCCTCAGAGCCTTCTGGAGGACCCCTGTTTGAAAAGCCCTGACAGCCACCATTTAAATGTTTATATTTCAAAAAACGAATTGGAGTAGAAATATGACTATGTAACTGTAAAGTTAATATTATAACTTTGGTTATCACTTTTCAATAAGGTTTCATTAGTTGACATGAACTGCACTTATAAAGGCATTTATTTATCTTTGTTAATGTTAATTTCAACATTTACTAATACTTTATTAAAATCTTGTTAACATTAGTTAATGCACTGTGAACAAACCATGAACAGCTGATTTTTAGTATCTAACGTTAACAAAGATTAAGAAATACAGTAACAAATGTATTGCTCATGGTTAGTTCATGTTAGTTAATACTGTTACCTAATAAAACCTTATTGTAAAGTGTTACCATAACGTCATTTTTTTTTAACATAATTGAGTGTGATTTAAGTGTTTGTTTACAAATCAGTTCATTTTTACCTTCAATGTTATAGTTGGATACAAATGACTCCCATAGTTTACAGCATTAGTTCAGAAATTTGTTTTCCTTGAGAAAATTGGCCATGTAATGTACCTGATATATATCCGAAAATAATCTACATTGAATCGAATTGTGAAATGTGTGTCAACAATTCCCAGCCCTACTGTATGCTAAGCTTATCTGGCTATTGGCTAATATAAAAAAAGAAGTTAGTCTATGAGCCCCAAAAACGCGGTCTAAAGGCAAGCAGGCTTTGAGACACAGCCAGTGTGAGAAAGCGATCCCAGTCCTGTCAGCACAGAGGCAGTCAGTTACTCACCCGTCCCCGACGACCACACACTTGATGGCCTGCATGACTTCAACTCGATGTTCACTCTCCCTCCGCGCGAAACTACACGAGATCAGGCAAATAAACGACGCTGTTCAAACAACACTTGTTACAACTGTAAATTACGACGCTTTTGTAGATTATGTTCTCTTCCTACTCTCATTCCCACACACAGAAGTCGAGTGAAGTCGAGTAAGAAAGTTTGAAGCCACCACCCAAGACAGGAAGTGACTCCTACAGATTTACAAGCACACTTCCGCTCGGGTCTTTCCAGAATAAAAGTCCTCCGGCTAACACCCGTCTTTATTTCTTTCTTTGCTTGATTATTTAAATAATTTTACACATGATAGGACGTCAAAATGTATGTATTAAATAAATAAATACACAGTTGAAAGCTGGAAATTTGATATGATCCTGGACAGAAATCTAACCAAAAACAAGCTGAGTGAGAGCATGTTTCTGTCTTATTTCTGTAAAAAAAAAAATGTCTAGGCTATATACAGTTAATTTTTGTTAAATGTCTAAAATTCAAGCTTCAAAATGTCTACATTACAGCTATATCTTTATTTATTACTTTATTGTTTTTCAGCTAGGTGACTATTATTTAACATGAATGTTATTTTTATTTTTATTGAACGTATACAAAAGCAAATATTTAACATTAATGTTAGGGAATTAAACTATGGTTACACTGAGGTTTACCGGAAGTAGAGATTGACAACATCCGGTCGCGAGTCCAGCAGCAGCAGCATCTTCCCTAGACCAAATAATAACAGGGTGGCGGAGGATGATTTCGGCGGGTGTGAGATGACTGTCAGATCAGTGTCGCTCATCATGTGTCGCCTGTGAGAGTCGGTGAAGCGTCTCCTCTTATGGCGGGACTGTCGCATTTAGTGCTGCGCGTGTCGGGCTCGTACGGGGTGTTTTCTAAAGGGCTCAGCCGAACTCTGCTCATCTTCTTTGATCTCGCCTGGAGACTCAGAGTCAGATTCCCCTACCTTTATGTCATCGCCTCCATGATGTTTAACGTGCGACTACAGGTGCGAGTCTGTCTGTCATTCTGTGTATTTGATTGCCTATCTATCTCTATCCGTCCGTCTATCTATCCTTCTGTCTATCTGTCCATCGGTCTGTCTGTCTGTCTGTCCATCTGTCTGTCCATCTGTCTGTTTGTCTGCCTGTCTATCTGTCTGTTTGTCTGTCTATCCATCTGTCTGTTTGTCTGTCTATCCATCTGTCTGTCTGTCTATCTGTCTGTTTGTCTGTCTATCCATCTGTCTGTTTGTCTGTCTATCCATCTGTCTGTCTGTCTATCTGTCTGTTTGTCTGTCTGTCCATCTGTCTGTTTGTCTGTCTATCCATCTGTCTGTCTATCTGTCTGTTTGTCTGTCTATCCATCTGTCTGTTTGTCTGTCTATCCATCTGTCTGTCTGTCTATCTGTCTGTTTGTCTGTCTATCCATCTGTCTGTCTGTCTGTTTGTCTGTCTATCCATCTGTATCCATCTGTCTGTCCATCTGTCTGTTTGTCTGTCTATCCATCTGTCTGTCTATCTGTCTGTTTGTCTGTCTATCTATCTATCTATCTATCTATCTATCTGTCCATCCGTCTGTTTGTCCAGCCGTCTGTTTGTCTGTCTATCCATCTGTCTGTTTGTCTGTCTGTCTGTCTATCTGATTGTCTGTCTGTCTATCTGTCTGTCTATCCATCTGTCTGTCTATCTGATTGTCTGTCTGTCTATCTGTCTGTCTATCCGTCTGTCTGTCTATCTGATTGTCTGTCTATCCGTCTGTCTGTCTATCCGTCTGTCTGTCTGTCTGTCTATCCGTCTGTCTGTCTGTTTGTCTGTCTATCTGTCTGTCTGTCTATCTGTCTGTCTATCCGTCTGTCTGTCTATCTGATTGTCTGTCTGTCTATCCGTCTGTCTGTCTATCTGATTGTCTGTCTGTCTATCTGTCTGTATGTCTGTCTATCCTTCTGTCTGTCTGTCTATCCGTCTGTCTGTCTATCTGTCTGTTTGTCTGTCTATCCATCTGTCTGTCTGTCTGTCTGTCTATCCGTCTGTCTGTCTATCCATCTGTCTGTCTGTCTATCCATCCTTCTGTCTGTCTGTCTATCCATCCTTCTGTCTGTCTGTCTATCCATCCGTCTGTCTGTCTGTCTATCCATCTGTCTGTTTGTCTGTCTATCCATCTGTATCCATCTGTCTGTCCATCTGTCTGTTTGTCTGTCTATCCATCTGTCTGTCTGTCTGTTTGTCTGTCTATCTATCTATCTATCTATCTATCTATCTATCTATCTATCTATCTATCTATCTATCTATCTATCTATCTATCTATCTATCTATCTATCTATCTATCTATCTGTCCATCCGTCTGTTTGTCCAGCCGTCTGTTTGTCTGTCTATCCATCTGTCTGTTTGTCTGTCTGTCTGTCTATCTGATTGTCTGTCTGTCTGTCTATCTGTCTGTCTATCCATCTGTCTGTCTATCTGATTGTCTGTCTGTCTATCTGTCTGTCTATCCGTCTATCCGTCTGTCTATCTGATTGTCTGTCTATCCGTCTGTCTGTCTATCCGTCTGTCTGTCTGTCTGTCTGTCTATCCGTCTGTCTGTCTGTCTGTTTGTCTGTCTATCTGTCTGTCTGTCTATCTGTCTGTCTATCCGTCTGTCTGTCTATCTGATTGTCTGTCTGTCTATCCGTCTGTCTGTCTATCTGATTGTCTGTCTGTCTATCTGTCTGTATGTCTGTCTATCCTTCTGTCTGTCTGTCTATCCGTCTGTCTGTCTATCTGTCTGTTTGTCTGTCTATCCATCTGTCTGTCTGTCTGTCTGTCTATCCGTCTGTCTGTCTATCCATCTGTCTGTCTGTCTATCCATCCTTCTGTCTGTCTGTCTATCCATCCTTCTGTCTGTCTGTCTATCCATCCGTCTGTCTGTCTGTCTATCCATCCGTCTGTCTGTCTATCCATCCGTCTGTCTGTCTATCCATCCGTCTGTCTGTCTGTCTATCCGTCTGTCTGTCTGTTTGTCCATCCGTCTGTTTGTCTGTCTATCCATCTGTCTGTCTTTCTGTCTGTTTGTCTGTCTATCCATCTGTCTGTCTATCCGTCTGTCTGTCTGTCTGTCTATCCGTCTGTCTGTCTGTCTGTCTATCTATCCATCTGTCCGTCTGTTCATTCTCTATCTATCCGTCTGTCTGTCTGTCTATCTATCCATCTGTCCATCTGTTCATTCTCTATCTATCCGTCTGTCTGTCTATCTGTCTGTCTGTCTGTCTATCCATCTGTCTGTCTATCTGTCTGTTTTTCTGTCTATCCATCTGTCTGTCTATTTGTCTGTCTATCTGTCTGTCTATCTGTCTGTCTGTCTGTTTGTCTATCCGTCTGTCTGTCTATCTGTCTGTTTGTCTGTCTATCCATCTGTCTGTCTATCTGTCTGTCTGTCTGTCTATCCATCTGTCTGTCTGTCTGTCTATCCATCCTTCTGTCTGTCTATCCATCCGTCTGTCTATCCATCCTTCTGTCTGTCTGTCTATCCATCTGTCTGTCTATCTGTCTGTCCATCCATCTGTCTATCTATCTGTCTAACTAACTATTCGTCTGTCTATCTCTCTGTCCATCTGTCTATCCGTCTGTTTGTCTATCCATCTGTTTGTCTGTCAATCCATCTGTCTGTCTGTCTGTCTATCTAACTAACCGTCTGTCTGTCTATCTATTCGTCTGTCTGTCTGTCTATACGTATGTCTGTCTATCTGTCCGTCTGTCTATCTATCTGTCTGTCTGTTTGTCTGTCTATCCATCTGTCTGTATCTGTCTGTCTTTCTGTCTGTCTATATATCCGTCTCTGTCTATCTATCTGTCCGTCTGTTCATTCTCTATCTATCCGTCTGTCTGTCTGTCTATCTTTCCATCTGTCCGTCTGTTCATTCTCTATCTATCCGTCTGTCTATCTATCCATCTGTCCGTCTGTTCATTCTCTATCTATCCGTCTGTCTGTCTGTCTATCTATCCATCTGTCCATCTGTTCATTCTCTATCTATCCGTCTGTCTGTCTATCTGTCTGTCTGTCTGTCTGTCTATCCATCTGTCTGTATATCTGTCTGTTTGTCTGTCTATCCATCTGTCTGTCTATCTGTCTGTCTATCTGTCTGTCTGTCTATCTGATTGTCTGTCTGTCTATCTGTCTGTCTGTCTGTCTATCCGTCTGTCTGTCTGTCTATCTGTGTTTGTCTGTCTGTCTATCTGATTGTCTGTCTGTCTATCTGTCTGTCTGTCTGTCTATCCATCTATCTGTCTGTCTGTCTATCCGTCTGTCTGTCTGTCTGTCTGTCTATCCATCCGTCTGTCTGTCTGTCTATCCATCTGTCTGTCTATACGTCTGTCTGTCTGTCTATCCATCTGTCTATCTGTCTAACTAACTATTCGTCAGTCTATCTCTCTGTCCATCTGTCTATCCGTCTGTTTGTCTATCCATCTGTTTGTCTGTCAATCCATCTGTCTGTCTGTCTGTCTGTCTGTCTATCTAACTAACCGTCTGTCTGTCTATCCATCCATTCGTCTGTCTGTCTATACGTATGTCTGTCTATCTGTCCGTCTGTCTATCTATCTGTCTGTCTGTTTGTCTATTCATCTGTCTGTATCTGTCTGTCTATCTGTCTGTATATATATCCGTCTCTGTCTATCTATCTGTCTGTCTGTTCATTCTCTGTCTATCCGTCTGTCTGTCTATCTATCCATCTGTCCGTCTGTTCATTATCTATCTATGTATCCGTCCATCCGTCTATCTTTCAGTGTGTCCATCCGTCTGTCTATCTGTCTGTCCGTCTGTTCATTCTCTATCTATCCGTCTGTCTGTCTGTCTGTCTATCTATCCTTCTGTCTATCTGATTGTCTGTCAATCGTCTGTCTATCTGTCTGTCTATACGTCTGTCTGTCTGTCTGTCTGTCTGTCTGTCTGTCTATCCGTCTGTCTATCCGTCTGTCTGTTCATTATCTATCTATCTATCTGTCTGTCTGTCTATCTGTCTGTCTGTTCATTATTTATCCGTCTGTCTGTCCGTCCGCCTGTCTATCTGTCCTTCTGTCTATCTATCTATCTATCTATCTATCTATCTATCTATCTATCTATCTATCTATCTATCTATCTATCTATCTGTCTGTCTGTCTATCTGTCCGTCTATCTTTCTGTCTGTCCCTCCGTCTATCTGTCCGTCTGTCTTTCTGTTCATTATCTATCTATCTATCTATCTATCTATCTATCTATCTATCTATCTATCTATCTATCTATCTATCTATCTATCTGTCTATCTGTCTGTCTGTCTGTCTGTCTGTCTGTCCGCCTGTATATCTATCTGTCTGTCTGTACATCTGTCTATCCATCTGTATGTCATCTGTCGGTTTGTCTATCCGTCTGATTCAGAACAAGTTGTTTTCATGACCATTATTTGGTCAACTTCAATTTTAGACCGACTGTTTAAAAAGTAAGATATTTTTTTTTCTGTTTTAGTTTAGGATCATCATTTTAGTCCTTGTTTTTATGTCCTGTAACTGGAGCTGCAAATTTCTGAACCGTCCTCAGTGATCAGATCTCATAGTTCATTGTCCCTGTTTCAGGTTCACATTGAGATTCATTGATCGACACAGAACAGCTGCCTCATCGAAACTTCAGCTCCTGGAAACACAGCTCAGTAATGGCACTCATCTCTACGATTACCACAGACTTCATCAATGCAGCTCATGAATCACCTATAACTGGGAGACACACAGACCAGAACACACTGACTGGAGTTATTCATACAATATGGACAGCGGCTTCATCGGAGGAGAAGAAGAGCAATGTATGATGATGCATCTCACGGTTTCATGTTACTTTCTTTATGTTATACAGGTAAATACCTCATGCTCAGCCAAGTGCGGACAGTGAATTACCCATGAGGCTCAGCATGACAGAAATGACGTTTGGAGTGCATGATTAAAAACTTCAGCCCAGCCGTTTAACAATGTGTTTTTTTCCCCCCATTATTTTTGCATATCAAGAACATTTTTGATTATTATATTGGTTTTGTTCAGTCGCATGACATCTCACAGTGGGACGGACTGCAACACTCCTCCATCATGTACTCACTCACACAGAGGCCACTGTTACACAAAACTACAGGGATTTCTACATATATATGTATTTATTTGTTTGTGCTTTTATTATTATTATTATTAAATATGTGCATTATTTGGCAAGTGCATTTTGGGAGGATGCTGAATGTACTGTGATTTTAACTTTGACAATAAATTATGAAGGGATATTTTGCCTTGCCTTTTATTAAATGTGTGCTCCAAGTTCAATAAAGGGTTCATATGATGCTATTTTAAAAGTTTATTTTTTTGTTTATCGGGTGTAAAAGGCTTTATGCTGAACGTCACATGACATGAACAAGCAGGGAAACCGGTCCATTGCATTCGCTTGACGGCGAAATCTTTATGGACGTTTAAAGGTGCAGTGTGTAATATTAATGAGGATCTATTGACAGAAATGCAATATAATGTACATAACTATGTTTTCAGTAGACCTTCCATAATGTACTGTTTTGTTTTTTTTACATTAGAATGAGCCATTTCTATCTATACACACGCAGGTCCCCTTACAGTTGCCATTTTGCGCCGCCATGTTTCTACAGTAGCTCTAAACAGACAAACTTCTCTACAGAGCGCTAGCTACTCTCTGCTGTCTCAGATGACAACATCTTTGTCCTGGGTCGGCCACTGTAGCTTCTCTCTGTGCTTCGGTGAGCGGTAGACGGTTGCAATTAACCACCTCACCACTAGATGCCACTAAAATATACACTCTGCACCTTTAAGGTAATCAGCATATTTCTACAAGACCCCTCCTTCTGAAATGTTCAGCGTGCTCTGATTTGCCAGCGGACCCAGTGTGTTGTGATTGGCCAAACACCTCAAGCGTGTCTGAAATAACCATGAGCTTCAGCTTCCAAGGATTGCCTTCACATGCTATCGGAATTATTGTAAATACTAGTTCCCTAGTTAAAAAATAGGACATGTCATGAACGTCCTCTCAAGTAACATTTTGAATGCAATGAGCTCGTAATCACAACTTCAGAAGTGGGAAGTTGTACATTTCCGATAGCTCGTGAAGGCCTTATAGTGAAATTTTGTTTCAAAGAGTTTCACAGTGGTAAGCTTTCGTTTTCTAACTCACACACCTTACCTTTCAGATACGCTGTTATAATTTGTCTCCTTCACTGTAACAATTTTATGCCCTGAAGTGACAACATATAGTTTAAAAACGTAGGCTACTGAAGTATATATTTCTAATTTATTTAGTTGTTTAAATAAACCTAAATAACCAGTAGATGTTCCTCAATTTCCTGTATACACACACACTCACATATTCTCTCTCTCTCACTCACACACACACACACTCACATAATCTCTCTCACACACACACACACACACACACACATACTCTCTCTCACACACACACTCACATACTCTCACACACTCAATCATTCACTCACACACACACACACACACACTCACATACTCTCTCACACACTCAATCATTCACTCACACTCACACTCTCTCTCTCTCTCTCATACACAAACACACACATATATACAGATACACACACTCTCTCACACACACACACTTTCTCTCAAACACACACTCACACTCACAAACTGTCTCACTCTCTCTCACACACACACACACACACACACACACATCTCTCATACACTAACACACACACACTCTAACTCACTCACTCACTCACACACTCTCTCACAAACACACTCACGCACACACTAACTCACACACTCTCACATACACACACTTTTTGTGATGAAAAATGTTATTGCCTCCAGAAGAAAGCTTTCATAGGTCTCGTCATCAGAAGGTTTTAGTTTAGTTCCTGACACATGAGGGCACTCTTTCATTCTTTTTTGGACCGTTTCAGTTTTTACTGCGTGAAAGTGCAGATCTTTATTCTTATTAAAGACAGAAAAAATACTAAAACATCTCGAGGAGAACATTAATGAGCATCCACACAAATGCAACACACAAGGGGAAAAACACACAAAACAAATGATCGAATTGATAATCATTTTGATAACATTTTACAATAGCAATTACATGATTTAAAATATATATAAATTAAAAAGAATAATACATAAAAAGAATAATACATTCACAATTAAATGAATTTGAATTTAAAAACATGTTTATGGATAAAAATATAAAAAAGGAGTGAACAAAATAAAGAAATTGAGGAAATATTCAGTTGACTTGTTGGAAGTGTTAGTAACAAATAGTAGATTTCAAATTGAATTGAATTGGGCAATAATATCTTTTATTTTAGTGTTGATAAAATGCCGTAGACTGTTTTCAGTGTATCAAGTGTGTTATTTACTGTGAGTGGGCAGAGACCACCTCTGCTCTGACTAATCTTCCTGTCTGTGTTGAGTTAGTGAAAGGGTGCGATCCTGTCCACAGACCTCATGCTGTAAGTTCAGCAGCGTTTGTTTGATAGCAGGCTATAGTGTAAAATACTGTTGCCAAGGCAACTGCCTAATTCTTTGCATGTCAACCCCCTCCACACATACAGGATTTTCCTGCACACTTGGGGAAAAAAAGAGGATTTACAGATGAGCATTTGCTCAATGAAATGGGGTTAACTAAAACGGACGGTTTGAATCAGAGAGGACACATCAGCAATTGTATTCGATTTTTGAATATTCTTCATATGAGATAAACAGATTTGTGTATTTTTAACCGGGTCGGGCTTTGTAACAGGCAAGGGCTACATACATACACATACACATGATATCCATATGCAATTGCAGTGTATGGATGTGTAATGAATGACCTTTATGTTAAAATATTAGACAGCCTGCAGGAAATGTCTAAATGGAGCAAATGATGCTTTGTAATTCGGCTGTTTGAAGCTTTGATGTTTTACGCATAGCATGGGCAGGACCAGAGGCAAATATGACTTCCATTTTTGGTTTGATGGTTTGATGGATATATATATATATATATATATATATATATATATATATATATATATATATATATATATATATATATATATATATATATATATATATATATATATATATATATATATATATATATTACAACATTTTCCATTTGAAATGCACAAGGATGAGCAGGATCAGCTTTTTTCTGTATAACAAACCTAGTCTTAATAATTCACCCTTACCTAATTCTAGAATCAAAGGTAGACTCTTGTATTAGACAAGTATTGCATTTAAAAAAAAAAAAAAAAAAAAAAAAAATTTTTTTTTCCAGCGGTGGCAGCATTCAAAAAAATTAACTTTCACTGTTGTTAGTTGCACTCAAAATCATCCTTGTTCACATTACTTAACTCAAGTAACAAAATGTACTTAGATTTACTGGGTTGTTTCTACTAAAATTTAGTATTGTCAGCTTTACTTAATAAGTGTTTGTTCAGTCAACTTAACATTGCTGAGTGAAACGAACAAACTGGGCAGTGGATCTGTAGTTTCCAGCATGCTTTGCAAGGGACTGCATTAGGAGAGTACATTTTGGGATTAAAGTGTTATTTTATCTTTTTCAGTAAAGTGAAAGATGTTGTAAGTTTATGTTAGTGTTATGTGCAAGTTATGTTGGACATTTAGAGGAGTTTCTGTAATTTTGTGGTTACCATTATGCAGAAGAGTGGTGCCTGTGTTTAGGCTGTGGCCACTCATACACTCATTTATTGGATGGACTTCCTGTTCTTAATTAAATTATTTTTGAATTTTATTTCTAAAAATATGCTTTTTGTTATATTTATTAATAGCTTTCCATTTACACTTGTAGAGCAAGTAGTTAATTGAATAAGGTAAATTAAATCAATAAATGTGTTTACCTATCATAATAAACTTTTATAAGTTTAACATAACATTATTAAGTAAACTGCACATATAAATATTATGTAACAGTGACAAATTCAAATGGTTTGTATTTACTTAAAGACATTTTGTCTGTTTTACTTGACTTTATTTTGTTCATATAACTAAATTGTTATTTGTAAAAATGACTCAATTTAGTTAATGTGGAACCACTTGATGCAGCTTTTTTAAGTAAATCCAACAAATAATTTTTTTTGTGTGAGTTCTGGCTCATTTGGAGTCTAATTGTAAAGTCTTTGTCCAGCATACAAAACGTGACACGACGACTCACATATGATTATATTTTGTTAAAATTTTTGTTTTGTTTTTAAACAAAAATGTACAGTGTTACATGTTCTGTTACCATTTATTGCATTATTATTAGTGTTGTGTGTGTGTTACCCTGATGGTGTTTTTTCTTTGTGTGCAGGGCTGAATTTACCTCATATTATGACTTATAGGCAAAAGACATAACCTAACCCTATCTCATCATCAGGGCACCTGTTAGTGGGTGGGATATATTAGGCAGCAAGTGAACATTTTGTCCTCAAAGTTGATGTGTAGAAGCAGGAAAAATGGGCAAGTGTAAGGATTTGAGCGAGTTTGACAAGGGCCAAATTGTGATGGCTAGACGACTGGGTCAGAGCATCTACAAAACTGCAGCTCCTGTGGGGTGTTCCCGGTCTGCAGTGGTCAGTATCTATCAAAAGTGCTCCAAGGAAGGAACAGTGGTGAACCGGCGACAGGGTCATGGGCAGCCAAGGCTCATTGATGCGCGTGGGGAGCGAAGTCTGGCCCGTGTGGTCCGATCAATCAGACGCGCTACTCTAGCGCAAACTGCTCAAGAAGTTAATGCTGGTTCTGATAGAAAGGTGTCAGAATACACAGTGCATCACAGTTTGTTGCGTATCTGTTTCATGCTGACCCCTGTCCACCTCCGAAAGCGCCAACAGTGGGCACGTGAGCATCAGAACTGGACCACGGAGCAATGGAAGAAGGTGGCCTGGTCTGATGAATCACGTTTTCTTTTACATCACGTGGATGACCGGGTGCGTTTGCATCGCTTATGGGGAACACATGGCACCAGGATGCACTTTGGGAAGAAGGCAAGCCAGCGGAGGCAGTGTGATGTTTACAGGACTCGCAACTTACATGACTTAAAGGATCTTCTGCTAACATCTTGGTGCTAGACACCACAGCACACCTTCAGGAGTCTAGTGGAGTCCATGCCTCGATGGGTCAGGGCTGTGTTGGCAGCGAAAGGGGGACCAACACAATATTAAGTCATAATGTTATGCCTGATCGGTGTATGTCTTGCAGAATTAGAGTGAAATAACAAATAATAATAATAAGTAAAAAATATGTTGTCTGATAAAGGCCTAACATTGAATACTAGTACAGGTCAGAGAATTGCCATCACAGTCAAGTAATATATCTGAAAAGTAAAAGGACAAGAACAATGCAAACAATTTCAAAATCCCTCATAAACACAGACCTCTCCAATCATGTGTCCACAAATGCTCCATAAAGTTGCTGTAGTTTAGTCTGTAGGATGAGGAACAGTATGACCATCAGCATAAACCACGCAGGATGTCCCATTTCTCTGACCCCCTGATGCCCTTTTCCCAACCTCCAGCAACTATAAATCCACAGGATGCAGGCTCTTCCCCTGCCCGCTTCTCCTCTGGAGAATCAGTCGGAGATCTGAGGAGTGTGGGTTACTTTTGTGTGCTCTGTTGGCTTTGAACAATTTATTTTTGAACTGTTCATTAATGGCCTCTCTGTTACCATTCAAAAGTTTGGGTTCATTATGTTTGTTTTTAAGAAATTAATACTTTAAGACATTGCAAAATATGTCTATTTCAAATAAATGTGTTTCTTTTGAACTTGTTATTCATCAAATAATCCTGAGAAAATCTCCACAACTGTTTTCAACACTGATAATAATCATAAATACTTCTTGAGCATCAAATCATCATAGAATGATTTCTGAAGGATCACGTGACACTGAAGACTGGAGTAATGATGCTGAAAATTCTGCTTTGATCACAGGATATACATTACATACACTCTAAAAAAAAGGCTCTATATGGCACCAAAAATGGTTCTTCGTCGTAATCATAGAGGAACCACTTTTGGTGCTATATAGCACCATATCTTAACATGTTCTGTATATGGTAGTGGTACTATATAGCACCTTAGTCAAAGAGCCGGTGAAGAACCTCTGATGAACCGCTGAAGAACCACTGAAGCACCAAAATTGGTGCTATATAGCACTTAAAAAGGTTCCCCTATGATTACGAGCCAAGAACCATTTTTGGTGCCATATAGAACCTTTTTTTTTTAGAGTGTATGAACATCATGAACATCTTGGATGAGATGGGTAACTTGGTACAAGGTTGAGTAGACGTTTGAACAAAAATATGAGAAAACCGGAAGCCAATGAAGGGCTCGTAAAATAGGAGTGGCGTGATCATACTTTCGTAAGAAATTTGGCTGCAGCATTCTGAACCAATTGTAGCCGAGTAAAGCTGGGCATACATTGTGCGATTTCAGCAAGGTTACCTACTCACACTGTACGAGTAGATCGCATGCGGAGAAAAATCCTGCACTGTAAAATCCAATTAGTAAACCTTACTTAAAAAAAGCATGCAAACCGATTGCCTTGAAAAAACCAAGTAAAGTGAAATAGGCACTTGTTAGTTCTACATACTATTCCTGTCTAGTTTTTTACACTCACAAGAGAGTTCCAGTAACTTAATAATTTACTTTAGATGTACTTGTCTTAGTATAGACTACTCAGAATTACTATTTTTAACAACTAAAAATATTCAAGTAAAAGACACTTTGTGAGTATTCCTAACTCATTAATGCAAGTTGTGCTAAGGTGATGTTTTCTGCATACTACTTGGAATTACCTAGTTTACTTTACTTTAAAGGCAATCCAGTTTACTTGTTAAAACCATGCAAACAGATTGCCTTGAAAAAAAACCAAGTAAGCTTTACTCAAGTAACTTAAGTGCTAACAATCATCTATTCTAAATCATTGAGAATAGGTACACAATTTTTCAAAGATAACATTTACATATGGACAAATAAATTGAAGGCAATGATACAGTTCAAAGGTAAATTTATTGTATTTGTTTTCTTAACAACTGACACAAGGATGGTACACACAAGTTTGCACTGGGGTAAAACATTTTTAAAACAAACACCTTTTACAGCACAATTTGATTACATCCTAACTCAACAGGAGATTTGTAGTTTCAGAATTTTTTGGTGGCAGTTTGTTCTGTCCCAAACCAAGAATCACTTTCTGAATGAAGTTAAAAGTGTTAATCATGCCTTTTGGGTAATTCAAATTTAAAGCATAAGACAGACCAAACAAGGCGCAAATTGCTTGAGGCAGATTCTGCATATTATCCAGTACTATACCTCCCTCCACAATGATTGGGTCAAGGTACAGTTTATTTGGCATGAGAGGTTCTTCTTCATCAATTACAGTCATCACCCCAACGGGCACTTGTGGCCAGCCATCAATATCACATGCCTGAATAAAACCAAACAATACAAATATTACAACAGGGGAATGTGAAAATCCAGTTTTACCTCACATATTTTAGTGTGGTATTAAAAAGCAACTATTATTATGAAGCACATGTCCATTTATAGTGCAAATTTAAGATGTCTACATGAGTTCTGGGTAGGTCTACCATTATTGGGTAGTTTGGTCATGTGACCACATACATTTATTTCATTGTACTGCCATCTTAAAAGAACTTTGACGTCATTGTGATAAGTTAATTTGTCAAAATCTATCTATCTATCTATCTATCTATCTATCTATCTATCTATCTATCTATCTATCTATCTATCTATCTATCTATCTATCTATCTATCTATTTTTTTTTTTTCATGGATTTTTCAATATTTTTCTTACTTAATTGACGTTGATTGTTTAATATCTTTACAAATACAATTCAAATTCATACATGTCATCTCTGGGATTAAATCGGTTAATTGTCAGTTATCTGCCCTGCATACACTGCCTTTTATCCATGTCCCATTAAGTATTTATCTTTTTTTATTTTTTTATCCCGACTCGTATCCAAGGTATATTCATTAAATAGTATAATAACTGAACGGGACATCACAGTTTTCTCCAGAGCTGCTTTATAGCCAAATAAACCGTTTTCACAATTGATGATCTTTACGATTAAGTAATGAAGTCAACACTGAACAGATGAGTTGTAAAATTACACTATTTTCTTTGGAGAAAAGTTTACATCACTGAATAACTTTCAGTGGAGCACAGAAGTGCAATTGATGACAATTAAAAAAATTTGGGAGACGTAACCCTTATATATTTTTTTTTTACAATGAGAACTTACGTTGCAGGTGTTGTATAAGTTACTGGCATCATCACTAAGCAGGATAGGTAAGCCCCGGAGCGCAAGAGTGTGCATTGCTGTCACATCTGCTTGTTTCTGGAAGTAGATGGAAAAAAAAAAAAGAGATCAAGTTCAAGATCATGAAACATTTAAGCTACAGTAAAAATAAGTTTGGTTATTTCAATTCTGTCACTAATTATATTAATTCTGTCACAGAATAATAAACAAAATGAAGGCTGCAGTAAACTCACCCCTGTATTCATTTGCTGCATAAGCTCATCCAATTTCTCTCCAACTCTTCCTTTCTTGGACTTAAACATTGTGACAAAGCGTGGTGTGTAGCGATCCACAGCACCATAAAACTTACTCTGCAGATCTGTGGTGACTATCCTGTTAAACTCCGCAAACACCTACAACACATGAAAAAAAAACAACTTGGGACAGTGTGGACATTTGTTAATGCATGGTAAGGCTTACAGGCCAATTCTAAAGCCAAACCTAAAGAGAAGGCGGTTTCTCATGGTGGAAAAAGGAATAAGTACTTACTTGTCTCTCTGTAAAAGTCCATCAATGTTTTCACTGAAGTTTCTGCATCCACAAATCTCATGTCTTCACATTGAAAAGGTCTGGTCCATCTTTGATGCAATGAGTGCTCCACTAGGGTTCACTTTCCTCATTTCTTCAACCAGAAGCTGTCTCACAAAAATAATAGTATAGTGCTACAGTGAAATCACAAATATTGTCAAAATTAATCACAAACTTAATCTCTATAAGCTGCAGGTTACATATAACTTTAAATGTGCGCCATTTCAACAGATGTGTAATGTTAATAATTTATAAACCAATGCCAACAGAGGATAATGCATCAGGGAAAATGGTAAAATAGAAAACCATAATACATATTATATTTGGGACAGTTAAAATAAGTTTTCAGACAATACAAGAACCGTTGTGGCACCTGATAGATTTATGTGCAAAAAATAGGTCAAACCATTTATGAATAATATCAAAATTATTTGGTACACATTAAGAATATCAGCAAAAATTAGCGAAAGACAGTAACAAAAACATTCACACAAAAGTTGCACGCTTGATTACTTACCTTATTGTTAATCTTCTTCCAAAACTGCAACAAAGCTCCGGATAAAAACGTAGGCAGCCTGTCAACGTCTTTCCACATCTGCAAAATTCAAATTGGCGCCGAGATGGCCGAGATACGTACAGATTCTATTGCGCATGCTCTTACAAGTGCGCTTCTTCTTCTTCGTTTTTTCTGCACATTAGGCACGCTTTAATGCACTGCTGCCTCTCACTGGTATAGTAACGTCATTGCATCCTTTGTTGCTACTTGCTTGTTTCAAGTAAGCGTCACTCAAACAATTGAGTAAACTGTTATTTTCACCCTGCAATTGACTGTAACTCAACAAAACCTAGTAAGAAGTATGTATTCTATATTAGTGAGTAAGGTTTACTAAGTATATGTGAGTCAGGAAAGCTATTAGATTTTACAGTGTGGAATGTTTTCCTCAAAAAACGTAATATTTTTTCAACTGAGCATTTTGGATGAGATGGGGGTGAGTAAATTATCAGGACATTTTCATTTTGAAGTGAACTAATCCTTTAATGCCAATCACATGACAGCAACTCAATGCATGTCGGCTTGTAAACATGGTTTCTTAAATGCTCCCTGTGATATTCTTTATCCCTAAATATAGCTATGGTTTTTACTTGTTTCATCATTTGCCAACCAAAACTCCTAAGTTGGACTGTAACGGCACACCTCTCCTCAATAAGACGCGTGATCTGTGGGATCATAGTAATGCACTGAACATGGATGGGGGTGTTTGGGGAAATGAGATGTTGGGGTACGGGGTGACCCGACTGAAGACACTGGAGCAGATGAAATGTATTTGTCTGACTGCTCAATCAGGCCACATGAAGTCGGTCAGTGTGCCATTATCTCCCCTGAGCAATATTCTGCCAGACAAATGCTGCCTGAGGGTGGCCACCACTGGTGCAGAGCATGCTGGGAAATACTCGTCAATTGACATGCTTAATGCATGCTTATATGCCATCACTGACCATAATGGCGGTGGAACAAAACGTGTCTTTAAACATAGGGTGAATTCCGGTTGATTGGGACACTTTTTTTCAAAGTCATCTCAATGACAAAAAAGTGTCCAATCATCCTGAATTCGACAGTCCTGCACATGTGACTTCCTCTGAGAAGCTCGACCCAAAACTGAGAGCACATGCATTGAGCAACTCATGCAGAATGTAGCTAATGCAATTAGTATGCTGCGATCAGTCACGCATCGCTCCACAAAAACCTCCTCAAACACCAATGGGAGAAACAGACAGTTGTTCAGGATGTGCGTTTTTGACCATATTTGTGCAGCAAAAATTATGCATATGACCTATTTTCAGTCTTGCAGCCTTGATATATTCAAAACAGAGCTTGTGCTTGACTCTGGTTCAAATGCTAGTCTCTCTGTATAGTGTGTCCCACCCAAGGAAAACTGGGAAAACAGAGTGTTTCCTGGACTGCATTAGACATCTGCTCCCAGAACAGGAAATACTCCCCCAAAACCTGAGGCTCCCTCAAGTCCTCACACACACACACACACACACACACACACACACACACACACACACACACACACACACACACACACACACACACACACACACACACACACACACACACACACACACACACACACACACACACACGTTGGGTTTTCATGCTTTATGCGGACTTTCAATATGATTTTTATACTGTATATTCTCTCCCATAAAACATTCAGCATTTTTACATTTTCAAAAAACATTTGTATGATTTATAAGCTATTTTCCTCATGGGGACCTAAAATGTCCCCACAAGGTCAAAAATTACTGGTATCACTATCTATGTTGGGACATTTGGTACACACACACACACACACGCACGCACGTGACGCACACACACACACACACACACACACACACACACACACACACACTCATTATAACTCCCACTCTATCCACCAACAAATTTTTTCACACTCTTGAGACTGGAGGAGTTTGAAACTTCGCTTTTTGGAAATAGGAACCGGCAGCAATGATTTCGTTAAAAATGTAACATCTGTATGGACTTTGAAGTCAGTCTAGACTTCACATTGAATACAGGGTTTGGATGTAAGAGTTGTTTCAGGAAAATAAATATTGATCCATCACTATGGTTGAAGCTTAAAATGTAATCTGTGTGATGGTGCTGCCATTCTTCTTCTCATCATGTCTATGTTGATGTGTGTATCAGCATTTTGAATTGTGACTATTAAAGAAGAAAATTCCATGAGACAGAGAAATAAACAGCTAACTTCATTCTTGAGGAGTTTGGTAATGTGTATAAAGAGAGCAGATCGTTTCGTCTGAGAGGCCGGCATGCCGTAATTGAATCCATGTGTCGGAGAATCGTACAGGCGTAGTGTTGTGAGAGTCCATGCCATCGGCCCCTTCACACATTTTTCATCACACATTGCCTGAGTTTTATTCTCCCCGACTGTAAGGGAATGTCATTCTCCTCTCAGCTGTACTGATGAAGGTTTTCCTAATCACATTCACTTCACACTTGTGTGCTGTATAAGTCAGTTTCGGGTCTATATAAAAAAGTTGCACTGAAATATAACATTCTCTTATTGAAGATACTTTTATTTATTTATTTATTTATTTATTTATAGTGGCTTTTAAGTAAAAGTTCATTTAAAAGGAGGCAAAAGTAGTTGAAACTCTCTTCACAGTTATTTTGATCTTAGCTTTATTTTCTTGGACTTTTAGTTTATTTTCAGTCACATGTGTTCCTTTGTTTAGTTTCCCGCCACTTATTAGTTACTATGGAGATTCATTAATCATCACAGGTGATTATTTCCCTCATTTGCTTTGTATTTAAGTTGCAGTCTCTTCAATGTTTATTTGTCTGGTCATGTTTATGTATAGCGGTTGGTTTCGGTTGCTTATCTTGGTTTGTATTACCTTCTGAGTGGATTATTAAAGCCATCTTCATCGTGCGTTCCTTGCAACCGCTGGTGACACATCCTGATAGCAATCAAAAATAGAAGTGGTCTAAATCTTAAAACATGGACATAACTTCAGTGTTAGCCTCAGGACCAAAAAATGTAAATGATACAATGTCCTACATGCCTGTCAATGTATGTATTTCCTTGCCTCCGTGCACCTGTTCGTGCAGACATCACACGTCATCAGCTTGCTTGCTATTGCTAGCCTCTGTAAAATTGCCTACCCTACCTTTTAAGGCAAATCTTTGAAACACCTTAGATTTAAGTCATGTAAGTGCAGCTCCTGTCTCTATGAGGGGAGAAAAATGAAATTCTCCAAAGCTGTTCACCAAGCATACTATGGTTAAATTTCATATTTGAAATCACCAATGAAATCTGACAACAAATGTCTCATCAATTTTGTTTCTAAACACCCAAATCCTGACAAAAAAACTGCATTTTTTTTCAGGCTGGAGCAACCATTAGCATTTGTCTCACAACTCTGACTGTTACCATAGGAAACGTTAGCTGCAATCAGCGATTGGCTGTTTTATTAAGAAGGCAGGGCTTATTCCGCCATTTTGAGAATTGCACTTTCTCTCATTCATAACATACATATACAGAGAGGAAAAAAAGTATTTGAACACCCTGCTATTTTGCAAGTTCTCCCACTTGGAAATCATGGAGGGGTCTGAAATGGTCATCGTAGGTGCATGTCCACTGTGAGAGACATAATCTAAAAAAAAAAAATCCAGAAATCACAATATATGATTTTTTAAACTATTTATTTGTATGATACAGCTGCAAATAAGTATTTGAACACCTGTCTATCAGCTAGAATTCTGACCCTCAAAGACCTGTTAGTCTGCCTTTAAAATTTCCACCTCCACTCCATTTATTATCCTAAATTAGATGCACCTGTTTGAGGTTGTTAGCTGCATAAAGACACCTGTCCACCCCATACAATCAGTAAGAAACCAACTACTAACATGGCCAAGACCAAAGAGCTGTCCAAAGACACTAGAGACAAAATTGTACACCTCCACAAGGCTGGAAAGGGCTACGGGGAAATTGCCAAGCAGCTTGGTGAAAAAAAGTCCACTGTTGGAGCAATCATTAGAAAATGGAAGAAGCTAAACCTGACTGTCAATCTCCCTCGGACTGGGGCTCCATGCAAGATCTCACCTCGTGGGGTTTCAATGATCCTAAGAAAGGTGAGAAATCAGCCCAGAACTACACGGGAGGAGCTGGTCAATGACCTGAAAAGAGCTGGGACCACCATTTCCAAGGTTACTGTTGGTAATTCACTAAGACGTCATGGTTTGAAATCATGCATGGCGCGGAAGGTTCCCCTGCTTAAACCAGCACATGTCAAGGCCCGTCTTAAGTTTGCCAATGACCATTTGGATGATCCAGAGGAGTCATGGGAGAAAGTCATGTGGTCAGATGACACCAAAATATAACTTTTTGGTCATAATTCCACTAAACGTGTTTGGAGGAAGAAGAATGATGAGTACACTCTAAAAAATGCTGGGTTAAAAATAACCCAAATTGGGTTGAAAATGGACTAACCCAGCGATTGGGTTGTTTTAACCCAGCATGTGGGTTACTTTAACCCAGCGATTGGGTTGTTTTAAGCAAACATTTAACCCAACCGCTGAGCTAAAATAACACAAATGCTGGGTTAAAACAACCCAATTGCAGAGTTAGTCCATTTTCAACCCAACTTGGGTTATTTTTAACCCAGCATTTTTTAGAGTGTACCATCCCTACTGTGAAGCATGGGGGTGGTAGCATCATGCTTTGGGGGTGTTTTTCTGCACATGGGACAGGGCGACTGCACTGTATTAAGGAGAGGATGACCGGGGCCATGTATTGCGAGATTTTGGGGAACAACCTCCTTCTCCTAGAGCATTGAAGATGGGTCGAGGCTGGGTCTTCCAACATGACAATGACCTGAAGCACACAGCCAGGATAACAAAGGAGTGGCTCTGTAAGAAGCATATCAAGGTTCTGGCGTGGCCTAGCCAGTCTCCAGACCTAAACCCAATAGAGAATCTTTGTAGGGAGTGTAACTCCGTGTTTCTCAGCGACAGGCCAGAAACCTGACTGATCTAGAGAAGATCTGTGTGGAGGAGTGGGCCAAAATCCCTCCTGCAGTGTGTGCAAACCTGGTGAAAAACTACAGGAAACTTTTGACCTCTGTAATTGCAAACAAAGGCTACTGTACCAAATATTAACATTGATTTTCTCAGGTGTTCAAATACTTATTTGCAGCTGTATCATACAAATAAATAGTTACAAAATCATACATTGTGATTTCTGGATTTTTTTTTAATTATGTCTCTCACAGTGGACATGCACCTACGATGACAATTTCAGACCCCTCCATGATTTCTAAGTGGGAGAACTTGCAAAATAGCAGAGTGTTCAAATACTTATTTTCCTCACTGTATGTAAAATAGCATTATACACACTAATTTAGGTGAAATATGTAGATAAAAGCAATAATTACAATCAAGATTAAATAAGATTATCAGAATGTAAAAAAAAAAAAAAAAACTTGCCTCATAGGCATAATTTGCAGTTGACATGTGCCCACAACTCTTTGCCAGGGTCGATATTGTCCTCAATACTTTTGCAGATGTATAAAAGAAAAATGAAACATCTCTAGCTGACTAGCAGAAGAGGCGATCTTAAACTGGAATGTTTTTGTTATTATTTCGAAATCACGCTGAGTGCTCTGTTATCAGTGGTGGTGGCTCCTGCGCAGACGCGCGCGTCAAATCTAACCATTGCAGAGACTCTATTCGTTCCGTTGAAATAAAATTAAATTCAGCATACTATTGAAATTGATTTCTGACATGGTAATGTTATTTTTGTGCACGCACAAATGCACAAATCTGTCCCACCCAATTTTTAAAACAAAGTTACATCAACGTCTCCCGTGCGGTTACAAGGAGAAAGGGACAAAAACAGAATGTTGGCTACCCATATGAAGGAACAATTTCTGTGAATTCTAGGCAATGCATATATTTAAGTCAGTAGGCTATAATATCTACACATATTACATAAGAATAAGTCTAATACCATAACATTATAAAACAACTGAAACAATGAGCAAAAAGTTAGTTTGTGTGTCGTTTTTAAGTCTATTTTTTGCTGTAATAATTGTAAAAAAAAAAAAAAAAAAAAAAAATCTGCATCTAGCCTATACATTATGTGTACATCATTAAATCATTATTATCAAACCAAAGAAACAACTACATTTATTGGAGTCCTAATGGTTTATACTGGTGTCCAGTAGATACCAACATGTAGGCTAACCTAAATATTGCCAAAGATGTTCTATTGGTCCTTAATGGTATCCAATAGACAACACGTGCCACCAATAGAAGAAAGCAAATTACCAATAGAGACCCACTAGGACCATTACAATTTCCGTTAAAACCAATCCCTATATAACCATTAAAACCATTACAAATTCTGTGATGGTTTCTATTGTTTTTTTCAGCAGGGATATATATATATATATATATATATATATATATATATATATATATATATATATATATATATATATATATACATGATACATTGTCTTTGTATATCTAAAGATGTTTTAGTCCGTCTTTGTTAGCTTTGAAGTCATCGGGATGTTAGCAAAGTTATCTTATGATTTGATATTTACATACATTTAAAATGTCTAATAGTCTATTTTAATGGGATTATTAATGCAATATAGTGATTATTAATTTGTATTATTTGTATTTATTCTTATGACAATGTATGCTTTTCTTCAGAATACATGTATAATTACTACATATGCTCATGCAAAATCTATAGTACATATATAATCCAGCATCTGCCTCAGTTTAGCGATTCCTACTAAAGTGAAGGCTGGGTTATATGAATATTAATTACACTATGTGATGTTTGTGCCGATTTGGCTAAAAGAAATGCGTTTGTAAATTGAAGAATTGTGTAAGTAAAGACTTAACTCGGTTCTTTTTTAAATGTATTAAGTCTCATTGTATTATACATTGTTTTTTTAATTATTATTATTATTATTATTATTATTTTACAAGTACTGACAAGTCACCACATTTTTTCTGTCGCTGCTTTGTGTGATGCTTGGTCAATATTGTATGCAAAACAATCCAGTGAAGTACTTTGAAATTGAAACGGACTTTTGAAGGCTCATAAATATTAAAGACTGGAATGGTTCAGAAACTTCTGAATGGTTACTAAGCAACGTAAGCACTTCTCATTAATATGCACGCGTCAAGCCTTCGTCGTAGTAGGATTGGTAAATCCGCGTGTAAGGGGCGGAGCGAGTGCGATGACGTGTGACGGTCGCTGCGAAACGCACAGATGCCCGTGTGTCGCTGGATGTTATTGATCCACGCGACGCCAGTGAAGAAACCCGTCCTCCGTTCATAAACACACCGGGTTACGGATTTAGACGAGGACTGAGATAAATAACATCAGTTTATGCCGTGTATTCCGCACAAAAACGGACCTGTGTGTAAATACAGCAGATAAACCTTTCATTATAAAGACTACATCTGGGTCTGGAGCGCCTCCAGATAATCTGCAGATATGGACGAAGATAATCAAGGTAAGACCATTAGGTTTACAAATGTGTGTATATATATGTGCACATGCACACGATTATATTATGGGTTAATATGGCATTTGACACAGATTTGTCATATCATGAACGAAGAGCATTGCATTTATTATTCATCTGCATTTACTTAGCCATTAAAAAACCCAAATCTAAAAACCATTCAAATTCCGTTTGTGTCTAATGGCCATCCAGAAATCACTCTTAATGGGTCTGCTGTACAATGCCGTCTTTAAAGTAGTAATTTTTATTTTAAGGCCTAACTGGACAGTTATAACTTATTTGTAATAGACATTAAACTGTGCAGTGAAAGAACTCAGAAAATCTCACATTCACAGAAGTGAACTGCACATTTGGCACTGGATCAGCATTAAACAATGCTCTTTTTCCCAGTCAAATGAGAAACTTCAATGGCCGTAGGTGCAAAGATCAGCCTGCATGGGATGACCTACATGTCCGCCTGCCAGTGTTTGTCCAGAGAGACTGTGAGCTGATATGCCTATTGATTTTATTTAGTCAACACCATATTCACCATTCTCCAGCTTCTCGAGTAGGACGCACATCTTCCGTAGTTGTTTTTACTTTAATACTAGCAGCAGGATGTGTTGAGCTCCATGGTTGGGTACAATCAAACCAAAATTTATTCAAACATTTTCTCACATTATCACAGTTTATTCGATATAGTTTATAAAACCGTAATAAAATATGTCAAGAACTCAGAGTGAAACTGTCAGAACAAATTAGTCTTGATAATGTCTGATAACTTTGATAGAAAGGTGTGTAATGGATTAGATAATACCAATTTAGCTCAACCAATGACCAAGCAATGCTTCATTTTGTTCAGTCTGTGGTGTCAAAGGTCACATAGCAATTAAAGAAAAAACACTTCAGCAAAACATGCTCAGGTCAAAGTGTCTGAATCATTTTGGACCCACATTTTGATCAGTTTTACTGGTAGTCACTGTATGAAGAATGTTTGGGTATAGTATGTCACAGTTTACTTTATTTTGCTATCCTCACTTAAATAAATGAACTATAGTATCCTGCACCCACTAGTCAAACATTATATATTTATTATATCTGCTGTCTGAATCATTTTTGGTTTGACTGTATATATATATATATATATATATAACTATATTTCAGTCAGGTCCACTTAAGTCAAAAACACCATAGACAAACTTTTAATCAACTTTTTATTGGCATATTTTGCAAAAATTTACATTTGGCGATATGGCTCTGTTCTAAATTCCCTATCCTTTTCATGAGCTCCATGAAAAAACATTATAAAGACTACAAAAAACTGAAAAACCAAGACAGGGAACAGCAACAGATTCTGGGGACAACCTCCCATTTTTTTAAACTGGGAGGGCAGCGAAATCCCCTATTTAGAACAGAGTATGCATCAATGGCAACAGAATGACATTGATTAAGTTAAACAGTTTAAGGAGGAGCTGGGGTGGAGGTAGGTTGCAAAGCAGCGTGCAGCAGAAGCAGCCAAGCAGGCATATTGAACTGTAGCTGCGCTTAAGCAAGGCGCCCTGTTTGAAAGTTGCCAATTGTGTGCATAGGAATCGGATCAGCTGATATGGGCGGGGTTGGAATTTTTCCAATCAGCTGATAGCGGAGCGTGTTCTGCCTGAACTAATGCAGAATGCTTGATTTGTGCAATACATTTTTTTGAAGAAAACAAAACTCACTATCATGTTGGCATGGGTGTCAGAATGTTACTAAGTGGTTGCTTGGGTTGTGTGAATGGTTGCTAGGGCATTGCTATTTGGTTGTTGAGGTTTTCTGACTGATTTTAGCATGATGCGGTTTGTTAGGGTGTTGTTAGGTGGTTGCTAAGGTGTTCTGGATGGTTGCTTGCTGACCCAAGACAAAACAGCCAATCTCTGTAATATCCTGGACTCTAGATATTGCTTGGATCAGAAATCGTATCAGAAAAGGCTACTGTAAACCAGAAATAACTCAAAAACAATTTTATGTAATCAGTTACATCAACTTTTTAAGTTAGGAAATTCAAAGTTTAAGTAAGCAGAACTGTTAGATTTTTATTTTGTACTCTTAACTTGAAATATCTGGGTAAGCTAATTCATACATTTAATATTAAATTATCATGTAATCTCAACCTTAATATTTGTAGTTGTGGAAACCTGGTTTAACTAGTTAATTCGGTAAATGCTAACTTGCTAGTTGGTAAAACAATGCTTTGGTAGCATTAGCATAGCATAGCATTGCAATTGCTGAATGAGTTTGACAATATAACAGTTATCTTAAATCTGTTCTTAAACTAAGCTCATGCTCCACTCATCGTCACCATGATGGAAACACTACAAAAAACCCAACATAACAGAAACTCCCACTAACATTAATCTTGCACACAAAAAACATAATGTAACACTTTAATTTAGCATTTGCTGTCCCTTTTGAGTGTCATGGCAAAGCATGCTGGGAAATATAAATCCCAGCCCAGTTTCAGTTAAATTTAAGTTTGTCTAAATTAAAAGAAACAAGTTCATACAACAATTTAAAACAATGAAACAGTTCAGATTACTTAAAATGTGTCAGTTTTGTGAACTCATAAGAAAAAGAAAGTTATAAATACTCATAAAAAATTGAATTCTTATATACACAAATTAGTTATCTTGAGCATTGGGGTTTACAAACCTCTCCTAAACACGCTTCATAATTTGAGGCCTTTTTAAGTCTCTGCACGGTTCCCAATCCCCATCATGAGCTAATCCATGAGTGCATGTGTTGTAATATTTCAAGAGATGTTCTCCCTGGAAAACAACAAAGGTTGTTCGTAATCCTTTTTGCAGCCCCACAATGCTGTGAGTTCACACCGAGGACTTGATAAGAGTCAGACTGCTGGTGTGTTTTGACAGTGGTTTGGTGGTTCACGTCTGATGTGGATGAGACTCTCAGCTCCTCTACTGGTGCTTCTGCTACTGCTGGGGTCCTGCTGGGTAACAGTACTCAAAGCTGTGGTCCACTGTGGGAGATCTCACTCTGGGTCGCCAGTGAATTCGCCGCCATATGGACACTACTATAAAGTATGATTGTTGAAAGTAAATACAAATTAAATCTGGTTAATCTTAACCCTCAGAAATAAATGAGACATGTTAAACCATTTTAAACACTGAAAAAACAAACAATAAATACGAGAATAACAGGATTTGTAGATGTATGGTGCATTGATGTCAAGTGTTAAATAATTAAGATTGTTTAATGTGTTTGACCGAAGTCTCTACTGCTCACCAAGGCTGCATTTATTTGATGTGAAAATATAGTAATATTGTGAAATATTATACAAAATTTGATGTCAAAGCATCATTACTCCAGTCTTCAGTGTCACATGATCCTTCAGAAATCATTCTAATATGATGATTTGCTGCTCAAGAAATATTTATGATTATTATCAATGTTAAACAGTTGTGCTGCTTCAGGTTTTTGTGGAAAACATGATACACTATCATTCAAAAGTTTGGGGTGAGTAAGATTTAAAAAAGAAAGAAAGATGTAATACTTTTTTTTTCCTCCAGCAAGAATGCATTGAATTTATCAAAAAAGACATTTAGGTAAAGACATTTATAATGTGACAAAAGATTTATATTTCAGATATATAATTCATCAAATAATCCTGATAATAATTGAGCAGCATATCGGCATATTAGAATGATTTCTGAAGGATCAAAATCCAGGTTTATATTACAATTAAAAAACTGTTATTTTAAACTGTAATAATATTTCACAATATTACTGTATTTACAGTATTTTTCTTATTAAATAAATACAGCCTTGGTGAGCAAGAGACTTGTTTCAAAAACATTTTAAAAAGTCATAATTATTTCAACATAGTAAAGTAGTGTATTTGTTGTACAATAACTTGGGTCACAGTGTTGAATGTTTGAGTCTGATTGGAAGGAAATTTAACTATGCTGTAGAAAAGGTCCAAATGATGTTACTTATTGGGTATAAATATTATGTTATTCAATTGTTTATATATCTAATGTTTCTCACAGATTTTGTGCCTGTAATGGCTTGTTCACACCGGGCACCAATGTGAGTGTGCACACCAACGCGCAAAACGGCAGGGGTAAAAACGTATTTTTGTAAAATAAAATAAAAAATAGTTTTTTTGTTTGACGTGCCGTGTTAAAAACTGGCAGACCATTGAGATTGGCGCTTTTGTTCACCTGCCTGGAGCTGCTGATGTTACGGTAAAACATGACTTGGTGGCGGTCATGCACAAAACGATCATGCCGAGCACACATTGATACCGAAGAAGAAGACAACGAAGAGAAAGTGAGTAGACGAAGAAGAAGATGCAACAAGGCAAGATGAATGTAGAGCTGCTGGTCTCTTTGGTGTCTGAACACAGAGCTTTATGACAAAAGCCACAGCTACTATAAAAATCTCCATAAGAGGGAGTTGCTATGGAGAGGAATTGCAAATTGAATTGGTGCTTTTGATTTGATTTTGGAAACTCACCATCAAATCCTATTTGATCTACAATCAAATCAAAAGCGCCATCTACTGTCAGGGAGTGAATTATTTGCCGTTCTTTCAGTGCATCGCCAGTGAAAATTGCCAGTGAAAATCTAGAGACCAGATTATAAAAAATATTTGGGTGTGGGCTCTTTTGATTTGGTCCAGTAAGCAACGAATTTTTAAGAATACGGTGGTCATCAATTGATTTTGTTAATTAAAAGTAGGGTAGGCAATTTCAGAGAGGTTAGCAATAGCAAGCTAGCTATGAAAGCGTACGATCCTTCAGAGTCTCGGCTCCTTCAAAACACAGGATCAGACATAGCCAGAGCAGAGTCTGCGAAGCCTTCACAAGAGACGGCGTTAAACTACCCCATGTCTCAAAGAACATAACATTAAATTAATGAGTGTATACAACTTGTATTACCTGACTGCTGCAGATTCGTTTCAGCGTTGATAAATAAATGGGAACAGAACAGAGTCTGAGGATGTGAACAGCTCTGGGTAGAACGTCATGGGGTGCCATCTCATAATCACGGTTATGTCATGGCGTTAACGCAGCATAAGCTAGTCGTTTTGGTTTAGGAGGAACTGTAAAATGTGGCTGTTGTTTATTTCCGAAACATATTGCCTACCCTGCCTTTGAATTGATGGTGATTTATGTGCTCATGTGCCCTAGAAACCACACAGAACACAAATACAAAGCAAATTCAAAGCTGTCAGGCCATTTTTTGACACTTGCATGGGTCAGGTACCACACTTTTTCTGATGCAGATCTGGTTATTGAGCTTTCATATGCATTCATGTTCTTGTCTGTTGAGTGGGATCCCTGAACCATTCCTATTTTAGACCTTGATGCAGCTGAATTAGCTTTTATGCCAAAGAGATTTAAGCCTTGCATCCAAAATGTAATGCTTAGTTATGCCAGCTAATGTCATAATATGGCATTTTAAGTGACAGTCATAGTAGAACTATGGCAGGATTGTTTTATGAGGAGAACGATGAGTCTATGTGCTGCAGGGCATTGGGGTGTTTCTCTGAGCATGATGTATATTTTATTAACGTCAGTATTTTATATGACGTCAGCGGGGAAACCACCAGCGAAGCAACACTATGAATTAACCTGAGTCGATAGTGATTCTCTGCTGACTCTGAACATGGACTTGTTTTGAACTCGCCTCTGTTTTAGGTGTGACACAAGAAAATTTGTGAGCTGTTTTGTCTAAATAGATATTTTATGGCAGCATCCTAACAGTAATGTGCTTAATGACCCTCATAAGGGACTGTTTTGAAGTGTGCTAAAAGTGGCGCTATAATTACATGAAACATGAATTGAAATATAAAAATGCATAGCACATATTGATCAAAATAGTCCATTTTAAATTAGGTTGTTTTTAAAAAAAAGTTTTGGAAATAAATTTCAATCAGCTTCAGCTGTGTCTAGCAATACTTGTCACAGTTATGTTCAATTTCTCTGTCTTGTTTAGTTTTAGTCAGATTTATTATTGTCTGTTTTGAGTTCTAGTCATTAATCAACCCCTGACAGAACACAAGATTGAAATTTCATAGCAATTTAAAATGGATATTTCAGCAGTCCATCTCACTCGAGGATCACAGAACAGACTTTATCGATCTGTTGTTGTTGGTTAAGCCTAGCTCTAAATCTTTGTTGCCTAGCTCCTAGCCTCCTTTGTTGTAGATGGTCCTTCCCAGCCTCCCTCTCCCACCTGCCTGAGCCATTCAGTTCATCGGCCACATCTCCGCTGCTCCAGTGGTTCTGCTCTGCTGCATGGATCCGCTTGGGTCTTCCAAGTCATCAGCTGCACCTTGGATCGTGGATCCCTCAGCTCCACATCAAGCCTCTGACTCTGCCCTCCGGCCCATCGGCTCTACTTTAGCTCAGCACTCCCTTGGCTCCACCATGGACTGTCTTCCCTCAGACTACGCTGGGCTCCGTCTGACTCCATCTTGGTCCTTCGTCACTCTGATTTGGGCTTCAAAGTCAGCAGCTTTGCCTGGACCCTCCACCCCTCTGTCTCCGCCGGGCTCCTCCATCCCATTCCCACCATCTCCACCTCGGTCACACCCACCTGCAGATCCACCGTGGCCCTCCAGGCCTTCAGCATCACCCTGGCTCTTCAACTCTTTGGCTCTGCATTGGTCTCCACCGCTACCATCTCCACCTCAGTCAGTTGTCTCCCTGGTTCTGTCCAGCCTCTTCACCAAGAATTCACCATGGCTCCTTCCTCCATCTGCTCCTCCGCTGTACCTTTACAACAGCTTGTCACTGGGGCAGTACCCTTAAAAGGAAAATGTTGTACCTTTTGTACATCTAAAAGGTTCATAGTAGCACAGTAAGAGACATATTGCTACCCTAAGGTACTAATATGCACCTTTTAAGGGTGAAAAAAGGTTCAAAGATGTCCTTTTAAGGGTACTGCCCCAGTGACAAGGTGTTGAGCCCTCTAAAGGTAAAATTTTTACACTTTTTTTCTGAGTGTAAGATACTGTTCCATATATAAATGCATGTACTTTTTTCGCCTGAAATTCATGTCAAATAACAAAAAATCCTCTATATAAACAATCCTCTTGACACATCTGCCATCTTGCATGATTATTTCTGCTGAGCTAGTTGCAAAGCTTTGTGACACTGGCTTCTTTGTGAAGGATACATGCGACGCTGCTTAAGAATTTGGCCAAAATCAGGTATCTCAGAAGGCAGCATGTCTATGACAACTTAAAATGCAGCCTGGGAGCTCAGGAACAAAGCTTAGGTTTCAAGGTGAGATTAATGCATGTTACTAAAACCCCCAGCTTTGACATCAGCAAATACTGTTATCTAATGTTCATTGTTATAAATAGGGCCTGTGCACGAAAACCAATTGTATGCCCTCCTAACTAACAAAGTGTTTTCTTCAGCATTTAAAATGCCTTACCAATTTTTATTTGGACCTCACCGTTTATTAAAATGGCCCAGCGATTGTAAAAATGGTTGCCTAATACAGGGTTAAACATTTAAGAAGGCAAAAATTAGAAACACATTTGCACAAACAATACGGCAGTTTCAGGAATTTAGGTTGGCGCAGGGAAAACTGAAGACTCTTTCAGCCCCTCTTAAAGGAAAGCAGACTGCAGACGAGTCTCTGGAGTGCTGGAGCATGTGGCTGATTGCATTCCTGGGAAAGAGAGCCACTCTTTTGAAGAGCTGTATTTTTCACTGATGGAATGGGATGTGAGCAGTAGAGCTGTAGGAGAATAGATTATGTAAGGTATTGTGGATTGTTTTAGCTGATGAAGGATCAGGAAAAGGTGTATCCAGTGGTCTGGCCTCTCATTCTCTCCTTCCTGTAGCGTGGCGTTCTTCTCTCCAGTGTGTGTCATCAGAAAGAGATTATTGAACAGAGATTCGCTCGAGGAACAAAATGTCCTTTGTCGTAAACCTTTGAGAGTTATAATTTTATCATTTGATTGTCATGCATGAAACAACAAAAATTCTTCTTTCAAAGAATTTCTTCAGTATTTAGCCGTTCTGGTTTAAGCAAGCATCACTTTTACTCATATATATATATAAGAGTAACATGTGCAACAGGTATGACTGATACCTCAAAAAGGAGGATACTTTTCTATATAATCAAATGCACTGTTTGTGTATGCCGAAACAGATTATAGACTTACACTAAAGGAGGGACTATCTATTGATCAGAATTTCATAGATATTGGGGGTGGGCTTAAAGGGTTAGTTGACCCAAAAATGAAATTACCCCATGATTTACTCACCCTCAAGTCATCCTAGGTGTATATGACATTCTTCTTTCAGACGAACACAGAGTTACAGAGTTATATAAAAAAATGTCCTGCTCTTCCAAGCTTTATAATGGCAGTGAATTGTTGCTTCGATTTTGAAGTCCATAAAAGTGCATCTATCCATCATATAACTGATCCTCATGGCTCCGGGGGTTAATAAAGGCTTTCCGAAGCGAAGTGATGCATTTGTGTAAGAAAAATATTCATATTTAAAACTATATAAAGTAAAATATCTAGCTTCCACCAGATCGGAAAAAACGTAACTGGTATGCAATGTCGTCAGATGTAGCGTAAGCATTTTGAACTCTGATGAGAGGCGTTACACTTTTTTCGTAAGTTGAATACTGAAGGCGATCTGGTGGAAACTAGTTTTAAATATGGATATCTTTCTTGCACAAACACCTCACTTAACTTCAGAAGGCCTTTATCAACCCCTGAAGCTGTGTGGAGCAGTTATATGATGGATAGATGCACTTTTATGACGATAGACACACTTTTATGGACATCAAAATGGAATACTTTATGAACAATTCACTGCCATTATAAAGCTTGGAAGAGCCAGGACATTTTTAATAAAACTCCCTGATTTTATTCATCTGAAAGAAGAATGTCATATACACCTATAGGATGACTTGAGGGGGAGTAAATCATGGGGTAATTTTCATTTTTGGGTAAACAAAACCTTTAAGGTTAAGGCCGCAATATACGAAAGTGAAAGCAAGGAACAAACTAATGTGATATAATTTCTAACAAAATCAGGCCAAAACTAAGTTTCTTCTGAGTTTGTTTCAGGAGTTCAAAACTTGCCAAAGCAAACATTTCGTAAATGTTTATTCTGGCTGGTAAACTTATCTTTGAACTGCCATTGGTCAATGGCAATAATGTAACAGATAAGTGTGACTTCTTCAAGTAGTAATGGGAAGTTCATTTTACTGACCTGGATCTTTGAATCTCGTTCATCAAAATGAACAAGTCTTTTTCCGAGTCATTTCGTTAATTTCAGCAGAATATAATTAAAATGTGACGTCTTAATTGCCGGAAGCTAGTTATTTTATTTTATAAAGTTTTAAATATTATTCTTACACAAACGCTTCGCTTCAGAAGGCCTTTATTAACCCCTGGAGCTGTTTGGAGCACTTTTATAATGGATAGATGCACTTTTATGGACTTCAAAAGTGACCCAACATTCACTGTCATTATAAAGCTTGGAAGAGCCAGGGCATTTTTAATATAACTCTGATTGTGTTCGTATGAAAGAAGAATGTCATATATCTTGGATGACTTGAGGGTGAGTAAATCATGGGTTAATTTTAATTTTTGGGTGAACTAACCCTTTAAGTTGTAATTCTAATTGAAAGGGAACCTGACACAGTTTTTCATATTTAATACTGTAAAGTCACTGCTTTTAAACAATATATTGTAAAGTGTTATATAAATAAATGTGATGTGATATGAGTGGAGAGCTGAATCTCAGAGCTGGTGCAAACACCCACATCGCTGTGATCAGATGCTTTCTGAACCTCTGTTTTCTCACCGCTGTCATTTTGTTTTCTTTGTTGCGTTTATTTCGTTATTGAGAGGAAAGCGTGCAGCACATGGTGTCATCAAACCGATGCTCTCAGCGGTGTGGGCAGCATGGAGATGTTTGTTATATACGGTTTCAACGGCAACAACATAAATAAACGTTACTGCGCATGCGCGCTTTTGTGGCCCAAACTTAACTTCCGGTAGATATCCGCAAAGAATCAATAACAACAGAGGCTGCGTTATCTTTCTTATGCGCTATCTTCTTTCATTTGAATTGGGTAGCATTATCTTAATTTACATGTTTTTATTGTTTCAGTATGTTTATTATAAATAATCTCCCATTTCTGTCTGCAATATAGAGTGGGGGAAACGCTCCCCTTAAAGGGTTAGTTCACCCAAAAATGTAAATTCATACATTAATTACTCGCCCTCATGTCGACCCCAACCCGTAAGACCGTAGAGAAGAAGAGAAATATCTTAAGTTGTGTTCCGAAGATGAACGAAGGTCTTACAGGTTTGGAATGACATGAGGAGAGTAATAATGACAGAATTACAATTTTTGGGTGAACTAACCCTTTAAAGACTGTGTAATGCCGTTTACTGTACAGTATCTATAAATGCTTGCGCGCTCGCCTTCAATCATGTAATGCATCGGAATAACATGTTTCATAACATAAGATTAATGTTGGGAAAGTTAACTTGTAGATAAAGTACCCTATTTGAGATTGATTGTATATGAATGCATCACAAAAAATCCCGTGCTCTATGGGCACTGCCATTAATAGAGGACAAAGCGAAAGTTGTTTTGCACTCCGTGATAAAGGCACATTTAAATATTTTGCAGGAAACATAAATCCGATCAGTTATGAATGGCGACCACTTGCTGTGAACAAATGTAAACTTGCCCTGATTGACTGATGATCACCGTGATCGCATGTTAATGCCAAGTGTAAACGCAGCCAGAATAAGTTACTTCTAGAGTAGATTATTTCTGATAACAAGCAAAATAAATAACAAGTAAATTACATTAGACATACGTTACGGTCTAAATTACATTAGACGCTGCTCTCGTATGCTGGATATTTATGAAGCATTTAAGGCTTTTTGGGGAGTCGCACACACTGTTTTTGCGCTGTTGTCATATTCTCTCTGCTTGATCGTTAATATTTATATCATGTTATCCAAGAATAGTACGTCAAAAATGTGTTTCTACTGAGTAGTGCGCCATACTATCCCCTTGCCAGACCGATAAACAAACAGACCGGAAGTTAACTTCGGGCCAGGTGCGTAACCGTGGCAACGCGCATGTGTCCGATGAAACCGTAGTATATCAGCACTATTAAGTATATCTCTGCAAAGGTATTTCCAACTTCTTTTTACCCCAAGCAAAGAATTAAAAAGAACTTTGATGCAAGTATAAAGAATAACCAACTTTTAACCGCCCAGAACGCATTGACATAATCTTTGGAAAATCAAAAAATCTAGTTGCTACAGAACTGCAGGTTACTTGTGAATGTACTCTGTGTAATTCAGTTACATTCTGTTTGTCTGTATGCAAATTATTCTGGTTAATGATTATTGTTTGTCAATAATTAAACAACAGAATCCTTTGAGTGTGGAGCATTTCCTTTGCAAATAACTATATGCATATGTGCTGCTTTCCTGGATTTATGTGGGATTTCTGTTGGCGATGCACTTTAAGATGCTGCATCTTTCAAAATTCATACTGTTTGACACGCAGGTCTACAGAGATGTGTGTGTGGTTAGTCACGTTTGGCCTATATGGGTCTCTTTATAGCACATTGTCGGCTTGAAGTAACAACAATCCTTCGTTGGCGGCTTTACAGACATTTGACAATCAGCTCTACATGATCTGCCAGATGTGTGTGTGTGTGTGTGTGTTCTTGCATGTTGTTATGTGTCAGTTAAAAGCTGAGAGGATTTTCAAGTCAAATGTATATGTATATAGGTCATGTACAGACCCACCTGGAAAGTACGTTAGAGGTAGTGATCATTGCCCAGCTGGTAGTACTTTCTTTTACAGTCCTGTTCTGCATGCACTCTGTAGTTATTGTAGTAATTACAATAACTGGGGGAAAAAACTACTCTACCTTCTCTTGAATCTAACCACACTCAGTATTTTCTTTGGTAAGTACAGTGCTTAATTGGAGCCAGATTCTCTTCCAGAAAATGTCAGATTTTGGAGTTTTGCGTTCCGCCATTTATTTTAAAACGATTCTGGCATTAACAAGTGCATTATCCTACATGTTGACAGTGCGTGCATTTGTGTGAGAGAGACAGAGCCAGCGCAGGTTTATGCAAATGTATTTGGAGGCTATGCTTTGCTACCAATCAGCTTTATGTTGGGCACTGAAGTGCCTTGAAACGCGCAGCATTATTCAATGTGTTGACGTAATTTCCCCTGAAACGGCTGCAGCTGTTAGCAGCTCCTCCCCTTTTTTGAAACGGCCAATAGCGTTTTGTTAATACCACAGTTTGACTAAAGCCTTAGCCTTTCTGTTTCTGTCTGGTAAAGCCAGAGTTTCCTCTTAATCTTTAACTGTTTTTCATCATAATCTCCTCCATATCGCTTTGAAATACAGTAATCTGTGCAGCATTTAAATGGGTCCGATATGTTTTGTTGTATGCGCAGACTCGCACATATGATCCGCTCTCGCGTCTCTAGTCAACGGCTCTGGTCTAGACTATGTGTGTGCGCTGCTGCGGTGCGCGTGAAACTAACGTGAAACCAGACTTCATTCGCCTCAACTGATAGCATATTTACACTGTCTGAATCGTTTTCTATCGCATATATAGTGCGCTATGTGCCTTTCACCATGTAGAAAATGGTAAATGTGTGAACAACTGACCGATTTCAGATGCAGCTTCAGGGTCTATTTATAATGCAGGGGGCGGGACGCTTCAGATTCTAGAGAGCATTTGATTGGACAGAAGATTTGATGAGAACGTTAAGTCTGCGATGATGTCATCAAAATCTGTGATTCATTTTAACGGAAGTGAGAGACTAAGTTTTGAATGCTTATATCTCCTAAATGCAAATTTTGTCATTGTTTTGGAGCAGACCAGCTTATTACAGCTTATTCTTAACCTTAAGGCTAACATAATCATACGAAGCTAAAAAAACTTCAATTTTGATTTCAGTGGGCCTTTAAGTTCAAAGTCGCTCTCATTAATTGCTATTTACAGCATATTGTTTAGCACCCAGTGAACAGTGGGATGTTACATATATAACTGACGAATTATTCTAATAAAAATAAGTCAATATTGTAAAGCAGATGAAACTGCACCCCTGGACAATTCTGCTACTAATCAGGATTGCCGAGACACGAGCAACGGTAGTTAGATCAGTCAGAAATCAAATGTGATGAAGAGGCAATGACGTTGTGCTGATCAGATTTTTGCATAATGTAGTAACATCTAAATAAAATTATTTTATTTAAATCAAAATAGTTTTTTAGTATTTCTGAATCAACCTAAATATATGTTACACCTACAAAACATAATTTAAGGGTTGGATAAAAAAATGACCAAAACATTTCAATTATCTCGTTTCAAATTGTATGCCGCATGCATGGAAAACAAAATTTTTGAAAAACAATCATGTGCTTCCACAACAAGAGTTCATAGTGACCATGGCTGCTAAAAGCCAAAAGTGACAATGAAAGAAATCATCATAAACTAGTCTGTGTTAGTTGTTTGCTATATTCCACGTCCTCTGAAGCCACACATTAGCTTTGTATGAGGACACAAAAATATAAAAATACCGCTGATAATCTTCCCCTCCAGTGGACTGAACTCAAGAAGCACTTTCACAAATCAATCTCAAAATGAGTTCAACACATTGACTGCAGTGATCCAGTTGCAGCAATTCTTGCCGTGGTTGCATCAAACCTAGTCTCGCGTAGCCAGATCTTCAGACTAACGGCAGAAGGTCTGGACTCTCCAGTGGGTTAAACCATGGAACTGACATGCAGAAGGTTGCTGGTTCGATCCCAGCGGTCACCACCAGTGTGTCCTTGAGCAAGGCACTTTACTCCATGTTGCTCCAGGGGGATTGTCCCTGTAATAAGGGCACTGTAAGTCGCTTTGGATAAAAGCGTCTTCCAAATGCATAAATGTAAATATAAATGTAAATGTAGACACAGACACAGACACAGTACCTGACACTGGAATGTGTCTGGTTAGGAAATGACTGATCTAGAGTTCAACAGCAAGCCCAAACTAGCATCTCTGTGCATAATTGCCTGTGGACGCGTGGCAAACACAGGTTTGACATAATTTGTAAAGTGTAGCTGGTTAAATGGGTCACTGCTCATATTCCTGACAGCTGCTCTAGTGTGAGTAAGAGGCTCTTTAAGCGTGAATCAGCACACAGCCGCAATTGAGGGCTTCACCTGTGTTATGTCACCGCCAACACCTCATTCAACACTTCATTACTATCAACAATCTGCTGTGGGTGGAAATCACTAATTGCTTGGTTTGATATGTGAACTGTTTGTTTCAGAGCTAATTACAAAAACACTTTCTTTGTATCAATTTATATGATGACTTAAAGGGATAGTTCACCCAAAAATGAAAATTAGCCCATAATTTACTCACCCTCAAGTCATCTGAGGTGTATATGACATTCTTCTTTCAGACGAATAAAATCTGAGTTATATTACAAAAGTCCAGGCTAATCCAAGCATTAGAATTGGATTTATAGTTGCTCTGTTTTTGAAGTCCATTAAAAATAACTGCTCCATGCGGCTCTGGGGTGTTAATAAAGGCCTTCCCTGTTCAATTTATGGAAAAATTGTTGAAAGTTACCCTGCCGATCAAAAGACTAACGCGAGTTTCACTTTCAACATTCAACACTTTTCCACAGAAGGCAGTCGGCCAAAAGTTTACTTGATAAAGTTATAGATATGAATATTGTTCTTACACAAACGCATCGATTCGCTTCAGAAGGCCTTATTAACACCCCGGAGCCGTGTGGAGCATGTGATTTGACAGACAGATGCATTTTTTTATGGACTTCAAAAACAGAGCAACTATGAATCAAATTCTAATGCTTGGATTAGCCTGGACTTTTGTAATATAACTCAGATTTTATTCGTCTGAAAGAAGAATGTCATATACCTCTAGGATGACTTGCGGGTAAGTAAATTATGGGCTAATTTTCATTTTTGGGTGAACTATCCCTTTAAATCTGCTTAACTCGTCATTGGACTTCAGAGAACACATTTTCGTTGACGTTTGAAGCAGGAAGTGAAACAAATTTCAAACTAAGATTCCTATGTTCCTTCATAGACGAATAGTGTTTATTTCATAACCTCTTCTAAATAGCCAAATGATTTCACATGTGTGTTTATAAAATGAGGATTTATGCTCATGAACACAGAGTATATGATCTTATAGGTCACTGTGAGAAAACTGCCATTTCTCAAATTTTCTCTAATTTGATTTATATTATTTATATATTTTCCCACCACAAGCACAGAGTAATAAAAAAAAAACATTTTAAAAAGGTGAAATGCATGGCAGTACACTTATTACCAGGTTCACTTATTACTAACCAGATTGACTTTATTTATGTCAGACATCTACAGCCTTTTCTTATTGAGAATTAACAGAGGTTTAGATGTTGATGTTTGGGTGAAAATGTTTGATGTCACCAATATGGTGATCAGTGTTTGCTTTAGTTGTGCAGTTTGACTCGAGTTTTGAACATTAGTGTTAGCCTAGAAATCTAGACGCAGCCTAGCGGCAGAAAATTTCTTTTGCCGCGAGTGTAGTCTAGCAACTCTCGGTAGACTTGAGAGCTGGAAAATCCAAACTCTGGTCAGGCCAATCACAGCGTGTGTAGAGTCGGTGGGCGGGCTTAACATAATGACGGTACGTCACGGCAGAGTTGCGGAGGTTCTGCGTGCTACTCGTAAACACAGAAGCTGACGAACAGCGGACCTTTCGAATTGGCTTTGGTCGCGACTCTGGAAGATTTGGAGTTAAGCTTTTCTTTGAGAAAAGAACAAAGAACGGCAATGAAGTCATTCTTAAGAAAAGAAGATGTGTTCAAAGTTTTGCCGACTGGATACAGCGAAAGTCTATCAACTAACTTTAGCTCGGCTTCACCTTCTTCTTCGTTCTGGTTGGTTGTGACGCTCATGGCGCTATCCAATTGCATGCAGAGGGAATTTGAAAGACAACCGTCTATCCCACCCCTCGGATTGAATTCTGTCAATGGTGAGTTTCCAGACCCAACATCTTGATGTGGGTCTGGCTTGTCAGGCTACATTAGTGTTTGATTCTCTGATCATATTCAGAGTCTGTTCTTTGTTTAGATATCATGTTATTAATTTCACGTTATATATTGTAATAGTCCTGTGATAGTCCTAATCTGAGGGATTGTGCACCAAAAAGTTTTAAAGATACAGGCAGACATTAAAGAATCAGCTTGCGAATCTCAATAATAGTGACATGCTTCATGCCGCAACGCATTCTGGGTGCATCATACAAAACTCATCTATGGGTCCCAGAATGCATTGTGGCAATTAAGCATGTCAGAATTGTTGAGATTCATATGCTGAGTATTGATGTCTGCGTGAGTCTAATAGATGTAGGACTTCAAAATGTTTAGTGGACAATGTAGAATTACAGGCTCTATGTAATTAATAATACAAAATGGTCGCGTATCAAAAGATTAGATACTGGATGACATCAGTGACAGACCACTATGTGAAGATTATATATTTACGTAGGCAAAATCATCTGATCACAGTTTTTCTTGTTGTTCTTGCCATAACAAACACAACTACCCAACTAAAGGAAACAATTAAAACCAAACTATTATTGTTACGAATAACATGATAAAATCAATCTGTTAGCAATGTGTGAAGCTGGTAATGCTGTTTGTGGAGTTGTTTAATCCTTTTATTTAATGTGCAGCCACACATTTCACCCTTTTTACAATTCTTTCTTTCTTTCTTTCTTTCTTTCTTTCTTTCTTTCTTTCTTTCTTTCTTTCTTTCTTTCTTTCTTTCTTTCTTTCTTTCTTTCTTTCTTTCTTTCTTTCTTTCTTTCTTTCTTTCTTTCTTTCTTTCTTTCTTTCTTTCTTTCTTTCTTTCTTTCTTTCTTTCTTTCTTTCTTTCTTTCTTTCTTTCTTTCTTTCTTTCACAGTGCGGTGCTTATTCCAACTAAAATTCAGTGTCTTTCTGACGTTGGAGCTTGATGTGAAGAGGTGTAAGAGGATTGGAAAATAAAGACAATCTCTGCAAATTCTTAGAAAATACAGAAAACGTTTAAATGAATAAATATTGAAACATAAAAAATGTAATGTTAATTAGAGGAGTCATTGCGACCCACACAGCAGCTGCATCTCACAGATTATTGAAATGTGTCTCAGATTATCTTCATTTAAACACTTCATCATTGGGCCAGCTCTCTTCCTCTACATCTCCACAGCTGGATTTAAACTAACAATGGCCCCTCCATAGTTTATAATCAAACCCCAAAGTCCCAAGGAAATTCAGGATGAAGGAATTCAGTTCACAAGGAATGAATAAAACACTAGTGTCAGAGCGACTGAAGAATGTCTAAGCAATAAAGAGCTGCCAGGACCGGACGCCGCCCACGTTTCAGCCATAATAGAGCGACAGAGTGATTCTGTCTTTGCGTCCCCTTCTCAACCAACAGAGCATGTGCAGTAATTCCCCCTTCCTCAGATCCAGATGTGGTGTCTGGACAGACGGGGCCAATATAAACAGGCCTGTTAGGTGTCCGGCAGCCCAGTTTGTCTCATTCATGGCTCTCTATCAGACAAGCTCTAAACTCATTTCCTGCCTGAGTCATTGCAGGCCTTGGGAATTTCAGAAAGGAGCTCTCACTGTCCCATCTTATGGGATGCACTGATGCCCCATGCTAATGGAGAGATGCACCTTGGATTGACAAGGGGATTTTATTTTTGATTGGATTCATTCCATTTCTAGAAAGAGATGAGTGATGAAATCCAGATGATCCTGTCACGCAGAAAGGTTATCATCATTCAGAGCCACTCTATTAAATAGATTAAAATTTAAGCCGCAACAGGGTTAGGTGGTTTCCAGACAGGTAGAGCTGAGGTTACTCCGACTGTAGTCTTCTGTAGCCAGACATCTGACTATCGGCTTAAAGTCTAGTCCTCATTGCAGGTTATTCTGACCAAGAAGAGCCTACTAGGACAGGAAGAGACACAATGAATTAAAGTCTGAAAGACGGATGTCTTGGAAAGAGTGCGCTCTAGAAAAAAAACGTTTGTGCTTTTCGTCTACATCCTCATTGCAACATATCACCCTTCACAGCATTCACAGGATACTCTCTGATGTAAAATAAACTCTAGTCTGTAAGTGGACTAAATCTGCAGTCAGATACAAAGTTTAAAACAATATGGAATAAACTGATAGATATTTCAGTATCTTCCCACTAACTGACTTTCATATCTGCAGTCTGGTACTTTGTTAACATGACTTTGATCCCAAAAATCAGCAAGCACATGCTTTTGTATCAGGCATATATTAGGCAGCAAGTGAACATTTTGTCCTCAATGTTGATGTGTCCTCAAAGAAGCAGGAAAAATGGGAAACCGTAAGGATTTGAGCGAGTTTGACAAGGGCCAAATTGTGATGGTTAGACGACTGGGTCAGAGCATCTCCAAAACTGCAGCTCCTGAGGGGTGTTCCCAGTCTGCAGTGGTCAGTATCTATCAAAAGTGCTCCAAGGAAGGAACAGCGGGGAACCGGCGACAGGGTCATGGGCCATGGGTCATGGGTCCAAGGCTCATTGATGCCTGTGGGGAGCGAAGACTGGCCCGTGTGGTCCGATCAAACAGACGAGTTACTGTAGCTCAAATTGCTCAAGAAGTTAATGCTGGTTCTGATAGAAAGGTGTCAGAATACACAGTGCATCTCAGTTTGTTTTGTATGGGTCTGCATAGCCGCAGACCAGTCAGGGTGCCCATGCTGACCCCTGTCCACCGCCGAAAGAGCCAACAGTGGGCATGTGAGCATCAGAACTGGACCACGGAGCAATGGAAGAAGGTGGCCTGGTCTGATGAATCACGTTTTCTTTTACATCATGTGGATGGCCCACGTGACCAGGATGCACTATGGGAAGAAGGCAAGCCGGCGGAGGCAGTGTGTTTCTTTGGGCAATGTTCTGCTGGGAAACCTTGGGTCCTGCCATCCATGTGGATGTTACTTTGACACGTACCACCTACCTAAGCATTGTTGCAGATCATGCCCTTCAGCCAGCTCTTTGTGTTCAGTATGCATCAGAAGATGTGCCAGTGGAAAGGCCAATTTTAATTGTATTTCATTGAAAATAATCACATATTACTTGATGCAATTAGGGTTGTGATGGCTGACCAACATCACGATGGAGCACCACTATAGTAACTAAAGTATTAGTTAAACTAAAAACTTAGCAGGGATTGCTCTGTAAATTAAATTGAGAATGTAACTAATGCATATATGCTATTTTAAATACTGTAGTCTATGCCAGATATATATATATAGCCTACATTTTTAAATCATTTGAGGCTGAAACATCCTACAGCCTATAAAACATTTAAACGATTTACAGTAAATAATAGTAACCTCAAGAATATAAGAAACTTTAAATATCAGTTACTGATAAAAAAAAAATATATATATTTGATTACTATTTCCCCGCAAAGATGCGTCATATACCGCTCTGCGCTTTGAGAGGAAGTTGGATAGACACCTTTTCGAATATCTTCGTCTTCATGTTTTCTCCTGATGTTGCAAAGCAACACTTGTTGTAAAAGGTCTGAAGAGCGGATTTTATCTTCCACAGGGTCAAGACATTTAGGCAATGTTTGATTATTCACTGTCAGAGAAAACGAAACTAAAATCACCTGTGTGTGTGTGTGTGTGTGTGTGGTTTGTGTGTGTGAAATGCGCTATTCAAATGAACCAAACTTGACGCGACTTACCAAGTTTAATAACAAGAACAAACTGTGTTAAATAAAATTTGAAGTAAAAAGGTATTCGTCCTACAGTGTTTTTTATACTTTACCACAGTAAAGGATGTGAATAGTTATAAAAGACTTAATTATAAGCAAACGGAAGGAAGAAACGTTTATAATCCCCTGCGAACATGGGTGTGACGTGAGTGAAGATTTGGGAAAAGAAACCAGATGTCCATGTCCATTGGGATAAAATGGACTACTAGGCCTATTGTTAAAATTCACGGAAAATTGAGTGACCAGGTCCAGATCGCAGAATGCAGAATGAAAAAGTGCTATCTGACCATTATTTCCTTTCTAGGCTAAACAAAGCTTTGTGCTTCACTCCTGTGGTAATATTCACGTGAAACAGCATTCACATACAAAACACTGGGTTAGTAAAACTGCCAATTTCCACAGGTTTCACAGTAAAGCATCTGTGGAGGATGCTGACGTGGAGTCAGTGCTGATGGTTTAATGCAGCTGTACCTGAGCTTAAACTTTAGTCACATTATTAACCCAGATGAGAGCTAAACCAGCACAGGAAATCAGATGCAGGCAAGCCACTAATTACATGAGAAACAGCACAGAGCCTCTGCCAAAAATACTAATCTAATTTGTGAACGGGAGCATGACACAGGATGAGCTAAATATAGGGGCGTCAGGTAGGGGTGTTCGATTCCAAGTTTTTTGGAGTCGACTCCGATTCCCGACTCCCACTGTAGGAGTCTATGGAATCGACTCCTCGACTCCATTTACTTTACATCAAAACAGGGTCAGAAATAAGACAAAATTGCAGTTGTTACCACTTAAATTATTTCTCCCCCGACACAAAGCCTTAAAATCCCCTTATTAAAACCTCGCACTTTTAGCGTGATCGTCCAAATTAGTCCAATTTAGGGATGACTTGATGAGTGGCTATCAGCGTTTCTACCTAGCTGTTGCCGATACCTCATTTTACAGAGGAAAAAAAAGTCATGAAAAAAGCTGTTGTCGAGTGATGGGGCTAAACATGCATGATCATTGTCTTAAAGGGTGAGTTAAAGATACTAAATACTAAAATAAATATAATAATGTACACTTATTCATGTGTTTCTTCTTGATGTGAGTTTTTTTATGATTTAGTTTAATGATTATGAACACAAGGTTAACCATGGAAAACCAAATTTATATTTATTGCATTAATATACTATCAATTAAACTAAAGCTAGCGTAGAGGAAGCCTATGTATAATTACAAACAAGTCGCTGTGACTATTCTAATTCTAAAGTAAGCACTCAAATAAATGCGTGTGAAGTTTCTGCGACGCAAGTTCTCTGACGCAATGTTTTACGACAGTGTCTGAATTCCTCGCTTCATTTCATTCACTCCTTGCTTATGGTGCACTCAACTGCCATGCACTTTATAGGGATTAGAGAATTATTAAACAAAAGTGAGCGATTTCGGACACAGCATCAGAGTCGACACTATGGAGTCGACCCCGACTCTGGGGCTATTCAGAGTCGAGGAATCGACTCTTTTGGAGTCGACTCCCCATCACTAGCGTCAGGATATTTTCTCATCTGCTAAAGGAAAAGGAAGCTTTCTCTTTAAAATCATTTTGGAAATGGACTCAAGATGTCAGCGTGAAACGCAAGCTATGAATAAGGCATTGTGAGTGTGTGAGGTTTCTTCTGGAATATTAATGCAAAATAGATGCGTGTAGTTAATGCAATAGTCACTGGCAGGATAGTAGTTAGTTGTGTTTGCTAAGTTAAGCATTTGCTATCCCAATTACTAGTAGTTAGGGTTGGTGATTTGAACAAAATATTAAGCCTTGTGCACCCTGGGACAATTATCAATATATTTTTTGACACGTCTTTGTTCATACCCAAGCAATTTTCACTGGCGATGCACAGAGTGAACGTGCAAATTCACTCCCTGACAGTAGATGGCACTTTTGATTTGATTGCAGATTAAGGATAGCAACTCCCTCTTATGGAGATTTTTATAGTAGCTGTGGCTTTTGTCATAAAGCTCTTTGTGTTCAGACACCAAAGAGACCAGCATCTCTACATTCACCTTGCCTCGTTGCATCTTCTTCTTCGTCTACTCACTTTCTCTTCGTCGTCTTTTCTTAGGTATCAATGTGTGCTTGGCATGATCGGTTTGTGCTTGAGCACCACCAAGTCATGTTTTACTGTAATTTCAGCAGCTCCAGGCAGGTGAACAAAAGCGCCAATCTCATTGGTCGGGCCAGTTTTTAACACGGCACATCAATCAAAAAAATTGACCCAAGGCGTTTTTTTTAAATGGCGTGTTGGTGTGTACACATTGGCGCCCTTTGTTTAGTCACGAGGCATTCAACTTCAGCGATAAACGTGCACGATAATCACCCCAGTGTGAACAAGCCTTTAGACCTCAGCCATCCCACACAATTTGTACATATCCCATGCTGCATGCCTTGTGGATCTAACATTTCTTGTAATGCCGTCTAACATTTTGCTATTGCTTTTTCAAGTGATCAGACTTAACATTGTTGCCTCGTGGATGAATAAGCAGGCAAAATATTCAATGGACTTACTCTGAATAAAGTTTTTTCAGTGAATATAAAATGTTTTCAGAAAATGTAAAGATTTAGGTTAGAATTAAACTTAAACATATCAAAGTACTTTGTATTTTGTTAATGCAGTTGTCACAGATCTATATCTTCCGTCTTAAAATAAATCTGAAACGTTTTCTGAACAAAACACAGTAACATGTTTTCTTTGTGTCAGATGACTTTCCCAGACTAATGATCTGTGCAGACTCACATATGGCAATAACAGAGGCTTGAGTGTCATCAGCAGAATGAACAACACTCCAGATCTTTTCATCAGGTTTAGCAGATTTAGTGGTTAAGGCTTTTGGGCTTGTAAACGGCTGATTCCTGGTTTGAGCCCAATAAGGGAATGGCCCGTGGGCAAGAAACATTATCCTTTTGATCAAGACACTAACTTCAGGGAGACTGAGGAGCCGTTTACACGATGCCATTTTCAATTAAAAACTGAAAACTTTTTATGCATTTGTGCCATTCATTTACCCGACAACGGCATTTTGGGGTCCTGAAAATGCAGACTTTTTGAAAATTATACTGTTATCGTCTCTGTGTAAACTACAAAAACATGAATTTGTGAAAACTGTGTCGTCATTACGTGTTCAGTCTATAGGCACGTAGTGTTTCTTTACAAAGCGGCATTGCCGTCTACTGGCTTGGCATGAATAATACAGCGTTTTTAGTCGATTCCGGGGATTGATTTGACAATGTTGTCATCTGTACAAGGAAAAACTCCTTGTCGTGTAAAAGTACCCTGAGTCTAGTAAGTTCATGGTGCAGATTTGGAAACAAACTCAACTTGTCCTGCTTTTTTGGCTATAAATAAAGAGTGTGAGTCATCATTGAAACCAGCTCACCTAAACAGACTCAACTGCCACTCCAAATTGAGAGGAAACAATCTCATTATGTCAAGTTATATGGATGATATCCAGCTGTGTCACGAGTAAATAAGGCAATGAGGACATCAATAGTTTCTAATTATTGGACAAAAACCCTCTGCACGTAGTAACTTAGAATACTGTCTAACACTGGATGGCTGCTCTGTCAAGTCCTCGTCGTCAGGCATTTTTTTCTATCTTGATATTAGCCCAACAGTTAGTTCATACGTTCATGACCTCAAGGCTAGATTATTGTAATACTCTACTGGGTGGTTGCCCTGCTCGCTTAATAAATAAACACCAGCTGGTCCAAAATGCAGCAGCTCGAGTTCTGACTAGAACCAGGAAGTATGACCATATTAGTCCAGTTCTGTCAACACTGCACTGGCTCCCTATTAAACATTGCATACATTTTAAAATCTTGCTAATTACTTACAAAGCACTAAATGGTTTAGCTCCCCAGTACTTGAGCGAGCTTTTAACACATTATACTCCATCACGTCTATTGCAATCTCAAAATTCTGGCCAGTTGATAATACCTAGAATATCAAAATCAACTATTTAGCACCTAAACTCTCGAACAGTCTTCCTAGCATTGTTCGGGAAGCAGACACGCTCTGTCAGTTTAAATCTAGACTAAAAACACACAAGGTGTTCGGTGTAATGGTTTTTCTATGCAGTTGCTGTAGTGTTGCTAACTTAGTGATGAACATCACCAAATAAGCTTGTCACTACATCAAATGGTTATAAACTGAACAAAACCTTACAGGTATTATTATCATTTGAACCACATAAATTAGCAACGCAAACCTACAACTTCTCTAAGTATATCCAACTTTACTGGTTCACAAAGAATGATTAATTTGTGAATTTGACTGATCCAGAAGATTAAACATGTAGCAGTTAACAAGGGAGTCAAGTGAAAAATAAACACTTGATTTGGTCAAATGAGCTCAAATGAGCCAAGATCTGGAAGTAATATGATATTCTCAGATCAAGTGTGCTCCTAATAATTCATAATAATGTCAAGCTGAGCTCTAAGGTCTATCTTATTTGCATCGCATTAGAAACCTCTCTTTTACTGGAGTGATATTCTATTAGTGTTTCTCCACTTTAACTTAGGTACAGGGTTTGTGTACACCATCCACCATGAACAAACATTTTATTATACATTTTTCTTACCATTGCAAGATTTAGGATTGCATGTGCATTATAGTGAAGACAACTCCGAACACATTTGCTAGCATGTATGCCTATGATGACAGAGCCAATCAGAGTAAGTATGCAGAGTGACTTCTAATTGCCTGTGATCTTTGATTGATTTGGTAGTCGTGTCTGGTGTGGACAGACAAATTACTTGTCGCTGGAGTCTTATCGCATCGCGTCTTTTTAGGACATGGTGTAACTGTGCAACTGCATACTGTCTCTTTTTAATGGCTGATACAACATTTACACAAACTCAGCTCCACACTTCACGATGAAACGTGAGCTTGTTGAATATATGGTGAGTTTCACCATCAGACCTAACACAGGCCTGATCACTCATGATAACAGAATTCACTCGAGGCTGATGTAATTTCACGGCAGAGGTGGTTAAACTGGTTTTACCTGAACAGTTGGACGGTGTAAGTATGCAAACGATGTGGGTTTCGTGAGCAGCGCATGTGGAATAAACAGTTTATTTGACTCCTCGCACCTACATCGGTTTTCCTTGGGGAAATCGTTCTTACACTTTTCCAATGTGGTCCGTTTTGTGGAACGTCTACCATGCTACATAAAGAACAACACACATGGGCCGAGGGTGATGGTACGTATTGCAAATACTGTGAAAATGTCATGCTATGTAGATACTGTGATACTGGACTCATGACTCATGGACGCATGACTCTTTCTTTGTAAGTAGGGCCATAGTGTGGAAATGTGTGCTGTAAGTGGGTTACACCATGATAAGGCAGCTCTGTGTTTTCGTGGTTGCTGTTGTTACGTGCTGTAAGTTGACTAATCGGCACGGCAGATGGGCAGAGACATCCTCTCCATTGTCCCGAGGCAGTCCTGGACAATATCAGGATGTCTATCCAAGACTTTTCTTCATTAGATCCCAGTCTCCACAACGGCCCGTAGGGCCTCTGATCTCAACATTTCTCTTTTAAGGCTTTTGTTAGATGGTCAAATTCTTTTTCTTATCCCAGTAGAGACAACTATAAGTAACCCATTAGTAGGTTGTTTTCCCTAAAATCTGTACATTTTGATTATACGTGTCTAACGTATCGAGGACATAATGTAGAAAATGCATTCGTGCTTGAATTTCAGGAGAACACAGCAGGTTTTAAGCAGCATTTGCAGTAGGGATGGGCGATATCTTATCGTTTGCGATATACCGGTAAAAATTCTCCCCACGATAAGAATTTGTCTTCCCGCGATAATAACGATAAAGCCTAGTTGATAGCGCGACCCATCCGCAGTGCCACCGCTGGCCGTCTCTTGATGCTTAAAGCGTTTACTTTATGATGGCCGCGGTGGCTGCGTTCGTCAATTTGTATAGCTGAACGGGGGTTGGAGAGATAATTTTCTTGTAGTGCCCTCGCAGCACTCGGTGCCCTAAGAGCCGCGCAATGGGAGCGGCGGCACTGAATCCGCATCTCACGTGCAGAGCGAAAACAACCATGGCGGAAGCTGCGGAAGAGTTCATAGCTAAACGAGGGGCTACCTGAGGGCAATCTGAAACATACAGATGTATTTTCACTCGCTGAGCACTTAGAGCGAATATCTTAAGCGCTCAGTCCTTCTCAATCGATCGGTAAAGCATACTATTTCAGTTGATCTCAATGAATGCGCAGTGTATTTGACGCACAGTAAACACTAGTGTGAGGCGCGCGACTGAGAGCGCTCAGTGTTTCACACACACTCAAAGAGAGAGCGAGAGAGTCTTATACCACACAGAATTGATGTGCTACATGTAAACAATATCCTGTGTTGTATTTTCCTGTAAAATAATGGCGTTTATTTGGAATTATTCAGCCTTTCATGAACAGGAACAAACGAATGCACAAACGGGAATCTCATTGGCTGGCGTGCACCTGTTACTGTGCCTGTTTTGATTTCAGCAAATAAGTTTGAATGAGCGCTGACAACATGATTAATATTCATGAACCCAGAAGCTCATTATTCCTTAGTCCAGTTTATTTTTATCAGTAGAAGAATTCGTGGTATTATTATCTTATCAACTCAAATTACTGAAGTTCTATCATCAAATCATTATTTTCAACTTTTTTGTAATCTGAAGACATTTTTGGGATAATTACTTTTGCTGTTTCTGCTATTTTTTACCACTGTTTGCACCACGAGTGTATGAATAAATACAGAATCGGTTTACATGTAAAACTTGTCATTGATTTTAATTATTATTGTTTGTATTGTGATGTTTTTCAGCACAGTTGCACTACCTGCACTTTTACAGAAGACAATTATATCTGCAACTTTTCCATTTCTGAAAAGGCTGGTGTGGAATTTTACATAAAAAAATAATTAATTATATATATAATATATATATATATATATATATATATATATATATATATATATATATATATATATATATATATATTTTTTAATGTATTATAGGAGCCTATTTGATGACATGTATGTTTTACTTTAGATGATTGTTTGTTTTTCTGAAACTCGCAAGAATGCATGCAGCTTTCACTTGTATCCAAAAACATGGGGAATGATACTACATTTATCGTCATTGATATCGTTATCGCAATAAATACTAGAAAATATCGGGATACATTTTTAAGTCCATATCGCCCATCCCTAATTTGCAGTCACAAGACTGAGTCTGGAAGCGATGGGAATTCTTGAGTGAGGTTTAGATTAATCTGTGGGCTGCTGAATTGTTTCACCGTTTTATCTTTTGTTAGTGGTGTTGTTCAAGAGAGACAGGGAATACATATGTGGAAATTCATGCCTTATATCCACTGCAGTCGCTGTGCTGTTTGTAGAGACCAGCTCACATTTTACAATCTAGTGAAAATCAAAGAAAAGTGTAGAACATGTAAGTGGTGTTTACCATTGCAATTGTTTGGGATTGTGATTTAAAAAAAAATGTTTTATTATTATTTATTAAAAAAAAAAAAAGTATAGGTTTGCTGTGCTTTGTTGAGCTGACAAAAAATCATATTGTGGTTATATATCGATTATACACTCACCTAAAGGATTATTAGGAACACCTGTTCAATTTCTCATTAATACAATTATCTAATCAACCAATCACATGGCAGTTGCTTCAATGCATTTAGGGATGTGGTCCTGGTCAAGACAATCTCCTGAACTCCAAACTGAATGTCAGAATGGGAAAGAAAGGTGATTTAAGCAATTTTGAGCGTGGCATGGTGCCAGACGGGCCGGTCTGAGTATTTCACAATCTGGTCAGTTACTGGGATTTTCACGCACAACCATTTCTAGGGTTTACAAAGAATGGTGTGAAAAGGGAAAAACATCCAGTATGCGGCAGTCCTGTGGGAGAAAATGCCTTGTTGATGCTAGAGGTCAGAGGAGAATGGGCCGACTGATTCAAGCTGATAGAAGAGCAACTTTGACTGAAATAACCACTCATTACAACCGAGGTATGCAGCAAAGCATTTGTGAAGCCACAACATGCACAACCTTGAGGCGGATGGGCTACAACAGCAGAAGACCCCACCGGGTACCGCTCATCTCCACTACAAATAGGAAAAAGAGGCTACAATTTGCACGAGCTCACCAAAATTGGACATTTGAAGACTGGAAAAATGTTGCCTGGTCTGATGAGTCTCGATTTCTGTTGAGACATTCAGATGGTAGAGTCAGAATTTGGCGTAAACAGAATGAGAACATGGATCCATCATGCCTTGTTACCACTGTGCAGGCTGTTGGTGGTGGTGTAATGGTGTGGGGGATGTTTTCTTGGCACACTTTAGGCCCCTTAGTGCCAATTGGGCATCGTTTAAATAAGGGTGTGCGATATTGACAAAAAAGGATATCTCAATATTTTCTGGGATTTTCTCGATAACGATAATTAGACAATATTTTGCTGAATGAGTTATTTATTTATGTGCTGTATCTTGGCAGCTTTAGGACTGCCGTGGTCGGCTGACTCCTAAAGTTTTTGATATTATTCATATTGTGTGTGGTGGTTTAATTTTGTAATGCATTGAAGATAATCAAGATATGCGTTGCCTGAACCACATTTGTGTGGCTATTAATATGTTTAAGTTTTTTTAATGAAAAAAAAAAAAAGCCAGAGACTGGTGTTTTAAGACACATTTTGTTTTATTGTAGCCTAAAATAAAGCTTGAGTGAGAGCGAGCTGAGTGACGCTATCAAGAACTCCGTGAATGACAGCTTGTCTGTAAATGCGTGCTCTGTGAGGCCATGGGTGCGTCTCAATCAATCAGCTCCCTAGTTCAGTAGTCAGGGCACTGATCAGGCATTGATCGGTCTATGATTGAGACGCACGCCCGCTATGAATGAATGACGGTTCGTCCGTGAAGCCTTTTTATACTCGACGCGTCCACAGGAGTGCGCGGCAAAAATGACGTCATCACAGAGTGCCAAGCAGACGAGGCACGTGCGCAGTCAGCGGAGCGATGGCTCGCACTGCATGCGAAGCTAGACGAAAGTAATCTATCCGCGCTCTGTGTGCACATTTTACTTTCGGTTTTGAATTAGCGCCAGTTCGCTGGTGGGTTGCTTGAATTGTCATCTCAGTCAGCTCCTGTCACTCTCGTGATGAATGAAATCTGATGAATGACTCCTGCCTAGACTCACGGTCGGTCACAGGGATATACTCGATAATGTCAGATCGCACATCGTTTAAACACCAATTACGATATTATCGCAGACGATATATATCGCACACCCTTACATTTAAATGCCACGTTCTACCTGAGCATTGTTTCTGACCATGTCCATCCCTTTATTACCACCATCCTCTGATGGCTACTTCCAGCAGAATAATGCACCATGTCACAAAGCTCAAATCATTTCAAATTGATTTCTTGAACATGACAGTGAGTTCACTGTACTAAAATGGCCCCCACAGTCACCAGATCTCAACCCAATAGAGCATCTTTGGGATGTGGTGGAACGGGAGCTTCGTGCCCTGGATGTGCATCCCACAAATCTCCATCAACTGCAAGATGCTATCCTATCAATATGGGCCAACATTTCTAAAGAATGCTTTCAGCACCTTGTTGAATCAATGCCACATAGAATTAAGGCATTCACTTTGATAATTCAGTTTGATCCGAATCAAAATTACAGGTCTGAAACCTCAAACCTACAGGTCTGACCAAATAGACTAAATTTGGTCCGAGGTAGTCTCGATATGGATCAAACTGAACAAAGGTTTGGTTCATTTGTAGTGTGAAAGCATTTTCTGTATGGTTTGGACTTTCAGACCATTTACAGGAGTTCCGATGGTTCCCGCGTAGCCTAAACAGCTGTATAGAAACAAATTGCAACTCAATTTGGTCTCTCAAATGAAGGTGCCAGGGCTCACAGGATTGCTTGCAAGTCTTCTCCTCCTTTCCTGCCGGCAACGATTAAAATGTTTGCACAAAGAGGACGTTCATTAGGCAGATTTGAACTAGCCTCGAGTATAGTTGGTGCTGCCGGTAGTAATGCCATAATAGTAACAGTATAGTGGCAACGATATTCGTCTGTTCATTCATTCTTGTCAAAGTTATCCGCCGAATTGACCACACGCTGACATCAGATGCACAAATGAGTTTTTACTTTCGGAACCCGCCTGTTGCTAGGTGGTTGTTAGGGTGTCTGGTTACAGTGTTCTGTAGCGGGTCAAGTTTCATTGCAGGTCTTAGCGGTTCTCTTGCTGAGTTATGTCTGGTTGAACTGACCTATATGATGGAATTTAAGCTCACACACTTCACACGCCAAAGTCACAATGAAACTTTATTTCCTCCCCCCTGCCTTGTTAGGTTATAGGTCATGTTTAATGCATTAGAGCCACAGTGATGATATCAAATGACTTCCTGCGTGTGCACTCACTAACACACTGTGCGCGTTTGTCACAGATTCCAATAGCCCAACAATCCAAGACATTTGCCCCTTTTATTCCTCCATGGGAATCCTCTCAGATGATGCAGGATTTCTGTGCTGTAGACGTAGGTTTGCCTGTGGGGGATCGCTCGATAAAAGCCGCTTTATGCACTGTGTCAAAGAGAGCCCAGAAAGCATTGTGTGCAGCCAGGACATGGTTAGTGTCATCATTTTTGTCTTTATGGAAAACATTAATTGTTTCCTTGAACCATTGTCTTCCAATTTGGCCGAAGCCGCAATCAGAAATAGACGTCCCAGGCCATCAGAAAGATATAGGATTTTTTTTTTTTTGGTGTAAACAACAGAGTATGAAGTGAAAATGGGAGATGAAATTCAAAGCAGCTTAGTGGAGTGATGCAGATGGGATTTCTCTTCCCAAGCAATGGATCCAGGAAGCTGGCAGATAGAGAGAGAGAGCTCCAGCAGAAATACAGGAGTGACCTACTTCCTCTGGCTGCTGGATCAATCTCAGCCATCTTCACACACAATCTGAGGAACAGTTTCTGTTTTTGACGAAATTATGTCCTTTCCATTTAGTTGAGACGATGCTGTTTTAGTTAATTTGACATGGATTGGAATGAAAACGATACGACACTGACGACGATGTGAATCGATGGGAATATCTTTGCATTTGGCCTCTAAATAAAGCAGTTTTTTGTAAGAGATCTTCTACTATTTTGTGTGCGAGCTCCTCTCCTTGTTCAATATAAGCAAAAACGCTGAAAACCTGAGACACCCGTAACAATAGGGTGCACCAAATACGTGTAAAACAAGTGTAAACGAGTCTTAAAAAGAAAGCTTACCGTGATTTTAAAACATAAGACAGTACCCAGATTTCAAAACTACAATAAGATTTCACTTCTACTGTTATTGACATTTTGGTAGGCTACATGGTTTTCACTAAGAGATGGATAGCCTAATTGGGATATAATTCAGATACGCTACAGATGGGTTTTATAGTATGCCTAAAAGTATATTCTGATTTTACTTGTTTGAAAAAGTAACTATTTTTGTAAAATTTGTTGTAAATTTACAAGTAATGCATTACTTTACTAGTTACTTGAAGAAAGTAATCTGATTATGTAACTCAAGTTACTTGTAATGCGTTACCCCCAACACTGATTGTGAGAGAAATTCGATGTAGCTGTAAAGCAGCTCTACAGAAGACAATAGTGCCAGCTCAGTTTAGTACATGTTTTGTTTTCGAGAGAGTTGCTTTACCTGCTAAATACAGCGGTTCAGTTCTTGATTATTATTATTTGAATCAATTCTTTCTACATGTGTCTTCTGCATTGATAATATTTTAGTTACATCCACAGTGTTTAATTAAACTCAATTATCATGATGATTTAGATTTTCTTTTTCATCTTGCCCTCATTATCATTGACAAAAAATACTTTTTTTTAACTCCGTATTTATCAGAAATTTTCATTCAGCTCCATAAGACCCGTTTACTTGTTTATTGTGGTGTATTTTATTTACACTTTAATGGTAAGATGTTGCTCAAATAGAAAGCTCTGATCTGATTTGCTAGCGATTCAATACAATAGCTATGCAATTCCCTGGAGTCTGGGTGCACAGCTTTATCAGTCCATTTGGAAACAAACCCACATCCACATAAGCCTTCTTCCCTACTGTACAGGGTTCCCACGGGTCCTTGAGATCCTTGAAAGTTTGTGCATCGAAAAAAAAAAAATTTGAAAGCCTTTTTTGAAAATAAACATACACAGATCTTTGAAAGTGCTTGAATTTATTTTGTGCAATAAGTTTTCTGGAAAGATTTCCATTTTATTCCCTCCGGTCCGCTAATGTGTTATTTCGCCAACACTTCGTGGCCTATGGATACTAGCTTGCTTGATTTACATTAGTGACACGCATTTACGCGTTACGTGAAGTGTTTCCTGCGTGAGGTACTTTGTTGTACGTTGCCATTATGTTCACGTGCGCATGAAACTACTGCGATAGTACCTCAACGTTTTCAGTGCTTACACCGAACCCAATGACTGTATATTGTGTTCAATAAACATAAAACATTTGTGATAATCTGTTGCCCAAATATTTTATATAATGTAATGTTGAATTGCTTTGTTTGTTAAGAAAATGTTAACCCACGAGGCAAGAAAAAATTAAAAGCATATTCATATACACTCACCTAAAGGATTATTAGGAACACCATACTAATACTGTGTTTGACCCCCTTTCGCCTTCAGAACTGCCTTAATTCTACGTGGCATTGATTCTACAAGGTGCTGAAAGCATTCTTTAGAAATGTTGGCCCATATTGATAGGATAGCATCTTGCAGTTGATGGAGATTTGTGGGATGCACATCCAGGGCACGAAGCTCCCGTCCCACCACATCCCAAAGATGCTCTATTGGGTTGAGATCTGGTGACTGTGGGGGCCATTTTAGTACAGTGAACTCATTGTCATGTTCAAGAAACCAATTTGAAATGATTTGAGCTTTGTGACATGGTGCATTATCCTGCTGGAAGCAGCCATACCACAATGGTACATTGTGGTCATAAAGGGATGGACATGGATAGAAACAATGCTCAGGTAGGCCGTGGCATTTAAACGATGCCCAATTGGCACTAAGGGGCCTAAAGTGTGCCAAGAAAACATCCCCCACACCATTACACCACCACCAGCAGCCTGCACAGTGGTAACAAGGCATGATGGATCCATGTTCTCATTCTGTTTACGCCAAATTCTGACTCTACCATCTGAATGTCTCAACAGAAATTGAGACTCATCAGACCAGGCAACATTTTTCCAGCCTTGAACTGTCCAATTTTGGTGAGCTTGTGCAAATTGTAGCCTCTTTTTCCTATTTGCAGTGGAGATGAGTGGTACCCGGTGGGGTCTTCTGCTGTTGTAGCCCATCCGCCTCAAGGTTGTGCGTGTTGTGGCTTCACAAATGCTTTGCTGCCTACCTCAGTTGTAACGAGTGGTTATTTCAGTCAAAGTTGCTCTTCTATCAACTTGAATCAGTTGGCCCATTCTCCTCTGACCTCTAGCATCAACAAGGCATTTTCTCCCACAGGACTGCCGCATACTGGATGTTTCTCCCTTTTCACACCATTCTTTGTAAACCCTAGAAATGGTTGTGCGTGAAAATCCCAGTAACTGAGCAGATTGTGAAATACTCAGACCGGCCCGTCTGGCACCAACAACCATGCCATGCTCAAAATTGCTTAAATCACCTTTCTTTCCCATTCTGACATTCAGTTTGGAGTTCAGGAGATTGTCTTGACCAGGACCACACCCCTAAATGCATTGAAGCAACTGCCATGTGATTGGTTGATTAGGTAATTGCATTAATGAGAAATTGAACAGGTGTTCCTAATAATCCTTTAGGTGAGTGTATCTTAAAACATCTGGTTACACGAGCCTAAGCTCTTTTCAATAAAATCCATATCAGATCATTTTAGAATACAGTATAGGATGTACCGAATATTCTTCAGTTTTATGCAAAACATAAATACGACAAATAGAATATCAGATCTGTCATATGGCCACAAATAAATGCAAAAACAATGTTTTTTTTTTTGCATAGTTGTGTTTGATACATGAAAACTGTAACAATGTATCTTACAAGGTAACACCTAATGGGGTTTTGGTTTCCTTGCCACTGTTGCCTCTGGCTTGGCGGGCTCAGTTAGGGACACTAAATTTTTCAACTAAACATCGAAATAAATCTAATTAATAAACTAAATTAACCATATAAACTAAATTACTGATCTAATTATTGATCTAAAGCCCACACTGTCACCGTATGGAAATTGAAATGAACTGATGACATCAAATGGCTATACAGCTTAATAAAATTATGCTGCATTATTTTCCACTGCTTTGAAACAATCTACATTGTTAAAAGCGCTATATAAATAAAGTTGACTTGACTTGACAATGTAACCTTGCTCTCACTTGAAATGTGTCCCCACATTAAGTCCTTGAATTTGAAGGTATTGAACCTGGAAAGTCTTTGAAAGGTCCTTTGAGGCCGTCGCTATGCTTAGTTGACAAAAACATGTAGTAGAAATATGCACTGACACCTAAAAAGTAAGAACGTTCCTAGAAAGTTCATGACTGAGGACTCTTGGGCCAGAAATATGTTCAGTGGTCAAATATGGACTAATGTGTGGCTGATTTAATATCAGAAGAAATCTATGAGATTATATAGTAAAAAAAAAACTTGTGGACTCTTTGGTCAAAAATATGTTAAGTTGGTCAAATATAGATGAATGTGTGGTTGACGTAACATAAGGAGTCAATGAGTATGCATAATAAGTCAGTGTTTAAGGACCCTTTGGTCAGAAATATGTTCAGTAGGTAAAATACAAGGCGTGGGAACCCTTACTATATAGAAGGTGAAAATCAGTATGTGAAATAATTAGTATGCCTGAATTCACAGAATTCAATCAGTAGGTTCCTCGGATGACCGCTGAGATTATTCTCATCCCATAATGATGCCTTAGTGACATGACAATGCAAACAATGTAGTCCATCTGGATAAATTAACGCATTCACACTATAGAACATACGCTTGAACTACAGGACAGTATGTGATTTTTGAATGCTGGTAAAGTCAGATTACAAGCTCCAGACTGCTTGTAAACTTGTCACTGGGTTTTTACAAATTTGTGAGGTTCAAGACATCAAACAAATGGGAATATGGGTGTTCTCAGATTGTGAACTGTCAGTTTGTCTACAGCAATGTTTCCATCTACCTATTTTTATGTACACTTTGGGAGATTCCATATAAACGCAGAATGGAAACACCAAGATGCGCATTCATTCTCATAAAAACTTAAAAACGTGTGTTTTTTTTCTAGTAAAGTGAAATGCTTTATAGCTGAATTGAATTAATTTCATAATTGGTGAACTTTACAGTTATTGAACTGAACTGATTCAATACTGAACTGACTTCAGCGTAATAATGACGCTATTAGAGCTGCTTTACAGCAGAATTTGAATTTGTCTCATATTTTATAATAAACATTCATCATTTTACTGTGACGCTGCTTCGAATCAGTCTGTGTTGTATAAAGCTCTGTGTAAGCAAAGGTGACTTGCCTTGACTTTATGGCAAAGACACTTAAGCCGCATAGGGTATGAATGGAGTTACGAAAGCTGAGGGAAACGTCTGACACACATTATTGCTGATTTGAATATGTCCTGCCATGCTCTTCTGCCCTCCGGTGCTCATATAAACATGCTTACAGGTGTCTTTTCCTTGTGTGTGTTCGGTTACAGTACCTGAAGACCTGTCCTTTGAGGAGCGAGATGAGCTGTCCAACATACGGCGCAGGAAAAAAGAACTGCTTGATGATATTGAGGTGAGAATGCAGTCGAAAATAAAGAAATCAGAATGTAGATGTATCACATCAAATAATTAATAAAGAAAATGTATTTATTGCTTTGCATAATTCCTCTGTAGTTGCATTCTGAACATAAACTATTCTTCTTCATTGAATGCAACATAAAAATGAGCTTGTTTATAACATTGTAATAGGCAGACACTTTCAACTTGCATTGTATTCAAGGTGTACATTTTGCATGAGTCAACGCCATGAGTGTTTGAGCTATAGAGTCTGTTTGACGTGAGCCTCTGTTTCACAGCGCTTGAAGTTTGAGATCGCTGAAGTGATGACAGAAATCGAGCAGCTCACGTGTGTGGGCGAGAGGTGAGTTATGAGAGATGGGAAATGTTGTCTCTCTTTTGTCTGAGTGTCCTTACGGATCTGTCCTCTTCTAAACATTCGTTAAGCTCTCTATTCAGACTGTTTCATCCGGTTGACAGGTCACCGCTCACACACCTGAGAGGAGGAGAAGGGGACGTGTGTTGTACACGCTTATGTCTTTTATTGCGCTTACAGGAATATAGATTGCATCAGTGTGAGGAAATGGGTGTTGAGTATCTAACATTCAATAACCGTAAGGGGCCTATTTTAACGATCTGAGCTCATGGCCGGATGCGCATGGTTCAAAAGGGTTGTCCCTCGTATCTTAATGAGTCATGGGTGTGTTTTGTGCATAACGTGCAATAAACCAATCAGAGTCTCATCTCCTCTTCCCTTTGAAAGCCAGTTGTGCTCGCACCTTGGCAGATTCGCAATTTATATGCGAGTGGAAATACTGAACGCTTCTCCAGAGAGGAATCCTTTATTTTTAATATTTAAAATGTGTGTGTGCTGCTGCACGTCCCTGTGTGTGTAATAAGCAGGGTTGGGAAGGTTACTTTTAAAATGCATTTCACTACTGATTACAAATACATGCTTTAAAAAGTAATTTGTAATGTCAAGTCAACTTTATTTATATAGCGCTTTTAACAATGTAGATTGTTTCAAAGCAGCTTTACAGTGTTAAACAGGAAAATAATGCAGCATAATTTTATTAAGCTGTATAGCCATTTGATGTCATCAGTTCATTTCAATTTCCATACAGTGACAGTGTGGGCTTTAGATCAATAATTAGTTCAGTAATTTAGTTTATATGGTCAATTTAGTTTATTAATTAGATTTATTTCGATGTTTAGTTGAAAAAATGTGTGTTTAAAAATGAATGTATTTTGTTAGATTACACAAGTTTTGTAACTTAATCTAAATACTTTAGAATACTTTGGAATACTAATAAGGCCTGTAACACCAAACATAGGACTGGGTTTTCCTCTGCATATTATTTTAAACAACATCAGTTTTCCACAATATTTCTTTTCAGACAATTTTATAAAAAAGGAAAAACATGCATTAACATTAATATGCAATGCATGAACTTTTGGAATTGGATGAACAGGGTAAATTGTACTTATGTTGTCTTCTGGGAAACATTAGCTTCTGAAGGGTAGTACTAAATAAAAAAATAATAATGATCTTTAAAAAAAATAAGAAATTGCACATCATCCAGTTCAAAAGTTTTCACCCCCTGCTCTTAATGCATTGCATTTCATACAAAGCTTGTTTCCGCCACTAAATACAAATAAAAAAGGTAATTGCGACTTATCTCACAATTCTGACTTTTTTTTCCAGAATTGCAAGATTTAAACTCACAATCGCATGTTATAAACTGAGAATTGTGAGATAAAACTCGCAATTACCTTTTATTTTATTTTATTAAAGTCGCAATTCTGAGTAAATACGTCAGTCCTTTTCCCCCTCATAATTGGACATTATAATTCGCAATTGTGAGTTTATATCTCACAATTCTCAGAAAAAAAGTCAGAATTGTGAGATAAAAATTACCTAAACAAATGACTGAACATGAAACATGAAAAGAGGGGAACATCCAGGTAACAACAGACAGTTCATATTCAATATGTACATTTTTGAATGTGGCAGTTTGTATAAATTCAGTTCATTTTGTCTTGAGGAGTTTATGTAAACATTTATTATGTGAAATAGCTTATTCAGGACAGTACTAAATAAAAGTAACATGTAATTGTATGATCCCAGATCTCTCTTATTTTGTTCAAATTAAAATTTAGCATGTTCTGCAAGGGATATGAAACTTATGAGCAGAAATATGTCTTAGGATGGTTAGTCTGAGAATCACCAATCGCTCTTTACTTTAATTGCCTGTTACAGTTTACATTAATGTTTAAATTAAATAAATTACATTAAAATTCAATGTAATCACTTTAGTAATCTAAAATACTTTTCGGATGTAACTGTAATTTGATTACTACCCATTTAAAATGTAACTTTAATGAAATACGTTACTCAAATTTTGTATTTTAAATATTTTAAACATATAAAGCTCATATTACTAACACACCATTTAAATAACACAAAAAATACTGCACTATTGACTTTAGAGCAGGTTTGTGTTGGTCAATGGCGCTGTCGTTTTCAGTTCCTCAAAATAGCAACGCTCCAACAATGCTCCTGAACACACCTGGTTTTCAGACCAGATGCCCATGGGTGAACAGATGCTCCAGTGTAATAATAAATTATTGAGTAGGCTTAGGGTTAGGTTATTGTCCCATTAAGGCTGCATCCATTTAATAATTTTAATAAATATAATCATCTACACTCAACAACAATACTGAGGTGCAAATAGTTTGTATCTGTCAAAATAAAGTATACTACATCTAATTACTATTTACACATATTGCAAAGAACTGCTACTTTTATAGAACTGATGTTTTATTAACAAGGTTCGCCAGAAGCACGTTCAGATAATTGACACAGACGGTGAGCACTCAGCCAATCAACAATAGAGGTGTATATAGATACGCAGCAGTCCTACCTCCGCTTGTTGACAGTTCTCAGCAACCCTTCACCACCTCTTCTCCACACTTTTTACTCTAAACCACTTACATATACGTGGTGGTGGGGGGTACTCTCAGTTTGGCCTAAATATGAGCTCGAAGCCCTCCCCCCGGACAGCACGCCAAATACGCATTCAATTACTCTCTATAAATTATATGTAAGTTTTCACTTAGTGCAAATAGCCACTCCCATATAATTTCAGGGCTTCAAGAGAAGGGAGTGCTGAGGAGAACATAAGGGTTAAATCAACAGGACTTGTGCCCTGTAATCAGGACTGTTTGATAGTTATGAATGTGTTGTTTGGCACATTGTATCCGCAGGCCAATCATACAAGAGGTTCTTTGTCTTCTTTAGTCCTATTAGAGGATATTTGTTAAGACATATTTGCTTCCATTTGCAGCAAAACAACACAGAGAAACAAACAAATTGCAATGGGAAGAAAGAAATTCAACATGGACCCCAAAAAAGTAAGTCGTCTTTTCTACGATGACCCAGATATTTGAGAATCTATTCCATTTTCATTCGTTCCTATATATTTTAATGCTATCAAAGCCTAATATTTGTACCGACAATTTTTCCCTGACATAGTGTATTACATTTGGAAATCTTCCACCTGACATTTCTAGGGTTGATCCTAAAATCCTGTTTTAAATCAAAATCCTCGCAGGGGATCCAGTTTCTTCTGGAGAACGACCTCCTGCAGCAGACGCCTGAAGACATTGCTCAGTTCCTCTATAAAGGAGAAGGCTTGAACAAAACTGTCATCGGGGATTACTTGGGCGAACGGTAAAGCTTCGCTTCATTCCTGTAGTTTCTCGCCCTGGTTTATTCTGTGTGTGTGTGAGATCTGTGCCTGATTCATCACAAAAAATCCTCCGGAAATTGATTGTCTGGGTTTAGTGAGCAAAACAGCAGCAGTGAAACACAACACGTGTGCCTCTGAAGGAAACGGACCACCTTTTGGGATGCCACTTGTCAAAACAACATGATTTCATGAAGCATAGCTATAGATACCAAATGGGCGAAGGCTGCTGAGCATCTCAAATTATCTTAAAAATTTACTTTTTAAAGACTTTACTTTGCAGAAAGTAACCGTTTCTTCTGTGTGTGGTTGTTGTTTTTCTCGTAGGGATGATTTCAACATCAAAGTGCTCCAGGCTTTTGTAGAGCTCCATGAATTTGCCGACCTCAACCTCGTTCAGGCTCTGAGGTGGGATAAGCTTCTCCGCAGGAAAAAATTTGTTATCGGAATAGTGGTACCATTAGTTACCAATGAAAACAATGAAACTTGTTTGTCAGTGTCAGTTTTGTTAACACATAAATACTCATAAAAGTTAATTTGATTGAACAAATCTGTTTCATTTAAGTTTGAAAGATAATTATTTTGAGCAATTTATGGACTTGTTGACTCATGACTGATTTTCTGACGGATTTGCTGTCTCCACACAGGCAGTTTCTCTGGAGTTTCAGACTTCCCGGCGAGGCACAGAAGATTGACAGAATGATGGAGGCGTTTGCATCCCGGTACTGCCAATGCAACCCTGGAGTCTTTCAGTCCACAGGTCAGATATGAGCAAAACTGCCAGCATCCATACTAATGCAAACCTTGCCGCTGTCCGGCCAGATGTTGGTAAAATAAAACCATCAGTTTAGGCCCAAAACACACTGGGTTTTTTCCCTCTTTCAGGGTTGCGTTTCCTGAAAGCATCTTTACCCAACTATGGTCGTAAGTTCTGTCATTATCAACATAGTTGGTATACCAGCAGCCATATCACTCTGTAGCCCAAGACTGGTTTCCCACTTAAGCTAAACAGGGCTGAGCCTGGTTAGTACCTGGATGGGAGACCAACTGGGAAAACTAGGTAGCTGCTGGTAGAGGTGTTAGTGAGGCCAGCAGGGGGTGCTTACCCTGTGGTCTGTGTGGGTCCTAACACCCATGTGTAGTGATGGGGACACTATACTGTAACAAGCACCGTCCTTTGGATGAGACGTTAAACCGAGGTCCTGACTCTCTGTGGTCATTAAAAATCCCAGGATGCCCATCGATAAAGAGTAGGGGTTTAACCCCGGCATCCTGGCCAAATTTGGATTATTAGGAACACCATACTAATACTGTGTTTGACCCCCTTTCGCCTTCAGAACTGCCTTAATTCTACGTGGCATTGATTCAACAAGGTGCTGAAAGAAATCTCTTTAGAAATGTTGGCCCGTATTGATAGGATAGCATCTTGCAGTTGATGGAGATTTGTGGGATGCACATCCAGGGCACGAAGCTCCCGTTCCACCACATCCCAAAGATGCTCTATTGGGTTGAGATCTGGTGACTGTGGGGGCCATTTTAGTACAGTGAACTCACTGTCATGTTCAAGAAACCAATTTGAAATAATTCAAGCTTTGTGACATGGTGCATTATCCTGCTGAAAGTAGCCATCAGAGGATGGGTACATGGTGGTCATAAAGGGATGGACATGGTTAGAAACAATGCTCAGGTAGGCTGTGGCATTTAAACGATGCCCAATTGGCACTAAGGGGCCTAAAGTGTGCCAAGAAAACATCCCCCACACCATTACACCACCACCACCAGCCTGCACAGTGGTAACAAGGCATGATGGATCCATGTTCTCATTCTGTTTACGCCAAATTCTGACTCTACCATCTGAATGTCTCAACAGAAATCGAGACTCATCAGACCAGGCAACATTTTTCCAGTCTTCAACTGTCCAATTTTGGTGAGCTCGTGCAAATTGTAGCCTCTTTTTCCTATTTGTAGTGGAGATGAGTGGTACCCTGTGGGGTCTTCTGTTGTTGTAGCCCATCCGCCTCAAGGTTGTGCGTGTTGTGGCTTCACAATGCTTTGCTGCATACCTCGGTTGTAACGAGTGGTTGTTTCAGTCAAAGTTGCTCTTCTATCAGCTTGAATCAGTCGGCCCATTCTCCTCTGACCTCTAGCATCAACAAGGCATTTTTGCCCACAGGACTGCCGCATACTGGATGTTTTTCCCTTTTCACACCATTCTTTGTAAACCCTAGAAATGGTTGTGCGTGTAAATCCCAGTAACTGAGCAGATTGTGAAATACTCAGACCGGCCCATCTGGCACCAACAACCATGTCACACTCAAAATTGCTTAAATCACCTTTCTTTCCCATTCTGACATTCAGTTTGGAGTTCAGGAGATTGTCTTGACCAGGACCACACCCCTAAATGCATTGAAGCAACTGCCATGTGATTGGTTGATTAGATAATTGCATTAATGAGAAATTGAACAGGTGTTCCTAATAATCCTTTAGGTGAGTGTATATATACGATTGGTATCATCACTCTGTCTCCTCTCCATCAATCATCTGGTGTGTGGTGGGCGTTCTGGCGCAATATGGCTGCCGTTGCATCATCCAGGTGGATGCTGTACATTGGTGGTGGTTGAGGAGATTCCCTCCTTCTATGTAAAGCGCTTTGAGTGCCTAGAAAAAGCGCTATATAAATGTAAAAAAAAATAAAAAAAATAAAAAGTTGAACGATTTGCCGTTTTTCCTTAAACCATAGTTCTGTCAGGACCACTATCGTCAAAGATGATTGATTGACTATTAGCACACAGTTCAGATTAGCGGTATGGTTCTGTTCTGCAGCCTAGCATGGATGAGCAGGGAGAGCAGCGATTAAACCCCCTTAGGGAATCCGAACAGAACCAACATAATGTATTGCAGATATCATTAATGTTGATATTAAATGTACTAAATAATTCAGGATTTTAGTCTGATTCAAGGGGAATTAGAATACCAAATCCTGACTGACAAGAGGAGGAGCTGGGGATGGAGGAGGGTAAATGAGCTCTGGAGAAACACAATAAAGCTGCTGACAATACTGAAGGAGCTTATATATATGTGTGCTGTGATAGATGTCGTATTCCTATAGGTAGACATGATCAGCTGACAATCAGCTGATGCGAGCTTGACTAACATGACCTGCCAGAACTGATGCTGCACTTGATATCCAACGAACATTCGCAGACAGTGTTACAAACTTGTGTGGTTGGAACTACAGCTCTCGAGCTATGATTAGAAGCATAGCTTCTTGTTAAAATTACATGTAGATCATGAAATGGATCATGCACTTGGGCACAATAAACAAGCTAACATGCAGTACAATCTATAGCTTTCATCCCATTTAAATATGTACTTTATTGTCAAAAGTTTTGGGACGTCTGACTTTTGGGGGGACCCAAATTGTAAGATCAGATTTCCAGATATCGGACCACCACTTCAGGCTCACTGTCGGACCACCATCATATATTAAACTTGCCTGATCATTAATAGAATAATATTGATTATTCTTTTAATACGGAATGAAATAAGAAGTACATATGAATGATCAAAACTTAGGGATGAGCAAAATGTCTGCAGAATGCCAAATCTGTCCCCTGTAGACCAGCCCTAGTCATTGAATCATTGATTCAATTGATTTGTTCAAAAAGCGGATTAATTCAGTAAGGAAACACCGCTGTGTGTTGCTCAGAGATGCAATTACAGTGCTGTGGCTTCGTTTTGAACAATATTCATTGGCGAAATAGAGGAAAAACAGGCAATATGGTACCTAAACTGTAAGTTACTTATTAACTTCTTGTTTAGTAAACTTGTATAAAATCAATATCACATTTGTTATGCTGATGCCTGAAGAAAAACTGCACTCTTCGTGTGATATGTATTAACTATATTAAATGATATAATAGAGTAAATCACGCTGTGAAAGTGTGCACTGTAAATGCACACCCGCACTAGTCTAATCTTTAGGACTACATCAAGAAGTATAAAGTGTGCAATCTCTTGGTGTGTGTGAGAGATATACTAGATAATGTCAGATCGTACATAGTTAAAACAACAATTAGGATATTATCACAGCAGATATCTCATGGCTTGAATTACTTACAATGAATTTGATGTTCGTTGTCGGAAGTTTTAGTTAGCAAATCATGCAGGCTATTTTCCCTTATCAAAAGTGCTGGGGTCGATTGCGGTCATTTCAAAACTGCAGGGGTCCCCCCGTGTCAATGGCACGCGGTCTTAATCCGTAGGGTTTAATATGGAGTTGGCCCACTCTTTGCAGCTATAACAGCTTCAACTCTTCTGGGAAGGCTTCCCACAAGGTTTAGGAGTGTGTTTATGGGAATCTTATAGAAGTGCATTTGTGAGGTCAGGCACTGATTTTGGACGAGAAGGCCTGGCTCGCAGTTTCCGCTCTACTTCACCCCAAAGGTGTTCTATCGGGTTGAGGTCAGGACTCTGCAGGCCAGTCAAGTTCCTCCACACCAAACACGCTCATCCATGTCTTTATGGACCTTGCTTTGTGCACTGGTGCGCAGTCATGTTGGAACAGGAAGGGGCCGTCCCCAAACTGTTCCGACAAAGTTGGGACCATGACATTGTTCAAAATGTGTTAGTATGCTGAAGCATTAAGAGTTCACTTTCACTGGAACGAAGGGGCCAAGCCCAACCCCTAAAAAAACCCCACACCATAATCCCCCATCCACCAAACTTTACACTTGGCACAATGCAGTCAGGCAAGTGCTGTTCTCCTGGCAACTGCCAAACCCAGACTCGTCCATCAGATTTTTAGACAGAGAAGCGTGATTGGTCACTCCAGAGAACACTCCACTGCTCTAGAGTCCAGTGGTGGTGTGCTTTACACCACTGCATCCCACGCTTTGCATTGCACTTGGTGATGTAAGGCTTGGATGAGCTGCTCAGCCATTGAAACCCATTCCATGAAGCTCTCTACGCACTGTTCTTGAGGTAATCTGAAGGCCACATTAAGTTTTTTGAGGTCTGTAGCTCTTGACTCTGCAGAAAGTCGGCGACTTCTAGTTGCTGTTGTTCCCAATTGCCATCTCTTTCCATCATATGATCGAGTCGCAGCAGACCAGAAAACATATCGGACCCATTTGAATTCTGCACAGAATTCTGTATTTTAAAGCGATATGGAGATTAGGAGGAGATTAGGTTAGAGATTAGGAGGAAACTTCAGCTTTACCGAGCTCAACGGCTCTGGCCGATCTGTGATATAAACCAAACGTTTTTAAAAGCAGGGAGGAGCTGTTCGATATGCCCTGCCCTGTCTTCCTGTTTCAGTGGAAATTACGTCAACACATTGAATAACACTGCATGTTTCAAGGCAAATCAGTGGGCCTTTAAACTTAACTAGCTACCTGAATGATAACACATCTGGTTTAATGGCACCATCATTTTGGTACACAATGTCATATTATTTAAAAACAAACTTTTTGTGTGTGTTTTTCCTTTGTGTTCATCTGTAGCAAAATGCATGCTATCTGATCACAGCTTATAGAGCATTCTTTGATTGTTTGTGGTAATTAAATGAATGGAGTGGTCAGTGGTCTTATTGCTCCCCGCTGGGCTGTTAGAGCGACACAGATTCACAGGTTAAACGCCCTGTCGTCTGCTGATCTGAATACTGGCATAACAGACACTTGTTCGAGTTAAGAGCTCATGTCATGATGTGTTTAGAGAGTAAACAGTGACTGTGCTGTACTGAAGCTGTAAGAAAACAACTCTGTCTGGCAGTGAAACACTTTTCCTCCTGTGTTTTTCTCGCCACAGCAGTGATGACTCTCACCCACGCTCATGTCAGGCTTTCGGCTGCAAAGTAAAACTAGCTGCACTGTTGAACTGACATAAAAAGCGCAAATGCTCAGAATATTAGGGTGTAAGATAGAAGATTGAAAAAAAAATTTCTCTGTGACGAGCCTTTAAATCAAAACAAAGCTTCTTCTTTAATATTTTAATATGCAATATTATTGGTGTATATTTACAATAGCTGTATCATTAGCCTATTCATTTTAATAGTAGACCTCAATTATTATTGCCATTCAGAGTGAAGAGCTGCAAAAGAGGCAATATCATTTTCAATACCATATCTGTGTGGTATTCCAGAACATTCTTAGAAAGCTTTAAACTGTGTGATGGCTTATGTGGTATGTGTGCACTTATTGAATTATGTGTCTCTTTTGTCTTTGCAGACACATGTTACGTCCTGTCTTTCGCCATCATCATGTTAAACACCAGCCTTCACAATCCCAACGTCAGGGACAAACCGGCCGTCGAGCGTTTCATCTCCATGAACAGAGGCATTAATGAGGGAGGAGACCTGCCAGAGGACCTGCTCAGGGTAACGGCAGTTCAGACATTAATGATGCATAATATAATACTACATTATAACTAGATCAGGGATGGGCAACGTCGGTCCTGGAGGGACACAGTCTTGCAGAGTTTAGCTCCAACCCTGATAAAAACTCTCATGCCTGTAGCTTTCTAGTAATCCTGAAGACCTCGGTAGCTATTCATAACTTTAAGTAGTTAAGATACAGTCAAGCTACCCTTCTATCAAAAAGTAGCTAGCTACATTGAAACTACTTTGATTTTTACAATGACATTGTATATTACAAATGAATTAATGTTTTATGTTTATTTTCGATTGATGGATGCTTTGCCAAAGCAATGGCACAAAACAGCATTAGTGATCTTTTAGGTTCATTATACAACTGTGGTGGTATCAATATTTATCGTGATCAGTGTTTCCTTTATTTGGGCAGTTTGACTCTTGGCTTTTTATGTGAGTTTGCGGTTATTAACTTCTGTAGGTGTATAACAGACATTTCAATCTGGTTAGTAATGTGTGAGGCTGGTAATGCTGTTGGTGGAGTTGTTTAATCCTCCTCTGCTGAGATCTTCAGAGATTTAATGTCTTCTTTTATCTTCAGTTGATTTAATCTTAAGGCCCTTTCACACCGGACGTGTAACGGAAAAGCGAAGCAGAAAAGCGAATATTTTGCGTGCAAATAGTTTGCATCAAAACCATTCACATCAGCCGCTACACAAATTTGTGACGTCTGTGACGTTTCAGAGCTCCAACATTCCAAAACATTCGCGGCGACAGCTGAGAAAACATGGACACTTAATCATCTAGTGAAGACAAGTTCTTCATTTTATTTAAAAGACGAAAGAAGGTTTTGCGTGCACCCAGTCTTAAAAGAACAGAGAGTCTGAAGGGGAGTATGCTAATTTTGTACAGGAGCTAAAACTTTATCATGGCCGGTTCCGCACTTACTTTCGAATGTCCTTGGGACAATTTGAGGAGCTCCTCCAGAGACAGTAGCACCGCATCTGATTAGACAAACACACACTTCAGGGAACCAATCAATCCGGAGCTGCTATGTCTCCAGTTGAGTCACAATGTAATAGGGGTGTAACGGTACACAAAACTGACGGTTCGGTACGTACCTCGGTTTTGAAGTCACGGTTCGGTATGGGTTCGGTACAGCAGTTTTACAAAATTTCTTTTTACTTATTTTTATTAAACAGTGGTTTACTGAAAAAAAAAGTGTCTGTCCTTAAATTAATTAAATTATAACTAAAAGTGTATTGAAGATATTGCTGTGTAAACTATATAGGGAGCCCTTACTTGCACATTAATATTAAATGTTAACAACAGAACCAAAACTATTAGCCTAAATTTAGTTGCTTTTTATTTTTAGGTATAATAATCAACACTCATAAGCTTCACATAAGGCTGTTTTTGCATTGATTTCTAAATCTAATTTATAAAATTATGTTTTTTCTCCAATTCGTTGTTGAAATATAATCATTTAGTGTGTGTCATTTTCATGACAGGTTTATTTAAACATACATTAAATAATCAAGACATCACTAACAGGTTAAGTAGAATATAATGAATATAGGCTAATATAGTGCATATATTTAGCGAAATAGTTGATTTCTCTAGTGAACTCACTGCTGTAGACACTGAATGACTGCCTGAGGTAAATATGATGCAACATGACATTGTTTACTAGCTGTTTTAATATTGACGTCTTTCCACGGTTTAAACATTGATTGAGCGATTACACCACATATGAAACGTTTCAGTGTTAAATGTATCCTCAACATACCTTAAGATATTAATTAATGTTTATTCTTTAGGAAGAGATGATCGCGTTCACAGATGATCGCGTTCACACACTCGTGCCACGGCCGCTTGAGCTGACGTGTCTATAGTGATCAGTCGTCACATTAAAGAGCGTCAAAACGGCATTTATCGTTTGAATTTCGTGATAAATGGACTGAATACTTATGTTCTTGTGGGAACTAGGACTGAAGTGTGTTCCGCTTAAAACAAGCCGACTGTTAACTGTTAAAGATTGCAATCGTAACCGTTCGGTACACACGCGCACCGAACCGAGAGCCCTGTACCGAAACGGTTCGGTACGAATATGTGTACCGTTACACCCCTACAATGTAAACATTTAAGTGCCACAGTCATACTTACGGAAACACATTCACTTTCTATAATCACATACACAATTATGTTTAGAAAAAATCGAATCGGAAAAAAATAAATGTTTTTTCGACACAGCACATTCACGTTTGGTGTGGAAGCACTCATTACACAAACAGCTGATAAAAATAAATAAAACCATTGCGCAAATCGTGTGAAAGGACCTTAAGGCTGTGGCTGAAGTCATTTGTAGTTCTTGTGTTTCTCTTTCCTTCAGGGGTTCTGCTTGTTAACAACAGGTGTTTATCACTAATGCTCAATAGTTTCTTTTAATTTCTTAACTGCAATGTATATCTTCTTTTAGTGTGCTCAACTGAAATAAGTTCAGAGAACTATTGGTTTGTAAATTTAAACAAATTCAGGTAATCGGTTTCCTCAAATGTAATGAGTTAGCTTAATTTTTTGGATTGGACTTTGTGTGTACTATTGTGTTCTAGTAGTAACTGCAAGCACTCTGAGTTCATTTAAAGTTTGTAATTTCAGTGGTTTTACCCAATGTAGGGAAGTTTCAGCTATATAAAGGAATTTAAATTAAATTTAAATTTAAATTAAATTTAAAATCGATTAAAATTAGTTCAGAGTACTCATAACTATTGGTTTTTTAAACTTATTTCATTCGAGGAAACCGATTACCTTAATTCCGTTAAGTTAGTTACAGTGCATGACTGACTTTAAATCTCTGATCCACTCATGATTAATGCAGTAGCAGCCATAGGACTGTTTTTAATATATTACAGAGGCAGGCGTGTAAATGTACTCATCTGCATACATTAACAGCACTAATGTCTCTGCACCCCGCAGAACCTGTACGAGAGCATCAAGAGCGAGCCCTTCAAAATCCCAGAGGATGACGGCAACGACCTCACACACACGTTCTTCAACCCGGACAGAGAGGGCTGGTTGCTGAAGTTAGGTCAGAACCAGACTCTTACTCTGATATTTGCTGTGGGTTCACTGCAGACTGCAGAGATCAAGCACGGTCTGCTGTCGGGGAAAGCTGTGAACACACTGCTGCTCATTAACATCCTAATGGGTTTTTCACAGCACTGCGAGGGATTCCTCCAGCAGATGTGCGTTGTCTCTTAGGGACAAATAGAGTCACTAGTGAAAAGTGTGCAACACACACTGACGTATCAGATGAAGCTGAATGTTGTGTGCTTTCTGCCAGCACATGAAGTCTGCTAGTAGTCAATTTACTTTTTAAATGTCAGCTCTCACAGACTTTAATTGGTAAACTGAGAGGCTCTTGATAAATCTGGACAGTTTGAGAGGAAAGGAAGGGATGCAGGATTAAGAAAAAAGTTTTACACCAATTTGTAACTTTATGCAAGCAGCATGTAAACTACTGAAACACAGTTCACAAGCCTTTTTACTCTGTAATCTGATGTAAAAAAGAATCTGGCGAGCTCTAATCTGATTGGATGACATTAAGCTTTCTTCAGTCCGTCTGGGTACGGAGTTGTGTTTAAGTGGTACATTGAATGTTTCTGTGGGGAGAAAATGAGTACTGTATTTTGCCATTTCCGCTAGGTTGCTTGCATCAGATCTTTTAAAGATTTGAAAAGAGTTTAGATAAAGATCGGTTGAGAGTGTGATTTACACAAACTAGACAAACTAAACTAGAACTGTGTTTAGCTTTGTTTCTGAGTTATGTCTGTATATTTGAAAAGGCAGAAAGACTACATATATTCTGCTTTTTTTCTGTAAATCCCTTTGCAGACACTGCTGTATCACTATTTAAAAAAAACAGAATATGCTAATCAATGACTTGAAGATAGTTAACTCAACTAACCATTCAGAAACGTCCTGTCTCATTCTACATGTTGTCACTTCTTCTTGAATCTCTCCATCATTGTCCGACTTAGGGATGTTAACCGATGACCGTTTGACCGATGGTTGACCGTATCAACGTTAACCGATCAAAGTTGTCGGTTGTCGGTTAAAAAAAAAAAAAGTGATCTCTAAATTAGGCTATTTATAGAGAATGGGAACGTGACGTCACCAACGCAATGCATTCGCGGACTTTAGGACACAGACACTACATTAGAGAATGAGTAATAGTGGAGGTAGACTTTAAAACTTGTATTATACAGTTAAAAACACATTCGAATGGTGAACGCTTGCTGTGTTATGAACTGTCATAGCCTCTCTTACAACCTGCGTGGAAAACATATCTCAAATCATGCGCAATATTTCAGTTTACCAGCTTGGAAATAACAAAAGTAAGTGAAAGTAATGCTGCCTTCACGTGCTATCGGAAATTTGACAATTCCCACTTCTAAAGTCGTGATTATGAAGTGAACTCATCTCGTTCATATTTCGAGGGGTGGAGCGCGTTCACGTGTAATTTTTACCTAGGAAACTCCTATTTACAATAATTCAGAGAGCACGTGAAGGCAGCATAACACTCGGAAATAAACAACTTAGCCAAAATGTGTCTTTATAATTTGTATTTATTATTTATAACCGATATTACAGATGAATATTTTCTGAACCGCTTGAATGTGCTCACACCATAAAAAATGCATGAAACGCGTCAGCAAATGCTTCATTGTTCAGCTTCAGATGCAAGTTGCAACTTGTGTGATACAGTGCTTAAATACAGTACTTAGCACATCATCTAAATATATTACATCTACATTTCAGTGGTAACACATAAGGTGTTGATCATCATCTTTCTTTATTATTGTTAGCAGTTAGCACTACCTCGAACTAAAGCGGCATCTCTTCGGAGCTGTCATTATCTTAAATGAGTCGCGGCAATGTTTCAAATGAGCTTCTAACGCTAGACAATAGCCTTTATTTTCAACGCGATCACCTTGTGCCCAAACCATTTCGAAACTAAGGAGCCATTTGTCCTCCGATTACAAACAAGCTCCTCAGCGCCGCGTTTGCGGGACTCATGTTTCGCGCTGTAGGGGATTTAAAAAAATTGACGTGAGTGGAAGGCAGGCGGCGGCGCCTGGACAGCGTGTGTGTGTGTGTGTGTGTGTGTGTGTGAGAGAGAGAGAGCGGGAGGCAGAGCGGCAGAGAGATGCGACAGAGTTGCGAAATTGCAGGCGCGGCTCGCGAGTTGCGGCTGTTATTTCAAATAGCGCAGCATATTTTTTTTACTAATCGGTTAACCGGTTTCAACCGGCTAATGAGGCTCGGTGGTCGGTCAAGAAAATGTTTAGTTTTCGCCATCCCTAGTCCGACTCCGGTTTGAACACAAAAGGTTGAACAGTTTGAACAGTCTGCATGAGGTTATCAGAGCTGCTAACTGGAGTTCCCTTTCGTTTAGTCACTACGACGTACGTTAGTGACTTACGAATGGGGGTTTCGCTATGGGGGAAGCCTATCATCTTCGAGCACTTAGAAAACGCCCAATGGTGTGCCAATGCCATGGGCATGCAGAATTTGCATACGTTACTCCGCCTCACCGCGTGAGTATAAAAGGAAGTACGTGGCAATATCGCATTATGTTTCTGCTTTCGGAGCCAAGAGTACCTACCTCTTCACTCCTCACAAGCCTTCTGAGACTGTCAGTTTCTTCGCATACTTCCTGCCTGCTGATCTGCGCGGTGGTCTGCTAGACGGCTGGTGTGTGTTTCCCTGGGCGCTTCAGCATCTACTGCGAGGTTAACTCTCACAAAAAGAGCTTGCGCGTGGCACGTCTTTTTCAAGGCGGTTCGCCCGTGCACTTCCGGGTGCGATCGATCTCCGTTGCTGTCTATGGGCACATTCACTGCTCGACATGTTTGGGCTTCAGCACGTTCGGGCAGTGATTGTGGATGTGTCATGTTCCCACTGCGGGAACATGACCATCGCGATGTCGCGGTCGAGACTGAGTGATCTCCGCGAGGAGAGAGAGTCCCCTCTTCCACACCCCAATCTACCGTATCTGAGAGAGGCGGTACTTTGGCTGGTGGCCAGGGTGACCTGAGGGTGGTGCTGTGGTATTAAGAACCCCGACGATACGTTCCTCTCGCACATCGCTTCCCGTGAGTGCTGGACTGAAACGGCGGCCCGTCTCTGACGCCTCATTCGTTTCATTCACACTCCAGATAGCAGGTGCATGAGGAGATCATGCGGTCCCGGAAGTCCCCGTGCTTCCCGCGACCGTTTGGTGGCCTCCTCCGCCTTCTCTGCCCTTGATGGGGCCGCAGCCTAGAGTACACTGCCCCCAAACCCCCCCCCCCCCCCCCTGTGGAAACACTCTGTTGCGCACTACGGTGTCCACAGAGAGCTTTGACGTGGCGTGGCTGTCCTAAGCACCCTCCCTAAGCCTGTGGGCTCGTCTACTTCGGTGGCGTGGTCCTGCAGAGCTACGGGGCAGGCCGCCACCCCTTTACACATGCACAAGGGTGGAGTTGACCCAGGGCTCTTCTATGAACTGCGTGCCGCCCTCTGGGTGGTGAAGGTGGCTACACGCTCCCTCGGTCGGGCGATGTCCACAGCTGTGGTCCGGGAGAATTTCCTGGCCTTACCTGGTGATATGGGGGGGTTGAGTGAGCCCGCCTCCTCAACTCGCCCATATCCCAGGCTGGCCTCTTCGGCGGCGCGGCTGAGAACTGCGCCCAACGGTTCTCGGCCGCCCCAGAGCAGACTGAGGCTGTAACACGTACTGCCCGGCTCAGTCGCCTCAGTCCGTTCACCGCCGAGGGCGCCCTCCCTCCTCCCGTCCGGCCCCAGCAGCAGCCTTCACAGGGCCGTGGAGGTGGTTGCACGATGTCGCCCAGTCCGCTCCCCAGCCTGGTGAAACGCCAGGCTGGAGGCGGACAACCCAGAGATGGGTCCCAGGCTCGATCGTACCCTTCGCCAGTAGGGTGGCAACCTCCGCACGCATGACTGGGGCCTTCTATTGGGCCCCCGCATGGAGCACGGACTCCCCGGAAGAGGGGAGGAGCCTGCGCGAACTGAATCGCGTAGCCGAGCCTGATGGCCTTCGCGACCAGCGCATGCTGAGGGTCACAGTGTGCAGAAGTCGCCAACTTTCTGCAGAGTCGAAAGTTGAAAGAGCTACAGACCTCCAAACTTCATGTGGCCTTCATATCAGTTCAAGAACAGTACGTAGAGAACTTCATGGAATGGGTTTCCATGGCCGAGCAGCTCATCCAAGCCTTACATCACCAAGTGCAATGCAAAGTGTGGGATGCAGTGGTGTAAGCATATCAAGACATTTTGATCAATTTCATGCTCCCAACTTTGTGAGAACAGTTTGGGGATGACCCCTTCCTGTTCCAACATGACTGCGCACCAGTGTACAAAGCAGGGTCCATAAAGATATGGATGAGCGAGTTTGGTGTGGAGGAATTTGAGTGGGTCCTGACCTCCACCCGATAGAACACCAGAGACTGCGAGCCAGGCCTTCTCGTCCAACATCAGTGCCTGACAAATGCGCTTCTAGAAGAATGGTCAAAAATTCCCATAAACACACTCCTAAACCTTGTGGAAAGCCTTCCCAGAAGAGTTGAAGCTGTTATAGCTGCAAAGGGTGGGCCAACTCCATATTAGTGGGATGTCATTAAAGTTCATGTGCATGTAAAGACAGGCGTCCCAAAACATTTGTCAATATAGTGTATGTCAACCACCCATATGCACTAAATCTGCGCAGATTTAGCGTATATATTTCCCAGCAAAGTGAGTAACCATAATAAGTAACACGCCAAATTGGCTAGTGATTTGATAGCGTTACCAGCCACAGTAGTTTTTTACTCGCATTTGGCAGGTTGCCGGGTGTTAATTTCAAACCCTGGGTATAATCTATTTATGATTAAAAAGGAAAACTCACTTGACTTCTCATTCAGATGGTCTCTTCCTGTCTTCTAGCGTGTAGTTATTGAATAAGCTGCAGTGTGGACCAGACTTTATGCCGATAGTCAAATGTCTGGCTATGCAAGGGAGCAAAATTCCGGGAGTGCCGGATCTGGATCCACAAATGAAGCCCTGCAGGGATGTCTGTTTTGTAGTTGCTGTGTTCCATATGTATGTGCCTCTTTTATTTGCTTGTGTCTTTCTAATGTCCCATCTCCCATCATAATCTGTATCATCTCTGAGTATCTGTAAGTGTTGTGGTGGTGATTTGTCTCTCATGTATTGGTGTTGCAACATTCCTTCTGGTTTTCCTGACACACTCTGCACTTTGACCCTTGCCCTCATTTTCTGTCCTGTGACTGTCTGGCTGTCTCTACAAGAGGTATGTAACCAGGACAGATCTATCCCATCATTCCCTCATCTCACTCTTTTCATCTCCTGTAACCTTCATTTTATCCTCTCCTCCTGCCTGTCATTCAAGGCCTTCCTACTTCCTGTCTCTATGTATATTGTTGGGTTGCTGTGCTCTGACTGGCTGCTGTTGGGGTCAGAGGTCAGTTTAGTGCACATGGTCAGATTTGTCATCACACTTAAGCTGTATTGTCTAGCTCTGGACACACAAATTCCTTGTTTGCTATGTAATGTCCCATTAGACCTATGTACCTTCTAATAATAACGGTACACAATATTTATGTGTTCCCCTCAGCAGTGCACAATGGGGAGCTTTTTCCACTCAGATAATTATGGTTTTCCTCACTAAAACTATCTCTGTTGGATTTGTGGAAATGTACACTGGAAAAAGTGTGTACTCCAGGACTCCAGAAATGAAAAGACTAAATCAGATTAAAAAACAAACATGCATTTATTTGAGAACAAGTAATATGAATAAATTGAGAAACATTTAACTTTATTTATTTGTTAGCATGTTTGTTTTGTTCACTTTCATTTCATTTAAAAAGTTTACTGCTGAAATTCCAGGTTGCTGCTGAAATTCCAGTCCACTGACTGGAATTTAATTTAAATAAAAGCTAAAGCCACATCCACACCAAGCCAGAGCTTTCCCTATCCGATCTTTTTTCCCTCATCTCAAGAAATATCTACGTACACACAAAACCACTGAAGCTGACTCAAAACGATGAAGTATACATGCCAGACCAGTATGTGGCGCTGTAATTCTGCCACAGAGATACACTAAAAACGGAGAAGGGTTGTGGCTAGAATGGGCAGAGCAACGATAGGAAGTGAGGCAAAATCTCACGATAAAATAACAATAAATAAATTTGCTACTTACCAGAGTGTTTTATTAACGCCTATACCTACCCCAACCCTAAACCTACCCTTACAATAATGCAAATACAGTAATTAAAGGACGCAATATTGATGTGCGCATGCCCAGTGGCCGCAGCTGTATCCCTTCTAGTCTTTACCGTGCGGGGCATCACCGTTTCACAAAATATACAGATTGGCTGTACACATGAAAACGCAAGGGTGTCCGTTTCAGATTTATCCACTCTGGGACCTGGTTTCAAAAAGATACCGGTTTCAGGCTTCCAAAACGCCGGGTCCTTCTGGACGAAACGATGCAAATTTTTTATGTATACAGCTAAACGCTTTGTGTGGACGGGGCCAAGATTTAGATATAATTTTTTTATTATTCTGTATAACTCATTTAAGTGTGGCAGGGTACATATTCCAATGAAAAACAAACATATTAAATGTTATGTAAAGTTTATTCATTACAATTTCTGTTGGTTTACATCATAGACCGTAAGAAAATATGGACGACGCGTCTTCACTACCTTCCACTGAAGAAAAGTGAAGCTGCCAACATCCGAATATGGCGCTGACATCTTGCACAGATTTGGGACCCGAGTCTGCGCAGTAGAAAGCAGGAACTAGAGCCGCGATATCAAAACCCTGCCCACACTCTCACAGATGCAGAACAACTCATTATATCGGTGCGAAATAAACAGTTATGGAAACATAGAAATTAAAGTTGAAGTGCCAATCTCCCCCCGAAAATCCCCCAAAAAGTCTGTTAGTGTCTCAATGACAACTTGTCTCAGAGAAGCTGTCAATCTCAGCTGTCAATCATGACGTCACTTTGAATTTAAAGTGCACCTATTATAAAAAATGTTTTGGTGATACAAACAGTAACGATGCCGTCGGTTTTTCAGCTAAGTGGATTCTTCTCGACATGTCGACAACATGATCCAAACTCCACCAGTCTCAGCTACAACTACAGTGTTTGAGGACAGGTCAAAGGAGACATTGTTAATGTAATGGGTAGCTCACGTAGCGAATCCAATAAAGAGTTGCGCAACGCAGAATGAGCAAAGAAACACAATATTAAGCAGATAAAGTGTGTCCGAAGACTACACAAACACCAACAACGTTAACACTGAACAGAAGAAACAGAGGCCTTAAATACACCGGGTAAGATAATTAACAAAAAACAAAGAACAGGTGTGCGCTAATCAGAAACCATGACAACAAAACTAAACAGAACATGACAATGAAACTATAAAACTAAACGAGACACAATAATGAAACTAAACCTGACCATGACAGTTGTTCACAGGCAGCCAATGAAGACTATAGGGCTGGCATTATGCAAATTTGTTACCAACCTACTATTTATAATCTGTTCCCTGGCAAATCGTTTTGGCTGAGGGCAAAGAGAAGTTTCATAACTTTATATTTTTAGGCTATTTAACTTCACCGCGATAGCTGTTCCATTAGCAGAGTACCGGACTTGTGTCCTCCCGTCCTCTGGGGTTCGTTCTCCCGAGTTGAACTTGGCAAGTACCAACTACGCAAGTCCGAAGTTCGCGTACTTGGTTTTGAGAAACGGACAGTGTGTTTTCTGGTACAACCTACATCTACTGACAGCCCATAAAAATACAGTATGAAATGGTGCATTGATCAACGTGACATGCCGCTAAAACTTAAAACTACTTACCTCAAGCTCCATTTGCAAAATTGCATGGCAAGTTCCTGAGCCATGACCGTGTCCATTTTCTCCTCTTTCGCTTCCTCCTCTTTTTTTCAGCACACATAAAAACCACAATTGCCAAAGTGTGATTCATCTTGCTCTATTTGCTCACCATTAGTGCATGCTGATGACGTTTATTCTTCTATACTATTTTGCGTCGCAGCGTACGATTCAATAGCTGTCATCATTGTACAGTCTACATAGATGTCAACCCAAGTTTATTAGATCCTGTGTGGTTTGTAATGATCATATAGGATTGCTGAAATCTGTAGCAGGCATAAGGCTGAAATTACTGACGGCTTGTGTCAAGCTGTTCAGAATCGCTTCTTTCCTTTTGGAAGACAATCATTTGTTTATCAGCACTTTGACGGTTACTCTTTGCCCTGTACTAAAGAGGACCCTGCATGTGTCATTGGGGTTGTGTCATCATCCCTCAACTATTCTGATCTCTCTCACCATCTCTCACTTCCCATCTCTGTGTGGCCTTCATTCATTAGTGCTTTGAATGTGTCTCTTTGACACAGCTGGTGTCATGAACATCAGAGACGGTGAAAGTAGAGCATGGGAATAGAATTGCAAGTAGGCTATACTGCAGAAAGCATGACTTTAATCTCTCCCTACGCCATGCGTTTCCAGCGGATGTGCTTTCAGCATCTGTGGGACGATGTTGGAGTCAGGAGAGGGGGTGGATAAGCCTGCGGCAGCGTTGTGCTGGATACGCCACGTTATTACAGCCAAAAACAGAACAGACAAGTGCTTGCTCGCGCTAGAATACAGAGGGGAAAGATGGCAAATGAGTCAGAGGCTGTAATGTATATGAGAACATGCAGTGTGTGGGGGTGTGCAAGAGAGACGTTTACATGTCTATATTTTTGCATCATTTGCTACAGCATGATAGTGGCGTTTGTCATGAGATTTCAATTTAATTTGATTGTAAAATGCAATCTCTTGTAAGGTCTGTCTTTTTTTTTAAAGACTGTTTGTGAGGAGTAAACCAAATAAGGGTAGAACTGTGATCCAAGCTCTCTTTGACATCTGTCTCAAATAACTTCATCGCTGCAGCATTGCTCCCGGACATTTCTGTTTTTGCTTGCTGTGGTCAGGAGTTAAAATCAAGTTGGAGTTGTGCACGAAAAAGAAGTACACTTGAGCATACTTTTAGAAAGAGTATTAGAAGTGTCAACTAAATGCAATGATTTTGGATACTTAATTTCATGTTATCATACAATGTACTTAATTAATATTACTTATTTGAGTACTACATGTACTTACTATAGAGTTAGGGGTGGGGTTAGTTAGATATTACTATAGTAAGTACATTTAGTAATGTGTAACTGTCACCTTGAAGCTTCTTTTTTATGAACTCATATTATTTTCTGAAAGATTCAAAAGACATTGGGCCATATCAGAATAGTGTCACTCCAGTAGAATCTCCACTTCGTTTCTGGAAGATGACGTTAAAATTAAAATTTTACATTTAAAATGCACCACTAGCAATTGTGGAATTGCACAAATAATCACTGTTCCCAAACGAGTGTCCAAACACTTTTGCCATCTTCCATTTTTCTAAGAAGCATGGAGTCCTTCCCACATTTACGCTTCTGGTTGGGCCAGACGACCCACTCCAACATGGGCCGCATTTACATTGCAGGTCTTACATTGAAGGTGGAGAAAAAAGTGGATTAATGTCATGTGATCGCAGGCAGGGGCGCAACTACCCAGTGCCAGAGGGGTATGCAGCAACAATTTTGCCCATAAAAAAAAAAAAAAAAAAAAAAATATATATATATATATATATATATATATATATATATATATATATATATATATACAGTGAGGAAAATAAGTATTTGAACACCCTGCTATTTTGCAAGTTCTCCCACTTAGAAATCATGGAGGGGTCTGAAATTCTTATCGTAGGTGCATGTCCACTGTGAGAGACATAATCTAAAAAAAAAAATCCAGAAATCACAATATATGATTTTTTAACTATTTATTTGTATGATACAGCTGCAAATAAGTATTTGAACACCTGTCTATCAGCTAGAATTCTGACCCTCAAAGACCTGTTAGTCTGCCTAGTCCTGTATGTCCACCTCCACTCCATTTATTATCCTAAATTAGATGCACCTGTTTGAGGTCGTTAGCTGCATAAAGACACCTGTCCACCCCATACAATCAGTAAGAATCCAACTACTAACATGGCCAAGACCAAAGAGCTGTCCAAAGACACTAGAGACAAAATTGTACACCTCCGCAAGGCTGGAAAGGGCTACGGGGAAATTGTCAAGCAGCTTGGTGAAAAAAGGTCCACTGTTGGAGCAATCATTAGAAAATGGAAGAAGCTAATGGGAAGTTCTGCACATGGGACAGGGCGACTGCACTGTATTAGGAGAGGATGACCGGGGCCATGTATTGCGAGATTTTGGGGAACAACCTCCTTCCCTCAGTAAGAGCATTGAAGATGGGTCGAGGCTGGGTCTTCCAACATGACAATGACCAGAAGCACACAGCCAGGATAACAAAGGAGTGGCTCTGTAAGAAGCATATCAAGATTCTGGCGTGGCCTAGCCAGTCTCCAGACCTAAACCCAATAGAGAATCTTTGGAGGGAGCTCAAACTGTGTTTCTCAGCGACAGGCCAGAACCCTGACTGATCTAGAGAAGATCTGTGTGGAGGAGTGGGCCAAAATCCCTCCTGCAGTGTGTGCAAACCTGGTGAAAAACTACAGGAAACATTTGACCTCTGTAATTGCAAACAAAGGCTTCTGTACCAAATATTAACATTGATTTTCTCAGGTGTTCAAATACTTATTTGCATCAGGCTTTGATGGATGGAGGTCTGGTTACAACCCGAATCCACCAAAGCCTGATAAATACCCCCCTCGATACGCACAGGTATCTGGTACAGGCCAGCTTGTTCGGGGGCGGCTTGCGGCGTGTCGGGGACCGGATCAGTGTCCCCACCTCCATCACCGGACACTGATCAATGAAATGGCCGGGGTCCCCACAGCACCAGCAAGCCAGCCCAGGCTTCCCCGCCGCTCTAGTGGCTGGCAGTGGGTCCTGTAATTGGCGTGGAGAGAGTGCCGGAGAAGATGATGAGGGAAACGGGGCAGTCGTCGCTCCCCCTCCCCGGGGCGCCGGTCTTTTTTTTTAGATTATGTCTCTCACACACAGGACGTGCACCTACGATAACAATTTCAGACCCCTCCATAATTTCTAAGTGGGAGAACTTGCAAAATAGCAGGGTGTTCAAATACTTATTTTCCTCACTGTATATATATGTGTGAGTCAAACATCATTATGTATGGGCTGTAAATAATAAAGGTTTATTTTAAAGTATATCAGCCACTGTAGGTCTACCATAATTATATACATACAGTGAGGAAAATAAGTATTTGAACACCTGAGAAAATCAATGTTAATATTTGGTACAGTAGCCTTTGTTTGCAATTACAGAGGTCAAACGTTTCCTGTCACGATCAAACATTTAATAACAAAAAACACAGACCACAAACTGAGTTTTATTTATTTGTTATAATTCGGGTATAGCAATTTTATGTCATTCGTCTTATTTGTTTTTTTAACAAAAGTTTAATATACGCAAGTTTTTTTTATTGTACTATTTTATTGTTGTATTTTCATTAAAAATAGGCTAATAACGAGCAAAAAATTAAACCTTCGTTTGAAAGTAATTAAAGAGGAAATTATGAGTTAAGCAATATCATACGAGCAAGAGTGCTATTTTCCAGAATAGCCAATTTTATGCAACAGTTCAATAAACAACAAGTGGTCATTTTTTTTTACAGTTTTGCTCTATTTTTCCAACAAAAATAGATTCAAACAAAGTATAGGTTTCATTCTCGCATAATTCACACCGCCAACTATAGGCTATTGGCAGTTTTATAGTTTCATAGGTCTGGAATAATTACCTTTTCCCAACATTTCATACTTCTATAATTAAAATATTATATTTAGAACATAAATCAAAAATTCTCATTACATTATTTAGGCAATTGTAATTACAGTGTTAGTGGATTTTGATAAATGGTAAGATGGATTTTGTTGATACTGATTTCATTTAATTCTTATAACAGCCATAGTGTATCGTGGTAAATAGTGTAATTATTTAAAAAGATGGTCAACAATATGTAACTTTACTTTATAAGAGGTGTGCCCTAAAAAGTGAGCATGCAATCTCGAGAACACCAAGGAAAGCGCACGTTATTTTCGTCTGTTTGGATACTTCAAACACAAGTTTGCACTGCCTGTTTGGTTTACCTGTTTAGCCTACACGTTAACATGCGTTTTGTCCAACTCACAGCGAGCGTCCTGGAAGAGTGATTTACCATATAAGCGCGCATTCTTAACGTCGGAAACACGCGTTTTCCGTTTTGCTGTCAAATCGCCGGCGCCCCCGCCAGGCGCGCCCACTCGCGGTATTCCATTATTATCCAAAATTCTATTATGGATTCTTATAGTCCTCTAAAATGTTATACAATATTGAGGAAATACAGAAATTATTTAGAAACGCACAACAGCGCCTACATATAGAATTTTTTTTATTATTATTCCCATCGCTTTGGCGCCCCCAAGGTGCTGCGCCCCTATGCGCCGCATATAACGCATACCCACTTTTTGCGCCACTGATCGCAGGTAGTTCGTGTCCACCTGAGTTGACATAATTCGCCTCGATCCCTTTTTCAATGACGTACGACGCGCATTTACTGGGGAATATCCGATTTGACCGCTTACATGGCAGACACAAATGCACGTATCTGAACCATATCGGATTTATTACCACATATGAGTGAGGCCTGAATCCGATCTGAGGATATCGGAATTCATGCGTTTTTTTCCTGCTTACACGTTCACATGTCATATCCGATCTGTGCCACATGAGATTATAAAAATCGGAAATGGGTCACTTGAATGGTGGCCTTCTGTTGCAAGTTTCCATGAAGTCCACTAGACTGTAGGCTGATTCAGAGTGCCTCTTTATGGCTTCAGTGTGTCCTTTTGCTGAGCCTGCACTGGAGATGACTTGTCTATGTTGCACTAGAATGATAACAGAATGATAACCCACAAGGGCTGAGGCTGGTATTTAGGACAGGGTCTCAGACTCCTCAGGAAGTCAACCAATTGATGTTTACATTAAAATGGATGGGAGAAGATATTATAACATTGAAAAAAAAAACATTAAGATGATGTCTTACACTGTGATTATGGAGAACTATTGGAGAACTTGGACAGATCATTTGCAAATGAATGAGTGCACACCAGAAGACATGGTTGAGGATATTCCTGAAATGAGAAACAGGAGCTGTTTGTGATTGTTGCATTGGCTCTAGTCAGTTACTGCTCAGAAATTGGGTCACCGGCCTTGTTTTAGTTTGTGCTTGAGGGTTCTCCTAAAATTCATCCATTCTCTTTGACTTTCTTTGCAGGTGGACGAGTAAAAACTTGGAAGAGGAGATGGTTTATTCTGACCGACAACTGCTTGTACTATTTTGAGTACACAACAGTAAGTGGATTGGTTTTCATGATTATTGTATTGTTTTCTGGACTTGTGTGGTTATTCTTGTCCCAGATGCATTTTGATGGGTTTCTCCTGCCTACAGGACAAGGAACCACGTGGAATTATTCCTCTGGAGAACCTCAGCATCAGAGAGGTGGAGGAACCCAGGAAACCTGTGAGTACCCAAACAAGCATGAAAGTTAGAGCCATATAGGATCATGAAAAGCTCACGCCTGTTGTGTGTATGTTGTGTCTCCTCATGCAGAACTGCTTTGAGCTGTACAATCCCAACCATAAAGGACAGGTGATCAAGGCGTGTAAGACAGAGGCAGATGGGAGGGTGGTGGAGGGAAACCACGTCGTCTACAGGATATCAGCACCCACACCAGAGGAGAAGGAGGAATGGATCAAATCCATTAAGTAGGATTTCCTGTCTATTGAACATAATCTATTGTTAAATAGTCTTGTTCAGTGCTCTCATCACCCATTTGCTGAAGAAATTCAGCATACAGTGATGACTGTATTCTATACTGTATTCTATTGACCTTAATTCTATACTAAAACCTAATGAGCGGCTACATTGTCAACAACAAGCATAGGTAAATTAATGACCAAGCCAAGCTCATTAGAAATTATATTACGTTGCTTCTTGCACATTTTGCTATACTTTCAAAGTGAACCGTCAAAATATATTTGTTGTATGTATCGTGGCAGTTAAAAGATGAAATGTCCAGTGAGTGGTATTAAGGTTAATGCTTTTGAAAATAACACACCACCTACAGCAGTGGTTCTCAACCCTGGTCCTAGCGCATCTCCCCCCAACAGTGCACATTTTGGATGTCTCCCTAATCAAACACACAAACAGAAATACACTATATTGCCAAAAGTATTGGGATGCCCCTCCAAATCATTGAGGTTTTCCAATCAATTTCATGGCCACAGGTGTATAAAATCAAGCACTAGGCACGCAGACGCTTCTACAAACATTTGTGAAAGAATCAGTCGCTCTCAGGAGCTCAATTAATTCAAGCGTGATTGGTTGCCACCTGTGCAATAAGTCCATTCACAAAATTTCCTCACTACTAAATATTCCACGGTCAACTGTTAGTGGTATTATAACAAAGTGGAAGCAATTGGGGACAACAGCAAATCAACGAAGTGGTAGGCCATGTAAAATCACAGAGCGGTGTCAGCGCATGCTTCAGCATACCAAGACATTTGGGGATGGCCCCTTCCTGTTCCAACATGACTGCGCACCAGTGCACAAAGCAAGGTCCATAAAGACATGGATGATTGAGTTTGGTGTGGAGGAACTTGACTGGCCTGCACAGAGTCCTGACCTCAACCCGATAGAAGACCATTGGGATGAATTAGAGCGGAGACTGTAAGCCAGGCCCTTCTCAGTGAATGTGCTTCTAGAAGAATGATCAAAAATTCCCATAAACACGCTCCTAAACCTTGTGGAAAGCCTTCCCAGAAGATTTGAAGCTGTTATAGCTGCAAAGGGTGGGCCAACTCCATATTAAACACTACGGATTAAGAATGAGATGCCATTAAAGTTCATGTGCATGTAAAGGCAGGCGTCCCAAAACTTTTGGCAATATAGTGTAGGTGTGTCAGACAAAGGACCGGGGTTGATAACCACTGACCTACACTAAACCCGACCCTAAACCAAACCAAAGTGCTTACAAAGACAAACGTGAAATAATAAACTCATTTTCTGGGGCAACCATGCCATTTTAGCTCACTTCGAGAAGTCTTAAACTCTTTTATCGTAGCTCATGTTTCACAAGACAAGTGCAGTGTTGTACCAGGTGAGGTTATAAGCAAGTACTACATCTGAAAAGCCATAAATATGGAGCTGGTTATGTGATACAAACATCAAATCGTGCAGTACCAGAGTTTTGAGGTCATGACATACATTAGTATTGTGCAAGGAAAACAAATCTTTATTAATCCATAATCTGCCCATGTAATCTTAAATTGCATGAAATGAATAGGTACGTGTTTGGCAAAAATGTTGGTAGAAGCATGTTTTTCCAATTAGTCCATATTGGTAACTACAAATGGTGTAAAAATGCTTTCCTGATGTATTGATGAAAACATCCTGCTGTTTTATTTGCATCAATCTTCAATCACTTGCCAGACAAGTAATTTGGCGGTCATTTTGTAAAGAATATGCCTGCACGCATACGTATTCAAACATGCTTGCCTATTAGATATTAGACTAAACACGTAATACTTACGTGCGTGGCGTCACCATTCTCACAGATTCACATTTGAAGTTTACACGAAGATGATAACGGTTGCAAACTAATGAAAACTATTTCAAATCCTATTTCAAAGCTTGCGTTCTCAAGCCACCAAACACTGTTGCCATGCAAATGAGCAGCCAGAATGCATTAAAAGTTTTCTGTTTTAGTTGGAAATGGTGATGTGTAAGTAACGAAAATTAATCAATCAAAACTTACTTTAGCTGGACAATAACTTTTTTTTTTCTAGAGCTGATGTACAGCCAAAACAATCTCCCATCCATTAATTTCCTGTTATCACTGTTAATACCAAGTTTATTAGAATTAAATAGACATAGATTATTTAAATTAGAATTAGATTCTCATTACTGTAATACATATTTAATTTTCCATTTAAATCAGCATAAAATGATGCCATACATTTTTTTTATTTATGCATTACAGTAATGAGAATGGGGCTGATTACTTAATTTTCATAAAAATACTGTCAGAATGCAAACAAATCCTAATGGTCCATGTCATTGACATGTTTTGTGAGTTTCACCTCACTATCTTTTGGAACAGAGCTGTTAACTGTGTCCAGACTGGGACAGCAGTGGATCATGATGGTGTTTTGAATAGAAACCGCAGTCTCATCACACAAGCACCATACCTCCCCCTCACCCACGGCCCTGTGTTTTCATGGGCGTCAGTGGAGATTAGTCAGAGCTTAACCCCCCACTAACCATCAACTCCACGGGACCAACAGACCTGTTGCGGTCCTCGTCTCTCCACTAATCCAGGCCTAACACTAGCGTTGCTCTTCTCTCAGAGACGTGCTGGAGGATGAGAGGCTTTATCACGAGCACGTTTCGCCTAGTCGGCACAGTTATGACCCACTGTCCTTATCTGCTTATCTGTAATCATGCTTTATACCCTCAGGATATTGGACCATTCAGTCATGGTTTGGAACAAAAACAAGGTCTTCTCCTAGGTTTAAAGTAACTCATTAAGTAGAAATAAGTTGTGGCTGATGGTTATGTCTGTGCAGAATTTGAGCCGGAATGTAGAACGTTCAGCAGAATTCTTAAGATGTCAGAATCAAAGTGAAGGCTATGTTCGAAATACATTACTTGCTAAATCCTGTGTAGTGTATCCTGTAAGCTTGTAAAATAAAAAATAAAAATAGAAACGGTGCACAATAAAATAATACCTTGCTGATGCTTGAAATCTTCATATTGCGAGTGGCCTTCTGGTAGCGTTTTTGAAAAATGTATTTTATGTTGCATTTTTAAATGTTATGGTTTACAAACTTTGAAGAAATGCACTATATTGCCAAAGGTTTTGGGACGCCTGCCTTTTAATGGCATCCCATTCTTAATCCGTAGTGTTTAATATGGAGTTGGCCCACCCTTTGCAGCTATAACAGCTTCAACTCTTCTGGGAAGGCTTTCAACAAGCTTTAGGAGTGTGTTTATGGGAACTTTTGACCATTCTTCTAGAAGCGCATTTTTGAGGTCAGGCACTGATGTTGGACGAAAAGGCCTGGCTCATAGTCTCTGCTCTAATTCATCCCAAAGGTGTTCTATCGGGTTGAGGTCAGGACTCTTTGTGCACTGGTGCGCAGTCATGTTGGAACAGGAAGGGACCATCCCCAAACTGTTCCCACAAAGTTGGGAGCATGAAATTGTCCAAAATGTCTTGGTATGCTGAAGCATTAAGAGTTCCTTTCACTGGAACTAAGGGGCCAAGCCCAACCCCTGAAAAACAACCCCACACCCTAGTCCCCCATCCACCAAACTTTACACTTGGCACAATGCAGTCAGGCAAGTGCCGTTCTCTTGGCAACCGCCAAACCCAGACTCGTCCATCAGATTGTGAGACAGAGAAGTGTGATTGGTAACTCCAGAGAACATGTCTCCACTGCTCTAGAGTCCAGTGACGGCGTGCTTTACACCACTGCATCCCACGCTTTGCATTGCACTTGGTGATGTAAGGCTTGGATGATCTGCTCGGCCATGGAAACCCATGTCTGCATGCCTAAGGCTTGGATGATCTGCTCGGCCATGGAAACCCATGTCTGCATGCCTATCCGAAATCGCATACTCACTTAAAGAAGTATGCTCTATTAGTATGAGTGTATGTAGTATGAATGTAATCTGGACGCACTACATTCGCCATGTTGTCATCATCATGTGACTCACCCCTGGTCATGTAGGTCGCTTCACTGTCATTCTCAAATCCTCTCCCATAGCCTCATGGGATAGTAAAGTGTCCATCATATGCACACTTCAGAATCTCGCTGGAACAAGTAGGTCATCCAGGGACTTTCCGCCTACTCATTTATGAGTACTGTGAAATCAGACATAATATTATCCCATACTGTTTTCCGCCTACTATATAGTAGGGAAGTGTGCGATTTCGGATGCAGCCGTAGTCACCTCAATGAAAGAAGCATTTCCTGCAGCAGAGGATGAGTTTCACACTAACAAGATTTCTAACGTGAAAACTGTGGCAACAGCAGTAGAGGATTCGTGACTCTTCATAGAGTGCTGATCGATATAAACCCAGCCTTTAATCTTAGCAGTCACTTTACACTGGACAAGACAGAAACACCACTGAAACGCATGAGAGGCAGGGGTAAACGGGGGTGGGGTCTGTCCTCAGAAGCCATGGAAACCAAACTAGGTCACTGAACAAACTATTTTCTGTGATGCATTTAAGACAGGAGTGTATGTGTATGTATATTTATAGGCTATATGCTTTATTTTCATATCAAAGATGCCGAAATCTCTCTGCCTCTCCTCACATCTCCTTTAATTGGTTTCTTCAGAGCGAGCATCAGCCGGGACCCTTTCTACGACATGCTGGCCACCAGGAAGAGACGCATCGCCAACAAGAAGTGAAGTCTCTGTCCAAACCTCTTCTTCAAAGCCAGCTCACAGCAACACACACACCGCCTTCTGGGACAGACTTTGCGCGAGTGTGTGCGTGACGCTGAAGAACTCAATGTTTATAGTTCCTTTCTCGTGTTTCTATTCATATGAATAGACATCTGTTTGTATTTGCATGGATGTTGGTGCGTGTACCTGGGTGGCTCACTCGAGAGAGGAAGTGCTTTGTGAACTCTCACTACAGAAGCCATTTATTTCGAAAGAGACCTGGCAGCGTGATCGACAAAAACCCTTCGTGGCCATTATCTCTTATGGTGCTAGAAGACTTCCTGTGTGCATGTGACCGCAATAGACGCTCAAATAGACGTTAATGATCCAATGCTAACACTAGCTGGCTGTCTGGAGTCAGCTGGACTGATTTCATGTTGTTAGAGTGAGAAACAGCAAATATATAACATTATATATATAGATTTACGCTGAATTCAGAACTGCATACTACTCTTACTATTCCTTTCATAGAAAGATAGGAGTAGTGTACTAGTGCTCTGAATTCAGCATCAGTTTCTGTTGTCCATCAGAAGGTACCAGTCCATTAAAGAGATAGTTCACCCAAAAATTTTAATTATCCCGTGTATATGACTTTCTTCTTTCAGCCGAATACAATCAGAGTTATATTAAAAAATGTCCTGGCTCTTCCAAGCTTTATAATGGCAGTGAATGGCAGCCCAAAATTTGAAGACCAAAAGTGCATCCATCCATTATAAAAGTGCTCCACACGGCTCCAGGGGTTAATAAAGGCCTTCTGAAGCTAAATCAATGGGTTTGTGTAAGAAAAATATCCATATTTAAGACGTTATGAAGTAAAATATCTAGCTTTCTCCAGACTGCCGTCTGTATTCAACTTACGGAAAAGTGTAACTGGTGCGATGATGACGTCAGACATAAGCGTTTTGAACTGTGAGAGGCGCTACACTTTCTTTGAAAGTTTAATACTGACGACGTGTTAAACGTTTTAAATATGGATATTTTCCTTACACAAACCAATAGATTTACTTCAGAAGGCCTTTATTAATCCCGAGCCGTGTGGAGCAATTATATGATGGATGGATGCACTGTTGGGGCTTCAAATTTTGATTTATAAAGCTTGGAAAAGCCAGGACATGTATTAATATAACTCTGATTGTGTTCGTCTGAAAGAAGAATGTCATATACACCTAGGATGACTTGAGGCGGAGTAAATCATGGGCTAATTTTCATTTTTGCGTGAAGTGTCCCTTTAACCTTTCCGTTCTGCTCTTAGATGACACATTATCTACTGTTACGTATGATGTTTTTGATGTAATACGGATGCATTTGCTTGCTTTTGTGTTCTCTTTACAAGTATATGAATATCTCTTTTTATATATTTATTATTTTCTTTGTGAAATTATTTTATTCTTATTCTTCATAATTGGTAAACTATAGATCTAAGTTATGTGTAAATACTGTAAACATTAGTTTTCTTCTTTTTTTGTGTAAGTACAATCTGTAGCATATAAATCTACTGGCTCTTTATTGTTAGGGCTTTTTGCTCAGCCTTAAACTAATGTACTTCTGTCAGGGAACAAAAATCACCTTGTAATTCTGGAAAATTAAGTTGTTTTTTTTAAGAAGAAAAAAAAAATCCAGTAGCAATTTATATGTGGTTGTAAAGTAAGGGTGGAATACTATCTCTAATGCCCTTTGGGGCTCCAGACTGATTTTTATATGTCTGTATAAGCTATTGGTCAAAGTGTACATGAACTATGAATACATAAAACATTCAAAAAGCTAAAGCTTGCATGAGTTTTTTTTCCCCCCACACATCACACAGAGATATTTGATCCAACTAACTGATCATATGACGCCTTCAAACATCGATCAGATGATGGGATCTCAGGAGACAGGAAGTGAAGCGAACATTGGATTCAGGCATGCCTTGATGCCTTGCAATGCATCCCTGAAGATAGCATTTTTTAAATTTCTGCAGCCACAACGTTGTGATTGAAATTATAACTCATACAAAGCAAACTCTCTGTCACCACCTACTGTCATTAACTGAAAAACCTTAGCTACCAATGCACAGGCTGACAGTCTACACCGACAAATCTATATAATTATATATACAGAGCTGCTTGAAAGTATGTGCAGAATCTGTGAAAATGTGAATAATTTTAACAAAATAAGAGGGATCATACAAAATGCATGTCATTTTTTTATTTAGTGCTGTCCTGAATAAGATATTTTACATATTTTTTTACAGATTTTACAGATTTTTTACAGATATTTTACATAAAAGATGTTTACATATAGTCAAAAAAGAATTCATACAAATGACTGAATACACAGCTGAATACACAAAAGTGTATGAACCCTTGACTTTAATACTGTCATTGCCTGATGATCCACGGCTGTGTGTGTGTTTTGTGATGGTTGTTCTCGAGTCCCTTGTTTGTCCCAAGCAGTTAAACTGACCAATGTTCCCAAAAATTCTTCAGTTTTCCAGCATCTTCTGATGGGACTCAACTATTAAAAACTGAGGATTTTTCTGAGGAACGTTGGTCAGTTTAACTGCTCGGGACAAACAAGGGACTCAAAAACAACCATCAAAAAACAGCCGTGAATCATCCAGGGAAGGACACAGTATTGAGAATTAATGGTTCATAAACTTTTGACGGGGTCATTTCTATAAATTCAGCAGGGTTTTTTTTTTTTTATATATATGCAAAATATCTAAAAAAAATAACGCATTTTGTTTGATCGCTCTTATTTTGTAAAATGATTCACATTTTCACAGATTCTGCAAACAGTTCACATACTTTCAAGCAGCACTGTATATATACTCCAGATGCAGCTCATGACATTGGTTTTGAGGAGTCAAGATTGGCTGGAATCTAGACAAAGTGCGGCGACTGAAAAATGAATAAACATGAATGAAGAACAGTTTATGCAGGTACAGATTTTATCCGAGGAATGTCTTCCCGAAACTTACAACATACTAATGTAGAAAGAGCTATGAAAAACATTCATAAAAACATCTCACTCTTACAAAAACAAGAAAATCAACATTTGTAATATATGTATACCAATCAGGCATAACATTATGACCTAATGTTGTTGCTCCCCCTTTTGCTGCCAAAACAGCCCTGACCAGTCGAGGCACGGCCACCCACGTGATGTAAAAGAAAACGTGATTCATCAGACCAGGCCTCCTTCTTCCATTGCTCTGTTGGTGCTTTCAGTGGTGGACAGGATGCACTGTGTATTCTGACACCTTTCTATCAGAACCAGCATTAACTTCTTGAGCAATTTGAGCTACAGTAGCTCGTCTGTTTGATCGGACCACACGGGCCAGCCTTCACTCCCCACGTGCATCAATGAGCCTTGGCCGCCCATGACCCTGTCGCCGGTTCACCACTGTTCCTTCCTTAGAGCACTTTTGATAGATACTGACCACTGCAGACCGGGAACACCCCACAAGAGCTGCAGTTTTGGAGATGCTCTGACCCAGTCGTCTAGCCATGACAGTTTGGCCCTTGTCAAACTTGCTCAAATCCTTACGCTTGCCCATTTTTCCTGCTTCTAACCATAGCTGTCAACATTGAACATTGAAAATAAGGGAGATTTCCCGGAATTCATCAACAAAATAAGTTTTTTTTTTTTTTTTTTTTTTTACACGATTCTTACCCACAAACTTAAAAAAAAAACACTAATCATTAACAGTCTGAAGAGTTTATAACTACACAATATATTTTGACAGCGGGCAAAAAGCTAAAATACGTGAGAAACCCGGAAAAAACGGGAGGGTTGACAGCTATGCTTCTAACACATCAACTTTGAGGACAAAATGTTCACTTGCTGCCTAATATATCCCACCCACTAACAGGTGCCGTGATGAAGAGATAATCAGTGTTATTCACTTCAGCGGTCATAATGTTACGCCTGATCTGTGTACCTATATTGTTGAAACATGGATTAGTCAGATATGCTGGGGAAAAATAAATAAAGAATTGTTCCAATATTTCGGTCCATTTTATATTGATAGCTTGAATTTGTACATTTGAAGCATTGGACAACTATATAATATTACATTTCACAAATATTTAAAAATCGACTCCATCATTTCAGATGTGCAATAAATAATACATATTGGTATCTGTGAGATTCATGGAACGTGTTGTTTGTCTATATTTGTTTTTGTTCTACTAATCATTTTGTTAGAACAACCTTTATAAGAATACAATTATGATATGAATAGATATTATATTGCATTACATAGTATATACACACATTATAAATCAATGTTGACTATTCTTCAAAGCAGATTGATCTAGTTCAAGGCTAGTGATCCATAATGGCTACAATTCATATTTGTATAATTAAGCACCATAAATATTTACATGGACATACATTAAACTTCCACGATAATAACCGGTGTGTGAGTCTATACTGCCACCTGCTGGAACAGGAACGTCACCATCACAATCAGTATGTTCCCTTTCATAAGGCAAAGACACAGGGATATGTGCGCATCATTTCCTGTGCTTCAGCAGGGCGAGGAGGACACTAGGTCGTAGTCGGGGCACTTGAGCAGGGCGGGGTAGTTGGCGTTCATCTGGAGCGAGGTGTCGCTTGAGATGTCTGACGGGCTGCGGCCCCGCGTCCAGGCGTCGGGATGGAGGAACTGACCCGAGTAATCGGAGCAGTTGCTCAGGCGGGGCCGGTAGAAGCTGGGGTGGGGCTGGTAGATCTCCTCTGCTGTGTAACGCTTCATGAAGAGGTAGACGGACATCACACCTGCACTCTGAACAGACAGGAAAAAACATGTCCTCAAGGAAACACCAGGCAACAGCAGAATGCATCAAGAGGAAATGGTTTTAGATATATGTGATGAAGTTAGATTAATATAGATAGATTAAGGCGGGGGTGGACTGGGGCAAAACCCTCGACTTTCTGGCACAAAGCGCCCATCACACTGCGGTCTGCGCCTCGCCGCTTCAAGTCATCTGGCATTTTATCAATTATCTTGCAAATAAAATTTGTATTTTGCATTTTGAATCAGTTTTGTGGGGAAAAATTGTCATCAGTTCGGTTAACCGTATTGTAGGTTAATTTATATTAAATGCAATTAGTTGAACTTAAAGGGTTAGTTCACCCAAAAATGAAAATTAGCCCATGATTTATTCACCCTCAAGTCATTCTAGGTATATATGACATTCTTCTTTCAGACGAATACAATCAGTTATATTAAAATGTCCTGGCTAACCCAAGCTTTATAATGGCAGTGAATTATTGGGTCATTTTTGAAGTCCATAAAAGTGCATCTGTCCATCATAAAAGTGCATCTATCCATCAAATAACTGCTCCACACAGCTCCGGGGGGTTAATAAAGGCCTTCTGGAGCGAAGTGATGCATTTGTGTAAGAAAAATATTCATATTTAAAACTTTATAGACTAAAATAACTAGTTTCCGGCGGTCAGCGGTACACAAGTCGACTTAAGGCGAAAGAGTAACTCTTGACCCTTGAATCCAACAGTGATTCTAACTTACACTTTTTAGTTAACTTTACTTAACGTCTTAACTTAATTGTAAAAATTCATCCGGGTTGATTTAACTGCAGAGAGGAGACAGGAGAAGTGTGCGAGTTCAGTTTGGTGTGAATAATAGCCCTGATAATGAGAGTAAATGGCAGAGTTCTCACCTCAGTGAGCAGGAAGGAGATGGCAGCGAACGCAAACGACCAGCCGTACTTATAGCTGAAGTACGCCTCGCTACTCTTGGTCCTGCTGAACATCTCGTCATTTATGCTGGAGATGTAGAGGACCAAACCCACCACCAGAGACAAACCTGTGTCGAGACAGACAAACATCAGCCTGACAGATGAGAGACACGTCGGAATTACAGAGGAAGAGGGAGATGTTTACCTGACAGGATGAAGAAGATTCCAGAGACAAACGCCAGTATGGTGCGGTGGGGCCGAATGTGCCCGATATTGTTGAGCACAAAACCGATGAACATAAAGAACAAACTAACCAGAGGGAACGGCGTGGCCGAACGAATCATCTCTGAAAAGAGACAGCATCACAGGTTTTAAAAAAAAGATCATTCGATAGTGAGTTCACTTTTGTGATGATAAAGACCTGTTCACAACAACCATAATGTTTAACCCTCATCCTTGCCTCGAAACTCATTCTTGACATTTTTTTTAAAAAAATTCAGTTTTTATCGGAGCGGTCCAAAACCCTAGGATTTTTGTCACACTTAAACCACTTAACGAGTTCACACTTACAAATAAGGGAAGAGGGCTCTGAGCTTGGTAATTGGCCCGAACGCAGAGTATCCCCTTTAATGACATCCCATTCTTAATCTGTAGACTGGGAAGGCTTTCCACAAGGTTTAGGGGTGTGTTTATGTTTTTACGTGGCCTACCACTTCGTGGTTGAGTTGCTGTTGTTCCAATTGAATTGTACCACGCTTGAATTCACTGAGCTCCTGAGAGTGACCCATTCTTTCACAAATGTTTGTAGAAGCGTCTGCAGCCTAGTGCTTGATTTTATACACCTGTGGCCATGGAAGAGAATGAACACCTGAATTCAATGATTTGGAGGGGTGTCCCAATACTTTTGGCAATATAGTGTATATGCGTTAATCTAAAGCTTTGACTTTTCACAACTTTTTGAAATATCTTGTTAAAATCATTCAGATATCGCATTGGTCATGTTGTATGTTTTTGCGTGCAGCCCCAAAAAATGCAGCAAAAAAGCATTTTAATTGAATTTAACACAATAGCTTAGCTTAGCAGCATGCTAACTGCCAGAGTGAAGTGTGAATGTCAGCTGAGTGGTGAGAGGACCTGTTTCTGCTTATGAAGCTGCTGATGTGGAGAAGCCTCTCATCTGTGACAGCCAGTATAGCAGCTCACTGAAGGCTCTCTCAGCGCTGTCTTGCTGTCCATCAGCGGGGTAATTACCTCCACACCAAAATAAACTAAAACAGCTGTCAAAACTGACGCTAATAACCACACAAACCCTGCTGCATCATGGGATTGTATAAGCAGCATATGCAACTGGATTTGTTGAATATACTCAACTGGTTGGATTGAAGTTTTATGAAAAATATATTTACCATGGAGAAAATAATGTTTTGCGTGAACTTTCAGAAAGACAAATCCCCATTGAGCCAAACTGGTTATAAGAATGTATGTTTTATGAACATCTGTAATGTGACTTCCTCCCTCTTCCTCAGTAAATATTTTAATATTTTGTCTTTTTAAAGATAATAGATTCGTCAGTGGGTGTTTCTGCTCTGGCAGCAGTGAAAAAGCAATATAACATAACAAAATTAACCATATAATTGCGCATAGTGGTGATGAAATGATGAAATTTACCCTACCGTATGTGCAAAAACTCTATAAGTATACTTAGCTTTTGACGTGACCGACCCAAGTTTGAATCTGCCTTTTCCAGATCTCATTATTCTCCCTATTCCCATCACATATCAGCTCATTTGTATTATATGTTGATTTTAAATAAAAATATAAAACAAAATATTCTGAAAATGGACTTTAAGTTATTTAATAGACCTGTTATTGAAACTGCGCTGATCAGACGGAACGGCACATTGACGGCGGCGCATATTGCTTTTGTTCTGTAAGTTGCTTAAAATAAAAGTGCTCGCTAAATGCATAAATGTAAATGTAATATTGTTACCACGCTCGTTACCACGAGCTGTGACACTTTACGTATGAGCTAATTAAACAATAATAATTTGCTTAAAGGATTAGTTCACTTTCAAAATGAACATTTCCTGATAATTTACTCACCCCCATCTCATCCAAGATGTTCATGTCTTTCTTTCTTCAATCGAAAAGAAATTAAGTTTTTTGAGGAAAACATTCCAGGACCAACGGTTGAAGATCCAAATCAATGCAGTTCCGAAGCTAACCATTGGTTGCCATTGAAGTCCAATATGTGGAGAAAAATCCTGGAATGTTTTCCTCAAAAAAACGTAATTTCTTTTCGACTGAAGAAAGAAATACATGAACATCTTGAATGAGATGGGGGTGAGTAAATTATCAGGAAATGATCATTTTGAAGTGAACTAATCCTTTAATCACAGTGACAATGAATGAAGAACTCGCTATTTGTATAAAACCTATTAATATATCAACAATGTAGAGACTACAATATATGAATTAACTATAAACTAATAGTTTACAAATGATTTGTAAGAAGTGTTACTGTATAAAGTTGTTAACAAATGGAGCCTTATTTTAAACCAAATTTTAACAGTCATTTAGAAACAAAATTCTTGTCAAATCTGGGACCAAAAGCATTTGAGCATGACTGCTGTAGACATTAGTGAAGCTAATTTTTGCAGAAGTGCTTGAGAACACAATGATTTGTCATGACTTACTCAGAACACTGACAGCTGACTCACTGGTCAGCTGAACGCTCATGGGCATCACATACTCAATGGTGAAGCAGCGGCCCCTCTCCTCACCTGAGACACACAGAGGACAGACAGACGTTTCGCACACATGAGGAGCTTTGGCGTTTCATTTCATATACACACCAGGGTTCTTCAGACAGGGGCTGTGAATCAAATATGATAACACAGATTAATCTCATTGTTTCAGACTTTTTCCATTTTCAAGATTTTGTTACATTGGACCTTTCCAGTTTCAAGATTTTGTTACATTGGACATACAAAGAAATGGGCAAGAGATCAGACAGGACCACAAACCAGGACTGCGGCTGAGGTGTAACCGTGTTTTTTTAGAGCACACGTCTAGCGATTTTTTAGGACGGGGACTTGGTCAGTTGTTGATTAGACAAATTTGATTAGAGTCAAATCTGACTGAGCTTATAGTCAATTGTGGAGGAGCAGGTTTAAGCGCACTAAAGCCCTGTTTACACCTGGTATTAAGATCGTTTTGGTCGATCGGATCACAAGTAGACGAGGGAGACACATTCCTGTTTACACCTGGTGTTTTAGTCTCTTTTGTCCACTTTCAATCACTTCTGTCCTGATTTCTTTGAGGGGAGGATCTATGGGCGGGTAAATGTATGGCCTTTTTCAGATCTTTCGATTTAATGACAGCCGCCAGCCGAATGCTGTGAGTGTGTGTCTGAAATCAGGAATGTAGAGAGAAAATTGTGTTTGGTATGCTTTCCTCTTCAAATCAAACTTGGCTCTTCAGCTGACAAAGTTTAAATCCTGTCTGGCTAGTGTGCGTCCCATAATGTTTACACGTTAGGTCAGTAGGCGGAGAGAAGACTTTGTTTTTTTTGTGGCTGTTTGAACACATTTGACCACATGAGCGTCTACACTACAAAAGCAATCCAGTTCTCGACTACCTCTGGAAGTGGTGGAAAGTGGACAAGCTCAAAACGTTTTAGACCCGTTTACATCTGTATTTAGCGTCGTCCACTTGTGATCCGATTGATCAAAATGGTTCGGTTACCAACCCAGGCCCGGTTCCAGAATCAAATCACTGAGGGTGCTTCTGAAATTACTGAGGGTGCTCTAGTAAATGTGCTCCACCACAGCAGTGTACAATGAGAAATGTATGATTATTTATTTACTATTCACTTTGTAGGAATTGTGGGCGCATACAGATAGATGAATGAATCTTTCAAATGATTCGATCAGAAATTATCCCACACAAAGCCTCATTCAACCCGACCCCAGGAAATCAACCATCTATCACCAGAGAGACGTAGGCTCCATTCTGCCCGGAGCTACTACTTTTATATAATAATTACTTGATTGCCTACTTTTGACCAAAACTAAGACAAAGAGAACAAAAGACTCAAGACAAAGAAACAAACCAGATCTCTGTCTTCGCAATGACCGGTAAATTAACTCCACGTGACACAGCTAAAACTCCAAGCAAACTCACAGAAACTGTGTTGCATATGAACTGCATCAAATCATTGATTATTGGACTTGCATTCAAATAGCCTTCGACATAGCTTGTTAGTGTGTCTGCAACTGATACACGTGACTATTATGCATGTATATCACTCCCAATTCATGTAATTATGTTACTATTGAATGAGTGGACGAAAAGGTACCGTGTTTGATATCTTTTTGTTCGTATGGGTATAATCCAACAGATGAGCTGAATGAAATCTTTGTAGAATGGATCATGTCCTTATAGTAAGAAATTAGGTCTAAATTTACTCTCTTTTTAAGAGCAGGAAATTAAATACCATAGAAAACCCAATTTTATGGGAGGGGTGGAAACACAGTCACCCCTGAACCCTAATTGGCCAGAACCCATCCAGGGGATGGGCAAATATTTGAGTTTTAACCTCAGAAAAGAACTAAGAGTTCCAGTTGACAGTAGAGTTGAGTTCCAGCAGTTGACGAGAGTTGAGTTCTGAACGGAGAGCTCCCAGGAGAGCTCTGCCCAGTTGGGAGCTGTTCACAGTGCAGGTCCAGAATCCACCAACGATCAGACGATCGTGGCAGACCAAGATCAGAGAAAATGGGTTAACAGATTTCATTCATATGCTCTTCTCTCACTTTCCTTTCTTTTACTTAAAGTTTATTTTCTTTCCGTTAAGTCTCGTGTTCTGTTAAGTTTCGCCGCAAAGTTTCTCAACGAGTCTCCAACAGCGCTGTAGTGTAGTATAGCTTTGTGTGGGTGAAGGAAGGAAGAAGACGGGGTCGGCTTAACTGGGACTGCACTTTATTGATCTCACGATCCTCAAAACTATGGTAAGCGCTCAGCGCGTTCAAACTCATTAACTTCTCAAAACTCGTCACTTCAAAACTCCCGACGCTCTCTCTCAGTTTACAGTCTCTGGCAAGACGTGTGACAGTCCTAGTCGTGATCTCTCTCCCATCTCTCTCTCTGCTGCAGCTTATAAGCAGTCTCTCCAGCCAATTACTGCAATCAGAGACAGGTGTTATTCATTTGCACTTGACCTACTTACCAACAGCTCGGCCCCGCTCTCTCTTTCCCGCTACCAGGGCCGTTTTTAGGCATAGGCAAACTAGGCGGTGGCCTAGGGCGCCATCAGTAGGGGGGCGCCAATAAGCACATATCTGGCACAGATGTTTGTGTGTAAAGGGTGTCACGGCCACCCTAAAATGTTATTGCCGCCCCCACTAGTTCCCCCACACTATTGGATCAGAGAACTGTCAATCTGACGATTCCTATATGCCATCAGATCAGAGTAGGCTACTGTCAAAAAAGTTCGCATTTGGAGTGCTCAACAACACCATTAGATCAATGAACTCGGTCAATGCTTTGGCAAGGTAACACTTTTTTTTAACCATAAAATAAAGCTAAATTCAAACTAAAGGCCAATTAAAATAACAGGTACAAATCTGTATTTTGTTCGGGCAGTATTTGTGGCAGTCTAGAAATCCCGCTGTGAATGGGCAGATAGCATTGCTCGGTGTGTATGTTAGAGGCAAAATATAACTACACACTTACTTCAGCATTTCATGATTATCAGTTATATTTTGACTCTATAAAGTTCTTCTCTTAATTGCACCTCCAAAAGGTTTTTGCACCAATGCATTGTTAAAAGAATCAGTGTGTTTTGTAATTGTCCCATATAAAACTTTAGCGGCCAATTTAAAAATGGTATAATAAAATGTGCAAATTCACAACATGAATACATCCTTTATTAAATCACGTTGACGAATTTAACGTATCTTTACGGATGGTGTTGAATGCTGAATCGATTCATTCAGTTCTAATAGCGCTTAACGCAAGCAGTGTCTTACACACAGCGGGCAAAGTGTTGCGTTATTTAAAGGGGATGTTCACGCATCAATGAGTAACAAAAACCGAACTGAATCAGTATTTATTCTTATTACTTTCATGTGAAATGTACTAATAACACATAATAATGTAGTTATGTCTGAGAACAATTTCTTAGCCACTAGGGACTGCACAAATATAGGCTATATATTATAGGGCTATATAGGCATCTGGCTATTCATTTGAATCCTTATTAACAAATATACACATTTATAATTTGGTATGTATGTATTTGTTAATTAATACCAGTAATACCAAAGTTGCTTTTTAAAATTTGACTGGGGGCCCCAATAAGGATTTCGCCTAGGGCGTCAGAATGGCTAGAAACGGCCCTGCCCGCTACAGACCTCACAAAACCACGCCCTCTCCGCCCCCCCAATTGCACACTTCTTCGGGTTGGCGGTAAGCCCCGCCCTTTTCAGCGACTTCAGGACAGCTCGCAAGTGCTGCATATGATGCTGCCAGTCTGCACTGTAGATGATGATATCATCCAGATAGGCAGCGGCATATGCAGCATGCGGCCGGAGAACTCTGTCCATCAGACACTGGAAGGTTGCGGGAGCCCCGAACAAGCCGAAAGGAAGGCTGACAAATTGGTGTAATCCAAACGGCGTGGTGAAAGCGGTCTTTTCTTTGGTCATTGGAGACAAGGGGATCTGCCAATAACCCTTAGTCAAGTCCAGTGTCGAATAAAAACGAGCAGTCCCTAGCCGATCAAGCAATTCGTCAATCCTCTGCATTGGATAAGCATCACATTTCGACACCGCATTCACCTTGCGATAATCCAAACGGACCGAGCCGTCAGGTTTAGGCACTAAAACAATCGGGCTCGCCCAGTCACTGTTGGATTCTTCTATCACACCTATGTCAAGCATGGCCTCTAATTCTTCCTGAACCACTTTTTTCTTATGTTCAGGCAAGCGTTTCGGCCGGCTGCGAATCACAACTCCCGGCTCCGTCTCAACGTGGTGCTGGATGAGATCAGTGCGACCAGGTAGGGGCGAGAACACATCAGCGAACTCCGCTTGTAAATGTTTTACGTCAGTGAGCTGCGAGGGCAAGAGGTGGTCTCCCCCCAGGGCCAGAGCGAGAGATTAAGGTTTTTGAACCGCCTCTGGCACGAGATCCTCCTCTCCGCTCACCACCGTCGCGAGCATCACTGACTCAGCCTCAGACCATTTCTTTAGCAGGTTGAGGTGGTAAATTTGATGTGCCCCGTCCCTATCTGATCGAATCACCTCATAGTTGAGATCGCTAACTCGGCGTGTGACCTCAAAGGGTCCTTGCCACTTTGCGAGTAATTTCGAACTCGACGCAGGGAGTAACACAAGCACCTTATCTCCCGGCGTAAATTGACGAAGCCCAACGCCTCTGTTGTATAGCTGTCACTGTTTGTCCTGAGCCTGTAACAAATTCTCCATTGACAGCCGCCCCAAAGTGTGGAGTTTTCCACCAGCCCGTCTGTTTGTGGGTGATAGACGCTGATGCGAATCGATTTAACGCCCAGAAATTCGTACAGTTCGCGGATCGTCTGTGACATAAACGCCGTGCCCTGATCGGTGAGAATCTCTTTCGGGATTCCCACCCGGGAGATTAAGGAAAACAGTGCGCTCACAACACTTTTCGCCGAAATAGTGCGGAGCGGGACTGCTTCCGGGTATCGCGTTGCATAGTCTACCATAACTAATGCAAAGCGATGCCCGCGTGCTGACCGTTCTAATGGCCCGATGAGGTCCATACCAATTCTCTCGAAGGGGACCTGCACTAGCGGGAGTGGGCACAATGGCGCTTTTGGGGTGGCCGGTGGATTCACCAACTGACATTCCCGACAAGACGCACACCATCTGCGTACATTCTCGTGAATGCCCGGCCAGAAGAAACGGGCCATTAGACGGTTGAGTGAAGCCGTTTGTCCTAAATGCCCGGCCATAGGATTAGAATGAGCCGCCTGGGAAAGCATTTCCCGGCGGCTTTTAGGTACTAATACCTGGGTTGTATCCTGCTTTGACTGGGCGTCTTGGGTCACCCGATACAACCTATCCTTTAAAATACAAAAATAGGGATAAGAGAGCGGCTGGTCAGGCTGGAGGAGGTGGACGTCGATGGAACGGACCTGATTAAACTCGTTTTTCAGCGACTCATCCCGGGACTGTTCCAGGGGAAAGTCATCGCGGCCTGTGAGAACGGACATCTCCAGACCGCTCTGTTCCCCCAGAACGGCCCCCGGAGGTCTCGAATCCACCTCTCCCGACTGAGCAACCGTCTCTTTCCCCTTTACACGTTTTCCCCAAGAACAGTTTATTAAATGCTGGCCAATTGGTCCCCAAAATTAGCGGATACCGGAGGTGTGGGTTAACTGCCACCTCAACACTATGCGTTTGTCTCCGAAATTGAATATCCACGGGCAACAACGGATAGTTCACCACTTCCCCGTGCACACACCTCACCTTAACCATGCGGTGGTTATCCAACACCTTAGACCGAATCAGGCTTTGATGGATGGAGGTCTGGTTACAACCTGAATCCACCAAAGCCTGATAAATACCCCCCTCGATACGCACAGGTATCTGGTACAGGCCAGCTTGTTCGGGGGCGGCTTGCGGCGTGTCGGGGACCGGATCAGTGTCCCCACCTCCATCACCGGACACCGATCGATGAAATGGCCGGGGTCCCCACAGCGCCAGCAAGCCGGCCCAGGCTTCCCCACCGCTCTAGTGGCTGGCAGTGGGTCCTGTAATTGCCGTGGAGAGAGTGCCGGAGAAGATGATGAGGGAAACGGGGCAGTCGTCGCTCCCCCTCCCCGGGGCGCCGGTCTTTTTTTTTAGATTATGTCTCTCACAGTGGACATGCACCTACGATGACAATTTCAGACCCCTCCATGATTTCTAAGTGGGAGAACTTGCAAAATAGCAGGGTGTTCAAATACTTATTTTCCTCACTGTAACTGTTCTTGTGTTACGTGCTTACAAATTTAATGTCTTGAACTGCCGATCTAAGTTACCTGGCTGTTAAATAGTGTTTCACTATTGTTCAGATATTAATATCTGCTGCAGAGTTGATTTTTATGGCCCGTTCAAATAAACGCTGGAAGAATCATTTGCTTGGCTGTAAAATAGACTTTCTCATAATTCCATATGAATTCATTAATTAATTCATTTGAGCTAAATAGACCTGTTTCCCTTTAACAGAGTCCCCTTTAAGTTCTTACATATCGGTGGACGAATAAGTTAAGGTGTAAACATTAATTCTGAATTATTTATAATGTAATTCGAGTCACTTTCATTTTAATTCAATTCCCCTTTGAGTTATTATTTGATCTGATTCATAATCCCTACACATTTTACCAATAATTGGAATTTCACAAATATTTTGCTACAAATTGTCTATTAGTCTGCCTTTACATTGTTTTAATGCATTACTAGTATTTTAACACATCATCTTCCTGAGAACCAGAAAAAATGGTTTTGTGAATTTAGATTTTTTTTTAGGTCATTATATTGTTTGGAGAATAAAAAAACAAATGGATATAAAAAAAATCCTGTTATATGTTATATCATCTGCTCTGTAGAGGACACCAGATCTATTTATTGAGAAAACTAATAGACAAAAACAATAGGATTTTTTTTTCATTCACCCGTCAATTTTTATGCTTCAATCTTTGTATAAAGATGATTCTCAATGTTATGAAAAATATTAAAATAATAATTTGATATACCATTTTACTATGCAATATGTGTGTAAACATGGCCATATACTTACACATTCAGCAGGAGTTTCACTAGCCACAATTTTGACATCGATACCATGGGGAAAACCTGCCATATAGAAATTTTTAATAATTTCTCATAATTTGGCTGTGTGCTGTCACTTTAAGACCTGATGCACGGATCCATTACAGCGTTACACATGTGTTTTCTTTCTCAACTGTTTACATTCACTTAAATCATAACTGACTGTGTTTATGTGAATACTCATCAAGACTCATTTTGACATGAGTGTTTTTTTGTGTTTTTGACTGTTTAAGTGCAATAAGCAGTGAAAAATAACTTAACCGAAATTCAAGCCCTGTAACATAGCAACAATATTCATCCAGAGCAAATGAAACGAGTGAGTGGAGGCAGGTTTGTGTGTCACTCGCTGTCAGAGAGATGAGAGAGAGAGAAAGAGCAGCTGGTATTGTGTGTCTATACTTTGGAAAATTTGTATTGGACGCGTATCAGATATTTCAGTATCAATACATACCGAAAATAATTTCAGATGCCTTTTTAAAAGACTACATTTGAAAACTGTATATATTATGTATAAAATTCAACCCACCAAAGTGGCTAGTAGGAGTGACTGTGTAACACGCCACTGGTGAAATACACCCTCATTTGGCGGGTTGGTGGGTGTAAATGCCAAGCCCTGCTATCATGTATGTAAGACTATGGCAAATCGGCTATTCAGTAGACAGTTGAAGCAGACAAAGCTGCACAAACGCAATAGACGACCAAAACGTTGTTGCAATTCCATCAGCAGCTGTTGCTTAAAATCCTTAATATCTTCTTTTATGTTCCACAGAAGAAGGGCTTTTATTTGCCGTCTTGTGCTTTCTCTTTCCTTTGGGAGAATGTAGTGTTAGTGCAGTAAGTCTCTGACACTTTGATCATGTGGTGAGACCTACAGGATCATAATATCACTGTCTCAACACTGTAACACCCAAAGCAATGCAACCCTCACACTTTAAAGCACAGAAATAATGTGAGACTTCTGAAAGTTTCATGTGTTGAAATCACATGGCTGATCGTGATCCTGTAGAGCTCAAACGACTGCTCACATCTGTTCACAGTCACGCTCAATTACACCGGCTATAAACAGCGTGGGTTTGGATCCGACTTGGTCCAAACGCTCACCCACATCATCACACACACAGTGCATTCCTTCACTGAGACTAATGTGTGTGTTTTGTGCCACAGCAGGCCGTTGTCTGCCAATACAGAGGAGTGTGAGCTCAACAATGTCATCTAAACGATAAACATACAACCTCACGTGGATAAACCTCATCAATACAGCAGAACATCCCATCATTAAACACATTCAGAAATTGCTCCCTGACAACAACTGCTATAGCGGTGCCGAAGGTGGACACACGGATAGAGCTGGAACCTCTGTAATCAGTCCAGAATGCCCGACCAGTCAAAAATAATGGCAGAAAACCCAATAAACCCCTTTGAATGTGTGAAGTCCATTGGAATGAACTCAAATGACCGGCTATTTACAGAAGACACTGACTCTAACAGGGTGAAAACTAGGGATTTAAATGTCTAAAAACCTATTTTTCGAAAACGAAAAGTGTTGTATTTTCCATCTCAGGAGGATAAAGTTAAGGACTGCAGGAATGGGGTGCAAAAAAATGGGTGCTAAAAATGGGGTGCAGATTTAGCCAAATCTCTGTACAGGTTAGCAAATTTGAGATCAATTGTTCACTTGTACCTGTCACTTTATTAGGTACACTTGCTAGCACCGGGTCGAACCCCCTTTTGTCTCCAGAACTGCTTTAATTCTTAATGGCACAGATTCAACAATGTGCTGAAACATTCCTCAGAGATTTTGGTCCATATTCACATGGCAGCATCACACGGTTTTGATATTGCCGACAGGGCCGTTCTGAGCTTGTCTGGTCCCTTAGTGCCCTGGGAATGTGCCCGGTGCATTAATCCGTCCCTGACTGTGGTGTAAATAGCTCACTTTCTTAACACTGGGAGTTTCTCTCTTATTCACACACAGTGATCTCAATTCACACCATCAGGAAGGAAACATCCACATGCAGCGAATGGTGTCGTGACAAGCTGTGTGAAGATAAACACCAGGGAACATCCACCAAAAAATCTCCAGTCAACAGAAACATCTAGACTCTCAAGAATACATTCACAAATAAATATAAGAATAAATAAGCACACCCAAGCATCACACCTGACACACTGCAGTGTCAACCACACCTAACAAAAGGTGGTTTATTTTTATTATAAAGAGAAATTCATTGATATGTTTAATTTGTTTTTCAGGGTTATTAAATCAGGGTTATTAAAAAAAACATATTAAATTAAAATATTTAAAATATAAATATATATAAATTAAATGTAATAAAAAATACAACTGATAAAATAAAAATAAATATACGTACATAATTAAATAATTTGACCTCCTGTGTGGTATTTTTACTATATTCTCTTTACTAAAATGTAATCCCTTTAAAATTCTTTGATCACCAAAATTACACATTTAAATAGAAAGAAATAAAGAATAGAAAGATTAAAAAGAAAAATTCTTCATGCCTTAAAATAGCTTGAATGTAACTCTAAAAGTTACATTCAACACTTCCTGATCTCATACAGAGCAGACGTGCCTTCTATCTGCTCCCCGCTCTGCTTTGGCGCTGATCTTTTTGTCTTTTTTTCTTGACTCCCTGCTTGCTGGACTCCTGAAAACTCGAAATGGAATTAATTAACTGGTCTCTCAGCGCGATTGACAAGATTTTCTCACTGAGGAAAGGTGCTCCGGGAGAACCCACCTGCCCGGACGGGACCTTCCCCGCGGGCTACACGCGGGACGCCTGGAACAACTGGCAAGGCCTGTGCCTGGAAGTCCTGTCCGTGGAGGATATTGAGGATTTATTCATAATTGGCATTATGATAGTGGGGTTCCTATTTCTCGGCCTTGGGATTGCCCTGACCTATTGTAAAATTGGTAAGACAGCTGCCAGTAAATTCACCCAGCCGCTGTCTGTGGAAATTAAAGAGTGCTTCGGGGATGTGTGTGACCGACTGAAGGTATTAGATCAAAGAATGACATTGATTGAGGAACTGTATCGTAACATCTCAGCCCGGACTGCGGAGACGCAGGGAAGAGTGGGCTCCATCGGGGGTCAGGCTAGTGAACTGCTACGCAGTATGTCTGGTCTGACCGTGAAATTGGATGAAATGTCCAGGTCCATTCATGAACCGGACGCTCGCCACTGACGCTGAGGATCAGAACGGATTGATTGATTATGGTCTGGAAATTACCGAAGATCAGCTAAATGGATTAAGATATTTTCCCTCATCCCAACGTCCAGCTTGTCCCTATCTCTCGGTTGGGAGGTCAGCTTGACAGCTGGGTCCTGCTATCTTGCTTTCGTTCCCTGTGCACGGCCATATCTCCTTTCAAGGACAAGCCACAGAACTGAACTCTGAAAACATCTTAAGTTATGGCTAACATTCTCACACAACACAGGAAGCTTCAAGACTCTTACTCGCATCACACACACCTCACCCCATCCCTGCCCCCATCCAACCGTCTGCCTCCCCCCTTTCCTCCTTCCTATCTCCCTTACTATTCCCAACAAAAAATCCCATCACGTGACCACGTGTACTGTGTGTACTATGTATGTAATGTTTGCATGTATGCTTAGCAATCTGCATTTCTTTATTTCCGGAGAGCGTGTGGCGGCGCTTTAAATAGCTGCGGCTCGGAGGCTTGCTCCAAACTTCATTTCGTTGCATTGTACTTGTACATGTGTAATGACAATAAACTTGAATCTCATCATCTCATCTAAAACCTTGTTTCATTTAATATTATTCATAATGCAGTAGTCTAGGTATCACTTATTTAGATTCTGCTAAATTAATAATTGTAAATGTAAGTAACTGAGGGACAGAAGGTCCTCCAAAAGTAACTCACCTGCCAGGAAACAGACTCTCCAGAGGCCGGAGTGGATTGACAAGCGTACGTCAGCGGTCTGGTTCAGAGGCAGGATGACGCCCTCCTCCAGGTAGAGCCAGTAGTCGGTGCTGACGGCGATCCCCAGCAGCCCCAGACTGCATACCGCAAACACACTGCTGAGCAGAGTCAGAGCCTTCCTCCCGCACACGCTCATGCCACGCAGCCTTTAGCCGTCAGGGGCCGCTCGCGCTACAGCACACTCGATCTGAGGGAAACATACCAAGAGCTGCTTACTGACTGTGAATCAGGAGGGCGTCAACTTCCATCTCTAGGAAATCTGACATCATGAATAATGAGGCGCCTCATGGAAACACACAGATGCACCATACAAGAAACACATTCATTAAAATACCACACAAGGAGACTGTTCAATGGAGACAGAAATACACACTCACTTTTTCACATCTGTACATGTGTCATTTGAGCAGCTGCAGCTGTCACTGTCATGCACAATGCAAAATTAAACGCAAGGGTTCAGAAGTATTGATATCCAAATATATCGGCTTGGTGATATTGCCATCAATCATGCCAATTACACAAAGCTCTCATGTAAAATGCAGTACCTGTCACTCGATCAGAACGCCAGAGCATCCATCACTGCTGAGATGATGGACCTGCCTAAAGACGGACATTCATGAGCAGCAGCTCCTCTCTTCTCTCCAAAACACACATTATTTAATGACACATGCACATTAACAGTACTGTACAGAGATTGTGTGCATTTTAAACAAGTTTAGCCGCAAACAGCTCTTCAGATATTTAAAGTCTTCTTTTATCTTCAGTTGATTTACGGTAATCTAAGGCTGTGGCTGAAGTCAGTTGTAGTTCTTTTGTTTCTCTGTCTTTCAGTGATTCTGCTTGTTAACACAAGGTGTTCATCGCTAATTCTCAATCGTCTCTTATAATTTCTTAATTTCTTGACTGCAGTGTATATCTTAAACTCAACTGAAATAAATTCAGAGTACTCATAACTATTGGTTTGTACATTTAAATGAATTAAGGTAATCAGTGTCCTCAAATGTAATGAGTTAGCTTATTGGATTTGACTGTTTGTGCTATAGTGAGATAGCGAGCGCTCACTTTTTTACTCAATATAGTTAAGTTCCACCTCTATAAAGTATTTGAATGCAGTGTAAAGTTTAATCGTATATTAAGAAATATCCTTGTTTTAGTGGACTCGATTAAAGTAAGTTCAGAGTTCTCATAACTATTGTTTTTTTTTTTTTACTTAATTGAGTTAATTGAACTTGTTGGATTTTACAGTGTAACATTAAAACTGTTACTGAGCTAAACTGTATCAAAATAGATGGCCTCTGTAGAGCTGCTTTACAGTGGAAATGGAATTTGTTTCATAATTGAAGAATTTGCCAGCATTAATACCGATGTTTTAACGTCTTTAAACCATCTGTATTGTATAAAGTGCTATAGCCTAGAAATAGATGTTACTTGACTTGACTCAACTTTTAAAGAACATGGAAGCGTCTCAAAACCTAAAATCTTTGTGCATCATATTTTGTATTAATTATTGTTATTTTGTTTTCCACCAACATTCCAAAAATCAGTATGCATCAGAAAACTTTACAATCTGTAATTTAAAAAAATATATATTTTTATGACAGTGGTGGATAATACCAAAATTACCATAATTTTACTGCGATATCAATAACTGCATAATATGACTGAATCTATAGTCATCATAATTGTGATTTTATTTTGAGCGCGCAGCAGGAGAATCACACTGATGCTCAGATATGCAGTCTAGTTAGTCAGCTCTCTGGGTTTTGAGACCGTTTACATCTCTTTAAATCTATTTATGTTCACCGCTTTGACTGGTGTAATCACTGTAAACATCTGTTCCATTTTTACTATCTGCACATGTTGCAGCAAAATGCCTGAATATTGATTATGTGCTGCACAGCTGCGTTATCATTATTGTAATCATATGCATTCAATTAAGCACTTTTAACATGTACTCAATATGTTATAACTCAAAGCTCGAACATTAATTATAACAACACATGTCCACTTCTTCAGCATGAAATCATCAGTACATTTAAGACGCATGCATCTGTATAGCTAAATGACGACAGCAGCTGCACATTCCTTCATCCGCATTGAAAGGATGATAAATTACCTGAAGGATGTTACTGATGAGAGTAAATGTAAGTGTAATCCAGCTCTAGAGTGAAGCAGCTCCGCGCAGAGACTGAAGACGAGCGAGCGCACTCTTGTTCTGTGTGTAGCCTACTGTGTGAGTGAGAGCGCGTCGCCGCCTGAATGTCAACTGAGTCGATTCTGTTCGTTCAAATGAAATGACTCACAATTCAGCGATTCCTCATCGAGTCATCACTCAAAAGTCTTTTCCTGACGTCGCCGCTCTATTTTATGTGCTCTTTTTAAGTTAAAACAAAGATTTGGTCAAATAGTGAGAATCACAGGAGCCTATTAAGTTTTTTTTCCATTTTCCCTCCCAACAGTCCAATAATAATTGTCCTGCATCTCAAAACTTTACTACAGTCGCGTGACAAAAATGAAATGGTTCAACTCGGGGCATATTTAGTAATTTGGTGGCCCATAGGTCAGATGGCCCAGTCTGTTGTGATTGGTCGACTCTGTTCTGATTGGTCAGATGGCCAATCTGTTGTGATCGGTCTACCATCAGTGCTTCAGAAACCATACAGCCATTTCCATGAATTTCAGCTCCGGATCTTCCTCAGCGCTTAATACAGTGATGCGAACAGTAACAATGGTGTCAGTTTTACGATATCAATCTCATCCTTTGGAAGTTCATACAAAGTGGATTTACTTTGGCAGCGCAAAAAACTGTCTTCTTGACATGAACAACACAAACCAAACTCTTCCAGTCTCAGCTACAACTTCAGTGTTTAAGGGTGGGGCAAAGGAGACGTTGTTCACAGGCTGCTAATATAGGCTGACATTTTGCAAAATTTGTTACAAACCTACGTAGATTCATGAGAGACTGGATTACTGACGACTTGTTTCAGGCAGAATCTGTTCTTTCTTTTGGGAGACAATAACTTTATTTGTCATGAGCTTTGATCTTTAAAACTTTGTAGACCTTTTACATTCACAAACAGCTGCATTACACAAAATATGAATATAGGGGCACTTTAAACCCCATTACCTTCCTGATGTTGAAGAACTAGAACACGGACATTATCCATTTTGTCATACATTTATTTATACACATTATCCTTCACAAAGAACAAAGGGACACAATTTTGTAAAGAAAAACAAAGAGTGCAAGGAGTTTTTAATTTAATAATAATAATAAATATATTAATAAGTCCTGTCCAGAATCTATATTAAGAAATGGCTGAGTGGGATGTTCATAAAGATGCTTAATATGTCAAGTGAATGCTGGAATGCCACCTCACATGCAGAAACCACAACCAAACACATGAACTTTACATTCCCAAATACTCTCAATGTGAGACACTTGTGCTAACCTGCATCCTGCAAGACAATACTTTCTGAAACGCTTCGTAAGAGGACCGGCTCTATTTCCACTCGTGTCAACATAAATCCATTAACTTCATAGGATGATGAAATAAACACCTGGAATATCTACTCGATCATGTTTGTTTTTCTTCTATTCGCAAGGGCTTGCACATCAAACGTCAGGTCTATTAAAATTCAAAACCAAAAAATGACTGATCAAGTGAGAGGAATCAGTGGTGAAATTCAACAACGGCATACCTGATAACTACAGTGTTACACTGAGGGCTTGGCACAAGACTAGAGCCCAAACCGAGCCATCTAATGTGTAAAAACAGCATTTCTGAGGTACTTATTACAAGCAGAATCCATAAAATGATATCTGGAAGTGTGCTAAAATTTAATTTCCATCTTTTCCCTGTTGCCGTATAGGTAAATCAGACAGAATTTGCTCAGCAGTGTCTATATGGAAGTCTAATTCTTCCACTGACTGAAACTAAACAGGACCGAAAGCAACACCACAATGGAAGTTGGTTAAGGTGGGTCAGGTGTCGTACTCTGTGACAATCATTCCATGCTTGAGGACTCCGGATTCCTGGAATCATGCAACACGTTTCGCATGCGCCGATTTGCCGACACCCCACATGCACACAGTGGCTGCAGTACAAACACACATACAGTATGGAGTACATCCACATAGCCCAGTCAGTCTACACACAGCTCCTACACTTGTACTATCAGCATAGAAAACATAGCAGAATTACATATAACAAAGGTTTGCAGATACCAAAGCTATATCTTAAATTAGCCAAACTAGTCTTTTTGGATCATCTAAACATAGAAACCATCTAAGTTAGTAAAAGCACATTCAGTTCTTAGTATAAAATCTGCAGGATAATGTATGCCTTCACTGTATTTACAAAAATCTTGGTATATAGTAGTGTACCTTTAGTGTAACAGTAAACATAGCGCTCTACGTAAAAGTACTCACAGAGCAAAAATGCATGATGATCATAAACTAAGACCTAAAAAGATAAAAAATATTGGATATATACCAGAAACTCTCTTTGATAAGAACGTCAGAACATGTAGTTTAACACAAAGAGTATTTATCACATATTATTATTTATCACATATTATTATACATAAACAGAAAAAGGGTTATATTAGAGGTTATACATAGCCTAACTGACCTCCCACCCGCCTCAAACATGTCACAAAATCGTGTTGGGCATTATGGTGTCATAAGGATTTAAATGGGGAAAAAATACTGTATTTAAAGACCATTAGGATTTTTGCATTGTGGGATAAATGTTAGGACATTTTCTCCTCAAATTCAAATTTTTGAATCACAAACAACAAACACCACCATGATTTGAACCTAACAATGTACAGTAAAAGTCTTTATTTCGTCACATTACAGTAAGGAGAGCGAGTTTTGTTTTGTTTTTCTTTTAGGGGAAATGAGATTAAAGAGGCTATATGTAGAATCCAGAAACTATTGTTATTAGCGACACTGATGGCCGTTAAGTGAACTGCAGCCAGCAACTTACTGCTTGCATTCACACTCTGAACGTGCTTCAGTTCCCCGATATACTCACGGCGAAGTTCTTTATTGTTCTTTGCTTAGAAGTAAAATTAACTGGAAATACCTTTAAAGTAATACACTGTTAACAAACGTCCTGATGCCGTCCATGCTGCTGAGAGTGGCGTTTAGATTAATTCACTATATTGCCAAAAGTTTTGGAACACCTGCCTTCACATGCACATGAATTTTAATGACATCCCATTCTTAATCTGTATGGTTTAATATGGAGTTGGCCCACCCTTTGCAGATATAACAGCTTCAACTCTTCTGGGAAGGCTTTCCACAAGGTTTAGGAGTGTGTTTATGGAAATTTTTGACCATTCTTCTAGAAGCGCATTTTTGAGGTCAGGCACTGATGTTGGACGAGAAGGCCTGGCTCGCAGTCTCTACTCTAATTCATCCCATAGGTGTTCTATCGGGTTGAGGTCAGGACTCTGTGCAGGCCAGTCAAGTTCCTCCATACCAAACTCGCTCATCCATGTCTTTATGGACCGTGCTTTGTGCACTGGTGCGCAGTCATGTTGGAACAGGAAGGGGTATCCCCAAACTCTTCCCACAAAGTTGGGAGCATGAAATTGTCCAAAATGTCTTGGTATGCTGAAGCATTAAGAGTTCCTTTCACTGGAACTAAAGGGGCCAAATCCAACCCCTGAAAAACAACCCCACACCATAATCCCCCCTCCGCCAAACTTTACACATGGCACAATGCAGTCAGGCAAGTCTCGTCCTCCTGGCAACCGCCAAACCCAGACTCGTCCATGGGATTGCCAGACAGAGAAGCGTGATTGGTCACTCCAGAGAACATGTCTCCACTGCTCTAGAGTCCAGTGGCGGCGTGCTTTACACCACTGCATCCCACGCTTTGCATTGCACTTGGTGATGTAAGGCTTGGATGAGCTGCTCGGCTATGGAAACCCATTCCATGAAGCTTTCTACGCACTGTTCTTGAGCTAATCTGTAGGCCACACAAAGTTTGGAGATCTGTAGCTATTGACTCTGTGAAAGTTGGCGACTTCTGTGCACTGTGACCCTCAGCATGCACTGACCCTGCTCTGTGATTTTACGTGGCCTACCACTTCGTGGCTGAGTTGCTGTTGTTCCCAGTTGCTTCCACTTTGTTATAATAGTTGAGTGTGGAATATTTAGTAGTGAGGAAATTCCACAAATGGACTTATTGCACAGGTGGCAACCAATCACAGTACCATGCTTGAGCTCCTGAGAGTGACCCATTCTTTCACAAATGTTTGTAGAAGCGTCTGCATGCCTAGTGCTTGATTTTATACACCTGTGGCCATGGAAGTGAATGAACACCTGAATCCAATGATTTGGAGGGGTGTCCCAATACTTTTGGCAATATAGTGTATGTAAATATATGCTGTGCGCTTTCCTCTCAATAACAAAATAAACACACAACAAAAATGACAGCAGTGAGAAAAATTTCAGAAAGCATCTGATCATAGCGATGTGGATATGTTTGTACCAGCTCAGTAATTCTCCGGCATCGTGCCGACGGATGAGATTATTAAAATTACACTGTCGTGATAGTTTGATTATGAAGTATATTTGAGACTACAGATCTGACTATGTGAAACTATTGTTAAATGAATCCCATTTCTTTGCATGACAAATTGACATTACAGTACAGAACAACTCATCCTGAACATTGTATAAGCATTCAGTTTTATGTACAGATCCTTCGGATTTTCCCACTGAAACCGCCCGAGTCCTTAACATAAAAATCAGTCTACAGGCTTTCGTAGACAGCATAGGAAGTCAGGGAAGGTCTCTTTTTAAAGTTTCATTACAAGCTGTTTACAAAATGGCAAAAAACTAATTAATACATGCAAATCCTTACATAAAGACCTTTAACATTCACAATGCAAAAAAATCTTAATGGTTCTAAAAACAGACATTTCTTTAAGCAAAGATTTTCTTGGGTGAAATACAATATCAGATGTCCTGAATTTGGATTTGACAGGTTTTGGAGACCCAACGCCCTACAGTAAGCATTTATTTGGTCTTGTTACATGTTCTTAATGTTATATCAGTGCTAGTTTTCTTTAGCAAAATATGCAAGATTTATACCAAAGACCATTTCCATTTTTAACTGAAGTGACTCAATGTGTTGCAATGGTTACTCATTATCAGGCCCAGGGAGAATCTTTGCATGGATTGTGTGGGAAAATCTGTAGAATGGGCTTAAACATTGTAAAATATAATAAATGAAGCATTAATAAAAATGAACATGCAAGCGGTGAGGGTTGTGCAGGACAGATATTCCAATTCTGTGTGAATCTGCAGAGTTCAGTGGGTGTGTGGGCCTGCATATTACCAATCGCTCATTTAGAGCGAGAAAAAAAAGTTCTGTATATGTTGACTATGTAGGAACCAGACGAGAAGGCAGTGACAGGATTGGAAGTTGTCATGCTAAAACTCGAGGAGTGATAAGGGTTCAAGTTTTAGCCCAAGATAAGGGATACACCACCATCTAGTAGGAAATCAATATGCATATATAGAGCTGGATATAAAAACCTTTTGATGCAGTTATATTTTGGCACTCCTATAACAAGATTTAGATTTACAAATATATAATTCAAGAACATTAGAAATGGCAGTAGAGGACATAAGGAATAGGACACAAAAACCTGTTTCATGTCAGCATGCTTCACACACAGTAATCTGAGGACTGGAAAAGGGGATTGTTCACTATCGCCACCATCCAAAAATATCTGTAGGTATTGTAAAATATACTGGGCCTGCACATAACTTCTATCTGCGTACAAGCATTAGATAAACTGTGATGAGGACAAACATTATCTGCTCTACATTAGAGCTGCCTTTCTGTCTTCTGCCTACACAAGCAGCGTCTGAACTGAGATGGAACCTTATAAAATAATCATTTGTTGGGACATTTCTACACATTTTGGGTTGAAAAGTTCTTATAAGAACATTTTAAAAATCTAAAGAGCCTTTTGTATAATGGAAAGATCCTTCATAGACCCATCAATGCCAATAAAGAGGGTCTGGTGCCTTAAAATGCTCACAAGGCTTTGGAACAGAATGTACATTATCTCCATTAGACATTGCCCTCAAAGTCTGAATGTGAGCACATGCTTTTATCTCGCCATTGAGCCATCAAAACCACTTCTCCAGTCCCCCCCCCAGTTCAGATATGTTCATATAAAGGGTATTCAACTGTCTACAAAGATTTGGTGAGTTCATAAATAACATGGATGCGGTTGTTAGATTGAGCCTCCTCTTCATCGGGCCGTCTCATACCACACTGTGAAGCGACGATGGGTGGACGAACTCTGGGTTTATGAAAGAGAATCCGGCAAATTCGCTCTGGTCGATGTTGGCGATGACCAGTTGGTCTGGAGGGGTCAGCATGGGCTGTGTGCGGGTGAAGAATTTATCGAAGTTCTCCGCTGCTTTGCCGCACTGTGAAAGGAAAGGGGAGAAGAAAGGCGTGGGTTATTATTAGATTCAATTGAAAAGCTGGCAGTGTGCATGAGAGAAAATTAATTCACGTAGCACTTCCGTCACGGGCATCAGGCACACTCATATGTCCATTAAATGGAGGATTATATAAAAAGGGATTGGAGGGGGAATATTCAGGGCTGTGTTAAAGGTTGAAATGGCTGCAGTCCAGCACTAGCACCTGTGGTGTACAAATGGAGTCCTTTGAGGGGGCTCTTTTAACCCCAGGGCTCTGCGAACACACATGGGTGGCCACAGGTTGAGATGAATGAAGTTATACCCATTAAAAACACATAAAGCATATACACAGTGAGGGAAGATCAGCACACAGGGTGGGTGGTTTTGATGCAAACACATGAAAAGAAAAGTCCAGGTCTATATCATGTGGACTCCTCTATTAAGCCAAGTTGACTAAGGGCGTTTTCTGATCTGTAGACCATTTGCTTTGTTCCGGACAGGCACTTAAATTGTTACAATGTTGCATTTTCTTCTTGGCTTGATTTGCTTTCACTAGGCAACATTTCAAAACGTACCAAAATGTGTTTACGCAAGTTACATGTGAGTAAAAGTGTCCTATCATTGGTGAGAGTGCACCTGAATCACCACAACCAAACCAAAGCTCTTAGTCTTAGTTTTCAATCGGGCCGAGGCCACCTCGTTCAGACGATCGATTGTTTTGGTGTGGATCCGAGCCTGACTGCCATGTTCATATATGCCTAAATGAACCAAACTAAGAGAGAAAACGTACCAGGTTCCAAAACAAACGCTCCAAATATCGATACTTCCACCTACATCACGGACGTGACCTTTCCTTAATGTGATGCCGTCATACACTGTGAAGAAGCACAACACCGAAGTCGAGCATTTGTGGTTAAAAAGTAAATAAATGTAAAAATTTTTTTTAAATGCCCGAAGGTTTGTCTAGATAAGACCCTATTCCTCGTCTGGGATCGTGCAGAGCCTCTGAAGCCCTTCCTTTGAAATTGCATTGATTGGGACCTTCAGCCGTTGGTTGCCATTGAAGTCCATTATGTGGAGAACAATCCTGGAATGTTTTCCTCAATAAAACTTAATTTCTTTTCCACTGAAGAAAGAAATACATGAACATCTTGGATGAGATGGGGGTGAGTAAATTATCAGGAAATGTTAATTTTGAAGTGAACTAATTTTTTAAATTTCACATGAAATCAAAATACTGTACACTGCATAATATACTGTATACTGACCCTGTATACTTTCATAATACACGTTCCTGATCTTATTATGCAGGTCATCAGTGCACATTATTCCAAAGGAAAAAAAAAAGTTCAATTCATAATCCACCTGCCCTGAAATGACTTCCCCTTTTCGACTGACATCACTGAAACCTCTTATTTCTGAACCCGTATCCTCGATCCACCTGCCTTATATTGTCCATTTTGTACCATCCGATAATTTCTGATGGATAAGATCAAGTCTCACAGCACTGTAAACTAAAACGGGGTGTGAACATTTCATATTGACGTCGAGGACAGACTGATCTTGCATCCATGTCCTCATTGGCTGGTCAAGGCTATAAACAGTTCATTGAGCTGTAACAGTGTGAGCTCTCAACCCCTATTGTTTCATTAGGCAGCCTCCCTTTGCCAACGTTCAACTTCCTGTTAGGCACTGAATAAGTGAAAGAAAGAACATTATTCATCCCAATGATCTGATACATAGCCAGACTCACAAAGTGTGTAACTGAAAGTGTAGTTCCCAGCATGCTTTTCATTTGATTTAATGGGGAGGGTAAAAATGTTGAAGTATTACTTTTTCTGTTTTTGAGCAAGAGAAAAGGGAGATACTAAGTTGAGAGCTGTAGTTCTGACCACACAAATTTACGATGATGTTTGTGAATGTTTGTTGGGACTATGGCTTCGGGAAATTCCGAATCATTGAACTATGTTGGTAACAACGGAGCCTGCGAGCATAACTGGTAAACGACGCTTTTGGGAAACCGATTGAAAAAAAAAAACAGAGGGCCCGACTTTAGGAAGTGGCAGCTAGCCATTGGAGGAGTCACCAGCTGTAGCCATCTTATTGAGAGGATCATGTACGGCTATGACTATGACACATTATACTATTATCAAAGAACAGGAGTTATGCAAGTAACTGAATCATATCCGGTGAAGTCTGTGACCTGAGAAAGACAGTCATCCAACACCAACAGAAATACAGCATCATATTCACACTCACCACTTTGGGTTTGAAAGGAGGCTGGATCTCTCTGTTGGCCAGCCGCTCCCAGTCAATTCTGCGGAAGAAAGCTTGCTCCTTTATATCCCTCTCACCCTCCAGACTGCAACCGAGACGCTTAGATGGATGCTTCGTCATCAGCTGTGTGTGTGTGGATGAGAAGACAGATTATTAAACTTGAGACCATCTACCTCAGACTCAATTATGAAAGAGCATCTACGGGCATTCAGAAAAATATGAAGGCTAAATTTAAAGCATAAAACATTTATTTAATCATTTATTTGACATTATAAAGAAACATGAAGCCCTTTGGGCTCAGCTTGGGTAGCAGACCTATATAAAATATACTAGTACAATACAAACTTTTTCCAATTTGGCTGAGCTAAATATGAACTGAAATAGCTCAAATATTTTTTTTTTCTAATGTTACTAACTAACTAACTAACTAACTAACTAACTAACTAACTAACTAACTAACTAACTAACTAACTAACTAACTAACTAACTAACTAACTAACTAACTAACTAACATTAGTGCCTTAACACTTTTTATGTTTTATAATTTATAATCATTAAGAAAAATTACACTGATCAAAAGTTCAAATATAAATACATTTAAAGTTGAATGATATATGAAACTATTCTACATTAACTAATGATCCACATTATAATCATGACATTAAGGGCCATTATCATAAAGTGTCATCACTGCCTTTACTGCCTTTTATATCACCACCATGAATCATATTAATTTTTTATTGACCTCATAGGGGAACATAATCAAACAGAATGGTGGAAAGACAAATTAAATGAAATATTAGTATCTTCCACCGCTGATATTTCCATGACTTGAGCTGAGAGCAAATATTAAAGTACGCCAGTTATTAATCCAAGCTGGAAATTTAATTTCATCATAGCCTCTGCATTATTCTTTTCTCATTCAGTGAGCAACGGCATACAGACATGTGGAGAAATATAGGAGCTGGTGCTGATGTTTCAGGACTGACCCCTTTACAGATGGACACGGCCTCTTTGGACAGGGATTTGGGGTAGGACACATTGTGCTCCATTATGGACTGAAACAGCTCATCCTCGTCCTCGCCATCAAATGGAGGCTGTTAGAAAATGCAGTGTGATTACATTTCCATGTATGTTCTAGGATAAAAACATATCAACCAAAAAATAAACAAGAGCAAACAGAAAGTTTTCTAGTTTTATTCTAAATGTTGTTAATCTTAAGAGATCACAATAAACGCATCAACCTGTTAAAATTCACACAAGCTCATTTTCTTAGTCTTAAAGGGGTGGTAAACCACGATTTCACTTTTCTAACTTTAGCTAGTGTGTAATGTTGCTGTTTGAGCATAAATAACATCTGCAAAGTTACAACGTTCAAAGTTTAAAGCAAAGGGAGATATTTGCTTTTAAAGAAATACATTTCTAAGGACTACAGCAAACGGCCGCTAGGGACTACTACACATTCCTCCAGGGTCTCTGACATCACCAGCCCCAATATTTACATAAACCCCTCCTCCGAGAATATTAAATAAGGAGGGGCGAGGCCATTTTGTATCGCCGCGGGGAATAGTTGTTGTGGTAGGCTACACTGTCAGAAAAAAAGGTACAGTGCTGTCACTGGGGCGGTACCCTAAGGTACAAAACCGAAAAGGTACTAATATGTACCTTTAAGGTACTAATATGCACTCTTAAAGTACTGATATGTACCTTTTAAGGTACTAATATGTACCATTTAGGGGTGATTAAGGTACAAAGATGTACCTTTTCACTTTTGTACCTTAGGGTACCGCCCCAGTGACAGCACTGTACCTTTTTTTTCTGACAGTGTAGTTAGTAGGCTGGAGTGTTGTTGCCAATGCCGACGAAACGCTGTTATTTTCATCCGGATTGCAGGTCCACTTTGTTCAGCCTTCCTAGGGACGGGGGTGCGTTGCAGTGCGTTAACATACAACGTTATATGCATGCGTGTATGAGACAGAGGGGAACATGGTCGCATTTGCAGCAGATATATGCTGCCCATCATAAATCAAAGCACAAGACAGACAGGAGTCGGAGGAGAAGACCGGAAAATGTGACATAATGGACAATATTCGTCTGTATTTGCAATACACGAGCCGCGGTTCGGCTGCGTGAGACAAACACTGCCAGTGTGAGACAGGCGCGCGCGGCTCCCGCTGCACATTTCACGGAGGAAAGCTTCCACAATCTTCACGAGTTCAATGCAGGATTCTTACAACGGCTTGTCCTGAAAGATGGATTTAAAAACAGAAGCTGTTTACGGGCCACAACCTGTACAAAAGTAACGGTGCCATTCAGTAGCGATCACTATAGATCTGCAGTCTTTACTCTTGAGGACTGAACAGTTTTTGCTCGATCATCTTCACTAAAATTGTCTGGGTCTGATTCGGGCTCAAATTGGTATGGTTTTATTGATGCCATTGTACTACCCAAAGCACAGCTGAGGCTACCGGTAAAGGTAAGGGGCGTGACGTTTCCGACAAACGTGCACTAGGCGGTTAGCGAATCACAACACACTGGGCCAGCTAACCAATCTGAGCCCATTGCGTATTTTTGAGGGACTGGCTTCATACAACCCGGAAACCATCAGACCGTTTTTACAAGGAGGGACAGAGCAGTGTAGAATAAAGGTAAAATATATGAAAAATAATGCAATTTTTTTAAAAACGAAGCATGAACACATGTTACAGTGCACCCCACAAACACAATCAAGCCTTCAAAAGAATGTGTTTTACCACCCCTTTAACTAACATCTTTAAACATGGCAACCGTCTAATATTGTCATATTTACAGTAACCCAGCAGGCACAGGATGTAGACTGGATGTCAGATGTTGGATTTTGGTTGAAAATGAAAGTCGGGTTGACGTCTAAATCCAACGTTTGTTTTTTGGTGAAATGCATGGCAGTACACTTATTACCAGGTTCACTTATTACTAACCAGATTGACTTTATTTCTGTCAGACATCTACAGCCTTTTCTTATTGAGAATTAACAGAGGTTTAGATGTTAATAATTGGTTGAAAATGTTTGGTTTACTTGGGTAGTTGATCATATTCAGTCTGTTCTTCATTTAGATATCATGTTTTACTTCACATTACTACACATTACTTTCACATTATTAACTGTAATAGTTTTAAAGATACATTCAGACATTAAAGAAATTGAGAAACATCATGAATTGAGAAATACATTTTTCCTTAAGCTTTTGATGTATAAAAGGTCATGGTAATATAAGAATATCCTGTAAGTTTTGGAGCTGAAAACTTCCTTGTGATTCAAAGAAAAGCATTTATTGATAGCTGGCTCAGCAAATGATCAATCTGCGAATGTGCGTCCCCGTGACGTCAGAGTGCAGTGAAACGCCACCTTAACCGACGAAGACGAATGCCTAATTCTGTAGCCCCGCCCACCGATTTGTGCCTGGCATGTTAGATAACATAGGCCTACGTGGAGCTAGACCGGATCTAACTTCCAAGCAATAAAGCTTATGGCATGTTTCAAATATTCCAAATTTGGATTCCAAAATGCATGGTTGAACTTTATTTTTAATGAAGATCCAGCTCACTTGGGGAAGACATTGCATTTGCTTGCTTCATTTCACCTGATTAGTTTGTAAACAAGAGACTGGATGAGATTAAAAAACAATGATGTGGCTTCTGGATCTGACAGGAATGATGCAACACAATTATGTGAGTAAAAAATATTTTTTATATGTGATAGTATTGCATTGTTACGTTTGATATCTACTGATTATGTAAGTGTCTAACTAAACATAACTTTCATGCTGTCACAGGCTTTGTATTTGAGGTGTTGTTGGTTCATTGTGCTGCGATTTGTGATCTTAAATAGTGAAATACACACGTGTGTGTGTGTGTGTGTGTGTGTTAGTCTGTGTTATGCACCGTTTGCGGTTATATCCACCGATTGGGCCGACCAAGTAATACAAAATAACATTCAAATCAATTGCGGGTGGATGAGAGATAAATCATTGTGTTTGTTTGATAAAGATATTTTTCCAAGCCCTGCAACCACGCAAACTTCATAAGTTGACCTCAGACAACAGTATAATAATAATAAAAAAAAAAGCCAGTTCATGACGCCTTTAAAGAATCAGTGTATGAATCTCAATAACAGTAACATGCTTCATGCCGCAATGCATTCTGGGTACATCATATAAAACTCACCTATGGCTTCCAGAATGCATTGTGACATTAAGCATGTCAGAATTGTTGAGATTCAAATGCTGAGTATTGATGTCTGAGTGAGTCAAATAGACATATAATTACAGGCTTGCAATAATTAATAACACAAAATGGTCACGAATCAAAAGATTAGATACTGAATTACATAATCCATAGACCACTAAGTGAAGATTATATATTTATGTAGGCAATATCATCTGATCACAGTTTCTCTTGCTGTTCTTGCCATAACAAACAGTTACAGCAGCCAGAGAAAAACTAATGTTAAAAAGACAAGTCAAACTACCCCACTAAATGAAACACTGATTGCCATAATGGGGAATTTTAAACCAAACTATTATTTTCAATAAAACATCAACAACAAAACCTCTGTTAATTATCAATAAAGTCAAACTGGTTAGTAATAGTTTTTTTTTTTTTTTAACCAGAATGTCCTCCTAAAAGGCAGGGACACTCTAGAAATATTCTAAACATGTTTAGTGATGACATTGATAGAACATTATGCCCTAACATTCTTATAAAGTTTTGGCGGTAAGTTTCCCAGCAGACACAGGTCTGGACCTCTTAATAGAGGTTAGATTTTGAAGTTTGTTTGAAAGTAATAGTTTGGTTTGGTCACCATAGTGGAGGTCAGTGTTTGCTTTAGTTGGGCTCTTTGTCCTTGACTTTTTAATGTCAGGTTTTCTCAGCAAGAGAAAAGAGAAAGAGAAAATGTGATCAAGTATGTTGGCTACTTGCTGATAATAAAAATATTATCATCATCATGTAGCAGTCTGATTTCATCTCTAGGGTCAATTTTAGATGATCATAACAATCTTAGGATTCTACAGCCTGAGATCCAGCAGTTTCAATCAAAAAAGTTTTGGTCCCACTTTATATTAGGTGAAGTATTTGAAGTTTCTACAAATCTACCACTTGTCATTTGGCTGCACGAGATGAGAACACATTTTTTGTATTTCTTGGGTCTTCCCCTATCGTGAAACACTCGCTGTGGCTGGATGCACTTAAATCTGCCATATAAGGATGCTTTTTTGTAGCATATCATGCATGCACACTTAAATAAGATGACTGAACTCAAGTTAAGGTGTTTTCATGCCGGGGGAAATCAGGGTAATTCGCAAAAATCTAGCAGTGTCAATCTGTATTTTCTGAAGCTGTTTATGACCTTATGACGATAAAGTAAAACAGTTTACCTCATTTACATGACCACACACTTTGTCGGCTTGTTAAGCATTATCGGGTTAAGAATGTGCATGGAAATGCACTGATTCTGCAGTACAGATTGTGCTCAAAGTCTCTTTCTCTCCCACTCTTTACAGCTGATTCTTAGCCCATCTCGAATGCTCCAGAAGTACTGACAGCCGCGACCTTATCATGCTGACGGGTCATTAGCAGACACCCACAAAACTCAATACAATAGTTTCTGAAGAGGACCAATGCACATTTATGTCATGAGTCCTTCTACAGTCTTTTTTTGTATCCTCACAGCATATTAGGCCTTTGATTTCAAGTCATGATGCAAAGGTCGCCTTTGGTATGGAAGTACCTTAGGGTCATACAAATAAATGTATCCTAAGACACAAGTGAGATCACACTTTTTATCAGAAATAAACAGGTTTTTTCAAAAATGGCCACCAATGCGCCGAAAATACTCTAGAGCCCATATCTTTGCTTCTGTTATCGCTATAATGACAAATTTGGTGTCAAAGTGCACATTTTTGGGGTCAGGGAATCCAAAATTGGTTTCAAGTTTAAAAAAACAAAAATGTTCCCCATACAATGACAATTGGGGGTAAATATGCACATTTCACATAAAAATTGTGTCATCAGAGTGACTTTACTAATATTTTGCTTCAAAAACTTTAATTTTGTAATTAAGCAGTGTAGCTACTTCTGTACATTACATTTGTCCTAAGTAGCATAAGATTTCGACCAGTCAGGAGTAGCCTATAGCAAATCAGTTCCTGCAACAACACATCCCATCTGCACCAGGAGCTGTGACAGCTGTTGAAGGTCAGAGGTGACAGGTTAACACTTTGAGGTTCGTATGACTTTCTCATTAAATAGAAACATGTTTTTAATGTTAGATAACTAATAACTAGCTAGCTAGTAACTAGTTAGCTTCATTATAACTAGGTTGCTAGTAACTAGTTAGCTTCACAATAACTGTATACATTTTTATTGAAGCAAGCACATAGCCTACTAGTCCAGACGTTTTAGGAAAAAAGGGTGAACAAATTGCAACAGAATCAAACTCAATTGATTTTGTATCCTCAATATGTCCTGAGTAAGGAAAAAAAAGCCCTGAAGAATCCCATTAGGGGAAAGTTCCGAAAAAGACCCAAATATATCCTGATGAAAATTACTGAATTGATTACTTATCAAGACAAACAAAAAATGAATTACAAGTTTTTTTTCAATTGTTTGTTAACATGGACAAATGGTGCATAATCTAATTACAGATGTGCTAATTTGCATAAATACCACAACAGATCTAAACATTGGGTACAGCGTTTTTAAAACATTCAGAGATTCAGTCAGTCATTAATTCAAGGTCCACTCAACTCTCAACTTTCAACTGTCACTAAGCTGTCCCTCAGGTAAGAAAAATGTCCTTTTGTTGTTCCTACATGGATTATTCATGAATATACGTTAATTTTGTACAATTTATTGGGAACATCTGGATGTGTGTTGAGCTGTTGTATGACTATTTTTGGTGAAACGATGTCAAGTTTAGAATTAGCGAATAGTTTCATTAGATAGCTAACACGGCTAGCAGCAGCAAATAACTTGTTAGCTGTCTTAAGATATGGATACATGGATTGTTGTAGTCATTACACTGCCATGTAGCCTATGTAATTCAAGTCATTAATCTCAAGTAAGGGATAATGTATAGCGAAGCGGTTGTAATAGCGAATAACAACCCCTTCAGGCTGATTCAAGACCCCTCCATGACTGACTGAATCTCTGAATGTTTTAAAAACGCTGTACCCAATGTTTAGATCTGTTGTGGTATTAGCATATCTGTAATTAGATTATGCACCATTTGAATCAGAATCAGAATCAGAATGAGCTTTATTGCCAGGTGTGTTTACACATACTAGGAATTTGTTGTAGTGACAGAAGCTCCACATTGCACAGAATGACAGTGACAAGACACAGATAATAAAATAAAAAAATAAAAATAACAATATACAAATATACAAACAATGTGCAAAATAGCATAGACCCAATATACAAATTAAAAATAAATTATATAAGCAATATAACATGTCCATGTTAACAAACAATTTAAAAAATACTTTTTTTGTTTGTCTTGATATAAGTAATCAACTCAGTAATTTTCATGGTGATATCTAAACATTTTTTACCCTATTCATGTGAGAAAAATAATGAATAGGCGTATGAATAGGATATATTTGGGTCTTTTTCTGAACTTACAAAATGTGATCTCACTTGTGTCTTAAGATAATTTTATTTATATGGCCCTAAGGTACTGCGTCATGACTTGAAGTCAAAAGTCACTTAACCTCCCTACTAGCAGTGGGATGATATATTACATAAGGCGGAATCATTCCAGGATGGGGTGTCTAAGTTAAAACCATCTAAAGTGAAACACTCTGACTGTAAAACAAGATTCTTCTGTTGGGTAATTGGACCTGGGAGTCACTGAGAGAATGTAAACGACGTAACCCTGGTAACCGCTCTTGCAGAAAGTATAGACGGCACAGGAAGTGTGTTTCACACCGAGGCCTGGGGAGCAGTTTGTATAAATGAATCTCACTGAAATTAACAAAGAATATTCCAGAAGAGACATATAAAGCAGCTTATTCATCAATCCGATGCAGAGTGAAGTGTATGCATGCAAATTAAATGTCTTTATGTATGAAACTGATACTGCAATAAAAAATGTGGGGTTGTTTTTCCACAGTACCACCACTACATTCTGTGAAATACAATGTGAGAATTCGTATACATGTTACGTAAAGTGGGTTCTACCACATGCACATTTACTTGCATTGGCATAGACACTGAAACGTACGATATTGCTATATTTACGTATGAGCAACTTTATCATACACATTGCATATTATATACACATTTTTTGTACATTGTACATTTGCCCATTACATTTTATTCTTTGGGATCTAAAATCTATCTGTAAAATGGTAAAAACATAACTATACAAATGTATTTATGACCTTAAAGATTTGTAAATATTTTACGTTTCTATATCTGTAAATATGTAATAATGTTTACATTTTAGATGTTGTCAAAACATCCATATCGATCAAAATATACCAAAAAGTGTGTACCTGTAAATTACTACTAAATCTTACTGTACTATAAACAATGAGATCAGGCTGGTGAAATCATAAGATATGAAAATAATAATGTAATAAAATAAAATATAAAAGGTATTTTAAAGGTAAAATGTATTCAAATAAATAATTTTGTACTAATCTCATTAGAAGCTTCCAGAGTAAAAGATGCTTCCAGATTCTTTCTTAGAATTGGAAGTTATGAATGCACATACTGTATAACAAAACGATCTAAGGTATCAATGCATTATTATAAGAAAAATTAATTAATGCAAAAAATATACTATTATTTAGCTATTTTATGACACATGCAAAGATGCTATACTTTCAAAATAGTGTACCTTTTATTTTTATTATGCAATGTTTTGCCTCATAGCCTTTCTGTAATGAGCGGTAGCTGGAGAAAGCAGGCAGATGTGAGGATATAAGTGCAGGGCTTTTAATAAAGTGACAAAATAAACAAATAACCGGAGACAAATAAAACAAAGAAACATGGAACCATTACAAATAACAACTTACAAAGCACACAAGAGAAACACAAGGGTTAAACACCGATCAGGCATAACATTATGAAGTGAAGAGAAAAACATGAACAAAACCATGTACACCCTTTCATGGAAACGGTATTCCCTGGTGGCTGTGGCTCTTTCAGCAGGATAATGCGCCCTGACCCAAAGCAAAAATGGTTCAGGAATGATTTGAGGAGCAAAACAACAAGTTTGAGGTGTTGACTTGGCCTCCAAATTCCCCAGATCTCAATCCAATCAAGCATCTGTGGGATGTGCTGAACAAACAAGTCAGATCCATGGAGGCCCCACCTCACAACTTACAGGACTTAAAAGATCTGCTGCTAACATCTTGGTGCCAGATACCACAGCACACCTTCAGGGGTCTAGTGGAGTCCATGCTTCGGGCTGTTTTGGCAGCAAAAGGGGGACCAACACAAATAATGTTATGCCTGATTAGTGTATATACAGAAGGGGAAACAAGCTTAAAGGGTTACTTCAGCGATTGGCATTAAGCTTTGTATCAGTAGAAACTCCTCAGATGACGCAAATATCGTCATTTTGCGTCATCTGAGGATTTTTTTGGCCAGAGGCTATAGACTACAGCCAGTAGAAAGAGCTAGTTCCGCATGTTTTCAACCCGCCCATAGGGGAGGGATCTCACTCACAGAATGTAAATGCGCACGGCCGCTCGGGCATTTATAATGGAGCCGTATGGAGCAAAGTGAGTGTTTCAACTTTTCAATTAATTCCTATGAAAGTTAAGCTTCCATAGGCATGATCTGATAGCACGTCAGACTGGACACGCGTTGTGAATGACTGCCGCGCTTACCTCAGCTCAGCTCTGCTCAGCTCTTCGCTCTTGTGATGAATGAAATCTGACTCCTGCAGCATTTGCGCCATGACGTTCATTCGGCTCACCCACACTTTATTGAAAAGGCACGTTCAGTGTCTATTCTCTAACAACTGAACAAAATTATTTTACTATGAAAATCAAAATGACGGTGGGGGCGGTATCATGGTGGGCAAGTGATAGCCAGTGGCTGTGGCTTTGGGAGTGGCCTCGTTGCGCAGCGAAGCAAGTGCATTCTGGGAGTTGTTGTCTTTCATCCACATGAGACAAAAATACATTTTCTGTGTTTTCTCAGTCTAGAAGGCACCAAATTCAAAAATAATTTCACATTTCTACTACATAAATGACACAGTTTAAATACACATTCATCTTCCCAGCGCTGAAGTAACCCTTAAAAAAGCTAACGAGCTAACAAGACACACCCGGGGAAAACAATCAGGGGGAAAAACTACGAACTGACCACAAGAAGGCATCTGGGATGGAAAACAGGAAGTATGACAAACACAGAGAACGTATGACACTTTCATTGCAAGTACACTGCTGTAAAAGCACTTTTTACAAAGATTTGAAAATAACAGTGTCACAAATACTGCCCACTAAATTTAGCCCTTAGCTACATGAATGGTTCGCCAATCATTATTACATATTTCAGAATCACTGAAAGAAAGAGAGTCGCCATTTTTGATCACCATTATGGTGATTAGTGTTTTCTTTAGTTTATAATGAATATATTAAAGAATACTAAGAAGGTTGATGTCTAGGGGGAAGGTAGTGAAAAACATCCCGGGTTGATAAAGACCCGAGGTATGCGTTTAAGGGTTAATGTGTATTGAAGTCAAGTCAAGTCAAGTCAACTTTGTTTATATAGCGCTTTTAACAATGTAGGTTGTTCCAAAGCAGCTTTACAGTGTTAAACAGGAAAATAAAAAAATAAAAAAATGCAGCATAATTTTATTAAGCTGTATAGCCATTTGATGTCATCAGTTCATTTCAATTTCCATACAGTGACAGTGTGGGCTTTAGAACCCTAATTAGATCAGTAATTTGGTTTATATGGTTAATTTAGTTTATTATTTAGATTTATTACGATGTTAGTTGAAAAATATAGTGTCCCCAACTGAGGACGCCAAGCCAGAGGCAACAGTGGCAAGGAAACCAAAACCCCATCAGGTGACCTAATGGAGAAAAATAAACCTTGGGAGAAACCAGGCTCAGTCGGGGTGCCAGTTCTCCTCTGGCCAATTAACAAACAGCGTATTATTATTATTATTATTATTCTGGCTGCTTTACAGGTCAGAGGTCATAATAGATCGGAATATTCGAAGGACCGGAGGCAACACACTGGAGACGGGTATATTGAGGATGATGTTGATTAAATAATTATTAAAGTGCAATATTCGGGTTTATTGCGGATGACATATCGATTTAATTATTATTTAATTGTAATATTCGAACAATCGGAGTCAACACACTGAAGAACACACTGTATTGAACACAGAAGGTAAAAAAAACTAAATTACTAAATTGTGCAGGACATAAATATAACACTGTGCACTAGCACTTCTTGATCTATCAGAAGCACTTTGTGCAAACCAAAGTCTCAATTCTTTTTCCTGTTGCTCGGAGACCGTGTGTTGTGCAGCAAGTCATTTTTCTTGTGTGGCTTTGGCAGCAGGGCTGCAATCACAGGTATTCAAAGCTGCTCTAAAAAGCCCCGCTGTCTGACTCATTTGAGTACTACAGAGAATACTAAATGATTCGCAAGAACTTTCCGTGCATGTCCACCTACCTGCCCAGCCAGCATCTCGTAGAGGAGCACGCCATACGCCCACCAGTCCACTGATTTACCGTACGGCTGATAGGCGATTATCTGTGGAAGAAGAGGAAATGAATGTGCATCACTTTTCTGTCCAGTCATTGTGGCTCTTGGGAAACACTATTCAATCTCCATTCATTTGTCAAGAGCACAACACACAATTTAATACGGATCAAGGGGCTCGCTCTGCTATTTTTTACCATTTGCTGTAATAATTGCTTTTTTCCCCTCACCAGTCCATTTACACCCACATATTCAGCATACACACACACTAATGAGTGTGTATAATCACAGGGGAGGTTAATGAAGGCTTTGTTAAGCATAGAGACTGTATGTTTCATGTCATACTCTTCCTCCTCATGTGTGCTTTAGAAACGATTGCGTAGTTGTGCAACTTTCCACAAATAGAGAACAAATTGGTGGCCCATTACTTTTTCAAAAGCAACAACGTCACTTATGCCATATTCTTTAAAGAGAGAATATTAGATGTGTTACATAAATTAGCATAGTATGAAAAGTAGCTTGTTTTAAATGCACTAAATGTACTGAGACCCCTTTGCAAATCATAAAAAAAATTTTTTTATATAAATTATGGGGGTATTTTTTTGTCCAATTTCTTATCCTATTTTAATCAAGTTGCTGTCTTAAATGTTTAAGTCACTGCAACTTAAATTACACTCAAGTGGTGTAAAATAATGAGTTGAATCTTGCATAACTTATATAACGTCTCGATTACGTATGTAACCCTCGTTCCCTGAAGGAGGGAACGGAGACGTACGTTTGAACTGACCGACGAATTGGGATCTGTTTCAGAGACCAATCTACTTTGAGTGTATAGAAACGAGCCAATGAACATTGGCATGCGGTTCACGCATTCCACGCGCCGCCCCGCGTTGCGGGTATAAATACAAAAGTGGAAGTACTGCATATCGTTTTCAACTGAGGAGCCGAGATAAGTGACTCGGGCCTTCAGCTGAAGCACAGCACCTGGCGACGGGACGTACGTCTCCGTTCCCTCCTTCAGGGAATGAGGGTTACATACGTAACCGAGACGTTCCCTTTCAGTCGGTCACGTTCGACGTACGTCGGAACTGACTGACGAATTGGGATCCCTACCAACACGCCAGGAATGCTGGCCCTTCCAGCGCCCTGCCTGAGCTCGCTGGACCACTCCTATGTTGGAGTGGGAGTCAGGGCTCCAGGCAGGGAAGGACAGTCACTGCTGTTCCTGCAAGACCCACTCAGCGTGACTATTGGATAACGCTGGGAAAGCGTGCCTGTCTCGGGAGATGGTACGCTGCAGAGCCACATCCTTCAATGGAAGGAGAGGTGGAATACGCATAAGGACTAACCTATCAGGTATTGGGTAGCCATTAGGGGGCCGCAACATATGGAACCCAGCCTACACACACGTTCCACAAGCATACGGGTGCAGGCCTAGCGTCAGACGGTCCGCAATGTCTGACACCGCAGGGGTGACGGAGGAACTCACAGGGTTAGCCGTTTCTGGGTAACTCAACTGGAGCAAATAGATGCACGTATCCGGCCCAGAGGGCGGGAGTGGCGTTGCAAGCCGACACTAGAACGGGTACTTAGCGCTACTGGCCCCTGGGGGCGAGGATGCGGGAAGATACAGGCTCTACACGGAGGCTATAAAATCTAGCGAATGTGTTAGGTGTCGCCCAGCCCGCAGCTCTACATATGTCTGTCAGCGAGGCGCCTTGAGCCAGCGCCCAGGATGAAGTTACGCTCCTAGTGGAGTGTGCTCGCACCCCGAACGGCAAGGTATGTCTTGGGACTGGTAAGCCAAGAAGATGGCATCCACTATCCAATGGGCCAACCTCTGCTTGAAGACAGCCTTTCCCTTCTGCTGACCTCCGTAACAGACGAAGAGCTGCTGTGAGGATATGAAGCTCTGAGTCCGGTCAACGTAAGCGCGGAGAGCGCAGACGGGACATAACAAAGCTGGGGCTGGGTCTGCCTCCTCCAAAGGCAACGCTTGCAGGTTCACCACCTGGTCCCGAAAGGGAGTGGTAGGAACCTTGGGCACATATCCAGGCCGGGGTCTCAGGACAACGTGAGAGTTGGCCGGCCCGAATTCTAGGCACGATTCGTCGACCGAAAAAGGTCCCCTACCCTCTTGATTGAGGCCAATGCGGTCAGGAGGACTGTCTTCATGGACCGGATTTTTAGCTCAACTGACTGCAAAGGCTCAAATGGTGGACCCTGGAGTGCCCTAAGCACTAGGGCTAAATCCCAAGAGGGTACCGAGGTTGAACGAGGAGGATTCAGTCTCCTTGCACCTCTGAGGAACCTGACGATTAAGTCGTGCTTACCTAAGGATTTACCGTCTACTGCATCGTGATACGCCGCTATTGCTGCGACGTACACTTTGAGGGTGGAGGGAGACAGCCTTCGCTCCAACCCATCCTGCAGGAAGGAAAGCACAACGTTAATCAAACACTTTAGGGGGTCTTCCCGGCGGGAAGAGCACCACTCGACGAACAGGTTCCACTTCAGGAAATAGAGGCGCCTCGTAGAGGGGGCTGAAGCGATGGTGTCTACCACTGCTTGTGGCAGGCCACCTAGAACCTCCGCGTCCCGTCCAGGGACCAAACATGGAGATTCCAGAGGTCTGGACGTGGGTGCCATAGAGTGCCCTGCCCCTGAGAAAGAAGGTCCTTCCTCAGGGGGATCGGCCAGGGAGGGGCTGTCGCGAGGAGTGTAAGTTCGGGCAACCAGGTCCGGTTGGGCCAGTAGGGCGAAACTAACAAGGCCTGCTCCTCATCCTACCTAGTCTGTGCTAGAAGGCTCACTGGGGGAAACGCATATTTGCGTAGGTCCCGGGGCCAGCTGTGCACCAGTGCATCTGTGCCTAAGGTACCTCCGTTCAGGGAGTAGTACCACTGGCAATGGGTCGACTCCGGGGAAGCGAACAGGTCTACCTGTGCAACTCCGAAGTGGTCCCATATCAGCTGGACGCTCCGGGGGTGGAGTCGCCATTCGCCCGGAGGTGTCGACTGACGAGAGAGCTCATCGGCTGTCTGGTTCAGTGCACCAGGGATGTGAATGGCACGAAGTGACCTCACAAACTTCTGACTCCACAGGAGGAGATGGCGGGCGAGCCGGAGCATGCAACGGGAGCGTAGACCACCCTGTCGGTTGATGTACGCAACAGCCGCAGTGCTGTCCGAACGGACCAGTACGTGCTTGCCCCGAAGCGGTTTTTTGAACCGGGCCAGGGCAAGACGTACCGCCAGTAACTCTAGGCAATTGATATGCCAACGCAGTTGGGGCCCCGTCCACAGACCCGAAACTGCGTGCCCGTTGTACGTGGCCCCCCAGCCCGTGGATGAGGCATCCGTGAAGACCACAGCATGCCTGGACACCTATTCTAAGGACACTCCGGCCCGGAGAACTTTCGTGAAGACGCAAGGCGACAGGGACAGCCCGAAGGGCAAGACTTTGTACTGATATGCCCTCCCCTCGAACGCAAAGCACAGGAACGGTCTGTGTCGAGGAAGGATAGAGACATGAAAGTATGCGTCCTTCAGGTCAATCGCTGCGAACCAATCTTGGGGACGGATGCAATGGAAAATGTGTTTCTGCGTTAACATTTTGAACGGAAGCTTGTGCAGGGCCCGATTCAGAATGCGCAGGTCCAAGATTGGTCTTAACCCACCCCCTTTCTTGGGTACAATGAAGTAGGGGCTGTAGAACCCCGACCTCATATCGGCAGGAGGAACCGGCTCGATCGCGCCCTTCGCCAGCAGGACATCGATCTCGGACTGCAAGACATGGGCATCGCTGCTCCGCACTGAGGTGAAGAGGATGCCCTTGTACTTGGGAGGCCGGCATGCGAACTGAATCGCATAGCCGAGTCTGATGGTACGGATGAGCCAGCGTGACGGTCTGGGGAGGCCAAGCCAGGCCCCCAGAGACCAAACAAGCGGGACCAACGGCACCACAGACGTACCCGGGGTGAAGCAGCGAGGTGGAGCACTCAGACCCGACTCGGGAGGCCTGGGGGCGGCCCGGAGTGTTGTCTGAGTACTCCAGGTGGGGCAGAGTGTGGGTGAGAAGGCCCGGGGGCGTCCTCGGTGCCCACACTGCTGCCCCCTGGCGAGGGGTGAAAGGGGAGGAAAGGAGTGGCAAGGCCTGGGGCAACCTGTCCCTCTCGGAGCTCAGGGAGGGAGGAAACTGCTCTTTTATTGAGAATGTGATACAACCGTTTTGGACCATGTGCCTGGCGTGCCGACTGTCCATCATGGACCATTTTTTTCTTGTTAAACTAGCAAAATGGATTCACGGGCCCAAGGTATATATAAAACACTTTTTTACTGCTAAGGACAAAGTAAAATGATCATACAATACATTTTACAGAGGTATTTAAGTGCCACATGACCTCAGAGAAGTGAACCGCTGCTACACGGTTGCTCAAACATATAAAATGAAATAAAATGATAATTGATGAGAGTTTGAGTGACACACTGGCTGTTTTGGTGAGGAAAAGGAAGCTCTTGAGTGTCTGATACACTCGGTATGGTCACACTGTTTGTCTACAGACGTAGTGCCGACTGTCTACCGTCATCCACATCAACAGCCTGACCTTAGAATTCCTCATACACAACACAAACACACAGATAAACAGATGAATACATAATACAGGCAGATTAATAAAACTGCTGTCGTTTCACATCGCTATAAGCTCATGCTTTTTTCCCCAAATAATACAATAGAATACTACTTAGTAAAAAATTGCCTAGTTTCTCGCAGGGCATCTGTCTAAATAGCCAGAGGTCTGCAGTAAAAAAAAAGTGATATAGAGTCAATATATAAATGGAAGAATAGGTGGATCTCGCTTCAGGATTGTGACTACAGTAAACAAGAGCCCTGGTTTGGTTTCCTCATTTTTGTCTGTCCTGGCCAATTTATGTAGACGTCTATTTAGTCTAAAAATAGCAGTTGTTTTATTATTTGTTACGCAACCCCACTATGACAAACTGTCACATGTTCCCACATATTGAGCTGTGGTTGTCATGAAAGCGACGTTAGATCAGTCTCATGTCATTTTCCCCTCTTTTTTCACATCATCTCTCTCTACCATTCACTGTCAATAAAATAACAGAAAGCATGCAGCTGAGCGTAGCTGTTGATGAGGTCTTCTCCAGCTCCTGTTTCCAAGAGCAAACTCAAACTATTGATCTATTCATGGGGTTACAATTGTTTTTAGAACAGGAAGGTCAATATATCTGATTGTTTCTTCATTATCATTTGTCTAACGTCAGGACGTCCAATAAAGACAGCGTGAGATTTGGAAGCACTGACAATACAATGAGCGCAGAGAATAAAAATCCTTGATGTGCCACGGCACATGAATTTGGGTAAGTTAGCACAGGACATCATCATTGCACTATGGTACTTTTTTAAAATCCACTTTTGAAGTCTGAAGAACTAGACATCTGCTGCTCAGACCAGTCATCTAGAGAACCATATGTGCAAAAAATAAAAACGTCATAGTGTTTCCAAAAATACAATCCCATCTGCAGTAACATAAAGGCTGTGTGTGATGGCTGCGGGTCTGAACAAAGTCGGGAGAGATGAAGAGGTGGGCTGTTTCTGAATGAATGAACGAGTCTGTCAGGACACAGACGTGCTGTAGTTTCTAATGGAGATGCTGAGATACTCCGGTCAAACTGACCTTCTTTTTACATTCAGAATACGCTCTAGACCATGACGACACACTGGCGGCAGGGCAGCATTTTCAGCTGTGTGTGTGTTCTCTCTGCAATTTTTAGCATTAAGGTTTCAGTATCAATGTGTGAGTTAAAGGGAATCATTCACTTTATAGCTGAATTGATGGCTCAATCAGACTGAAAGGCGTCATGTCAACACCTCAATCAGTCAGATTGAGGCCTAGTCCACACGTACACGGGTATTTTTATAACCAGAGTTCTTCCTCCGTTTTAAAAAACAATCGCGTCCACACAAGCACGGTTTAAAAAAAATCTCTGTCCACATGAAAACGCAAAACCACGCTATGATTGGCTGCCTGATTCCCACATGGGTCCCATTCATGGCACAGATGCACTGAGGGATGCCATGGGCTTCTACAAGTTCCTTTACTTTGGACTCAGTGACAGGTATATACACAGGGGCAGGGCCCAAGTGGACTGTAATAGCTCCACACACTTGCCTTACTATTTTGTATTATTGCATTCTAGTGCCTCTGTTCTGCAATACAATGAGATAACTGCGCATGTATCTGTATACACACACTTCGACTTCACAAGCCGAAATCTCTGGTTCACCATCTACACGACAATGCTGCAAATGGAGTTTCTAAAAATCTTCACCCTGGCCAGAGTTTTCAAAAAAGTCTGGTTTCAGTAACCGGATACTGCGTTTGCGTGTGGACGAACAGTCAAACCGTGTAGAAAAAGCTGCAGTTTTGAAAATACCTGTGTTCGTGTGGACAGGGCCTGAGCTTGATACGTTTGAAAGGGAAGGTGCGGAATCTGTTTAAAGGGTCATAACACACACAGTTTCTGCCAGTTTCATGTTAATCTTGAGTACCTATAGTATTGCATCCTCCATATCTCCTAAGAGTCTTTAGTTTTATCATATTTATAAAAGACAGATATGCTGTACCGAGTGGCGAAGCAAGTCAGTCCCGGGCACATATGCAAAATAAATTGTACGGGCCCCCCTAACCCCGCTCCCCAAGTACATAGAAGAGTTATTTATAGAAGTTCATGGGCCGCTCATGATTAGCCTCAGTGGTGTAACTTTAACCTAGTAATGACGGTGATGCCACAAATATCATATCTATAGGCCTACTGTAATTAAGACATACTGTATATTCAAGAAATGTATTAAAAACAGAAAGACGCTATAATTTCAGCCTTACTCAGAGGCCGCGGGCCAGTTACGCATGTCAATCCATTCCAGATGATCTTGGTTTGCTTCTTATTTATTAAATATACATTCCGTGGATTCAGGGAACAGAATATTTTGCATGCACTCCTCTACGAATGCTGTCTTCATTTCAAAAAAGTATTTTATTTATTAACTAAATTTAGTTCATATTTCCAACAAATGAAATTCCAAGCCAAAATAACGAAGTGGTAAAAAAAAACAAAAAAAACTTTGAGCTACCACCATGCAAATTCCTTCTCTTGCACATAAAGGCATATTTTGTACACATCACTATACGACATGCCCAGGAGAAAATATAATCATCAATAACATCTCGTTATTACGAGAAAAGATGTCGTTAAAACTTTATAATATGTAGTTATTACGACATGATTGAGTGAAAAATATAAAATGTATAGTATCTGGCAGCTATACGTCACCGTAGGTTTGCGACATGGTGCTCCGCAAATATTTTTTTATTAGCTTCGGTTTTGAAAATGAGCGCTCCGCTGAAGCAACAGTAACAGAAAAAGATAATAAAATCGGTGCAAGTCACTGAAGCTAGATGTGAAAGAGTTGTTCTCAACAATCAAAAAACTGGCCAGATCTTGAACTGTTTTCATCCCAGAGATTTGTCTTTGAAAGAATGCACGGAATGCAATCAATTGTTGTGGAAGGGCTGGAGAAAGTCTTTGTTATATCTCTCCACTAATCTCTGTTCCCTTTCGTATATCGCATTCTTCTCCTCAGTTGCAAGTATGTGTGGCTGAACAAATCGGCAACTGATCGCAAAGCTGAAAATCACAGACTTAGCTGGGAAATTATGATGTCTAGCCGCTAGTAACCTCTCAAAATGTGTTTTCTTTTTTTTGGCGCGGAGATGCAGTGTTATATATAAAAATGACAGAGTAGTTCTACTGCAGTCGAGGGACGCCAAAAATAATAAACGCACACAAGAAATTACTGAGAAATTAGACATTATGGAGAAACAAATTACTACACATGACATGAATACAAATATATATTTATTGTGGCCACAAATTAAAAATTAATTCCCTCGTTTTATTTAAAAGTTCCCCATGGACGGGCCCCCTATTGGCCTGGGCCCATTTGCACATGCATACCCTGCATGCCCATACCGATTCTTTCAGAAAACAGCTGAGCTCGTGGAGGTGTGCAGTGGGCGGAGTTAAAGAGTCACACACACACACACACACACACACACACACACACACACACACACACACACACACACACACACACACACACACACACACACACACACACACACACACACACACACACACACACACACACACACACACACAAACTTTCGATTCACTATACGTTGTTGTTGTTCACATTATATACACTTATGCGCCAATTGCCAGAAAAACACACACATTTCATGCAGTTTCACTCGTGACCGGGAACAAACACACACACTTGCAGAGCTCTGGAAAAACAAACTGCAGAAACACACTTCTTGAGTGACATTGTTGATTTTGTGTTCTAAAAAAAAATGACAGCGCCATCGACCCAAACGAGCTCGTTGATCGAAGCTCTTGCTCTCGTTCTGGTTGATGTGTGTGCTCATCTGTGAGAAGTACCCATATAAGGAATTCCTCCCTTTATGATGTCATAGAGGGCCATACTCAAAAAAACGTCAAAAAAATAATTTTTTGAAATGTTGTCCATGTTTAGCATGAGAATAAACTCTTTAACAGTGTAAATTAGAAAATTTTAGGCATGCAAATCTTTGAATATGACCCAATCGGATTCAAAAATACCTAGTGCACATGATGTGCATGTGTATTGAATGTTTCCCAGACTCTTCTGTTTAAATTATTATCAGGGTCACTGATCAGACATGAGGAAATCAATAGGTGAGGAATTAGATGAAGCAGGGAGCTTTCACGACACACGGGCTGAAGACATCAGGACTCGTGAAAGAACACAAAGAGCACACACACACGCGCGCGCGCACACACACACACACATATGGCGTTCCGAAGGGTTCTTTAATATGACTTTGCAACATGCATTCATCTTAACGAACGTCTCACTCAACGTCTGAACTTTTTTTTATTTCTGCTATTTATTCCATTCAATTTAAGACGCAGACGAGGTGTAGACGTGACGTAGACGTCACGCAAATCACGTGTGGCAGTGAAGTGTCCACTCAGACTTTACGCGTCATTCACGTGTAGCAGTGAAGTAATAATTTTTTTTTTACACTAACACGTAGTATAACACGCTACTCAACACGGCTCAGTGCAGTGTGTCAGCGAATCCAATTTAGAAGAGAATTTACTTTCTCTTCACTCATTCCGCTCAATGAACGTGACATTTGCGTCTGTCTTATGCCGTGACGTCTGTGTCTGTGATTTTATTTGAGTGTGTAAATGCGTGTGTGAATTCTTGTTTAATCACACAAAGATAATATGTGGGGAAACGTTTTTGATAGCCTTTATAGGCCTATATATTTTTTTTATTATTATTTTGGGGGTTGTTATTGTGTTTTTATCATGTAGGCCTATAATTTTAATGTAGCCTAGGCTACAACACTATAGAGCTGGACAACAGTGATCACCAACTCGATCAGGATCGCATTTACTGTTAAATAAAGAATAGAATAGAATAGAATAGAATAGAATAGAATAGAATACAATACAATACAATACAATAGTATGTCTGATATCCGAGATAATAGCCTACATGTAATAACTTTTATAAACACAAAACAGTTTGTCCTATATGCCTCGCTATTTTACTGTAGTTCGTCGATTATTTCTTTAGGCCTATTTCTTTATTTAATTTTCGTAACAGCAACATAATTAACCATTTGCCGTGTTTTGTTTCTAGAATGCTATATTGTTTAGTTATCAGCATATTTTTATTCCTAATGTTCAGCTTTACATATTAGTTATTGAACAGTTAATTTATTTAGCTTATTGTTCAATTGCAGTTACTAAGGTATTACTAGTATTATAATAAGACTTTTTATCATGCAAACAGTCCTGTCTCCCATGGCCGGCCCTGACCAATTTGCTGCCCTAGCCAAAATTTTACTTGGTGCCCCGTGTATCAAGGTTTAGCACTACATGTTATCAGTCTAAGTTGTGGAAACACTGGCACTGTTTTATTTTTGTAATGCATTGATGGGTTTTTTATTTTTATTGTTGTTGATTTATGTCCAGTCCATTCTACCCCATCATTATATTCATGATATTATTATTATTTTTTTAAAGGCTGATTATAGATAAACTATACAAAAATAGCACCTATGCCAAATTACAGCCTAAACACAAATAGCAAGAGTAATTGCATCTCATTCATGCAGAAACTATTCATTGAGAAGTGTTTGTTTTCCAGTAGATGGCAGCAATCTTCCACTAAACTATGCACATTCATGTTTTCACCATGAATTAAACTGAGAAATTTAGATATTTAATGTGAAGTTTTCATAAAATGTGGGTATTTTAAATAAATCTGTATATAAATATCATCACTAATTTCAGCAAATACATTTGAAAATTGCCATATGTCCCCTTAAAACTGCACAACTGCAGAGTAAAAATATTAGGCTATTAAAAAAAAGATATTACATGCGTTTAAAAAAAACGGATGTGATTTTTTTACAAAACCACAGCTGTGGCCTCTGGAGAACCCAGAACTCGACCAAAGAGTTTGAATGTTACTGCTCAGCAGTCTGCTTCATCTGTGATGGCAATCACTATAGCCCCAAGGACAACTATTCATAAAGTTAAATATTAATGGTCACTTGAGTGACAACTGCTTGATCTGACTGCTGTGATCAGTTTGTATATTAAACTTAAATTCAGGGTTTTTTTTATTTTGATGTATGTAGCCTACATGTTTGCAGACACTGAACAGCAAATTAAGAGGAACCTTATGTACAGATCACTGTGGGAAAATGAGTATAGCCATTAAAGAATTTCTTACCAAATATCATTAAGAACTTTTTTATTTTGACATCTGACAAGATTTCTTTTCTTGGTGCTGTTATTATGTATGCATTTTCCCTTGAATGTGTTCTTGTATTTTAATTTGTTTACAGACCTTGTTGTACCTTGAGGATTAAAACTACAGAGATCATTACTTGAATCATTTTTGCTTCCACTCAACAGCAACTATTAAAATGACTCTAAAATAAAATGGCTTTAATTAAAAATTTTCTATATAACACATTAAAAAATAATACTTCTGGTGGCAACATGCTTTTAATCCATCAAATTTTGGTTTAAATGCTCTAAAATCGTGTGATTTAAAATGTTGTAAAATTTTAACTGTTTTGCATGTAGAGAGAAACTGATTTAATCATCAGACTAATGCATAATAATAACCCGTATTTTTACACACAGAGTTGTAAATGTTAACTGGTGGATCAATGAGAAACTAATGTGCTTTTAAAAAATGTAGAATAATTATATCTATTAAGTTGTTAGTATTAATATAAAGTTAAGTCCTTTTTTACAGTCATTTTATGGTTTAGGATGTTTCCATAAACACTGATATCACCCTGTGCAGGTCTTAAATGCCTTAAAATAGATTTTTAAAAAGGTAACGTGTAGGTGATGAATACATAATTTTGCATAATTTTAATGCCTAACAATTAACGTGTCCATATCTTAAAATCTATAAAAATATTAGGCTATTAATATAAAGTTAAGTCCTTTTTTACAGTCATTTTATGGTTTGGATGTTTCCATAAACACTGATATCACCCTGTGCAGGTTTTAAATGCCTTAAAATAGATTTTTAGTGTAGGTGATTAATAAATAATTTTGCATATTTTTAATGCCTAACAATTAACGTGTCCATATCTTTTCATTTAATTGTTTATTCATGCAGAGTAATGATTTATAAAAAAGAAAACTAAAACCAGTGTGAAATAAAAGTTAAAAGCAGGAATAAGAAATTCATTGTACATGATTCCCTGCTTTTCCTGCAGGTACTAAACATCTGCAATGTTTAGTCTGGTGTCCACAAATGACAACGGACCTTTCGCAAAAACAGTAGTATGAAACAGAGCTTACAATTTCTTTTGTTTTACATTTTAAGAAACTAAATCAATAAATAGGCCGACTGTTTTGTGACATTACTGTGTAGCCTATAGTCTCAGTTCAAGCAGTAGGCTACGTGCACTGATCGATCATCTCTTCTACAGCACATGATTATCATTATGTTGTTTAAGTGTGATAAAAAACATGGCAGAATTGAAAGAGTATCCCTGGCTCTAAAATGTTAATTCTCTGCTAAATTATAAACTAAATAATAATAATGAACTGCTCGTCTTTCTCTTTTACTTTTACATGTATTCATTTTGCAGACGCTTTTATCCAAAGTTTGAGGAATAAGGCATAGGGAGGGATTTGGAGGTGTAGGCCTAACTGTTTTTATAATTCTGTTAACTGTCAGATCGCCTGTCAATCAAACTTCGGCCGAAACTCTAAAACTAAATATTACAACTATAAAATTATTGCAAATTATAAATATTATTTACGTTGGCTAAATTACCCCAAATGTTTACTATGTTCTTTTGTGTTGGTCAAGAGACTCCAAGTGGTGAATACAAACATGAACATAAAACATAAAAACTTTCATAGCTCTTCTATGTATCTTTATGAGTTCTTCATAAGTATCTGTGGATATGTTGACAAGAAACAACGGCAAACAAAACTTTTAAATATGATAATTTTTGTAAATAAAAATTTGGTATTTGGAATAAAAAAGCTATAGCTACACAAGCAAGGTAAAAGCACTTAATTGCTAATAAAACATAATTGAATATCATGGGGAAAAAAATAATAAAGAATGAATTGTGTGGAATGTACTGGAAACCCCCTTAAGGCAAACGCAGACGTCACGTTCGGCAGACGAACGACTGATGTGGCAGACGCAGACATCACGTTTGGCAGACGCAGGCGACACGTTCATTGAGACGAGTGCATGTTGCAAAGTCATATTAAAGAACCCTTCGGAACGCCACACACACACACACACACACACACACACACACACACACACACACACACACACACACACACACACACACACACACACACACACACACACACACACACACACACACACACACACACACACACACACACACACACACACACACACACACACACACACACACAAACACACACACACAAACACACACACACACAACAAAGCTAAAAGCTATCACTGAGCTATAAGGATCCTGCCAGGAATACATCATGTTTATGTTTGCTTTCACTCTTCCCACCTACAATATGCTTTTCACACTGCGCATCTCCTTTGTGTCCCAACGCTGGAAGAGAGCATGATGTTCCTGCTACCCACACTGCTCTGCTGCTTGAGCCCACACACACACACACACATACTCACACACACACGTACATGTTCGATTTTCATGTTTTATGGGGACTCTCCATAGACGTAATGGTTTTACACTGTACAAACTGTATCTTCTCTCCCCTTACACTAACCCGACCCCTAAACCTACCCAACACACACACACAATGTCAAGCTGCCTCAGTGAAAATGTCACAGCGCTAATCTACAGGTCAATGTCACTGTGGGCTTTGCAAAAGAGAGCAATTTAAAATGTGGCAAATGTATGTGACAAACAAAACACACTCTTTTTTTCAGATTTAGCAACAAAAACAGGCCAAAAACATTTCTAAATTTAGCAACAAAAGATGCAAGAGATGGTTTCAGTTGTTACATTTGTTTAAATATGAAAATAAACAGCTGCATATGTGTGGCTTTTCTGACATTGTTAACTTGCTCAGTAGCTCATCTGGAACAGTATTGCATGTGCGCCCTGAAGAGCTCCTGTGAACCACTAGCTAAAATTGTTGCTTCAGAAAATGTGTTTTTATCTCACATTTGCTTTGGTTAACACTGTCCATTAGTTTAGTGTAGGTGGTACCTTATGTTCATATGTGATAGCACCACTCATTGAACATTTAATGTCTGAACCAACCAATCAACCAACAAAGTACAATTTGACCAGATTCACGTTTATTTGTTTTGGATAAAACTAGGGGTACGAGATTAAAATGTGATCTCACAATATCGCCCAATATCGCCATGACAGAGCATGAGGGTGACATTAGCCTGGAATATGCACCACTACCTTTACATTACATTGTCGTTTTGCTTTTTTTATAGAAATAAAAACTATTTAATTCAGCTGGATAACGATCCCTTTTAAACTATTTCAAACGTCTGCTATGCTCATCCAGCATGAGCTGCAGAGTGGCACACAGTGCAGCAGGAATCACAGTTCACTGATCACGTGACGAGAGTAAAGGCCATTACATACTCCACAAGAACAGAGAAAAAAGTTCTCGCTCCCAGGGCTGCGAGAAAAAAATGACCTAATTTTGTTCTCGCAGTCCTGGTTTGGGAGTTCTCACGGCTTGTTCTCGACACATCATCTGAGCAGAACTTTTTTCTTGTGGGTGTTCGAAAACTATTCTGTGAATGTGTTAGAAATTTAAAGTGGGCGGGGTTAATGCGGAGAAACAGCACCTGCAAGTCATGGCCAGAACGAACTTTGTTCTTGTTCTTTCCACCTCGAGAAAACAAACAAATTTCTTTGTTCTTGCGGAGTATGTACCAAGATTAAGGCGAGATGACTGACAAGAAAGACCATGGTGGAGGATTCGTTATGCAACAGAGCCTAATAATAAATCGTCTGATAAATGTCATATCTTGAAAAATGCACGCTTAGCACTGCCGCTCCATATACACAGAGTACGTGCGATCACGAATCCAAAGCGAAAGTAAACGCGAGCTCCCTGATGTGCGCAAATTACACATTACATATCTCTTATGCTGGGCTGTGTAGTTGTAACCAACTCTTAGCTCTTGTCTCTGTATGCACTTTGAATATTGAGTGAATACTTTGATGATGGTTGCACTTATTGTTTGCACTTAATAAGACTAAGAAAAAACATATTTATTTTTGTTATTAGGGGCCAAGCAAGGTGTGTAGGCACCTGTTGTAATCGTTGGCATTCTTCTTTTTCTTCTTCTTCTTCCGTTTCTTCCACTCTGGAAGTCTATGGCAGCCCATAGAACCGCTTGTGGGAAAGTTATGAAATTTGGCACACTGATAGAGGACAGTCTGAAATGTCACACATTTTTTGGAGTCTCTAATTCAACCCCTTTAGCGCCACCAACTGTCCAAAGTTGTACTCATATTAATGCTAATAACTTTTGAACCGTAAGGGCTAGAAACCATTTTCAGACAATGGCAACAAAAAGTAATTAATCGATTCATCAAACTGTTTTCGAATAACGCGCAAACAAATTTTACATAGCGCTTGCAAAAATAGACATAAGGCTGTATCTCTGCAACAATTTATCTTATTCTGACCAAACTTGGTACACATCATCACATGACTTAAGGCTACATGCGGTTCAGCGCAGCGCCACCTACTGGTGCAAAGATACAAAAAATGGCTATTTTTACTCATAACTTCTGAACAGTTTGCCCAAAAATCATTGTGGTCTCGTTAGATTTGGGGCAAAATGCAGAGTCCAATGATATCCAGTTTTCCCATGTCGGCCATTTTAGGCGTCGCCATTTTGAATTTTGTAGTAAAAGGCTGTATTTTACGAACACATGAACATATTGTTACAAAACTTGGTATTGATCATCTGCCCGATGCCCTGATATAGTCTGAGAAGTTTCTGACTAAAAAAATATTTACATGCTTATAACTTTGGATGTGGTTAACTTATTTTCACACAAGTTCTTAGGTTGCTGAATCCTTGCCAAGTCCAACAATACTAAACATGCTAGGTTTCACCTTATGTTAGTGCAATGTTGCGATTTATCGCTTAAACAACTTTCGCAAATATCTTTGAAACCGTTAGCCCGATTGAGACGAAACCACTGTAGGAAAATCGGAATTATAGTGGGTTGACTAACTGTTTTAGGCCAAATGTCAAAAATGTGATAGTAAGTGGCAAAAAATGCAATCAAAGTCCTGAGTGGATTATTTTTTGTATGCTCATAAATACAAATGTCATAAATACAAATTGTTTGTATGCTCATAAATACAAATATTTTCACCAAATTTGACATGCTTATGTATGGGGGCACTCTGAGGACACACAAAAAAGGGGTGTGACTGTCCACTTGGTGGCGCTATAATTGAATAAAACAGCTGCAGACTATTTTTCCAGTCATGAATTTTGTCATTGAGGATTTATTAAAAATACTGTGCAAAAATCTTGTGTCTCGTCTCGTGAGCTAAGTGTCTCGTCACACCTCTAGATAAAACTGAACACGGTTTTAGAGCCATTCACTGGGCATTTCACTTCGAAATATAATATAATTTTACAGAAATGTCACCACAGGCAGATTTCTCCAACGAGCCTTGCTGTCTAATGTGTGTTTATAAGGTTGTGAGTCTGGTTGAGAGGTCAGCAGGGGCGAGGAGTTTCAGGCCTGAGGTTGTGTCCTACATCCAGTGAATATGACAGACGCAGCACAACTCCTTCCTGTCAGGGTCAATTGTTTTCAGCAACTCTCATCCCAGACCCATTAAAAGACTAGAAAACTCTCTCTTGAGCTGGAGTTTGAAAACTTCACTCCTCAGTGACTTTCATTAGATTGATGTACGGTCAAGTTAAACCTTTTGATTTCCACAGAAGAAAGAAAGTCATACAGGTTTTGGGGGATGTGTTGGATGAATACATTTTTTGTTGTTGTTGTTGTTGGAAGATCTACTCCTTTAATGCATCTCTCACCTCCGGGGCGATGTAGTCCGGCGTTCCGCAGAAGGTACGCGTCGTCATGCCCTCAAACATGTTTTCCTTACACATGCCGAAGTCTGCGATCTTGATGTGGCCCTCGGAGTCCAACATTACGTTATCCAACTTCAGATCTCTGAGTACAAAACAAACAAACCAGGTGTATGAAATTCAGCTCAGATGAGGGACGTTTCAGCCGGCAGACATCTGACAGTTAATAGTGTGGTCTTTAGCTGTGGGTGCGAGTGGGCAGCGAGCGAGGTCAGGGCGACCTCAGCCTTCATCATCAAAGAGCATGATTAATGCGAGCTGAACGCCGCAGCCCTGGGGAACGGCAAGCGAGGAGCTGAATGCAGACAGCTCTGCAGATAAACAGCCTTTCTTACAGCCCCCTTTCCTCACAGAGGACAGGAATATTTACACTGCACTTCATGGGCGTTTCGGACCTGCTAAACCCTGAGTAATGTTGTTTACTTCAAGTAATAATGACATTTGAGTTTCTATCTGCACACAAATGTGTTCTCCACATGTTCGGATGCATTTCAACATAGCTAGCATTCCTCTAAAATGTGGATATGTTGGCTATCGCAAATAACAGCGGGGAGCTGAAAACTGAAGAATTCATATTTTATGAGAAAACATATTAATGATTTTAAAACCTCCAAATGTCCCACCCTATAGACATCCAACATAAGTGAATTACAGTTCATTGCAGCTTTAGAAGTTAACATCATCAGACTTTTGGTGTACACTGACAGACACCCAGCTAACAGATTTTTCTTATAAAAACATTGTCCAAATATTCAGTGTTGGTTCTGGGATTGTAAAAAATGTCCAGTTTTCTTGACGTTAGAGGAACGTGTTTTTTCAACTAACCAGTTTGACTTTATTTCTGTCAGATGTCTACAGAAGCGCTTATTGAGAATTAAGAGGTTTAGATGTGGATGTTTGGCTGAAAATGTTTTGTTTGGTCGCATTATGGTGATCAGTGTTTGCTTTGGTTGGGCTCTTGACCCTTCTTGACTTTTTTTCTGAAAGAAGATAATCATAAAAAAGATCATCTTGGCTGCTTTAACAGTCAAATGACTATTAAAGTGGTTTAAACAACTACTTTTTCTGTAGTTTTGCTTAAGTTTGAAATTAAAGCATTTCTTGAGAAGAAAGTAATAAAGTCAACTGATTTGAACATAATTTGTAACACTGAAGCGATTTGTATAAGATTGTCCAAAACTATTTGAAAGTTATGACGTTGAGACACACTTAGACATCAACACTCATTATACAAACCTCAACAATGGTGACAATCGTAATTTTAACAATACATTTATTAATGCCGCAATGAATGCTGGGAGCCACGGATGTGTTTTGTATGCTGGCATGAAGCATGTCACCATTGTTGTGTTTCATATGCTGAAAGCTGATGTCTGTGAGTATTTAAATGGCACAAAGCATGTTTTAAACAGAAAGTTAACAATGACAGTGCTATTTCTATACTGACAGACATCAACATCCAGCATCTGAAACACAACAATGGTGTCACAAATGATCTTTATCACATCAGCTGAGTTTAATACTTCTCAATAATCCTTCATTTCTACAACAATCTATAGCTCAACAATTACAGAAAAAGCAGTTGTTTATTAAACCACTTTAATGCAGTCATTTTACCATTAAAACAGACATGTTGATCTGCTTTATCAATGCAGAAATGTTTTATGAAAACACCTGCAATTGCGGAAAAATAGTACCTTAACAAAAGTCAAAGGTCAAGAGCCCAACTAAAGCAAACACTAATCACAATAATGGTGACCTAAAAAATGTCATCGAAACATCAACATCTAAACCTCTGTTCATTTTTAATAAGAACTGCTGTCTGACACAAATAAAGCCAGAACTGGTATCTGGTCAGTAATGCGTGAAGCTGGTAATGCTGTTTGTGGAGTTTTTTAATCCTCCTCTGCTGAGATCTTCAGATATTTAATGTCTTCTTTAATTTTCAGTTGATTTAATCTAAGATTGTGGTTTTCTTCCAGTGCTTGTTCACAGCAGGTGTTTAAATGATTGAGAGAATGTTTCAGGAACATCATAACCTTTAAATAACATTCTATTAACATTAAGGAAACTGGACATTTGTTACAAATCAACGTTCCTAGAATTGTTAATCAAATTTAAGTAGAAAGAACGTTTGAGGAACATCTTTTAAAACACGTTCCTCTAACGTCAAGAAAACTGGACATTTTTTAACGTTCCCAGAAACAACACTGAATATTTTGGAGAATGTTCTTATAACAAAAATCTGTTAGCTGGGCATGGACTAAAAGCAATAATAATAATAAAAAAAAAATACAATTGAGGCCCTGTTTACACCTGGTATTATGATGCATTTTGATCGATCGGATCGCAAGTGGATGACATTAAATACAGGAGTAAACGGGGTCTAAAACGTTTTGAGCTTGTCCACTTTTGACCACTTCCAGAGGTAGTCGAGAACACATTCGACTGGATTGCTTTCGTAGTGTAAATGCTCATGTTCCACTAAAAGACCGTCTACTCTTCGCCTACTGACCCAATTTGTAAACATTATGGGAAGAGAGCTAGCAAGACGGGATTTAAACTTTGTCAACTGAAGACCCAAGTTTAGTATGAAGATGAAAAACGTCCCAAGCACAATGTTCTCTCTCCATTCCTTATTTCAGACACACACTCACAGCGTTCGGCTGGTCTTGTGTCTGTCAGAGCAGAAACTAAAGCTGATGCTCTCTATGTGTTTTTCCATCTCCAGTTGTGTTCATTTGTAAATTGCATGAACTTATTTTCATCCATTAAATTGAACAATCTGAAAAAAACCATACATTTACCCTCCCCTAGAAGAAATCAGGACAGAAGTATTTGAAAGTGGACAAAAGAGACGGATTAAAACACCAGGTGTAAACAGGAATGTGTCTCCCTTGCCTACTTGTGATCCGATCGACCAAAATGCATCTTAATACCAGGTGTAAACAGGGCCTGTGTTTTCATAGGGACTTTAAATAATCAGTAAATACTATACAGTGGATCTTCATCCTGAATTTACTGCAATTATATGGCGAATAAACTGAGGGTAAGCTATCAGCTTTTGTCTTTTCCCAGCTGAAAATGGAATTTTAATAGCATTGTCTTGACACCCTCTCAGCTGTGTATGTTCCGTTCTCAGCGAATCTAATTTGATCATGTGGAGAGTCACATCTGCTCCAGTCAACTGTATTTTCCACCGAAGGTGAAACACTGACAGCGTGTGACTACATCTACTGTATAAGTCTACTGTAATCCACTCACCTGTAAATAATTCCCTTCCTATGAAGAAAGAAAAGTCCCACAGCAATCTCTGCTGCATAGAATCTGTCAACACATCACAGTGTAGATTAGGCAGCATCACACATTCAAAAAGATGTAAAGGACTTTTTTTTTTGTAATTCTCAGTCTGGTATCACAGTCCTTACAAGAAGGAAACAAATGTGCCTTTGTTCAAGCGTTGATTGTTCCAGCAGAATATTTCTTGCCTCTGTTGACCAGGCGAACAAATGTTGTGAGAGCAGACATTCTTTGCTTGTGCAGACATATATTAGAATAACAATATGAACAGGAGCAGCTCTTTTATGAACACAGGCATCATATGTTTCCTCATTATATGTTTGCAGTTTTATTTTCTGTGTGGCATAAGAAATATAAACATGCTGACAGTCTTGTATACTGTATGTGTTTTCGCATTGTGATATTTTTAAGCACATTTCCATACAAATTCTCATTTTGCATTGTGACAAAACTATATTGTTTAAATTATGTATTCAAAATGGTAGTATTTATTGTACTGCATTAAATTTATTCAGATGTAAAGAATCTAGCAAATCCATATTCACTGTAATTTTTTTTTAGTTTGGTTAACTTTTTGAGTTATCTTTCTACAGTGACTCAGTTAAGTTGTATTTACTTAGAATAAGTATTCAGTATTATCTTGTATTATCTTGACAAATTTAGTTATTTGAACTAATAAAGTTTAGTTGAAAAACTTGGTATGAAAGTAAGATGAATTTACGTTTTCAGTGCACAAGTTCACTGAGACAAAATTAGGAACCTTTAAAATGGCATAATACGATCACTTTACCCTCTTAAACTCCAAGGACCCTGATAAGCTTCCCATACCCACATACAGTGGTTGAAATACAAAATGTTGGTGTCATTTTACAGGAAAGTTACAAAACACTGATAAAAGTGATACACATTTAGGTATATGTTGTCTGAGCTGTAATAAACCCCCAAAAAGAGGCGCTTTTGGATTTTTTGGTAATAAATTCATTTTTGAATTTATACAGGCCTGAGTTATACACGTTCAAAAATGAATTTATAACTTTTTTTTACAGTTTATTATAGCTCAGAACACATATACTTAAATGTTTATCACTTTTAGCAGTGTTTTGTAACTTCAAAAAGTTTCTTGTAAAATGACACAAAAATTGTGTATTTCGACCACTGTATGTGGGTATGGGAAGCTTTTCAATTTGGATAGGCCAAATCCAGGCGGAAATCCCCCAAAATGGTCCCAGGGCTAAAGAGGTTAAGTGATTTTCATATGAAATTGAATTATAAATGCAAAATAATCATACTAATTATAAGTGGACGCTACTTGCTGAACTATACATGTGTACATGGTCATGCAACAATGTAGCATACTACTTTTTAAAACTTTTTTCTGCTTCAGATGATTTGTAAGTTAGCAGTACATTATATTACGAGTACTTAGAATGCATTGTGCTAGTATTCCATCAAGGACATAATCACACAAACACTGTTTGGACAAACCAGCATGTTCAATCACATCTAAAACTGTGTGTTTGGCTTGACTAATGAGCTCATCATTAGTCTGTACTCGTGTGTATTGATTGATAGTACATTTCTTACACGGCTTGTGGCTCCTTAAACTTGCCCACTTGCTGGATGTGATACATCAGATCTCCACCGTTAATGTACTCCATTACAAAGTACAGCCGATCCTGGAAACAAAACAAAACAAATAATATAAATAGTACAGCTGCAGAAAATTAACATGCAAGCCCCTGTTTTCAGTCCTGAATCAATCCTGACCTCAGATCGGACAGGATGTTATTGACATATTGATATATAACAGACACATTAGTGACCACACCAGGTGTCAGGAGATTCTGCTTTGACCTTTCAATTTTCTTTCTCAGATTAGAAATTAACCAAACATGACACATGGCATATTGACTAATACATTAACTCAAATGACTGAAGCATTTCTTGAATATATGTTGTGCTTCTGAGGGCTCAACAGTATGGCTGGTCTGAGACATTTTGGGCCACTGAAATTCTCACATTTGTTGATCATGTATACACACTGTAAAATCGAATTAGTTAGATTTACTAATACTTACTTAAAAAGTATGCAAACCAATAAAAAACAAGTAAAGTGAAATAGGACAAAAACGTAGTTAGTATAGTTCACTTACACAAGAGTTAAAGAGAGTACTTTAGATTTACCCTTGACTTAGTATCCCATTGTTGTTACCATTGTTGTGTTTTGATGCTGAATGTTGAAGTCTGTGTGTGACTCAAGCATGGTCAATTGTAAGATATTGTCACAAATATAGAGGGATTATATCAACCCAATTAAAAGTTTATTGACGTAAGCATTAGCAATTAAATTGTACATGATCATTATATGACATGAAGGTAAATAGTACATAGGATGTGTGACGAGTCCACCCAGAGGAATCAGCGTCGCCCTGGCAACAACACACCTGCACGTCATCACCATGGGCTGATCGGTCACAGCTGCACCTCATCAGCCCGGAGGCATATAAGCAGCTATGGATGAGCAGACAGACAGACTCTGATCTCGAGCTGAATGCCCTGCTGGACTAACCTCTCTTTGTTGTTCTCCCCCAGAAAGCAGCGCGTGACCGACAGCCCACTTCACTGGAGCACGTTTGGACACCCACTTTCACAAGGATTGAGCACCATCGAGCACAAGGATCACCAGCCACCACGCACCGGCTCACTGACTGTTTTCACATTTTCACGAGCACTGTAAATAAAATCCACTCTCCGGGGCCTTTTTCACTCAGCCTGCCTTGTCGTGTGATTCCTCACCCCGTGACATTGGTGGAGAATGCGGGCAGAAGCGTGAGGAATCACAGACAAGTTCACCGCACCCAAAATCCTAATCTTCTCTGTTTGTTTTTTTTCTGCACGACAGGACCCTGAAGCGGCGCGCTCGCTCCCCGAAGATGGAGGAAGTGTTGCAGCGCCTCACGGAGGTGAGCATCCGCCAGCAACAAATCGTGGAACATCTCGCCACCCGCCAGGGCAGGACGGAAGAAGAACTTACCGCCATCCGTGTTGTCGCTGCCCAGCGCGTTTCCGCTACCTGATCCGCGTGCCCAAGCCACCCGCCTGCTGCCGAAGATGATGGCGGATGATGACGTCGAGGCTTTCCTGCAGGTCTTCGAAACCACTGCTCAGAGCGAGGAATGGCCAGAGGGCGATTGGGCACGCGCGCTGGCACCTTTGCTGACTGGAGAAGCCCAGCGGGCTTATTTTTCACTTCCCCGTGCGATCGCTGAGGATTATGACGAAGTCAAGCGTGAAATCCTGGCGAGGTTGGGTCTCTCATCCATCTGTGCTGCCCAACAGTTTCATGAATGGGAATTCAAGCCTCGTGTGCCAGCCCGTGCCCAAGCCGCCGAACTCAAACGCATCGCTCATCATTGGCTGTTGGAAGGAAGTCCCACGGCAGCTCAGGTAGCGGAACGGGTGGTGGTCGATCGCCTCCTCCGTGCTCTTCCCCATTCCATCCGGCAGGCGGTCGGTATGAAAAACCCGGCCAACACCGCGGAACTCGTGGAGGCGATCGAGCTGGCGGATGCCATCAACCACCGTGAGGCAGGGGAGCGAGTGTTGCCGTTCCCCCGGAGGGTGGTCCAGGAGCGACGGCCGCTCGAAGGCACCCCGCGACCAGTAGGCAGGCCGACGGTTCCCCCGCCGCGAGACGAGCCCATGCCCAGCGCCGAACCCATGCTGCCTCCGCGTGCGTGGCTGGCAGGCTGCATCGTCCACCAGCGGATTCCATCGGGAGCCCCGGAAGCCGACGTGGTGATCGACGGGAGACACTTCAGAGCCCTGCTGGACTCCGGCAGTACGGTCACCCTCATCCAGCCAGGGTCGTGTGAGCCCCGAAGAGGCGAGAAGAGCTTTCTCCCCATCACCTGTGTGCACGGAGACACTCGCCGGCCCGTCGAGTCAACATCTCATCGCCCCAAGGCACCTGGCCGGTGGAAGTCGGCGTGGTAGAGGACCTTCCGGTGGCCGTAGTGCTGGGTAGAGACTGGCCGGGCTTCAACGCCCTGCTCACCGCCGCCACTCAGCCTGCCAGCCGGGAGGGGAACCGTCGAAGACGGAGATGGCCGCGTGGACCCCGCCGCCGACCAGCCCTTCTAGCCTCCGACAGCGGGAGAGATGGTGAGTCGGTCAGGGTATATTCTGGCAAACCGTTTGCCAATCACGTCTAGCAATCGGCAAAGCAAACTGTGGTACACGCCTTTCACCAACGAGAGATGGGTAACTCGCAAAGCACAATGTGCTTCCTGTTTTCCAAGCACGAGACCATAGAACGGAATTTAAAGTAAGAGGTTGAGAAGTAAGAGGTGGGGCACCAGATAAAACAATTCAAAGTTAAAGCTCACGCAAACAGGTATTAATAGACACGTTTTAGTCAAATATTCATGTTTATAGCTATACATCCAGTGTTAAAGTAGAACGCAATTTGGTGTTGTATAACAGCTAATCCAATATAGCCTACTATATAAAGAATCCAACTATTTAAGTTTTATTTTACTATTTATAAAATATCAAATCTCTAACTTCTTTAATTTCACACCTCCATTGTGTAATGTAATTGTAAAGGCTATTAACATATTTAAACCTAAAATGGTTCTCAAACTGGTGGCCATCATGGCCTTTTGACATTTTATGAACTAATCTTTCATAAATTCAGTATAATAGCATCAGTGAAATAAGACTTTCAACAAAATAATTTATTAAATCATTGCATAAAGCATTCTACTGTATTATTTCAAATGCATGGTTTGTAATTTTTTAATTGTTTTGTGTCATTACATTTTTTTGTTTTGTGCCATTAACTGTGATTTGTTTAATTCACATTGTGTTTGTGCTTTTCTAGTCGGTGTACTGAAAGTTATAAAGTTATATAACAAATATCATGTATTTTTTAAAATAAAGTTTTTGTATTTTCCTTGCTCAGAGTTGCTCTCAAATCTTTAAGAAGACCAGCCCAAATGTGTTGATTTACTGTTGAAAAATAAATTAACACAAAAAGCTGCAAGGTAAAATTAGATAAAACACAAACTTGGTATTGAACACGTGTTCTATAAATGTTGTTTTTAAATAGGCCTATGTAATTGCGTATAGTAGGCTACAGTGAATAAATACAGAGATGTGCAGTAGCCTACACACTGCATAGGCCTATACACAGTGTATGGTGGTTGGCGCAGAATGTCTGCTCACATTAGTAACCTTTTATATTGTAGATGTAAAATGACATAAAAATACATTTTAAAAGTTTGTTAATTTGATAAATAGGCTAAGTGAATATACATTTGCAATCATATGCAAACGTAAGTGTCGGTCAAATAATACATTTAGTATATACTTATTTAAGAAATAACCCAGTCCAAGGGTTATGGCCACAATAAACAAAGGTCATTAACTATTTCAGTCATGTAGGTTGTTCTCAATAGTTTGTAGCCTACACAGTGATATAAGTTAATGATTATTTACTTCCATTGATTTGTCAGTGGCCTATCGTTAGTAAATGAGCCAGCAGCCATCGTGTTTTTAAAAAAAAAAATTGTATTAGTATGTTTTGCTTTGATGGTCTTTTAGTCATTTAATTTGATAACTTGTAGGAATGTATCTGTGGTGGCATAATAAAGTTTAATTTTTTGTGATTATTTTTTCTGATAAACTTATAACTTCAACCAGACATTAAACACAATGAGAAATGTTTATGTTTTTGACATGCATGCATTCATATGAATTAATGCATGTAAACCTTCATCTTTTTCCAGAAAACACACAATGATCTATATGTTTAGGATTATTGTTAATAATATGGGGACATAATATGGGGTTATTTTTTCATAGTATCAAAAACATTCCCAAGCTTTATTCCCCCCAAAAATTATGCATTTACTTTAGAAAATGACAAAACATAAATTAGTTCTATTCTAAAGGCTGTCCTTAAAATGTTCACATTTTAATGCCATTTATTTACTGGCTAAAATAATAGACCATGTAATTTGCACATGTACTGTAAATATAAAATATAAAAATCATGAGAGTAGTTTAATTTTGAATAATAATAATAAAGAGCAGCTGATTCTGTGTTGAAATTTTATTTTCAAACAAGAAGTCATGACATATATGATATATTTGAGCAAAAACACATTTATTTAAACACACATTAACACACTTAACACAGGGTCTTGGAATCCCAGACAAAACAAGTTTGGTCTGCTCATGCAATCCAAAAAAAAAAAAAAACGTACACATTCAATGAAATATTCAAATAAAAAATATATAATAAAATGACATTTACAACAAACCTGTATTATTAAAACTGTATACACTGTCATGCTCAAAACAAAGTGAAAAACAAAAGTGTACATGGATAATGTTTTTGTGAAATATCAGGACACAATTGTGTATAATGACATGGGTATGACATATTACAAGTAGAGGGTGAAATATGAGGACGTTCCCCATGTCCTCACTTTTCAAAATGCTTATAAATCACAGAATTAGTTTTTTTTTCCACAGAAGGTAAACTGCACAGTTTCCTGTGATGGGTAGGTTTAGGGATAGGGGTAGAGTAAGGGGATAGAAAATATGGTTTGTCCGGTTTAAAAACCATTAATCCTATATGAATGTCCCCACATTTCACAAAAACAAACGTGTGTGTGCTATTTTATGTTTTTGCAAGAAGTCTCTTATGCTCATCAAGCCTGCATTTATTTAATCAAAAATATTTTTTATTAATCAGATTCATAAGAATATTGAAAAGAGTATCACAGCTATACAAAAAAAAAAAAAAAAAAAATTCCAACATTGACAATAAATCATCATATTAGAATGATTTCTGAAGGATCATGTGACACTGAAGACTGGAGTAATGATGCTGACAATTCATGACAATAATAATAAAAAAACAATTTCAATGTTTAAGAAAATCGTTTCTATAATCTGCATTTCAGGGCAACATAACAGATGTAACCTAACGGAGCTCATATTGCTGTCTGTAGAGATTTGTTGAGGTGAATGCTGTTTGAAGTTAAACTATCTAAAATATTAAATACAGTGGAATCCAGCCTAATGCGTTGTATTTGCTGTCCAAGTTGTTGAAATATTTTCAACGTTTAGCCTACATGTATAATGTAGTATAATCTACATTTTACTTAACGGTGTCAGCTGACACTTTAAACAATGTGACAAACATAATTTATTGTAATCCGGATAAGTTTCTGTAAGCAGCGAATATATATATATATATATATATATATAAAATCAACATCTTCTCTCAGTCATTTTGACACCTCCGGTAAAGCTCTAGCTTCCGATGCAGCACCGGGTGTTCTTTAGCTCCCGAACGAATGCGCGAAAGTGAACATTAAAACCGGCAGATTATGTGCGTTCTACTTTAACACTGGATGTAGCTATAAACATGAATATTTGACTAAAACGTGTCTATTAATACCTGTTTGCGTGAGCTTTAACTTTGAATTGTTTTATCTGGTGCCCCGCCTCTTACTTCTCAACCTCTTACTTTAAATTCCGTTCTATGGTCTCGTGCTGGGAAAACAGGAAGCACATTGTGCTTTGCGAGTTACCCATCTCTCGTTGGTGAACGGCGTGTACCACAGTTTGCTTTGCCGATTGCTAGAAGTGATTGGCAAACGGTTTGCCAGAATATACCCTGACCTGAGTCCCCCTCCCAATCCACTAATCCATTTCTTGATGTGTATCAGCAGGCTGCCGGAGGGGGCTCATTCGCCAAGGAACAGCGGGAGGACGATCGCCTGAAGCACTGCTGGTCCCAAGTGCGGATCATCGACGGGAAAGACGTCCTCCCACGGCCCCATCCTCTCCCGCACTTTGTCGTTGAGAATGGCCTGCTATACTGTGTCGCACAGCGGAGGGGGGAGGAGAAAAAATTGTTAGTTGTCCCTCGGACCAAGACCGAAACCATCCTGGAGCTGGCTCATTCCCATCCTATGGCAGGTCACCTCGGGGCAGCTAACACCACCCAACGCATCCGCGACCGGTTCCACTGGCCAGGACTGGAGGCCGAGGTGAAGAGGTTCTGCCAGTCCTGCCCGACCTGCCAAGTCACGTCGCCCAGGACTCCTCCCCCCAGCCCACTCATTCCGCTGCCCATCATCGAGGTGCCCTTCGAGCGGATTGGGATGGACATAGTGGGGCCGTTGCCAAAGTCTGCCCGTGGCCACGAGCACATCCTGGTCATCGTCGATTATGCCACCCGGTACCCCGAAGCGATTCCCCTCCGCAAGGCCACCGCGAAGAACATCGCCCAGGAGCTGTTCCTGCTGGCCAGCCGGGTGGGCATAAAGACGGAGATACTGACTGACCAGGGTACTCCGTTCATGTCCCGGCTAATGGCAGATCTCTGCAGGCTGCTGAGGGTGAAGCAGTTGAGGACCACAGTCTATCACCCACAGACGGACGGGCTTGTAGAAAGGTTCAACCAGACCCTCAAGCAGATGCTGAGACGTGTGGCGGCGGAGGATAAGCGGGATTGGGACCTCATGATTCCTTATGTGCTCTTCGGGATCTGCGAAGTACCCCAGGCCTCAACTGGCTTCACCCCCTTCGAGCTTCTCTTCGGCCGCCAACCACAAGGGCTCCTGGACATCGCCCGAGAAGCTTGGGAGCAGCAGCCTGCCCCTCATCGCACCCTCATCGAACACGTCCGCCAGATGAGGGAACGGATCGACCGGGTGATGCCATTAGTCCGGGAACACCTCAGCAAGGCTCAACAAGCGCAGCAACGCCGGTACGACCGGGCAGCCCAACCACGGGAGTTCCAGCCGGGAGACCGCGTCATGGTCCTGGTCCCCAGCTCTGCCTGCAAGTTCCTGGCCACCTGGAAGGGAGCGTATACAGTGATCGAGAGGATTGGGCCAGTCACGTACCGCCTGAGGTAGCCGGGACGACGCCAGACAGAGCAACTCTATCACATCAACCTCCTGAAGAAGTGGGTGGGGACCCGGGACCAGGTGGCGGCCCTAAGCATCACCGATCCCGTGGTTGTAGACGTCAACCCCCATCTTTCGGCTGCCCAGAAGGCGGAGCTGCAGCACCTGGTCAGTCAGTTCCAGGATGTGTTCTCGACCCAGCCCGGGCAGACCCACGTGGTCCAACACGATGTCCGAACACCACCAGGAGTCGTCGTCAGGCAACGGCCCTACCGTGTCCCGGAGGCTCGTCGGCAGGCTATTGAGGAAGAGATTCAACAAATGCTGAAGTTGGGGGTAATCGAACCATCCCGGAGCCCGTGGTCCAGCTCAATTGTGATGGTCCCAAAGCCGGATGGCACCCTCCGCTTCTGCAACGACTTCCGACGCCTGAACGAAGTCTCCGAATTCGACGGGTACCCCATGCCTCGGGTGGACGAGCTGCTGGATCGGTTGGGAAGGGCCCGGTACATCAGCACATTGGACCTCACCAAAGGATATTGGCAGGTACCACTCACTGAATCCGCTAAACCCAAGACTGCTTTCTCGACCCCCAGTGGCCACTGGCAGTACCGGACCCTTCCCTTCGGCCTGCACGGGGCCCCCGCAACCTTCCAAAGAATGATGGACATCGTCCTACGGCCCCACCAGGCGTACGCAGCGGCCTACATAGACGATGTCGTCATCCACTCCGAGGCATGGGGAGACCACCTGGAACGTCTGCGGAGGGTGCTTTCGGAGCTCCGGCGGGCTGGACTCACTGCCAACCCCCGCAAGTGTCACCTAGCCCTCTCCGAGGCCAAGTACCTGGGTTTCCGAGTCGGAAGGGGCCTCATCCAGCCCCAGGAGAAGAAAGTCGAGGCCATCCACTCCGCCCCAAGACCGCAGACGAAGACCCAGGTACGGGCCTTTTTGGGGTTGGCAGGGTATTACCGGTGTTTTATCCCCAACTTCTCCTCTCTAGCCGCCCCCCTGACAGACCTGACCAGGAAGGGGCAGCCGGAGAAAGTCTGCTGGACCCCAGCCCTCGAGGAGGCCTTCGCCCGGGTCAAGACAGCCCTGACGTCGTCGCCGGTACTCCGCGCTCCAGACTTCGGTTGCCCCTTCCTGCTGCAGACGGATGCTTCTGACACAGGACTGGGAGCCGTCCTGTCCCAAATCCAGGAAGGCGAGGAGCATCCGATCGTCTACATCAGCAGGAAGCTGTCCCCGGCCGAGACGAGGTACGCCGCCGTCGAGAGGGAGGCCCTGGCCATCAAGTGGGCAGTCCTGGAGCTCAGGTACTATCTGCTGGGCCGCAAGTTCACCCTGGTCACCGACCACGCACCCCTTCAGTGGATGGCCCGCGCCAAGGACACCAACGCCAGGGTGACTCGCTGGTTCCTAGCGCTCCAGGACTTCCACTTTGAGGTACGTCATCGGGCCGGGGCCGCCAACGCGAACGCCGACGGACTCTCACGGATATGGACAGCTTACGCAGGTCTGTCAGGGGTCATTCCCCACCCTCCCTTTGTTTCACCCCTACTGTCTCCATATGTTCGCAGGACCAGAATGACGCTTAGGGGGGGGGAATGTGACGAGTCCACCCAGAGGAATCAGCGTCGCCCTGGCAACAACACACCTGCACGTCATCACCATGGGCTGATCGGTCACAGCTGCACCTCATCAGCCCAGAGGCATATAAGCAGCTATGGATGAGCAGACAGACAGACTCTGATCTCGAGCTGAATGCCCTGCTGGACTAACCTCTCTTTGTTGTTCTCCCCCAGAAAGCAGCGAGTGACCGACAGCCCACTTCACTGGAGCACGTTTGGACACCCACTTTCACAAGGATTGAGCACCATCGAGCACAAGGATCACCAGCCACCACGCACCGGCTCACTGACTGTTTTCACATTTTCACGAGCACTGTAAATAAAATCCACCCTCCGGGGCCTTTTTCACTCAGCCTGCCTTGTCGTGTGATTCCTCACCCCGTGACAGATGCTTTTAAAAGGTGACATAATTTCTGATTAAATCATTAACTATAGTTCATTATTCAGTCAGATGCTAGGTCAACTTTTAAAAGCAACCTATTTATTACTTCTCTTCCTTTGAAACCAAATCACTGTGATTTAAGTTAAGAAATTAAGTAAAGTTAACTAAAAAGTGTTGGATTTTGTTGAATCACTGTTGGATTTTACAGTGTACATTTCATGTCTTGCAAATTGGTTTTATGTGATGTATTCTACATTTTTGTAACAAATTCTGCTTATTTGTCACTAAGATAATATTATCTTTCTAACAGAAGAGGGTTTGATTTGGAAGCATCAATAGGAATGTGTTGGAAACGACAAAACAGTCAGTAAAGGTTTGCGTTGTATGCCGGTGTTAGATTTGGTAAAACTTGAGTCAGTACTGGGTTACTACACTCTCAGAAAAAAAGGTCAAAAGCTGTCAATGGGACAGTCCACTTTTGTACCTAAATGGTGCATATTGGTACCTTAAAGGTACATACCAATACCTAAAAGGAATAAAAATGTACTTTTTGAAAATGTAGCACCCCAGTGACAGCTTTTGTACCCTTTTTTCTGAGTGCATGATCTTCACTTTAGAATTAATTATACATTGTGCATTACCCTCATTAATTATGAACCTGTATATAGTAGTTCCTGTGTAGTTATTCATTAATGACGAAACAGTATTCTTAAATGTAACCCCCACATTTATTTTGTGTATGGAAGTGCATTGGCTTATGGGTGTGGGGTGGTTAGTTTAGAAGTCCAGTAAGGACACTACCACAACATACGTTAGTGAGCAGCACTGAAAAGCTTTCAGCAGAGCGGTGTCACCTCACTCTGACACCAGTTGTGTTGTAGGAGCATTGTGACCATCCCAGAGGGAGTTACAGTGTTTGGAGTTAAATGCGAGTGGACATGATGGCTGGTTTGCTGTCTGCATGCAGCTCATGAATATTTAGTGAGGGCATGCTGGGATCTGTTGCATTATTCATCAGCAGGTTGCCCATACTGAGAATGGCCTGCTGTGGCTCCTGGAGGAGCTTCCTGTCAAACACACACTGTTCGTATCTGCTGTTTACATACATATTTCTGTGAAACACACAGACAGAGAATTTGAAGAATATGCATGCAGCTCTTTTCAACACAATGACAGTTCACAGTTAAGCTCCAAAGATACAGTGAATGCAGTATAAAAGAAATCACAGAACTTGTCTAGTCTTCTGAAGCCATACAATAGCTTTGTGCAAGGAACAGAGTGAAATTACAGTTAACTGAAAATAGACCTGAAATCAAATATGGCACCAAAATATCTTGTCTCAAGTCAATTATGTTTGGTCACATGATATGAAAAATACACTGAAAACAAAATAAAAAGAGTGTGCCATTTATTTAAAGCGCATGTTTATGCTGGTCTAACTTATTTAAAACCTATTCTGTTCAGTTTGACTAAAAGCAAATAGCACTCAAAAAAAGTTTGTTTAAATAGTATTTGTTTTCTTCACATCAGAGTGTTAATGTTCAGAACACATATTAGCTAGCTTTACTGATTGCAGAAATAAATAAATAAATAAATAAATATTGTGAGTTTTGTAAAAAAAAAATGTTTTTAGTAGGTAACAGAAAATAAGATGCATATTTTTAAAACATCATAATATCACAATAAACATTAAGTTTATTTATTTATAGTAAGTAAACTAATTTAAACATTGACTAACATAATCTTTTTATGTTTTATCCAACAAAAGGAGGGAGGAAGGCAGGGAGGGTGGTGGCTCTGGAGGAGGATGAGGGGCAGGCAGAGGAAGACACCAAGGAGATGTGATCAGAGGAACCAGGGTGAAGATAAAGGTGGGAGGAGCCAAGGCAGAGACAGATGAGCAGCTGCTGAGGGTCGATGAGCAGCTGCTGGCTCAGAAGTCCAAGGCGAAGCCAGAGTGACAAATACTTGGAGCTGGGCTTAACCAGCGACAACTTGGAACTGACTTGGATGACTTGGACAATTTGAAACTGGATGGGACCAGCGGTAACTGAAGTACAGCAAACCTCTCCTCATCCAGCTCACCACACAATAACATTTCAGTAACTCAACTCTGTGTGTGTACCTCAGCGGTGGGAGTGTGGGCAGGGCTCCAATTCATTCCGAAAAACTCAACCACAATGTACTCAACAATGTGCGTTATTGCTGGCTCGCACACCTTAACAGAATCCATGTTGGGCTTTGGCTCCAGGATGAAAACAGCCTGTGGTGATCACTCTGGACTTGACCGCAGAGAATTCGTCTGAGCCCCCCACAGATGGAAAGCTTCCGCCCGCTCTTAGTTCCACCTGCTCTTAGTTCCGCCCGCTCTTAGTTCCGCCCATTCTCCTGCGCCTAAGCAAGAGAATCCCTCGTATCTGCCCCCGGCCTCTGATCCCTTCACTCCTCCTCAACCCGTCAACCTGTTGGTGCCGTTTTGGCTACTCGCACTGTAGGCTCCACCAGAGACCCTCAGCCTTGCGGCTTCACCAGGCTTGCCTCGTCCCTCCGGCTTCACCTTGGTCAGCCATCACCCTGTATCTCTCCACTCCTTCGGCTCCAGCAGGCTCCACCCTCCCTCCGGATCCACATAGAATGCACCATCTCTGCCTAAGTCCCACCTAAGTCCCCCCACTTAACATGCTCCAGGGGCATATCCATGTTAAAATGTGCCGATATTTTCCAATCTTTTCTGGGTATTGTGTTCTGTCAGGGTTTACTTGTATGCTTTAAATGACAAGAGATGTGTGATGCAGAAGAAACAATAATAAACACAGAGAGCAAGAATCCATAACATTAAACATTAACTCAAGACCACAAACTGAGGAAGACTATAGGCTTAAAAACACAGAAGATGATGATTAACAGAACAGGGAACAGGTGTGGACTAATTAGGAACAATGACAACTAAAGAAAGATTAGAACTATGGCAAAACAGAGATAATAAAAACTATGACTAAAAATAAACAGGACAGTGAAACCGAACAATTGTGACAGGCATTTGGTCTTTATAATATATAATCTTTTTACTTTATATGAATGTTTTTGTCTTTGGGAAAATATATATGTTTGATTAATATTAAACCATGCTTGAATGCAAACATAATTTGTAATAATAATAATAATAATAATAATAATAATAATAATAATTTAGAACTACATTTAGAAGGCTTGATATATGTGATCACTATGAATTGTCATTGCATGGAAAGGATATTACAAAATGTTGTGTTCCATATTAGAGAAAGTCATAGATTTTGGAATGAGGATAGGAAAAATAATTTTGATTTTTGTGTCTACTGCCTTCTAGCATTGAAAGAGTTAATAAAAACTACAGAGACACCATTAAAGATGAACACACAGTAGATATAAAGAGATGCACTTCTCACCACAGTCTGGAAGCAGGAGTGCAGCTGGGTGAGGAAAGGTGGCTTTTCTCTCTGGGCCAGCACTCTCTTCTCCACCATTGTGCATTCCACATCATCATCCTGGATCACCACATCCTTCTTCAGGATTTTAATGGCGTACAGCTCCTCAGTGGACTTCATCTCTGCTAACATCACCTGTGTTGAAAACAAACACACATGCTGAGTGGAAACTCTGTTAGTGATGGGTTAGTTAGTCATTTGGCATACACCTCTTAAAGGTTTAGTTCATCCAAAAATTTAAATCATCCCATAATTTACTCACCCTCAAGCCATCCTAGGTGTATATGACTTTCTTCTTTCGGCCAAACACAATCATAGATATATTAAAAAAATATTCCAAGCTTGATAAAGGGAGTGAATGGTACCTTAGATTTTGAAGCCCAAAAAAAGTGCATCCCTCCATCATAAAAGAGCTCCATTCGGCTCCAGGGTGTTAATAAATGCCTTCTGAAGCAAAGTGATGCAGGACAGCGAGCGTTGGGCCATTTTTGGTACCTTTCACACCCATTATAAAGCTTGGAAGAGCCAGGATATTTTTAATATAACTCGGATAACTCGTCAATTTGGTTAAAATAAGAATGTCATATACACCATGACTTGAGGGTGAGTAAATCATGGGCTAATTTAAATTTTTGGGTGAACCATCCCTTAAAGGTGTGGTCATATTTACTGTTACTTGGCGAAATTATGTAAGCTAAATTAAGTCATTCCAATTTGATTCCAATTGTTTGTGGGTTTCGCACAAGGGCAAAAAAGTCCCCCTATAGATTTTGCTAAATTTCAAGTTGGTCACATGAATTCACCACATTGACCAACATAAATCAGCTTGGTTTGAATGTGACTTCTATGGAAGCTGTACTTTATATATCGCTACACTATTGACCATGGACCTCTTGTGCCCACAAAATCTATGACCACACTTTTATCAATAGAAACCATGGTGAAACAAAGAACCTCCACTGAGAGCCTTTCTGAGGAAGATCTAGTAGATCTATTTTACAAGGTTTATATGTTTTGAGGCACTTAATAAAAAGTAGAAATTTCCTTGATCACACATGCATATTTGTTTGTTAGCATAGTTATGTTACACTTTCTGATAGATGTATATTCTACAAAAATGAAGGGTCATAACTCACGTCAGCACTTGACCCCATAAAGCCTATAATATACTACCCATGTCCACGTTTTGCTGCAGTTCACGGACAGTCAATGGATCACGCTTTAAATGGTTCTAAAAACCATTCTGTGTTTTGGGTTAATAATGAATGCTTGTACACATGGGATGTGACTGACCTTGCCAAAACTGCCTTTGCCAAGAAGAGCCAGAAAATGGAAGTCATTGAGTCGAACTCTGTCCATGTTTCCGGATGGAAAACTGAAGCGTCGGTGACCACTGGGAGTGATGACTTTCTTCCCAGGACCGAGTCTGGCTTTCTAAAAGAGTGATGGACAGTGATCAGTAACAAACACACACAGGACCTTCCACCAGACTCGAACGCATGTCTGGCACTGAAACTGTTGCGTGCTCCACTAGACAATACGGCGCCTTTTAGAAACGTGCTGTAAGATGGTCAGGCCTGTGTGAAAATGACAGGTCATGCAGAATAAGGTGTGCTGGGCGTGAGAGACGTCCACAGCTGCTGGAGAGAGACAGGAAGATGCTGTGGAGATCTTCAGGCCTGAGCTGTACAGCCAATCTGACAAATCACAAATGCATCCATACACTTTTCAAAAACTCTTCTGTGCACTGTAAAGTTTGTTGAAATAAAGGTAATTCACAGTTACTGTAACTCTAAAGGTCACCCATTCACTGCAGGTCAATTGCTGTATCCGACTGCTCACGTGAGCTTCCACACATCATGATTTCATCACATAGCCTGTTCTCAAGGGTTTATGTTAATTGTGCTGATGTGCTGCAAAGATGTAGAGGGAAAATACATCACAATTTTCTAGAACAGCAGCTCCAGTTGTGTTCTCTTAGAAAAATCTGATTCACTGTATTTCAATGCTTGGTTTTAATCAGACTTTCATCTGCCCTACACTTAAACTCTGCTCCATTTTGCTCGACACTTCAAATGGCCAGCTCAATGAAAAGTTATGAGACTGATCACTCCAAATTGCTGTCAGTGGGAACAGCCCTTTTGCTAAACTAACCTGACTCATGGTTGACAAAAAGACCATCATCTAATCAATGGAAAAGCCTGTTTAAAAAAGATCCGGGAGGTCAAAACATGTACATACATTGCCGTTCAAATGGTTTTTGATCGGTAAGATTTATGTTTAGGAAAGGAGAAGTCTCTTATGCTCACCAAGGCTGCACTTTTTTAAAAATACAACAAAAACAACAACAACAAAACATATTAAAATGTAAAAGAATATTAGGAAAATAAAAAAAATTCTATGTGAATATACAGAAATTTTTTATTTATATCTGTGATCAAAGGTGAATTTTCAGCATCATTCTCCACACTGTAAAAAACTTTTTACATTTGTTCAATAAACTTAGATATTTAACATGGTTCAGATAACATAATATTTTGAGTTTCTGTTTATTTAACCAATCTCCTTTGTGATGGAAATACTTGGGAGTGGTGTCAGGTATATATGCTGCGCAGCTGAGGAATAGAAGTACTAAAGATTATACGCACAAAAGATCACAGCAGAGACAGTGATAGTGTTGGAAGACTATAGAGCCGTTCTCAGGGTGAGGCTGTAATACGTTAGTATTAAGGATCCTGCAGAGACCAGCGTACACCTGAGAAGTATCCGGTTGTTAAGACTAACGTCACGTGGCAGCGCTTCTGGGTCCAAACGCTCTATATCATACCACAAGAAAAACAACAAACAGCGCTAATATACACATACAATGTGGTGTAATACTACAAAAAAATATATAATCATAACCTTTATCTCCATACCAAAATTCCAGATGGCCAGACAGTGTTCAAATATTAATGTCTGCGACGCTGTGAGCACAGTGACTGTTGTATAGACTGTAAGTATTTAAAATGTTTAAGTTTTTAAAATGTTTGATGTTTAATATGAATAAATAGCGCTCATAAACGGCTGTCGATGGCATTCTCAAGTGAAACGAGTTGAGGCTTGGACTCAGAAACGGCGTTCCTTACGTCACGACTTAACAAGCGGATATATTAGATTAGATTAGATTAGATTCAACTTTATTGTCATAACACAAGTACAAGTACAAGGCAACGAAATGCAGTTTAGGTCTAACCAGAAGTGCAATAGCAGCAAGTGCAGGATATACAAGTGCAGGATATGTAAGTGCAGGACATGGATATGTACTGAATATATATAAATATGTATAAATAGAGAGATGGTTATTACTATAAACAGAACTGAATTTACAGGTGAATATGTACAGTGAATAAATATACAGATGGCTTTTACTATAAACAGAATTTACAGTTGAATATGTACTATGAATATAATATACAGATGGCTATTACTATAAACAGAATTTTACAGATAGAGGTATACAATAATATGTTAGGCAAAGATGAGGAATACCAGTGGATTAAGGTAGTGCAATAAATTATGGACAGAGCTATCCGAAAAAAAGTGTAAAAGTGCAGTGGAAAGTGGTTGCATATTACAGTTAGAAGTACGGTGCAAAATGCAAATGTAAACAGTTGGTACTATAAATACAGTCGGCAGTGCAAATGAGCATTATGCAGTTAAGGTATGGTAGTGCAGAATGCATAAGTATGCAGACAGCGTTTCCTCTGGATGTGCTCAATGGCAGGTAGTGGAGTCCCTGTGATGCGCTGGGCAGTTTTCACCACCCACTGCAGTGCCTTGCTCTCCGCAACAGAGCAGCTCCCATACCATACTGCGACACAGTTGGTCAGGATGCTTTCTATTGCGCAGCGATAGAAGTTCACCAGGATAGCCGAGGAGAGCTGATTCTTCCTCAGTGTCCTCAGGAAGAAAAGGCGCTGGTGAGCCTTCTTGACCAGGCTGGAGGTGTTGGTCGTCCACAACATGTCCGCCGAGATGTGAATCCCCAGGAACTTGAAACTGGAGACACGCTCAACAGCCATTCCATTGATGTGGATGGTGTCGTGTGTGCCTCTTGACTCCTTCCTGAAGTCCATGATGAGCTCCTTCGTTTTGGTGGTGTTGAGGAGCAGGTTATTTTCAGTGCACCATGTGGCCAGGTGCTGGATCTCCTCCCTGTAGGCAGTCTCATCGTTGTTGCTGATGAGCCCAATCACCGTAGTGTCGTCCGCAAACTTGACGATGGAATTAGATCCATACACAGGCTTGCAGTCGGAGGTGAAGAGGGAGTAAAGAAACGGACTTAGCACACAGCCCTGTGGTTCACCAGTGTTGAGTGTGATGGACGTGGAGCAGGTGGATCCTGATCGAACATTCTGGGGTCTGTCAGTTAGGAAGTCCAAAATCCAGTTACACATTGGAGTGTTGATGCCCAGGTCTCCAAGTTTAGCTATTAACTTAATTGGAATGACAGTGTTGAATGCTGAGCTGAAGTCAACAAACAGCATGCGTGCATAAGTGTTCTTATTGTCCAGGTGGGTGAGCACAGAGTGCAGTGCTATGGAAACTGCATCCTCTGTGCTCCTATTGCTGCGATAGGCAAACTGGTGTGAGTCCAATGTGGATGGTATAGAGTCTTTTAGGTGTTCCAGGACCAGCCGCTCAAAGCACTTCATAATGATGGGTGTGAGTGCTACAGGGCGGTAGTCATTAGGGCACCTCGGGCTAGAGTGTTTCGGCACTGGCACAATGGAAGTGCGTTTAAAGCATGATGGTACAGCTGCTTGGGCAAGAGACAGGTTGAAAATGTCTGTAAAAACCCCAGCGAGCTGCTCCGCACATGCCCTGAGAACACGTCCAGGGATGTTGTCTGGTCCAGCAGCCTTGTGCGCGCTGATCCGGCTCAGTGCCTTGCAGACATCTGTGGAGGAGAGTGTGATTGGTGGGTGGTCAGCTGAGGGTTTGAGCTTGGTGGCAGTTTCTCTGTTGTCTCTTTCAAAGCGAGCATAAAAGTAATTTAGCTCGTTCAGGAAGTTGACATCAGTGGCTGCGAGGGTGCTGTCAATGGTGGTATTGATATGATCCAATACAGAGGAGGTGTATGAGTCAATGCCCGTGTGAGCGCCACTGGTGGCTTGAGAAGCAAACACACTCCAGTCTGTGTTTAGAAACCTTTCCTGGAGTGTGGAATCTGCCCCCGCAGGCCACACCTTGATGGTCTTCACTGATGGCTTCACACGGTTGATGAGGGGTGCATATTTTGGTGTGAGAAACATAGAGAGGTGATCTGACTGTCCCAGGTGGGGGAGGGGTGTTGCAATGTAAGCTCCAGCCATGTTTGTGTAAAAAATGGTCTAAGGTTTTGTTTCCTCTGGTGTGGCAGGAAACATGCTGGTGAAACTTGGGTAGCACTGACTTTAAGTTTGAGTGATTAAAGTCACCTGCAACAATAAACGCAGCTTCCGGGTGATCAGTCTGTTGTTTACTGATGGCTGCGTGAAGTTCTTTCATAGCAAGCTTGGCATCAGCATCCGGGGGAATATAGGCTGCAGTGATAATGGTGGAAGTGAACTCCCGCGGTAGATAAAACGGTCTACATTTAACCATGAGAAACTCAAGGTTAGCTGAACAATGACTCCCAACAATAGCAGAGTTTGTGCACCAAGCTTTGTTAATGTAAATGCACAATCCACCACCTCTTTTCTTACCGGAGCCATCTAATGTTCTATCCGCCCGGAGTGTGTGGCGTCCCGCTAGCTCAATAGCGGTGTCCGGTATTCCGCTGTTTAACCAGGTTTCCGTGAAGATTAGGACGTTACAGTTAGGACGTTAAAGTTTCTTGCTGTGTGTGATGCTGAGTCGAATCTCCTCCATTTTGTTCACTAGCGATCGTACATTGGCAAGGAAAATGCTGGGTAAAGAGAGCCGATGTGGTGTTAACATTAGCTTAGCTCGTAGTCCTCTGTGCTTTCCCTGCCTTTGTTTACGATCTCGGCGCCGCCTGCGAGCACTTCCGCCCGGCCGGGTAGAGTGCATAGCCTCGGGTGTCCTAGCAATCTCAGGAAGGAGTCGAAGATTGTCCATAAAACTGTCGGAAATTCGCAAACCAATATCCAAAAGCTCACAACGGGTGTACGATGTAAAGGCACAACTGTTCTGTACGAACAGACCCGAGATGAGCAAGAAAAATACAGCAAAATTGCAGAATCTGGAGAGACACTGAGCCTCGCGATGTGCTCGCGCCGCCATCTTGGTCATAATGTGCTATATATGCTAAAGACACTAAATTGTTCTAAATTGGGGACACTAAATTGTTCTAAATTTTTCAACTAAATAGCCAAATAAATCTAATTATTAAACTAAATTAACCATATAAACCAAATTACTGATCTAATTACTGATCTAAAGCCCACACTGTCACTGTATGATAATTTAAATGAACTGATGACATCACCGTTTTCTCTGGAATGGCTATACGGCTGAATAAAATTATGTTGCATTATTTTCCTGTTTAACTCTGTAAAGCTGCTTTGAAACAATCTGCATTGTTAAAAGCGCTATATAAATAAGGTTGACTTGACTTGACTTGACTTAAAGACCTGTGTGCTCATGTGTGTTTGAGGTAGTGATAGTAGCTTCTCGACGGGACGCCGTCACCTTACTTCGGGAGGGGAAATACCTCAAAGTTTTGAAATTGTGTTGGAAGTATTCGAGAAGGGAATTACCCCGATAATAAATATGAATAATAAGTATTATTATTAAACAAAGCAATGGTATTTTTTTAAATGTACCGTAAATGAATACCAATGCTTTATGTTTAATAAACATATAATAATATTATTATTAATAATAATAATATTAATTGCATTAATATTTAAATGTAGCATTTTGCAGGTAGTTTAAGATTGGCTTTAGATTAAAAAAAATTACTGTAAGGGAATACTAATATTTTTATGTTTTAAAAACTATTACAATAATGAAAAATGACATGTTTTTGTTGAGTTTATAATGTAATTATTTTCTCAAATTGTAAAATTATGAGATTTTATTACATTTTGAGAAAGTTATTACATTATGAACATTTTATAATAATAATAATAATAATAATGTAATACTTATTACATTATGTACAGGTATTACATTATGATTTGCTACAGGATTCATTAATGAATATAAAGTTCAAAAGAACAGTATTTATCTGAAATATAAAACTTTCACAACATTGTACTTTCGTTCAAAAGTTTGGGGTCAGTAAGAATTTTTTTATTTATTTTAAATGAATACATTTATTCAGCAAGGATGCATTAAATTGATCAAAAGTGACAGTAAAGTCAAAAGTAATAATCATAAATGTTTCTTGAGTATCAAATCATCATATCAGAATGATTTCTGAAGGATGATGTGACACTGAAGACTGGAGTAATGATGGTGATAATTCAGCTTTGATCACAGGAATAAATTACACCTTAAAATATATTCAAATAGAAAACTTATTTTACATTTTAATAATATTTCACAATATTACCGGGGTTTTTTTTGGTGTGTATTTTTAATAAAATAAATGCAGCCTTGGTGAGCAGAAGAGACTTCGTCTAAAAACATTTAAAAAAACTTTTGAACGGCAGTGTATAGCCTTTTTTTTTCATCATGACAAGGATTTGACAGTCTCCTGTGTAGTTTGTCAGATGTTTGAGAATGTCTGTTAAGTGGAAGTATGGCGTTATCAGTACAGACCCTTTGACAGAAGAATGATGTTGCTCTGTATGTGGCGTCCATATCTAGTGGAGCTGAGTGGGTGTCTTCATCGCTTAACACTCCACACTGATAATGAGGGGCTGTCACCCTCCTTCAAAACCTGCAATTACACCTACAGCGTCTTTCACACACTTTCACTCTACACTGCACTCCCTCTTACTATAACAATCGACTCCATCCTGTTATTTAGGTGTAAAAACGCTAAAAACCCACAAACAGCAATTATGGCACTAATGGACTCATATTTTCTTTCCTTCTATCTGCTAATTATAGCTGTCCACTGTGGTCAGTGATAGACTACACCATATATTCCCAATGTGAAGGGTAAGTCTTTTGTGTTCTTCATTAACATATACTGGAGCACAAAACCAGTCATGCGTCTCATGGTATATTTGTGGCAATAGCCAACTATACATTGTATGGGGCAAAATGATCAATTTTTCTTTCAGGCCAAAAATCATTAGGATATTAAGATCATGTTCCATGAAGATATTTTGTAAATTTCCTACACTCTAAAAAAAATGGTGCTATATGGCACTAAAATTGGTTATTTGGCTCGTAATCATAGGGCAACCACTTTAAGTGCTATATAGCACCAAATCTTGGTGCTTCAGTGGTTCTTCAGTGGTTCTTTGGGATGACTGAGGTGCTATATAGCACCACTACCATATACAGAACCTGTTAAGATATGGTGCTATATAGCACAAAAAGTGGTTCCCCTATGATAAGGAGCCAAGAACCACTTTTAGTGTCATATAGCACAAATGTTTTTTTAGAGTGTACCGTAAACATATCAAAAATGTATTATTAGTAATATGCATTGCTAAGGAATTCATTTGGACAACTTTAAAGGAGATTTTCTCAATATGTAGATTTTTTTTTGCACCCTCATATTCCAGATTTTCAAATAGTTGTATCTCGGCTCCTATCCTAACAAACCATACATCAATGGAAAGATTATTTATTAAGCTTTCAGATGATGTATACATCCCCTACATTACCCTTATGACTGGTTTTGTGGTCTAAAAAGTGACTACGTTTACATGTGCACCAAAAATGTGATTATTTCTAATAATCAGAGTAAGGTCTTAATCACAGTTTACATGACACGAGCAGAACTCTTCACTCCAGTTTACATGCAATTTTCATTATTCTGATTATTTGCTAATAAGTATGCGCACTTTGATCAGAGTGGTAATAATGCAATTAATGTGTTTACATGCTTGCTTATTGCGATTAAAAACGCTGTATGGCACATAATTTAATGCGAATATGGTTACTACGATTATGAGCTTAAACTAAACGCATTAATTTGATCACAGTATTGCGTTTACATGAGGTAAAGTTTAATTGCAATATTGCCAAAATCCCATTATAATTGCATTCTGAGGGTGCATGTAAACACACTGAATGACTTTAATAAAAAAAATTCAACCAATTTCAACTTAAAAAAGTTCAGTTGCTGCCTTATTTTTTTTAGTTAAAGCAACTTAAAATTACAAGTCATTTCAACACACTATATTACAATTTACATTCAACTGACTTACAATTTTGAGTTGAATCTTGTATAACTTAAATTAAAAAGTTGAAATTGCTTAACATATTTTGATGAGTTAAATTAACTTAAAAACATATTTTCTTATAACATTGATCCTATCATTTTTTACAGTGAGTTGACACTTTTTTCAATCATCAGGTATTTGTCGTGAGTAATGTTATTATTAAATTATTTTTAAAATTATTTTTATAATAACTTTTTCTCGCTACATTAGTAAATATACCCATTTTGGGAAAAACTTATCTAAATATATTATATTTTTATATAGAATGTAATACTTTTTAATTAATTTTTTTACATTTATTTAATTTAAATATTAAAAAACTATATTAAAGGTGCAAAAATGTTTTGTTCAAAATTAACTAAATTTAAACAATGAGGCAATGCGCCATCAATCCTTCTTGACAAACATGTTCTGTTTCACTATGGTAAGCCCGTTATATAAGTGTTTATAATTTAGACAGAGCGAGATGTGTCAATGTTTAAAATCCTAATAAAACTGACTTTAAATATCACCGTTTCATAATGGAAATGTAACAGAGGGGCTCGCTCATATGTCTGAGGAACGCCGTCACCCTCATTAAGACCTGTTTTTCCTCTGATTGGATGGAGAAATGCCAAAGAATAATCAAAGGTGTCAGATGCCAGTTTAATTTGAAGCTGCAGTTATAAATCCTCTCACATTGTTAATGATTTCCCAGTATAGCTAGAGTAGTGTCATCCTAATGTCCTCCAGAAATAACTTACATGTAATGTGCAGGTGTGCAGCACGGTTAATGTCCTGCACAATTATGAGATGTTACACAAAAATGTGAATAATTTGCAGCTGCATTAATAGTTGAATCAGTGCTGTGATTGTACTCTTACTCTGCTTTTTAATGAAAGATCCATAACGGATATAGCAGAAGCAAAGATACATGTACATAAACGCCACTGGTTCTGATACCAACACAGAGCTGTTTTCACAATGTCTGAAATAAAGTATTGTTGGTTATTTAATAACAAATAATCATTTTTGTTTTGGTCAGGGAATAAGATTAATTAATTATTCTACTTTATGATGTTGAAAACTATATTACCTGATCATCTTTGTTTCTGGCATTCTTTGCAATAAAGGAAAAGCTGATCACCATAATGGTGACCAAACATTTTCAATAACATCTAAACCTCTTTGAAATATGGATGAACTCTACAGCCGAATGTACTGTCAACGGTTTATGGCAAAATAACATTTTATGTAATTTCTAACATACAACGAAATACTGATCACCATAATGATGACCAACCATTTTCAATAAAACATCAACATCTAAACCTCTGTTAATTCGCAATGAGAATTTCTGTAGATGAATAACAGGAATAAACTCAGTCTAGTTAGGAATAAGTGAAGCTGGTAATGCTGTTTGTGGAGTTGTTTAATCCTCTTCTGCTGGGATCTTCAGAGATGTAATGTCTTCTTTTATCTTCAGTTGATTTCATCTAAAGCTGCGGCTGAAGTCAGCTGTAGTTCTTGTGTTTCTCTTTCCTTAAGTGGTTCTGCTTGTTAACAGCAGGTGTTCATCACAATCATCACTTAATTAATCACTTAATTATACAATTATCATGCTGGGAACTAGAAATGTTCTATATACATCGTGTCTTATATAACTCTCTGTAATATTTAAATGCAACAAACTCATTTCTGTTTAGTACATATAACTGTTCAGTTATTATCATCATCATCACACTCCTAAAATATTTGAGTGCAGGTTCTAGCTAGTATTTTTTCTATGCTGCTATTTCTAAGGCCACATCCACACGAAGCCAGAGCTTTCTCTATCCAATCTTTTTACCCTCCTCGTCTCAAGAAATAACTGCGGAAACATGAAACCACTGAAGTAGACTCAAAGCGATATAGTATACATGCCAGACCAGTATGTGGCGCTGTAATTCTGCCACTGAAATAAAAACAGAGAAGAAGAGTTGTGGCTAGAAGGGGTAGAGCAACGGTAGGAAGTGAGGCAAAATCTCACGATAAAATAACACTAAATACTAGGGCCGGGACTTTAACGCGTTAATTAAGATGAATTACGCAACAAAAAAAAAAACATTTAACCACACTTATTTTTGCACCGCGGAACGTTTTTCAATGAATGAGTTTCGACGGACTGATTATACTGGAGCACCAACTAGCGTTCTTGACTTCCGACAACAACAAACCAACCACAGTGAACATGAACGAAGAAGCTGACGAGACCGCTTTGCTTGGCCCCAAGGATGGGAAATTTTGTTTTAAAAAACGAAAGGATGGAAGCGTCGATAAGAGCATGGTTGTGTGCAAGCTATGCAACAAGGAATTTGCGTATCACCGCAGCACATCGAGCCTCAAATATCACCTCAACGCAAAACACATAGGAGTTAGCGTGGACGTTAGTCAGACTCAGAGTAAAGTTAAAAGGACCCACACTACACCAGATGACTGGTTTCAGGACCAGGGTAACTAAGTCACTGGTCTGCTGGACTGAAATAAACAAACAATATTTTGTTGATTAAGCTTATGTATTCAGTCATTATTCAATGGTATACTAAAAATCCATGTGAAAACATTACTTCTCACTGTTCTCAGGCCAAATATTTATATGCAGTTAAAATGCGATTAATTAATTACAAAGCCTCTAATTAATTAGATTAATTTTTTTAATCGAGTCCCGGCCCTACTAAATACATTTGCTACTTACCAGAGTGTGTTTTATTAAAGGGTTAGTTCACCCAAAAATGATTTACTCACCCTCAAGTCATCCTAGATATATGGCATTCTTCTTTCAGACTAATAAAATCGGAGTTATATTAAAAATATCCTGGCTCTTCCAAGCTTTATAATGGAAGTTACTGTTGCTCTGTTTTTGAAGTCCATAAAAAGTGCATCTATCCAGCATATAACTGCCCTACACAGCTCCGGGAGGTTAATAAAGGCCTTCTGAAGCGAATCAATGCGTTTGTGTAAGAGAAATATCCATATTTAAAACTTTATAAAGTAAAATGTCGGCCGATCGCCTTTAACGATCCCTTTAACACCTACAACTACCCCAAGCTCTAAACCTACCCTTACAATAATGCAAATACAGTAATTAAATGACACAATATTAATGTGCGCATGCCCAGTGTCCGTAGCTGTATCCCTTCTAGTCTTTACCATGCTGGACGTGGTGTGATGACATTATCGTTTCACAGAAAATACGGATTGGCTGTACACATGAAAACGGTCGGTTTCAGATTCATCCACTCTGGGAACCGGTTTAAAAAAAATACCGGTTTCAGGCTCCCAAAACGCTGGATCCGTGTGGACGAAACGCTGATACGCTACAAAATTTTTACATATACAGCTAAACGCGTCTCAGTGTGGACGGGGCCTCAGTGTTTCTATCCTCATGTTACTGCTTTCTTAGCATCAATCTTTTATGTTGTATTCCTCATTTGTAAAACACTCTGGATAAAAGCATCTGTTACATGTACTGTACATCTGTTGGTGATAAACTTATGAAAAGAGCCATTGTGCGGTTGATTTTAGATTTACAAGGCTCACATAAGAAACATGAACCAGTCATCAATTAAAAACAAAAATAATGTAATTTTCTGGAAACCAAAATCAGTGTATTACCATAAACAAGTGTCAAACACTAGAGTAAACTATTCTTGGCTTTGAAATATACTAAAGCCTCATGTAAGGCTAAAATATTTTTTCCGAGATAACAATGAATGCTGGATTATTTATAATGCATTATTTTTGCCAAATAATAAAAGTTTTGTCACCTGAATTTAGAAGACATTTTCTGATGTGGAAAATGATATTTTGCTAACAATTTAATTTACAGTGTCTGTGTTACATGTTATATGCACTTATTATAGTAATGACAGTAAATTATGCATAATTGCAAGCAACTAACTCTAAACCAAACCCTAATCCTACCCTAACCCTATAGTAAGTACATGTAGTTAATTATTATTACTCAGTACTTAAATATATAATTACACTGTAACAATGACACCTTAAACTAAAGTGTAACCCCAAACCCTAACCCTATAGTGAGTACATGTTAATTAATATTACTCAGTACTTATTTGTGTAATTACATTGTAACAACGACACCTTAAAATAAAGGTCACACAGTTTGGGGAACACATTAACTACGACTTTTGCCTCAAACTCAAGCTTATAATAGTTAGTAAGGTAGTTGTTATAGTAGTTAAATTAGGTATTGGGTTGGATTAGGGAATGTAGAATATGATCATGCAGAATAAGGCATTAATATGAGAATAGTGATAATTTGTCCCCAAACTAAAAATGTTACAGTACCTTTCACTTCTATGTATTTCTATGTAAAGAATTAAAGCAGATACACTTATTTTGTACATACATGTTGTTCTGTGAAACTAAATTATCACAACGTTCATATTTGCAGCAACCAAGGTTGGACAATTTATGTGGTCAATAGTATGTGTAAATTATGGTTGCACTTTATTTTAAGGTGTCATTGTTACACTGTAATTATATATTTAAGTACTCAGTAATATTAATTAACTACATGCACTTACTATACAATGTTTGGTTGAGGGTTAGTTGCATGTAATAATGCATCATTTATTGTTATTACTATGGTAAGTACATGTAATATATGTAACAATAACACTGTAAAATAAAGTGCTACCTAAATTATAATAGTATGCATACTATTAATATACAATTTTCAATAGTATGTGGAAAATTACAGATATAATTAAAGTGTAATAACACGTATGTACACCATACATAAATACGCAATACATGTTTAAGCTACGCACACAATAGTTAAAGACACCTTATTTTGTAAAGTCTGTACATTGCACTTTCAATATTTCTTGACTGTATACGTATATTGTCCAATAACAATAATGCATTATTGTGAATCTGTGCTCTCATGCATTTAAGGATTGAACATTGACATTTCAATAGCATGTTTCTCTTTGAGAAATAGTAAACGTTCAAACACAGAAGAGTTATTATGTGCTGCCCCCTATTGGAGATCTCTTGTAAGTGAGCTCTACCTCTGCATGCAAGCCCACACTAGTAGTGCACTTCAGGACGTCAACAGTGCAGTGAAACAAGAACAGACTCTTTCAGTGAGTTACTCTGCGGCGTGATCTAGTGTCATTCGTTCAGGATGCACATGAAACATGCTCAGGAAACCTTCTATAATCTATAGAAGGCCAAAGCAGATCACAAAAAGCCAAAAGATCAGCACCTGTCCTTTAGCTCCTGTGCTCTGCCTATTTACTAACAACTGCAGTGCTTATGGCTTCACAAATTAAATAAATAATGTGTGTGTGTGTATGTGTATGTGTATGTGTATGTGTATGTGTATGTGTATGTGTGAGAGAGTGTGAAGGGGCCTGTGATTATTTGATAGATTTACCTATTATTTGACACGTTTAGCTTTTTTGTTAAGTGTAATATAATGGAAAGTAACTTGTAAAATACAAGATTAATTTTACATTGCAATATCATCCAATTGGCATGTCTCGTTCACCACTGTTGCCATATAGTGGGTATATAATAGGGGTGTTGTGGTACATGTATTCGTCCTGAACTGTCACGGTACGGTGCATATAGTCAGACGACGAATACAGTCAGTCACAGGTGATCCACAGTACAATCCAGAAGGGGGCATGTGCAGTAATGCAAAACTGTAACCACGAGGCGGGGTTAAATCCCAGTTGATCAGATGGGGCGTGTTGTCACACTGAGTTACAATGAGCCCCTATTAGGACTATGCTATTATATTCTATACTTTTATGAATTCTTTTAAAAAACCATGAGACAAATGTGAATAATGACTGAGAGTCCATGTTCAGAAATGCTTAATTATTATTATTTGAACTATGCTGTATAGCTGTTGTCTGGCTATCACCAGACCAAGCTCAATTTAAGATTAAACATTGGTCTGGGGAGTCTGCTATGTATTTTCTACTGCACAAGAGGCGTGATAAACGAGCATAAATTAAATTACTCTATACACAATTGGATAGTCCTTCAACCAATCAGACCACAAGAGGCGTTATCAATGGGCAACGACCCATCGTTTCTCTATACGTCATCGTGTTAAACCCGCCAATCGGGTGCAAAAGTGTAACAGAAGCAGCAGAAATGAATGTACAGGTTTCCAGACTGTGTTGCAGGGCGAAATCAAATCACCGGCAGATCAGGCTGGGTTTTGAAGCTGATTGTGACCAAATAACATTTGTTTTTTTTATCTGCCCTTCAAAAAATAGTAGGCTGTAATAGGCTGTACTGCACCAACAAGAGGACTAAATGCCGCTAGGTGGAGCAAACTGTAATTTGCACTACTGTCAGTTCAAAATAAATGAAAAGAAACCTAGCACTGGGCATTTGTTGCTTTTTTTGTACCGAACTTGTCGAACCGTAACCCCAAAGCCAAAGTACGTACCGAACCGTGAATTCTGTGTACCGTCACACCCCTACTATATCAGTTAAATTAGAGCTTAAAAAATAAATTGCTGATCTTTACCATTCCTTCACAGTTTTGAAATCACCTCCTTCACTGATCAGAGGTCAGATATCAGGGATGTTGATTTTAATAATAAAGAAAGAGAGCAAGAGAGTGCGTGTGAATAGTGTAAGTGAAGGTGAATAGAAACCTGAAAGAAGTTGGATTGCATCTTTGTTAGTAAATCTGATTTCTTTGTTGCAGCCTGAGCCACACAAATAATCAGAGAGAGTGACTTGTGATATTCTACGATGGACAGATAGAGACAGATGAGAGGCGAGCAGGCTACCTTCAGCAGGTGGAAATTGAACTGACAGGCCTATAAGAGGGAAAAAACTGGCACGTTAGTTGGCTAACTGAGGACTGAGAAGACAGAGAAGATCTTTTCTCTTCAGAAAGGCAGGAGACAAATGTCACTAAACAGAGAGAGAAGATCAGTCAAACCAACACAGTCACAAACTAATCACTTACTCTCAGACAAATGTCACAAGCATTGACAAAAGAAGATGGCATACAGAAAGAAGTTTTACCAGATTGTCCAGATTTGGGTGATATTTCACATGATTTCTGCTCATTGATGCTAAAGCAGTATTTGAAACAAAACGATCAGCGGTCCTGACATATGATCCAAAAGGGTTGTCCCTAGTCTCTTAATGAGTCATCGGTGTGTTTTGGGGCGTAACGTGCAATAAACCAATCAGAGTCTCATCTCCCATTCCCTTTAAAAGCCAGTTGTGCTCGCACCATGGTGGATTCACTATTTACATGGAGGAAAGACTGAACGCTTCTCCAGAGAGGAATTCTTTTATTTTTAATATTTAAAAAAATTTGTGTGCTGCTGCGTGTGTGTAATAATCAGAGTGTATGCGCGTTGTGCACTAACTATAGGCAAATCATCCAAACTGTTTTGTTTGTTGTAGATACATTGCAAGTTTGCTGCAAATATAGATTTTGCATAGGTAGTCCAAAACATGCCAAAAAGAAAATAAATGTAATATTTGGTCAGACCGCACGACAGACAACACAACGTTTGATACAGACAAACATGACACACAGACAAAGGGACAGACAAAAATAAATGCAATTGGCTGTTAACCTTGATACCCAGAGAGAGAGAGAGGTGAAACACAAAGACTCTTGGAGGTGAAAAAACTAAACAAAAACAATTTGAGAAGTTTCCAGAAAGAGAGACACAGAAACAGATACACTCGTATAAAGTAAACACTTGACAAAAAGATCTGGCATCCCTCAGCATCCCACCAACCAGCATAGAAATTTGGAGACCCTACCCAAGGCTTTGGTCTTTGAGAGTCAAGATCTAGGCTAAACCGTATTCGTGTGTCCACAGGTTCACATCAGCAGATAAACTGGGATGCAGCACTGCTGTTATTTGTCTTGAATGAGTGTGTTTGAAGAGCTGCGGAGAGAAACACTGACTCTCACCTCAAACTTGTGCCGCAGCTCCAGGTTAATGTCACTCTCCTCCGGAATGGGCACGTTGTAGTACTCACCCTCCTCCTGGTTTAACATCTTATACCTGTCAGACACCACAGAATGTCACATACATCTGAAACATCAAAGAAATACCCATATATTACAGTCCAAACAAAAGCGTGGTACAGTAATAGTAGCGTGCTTTTTTAGCCGTCACCTTTATTTGATATATCTAGATTCAAAGCAGCTTCACAGTGATAACCAGGAATCAATGATGCAAAGTTTAAATTGTGCTCTAGTGTTGCTATTCAGCTCAAGTCAGTTCAGTGTTGATTCATTATTCATTATGTAACATCAGTTAATTATGAAACTAAGTGAAATCAGTCATCAGTCAAGTTTGGTTCTCATCCAAACATGCAGCTCTTGTCGGGTGTTCCCGGTCTGCAGTGGTCAGTATCTGAAGAGTGGTGAAGAGTGGTGGTATCCCAGCGACAGGGTCATGGGCGGCCAAGGCTTATTAATGCACATGGGCAGCGAAGGGTGGCCCGTGTGGTCCGATCAAACAGACAAGCTACTGTAGCTCAAACTGCTCAAGAAGTTAATGCTGGTTCTGATAGAAATGTGTCAGAATACACAGAGCATCTCAGTTTGTTGCGACCAACACAATATTAGGTCATAATGTTATGCCTGATCTATGTATATGCATTTTTTTACAGCATAAAGGTAAATAAAACTCTGCAAGGCATAAACCAAACCAATAGGGATTAAAATGTTTGAGTGCAGTCCCTGAATGACTGAATAACTGAACATTGTCATCTGTTGTTTTCTGGCTTTAGTAACAGAGACCGAACTTCCTGTTGTCATAAACATGACATCATAGAGCTGAGGCAGCAGATCTGATGTGTGTGTGTGTGTGTGAATGTGTGTGCGTGAGTGAGTGTGTGTGTGTGTAAGAGTGTGTGTGTGTGTGTGTGTGCATGAGTGTGTGTGAGTGAATGTGTGTGCTTGAAATGTGTGTGAATGTGTGTGTTAGTGTCTGAGTGTGTGTGTGTGTGTGTGTGTGTGTGTATGTCTGAGAGTGTGTGTGTGTGTATGAGAGTGTGTGTGTGTGTATGAGAGTGTGTGTGTGTGTGTCTCCAACCCAATCTCAAGGCAATTCGTACGTATTTTACAAGGTGGCAAATTCGTATGAATTCGTATGAATGACGAATCCTAAACGTATCCGTCACTGGGGTTTAGACAAATCGTACAAATTTTTACGCATGTGTGTGTGTGTGTGTATGTGAGAGTGTGTCTTTCTCTCACATACACTTGTTTGTTGTGAAGGGTTTCGCAGAGGAACCTCATGATGGCAAAAATGTATTTTCTTACTTACAAATACCCAAACATTCTTAAGCAACATGACAATCATATTAAGTCTTGTTTTCTGAAAAAACATCAGAATTAAGCTAATTTATTCTTAAAACATGTAGAAATACTGTATATCTGTCAGTGGGGTTAGAAAAATAATTGAAGGAATAATTGCTAATTGAAGACACAGGAAACATGAAATGATGTGGAGATTTAGTGGTGTGTGGCTAAAATGGCAACTCTTCCTCTGTAAACATGGGACATGTATTTGCAGTCCAAGCCAAGATTATTTTTCTTGTGCCACTGACAAATGTTTTAAGCATAAACACTTTTGGTAGATCTTTCAGAAAACAAAAGTAGTTTGGGTTGAGAATGTTTAGTTTGTTGTGTTTACGGTGTCGGTGTGTTTGACTCACCAGCCGCTTACAGGAGCTTTGATGAGCTCAGACACACCAAAGGACATGGAGCCCATGAAGTCATTACGAGTGGTTCTGTCCCAATCCCACACTTCAACGGACAGACGCCGCTCCTTATCCGTCACCTTTAACTTACTGCACACAAACACAAAGACACATTAACCTGAGAAAACACATCTACAGTGTGTGTGTGTGTGTGTGTTTGTGTTTACTGCTGACAGACTCACAAGACGAAGGACTCGTTCCAGGTGGGGTTGAGCGAGGAGCGGATGGTCCGGGTCTTCTGTTTGGTCTCATTCTTGGGGTCTGGGATGAGTTTGAGCTTCACATACGGGTCCGACAGCCCATTGGGGTCCATGGGAATCAGATTTCTGGCCTCACCCACTGATTAATAAGAAAGAAATCAAAGTTTGAACTGGAATAACTCTTTCAATGCTGAAGAAGTCAATGTGTTGACATGAAACATAAAAAATATGATTATACATAATAGTTATTATTGAAATTATGCACTACTGTCATCAAAAAACAATAAAAACCAATCTTGAGTAAACACTATGGGCCCTATTTTAACGTTCTGAGCTCATGGTCTGAAGTGCAGCTGCACTTAGGGCATGTCTGAATCCACTTTTGCTAGTTTAACGACTGAATAAATTGTCGGCGCTCCAGACACATGGTCCAAAAGGGTTGTGCCTAGTCCCTTAATGAGTCAAGGGTGTGTTTTGGGGCGTAACATGCAATAAACCAATTAGAGTCTCATCTCCCTTTCCCTTTAAGAGCCAGTTGCGCTACCATGGTGGATTCACTATTTACAAGGAAATACTGTCTCCAGAGAAGAATCCTTTTATTTGTAATTTCTGTTAGGACCACTATCATCAAAGATGATTGATTGACTATTAGCATACAGTTTGTATTGGTGGTATGGATCTGTTCTGCAGCCTAGCATGGAAAAGAGCAGGGATAGCAGCGATAAACCCCCTTAGGGTAAACAGAACTGAACCAACATAATGTATTGCAGATATCATTAATGTTGATATTAAATGTACCAAATAATTCAGGAATTTAGTCTGATTCAAGGGGAATTAGAATACCAAATCCTGACTGGATGAAAGGAGGAGCTGGGGATGGAGGAGGGTAAAAGACGAGAAACACGATAAAGATGCTGATAATACTGAAGGAGCTTATATATGTGTGCTGTGATAGATAGAGTATTCCTATAAGTAGACGTGATCTGCTGACAGTCAGCTGATGCGAGTTTGACTAACGTGAGCTGCCAGAACGTCTCAGTTACGTATGTAACCCTCATTCCCTGAGGAGGGAACGGAGACGTAACGTTAGTGACTAACGAAAGGGGGGGTTTCGCTTAGAAGCCAATTACCTTCGAGGAGTCTAACAACGCCCAATGACAGTGCTAATGCCATGGACATGCAGAATTTGCATGCGTAACTCCGCCCCACCGCGTGGGTATATAAGGAAGTATGCTGGCAACATCGCATTATGTTACCTGCAGCGGAGCCAAGACTGAACTCCTGGCCGTTCCAGCAGTACAGCGGATGTGGAAAAGTTACGTTACGTCTCTGTTCCCTCCTCAGGGAATGAGGGTTACATATGTAACCGAGACATTCCCTTGCGTTCAGTCACTACGACGTAACGTTAGTGACTAACGAATGGGGGTCCCAATACAGTGACGCCACTCGGCTGTCTTCCAGTGCCCTGCGTAAGTGTGAGTACCCTGTCGTAAGACTAGTATGGACGAAGGACTCCCACTTATCACAGGAATACCAAGGTACACTGGGAAGCATATTCCAGTGGAGATATGCCAAAATTCCTACCCGTAGGGAGGACTTAGAGAGTACACATATGACCCGCTATGGGCTGCATATGGGAAACTCTGGGGTACCAGCCGAAGGTGGATTTTTTTTACCCCAGGGAAGGCAGGGACTTGCCAAGGGAAAGACACCTGCTCACTGAGGAGGCTTATGGTGCAAATACACGTGTGGGGGTGGCCGGAGGGGAACCATGCACACGGGGCACCTGGCCGGACACAAGGGTCTGGGCTCGAGAGGGCAGACTTACTGGTGTCGGCGTTGACAGTGCTGGAGGAACTCAGGGCTTTCGGGAAGCTCACCTGAGGAATATATCGTACATATCCAGTCCGCGGAGTGGGATGGTGAGCAAGCGAAGACACCTGAGCTTAGTCCATTACCGGCCACTAGTAGAGGCTAGTACATAGTCGGACACTGGCTCTACTCGGAGATTGTAGAATCTAGCGAATGTGTTAGGTGTCGCCCAGCCTGCAGCTCTGCAGATGTCTGTTAGCGAGGCGCCATGTGCTAGAGCCCAAGAGGAGGCCACACTCCAGGTGGAGTGGGCCCTAACCCCAAGGGGACATGGTCGACCTTGCTACTGGAAAGCCAAAACAATGGTGTCCACTATCCAGTGAGACAGCCTTTGCTTTGAGAGAGCTCTTCCCTTCCGCTCTCCACCATAACAGACAAAGAGCTGGTCTGAGGTCCTGAAACACTGCGTCCTGTCTACATACCCGCGGAGAGCGCGTACTGGACAGAGCAATGCCAAGGCTGGGTCTGCCTTCTCCACGGGCAGCCCTTGCAGGTTCACCACCTGGTCTCTGAACGGAGTGGTGGGAACCTTGGGCACATATCCAGGCCGGGGTCTCAGGATCACGTGAGAGTTAGCCGGCCGGAACTCCAGGCACGCTTCGTCAACCGAAAATGCCTGCAGGTCCTCTACCCTCTTGATGGAGGCCAATGCGGTCAGGAGCGCTGTCTTCATAGACAAGAACTTAAGATTGACTGACCACAAAGGCTCAAAGGGAGGTCTCTGCAGAGCATCTAAGACTACTGAGAGGTCCCAAGAGGGTACGAGGGGAGAGCGAGGAGGATTTAGTCTCCTGGCTCCCCTCAGGAACCTGATGACCAGGTCTGCTGACTTACCTTTTTGTTCTCCAATGGGTTGTGGTGGGCAGATATTGCGGCCACATAAACTTCAAGGGTGGAGGGAGACAGCCTTCGCTCCAACCCTTCTTGGAGGAACGAGAGCACGGACCCGATCGGGCATATCCAGGGGTCTTCTTGGCTGGAAGTACACCAGGTGACGAAGAGGTTCCATTTCAACGCATAGGCATGCAGAGTGGACTCTGCCCTAGCGGAAGTGATAGTAGCCACCACCGATGGTGGTAGGGTACTCAAACCTGCTGCGTCCCGTCCAGGAGCCACACGTGGAGGTTCCAGAGTTCGGGACGTGGGTGCCAGAGGGAGCCCCGTCTCTGAGTGAGGAGGTCCTTCCTCAGAGGGATAGGCCAGGGAGGGGCTGTCACAAGGAGTAAGAGTTCCGAGAACCAGGTTTGGCCGTGCCAATATGGGGCGACCAACATGTCCTGCTCCTTGTCCTCCCTGATATTGCACAGGACTCGTGCGAGAAGGCTCACTGGGGGAAACGCATACTTGCGCAGGCCCCGCGGCCAGCCAGTGCATCCGTGCCGAGCGTGCCAGGGAATAGAACAGGCTGCAATGGGAAGAGTCGTGGGAGGCAAACAGATCTACCTGTGCATCGCCAAACTGTTCCCAAATCAGCTGGACCGTCTGGGGATGGAGTCTCCATTCACCATTCACATGGCGACCGAGTCGATATCCATACCGAGAAAAGGGATCCTCTGCACGGGGCAAAGTTTGCTCTTCTCCCAGTTGAGCCGAAGCCCCAGACGGGCTAAGTGCTGGAGCACTAGGTTTCTGTGTTCACAAACCTGCGCTCGAGAGTGACTCATTATGAGCCAGTCGTCGAGGTAGTTCAGGATGCGAACCCCGTGGTGCCTAAGTGGCACAAGGGCTGCCTCAACATTTTTCTTGAAGTCGCGAGGGTACAGAGCTAGCTCGAATGAGAGGACTGCATACTGATATGCCTGCCCCTCGAAAGCATGGACCTGCGCGTCCTGAACCGATACCTTCACAGGCTTCCGTTCAGGATGTTGACAGCGAAACGCCTTTTCGAATGCGTTCGTCCAGCCGATTGGTTTGCAGCGATTGACCTGAAGGACGCCTACTTCCGTTTTCAGTTCCTCAAAATAGCAATGCTCCAACAATGCTCCTGAACACACAAGTAGGTGCAACGTTACTTATAGTCAACTTACCCCTGGTTTCACAGACAAGGCTTAAAGGACACCTATTATGCCCCTTTTTACAAGATGTCATATTGGTCTTGGGTGTCCCCAAAATGTGTCTGTGAAGTTTCAGCACAAAATACCCCACAGATAATTTATTATAACGTGTTGAAAATGTCATTTTGAGGCCTGTCTATAAAAAGTGCTGTTTTGGTGTGTACCGCTTTAAATGTAAATGAGCTGCATATACCCGCCCCGTCTTTAGAAGAGGGCGTAGCATATGCATCTCTAAACAATGGCGGATTGCATACAGGTCTCACAGGGTTAAAATGGCAGTGTCAGTCAAACCTTGCAGTGTGATGTCACACTGCAGAGAATCTGAGAACAGCTTGTTCTGAAACAATGCTTATGATTTTTGGGGATAGAAAAAAATTACTGGGTGGATTTTTATCGTTTTAGGGTGGTTGTTTACACACACTGTCAACACACATTTATGTTCAAACATCATGTAAAAGTGGATTTTGCATAATAGGTGCCCTTTAAGCTAGTCCCAGACTAAAATGCATGTTTGAGCTGTTTTAACTGAAAGCATATCTTAAAATATGCCAGTGCCATTGTTTTGTCTCAAGATTCGTACCAGTAAGGTTTTTTTTTTCTAAGGCATGTTTATAAAAACTACTTAAATGTCCTAATTGAACTAAGGCCTAATCCTAGCTTAATCTAAGCCCTGTCTGTGAAACCAGGCCATAATGTCTGAAGGGGACCATCAAAATAAAGCGTAACTCTATAGTAGTAGTATTTTGTGCTATGGTATTTTGGTGATAACTATGTTTACACATACACTCATAAAGTAAATGTCCGCCTTCAGTTAAATTTTGGAAAAGTGTGTGCAGGTTTTGAGGAACATGTGGACACAAGAAGAGCTGGATATATTTTGGATATGTCCAAATGTATCCACAGATGGATACAGGCCACACGCACGCACGCACGCACACACACACACACACACACACACACTAAACCTAGACTTACCCATCACACAAAACTTTCTGCATTTTTAAATTTTCAATAAAACTCATTCTGTATGATTTATAAGCTTGTTTCCTCAATTTAGGACCCAAGGATGACACAAGTCCCCATGAGTCTGTGTTCATTCAGCGCCCACCGGGATAGAAAAACATGAACATGCTCACTCAAACACACACACAAACACGCACGCACGCACGAACGCACGCACGCACGCACGCACACACACACACACACACACACACACACACACACACACAGGGTTAATTTGTATGTCATGTCATGCTTTTAATCAAAGCAGACAGACAACAAAACGTTTGATACAGAAAAACATGACACACAGACAAAGGGACAGACAAAAAGAAAATTAAAAACACAGCAAGTATTTTTTTTTTGCTAAATGATTCAACTGGCACTGTCGAAATAAATAAATAAAATAAATAAATAAAACACACAAAATTACAAACCTCTTTAAAAATGGATACACTGCACTGATATTAACTGCCAAAAGGGGGAGACATTTCTCTTTCAGTCTTTCTCACAGAAACAGTCAAGCAACTTCAAAATAGTTGAGTTTTTTCAAATCTCTGAGTGTGTTCAAATCATTGCAAGAAAACTAAGAAAACTCATAGCACAGGTCTGACAGTGAAAGTGATAGTGTCCATTAATTTGACTCTTCACATCGCCTACACTTGGTATCTGACAAAGAGACGTCAACCAGAATCATGGCTTTTTCAGCGGCTGTTGCTTAGATACAACATCTATGAGGAGCGGCACACTCACCCGTTTGCTTTCTCTTGCTCTTCTGAGGGAATTTTTTTGTTTTTGATGGAATAAGATCCAGTGCTTATGATTTCAGCTCAGTCTCTCTTCTTGTGACTTGAAACTTGTCATTTGCAAATTACATACCAAAAGTTATCCAGAAAAAACAGCCTGATTATGAAAACAGCACAATTAATAAAGCATCCAAAACAACTGCATTTAATGTATTAAACTGTGTTTTATACTGTAAAGGGTTAATGATTTGAACAAGCCCTGCAATCTCACACTGTTTGGTATGGATGATTCTTCAAATGCTTGTTGAGGAGATGTGTGCTGTGACTTTACTAAGCAAACAATCTCACGATTTCATCCGACAGACAAGAAAACCATCTAGCAAACATCTGACAATGTTGAAGCAACCACTGTACCAACACACACAAAAAACACTAGCAATCACTAGGGTTGGGTATAATGCATTACTCATTGTTAATGACTAACGTTATAGCTAACGTTAACTAATGGGATCTTATTGTAAAAGTGTTACTGAGTTATTTTTTTGGCAACAGCTATTTACACTAAGTAAAAACAGCATATTTTTTAAATGATAGCTTCTATTTGCACTAAGTTTAAATAGCAATAGATTCTATTAGCACCTCAGTGTTGTTGTACATTACAATATGCAATAATAACAAGAGTTATTTTATTATATTTATTAAAATTATTAAATGGATGCTACTTATTGGGACAATAAAGTCCTCCCTACACCTACCACTAACCCTAAACACTATTATTAAACACATGTTAAAGAACTTTATATCCACTTTTCGAATATTTTCTTAATTTTTATTGAAAATAAATGCCTTTCCGATCTGATATGTGAGGGAAAAAGGGAGTAGAGCGAAAAAAAGTCGCAATTGCGAATTATAAAGTCAGAATTCTGAGATATAAAGTCGCAATTGCGTGATATAAAGTCAGAATTCTGAGATAAAAAGTCGCAATTGCGAGTTATAAATTCAGAATTCTGAGATAAACTCACAATTGCGTGATATAAAGTCAGAATTCTGAGGTAAAAAGTCGCAATTGCGAGTTATAAAGTCGTTGATCTGCCGCAACCCGACACATGAGTTGTGAACACATTAATGAGTATTTTAACTGTAGTTTTAGCTGCTAATGATGGAATGATTGTCTTATTATCTGAACGGCATTAAAGCAGCACTAGGTAGGTTTTGCTCTCGGGGTCCCCTACAGTTGGGAAACAGTATTGTCCTCTACTACTGTCGTAAACTCTTGTCATCCTACTTCAGGGGATGCATCGCACGTGCATTTGTTGACATGACAACTATGATCATGTCCCTGAGCACCCTGAACACTGCAGGAGGAGTTCACATGCAGGTGTTCTGCTTGCATCGCGTGTGAAATGTATTCATCCCAGGTACAGTGGCATATGTTTCAGCATGTCATATGAATATAATTTCATGTTTTTTTTGTTTTTTTTCAAACGCCAAATGATCGCGATGCTCACGTTTACAAGCCAGCGTCATTATAGTAGTCTAGTCTATTGGTTTCCGTTTTACAGAATCTATATGATACTTCAATTCAATGTTTGAGTGGTAGGTAATAACCATATATCGTCAATATAATAAAGCTACCATAGATGAATCTTCAAATTTGAAAAATCGATTTGCATTATAGCTTGAGGCAAGACAAATAAACAAATATCACAGACATGTTAGGTATCCTAAAATATGATTTTATACGTCTTATGTATTTACTTGCAAGAATGTAGCCCCTACCAAACTTGTACACGCCGTTTAGACATTTAGACGTTTAGACAGAGAGAAGCGATCGAACATCAGGGAGATTCATTTTCCTCATTTGATCTGTAGTTCAGCTGTTATTTAGAACGTTGTCTGTGTGGTGTAGTTGGCTGTTTGTTGTAGTCTCGTTTGTTAACATGCTGACCACGTAACCTTGTGCGAGCTAACGCGTTTCACTGGGCGTGGCCATAAGCCAGCGTGCTATAAAGAGCGTTCATTGTTTACATTGAGTTAGAGAGAAGCGATCGAACATCAGGGAGAACAACTAGTGTGTGAGTACTGTATTCATTTTCCTCATTTGATCTGTAGTTCAGCTGTTATTTAGAACGTTGTTTATGTGGTGTATTTGGCTGTTTGTTTGTAGTCTTGTTTGTTAACACGCTGACCACGTGACCTCGTGCGAGCTAACGCGTTTCACTGGAAGTAGCCAGCTGTATTCACTAACGACACTTAATGTGAGTATAAACTGAGTGGTAGTCCACGGCAGCGGAAGCAGCCCTCCTCGTGTGAAGACCGAAGAGTGTAAAGACCATTCGACTCTACTCTGTGCGACTCCACTTGAGCAAGGACACCAACAAGGCACTTAAGTATAGCTTTCCTTCTACTTTGACCACTTTTGTGTTTTGCTTGTTTTCATCTGTTTATTTCTCTGACCCGTATTCACAATGTGCTTCCAAATCTCTACTATTACCACATACACCCATAAATCACGCTCAGTACATTCTAGATGCCGCAATCATAATAATCTGCGTAGTGTACCTATTTCCTCTGCTACATTAATGTCCATTCCAATTGGTCTCTGGAATTGAATTGCCAATCTACTGTAAACAAAGCAGACTTTATTTCATCGATTTCCACTCATTCACATCTCAGTCTCATGGCCCTAACTGAAACCTGTATCAAACCAGAAGACACTGCCACTCCTGCAGCTCTCTCAAATAATTTCTCTTTTTCACACACCCCTCGCCCGATTGGGAGGGGCGGAGGTACTGGTCTGCTCATCTCAAATGATTGGAAATTTATGCCCATTCCTTCTCTATCTGGCAACTGCTCATTTGAATCACACTCAATCACTATCACTCACCCTGCTAAAATCCATGTTGTAGTTATTTATCACCCTCCAGGTCAACTGGGTAACTTCTTGGATGAATTGGATATTTTACTCTCTCACTTCCCCGAGGATGGCACTCCTCTGGTACTGCTCGGTGACTCCAACATTCACCTTGACAGACCACAGGCTGCAGACTTCACCACTCTTCTGACCACTACTGACCTAACCTCATTCGACCTTAAGCGAGTATCTACTACAGCTACTCACAAATCAGGTAACCATTTGGACCTTATCTACACACACTACTGCTCCACAGACGAAACTTTAGTAGCTCCATTGCACACCTCAGATCACTTTCTCATCACTCTTAACCTCCTACTGACTCCTGACACAACACACACTCCTCCGCAGATCTCCTTTCGGCGTAATCTACGCTCGCTCTCTCCCTCTCGTCTATCCACTATGGTTTCCTCCTCACTACCTCCACCTTCTGAGTTCTCAGCTCTGGACACTAACAGTGCTACTGACACTCTTTGCTCCACTCTAACATCTTGCTTAGACAACTTCTGTCCCGTTTCATCCAGGCCAGCCCGCACCACCCCCTCTGCCCCCTGGCTGTCTGATATTCTCTGCGAACATCACTCTGGGCTCCGGGCGGCAGAGAGGAAGTGGCGCAAAACTAAAAACACTACTGACCTAACCCTGTATCAGTCTCTCCTCGCTTCCTTCTCTGCTAATGTCTCCACTGCTAAAACTACATACTACCACAACAAAATCAACAACTGCTCTGACTCTCGTGCACTTTTCAGAACGTTCTCTTCGCTCCTTTGCCCCCCCCTCCTTCAACAACTCTTACAACTGACGACTTTGCATCATTTTTCACAAACAAAACCTCCTCCATCAGCAGCCAATTCTCCACACCACAAACTGACACACACATCTCAACAACCATCACATACACTCCCCTCCTTCTCTCTGCTCTCTGAAGCTGAAGTTTCCAAACTCATCCTTTCCAACCACCCCACTACCTGTCCGCTTGACCCTATCCCCACTCACCTCCTTCAGGCCATTTCTTCTTCTGTTACTCCTGCACTCACTCACATTGTCAACACCTCTCTTCACACCGGGACCTTCCCCACAGCATTTAAGCAGGCTCGGGTAACCCCACTGCTTAAGAAACCCTCTATGAACCCAGCACTTTTAGAAAACTACAGACCGGTATCCCTTCTGCCTTTCATTGCAAAGACACTTGAGCGAGTTGTTTTTAACCAGCTCTCTACATTTCTTGAACAGAACAACCTTCTGGATATCAACCAATCCGGCTTCAAAAGCGGCCACTCAAATGAGACTGCCCTGCTCTCGGTTACTGAAGCACTGAGACAGGCAAGAGCGGCTTCCAAATCCACAGTACTTATCTTACTGGATTTGTCTACTGCTTTTGACACAGTTAAGCACCATATCCTCCTGTCAACTCTCATGAAGATGGGCATCTCAGGAACTGCTCTCCAGTGGCTCAAGTCTTACCTCTCAGGTAGGTCCTTCAGGGTGTCATGGAGAGGTGAAGTGTCTAAGTCACATCATCTAGCCACTGGAGTACCCCAGGCCTCAGTGCTTGGACCACTACTTTTCTCCATCTACATATCATCACTGGGATCTGTCATTCAGAAACATGGCTTTTCCTATCACTGCTATGCCGACGACACTCAACTCTACTTCTCATTTCAACCAGATGATCCCACGGTTGGTGTTCGTATCGCTGCCTGCCTAACAGACATTTCTGCCTGGATGAAGGAGCATCACCTGCAACTCAACCTTGCAAAGACAGAACTACTTGTGGTCTCAGCCAACCCAGCACTTCATCATAATCTCTCCATTCAGCTAGGATCTTCAACCATTACTCCGTCCAGGACAGCCAGGAACCTTGGAGTTGTGATTGATGATCAGCTAAAATTCACTGACCACATTACTGCAACAACCCGGTCCTGCAGATTTGCGTTATACAACATTAGGAAGATTAGACCCTTCCTATCAGAGCAGGCCACACAGCTCCTGGTCCAAGCTCTTGTTCTCTCCAGACTGGACTACTGTAATGCTCTTCTAGCGGGCCTTCCGGCATGCACTATCAAACCCTTGCAACTGATCCAGAACGCAGCGGCGAGGGTGATCTTTAACGAGCCGAAGAGAGTGCACGTCACGCCTCTCTTCATCAGTCTCCACTGGCTGCCAATAGCCGCTCGCATCAAATTCAAGACACTGGTACTCGCCTTCAAAGCCACCACTGGCTCTGCACCAATATACCTAAACTCGCTTGTTCAGACTTACACACCTTCCAGGAGCTTACGTTCTGCCAGTGAACGACGCCCTGTGGTCCCATACCAAAGAGGCGTGAAATCACTCTCACAGACCTTTTCCTGGACTGCCCCCACCTGGTGGAATGACCTGCATATCTCAATTCGAGCAGCCGAGTCTGTAGCCATTTTCAAAAAACAGCTAAAGACACGTCACTTCCAGCAGCACCTGACCAATCAAGAATATCACTTAACATTCTATTCATTTTCTGTCTGTCTAATTTATAAAAAAAAAAATACTGTTCTGTGTTAGATCAACTGAGACTTGTTACAGCACTTGCATACTGTAGCCTTTGACTGTTCTAGTTGCTTCTATTGCTCTCACTTGTAAGTCGCTTTGGATAAAAGCGTCTGCTAAATGACTAAATGTAAATGTAAATGTAGACATAGGCTTACATAGGCTAACCCTAACCCTCGCACGTCCGAATTTAAGGAAGTGGGGGTGATGGTGGAAGTGACGTATGGTGGAAGTTTTTTTTTCTCAGGTTACTACCCGAAACCCGAAGTTTAAAAGTACAATTAAAAACGATACAGACCCCGTCAGGCTATGGCAGACATGTCATTCAATCTATTGTAGGTCGATGTATCATCACAAGAGTCTTGAAAATATATTATGAAGGTTGAAAAGTGACCTAGTGCTGCTTTAATATCTCTGAGCAAACGCGCTCTTGAGGGGATTTTAAGCTCAAGTTTTGGCGCAGAAACAACAGAACGGATGTGTGGTGGCAACGTTCATTCAACATATTCTGATGTGTTATTATGGAAATATGATCCCCAGAACACCACCACCCTCAGAATGTGCTGTAATTCACGATTTCCTTAGAGAACGAGTATGTTCAGTAATGACACGTCCAGTATGATCTGTCGCTACATAGTCACCTGAGGGTGGCGCTTAGGACTGTACATGCGTATTAGCTTTGTCCAGGCTGAAAAATGCAGTTTTTTTGTCACGATTTAAGCGTTTAGAACCAAATTTATGAGACAGTTGTTGTCAGATTTCATTGGTGATAAACAAATATGAAATTTAATCGTAAGCTTGGTGAACCGTTTTAGAGGATTTGATGTTTCCCCATTCAAACAGATAGTAGTTGCACTTGCATGCCCAAGAGGCATTTCTAAGATGGCCGCAGAGTGAAATGACATGTCTTAAAGGGACTCAATGGCTTTCCGGAGGCAACTGTAACATTACATGATATTCTTTACAAGCTTTTTTATTAACATCTTTCCACGGTTTAAACACAGACTGAGGGATTACATGCGACATAATTACATGCAACATTTCAGTATGTTGTACTCAGTGGTGTAAAGTAACGAATTACAAATAATCTCATTACTGTAATTGAGTTTTTCTCAGGATTTTTTTTTTTTGGCAAATCTCTTTATTGGAGGATCAAAGATGTAACATTTTACAGGAATTAAAACAGTTCTCCAGTTTAATTTGATTTTAACAACATTAACAACTACAACCCCTAGTTTCTAGTTTCTAGTTTAAGAAAAAATAAAACATCCCTTAACCATTCGGCCACTGCTGGTGGAGTAGCAGATGTCCAAACTAATAAGATTCTACGACGGGCAAGAAGTGATGTAAAAGCAATGATGTCCGATTGGTCCTGGGTTAAAGTTAAGCTCTCATTTGGAATACCAAATATTGCAATCAGTGGACAGGGCTTAATTTGCATTTTTATGACTTCGGATGACCAGTATTGATCTAGACGGGGGCACAACCAAAAAGTGTGCGTTAAATCAGCTGGAGAGAGAGAGCATCTATTATAACTCCCGTCCGTTCCTGGATATATATCTGCTAACCTGGCCCTACTAAAATGAGCCCTATGCACTTCTTTTAAACTGAATGAGCCCCAAGCGTGCACAAGATGAAGATGAATTAATCCTTTGTAGTGCATCCTCCCAATGTCTGTCTGACAACTCAACCATCAACTCGCCTTTCCAACCGTTCTTAATTTTTGAAAGGTCATGATTTTCAAGAGACATTAGTTGAGAATATAACCGTGATATCAGTCCTTTTTTCGGACATAGGAGGGTCATTTCCTCCCATGCTGCCTCATTAGGGAGGACCGGGAAAGAAGGGAACAGTGCTTTAACACAGTGACGTATTTGGAGATATCTAAAGAAGTTACTGCGTGAAAGATCATATTTCTGGCATATATTATCAAAACTATTGAACCCTTCTTTACAGTACAAGCTTTTAAAACAGGAAAGCTGCTTCCTGTCCCACTGAGTGAATGTTAAGTCAAGAGAGGAGGCTGGAAATAAATGATTCTTGCAAATAGGGCCTAGGGGAGAGGGAGAGGTGAATTTATAATGATTTCGAAACTGGGCCCAGATTTTAAGGGTGGACAGTACTATGGGATTAGAGGTAAACCTGGACAACTTTGTGGGCAGGGAGGAGTACACCAAAGCAGGGAGGGATGATGAATGGCAGGAGTGCGCCTCAAGCGTACACCAGTCGGTGTCTGGCACATGGAGCCAGAATAACATTTTCTGCTGGTTAGCTCCCCAATAGTAGTGAATAAAACTGGGGAGAGCTAGTCCCCCCACATCGCGACCCCTCTGAAGTAAACCTTTGTTAACTCTTGGAACTTTATTCTTCCAGATGAAGGAGGTAATGGATGTATTAACTAATTGAAAAAAATATTTTGTCAGGAATAACGGTAGACATTGAAACAAGTACAGATACTTTGGGAGTACGTTCATCTTTTACCAATTGTACCCTCCCTGCAATAGTCAGAGGCAGGCTGCTCCACCTTTGAAAGTCAGCTTTCATTTGATTAACTAGAGGTGTAAAATTAGCCCCCAGAAGAGAGGTGAAGGAACGCGTAATGTTTATTCCAAGATATTTGAAACCAGAGTGTGTTAAGTGGAAGGGGACTGCTTCTTGTTTAATTTGCATTGCCTAATCACTAATGGGGAAGCATTCACTTTTCTGATAATTAAGTTTGTAGCCAGAAAAGACCCACAATTGTTCAAAAGTGATTTAATTACGGGGACGCTGGTTTCTAGATTGCTTATGTAGATCAAGAGATCGTCTGCATACAGGGATACGTGATGTTGCTCAGTCCCATGCCTAACCCCCCGTAACACCAACAACGACTTCAATGCAAGCAAAAGAGGCTCAATTGTCACTGCAAATAAGAGCGGGATAAAGGACATCCTTGACGTGTCCCACGTGACAGGGGAAAAAATTTGGAATGGGATTGATTAGTTTGGATACATGCTTGTGGGGACGAATAGAGCAGAAACGTGTCACTGAACCCAAACCTTTCCAATACGGAAAACAATTATTTCCACTCCACCCGGTCAAAGGCCTTCTCCGCGTCCAGAGAAATTACAGCTTCTGCAGTCGAAGAGGGACCGGGGGAGACCGGCGAATATTTGAAAAAGAGTGACGACCCTTTATAAAACCAGTCTGGTCCTCAGAGATTACTTTAGGGAGAACGGATTAAAATTTTTATATCAACATTTAAGAGGGAAATAGGCCGGTAAGAGCCACAGTTAGTAGGGTCCTTATCCTTTTTGAGGAGTAGTGTAATCTTAGCTTGTGTGAGGGTTGGGGCAAGTAACTGTTTCCCAATGATTCGTTAAATACTTCTAGCATAATAGGTGTAAGTTTATCTTTAAATGTTTTAAAAAATTCGGGGGGAAAAACCGTCAGGTCCTGGAGATTTCCCAGTTCGCGTGTCTCCAATGGCTGCAGTGATCTCTAACTGTGTAAGAGGTCGGTCTAACTCTACCCTGTCTCCAGGCTCAATAGTAGGCAATTCTAAATTATCTAAGAAACTGTTTATATTCGTAACATCTGATGGGAATTCAGACGTGTAAAGTGTAGAGTAAAATGTAGCAAAAGTATTATTGATTTCCTTCGGATTGGTGACTATATTTTGATCCTGATCTCTCACTTGGGGTATGAGCCGTGAAGCAGCCTGACGTTTCAGCTGGTGAGCCAGCAATCGACTAGCTTTTTCACCGTACTCATAGTAAGTGCTTACTTACTATGTGCTCCGGGTCCGCAATAATAAGTATTCAGCCTGGTTGGTAGATAGAAGATTAAGCTTAGACTGTAAAGCTATCCGTTCTTTATATACAGTAATTCTGGAGAGGGGCTTTCAGAATATTTGCGGTCTAACTTAAAAACGAAATCCATCAGGTCTTCTATTTGTTTGTGGTGCTCCTTATTGACATGTGCTACATAGGAATTGTACTTTATTAAGTAGTTTAAAAACTTTAAATTTTAAGTGCTGTATCAGTATATGCGCTATTTTCCCTAAACCTGCCGTCGCTACATTATGTAATTTTTTGTCCTGTCAACAAGTGTATTCTTTTTACAGAGAAAACATCCATTGAAATTAAAGCAGTACAATGAATGCGTCTTGAAAAGAAAGAACTCTGCTTTTTTTAACATAAAATTGTTCATGTACAGTGCTTTGCAACCTTTTTTAATTAACCGCAAGAAAACCTCTACGGAATGGTTGTCATAAATATTAGATTATTGCAGATTATTGGTTGCTTTCTCAAATATTACATGGCTATATTTTTTGTGCTAGCAGTCAAAAATAAAACTTGGAGAAATATTTAATTAAATACTGAAATACTGTTGGTGATCTCATGTTTTTTTTCTTTCTTTTTTTTTTTCTTACTGAGAATCATCCATAAAAGAGTAAGCTACATTTTTAACACTAACATTCATAGCATAATACTCACTACTCTTGAGTACTTTTAAAAGGGCAACTTTTTACTCTTACTTTGAGCAGTATTTAGGACAGGTACTTTTACTCTACTAGCACTACATTTTTTGACAAGTAACAGAACTTTTACTTGAGTTTGCTTTTTCAGTACTCTTTCCACCACTGGTTGTACTGTACCTTCAACATACCTTCTGATGTTCATTCATGTTTATTTGGTGCTATAACTTAGTAGTAAAGAGGTAGAGGTGATCGGCGGGTACTGCACACTGTTACGCCACATTAAAGAGTGACAAAATTGTATTTGTTGTTTGAATTTCTTGATAAAATGGAAATCTGAAAGCTAACACTTTAAGCGCAAAGCTGGATGGGAGGCGCGCTATTCACATATCAACAGAAAACAGCGTAGACTAAAATATTGATTAATTTCGGACCAGTTAATCAAAATGAAGACTTTGAAATGAAGATATTGTCAATTCAGCCCTAGCAACCACGTACATGTATCAACACTGTAGAAAATGACATGATCAATAAGTCATGACAACATATGTTTTTACATTACTTCAACTCATCAAAATAAGTTAAGCAATTTTAAACACTATTTTTTAAGTTATACGAGATTAAAGACTTGCACAGCCAAGATACTTAAAGATACTAGTTGATTGTACTTAAAGGTGCCCTAGAATGATTTGAAACAACATTTTAAATTGTTCTCTGGTATCTACATACAGGGTATATGGCTTATTTAAGGTCAATAATTGTCCAGATACAGATTTTACAGGTCCATTTACAACTCTAGAAATCTTTCCCAGGATGAAATGGTCTGTTTTTGCCTTATTTGGAAGGGTCATGAATATTAATGCGGAGTTCTGCTCTGATTGGCTGTTTCACTGCGGCTCAATGATAGCTGACCATCGTGACGATGGAGAGATTAGACATTCAACCTTATATGTTTGAGCCTGTTTCTAACGAAGATGCAGATTTTGAGGAACAACATGTTTTGAGATTGGAAATGAACGCTTCTGAATGGTAAGTTAAGTCTTTATTTTAATTAGGGACCTGCAAAATCATTACGTCCATACCAGAACTTCAGCCTACACGATAACTAGCATATAGCATTAAATATACACATCAGCAGTCACAACTTTTTTAGCATTGTAAAAATATTTTAATTATTGTAATGTGTCCCTGTATGATTTTACAATGATAGCTTCTTCACTTTGAATCACAAACTGAACTGGGTTGCGCTTAAATATGTTGTTTGTACAGTAACGTTTGAGTTTGACAGTAGAATACTGATTTAAAAGTCGATTTATTTAGCCATTTAGTTATGTAAAATACTTGGATTATACTATTGTTACTGTACTAGCATCTTGCGTCAGATCTACAACGGGGATATTATCGTGTTGTCTCTCTAAGAAACTTTCAATTTAATCAGAAATTGTTTAGACAGTCAAGAAGTGGATAAAATCACTTACTGCTTGCAGGAATATGGTTGGAATTGCCCCTTTCTTCAGTGTCAGACGCTGAGCAAAGCCTATCAATTGATATTGTCCCAGGTTTGAAAAACTGTCCGTGGTGAAATGGGCTGAGCAAACTAACAACTCAGAAATAAATTGTTACGGTATCCGATTATAAATAAACATCAACCATGCCTGTTGACATGTTTTATCTGTGGGAATAGTATGAAACGTCTTCACATCCCCTGCACAGCCTGGAACATAACATTTGTTTCCATGATCTGCCTTGTTCGCTATCCTCGTGTGACGCTTGTTTACCTGCAGAGATGATTCGGCTGCGCAGTTTCGCCTGACAGTGAACATGCGCTTGCATATGCAAATGTTGGGGGGCATACATATTAATGATCCCGACGATTGCATCACTCTCGGTGTTACGTTGAGATTTGCCTATTTTTCCGTGGTGTTTTTCACAAACGAGATTTACATATGAAGGAGGATGCAGGCAATGGTGTTTGAGACTCACTGTATGTGATTTACATGTACTGAACTCTTGTTATTTAACTATGGCAAGGTTAATTATTTTTTTCATTCTAGGGCACCTTTAATTCAAAACATTTTTTTTTTTACAGTGAACCACCAACAACACTCTACATTGCAGTGGCACATTTTGCACAAACCTAGCGATGAGGTCATTTACAGCTTCATAAATATTTCCTCTTACAGTTATTCATCTAGCGAGTATTATTGAGGTCTAGTGATTGGTGTTTTGCATCAGAATGTTTGGATGAAAGATGCAGCTGATAAAACTTTCAGAGATTTCCTCATAATTATGTTACAATCAATGTTTTACCACGTTGGCCACATCATAAAATTCAGTAAATCATATCTTACTGATCTTGATGGGTGGGCAGCATGAATTCCTGATGTAATCTTCAAAGGCTATTTTTACATGTGGTTTTCCATGGACGTTCAAATCGCACAAATAGCCTGAAAAATTCAGATGTGCTGTTACATAACGGCCAAATGTCCAATGCACTGCATCCTGGGTAATCTGATAATGCAGTAAAATGAGCTTCTTCCCATTGTTTATCCACAAAACACGAAAGGTCAGCCAAGATTCCTCCGTCTGACTTCAGCCCAGAATAAACAATCTCACATACAATAACAACAATAAATCTTAATCAAAACACTCAGTATACTCTGTCCATTGGGAGTCTGTGTTAGATCCTTAACATGGGAGGAATTTCCTCTGAAAGCTTCAGTATGGGCACTTTTCTTGGTCAGTCATGTATATTAAATTACCCATATACAACATGACACTGAAGACACTTTTAATGCCAACAATACTATGCATTTCCATAACTTTATCCTCCAGTTTCATCTAATGCCTGGCAGCGAGAACAAAATGAGTCACATATAAAACCACACAAAAGTATGAAGTGAATCCCAACTGGCAGCCAAATATCACCCACAGTCATCGCTTTAAATAATAACCAAGACATTTCCATCCTCCGTGTGGAGTGACACGCACATCTTTGGGCAGTGACGACTCTTAACCGTTATACAGTTTCCAGAATCCAGAGAGGCCGACGCCGATGAGACTGAGCGGCACCTCAGGCAGGACCCACAACAACACTTGAGCCCTCCGTTACAAATGGGATCCATGAGGGAAGTGCTGATAGCGACCACCAACGCGTTTAGCTGAAGCCATCGCCTTGGGGAGGTTATATAATAAAACCCTCAAAGAAGACAAAGACTCCAGAAGTTCAGGCCTACAGAGAGCGTTCAGAACCAGTTCAGAACCAGTCTCAAACTGCCAACTTTGAAATTCAGACCAGAAGAAAGAAAAAATGTTACACATGTAAGGTCTATGACAAATATACTCATGTTACTTATTTATGCTTTCAAATTATATATTATAAAGAGTTCAGCCTGTACTGTATTAGAAAGGTTTTAACTGAATTTTAACCATTTTTTTTGTATCATCTCTATGTCCATGTGATTCCTTTTCCTTCACTGCTTGACTAGAACCACCAATGCCCTGGATTTGGGGTCCCCACACTGTTCGGTCAATGAATTTATGACTTTTACATGATCATTCCAAAAAATGTAGCTACTGAATCATTCAGACCTATTGTGTACTTTTTTAACAGTTCAATCAACAGAACTTAATCAAAGGAACAATTCAGATTCAACAGCTTTCGCCAGTGCAAACCCTCTTTTGCCGTTAAAAAACTATACTGTCAGGATTTACTAAATGTCAATGTCAATGTCAGCTTTATTTGTATAGCACTACTCAAACAACACATGTTGACCAATGTGCTTTAAAACATCTAGGTATATATACAAATAAAAAAATACAATATTAATAGTAACAATACACACATTAACAATAGGGATACGCCATGGAAAACAAGTGTGTCTTAAGTTGTATTTTAAAAACCTGTACGGAATCAGCATCCCTGACATACATGGGTAAGCTATTCCAAAGTCTAGGCGCTACTGCCACAAATGTACGAACCCCTATACGGCTTGACTTGGTCCTTGGAATTTTAAGTACATTTTGAGTTGTTGATCTCAGTGTTCTTCCCGATTGATGTTCAATTAACAAATCTGATAAATAAGACAAGTGCAAGGCCATGCAGAGATTTTTATACTAGTAAAAGTAACTTAAAATCAATCCTGTACTGTACTGGAAGCCAATGTAGGGAGACCAGGGATGGAGTGATGTGTTCATGTTTTTTAATATTCATTAATAATCTCGCAGCAGCATTTTGAACCTTCTGCAGCCGTAAGATAGAGGCTTGACTAATTCCTTTATATAAAGAATTACAGTAGTCCAGTCTTGATGATATGAGAGCATGAATTGCGATTTCGAGACTCTTAAATGTCAGACAAGATTTCATCTTGGCCAGATTTCTCAGATGAAAGAAGCTAGACTTTACAACATGATTTATTTGTGTGTTCAACTTTAGAGAGCTATCAAAAAAAAAGGCCCAGGTTTTTAACACATTCTTAAATGTTCTAATACTGTCAGGATTTACTAAAGACACGCAGTGATAAATTAGCACTGAAAAGCGTGGACAGTTATTTTTGTGGCTGATCTTATTGCATATGCATTTGTAGGAGTTTCCCTTTCAGATGCAAAATTTAAGGGAGGAGAGTGTTTAAATGATTCATGCAAGATTTACTAAGGGATCAGGAGCAAATTAAATTTACGCCCATGCTTAAACCAGACGCTAACGAGTAGATTGCGCTGGTCTATATGGAAATTATCAGGCTGCTTCTGTGTTCTTTAATGTGCGCGACGTCAGTAGATAATGTTCAAAACTTTCCACTCCAATCTGCGCTTTTATGGGATTGTGTTCTCATGCTGATTTGCCCTGTTTAGTAAAAAAAAAAAAAATAGAATGAAAATATAAAAAATATTAAATATAAATGCTTTATTGTAACATTCGTCAATTTAAGGTGTCCTTTCTGAATATACGTATTAATTAAATTTATTGTATTAGTATTTATTTTCCATTACTTTTCTAGTTCTGGAAAACTCCCCTTGTATTTGTGTAAGAGCAGTGGATCCGGTCAGCTTTCATTGTTGGCAGAAGAAAAAAAACATAAAATAAAAAAACTTTCCCCAGTCGTGGTGCCAGTGAAACGCACACGTCTATAAGAACAGTAAAATGATCACTATGACACTGGTAAGACACTTCCACAGATGACAGTTTGTGTCAGTCCTGCTGTATTGATCGCGAGTTTGAGACACTATATAGGCAGGAAGTTGTCAATCCCATGGGAAATTCAGCTCTGTGTCAGACACCCTGGGATACTCTGATTTACAGCAGGTATCTGGTGCTCCACATCACAAGCAAAAGGAGAATGACCTGCTGACAAAATCAACATGAATTTCCATGCTGTTCAACACCAAAAAAATAAAAGAGTTGGTAGACCAAACTGCTAGTCTTGTATCAAACAGTATTCTTAATATATAATAATAAGAGTATGTCGCTATCAAAAAACCTGTTCAAATGATGATCAACATTCAACCAGCAGGATAATATCCAGCACTGCTAAGGACGGAGAGGATGACTAATTGATTGGTTTACTTGTGCACACCAGAGATCATTAAACCACTTTCCCATTAACTATGTGGACAGAGCTGTGAAATCCAGAGGACTCAGGTCTGTACCAAATGCATCCTATGAACGCATCTTAAAGTTTGAAAAAGAGGAAACCCACCCTGCCTGAGGGTTGTTAATTTGTTTGTTCTGTGTGTATTTGCTGTGTGCAGTACATGAGCACATGGATTCTGCTGTGTTCTTGGCTGGACAAATTGAATCAATTCACATCAGAGCAGTGAACTCACAAACCCTATGAAGAACCCAATCATATTCCTCACAGCTCCCGGCAGATGAACTCTCCAGACACAACAAACATACCCCCTCATGTTATAATACTTCCCAAGAATCCCATTAATGATTAGTTTGATGATCTGTAATCTAAAATGACAGTATTTTTTATTATCATGAAAACAGGATTTTCCTTTTACTTTCTAAATAATCCAAGTTGGATGTACCATGTAGACACAATATTAAAACTATGAGACATTGTAATGTTCACAACTGACTGATAACCATGTTCTCCTGGCTAATGGACAGTTCACGAGTTCACACTTAATCCAATTAAATAGAGTAAAGTTTATGCGTATTTGGCAAGCTGTACGGGGGAGGGCTCCAGGCTCAGAATTTTGGCCTGAACCCAGAGTATCCCCCCACCCCCCCACCGTGATAGAGATAGTCTAGAACAAGACTGTATTATATTATGGATTGTGTTGACGTCTAATAAGAGTTTATTAAAATCAAAGTGAGGCGATGGGGTGGCTAAAATAAAAATGGTCAACGAAAGAAGGTAAATCTGCAGTATATACACATCTTATCGTTGATAAAATTGATTAGCTTGATGTGCTCCACTTGTGTTTAATTAGGTTTAATTATCTGAAACGTGCTCCACTTGTGTTTAATTAGGTTTAATTATCTGCATGTGCTCCTCACGAAATTTGTTAATAAAACATCACTAAGATCAATTTCAAAATCAATGGACATTCTGTTTCGTGGATAATACAAATTTAAATAATGTGCAAATTAAGTTAATTACATTTCAGCATATTGGAGTACATATTTTTTCTATTTTAATTTTCTTTCTACAATTAAACTGAATTTGTGTATATGTCACAGTTATGTTCTGTTTGCTCATTTTGACATTCTGTTCCGTTGTAGTTAGTTCCTGTTTCACCTACTTTTCCGTTTAGTTTCGGTTTCCTTGGTTTCTGATTATATCCTTTCTGTTGTTAATTATGATTTGCACCTGTGTCGTGTTTAGTTCTACCAGAAAGACTCAGGAGGCCAGAAGAAGTACAATGAAGTAACAAATTTATTAACAGACCAGCAAGTATTATATTTAGAGTTTCTTTGGCTTAGGCCCCGTCCGTAGCTCCCGTCTCAATGTTGACATAACATTGAATCTTCCCGGCAGAAATTAACACTAGAGCTTTCATTTCTCAGTGTATATACAGTATATACTCCCTGTTCAGTTAAATCCTGTTTGTATGCTTTGCGTTTGTGGACTCCTGTGCATTTCTAATTGTGAATTAAAGTCTATTAATAATTGTTTTCCTTAGTCATTCATATTTGGATTGCACCATCAACTTTACAGGATAACTGACCCTCAAAACTAGCCTGACAAGCCAGACCCACATCAAGATGTTGGGTCTGGGAACACATCATTGGCAGGACTCAATCTGAGGGGCGGGATAAACGGTTGTCTTTCAAATTCCCTCTGCACACAATAGGATATCGCTACAATGAACCAGAGCAACGAAGAAGGTGAAGCGGAGTTAGTTGATAGATTAAACTTTTGCCATATCTGGTAGGCAAAACTCTGAACACATATTCCTTTTTAAAGAATGACTTTAGTGCCGTTCCTTGTTCTTTTCTCAAAGAAAAGCTTAACTCCAAGTCTTCCAGAGTTGTGGCCAAAGCCGATTCGAAAGAGCGCTGTTCGCCAGTTTCTTTGTTTACAAGTAGCATGCGGAACCGCCACAACACTGCCGTCATTATGTTAAGCCTGCCCACCGACTCTATACACGATGTGATTGGCCTGACTAGAGTTTGGTTTTTACAGCTCGCAAGCCAATGGAGAGTTGCTAGACTACCCTGGCTGCAAATTATATTTGTTGCCGCTAGGGAGCATCTAGATTTCTAGGGTACCTTAAAACGAGTAATACACAATATACTTACCAGCACTTCTCCTCCTGGACCAAAAGGACCATTCCCTCGAGGACCACATAAGGGACTTTTTAGATCTGTTGTTCCTTACGAACTACCCTGACCACTCACTCCGAGTTTAATGAGCTGTCCAAGGCACACCTGCCTGAAGATGGTCCTCATTTGCCCATTATGTGGAGTTGGTGCTCCTGACTGTAGGTATCACTTCACCATCTGCGAGGTAGAGGAGAAGCAGCCCACAGATGCCACAGACACAGAGACAGAGCCCGAGCCAGAGTCAGCCACCACATCCGTCCTGGAGCCAGAGCCAACCGCCAAGTCTGTCCCGGAGCCAGAGACTGCCACCAGGGCCATCGCGGAGGAGCAAACTATTGCCTGATAAATCTGTGGTCCATGCATCAATCCCACCCTCGTCTCCACCCTTGAACCTCTGGTCGGTTCCTTTGCTGTTTAGATGTTCCAGTCCCATTTGGAGTCCTTTTTTCCTCCATTGTTCCTCCTCTCCTCTGGCTCCATCCAGTCCCCTGGATCAGCTGTCTCCACTGTGTCAGCCTGTCGACTCCACCCCAGCTCTGCGCTTCCTTTGCTCCATCGTAGGCGTCAGCCCTCTGGCTCCTCCAGGCTCCCTTGTCTCTCCAGCTTCGCATTGGTCCCTTGTAATTCTGGTTTTGCCACATATTTCCTGGCTTCCGGCTGTGCCTGAGCCCTACACCCCTTCGGCTTCACTTGGTTCTTCCCTCCAGCTCTGCCTTGGTCCCTTGTAGTAATGGTTTCGCCACAGACTTCCTGGCATCCAGCTGTGCCTGAGCCCTACACCCCTTTGACTTCACTGGGTTCTTCCCTCCGGCTCTGCCTTGGTCCCTTGTAGTTCTGGTTGCGCCACAGACTTCCTGAACTCTGGCTGCGCCTGATCCCTACACCCCTCCGGTTTCACCGGATTCTTCCCTCCAGCTCTGTCTTGGGTCCTTTGTAGTTCTGGTTTCGCCACAGATGTCCTGGTATCCGGCTGTCCCTGAGCCCTACACCCCTTCGGCTTCACTGGGTTCTTCCCTCTGGCTTTGCCTTGGACCCTTACAGTTCTGGTTTTGCCACAGACTTCCTGGTCTCTGGCTGTGCCTGAGCCCTACACCCCTTTGGCTTCATTCTTGGTTTCTGATTATGTCCTTGTTTTTGCTTTTTTATTTACTTATGATTTGCACGTGTCTCATTTACACCCTATTCAGGTCAATCCTCTGCCAGTTAATGTTGTTGTTAGTTTGTGTTTGTATTGTCCTGTGCATTTCTAATTGTGAATTAAAGTCTATTGATAGCTGCAGTTATTTGTTTGGATTGCACCACACACATTACACTATATAATTGGCATATATAATAGCATATATAATATATTTTAGAGCGTGTGTTTGATCAGTGTTGGAGCTAAACTCTGCAGAGCATTGACCCTCCAGGGCAAGATTTGAGGCACCCTGACCTAGACCTTCAGAAATCTCCCAGGTTTCAACATGAAGGCGAGGCAGAATTCAGCATCACGTTGCTGATTGTGCTTTGGGTGAACTAACCTTTAAGGGACAGAGTGGGTGAAAGAAGCCTTGACTAGCAGTTCAGGGAGAAAATAAAATGCAACAGTGTAGAATAGGGGTCCTTCTCTTGAAATCAATAACTGTAGAATTTCCTGAACGGGAATCATGATTAATTCTCCACATATACATGTATAATAATCAGCAGACCAGTGTGGAGCCCCTGCTTGACTTCAGCATGTCTATGTGTGTAATGGCAGCGATAAGCAGAGATGATATTCACGCAGCAGGGAAGAGGTGCCAGCTCACAGGAATGTATTCACTGGAGCAAGAGTTTCTGAGCGGCCACAGGCTGGCATATATGTCCCTTCCCCCATTTAAAGCCCCATCATCACAACAGCCGGGCATCAGGCCAGGCATCTGGCACTTAAGCCCCCTCATACCTGCTGCCTGCCTGTGTCCTGCTGCGACCCAGAGCCCTCCACAGATACACACACATACACGCTCAATCTCTAAACCCATTCAACCCTCAACACATGACCTGCCATGATAGCTTAATGCTAACTGGCATTTTGTGGAAAAACAACATCAAAGCATTATGAAATCTGAGTAATAAGACTAATGTGAATTTGCAAAGAGCACGCAAACATATAAAAATAGCAACATATTATCTGAATTATACTAATAATGTAGAAGCATTAAAATGACAAGAACCACTCAAATACATATCATTTTGTGATGCTTCTTAACCTTATAAAGCAATGGTTTCAAACTCATCTCCTGGAGGGCCACTGTCTCAACTAGCTTTACCACATCTGCCTGGAAGTATCTAGCAATCCTGAGAAACTTGATTAACTGGACCAGGTTTGTTTCATTAGGGTTGGAGCTGAGCTCTACAGGGCAGTGGCCCTCCAGGAGCTTAGTCCTAAAGCTTACTGTATCTCTCAATCGTCATTGTATTGCATTACATTATATGTTTTGATCCCCACAATAAAAACTACAGAGTTTGATCATAAAACTAAGCATTTAAATATATTATATTATTATAAATTAGATAGATTTACATTACAAGCATCAGAAATTCATCTTACTTTTTGGCCATATAAATATCAGACCCTGACAATTTCACCAAAAAGTCCAGTTATGAAATTTTGCTTGAATATTACGAGGTCAATACAACTTTTTTTTAAAAATGAAACATGCAAAGATGAATTGTTTACTATAAGATACAACATGCATTTAGCAAATAGATAGGGTGTATTTTCATTTCATGCTGACTTTAATGTATTTAAAATTAAATAGCCATTTAATATGAATATATAGAACCTTTTAAGATGATGCAAGACCATGTTTTTAAATCCTCAATAATAATTGCTATTCTGGGATATTCCCAGTGCATGTGGGGTGCTGACCTGTGACGTGGAGTCTGTCTCCACTGACATCGATCTTGAGGAAGATTCTTCCTCTACGCTCGGTGTGGTCGGTCCCACACAGACTTGGCACGTTCATCACACACTGCTTATGAACGTTCATGTCACAGGCTGAGAACAAGAGGGAGAAACATCTGTAAACGCTTCAGGATTAAACATAGAAAAGTAAACATGAAATAACATTCATAACCCCTTTTACTGCCACAGTCAGACATCTATTCAACAGAACAAGACAGTCAGTGTGTGTATTGATTGATTTTGTCAACTGAGAATCGATTAAATTGTGAAAAGTGGTCTATATCCACAATAGCCAATGTGATATATGATGTCTCTGTACTTCTTTTTGCTGTTTTTCCCTTTGTGGACTTGATAAAAATGACTGAAGCTGAACATCAGAATTGCCAGGTTTGCCTGACAAAATCATATTTGTGATTTTTATAGAGGTAAAAATCACGTTCCGGTGGGTAAAAATAGTGTTCAGAGCGGTAAAAATCACATTCTGTAGATTCAGAGGGATAAAAATCGTGTTCCGGGGTAAAATCGCATTCCAGGGGGTAAAAATCGCGTTCCGAGGGGTAAAAATTAAGTGTAACCGGAACCATGTAACAGTATAAAAGTTTCTGCGGGAAAACAGCAACACTGCTGTACATGGACCACAAACCAGAGCCATTGAAGTTTGGTTGTCACTAAAATGTTACTTTTTCCAAGAAAATATTGGTAACACTACAATAAGATTGTATTAGTTAACATTAGTTAATGCATTAGTTAACATGAACTAACCATGAACAACACATCTTTTCATCTTAAGTTAATCTTTGTTAATGTTAGTTAATAAAATACAGCTGTTCATGGTTAGTTCACAGTGCATTAACTATTGTTAACAAGATTTGAATAATGCATTAGTAAATGTTTAAATTAACATTAACAAAGATAAATAAATGCTTTATAAGTGCAGTTCACTATTAGTTAATGTTAACTAATGTAGTTAACTAATGTTAACTAATGAAACCTTATTGTAAAGTGTTACCGAAATATTTGTAAGAATGTGTGCATATGTGCAGTCCCAGCATCCTGGCTTGATTCTCAGACACTTTCCATTTGTAGTATCAAATCTATAGATCTCCAACTTGATTCAGTGCTGTTAATGTCAAGTTGTTACATTTAAAAAAAAAAATATATATATATATGGAGACAAACTCCACTGATGAAACGCCAGCATGTGACAGCAAACCATGTTTTTACAGGGGGCTTCAGTTGGAAAAGTGCATCAGAATGGTTTTTGGCAGAGAAAGTGTGTGTGACTGAGGCTGTTGTGGATGTATCTGTGTATCTGTGTGTGTGTGTGTGTGTGTGTGTGTGTGTGTGTGTGTGTGTGTGTGTGTGACTGAAGCCCATGCTGAGGCTGTTGTGGATATGTGTAAACAGAAATTCGCTGTGGTGTGTCGTCTCAGAGAGGTGTGGATGGGCAGATTGCATAAACGTAATTACAAACATGCTGATATTCCCACATAAATCTCACTTAAATATGTTCTTACTGAAATTTGTGATAGCATTCCAACTAGAGCCAGAGTGCCCGAGAGGAACAGGAATGTTCTGGTAGAAATTAAGGAGGCATCTCTAGATCTAACCACATTTGACCTCATTATGGACAAGAAAAGAAGAAACAAATTAATTTTGTAGACCTGGGGCAGGAGCTGCCCTTTCACTCTGATCTGAGGCCAGTTCTTTTTTTATTTCTATACAGGTTTCATCTAGATTTTGTTAAAAGAAGATGATCTTGCGTGAGTGCAAAAGGGCCACCCTGGGCATGATGGGAGGTTGATACTCACTGTCACATTTCATCCCCTGGTGGAGGAGTCCGTACAGCAGTGATCCGCAGTGGTCACAGAAGGTGGGACTGCCGTAGGTGTGGATCTTAAACTTGTGCTTGCTTCTGGGATCCTGTATATACATGGAAAAGAGAGAAATCATTTACAACTGGACTAACAAAATCATTCATGGAGCATCTGATGTAAACTGTGCGCTACTCTAGAGTGTTGCAGGGATGACTTACTGTTGCAGGCCAAAACCTGAAACTTTTTAAAAATAAGACCTTAAATAAGTGGTGAACACACGCACAAGTTATTCTCATATTTTATTCTATGACATATAATGCATCAGTAATATCACCTTTTAAAGTTAAATTAACAACCCTCCACATCAGGCCACATCCACACGAAAGCCAGAGCTTTCCCTATCCAATCTTTTTTTCCTCTTGTCTCAAGAACTATCTGCGTACACACAAAACCACTGAAACAGACTCAAAATGATGTAGTATACATGCCAGACCAGTATGTGGCGCTGTAATTCTGTCACAGAAATACACAAAAAATGGAGACTTGGGGCATGTGTGAGACGTGGGGTGATGACATTGTCATTTCACAAAATATATGGTTTGGCTGTACACACGGACCACACGGAAAGCACATTTCTTGTGGCAACCAAAACTAAAGAGATTTGGTCAGGTGATGCGGTGACATTATAGTCATCATGTACTGTAGTAGTCTGTGTAGAGGGGACATTAAACATAATCACGACGAACAAGTAAACTAATAAACTTTTACAGCCTGATTGTGTTCTTGCAAACTATTCTACCTCAAACTTTCAAGGAAAATGTGTTTTAAATAAAGACTGAGAGAGTTGTTGGAAGCTTAATGATGCTGATGTTAAAGTCATGCTACCATATGTAGTTCGTTTATAGCTTATTGTTTAGCTTTTTACTTCTGTCAATTTTATTTAGGCTTTAAAATTCATAAAACACACACACACACACACACACACACACACACACACACACACACACACACACACACACACACACACACACACACACACACACACACACACACACACACACACACACACACACACACACACACACACACACACACACACATATATATTAGGGCTATCAACGTTAACGCATGCGATTAATTTAGTCCTTAATACGTTAAAATAATTTAACGCAATTAATGCTAATAAATTACAGAAGTACGTGAGTAGCATAATTTTTGTCACGCAGTAAGATGATATTAGAAGTAGGGAGTTTATCACAATCACACTGAGCACTGAGCAAATGTCCATTCAAACTCTTAAACTCAATTCTGCTTCTGTTTGTTATCAGGCCATTTTAAGCCATTAAACTCGGGGAAAGTGTTCAGTGATCCAGTAATCAAAATCATGTAAAGAAGGCCAGGCTGATTAGGCTACATCAGAGTGACTAGAGACTCACATTGTGCTTTTAGTGAATTGTTTAGTGAATTCCAGTGTGCTTTACTTTAAAACACGAGCTCCGTCGTATTCTGCGATTGTTTCTGAAGAGCACAATTATGGTGACGTACCGGAAACGTACAGTGAGTGTCTGATGCAACAAACCATGTGTGTGCGCATTCTCAATCGCTGATCGCATGCTACCTTCATGTACAGACACACAGTACATTCGCGTTGTTTCCACACAAACTTAGGAAGGATAATGTTTGAGTTGTCATGTGTACGCTGTTGTGATTTGTAATCGTAGCCAGGTTTATTCAGTCAAAGCAGTTGATTTAGGAGGTTTTTTTTGGCGTCTCCGTGTGGTGCTGTTCGGTATCTCAGCTTGACGTCTAAAATGAAAACACGTTGCTGATCTCGTTGCTGTTGCTCTGTACACATACTATACACTGTGAATTCTGTTTTTTTATGTAATGTTTTTTACATGTGTGCTTAGGTGTGTATAAATGTATTATATAATAGAAGTATATGGACTCCTTATATTTGGTTATTTGGTATCATTTTGGAGTCTCCAATGATCCTTGAAGCTTGCAGAAAATACAGTTCCCTTTCGTTCAGTCACTACGACGTACGTTAGTGACTAACGAATGGGGGTTTCACTTAGAAGCCAATTACCTTCGAGAATTCAACAGCGCCCAATGGCAGTGCAAATGCCATGGGCATGCGGAATTTGCATGCGTAACTCCGCCCCACCTTGTGGGTATATAAGGAAGTACGCTGGCAACATCACATTATGTTTCTGCTTTGGAGTCAAGAGGATCTCTTCAGTCCTTCAAGCCTGATATTGAGTCTTTGTCAGCCTTCGAGATGAGCAGCTTTCCAGAGGCGTTGGTGTTATGGCACTTTCCAGTGATCGCATACTGCCTGCTTGCTGATCTGTGCAGTGGTCCGCTAGACAGCTGGTGTGTGGTCCCTGGGCGCTTTGGTGTTCTCTGCGAAGCTTCCTCTCCTAAAAGAGCTTACACGTGACGCGTCCTTTTCAGGATGTCTCGTCCGTGTACTTCTGGGTGTGGCCGGTCGTTATCTTCCTTTGATGGGCACAAGCACTGTCTGGTATGCTTGGGCTTTCAGCATGCCCAGGCAGAGTTTGTGGATGCGTCATGTTCCCACTGCGGGAACATGACCATCGCGGTGTTGCGGTCAAGACTCGATGAACTTCGTAATGAAGTAAGAGTCCCCTCTACCACACCCCGATCTACTGAGTCCCAGAGGCCCAGTACTTCGGCTGGTGGTCAGGGTGACCTGAGGGTTACGGTGTGGAACAAAGCCCCGACGCTCATGCCTCGGGCCACACCCCCCTCTTGCACACTGCAACCCGCGAGTGCTCAGACGCAGATCGCGGGACCTGCTTCGCCCCCGCCCCCCCGCCCCCCCGCCCCCCCCGCGTATCTCGTTTGGCGCTCCAGAGGAGGATGCGATGTCGGTCACCGCATCACAAGGTGAGCTCGAGTCCTCTGAGGATGATAACTCGGCTGTGCTGCCGCCCTCGGGCGCTCCAGCATTGCCCTAGTCGGACCCAGAGCTGACAGCCATGCTGTCTCGGGCAGCCGCGAGCCTCGGGATAGAGTGGAACCCTCCGCCCTGTCCTGAGCGCTCCCGGCTCGATGATTGGTTTGTGGGACCCGTCAGTCCCCGTCCCCAATACCTTTCTTTCCCGAGCTGCATGAGGAAGTTGCGCAGTCCTGGAAGTCCCCGTTGTCTTCCCGCGACCGTTCGGCGATTTCCTCCACCTTCTCTACCCTTGATGTGGCCGCGGCCAACGGGTACACTGGGGTCCCCCCAGTTGAACGGTCTGTTGCGATGCAACTGTGTCCACAGAGCGCTTCGACTTGGCGTGGTGATCCTAAGCACCCCTCCAAAGCCTGTCGATTCACATCAAACTTGGTGGCGAAATCGCACGGAGCTGCGGGGCAGGCTGCCACCTCTTTGCATGCCATGGTGATCCTTCAGGTCTACCAGGCCAGGATCCTCAAGGACATGCACGAGGGTGGAGTTGATCCGGGGCTCCTCAACAAGCTGTGTGCCGCCACCGACCTCGCTCTCCGGGCGACGAAGGTGACCGCACACTCCCTGGGTCAAGTGATGTCCACAAATGTGGTCCAGGAGAGACATTTGTGGCTGAACCTGGCTGATATGCGGGACACCGAGCGAACCCGGTTCCTCGATGCCCCCATATCCCAGGCCGGCCTCTTCGGCGGGGCGGTTGAAGACTTTGCCCAACAGTTTTCAATCGCCCAGAAGCAGACTCAGGCTATTAAACATGTACTGCCCCGGCGGCCAGCTGCTACCTACACGCAGCCGCCGGCACAGTCGCCTAAGCCTGCTCGGTTGTCAAACCGGGACTACCGGGACGTCCAACAGCCTCCCCTGTCCGGGCCGGTAACGCTGCCTCGCTGCCCCACACCAGGTACGTCTGTGGTCCGAATGACCCCGCTGGTGCAGTTCCTGGGAGTCTGGCTTCAGCTTCCAGGACTGTCCCGCTGGGTCGCGAAGACCGTCAGGCGCGGCGACGCGATTCAGTTTGCGCAGGTTCCTCCCTGCTTCCGGGGAATCCGTTACACTATGATCGGGGCCAGTGCCCCCGTCATGCGAGCGGAGATTGCCACCCTACTGGCGAAGGGTGCGATCGAACCTGTCCCTCCAGCCGAGATGAACTACGGGTTCTACAGCCCGTACTTCATTGTACCCAAAAGGACCGGTGGGTTACGACCAATCCTGGAACTGCGCATCTTGAACCGTTACCTTCACAGGTTTCCGTTCAAGATGTTGACAGCGAAACGCCTTTTCGAATGCGTTCGGCTACAAGTGACTCGGGCCTGCTTACAGGCTCTCACCCCGTGGTCGAACCTCAGTTTTCTACGGACCGGAGTGTCCTTAGAACGAGTTTCCAGGCATGTTGTTGTATCAACAGATGCCTCATCCACGGGCTGGGGTGCCATGTGCAATGGACAAGCAGCGGCCGGCTCCTGGACAGGACCCTAGCGCCTTCTGCATGTCAATTGCCTCGAGTTACTGGCAGTACGGTTCGCCCTGCACCGCTTCCGAGCGTTGCTGAGGGGTCAACATGTACTAGTCAGGACAGACAACACGGCCGTAGTAGCGTACATCAACCACCAGGGCGGTCTACGCTCCCGCCGTATGTCTCAACTTGCCCGCCATCTCGTTCAATGGAGTCAGAAGCACCTGAGGTCCCTTCGTGCTGTCCACATCCCGGGGAGACCTGAACCGTGCAGCCGACGAGCTCTCACGGATTCAGCCACTTCCTGGAGAATGGAGACTCCATCCCCAGACGGTCCAGCTGATATGGGAACGGTTCGGCGACGCACAGGTAGACCTGTTTGCCTCCCAGGACTCTTCCCATTGCTCCCTGTATTATTCTCTGACCGAGGGCACCCTCGGCACGGATGCACTGGCGCAGAGCTGGCCGCCGGGTCTACGCAAGTATGCGTTTCCCCCAGTGAGCCTTCTTGCACGGGTACTGTGCAAGATCAGGGAGGACAAGGAGCAGGTCATGTTGGTCGCCCCGTATTGGCATGGCCAGATCTGGTTCTCAGAACTGCTACTCCTTGCGACAGTCCCTCCCTGGCCTATTCCTCTGAGACCGGACCTCCTCTCTCAGAGACGGGGCACCCTTTGGCACCCGCGTCCGGCGTTCTGGAAGCTCCACGTGTGGCTTCTGGACGGGACACGGCAGGTTTGAGTAGTCTTCCACCTGCGGTGGTCGCTACCATCACTTCCGCTAGGGCAGAGTCTACACGACATCTCTATGCGTTGAAGTGGAACCTCTTCGTCACCTGGTGTTCTTCCCGCCAAGAAGACCCCTGGAAATGCCCGATCGGGTCCGTGCTATCGTTTCTCCAGGAGGGGTTGGAGCGAAGGCTGTCTCCCTCCACCCTTAAAGTGTACGTGGCTGCAATATCTGCCTACCACGATCTCCTGGGAGACAAAAAGGTAAGTCAGCACGACCTGATCATCAGATCATCAGGAGACTGAATCCTCCTCGCTCTCCTCTCGTTCCCTCTTGGGACCTCGCAGTAGGCCTAAGTGCTCTGCAGAGGCCTCCCTTTGAGCCTTTGCGGTCGGTCGATATTAAGTTTCTGTCTATGAAGACGGCTCTGCTGACCGCATTGGCCTCTCTTAAGAGGGTTGGGGACCTGCAGGCATTTTCGGTTGACTAGTCAGAAACCACATCTGCTCTGTTCTCCCCCCCCCCCCCCCCTCACTGGACCCACTGCAGTTTGCATACCGCACAAACCGCTCCACTGATGATGCCATTTCATCAACAATTCACACTGCTCTCTCCCATCTGGAAAAGAGGAACACATATGTGAGAATGCTGTTTGTAGACTACAGCTCAGCATTCAACACCATTGTGCCCTCCATACTTGACATGAAACTCCGGGCTCTAGGCTTAAACAGCTTGTTATGCAGCTGGATCCTGGACTTCCTGTCAAACAGACGCCAGGTGGTCAGAATGGGCAGTAACATCTCCTCATCACTGACTCTCAACACTGGAGCCCCTCAGGGCTGTGTTCTCAGCCCACTCCTGTACTCCTTGTACACACATGACTGTGTGGCAACCCACAGCTCCAATACCATCATCAAGTTTGCTGACGATATGACAGTGGTAGGTCTCATCACTGACAATGATGAAACGGCCTACAGAGAGGAGGTGCACACTCTGACACGGTGGTGTCAGGAGCACAACCTCTCCCTCAACGTCAGCAAGACCAAGGAGCTGGTGGTTGACTTCAGGAGGAATGAGAGAGAACACCGCCCCATCACCATCAATGGAGCACCGGTGGAGAGAGTCAGCAGCTTCAAGTTCCTCATCAGCGCCTTTTCTTCCTGCGACGGCTGAGGAGGTTTGGAATGAACCGCCACATCCTCACACGCTTCTACAGCAGCACCATTGAGAGCCTGCTGACTGGCTGCATCACCACCTGGTACGGCAACAGTACCGCCCGCAACCGCAAGGCCCTGCAAAGGGTAGTGCGCACGGCCAGCTGCATCATCGGAGGTGAGCTTCCCTCCCTCCAGGACATTTACGCCAGGCGGTGTGTGAAGAGAGCTCAGAGGATCATCAGAGACTCTAGCCACCCGAACCATGGGCTGCTCTCACTGCTGCCATCAGGCAGACGGTACCGCAGCATTAGAACACGCACCAGCCGACTCCAGAACAGCTTCTTCCCACAAGCAATCAGACTACTTAACTCCTGATCCATCAGGATCATAACACACACTGGACAGAATATCACTCAGCACAACCCACTGTAGATACACACACATTATATACACATTTATTTATCATACAGCATCTATTGCACTTTGGATTTCAATTTGTGAACATTTTGTATACTGTACATTGTATATTATTACTATAACTTAATGTACACTGTTATTGTTTAATGCATGTTTAGTGTATACTGTTTAAAGTATATGTATATTGTAAGTATGTGTATATTGTTTAAAGCTGTGAGAACTACACTCACATTGTGTAAATTATTTATTGTTTATTGTAGTGTATACTGTGCTGTGAGTAATTGTGTGCGCATCAGATGTGTAATCTGTTGTTGCTTAAATGTTGTACATGTCATGTCATGACTACTATGTTTGCTCGGACTGCACCTAAGAATTTCACCTACTGTTGCACTTGTGCATATGGTAGAGTGACAATAAAAGTGATTTGATTTTGATTTTGATTTGAGGTGACCGGACCCTGAGGAAGATTTTGGAGAAGGACCGATTCCAGACCTTGGGGGACCTGCGGAAGCAGTGGACTGAGTCTGGAGTAGAAACATCCAGAGCCACCGTGCAAGGAAATGGGCTACAGGTGCCGCATTCCCCAGGTCAAGCCACTTTTGACCAAGAAACCGCGGCAGAAGCGCCTGACCTGGACAACAGAGAAGCAGCACTGGACTGTTGCTCAGTGGTCCAAAGTACTTTTTTCGGATGAAAGCAAATTTTGCATGTCATTCGGAAATCAAGGTGTCAGAGTCTGGAGGAAGACTGGGGAGAAGGAAATGCCAAAATGCCTGAAGTCCAGTGTCAAGTACCCACAGTCAGTGATGGTGCCATGTCAGCTGCTGGTGTTGGTCCACTGTGTTTTATCAAGGGCAGGGCCAATGCAGCTAGCTATCAGGAGATTTTGGAGCACTTCATGCTTCCATCTGCTGAAAAGCTTTATGGAGATGATTTCATTTTTCAGCACGACCTGGCACCTGCTCACAGTGCCAAAACCACTGGTAAATTGTTTACTTACCATGGTATTACTGTGCTCAATTGGCCTGCCAACTCTCCTGACCTGAACCCCATAGAGAATCTGTGGGATATTGTGAAGAGAAAGTTGAGAGACGCAAGACCCAACACTCTGGATGAGCTTAAGGCCGCTATCGAAGCATCCTGGGCCTCCATAACACCTCAGCAGTGCCACAGGCTGATTGCCTCCATGCCACGCCGCATTGAAGCAGTCATTTCTGCAAAAGGATTCCCGACCAAGTATTGAGTGCATAACTGAACATAATTATTTGAAGGTTGACTTTTTTTGTATTAAAAACCCTTTTCTTTTATTGGTCGGATAAAATATGCTAATTTATTGAGATAGGAATTTTGGGTTTTCATGAGCTGTATGCCAAAATCATCAGTATTAAAACAATAAAAGACCTGAAATATTTCAGTTGGTGTGCAATGAATCTAAAATATATGAAAGTTTAATTTTTATCATTACATTATGGAAAATAATGAACTTTATCACAATATGCTAATTTATTGAGAAGGACCTGTGTATATATATATATATATATATATATATATATATATATATATATATATATATATATATATATATATATATATATATATAATGAACACAATGTGTAAGAAACATGTTTTGGTCACAGAGCTTATTTTCTGAAATAATCCAAAAGCCAATGGAAAAATCCACTTGGGATTTTGTCAAGGGAACTAGAGTGATGCTGATTTATGGGTTGCCCTACAAAAATATGTATGTCATCACTCTCCAGCACTCTACGGCAAGAATGGAGTGAAACTGCCAAAACCAATCTGACTGACTGGCTTTACGCAACTTCCACGAGTTGAGGTGGCTTATCAGTCCACCAGGAAACTAAGTTGTGCTGGCAAGTGTTCATGCTTTTACAAAACAGCATTTCTTAGAAGAAACAAATCACTGCTTCTGCTCTGACAGACAGGTTGAAGATCCAAATGCAGCTTTATTAGGGGAAATCCACAATTGTAATCCAAATGACAGGCAAAAGATCAGAACCACAGTGCAAATAATCCAAAATATCAACAAAATCCAAAACACAGGTAGACAGGGAAATCCAGGAAATCCAGGAAACCAGGCAGAAAATTAGAACCATAACACAGGACAACAAAAGAGAGCACAGAAATGCAGTGTAACACTAACAATACTTCGCAAAAAGTGAATGAAAACACAGGGCTTAAATGGACAGAGTTTACAGGATAATGACACACATCTGCAAGTAATCAAGCATAATGAGTCCAGGTAATGGGTTATGGGAAATGAAGTTCATGATCAGATAGCAAAGGAGTGCCCTCTGGTGGAGATCACTGGTGGTTGTGACAATGACATCTGAAAGATATTCAGAGTTTTAAATGAACAAAGCAAACTGTGGTGGGACACTTTACATGACAAAGTTTACTGGATTTTGTGGTGAAAGTCAAAAGACTGACAACATGAAAACTTTTTGTTGATTGTGTAGATAAAAAAAAAAAAAAAGATTTTTATATTTCCTGTAGAAAGTGTGAGAGCAGAATTCCAAGGTGACCGTCAACTGCCAACCAAAAAAAAAAAAAAAAAACCCTGAAAACAGTTATCTAACAGAGGCTGACCGCAACAGCAGGTCAAACACTTTGCTGTGGTTTCTGTCCAGAAGCAGGAAGTTAATCATAAGTCTGAAGGGTTATTTCACTGGGCCATGCAAATAGGGCAACCAATTAATCTGTCTCTGAGTGGTCTGAAATTAATGAGAATTTGACTGTAGTTGAGGGGTCTCAAGTTTTCCCATAACTGAACCATTAATCTGACATTAATAAAGAGCTGCCAGCCTTTGGTTTAACTGCACAGAAATGCTGAGTCAAATATGACTGTTAGGAAGACTTTCTATATCTATATAATTTCTACAACAGGCACTAGATCATCCCAGTAATGTAAAAACTAGTAGCTAATAAATGTAAAAATGAAAAAGTAAAACTTCACAAATAAGCCATGGTATGTACACTCATGGGGGAAAAACAGACAGAATGATATTTGTTGCACACAAAAACTTGAAAAAAAGAGCTTTCTTAAAATAAAATAAAAAGGCTTCGGTCTGTTTTTGAGTGAGGTCGCAGAGGTTTATATCAGTCTACTGGGAAACAAAGACATGTTTAAGTTCCCAGGTTGCTAATGAGCATTTTCTGAGGAAGAACTACAAAGTCCATGGAATTCATGTTCAAAGGCACTGAATATCTGAAATATATTTCACAATTTACTTTGTGGTATTAATTTGACTTGGGATAAATAGGATATCATTGAGTCCAAGAGTATTCTGCTTTGTTTTCAGAGTTCAATAATTATTTCCCATGAACAGACAGGTGCAAAAATCATGTCCATGTCTATTATTTATTGTGTTTATGATTTCAGGATTTACAGTGCTTGCAATTAAGCAACTGATTTTAAACCTTACCATAACTCTATATTTATAACCTATTTGTGTAATAAATAAGTCAGTTAGGAACCTGGGTGTGCTCTTTGATACCAATCTTTCTTTTGAAAGCCAAGTTTCTAGCATCTGTAAAACTGCATTCTTTCATCTAAAAAATATATCTAAATTATGACAAAATGCTGAACAGTTAGTTCATGCATTCATGACCTCAAGGCTAGATTATTGTAATGCTCTACTGGGTGGTTGCCCTGCTCACTTAATAAACAAACTCCAGCTGGTCCAAAATGCAGCAGCTCGAGTTCTTACTAGAACCAGGAAGTATGACCATATTAGCCTGGTTCTGTCAACACTGCACTGGCTCCCTATTAAACATTGCATACATTTTAAAATCTTGCTAAATACTTACAAAGCACTAAATGGTTTAGCTCCCCGGTACTTGAGCGAGCTCTTAACACATTATACTCCATCATGTCTATTGCGATCTCAAAACTCTGGCCAGTTGATAATACCTAGAATATCAAAATCAACTGCAGGCGGTCGATCCTTTTCCTATTTAGCACCTAAGCTCTGGAACAGTCTTCCTAGCATTGTTTGGGAAGCAGACACACTCTGTCAGTTTAAATCTAGAATAAAAACACATCTCTTTACTATTGCATACACATAGAACATTATCAATTTATATTATTGAAATCAGTTAAATGATTGTTAGGCTGCATTAACTAGGTCAGCCTGAACCGGGAACACTTCCCATAACACCTGATGTACTCGTTACATCATAAAAAGAATGGCATCTTATCCCGATGTTTACTGCAGTCTGCCGGATCCAGATCAGACGGTGTACCTGCGCTACATACGACCACAATGCTTCCCCGAAGTGTCAGCAGAGACCAGGTCATCTGTACAGAGGTCTGTAACAAAATTATCGGAAACGACTGTAGTATGCATGCCAGACAAGTAATTTTGCAGCCATTTAGTAAAGAAAAACGACATGCCTGCGCACATACGTACTCAAACGCACTTGCGATAGACTAAACACATAATGCTTATGTGCATGCCATCAACATTCTCACAGATTCACCTTTTTTTTAGTTTACTCGAAGCAGGTATTGTTTCAAAACTATTTCTTATCTTCTTGCCTTTTATCAATTATAGTCTTTCTGTATTGTAAAAAGCGCTGTATAACTGAAGGTGACTTGACTTGACTAATACTTATTTGTGTAATTACACTGTCACAACATCACCTTAACATAAAGTGTAACCAAGATCACTGCTAGGTTTGCTTCTATAAAACTGTTGACTGTGTGGTTATTTTGCATGTCAAAATAAGTCAGACTGTCTCTTTTCTCTAAATCCTGGCCAGGATGACCTGCAAAGTGTAAAAGACTTTGTATCAACAGCCAAAGGCCTGTCTATGCAAGACTAGATTTAAGGTACACTGTAGACAAAATATAACTAGGGGTGATTTCACACCAAGTTTATTTGAGCACTCCAACACCCCAAATTAGGAACACCCCACCGTAAAATCGAATTAGTTATACTTACTTAAAAAAAGCATGCAAACCAACAAGGAATAGTATGTTGTTCCAACAAATGCTTAGTTATTATAGTTCACTTACACAAGAGTTCTAGTAACTAAAAAGAACTGATAGTACTTGATAATTTACTTGTGTTTTGAAGCTGAATGTTGAAGTCTGTGTGTGACTCAAGCATGATCAATTGCAAGATATTGTCCCAAATATATATACATTATACAAGTATAAAAGTTAAAAAAGTTGTATATATATATTTTTTTTATTTCTTGTTGCATCGCTGCATCAGTAAGAAGAGAATTACGATCATATGAATGTTCCAAGTGCCCAACCAAAGGGAACACTGATCACCATAATGGTGTTCTCTCAAATTTTCCAGCTGTATTGACAATTCAACATTCAAGATGAATTTGGTAAATCAATGAATGCAAATGGAGGAAATGAGTGAAAAGTCTTATAAGAATTGTCCCGCCTCAAAAACATTTTTCTTTCTTTTTTTGTTTTTGTTGCTTGACAAAATGGCACTCAAACCAATCAACTAATCTTAACTTGGGTTTTCTGAGTAAAAAAGTCATAGTATGTGAATAGTACAGATTAGTGTTGTCAAAAGTACCGACCATGATACCAAGTCGGTACTGAAATACTGAAAAATGTGACTCTTTGAGCGCTGTTGAGCACTGTTGAGCTGTAATTGTAAACACCTCTGACTGGCCATTGTGCTCACGCGCTCATCAAATATGTCTGTGATTGGCAACAATGATAAGTGCTTCAAAAACATGTTGTAAATATACATCAATGATGCTTTTGACAGAACGTTTACACAGATACACATGGGAGCGTTTGAATGCAGGCGTCTATCAGCCTACCAGTCCACTGGTCAACGCCTGCTTGTGCTTTCAGAACACTTTCAAACACTCCCGTGCATTGATCATTGTAGCCAATCACAGACACAAACAATGAGTGCATGAGCACAATGGCCAGTCAGAAGTGTTTACGATTCCAGCTCAACAGCGCTCAAAGCGTCACATTTTTTAAACTTGGTATCGCGATCGGACAACACTAGTACAGATTACTAGATTTTTACAAGTTAAGACTTCAAGTAAAGTTAACTAAAAAGTGTTAGAATCACTGTTGGATTTTATAGTGTAAAATGACCCACAAATGAAGTGGTGGTCTTGGGTCCTTTTGTGGTTCGATTAATTCTCATTTTAAATCTACTTACATTGCAACTGGTTCACTTTAACTGAAACGGGTTTGTACATTTAAAGTGTATGTCAAACACACTACAATTAATACTGAAATGCATTGTAATAATTAAAGTCCAGGTATTGCTGTTTCTGAAGAGCAGAAAATGAGTAGCTCTGTTCAGATCCACCTCGTGCAGTGTGCTATTTCCTCCAGACAGCTTTTGTCACTCTGTCTAAGCACTAATTGAAAAGGCCAGAGTGCAAGCAAAGCAAAGCAGATGCAGTCTGTGCGCCGGCCTCCTGGCCAATGGAGGAGCGTGTAATGAAAACAAACAGTGGACAGACCCCAAGAACCCTGTGATTGGCACAGAATGAGTCACTGAAGCACTCTAATTAGTACCTTGGCATCTTAAATAGCAATTGGGCTATTTTATTCTCTGTTGCTGGCTAGTCTCAAGCTGCTGCGACAGAATTATGGCACAGTATTAACTCTCGATGGCTGCATCCCAATTTCCATAGTTCTACTATGCACTAAACATATTTACTTTGCTGGTGATGGGAAAGGACATAGATTTGAGCAGATGGTAAGTCAGTACAACGGTACGAGGACACAGCAGACCTCTTGGTCATGTTTGTTTTTGCCAGTGTTAGCATCTACCTAAATGCATTACTCAATATTATTGCATTATATGCATCCACAAACAAGGATTTTTCACAAACAATACGTGTGATTTCCACGTATTGAACTCTTATTATTCAACTATGCCAAGGTTAATTAAATTTTTAATTCTAGGGCACCTTTAAAGACTCAAAATTAATTAATTGGTTTAAGTCTTCTATATTATCATGCAAATGTATCTACAGTCACATCAAAAAATTATATTAAAAACGAATCACCATTTGCTATTTTTATTTTTTTGGCGGGTGGTAAGGTCTTCAATATGTCCAACCTCAACTTCACATCAATCTGAAATACATCAACACATTGAGGAAAACTGTGCTCTTCGTGAAATAAAAGATTAATAAATCTTTTTTAAACGGAGCCTTTAAACAGCATTCAAAATGAAGCAGTTGCTTTTTTCCTAATGCATCCAGCAGATCGAGGTAAAAACTGGACAGTGCATCACAAGGAAGCCAAGAGCACTTCCGAACTCTTCGAGGGCATTAGAGGCCTGTGCCTCTCTTTCATCTCTGCGGCCTGTTCCTCTCATGTGTATCCTCATTTTCCCTACATCCACTCAGCCTGTGTGTTCTGTCTCTGTTCATGCCATTTGCGATATAATCAGCTTTACCGCTGTCGAGTGAATCAGTCACGGATGAAAATAAAAGCTCATCTTCTGCCTCTGTCTTTTTCCTCCGGGGATGAACTGAGGATTGAAGGACGGGTCAGTGTGTTTGTGTGTGTGTGAGTGTTCTCGCTGCAGGTACCTGTGTGTGCACGAAGCCAACGGTGCACATGACCTTTTATTCCTGGGCAACACTGCTCTACACTTCCACGATTGCCATTTTTTCCATGGCTGGTGTCCACAGCTCAGTTGGAGAGCCAAAGACACATAACAGGATGCAAGACTACCTCATCAAACACCTCTGAAACACATGACCTGAGCGATGAGGAAAGTCAAAGCTGTAACAGAGACTTTTCAGAGAATATTCAAGCGTCCTTATGAGCCGAGGCCCATCATTAGCATCAGATTGAGTGATACTGCAAACCTGTGATTATGATTCCGGTGTACATTAAGGGTGTGTAATATGTATCTTGTCTATGATATGTAATATGTAATGTGTAATATGTATCTTGTTTCAGTAAACAAGAAATTAATATTCTGAGTTTTATTGTCAATATTGCCTGTTTTTGCTCTATTTCTGCAAAAAAAAATTTGTTCCAAACAAAGCCAAAACAAAACTATTGTGCATCTCTGAGCGACACACAGTGGTTTCATAACTGAACCAATCAATGTTTTTGAACCAATCAATGATTCAATGATCCATTCATTCTTCTGAATGAATCAGCCATTTAAACACATCTGTTGAAATAATTAATCAATGACTTACTCATTTAGACAGCGACTTGCCACCACCTACTGGCGGTTTTTGTTCCAATATTATTCAAAATATTTTAGCATTAATATCATAGCATTTATGCAATTGCAAATGCAATTGCTGCGTTAGATGCTGCTACGTGCCACTTCTCTAGGGCAAAATTTTTTTGGACAAAAGACAAAAAAGGGCAAAATATTTTGTCGATACTGATTTAATTTGTTTTGTAACAAACTAGTGTCTTATTATTGTAATTTATTTTACTTAAACGCATACCTCAGGTCTTTATTGACCCGGGATGTCATTCACTACCCTCCACCTCATTCCATTTTCAAAGTTAGAAATCTTTTTTGTAAAAAGTGTATTGGGTCTCTAGTGACCCGAGGTATGTAATAGTGCAAGTACAGTATATATTAGGGCGTTAATGCATGCAATAAATTTTTTCATTTTAACGCATTCAAAATATTTAACACATTTTCCCTTTGGATGCTCTACAGCAGGGGTCTCAAACTCAATTTACCTGGGGGCCGCTGGAGGTAGACTCTGGGTCAGGCTGGGCCGCATCAAGTATTACACATAAAAAGTAGCACAACTGATCCAATCTTCTCAATCTTTATTATTAACAGTTCTTCAACATGAATGTTTCTTCTGAACATGAACTGTTCTTCAGAACATAGGCTTTTCTTGCCTACTCTATTTTTAAAAATAATTAAATCATGTAATATGAAATAATGAATTATTTAAATTTTATTTAAAATAATAGACTAATTCAAAGCAAGGCCGTAACAGGTCAAACAGAACAGTGAACGAAATTCTAGGTCTAATTCTAGTTGGGAAATAATCTTTTTGGGACAATTTGTAAACAATATTTGCATTAATTTGCATCAAATATATTATTAGTCCCGAGATTCTTCGCATGAATCAATAAATGCATAGATCCGCAATTAACTATTGAATTCCCCAGTGGTCTGGTGGTAGTATTTTTGTCAACCGTGTCAAAGGTTCCAGTTTCTAATCCGCCCTCATATAGTTTTTCTTCATTAAAATCAAAGATGTTCATCAATGCTTGTATATTAAGAGCATGGACACGTTTGTGTGCATTTTGTTTTGTGATTTCACTGGAAAGAATAGAGTCTCTATCCGCAACGGCATTAATGGATAGATTGACGCGCTCGTCTGTGTGTGAAGACTGTGCAGTGTGCACGAGCCAAAAAAGAACGAAAACCCTGCCTACTATGATTTGATTGGCCATCTCAATAATTTTCACATTGACGAGCGCTGTTAGACCACATTCGTTTTGACTGTCTGATCAGCTTCGTTCGTCTGTTCCTGTCAATCACGCGCTGTCAACCAATTATACTGCATGAGGGAGGGGCGAGCCATCTCTATCTCTCTCTTTCTCTCTCTCTCTCTCACACACACAAAGAAGGCAGCAAGCGTGGCAAGTGCTGCATACGCAACGATTCAGCAAAAAGGTGCTTTTCAGAGCAACACGCGAGCCGCACTAACACTAAACTTTGCGGGCCGCGAGTTTGAGACCCCTGCTCTACAGTATATAATCACGGTATCATGTATTCAAGTGCTATTAAACCATTCAAACGCAATAAAAACGTAAAAGTAAGAACTTAAATCTGTACTGGCACACCGTCTGTGAATCTCCTCTTTGTGTGACGCATTTGAAAGTTGACTCTAAGAATCTGACAAAAAAATGACACTACTGAGGTTAGAATAAAATGCTAAAATAAAGGTAGTAATCACTGTAAGGCAAAGGTAAAAATGCTCCTAGAAATCAATATAAGGTGGCAAATATCGTCCCTTAATTAAAAAAGTCAATTTCTGTCACTGCTGTGAACTACTGCACAAAATATGAAGAATATGAAAAGCTTCCTGAGTCAGCTTTCCACAACCAGTCAAGAAACCCAAGTCACATTCTTGTAAGCTGTATTTTACACAATATGTCTAAATAATAAGATGTATAAATGTATATTTAAATAGTTTATTAATAATTTACTTACACTTTCTAAATGATCTGATGAACCACTGACAACTCCTAAATAAGTGGTTTGTAAATAATGTAATACTTAATTTAGAAATGATAAATTGATCATTTATAAAGTATGAAAATACAATTATTAAACACAATATGCTTATAAATCAAGAATAAAGCATTTATATCTGTATTTATAAACTGCTTAGTAATGTCTATTAATGCTTTATAAATGATGAATTAAATATTTACTAACGCTTAACTAATGCTTCACAGCATGTAGGTATTATGAAGTGTTACCAAACAGCTCTTACTATATCATGAACTACAGTATAAGACCGCAGGAAAGCTGTATTGACCAATCAGCATTCAAGGTGGGAACAGTCTTATAATTTTGGTCACTAAAATGTAACTAGAGTAATTGCTGCATGGTGTACTGAATTTTACTGTGATTACAGATGTGAAAACACATCACTCACTCGTGAATCAACACCACTTCATGCCATTAATTAGCTGACTCATTACCTGCAAATGAGTGGAATAACGTGTTCACTTTCGTTCAGTCACTACGACGTAACGTTAGTGACTAACGAATGGAGGTTTCGCTTAGAAGCCAATTACCTTCGAGGAGTCTAACAACGCCCAATGGCAGTGCCAATGCCATGGGCATGTGGACTTTGCATGCGTAACTCCGCCCCACCATGTGGGTATATAAGGAAGTACGCTGGCAACATCGCATTATGTTTCTGCTCTGGAGCCAAGAGCATCTCTTCACTCCTACAAGCCTGAATTCTGAAGTCTTCTCTTCAGTCTTCGAGACGAGCGGTTCTCCAGGGTGTTGGTGTGACGGCACGTTCCAGCGATCTCACATTGCCTGCCTGCTGATCTGTGCAGTGATCTGCAACAGCTGTGTGTGTTTTCCCTGGGCGCTTTGGCACTCTGCAGAGCTTTCCTCTCACAAAAAGAGCTTCCGTGTGGCACGTCTTTTTCAAGACGGTTCGCCCGTGCACTTCCGGGTGCGATCGATCTTCGTTGCTGTCTATGGGCACATTCACTGCTCGACGTGTTTGGGCTTCAGCACGTTTGGGCAGTGTTTGTGGATGTGTCATGTTCCCACTGCAGGAACGTGACCATCACGATGTCGCGGTCGAGACTCAGTGATCTCTGAGAGGAGAGAGAGTCCCCTTTGCCACACCCCAATCTACCGTCTCCGAGAGAGGTGGTACTTTGGCTGGTGGCCAGGGTGACCTAAGGGCGGTGCCGTGGTATTAAGAACCCCGACGATCATTCCTCGGGCCACGACTGAAGCAGCGGGACCGTCTCTGATGTCGGTCGCCGCATCTCAAGGTGGGCTAGAGTCCTTTGGGGATGACAATTTGGCTGTGCTCCGCCTTCGGGTGTGTCAGCGCTGCTGGATCCGACCTAGAGTTGACAGCCATGTTATCTTGGGCAGCCGCGAGCCTCGGGCTGGTGTGGAACTCCGCCCTGTCACGAGCGCTCATGGTTGCACGATTGGTTTTTGGGGGCGGCACCTGACAGCTGTTGGGCCCCGCCCCCAATGCCTTTCGGTCCCGAGATGCATGAGGAGATCACGCAGTCCTGGAAGTCCCCGTGCTTCCTGTGACTGTTCGGTGGCCTTCTCCGCCTCCTCTGCCCTCGATGGGGGCGTGGCCAAGGGTACACTGGTGTCCCCCCCACTGTTGAACACTCTGTTGTGCACTACGGTGTCCACAGAGGGCTTTGACGTGGCGTGGCTATCCTAAGCATCTGCCCGTCTTGAACCGATCCCTTCACAGGCTTCCGTTCAGGATGTTGGCGGCGAACGCCTTCTCGAATGCGTTCGTCCAGTAGATTGGTTTGCAGTGGTCGACCTGAAGGACGCCTACTTCCATGTCACCTTCCTACCTCGACACAGACCGTTCCTACAGTTTGCTTTCGAGGGGCGGGCATATCAGTACGTGGTCCTCCCATTTGGGCTAGCTCTGTCCCCTCGCGTCTTCACGAAGATTGTCGAGGCAGCCCTTGCACCATTCAGGCAGCACGGGGTTCGAATCCTGAACTTCCTCAATGACTGGCTCATAATGAGTCACTCTCGAGTGCAGGTTTGCAAACGCAGAGCAGCAGGCTGGGCGACACCGAACACATCTACAATCTCTGAGTGGAGCCAGTGTCCGACTATGTACTCGCCTCTACTAGTGGCTGGTAATGGACCAGGCTTAGGTGTCTCCGCTTGCTCGCTATTCCACTCCACGGACTGGATACGTGCAATATTCTCCTCAGGTGAGCTTTCCGGAAGCCCTGAGTTCCTCCAGCACTGTCGACGCCGACATAGTCTGCCCTTTCGAGCCCAGACCCTCATGTCCGGCTCACACTTAAGCAGGGCACTGGAAGACAGCCGAGTGGCGTCTCTGGATTGGGACCCCCATTCGTAAGTCACTAACGTTATGTCGTAGTGACTGAACGAAAGGGAACGTCTTGGTTATGTATTTAACCCTCGTTCCCTGAGGAGGGAACGGAGATGTAACGTCCCTTTACCACATCCGCTGTACTGCTGGAGCGGCCGGGAGTTCAGTCTTGGCTCCGCAGCAGATAACATAATGCGATGTTGCCAGCGTACTTCCTTATATACCCACACGGTGGGGCGGAGTTACGCTCGCAAATTCCACATGCCCATGGCATTGGCACTGCCATTGGGCGTTGTTAGACTCCTCGAAGGTAATTGGCTTCTAAGCGAAACCCCCATTCGTTAGTCACTAACGTTATGTCTCTGTTCCCTCCTCAGGGAACGAGGGTTATATACGTAACCAAGACGTTTTTCAAGACGTTTTTCAGTCTGTATCACATGATGAAAATTTAAGCAAAGCTTGATTCAAGTACAGTTAAGCAGCTACTGATTTATAGCTTGTTCTAATATCCTTAGCAGTTTTATTTGTCAGGCACAGCACTAATTGATCTAGAAAACCTTTAGGGAATCCTGTTACTAAAATAATAACGCGTATATTAGATGCGTCTGTTTTATCTGGTTAAAGAGGTATGAATTTAATGAGGCGGAAATGTGCTTCTCTAATGGTGTGTGATATTATTTGAGGATGCACTGCTGCCTGCAGCGTGAGGTGACTGTGACATGCATCCAGACGCCTCACACTCATTTGTGTAAAAAAAAAAAAAGAAATGCTGAAATGCTGATTGTATATCTTAGGATAATCCACATGTATGCACACTATTATTATTATGAGAGTAGGTTTTGTTTCACACAAGGGATAGATTTAACACATTAAAGGGATAGTTCACCCAAATATTAAAATTAACCTATGATTTACTGACCCTCAAGCCATTCCTAGGTGTATATGACTTTCTTCTTTCAGACGAACACAATCAGAGTTATATAAAAAATGTCCTGCCTCTTTCAAGCTTTATAATGGCAGTGAATGGCAGCCTAGTGTTAATTTCGTCAGACGAGACAAGGCTAAATATGTTTGTCAATGACCTTTTTTTCCACGAAGACGAGACGATGACGAGACTGCACCAGTGTCCAAAAACGCTGACTAAGACTAAATGAACATGCATTATTGTTGACAAAAAATGTGGTCATTGGTGGTCAAATGTGACCATACACCTGAACTATTTTTATTTTAGTTCAATAAAATGTATTTATTGAATATTTTGAGGAGATCTTTTGGTACTAAATACTATTTGTGCAATAATTATGGTCCATTAATGACCACTTAAAACATTTTTCTTCAAATATTTGTATTATTTATATTACAATTAGTGTATTAATTCAGGTTAAAATAGAGAATTCCAATATCTATGGTGTTGTGGCACATTATGCAGGTTATATATATTTTATGTAACTTATTTTGCCACACAATATATTGAGTTTTCCTTTGACTAAAACTAGACTAAAATGACGAGACTTTTAGTCGATTAAAACTTGACTAACAAAAAAAGATACGTGAATGACTAAATACTACTAAAACTAACAAGGACATTTGGCACAAGACTAAGACTAAATTAAAAATGGGTGACAAAATTAACACTATGGCAGTCCAAAATTTGCAGCCCAAAAAAGTGCATCCATCCATTATAAAAGTGCTTCACACGGCTCCGGGGGTTAATAAAGGCCTTCTGAAGTGAATCAATGGGTTTGTGTGAGAACAATATCCATATTTAACACGTTAGAAAGTAAAATAGCTTCTGGTGGACTAACTTCCGATTGTATTCGTCTGAAAGAAGAACATCATATACACCTAGAATGGCTTGAGGGTGAGTAAATAATGGGGTAATTTTCATTTTTGGGTGAACTAACCCTTTAACCTGATCCATATTCCTGTATTAATAGTCATGCAAACACCTTTTTCTGTATATGTCCAATAAAATCAAGTTGCCAAAATGTCTGTACTTTGTAATAAATTCGTAAAACTTGATATGCATGTAATCCATGTAAACATGGTAATTGTTGATCAGACTGTTATTCAGCCAATTTACATCCAACTTGATCCATGTTTGGAGACTGCTGTAGCTACTGTAATGCAGAGAGCAGATGGGATGATAATGTGATGGCTGTGTTTCCTGCATGAGTTGAGGACGTGTGATGCCTGGAGCTCTATTCTGTAGATCTCTGGCTGATGCTTATCTCATATAGACACAATCATTTGAGCTGTTATCCCCATGCCACCCCGAGGTCAACATTTGCATATGATTTCATTGCTAAATATGTCATGCAGGAAGTACATGGCACCAAAAGATGCCACATTACTGGGGAAAAAGAGGTTCACATAAAGGAAACCGTGTATGTGAGGATCATGTAATGGCACCAGTGATGCAGTGAGTGGAGCGTGAGACACATGATAACTGAGTGTGCAGAACAAATATGGCTTGGACAATGGAGATGTTGCTATGGTGATGAGCTGGAGACAGCTTCACTGGTGCTGTATCACAGGATTCATGGGAAATGTAATGAGAAAACGCACTGTGATATTTAACAGCAATATTGTTTCCAGAATCTAGTGAACTGCCTTGCGGCCTGCATCAGATTCATTATATTGCAGGATCATAAACACATAAAATCTTCCAAGAGGTTGATTTGAAACACTCTACACAGGCAAAAAATCTTCACACAAATGGTGCTTGACTCCAGCTGGACAAGTGAACTGCCAATCTAATATCTGATTTCAAATGAGTCTGACATTAGCTTGTTGCTAAGCACAAGACACCCTCCTCAGAGGGGGAGGGAGGGGGTTTTATTCCCCTCTAAAAACAATGAAACTAACCCAACACCCTCCTCAGAGGGGGAGAGAGAGGGGTTTTATTCCCCTTTAAAAACAACTTCTTTCACCCCAACACCCTCCTCAGAGGGGGAGGAAGGGGGTTTTATTCCCCTCTAAAAACAACGTCTTGTACCCCAACACCCTCCTCAGAGGGGGAGAGAGAGGGGTTTTATTCCCCTTTAAAAACAACTTCTTGTACCCCAACACCCTCCTCAGAGGGGGAGGGAGGGGGTTTTATTCCCCTCTAAACAACGTCTTGTACCCCAACACCCTCCTCAGAGGGGGAGAGAGAGGGGTTTTATTCCCCTCTAAAAACAACGTCTTGTACCCCAACACCCTCCTCAGAGGGACAGGGGTTTTATTCCCCTTTAAAAACAACTTCTTGTACCCCAACACCCTCCTCAGAGGGAGAGGTAGAGGGGTTTTATTCCCCTCTAAAAACAACACTCTCCTCTTTTTTCGCCATACTCAGCCCTAATATCTGTGTGCAGTTTCCTCCTATTACAGCGCCTTTTCTCCCCACTCATTGGAGGAGGAGATCGGGCAGCCACACTCGCCTTCTGATCTTCCCTCCAGGAAATTCCTTTCCCCCAAGGCATCCTCCCATAAGCCTGCTCGCTCACCCCCTCTACATTTGAGTAGCTAGAAGCCAAATTAACCATGCAAGCAGAGTATGGATGTCTCCACGAACCTAACACCTTGATGTCTGGCAGAAAAGTAAGGTGCACTGGAGCTGTACACTTATATTGTTCATCTAAGGGACCGTCTGCAGTCTTGTGTTTCAATCCGGATCAGTTCAGGCTTAGTCGGGCTGTGGAACAAATCATAGGCTCCACTAGCACATCGTATTCGGCACTTTGCTGTGTGGAGCAGGACACATATTTTAGATATATCTGTCTCTACTGATATCATGTCAGTTTCATCCACGGAAGAAGCCACTGAGCAGGCTTCCACGTGTGGCATAAGGACTATGAAGCCAGCGGGAGAGGTGAAGGGAACTCCCCCATGCTCCTTTACCAGCTTTTTCTGAGATCCCCACAATCGCAGGCTGTGTGCTGCCTCAGCAAATGTGGCTAGAGCCTGGGGGCTCAGCGGCTTAACCCTTTTCACTTGTGAAGCCGGAAGCGGAGTTTTCTCAGTGAGAAATCAGCATAATGATTGCATCCAACTCCCTTGAGGGCTGAACATGCATGCTCCGCTCCCAGATAGATAACACACAGCTTGTGACCATTGCCAGGCATTATAAAACAAGGGCATGGAGGGACACACTGTTTTAACTGTCTGCTCGCCATTATTCTTCTTCCTTTATTCACACACACTGTAGTAGTCAGTTTATTTATACCAGTAGGGAAAGTAAATTTGCAGGAAACTCACACAAAAATGTAAGAATCACAGTTGGCATATAGACCGATCAGGCATAACATTATGACTGACAGGTGAAGTGAAGTTTGACAAGGGCCAAATTGTTATGGCTAGGCGACTGGGTCAGAGCATCTCCAAAACTGCAGCTCTTGTGGGGTGTTCCCGGTCTGCAGTGGTCAGTATCTATCAAAAGTGCTCTAAGGAAGGAACAGTGGTGAACCGGCAACAGGGTCATGGGCGGCCAAGGCTCATTGATGCACGTGGGGAGCGAAGACTGGCCTGTATGGTCCGATCAAACAGACGAGCTACTGTAGCTCAAATTGTTCAAGAAGTTAATGCTAGTTCTGGATAGAAAGGTGTCAGGATAAGGTGTCTGCATAGCCGCAGACCAGTCAGGGTGCCCATGCTGACCCCTGTCCACCGTTGAAAGCACCAACAGTGGGCATGTGAGTATCAGAACTGGACCACGGAGCAATGGAAGAAGGTGGCCTGGTTTGATGAATCATGTTTTCTTTTACATCACGTGGAGGGCCCGGTGCGTGTGTGTCACTTACCTGGGGAACACATGGCACCAGGATGCACTATGGGAAGAAGGCAAGCCAGCGGAGGCAGTGTGATGCTTTGTTCAATATTCTGCTGAGAAACCTTGGGTCCAACATGTGAATGTTACTTTGACACGTACCACCAACCTAAGCATTGTTGCAGACTATGTACACCCTTTCATGGAAACAGTATTCCCTGGTAGCTGTGTCTCTTTCAGCAGGATAATGCACCCTGATACAAAGCAGAAATGGTTCAGGAATGGTTTGAGGAGCACAGCAACGAGTTTGAAATTGGCTTGTCCTCCAAATTCCCCAATCTCGATCCAATCAAGCATCTGTGGGATGTGCTGAACAAACAAGTCTGATCCATGGAAGACCCACCTCACAACTTACAAGACTTAAAGGATTTGCTGCTATAACATCTTGGTGCCAGATACCACAGCACACCTTCAGAGGGATAGTGGAGTCCATGCCTCGATGGGTCAGGGCTGTTTTGGCAGCAAAAGGAGGACCAACACAATATTAGGAAGGTGGTCATAAATATCATGCCTGATCGGTGCATCAACAATAATTTAAAAGAAATACACCTAATTTAAAGGTGTCAGGAACTGGCTTTTTTTTTTAAATTATACTGTTGTCAACTTATGACGTTTGTGTGGTTTTTACATTCAAAAACATCATAATGAATAAGTAATAGGCTACTTTCTGCCTTGGTTCTGAGGCTCTCTGAAAAACGGTCGGTTTTGATGGGCGTGCCGCACTGAAGACTTGGAAGTAAATGCCCACAGCTAGGATTGGATAAGATTTGCATATTTAAAGAGCTTCTGCTCCCCCTGTCAGTGACAGCGTGTGGCAAACAAAACCTGAATGAATCACGCAGCCCACAGCCAGGGCTTGCAAAATGTCTTTATCAAACAAACACAATGATTCATCTCTCATCCACCCGCGATTGATTAGAATGTTATTTCTGTATCATTTCGCTCGATCATCCACAAACCATACACACACACACACGCAGGCCAGTCTAAAAAGCACATAGCCCCAGGACTTTGGGCGTTGCGAGCTGGCGTTACAAGCCCGAGTCTGATCACGAATGAACCAATAACACCTTCTCCAGCCTGTGACAGCGTGCTAAGGTATGTAATCAATAGATATCAAATGATCTGTAAAAACGCAATACTAACACATATAAAAAAGTTATGTTTTACTCACATAAGTGTATTGCACCGTTCCTGTCGGATATAATATAGAAGGCACAGCATTGTGTTTTAATCTCAATATGTCTGCAAATCCAGTCTCGACCTCTTATCTTGTTTACAATCGATTCTGTACATCGTCCTACTACGTCAGTGGTTGACATATTCTGAGATCTCTGGTTTTCTGGGCCTGGTGTCTATAAAAGCTTTTCTTTGACTAACAAGGACGTTTTCAGCTCTGAAACAATTAACTTTTATATACCAAAGGCTCAAAGGAAAGTTTTCAAAGCTCAAAGGATTTCTCAATTCATCACCCCTTTAAAATAACCAGCCCAGCTGACCATAAATTAACACTAGGAAAAGAATTTAATAATTAAATTGCTTGGGGGATAAAAAAAAACACTGATGTCGTGATGACTCCAATTGTTCGAATATTCCTATTTAATAATTATTTAATCGACACATCATCCTCAATAAATCCAGCTGCCTCCAATCTTTCGAATATTCCGATCTAATATGATCTCTGACCTGTAAGTTGCCAGAATAATAATCATATGCTGTTTGGTAATTGGCCAGAGGAGAACTGGCACCCCGACTGAGCCTGGTTTCTCCCAAGGTTTATTTTTCTCCATTAGATCACCTGATGGGGTTTTGGTTTCCTTGCCACTGTCGCCTCTGGCTTGGCTTGCTCAGTTGGGGACACTACATTTTTCAACTAAATATCCAAATAAATCTAATTATTAAACTAAATTAACCATATTAACTAAACTACTGATCTAAGTACTGATCTAAAGCTAATATCTAAAGATATCACCATCTGAAACCACTGTGACTGCAATTGTAATTTTGTAGGGTTGGGTAGGGGAGTAAGCTCAGAGCAATATTATTACATAAATAATGAAATGTGATCAAATGTTTAGCACTGATATAATGTAATTGGCTGAAATGTTGATTAAATATATAGATTTATGGGCCCCACTTTATATTAGGTGGTCTTAACTACTATGTATTTACATAAAAAAATAAGTACAATGTACTTACTGTGTTCAAATTGTATTGCAAAACACCTTTGCTGATATTGAGGTGGGATACGGGTAGGGTTAGGGACAGGTGTGGTGGTATGGGTAAGTTTAAGGGTAGGGTTAGGTGTAAGGAAAGGGTCAGCAGTGTAATTACAAATGTAACTACAGAAATTAATTACAGATGTAATTACATGCAGGTATTTTTAAAAATGTAAGTACAATGTAAAAACATGTATGTACACAATAAGTGCATTGTATCAAATGATTAATTAAAATGTTAGTGCATAGTAGTTAAGGCCTCCTAATATACAGTGGGTCCGATTTATGTATTCAAACATTCTTTATAATGCAGTACAATCTCACTCTAATCTCTCTGACTGGATGTATGTGGAGATTATAAGAATATAATCTTAAAGGACTGTAGCAAGAGGATCAAAATGCCATCATATTTCCATCACTTTATCTGCCTTTATGCAGAGGATTTATACAATCTGAAACACAGGATACAGAACATGACAAACTCAGTGGGCTATCGGACCCATCAACCCTAGCTGAAATAACACCCCAAAGACTGAGCTGTTAAGCGGTTCATCATGTAGCTGTGCTGTGGAATCATTAAGATCATAATGGGAATTTGAATAATTAATCTGTGTGTGCCGCCTCATTTGATCTAGACAGCCGACGGCTCAATAGCTTGATCCATAATCTGTCATCCGCACACAACACACTGAATGAGACTCGTGGCGCCTGTGGTTGAGCAGGTGATCGGGTGGACAGTGCTGATTTCATTGATATGGTGAATATCTGAGGAATGGATGGCACCTTGCTGTCAAAATCACCATAAAATATAACTAATTACCCCTAGTACATAGAAAATTGATAATACCCATAATGCACCATTGAATTTGTTTTATGTTTCCAGTTTATTTGGTTCTTGCTCCAACAATAAACGCAATCATACAATCAGAAGTCATTAGCAAATCAAACAGCATGCTGGGTAAATCATGGTAATGTTATTCTGCATGTCAGGAAGTATCAATTTGCAGACAGTCGTGGCTGTAATTGATCACGTGTTATTGACAAAAGAGTCCCTTGTTCTCGTAAAACAGCTCACTGCAAACCTGAATGTCACAGCACAAGCACTCTGCATTTGAATTAAAATGACCCTGCTAAATTACTCCTGTTGTGTAATTTTTCATGAAAAGCAGAGCATGGTGTATTTAAATGCAGAACAAATTTTCTCAAAGACAAACGAGGCGCATCTCATTACAATCCCGCTGAGAGATAAAAAACACATTACCACACATTCATTTAACTACAGCATAGACTTATCAACACTCATCAGGGGATGAATCCAGACACGCGCATCATGTCCACTTTCAGGTGTACTTGAAACTGTAGTGGACATTAGCATTAACTGAAATGTGCATTTGCTGTTAGTAACTCTCATTTTGTGTGAGAGGTGTTTCATTAACGGGAAAATACCCATTGATCTTGACACATACTGTATACTGTATATATCAAATGTTAACTGTGTGAGGTGCTAAAAGACAAAAGCTAAACTCCAAATGCCATACTAAGTACTAGTGGGGTGTAGAAAAGTTGGTATATTATTCTTATATTAGTTTTATTTAATGTCAAACCTAGCCAAACCTTTGGAAAAACGTGCCTTTTTTTTTGCTTCTTGCATGTTTCGAGACACGTTTAAACTTAATGTTTAGTTAGTGGCACTAAAAGCGTGTTAAGTTTTCCCAAAAAACAGATCAATGTGAATCTGGAAACCTTTTATTACACTATATTGTCAAAAGTTTTGGGACACCTGCCTTTACATGCACATGAACTTTAATGACATCCCATTCTTAATCTGTAGTGTTTAATATGGAGTTGGCCCACCCTTTTGCAGCTATAACAGCTTCAAATCTTCTGGGAAGGCTTTCCACAAGCTTTAGGAGTGTGTTTATGGGAATTTTTGACCATTCTTCTAGAAGCACATTCACCGAGAAGGCCTGGCTCGCAGTCTCCGCTCTAATTCATCCCAAAGGTGTTCTATCGGGTTGAGGTCAGGACTCTGTGCAGGCCAGTCAAGTTCCTCCACACCAAACTCGCTCATCCATGTCTTTATGGACCTTGCTTTGTGCACTGGTGCGCAGTCATGTTGGAACAGGAAGGGGCCATCCCCAAACTGTTCCCACAAGGTTGAGAGCATGAAATTGTCCAAAATGTATTGGTATGCTGAATCATTAAGAGTTCCTTTCACTGGAACTAAGGGGCCAAGTAATTTCCTATCCTATAATTACTGTACTCTAAAACACACTGTAAAAAAAACAAAAAAACAACGCAGCTGTGTTTGCCAGAAATGTATCGTAAAAAATTGCAACATTTTAGGTTTTACAGATTTAACTTAAGGCGAGACACTACAGGTGAATAGGGATTTTTTTTAATTACAAGATATCACTGTGAAACTTCTCCAGTTTATTACTTACATAAGCATAATAAAAAAATGTATAACAAGTTTTGTGTAAATTAATGTTTTAATATGCAAATGAGGCCTTATGTACTTAAATATACGCTCATTTGCATACTTTTCCAAAAACAAAATCTGGAAATTGGAAAGGACCATGTTTAAAATTCTTGGTTCTATTTGCTGACATGTTAGATGAGAAGGCTTTTACAGAGGGGATTCTGGATATCTTATTTTGTGCTTTAGTAAATTAGAGAATACTGACAATAGCCTTAAAAAAATAAATTTTCGCCATGTTTCTTTGGAGTTAAAGGACCTATAACTCAGGATAGGAATGATATATCAACAAATCCCTCTGTAAAAGCCTTCAGAATATATTTCAGTATAAGACTGCAAAAGTTGGTGCTTGTAGGTGCTCCTGATGTGGATATATCTGACTCTGAGTGTGAGAAAAAAATCATTTTGAGAAAACGGCCTTTAAAGTTTTATACTGTATAACATACATTTCTATAAAACCCCCAACCTACAAACAAAATACATATAATATAATATTTAAAACACGTGGAAATTGATAAATGAATAAATTATTAATAGCAATAGCTATTGGAGAACTACCTTAAGAGAACTACCATAACAAACTAACACACAACAGTCACAAAAACTGCAGACGAACTGTTCCTGTTTGTTGTATATATTCCATCTATAACTATTTAAATCTAATTCTGACGGGGTTTCATTGTCTAATCTGTTGTTGTTTACTTTCTTTTTACTAGCTCTTGCTACTTGGTCTTTTCTGTGAACGTTTATGAGCTGATTTCGGCGTTGTCTGCACTTTCTCTCAGGCGGAGAATACACAAGCAAGCGGCAGCGCGTAGTGAGAAATTCACATTGACCAATCAGATGTGGTTTTCGGCTGCAAACTTTTGCGGTTGGTTAGTTCTACAAAGGAAATGTCCATATTTGGATTAAACAGCACTGTGTATGAGACTGAGAGCTTTATAATGATACCAGGCATGACATGTTTCTGTGAATGGAGACAGCACGGGAGCTCACGTTAGAATAACTTTGGATGATTTCGGGTAGAAATCTAAAGGCGCACGGTGGCAAAATATAATGAAATAACCACCTTAATGTGTAATGTTGAATTTTTTTTTTTTTTTTTACATGAAAGCTTACATGTTAAGGGAGCAATCTGGCCCAAAATCTCAAAATTGAACACTGCATGAAAAAACGATGTTTTTTCGTGTCTCACCTTAAAGTTACAGTAAAATTGCATTAACTGATATAACATTAATTTACCAACCTAATGAAAAAACGACATTTGTTTTGTACCTTTGAAATAAACTGACAACCATCAATCACAGTGGTGATAAGAGTCACATGATGAATTACAGCTCATCACAAGCAGCTTTTCCACAATATTTACTAATATGCAAGGTGCGTATTAGGTGCACAGTGTCATTCACACAAACACTAAACACCACAGAACTTGTGGAATAAAGTCGTTATTTAGATTTTTTTTTTCGCTCAAAAACTATTGTCGTCGCTTCATAACATTATTGTAGAGCCACTGTAGTGAGATGGACTTTGTGACGACGTTTTTAGTGCCTTTTTATGGGTCTTGTGAGTGTAAATGAACTGAATCCCTATGGAGGCCTGTCTGAAGCCTTTCTCAGCATCAGCTTTCAACAAAAATATCTTCATTTGTGTTCCGAAGATGAACGAATGTCTTACGGGTGTCGAACGACATGAGGGTGAGTAATTAATGACAGAATTTTCATTTTTGGGTGAACTAACCCTTTAACAACATTAGACCTAACATAAAACCATAATGTACATAACTGATTAGAAATAACCAAGAAGAAACAGTTATTTCAAAGAAAATACATCAAATGTGAAATTTCACGCAGGGAATTCTGGAAATGTCAATTTACGGGTTTTCACTGTAAATTAAAGAATGAAAGTTAAAGAATTGACTTCCAAAAACTTACATTTCACAGTATTTTACTGTAAGATTACATTAAATGTAATCTATTACAGCTATTCACTGTATATAGACCCTTTTAATGTCACACTTATGTCACTGCGTTAGCTGGAGGCAAAACAAAGGAAAAACTGGAGGCAGCCAATGCAAACCAGCTAGTGTGTCAGCTATTAATATTTATAGTCGGCTACATAAAGAGCTTAAAATGTATTCTTGATGTGTTGTTCATTTCCATTTTTCTGTTTTTACAGAAAAAAATCTCCAAAATATTAATCAACATTTTATGTAAAATTACACTTTATTCTGTAAAAAGACATTACATTTCCAGAAATTAGATCAATTAATAGTGGACATTTTTATTACAGCAAAAGGTATTTCATTGTATAACGACAAATGGGAAAATTCTGCAAAAAAATACAGACCATTACCTGTAAAATTACATTTATTTTTTTACAGTGTATGCTAAAAGTTGAGGTTTTGTGGTTATAATATAGTGTTGTGCAATTGTGTAGTGCAACATTGTGTTGTAATATTGTGTTTAGTGCAATAATTTAAGCAGGAATAAAAGTTGCAGGTGTTTTACTGCCACTGGAAACTGCACATGCACACACACAATTCGAAAGCTCGGAGCAGGGTGACACCTCTGTGATGAAAGACACAATCTACAGATGGGTCACTCTGTTCAAGGCATCTGTCTTCTGCTGCTGTACCATATTCTGCTCTCTGTCTTGTTTTATTCATTTGTGAATTTATGAGCATTGAATCAATCACCCTGGCCAATCTAATGAGGGCCATGACTCTCTGATACCCGTCCACAGCTAATATACCAGAGAAGAAGTGCTCCATAAAGCCCTACGAGTCACATCTGCCTCTTCTTTTTACTGTGAGGGATCCAGCACTCAGTAGCACATAATGACACACCAGCAGACAGTAATAATTGGGAAGTTACACCCGTACTTTTAGGAAACACTGGCTGACTGGCTCTCTTAAAGCACTCTCTGCCTCCAGAGGAAAACCCACAAACCTACTGAAAGCAGAAATGGGAACAACAGGTCCATGTGAGTGTGCAGGAATTATGTTAATATTTGGCACACCTCTCCCCCTCAAACTCCCTCAAGCGTTCATTACCGGCCAGCCTAAACCCATCCACCAATTAATAACCACGACAAGCTCCAGAGAGACCTGAACTTCCTGTGTGTGCATGCAAGAGGAAATTGGTGGTGGCCAAGAACGTAATTGTGCTGTGTTCAGTCGACTGCCAGAGTTATTTATAACGCTCGGGATACGCCCCTCTTACTGTCTCTGGAAAGCACTTCATTGTCGTTCCCAGGTACAGTGCACAGTGTGAAACAAACACACACACACACACCTGTGTTCACTACATCTGTTGTGCAATTAAAAAGACAACACAGAACAGCTAATCCATTTGCACTTTCTAGAAACATCTTCCAGTAAATGGGCTAACTTCAAAATGGCAGGGTTGTAATTACAACGATTACTGAAGAGAAATATGTTCCCTTTCAGTCGGTCACTACGACGTACGTCGGTATTACCGACGAATTGGGATCACTTTAGAGAGCCCCTATCAGCTTCGAGATTTAGAGAACAGGCCAATGGGCCATTGGCGTGCGAGATTTGCATCTCGCGCTCCGCCCCGCACCGCGGGTATAAACAGGAAGCGAGAGCATCGCACTGACGTCATTCACTTCGGAGCCGAACGGCGTTGATGAAGCAAGCCTGCTTTTCTAAAAGAAAGCCTATCTGCAAGAGAGATGCTCCAGAGAACGAGAAGGACGCTCTGTGTTGGCGAAAAGGCACAATCAGTGCGACCGCATGTTCACCGCTGCTTCAGCATAACAAACTGCTGTTCTCACAGCAACTGTCGGTCTGGTGAGGGCGTTTGTTTCAGTGAGTGCACCACAGGACTGCACTTACCACCTGTGTGTTGCCGCGGTCTTCCCCTGGGTGCTTCAGCACTGTTTAAAGAGCGTTTCCTCACAAAAGAGCAACACGGGTGTGACACTGCGTCTTTTTCAAGACGTCATTCCACTCGTGCGTTTCTGGATGCGGTTGTTTCCTGTCCTGACGGCCACGATCCCTCTCGCATAAACATGTTGAGACTGTGTTCGTGGGTGATCCATGTTCTCTCAGGGGAACGGGATTACGTCGACGCGCTGGTCATCTCGCCTTCCGCGTGAGGGTTTGAGTGTTTGAGTGTTCAGCGTGCCGTCTAGCTGCCGAGTGACAGCGCGGGTTGCCACGGCAGCTCAGCGCGCGTCACTCGGCGGCTACGCATGTTGAGACTGTGTTTGTGGGTGGTCTATGCTCTCTAATGAGAGCATAGCCACGTCGGCGCGCTGTTCGTCTTGCCTTTTTCATAAGGGCTTGAGTGTTCAGCGCGCCGTGTGCCGTCTCACGGCCACGCCCACTGTTTCACATGTCTGCTGGTAGCTTACAGATGGGATTGCTGGTCCTAAAAAAAAAAAAAAAAAAAAAAAAAAAAAAGGACCTAGCGTTTCGTTTGGGGCTCTAGCAGAGGACAGATGTCAATCGCTGCATCGGAGAGAGGGCTGTTATGTGGTGAAAATGAAGATGATGCTGAGATTCCCACTATAATAGTGGGCGCTCGTGCTGAATCCGATTCATGCTCGACAGCCATGCTTTCCCGGGTGGCTGAGGCATAGTGCAACGCATAAACCGCCTTGCCTGCCCCTTGCCTTTCCCGGATGTGCGTTGGAAGGCTTTTGCATTATGGAACTATTGGTGCCAAAATATGGAACACCAATAGGGCCATAATCTGTATAAAGTTTTCCTCTCTCTCACTACCCTCATCGGTGGGGTGGCAGTGCCACTGGCAGGCCACCTCCGCCCTGCTTAGGGCATGAGGGTAGTTCTCAGCCGAGGTTGAGCTGCGCACAGCGCTGGCCCTTGGCTAGACGATGTCCAGAAACACAATTGACCCGGATTTGGTTCGGGACTGTTCTTCCCCCGGAGGAGGGCCGGGTAAAAAACATTAGTAATTCTGTTCCGCCACTGGGGTTAAAAACAGCCAGTGGTACCCAAATATATATATATATAAAAAAAAAAAGGGTTAGCGCCTGGCTAGCGCTCCCCAGCCCGTCTCGCTGGGTCATCTGTACCATCAGACTCGGCTTGCGATTCAGTTCGCCCGGCGTCCGCCCAAGTTTGGGGGCGTTCACTTCACGTCTATTGCGTGGGTGGATGCCCCCGTGCTTCAGGCGGAGATCGCTGTCCTACTGGCGGAGGACGCGATAAAGCCGGTCCCTCCAGCCGATATGAAGTCCGGGTTCTACAGCCCGTACTTCATTGTACCCAAGAAAGGCGGCGGGTTACGGCCAATCTTGGACCTGCCTTACTTGAACCGTTCCCTCCACAGGATGCCGTTCAGAATGTTAACGCAGAAACGCATCTTCAGGTGCGTCCGTCCCCAGGATTGGTTTGCAGCGATCGACCTGAAGGACGCGTACTTTCATGTCTCGATTCTCCCTCGACACAGGCAGTTTCTACACTTTGCTTTCGACGGACGGGCATGTCAGTACAAAGTCCTGCCCTTCGGGCTGTCCCTGTCGCCCCGTGACTTCACGGAAGTCGCGGAGGCGGCCATTGCTCCCATGAGAGAGCGTGGTGTTCGTCTTCTCAACTATCTCGACGACTGGCTGATTCTTGCCCAGTCGCGGGAACAGTTGTGCGAACACAGGGACATGGTGCTTCGGCACCTCAGCCGGTTGGGTCTTCGGGTCAACGGGGAGAAGAGCAAACTCTGTCCCGTACAGAGGATCTCTTTTCTCGGGATGGAGATCGACTCGGTCGCCATGACAGCGCGCCTCACCGAGGAGCGCGTCCAGTCGGTGTTGAGCTGCTTGAATACGTTCAAACGCAGTACAGCGGTTCCACTGAAATAATTTCAGAGGCTCCTGGGGCATATGGCAGCAGCAGCCGCAGTAACGCCGCTAGGGCTGCTCCATATGAGACCGCTTCAACACTGGCTACACGACCGAGTCCCGAGATGGGCGTGGCACAGTGGGTCCCTCCGTGTCCAAGTGACGCCGAGATGCCGCCAAACCTTCAGCCCGTGGTCGGACCCTTCATTTCTACGGGCAGGAGTGCCTCTAGAACAAGTGTCCAGGCATTCTGTTGTCTCCACGGATGCCTCCTCCACGGGCTGGGGTGCCACGTACAACGGGCTTGCAGTATCGGGTCTGTGGACGGGGCCCCAACTGCAATGGCATATCAATTGCCTGGAGTTGCTGGAGGTTCGTCTTGCTCTCAGCCACCTCAAAGGGTCGCTCAAAGACAAGCACGTTCTGATCCGGACGGACAGCACTGCGGCCGTTGCGTACATCATCAATCAGGGTGGTCTACGCTCCCGCCGCATGTCCCAACTCGCCCGCCATCTCCTTCTGTGGAGTCCGAACCATCTGAGATCCCTTCGTGCCATCCACATTCCGGGCCCGCTCAATCGTGCGGCCGACGAGCTGTCATGGTTGCCCGTGCTGCCCGGGGAGTGGAGACTCCACCCCCAGGTGGTCCAGCTGATTTGGATTCGCTTGGGGCCGCACAGATCGATCTGTTTGCCGCCCCGACACGACCCACTGCCAGTGGTACTATTCCTTGCCCGGGGGAACCCTCGGCACGGATGCCCTGGCACACAGCTGGCCCCGGGGCCTACGCAAATATGCGTTCCCCCCCCAGTGAGCCTTCTTGCACAGACACGGTGCAAGGTCAGGGAGGACGAGGAGCAGCTCCTCTTGGTAGCTCCGTACTGGCCCAACAGGACTTGGTTCCCGGAACTAGTGCTCCTCGCGACAGCACCTCCTTGGCCCATTCCTCTGAGGAAGGACCTCCTGACTCAGAGACGCGGCACCCTGTGGCACCCGCGTCCGGACCTCTGGAAACTCCATGTCTGGTCCCTGGACGGGATGCGGAGGTTCTAGGTGACCTACCACAAGCGGTAGTTGACACCATCACTTCCGCCAGAGCCCCCTCTACGAGACGGCTATATGCGCTGAAGTGGAACCTGTTCGTCGACTGGTGCTCTTCTCACCGAGAAGACCCCCGAAAGTGTTCGGTCAGATCTGTGCTCTCTTTTCTTCAAGACGGGTTGGAGCGAAAGCTGTCTCCCTCCACCCTCAAGGTGTATGTTGCCGCTATAGCGCAATCATGAACTGGTTAATGGTTAATTCATTAGGCAAGCACGATCTGATCGTCAGGTTCCTGGGGGGGCGAGGAGATTAAATCCGCCTCGTCCTCCCTTTATACCCTCTTGGGACTTGACTCTGGTGCTGACGCACTTCAGAGGGTGCCCTTTGAGCCTTTACAGTCAGCGGAGCTTAAGATCTTGTCTCTAAAGACAATACTCCTGATTGCATTGGCCTCAGTTAAGAGGGTAGGGGACCTGCAGGCATTTTCGGTCGATGAATCGTGCCTGGGATTCGGGCCAGGTGACTCTCAGGTAACCCTGAGACCCCGGCCTGGATATGTGCCAAGGTTCCCACTACTCCCTTCCGGGACCAAGTGGTGAGCCTGCAAGCGCTGCCTTCGGAGGAGGCAGACCCAGCCCTGGCTTTTCTCTGTCCAGTTCGCGCCCTGCGCGTCTATGTTGACAGAACGCAAAGCTTAGGACCTCAGAGCAGCTCTTCATCTGTTACGGAGGACAGCAGAAGGGAAAGGCTGTCTCCAAGCTGAGGATGGCCCACTGGATAGTGGACGCCATCGTCTTGGCTTATGAAGCCCAAGACGTGCCATGCCCGCTCGGGTTAAGAGCCCACTCCACTAGGGGTGTTGCTTCTTCCTGGGCGCTGGCTCGTGGCACCTCGCTGACAGATATTTGTAGAGCTGCGGGCTGGGCGACACCTACACGTTCGCTAGGTTTTATAGCCTACGTGTAGAACCGGTGGCTTCTCGTTTGCTCGCTTCCCATAGTCAGCAGCTGAAGTGCCCGTTCTAAGTGTCGGCTTGCTGCGCCATTCCCTTCTCCATGGAACGGATACGTGCGCTTATTTTCTCCAGTCGAGTTCCCCAGGATTGGCGAACCCTGTTGAGTCCTCCGCACCCCTCGGCAGTCGGATGTGGCGGAGCGTCTGACGCCAGGTCTGGCACTTGTATGCATTGGTGGAACTTGTGTCGGACTGGGGTCCGTATGTCGTGACCCCTACGGCGGTCCCATACGTGTATTCTCCACGGTACAGCTCCCTACGGTGAGCTCGTGTCTTTCCCTTGGCAGATTTCCTCTGCCGTCTCAGTTCGGTGTCGTCCCCCGCCTGTATAGGCCGGGGCCACCTCTGGGACTTCCGTATGTTGTGCTGCCCACGGCCAGCCCATACGTGTTCTCTCCACATGGTAACTCCCTCCGGGCATGATGTGGCTCCCGCAGCGTCCTTCGGTCACGCTTTCCCAGCGTTATCCAATAAGTCTGCTGAATGGGTCTTGCGGAACAGCAGTATGACTCTCCCTGCGTGAATTTCCCCGCCCGCATCAGAACGGGGTCTGGGGGGCTCTCGCTGGGCGCTGGAAGTGGTAGTAACTGTGGCGTTTTCCATAGGGATCCCAATTCGTCGGTAATACCGACGTACGTCGTAGTGACCGACTGAAAGGGAACGTCTCGGTTACGTATGGTAACCCTCGTTCCCTGAAGGAGGGAACGGAGACGTACGTCCCGTCGCCACAGCTCCTTACCATCACTGCATGGCCGAGTCACTAGTTCGGCTCCTCAGTGAAAAACGTCAGTGCGATGCTCTCGCTTCCTGTTTATACCCGCGGTGCGGGGCGGAGCGCGAGATGCAAATCTCGCACGCCAATGGCCCATTGGCCTGTTCTCTAAATCTCGAAGCTGATAGGGGCTCTCTAAAGTGATCCCAATTCGTCGGTAATACCGACGTACGTCTCCGTTCCCTCCTTCAGGGAACGAGGGTTACCATACGTAACCGAGACGTTTTCCACAAACAGGGTATACTTTAATAAATACATTTCTAAAGGGATTTTAAAATTCAGTACAGAAAGTCCTCATTATTTGTGCTTGGATCATTTCTATTGATTAAATAAGTTCAAAACAAGACATGGTTTGTAGTAGGCTACTGATTTTTGACGCCCAGTCATCCGTCTTCCATGCCATATGGGACGTGGGAATGGTGGACGATTACTGACGTACAGCAGGGTAAATTATATCAGGGTAAAGAGGTTAGGGGAACGTTCTGAGAAGGTTAGGAGAACGTTCTCCAAACAAACAGGGAATTGTAATGGATCTCACTGAAGGCAAAGTTGCTGAACCCAAGTGCAGTTTATTTAACTCAAAATCCAAAACATAAAACAAAGACTTGGCGAAACAATAGACTTGACTTGACTTGACTTGACTTGACTTGACTTGACTCACCACCACCAAAGGGTTACAGGAACAATACTAGACATAAACCAAGGCACACATGAGGGCTTAAATACACAAGGACTAATGACAAGACAAGGGACACCTGTGAAAAATGATGAGACAATTAACCAATGACATGACAAAATAACACATGGCAGGATCACATGAGGGCACCCTTGCCCTCATGTGATCCTGCCATGTGTTCTTTTAGGCTTGTTCGACTTGATACAGCGATGTGCAGACCGATCGTGGCTGGCTTGAAGCAGTGAATGCCGGTTAGAAATTTTGTCCAACTTGAGACCGCACCGATGCCACTTGACAGTGACGTATTAGATTAGATTAGATTAGATTCAAGTTTATTGTCATTACACATGTACAACTACAATGCAACGAAATGAGTTTGGAGCAAGTCTCCGATCCGCAGCTATTTAAAGCGCCGCCACACGCTCTCCAGAAAAAAAGAAATGCAGATTGCAAAGCATACATGCGTATGGCATCAAAGCACCGCAAGAGTGATTCGAGAGTAGCCGGCTAATACAGCCGGTGCAGTTTCTCGAGAGGTGCTGCACGAGGATGCACAGACTCTGATGACGACACAGCTGTTCCACGATTGGCCAGATTCACCGCATGACAGCGATCACGTGCGCTTCGTGTTAATTCTAGAATCTTCAGTTCCACTAATGCTCACAAATCTGTTTTTATAACAGTAAAACCTTCTTTCATGTAGTCGCGATGTTATATTGTCATGTTTATCAAAATAAAACGTAGATCCCACTTCATTGATAGTGTAGGCTTATATGTTAAACTTTATTCTACAAACACACGCTGAGTAAAGTATTACATGACAATAATGTCTCTGAAACATCTGTGTATTGCCAAATATTGCATTTATTTCACTTCAGCTGTGGTAAAGTATGCAAACACAGCGCGAGCGTCACTATGGGACGCAGAAAGTGTCCCACTTCATGTCTTCGTTTGCAGCTCCTCCCCGCCTGCAAGCGGCTACTCTCGTCGATCAGTTGCATCCAGTCGCAGCCGATGTCGAACACAACTTTTGTCATGTCAAAAATAACATGACAAGACCAGGAAGTGGATGACAGAACAGTACGGCAACAGTACCGCCCGCGACCGCAAGGCCCTGCAAAGGGTAGTGCGCACGGCCAGCTGCATCATCGGAGGTGAGCTTCCCTCCCTCCAGGACATTTACGCCAGGCGGTGTGTGAAGAGAGCTCAGAGGATCATCAGAGACTCTAGCCACCCGAACCATGGGCTGCTCTCACTGCTGCCGTCAGGCAGACGGTACCGCAGCATCAGAACACGCACCAGCCGACTCCAGAACAGCTTCTTCCCACAAGCAATCAGACTTCTTAACTCTTGATCCATCAGGATCATAACACACACTGGACAGAATATCACTCAGCACAACCCACTGGAGATACACACACATTATATACACATTTATTTATCATACAGCATCTATTGCACTTTGGATTTCAATTTGTGAACATATTGTATACTGTACATTGTATATTATTACCATAGCTTAATGTATACTGTTATTGTTTAATGTATGTTTAGTGTATATTGTTTAAAGTATATGTATATTGTAAGTATGTGTATATTGTTTAAAGCTGTGAGAACTACACTCACATTGTGTCAATTATTTATTGTTTATTGTAGTGTATACTGTGCTGTGAGTAATTGTGTGCGCATCAGATGTATAATCTGTTGTTGCTTAAATGTTGTACATGTCATGTCATGACTACTATGTTGCTCGGACTGCACCTAAGAATTTCACCTATACTGTTGCACTTGTGCATATGGTAGAGTGACAATAAAGTGATTTGATTTGATTTGATTTGAGAACATGACAAACTCAGAAACATGACAGTGAACATGATAAACTGAGAACATGAAACAAAACCAAAACACATTGTGACAGGAATGTTCTATTTACGTAAAGAAAACTTTCCTGGCTAACCAATAGAGAATGTTAGGACGTCTTTTTCTGGGAACGTTCTGAGAACCAGAAACTAACTAACGTTCCCAGAATGTTCTGGGAAACAAAAATGATCTGGGGAAATGCATTCTGTCTGACAGAAGAGCAACATCTTTGGAGAAGAGTACACAGCGTTTATGAATGCCTTTCAAAATAAAAGTCTTGCATAAAAATAAAAAAAAGTTATATAGAAATAAGTTTTTCTTGTTTCTTTGCATGCACACTTTGCAACCCACTCAAAATGATTTTGTGACCCACTTTGGTTCATGACCCACCAGTTGAGAAACACTGTCCTAAACTGCTGGGGGGGGGGTTATGTGGTTTTGGATTAAATAAACTTTAAAACAAGCAGGATGGAAAGTGTGCTAATAACTGAAGTGGACCAGAAAGTGAATGCAAGAGAAACTGGTTCACTGTTGACAAACCAAGTATATTGTGAAGCCTTAAAGCTGATAAAAGCCTGCAAAACTCCAATTCTGATTTCATGTTGTGTTTAAGTGTATTATCCTTGTTGCAAAAGCCACAGCCGATAGAATGACTAATGTTCCGCGTGCAGAGCAGGTAGACCATGACAGCTTAATAACCAAGAGCAGAGAGACACAGATACATCTCTATAACTCCCACTCCAGGCTGAATCACAGGCCGAGGGAAACCTTTCGGGTCTCTGAGCTCCCAGCCGAACATCTTCATGTTTGATGTGATTAACTTCACGTCTAGACTCCCACACGCGCTTGCAGCAGAGGGAAACTCTCGGCAGTGTGTGTACATCAGGAGAGGGGGCGTCACTGAGATATACATATCAATACGCCACCGGTGTCTCATTTTGAAAGTAAGAAAAGAAAACTCTCATTTCCTTTCGCTGGGATGTGTGGTTACGCAATGCTGCTGTAGAGCGACATCCTCTTGTGCTTTCTTTTCCAAACAACACTGCACTTCTAAGCATCTGCGGTTTGATTTCCATTAAGAGTTTCTCAAGGGGAAGGACAGAAACTGCAAAGATGCAAAGTCTGAAAACACAGACGATTCCGAGAACAGTTTGTGTGCAGTTTGCTTGGGCGATCTGTGCAAGTTTTCCATGGTGTTTATGAGCTTTCAGACACTTCTCATTATGATAAGAGTGTTGGTGAAGATAAGCTACTCTATGGTTAAACTACAGGCAAACTGTTTGAAAAAGTACTGAGCAAAAATGAGCAAAGCTGGGCAAAATGGAATTCTGTAATCAACACTTTTTATGGAACCTGTTATGTTGTGGATGTTATGGATGCTCACTCGTCAATTCAAATCACTTGATGATTATCTAAAATAACAAATTATGCATTAAAGTGAGGATAAAAATATGGATTTATATGGATGATGATATAGTTAATGATTTTGATAAATGGGGCCTCAATAAGTCTTAAAATCAGTTTTTTCTTTGCACTCAAAAATTATTTTGTGATACTGTTCACTTTATTTAAAAATATTTATTGGGATTCAACACCATTGTATCAGATTTCTGGTTCAAATGTGATTACTTTATGTTAAATTTACTTAAAATGGTTAGCCTACTCTTTGACTTCACTTGAAATAACATGCTTCAATCAAGTAACCCAACCACACAAAAAAAAAATTATACAGGGATATCAGTCAACCTCTATTTCTTATAACTACTAACAAATTGATATATGCTCACTAGGGGTGTAATGGCACGTATTTGTACCGAACCGTTTCGGTACAGGGCTGTACCAAACGGTAGGAATGCAATCATTAACAGTTAACAGTCGGCTTGTTTTACAAGCGGAACATACTTCAATCCGAGTTCCCACACAAACATATTAAGTATTCTGTCCATTTTATCACAAAATTCAAACAATAAATGCTGTTTGATGCTCTTTAATGTGATGTGACTAATCCCTGTATAGACGTGTCAGTGAACGTGATCATCATAGTCAAAGAATAAACATGAATGAACATCAGAAGGTGTGTCGAGGATACATTACAATTTACTGTATCATATGTCGTGTAATCGCTCAATCAGTGTTTCAACGGCAGGAAGACGTCAATAAAACAGCTTGTAAACAATGTCACGTAGCATCACATTTACCTCAGAAGTCATTCAGTGTCCACAGCTGTTAGTTCACTCCAGAGATTAACTCTTTCACTAAATATATGCACTATATTAGCTTATATATTCATTATATTCTACTGAACCTGTTAGTGATGTCTTTATTATTTAATGTGTTTAAATTAATCTGTCATGAAAATGACTGTGTATAAATTATATTTCAACAACGATTTGGAGTAAAACATAATTTTATAGTTAGATGTTGAAGTAATGCAAAAACTGCCTTATGTGAAGTTTACATGATACAATGTGTTATTTGAGTGTTGATTGTTATATCTAAAAATAAATAGCAACTGAATTTAGGCTAATAGTTTGGCCTTTGTTGTTAACCTTTAATATTATAGTAATGTGCAAGTAAGGGCTCCCTATAGTTTGCAGCATTATCTTTAAGACTTTAAAACTTTTAGTTATGATTGATTTAATTTAAGGACAGACACAATTTGCTCAGTAAACCACTGTTTAATAAAAAATAAATATATATATATATATATATATATATATATATATATATATATATATATATATATATATATATATATATATATATATATATATATATTATTTTTTTTTAACTGCTGTACCGATCCTGTACCGAACCGTGACTTCAAAACCGAGGTACATACTGAACCGTCAGTTTTGTGTACCGTTACACCCCTAATGCTCACATGCGATGTGCATATTCTAAACTGACAATAGAGAGTTTGTGCGTCTGTTTGCTCTTGCCGGCTTTCCATGTGTGCTTTGATTCTCCCCAAAGCTTTGAGCCTGTCTGCTGCTGTCTCTACGCCTGTCAGACGGTCCGATCATCCAGGTGAAGGTGTCTGGGGCTCTTCTATTTCTGGACGCAGGTAAAGAGAGTCGGAGGCCACAACAGGAAGAGGCCTTGTGCAAGGAAATCACGGAAGACATTCATCTACTAGCTAAATATAGCTACAAACCACTTCACCCTGCAAGGCAATCTCTCTCAGTTTTCTCTCGCTTTTTTTTCCGGATGTTTTTAAGGTGATAGAAGAAAACGAGAGCCAAGTTTCAAGGTGCTAATGTCCCAGACAGGGATGGCAGTGGATGATTATCAGACTGTGAAATAAACACTATGTTTGTGGTGTCAGATGAATGTGCAAAAACATACTTTAGGGGTAACAACAGCTGATCACTGGGGCAGTATTAAGTTAGATGATATTTAAATGCTTAGTTTTATTTTGTTTTTATTGTGGGGGCAAAGCATATGCAATGTAATATTTGATATTCACATTTTAACATGATTTTACTGAAACATGCAGTGCAGGGTAGTAACTGATTACATGCAATCTGTATTATGTAATCAGATTTCAGTACTCGCAATTAGATTATATTACAGTTTAATATACGTGGCAGTCAAGGCCGAGGGATCGTGAGAACGGGACGAGGCCTGTGGTGATTGATAATGAGCGGCAGCTGCACACCACACCAGTCTCGTGTCTCATGGAGGAGCTCGGATGCATACAAGGAGGAGTAATGACAGTGAAGGACAAGATAGGACCAGGCCTGGATTTTATGTTATGTTTTGTTTACGTTTTATTATGTGTTTGCGCAGTGGTCCGTGAGGGGTTGTTTGCATTACTTTCATTTTGTGTTTTTTTATTTATTAAAGTCTCTAAACATTCGCCAGTTCCCACCTCCTTCTTCCATTGGTGACGAACCCGGGAGGTAGGAGGGACATGCTGTTGGAAAGCCCTCGCTGCTGAGGGGGATTGCGGTGCTGAGGAGGTCGGCCAGGAGTGGCTGTCTGAGGCTGTGGTGCTGGAGTGAGTCAAGACCCGGTGGGACGTAGAGCACGCTGCCGTGCTCCTGGGTCAAGGTGGAGTGGCTGCTGTCCGAGAGGGAGCGGGGGAGTGTCGAGCCGTCCACCGAGCGTCCAGTACCATCGCATGGCACCGCAAGGAAGAGCCTCTAGGCTGGTTTAAGACCGAGCGGCAGTGTGTCCAGGAACCGGACCAAGAATTTTTTTTTTCCTCTCTCCCCTCTATCGTCTCTGTCGCTCCTCATGTTTCCGTCTCCTTTTCTCTTGCCTCGTCTGTCCTTACCCCCCAGGTGCTGCGGCCGCAGTGATCGTGGGGGTAGAGCGCAGTCTTGGGAGTACCCCCTGGCCTGCGAGGGGTGATGGGGATATGTGGCAAGCAGTTGAGACAGAGGGACCGTGAGAACGTAAATGAATGGCGTGAATGATAATGAGAGTGCACCAGCCTCGCCCCGTTCTCACGGTCCCTCTACCTGGTCCTGCTTGCCACAACATACTAGAGTACAGTTCTTTTTTATTGTTTGCATGATTACATATTGTTCATTCAATGACAGCAAATTGTTCATAATTAATTGATTCTCCCTAATTAAAACTTTTCCTTTCTAAAAAGCATATTGCTTATATAAGTCTTCTAGTGAAATTGCACATGCAGACCAGCCACTAGTCAGGTGGCTATAATTACATGGAAAATTGAGAGGCCACAAAGAATTTGACCACTGGATTTTGGCCCTGCCCACATGAACACAGGTATTTTCAAAACCGCATCTTTTTCTATGCGGTTTGACCTTTCGTCCACACGCAAACGCAGTATCTGGTCACTGAAACCTAACTTTTTTGAAAACTCCAGCAAGGGTGAACAGTTTTAGAAACTCTGGTTGCAGTGTTGTCATGTGGATAGTAAAATGTGGAGAGAGATTTTGCCTTTTTGCGTCAGAACCGGAACCGGAACTCAGGCTTCTGATTGACCAACATGGCTTTATGGTTAAGGTTATATTGCCACCTGTTGGTTTGGCATGCTCTTGAAAGTGCTTCATAGCGTGTTTTGCGTTTTCATGTGGATGCAATTTTTTTTTTAAACGGAGGGAAAAACTGTTTATAAAAATACCTGTGTACGTGTGGACTAGGCCTTACAGAAATGATTTCACTTTTCTTAACAGTGCAAAATATTGAATCAACTCCTGACAAACACATTAATTTTGATTTGAATTATAACTCAGTAAGTCATTAACCATATATTGCTATGTATTTGGAAGGCTTTTGTCTTTCAAATACATGTTTATTATAATTTATTATTTTAATTGAAAATGTTCATGATTTATTTAATTATTCGTTTTTCATTAAACTCACAAACCTACGCCTAGACACGACCCCAACGCATGATGTAGTCAGCCGGATCCAGGCCGTATCTGGATCAGATGGTGGACCTACACCTAGACACGACCCCAACGCATGATGTAGTCAGCCGGATCCAGGCCGTATCTGGATCAGATGGTGGACCTGCGCCTAGACACGACCACAACGCATGATGTAGTCAGCCGTATCCGTGCCGTATCCAGATCAGATGGAGGACCTGCGCCTAGACATGACCACAACACATCATGTAGTCAGCCAGATCCTGCTCATGTCCGGATCAGATGGAGGACCTGCGCCTGGACATGACCACAACGCATGATGTAGTCAGCCAGATCCTGGTCGTGTCCGGATCAGATGGTGCATCTGCGCCTAGACACGACCACAACACATGATGTATTCAGTCGTATCTGGGCTGTATCTAGATCAGATGGAGGACGTGTGCCTCGTCATGACCACAATGCATGATGTAGTCAGCCGGACCTAGGCCGTATCCAGATCCGATGGAGGACCTGTGCCTCGTCATGACCACAATGCATGATGTAGTCAGCTGGATCTGGGCCGTATCCAGATCAGATGGTATCCAGATTAGATGGTGGACTTGTGCTTAGACATGACCACAACAAATGAGGTAGTGTGAGGTCATTGTCCGGATCAGATGGTGCACCTGCGCCTAGACACGACCACAAAGCATGATGTAGTCAGCCGGATCCAGGCCGTATCTGGATCAGATGGTGACAACAAATGATGTAGTCAGCCGGATCCAGGCCGTATCTGGATCAGATGGTGGACCTACGCCTAGACACGACCACAACGCATGATGTAGTCAGTCGTATCTGGGCTGTATCCAGATCAGATGGAGGACCTGTGCCTCGTCATGACCACAATGCATGATGTAGTCAGCCGGATCTAGGCCGTATCCAGATCAGATGGTATCCAGATTAGATGGTGGACTTGTGCTTAGACATGACCACAACAAATGATGTAGTCAGCCGGATCTAGGCCGTATCTGGATCAGATGGTGGACCTACGCCTAGACACGACCACAACGCATGATGTAGTCAGCTGGATCTAGGCCATATCTGGATCAGATGGTGGACCTGCGCCTAGACACGACCACAACGCATGATGTAGTCAGCCAGATCTGGGCTGTATCCAGATCAGATGGTGGACTTGTGCTTAGACACAACCACAACGCATGATGTAGTCAGCCGGATCTAGGCCGTATCTGGATCAGATGTTGGACCTACGCCTAGACACGACCACAACGCATGATGTAGTCAGCCGGATCTAGGCCGTATCTGGATCAGATGGTGCACCTGTGCCTAGACACGACCACAACGCATGATGTAGACAGCCAGATCTGGGCCGTATCCAGATCAGATGGTGGACTTGTGCTTAGGCACGACCACAACGCATGATGTAGACAGCCAGATCTGGGCCGTATCCAGATCAGATGGTGGACTTGTGCTTAGACACGACCACAACGCATGATGTAGTCAGCCAGATCTGGGCCCTATCCAGATCAGATGGTGGACCTGCGCCTAGAAACGATCCCAATGCTTGATGTAGTCAGCCAAATCCGGGCCGTATACAGATCAGATGGTGGACCGGCTGATTTGACTTTACAGCTACATACACATTACATACAACAGCAACCTATGTTTCCAACATCCCACACAATGGCATAATGACTCAAAGACTGCATACTTGAGGTAAAACCATGTAGCAGTATTGATTCAATCAGCCAGCTGGCAGGATGTCCAAATCTTGAACTCCTCATCAATATCTCTGACTCTGCTAATCAGATCATACTAAACAAAGGTTCTTTATGTTGACTGGCTATCTAAAGTTAATGAACAACGCAAGAGATTGAATAGTGTGACTTCATAGCCTCAAGGCATTCTTGTGACTCCTCAAACACACACACCCTTTGTGCAATAGGCACACAATACATAGACACGGGACTGTTTTGCATGACTTCAGCACACACACACGCAGTTGGACACGCTGAAGTTTCGGACACGCACACACACACCCATTCAGCCATGTATGGACTTTTCACCAAACGGCCTCAATAACGTTTAAATATATATATTCTGTTGTGGTAATGTCTTCATACGATGTATTAAAATAGCTAGGATGTTTACTGTATGTAAAATTAATTTTGTATGCCAGTAACTGTAAAAATTCCTGTATCTCTGTATTCTCAAATCGCAGAACGATAGTGCTTGGTATCTTCTCGATCGCAGAAACCCGACTGTACCGAATCTCGTTCAGAAATTACCACAAGATGCATTATTACATAAATACCAGCTTTCCAGCTGAGACAGCTAAGAAAGAGTTTTAAAACGATCACCCCTTTGATTAGCCAAGAGGAGGGGGGTTCCAGGAAAGGACAATGAAAAACTCGTGCCTTTGGTCTCTCATGCGCGATTGGATCACTCCAGAATAAGGGCGTTAGCCATGACATCCATAAGAACGGGGACTGACCGTTAACTCTTTGCATTTTCGCCATTGAGAGAAGAAGCCCTGGGCATTCCGTCACCACGAGAGAGACCCTTGGCCTCCCCGCCACGGAGAAAAGACCGGCAGCCTTCCTAAGCTTCAGAGAAAACCTCCTGGGACCGCAAAGATCCGCACCGAACTTCCCTGACGTTCGAACTCAGATACTTACACACAGAGTAATGCAAGTATCCTTATTTCACAATCAAACTGCGTGTAAAAGGTTGTCTGAATTATTCCTGTTCACGGGAGTGTTAATTTTTTGAGGTCTCTTGCGAAAGGACTGCCGCTCTCTCTCTCTCTCTCTCTCTCTCTCTCTCTCTCTCTCTCTCTCTCTCTCTCTCCCTTGTTAATTCTTTCTTTCCATTATTCTCTTCCCCTTTATATCATTCGTTAAGTTAGATTTTTCCTTGATTGGTACCATATTGTTTGTTTTCTCCTACATGTATATGCATATTTACCCCGTGTGAATCGTAGCTTGTATACTTTAGTTGTTTTATTAAAACCCAATAATTTCATTGAATTGAATCTGTATTGTTTTGATCACAAGCTCAAAGTCAATGAGATGTAAGATCTTAGCTACCAACTAAGCTTGGTTTTCTGGTTACTATTTCAGTAATACAAATTGTGCAAACATAGGAAATATTATTTGTCCTGATCAAGCAGATTAATGTTTCTTAAAGTTTGCAAATTGATAATTGATGAAGAAATCAATTTGGATAAGGGTTACTTTTACAGGATTAAAGGTTCCGTTATAAATTAATATTGATCTGTACAACAAGCAAATCACATTCATAGACTCATGAATATTTACACCATTTGAATTAATTATTCCCCGAAACTCATTGTTGCTACAACCACTACATGTCCCTCCTTCCCTCCTCCATGTCACATTAGAGAAGAAGCTTCTCTGGAAATCCTTGATGCACAATGCAATTCCAGGACTCTGCTGTACTGTTTGTTATTCCAAACGGGTCAAGGGTTGGTTGTTTATCCAGGTCCAATTATCCTCTGCTAATAGGTGATGTAACTATACCATTATGGGAGGAACGCACCTTTCTGCATTGAATAGCTTGAAATAGACTTTTGACCGATGCCAGTGCCGATATCTTAGAAAGCAAGGTGGCCAATAGATGAAGAGTGCTTATGTGCATCTGCACTCAGTGCAGTTAAAATAAAAGTTTTGCTCTTCTTGTGGTTTAGTTTCTGTTTTCAGGTTTGATTTGGTTGTTTATATGATTATATTGATTAGTATGTTTATATACAATATATATTAGGGGTGCACCGATCCGATATTAGGATCGGATATCGGCCGCGATACTGACAAAATAGCTGGATTGGGGATCGGAAAAAAGAACAGATCCACAAGCCGATCCAGGTGTTTTTTTTTTCGTCGCAGCAGAACCTACGTCATTCGTCAGCTTCACGTGTGTCGCATGCTAGAAGCAACATGGAGCGAGCCAGAGAGTCGGCTGTGTGGAGGAGATATTTCACGCTTGCCACGCCAACTAGTTCGTCAGCTGTTTGCAATGTCTGCAAAGTAACTTAAATGTTTCGAGGGGAAGTGGTATTACTGCAAAGTCAGGATCTTTCCTGCATTGAACATTTTTTGACGGCCGCCAAAGCCTAATTTGATGAGTTATTGTGATTTACGAGTGATGTAGAACAGATGCTGCGCTTGTGACTGAGTGACAGAGAGAACAATCAGAGAGCTCCTCCCCCGCGCACACTCTCTGGGTCTTCAAAATAATCAGTGTTAGCTGTTAGCTCTCTCATATTTCACATATTAATCCAAATCAAAAGGTCGGAAGACCGAAACCATGTTGCACGTGACACATTCTGACAATTTTGTCCTTGAATTATCGCTGGTTGTGAATTGCGCTCAAAAAATGTTGACTCTTCTCTGACCAGCTGACATAAAGCATACTTTCAATAAGCGGGAGACAAATTATATTCAGTTATGAAGTGTTCCCTTTCGAAAGGGAACTCGTGCTGCGTCAGCTTCAACGCTACGGGGAACGCCTCCAGCGTGACTGGTGCCTGAAATCACATTGAATCACGTCAATCCTATTGACCGGCGACAGCCTATGATGTCATCAAGGTGCGACCAGGAAGTATATAAGGGAGCCTTGCCAACATGACAGTATCTTTTCGTCTTCAGGGACTGTTTTGCCTGTCTTCACGTGAAACGTCTACAAGAAGGATAACAATGAAGTGTGCTGAGAACGCCACTTCTGCAGGTGTGTTTTGAATGTGTATCTTGTGCTTTGGATACACACACACTTTGCGTTTACTGCCTGGGAGAAGAGCACGCACGAGAGGTTTGCGAACCTCTTGTGAAGTATTTGTGAGCGTTGTCCTCTGGAAACGCTCCGCTCTCGGCGGGACCTCTTCTCGAGGGGAGAGGTTTCAGCATCTGGGAACGGCCACGCTCGAGCTGAGGCTGAGCGGTGTCTAAACACCAAAAGCGCTTCCCAGATCGATCTGGCTCATCGCTTGGAGACAGTTATGTTCTTGAGGACGATCCAGATAGCGAGAGGCGGACCTTGGAGGAAGGAGCTGGATTTATGTTCCTCCTCCTCGTCTGCTGCTCTTCCACTCGAGCAGAGGATGGGTGAGTCAGTTAAAAATGCTGAAGCTTTTCAAACCATCCTGTCCCATGTACGGGGAGTTGCTGGAAGTCATGGAACGCGCTGAGGGTAGACTGCAGCTGCCTTTGCGGCGCGCGAGGAGAAAGGCTGAGCGTCCAAACAGTTCGGACGATCGGTTTTTCTCCGCCCATGACCTCCCAACTCCTGGGAGTCTTCCATTCCTTCCGGATCTCCATCAGCAGATCTTGAGGGAATGGAAGAAACCATACTCAGCCTCGCATCTGTCGACATCGGCGAGCCAAATTTCGCTGATGTCGAGGGACTGCCTGGCTGGGTGTGTGTCGGGGCCTCTGGGCGGCCGGCGACACTGTGGCTCCCACCCTGCCGGTCTAACGCTGAATGGCAGAGCGTACATGTCAGTGGGTCACGCTGCGGCGGCTTTGCACACCACAGCTGGGTTGCAGGCTTACCAGGCGGACCTGCTGAGGGACCTCGATCAGGGGGAGGGACCCCCTGAGGCGGTAGTCGATTCGCGCCGGACCGCGGTTTTCGCTCTCCGGGCCACCGTACAGATAGCGCCGATGGCAGCAAGGGTGGCCACGGAGAGACATCTGTGGTTAAACCGTTTTGACATCGGGGAGAAAGGAAAATCCCCGGTCTCGCCATCTGAGCTTTTCGGCACCTCCGTAGAGGCGGTGGTGGGAAAGTTTGGAGAGGCGAAGGCGCGCTCGGCGGCATTCAGGACAGTGCATTCCGCTGAGGTCCGGGACCGCGCCCAGGCAGTCGGGTGTCCCCGGCCCGTCCCAGTCTGAGGGCTGGAGACGGGAATAGTGAGTCAGCGTCGCCTCTCGAGCGCCCCGCCGCGGAGGACTGGGGCGCAGGGGAGGCGAGACACCCGCGACAGGAAGAGGAAGGAAGCCGGGGCTGGTAACTCCACCCCCCAAGGAGCGCGGAGATGAACGCTGCCTTTTTTCCCTTCCTCTGGTTTTTCCTCCGGGCGCTTTACATCAGGCCGGTGGCCTATGATGAGCAGAAAATGTAAGATTCTGCCGGCTCACCTGGTTTGTTTGGTGAAAGCGCCCTCCTCAGGATGGTGGCGGACACTAGCTCGATGGCTGGTTTGTAGCGCCGCGAGGAGCGATTGGTGAGTCCCCCTCGATGAGGGTGAAACATTTTCAAAACTATGTTTTTCAGGACTTTTGTACCTTCGCTCGCCTGAGAGGTTTCTTGGGGAAATTTGGATCGCCGCTGGATCTTCGCAAGGCCTGCAGCTCCCCGTGAGTAAGCTAAGAACGATCTTCTTTGCAACATTATGATGGTTGTGTGTGAATACCTCACTTTCTGCTAGTAGAGTTTGCTGCCTCTCCGTGCTATGTTTTTCCCCACTATGTGGGTATCGCGCTCTTGCCCGAGGGCTTGTAGTGTAGGAGGCGAGCTGTGTTTTCCTAGCGTAAAAGTGGGAAGTAGCTGAAGACCGGGTACGCGCTAATGCACAAGCTGTAGTGAGATCTGCGCCCAGCTCTGCGGGGCTTTGGGAAAATGGGTTTTCGGGGCCTCATTGTTTAATATTAGAGGTGATAATATTTCTTTCCCGGGCCCTGAGTAGATCTATTGCGGACTTATGTCGCACCACGTGGCCTAGGCTTTGTCAAGGATGGGGGCGTTCCCTTCTAATGGAAGTTGTTCGCCCCTGGCCTGTCTTCTGTTTTAAGAACATGGCATTGTTTATGCATCCTTGTTTCAGCCTCCTCTCGTTACAGAGACGTCCGGCCAAGGCCCGCCCCCTTCTCTGCGTTCTGGGGTCACAAGTAATGCAGACGAGGTGTTGCAGGAGACAGCGACTTCGCCAGTGGTCGTGGGGCGGAATTAGGCGTCTTTCGCCGGTTTGCGACTAGACTTTATCTGCTGTTTCCGCCTTTCGGAGCATGGTGGCCGCCATCTGCTGGCGGCCCCCGGCCTCCTCCTGGAGGACGGTTCGGCCGGCGGATTTCACATTTCTGGGATATTTTCCCTTGCTTTATGTCTCTGCTCCACCTCCTTTAGGGCCCGGGTCGAGCTGAACATCGGATAATCCTTCTGTCAATACGGTTCTGGTCGGATGCTGCCCTGAGGCCCGAGCATTGCCAATGGTTGACGCCCTCGCAATCAAGGTTGGCCGCTGCATGGAAAGTTAGACAGCCGCCCCGATGCAGGTGACGTAAGTTGTACTCCCCTCGCTTTAGAGGGTCTTTGTTTAAGCACTTCTGCTGAGTACACTGCTGTTGGCAATGTGATTAGGTCCATGTTTGTAGGCACTGCCCGAGAGACTGCGCCGTCCTGGGGGCCCTAGGACACGGCGAAGCAGGTTGTCCCTAGCTGCCTCTGGGATGGAGCCAGCCCCAGGTGCGGGCATAGGAACCAGCTGGCTGTGAGTGGCCAGCTTGGACGGTCTGGGCAGAAGGACTTCAGGACAGGTAGTAGGCGTTAACCGGCCTCCCTGTAGGAAAGTTCCGACACCGTGGCCCACGAGTGGGCCTCGGAGGCTCTTCTCCAATGGTGTCGACGTCAGCAGTGACCCGTCATTTGGCCCTGGGGATGAGTCCCCAGGTGCTAACTGGATTTCCAGGCCTTCGTCAGCAGCAGACAGCTGCCGCCAGCCTTCTTAGAAAGTCACGCCAGGATCCTTGGAATCTGCAGACCCCGTATTCGGGGGGGTAGGTCCTGCCAGGCCTCCCTGAGGGGTAGGCTCCCGGTCTGGGTTACCTTCGCTCAGGAGTTAGGCCCTGTCTGGCCTCCCTGAGAGCCTGCTGTGGTCAGCAGGCACCGCCTGGTCTTCCCCGAGGGGGCACCATAGGCATTAAGTCCCTCGACGGCTGGTACGAGCTGCTAAATAGGTGGTAGGCGCTACTGGGCCTCCCTATGGGCCTGCTGTGGGGTAAGCAGGCCCACTTGACCTCCTCTGCGGATGGCGTTCCTGGGCCCCAGTCACTGGATGGCTAGCACGAGTGCTAGTAGGTAGTAGGCCTCATCCGGCCTCCCTGAGTGACCTCCCTGGAGGCAAACTCCCGGTTCCCAGCCACTGTGGCGGTGAGCATGAAGTGCTATGGGTAGCACTTTCTGCTATCAGGTGGCCTCCCTGACGACGAGCTCACAGTTCCCAGTCGCTGTGGTAATGAGCATTGAGCGCACCATGGGCATGGAATGCTACGAGTAGCATGTCCTGCTATCAGTTGGTAGGCACGGTTGCCTCCCTGAGGGCAAGCTCCCGGTTTCCGGTCGCTGTGGCAATGAGCGTGAAGTGCTACGAGTAGCACGTTCTGCTATCAAGTTGTTAGGCATTGTGGCCTACCTGAAGGCAAGCTCCCGGTTCCCAGTCGCTGTGGTAATGAGCGTGAAGTGCTACGCGTAGCACGTTCTGCTATCAGTTGGTAGGCACGGTTGCCTCCCTGAAAGCGAGCTCCCGATTCTCTGGCGCTGAGACGAATAGCGGAATGAAGAGCTATGCGCGGCGTGCTCTGCTATCAGATGGTAGGCATTGTTGCCTCCCTGAAACGAGCCCCCGTTTCTCAGGCGCGGAAGTGAGACGGTTAGCGAAGCGGAATAGAAGAGGAATGCCCGATTTCTTTACAGTTGGTTAGGGTTAGGGTTAGGGTTAGGGTTACCGCATGGCCTCCCTGGTGAAGCGAGTCCCTGGTCTTCCCAGCAACCTCGAGGGCTAGCGAGGCCTACCCAGGCGGGAACACATAACTGGCTTTACGCTGACAGCTAGTGGTCACCCGCTATCAGGCGCTGGTCTCTGGCCGTTCGCGATTCCTGAAGGCGATGTTCTTACCCTAGCATGACGAGACGTCACTGCGGCTATGCGGTCCATGCAGGATGGGACCTTCATAGTCTGCCTACGGCATGGTTTCCTACCAGGCACGCTTATGAGCTCCTCTCAAGTGAGGGTCTGCTATGAGCTTACGGCTGCCTGGCGCTGATTTATGATTGTAGGCCCCTCGGGGCCTCCCTGGTATATCAGCCTGTAAGGCCCTTTGGCCTCCTAAGCACGTTTTAAAGTAAGTGCTTGGTAGATCCGAGGATCGAGCGGCTTGACTCCCCTCACTAGCAAGGGTTTTATAGCACTTCGCTGAGCGCTGCTCTCCGGGATAACCCGTCTCTGAGGTCCGGCTAGTGGATGACACTGCCTTTTTTGCAGCACCCTAGCGGGATGTCTCTTCGGAGGCAAGTACCAGAGGCTCTGTACTGTACAGACAGGGTTGACCGTATTACGTGTCCCATAATGGACTGGGTTACCTGGTCAGGTCTCCCTGGTGGCATTCGGTGAGAATCTCCCGAGTAGTGGCTGGCACGGGTTCCCTCGTAGTTCCCTTGCCACGCTCCCTTAAAGGAACCCCTTCTAAGTCGAATGGGTTGGTTCCAGGCCTTCGAGCAGGGCCTGGGAGGGAACTCATGTGTGTGAAGGTATCCTTCTCAGGCGATAAGCTTGGGCTTTGACCGTAGGGAGCGCTGTCACTGACAGCCTAAGGGGAGTGGTTCAGGCATTTCAGCAGAATTTGCTTGTCCTGACAGTTGTCACTGCCAGAGGGCATGCACTCCCGTCGGCATGGCGGCGTGGGTATATCGTTCCCCGTAGCGTCGAAGCTGACGCAGCGCGAGTTCCCTTTCGAAAGGGAACGTCTCAGGTTACAAATGTAACCTTTGTTCCCTGAGAACAGGGAACGAGACGCTGCGTCGCTTTGCCATGCCGCAGGGCCTGCCTGCCGAAACAGTCCCTTCAGACGAGTAGATACTGTCATGTTGGCAAGGCTCCCTTATATACTTCCTGGTCGCACCTTGATGACATCATAGGCTGTCGCCGGTCAATAGGATTGACGTGATTCAATGTGATTTCAGGCACCAGTCACGCTGGAGGCGTTCCCCATAGCGTCGAAGCTGACGCAGCGTCTCGTTCCCTGTTCTCAGGGAACAAAGGTTACATTTGTAACCTGAGACGTTTTCTTTGTGTTGACATCTTTCGCGATGTTCTAACAGACGGGATACGCACACAATGCGTCTGCTAATGTCCGATTCGTGACCTAATGACTCCTTTGAACCGAATCATTTTAACGACTGGTTAGAACAACTGATCTGTCCAACACTGAACTCATGAATCAGTTTATTAATTTACTCAGAACGCATCTGAAATGAGAACACAAGTGTGCTTACCCAATTTAGCAAGAGTGGGTAGTAAGAATTATTTTTCATTATCAACAGTATTTCATCTTATTTCTGTTGACAATGTGTAATAAAATAAATAGGCCTAGCCTACAATCATTTAGACAGGAGTGAGGTGAAACCAGAACAAAGTTATTAGCTAGCTGATCATTTTTATTAAATTGCATATGGCAGAAAATTAGACTATTTGTTAATTTGCAATGCTACTTTTTAATATTGATATGATTATATACCAAAACAATTATCTGTAGTGTAAAATTTTTTTGGTAACTCTCAGATTACTATTGTATGTTTGACCAATACACTGTTTTTTGTTTCCACTGCTACATTTTATTTATTTAAAGAAGTTTGATTACATTCTATTTTAGATTTGAATGCACAATTGTTTTTTAAATAAATAAGAATTCAACACTTTACATACATCTGTTATTTTGTCTTAGTTATGTTTAGTTAGTAAAGTCTGGTGCCTTTAGTCTCTTCAAGGAAGGTATAAGGTGGAAGATATACAGTTTATTATTAATTCAACAATAGTATCGGATCGGTATCGGGTATCGACAGATACACAAAGCCCAGGCATCGGTATCGGTATCGGGACTGAAAAAGTCGGATCGGTGCACCCCTAATATATATCAGTCGATATTTTCCCCTTTCTATTGTCTTTGACGTCACATTTCAGGAGTCTCAAGTGCAGGGTTTGGGACTGTACACGTTCTTGTGGTGCCATCATCCACAGAATGTCATCATGACATTATTGTCCTCACGACAGCTCATGTGATTGGCTCAAAAAAAATTGTGTCCAGACCAGAGTGTATATGAGCACTGATGGCAGCAAGCTCTCCTTGATTATTATTCTCTTTCCACCATACACAGCATGACTAGACAGCCATAGACATCTGACAATATACAGCAATGATATAATGACTCTTCCCACTGAATAATGCTAATCTGACTCTAATAATCATGCATGACGAATGCATCCACCATACTGAGCGAATATGCTTTCTTCATGCAGAACTGAATGTATATCTGTTCCTGAAACCCTCCAGTTAAGCAGCTAATGAGTCTCTCTGCTAATCAACAAAAAGATAATTGCGGCGTATGAACAAACACATTACGTAATGCATGCTCTACATAAGCATTATAAGACATTCTACTTTTCCTGCTGTCAAGTTTTAAAGACTCCATGGTTTGGCAAATAGTTTTCTTTCCTGTGTGACATATTTCTACTAAAACAGGAAGTAGGGACAGGACTTTTCAAAGTTATAAAGCCAAAATACTTTTTTATATATCACATTTTGTTTAAACCATGTTTGAACTGATGCCCTCAGGTTGCTGTTTTAAAGCACTGAAGCTGAAGACTAAGAGATCAGGCAACTCTTTTATTCCCATAGCAATTAGAATGCTGAATCTGGAGAGGAAAGGCAGGAGACTGTGTCTGTCTTGTCCTTCTGTGTTGATGTCATAATGTAATTTATTTATGATTTCCCTTTCAAACTCTCTAAACCAATTTTTCCCAAGGTAAATATAAAACTTGACCTGATTTGACCTGAAATAAATACACAGTAACTTTTGAATAGCCATCAATAGAAAAAAGATGGTTATTTGCTATTAGGGGGGTTGGTTAATAAAGGCCTTCTGAAGCGAATCAATGCGTTTGTGTAAGAAAAATATCCATATTAAGTAAATTATCTAGCTTCTGGCCAATTGTCTTCCGTATTCAACTTCGGGAAAAAGTGTAGTGCCTCAGGCAGTTCAAAATGCTTACGCTACGTCTGACGATCATAACTGGTGTGCAATGATGTCAGATGTTACGTAAGCATTTTGAACTGCGAGAGGCGCGGCCGCTACACTTTATATCCAAATATGGATATTTTTCTTACACAAACGCATCGATTTGCTTCAGAAGGCCTTTATGAACCCCACTCACACTACCGCAGAATCGGTTTGTGCAGTTTACTGCACAACATCTCTGTGGCAAAGCAGCGAGGTGAGGGACAGTGAGAGCGGGCCGGTGGCGAGTGATAATGAGCGCCAGCTGCGCGCCACACCAGTCTCGTTTCATTGAGGAGTGACGGGAGCATAAAAGGAAGAGCAACGACAGTGCAAGATGAGAGAGGACCAGGCCTGGAAGTTATGTTGTGTTTTGTTTATGTTTGTTTTGTACGTAGGCGGCAGTCGTCCGTGAGGGGCTGCCGCCGTTATATTATTTTGTTGATTTATTTAATTAAAAACTTGTTGAATGTTCGCCGGTTCCCGCCTCCTTCTTCCCTGAACAGACAAACTTTACTACATTGGTGCCGAAGCCCGGGAGGAAGGAGGGACATGCTGTCGAAGAGCCCTCGCTGCTGAGGGGGATCGTAGTGCTGAGGAGGTCAGGCAGCGCGGATGGATGAAGACCGCAAGGGGCTGCCCGAGGCGGTGGTGCTGGAGTGAGTGAAGATCCGGTTGAACGGAGAGCTCGCTCTCGTGCCCCTGGGTCGAGGTGGGGTGGCTGCTGTCGGAGAGGGAGTGGAGGAGTCACCGGCGCTTGAGCCGGAGCCTGCTGCCATCTGCCATTTAGGGGAGGAGCAGGGAGCGCGGGACTTGCTGCCGGCTCCCTCAGTAGGAGGAGCCACCGCCGGCCACCAGGGGTCAGAGGAGGATCGGGCCGTCCATCAAGAATCCAGTGCCATCGCATGGCACCGTGAGGAAGAGCCTCTTGGATGGCTTAAGACAGAGCGGCAGTGTGTCCGGGAACTGGACCAGAATTTTTTTTCTCTCTTTTCTTTTCTCCTCTCTCCCCTCTCTCATTCTGTCGCTCCTCATGCTCCTGGCTCCGTTTCTCTTGCCTCTCTGTCTTGACACCCAGGTACCGCGGCAACCATGATCGCCCCCCGGAGGAGGAGGGGTGGGTGTATTGTGGGTGTGTATATACGTTTATTTTGTCAAGGTTTAGGATTACACAAGCCTGTTAATGACCTCAAAGCTAGCAGACATGACCTCTGACTTAAAACTCTGATCTCACCCATCAAGTAGTTAGCCGTCCAAACACAGCCCTGATGTCTAGGCTAAAACAAGGAATCTAGAACATGAACATGTCAAAGAAATGAAAGCAAACGCCTTGTAATCACTGTTGACTTTGCTTACATGATGGAATATCATACATCTCGCAAGTTATTTTGGCAAAAACAACCAAATTCAATGTTTATTTTGGCTAGAAGTGGGTTACTCATAATCAGAAATATATTAGGTCTATAGTTAACCGAGACAGTGAAATGACGGCTATTGCTTGCTGGGTACACTCTCAGAAAATAAAGTACATCATAGTACCTTTAGGAGTACAATGGCTTGTCACTGGGGCTGTACCCTTAAGGTACCCTTTAAGTCAGGGGTAGGCAAGTTCGGTCCTAGAGAGCTGATGTCCTTCAGAGTTTAGCTCCAACCCTACTAAGCCACCACAGTATAAAACGCATGGCTCCCAGCATGCATTGCAGCATTAAGTATGTCACCATATATTCAATAAAAACCAACATCTAAACCTCTGTTAATTCTCAATAAGAGCTTCTATAGATGTCTTTCAGGGTTGGAGCCAAACTCTGCAGGACAGCGACTTACTAGGACCGAACTTGCCTGCCAATGGTTAATTGTAGGGGTAATTGTACCCTAAGGACCAATTGTGTACCTTTAAAGGTACAGTTATACGTTTTGTTGTTATTCAAAATTGTTATACAAAATTGTACTTCCACTGTACCTTTTTTTCTGAGAGTGTAAGGGGACAACAAAGAAAAGATGGAAATAACACTAAGTTTGTGTAAAAAGAACACAGAGGTAGATGCTGATTGTGGCATTTAAATGCCAGTGAAATTGCTACTGTGTTACTAAAACTGTGCTGCATCAGTTTCATGACTCAACTGTGCTCTAAGCCGCATCTCATATTCAAATAATAAGCCTCTCTGGACATTAATTTAATGAGAGCTGCAATTTAAGTCACTAAGTGCTACAAAATGTGAATCAAGACATGGAAATGTTTATTGAACTGCTGTGGGTAATGTCATAGCACAATCTAGGTGCGGTAGAGACACAACTGATTTCAACTGTGTGTCAAAAGTAAAAACATGTCAATGACCTTTACTGTAAAATAATACAAAAAACTTTAATAAAACAAAAATAAAAATAAAATAAACAAAATTGCCCCGAAAATTCAAAATGAGGTTGCAAAAAATGCTCCTGCACATTTAAATGAAATCTATTACAGCTGTTGCAAATAAACTGAAATGTGAAAATGAGTGAAAATAAAATTTTGATCTGCTCACGTTGCAACAGATTTCTTTGTATTCATTTTTTGCAGCGTTGAGCATTATAAACACACACATTTCTGTTGAGCTTATGAATTCAATGGCCAATCAGAGACATCTAAATTGTGGCAGCGGCTAAGTGCAAATAGCATAGATGACCCACGTTTGGGTTGAAGAGGAAAAACATACCAAGCAAAATGTTCTCTCACCATTCTTGATTTCTGTAACACTTTAGAATACTGTTCCATCATTAATGAATAACTACACAAGAACATGTGAGTAATGCAATGTCAACACTCTAGTAACTACTATTAACTAACAAGAAACTCTGATTAATGAATGAGTTAGTAATATTGCTTAGTAGAATGTGGTAGTTCACTATTAGCTAATCAATAACTATTGTTTTCATACCTCCCAGAAGACTACTGATAACTACTATATACAGGTTCATAATTAATGTGAATAATGCATAATTCATTCTAAAATGAAGATCATTAGTGATGACTCAGGTATCATTATATCCTTCAGAAGGAACTACTAATTATTTGGATCAGTATTCAGTGAAAAACATGATAACTCTCTAGTAATGACTGAAGTCATTGTAAACTTTTGATGTTTTTGTAAGGTTTTGGATAGTAATGACTGAAGTGTTACTACATAGTTCTATAGGAATTACTATTTATTTGGATCAGTATTGTAAAGTGAAGATCATCTAGTAATTACTTAAGTGATACTATCCAAAACCTTACAAAAACCTCAAAAGCTTACAATGATTTCAGTCATTACTAGAGAGTTATCATGTTATCATGATCTTGCTGCTGTTAGAGCAGAAAATAAAGCTGCTGCTCTCGGTGTGTTTTTCCGTCATCAACCAGCATAAATTGTAATTAGTCAATGGTGGGCGGAGTTAGTGTAAATAGCCTCTGCTAACAAGGTGGGCTATTGAGAAGGTATAGCTGCAGCCTGGAGATTTCCAAATGGGGAGGGGGACTCCAAAACGGGGTGGGAGGTCCAAAATAGGGCGTGGCTTTCTCCCATTGACAGACAGGCATATTTTTTCTCCCACTCAAGTTCAGCGCAAACTCCACCCCGCAGATAATTCTAAAGATTTCATTGGTCATGTCAATCACAGTGCTGATTTCATACAATGCTATGCTATAACCAATTCTAACCCCTAAACCTACCCTGCACCCTAACCTTAACCGGTGAAATTGACTGCAAGGCGGAATTTGCGCTGAATAGCATGCTAAAGAAAATGGCAGTTCAGGAGATAAGCAGTTAATAAGATTGTGAGCCAGGCCGTCAGTTACTTCCCAACCGGACCTCACCAGACATTGGCATATTTTTAGTTGCACCCAGCGTCACTACCCTGACCTAGCCTGCAAATATCAAGCCCCGGGACACCCTCGCCGCTTAGAACACTGTGATAGAGTAGAACTTTCCCACACGCTGCACTTGGATGGTTCGCAGGAGAGCTTGCTGGGGATTCCCGCTTATATCATTGAGCAGAGGTTCGAACTCTGGCCTGAATGCCAATGGCCATGGGTTCTGGGCTCCTCTCTCATGGAGGATATTTATTTATATAGCAACCTTTTTGTTCTAATATCAACTAGAAACTATATTTAATTATGAACATTTTTGTAATGTAAGTCAATGACAAATGGATGAAGCCAGCGCTAATAGGAAAGTCTTTTCACTTGGAGACCCACCCCCTTTGGGAGGTTCTGCCCCCTTTAGGATGTTCTACCCACTTTTGGAGGTTCTGCCACCTTTGGGAGGTTCTGCCCACTTTTGGAGTTCACGTCCCATTTTGAAGATCTTCGGTCTGCAATTATACCTTATCCGCACTCAGCTCCTGCTTACTTTGACTCCATTCTACAAATCCACACCCCCACCAGAAGCCTTCACTCAGCAAAGGAACGACGGCTTGTGGTACCATCACAGAGGGGGAAAAAAATCCCTTTCCAGAACATTTTCATTCAACGTTCCCAGCTAGTGGAACGATCTTCCCAACGCCATCCGAAATGCAGAATCATTGACATCATTCAAAAGTCAACTTAAAACTCAGCTCTTCCGTGAGCACCTCATAAAAAAAAAAACACTTTCCTTTCCACTTTCTCTTCCTTCTTCCCTCCCTACTCTAGCCTGTGCTACACTGAGCAATATACACGGTCTCAGGATTTCAGGCTCTTATTGCGCTTCTCGATTCTTCATGACCAATCGCTTCATGTACCCCCAAGTTGTAAGTCGGTTTGGATAAAAGCGTCTGCTAAATGCATAAATGTAAATGTAAATGTAACCTAGTTGGAGCTCCCGTATTTCCTCAAATAAAAGCCTGTAGTCAATTAAACGCTGGGCCTCTGATAGTGGCCGGGGGCGTGGCCAGTACAAACAAATAAAGGCCGGTCTCAAATTAAGGCCGGGAAAAATTATTTCCTTTCATTTCATGTGCATTCAAGTTCAGCGTAATGTACAGTAGGGTTGTGCCGAAGGAGAGAAACCATCGTGACCATCGACACACACTAATCCTGGTCTCTTCTATACTTAACCTAAACACTTTGCAGGGATTTCTCTTTAAATTAAATTGAGAATATAACTGATGCATATATGCTATTTTAGATACTGTAGTCTATGAGAGATGTGACATGTGTTAGTCTGTGAAAATACCGTGTCAGACAGGCTACACAAATATTGATCTTGACAATCTCTTAGCCTCTTGTCTTTTTTACACATCTTACTCTGCATTTAACTTAAAATATTTTAAATATTTAGAAAACAGCATAGGCTTCAAAATAAATTATGTTATTGAAATATTGTAAAGTGGTCATTTGAACAACACGAACGAACGTTTAAAAAACAATATGTAAAATCAAAATTGAATAGCTCCATAACGGATTGAGAAAAGTGTGTGCATTAGTTGGGTATGAAAAATAACGAAATTATAGGGTTTTTTTAAAGTAGAAAATAATATTTATGTAAAGAGATATATATTAAAAACAACTCTTCTTAAGTGGATGGAAGCTTTTTTCCCTCACGTGGAATATAGAAAGCACATTAGTTGGGTTAGTAAAATAACAAAATTATAGAGTTTATATCGAGTCTATAAAACACGAAAGAACAACAAATATATCAGAAAAGCTTTTTTTTAAAGTGAATTTCGTTTTGTATAAATTGTATCTTAATTTATATGTTTTATCAACCAAATTGCCCGGATTTAATAAATAATAAGCAAATAGCCTATAACAGACAATGACATGGAGGCGGAGGCGGAGGCGCAGCATGAACGGCTTAAATGAACAACTACTAGAAAAGAAAAAAATCTTTAGTCAGGGGCAGCCTTTACTATTTATTTCAGACAGGCCTATATTTTGTCCAGCATGTCACAAAGGGAGTTCTGGGTTGAACGCGGCGCTGAGCAGAAAGAGCTTCAGAAATGAGTGGAATCTCCAGAAAGGCGCTTGACCTATATAAATGCAGTCCATTTTAAAAACACAATTCAACTTATGAATAATACTTAATATACTTTAATGGGCCACTTAAAATGTTTATTCCAAATAAAATTACCAAAAATTTGCATTGCATTTGCAATCCTTTGAAACCACCCCACTTCCCGTGCCCCTGGTGATATCTGTCCTCTGGAATGCTATCGCGGTTTATTTAAAACAATTATTTTTTTCAAATAGATGGAATTCGAAATACAGGCCTGCCCCTAATAAAAGCCTGCTTCAAATAAAAGCCGGTGACCTTCTGCAGTTCAGGTAAATAAAGGCACCTGCTTTTATTTGAGGAAATACGGTATTTGCACTTGGTGTAAAAAGACACTCCATTAAATTAATCACTGCTGTAAAACGCCATAGATTTATCTGAATTCTGCACTCTCAATTTTCTTATCATAAACAATGTGCAGATACAATGCAAGAGATTCAGTTTGCAGTGTAGACAGCATTTTTGCAAAAAGTCCAGAGTCTCCTAGTGATGGGAAATGTTCTTTGCTTGCTTTATGTATACAATTCGTTCCCAGTTTGAATCAAATACATTCATATACTATTTCCATAATAAGTATTCTTTTCAAAAGGAATTATATACTTATAAAATTGAATAAATTGTTAAATGTGAAATTCTCTTTCACAAGGGACACCAACAAGACATGACAAACAAATGAACCACAACAACAAAACCTGTTCATACAGAACAGCAGTGTTTAGAAGTGGAGTAATTGACTAATCAATTCGCAGCTTGATAATTACAGTTACTGATGAGACAGACAAACATGGCCTGTGAATCTCCATGAGGCGCTTCAACTGACTGACTGTAATCATGTATGAAAGTCATGAAGCCGCTGAGGAACGATGAATGGTAATGAGGGAAAATCTGAGATATTAAGCACACTTACGCCATTAGAGTGGTTTTATTTAGCCCTTCTCCACCCATGATGCTCTGGGCTCACGCCCCACCTCTGCCACCGAGCAGGTTGTTCTTAACATGCCCCATGGGCGGCTGCCGTCTGTTTCCTCAGTGTTGCTTTCTTTAGCTTGACTAATGAGACAAGCACATGCTCTAATAACTTTAATAATTCAAAAGAGAAATATAATTTTGTCTGATTTGTTAAATGTGCTCTACCCGTAAAACCGTGGTTATTGACTAATGCCTCATCTGAAGGACTTTTACTGTATATGAACCTCAGAAAGTGAGTTTTGGTTAATAAAAGCATGGTAATACCACAGCATGTTTTGGCCCTTGATTTGTTAGTGATGTTGTGTATCTTTTCTTGTGACCCTGAGGGAATGCATGTATTATTTCTGAGCTCACACTTATTAGCAAATGTGGCCGAACAGGAAGGAGCATGTCAGAATGTTCTAGATGTAAGTGTGTTTTTCCGCTGCCTTGGGAGAGCTCGCAAATCTCAGGATCACTGAGCAGAGATTCCTAGGGCATCCAGGCAGAAGAAGTGTTGTGTTTCGCACATGCTGAGCTCTGTGTTAAAAATGGACAGTGTTTGTGAGCAGTTTATCTCCTCTAGTCAGCCCACTCGATAGACCCACTCAAAACCATAAGGAAATATAGAACATGCTCATGTGCAAACATTTTATTAAATATTAGTGGTGGGCATAGATACATTTTTTTAATCTAGATTAATCTCACTGTAATCTTGAAATTAATCTAGATTAATCTAGATTAAAATGGCTCATTTGAATTCTGCCGAAGGCATTCAGAATGTGTGTTCTCGTAAGCAGTGTTGCCAACTCTCGCGAGACAAATAAGCAACCGCAGCTTCAAAAACAAGCCCAAAACAAGCCCAATATTATTAAATTATTTATTATCATCAATATTATTTATAATAAATATTTTTTTATCAATAAATGGGCCTGCAACATATTACACTGAAACCTTTCGGAGTTTGAAAAGCAAAAACAGATTATTTTAATTAAAAGATTAATTACAAAAACAGTTATTTTACAAAAATTATCAAATTGCAATAAGGACACTCAATATCCTCCGATCAGCTGTGAACAGAAGAGGTTTGGAGATCGAAAAAGAGAAAAAGTGACAAGAAGGCCAATTATGGTAACCCATAGTCGGAGTAAGTGCACACATATTATGGGCAGTAAGTAGTGAACACACACTGCAAAACCTTGTAAAAGATAAGCCCTACATCTCAATGTGCATATACTATCTGCCTAAATAGTATTGAAAATTACTAATGACACATACTATTTATTACTATACGTTTGATAGTATGCACACTGGGACACAGACAAGCACTAAGGGAGCGCTGCAATATAGCCACATATTTATAATAAAATAAATTCGAACCATAGGCTACCTGTTATTATTAGTATACTTGTTTTTTTAATAATAGCCTGTAATTTTAAATACATTACAAAAATATTTTTTTTAATTAAATTAGGTGCTCCCTGTTTCCTCTCCATCTCTGTACATCTCTGCTGGTGGCATGGTTTGTAAAAATGTATACGTCTATTTAAGTCTACTAACTATCATTACGTGCATTTATAACGTCACATGCCTGCACGTTGAACGCGATTTAAGGAGGCGGGATGTATGAGGACGGATTACTACAGCACTTGTATCGTTGCACTGAATGGCTATTAGCTGTGAGAAGGCAGGCAATGTTTTGGACAAAACAGTGACCATAAATGTAAAGAAACGAAGTTGCTTATATTTTCCTAACAAGCAACCACATTTTTTAAAATAAGCCCAAAAAACCGCAACCCGCGACTCGTGATTTTTGAACGCGACTTGCCAAAAAAAGAAGCCCAAAGTCGCGTGTTATACGCGGACTTGGCAACTATGCTCGTAAGTGATCGTTTGTCTTTTTGTAGTTTGAATAATAAATAACTTCTGTCCCTTTAAGACCTGACGCACGCATATCCAAACACTGTTCCTGTGAGCTGGTTACGACTGTGTTTACGTTAAAACTCACCAAGATGGGCATTGAGACATTTTTGAGTGTATTTGACCATTAATAAGATGGAAAAAGGAGCCCATTTTTGCACTTGTATGTCAGAGGCGGCTTTATTATGGTATGTGTATGTGCACTTCAGATCTGCGGGAATTAGTAGAATTAACGTTATGTGCAACCCCGCGCAAAATTCAGACCGGTCACACACTAACGCTGTCATGAAAAATCCAGCAGAACACCTGTTCGCAATGTTCAGAGGGTTAACCGGACTGAATGAGAGGAGGCGGGTGCGTGTCACTCGCTGTCGGTCGGAGAGGAGAGCGCAGCTGATATTGATACTGTAGAAAATGAGTATTGTATCGTTTCAGATATTTCAGTATCGATACATAGCGAAATATGGATATTTTTGACAACACTAGTAGGCATACACACAGGTTCGAAGACTCGTTCTCTTGCCCCTACAGTGCAATTCGGTTAGGTATACATCCGCGCTAAAATATCAAGGTGAAAGTCATCATAGCTTGCGTAGTATAGACCCAGCTCCCAACCCAACTTTGAGAATAGATTAACAGCGATATTTTTTTTATCACCCGATAAGAGTCTCACGTTAACGCAGCACGTTAACGCCGATAACGGCCCACCACTATTAAATATTTTTAGTTTTAATATGCAAATGAGGCCTTATATACTTAAATATATGCTCATTTGCATACATTTCAAAAAACAAAATCTGGAAAAAACGAATTGTGAAAAAACAGCCTTTAAAATTTTGATATTGTATAATGTCATACATTTCTATGAAACCCCCAACCTACAAACAAAATATATATTCAGATCATTAATATCAGCAGTGTATAATATTTAAAACACATGGTAACACATGGATAAATAGCCTTCAACTGAAGAGAACTACCTTAACAAACACACATAACAACAGTCACAAAAACTACAAAAGAACTGTCACTGTTTGTTGTGTGTCCATCTATAACTATTTGAATCTAATTCGCTGACGGGGTTTCATCGTCTAATCTGTTGTTGTTTACTTTCTTTTTACCAGCTCTTGATACTTGGTCTTTTCTGTGAACGTTTATGAGCTAATTTCGGCATTGTCTGCATTTTCCCTCAGGCAGAGAATACACAATGAAGCGGAAGCGTGTTAGCCTAGAAATCTAGCCAGGGTAGTCTAGCAACTCTCCGTTGGCTTGCGAGCTGGAAAAAACAAACTCTGGTCAGGCCAATCACATCGTGTAGAGAGTCGGTGGGCGGGCTTAACATAATGACGGTAGAGTTGCGCCGGTTCCGCGTGCTACTTGCTACTTGGAACGGAGACGTACGTTTCTTTGCCACGTCAGCTGTGCTGCTGGAATGCGGAGTTCAGTCTTGGCTCCTGCAGCAGTAACATAATGCGATGTTGCCAGCGTACTTCCTTATATACCCACGAGGTGGGGTGGAGTTACGCATGCAAATTCCGCATGCCCATGGCATTGGCACTGCCATTGGGCACTGTTGAATTCTCGAAGGTAATTGGCTTCTAAGCGAAACCACCATTCGTTAGTCACTCCTCAGGGAACGAGGGTTACATACGTAACCAAGACGTTCCCTTTCGTTCAGTCACTACGACGTATGTTAGTGACTAACGAATGGGGGTTCCAATACAACAACGCCACTCAGCTGTCTTCCAGTGCCCTGTGTAAGTGTGAGTACCCTGTCGTAAGACTAGTACGGACAAAGGACTCCCACTTATCACAGGAATACCAAGATACACTGGGAAGCATATTCCAGTGTGGATATGCCAAAATGCCTACCCGTGGGGAGGACTTAGAGAATACACATATGACCCGCTAAGGGCTGCATATGGAAGAACTCTAGGGTACCAGCCAGAGGGTGGATTTTTAACCCTAGGGGTTGCAGGGACTTGCCAAGGGAAAGACACCTGCTCGCCGAGGAGGCTTACGGTGGAAATACTTGTGTGGGGGTCGCCGGAGGGGAACCATGCACACGTGCACCTGGCCGGACATGAGGGTCTGGGCTCGAAAGGGCAGACTGAACTGATGTCGGCGTCAGCAGTGCTGGAGGAGCTCAGGGCTCTCGGGGAGCTCACCTGAGGAAATATATTGCACGTATCCAGTACGTGGAGTGGAATGGCGAGCAAGCGAAGACACCTGAGCCTGGTCCATTACCGGCCACCCGTAGGGGCGAGTACATAGTCGGACACTGGCTCCACTCGGAGATTGTAGAATCTGGCGAATGTGTTCGGTGTCGCCCAGCCTGCAGCTCTGCAGATGTCTGTTAGCGAGGTGCCATGCGCTAGAGCCCAAGAGGAGGCCACACTCCGGGTGGAGTGGGCCCGAACCCCAAGGGGACATGGTCGACATTGCTGCTGGTAAGCCAAAACAATGGTGTCCACTATCCAGTGAGACAGCCTTTGCTTCGAGAGAGCTCTTCTCTTCCGCTCTCCACCATAACAGACAATGAGCTGGTCTGAGGTCCTGAAACACTGCGTGCTGTCTACATAGGCGCGGAGAGCGCGTACTGGACAGAGCAATGCCAAGGCTGGGTCTGCCTCCTCCAAAGGCAGCGCTTGCAGGTTCACCACCTGGTCTCGGAACGGAGTGGTGGGAACCTTGGGCACATATCCGGGCCGGGGTCTCAGGATCACGTGAGAGTTACCCGGTCCGAACTCCAGGCACGCTTCGTCAACCGAAAATGCCTGCAGGTCCCCAACCCTCTTAAGAGAGGCCAATGTGGTCAGCAGAGCCGCCTTCATAGACAGAAACTTAATATCGACCAACTGCAAAGGCTCAAAGGGAGGCCTCTGCAGAGCACGTAGGACTACTGCGAGGTCCCAAGAGGGAACGAGAGGAGAGCGAGGAGGATTCAGTCTCCTCGCCCCCCTCAGGAACCTGATGATCAGGTAGTGCTGACTTACCTTTTTGTCTCCCAGGAGATCGTGGTGGGCAGATATTGCGGCCACGTACACTTTAAGGGTGGAGGGAGACAGCCTTCGCTCCAACCCCTCCTGGAGAAACGATAGCACGGACCCGATCGGGCATTTCCAGGGGTCTTCTTGGCGGGAAGAACACCAGGTGACGAGGAGGTTCCACTTCAACGCAGAGGCGTGCCGTGTAGACTCTGCCCTAGCGGAAGTGATGGTAGCGACCACCGTAGGTGGAAGACTACTCAAACCTGCCGCGTCCCGTCCAGAAGCCACACGTGGAGCTTCCAGAGTGCTGGACGCGTGTGCCAAAGGGTGCCCCGTCTCTGAGTGAGAAGGTCTCGTCTCAGAGGAATAGGCCAGGGAGGGGCTGTCGCAAGGAGTAGCAGTTCTGAGAACCAGGTCTGGCCGTGCCAATACGGGGCGACCTACATGACCTGCTCCTTGTCCTCCCTGATCTTGCACAGTACCTGTGCGAGAAGGCTCACTGAGGGAAACGCATACTTGCGTAGGCCCTGCGGCCAGCTGTGCGCCAGTGCATCCGTGCCGACCATCGGTCAGGGAATAATACAGGGAGCAATGGGAAGAGTCCTGGGAGGCAAACAGGTCTACCTGTGCATCGCCAAACCGTTCCCATATCATCTGGACCGACTGGGGATGGAGTCTCCATTCTCCAGGAAGTGGCTGAAGCCGTGAGCTCGTCGGCTGCACGGTTCAGTTCTCCCGGGATGTGGACAGCACGAAGGGACCTCAGGTGCTTCTGACCCCATAAGACGAGATGGCGGGCGAGTTGAGACATACGGCGGGAGCGTAGACCGCCCTGGTGGTTGATGTACGCTACAACGGCCGTGTTGTCTGTCCGGACTAGTACATGTTGACCCATCACTCTTGCTCTCGCATTAACGAAGGCAAGTCAGGCGAGACTATGTGCGCGCTCGCTGGTAAGCAGCACGTACCTGCGACCGAGTCGGAAACCATACTGAGAAAAGAGATCCTCTGCACGGGGCAGAGTCTCTCTTCTCCCAGTTGACCCAAAGACCCAGACGGGCTAAGTGCCGGAGCACTCGGACTCTGTGTCCGCAGACCTGCTTACGAGAGTGACCCAGTATGAGCCAGCCATCGAAGAAGTTCAGGATGCGAACCCCGTGCTGCCTGAGTGGCGCAAGGGCTGCCTCGATAGACTACGTAGAGTCACGAGGGGACAGAGCTGCCCGAATGGGAGGACTGCGTACGAATGTCCGCCCCTCGAAGCAAACCGTAGGAACGGTCCGCGTAGAGGAAGGAGACATGAAAGTAAACGTCCTTCAGGTCGATCGCTGCAACCAATATACCGGACGAACGCGTCCGAGGAGGCGTTCGCTACTGACATCCTAAACAAAGCCTGTGAAGGGATCGGTTCAAGACGGGCAGATCCAGGATTGGCCATAACCCACCGGTTTCCTCGGGTACAATGAAGCAAGGGCTGAGAAGCCGGACTTCACTTCGGCTGGAGGGACAGGCTCGATCGCACCCTTCGCCAGTAGGGTGGCAACCTCCGCACGCATGACTGGGGCATTAGGCCCCATCATGGCGGGCGGACTCCCCAGAGCAGGGAGGAGCCTGCTCGAACTGAATCGCGTAGCCGAGCCTGATGGTTTCGCGACCCAGTGGACAGTCCCGGAAACTGAAGCCAGGCTCCAGGAACTGACCAGCAGGGTCACTCGAACCACAGGCATAACCCGGGTGGGACAGCGAGGCAGCGTGACTGGCCCAGACGTGGGAGGCGTAGCATCCCAGTGTGGGGGCACAGTCAGCAGCTGCGTCCTGACAGAGGAGACCAGGGAAGGATGCACGTTCCACTGGGGTCTGCTCTGAGAGGAGGCTGCCGAGAGAGAGGGACGAGAGCGGCGCGGCACGGAGGCGGCGCACACTGCCATCACCGATCTCTGGGTCCTCAGAGACAGGAACATGAGTTCTTTCCAAGCACTGCTAGCCCGGGGGCCAGCAGCAGAAGGATTTTTCCCTGGCCCTCCACCGGGGGAAGGAGAGGCCCTGCTACCATCCCCTGGAAAGAACTGGAACCCATCTCTGAGTTGTCCACCTCCAGCTGGCATTTAGCCAGGCTGAGGAGCGGACTGGGCGTCATCCTGCAACCACCTCCACAGCGCGGCCCAGGGAAGGCTGCTGCTGGGGCCGGGCGGGAGGGGGGAGAGCGCCCTCGGCGGCAAGCGGACTGAGGCGACTGAGCCGGTGGCCAGAGCAGCAGCTGGCCGCTGGGGCAGTACGCGTTACGGCCTCAGTTTGCTTTCGGGCGGCCGAGAACCGTTGAGCGCAGTTCTCAGCCGCGCCGCCGAAGAGGCCAGCCTGGGATATGGGCTAATTGAGGAGGCGGGCCCGCTCAACATCCTCCACATCAACAGGTAAGGCCAGGTGTTTCTCCCGGACCACAGCAGTGGACATCGCCCGACCCAGGGAGCGTGTGGCCACCTTCACCGCCCGAGGGGCGGGACCAGTGGCGGCATGCAACTCATTGAAGAGCCCTGGGTCGGCTCCACCCTCGTGCATGTGCAAAGGGGCGGCTGCCTGCCCCAAAGCTCTGCAGGACCACGCCACCGAAGTAGACGAGCCCACAGGCTTGGGGGTGCTTAGGGTCCACGCCACGTCAAACTCTCTGTGGACACCGTAGTGCGCAACAGAGTGTTCAACAGTGGGGAACCCCAGTGTACCGTCGGCCGCGGCCCCATCGAGGGCAGAGAAGGCGGAGGAGGCCACCGAACGGTCACGGGAAGCCCGGGGACTTCCAGGACCGCGTGATCTCCTCATGCATCTCGGGAGCGAAAGGCATTGGGGGCGGGGCCCAAAAGCTGTCAGGTGCCGCCCCCAAAACCAATCGCGCAACCACGAGCGCTCGTGACAGGGCGGAGTTCCACACCAGCCTGAGGCTTGCGGCTGCCCGAGATAACACGGCTGTCAACTCTAGGTCGGATCCGGCAGCGCTGACACACCCGAAGGCGGAGCGCAGCCTAATCGTCATCCCCAAAGGACTCTAGCCCACCTTGAGAGGCGGTGATCGACATCTCGCTGCTATCTGGAGTGTGAACGAAACGAACGGGGCGTCAGAGTCCAGCACTCATGGGAAGCGATGTGCGAGAGGGGGGCGTGGCCCGAGGAATGATCGTCGGGGTTCTTAATACCACCGCACCGCCCTCAGGTCACCCTGGCCACCAGCCAAAGTACCACCTCTCTCGGAGACGGTAAATTGGGGTGTGGCAGAGGGGACTCTCTCTCCTCACGGAGATCACTGAGTCTCGACCGCGACATCGCGATGGTCACATTCCCGCAGTGGGAACATGACACATCCACAAACACTGCCCGAACGTGCTGAAGCCCAAAGACGTTGAGCAGTGAATGTGCCCATAGACAGCAACGGAGATCGATCGCACCCGGAAGTGCACGGGCGAACCGTCTTGAAAAACACGTGCCACACGCAAGCTCTTTTTGTGAGAGGAAAGCTCTGCAGAGTGCCGAAGCGCCCAGGGAAAACACACACAGCTGTTGCAGATCACTGCACAGATCAGCAGGCAGGAAATGCGAGATAGCTGGAATGCGCCGTCACACCAACACCCTGGAGAACCGCTCGTCTCGAAGACTGAAGAGAAGACTTCAGAATTCAGGCTTGTAGGAGTGAAGAGATGCTCTTGGCTCCAAAGCAGAAACATAATGCGATGTTGCCAGCGTACTTCCTTATATACCCACGAGGTGGGGCGGAGTTACGCATGCAAATTCCGCATGCCCATGGCATTGGCACTGTCATTGGGCGCTGTTGAATTCTCGAAGGTAATTGGCTTCTAAGTGAAACCCCCATTCATTAGTCACTAACGTACGTCGTAGTGACTGAATGAAAGGGAACTATGTTTTCACCTGACGTGTCTCGCCTAAAAAATCATTACATCACGTCTGTAAACATAAAGAATGAGTCCGGCTAGTAGTAGTAATGCATGTGAGGATGCTGCAGGTGGCAGATCATTTATAGCCTTTTCTCAGAGCAGCTGGAATAATTAAACATCATTTTGATGGCATATTGTAATCCAGAAAGGACCAAACGACAATCATCAGTGACAACTGAAGATTAACCCACAGTCAAAAGCAAAAGATTAGACTGTATGGAAATTTTAATCTACAGGTAAAGCTAATACACACTAAATACAAGTGCAATTCAAGTACATGATTATGATTATGATCATGATCATGATTATATATGATTTTTTTCTGCTCACACGTTCATAGGTTATATCCGATCTGTGCCACACATGGGAAGACAAAAATCAGATTTGCGTCGCACCATGCTGTGGTGAGCAGCGAGGCTGAGGGACTGTGAGAGCGGGACGAGGCCGCGGTCAATGGTGATGATGAGTGCCAGCTGCGTGCTGCATGACGGGAGTATAAAGGAGGAGCGACGACAGTGAAGGACGAGAGAGGACCAGGCCTGGATGTTAAGTTGTGTTTTGTTTATGTTTGTTTGTGTTCATTTATTTTGATTAAAGTTGTTGAATGTTCGCCGGTTCCCGCCTCCTTCTTCCCACATGAACAAACTACGTTACACATGTAATGTAAATGCAGCCAAATTGTAGTACAGCACAGTGGCATACACTGAAAACACTCAGATCATCTACTGGTCTCTGTTATTGTCAATGCAGTATGAGGATGACACTTATGTTTATGTAACTCCTCTGAGTTTAACTCCCCCACTAAAACACCTCCAAATAGTCTATTCCCACTATACAATGCAACACACAACACTAAACCTCCCATTACAACACCCTGTCCACCAAATCAAGCTTTACTTAATTCCAGAAAGAATCATTTATTTATCTTCTATTGTGATAATGTACACCAATAAACAGGAACAGTAGGCAGTACACTAGATATATTTGCATTTCCGACAGGAAATAGCAGTGCCTGCAAGGCAGGAAAAGAGCAGGGTTGAAGCAGTTATGTTTAGAGATGGGTTCTGTGTGAAACAAACGCTGCATCAGAGCTACTAAATTACTTTGCTGTTGTCAACAATTGCACATTATTTCCTGTTTGGCTATGTAAGAGAATTGGAGTGCCGTTGCAAACTGGCGAGACCGCATTAGATTTACTGAATAGAAAGTGTTTGTGTGCCTGTCACTCTGTGCAATGGATGAGGAGTTCACTACAGTATTTGATGTTGCTTCATAAACGCTTATCTTGCAAAAGATGTGATTTTAATGATTTTCTGAACTCATGTTGCTGATACTGAAAGTCCTGCTGGATCAGGGTCAGACACACACACACAGGCAAACATAAGGAATTAACAGGTTTATTTGACTCTTCTCAGCTGGTGGTTTTGTGCAAGTAGATTGGGTCATCAGTGCGTCAATGTGTTTCTGATGATGTCAATGAGCTGTGACTGAGATAACACTCAGAGAGTGTATGGCAGCCATGATGATGAGATCACAGCGCTCCTGACCTCCATCTGTCTGTGTGGATCCTGTGACCCAAACCTCAGCAATAGACACAGGCAGCAGACGGATCGCTAACCTTTCAACTAAGACATAGAGCAGCACACAGAACAGTGTTTATGTACAATACATACAGTACAGAAGTCACTTGTTGATTCGTTTTCCGCTGACAAACAAAAAGTGTCATCGTCAAACAAATGCTACTCATTTTTTCTTCAACACTTAACAAAGTGTGATACTGTCCATAATAACGTGCTCAATGGAAAAACGTGCCTCTGTCTACACATCCATGTGTGCAAAAAAAATGCTCCTATACATACAATTCACAGCAGTTTCCAGCTGAAATGTACACTAGAGGCAGTAAAACAATTTTTGTTTCCTTTTCAAACTAATTATCATTACAGGGCCAGATTATTGATTAATAAAAACTTATTTTGCACAGTTCCTTGCACAATATTATATTTTACCCTCTAAAGAGTTTTACCATAGTGCATGATTTGTGAACTAGTACATTTTGGCATTTGCATTACATAATCAGCTCTGTATGTGTGGTTTTTCCAACCCGATCTCATGGCAATTACGAGATGGCTAATTCATACGAATCTGTATGAACTCGTATGAATTTGTATGATTGTTGGTAAATTGTACGTATTTGATGAGTTGCCAATTCGTATGATTTCGAATGACCTAACCTCAAACCCTGTCCCTAAACCAACCAGTCATTGCGGTTTAGACAAATTGTACGAATAGCATTGTTTTTTTCTGACATGGTAAACTTGCTCACCTGGTACAACTCTGCACTGGTGATGTGGAGAGATTGGGTCCTGTGAAACACGAGTCTGGATAAAAAAGCTAAAATGGCATGGTTGCCTCAAATTTTTTTTCATCTCATGTTTGCTTGGGTTTAGTGTAGGTCTCCAACATGGTGCCCGGGGTCTCCAACACACTAGCAACCACATAGAAACACCCTAGAAACATACTAGCAACCACCCGAGTACCCTAGCAACCACATAGCAACACTAGAATCAGTCAGTCTGGTGATCTATGGATGACTCTATTGCTGTGGTGCCGTGGAGTCTGTGAGTTGATCTGAGCTCATTCTATAAAGAGCCTCAACTTGCCATTAGAGATCCACTGTAAACCTGCTCCAGAGTGAGACTGAATTAGCCTGACAAGCCAGACCCACATCAAGATGTTGGGTCTGGGAACACACCATTGGCAGGGCTCAATCCAAGGGGCATGATAAATGGTTGTCTTTCAAATTCCCTCTGCACGTAATAGGACAGCGCTACAACCAACCAGAGCAACGAAGAAGATGAAGCGGAGCTAGTTGAATCAATCAAATCAAATCACTTTATTGTCACTCAACCATATACACAAGTGCAACAGTAGGTGAAATTCTTAGGTGCAGTTCTGAGCAACATAGTAGTCATGACATGACATGTACAACATTTAAAGCAACATCAGATTACACATCTGATGCGCCCACAATTACTCACAGCACAGTAAACTCTACAATAAACAATAAATACACAATGTGAGTGTAGTTCTCACAGCTTTAAACAATATACACATACTTACAATATACATTTACTTTAAACAATATACACTAAACATACATTAAACAATATACATTACGCTATAATAATAATATACAATGTACAGTATACAATATTCACAAATAGACAATGTACAATAGATACGCTATATGATAAATAAATGTGTATATAATGTGTGCGTATCTACAGTGGGTTGTGCTGAGTGATATTCTGTCAGTGTGTGTTATGATCCTGATGGATCAGGAGTTAAGGAGTCTAATTGCTTGTGGGAAGAAGCTGTTCTGGAGTCGACTGGTGCGTGTTCTGGTGCACCAGCCGATAGATTAAATAGATTAATCTATCGGCTAAATAGATTGATAGATTAAACTTTCGCTGTATCCAGTCGGCAAAACTCAGAACACATCTTCCTTTCTTAAGAATGACTTCAGTGCCATTCTTTGTTCTTTTCTCAGCTTCTTTGTTTACGAGTAGCACGCGGAACCGGCGCAACTCTACCGTCATTATGTTAAGCCCGCCCACCGAATCTATACACGATGTGATTGGCCTGACCAGAGTTTGTTTCTTCCAGCTCGCAAGCCAACGGAGAGTTGCTAGACTACCCTGGCTGCAAATTATATTTGCTGCCGCTAGGGTGCATTTAGATTTCTAGGCTAAGACTAAATGGGATCATTTTGTTATCTTTTTTGTGCCTGTGTGACTCAAATTTCACACTGGTGCCACTACAAAGTTCCCCAATGGCCAATCTGGATCACGTAACCATTATTAAACAGAGCTGTGCGAGCCACTGAGAAGCGCTTGAGTTCAGCGCAGTCTCGATCTCGACTATAAACTTAGTTTAAAGCAGATCAAACAGCACTGACAGACATTTCCTCCACAAACACACTGTTTGGGCAAAAATTATCTATATATTCATATGAATTATATTAATATAGTCATGTATAAATGTATTAAATGTGCCAGAGGAGAAATGGAATATAATTACAGGATGTTTGTGTTTAGAAGCACTGGCAGTTTTTCATTTTTATTATTTATATTAAAGGTCCCATGACATGAAAATTTCACTTTATGAGAATTTTTAACATTAATATGAGTTCCCCTAGCCTGTCTATGGTCCCCAAGTGGCTAGAAATGGAGATAGGTGTAAACCAAGCCCTGGGTATCCTGCTCTGCCTTTGAGAAAATGAAAGCTCAGATGGGCCAATCTGGAACCTTCTCTGTATGCCGTCATACGGGGAAAGGTTACCTCCCCTTTCTCTGATTTGCCCGCCCAGAGAATTTGGAGAAAATGGATTCAGTTTATTTTAGTCGCAATGTCAGCATAGGCTTTACGAACAGACTTTTAAAAACAGTAAGTAACAGTGTTCGTTAATGCCTGATCTGTGATCAGTGATATCTGATGTGTAGCTAATTATTCAAGTTCACACAGACTTTCTTTCTAAATCGTTTAATACTTTTTATACATCAGTGAATCAAGCCAGTGACTTAAACGATCGACTTCACATCGTTTATCTTAGTAGCATGAAACAAATCTGTTATTTAAATTGTGATTAGATGCTAGATTAGCGATGAAAGAACACTCTCTTTATAATGTTCGGAGCTGTCTATCACACATCGCAAGTGTATCTGCACACTTGTCCAAACTGCTGTTATAAACACTGCTGTGTTTGCTGTTAGTTGTGATTAAAGCATTTTGTGAGAGAAAACACGTTGCAATGAAGAGATCACTGCATTCATGCGATCAACAGACAATAGTACAAATAATAACATTATACAAATAATAACAAAATCCACATCATGGGACCTTTAAATCTTGAGCTGTTTTCATAACAAAAGCCACAGGTTTTATCAGGTTTTCCACATTTTTACTGTGGTAGTGAAGAGCCATGCATGGTTTTACCGCGGTTACCATGATCTACAAATATATGATACTATGGAAGAACAAATGGTACATTTAATGAGCAAATAAAAAACAGAAGCAAGGGTGGTCCCGTCCCAACTGAAATATTTCAAAGTTAATATTTACAGATTTAATTAAGATTTACAAAATGTACATTTGCATCTCAACTTAAGCTCAGAGCTTTACTGTCCCTTTCCATGAGACAAAATCAAACACTGATTGTTGCCACTGTGGCAAATGACTCCTAAAACTGAGTGGAGGTTTAATATTCAGGAAAAGTGTCATGTGATTTTCAGAGAGAACATTATAAATCTACACATTTCAATATATATTTTTTCAGAATTTTTTAGGAATGGTTGTTCAATAAAAAATCATTTAAAATACTTGTGAAACTGAACCAGGATATCAAGATATTTTATTATTTTGCATATGATGGTGATTAAAACTAAAGTAAGAGTAAAAAAGCACCACCATGTTATATTAATAATAAATTCAATATTGTTGAGTATAATAAACGAGTAGCCCTCTAGATTATTTCATCCCTTAAGGCAGCCCTCGCTCACAAAAATGTATGTTATTTTACAACAAATGCATAATAAAACCATAAAGACTCCATAAAGACTCTTCATACATTAGAGATCTGATATGATCAGCTAACTAGCCTCATGCTAATTTATCATTTGTAAAATGTTGTTAAAAGTTTAAGTTAGTTTGTTGATCTTTTTGCTGGTGACAGAAATGAGAAGTGGATTGTACTTGCAGCTCCTTAGAAAACATCAGCAGAGAACGGTGGCGTTACTGTGTTTATATGAACAAGGGAAGCTGATATTACTGAAGGCACATTGATCAATCCTGACTGCACGGCACGGTGTCTCTGGACGGAGCTGGAGGGTCTGGGGATTCTCAGACCACTGATATCTGTCTGATGGCTCATTACATGTTGAACAACACACTGGGGTCAGTGTTCATTCAGCCAGCTGAGATAATGCATTAGTTTGACCTTTAGACTGCAGTTAACGCTACAGGCTTTATACACAATGAGACCAAGAGAAAAGCACACACTGTCCTCCCACAAATCATCCACAGCTATAATGAGGATCATCCATAAACCACACAATTACACATCTTCTACGCAAGAGCCCTCCACTGGTAAAACATCTATAACATATTTGCAAAAAAATAAATATTAGTCAAGTGAACAAACATGACTGGTGCATGCACAGTTGTATAAAGTCAGCCAATCAGATTTGAGCTCGCAAATGCTTTCCAGTTATGTATGCGGATCCATCAGACTCAGTGAACTCAGTGACTAAATGGAGCTGGTCTTAGATCTGTGTCAAATATTCTTTAAATTGAGAGGCCAGAGCTCCATCTGTATGTGAGCAGTGAGGTGCAGCTGTACTTGTGAAATCACATCTTTCTTTTGTCATGTCAATTAGAACGTTCTCCCTTAGCGAGGAGAACAATCACGCAGCTGAGAAAGAGCAAAACTTCAGAGTTAGTGACACGCCGGGAAGCAAGTGCGGTACTCCAGAGTGTATTAATTATAGGATTATGCATCTTGTGATTTATGCTACAAGTGTTGGACAGTAGCTCAGAGGTAGTTCAAATAACAATTACAGGCGGGAATCTTTAGGCATCTCATTATTCGATTCATTTTGTTTCAGGGAGTCTCATTTCAAAATGTGTTTTTTAACAGTGATAAACACTTTAAACAGTGATAAACGGTTCTCAGTAATGTCTTTACATTCACTCCACATCCAGCCCCAGTGGAGGCCAGTAATGAAGATATCGATATTGTTCAGAGACTCTGAAGACAGACAGACACTGAGAATCACTGGGGACTTGACAGATCATTTGTCCCAATTTAATCCACATGTAAAAATCAAAGCTGCATATGAAATGCTGAAAACATCAGATGCAGAAACACATTGATCTGATTGTGACACACAGCGTTGTTTGAAGTCCACCTCAGACAGATGCTTCTGTACATAATCACAAAATCAAATAACATCTTCACAATCTTGTTAGTCTAAGAAATAAATGACAGCATATACTGTGTGCATTTTTTATTTTATTTTGGATGTTAACATTTAGAGATGTACAATATTATCGACACAACACTGGAACCATCGGATAAAGGCTTAAAATTTAATAATCAGCATCGGCCCGATCAGATAATGTGTTGATTATGTGCCTGCGATAACTCAACTCAACTGTTACCTGTAAAGTGATTAGATTCAATGTCTGGGATTGCTGCCTTGAGCGTGTGAATCCGAGAACAGGACACGTGTGCGTTACCAGTAAACAGTCCCGCTCTACTCTCTGTTTGTTTTGGAGCACACTAACTTGTAGATAACAGTAATGCTAACATATTCATACTAAAAAAGCCACAAAAAAAAAACGTTTTAACATTTATTTTATTTGGAAATTTGATGTTCCCAGAACGTTCTCAGAACGTCAAGGCTGTCGCCTGGTAACGTTCCCAGAATATTCTGAGACAGTCATGATGTGGAGCTCTTTTAATGGTTGGGGAACGTTATTTGGTGGACCTTTAGGGAACATTCAGGACGTTCTGGGAATGTTTAGGGGATTATTACCATATGACATTCCCTCTAGGTCTCTACACTACATTCCCATAACGTTTGCAGGACCTTTAGGGGACCATATTTTATTTCGAAATTTTACGTTCTCAGAATATCCCCGCTGGTGTCAAGGATGTCGCCTGGTAACGTCCCCAGAACTCTCAGAGTAGGGCTGTCAAAATTCCTCAAAAAAGACGTTCGAATATTCCCTCTAAAAAAAACATGAATATTCGAACAATTCGAACATCTCGTTGTGCATTTTGTCAATGAATATGCAGTCTTGCTCATGGACACCTCGACACTTGGTCAGGTGAAACCAGGGATTGAACCACCAACCTTCTGGTTTGTAGACAACCTACATGAACCACTGTCGCCCCATGTGAAGGAAAGTGAGGGGTTGGGGGACGTTATTTGGCGGACCTTCACAGAACATTCAGGATGTTCTGGGAATGTTTAGGGGACCATTACTATAGGACGTTCCCTCTAGGTCTCTAAACTATATTCTCATAACATTTGCAGGACCTTTAAGGGACCAACCTAGAATGTTATTTTTTGGCTATTTAGGTCCTTCCATCACGTTTACTGAATGCTTTCAGAACATGTGTGTGTGAATCAATCAATCATGTGGGAATGTTCTGTTAATATCCCATATGTCCTCTTTGTAATGTTGCTATGTGACCATAAAATAACCAGAATGGAATGTCCCCCTAAAAAGTCATATAAAGAACCTTGATCAGCAGCACTTTCATAACCAAAAGAGGATGTTTTAGAAACGTCCCTAATGTTCTATAAAGGTTCGGAATTTTCAGAACATTGCTCAAGGTCGAAAGAACGTCACATCCTACGTGGGATGAAATGAAGATTGTACTCATAAAAGTATTTTATAAAAAGGGTTTTAATTACACATGGTGCGGGTCATAATTGTGTTTTCGGCGACTCAAGGTCTGAAGGTCTGAAGCAAGAAGACAGAAAGATCGACAAAGACAAAAACAGAAGCGTAAGCATCAATATGACATACACAAGATGGAAAGATTCGATGATGGAGAAAATAGTAGCGTTGGCCACATTGCTTTTATTTTTGGACAGGTAAAGGAATTAATTATAATAATCGTGATCTTCAAATTTCTTCAAATTTCTAGTCAAGAAGTGTGACAAATGAAAACATGTTAAAACAATGACAAGAATATGAAAGCTTATTGGCTGATTTTAAGTTAATCAAATAAATATTTACCAATAACTTGTTTCAAATTCATAACTGTTTGTAGGGGAATCTTTCACAACAGTAAAGCAACTGCTGAGATTCATCTTTGAGAGATGCAACATTAATACTTGACATACAAGACACAACAATAACAAAAGTAAACTATAAACATTACAAAATAAACCAACAACACAAACTGCTAAAAGTGAAGCTTTAATACGTTCAGCAGCACAGATAAAACCAACAAGAAACAAGAAACTCCACAGCATAATCTATTCATGCCGCACTGCATGCTGGGTACCTTTATAGTACACATGCACTGTGGAAATGCAGTATGAAGTTGTTTGTTTACAGTAATTGTGTTTTTCAAAACTGTAAACTCACAGTAAAACCAAGTTCTGTTTACAGTATTTAGAAATTACTGTGAAAGTACTGCAATTATTAATACTGTAATTTTACACAAAAATGTTTAACACAAAAGAGTGGTCATGGCCAAGTGAGTTTATCAAATAAAATTGCCTACCAAATTCGCCTGCCAAGTTCCATACTTACTCACAAATTCAACACAATGGAGTAAAAAACACTCAGAAGATCCTGAGAGCCTCCCACAACACCCTAGCATAGCATGCAGCTTTAAATGAGAATGGACATGGTTTAGCCATGTGTCTTGAGCGTTCGAGCATTAGCTAAAGAAAGATGAAGCACGAGGGCAACAGAGAAAAGAGATGTGAAATGAGCAATGTTCAGATGAAAGCCCATAATGACAGGGTTGGATGGATGCAGCATCAGGGTCGTGATGGAGCCTGCGGTCAGAGCACATGCTCACACCAGGAGGAGAAGAGCTTATGAGATCAGTAGAAAAACGAATGCAAAATTATCAGAATAGCAAACAACGTGGTCACGGGTCGTTAAAATTATTAACACATTTAACGAACCCGTGCAACCTCAGACTTACGTTGGTCATCTTACATTTCATGCAGTTGATTGATGATGAATGTGATGCAGGGCAACAACTCACTGTGTGATGAAGCCTATAGAATGCAGTTAGAATGACCCAAAAATTCAAGAGTTTTGGGGTCAGATTTACTAAACAGGGCAAATTAGCATGAGTGCAATTCCAAAAAAAGCGCAGATGCGAGTGGAAGGTTTTACTGGCAATGTGCAAATTAAAGAACACAGACGCAGCCAGATAATTTCAATAATGATCAACGCAATCTACCAATACCAGCGCAAATTAGCATCTGGTTTAAGACGTGCTTTTTTGGAGAGTAAATAATGGCACAAACACCAGTAAACTGACGAACGCAAACCTCATTTAAACACTCTCTTCCTAAAAATTTTGCGTCTGAAAGGGAAACTCCTAAAAATACATATGCAATAAGATCAGCCGCAAAAATAACCCTGTCCATGCTTCTTTGCGCTAATTTTTCACTGCGTGTTTTTAGTCAATCCTGACAGTCATTTTTTGTAAATCTGGCCCCTTGTCTCATATTTAAATCACAATATATTTAAGCAATATCAAGCAGTAACGAGCGCAATATCACAAGAGCGCTGTTTTTCTGTCCTGATTGCAAATGTGATACTTTTTTTATACAACAGTTCAATAAATAAGAAGTTCATATTGTGTTACAATACAATATTGTCTGTTTTGCTCAGTTTTGCAACTAAAATATAATAACAAAGCAGAACTGTGTGTCTCTGAGCAACACACTGCGGCGTGTCATTTCTGAATCCGCATTTTGAGCAAATCAGTTGGGCGAATCAATGATTCTATGGACCCTTCATAAAGAGAACCATTTACTTCACTCCTGAATGAATAAGCCCTTTGAATTAATCAAATAAATGAATTAATCAAATAAATGAATGATTCAAATAAATGAATGAATGTCTAAATGGCCCCATCATACACCCGGCGCAATGCAGTGTTTTTTGCTAGTTTCAGCTCGACGCAGTTATCATTTTCACGTCCAGTTGTGAAAACCAGTTGTGTTCAGGAGCATTGTTGGAGCGTTGCTATATAAAAATGTGTGTGCTGCTGTGCATCCCTGTGTGTGTAATAATCAGAGTGTACGTGCATTGTTCACCGCCTATAGGCTCATATTACAAACACATCCATTAAATAACGCAAAAAAATACTGCGCTATTGACTTTAGAGCAGGTTTGAGTTGGTCAATGGCGCAGTCGTTTTCATTTCCTCAAAATAGCAACCAACATGCTCCAACAAAGCTCCTGAAGACACCTGGTATTCAGACCAGACGCCCATGGGTGAACAAATGGACGGCAGTGCATTTAATATTTAAACAACGTAGAGCTGAACGTGAAAATGATAAATGCGTTGGGCTGAAACTAGCCAAAAACACGTGTGCCGCGTCTGCCGTCACATTGCGCCGGGTGTCTGATAGGGCCCTTAATGCTTTTCTGTTCCACAGAAAGAAGAAAGTCACACGGGTTTGGATCAACATCAGGAAATGAGGAAAAGTTTATTATTCCTTTAAATTAGGGAAAAAATTGAAAACTTTAGGGAAAAACTTTAAAAATGATGGAAGAAATAAATGATATACAAATGTACTATTGATGTAAGTAAAAATCATAATGTCATAATGAACATACTGCATAAACTCATTCTGAACTTCCAATCTCATAACAATTTAGACCCATTAAAGCAACCACAACATGCATGTAAGCCTCTCATAAGTTTCTCCTTAATGTGGTTTAGACACTAATGTGAAGAGTTAAAAGAAAATGCACATAACTGGCCTTGTGTGGTTGGATGTCTGAGTAAGCAGCACTCAGGGGACATGTGAGGGCCAGCAGGTCATATCTTACCACTATAATAATGAGCCGCCCTCACAGCAGAGATGAGAAGCACACACACACACACACACACACAGAGAGAGAGAGAGGAGGAGGACTCTTTCTGCTCAGCATGACGCTGAAGTCAATAGTCTTACAGCAAGCACACTTTTACATGTAACTATGATGCTACATGAACATGGATCTTAACAAACACAGCTCTTAACACAGTGTGAGCAAGTGTGTGTGTGTGTGTGTGTGTGTGTGTGTGTGTGTGTGTGTGTGTGTGTGTGTGTGTGTGTGTGTGTGTGTGTGTGTGTGTGTGTGTGTGTGTGTGTGTGTGTGTGTGTGTGTGTGTGTGTGTGTGTGTGTGTGAGAGAAGAGAGAGAAATACAAGCATTAACTCACATCTGTATCAGGGCCCTTGTCGGCCCCTGGACAGGAGAACGAAACAAACTCATGGCACCTTTTGTGGACCACAAAACAGCACACTGTGGATGAGAAGAAAGGGGGAAAACATTAACACATTTGTTTCATATACATATCAGATATCAAACTTATAAATACCACTGAAATTTTGTGATTCTAGATACCAGTTTCATTATTAATTAATTAACACTCTAATTTATTTAAATATTAACAGATATAATAACTAAAATAGACCAAAGCATTCAAATATGTAAGTTAGCATTGCTTTATGTTTCCAAGTTATTATTCAGGTAAAAAGTGAAAAAATAAAAATAAAAATTTAAATAAGATTTAAAAAAATAAATAAAATAAACATCATTCATCCACCAACGTTGTTGTCATGGACTGATTAACAACAGGAAACTGAAGCATGCAACAGATGCAACAGTCAAACCAAAATGTATTCAGACACCTTCAACATCTCACATGATCACATTTTATTCACTATAGTTGGTAATAAAATATGGCAAGAACAAATTAATCTTGATAATGTCTGATAGCTTTGATAGAAAGGGATGTAATGGATTAAAATCAACCAATCAGCTGTCAAATTTAAGAACACAATTAGATAATACCAATTTAGCTCAACCAATGACCAAGCAATGCTTAATTTTGTTCAGTCTGTGGTGTCAAAGGTCACATTAGCAAAAAAACACTTCAGCAAAACATGATCAGGTCAAAGTGTCTGAATCATTTTGCTCCCAAATGTTTATCAGTTTCACTGGTAGTCACTGTATGAAGTCGTTTTGGGTATAATATGTCACAGTTTACTTTTATTTTGCTCTCCTCACTTACATAAATGAACTATATGCCCTGCACCCACTAGTAAAACATTATATCTGCTGTCTGAATCATTTTTGGTTTGACTGTATATGTACGCACATAAAATAATTAATTAATTTACTTTGTTTATATGCCCAATGACCCTACATGGATGGATGGTTATATGTAATATAGATCTGAGAATTGTGACAGCAGTCCGAGGCGCTCTCTCTCTCTCTCTCTCTCTCTCTCTCTCTCTCTCTCTCTCTCTCTCTCTCTCTCTCTCTCTCTCTCTCTCTCTCTCTCTCTCTCTCTCTCTCTCTCTCTCAGCAATAAATACATCCTTTACACTTTAATAATGTATTTCCAGCCATATTCATTCTGATGAAACATTGCTCTGAGAGTCCTGAAGGAGACACAAATGCTGCATTTGCAGAACTGCTCCCATGAGCAAACGCTTTCTCAAAGCAAACTATTTCCCCATCAGTGTGTGAGATGTTGCTGCGCTGATTTTTTAATCAATAGCATTTTTTTCCAGCACCAACTTACAATGATGTGCATAAAAAAATAAAATAAAATAACAAGCATTCTATGCCAATTCATATATCACAATTTAATTCAGATCATAAATCGCTCGATTATTACAGCTCAAAACAAAAGACAATAAAAGGTTTTTTTTACAGAGGCGCCAAATCTTATTCACAATCTATTCTGATAACACTTGAATATGTGTATTCTTCTGCTCTAATCCACAGCACAGCCAGAATAGTCAGACTGACTCTTTTGAGCTAGTTAAAAACAAACAAAACAATCTTTAAAAAGGTATAGTTCACCCAAAAATAGAAATTATCCCATAATTGACTCCCGCTCAAGCCATCCTAGGTGTATATTACTTTCTTCTTTCAGACAAATTCAATCAGAGTTATATTAAATAATATCCTGGCTCTTCCAAGCTTTATAATGGCAATGAATGGTTGTTTTTGAAGCCCAAAAAAGTGCATTCATCCATTATAAAAGTGCTCCACACAGCTCCAGGGGTTAATAGAGGCCTTCTGAAGCGAATCGATGGGTTTTAGTCAAGCGGCAACCTCCCTCAGTTTCTCTTGAAGCCATTCAGAAGTGACTTAAAAACTGCAATTCATCGACTGGCCGCTAGGGACACGCTCCAGAAGAGAGCAGAATCTCATTGAACCCCATGTTAAAATGCCCAACTTTACAGCAGAAAAAAAACATGTTTACAGCCTGGTACAAATTGTGGTTTTGGTCTATATATATAATTTTGCCCTTCATGACAACTGTGAGGGAATAGCATGGTTGATCACAGTATAAATAAATAATTAATTAACAGTGTGTCTGACAGTTGTCTTTGTGCAAGTAAAGTCAGACAGAGAAAGATGCATATTTTATTTTATACCCAGGCAATGGACAAATGTGTGCTCATCTCATTGGCTCAGGATTAATGGATTTGTCTGCTATTTCTTTGCTCAGTAGCTAGGTGTCACTAGTGAGCAATGATTAATGAAGCTTCAGATAATGAACCTTTTGGTGAAGCTGCGACGCAGTCTCAGTTAGGGATGGCTGACGCGAAACTAACGTTTCGGCGCTTTGTCGAGATCCCGAAGCGCAGATGTTTCGAAACACTGCTCCGAACTGTGATTCGAAACACCCATGTCACGTGACTATGGCTAAATGAAGCTTCAAGTGTTTCATCAGGTGGCGCCTGCCGAAACTGAGTTTGATTGAAAGGGACGGGAACAAACCACAGTCACACATCTGTATGAACCTAATTCCCCACAGTTTAAAAGTGAAGTTAATCCATCTTCACCTCGTGGGTTTTTGTAAGAGGAGATAGATTTTGTGATAGCAGTCATTTTCCCTCATTTGTATGCAAGTCAGTTGCTAAAAAATATTTGTGCATGCCAGCAAGTGTCCCTTGTGAGAGGACTTTTTCAAAGGCTGGAGAAATGATATGTAAGAAAAAAAAAAGAAGTCGGCTAAGTCCTTCAACAGCAGAGCAAATAATATTTTTGAATAAAAATGTTATGAACAATTTTTACACATTGTGGCTTTATTTATTTTTATTAATCATTTTTATCAATCCTTAATCATTTTTCATGACCAAAAAAACCCATAGTTATTCACAATGAGTAGGCTACAGGTTAAAAAAACAAGATCATGTAGTTGTCAGACAGATGTTAAAAACTTTTTTTAGAAAAAATATGGCACATTTGCTTCAACTGTTTCAGTGCTTCATGAAGCCTCGGTCTGCCCATCACTAGTCTCAGTGTTTCAATAAGCCTCAGTTTGCCATCACTAGTTGTTTCATTAAATGAGTGTTTCCAAAAAAGATCAATTAAAAACGTCCAAAAAACTTCAAGGGAAAAAATAGACAATAAAAAGCAAAAAAGATTTACCAAAAGGCTGGACAGGTTGGTTTCAACAAATCAAAACTGAGCAAAGAACACATGAACAGAGCAGATTAAATACACTCACAGGAAACACGGCACAGGTGATAACAATAACACATGATAAAATGGCGGGAAACTGAAATGAAACACGAGGGCCTCTCGTGGCCAAAACTAGTCCATAAACCTAACAGGAGTAGCATAAGCTTATGCCAAGTTCACACTGCCCGATTTTGACTCGCCGACAGGTTTTGCGAAATCGCCAACAAATGCCTGAAATCCCAGGCAAATCGGTGCTTGTGCACGTGAATGACAATCACGCAGTGTGAATTATCAAAGACGCAATCTGAGAGAATCGCTGACGAGTCGCTGATGCCCATGAGATATTTGGCATGCTAAATATCTGGACCTGTCGGCGATTCAATCTCCTGCTGTGTGAAATGTGTTCTAAATGAAAAATACATTGGCGATGACTTACAGCTAATGAGAGAGCAAGAAACAGGGCAGCGGGAGTTTCGGGGAGGAGTTATAGACCAGAATATCAGTATTCTATTTTATTTTATTTATATATTTACAATTCTATCAAACAGAAACAAAGCACAAACATTTGCTTGTCCAGCCGCAACAGTAGCACATTGCAAAACTATTTATTTACCTCAAACTCTCTTTGCAGAACACAATCCTTGCTCCCTGTGTCTCCCCAACCATTTCCTCTTGCATAATCTTTTTCCTTTTTCTCCTTTTCGCCGCAAATCATCGCACAGACAATTTGGATCACAATCTTTCTGCAGTTTATCATTTTTAATAACAGTTGCAGTCTAGCGCGAGAACTCCGGTCTGACGCATGCGTGATCTCGCGTTGTTTCTTTGTCACATCTTATGTGTGTTTGGTTGTGAAACATAGTTTGCGCACCAGAGAGAGTTGTCGGTGATTCTTCCTATTGTGAAGTAATGCAGTGTGAAAACCTCTGTCACCGATCCATCGGTCAGTGTGAACACAGCAGTGACTGAATGCTACCCTAGATAGTCATGCAGTGTGAAAAGAGTTTGAAAATCGTGCTGTCTGAACTCGGCATTAGGTGAGAGTAGACGTTGGTTCAAACAAATAGGGCTGTGCAACAAACTCAAGGTCCTCCATCATTTCTATTTAAAAATCTCATTTTATACTTTTAATTCATGACCGCTGTTTTGATTTGCTTTATCCTCTGCGCTTCTGCGTTCGGCAATATGTCATACGTTGGGTCAGAGGTCACTAGACTTGCGTACGGTCGCGTACAACCAACCAGAGCGATATAAGTGGTGAGACAACAATCACAAGTGGGTTGTGGCTGAGTCCCATGCGTTTTCCCACCAGCAGAGCTAGTTGATAGATTAAACTTTTGCTGTATCCAGTCGGCAAAACTCAGAAAACATCTTCCTTTTTTAAGAATGACTTCAGTGCTGTTTTTTGTTAGCAGGGAAGTAGCAGGGAATTCACGCGGAACCATCTCAACTCTGCCGTCATTATGTTGAGCCCGCCCACCGACTTTATACACAATGTGATTGGCCTGACTAGAGTTTGTTTTTTCAAGCTCGCAAGCCAACGGAGAGTTGCTAGACGACTCTGGCTGCAAATTACATTTTCTGCTGCTAAGGTGTCTAAATGCAATGAATTTTGTAACTGAAGAAGAATGATTCTTCCCATGTAATGCATCACTCATGGTCCCATCTAAACGCCCTCTAGCCCCGCCTGCTACAGTAGCCACTATTGGTGTCAACAGTAATCGATTCGGCGATGCATCGCAATCCGGGGCGTGCGCGATTCAGCATCGATGTGGCAAAGTGCCATAATCGATTAAGTCACCGTTTATTTTCTGGCCTTGAGTTGGACAATAAAGTTGTGAAGTTTCAATTACTTCCGGGGTCATAACAACAACAACAATCAAGATGGCTGAGGCGGAGGGAGATGACCGATAGACGGGTAATTAAAAACGCACCCAAAGCTTGGAAAGAGGACATCTGGGCACATTTCAGATTCTAACGCCGGCTTCACACCGCACGCGTTAGCAGTGCGTTGGCAGGGCAGGTGCGTATGGAGAGCGGGAGCCGCGCGCCCCCGTTGTGCATTCACACTGGCAGTGTTTGTCTCGCACAGCTGAACCGCGGCTCGTGTATTGCAAATACAGACGAATATTGTCCATTATGTCACATTTTCCGGAAAGTCTGTCTCGTGCTTTGATTCATGATGGGCAGCAAATATCTGCTGCAAATGCGACCGTGTTCCCCTCTGCCTCATACACACATGCATATAACATGTTGTATATAAGTGGTTCACATGATAAATGTAACATTAAAGTGAATATGTGCTTTTGTTTTAATAATTTAAACAGGCTTTTGAAGTTTGGACAAAAACTTCTGGCAGTGTTGTTTTTTATTTATTTATTTTAACAGTGCTGGATGTCATATGGTGATCATGAAACACACGGGACACTCACTACATGATTTCATGGTGAATTTTTTTATTTTCCATGTTAATCAGGTCAGTTTTGATCAAGAACAATCCACTGTGGCTTTAATTCAGTGTGAGCAGCGCGGCAAAAATAGACTCGGTGCCGAAATTATCGCAGCACTGCTGCTTCTGCTCCTGCTTAAATATTACTGATTAATATTTGCACAGGAGTTCATGAAGTGCCCTGTCTTAGAGCTATTATTTTACTGTGTGTAAAAAAAACACTTATGTTCACTGCTGGAAAAAGTTGGCAGTTATTATTGCTCTATTTAATTTAAAATGGTTCTAAATCAGAGAGAAGAAAAACATTTCTCATTCAATGTTGTAATGTCATATGTTTTATTTTTCAGGTTTGAAAATGCCATATCCAATACCCTGTACCATTAAATTTTATTTTATTTAATGACATTTATGTCAAAGATACAGGAGAGTGATAATACACACATAGCAGCCAATAAAATCTGTTGTTCAATATCTGACTGCTTGTATTGCCTCATGACTGATTAAAAATTTGCCTTGTTGTGTGCAGTAGAATTTTGATGCATCGTAGAATCGAATTGAATCGAATCGAATCGTTACCTGGTGAATCGTAGGGCAAGTGATTGATAGGTCTAAGTGGACCACTCTCATTGTTTTGATAGTGCTTTGGGGCTCAATGTTTATTGATCAATTGATCAATAAACAGGGTTAAGAGAATGTATTTGAACAAAAAATCTTACATTATTCACCTTTGACAATGTATACAGATACATTTCCTATATATAGTTATAATATCCAATGCAACACTGTGAGAAATAGAATAAATCAATGAATGTTAGTGCTTATACTGATTAAAACTTGTTCAACGACAACATTGGAAATAAAAATGGAGTAAATATCCTCACAGGTTTTCTAGAAGGTTCTCTTGTGCTGGTCTCTTGTATTACACACAGCTGAGAGGGGAGATCTGTTTAAATGTCACCAGCATCAGCTACATTATCAGCACAAATGCCTCCCACAAACAACCAAGAGCTGGGAATGACTCCAATCCATCCAGCTCCCTGTCAACAGCTCCATACAAACATCAACCTTCAATTTATATTGGGCTACAGTCATTTAGATTTATAGTGTCGAGTGTGGCATCTAATCCTGACACATGACAGACTGAGCGTGAGTGATGACAATGATGAGGCATGAATTAATGAATATGAGCGATCGAACGATATGACATGACACTTTGTGATGAACTAATAAAACTATTGCATCATAATGGGTGAATGATGCCTTCTTATGACTGCAGATTTTGCAGAGGAAAACATGGCGAAATGGAACCTCACAAGGAAGTGCATGAGAGTCTCAACTCACAATAGATTCCAATAACTATTTTATTTGGTGCCTTCAGCAGTAAAGGGGTCATGAACTGGCTTTTTTAAAAAAAGTATACTGTTGTCAGAGGTCAACTTATGACGTCTGCATGGTTTTTACAATCAAAAACATCATGAATAAGTAATATGCTATTTTCTACCCTGGTTTTGAGCCTAGCTCCTGAAAGTTTTTATGGGCGTGCCACATTGAAGACTTGGAGGTAAACGCCCACTGCTATGATTGAATAACAGTTTTGCATATTATAATGAGTTTTGAGTCCCGTGTCAGTACACGTGGGGAATTGTTTTGAAAATTTCCAATGTGGAAAAACGGCAACCGGAATGATTCGCCCATACCTGTTCGACCCAGAATCTGATCCCGAATCGCAGGACAATGAACTCAAATACAAAGGATACTCCAGCCTGTGACAGCGTGGTACATTATCGTTATTTATGTTTATTTCTAATGTATCTTTGAGGTTTACATCCTTCATAGTTGGACCCTTCTGAGACTGGTTAGAAACGTACACATAATCAGTAGATATCAAACCATTCCTGTCGGATCCAATATAGAAGGCATAGCATTGTTTTATTTTTTATCCCATTCTGTCTGCAAATCCAGTCTCTACCTGTCTTGTTTACAAAATAATCCACGGCAAAATGAAGCTAACAAACGTGCAATGTCTTTGAGCTGGAACTTCATTCAAAATAAAGTTAAACTGCATTCCTACTATTGGAAACGTCTCAGGTTACGCATGTAACCATGGTTCCCTGAGAGGGAACGAGACGCTGCGTCAAGCGCTGCGGGAACGCCTCTGCGTTTGCGTCATGAAGCACTCGTAAAATCAGTCCAATGGCGTGACAGGACGTCATAGGCGGGTGACGTCAGCGACCAGGAAACTATAAAGCACCCCTGAACCAAACAGTGTCAGCTTCTGAAAAAGTCAAACAAGTCGGTCACGGGCATGCCGGGAGTATGGCAAAGCGACGCAGCGTCTCGTTCCCTCTCAGGGAACCATGGTTACATGCGTAACCTGAGACGTTCCCTTTCAAGGGAACTCGCGCTGCGTCAAGCGCTGCGGGAACTCAATACCCACGCCGCCATAATTCTCAAGTGCCCGTACATGTGAAGTCGTAGCGCACATTTAAGCTACAAGCACCCGAGAACCTGGAGTAGAGGCTACATCTAAGTTGTAAAACCTCACAAAAGTGTGCGGAGAGGACCACCCTGCCGCATCACACACCTCCTGCAGGGAGACTCCTGACAAAAGAGCCAAAGAGGCAGCCATACTCCGAGTAGAGTGGGCTCGGACCTTTAGTGGTGAAGGTTGGCCGGCCGACTCATATGCGAGTGAAATAGCCTCGACTATCCACTTGCTTAGCGTTTGCTTAGATGCGGGTTTCCCTTTATTTGGAGACCCGAAACAGACGAACAGTTGCTCAGATTTTCGCCACAGGGCAGCTCTGTGGACGTAAGCATCTAGTGCCCTCACTGGGCAGAGCAGATTTAATTTCTCCTGGTCTGAATTCTGAAAGGGAGGCGGAGAGAAGGCCTGCAGCATTATAGGACCTGCCACGTTCGTGGGAACTTTGGGGACATATCCTTCTTTTGGAAACAAGAATGCTTTCACCATACCTGGCGCAAACTCAAGACAGGAAGGGGCAACAGACAATGCTTGCAAATCCCCTACTCTCTTTAGAGAAGAAATAGCCAAGAGAAATACAGTTTTTAGTGTTAGAAATTTCTCTGGCACCTCCTCAATCGGCTCAAAGGGGGCCAATGCTAGACCTTCTAGCACCACGGCCAGATCCCAGGTCGGCACCCTCGAGCGTGCCGCAGGCCTTAGCCTCAGAGTACCACGAAGAAAGCGAGTAACCCATGGGTGTCTCCCCACCGATGCACCATCCAGATGAACGTGATAGGCCGATATTGCCGCCACATATACCTTCAAGGTGGAAGGGGATAAACCCGAAGAGAATTTTTCTTGTAGGAAATCCAGCACTGAGTTGACTTGGCAGTTAACTGGATTTAGAGAATGGTTGGAACACCACGCAACAAAGACTCTCCATTTAAGGGCATACAGCCTCCTCGTAGAAGGAGCTCTGGAGTGCAACATGGTCTCAACTACCTCGGCAGAGAGACCTAAGTCTGTGAACTGATCCCCCTCAGGGGCCAAGCCCACAGTTTCCATAACTCCGGCCTCGGGTGCAGAATCGACCCCGACGCCTGAGAGAGAAGGTCCCTCCTGATGGGAATCTCCCACGGGGAACCCTCTAGAAGGGACACAATGCCCGAAAGCCATACTCGGCCCGGCCAGAACGGGGCTATTAGCAACAGACGAACCCCGTCCCGGCGTACTCTCTCCAGCACTCCTGGTAGCAACGCCAGAGGGGGAAAGGCGTACAGACGCAGCCTCGGCCACGTCTGCACCATGGCATCCAACCCCAGAGGGGCTGGATGTGTGAGGGAATAAAATAGGGGACAGTGCGTTGTCTCTTGAGACGCAAACAAATCCACCTGAGCCTGACCGAAGCGGTTCCATAGGAGCTCCACCACCTCGGGGTGGAGTCTCCAATTCCCTGGCACCACTCCCTGCCTCGACAGGGAGTCTGCCGTCGTGTTCAGATACCCCGGAATGTATACTGCTCGTAGCGATAACAGTTTGCCCTGGGCCCAAACTAAGACTCGATGAGCCAACTTCCAAAGCCGGCGCGAACGTAGCCCCCCCTGGCGATTTATATAGGAGACCACCGATGTGTTGTCCGAGCGAACCAACACATGATGGCCCCTCAGGTCTGGGAGAAAGTGCCTGAGCTCCAGGAACACGGCCATCAGCTCCAACTGGTTTATATGCCAGGAGAGCTGATGGTCGCTCCACAGACCTTGAGCTGAGCGACCACTCATGGTCGCCCCCCAGCCGGTGAGAGATGCATCCGTCGTTAGCGTTAAGCGACGACAAGGAGCCCCCAGCACCGGACCCTGGGACAAGAACCAAGGATCTTTCCACATAACTAAGGCACGTAGGCATCGCCGCGTGACCTTGATCATGCGAAACGGATTTCCCCTCGGGGAGAATCCCTTGGTCTTGAGCCACCACTGTAAGGGTCTCATGTACAGCAGGCCAAAAGGTATCACGTTGGACGCTGCTGCCATCAAACCCAGCAGTCTCTGGAACTGCTTTACAGTGACTGACTGGCCTAGCTTCATCTTGGTTACTGAGTCTAGTATCGATTTCACCCTGTTGGGCGCCAGGCGCGCCCTCATGGTGCTCGTGTCCCAAACTACGCCGAGAAAAGTGGTACTCAGTTGAGGAGATAGCACACTTTTCTTTGCGTTTAACCTCAACCCCAACACCTTCATATGAGCGAGCACAGCATCTCGATGCTGAGCCGCTAGCTGTTCCGACTCTGCTAAGATTAGCCAGTCGTCGATGTAGTTCAGTACGCGAATGCCCTGGAGTCTCAGCGGAGCCAAAGCTGCATCCACGCATTTTGTGAAGGTGCGGGGTGATAATGCTAGGCCGAATGGAAGAACCCGATATTGGAATGCCTCGCCCCCGAAAGCAAACCTGAGGAACTTCCTGTGTTGAGGAAGGATGGAGACATGGAAGTATGCGTCTTTCAGGTCTATTGTGACACACCAGTCCCTGGACCTGAACTGACACACGATCTGTTTTAGCGTAAGCATTTTGAATCTTAGCTTTTTTACGGCCCGATTTAACTGGCGCAGATCCAGAATAGGACGCAGTCCTCCATCCTTCTTCGGAACTATGAAGTACCGGCTGTAAAACCCCGACTCTCTGCTGTGGGGAGGGACCCTTTCTATAGCCTCTTTTCGCAGAAGAGTCTGTACCTCTTGTTCCATTACCAGAGCCTGCTCGGAGTTTACTACTGTGGGTAGTACCCCGTTGAACTTGGGCGGGTGTGACCCGAATTGTATTCTGTACCCTTTTTCTATAGTACGCAGGACCCACTCTGAGATATTTGGCAGAAATTTCCACGCTGCCAGAAAATCTACTAAGGGAACCAGCCTCTCGAGGCTGGCCTCTGGATTTTGTTGCGTGGGCAGTTCGGTGTCCTGAAACGGCGCGCCGGCAGGAAGCAACCGAACTGACCCACTTTGAGCCCTCCTTGGAGGGAGCGAGCATCCCCGCGCCGCTACGTTTCCGGGCGGACGTGGAGATATGCGCTCGCCGGGAACCGCTGCGCCCTGAAGCACCAGAGGTGGCAGGGTTGGCAGAACGGCCCCCTGATGGCACCGAGAGGAGACGGGTGCCTCGGCACACCGCTTCCCTTCGGAGGGGACTGCCATCAGAAGCCTAACACCTCTGGCGTCAGGACTTCTTCGCCGAGGCCTTCCTAGAGATAAGAACGGTCCTCAGATCCACTCTACCTCGGGAAGACCTCGGCTGAGAGCGCTGCCCCGGCCCCCAGTCTCTCTGTGGGGGAGCGCGGGTAGCAACACTCTCTTTTTGTTGCGCTCTGTATGAGGAGGACGTACTCGGCTGGGGCTGCTCCCGCCCAGCAGCCCCAGAGACATGAGACTTTCTGGGGAGAAACCTCTGAAACGCCGCCGCCTGCTTTTTTGACTCTTGGAACCTCTCGACGACCGCATTAACGGAGTCGCCGAAGAGGCCAGCAGGGGAGATAGGAGAATCTAACAGAAATTTTTTATCTTTCTCTGTGATGTCTGATAAATTCAGCCACAAATGTCTCTCCGTGGCTACCAGGGCTGCCATAGAATGGCCGATGGATTTGGCCGTCTCCTTGGTAGCCCGAAGAGACAAATCTGCAGCTTTCCTGATCTCCGCGATCGTTTCTCTCCCCACTTCTTCACATTCGTCGTCAATGTCTTTCAGCAGGTCGGCTTGGTATGCTTGAAGCACCGCCATTGTGTGTAAACAGGCGGCCGCCTGACCTGCTGCCGAGTATGCCCTACCCACTAAAGCTGATGTTGTTCTGACTGGCTTAGTGGGCAGCTGCGGGGCTTTAAGCGATGACGCGGACTCGGGAGAGAGATAGCTCGCGAGCGTCTCTTCTACCCGCGGCATCACCGCATAACCATGCTGCTTCAACCCCACAATGTTTGAATATGCAGCCGTTGTGGGGTTAAATGGCCGAAATGATGCCGGTTTAATCCATGATCTAGACACCTCGGTGTGAAGATCTGGAAAAAACGGCAAGCCCCGCTTTGGAGGTTGCGATCTAGATGGCAAAAAGCGTTCGTCTAATTTACTCGGCTGACGAACCTCTTTCTTCTCGGCTGGCCAGTCTATTTGCAGCCTGGCAACAGCGCGAGTCACAACCTCCAACAGCTCCTCATTAGCGTGTGAATGAGGCGGCGAAACCTCATCTAAATAATCCAGGCTCACCACATCCAACTCCTCAGAGCTGGAATGATGCTGAGCCTGCGCTTCAGCGCGAGCAGAAGAAACCGCAGAGCGTGCTTCTAACTCGGCAGCTGAAGCGTCAGATCTAGCGGGTAAAGGCAGAGATAGGGGATCACCCGTCTCTAACCCCTCCGCTAGATCCCTCTGCGATCCCCAGGACATAAGCCTTCGCTGTGCCTCGGCAGCAGCGGGACCTGCACCCTGGGGAACGCGAGCCGAAGCGCCCTCCTCAAAGAGCGCTCGGCGGGATCGGAGAGTTCTCATAGGGAGCTTCTCACAATGTTCACAGTCAGCACCCTCGAGCGCTGACTGTGCATGCTCCGATCCCAGACATACAACACACAGCAGATGTGTATCCCCACCCGTGATGTAACGGGGGCAGGGAGAAACACACTGTCTGAACTGTTGCTGATTCGCCATTATATTTTCTTTAGAGAGACACACACACACTTTGATATATAGGACAAACGATTTCACATGGAGCGCTTGTGAAGACACAGAAGCTGACACTGTTTGGTTCAGGGGTGCTTTATAGTTTCCTGGTCGCTGACGTCACCCGCCTATGACGTCCTGTCACGCCATTGGACTGATTTTACGAGTGCTTCATGACGCAAACGCAGAGGCGTTCCCGCAGCGCTTGACGCAGCGCGAGTTCCCTTGAAAGGGAACCGAAAGAAGCAACTGTGTTCTTCCACAACCAGACACTGCACAATATTTTGTAATCTTCAACGGCATGTTTATTGCCTGGTAGCTCGATCCGGTTTATAGCCACGTAGGCCTGTGTTATTTACCTATTACGTCATGTGCGAATAGGTGGGCGGGCGGGGCTACAGAATTAGGCGATGGTCTTCTGTTGAGGTGGCGTTTCGCTGCTCTCTGACGTCACAGGAAAGCAAATTTGCAGATCTCTCTTTTGCTGAGCCAGCTGTCAATAAAAGCTTTTCTTTAACTAACAAGAAAGTTTTCAGCTCCAAAACTTACAGGATATTCTTATATTTTGATGACCTTTTATACATCAAATGATTTCTCAATTCATGGCCCCTTTAAATTTGTCTCTACTTGTCCGCCATCTTGGAATTAGTTTTTCATGTAGTCTGTAGCAATCGGGTGATTCCCCCCCCCCTCCCCCAAATCAGTTCAATGCAAACTCTGCCTTGCAGCCAAATCTAAAGATTTTATTACTCATGTCAATCACAGTGCCAACAAATATTAACCCTTAACCCTATACTCAACAAATTAAATTGGCTGCAAAGTGAGATAATCAAATGTCAGTCAGACGTCATATTTTGGTGAAAGTAAAATGATAAATAAAAGTCGGGTTGACGTCTAAACCCAACGTAATTTTTGGTTGGAATAAGAACCACACTGTATACTTTTTTTTTGTTTAATCATAAAAAAGGGTGAAATGTATGGGATCACATTAAATCTCTCAAGATCTCAGCAGAGGAGGATTACACCACTCCACAAACAGCATTACCAACTTCACATATTACTAACCAGATTGACTTTATTCTGTTATTCATCTACATAAGTTCTTATTAATAAATAACAGAGGATTAGATGTTGATGTTTTATTAAAACATGTTTATTATGTACCATTATGGTGACCAGTGTTTCCTTTAGTTGGGTAGTTTGACTTGACTTTTTAACATAAGTTTTTCTCTGGCTGCTGTAACTGTGTTTGTTTTGGCAAGAACAGCAAGGGAAAATGTGATCAGATGATTATCATCATATAGTGGTCTATTTTACTGATGTCACCCAGAGAGATATGCAATCATTTTGTGTTATTACTTATAGCAAGCCTGTAATTCTACATTGTCCACTAAACATTTTGAACTCCTACATCTATTAGACTCACTCAGACATCAATGAATCTCAACTATTCTGACATACTTAATGTCACAATGCATTTGACATCTACCTAACGTTGGAGCTTGACGTCAAACAAACGTTGGATTTAGACATCAACTCGACTTTCATTTTTATCCAAAATCTACATCCGGTGCCTTCTGAGTATGATGCCTAAAAATGCTGAATAGGTAGGCAGATCACTAGCTTTTGGGACAGATCTGTTGCCCACAGTCAGATGTTCATATTCAGACGTGACCTCACATGCAGGAACTGGAGAGACAACATTGATTGATTAAATGGAGAAAATGTTTATTTGAGACAGCACAGTTTGTGTCCTGTTTGTTTCTCTTATTTCCCCATGAGTTCATTACTGGCATCAACTTGCATCCTCCAAAACACAGCCATCCAGCCAGCTTCCTCTTCCTGACATTCCACTGACACTGTCCACACACAGGAAGACAATCACCGAGACATCTTTAGGAAGTCTCAGGATTGGGTCTTAATGTAGAAGCACTACGATTATCTTGTTCATTCACTAATACGGCAATATGGAAGGGTTTTAACACTGCAGATGCTGTTGCAATTCACACACACATGCAAATGCTTTCCAATTATCAATCTGCATCCTGTGAATATATTAGTCTCCACAGGTCACACCACCAAAAACTTGCTGGAAACCATCAGTTGGCCATGGTAACATTCAAATACCATCTTGGGGACGATGATGCAAATAAAAGCAGGTGTTTGTTGTCAAGACCACATGGGGAATTCATCAGTCCTGCATTCCAGATGTCACAGGTACAGATATGTGGAGCTCAGCAGATATACGCAGGTGTGAATCTATCATCTTCACAGCACGTTTTCAGCTGCATTTGTGTCACTGAGGGACAGAGATGCCACACAGCTGCATGATAATCGTCTCCCTCTTATAGAACACATAAGGACAGTCCGTATCTGTGTGTGGGTGTACAATATGTAGAGATGTGAAGTTGGAAGCTCAGAAACTGAAGCTATTTGAGGGATATAAGATATAACAGGGAAGATAGTTATAAGAGGGTTCCCGGACATCTTGTCTGTCTGCATGCAGCCCAATTTTTGAGACCGTGTGGACGGTGCGCATACAACAGCACACGTGCAAGAAAGACAGAAGAGTCACAACAATTGTCTTGCGCATGTGTCAAACTCGGCCATCCGCGATCATCAGCGGTTGAGTATACTTTGAAAGCTGTGTGGACACGACATGGAAATGAATACCCGGGCCTTAAAAGTACCATGGTGTGGATTTTTTTTTTTTTTTTTATGTTTCCTGAGGTGTACTTATATTGTTAGTTTGATTTTACATCATAAAATGTCATAATTTAGAAATAAAAGGCATTTTTTTCTATCTTGATATATTTTTTCTAGCTTGAATGCTCTGTTTGAAGTGGAGTGTCTGCTGTGAGACTTCAGTGAAAACGCCCACTGTTGTGATTGGCTGACATCTTTGCATTTGAAATGAGTATTAGATTTTGTGGTGGAGGGGGCGTGGTTTAGTGAGGTCTGTACGAAGAGAGAGAGAGACGGACTGGGTACTCGTGGACCAGAGAGACGGGGAGATGGAGAAAGATTGTTGAGAAAGTTATATTGTACTGAGTTGTTGAGAGCGCTGTTAGCGTGAGTTTATTTTGTTTGTATCTGAAAGTTCTGAATAAACACGAGTCCCAGCCATGCCGTCCATGTCTTCTTCCTCCTTATTCTACCAACTTTGTAACTTTGTAATACATGTGGAACCCCTCTTGAATACTTTTACTATGTTTTTTTACTGTAGTGATGAGCATTGAGTAGATGACAAACAGTCTGTTGATCGCGTGAATGCAGTGATCGCCTCATTGCAACGCGTTTTCTCACAAAATGCTTTCACCACAACTAACAGCAAACACAATATCGACATGAATACAGTAAGAGCTTTGTGCAGCATAACAGCGTCATTCATTATAACGGCAGGGCAAGTGTGCAGATACACTCGCGACGTGTGATTGACAGCTCGAACATTATAAAGAGAGTGTTCTTTGATCGCTAATCTAGCAATTAATCACAATTTAAATAACAGATTTGTTTCGTGCTTCTAAGAGAAACGATGTGAAGTTGATTGTTTAGTTACTGGCTTGATTCACTGATGCATAAAAAGTAATAAACGATTTAGAAAGAAAGTCTGTGTGAACTTGAATAAAGCTACACATCAGAAAACACTGATCACAGATCAGGCATCAATGATACTGTTACTCACTCTTTGTGGCTGTGCTGTCAAATCCATATCGTAAAAAAAAGTCTGTTTGTAAAGCCTGTGCTGACATTGCGATTAAAATAGAAAATCCATTTTCTCCAAATTCTCTGTGTGGGCAAAGCAGAGGAAGGGAAGGTAACCTTTCCCTGTATGACGACATACAGGGAAGATTTCAGATCGGCTTGTCTGAGCTTTCATTTTCTCAAAGGCAGACACCTATCGTCATTTCTAGCCACTTGGGGACCATATACAGGCTAGGGGAACTCATATTAATGTTAAAAAACCTCATAAAGTGACATTTTCATGTAATGGGACCTTTAATTCAGAGTCAATGCCTGATAAACCACAGAAGCCCCTTTTACACAGAGATTCTGGATAATACATTGATAATGTATCCCGGGATTTGTCCAGGGATCGTTTGATATTGGTTCATTCACACTGCCAGTGATTTTCTGGAATCTGTGCGTGTGTTTACACCGTAAAGAACCCATAAAGACACGTGACATCAAGTCAAGTAACCTTCATTTATATAGCGCTTTTTACAATACAGATTATTTCAAAGCAGCTTTACAGTGATAACAGGAAAATTAGTAATCTCAGGACATTTAATGTCTCCGGAGCATCTTAAGTTTGCTTACGATCTGCGCTTTCTCTCTAAACACACCTCGCCTGTGCATTTTTTTCTGATTCGATCATAAACTAGCACATTGCGTACAGTTCCACTAAGCTGGCAGACTATCTCAGCTTCAGCATCATCACTATGACCCACCCCTTACGCCATTGGTCCTGTCTTTTGTTCACACAGGGCATCAGAAATCAGATTCCAGCTGATCCCGGGATCTGATCCTAGCAATGTTACTAGGTGCCCATACCGGGACCTGTTTGCGTTCACACAGAAGGCACTCTAAAGAGAGAGTGAGAGTGTGGCTGTAGCTTATAAGAGTGTATTAGTATTTTTCGTTATTTGGTGGTTATTATTACAGGAACTAGGGACTGAGAGAAAGCAATGCGATAGAAACAGCTGGAATAGCCCCCCCTTGCAATTGCTCTTGAAGTCCTATTAAACGTGCCTTTGGAAGACAGTTGGTCGTCTGCCCCAAACTGCTGAATAAACCGCAGGAACTTTCACCAGGAACTAGGGCCTTTGGCAGGAGCGGACTGGAGTACAATTGTTTCTATGGACAATAAATCCCACCTCCTCCGATTTGATTGGATATCTCAAACATTTTGACACTGACGAGCGCTTTTACACCACTTAGACTGATCATGCAAAATATATTAGAGTTTTTCCTTCACATGGACCACGTGGGCCATTCGTCTGGGCTGACGGAAGGATATAGACTAGGCTATGTAAATTCACTATTGTTCATTCATCATATATATTTACATAGCAACGGGCCGGCCCACATTGTCCAGCGGCCCACCGGGAAAACTCCCGGTGCTCCCGATGGCCAGTCCGCCCCTGGCCTTTGGGGTGGTACTCTGTGTGTTTCGACCACAGGGGCCAAGGTTTAAACGTAGTTCCGAGCAGAAATTTCCCCCTCAGAAATTCTCTGCTCTTTTTCAAAGTTCAGGAACTTTCGGGGGTGGGACTTGGGCATTGAACATGCTGATTGGTTGAGCTGACGCCACATTTTAATTGGGTGACTCCTCGCAGCATTTTATTTCAACCAGCATTTTTAAATGTCTGTTGCGGTGCGCACAGTAAAAGTCGTTTGCTATTAGAATCAACAATGGAGTTTAAAAAAACCTGACAGGTTTAGGCTTTATTAAGAAGGACGAAATCCAGCTGGAACTGGAAAGTCGTCACCGGACTAGTCACCGGACTAATCTTCACAGTACTTTAGACCATGATGGAAACACAGACAACAACAGGTCTGGGGGGAAAAAAGTTCCTGAGACAAAATGTTCTGGGTAATTTCGGTGGAAATGTGGCTTTAGGAATTGTCCATTTATCAAGTACAACATCTGTTCTTGGGGTAGCTTCAGTCTTTCAGAGAGACAACCCATAAATGCCCCCTCCCTTTGTGTTCTCTGGTAATGTCTCTGAGGGAAAGCAATGTGATAGAGACGGCTGGAATAGCGCCCTATCATAATTGTCCTATTAAACGTGCCTTTGGCAGAGAGTTGGTCGTCTGCCCCAACCTGCTGAATAAATTATACCAGCAGCACAAAGAGTCTCATTCACTACATACCAAAGTGTTCTTACTTGGGTGCTCACACAACATGTCTGCCAGATTCACTACAGTTGGAGTGTCACTAACACTGAATGTGCAGCGTTAGATGCAGTATCATGCAGGTTCTAACACTTGATCCTGGCCCAGCTGGCAGCTGCACATATTTGCTCGATGGGAATAACCTTAAATAAAACACCAGGTGAGGCCATGGCCTAGTCACACAAAATGAGCCCAGGCAGAGTTAGAGGGCACTTTGTCTAAGCTATGATATGCCTTGAAAATCCTGTGTGAAAGCCTTTGACTAAATAAAAGCCTAACCTTACTTTTTTTATATATAAATGGCGCAGGACAAATAATTTGCACTTTGAGTAGTTGCAAGAACATCAATAGCATTCTGGAACAGGCCTCCTTCAGACTATTTGTTCCTTTCAGGGGAATGCCCCATAGGTTTCAGATGTAATATTATTCTGCCTACACTTGAGACCCGATCTTTGTCTGCCAGGAGATGCCTAGACTTTGCCTCTATTAGAATGGGCCAAGCAAAGGTGGCTGTGCCAACATGGATAATCAATATCAGCTTTGATAACAATATTGCTCAAAGGATGAGGTGAAGTAAATGAAAGATGTACACCTGGATAAGGGCAAGACAGTAAACCTAATGGCGTGAACAAGAGAATCAAGAACCATAGCTTTTAAATTCACATTTTCGTGCAATGTGAACAGAACTACAACAATTCTGCCAAATCATACCTAAATCATTTCCAGGGACAGGTTTGTTGTGTATCAGCCCACAGTAGAATTATGCCGGTCAACTGATGTAGAAAGGTAAAATTGGCTGTTGTCAATTCCACTAAGAAAGGTTTTTTTTTATTTTTTTATTTTTTTTATGTACTTTATGTGAGACAGACTGGGAGTAAAGTCGCCTACACACAAGAGTTCACGCCGTGGCAACGCTGCAAATCCATTGATTTCAGGGGGGTGTTCAGGGGATAAAAGCTGCTGTATTGTGGAAAGCACTACATAAATAAATTGACTTGATGTGGGTATCTGTTGACCAATCAATCTTTAGAGAGACAGGTCCAATTGTACTTTCAGTGATTCCCATACATTGATTTATTTGTGGCGGCCCACCACAATATCAACATTGACCGCCACAAATAGGCTAGATGTCAGTGCTTCCCCTTCATTAACTAAACTGTGGCGGCCCGAAAATATATTTAAACTTCTCATAATAACATAAAATGTATTTAATGTCGTGTTTTGCACCATCGCTTCAGTGCGGGCTCGGCAAAAGTGTGCATACATACCATTAAATGGGACACCCTACGGTCTCATGGGCTAAATAGACACACGCACACGGCAGCCGTTGTAAGTCCACAAGACCGAAAGTGCATAGAAAGTGTGCCATTTGGGACAGGACCAAAACAGTTAAAAACTCTTACTTTAGGAATAAAAAAAGAAACGCAAATGTAATGTTATTCTAAAGTCATTTTTGCATGTTCGTATGGTTGAATTAGAACAGGTCAGCAGCAAAGACATTGGTAAATAAAGTAGGATTAAATAGATAAAGTATATTTGTTGATTTAACATATTTAATTATTGCAGGTTTGCGTAATATTCAGAGTTTGCATTTCACAGTTTTTATTCATTTTGAGGAATACTGAATCTGTTTTTGTGCAGATGAATAAATGCACACATTTAGTCCAAAACTACAATACCCATCATGTTCACACACAATGCCTCTGCACAAGATTTCTCTCAACATGTGGACAAGGTCAGTCTATAAATTGGAAAACCAAGTAAATTGTGTTAAAAGTAACTCAGCTATTTTGATGTAAATTTACATGTAATACGTTACTTTACTAGTTACTTAAAAAAAAGAATCTGATTACTTGAAAACCATAACTTGTAATGTATTACCCCAACTGGTGATTTTGCTTGAACACTGCAAAAAATTTTTCATCTTAGCATTTTTGTCTTGTTTCCAGTCTAAATATTTAAAAATTCTTTAGGTGGAGGATCATTTTCAGCATTCTGTTCAGCAAGTTCAAGAAGCAACAAAGTTAAAGAGGACAGACCAAACGGGAATATTACATTACACCGATGATAAGCACACCACTCTGGGAAGCTGAGCAATGGAGAAAAGTTGTGCTAGACTCAATGGAAATCTTGCTGTGATGATGGACAATAAAGGCTCTTTGTGTTGTTCCAAACACACTGGTGTCATGCCATGATAAAGTCTAGCTAATCCCTACGGCTGTCCCCACCAGGACCCAGATAAGGGTACTTCTTCCCATACCCACATACAGTGGTCTAAATACCCATTTTGGTGTCATTTTACAGGAAATCCTTTGAAGTTACATAAAAACACTGCTAAAAATGATAAACATGTAAGTATATGTTGTCTGAGCTGTAATAAACCCCTCTAAAAAGGCACTTTAAAAATGTTGTGGTTATAAATTCATTTTTGATGTTTTGGTTATAAATTCATTTTTGAAAGTATATATCTCAGGCCCTGTGTGCTCTAGCACCCTGCAGTCAGTTTTGTCTGTTCCCAGCATATGTCAGTAAACACTGGAAAAAATTATTTTGTGACACTGGGATATTGCATTTATACCACTGTATATGGGGAGACTTGTGCATTGGAGAGATTTGGGTAGGTGGAAATTACATAAAAAAGGTAATATTCCTCCCTTATTTTTTCCAGTATTTGCTGGCATCTAGTGGAAACAGCCAGAACTGTCTGCAGGGTGCTAGAGCACACAGGAGTTTCAAAAAATAATTTATAATAATAAGGGGGGGGGGGGGGGGGGGGTAGGTATTACAGCTCAGACAACATATAATTAAATGTTTATCATTTTTAGTAGGGTTTTAAGTAACTTCAAATGGTTTCCTGTACTATGACACAAAACATTGTGTATTTAGATCACTGTATGTGGGTATAGGAGACTTTTCAATTTGGGTAGGTCAAATCCAGGTGGAAATGCTCAAGAGCCCCAGAGCTAAGGAGGTTAATTTGTGTAGCTAGCAAGGTGAACACCAGAAAAACGATGCTGGGCATGTACTGAACAACATGGCAATGCAGGCCCACCAGTTAGACCAGTACTAAGCAAAAGCCAGCCAGGACCAAGATGGAAATGCATGGTCTTTTCAGCAAGGATGATAGATTTAGCGCTAGCTAGAGAGGCTTTAGTTGGTTTGGCAGATGGTGCTTCATCAGGTGTCTTCTAATTAATCAATACAAGCTTTGTTTTCTCTACTAAACCAGGTAGAAGCCAGCAGATAAACAGACCCATTACACAAAGCGGCTTACAGAACACTGCAACAATGTCTATCTATCAGCTCAGTCTGTCAGAGGCTTTAATGGTTGGATGAACCAGGGTTAATCTCACTCAGGTAAAAACACTTTTAATGGGATTACACAGTCCATGCATATACATATACACACACAAATTACTAACGGGTCATTCAAAATCAACCAAATTTCAGAAACTCAAATTTTTTATATTGTTAATATTATTTCAGAAGAAAGACAAATATAAATAGTAATGAAAGCCAAAATAATAAATGCCACAGATGTATATTTAGATTTGGAGCCAAATTACAGGGGGGTAAAAATGACTTTAGAAAGATGGCAGCATCATTATGTTATTTTTAATGAAATATGTTAACTTTAGCCATCTTTGTTGCATTATATGGTGCACAACGGTGACGGTTCAAAAATGGGGAAAAAGCAGTTCTTGTGTCCCCCCCCCCCCCCCCAAGTTTGCCTGTAACTCAAGAATTATTAAAGATATCTTAATATCCTTTTAGATTCTGGTTCTTAAACTTTTCTTATAAAATCTTCATTTTCAAGGCCCTATATGGTTCAATCCCAGATATACTGTACGTGGGAATGTTAAATATTAATAAACAGTGAATCTTAATGCAGTTTTATTTTCAATAATTTATTTATTTTAATGTTTCTTCATAACAGCTGTCTTGCATATATGATTATTGACTTTTTACTGCCTTCTTTTGGCAGTACTAATGCACTAATTTGACCGCCACATGATAACACTAGTCTCAACTGAGTACACAAACACACACACACAGAGAGAAAGAGGCTAGGGTTACTGCTTTCTCTCATACAACACACATGTACACATCTCACAGGCTGTCCGACAACAGGCACACGAGTCCTACTCCATTTCTGTGTGTCAAATTCTCCTCAAACTTTCATGGGACTGAAGAACAATCCTGTTATAGTCTGGCAGTGAGAAACTGACACGCTCTGTTGTTTACACATCCCGCATGCAGTCACTCTATCCCCGTGTAACTACACCGCCATGGCAACAGACTGACAGGTTCCCAGTGCACCTATAACGCAAGCAGACCCTTTACCGCTGGGCTGCAGGTCTCTTTTGTTCTTAACGGACTGATTATTTGGCATGAGACGGAAGGAGACGCCATACCTGAACTAAAATAAGCAGTGAAAGCTATCAGAGAGAACTGATAGTGTTATACAGATGATACAGTCATGAACGCACAAACTTACACACACTTACCAATCAGAAAAGCTCTACAGTACATGATCTGCCACAGAGAGAAAAAGGTAACCAACCTATGAGCTAGTCTAAGATGTCTTCCAGTCCGACCAGCTAACATGCAGTAACTTTAGCCATATTTCAAGGACAATAGAAGTTATTATGAAATTACAAATAAAGATGAACTAGCCCTACACTGTAAACCCTAACGCTCAAAATACTTGATTGGTCTGAGTAGGACAAAATTAGTGAGTATTAAAGAAACAATTTTTATTTTTGAGTTCACAACATATTTCAAGTTTATTGAGCATGTTTCATTGTTTTGAGTTGTATGAACTAATTTCCTTTCCTTTCACTTTTCCTAGTTTAACAACAGAAAAAAACGGCCGGCGCACCAGACGCATGATCCAAAAGGAATCACGCTATTTACATTGAGGAAAGACTGAACGTTTCTCCAAAGAAGAATTCTTTTATTTTTAATATTTTAAAATGTGTTTGTGCTGCTGCACGTCCCTGTGTGTGTAATAATCAAAGTGTATGTGCTTATAGGCTCATATTACTAACACACCCTTTAAATAACACAACAGATACTGCGCTATTGACTTTAGAGCAGTTTTCAGTTCCTAAAAATAGCAACGCTCCAACAATGCTTCTGAACACACCTGGTTTTCAGACTAGACGCCCATGGGTGAACAGATGGATGCCAATTCATTTGATATTTAAACAACGTGACGCTGGACGTGAAAATGATAACTGCATCGGGCTGAAACTAGCAAAAAAGTGCCTGGAGTCTCATTGCGCCGGTTTTATGATAGCACCCTAAGACTTTTATATTCCTGTTTATTACCGTGAAGCTGCATTTTGCCATCTCTCTACTTTTAAGACATCACAGTTTTGCTGACTGACGTTGTGTTGTGAGTGTCTATGGTGACTAAAATGCTGTCTAGGTAGGTTTCTCACTACAGTAGGCTTCACTAGGTTAGTACATAAATCATAAGTCTCGCAGCAAGGCAAGCAAACTGGAAATATGACAAGCCTGTGATGGGTGGCAAACCCCGGCAGGAACAATGCAACGAAGCCCACAGAAGTGTTGCTCAGCAGGAAATGATGCGTGTGATGTCAGCAAAGACACTTTCGTTCATTTACTCACAGAGCTTGCTGGCCTCTCTCTCTCTCTCTCTCTCTCTCTGTGTGTGCGTGAGAGAGAGAGAGAGAGAGAGAGAGAGAGAGAGAGAGAGAGAGAGAGAGAGAGAGAGAGAGAGAGAGAGAGAGAGAGAGAGAGAGAGAGAGAGAGAGAGAGAGAGAGAGAGAGAGAGAGAGAGAGTGTGTGTCCTACTCCATGCGTGGGTGAATTTGCCACAGATTTTCTCAAGGCAACCCAGTGGTACCCTGTTGTCACCAAGGCAACCAAGCAGATCATTGTGTATCTCCTTCCAGCATATCAATATCACTGAGATGTGTCTTTCTGGATCATAGTTTGGAGTGGATTTTGAATTTTACAGTAAAAAGTGACAGTGTGGAAGTTATCTATCAGACAACATTTATAATGATATAATTAAAAAAGTCCAAATCCCTTTAAGGTTGACAGAAAGAAGTAATAAAAAAAAACACTACCATTTATTAAGGCAATGACTTTTAAATACATTTCTGGTGTTTTAGTGCACAAGTTTTATTCAAATGATAAGACTATTCTTATTTTCTGTTTACGTCACCAAAGCCGGAAAACTGAAAATTCTGTCTTTCCTCAAAATTATTGTATGGCACCAGAAGACTGAAATATAGTGCACACGTCTTATGGACTCTTTATGCTGCTTCTTGGAGCCCCTGGTCAATGTATATGTTTTCACTGTATGGAAAAGCGTGAAGATTCTACTGCACATCTCGTCTTGTGTTCAACAGAAGAATGAAAGTCTGGTTTAGAACGACATGGGGTAAAGTTTTGGTAACACTTTATTTTATTGTCATTGTTACATACACTATATTGCCATAAAGTTGTGGGATGCCTGCCTTTACATGCACATGAACTTGTGCATGACATCCCATTCTTAATCCGTAGGGTTTAATATGGAGTAGGCACAGACTCCCCAAACTGTTCCCACAAAGTTGGGAGCATGAAATTGTCTAAAATGTCTTGGTATGCTGAAGCATTAAGAGTTCCTTTCACTGGAACTAAGGGGCCAAGCCCAACCCCTGAAAACAACCCCACACCATAATCCCCCCTCCACCAAACTTTACACTTGGCACAATGCAGTCAGGCATGTGCCATTCTCCTGGCAACCACCAAACCCAGACTCCTGCATGGGATTGCCAGACAGAGAAGCGTGATTGGTCACTCCAGAGAACACGTCTCCACTGCTCTAGAGTCCAGTGGTGGCGTGCTTTACACCACTGCATCCCACACTTTGCATTGCACTTGGTGATGTAAGGCTTGGATGAGCTGCTCGGCCATGGAAACCCATTCCATGAAGCTCTCTACACACTGTTCTTGAGCTAATCTGAAGGCCACATGAAGTTTGGAGGTCTATAGCTTTTGACTCTGCAGAAAGTTGGTGACTTCTGTGCACTGTGACCCTCAGCATGTGCTGACCCCGCTCTATGATTTTACGTGGCCTACCACTTCGTGGCTGAGTTGCTGTTGTTCCTAATTGCTTCCACTTTGTTATAATACCACTAACAGTTGACCGTGGAATATTTAGTAGTGAGGAAATTTCATGAATGGATTTATTGCACAGGTGGCAACCTATCACAGTACCACACTTGAATTCACTGAGCTCCTGAGAGCGACCCATTCTTTCACAAATGTTTGTAGAAGCGTCTGCATGCCTAGTGCTTGATGTTATACACCTGTGGCCATGGAAGTGATTGGAACACCTGAATTCAATGATTTGGAGGTGTGTCCCAATACTTTTGGCAATATAGTGCATGTTACATGTACGTTTTATGTTACAAAACGTGGTACCGTCCATGATAGACTGCTATAGTAATAACTATAAATTATGCATAATTACATGCAACTAAACCTAGACAAAGACATCTCAAAATAAAGTGTAACCAAAGTTTTTATTCAGTTAAATTCTGTACTGACAATCTCTTTTACGACAACTGTCTGGCCCTGCATCATGAACAAACATGCCTGGATAAGACAGACGAGTGTCATGAGCTCAGGACGAGCTGTGAATGAAATCCAGCGAGTGCGAGAAGAGCTAAACATAGATGAGGCTGCTCTGGAGTGAACAGCTCCTCCTGGGCATGTAATGACCATGTGCTGGCACTACAGAAGAGAGGAAGACACACTCCGGAGGGTAATTTGACGGTAAGCGGCAGTGCTGTTTCTGGGACGTAATTCCAGAGCAGAACAAATGAATCACATCCCAGTGGGGGGAATTGCTAGCCGCTGTGTTTTTGGAGGAATGGGGTGGGAAGCTGTGTTCGGAGATTCAGTTCACCTTCACCGGACAGATGCATTCGGGGTTCTGAGGGACCAGGTATCAAGAAATTATTTTTTTAATTTAGTTGCAGGTACAAAATTCTCTTTGACATACTGGGCCTAACAGCTTGCACCAGTGCAAACCCTCTTTCGCTGTTAAAAAACTATTTCAGGATTTACTAAAGACATGCAGTGAAAAATTAGCGTTGAAAAGCGTGGACAGGGTTATTGCTGTGGCTAATCTTATTGCATATGCATTTGTAGGGGTTTCCCTTTTAGACGCAAACTATATGGGAATAGAGTAGGCTATTTAAATGAACTCTATCCCAGATGTTTCCAAGAATGTTTAACTCCTTTGCAGTCAAAGATTGCAGACGGCACCAGATTACAATTGTTCAACATTCACTGCTCGTTAAAACATCACACTCTAACTTCATCTGGAAAAACTTGGTATAATTATAAAGATTAAAGCCTCCAGCTTCGTTATTTGACCACTGTTTAAGATAAAATGAGGTTGCAGTGACATTAATTTCTTAATTTATGTCAGGAGTGGGTTTAACATAATGGCCAATAACATAATGATAGCATCTTATCTTAGCATTCGCTAAAAACTTACATGACATAGTCTTACAATATGCCCCATAAAATGCATAATTTTAGAGATTTCATCCTCAGATTTGAAATGAAGTAGGGATGCATCGATCAGACAGGACCGATCCAAATCCAAAACTGAGCGTATAATCCCATACGAAAAAAAAAAAAAAGTTTCTGGCCAAAATATATTTTAAATATATGGTAAATGGTCAGTGTATATTTTGGCCATTTGATTTTCCTTATAGAAACGGGTATTAAAAAACAAAAAACAAATTAAACAAAACAAAAAACAAAAATTCTGCTTGATTTTTCGTTTTTTTGTTCAGAAGTAGAAAAATGAATAAACGGCTTGAATATTCGATTTCTTGATGTGGGCGGGAATTATACGCGCATTTCTGCTGATTGGTCAGCCGAAGATCAAACTGTTCCGTCATCAGTTCTTCCTCAGTTCCGCACAGCAGAATAAAAGTCCTGCGCTGCTACAGCTATAAGGATTACCGCGTTTATTGCAGCTACATTGCAGAGATGCCGCCAAACCTTCAGCCGAACCCTTCATTTCTACGGGCAGGAGTGCCTCTAGAACAAGTGTCCAGGCATTCTGTTGTCTCCACGGATGCCTCATCCACCGGCTGGGGTGCCACGTACAACGGGCTTGCAGTTTTGGGTCTGTGGATGGGGTCCCAACTGCAATGGCATATCAATTGCCTGGAGTTGCTGGCAGTTCGTCTTGCTCTCAGCCACTTCAAAACGCCGCTCAAAGACAAGCACGTTCTGGTCCGGACGGACAGTACTGTGGCTGTTGCGTACATCAACAAACAGGGTGGTCTACGCTACCGCCGCATGTCCCAACTCGCCCGCCATCTCCTCCTGTGGAGTCAGAAGCATCAGAGGTCCCTTCGTGCATTCACATTCCGGGCCCGCTCAATCATGCGGCCGACGAGCTGTCACGGTTACCGGTGCTCCCCGGAGAGTGGAGACTCCACCCCCAGGTAGTCCAGCTGATCTGGAGTCGCTTTAGGGCCGCACAGATCGATCTGTTTGCCGCCCCCGACACGACCCACTGCCAGTTGTTTTATTCCCTGACCGAGGGAACCCTCGGCACAGATGCCCTGGCACACAGCTGGCCCCGGGGTCTACGCAAATATGCGTTTCCCCCAGTGAGCCTTCTCGCACAGACACTGTGCAAGGTCAGGGAGGACGAGGAGCAGCTACTCTTGGTAGCTCCGTATTGGCCCAACAGGACTTGGTTCCCGGAACTAGTGCTCCTTGTGACAGCACCTCCTTGGCCCATTCCTCTGAGGAAGAACCTCCTAACTCAGAGACGGGGCACTCTGTGGCTCCCGCGTCCGGACCTCTGGAAACTCCATGTCTGGTCCTTGGACGGGACGCAGAGGTTCTAGGTGACCTACCGCAAGCAGTAGTTGATACCATCACTTCCGCCAGAGCCCCCTCTACAATACGGCTATATGCGCTGAAGTGGAACCTGTTCGTCGATTGGTGCTCTTTTCACAGAGAAGACCCCCGAAAGTGTTTGTCAGATCTGTGCTCTCTTTTCTTCAAGACGGGTTGGAGCGAAGGCTGTCTCTCTCCACCCTCAAGGTGTACATTGCCGCTATTGCCACAAATCACAACTTGGTTAATGGTGAGTCCTTAGGTAAGCACGATCTGATCGTCAGGTTCCTGAGGGGGGCGAGGAGACTAAATCCGCCTCATCCTCCCTCTATACCCTCTTGGGACTCAACTCTGGTGCTGACCGCACAGCAGAGGGCGCCCTTCGAGCCTTTGCAGTCAGCCGAGCTGAAAATCTTGTCTCTAAAGACAATACTCCTGATTGCATTGGCCTCGGTTAAGAGGGTAGGGGACCTGCAGGCTTTTTTGGTCGACGAATCGTGCCTGGAATTCGTTCCCTGAAGGAGGGAATGGAGACGTACGTCCCGTCGCCACAGTTGCAGTACCATCACTGCATGGCCGAGTCACTAGTTCGGCTCCTCAGTGAGAAAACAATAGTGAAAACAATAGTGCGCTGCTCTCGCTTCCTGTTTATACCCTGTTATAGACCTAGCCTGCCATGCCCAGCTGATGCAAAGTGTAGGACTATATGAATTTCTATCTACACAGAAGAAAGCCCTGTACAGGCTCTGCCCCGGTACATGTTGTGTCGAGCCAATCGTTAGTCTGGTTGTTTGATGAATAAAAGATTAAATGTAGCTGCAATAAACGCGTTAAGAATCCGTACAGCTATAGCAGCGCAGGACTTTTATTCTGCTGTGCGGAACTGAGGAAGAACTGATGACGGAACAGTTTGATCTTCGGCTGACCAATCAGCAAAAAGGGGCGTATAATTCCCGCCCACGTCTAGAAATCGAATAAATAATTTTTAATCATTGGTCAAATATTAATGGATGTTATTTGTTTAATTTATGAATTGATATGTTCTCTGCATGTGCTTCTGTCTCTGTCAGAAACAGTGTTAGCCCATCTGCCAATACAAGACACATCCCTGTCCACATGCTGACCACCCCACTGGCCCAACACTTGTGCTGGAGAGGCTCTGACCAGTAGCTTTGCTCTGCAGAGCAAAGTCAAGGCACTTTTATTTCTATAGGGCTTTATACATTTCAGATTGATTCAAAACAGCTTCATGATAATAAAAAGGAAAATACTCCACCCAAAATTGAAAATTCTCTCAGAATATGATTTTTCTTTATTCAGAAGAATATAAATGATGATTTTTAGAAAGATAATCCATGTCTGTGAGTGTACGTGACCCCCCCCCAGGTTGACGCTTCAAAAACCACACATAGTGAACACAACAGTAATCAATGTGAGCCAAGTTGAAGTGAAACAAGGTGTGTTAGAAAAATAAATGTTTTAAACTCTCACTTCTGAAGCTTCAACGTGCATTTAAATCACAACATGCTTACGTTGAGCCCATATTTGACTGCTTTGACCGAAACAATGGTTTGTACTACTTTGGAAGACATTGATTCATCAACTAGGGTCATATGGACTACTGTTATGTTCACTTTATTTGGTTTTTGACCTATCCACTTGTGTGGACTCACAGTGATGGAGTATTTTTCATAAAATCTCTGTTTTCCAAAGAAAAAAAGAATGTCATATGCATCTGGGATGGCATGAGGGAAAGTAAATTATGGCTGGAGTATAGGGTTGCCACCCGTCCCGTGAAATACGGAATCGTATTTGTCCCGTATTTTACATAGGTCCACACATAGTTCAATAAACACATAAAGATTTTGCAGTGTGGAGAACACGAATAGCAAATATAAAGAAATCAATTTCACAAGAAGTAGTATAGAAGTTAATTTGCGCGTTTTTGCGGCTTTGTTGCCATAGTGGCAGCGTCTCTCGAGACCATGCGCAGTACACTTGCGCGTTTTTTTTAAAAACATGTCTAGCTCGCGTCCACCGTTTAAACACAAGAGGATCTCCAGATATAGGGCTGAATAGAAAAAGGTATCAATGGGTCTGTCCAGTAACTCGTGATGAACCTGAGGCCAACTGCACACTTTGCAGAGAAGCATTTCAGTGTCTCAGACTGACTGACTTAAAACAACATGCGGTGACACACACATCCGTGCTTCTAAAGGTATAGGCCTATTGTTTTTTTATGGATTATATATTAATATAATATTATCAGAGCTTGGCAGACAGAATTATTATATTTTTTTGACAGGTTAGTTAATAGATTATAGCCTAATTAATGGTATTATTAATTTATCATTTAGCTAGGCTATATTAACCCATTTAATCCCAAATTTTTCCCAGACACAAAAATATCCAAATCATGTGTCATTAGTATCCCTTTGAAACAATCAATCATCATTTTTTGAAATTTTCATGGAAAAGTGTGTGAAAAAGTGTGTTTTATGATCGGTCACAATTGTGACCGGTGGGATACTGTGTTGTATCAACCATTGTATTGATTTAATATAGGTCTATTTGACCTGTGCAGTGTGTTTGTGTGTGTCTTTGTGCGTGTGTGTATGTTTTTTTTTGTTTTTTTGTTTTTGTGTGTCTGTGTGTGTGTGTGTGGGTGGGTGTGTGTGTGGAGATCAGACATCAGAGGAGACGTGACCATGTGTGAGTGTGTGTGTGTGTGTTTCTGTGTGTTTCTGTGTGTGTGTGGAGATCAGACATCAGAGAAGACATGACCGTGTGTGTGTGTTTCTGTGTGTGTGTGGAGATCAGAAATCAGAGAAGACATGACTGTGTGTGTGTGTGTGTGTAGATCAGACATCAGAGGAGACATGACCATGTGTGTGTGTGTGAGTTTCTGTCTGTGTGTGTGTGTGTGTGTGAGAGTGTGTGTGAGTTTCTGTCTGTGTGTGTGTGTGTGTGTGTGTGTGTGTGTGTGTGTGTGTGTGTGTGTGTGTGTGTGTGTGTGCGTGTGTGTGTGCGTGTGTGTGTGCGTGTGTGTGTGGAGATCAGACATCAGAGGAGACGTGACCATGTGTGAGTGTGTGTGTTTGTGTGTGTGTGGAGATCAGAAATCAGAGAAGACATGACTGTGTGTGTGTATGTGTAGATCAGACATCAGAGGAGACATGACCATGTGTGTGTGTGTGAGTTTCTGTGTGTGTGTGTGTGTGTGTGTGTGTGTGTGTGTGTGTGTGTGTGTGTGTGTGTGTGTGTGTGTGTGTGAGAGTGTGTGTGAGTTTCTGTCTGTGTGTGTGTGTGTGTGTGTGTGTGTGAGTGTGAGTGTGTGTGAGTTTCTGTCTGTCTGTCTGTCTGTCTGTGTGTGTGTGTGTGTGTGTGTGTGGAGATCAGACATCAGAGGAGACGTGACCGTGTGTGTGTGTGTGTGTGTGTGTGTGTGTGTGTGTGTGTGTGTGTGTGTGTGTGTGTGTGTGTGTAAAATTAGGTAGAAAGTAAGGTAGAACAGTTAGCCTATGTGTATTAGTATGTAGATACAATGGGTTATCCCACCGGTCACTATTGTTGCCGATGACATGTTTGTGAGTTCTATGACCACATTAAACAAAGTTGAGTAATTGCAAATGCATATATCAATACTAGACACCTTAAACATGATGTGTACCAAAAATCCATGTCCTATCTTTATGTTAACATACTTTACCACCCTTTTCTTTGGGAGCTTTCTTGCTACCATCCTCCTCTCTCGGCGCAAACAGGAAGTAAACAGCTCTGGTCATGTGACAATTTACAGTAAACATGCGACACTGCACATATTTCATTGAGACCCTTTATTATTTCAATATCTGCTGGAAATGCATTGATAGATCATTCAGAAACATTTTTATAGCCTTAGAAGTGAAAAAAAATTTTACGGTCACTATTGTGACCGGTGGGATTAAACGGGTAATACATAATAAATAATCCTGTCATATAAAGCTTATGACATTTAAATAAAAAAAAATAGATAAAAATGGGACAAATAATTACATAACAATATAGTCATCATTTAAATAAATTCATAAAAATTTGAATTTCAGTCACAAAAAGTGATTACTGGTTCAGAATGACTGCTTTAAAGGGACAGTTCACCCAAAAATCTAAATTCAGTCATTATATATATTGTCATTATATCACCCTCAAGTTGTTACAAACCTGTATAAATGTTTTTATGTTGAACACATAGGAAGATACATTCCAACTATGGAAGTCAATGCCCCCAAAGCAGCCTGGGTACAAACTTTCTTCAAAATATCTTCTTTTGTGTTCAGCAGAACAAAGAAACTCATACAGGTTTGAAACATCAGGGCGAGTAAGGGCGTTTTCACACCTACCTTGTTTGGTCCGGATTTTCGGACTTTTCAGTTTGGTCCAAATCAAAATTGCAGGTGTGAAACCTCCCCCGTACCACGGTCCGGACCAAACAGACGAAATTTGGTCCGACGAAAAGAGGTAGTCTCGGTCCGGATCAAACTGAACAAAGGTTCGGTTCGTTTCTAGTGTGAAAGCATTTTCTGTATGGTTCGGACTTTCAGACCATTTACAGGAAGTTCCTGTTTATGTTTAAATATTATAATGTTATTTTTAAATTCAATCTAGGCTACATTGATTATGAAAAGTGAAAATATGCGCAATATGTCAGAAGACAGAAAGTCAGAAATAATTTTGAACGAAATTTTGTATGATTTTGCTTAGAAAGCATTTCTTTAATGGGAATTTCGTTTTGTATAAATTGTAAATTGATTTTAATCAACGTTTAATCAGATAATTGCCTGGATTTAATAAATAAGAAGCAAAAAGAATAGCAGACAATAATCGCGGGAGCGATCATGCTTTACACATGAACTGGAGCAGGTCTCAAATAAACCGAAACTCAGCAGGCTACTTGTCTCACAAACATGAGAAATATGTGTATATAAAGCTTGAAATGTCCACTTTTAAACGTAACGAATAAAAAAATAGTCAAGCAATGCGCATTGCGCACTGTTCAATAGTGGCGGTGATATGCGTCCGTTCATTCATTCTTATCAAAGACGCTGACGTCAGACGCACGTCCGTTTACAAACCAATCAATGTCCAGATGCAGCCCACAAGGATGATGACGAGTGGACGCAAGTGCGTCATGTTAAGTTCTTTAGTGCGCTCGCATGATTGCAATGTGAAACCAAACCAAAACTAACCGAATGTATAAAAAGTATCAAAACATGAACTTCGGTTCGGACCTTGGTGCGGACTTTCAGGTGTGAAAACGCCCTTAATGATGACAGAATTTTCATTTTTGGGTGAACTATCCCTTTAAAGTTCTACCAAAGAGTTCTTTATAAATAAATAAAAGAATCAAACGTAAAATAATATAAAATGTGTTCTGTTGCAAGTTCACATACTTGAGCTCACATTTTCTTATGGTTTATTGTTGAAATAATCAGTTCATGAGTTTATTCTTTATTTGTGTCCTTGATTTTTTTGGGGGGTGGGGGAGGTGAAAGGGTGTCCCTTATTTTGTCACACTGAAGGTGGCAACCCTACTGGAGTATCTCTAAGTTAACTAGCTTAAAGGGTTAATTCACCCAAAAATGAAAATAATGTAATTTATTACTCACCCACACGCCGTTCCACACCCGTAAGACCTCTGTTCATATTTCTGTTGAAATCTAAATGCTCTGTGAGGCCTGCATAGAGAGCAATGACATTTCCTCTCTCAAGAGCCATTCATGTACTAAAAACATATTTAAATTAGTGATAACCGATTCAGCGGTTCGGAGAGCCAAAGTCACGTGTTTTCAGCGGTTTGACACGCGATCCGAATCATGAATCGACTCGCTGATTCGATACGCTTCGAAGCTTCATGAAGCAGTGTTTTGAAATCGGTTATCACTATATAAGTCATTCTTTAGTTTTTTTGGCGCACAAAAAATATTCTCGTGGCTTTATAATATTAATATTGAACCACTGTACTCACATGGACTGATTTAAATATGTTTTTAGTACATTAATGGATCTTGAGAGAGGAAATGTCATTGATCTCTATGCAGGCCTCACTGAGCCATCGGATTTCAACACAAATATTTAAATTTGTGTTCCGAAGATGAACGGAGGTCTTACGGGTGTGGAACGGCATGAGGGTGAGGAATAAATGACATTATTTTCATTTTTGGGTGAACTAACCCTTTAAGTTAATCTGCCTTTGTGAGATTCCATTATCCCTTTATTTTAAGTCCATTTTCAGTTTCTTAACCGCACGGTCCAAAAAATATGCCCATTAAATATATTTAAAATCAAACATACCTATAATTGTTTTAGTTCCCCTGTGAACAAAAATATCAGGAAATCCAAAATTAGTCATAAGACAATGTGTGCCCTCTGTACCCTATTCAAATGTTTATGTATTGTGTTGTCTTTTGTAGGAGGGAAGAGCAACACTGACAGTGGTGCAGAGAAGTGCCCATGCCGAAGCAATCATGGCCGCCATATACGGTAAGTCAATACTTGGTGAAAGGGAAATTTACTAGAAAAATTCAGTTCAAATATAGCTGTGATCTTTGTCTCCTGCAGTGGCAGTCAAGAAGAGATGTCCAAATGTGTCCAAAGAGACTTTGGTGATTACAGTCAAGTCTAAACGGGGAATTCACTGCTTGAAAGGGGGAAAAAACGTTAAATATTTTCAATATACTGTATTATTGTAATTTTTTGAACATTGTAAAGTATGTTTCTTGGAAATTTTTATTCAAATGTTCATGTGTAGCAGACAAATAAAGTTTCTCTTTAAATGTGACATGTGCATGTATTGTCTTGGATTGAAATATATGGAGGGCAAAACATATTTTTAAATGCTTTTGAAAAATATATGTATATTTTGAAAATATATTTTAAAAATGGCCAAAAAATATATTGGTAGAAAATATATTTATGTAAATATATTTCAAAATATAAAAAAAATGGCCAAAAAATATATGTAAATATATATGTAAATACAAACGTTTTTCACAGATATGCCTGAGGCATTTGGCACATGGCTATCGCTGTCAGCCATCTTGGATTAATGATGTCATCAAGCAATGAATATTTGGAAAACAAGACAGTAGCTACTGTTACAATATTGCTGTCAATCTACTGACACTGCCCTCAAGTGGTTTGGAGAAAATTCTTCCATATGCGCCATGTCTAGTAAATCTGGCCCACTGTTTCATGACAAACACACACCCTTAAAGGGTTAGTTTACCCAAAATTGAAAATAAAGTCAGTAATTACTCACCCTCATGTTGTTCCAACCATGTAAGACCTTCGTTCATCTTCGGAACATAATTTAGTATATTTTTTGATGAAATCTGAGAGCTGTCTCACTCCTCCATAGGCTTTCAGAGGGACTGAAACTTGATGGCCCAGAATAGTAAGTAAAAACGTCATTTAAGGAGTCCAAATGACTACAGTGGCTCTGTATTAAGTCTATCATGCGACGAAAATACTTTTTGAGCGGAAAAACAACAAAAATAACAACTATTATTGTTGTTCAATTTGAGCCTCTGACGCCACGACGCATGCGCGAGAACTGAGATTAGTAGTAGTAGAAGAAGAACGCCGTTTTCGCGCATGCGTCGTGGCGTCAGAGGCTCAAATTGAACAACAATAATAGTGGGATAAAGTCGTTATTTTTGTTGTTTTTCCGCTCAAAAAGTATTTTCGTCGCATGATAGACTTAATACAGAGCCACTGTAGTCATTTGGACTCCTTAAATGACGTTTTTACTTAGTATTCTGGGCCATCAAGTTTCAGTCCCTCTGAAAGCCTATGGAGGAGTGAGACAGCTCTCAGATTTCATCAAAAATATACTAAATTATGTTCCGAAGATGAACGAAGGTCTTACATGGTTGGAACAACATGAGGGTGAGTAATTACTGACTTTATTTTCAATTTTAGGTGAACTAACCCTTTAAGGAAAAAGTAATACCACTGTAGTGCTAACATGACTCAGTGATGGTTTAATCCGTAGTACTTCCAATGAACTTTGGAAAATGCCATGTTAGTACCACAAGTACAACACACAGACAGGCACTGATACGTATTTATACTAAATGTGCTCTCTGGTGCACTGCTCCAAAATGACTCTGCTTAAAGGCACAATATGTAATTTTTCGCCACTAGAGGTCTTTATTCAAAACAAAGGCGTATCTTGATGACACCTGATTTTGCTGAGCTTTTATTCTGCCTCAGACGAGCATTTCCTCTTCTTCCGATCATGTGTATGTGGGGTAACACAGCGCTGTTTTATCATATTACACACATTTGAGTGTGTTGAGAGTTGTTATAATGCTCCTCTGTTCGCTCGGCGCTGCTATGACACTTGTTCACACTGCAGTGAGCTAGATCATATAGGCATGGTAAAACATGGTACTCAAGGTAAATCAAGAACACCAGATTTAAACAATAAGACTAACTGTGTTGAACTGTAGAACAATCATTAGTTTTCTGTCCATTAAACATCCAAACAGTTGCTCACCTGTCTAATAAAACACATCATATATTAAAGCATCTTTGGTGTTTCCATGGTTTTAATCCAAATATCTTACATATTGTGCCTTTAATAATAACTAAGCTTTAAAGATGCTGTGTGAATTTTTTTCCAGTTTAATATGATAAGCCATACCTAGATTGTTCCCCGCAAAAGTATAAATACTGGTGCGATTGCTCGGTTAGTGCGGTTCATTTGAACATATATGTGAACGCTGTCATCTGAACCCTGGACCGCTAAAAAGATGGGTCTCGGTCCGCTTCCAAACGAACTCTGATGCGGTTCGATTGATATATGAACGCAACACGGACCAAAGACATGTAAACGAACCAAAAACAGGACGTGATGTCACAAGATGCGACGCTACAAGTCAGCTGATTTGACGACGCGGAAAGATCGGTGTATCCAGAATGCATAGAGGGCAAACGTGGAGAAACGAGGAGGTAAAGTGCCTCATTATTATATGCAGATCTTCGTTTCTGCATACAACCGAGGAAATTCTGGTGCTGTTTTGAATGTTTTGAACATTTTATGAGCTCTTCGTGAATTCTCAGCTGGTAAAAATAAAACCATATGTACACGCATAAAATGATCGTGTTTAATCCAGCACACAGCATTGTTTTGAATGTTCGGTAAGCAAGCTCTGTCGCGAAATATACGTCATAAAAGCCGACCAATCAGGTTGTGACGACCAGTCAGGCTATGCCTTTGGTTCAAAAATGCCTGTGTGAACGCTAAGCGGACCAGGACTATATGTTTTGTTTTTTGGTCCGGACCAAATTAACCAAATGAATGAACCTAAATGTCATCATCCCAAACACAAATACTGCATTTTTTACAGCTTTGTTGTGTTTATACTCGAGCTCTTGTGGATTTTAATTTTGAATGAGTTGTCAAAATGCTTAGGCCGGTTTCACACTGCACGTGTTAGCAGAGCGTAAGCAGCAAGTTTTTTTTTCGGCGCCCATGGTAACAGATTAGAACATTCACACCGCACACAGAGGCGGTGTGGCAGTGCGTCGCAGGAGCAGAGCAGAAGCAGAGGTACCACGATCGTTTCGGTGCTCACACTGAATTAAAGGCACAGTGCATTTTTCTGATCAAAATTGACCTGATTAATATGAAAAATAACATATTTCACCATGAAATCATGTAGTGAAGTGTTCCGTGTGTTTCACAATCACCAGGTGTGTTCAGGAGCATTGTTGGAGCGTTGCTATTTTGAGGAACTGAAAACGACTGCGCCATTGACCAACACAAACCTGCTTAATATAGCACAGTATTTTAAGTGTTATTTAAAGGGTGTGTTAGTAATATATACTTATAGTAAAATAGTAAAATATACTTTGATTATTACACACACAGGGTTATTACCTGTGTAATCTGATTATTACATTCACACATTTATAAATATTAAAAATAAAAGGAATCCTCTCTGGAGAAGCGTTCAGTCTTTCCTCCATGGTGTGAGCACAACTGGCTTTTAAAGGGAATGGGAGATGAGACTCTGATTGGTTTATTGCACGTTACGCCCAAAGCACACCCATGAATCATTATGAGACTAGGGACAACCCTTTTGGATCATTGTTTTCGTCGTTAAACTAGCAAAAGTGGATTCTAAGTGCACCTGCGCCATGCGCTTCAGCTCAACTGTACTGACTGATTTCTTCATCTCCTCCTCCATCAGCGCAGGTGTGCTTGGATTGGTCAGAGCGTTTGGAGGACGAAGTGAGTGGTGGTGTGAGATTGAGTGCGACAGGAAGTTGACAGGGCGGTATAATCAATGAGAGTGGAGTGATGTTCTTCCATCAAGTGTGCTGCATCTGGATGTTTGACAATCAGAGGCACAGACGTGTATCACCACACAAACTTCACAGTCACATCAGGCTCTGATTCAGTGGGACAGTTAAAGACGCTGCCATTTACTGCCACTTACATTCAGCTTCCCTCAGCTACATTTAATACTGCAGCCCGTTCAACTTAAAAAGATCTACTTAGAAAATCTAACGCACCAATAAGTAGAAGTTACAAAATTACATGATGATAAGACCTTGGGAAAACTTTGTCGCATTAATTAAAACATAAAAAAAAAAAAATATATATATATATATATATATATTCCATTTGAATTATTTTTTTTTTCATTGAAATAACACTCAATTTGTATGCCCCCATTCATTACGAAATCAATTTCAATTGGTTATATTTACAAAAATGTTGTGTATATTTTGTGTTAGTGTGTTTGTCTGTGAAAATGCAGATTTTTTTGTTTCAACCCTGTTACACTGTGGCAATTCCCTTACTGGTTTGAATCACACAAACAAATGTGTCTTTATTTATTACACTTATATTAGCCTCATGATAAGTTCAACACAGTTATGGGGAAAAATGTATTAACATTATATACTTGACTGTAAATAAATAATGTGATCCTGTCTGTTATTACATCTTTTATTGTCCGATATTTTACAAGCGCTGGTAGGCAGGAAAATTATTTCTTCAAAAGTTTTTCAAACATCATAAAAGTATTTTTTCCTGAGAATTGGCCAAGAAAATCCCACATCTAATTATGCAGCGCACAGTAAACTTTGCATATCACAGATCTGAAAATACAAAGAAGCAACTCTTTATAGAGAGTGAACTTAAAGTGAAAAGCATGTGGGTGAGAGCATGTCCCAGATGAACACATTAATCGTGACAACAGAATGTTTAAAAAGATTAGAGTGAATAAATCCTCAAGTGTTCTCTTTTCATTTCATTACTCATCTGCATGGTCATTCCCTCTCTAATTGATGCATTCTGTCGTGTCACATTAGGATAGAGTGGGAGGGCAGTATTTCCAGCTGTGAGTGCTCTTTGCCTCTCTTGTGGGCAACAAAAATTCAACATTTTAATGCATTGTGAGTAAACCTTTACCTGACCTATTTTCTGTCCACAGCCAGAGCTGGAGGGTCTCCATACACACGCGCACACACACTCATACACTGTGACGTAACAGCAGTGCTCCTGTGAATTAAACAGAAGCAGACCTGCTGCCTACTACATAATACTATGCTGATTATTTGAGATAACTGCAATTACCGTATACTTTACATTTCCAATCATATACAATAGTGTTTAATAAGGAAGTGCTGATACCACTTTTTTTCCAGAATGTGTCAGATACAGATACTTTCATTTTGGTAGGCCCTACTTGTCGATTCGAAACCTATTTTCATTGAATTTGTACTGTATATACAGATACTGAATTTGCACTGTCGATACCGAAATTGTATTGTTGATACTGATTTGATACCTTTTTTCATTGAATTTGTGTTGTTGATACCGATACCTATTGAATAATCATGAATCATATTAGTTGGTTATTCTTTTAATCATTTTTGAGGTTAATTATGCCAGTTAATTATGTATTGTATGAGCTTCTGTTACTTTTACTGTTCATTTTATCGTTCCATTGTGTTTTATCTTTTGTTTAATGGCACAGAGCACATTTATTGCTTCTCCAGTACAGTAATCACGTGACATTTCCTGTAATAATGCAGGGAACCACTTGTTATACAGTAATCATACAACAATTAATGTTTTACTTACATATACGATTTAGTTTTAATCCAAATGAAGCATGTGCTAAGTGAGCAAACTGTAATAAAAACACTCTTTCTCAAGTAACATTAGAGATACGTGAATTGTTTTACTTTCTTTGTTATTAAAAAATGTCCAGTTTCACTACAAAAGCGCTTTGCTTGCACTTCTGCGGCGTTGTGTGCTAAATAAGCTTGCTTTGTTTTAACAGCTCCCACACAGCAGTTATACAGGCGTGAATATTGAATTTATGATTCATATTCTATGAATTCAATACATTTGCAGACATCCTTAATCTTTGATATCTCCATTCTGCTCTCTGTTTGATCTGTTGTTTGTTCAGTGTTCCTTTGTGTGGACACAAACAGTGTACACATGCTGTGTGGTAGCATTTTTTGGCATCGGAGCATTTTATTGAGAACGAGTATGAGTGCATGAGTGCAGTATCAGGCCCAGTACCGTTGCCAGTAACAGTGCATCCTTTATTTTAAAGGTCCCCTTCTTCGTGATCCCATTGTTCAAACTTTAGTTAGTGTGTAATGTTGCTGTTAGAGCATAAATAATACCTGTAAAATTATAAAGCTCAAAGTTCAATGCCAAGCGAGATATTTTATTTAACAGAAGTTCCCTTTCAAAGCCTACAGCGAACGGCTGGCTTGGACTACATCCTGGTACTTTCTACATAAATGACGTCAGTAGAACAGTAGAACAGACTAACCTCCGCCCACAAGAATACGCAAAAAAAGGGGGCGTGGTCTTGTTGCTGTCCCACGTGGAGAAGAGGACGTGTCGCGTGGAGAAAAGGAAGTGTTGCGTTTGACTGTGTTTGTCGCCATGTCGTCGAGACGCTGTTATTTTCATCCCGGAGTCAAATCACCTTTGTTTGGCTTTCCCAGGGACGCTGTAGAGATCATTAAGCGCGCATATATCTCCCGTTAAGAGGCGTGACCTTTCCACGTGCGCTAAGCTGCTGTCGAATCACAACACAGGAACCGGGCCACGTTCGCTAAGCTGCGGTCAAATCACAACACGGGAACCGCTGGCACAATCAGAACTCGTTACGTATTTCTGAAGGAGGGACTTCATAGAATAAAGGAAGTCATCAGCCGTTTTCAGGACAGTGAATACAGCGGTATACAGATCAGTCAATTGTGTGAAAAATACTGGGTTTTTTTACACGCGAAACATGAACACATGTTATATTGCACACTGTAAACACAATCAAAGCTTCAAAAAGACACGAAGAACGGGACCTTTAATTGAATATAAATGTTCACAAATTGTTCATTTTTATGCAGTGCACTGAAGCAGTTTGCATATTGTGCATACACAGAATGCACTTCGTGTTCACTTTATTTAATGTATATACAAAAATCTCCGTAAGAACATATGACGCATGAGTCTTGACTTGTCTTGACTAGTGTGGTATGTCCACATAACTCTGGCCATATAGTGAATGTTAATTTATTATTTATAATATGATTAATAATCTCATTCTACCCTATGAAACATGAACACAACAAATAAAACAATGAAATGAAAGAAAACTCAACTGTTTCATGAAAATGAATTGCCAGAGAAATTGTATAAAAGGTGACAGGCGTAACCAGAAGGGATTTCTCATAGGGAGTGTATTCTTCCTATTACATAAGATGCCCACGCCTTTCTATTCCTCCATCGCTCTGCCCTAGTGAATACCCACCAGGTGGCACAGCGCACTACATCACAATGTTTCTGAGCTACCCGTACCAATCTCTGAGCTTAGCTGCAAAAATCACTCGTAACATATCCAGATGATGGCTGCTGGGATAGAGGATCAGTCTTATGCTGAGGGCATGCTTAATACACACTGAAGCTTTATTAAAGAACACACACACACACACACACACACAGTCAGATTACAGCTATATGCACACACTCCACCACAGGAGATGACAGTTTCATATATCATGGGTTTTCTGGGCGGTTGCCAGTGTGTTTTTAGTGGTTGTGCACAGGTTCACCAGTCAAAATAGCCCACCCCCAAAATCTGCAATGATAGTTTAGTCTGTGGATTATGGCTTATCCTTTCATTTAAATATTTGGGATTTTTTCACCATCTTTTGTATTTTATTCACAAAAAGTCTGATAACTTAGTAAAGAGTAATAGCACAGATGGTGCAAGACAAGCTATTGGTATTTATACAAAAGTTGAGCTGCCTTAAAATTTTAAGTTAAGTCAACTCAAATAACCAAGTTGTCAGTTAGTAGACTTCACATTTCAAGGTTACTAAACTTAAAATTTGAAGGCAGCACGATTATTTACTTTTATTTTACAGTTTACTTAGTGTTTTGGGTCAAATCAATAACACTAACTAGCAATAGTAATAGCGATGCATCCCTTAGCAATTATCACTAATAATAACCACATATGCCGAGCTGACGGGAGATAGTTGAAGGCATAAAGTTTGTGTGTGTGTGTGTGTGAGGGGTTAAAAAAGCTTATAAAGTTTCTGTTCTTGTCACTAAAACCATCTGTTCACTCAACATCCTTCCACAAGATCCCACATTTACTGTTCTTATAGCATGCTATCAGGAAGAGCTGCGGTCACGACTGAGGATTTGAGCCCGGTCCACTGTCAGAAAAGTAAAAAAAACCTTCTTATTCGTCCCTTCATTTCCTTTCTTGTCAAAAGAAGAACCACACATTCACAAATGTCCCTCCATGAGTGATATAGTACTTTTTAGAGCTTAAGGATCCTATCATACACCCAGCGGAATGTGACACCAGGCGTGACGCAAGTGTTTTTTGCTAGTTTCAGCCCGACGCAGTGATCATTTTCACATCCAGCTCCACGTTGTTTAAATATCAAATGCCCTTGCACATCTGTTCACCCATGGTCTGAATACCAGGTGTGTTCAGGAGCATTGTTGGCACGTTGCTATTTTGAGGAAATTAAAGCTTTAGCATAAGTTCTGCTGGGAAGACTCAATTACTACGTCACCTATTGCCTTCACTCTAATCCAATTATATTCTCATGATCACTGTATAAAAGCTCGGTACTTACACATGTTTGAGTTCACAGATACTGAAGCGACGATTACCCCCATCCTCCCCACCACCACCAGGATGGCCCTGTCCTTACCTCCAGGGGGGTCGGCTGCGCCCCTGCCATCATCTTCAGGCAGGAATTGCAGATCCGATACCCTCGGATTATGCACTACGGACGGGGCCTAAGCCAAATGACTTTGTAGTATATTATTAGCTTGCTGAGATATTAATAAATGCACGATTGTTGAAATAATTATCTCGAGTCTTTCCTGTAGAACTGAAAACACAGTATTTTTTGGTGTTGGTAATGTGCGCCTATAAGAGGGATTGGTTTATTGCACGTTATGCCCAAAACAAATCTGTACATGGACTGTTGTTTCAAACGCAACCATTTTGCAAGAGATCACATTAAATACATTAACAGTAAACCTGCTCATTTAAATCCCATCTGTGCTCAATTTCATCAGTGTACAATAAACGTCAGTGACTGTAACAACAACAACAACAACAGATAAGATCCGTCCTGTGTGATCAACACTCATCTTGTGGTACTTTGACAGGAAGTTGTTAGGAAGACAGAGGCTGGAGAGGTTATTCAGAAATGCAAAAGCTCTGAATCTTGCAATCTTGCAAATGCAAGAGCTCTGGAGCTTCATGACGTCAAGTGTAACAAAAACAGCGAAAACACAACTCAGCCACTGATAGGATCAGACTGTCCAAACAGAACAAGAACACAGATGTCAGAAAAAAGACCAAGAGATCACAGTCCAGACATCAGCAATCTCTCTTGAAGACATGCATTGACATCCCTGTTTTGTTTTTTAATCTGAATACAATGAGCACAATATAATTACTGTCGTAGTGTTTGTGGTATTAACATTAATGATTCATCAATTACAGGCATCCATTGTGGATCCATACCCTACAAGAGGAGAGTGAGCTTGATGAATCTCAACATCGGCTCGACTCTTGCTCATTGTACTCAATGTGGGCTTGTGTTTTGTTCTCATGAAGGCTACACAAATTATGTCACTTGACTTGCATTGTTAAGTGTCACCAAACCTGATATTGTTCTCTGCGGCTAGTGTCTCATGTTGTAGCAGCATTTAGCCAATGATCTTTGAATTATGTTGAATGCTACTTGATGATAGTATGTGCATATTTAACCCTCATCCGTCTCTCGCACTCTGTAACTCATAATTTCATTTTTATAAATGTTTTTTTTTTGTTGTTGTTGAGGTTTTTGATTATTTTATATTTAAATGAACATTTTAGCTTTAATTACCTTTAAATTACACATTTTGTATCAATAAATAATATAATTTAATCCTCACATTATTTCAACTTCAATTCAAAATAACTCAACATTTCATGCATAACCCTTTTAATCCAGCTCAGAATATCTTACATTGGGTATCTTTGCCGACCTCTTGTGGAAAAAAAAATTATATAACATGATATTTCATGACTCTAGCCACTATGGCCTTATTTTAAGGTTCTGAGCCCATGGTCTGAAGCTCATGGCGCAGGTGCACTTAGGACGAGTCCGAATCCACTTTTGCTAGTTTACTGACAGAAAAAAACGGTTGGCGGGCCAGGCTCATGATCCGAAAAGGGTTGTGCCTAGTCTCTTAATGAGTCATGGGTGAGTTTTTGGGCGCAACGCGCAAAATTTGTGAGTGGAACGCTTCTCCAGAGAGGAATTCTTTTATTTTTTATATTTAAAAATGTGTGTGTGCTTCTGCTCATCCCTGTGTGTGTAGTACACGTGTTGTGCACCGCCTATAGGCTCATATTACTAACACACCATTTAAATAACACTAAAAATACTGCGCTATTGACTTTAGAGCAGGTCGTTTTCAGTTCCTCAATATAGCAATGCTCCAACAATGCTCCTGAACACAACTGGTTTTCAGACCAGACGCCCATGGGTGAACAGATGGTGCCAGTGCATTTGATATTTAAAGAACGTGGAGTTGGACGTGAAAATGATAACTGCGTCGGGCTGAAACTAGCAAAAAGCACTTGCGTTGCGCCTGGCATTGCATTGCGCTGGGTGTATGATAGGGCAATATAGCTCTATATGGAGCAAATGAGCTATTCCGCTGGGTCCTAAAGTCAGTTCTTGAGTTTATCTCTTCAGTATGCATTCCGATGCACATGTAGACATTATTCAAGAATTTTTTGGTAAAGTTTTAAAAAATTTGAGCATTTTGTAGGTTTTTCAATGTTTACTGATGCATTCCTTGCATTCCATTAATTCCTATGAGGGTCAAATTGACCCGGGAGGGAAGGATTTATGACTTTTTTTCATTTCAACCACATCCACTTCTCGGGGAAAAAAAAAAAAAAGTGTATTCGTGGTTCAAGTGCGACAAAAGTCCTAAGGTCTTGGACCACCTTGATGTTTTCAAATTTTCATTTCAGGTCAAAATGACTGAATGTGTACGGTACATCAATCTTTATGCCTGGTGAATTTAAATGTTTTGGAAGCATCAATAAGAATGTGTTGATAACTACAAATAAATCAGTTTTCCAGCAAAAGTACTAACACCTTTACATCTGACCCACTTACAGACAAACCACCACAAGCCACCTGAACCACCACGGACTTCCTCTATTGGCTGCTTCTCCTGAACCAGGACAAACCGAGAGATTTCACCAACTAAAACACATACAGCAGGACAGCATTTACATGAGAATTTAAAATTAGTATTAACCTGATTTACACCTGAACGAGACGTCAATCACACAGCAAGGTGAGGCATAACCAGCCAGAACTTCATTAATGGTGTATGTACAGCAACACAGAGCCTTAAGGCCTGTACACACCGGGACGAATATCGCACGCGCTTATCGCCAGCGTTTTTCGTGACGTTTTTCGGCGCGTCTTGAGTGTTCACACCCAAGCGATTTCCACTGGCGTTGCGCCGAGTGAACGTGCACATTCAGTAGATGCGCTCCCGGTACACAAGGTGGTGCTGCGGCACTTTACGCTTCTGACACTCGCTTGTCACACAGAAGAAGAGGTGAGACAGTATTTACGTGCTTGCCAAAACCACAGATATATTATGTCTATGGCAAAACCATTCACACACTTTTTGCTAACTGGCAAGCAGCATTAGCAGCCTATCTTCTTCTTTGTCTACTTACTACTTCTTCGTCGTATCAGTGTGTGCTCGGCAAGACCGATTTTGTGCTTGAGCGCCACCAAGTCGTGTTTTACTGTCACTTCAGCAGCTCCAGGCACGTGAACAAAAGCGCGGATCTCATTGGTCGGACAGTTTTTTACGCGCCGCGTCAAAATAAAAAAACGAACCCGAGGCGTTTTTTTTTAAGTGACGCTTTTACGCCTGGCGTTTTACGCGGCGGTGTGCACACTCACATTGGCGCCCATTGTTTAGTCACGAGGCGTTAAACGTCGGCGATAAACGCGCGCGAAAATCGTCCCGGTGTGAACAGGCCTTTAGTCTCCACTGTTACCATTAAAGTCAAGTCAAGTCAACTTTATTTATATAGCGCTTTTAACAATGCAGATTGTTTCAAAGCAGCTTAACGGTGTTAAACAGGAAAATAATGCAGCATAATTTTATTCAGCCGTATAGCCATTATGGAGAAAATGGTGATGTCATCAGTTCATTTCAATTATCATACAGTGGCAGTGTGGGCTTTAGATCAGTAAATAGATCAGTAATTTAGTTTATATGGATAATTTAGTTTTGATATTTAGTTGAAAAATAAAAAAAAAATTCAATTAAACACAGGGGAACAGCCAGGACAACAATTTCAAAGAGCTTATGAGCTTGGCCATATCATTGCAATATCAAAAGAATGTCCAATTTTATCTGGAACATACACCGATCAGGCATAACATTATGACCAAACAGACAACATTCCTAATATTGTGTTGATCTCCCTTTTGCTGCCAAAACAGCCTGACCCGTCGAGGCATGGACTCCACTAGACCCCTGAAGGTGTGCTCTGGTATCTGGCACCAAGATGTTAGCATCAGATCCTTTAAGTCCTGTAAGTTGTGAGGTGGGGCCTCCATGGATCTGACTTGTTTGTTAAGCACATCCCACAGATGCTCGATTGGATTGAGATCTGGGGAATTTGGAGGCCAAGTCAACACCTCAAACTCATTGTTGTGCTCCTCAAACCATTCCTGAACCATTTTTTGCTTTGTGGCAGGGCGCATTATCCTGCTGAAAGAGCCACAGCCACCAGTGAATACCATTTCCATGAAAGGTTGTACATGATCTGCAACAATGCTTAGGTAGGTGGTACGTGTCAAAGTAACATCCACATGGATGGCAGAACCCAAGGTTTCCCAGCAGAACATTGCCCAAAGCATCACACTGCCTCTGCTGGCTTGCCTTCTTCCCATAGTGCATCCTGGTGCCATGTGTTCCCCAGGTACGTGACGCACACACACCTGGCCATCCACGTGATGTAAAAGAAAATGTGATTCATCAGACCAGGTTGTGCCCACTGTTGGTGCTTTCGGCGGTGAACAGGGGTCAGCATGGGCATCCTGACTGGTCTGCGGCTATGCAGCCCCATACACAACAAACTGTGATGCACTGTGCATTCTGACAACTTTAATTTTTATCATATAGCATCTATTGTACATCGGATTTCTATTTGTGAACATATTGCATACTGTACATTGTATAGTATTACTATAGCTTAATGTATACTGTTATTGTTTAATGTATGTTTAGTGTATATTGTTTAAAGTATATGTATATTGTAAGTATGTGTATATTGTTTAAAGCTGTGAGAACTACACTCACATTGTGTAAATTATTTATTGTTTATTGTAGTGTATACTGTGCTGTGAGTAATTGTGTGCGCATCAGATGTGTAATCTGTTGTTGCTTAAATGTTGTACATGTCATGTCATGACTGCTATGTTTGCTCGGACTGCACCTAAGAATTTCACCTACTGTTGCACTTGTGCATATGGTAGTGACAATAAAGTGATTTGATTTGATTTGATTTGATTTGATAATATATCCCACCCACTAACATGTGCCGTGATTAAGAGATAATCAGTGTAATTCACTTCACCTGTCAGTGGTCATAATGTTATGCCTAATCAGTGTAAATCTTTATCAAAGGTAGGGTAGGCAATGTTATGTATCGCCTCACAGCAAGAAGGTTCCTGATTCAAGTCCTGGCTGAGCTGCAAGGCCTTTCTCTGTGCTGTTTGCAACTTCTTCCTGTGTTGAGTGTTAATATCTGAGTGTGTGTGTCTAGAGTCATAAAAATACATTTGAGTATCATACGTGATTAAGACCGCTTTCTTCATACTGTACAACTAACCTCAGCACACACTCATGGCAGTCATGATGGCTGTGAGTTCTGCCTCCCTAGTGATTGAACGCCGCTAGACAATGATAAGCCATGTGCAGTGTTTTTTTTCAACAGGCCATTATAGTTGAGTTTGTTTTGTTAAGTGAATCAGAGATGTGCCATACACAGGTCAACTAGCACTTTCTATGAGCCCACGAGTGCGAGAGCTGTGAGAGGAACTCTACAGCATAATAGAGCTTGAGTTATCCAGACACATTAACCTCAAACACACGCCATTAGAGACGCTGTCCTACACCTGCCGTACAACACAGAAACACTGCATCACACATTCAGTCACATTCGCCTCTCCTACACTAAAATAACAACTACGTGCAAATAACAATGTGTGACAACATGGCCCTGCCAACAGCTGAACTGGTCTTTTTAACAAACTTTTAACGAGTTTGTTTGCCCATATAATCTTTATGCTGTTAAGGTTAAGTTTATTAACCTTAACATTAACCCCCCCCCCCCCCCCCCCAGTATGACTACTAATGCTCGGATGATGAGTATGGTAGCAAAATGCCTAAATTATGTTGGTGGAGTTTGGGAGGTGGAGGGATGCCAAAACAGTTGATGCCGGAGCAAGGTGAGTGGCAGCTTATATGCTGAAAAACCCCAAAAGTTCAGCAGCTAACTAATTTCATTTGAGGAAACCGATTACCTCAATTTAATTATGTTTAAAAACCCACTAGTTATGAGTACAGAGCCTCTGAAGCCCTTCCTTTGAAACTGCATTGATTTGGACCTTCAACCGTAGGTTGCCATTGAAGTCCATTATATGGAGAAAATCTTGAAATGTTTTCCTCAAAAAACTTAATTTCTTTTTGACTGAAGAAAGAAAGACATGAACATCTTGGATGAGATGGGGGTGAGCAAATTTCCATTTTGAAGTGAACTAATCCTTTAACTCTTTTTTTTTTGTTTTCACTGCTATGGGGTGCTATTACACATATTCTGAAAGAGTACTCAATCTCTGAATCAAAACACAGGTGAAGAAGAAGCAGAAAAAGTGATAAAAGCATTGCTTATGCACAAGTAAAATAACGTGATCACCGTTGTGAATCCCATCTGGATGTAGTCTTTGACAAAATGTGTTTTTTTATGCAACTTATCCACATTCAAGTGTTGATATAAAACGAATGCATGAATCTTATTTTATCTATTTGTTTTTTAAGCAGAGGCTCTGTTCTTTCTTTTGATATATTGAATGTTCAGATATTCTGGAATATTCAAAATATTCACCGCCTGACACAGTTGGACACCACGGCAGAGTACGACTTCCCATTAGAAACCAACAGCTCAGATTGAATCGCTGTCATTGTTAGGGCAGCTTAAGGGCTGTTGTAAAATTATGGTAATGCCTTCACCAAAATGATTAGCTTGTGTTTATGAGTGTCCTGTCTGTGATGGCTCTCAGCGGTGGCGATGGCAGGACAGGCTGCTCATCTGCAGCCGCTGAAGGCTGCATGATACTTTGATGCAAAATCAGAAAAAACACAAAAAAGGCAGACTCATAAGGACAGTCACCCATGTTTTTCAGCACAGAAACGTAGTGACAGAAACGTACCTTACTCTTAAATTTAAGGTGACGTTGTTACAGTGTAATTATACAAATAAGTACTCTATAATATTATATATGTACATTTGGAAAAATATCAGATTAATACATTAAAAGCTTGTTCTGTGTCTCTGTGTGAATGTGCGCCACGGTTTCTATCTATCTATATGTAATTGTAATTAGTCTATATGTGATATAAGACTTTGGTCATGATTCCTAACTGGACTTCCGTCAGTATGACACAGAGCTGAGCAGACTGGGCTGTGCGTGTGTGTCTGGCCCCGGGCAGGACCCACCTCTGGCTCGGCTAATTGGTGTCTGTGAACCCAACGCCCATAGCAATGCTGCTAATAAGACATGTTTCCTCTGGCACACCCAGTGCTTCTCACAATGACAAAATAAAGCCACGCTCTACACAATCTGTTTCTTCAGGCAGAGCTGCACATTTCATTCCGTGTGCCAGATTTCCTTCTCACTCTGCTCGTCTTGATATAATTTTCTTTTCCTCAACAGTCCTCCTTTTTATTTTTATTTAAGCACACTACAGTTTGCGCTCCTGCTCATCCAATAATGTTTTTGTCTTTCTTTTTTTTGGTTGTATTGTTTGTCTATGTGTGATCTTTTTCCACCCATTCTTCCTCTCTTGCAAATTGCAATCTAACATTTTCCTATTTGATATTTTCTACCTCCACCCACACTCTTTCCTTCTCTACCCTGTTCTCTATTCTCTCTTTCGCTCAAAAACAGTTCCTTTTATGAAATGATAATGGCGAAAACTAATTTGGTCTCATTTAGCAAGACTTTTGACTATTGCCATAATGTCTGGTCTTCTTGGTCTGCTTATTCTGTCAAAAAACTGCCCACTTAGACAGAAAGATTCTAGTGATATGCAATGTTGGGGAAAGTTACATTTTAAAATGCGTTACAATATTGCGTTACTACCTTAAAAAGTAACTAATTGAGTTACTTTTTTAAGAAAAAGTAATGCATTACGTTACTTTTGCGTTACTTTTTCTCACCGGGGCTGGGCTTGTTTTTTTGTTGTTGTTTTTTTTATAACAAAAAAGTTATATTTTTGTGCAAATGTTAAGACCTCTTCACACCAAAATTGAAATAATCCTCAGGCTGAGGTAAAAATGCAAATTCACGCATGTGCAGTAGAGAGCGCAGCTCAAACAAACCTTTCAGCTGTGCTGCCATTCTGGATAATGTAATAATGGGATGCAGGAGAAAAATCACCAATAAAAACAAAAAAACAAGGTAATTTTTGCTCATGGTTTAACAGAATCATTGAAGATTAGCAGCAAGACATTGGTCAATAAAGGTAGATTAAATTAACTCCTTTACACGTACTCCTGATTCCTCTCAATATGTGGACAGGAGAGCTGTCAGTCCAAAAAATGTGGAAAAAGTAACTCAGATATAAGCTACTTTAATGCGTTACCCCCAAACACTGGTGATGTGGTATTTTTATTGTTCAATGTGAATACCGATAGCAAGGTGGCTAATGTACAATATATAATATTGAAATATATAATAAAATATATTCAATTATCCAAAATTAAGCCAAAATCATGCTCCCAACTTTGTGGGAACAGTTTGGGGATAGACCTGATAGAACACCTTTGGGATGAATTAAAGCGGAGACTGCGAGCCAGACCTTCTCGTGCCTGACCTCACAAATGCGTTTCTAGAAGAATGGTAAATTAAATCCCAATAAACACACTCCTAAACCTTGTGGAAAGCCGTCCCAGAAGGGTATGCCAACTCCACATTAAACCCTACGGATTAAGAATGGGATGTCATTAAAGTTCATGTGCATGTAGGGCGTGGGGGGGTGGGGGGTGTGGACTGGTGATACAAAACTTTTGACAATATAGTGTATGTCTCTAATTGGCTACAATGATCAACGCTCTTCACTTAACCGAACACTTACACGCGTTGAAGAGCGTTGATAATTGTAGCCAATCACAGACAAATATGTTGAGCGTGTGAACAAAATGGCATATTACAGACATACGTTTAGTGTGTGAACACAATGGCCAATCAGAGGCGTTTAAGAATCCATTCAACAGTGCTCAAAATGCTGGGGGAAATACTAGTATCGTCACATTTAAAATTTTACATTTCAGTACCAACTTGGTACCAAAGTCGGTACTTTTGACAACTCTACAAACAGCATTGCAATAGCGTGCGCTCCCTTCTGGATTGGAGTGTGGATTGTTGTATTCGTCGTCTGTATGCACCGAACCGTGATGTTTGTTTCGTGATGGCTCTGGACAAATACATGTACCGCTACACCCCTAATATACAGTAATTAATGCTATTACATCAGGAGTAACAAGTAACACCATGATTTACAGAGTCACACTTGCCTATTGAATTTTTACACCCAGGATTTAGAATCTGGTAAACCTCCTCCCCATATTTCCCTCCAGCATCTGCCCAGCATCTATAAAAACCTGAGCCTCTGTGATGAAACCACATTTATCTGCATTAGTGGTAAACCTGCAGCTGGGTACAATGTTGCCAACGCATTATTTTCCATGCTATTGTGTTCTAATAATTAGGTCCTTTGATTGCACTGGCTGGTTTCAGATTAGCTCTTCACACAGAACATTATAATTATGGGTTTAATATAATAACTGGCCGCAGACCAGAGAGAAACCCCATGACAAATTTGTTAGTATTACAGGAGCCTCCTGAAATATAATATATTATGAGTCCATATGGTGCTGCCCACACGTTGCAGGGTCTCACGGCAGCACCCAAAGCTCTAATTGGTATATGCGGAGGCCGAGTGGAGGCCCATTTGTTGTGCTGTCCTATTAACCGAGTAGCAAACAGCCTGTGTGAACGAGCTGGGAGGAGCGCCGGGGCACACCTTCACCAGATGATGGATAGCCTTCGAAAAGAAAACGAACAAGCGTTCCTTCAACCAAATATCAAAGCACATGAACGCACATGAACCACAAAACAACAGACAAAATATTAACGTTGTTGTGTCCCTGTATGAAGTTCAATCAGATTATTATTAAGCTTGATCATTAACCGAATATTAGTCTGAATCTAAACGTAGCTAATGAAGACAATGAAGAAAGTAAGCCAAAACATGGAGACTGGAACAGACTTTGGTCTGGAAGCACAAAATGTGCCCATGAATTCTTCAGCACGCGTGCGATGGCAGAGGAAGAGGCATATGGACAGTGCTCTCTCTCAGATCATTGTGTTTATCTGAGCTGTGGGAGAGTGAATTTAATTAAAGCAGGATTGTGGGAAGAGTGAAGCCAACATAAACAGCGGCAAAGCCACACCTTGTGTAACAACAAGCATCTAAAGATCTCGTTTCCAGGAAGAAAATAAAAGATCCATGGACCAGACATTGTTCTCAGTGTGTGAGAATATAACACAGCAGAGTGCAGAATCACAGTGTCACATCTCTGAAATGTGCAACAACACTACAGCTAAAACATAAGTGTCTGACTTCAAAACATATGCTGCATGAACTTGTGGCAATTTTTGCTAGACGTTTGCTCCAGGGGTTTGTCTAAACACTGCAGCACTGTTACCAAAACCTATTGACTTGCTTTCCTTCCTACATTCTACAGCACATACGCATCTACTGTACCTTATCAGTGAGTATTTTAACCTCACAAAACACACATTTTTCATAGGCAGCAACTCTTCATGCCAGAGTATACCTTAATAATGGTAGTGCTGAATGGATAAATCAAAATCATGATATGGCTTAGTGCTATTAAATCTATATATGTGATGTGTGTTTCAGAGTGAAGCGCGACTGTTTATTTACACGTGTGCAGCTCATGTTTCAGCATCTCAAGCTACTCACTTGATTCACAGTAAATGCTGCTTCACACAAACTCAATCTCTACTCTACAGTTTGGGTCGCTTATATTTGGGAATAAACTGTGCATCACCCTTTCACCAGGTCTGGAATGAGAAGCGTTTATAAACCTGTTGCTAACAAAGGAGAAGGGCTCCTTGAGGTTTCCCGCCAAAATAAAAGTCGTACTGAATGGGTCATATTGAAGAGTGGGAAGAATATTGAAAAATTGGGTCTTGATATGTAAGTTTTTTTTATTTTTTAAACTATTTACTTTATGGATTGAGTTGGTTCTTGTAAAGAGTCTGAACAAGTCTGAACAACCTCAACCCTCATTCCTCCCTCGCACTTTGTCACAAATCCTTCCCTCGCGGGTTAAAATTACCCGAAGCCCTAAAATTATACTTTTTATTTTGTTCAGAAAGCTATTTGAATTCATTCTGATAATATTTTTGTCAATTTTAATGCATTATTTAGCTTTAAACTGATTTGATCAATAAATAAATAATAATTTAAGCACATTCTTCACATGCTTTCATCTTAAAAACTAACTCATGTGCATAACCTATTTAATTCAGCTCAAGATATCTTACATTGGGTGTCTTTGTGGCCTCTTGTAGAAAAATAATAATATAGCCTGATGATATTTCATGACTCTAGATGGCCTTATAGCTCTATATGGAGCAGGTGAGCTGTTCCTCTGGGTCCTAACGTCAGTTTGTCTTCAGGATGCATTCAGATACACAAGTAGACATTATAAAAACATGGTTTTGGTAAAGTTTGAGCATTTTTAGTTAGAATTTTAAGCATTTTTATGTTTTTCTATGTGTACTGAAGCATTCCTCGCATCCCATTCATTCCTATGGGGGTCAAATTGACCCACGAGTAAAGGATTTGTTACTTTTTAAAATTTCAAGCACAAAATTCCCAGAATCCGGTCAATTTTTTTGTGTATATGAACACTACATTTAAAAATAGAAATAAAAATTTGTTTCGAGGGAAGGATTACACCAACTATTTCTGTCAGTAGCAGAATGTCGTCTTTTTCTTCGTTTTATCTGTCTTAGCAGCAAAAAAAATTTTCATAGTTAAAATTGCAAACGCAATATATGATAACATAATCACAATATGATTATTGGTGCCAAATTGTGCAGCCCTAGAAACAAGCACGGCAATTTGGTATAAAAACTCACAACTCAGCACAACTTAATAATGAAGGAAACATGAGATGCCGCATTAGATTTTTCCCAAAACAATCCTGTAAAACAGATTAATGTAGCTGTAATGTTACCTTTCAGAACAGCTTTTGTGTCTGAATTAGGCCTATGATGCCTCAAAATATTGAAAACTCATAAATGACACAGAATATCAATCATGGTCATACTGAACGAGCTAAATTACTTTTATGCTCGTTTTGAAAGAGACAACAGAGAAACTGCCACCAAGCTCAAACCCTCAGCTGACCACCCACCAATCACACTCTCCTCCACAGAAGTCTGCAAGGCACTGAGCCGGATCAGCGCGCACAAGGCTGCTGGACCAGACAACATCCCTGGACGTGTTCTCAGGGCATGTGCGGAGCAGCTCGCTGGGGTTTTTACAGACATTTTCAACCTGTCTCTTGCCCAAGCAGCTGTACCATCATGCTTTAAACGCACTTCCATTGTGCCAGTGCCGAAACACTCTAGCCCGAGGTGCCCTAATGACTACCACCCTGTAGCACTCACACACATCGTCATGAAGTGCTTTGAGCGGCTGGTCCTGGAACACCTAAAAGACCATTCACATTGGACTCACACCAGTTTGCCTATCGCAGCAATAGGAGCACAGAGGATGCAGTTTCCATGGCACTGCACTCTGTGCTCACCCACCTGGACAATAAAAACACTTATGCACGCATGCTGTTTGTTGACTTCAGCTCAGCATTCAACACTGTCATACCATCCAAGTTAATAGCTAAACTTGGAGACCTGGGCATCAACACTCCAATGTGTAACTGGATTTTGGACTTCCTAACTGACAGACCCCAGAATGTTCGATCAGGATCCACCTGCTCCACGTCCATCACACTCAACACTGGTGTACCACAGGGCTGTGTGCTAAGCCAGTGTCTCTACTCCCTCTTCACCTCCGACTGCAAGCCTGTGTATGGATCTAATTCCATCGTCAAGTTTGCGGACGACACTACGGTGATTGGTCTCATCAGCAACAACGATGAGTCTGCCTACAGGGAGGAGATCCAGCACCTGGCCACATGGTGCACTGATAATAACCTGCTCCTCAACACCACCAAAACGAAGGAGCTCATCGTGGACTTCAGGAAAGAGTCAAGAGGCACACACGACACCATCCACATCAATGGAATGGCCGTTGAGCGTGTCTCCAGTTTCAAGTTCCTGGGGATCCACATCTCGGCGGACATGTCGTGGACGACCAACACCTCCAGCGTGGTCAAGAAGGCTCACCAGCGCCTCTTCTTCCTGAGGACACTGAGGAAGAATCAGCTCTCCTCGGCTATCCTGGTGAACTTCTATCGCTGCGCAATAGAAAGCATCCTGACCAACTGTGTCGCAGTATGGTATGGGAGCTGCTCTGTTGCGGAGCGCAAGGCACTGCAGCGGGTGGTGAAAACTGCCCAGCGCATCACAGGGACTCCACTGCCTGCCATCGAGCACATCCAGAGGAAACGCTGTCTGCATCGAGCTCGCAGCATCCTCAAGGACTCCTCTCACCCGGCCCACAGACTGTTTTCTCTCCTGCCCTCCGGCAGGCATTTCAGGATCCTCCGGACCAGAACCAGTAGACTTAAGAACAGTTTTTTTCCCCAGAGCTGTCTCTTTACTGAACTCAAACCCCCGTTGATCCACTTCCCTCATAAACTGCTAACTCTCCTACCTCACATCTGCCTTCACTTTGTTATCTGCACTACCGACTGTTTATTACAGTAACAACTGTTTACTTATGCATTTTGCACCACCATATCTTAACTGGATTATGCTCATTTGCACTGCTGACTGTATTTATAGTACCAACTGTTTACATTTGCATTTTGCACCGTACTTCTAACTGCAATATGCAACCACTTTCCACTGCACTTTTACACTTTCTTTCGGATAGCTCTGTCCATAATTTATTGCACTACCTTAATCCACTGGTATTCCTCATCTTTGCCTAACATATTATTGTATACCTCTATCTGTAAAATTCTGTTTATAGTAATAGCCATCTGTATATTATATTCATAGTACATATTCACCTGTAAATTCTGTTTATAGTAATAACCATCTGTATATTTATTCACTACATATTCACCTGTAAATTCAGTTCTATTTATAGTAATAACCATCTCTCTATTTATACATATTTATATATATTCAGTACATTTCCATGTCCTGCACTTACGCAACCATTGTATATATCCTGCACTTGCTGCTATTGCACTTCTGGTTAGACCTAAACTGCATTTCGTTGCCTTGTACTTGTACTTGTGTAATGACAATAATCTATTGATAAAAGTCTAATACATGCAACTTGTGACATAATGGTACCTCATTTTAATTTTGTCAATCATTGCAGAGGTTTTCTAAGTGGATAAAAACATTTTTTTTTTTTAAACAGAAACAGAATTTACTCCACCCCACTGAATCACAGTCATGAGCAAAATGTAAAGTCATCTATACAATATCTCTAGTCCAAACAGGATTGTACTTCAGGGTAGATATGAGCCTGCTATCATATGTATCAGTGAGAGATGCTAAAGTTCACATCAGTCATTAAGCACAAGACTGCCGCTGTAATCTGACAGATTTGCAGCTGGGTAAAGACATGCCAGGGTTTCGATCCACTGACGAGTTCACACTCCATTAAGACAGCTTTAGGGCTCAGAGCCATTCGGTTAACATGTCAAAACCGTATCTTCCTCGGAGCAGAACCCAGCAAACTATCCAGCCTTCAGCAGGACACAACATTTACAATGTGACTTAGTCATAAAATGTTAAGTTTACAACCACATGCAATTTTTCTGTCATAGAAATACACAGAGGAACAAAATCACAGAAGGTTGTTATATAAGAAAAAGTCAAACTATGGCCCAACCCAGCTAATAGATTTTTGTTATAAGAACGTGCTCCAAATATTGAGTGTTGGGGGGAGGGGGTTTATGGGTTGTTAGGGTAGGGGGTTTGACGTTAGAAAGTAATTTAAAGGTTAGTTTGATGTTCCTGAAACATTCTCTCAATTATTGGTTTTCAATTCCAAAAGTAAGCAAAACTAAAGAAAAAGCAGCTGTTTAAACCAGGGGTTTTCAAACTGGGGTCCGGGGAAGGGGTCCTCCAGAAGGTTCTAAGGGGTTCCCAGAACATTTCAGAGAATAAAAAGACAAAGCAAAAATGGAAAAAGGCTACCGAACATTTCTAAATGTTTCTCTCCTTTTTTGCCAAATACATACTTTACAGATTTTTATAATGTTTGCTTTATATCTTTTTAGTGAGTTTTTCTCACTATAGTTCCCTTGGTTGTAAGGCAGTATTCTTAACGCAGTGCATACATTTATTGTGAAAGTTGCTTATACAAATAATTTTTTATACATTAAGTATAACCAATTTAGGTTTGGAAACAATATGTTGTATTTATAATGTCACACTACTATTTATCTAACAGTTTAAATGTTTTTTTCCATACATAAAAAATATATAGATGGATTTTAGGAAGGGGGTCCCTCATAAAAAGTTAATCATTTTTGGGGGTCCTTGGCATCATAAAATTTGAAAACCCCTGGTTTAAACCACTTTAATGCAGTCATTTGACCATTAAAAGAGACATGTTGATCTGCTTTATCAATGCAGAAATGTTGTATGAAAAAACCTGCAATTGTTGTAAAAAATAACTTAACAAAAGTCAAGGGTCAAAAGGCAAACTAAAGAAAACGCTGATCACCATAATGGTGACCTCAATCAAAACATTTTCAACCAAACATCAACATCAAAACCTCTGTTAATTATTAAGTATTTATATCGCTGGTTAAGACTTGTGTGGATGGAAATGTAAGCTGATATGTATAGCAGGTTGATTATATGGTTGTTGTCTGCTGTTACAGGACACAGGACGGCTGTAGGGATGCTCACGGCTGGAGGGGAGAGGTGCCTTCAATTAGTATGTTCACACTGCCAGATCCCAGCCGGGGGTTCAACTGTCTCCCAGCAGAGAGAGAGAGAGAGAGAGAGAGAGAGAGGTGAGAACACACCGGACGCGTGACAGCAGAGGTGGTAAGACAGCCTGGTGTGTGTTTAGGATAATGACTAGACACTCCTGCACAGACAAGTAAAGAGCATGATGACAGCAGAAATGATTCCGTGATGCAGGGTGTGTCTGATTACTGCATCATAACACAATACACACACACACACACTAACGCATCACATTCTCTAGTGAAGCACCTTCACATGCGTTCATTGGTGATGTATTCAAACATGCATTTGTCTGGTCCTTGTGCACTCAACATAACATTGATATAATATATAAGGGTAATTTGGTGCACATTTGCACACTTTTTCATTTTCTAAATGTCATCTATATTAAAGGTCCCGTTCTTCGTGTTTTTTTTAAGCTTTGATTGTTTTTACAGTGTGCAATATAACATGTGTTCATGTTTCGCGTGTAAAAAAAAACAGTATTTTTAACACAATTTACTTATCTGTATACCGCTGTTTTCACTGTCCTAAAAACGGCCTGATGACTTCCTTTATTCTATGAAGTCCCTCCTTCAGAAATACGTAACGAGTTCTGATTGTGCCAGCGGTTCCCGTGTTGTGATTTGACCGCAGCTTAGCGCACATGGAAAGGTCACGCCTCTTAATGGGAGATATATGCGCTTAATGATCTCTACAGCGTCCCTGGGAAAGCCAAACAAAGGTGATTTGACTCCGGGATGAAAATAACAGCGTCTCGACGACATGGCGACAAACACACTCAAACGCAGCACTTCCTTTTCTCCACGCGACATGTCCTCTTCTCCACGTGGGACAGCAACAAGACCACGCCCCCTTTTTTCGCGTATTCTTGTGGGCGGAGGTTAGTCTGTTCTACTGTTCTACCGATGTCATTTATGTAGGAAGTACCAGGATGTAGTCCAAGCCAGCCGTTCGCTGTAGGCTTTGAAAGGGAACTTCTGTTAAATAAAATATCTCGCTTGGCATTGAACTTTGAGCTTTATAATTTTACAGGTATTATTTATGCTCTAACAGCAACATTACACACTAACTAAAGTTTGAACAATGGGATCACGAAGAATGGGACCTTTAAAACATGGCCCATAATAAAGACCATGGTCATTGTAATGTGTGATTTTCAGTATTTTGTGCAACTGTAATATGATATTTTGTTGAAGTATTTGAATCTTTAGACTTGAGCTGCAGCAGTCAGTTTACTTTAACTAAACAAATTAACTTATAACTTTAAAAAAAGGAATGTTTCTGATTTAAAATTCTTAACTACTAATTGGTTTATTTGACTTTATTGGGAGCAATTTATTTTAAATCAGTGGAGTACAAGCAAATACAAAAAACAAACAAATGCAAACCTTATAAATACATAAAACATAAATAAATATAAAAAATGAGCAAGGAAATAGCACATTGAACAAATGGAAATTTAAATCTAGTAGTGGTTAGGTATTAATTAAGTGGTTAAGTAATGACACTTTTATGATGCAAACAAGTAAAAAAAAGTTTTAAGATATCATTAATACTATAAAGAGTGCACCAACGCTCTGATATATACAGGAGTGCTTTAACAGAATATACTGTAATTGTAATTATACATAAAAATTACAAATTATGCACAGTAATGCATATGCTGAAAATAGCTAATAATAGCAAGATAATAGAAAATAGCAAGTCAACATTATTCAAAAGCTAATTGAATACGCTTTATTTTATTATGTGCAGGAGAAAAGAACAAAAAAAACACGCTGGGAGAAATTAAGGTCCACAAGAAGGTCCAAAAATAAAGTACAAGTTTTTCTTATAAAAGGCCAGTGTGTTTGTGTGGAATAAGAAGAGCTGATGCTTGCGATTCTTACTTTAGAGCCTGATTAATCACCCTGTCAATGTACTTGAGCATGAGAAGGAAACATATGCAGAACCAACTTACACTAGCACATTTTCACATGTTCTGCATATGTAGGGGGGGGGGGGGGGGGGGGTTGTATAATAGATAGATATATTAAATTACTTTTTAATCTTATTTTCACTTTAAATAATATGCTAACATTTTCACTTTTCTACTGTCCAGTGATAATTTGGGAAGAAAACCGAATGGAAGCCTACATGTTAATATAGCAATAAATGCAACTTTAATTGTGTGGAAAGGGGCAATTAAATGCCACACAGGATTTTTTTTTTTTTATTCCATTGCGCTACTTTTCTATCGTTTTTAATGTAAACATCACCCTAGACCGTAGACTGTTGCAATTGCATCTCTTCCATACTGCGTTCGTTCAAGACACGGCTTTATAAGGGCGGCACTCAAGTTAAAATTTTTTTTTTAAATACGCGTCTCTAGACCTGCATATTGTGTTCTCTTACGAGAGGTTCTCTCGTATTGCGTAAGTTCCTTACGCTACGGGAAAGCATTCTTTCTCGAGATTTCTGAAATACCCAAAATTATCCTTAATTTTTGTAACATTGTCAACGCAGTGCGGCAGCCTGGCAGACCATAGCAGGCTATTCAAGCGTGTCTATTGGCTGCTCTGCTGGCATCTGCAACAGCCTATCGGTGAGCCCGCGTGACGTGGCGACCAATGAGCGTAAGGAGTAAGGAACTTACGCAATACTCGTTCCCTCTTCTAGAGAGAACCGAGGTTACGTTAAGTAACCGAGTATCGTTTTTAACCGCAAAAATGTGTCCTGTGTGAATGGACCTAAACTGATTAAAAGATATACAGCGCAATTTTTTTTTCAGTGCTGTTATTTAAACAGTCAGCTTGCCTCGTACACTCTCTTTATAGCATCAACAGCAAGCCCAAGAGGGCACGGTTTCAACTGAACTATGCATTTGCATTTTAAACACTTACACTTTTAAATGCTACATTATGTTCTAGCTCTGTCCATGCAATAAATACACGTTCTTAAATGAGCGAGCTTAAGCTAATTTCAACTTGGCATGAATAAAAGAACTGCATATGAATATTTACAAGATACATATTCACAAATTCAACTCCTCATAATTACCTTAATAGTACACAAATATGCCCGTTTTCATTCGTGTGACTGCAGCCTCTGCTTTTCTGCTAGACTGAGTCGTGTGCACAGCCTATAAAGCCGTTATTTTCAGTTAATTGAAGCAAATTTCTGGTGTTATTTTTGTGATTGTTTGGGGCATTCTACAGCCCTTCATCAAAATGTTCAACACAGAGCCCACCTCAGATTGTTTTAATCAATGCACAAATCGTAGAAACAAATGAACACTATAATTTCCTAAATTCTGATTGGGTGGGCAAGGCAGAGCCCTGCCCATGCCTAGAACCGTTCCCGGTTTATATATTAAATAACCAGATGGCAATGCCTATTATTGGATAATCCAGTAAATTAAATGCCTGTATTTAATTTATTGATTATGTGTACTCAATGGACGAAAACCAAAATATTAACCCTAAAATGCATAAATGTTTCGGCAATCATTATAAAATATTCGGGTCTTTAGCGACCCAGATCTATGACACTCATATTTAATCGCGTTCAGCAATAAATCACTGAGTTTTGCTGATGATTCTTCCTATTCTTTTGTTTTCTGCCTGCGGTGAGTGAAACATCACTTCATCATTGAGTTTCAGACATCGCCACCTTGAAAAATAAAAGTGAACTGCACTTATTCAGTCATCAAATATTCAATTATTGTTGCACAGAAAAAATATACTTATACTATTACATACCTCGGGTCACTAGCGACCCTATAAACTTTTTTACAACAACAAAAAATATTTTATAAAAAAAATGTCTAATATTGTTTAGAATTAATAGATTTAGGAATACTAAGAAGGTTAATGTCTAACCTTTAAATAATTGTTTTTATAGTGAATGACATCCCAGGTCGATAAAGAGGTTTGTGTTTAAGTCAAAGATGTCAAGGGGAAACAAGTAATGTTATATTTTAGCTTTATATGAGAAAGGAAGGTGTTGAGAAAGAAGGAACTGTAAAAAAAATTAATAATAATAATAATAATGGGAATAATGTGATTCAGAGTTCATGCTGTTCTAAGCTCTATTATTTCCATTAGCAGACAGTAATGCCTTTAGCAAAGGTCACATCCTGACATCAGCATCATTACCAGCTCTGAGCTGACAGATGACTGTGTTGACATGGTTGTGTATGTGTGTGTGTGTGTGTGTGTGTGTGTGTGTGTGTGTGTGTGTGTGTGTGTGTGTGTGTGTGTGTGTGTGTGTGTGTGTGTGTGTGTACGTGCGCGCGTTTCTCACAGCTCTGCCTAAATGAATCCGCAGCCGTTAATTCCCCCCGCCTCTCTGATGCTGCTCATTAGCTGAGCCTTTGCTCAAGCAGTCAGCAACCTAAAAAAGACTATTTCTGACAGTCACAAAACCTGTGACAAACTCATATTGTGATGAGCACCAGTGCAAGCCTCTGCGAAGAGATTCAGATGATACAGGAACCGTTTCCCAGGGGCGTAGCCAGAACATTTTTTCAGGGGTGGCCAGGTAAGACCCAGTGATTTTATTGGGGTGGCCAAAAAAATTACTACTGACTATGACATGCTGTACCAAAGCAAATTCTACAGAAAATATAGATCACAAACGAACAAAAATAATTAAAAATTATAATTTTATTTACAATGTCATACAAAATAAGTCAAATATGTACTGTATGTTGATCATTTTAGGGGAAAAGACAAAAAGCTTAAAGTCAGAAAAAAAATCCTAAACAAAATTAACAAGTCGTTCACACATGAACAAAATTCTCACACTTTTTATGCTTACTGCTTTGTCCTTTGCCAAACAAAATGTTGCCCTAAGAAAACAGATAAAGTATCATTACAAAAAGAGAAAAGTTACTGAATCTCTGCTTCCTCATCGCCTCTCTTAGCACCAGACATTTCCACTGCTACTGTCCTCTCTGTATCAGTATTTCCCCCTGCCTCTTTGTCATTTTCAATTCTGATGGTACTAGTCCTTTTTGTAAAAAAAGAATGTATCCCCCTATCTTCCTTTGCTTTCCTTTTCATGCTCTCTACAGTTCAGACAAACAGACAAAGAAACGATTGTATTATTTTTAATATAAACAGCTACTTATACAACAGTGACAGTCATAATGTAAGTGTATATGTAATGTTTGTGGTACCTTTTTTTAATTAACTTGCTAACATTTGCAGTAACTTTAGCTAACATTAGCTAATTTATATGATTAATAGAGAGTATGCGCATCTGGGTATTCGCTTTGGTGAGTAATGAAGCCAATCACAGTCACAGGCATGTTTGTTGATTTCTAAAACGCAATGGCCAATCACAGGTGTTGAAGTTAGAATCCACTCACCACCTGAGTTTTTGTCCAGCGACGAGGTCTGTACATGCACTAATAGACCTAATAGACCTTATTCACAGCAGCGCCTTCTTTATGAAAGAAATTAGTATGAAAGTGAGGCTGTGGGGATAGACATACATCTCTTCAGTGGGTTGTACTGTTATTTAATGTATTTTTGGATTGTTCTGCTTATAAAACACTGAAAAAATATATTTCAAAGATGTTTCAGTAGACAAAAAAGCTGTGGAAAATGATAAGTGATTTAGGAGCTTTATACAGCCGTTTACAGCGGATGCCATTGAAATGGTACGTCTTACCCTCATAGCCTCACTTTCAAACCTGGAAATTTTCCAATTTTCCATTTCCCAGATGTTCAAGCCTGTCATGGCTCTGCTCTGAATAAGGTCTACACTCCAAGTGTAGACATGTAAGAAATTAATTGATTAATATAACAGAACTTGAGATCACATTCATTGAATGACTGACAGCTTTTAGTGATTATAAAGGGAATGCTCTTTGCACACTATCTAGGCGATATAACATATCTGATATATGATATATATGATATATTCAGAATTTGAATAAAACTTTTATTTTCCATTCATGACAATATTTATGTATCGAAATCAGGCTCATATAAATGTCAGGAAAACATGATTCCTGGCTGCATGTCAATATCCATGGATCGCTGGATCTTTGTTAAGTTGTAAGGAACACTATATCGAGTCCAAAACCTTTAGTTTAAACTGATAACTGTTTTTTTTTTTTACTTGCGTTTCCCAAATCAATATCCATTCATGCAGCAGTCCCACTGAGTCCTGACTAACGACGATGCATACCCTAACGTGTTTCTGCTAAGGAAACATTCGCAGTACCTCAACTTTAACAAATTCACCGAAAAGGTAGGAAAACCAGCCTGTGCTGAACTTGAAATATTACCGCTCGCTTATACCGTCACACAGAGACAGAACCTCAGACAGTGCGCAAGCGAACCCCTTCACCAGAAACCCCGCCCTGCAGCTAATTTCATTGGTTAAGGTACTAGTGACAGGTGGTTTAGGAATCAGTGTTTGGTCAGTACTGTGATTGTCGTGACCAATAAAATCGTAAGAATCCGCTGCAGGGCGAAGTTACCGTCGAACTGGTTTTGGGGGGAAGCTGTTCAGAATAGCGCACTTTGCGCAGACTGTTTGTGTGAGAGCGGCGATTTTAACGTCAACTCTTAGTCATTGTCAAGTGCTTTTCAGCTTGCACAACAGGGGTGGCCAGAGGGGTGGCCAAGCTTCAAACAGGGGTGGCACTGGCCACCCATGGCCACCCCTTAGCTACGCCCCTGCCGTTTCCTTACAGCAAGCTACTTCCAAGCACGTAATAAAATTGTGTAAACCCCAATATTACATTCAAACAGTGTCAAAATATTTTTCCATGAATAGCTGACAAAAAAAAATAAATCTATAGCTTCTATAGATGATAGAAAGATTGGACAGCCAGCAGTTTTGCCAAGTCCGCGGGCTGTTTTTCATGTCCGTGGGTTGAAGCATCCCCAATTATGTGATATTTAGCCCTGTGAATGCAAATTTTAGCAGGCAACACTACCAAAAAGACACATATTTTACCCCGTGCGCTGTAGCGACTGAGGCAAATCAGACACATAATCGCCTGTTACATTTAACAAATATGTTATAAATGCTTTGTGCTTAGTAACGGACCCTCCCCCAACACAACAGAGAAAGATAAGACGTTTTACAGTGTAGAACGTGGAAATGTGGCCACATGGAAAAGGCCATAGTTAAGACACAAAGCCTGAAAAAACACACGCGTTTGCTTCAAGTTATAGACAAACCTTCTATAAATGAACATGCACCCCAGGACATTGTCTTGTATTTTTTCTTGCATTGTACATTGTCATGCATGTCTTGTAAAGTGCCCCTTGTATGTTATATTTCATCGATGCATGTCTTATGAGCAACTTAATAGTTCATGTAATGTCATATATGTCTTGTCTCCTATCAAATTAATGCTCGTTTCACGACTTACACTTTTGTGTATGTTACTCCCTCGTAAGAAGCAGTGTGTGTTTGTTGCATTAATTGGAGTACGGTATATATGGGCACAGGCACATTGAAACTTATTTGAAACAAAGGGCCATAAATCCCCCACAGAGGAATTTTCCGCTGGGAAATCCCAACAATCTCATTGGGCAACTGAACTATCGAGGGTGGGATTTCTCTAAGACTCTTAAGAGGGAGACAGATGCACGCCCTATTCTCTTCTCCTCTCTCTGGACCAAAGACACGTCATCTGGGCTGTCTATCAGCCTGCCAACAGGCCAGGCTGATAAGGCCAATACACACACACACATCAAGGATGGCACCACATGGAAGGGGACCTTCATGTGGACCTTCTTCGACCATCAGAGTCTATGCAAGTTCACCATCGTTCCTTCGCTCAACATGGAAGGAAATGATCGCAACTGCAAAACCATCGGATGGAACCATCAAGACTTTCTCCTGCGGCCATATATCTGGACGCCTTCCCGGGCAAATGCAAGTAAAGCTAGTTAGTAAAACTGTAAACCCCCTTTTTTCAGACAAAAGAGTTTATCAATAATGATTCTTCCCAAGGTTTAGACTCTTTACATAACTTCATCCATGTGTTCTGACCCAGTTCTTCCAACATTCTAACCTTATCTCTTGCCATGTATGTTTTGTGTATGTATGTTTTATATTAGTTTTAGTCTTGTCCGTGCTTTAGGTAATAAAGTTTGTGCACAATATATGTTTGATCCTGACTCCCTGACTGCAAACAAATTGTCCCTTAAATGATTGATCTTGTCATGCTCTCTAAGCGCTTATGTATATACAAAGGAAGAATTATTTTTCTGTAGCCATGAAAAATATCCTTTTCTTAGAATTAATTAATAATCAATATTTAACTGATTCAAATATTCATAATAATCATAATGAATAATCATAATGAGTTATGAATAATTATTAATATTTCCCCTCTGAGCTAATTCGCTACAGCGCATTGCATATGGCTGGACATGATCAATGGAGGATATTAATGCATATGATTCCATTCCAATAAGAAATAACTAGTTTTGCATTTCCAAAAGAAAACAGTGTATTACAGTGCAGTATTTTCTTCTACTCTGGACACAGAATGTGGTATTAAAAGCAAACAGAGCTCATTATAACTAGTGATACTGACTAACTGGATGCTGTCAACAGATGTTCTCGATGTAGACACCGTATTAGGGCTGTTCACACACGTTCTTGTGTTTAAAAACATAAAACACTGATGAATAGTAGAAAAAAAGCCAGTTGCAGAAATATGGGGTCTCCAGACATGCTTTTATGCTCCAGGAACAACTGAAATAAAAGAAATAGCTCACCAGCGCACAACAAAATGTGTAAATATTGTACCTTTATGAGTACAACAGCTGGTCACTGGGGCAGTGCTTCTTTGTAGCTTATTTACCCGTAAAAGGGGTCATAGTACCTTAAAGTAAGTATTGCTACTCTAAGGGGCCGTTTTACACAACACCATTTCAACTAAAAGACGTTTTGGGGGACTGAAAATGCAAACCTTTGAAAACAACTACAAAAACGTCACACACATGTATTATGTGTTCAGTCTATAGTGTTTCTTTACAAGTTAGTTATGAAGCAAACATTTTTTTTAATATGCACACATTCACTCTGATTTTCGTCTGCCTAATATGTAAAAATGCAAAACGTTTCTTCATTTCTTGTCACATCAAATTCAGTTATGATTTACAAAAATAATATATTTTCCATTCAAAAGTGAATGCATCACTCAATATTACTGTTGGTCACTAAAGGTTTTTCATCCTAAATCAGTTGTCAAATATTAAATGTTTAACTACTTTTTCGCACTCTTTCACTGCTATAACTAAATAGCACGAATTCGCACTGTAAGCCCCGCCTTCTTTGATTTGATTGCCCATCTCACTCACTCTGACAGTGAAGCTGTTAGACCGCTGAGGCAGACCAACTTAAAAATTTTACATTTTACTTTTGTCATCCTAGCATCAAACAAAGCTGTGTGTAATGGAGTACACCAGAGCAGCATCAACAATATCAAACATTGTGGGGGACAATTTGGCCATTTCTAATTATTCGGGGGGAACGTGTTAATCACTGTCTATGGTGGTTACGGCCCTATTGAAAAAGTGCCCTAAGGTGCCTTTTAGGGATTAAAAAAAGGGACAAAGATGTAATTTTAAGGTTATTGCCCCAGTGACCAGCTCTTAATGTAAAAATTTTAACAAAAATGTTTCTGTTATAATTGAAAATAATATATTAAAAGAGGATGGATGGATGGATGGATGGATGGATGGATGGATGGATGGATGGATGGATGGATGGATGGATGGATGGATGGATGGATGGATGGATGGATGGATGGATGGATGGATGAATAGCATTCAGCCATTATAAAAAATAAAAATGTGTTAATGTTCTTCATGGATCTTCATTTCAAACCGATGTTATTCAATGCATGTCAAAATGTGAACTTATTTTACCTTGACTCATCATTAAAAAGCATTGTTCATACACACGACACCTGAAAAGCAGTGACATGCGGTGCAACTGTCAAATCTAGTGTGTGCAGCCTAGCGAACCATTGTTGTGTTATGATGCTGAATGTTGATTTGATATCTATATTGTCACAAATCAACCCAATTATAAGTTTCACAAGGTGTTTATCATTATTTGACAAATAAATAGACTAGTTAATGATTTCGTCAAAAGCTACAGGTCACCTTTTAATAGGAACCTACACAATACTGCCAAAAGTTTTGGGACGCCTGCCTTTACAAACACATGAACTTTAATGACATCCCATTCTTAATCCGTAGGGTTGAATATGGAGTTGGCACACTCTTAGCAGCTATAACAGCTTCAACACGTCTGGGAAGGCTTTCCACAAGGTTTAGGAAAGTGTTTATGGGAATTTCTGACCATTCTTCTAGAACCGCATTTGTGAGGTCAGGCACTGATGTTGGACAAGAAGGCCTGGCTCTCAGTCTCCCTCTAATTCATCCCAAAGGTGTTCTATTGGGTTGAGGTCAGGTTCCTTCACACCAAACTCGCTCATCCATGTCTTTATGGACCGACGCTTTGTGCACTGGTGCACAGTTATGTTCATCCCCAAACTGTTCCCACAAATTTGGGAGCATGAAATTGTCCAAAATGTCTTGGTATGCTGAAGCATTAAGAGTTCCTTTCACTGGAACTAAGGGGCCAAGCCCAAATCCTGAAAAACACCCCCCACACCATAATTCCCCCTCCACCAAACTTTACACTTGGCACAATGCAGTCAGTAAAGTACAGCCAAACCCAGACTCGTCCATCGGATTCCCAGACAGAGAAGCGTGATTGGTCACTCCAGAGAACACGTCTCCACTGCCCTAGAGTCCAGTGGCGGCGTGCTTTACACCACTGCATTCACGCTATGCATTGCACTTGGTGATGTAAGGCTTGGATGAGCTGCTCGGCCATGGTGACCCATTCCATGAAGCTCTCTATGCACTGTTCTTGTTCCCAGTTGCTTCCACTTTGTTATAGGCTAATATCACTAACAGTTGAGCGTGGAATATTTAGTAGTGAGGAAATTTCACAAATGGACTTATTGCACAGGTGGCAACCTATCACGCTTGTAATATAGTGTATTTATTACTTCCCTTCAATGATAAAAATGAAGTTCCAAGTGCCCAACCAAAGGGAACACTGATCACCATAATAGTGAAACATTTTTTTAAAATTGACATAAATTTATAAAGTCAGCTTATGTGATGTTCTCTTAAATGTTTCAGTTATTGACAATTCAACATTCAAAATTACTTTAAATTAGTGAATGCAACTACACTCTAAAAAAAAGGTTCTATATGGCACCAAAAATGGTTCTTGGCTCGTAATCATAGGGGAAACTTTTTAAGTGCTATATAGCACCAATTTTGGTGCTTCAGTGGTTCTTCAGCGGTTCATCAGAGGTTCTTCACCGATTCTTTGACTAAGGTGCTATATAGCACCGCTACCATATACAGAACATGTTAAGATATGGTGCTATATAGCACCAAAAGTGGTTCCTCTATGATTACGACGAAGAACCATTTTTGGTGCCATATAGAACCTTTTTTTTTTTGAGAGTAGAGAAAGATGCCCCGCCTCTAAAACTATTTTTTTTTACCCAGGACAAAATGGCACTCAAAACAATCAATTAATCTCAACTTGGGTTTTCTGAGTAACCAAGGCATAGTATGTTAATAGTAAAGATTACTAGATTTGTACAATTTAGTTAAGACGTTAAGTAAAGTTGACTAAAAAGTGTTAGTTAGAACAACTGTTGGATTTTACAGCATAGAAATGCACAAAAAAACTAATCACAAATCATTATGCAAATACCACTGTCAGTTCTACATTCTACAATTGTAAGCAAAGTTACACCCCAGAACAAATTATTTTGCTCAAAAATAATTTAATATTTAACACAACAGTTTGTATCAATCTTTTTCGTGTTATGACAACTTATAATGAAATTATGTTCCACCAACTAACTACATTGAGTTAGAGCAACTTACTTTATTGCATAACAAATTGTGAAGTTGATTATTTAACAAAAATGAAGTTGACATAATTGAGTTGTGTTCCTGGAACCAATTAATCTTATCCATTTCAGTTCAAATTAAATGACGTTTGAATGGAGTGTGTACTGTATGCTATGGGGTTTGGCTGTAACTGTGAATGTTTAGTATTTGTGTTAGGCTCAAACAAATCAAGAGTCTTGCAAACCCTGTAATAAAACTGTGCTGTCATATGTGGTGACTCAGGGCAGCTGGACATGCCAGCCTGTGCGGGGGAGCGGTGTGACATCCCCAGCGTTTCCCCTCATCTCCACCATCGCTCGGACTCCATCCCGCACCCAGATGAGCCGTTACCCTGGCAACACAGCGCTTCATTCATGTGACGGGCTGTTGATGCTCTGGAAGAGGCATGAGTCGCATTACACGTAATTACAGCTAACAGAGCAAGCCATTACTCTCACTGTAATTAATGTCATTGGTGTCGCTCAGAGGATATATCGAAGGACTTGGCTTGAATTAGCAGTGTCTTTTTAGATGAATGATGCAAATGAGAAAAAAAATGGGTGGCTCAGGCTGATTGAAGTTCTGTGTGACAGTGGTCAATCAAAGACATTTTGCTTTGTTGATTAAGATGAGAAACAGGTATGCAGTTCATATCTATAATCAAATAAAATCTATTAAAAGCACTTAACATGTTAATAGCTTAGTTAGCACATAACATGTTAATAGCTCAGCTTAGTTCATGTTAATTTCAACATTTACTTATACATTATCAAAATCAAAAGTTGTATCTGCTCATATTATTTAATAGACCTGACCTGAACTAACAATGTTAACCTGAACAACAGCTGTATTTTTATTAAAGGGTCATAATAACACGCAGTTTCTGTCTCATCTTAATCTTGAGTAGCTGTAGAGTAGTGTTGCATCCTTCATATCTCCCAAGAGTCTTTAGTTTTTATCATATTTATAAAAGACAGATACACTGTACTGATTCTTTCAGAAAACAGCTGAGCTCGTGGAGGCGTGCAGTGGGCGGAGCTAAAGAGTCATACACACACACACACACACACACACACACACACACACACACACACACACAATACATCATGGCATTATCCCTGGATCGCTTTCGATTCACTATATGTTTGTGTTGTTCACATTACAACGTAATTGGCATTGGCTTGCTCAGTTGGGGGACACTAAATATTCAACTACAGTATATTACTGATCAGCTCATTTCAATTATCATAAAGTCATGATTAAGAGATAACATTTTGAAAATATTATTTTTAATGTCCTCATTATTAGATAAAAAGTAAAAAATATTATTTTAAAAGTCCTCATTATTAGATAAAAAGTAAAAAAAATATGACATGCTATGTCATTGTGAGATGAACAGTTGAAATTAGATTTAATTTCAGTTTTTCTAAATTATGACCAAAACACACACTAAGACATTTAAGAGATGAAATCATGCTTATTTTTTAATGCACTTTTAATTTTTGATTCACACTTATAATAATAATATTTACATTATTGTTTTCATTTTGTGCAATATATTTTTTCTTACATGCGTTTTTACATTTTGAAATCAGTTTTTACAACAGAAATTAATCAATCAAAACTTACTTTAGCTTTTCATCTAAAACAAATGTATTTCCTATCATCACTGTAAAGCTGCTTTGAAGCAATCTGTGTTGTGAAAAGCGCTATAGAAATAAAGGTGACTTGACTATATTGCACAAACTATATTGCACAAAAAAATATATTGCACAAATTGTGGACTTCAGGAGGAACAGCCCAGCTCTCCACTCACCATCATGAACAGCACTGTGGAAGCAGTGGAGTCATTCAGGTTCCTGGGCACTACCATCTCTCAGGACCTGAAGTGGGACAATCACATTGACTCCATTGTGAAAAAGGCCCAGCAGAGACTGTACTTCCTTCGTCAGCTGAGGAAGTTCAACCTCCCACAGGAGCTGCTGATTCAGTTCTACTGGGCTGTCATTGAGTCAGTCTTATGCACTTCCATCACTGTCTGGTTTGGTTCAGCTACCAAATCTGACATCAAGAGACTACAACGCACAATCCGGACTGCGGAGAGGATTATTGGTGCTCCCCTGCCAACCCTCCAGGACCTGAATTCTTCCAGAGTGAGGAAGAGAGCAGGGAAAATCATCACAGACTCCACTCACCCTGGACACCACCTGTTTGAACTGTTACCATCAGGACGGCGACTCCGATCACTGGCCACTAGAACATCTAAGCACAGGAACAGTTTCTTCCCACAGGCCATTTCCCTCTTGAACAGTTAAAATACACCCCTATATGTGTTTATATATATAAAAACATATATATGTTTATATATTCATACTACTCAAATACTGTAAATATGTTCATAATCTGTAAATGTTTATTCTGACTAAATGTAACTGTGACCTTATATTTTTTATACTATTTTTCATATTTTTACTCTTAGAATTTGTATTATTATGTTCTTGTTGTGTTTGTATCGTATATGTGCACTGGAAGCTTCAGCACCAAGAAAAATTCCTTGTGTGTGCAAGCACACTTGGCAATAAAGCTCTTTCTGATTCTGATTCAGATCCTGATTGACTTGACTTGCACGCACACAAAACACACACATTTAATGCAGCTTCACTCACCGCCTGCGGTTTCCACTCATGTACACAACAAAACAACAAACTGCAACTGCCATAACGTCATATACAAATATTTTGTGTGATTGTTCCAAATTATTCAACTCAATGGTTGTTTTGTTTTGAAGCTGAAGCATCAGCCAAGTCTAAAACCCTTGTTTTGGTGCAATAATTGCGTTTTAGGAGAGTAGGCGGTACTTCACTGTTGTCCGGGACACATTTTTACCACCTTCAAATGTGGTTTGATATTCATCACATTTAATCACAAAATACTTTATACCTTTATTTTGTGCTGTACACTTGATTAGATTAGATCACACAAAACAAATGTGAAATAAAACAAAGAAACTGAACATGAGGACAGGAAGACCAGAACTGTAAATAGATGGAAAGAACTATACAAATGAGCAGAAGATAGATGATGCTGATATCCAAAAGACTTAGTAGGATAACATACAAATCCACATTTTGAACAAAACAAGTGGATCTTAAAAATATCCAACCCACAATTCGTTTTTTGTGGGGTGCTTTGAATGCAAGGTGCTTTGAGGTCTAGCTGAATCTCAAAGGCTTCTAAGTTCATAATAAAACAGAGAATAAAGGCCCGATCACACCAAGAATGATAACAATACAGATATAACAATAACTATATTACTACTAACACTGTGTTTATTATACCGGAGCACTGCAGTTATGTTGTCTGTTGCTTTAAACACATGAGCTCTTTAAACTTGGAAGGATTCTGATTGGCTATCTTTTGTCCGCCGGAAAAAAATAATTCTGAGAGTGATTCCAATGATATCGTTCTTCTGTGTCATTTTTTGTTATAGTTGTAGTGGACTCTCCTCATAGAATTAATTTTTTTAGTCACAATTATCGTTATTGTCCATCGTTTGAATGGTCCAACACAGGATCAGAAATGTCATGTATCCAAAGAAAGTTTATTGTTGACAATATAATTATTTAGAACATTAAACAGGGTTTCCAAATGTAGGCCAAACGGTTCAAAATGACCCTGGTCACATGCGAAAAGCTTCAAGGGGTCCTATTAGGCCCTTTTTTACAAGATGTAAAATAAGTCTCAGGTATTCCCAGAGTGTGTATGTGAAGTTTTAGCTCAAAATATCCCACAGATCATGTTTTATAGCATGTTAAAATTGTCTGTTTTTGAGTGTGAGCAAAAACGTGCCGCTTTTGTGTGTCCTTTTAAATACAAATGAGCTTCAAGACGAGGGGGGAGCTTTAAGAGCTCATGTTAGCAGCTCTAATAGACTACTTGCACTGAGCTTCGTGACGCACTTCCATTTTGAAATAGTACAGCTCACTTGTTTCCGGTTATGTATATCAGTGTATTGTAGTCATCAGGTTGACCAAACGCCACCTAAAATGAGTGTCCGCAATAAGATTTAAAAATCTGGACATTTTCAGAGACAGGAGAAGAGATATTCTGATGATTACTGTGTAAATAATTTTCCAAACTCAACTGAACGTGAAGCAGCGGCTGTTAAACATGCATGATTATTTCACCACATGGTGTCAGTGCTCGTCTAAACTAGTGACCTCAATGCTGAAGTGTTACAAACCTGGTGAATACGAACCTTAATTTGTTTATATTAAATATTTGAATCACTGTTCTGCTATTTTTTGTCAATCATTTTACCGGAAACTCCCAAGATGTAATAAGTAGAGCACGCAAGTAGTCCATTACATACAGTAAAACAATGAAAAAAATGGCAGAACATTGATTAAAATACTGAATTTGCACTGACACCCTACTCTACTTATTACATCTTGGAAGTTTTTTTTAAGTACAGCATCATTTCCACATCAGCTAGCAGTTTCACATACAGTACAGCTTGTGTCATTTACAGGAAGAGATGTGAAAAGTGTGCTCTCCCAGCAGGAGGCATTGTGCTAAACTAATATTACTCTACTGTACAGAAAACCCTACTTTTAGCTATTAGTAATAACAGAGCAAACGATCTTGAGAGTTGGACATCTGAGAAGGAGCGCAGGCCGTTGTGTAATGTGTTTATTGTTTCATGTTCTCATCACAGCTCGTGCTTGCCGCCCACTCACTTCTGCTGGCTGATTGGTTAATGAGCTCAGCTGTACTCTAAGATGAGGTGAAGTACTCCCCTCCTACACTACAACTGAGAGCTCAACACGGCAACAGCCAAACTCTATCATCATTCATCAAGACATCGATATGAAGTATTAACATATACAGATAATCTGCTTATACTATAAAAATCACAAGTGACATAAATGTAATTTCTCAATTGTTCTCCCTATAAAGACATTCAGTTCTAACTTCACCTAAGAAAAAGACCTGAAGTGAAGAGATCTCAACAATGACTGGTTCAACCACTCAAATATTGGTAACATGCTGAGGTGTTAGTGGGCCAGTATGATGATGTTTCTGCAGCCGACTCATTACCTAGATATCTCTGCTCTTAAGGTCATGATACACGGGGCAACTTTTTGAGCAATGCTGCCTTCAACAGGCAACCATGTGAGACATAGGGCTCACGACCGATCTAAAGTATCCAGATAGAAATTTGTTCCCCATTGTCAATGGGAAAGTGCCCAAGCAACATTGCTCGGCAACATTGCTCAAAGAAGTTGCCCCGTGTATCATCACCTATAGGGGCTCTTGGCTGTTGTCTCGGACTGGTCAAACGTAGGAGTTACCTTATCAGGTAATTTTGGCAGTTGGGCCTCTACGCACTAGCTTTACTAGGGAGCAAGGCTATGTACAGTGTCACAGGATGCATCCTAATTGTGTGTTGACGCTTATATCCACCTCTGGGTCGAGGCTCATTGAGCTCTTTAGTGCGTATGCTTGGTGGCTTTCACAGTTTGCAGGCAGGTCACCCTTATGCAACGAAAATATATTTCTATATATTTATGATCAATATATTAAATTGTTTAATATATTGACAAATACAGAATTATATATTGTGTTAATATAATATATTACAATATATCGAATGATACATTGAAAACATGCAAAGTCAAACACAAATTATTTGAGCTCAAAATACTCAAAATTCTGATGCAAATTGTTGCCTCAATTTCTTGAACCAATGCAATATTTTTTTTTATAGCTGATTGCCTTAAATTTCTCCTCAAAGTTGTAAGTTGTTAATACAAAGACATACAAAAGAGTGTTGGGACAATGATAGACCGTTTCGTTTGAAGTCGCCATTATGGTGATTAGTGTTTGTTTTAGTTGGGCTCTTGACACTGGACTTTTGATGTTAGTTTTTCTCTGGCTGTTGTATTTGTAAGGCAAATTTGTTATGGCAAAGAAAACCTAAGAAAATGTTGGGGATAATCTGTTGGTTATTTTTTATGATGATGACATCTTTACAAGTATCATTATATAATTTAAAATAATTCTCTACCAATATTATGGTAAGAGAGCCAGCGATGTTGTGGCTCCAGTTGTGTTTGTGTGTGTGCACAAAACATTATGAACTACTGCAGCATTTAGACACACAGACATCAAGAATCAGCTTATGAATCTCAACAACGATGACAAGCTTCATGCTGCAATGGATGCTGGGAGCCATTATAGAATAAAACTCAACCATAGCTCCCAGCATGCATTGCAGCATGAAGTATGTCACCATTGTTGTCACATGTCACAATGTCTGTGTGTGTATAAATGATGCAGAAACATATGGTCTATTGTTGTCTTTGTATTAACAGCTTACAACTTTGAGTAAATCATGTTTGAGAAATTGAAGGCAATCAGTTTCCACACTGTAAAAAAAATATTGCCTTTAACTCAAAAACATTGAGGCAACAACAATACCTATATCAGAATTTTGAGTAATTTTTAATTTTGAGGGAACACTGTAACCCTGGTTCCCCCAAGAAGGGAACGAGATGCTGCACATCTTCCTTCAGACAATCCAAAGTTGATGACATGCAATGCAGGCGCCCTTTTATACGCTTGGGTGGTCCATGTGACATCATAGGACCTGTCGACCAATAGAACTGGGGTGATTTCACACATGCTTCAGACAACAGTTTCTGCAGAGATGTCCCCATAACATCAACATTTGACACAGCATCTTGTTCTCTTCTCAGGTAACTGGGGTTACATACGTAACCCTAAGATGTCCTCAGTTAGGTTTCTAAAGCTATGAAAGACAATTTTCCTCTGGGTCACATGGATCATGGATCTTAAACACATTTGGAAATTCTATTTCACTGTCACTACAAAGAAAACCTCATGACAACTTCAAGTCATCATATGTGTACATGAAACAGCTTCAGGCTTGCTCTCGTAACGAGGCTAACATCGCTGTAAGTTGTCAGCCATGTCTTCAAAATCCTTCCCACAAGCCTCATCTTCTGTGGCACATAGCATTTGGGATATCTGACAGAGGGATGTGGTAATGGAGGGTGCGGCTCTGAGAGACATCAAAGCAAACAGGAAGTGTAGCAGAGCGGTGCAAGGGCTCTTAATTTGGCAGAGGCCTCTGAAGATAGATGTTCAGATGAAACTCATTAGCATAGTGCTGAGGAGAGATGGCGGGAACAACCAGACACATAAACACCTCAGCTGCACTAAAACACATTTCTGTCACTTCAAATGAAACAAATAGCTCAGATGCAAGTGTTTTCATTTGCAGTATAGTTTAAACTGCTTTTTGAATAATGATGTCTTTTTATCATTCTTTTGCGCATGCGGTTCAGTCCAGGACCATGATCTGTTCACACTGGAATCTGGTTATAGTCCACATTTAAAACAACAATGCAAACAGCTATACAAAAAAAAAAAAAACAATCAGAAATGACCACTAAGGCTTGCAGTGTGAACGTAGCCAAAGTAACACAATTAATTACTTTTTTATGGAGTAACGCAATATTGTAATGAATTACATTTAAAAGTAACTTTCTACAACATTGGTCTTCAGTGTCACATGATCCTTCAGAAATCAATCTAATATACTAATTTTCTGTTTACTGTAAGAATCATTTCTGATTATTATCAATGATTAAAACAGTTGGGCTGATTTATATTATTGTTGAAACCATGATACATTTTTTTAAGGATTCTTAATAGTCTTTACTTGTAGTTTTGTTAAATTTAATGCTATTATAATTGAATGTATATATATTTTTTAAAGTACAGTATTTAAGCATTTTTATCATGTTGCTATGTGCTTACTACAGTCCACAGAGGTGTAAATAATACCTGAAAACCATACTTGAGTAAAAGTGCAGATTCCTTACAGAGAAAATGACCAATTCCAATACGACTTGAGTAAAAGTCTTAGAGTGTCTGATTTTAACATTACTTAAGCATTTTACTCGTACTGAATATAGGCTCAAAGATGCACTAGTGCTTAACACCTGAGAGACATGCTGGTTTCAGCCTCATCAGCGGCTGCAGTCATGAACTCATCTCATAAATCAAACACCTGTGATTCATAAACTAAATGCTAATGCACGCATTCACGAAAAGTAGCCTCATTGACAAGTTTGGGTGAGTAAAGGCAAAACACACATATACACACAGATATTGTACCTGAAAAAAATGCGATTATGCTTCTTTATAGCAGAAACAAACTGCTGCAGAAAACGTTAGGTGGCATCCAAAATGTAATGTGTAACTGCATTACTAATTTACTTATTCATAAATGTAGTCAAGTAGAGAGTAAAAGTTGCTAATATATGTGATACTCAGTAAAACTACAACTACATCTGTTGGATTATTAGAAATATCTCACCTCTCCTCAACAAACTGCATGATTTGAGACACCATTCATGTCTGCAGTTCAAACATGCAGGCCAAGTTATGTGCTAAACTTACCTTCACTAACCCTAACTAGGAACAACAGTACTAGAGTTGATAATGGTGAACTTAACAAGCACTAAACTTTAAAGTAACAAGCAAATAACAGTTTAACAGTTGTGAGTCACTCTCAGGCACATGAATGAGGGCATGAGTTGTTCCATGTGTCTGACAATTGGGCACATGTGCTCTTATCTTTTTTTCAACAGTTCTTCGAAAGGCCAACTAAAACACAGATAGCGAGGGAAATCTTCCAGACCTTAGAAACAGCAACCGTTACCCTGTCAGCACACACTGCGGGCCACTGAAGGATTGCTCGCGTTCTGCTACCACTCTGTGACCAAAACATCCACTTCTGTTTCCATTGCTCTTGCCTGTCAACTCAAACCGCAGCTGTCAGACTGTTTACGTTCCCCTTGCCAGCGGCTCGCTAACTCCAGCAGCCCGCTCAAGCTCACAGCGCCTCGCACTTCATTTCTGGACATGGCAAGACTCTCCAGATAAAGTGGCACCTGACATCAAAGGCCCAAAGGAGATGTTGAAGAGACGGGCAGAACATCTGCATTAGCCAGCTAATATACAGTATATCTGTGCCAGTGCTAAAGAGGGCAGACTCACGCTATTAACAGAGAGCAGTAAGAGCGCAGTGGTGATGACAGACCTGTTAGCACTGACCCTTGAAGAAGCGAAACCCAGACAAAACAGAGCCAAATTTGGACAGAGAACAAAGACAAGGTTATGTGCTCCAAAACGGCCTCTTCTTTTAGTCAAACTGTACTTCTGTGATGTATTTTTGAGTGAAACCGTGAATTCAGTAAGTAAGCTTGATTTTAACCATATGTAATTGATTAGATGGAGAAACATTTATATTAAAGGGGTGGTAAAACACATTCTTTCGAAGGCTTGATTGTGTTTGTGGGGTACACTGCAACATGTGTTCATGCTTCGTTTTTTAAAAAATTGCATTATTTTTCATATATTTTACCTTTATTCTACACTGCTCTGTCCCTCCTTGTAAAAACGGTCTGATGGTTTCCGGGTTGTATGAAGCCAGTCCCTCAAAAATATAAAATGGGCTCAGATTGGTTAGCTGGCCCAGTGTGTTGTGATTCGCTTACCGCCTAGTGCACGTTTGTCGGAAACGTCACGCCCCTTACCTTTACCGGTAGCCTGTGCTTTGAGTAGTACAATGGCATCAATAAAACCATACCAATTTGAGCCCGAATCAGACCCAGACAATTTTAGTGAATATGATCGAGCAGAACCTATTCAGTCCTCAAGAGTAAAGACTGGGGATCTATAGTGATCGCTACTGAATGGCACCGTTACTTTTGTATTTTTAGAACGATTTGCCAAATATCTGTCGCAAGAACGAATACTAAACATTGGATTTACTATAGTATTAAAATCAAACACAGAACCATGTTTAGCATGCCTGTAGATAAACAATACATAAAAGCTCTAATCAAAGAATAATTTACACTAATGCCAAATTCGCTGTTGAGATTTTAAAAAGTTTGTAACGTTAGGTGTTTGTCGGATAACGTTAAGTATGAATGAGCATTTAACAAACTGGTTTGCAGAGCCAAATGAGCGTTGTCATCTGTTTACTTCCTTGCAACAACGTACAATTAACAATACAAGCTATTACAGGAAAACACATCGACGAAAAATAAATCATTTGTTTCAAGCCGTTGTAAGAATCCTGCATTGAACTCGTGGAGATTGTGGAAGCTTTCCTCCGTGAAATGTGCAGTGGGAGCCACGCGTGCCCATCTCACACTGGCAGTGTTTGTCTCACGCAGCTGAACCGCGGCTCGAGTATTGCAAATACAGACGAATATTGTCCATTATGTCACATTTTCCGGTCTTCTCCTCCGACCCCTGTCTGTCTCTTGCTTTGATTTATGATGGGCAGCATATATCTGCTGCAAATGCGACCGTGTTCCCCTCTGTCTCATACACGCATGCATATAACGTTGTATGTTAAACGCACTGCAACGCCCCCCAGTCCCTAGGAAGGCTGAACAAAGTGGACCTGCAATCCGGATGAGAATAACAGCGTTTTGTCGGCATTGGCAACAACACTCCAGCCTACTAACTAGCCTACCACAACAACTATTCCCCGCGGCGATACAAAATGGCCTCGCCCCCCCTTATTTCATATTCTCGGAGGAGGGGTTTATGTAAATATTGGGGCTGGTGATGTCAGCAACCCTGGAGGAATGTCTAGTAGTCCCTAGCGGCTGTTTGCTGTAGTCCTTAGAAATTGATTTCAGGAAGTGTTTCATCGCTTCATCCACCCGCCCAAGAGGAGCTGGTTGAGGTGTTAACCCGTGCGGTGGCCAAGTTAAACATCGATTGGCCACAGGAAGTGCCGGAAGTTCAGCCACCCAGTAGGCTGGATGACCGGTTCCTTTCTCGCCGGGTTCAAACACCTCGCCGGGGCTTGCCGTTCTTCCCGGATCTGCACACTGAGGTGTGTAGGTCCTGGAAGAGACCCTATTCCTCGCGTGTTTCCAATCCTCCAGTGTTGGATTATTCCAATGTGCTGGGGGCACGCGAGGCGGGTTATGGGTCGATACCTCGGGTGGAGGAAGCTCTCGCGAGCTATCTTTCACCCGACTCTGCATCGTCCCTCAAAGCCCCGGCACTGCCCACCAAACCCTGTCGGGATACCTCATCTTTGGTGGGCAAGGCTTATATGGCGGCTGGGCGGGCTGGTAGTTCCCTGCACACATTATCCATCCTGCAGGCCTACCAGGCTGACCTCCTCAAGGAGCTCGATGAGGGCGAGAGTCCCTCTCCGGAGGATATTTTAGAATTGAGGAAGGCTGCAGATTTGTCTCTCTGCATCACCAAGGAGACGGCCCGTGCCATCGTCCGCTCCATGGCGTCCATGGTGACTGTGGAGAGGCATCTATGGCTGAATTTGTCGGGGATGAAGGAGAAGGATGAAACCTTTCTCCTAGACTCCCCGATTTCGCCTTTGGGTCTATTTGGTGGCGCAGTTGAGACCGTCATCGCCAAATACCAGGAGGCGAAAAATCAGTCAGCAGCCTTCCGTCAATTCGTCCCTCACCGCTCAGAGCCGGGGAAGGCGGCCCCTAGGGGGGAGCCTCAGCCGTCTACCAGCTGCTCGCACCGGCAAGTGCAGAAGGAGAGCGTCGCCTCTAGAGCCCCTCCTCCGGGAGCTTGGCAACAGAGGCGGCGCTCTCTCCAGCAATCTCACCAGCGGCCTTCCGCTCCTAGAGGCGATCTGAGGAGCGTACTCCAGGCGCGGAAGGCTGCTGGGAAGAAGTCCTAGCTGCGGCAGGACTTCTAAGGGCGGTCCCCCCCGCAGAAGGGCAACCGAGGTTGCTTCTTCTGCGGCGCTCTGGGGAAATCGATGTGTTAATCCCGCCGTCTATGACGCTTCGGGTCACATCGATTTCCCGCGAACGCATGCTGCTCCAGCAGCCTCTGGAAAGACCTGCGGCTGGGCAGCTCACGCGTCCGCACACAGAGAATCGTTCCCAACCACTTCCTGCCGGTCATCCGCTTCAGGGGGTTGGGAACGAGGCTCGTGTAACACCCGACACCAGCCTCGGCGCATGGAAATGCCTTCCGAATATTTCTACATGGGTCCTGCGTACTGTAGAAAAGGGTTACAGACTGCAGTTCGGTCACCCTCCTCCAGGGTTCAGGGGGTTGAACTGGACCGCAGTGGTATCAGAGCGGGTTCGAGTAATGGAACTAGAAGTAAAATCCTTGCTGGCGAAGGAAGCCATAGAGTGCGTTCCTCCGCCGGAGAGGGAGTCCGGGTTCTACAGCCGGTACTTTATAGTTCCCAAAAAGGACGGAGGGTTGCGTCCGATTATAGACCTGAGGTATTTGAATCGGTCTCTGAGGAGATTCAGATCCAAAATGCTCACGGTTCCCATCATCGTGAGTCAGATCCAGCCCGAGGACTGGTTCGTCACGATAGATCTAAAGGACGCATACTTCCATATCTCCATCCTTCCATGTCACAGGAAGTTCTTGAGGTTCGCTTTCGGGGGCGAGGCGTACCAATATTGAGTGCTTCCCTTTGGTCTAGCTCTTTCCCCACGCACATTCACGAAGTGCATGGATGCAGCTCTGGCTCCATTGAGACTTCAGGGCATCCGTGTGCTGAATTATATCGACGACTGGCTCATATTGGCCCAGTCGTATGAGATGGCAGTTCGGCATCGAGATGTCGTTCTGGCCCACATAAGGTGCTTGGGGCTGAGACTCAACACAGTGAAGAGTGTGTTGACGCCGTCCCGGAGGACTACGTTCCTAGGGATCGTATGGGACTCGACGACGATGCGGGCACAATTGTCTCCCGCGCGAGTCGAGACCATACTGGCGATGGTCTCAGGAATAAGGCTAGGCCACAGCATAACTGTGAAGCACTTTCAGAGAGTGCTGGGGCACATGGCAGCAGCATCCAACGTGATACCTTTTGGCCTGCTGCATATGAGACCCCTACAGTGGTGGCTGAAAACCAAGGGGTTTTCCCCCAGAGGGAATCCTTTCCGTATGATCAGGGTAACGCGCAGATGCCTACGTTCCCTATTCATATGGAAGAAACCTTGGTTTCTGTCCCAGGGACCATTGTTGGGAGCGTCCTGTTGCCGGAAATCCGTTTCAACAGACGCCTCCCTCACTGGTTGGGGCACGGTCATGGACGGCCGCTTTGCGAGGGGCCCGTGGGAGGGCCGTCATTCCTCCTAGCACATAAATTGCCTGGAGATGATGGCGGTCTACAAAGCTCTCAGGAGCTTTTTCCCGGACCTCCGCGGCCAACATGTCCTGGTACTAACAGACAATACAGCTGTTGTAGCGTACCTCAATCGTCAGGGGGGTTTGAGGTCGCGCCCTCTATGCAGACTGGTGCATCAAATTCTCCTGTGGTCCCAAGGGAAACTGTTGTCCATCAGGGCAATGTATGTCCCGGGGGTCCAAAATCAGGGAGCAGACATCCTGTCGAGGCAGGGGCTGAGGCCCGGGGAGTGGCGACTCCACCCAGAGGTGGTTGAGGCCATGTGCGAGAGGTTCGGCCCAGTGGAAGTGGACCTGTTTGCGTCTCGAGAGACGTCCCACTGTCCACTGTGGTGTTCCCTCACGCATCCAGCCCCACTGGGGTTGGATGCCATGGTTCAGACGTGGCCGAGGCTGCGTCTGTACGCATTTCCCCCGATTGCTCTGCTCCCAGGAGTCCTGGAGAGGGTCCGTCAACAGGGGGTCAGCCTACTTTTGGTAGCACCCCGTTGGCCGACGCGAGTTTGGTTCTCGGATATCATAGCTCTGCTGGCAGGTCCTCCGTGGCAGATTCCCCTGAGGGGGTCAGGTACCTAGAGGCTGGCCTGTCGGCAGAGGTGGTAGAGACCTTACTCAGTTCCAGGGCTCCGTCTACGAGGAGACTGTACAGCCTCAAGTGGAATGTGTTTGCCACTTGGTGCAGGGAGCGTGAGATGGACCCAGTTAACTGCCCGGTGGCTTCAGTGCTGGAGTTTCTCCAAGATCGCTTCTCTGCGGGTCTAACCCCGTCCACACTCAAGGTGTACGTGGCTGCCATTACGCGTCGCGTCACCACACCTCGGCACGCCTGGAGCGCATGCTTCAGAGCAATAGCTGCCATTTCAATGCACCGGCTCCCCTTTTATACTTCTGGGTATGCCGTCACAGTGACGTCATCACGCACGCCAATCGGATTGGTTTAGTTTCTATTCAGACTTCAGATTCGCTGATGCTTAGGGAGCATCCCCAAATTGTCGTTCCGACGCAGTGTTCGTTCCCTTCTCAGGGAACAAGGGTTATATACATAACCCGAGCCGTTTTGCTTAGTGGTCGACCGATATTGGATTTTTGATCGGTTATTTTTTTATATTTTAGAGAGCAGGGTGGATGATGGCCGATATAAAGCCAATATTTTATAAATAAATGATAAATAAATATGAGAACACTTTTACAAAATACGTCTTTAAAATAAACATGCTTATACTTTAGATGGCAAGTTCTTGAATCTGTAATTCCTATTACAGTATTGTCACAAATAAAGTAATTGTTTTTAAAAAAAAGAAAAAAAAAAAGTTTTATTCATAGTTTAACCATGGTATTTCTATTAAACTGTGGTCATGCAAATGGTAATCAATCCGGCAACAAACAAAAAAAACCCACTACACTACACTTTTGTTATAATAAAAACATGATTAATTTTCATAAGGGGTGTACATACATGTTTTTACATTGAACTTATATAAAAAAAAATACCTGCATGTAATTATAACGTCTCGGTTACGTATGGTAACCCTCGTTCCCTGAAGGAGGGAACAGAGACGTTCGTCGGTTATACCGACGAATTGGGATCACTTCAGAGAGCCCCTATCAGCTTCGAGATTTAGAGAACGGACCAATGGCATCTCGCGCTGACGTTTTTCACTGAGGAGCCGAACTAGTTCAGGGAAAGAGGGTTACCATACGTAACAGAGACGTTCCCTTTCAGTCGGTCACTTTGACGTACGTCGGTTGTACCAACGAATTGGGATCCCTTTGGAAAACGCCACAGTTACTACCACTTCCACCGCCCAGGGAGAGCCCCTCAGACCCCGTTCTGATGCGGGCGGGGAAATTCACGCCGGGAGAGTCACACTGCTGTTCTGCAAGACCCACTAAGCAGACTTATTGGATAACGCTGGGAAAGCGTGCCCGAAGGACGCTGCGGAAACCACATCATGCCCGGAGGGAGTTACCATGAGGAAAATACACGTATGGACTGGCCTTGGGCAGTGCAACATACGGAAGTCCCAGGGGTGGCCCTGGCCTGTTGCAGGCGGGGGAACGACACCGTACTGAGACGGCAGAGGAACTCTGCCAAGGGAAAGACACAAGCTCGCTGTAGGGAGCTGTACCATGGAAAAAACACATATGGGACCGCCGAAGGGGTCACAAAATATGGAACCCATCCTGACACAAGTTCCACCAATGCATACAAGTGCCAGACCTGGCGTCGGAAGCTCCGCCACATCTGACTGCCGGGGGGTTGCGGAGGACTCAACAGGGTTCGCCATTTCCTGGGGAACTTGACTGGAGAATATACGTGCACGTATCCGTTCTATGGGGAAGGGAGTGGCGCAGCAACCCAACACTTGGAACGGGCACTTCAGTGTTGCTGACTATGGGAAGAAAGCACACGAGAAGCAACTGGTTCCACACGTAGGCTATAAAACCTAGCGAATGTGTTAGGAGTTTCGTCCAGCCCGCAGCTCTACAAATGTCTGTCAGTGAGGTGCCACGAACCAGCGCCCAGGAAGAAGCTACACCCCTAGTGGAGTGAGCTCTAACCCCGAGCGGGCAGGGCACATTTTGGGATTCATACGCCAAGACGATGGCATCCACTATCCAGTGGGCCATCCTCTGCTTGGAGACAGCCTTTCCCTTCTGCTGGCCTCCATAACAGACGAAGAGCTGCTCTGAGGTCCTAAAGCTTTGCTTTCTGTCAACATAGATGCGCAGGGCGCAAACTGGACAGAGAAAAGCCAGGGCTGGGTCTGCCTCCTCCCAGGGCAGCACTTGCAGGCTCACCACCTGGTCCTGAAAGGGAGTAGTGGGAACCTTGGGCACATATCCAGGCCGGGGTCTCAGGGTTACCTGAGAGTTACCTAGCCCGAATTCCAGGCACGATTCGTCGACCGAAAATGCCTGCAGGTCCCCTACCCTCTTAACCGAGGCCAATGCAACCAGGAGTATTGTCTTTAGAGACAATTAGAGATTTTCAGCTCAGCTGACTGCAAAGGCTTGAAGGGCACCCTCTGCAATGCGGTTAGCACCAGAGTTAAGTCCCAAGAGGGTATAGAGGGAGGACGAGGCGGATTTAGTCTCCTCATCCCCCTCAGGAACCTGACGATCAGATCATGCTTGCCTAAGGACTCACCATTTACCAGGTCGTGATTTGCGGCAATGGCGGTAACGTATACCTTGAGGGTGGAGGGAGACAGCCTTCGCTCCAACCCATCTTGAAGAAAAGAGAGCACAGATCTGACCGAACACTTTCGGGGTCTAAGAGCACCAATCGACAAACAGGTTGCACTTAAACGCATACAGCCGTCTCGTAGAGGGGGCTCTGGCGGAAGTGATGGTGTCAACTACCACTTGTGGTAGGTCACCTAGAACCTCCGCGTCCCGTCCAGGGACCAGACATGGAGTTTCCAGAGGTCCGGACGCGGGTGCCACAGGGTGCCCCGTCTCTGAGTTAGGAGGTCCTTCCTCAGAGGAATGGGCCAGGGAGGTGCTGTCGCGAGGAGCACTAGTTCTGGGAACCAAGTCCTGTTGGGCCAATACGGAGCTACCAAGAGGAGCTGCTCCTAGTCCTCCCTGACCTTGCACAGTGTCTCACTGGGGGAAACGCATATTTGCGTAGGCCCCTGGGCCAGCTGTGTGCCAGGGCATCCGTGCCGAGGGTTCTCTCGGTCAGGGAATAAAACAACTGGCGACTCCAAAACGACTCCAGATCAGCTGGACCACCTGGGGGTGGAGTCTCCACTCTCCGGAGAGCACCAGTAACCGTGACAGCTCGTCGGCCACACGATTGAGCGGGCCCGGAATGTGAATGGCAATAAGGGACCTCAGATGCTTCTGACTCTACAGGAGGAGATGGTGGGCGAGTTGGGACATGCGGCGGGAGCGTAGACCACCCTGTTTGTTGATGTACGCAACGGCCGCAGTACTGTCCGTCCGGACCAGAACGTGCTTGTCTTTGAGCAGCGTTTTGAAGCGGCTGAGAGCAAGACGAACTGCCAGCAACTCCAGGCAATTGATATGCCATTGCAGTTGGGGCCCCATCCACAGCCCCAACACTGCAAGCCCGTTGTACGTGGCACCCCAGCCGGTGGATGAGGCATCCGTGGAGACAACAGAATGCCTGGGCACTCCTGCCCATAGAAATGAAGGGTCCGACCACGGGCTAAAGGTTTGGCGGCATCTCGGCGTCACTTGGACACGGAGGGACACGCTGTGCCACGCCCATCTCGGGACTTGGTCGTGTAGCCAGCGTTGAAGTGATCTCATATGGAGCAGCCCTAGCGGCGTTACAGCGGCTGCTGCTGCCATATGCCCCCGGAGTCTCTGAAATTGTTTCAGTGGTACCGCTGTGCTGCGTTTGAACGAATTCACCACGAGAGGTGGTGGTCTAGTGGGTTAAACCACTGAACTGATATGCAGAAGGTTGCTGGTTCGATCCCAGTGGTCACCACCAGTGTGTCCTTGAGCAAGGCACTTTACTCCACGTTGCTCCAGGGGGATTGTCCTTGTAATAAGGATAAAAGGCTCTGCCAAATGCATGAATGTAAATGTAATGTAAATGAATTCAAGCAGTTCAACACCGACTGGACGCGCTCCTAGGTGAGGCCCGCTGTCATTGCGACCGAGTCGATCTCCATCCCGAGAAAAGAGATCCTCTGTACGGGACAGAGTTTGCTCTTCTCCCAGTTGACCCGAAGACCCAACTGGCAGAGGTGCCTAAGCACAACTGACCCCGCGACTGGGCAAGGATCAGCCAGTCGTCGAGGTAGTTGAGAAGGCGAACACCATGCTCTCTCATGGGAGCAATGGCCGCCTCCGCGACGTTCACAAAGACACGGGGCGACAGGGAAAGCCCGAAGGGCAGGACTTTGTACTGATATGCTCGTCCGTCGAATGCAAAGCGTAGGAACGGTCTGTGTCGAGGGAGAATCGAGACATGAAAGTAAGCGTCCTTCAGGTCGATCGCTGCAAACCAATCTTGGGGACAGACGCACCTGAAGATGCGTTTCTGCGTCAACATTTGGAACGGCATCCTGTGCAGGGAGCGGTTCAAGTATCGCAGATCCAAGATCGGATGTAACCCGCTGCCTTTCTTGGGTACAATGAAGTACGGGCTGTAGAACCCGGACTTCATATCGGATGGAGGGATCGGCTCTATCGCGTCCTTTGCCAGTAGGACAGCGATCTCCGCCTGAAGTACAGGGGCGTTCTCCCTCGTCACAGACGTGAAGTGAATGCCCCTGAACTTGGGGGGATGCCGGGCGAACAGAATTGCATAGCCGAGTCTGATGGTACGGATGAGCCAGCGAGACAGGCTGGTGAGCGCTAGCCAGGCCCCCAACGACCATACAAGTGGGGTCATCGGCACCACAGACGTACCCGCAGCGGGGCAGCGTAGCGGAATGCAGGGACCCTTAGACGACATGGGAGTGGTCCATGGAGGGGTCTGGGTGAGAGACACACAAACCTGCATCCGCTGGGGGGGCGGGCGAGTGTGAGGAGGCACATTGAGTGCGTCCCGACAGCCAGCGCCCCCGCTGGTGAAGGGAGAGGCGTCCGAGGGGAACGAGGCATGGTAGCGTCGCATACCGCCAGACATGCTCTCTTGGCACCCAGAGATGTTGGAAACTGCTCTTTTATTGATAATTTGGGTACCACTGGCACTGGGGCCAGTGGCAGAACAGAAAACACAGAACAAAAAATTCTCCCCCGGCCCTCCTCCGGGGGAAGGAGTGGTGCTGGTAAACATGAACTACAAACATGACGGATGTGCGAGTCCGACGGTTAAGTAGAGAGGTTTACATAAAGGGGTTTGAGTGATAAATTATCAGTATTTAACCTGACGAAAAGATATTTATTCAATGATATCCTCAATATATTTCACCTGCAGCAGCATTGTGAACTTTTATACTGATATGTTTAGCCATTAACTTTTAAATGCATCATTATATTTAAACTGCAAACACATGAGGAGAACAAACACTCTGCATTAAAGACTCACGAATGGCAGATCAACGTGTGTCTACATTTCTCTCTGATACAGTAGGAAATTAAATTGAATGTGGAGGATTTTAACTGTGACAATGATTGACAGGGGAGTTTAAACGGTGACATGATGCACGTAACTAAGCGACAGAGTCCGTTAAAGAAGATGAAGTAGTATGTCCCATAGCTTGCATACTCTTCTGCTACACACTCAAAAGTATGCACTTTTTCTTCACAAAAAGAGTAAATACTTTTAGGTCATAGTATAAGGTAGGAGAATTGGAACACATCAAGGGTTTAGGGGGCGCATTCGCATTCAGCCATAGTGTACTGTACCTTTAACAAACTTTCAAAGGACGAGGTCATTAGATATTGGTTAGTGCTTTGAAGTGAGCTAATGTAACTTACACATTTGAAGAGTTATACTGTAATGTTTTGTCAACAAAATGCATTTTTGAAATGTATCGTTTAATTTTTTCCCTATCTTCCAATTTTCTTTAAACAGAATGTATTTAATACAAAAACATCAAAATAGTATAATTAAAAAAATAACTTAAATGAACAAATGATTTAAAGTAGCAATAATGCTATATTTGTTATTTATTATGTATTTTATGTATGGTTAACTTAATGGTTGAGCAGGGAAGAGAAGAGGCGGATATCTAGTTGCAGCAGTTTATTAAACAAACAAAGATAATCCAAACAGGGAAGATGACGTCAATAATCCAAACAGGGAACAAAAACGCAACAGCTTTTCTCAAACACATATAAAGACAACAACCGATAAAAGACAACTGAAGCACAGGGGTATTTATTCACAGGATAACAAAGGGCTAACAAGGAACAGGTGAGCGTAATCAATCGTTATGGAAACTAACAAGGAGAACTATGGGAACAAAGGAGATCAGGAACTAAACACAGGAAGTAAAAACCAGAACCAGCAAAACAGGGGGAACTGTGACATTAACTTGGACTAGAAAATAAATAATTTACTTTTTATTCAATGAACACACAATTTTGATGGCAGACTACTAATGTAAAATTGATTTGTCTACTGTTAATACAACTTCACCTGTAAGGCAATGGGATTTCACACAATTTTCTTGTAAAGTTATATAATCTGGGTTAACAGCAGCACCCACATTTTCTTTAGACAGATTTTCTTTATTACAAATAATTATACTCTAATGATAGCTACAATTGACTCCACAGTGGCTAGTAAAAGAGGAAAGTGGAAGAGAGCGTCAGAAAAAAATTGGGCAAAATCAAATAATCTCTATGTAGAAGAGCCCATAGAAAATTACCATTGACATTTTTATTTCCAGGGAGTACTGAGGCAAAACGGGGATTCTCATCAAACTCCTAATGATCTGTAACCAGATACAGCACATTGCACACTAGGTAGAGATCTCTCTCAAGAGATCACTGTAGGTAGAGTGAGGATGTGGTGTCTGTTTGTCATCTCTGCTGAAACAAACTGCTTAATCTAGACTAAACTACTTTGGTGGTTTTAGCTGGCCTAGACCGATCAGGCTGGTCAGCACTTGTTAGCAGGTTTAATGTTTGCCACCATGTTAGCAGGTTTAATGTTTGCCACCATAATGACAAACATTAAAATACAGTAGCGTATTAGGCCTAGCTATTCAGCTACAGCTCTGCCCGGTTCAAAAACGAGGCAGTTAATTCCTAATAAGAATATTTATTGTTGTCAGCCACTTTAACATACACAGTAAATACACAGTATTTGTTTTAACTACAACTAATTTAAAACATAACTACATAAAATGTATGTGTTTTAACATTCATTTATTTAGTGATTCCTCTGCGTACCACTAGAGGCAGCCTGAGTACCACTAGTGGTACTCGTACCACACTTTGAGAACCACTGAGCTAGACAGTTCAGGCTGGTTTTGTCTGCAGTGATGACATAATTTTTTGTTGGTCAGATTCCTGTTTTCTACAGTAATTCGTTCTTTTTTCTAGAAAGCATTTGAGCAGTTTTGCATGCTTATTCTTAAAAATACAATTCTTCCTTGCTATTTTCTAACAGTAATATATCCTAAAAAAACATTTTAGTTCATGGCACTCAAATATTACCGAAAGTTATGTGGACACAATGACAGAAACAGAACTCAAACTGAATGAGTTATAGAACATTTCTAGTTCCCAGCACGATAATTGTATGGAAATTGTATAAATAAGTGATTAATTAAGTAGCTTAATTAATAAATGTTCTGCCTTTCTTTGCAATAAATTATGTGTTTTGGTAAATCCTGTTATAAAGACCACAATAGAGCTGCAACTAACGATTATTTTTTCTGTCGACTAATCTAACGATTATTTTTTCGATTAGTCGACTAATCTAACGATTATTTTTCCAGATTAATCTTATTATTCTTTTTTTACTGATTATTGTATTTCAAAGAGGGTAGTGAATTTGTATATTATTTTAACATGAAATCAATGAATGATGACAATATTAATTGTATTTCAGGAAGGGTAGTGTACATAGTATGCCATTTTATAATGAAATATATGAACACAAGAAGCTTTTTAAACATAATATATAATGATACTATTCATCATAAAATGTATACAGAGTAGGCCTAATTAGGAAAAGTTGTTTACTATAGTAGTTGAGTATGATTTACTTGTTTGGATTGATTTGTGTCAGTAGTAAATGAAAATGCACTTGTATTTATCTGCAAAAGGTTCACATACAGGAGCTTTCAGCATAGTGTTAATGTATAACTAGTCGTCTATTTTGAAGATACATGTGCATAAACAACGACTAAAGCTGCCAGAAGTTTTTGCCCAAACTTCAAAGACACATTTAAATGATTAAAACTAGAGGCATATCTTAACTGTAATGTTACTTTAATCATGTAAACTACCTATATACAGCATGTTATTATGCATATGTGTTTGGGACAGAGCGGAACCAGGTCGCATATACAGGAGATATATGCAGCCCATAATAAATAAAAGCACGAGACGTACTGGGGTCGGAGAAGAACCCAGGAAAATGTGACCGTCTGTTGCAATACACGCGTGGCGCGTTCAGCTGCGCGAGAGAACACTGGCAGCAGGGTTGCCAGGTTTACACAACAAAACCCACCCATTCGTTACTCAAAACTAGCCCAAAACAAGCCCAATCGCGTTTCGGGGAGGTTCTCTGGTAAACATCGCGTTCGGGGGGTTAAATATGTGTGTTTTTTTGCTTCAACCCGCGGACATGAGACACAGCCCGCGGCAACAGTGTAGAAGTAGCCCAATTCCGCGGAAAAAAGCGGACTTGGCAACACTGACTGCAGTGTGAAAGCTCCCGCTCTCCACGCGCACAGCTCCTGCTCTGCCACCGCGCGCAGTGTGAAACCGGCGTTACAGAGCGAACAAAGCACAGTTTTATTCGGCTTCTGTTTAAAGTACTCCCACACTTTTGAATGTCGCGGTCTGGCTTTATATGATAAATGATCATTTTCACTATGCCCGGGAGCAGAAGCTGCCATTATTCTAGATCTTCTGTTCCATTCTAGAACGTAAATAATGTGCCGCCGACGCATCGACGCATTTCACGCACGTCGACGTATTTTCGTAGTCGACGTCATCGACGACGTCGACTCGTCGTTGCAGCCCTAGACCACAAACTCCCATAAAAAGCCAAGAGTCAAACTGCCCAACTAAATGGAACACTGATCACCATAATGGTGACCAATAAACCATCAACATCTAAACCTCTGTTAATTCTCAATAAGTAGATGAATAACAGAAATAAAGTCAATCTGGTCAGTAATGTTGGCTGGTAATGCTGTTTATGGAGTGGTTTAATCCGCCTCTGCTGAGATCTTCAGAGATTTAATGTCTTCTTTTATCTTCAGTTGATTTAATCTAAGGCTGTGGCTGAAGTCAGTTGTAGTTCTTGTGTTTCTCTTTCCTTCAGTGATTCTTCAGTGTTCATAACAAATGCTCAATCGTCTCTTACACTTTTTTTTTTATTTCTTGACTGCAATGTATATCTTCTTTTAGTGAACTTAACTGAAATAAGTTCAGAGTACTCTTAACTATTGGTTTCTAAACTTAAAAAAAGCTTATTATGATTATTATATTAATCTTCAGGCAGCCCAAAAAGATGGTTTTTGAGGTGTTTAACACAAGAACCACCAAACAATCAGATGACACCAAATCCTGACATTTTGTTCTTTAGAAAAAAAAATGTTCTATGAAAATATTGATGAACTATGAACTTTTTGGAATTTATCTGAACAGATTTTCATGAATCCAGGCCCTGTTTCTGTTCAGAATACCTCATGTACTGTATCTCTCTTTCAGCAGCAGTTTTTGACCACAGGTCTGGTGTCTCTCATCATGAGTCTCAAAGATCTTGGTCAGGTATCAGAAGCCTTTTCATTGTTACACACCATTACACAGCTCCTTAATGCTTCCAAGAACATGCACTCTCTGGCCTGGCCCTCATGTTCGCTTCCCACTCCACCGCACCCCATCTAGCTCCCACAGCCAACCGTCCATCAATGAAGCCATCTGTGAGCGCACCAACAGTGTTCTCATGCTGTCCTCACTTCTCTGCATGCAACACATTCTCCAGTGAAGAACAGGCAGGTTAATGCACGGATGGAGGTCAGGGCACACGCTGACTGCAATGACACTTAATTAAGGACTCAGACTATGGGACCATGTGGTATGTGCTTGAAAGCAAGAAGCGGTTATGACAGGGTCGCATTATAAAGAAATATCCTCACCAAAAATCTCTGACACAAGGGACATCAAAGCCTCTTCAATAACCTTCACCATCATGACTGCTTTAGGCTGACTGTCATTATGAATGTGCTATGTCAGACACAAAACAGTCTACACAAGAGCTTCTGGCTATGCCAGTTTCAAATGTATAATTCATAAAAAAGTTGCATTGTTAGGTCAGAAATAAACTTGGTTCCACCTTAGACATTCTAATTTCAACTAACTTGTGTCAACTGACTCCTATTAGTGTATTAGTAGACTGTTAGGTTTTAGGGTTCGGTTAGTAGAATACGTTGATATATAGTTGCACTATCAGAAGAATATCTGTTGGGGAGCATCAAAATAAAGTGTTAGCAGATATTAAGCAGGCAGTCTACTAATATTCTAATGTTAGTTGACATGTAGCTGCAAAGTTACTTATAGGTAAAATGGCTAAAGTGGACCATTAAAATAAAGTGTTACCATAAACCTTTTCAGAAGTGTCATATTTTCCAGAATATAAATCATCTAAAATGTTCCCCTGCAGATTTTTCTCATGTTCAAGTTGGTCAGGCAAATATGCTGTTTGGATTGAAGGTGATTTCTGTCTGTAAACGACCAGTTTAATTATTCCAGCTGCTGTGAGAAAAGGCTATAAATGATCCGCCACCTGCAGCATCCTCACATGCGATACTACTACTAGTCGGAACATGCACTCTATGGCCTTTCTGAGGTGAGAGAGACTTTTTATTTTGTAACAAGCTACGAAAATGACACGACATAAAGCCTTACAACATATCATCTGACCGCAGATACTGAATCGGGAAAACACGTTTTTCTCAGGCACTCCGCAACCCACTCAACGGTCTTGCGGCCCACCAGCTGAGAAACACTACTGTAAAGAAAACTCTCTCACTGGAGACCGATCTAGCCTGCAGCACTCCTCTCAGAAACTGAAGCCTACGCGCCTCGATCGCCTCTATTGCCCCCTGGTGGTTGGTCCCAGTATAGCTCATAAACCCCGCCCCTCCATGCATTGGACGTGAGACAAACTAAACAATTAAATTACACTTCAAATAATGGTTTCCTAAAGATGGTTTCTGTCATTTTAGGCAGTTTTTATCCCAATGGTTTCAATTCAAGTGTTCGTTTTTTTAAATAAGTTTAGTTTTAGTTAGTTATTTGATGCTATAAAAACGGGAGGGTGTAACGTCATGATTGACAACTGAGATTGACGGCTTCTCTGAGTGAAGTCATTGAGGCACTAACAGACTTTTTTCTGGATTTTTGGGAGGGGATTCGAGCTTTAGCTTTAATTTCTACATTTCCATAACTGTTTATTTCACACCGACATAATGAATTGTTCTGCATCTGCGAGAGTGTGGCCGGGCTTTTGATATCTCCCCTCTACTTCCTGCTCTCTACCCTGCAGATTCCGGTCCCGAGATCACTACTGCGCAGATTTGGGACAGAGTCTGCGCAGTAGTGATGTCAGCGCCGTGTGCGGGCCTCCTTGTCACAACTCTTCAACTCTCGTCAGTGGAGGCCAATGAAGTCGCATCGTCCATATTTTTTTACGGTCTATGGGACCGATGCTGATGCTGGGACTCCAAGGTAGCATTTTGCCTACCTTATGAGCTATACTGGGACCAACCACCTGGGAGCGATCGAGGCGCAGAGGCTTCAGTTTCTGAGAGGAGTGCTACAGGCTTGGTACGAACACATTTTCTATCATGTATGCCTATGAAAGACAATCGAGCCAATAGGTATGGGAATAGGTATGAGGCGGGGCGACATGTGCAGCCCAGCCCTGATCTGCAGCCAGGTGTATTTGTGGCTCCGCTTGGTATCATAAATACATGCCTGCCGAAGCCACACATTAAACTTTAATATATTATGCTCACTTTACGGCTTAAAATAGTCTAGAAAATCCCAAAAAATATTAAATGTGCATTCTTAATTGTGTGTTGGAACACTGATGCACAAAATCAAATTTGCACGTATTCGGGTGAAGTACTATATGTATCAAAAGCCATTATAGCATGGATTAGTCTTATTTCACAGTCAGTTTTGTTACTATGGTTGCTGATTAGCTCACACCTGTTCCTTGTTTCATTAGCCGCTTTTCTACCGTCGAGCCAAACTGTTCTCGTTGCTTAACTGTTCCATTCTGTGCCAATCCGGCACAGCCTATACGAATATGGTTTCATTTCCACTGCAAGACTGATAACGGAGCTCTTCGGGATGTAATACAACTGCGTCAGTCATTGCCTCATAGTTACAGACGATATGAGATGTAAATAGCGATTGCATTATGGAGGATGATCAAATATTACTTTTAATTTTATTATTAACTCATGTTTACCCGGCTCAAATAGCGTACTTCGCCAGCTAAACTGGTAGCCAGGCAACAGACAAGTGACCAATCCTGAGCGGTGACATCACTAAACGCATTCGACCAGCACGGTTAGCCGACCATCATGAGAATTCAGGGCCGAGAACGCTTTGGGTTTGTAATCCTGCCGTGCCAAACCAGGCTCAAGTAGAATCATAACTGGAACCGTGCCGCTTTTGATGCCCTGATTCTGTGTATTTAAGCCTTCAGTTTGCTCAGTTCTTTGTTCCGCCTTAAAGTTATGTTAGCCTCTGTGATTAATAAAGTACATTGAGTTTCTTCATTCATCCGTGACAAGTTTGTTACCACCACACTAAAGCAAGAATTTACAGACCCTCCAGGGTTTTGCAGTCTTGTGACAGCTATTCAACCAACCACTGCATTATTAATGGCTGTTTGTCTTTTTTCACAATTTTTCCACAAAATATGACCACAAAACATTCATCTGAGGGGGAACACAATATTAGCTCATCAAAATCCGTAATTCCAAGCCCAATCAAAATGATCCATGTGTTCAAAAAAGCAAATTCTGTCATTTTGGAAGGCAAATATCTGGAGAAAAAAGTCCTGTGAAATCCTGACGGAACTGAAAAATGTATGCTCACACTTTGGCACTTGTGTAAAGGATGTCTCAGGTCCAACACAGCAGAGGGCTTTGGAGATCTATTCACTGATGCACACACACACATCCTCAAAGACTTGACCATCTTCCATGGCTAATGTCCAGTTGACAGGAAGATATACACAAATATGATGATACATGATATACCTTTGCCATCTGTGACCATTTGAGTCTGCCAACTCTTGTGTCACCCTGTATTTTTGCCCAATGATTCCCAAGAGCCATGGTGAAAAGATACACTTTTAAGCTCGCATATTGTTAACTAACATGCAAACATGGATGGAATTTGGGGTCTTGGGAACATAATTGTTCAGTGTCTCCATTATAGGTTATTTTTGACCATCTGACAAGTCACATTTTTCTAGCAAGTTAAGATTTGAACCCCTGTGATATTTCTAAAGAATGTTTGGGGATTGAAGACGTTTAGCAGAATTGTCCGCGCAGCATCAAGCGATGTTAGTCTAAGACGCTTTGTTGGCCACTTCTATTTCTTGAGCGCTGTAATGATGATAAGCCCCACCCACAGTGAATCTCATTGGCCCAAATGAGATGTCCCTTTCACTGCACACAACTGTAGAGTAAGCATAAGTAATTTCGGACTTATTTTTAATAATGTCTAAAAGCTGCTATGTGACAAGGTGTACAGCAAACAAGCTAATAACCACAGAAATGAAGCTCTAGCGCAAATTCTGCCAGGAAGATCCAATGTTACGTCACTCATTACATCCAGACCAAACCAATCATGATCTAATTCTCAGAGTATAAAAGACCGGTACTGACATGTCAGTTCTCAGATGCTGATGCCGACATTACCTCCATCCTCCCCACCACCACCAGGATGGTCCCCGTCTATGCCTCCCAGGGTGTCGGCTGCGCCCCTGCCTTCATCTTCAGGCAGGAAATGCAGGGTTCGTTACCCTCGAGACGAGAGCTATGGACAGGGTCTACGCCAAAGAACCTCTAATTATAATACTTGCTAGTCTGTTAAAAGGGAACTTCAGCGCTGGGAAGATGAATGTGTATTTAAACTGTGTCATTTATGTAGTAGAAATGTGAAATTATTTTTGAATTTGGTGTCTTCTAGATTGAGAAAAGACAGAAAATGTATCCCTACACCGCCCCCAGCGTCTTTTTGATCACCATAATAATACAATAATTTCATTCAGTTAGAGAATAAATACTACAATTAAAAACTGAATGTGTCTTTTCAATAAAGTGTGAGTGAGCCGAACGAAAGTCACAGGACAAACGCAGCATGAGTAAGATCTCATTCATCACGAGAGGGAAGTAAGAGCTGAGCAGAGCTGAGGTAAGCGTGGCTGTCATTCTCAGCACGTGTCCAGTCTGGCGCGTTTTCTGATCGCTCCGTTATGAATGCCCAAGGCCGAGCAGAGCACGTTTACATTCTGTGAGTGAGAGCCCACCCCTATGGGCGGGTTGAAAACATGCAGAACAGCTCCTTCTACTGGCTGTAGTTTTTAGCCTCGGGCCAAAAAATCCTCAGATGACGCAAAATGATGATATTTGCGTCATCTGAATATTTTTTCTAGAAATAAAATGCATAATTCTCTCATCTCAGGGGGATATGAGGGAGGAAAGTACCTTAATTCAAATATACTACAGGTTTCTACTGATACAAAGCTTAATGCTAAATCACTGAAGATACCCTTTAATAAACTTGCTATGTTATCGTATATCATCTGGCCTCCCGAGTCTTTCTGGTAGAACTAAGTTTTTATAAGCTGTCGACTCCAAAAAAATGAGCGTTTAAGGAGACAAAAGTGAATACAAGCAACAAGACGTGATGCATCAGCAGGAGGAATGGGTAAATTTTGGGATCCTGACACTCAGTATGCCTCAGTATGACTAAGTGTGCAGTAAACATTTAGTCACTGTTAAGTCAAATATCCAAGTGTCAGTTTTATATATTATATTTCCTGTCGCTGATTACATTCCCCTCTAGTGGGTGTAGTTCTCAGTGTAATATAACATGTTGCGCTCTGTCTCATTGCCTGTATCCACTTTTGTGTCCTTAAACGCTTGTTTTTTGGGTCAACAGCTTATAAAAACTTCTGGGGTTTTGGTTCTGTTTTTTTTTAGCTTGTTTGCTGTACACCTTGTCACATATCAGCTTTAAGACTTTGTTCTGTATTTTGTTATAAGTTAAAAATGACAAGGAGGCTGTTTCACGCAATACAAAGCCCCCCGATGGGCGTGGTCTTCAGATTATGACGCATGTCGCTCTGTCTCTATCATATATGTTTTGATTGGCTGTCAGATTACACAGCACTTCACTTTCAGTGTGCAGAGACAAATTACTTGAGTCGTCACACCTGGTTAGGACACGGTCTAATAGTCCAGGGAACTTGAGAATTAAGACTGCTTACCTGGCATCTTCTGCTTTTTACCTACTTGGAATAAATTTGTCAAGCAGTTTTTTAGTCTGAAGCTACAAATGTCCTGCACTTCCTGTATTTAAAAACACATTTAATTGGTAATATTATTAAAAATGGTCTAAAAGGCAATTTTCTTGTACTAAGTGCATACTATATGCAGTGGCAGCTGTTGGAGTGGACGTGAATTCCTTGAAAAATCAATTATAATATAGAACAAACAAACAAATGACACTTTGTAGTTATATACACTATGCACTCATGCACAGAGTTGGGGGTAATGCATTACAAGTAATATGTGTTACGTAATCAGATTACTTTTTTCAAGTAACTAGTAAAGTAACTACTTTTCAAATAAGTAACTGAAGTTACTTTGTTTTCACATTCATTGACTATTAACTGTGGGAAATGGTGAGTAAGTGCAGAGGCGTTATGTATTTGATGGGTATTGTAGTTTTAGACTAAATGTGAGCATTTACTCATCTGCACAAAAACACATTCAGTACTCCTCAACATGAGTAAAAACTGTAAAATGCAAACTCAGAACGTTGTGCAAGCCTGCAATAATTAAATATGTCAAATTACACAAATATACTTTATGTATTTAATCTCACTTTATTAACCAATGTCTTTGCTGCGGACCTTTGATGATCCAATTCAACCATGTGAATAAGCAAAAAAGGTTTGTTTGAGCGGTGCCCTCTATTGTATAGGAGTGAATTTGCATTTCATTAAGCATGAGGCTCATTCATTTCACTTTTGGTGTGAAAGTGGCTTTACATTAGGCAAAAATAGAACTTTTGTGTTTTTTTAATAAAGGGTAAGGAAAAGTAACAAAAAAGTACCGTAACACATTACCTTACATAAAAAGTAACACTATTAGATACAAACTCCTCAATACACCCTTCTCTGGCGTGATGACCCTGATCTTTCAAATAATCCGATCTAATATGACTTCTGACCTGTAATGTTGCCAGAATCATAATCATACACTGTGTGTTCGTTGGCCAGAGGAAAACTGGCACCTCGACTGAGCCTGGTTTCTCCCAAGGTTTATTTTTCTCCATTATGCCCTGATGGAGTTTTGGTTCCTTGCCACTGTCGCCTTTGGCTTGGCTTGCTCAGTTGGGGACACTACATTTTCAACTAAATATTCAAATAAATTACTGATCTGCTCGCATTGTCACTATATGATAATTGAAATTAGCTGATGACATCGTTTTCGCTAGAGTGGCTGTACAGTCGAATCAAATTCTGCTGCATTATTTTCCTGTTTAACATTGTGAAGCTGCTTTGAAACAATCGGCATTGTAAAAAGCGCTATATAAATAAAGGAGACTTGACTTGACTTTTTTTAGGGAGTATGCAATATTGTTCCTTTAAAAAGTAACTTTTCCCAAAACTGCTTATGCACTATGCATAGAATAGTGCATACGTGCGTGATTTGGGATGCACCTCAAATTTTATTTAAAATAAATTTGTTTTCTTTATTCTGAAAATAAGGGGGAAAATGTCAAAATTCTACTTTTAAAACTAAAAATTGCAAGTGGAACAGGTTGCCTACAGAACTGGTAAGCTTTTGTGGTACAGTGTAAAGGCCCGTTCTCATCAAGCATGATACCTATAACAATAACTATATTAGCGTTCACACCAGCGGATGATATCGTTCTGTTTACTCTAAGTGTGCGCTGAAGTTTTGTCGCCTGCCGCTTTAAATGCTCGAGCTCTTTAAAGTGGGATGGATTCTGATATGCTGTCAATGTTTTTATCATTAATCAGCTGGGGGGGGAAATCACTCAAAGTGATTTCAGAGATTTTGTTCCTCTGTGCTATTAGCGTTATATTTGGTGTGTGATTAGAATTATTTTTAGAACTATGCCCTATTTTAACGATCTGGAGCTCATGGCGCAGCAAGTGCACTTAGGGCGTGTCCGAATCCATGCGTGTTGTGCACCACCTATAGGCTCATATTACTAACACACCCTTTAAATAACAGTAAAAATACGCTCCAACAATGCTCGTGAACACACCTGGTTCTCAGACCAGGCACCCATGGTTGAACAGATGCTCCAGTGCATTTAATATTTAAACGACGTGACGCTGGACGTGAAAATGATCACTGCGTCGGGTGAAACTAGCAAAAAACACTTGCGTCGCACCTGGTGTATGATAGGGCCCTATATCTTTATGGTTATCGTTTATATCGTCCAGGTCTGGGCTTTGTGTAGGCCAGTCAAGTTCTTTACAGGGATGTAGTCATTTCCAAACACAAACAGAGAGGGCCGTCCTCAACATGTTGCCACAAAGTTGGCAGCACAGAATTCGCCAGAGTGCCACTAAATATTCAGTCAGCTGCGTAGTGTTCTTCAAAACCCTTTCTGATTTGGGACCTGCCATTTATCAAAAGCCAGCGTTGACATAGAGGAGCCAAGATTTAAACAGATTTGCCCGAGACCCTCACAAAAGCACCGGAGCTCTGGCAAGGCCAGCTCTTTCCACATTATCCAGACCATGTGCTCCTTTAATGACAAAAGGGTGACATAAACTGAACATCCTCATCTGCCACTGTAGTGTAGTAGAGTAATAACCCCTCAATACATCAACACATTCGTCAGAGAACAGATTCAGAGACACTGAACCACATCCTCTCACTACAGCACACACACACACACACACACACACACACAAATACACACAAACACACAGTACCTTGGCACTGGAAGCCTTGTTTTCCAAATCCCCTGTAGAGTTGCATTTGATAAGAGAAAGAGACAAAAGTGTGTTAGTCACAAAGCAGCAAAATTGATAACTTGATAACATTCACTGTTTTAAAACAACCTGAAATTAGTTAATTATCAAAAGTAGGATGTTTCTGATTTTTAAAAAAAAGGTGAAATGTGCAAAATAAACACTTTAACCTTAATGATTGTGAAAGATTGAGTAGTATTAGAGCAGGATTTAGGTATTAAAATGCCTGAAACATCTGTCCAGCAAATCCAGTTTGATCATGAAATGGTTTTCTGAATGCACATTAATAGCTCATTATCATTATCTTTAACCATTATCTGCCTTTAGTCTAAATGAAACATGTTACTTTTATTATTATTGCAAATGTATGATCATAATATATATATATATATACACTCACCTAAAGGATTTTTAGGAACACCTGTTCAATTTCTCATTAATGCAATTATCTAATCAACCAATCACATGGCAGTTGCTTCTAGTGATGGGAAGTTTGGTTCTTTTCCGTGAACCGGTTCTTTCGGACAGTTCGTTTCAATGAACTGGATCCAAAAACCACCAGTTATTTTGCGCTCAAACGTAATGACGTCATTTCGCGATGGTAATTACGTCAAGTCTATTGCGGGCTGGATAAACACACTTTACACATTAAAATATATAAAGTCAGTAATCATAACATCAGTCAGATAAAATATCATCATAATCTGATAGTTTATTACAAAGTTTTACATCTAAAGCATCCAAACACATGCAGTGATGTAAACGATCTTTACAGTTATAAAATCAATAAATCAGTCTTCATCAGTGCAGAAACCATGATCCACTTACTATGTTTTTGTAATTAAATAAATACGGTTCGCCAGATTTTCCCCTCATTCATGTCGTTTCACAGACACGCTCTCATATCAGCTGTTGTTCGTTCGGTTCAGAGAGACTCACCGTGCAGTCTGTCAGTTTCTCGATGCATGCTCAGTATCATCAGCTCATCGGTTCTCGATCGGACATGTCCGAAATAAACAGTTCTCGGTTCAGTGTACTGCTGATCCGAAAACCGCTGCAACCGATTCTTAACTCGAGAACGAGAACGAAATTGAGATTCGAGAACCGCCAGAGCGATTCAAAAGGAGTCGATTGCTTCATCTTCGCTGTAGTTTGATTAGGCTACGTCATTTTTATCTTTATATCACCTTGTTTACAAATTAAATACAATGGAGTCCTAACAAAGTTAGGCAGATTGTTTTTCTGAATTCAAACCTATTATAAGAGACAGTCAAGCTGCATATGGTAACTTAACCTGTTTAAAACTGCCTTTGCACTTTGTTTTTGCTATTGTTATTATTATTTAATTATTTTTGATAAAGCTCTATAACTTTTTTCATTTACAAACAACAAGCAATACCTGTTAAATATAGTGTGTAAGACAATTACAGTGTGTAAGTGCACTTTTCCAGCAATTGTTCTTTTTAAAATGTGTGTATTATTTGAACACTTTAATATTTTTTTATTAAAACATTATTTATTTAATACTAACCCAATTTGTGAATGTGTCCTCATTAACTATAATTACACGTAAACATTAATCTTTTAAATAAATACTTTAAAAAAATCACATGCTCATACAGTGATAAGACAGTAATGAACTTGAAATGATGAAAACATATTTCCACAATGTTTTATATTATAACACGTCTCGATGTTCAACAAAACTTGCTTTTCGTTCTCTTGAAAAATCACACGCATGCTCAGTCAGTATCAGTTTATCGGTTCTCAAATCGGACATGTCCGAAATAAACAGTTCTTGGTTAGTGTACTAGTGATCCGAAAGCCGCTGCAACCGATTCTTGACTCGAGAACGAGAACTGTGACAGACCGGTCCGTGTACATTCTCGATTCAGTGTACTGGTGATCCGAAAACCGCTGCAACCGGTTGCAACCGATTCTTAACTCGAGAACGAGAACTGTGACATGCCGTGTAGGCTACGCTCGTTCATGTACGCTGCACGCATGCTCAGTATCATCAGCTTCTGCTCGCTGACGTGCTCGTCATCATCAGTTCTCTCAACAGTAGGTTAAGTGTACTGTTGGAGTAACTGAATAACTCCAGGATGTTGGTTTATTTAGAGTCAGAGGGACAGTCAGGCACGTCAAAAAGTGATTAACTTTATAAATTTGTGGATTAGTGCTTACTAGAGATGCAACTGTTTAGAACGATTCAGTCTGATTTGGTGAACTGGTTCGACCGGTTCACTAAAAAGAACCGGTTCAAAAGAAAGAAAAGGTGATTTAAGCAATTTTGAGCGTGGCATGGTTGTTGGTGCCAGACGGGCCGGTCTGAGTATTTCACAATCTGCTCAGTTACTGGGATTTTCACGCATAACCATTTCTAGGGTTTACAAAGAATGGTGTGAAAAGGGAAAAACATCCAGTATGCGGCAGTCCTGTGGGTGAAAATGCCTTGTTGATGCTAGAGGTCAGAGGAGAATGGGCCGACTGATTCAAGCTGATAGAAGAACAACTTTGACTGAAACAACCACTCGTTACAACCGAGGTACGCAGCAAAGCATTTGTGAAGCCACAACACGCACAACCCTGAGGCGGATGGGCTACAACAGCAGAAGACCCCACCGGGTACCACTTATCTCCACTACAAATAGGAAAAAGAGGCTACAATTTGCACAAGCTCACCAAAAATGGACAGTTGAAGACTGGAAAAATGTTGCCTGGTCTGATGAGTCTCGATTTCTGTTGAGACATTCAGATGGTAGAGTCAGAATTTGGCGTAAACAGAATGAGAACATGGATCCATCATGCCTTGTTACCACTGTGCAGGCTGGTGGTGGTGGTGTAATGGTATGGGGGATGTTTTCTTGGCACACTTTAGGCCCCTTAGTGCCAATTGGGCATCGTTTAAATGCCACGGCCTACCTGAGCATTGTTTCTGACCATGTCCATCCCTTTATGACCACCATGTACCCATCCTCTGATGGCTACTTCCAGCAGGATAATGCACCATGTCACAAAGCTCGAATCATTTCAAATTGGTTTCTTGAACATGACAATGAGTTCACTGTACTAAAATGGCCCCCACAGTCACCAGATCTCAACCCAATAGAGCATCTTTGGGATGTGGTGGAACGGGAGCTTCGTGCCCTGGATGTGCATCCCACAAATCTCCATCAACTGCAAGATGCTATCCTATCAATATGGGCCAATATTTCTAAAGAATTGTTTCAGCACCTTGTTGAATCAATGCCACGTAGAATTAAGGCAGTTCTGAAGGCGAAAGGGGGTCAAACAAAGTATTAGAATGGTGTTCATAATAATCCTTTAGGTGAGTGTATATACATACACTGTAAAAAATACTCTTCTTACTTAGTATTTTTTTCTTGTTTCTAGTCAAAATATCTAAAAAAATCTTAAATCAAGATGCATTTACTAGATAAGTAAAACTTTTTCTTGAAAATCAAATCAAAATTAAGTGAGTTTTTGCTTAAAACAAGCTAAATGATCTGCCAATGGGGTGAGAAAAATAATATTGTTTCTGATTGAAATCTCCCACTTGGAACTCATGGAGGGGTCTGAAATTATCATCATAGGTGCATGTCTACTGTGAGAGACATAATCTAAAGAAAAAATCCAGAAATCACAATGTATGATTTTTTAACTATTTATTTGTACGATACAGCTGCAAATAAGTATTTTCCAATAGTAGTAATCCAACTACTAACATGGCCAAAACCTATCCAAAGACACTAGAGACAAAATTGTACACCTCCACAAGGCTGGAAAGGGCCAAGCAGCTTGGTGAAAAAAAGTCCACTGTTGGAGCAATCATTAGAAAATGGAAGAAGCTAAACATGACTGTCAATCTCCCTCGGACTGGGGCTCCATGCAAGATCTCACCTCGTGGGGTCTCAATGATCCTAAGAAAGGTGAGAAATCAGCCCACAACTACACGGGAGGAGCTGGTCAATGACCTGAAAAGAGCTGGGACCACCGTTTCCAAGGTTACTGTTGGTAATACACTAAGATGTCATGGTTTGAAATCATGCATGGCACGGAAGGTTCCCCTGCTTAAACCAGCACATGTCAAGGCCCGTCTTAAGTTTGCCAATGACCATTTGGATGATCCAGAGGAGTCATGGGAGAAAGGCATGTGGTCAGATGAGACCAAAATAGAACTTTTTGGTCATAATTCCACTAAACGTGTTTGGTGGAAGAAGAATGATGAGTACCATCCCAAGAACGCCATCCCTACTGTGAAGCATGGGGGTGGTAGCATCATGCTTTGGGGGTGTTTTTCTGCACATGGGACAGGGGAGGAGAGGATGACCGGGGCCATGTATTGCGAGATTTTGGGGAACAACCTCCTTCCCTCAGATAGAGCAGTGAAGATGGGTCGAGGCTGGGTCTTCCAACATGACAATGACCCGAAACACACAGCCAGGATAACCAAGGAGTGGCTCTGTAAGAAGCATATCAAGGTTCTGGCGTGGCCTAGCCAGTCTCCAGACCTAAACCCAATAGAGAATCTTTGGAGGGAGCTCAAACTCCATGTTTCTCAGCGACAGGCCAGAAACCTGACTGATCTAGAGAAGATCTGTGTGGAGGAGTGGGCCAAAATCCCTCCTGCAGTGTGTGCAAACCTGGTGAAAAACTACAGGAAACGTTTGACCTCTGTAATTGCAAACAAAGGCTACTGTACCAAATATTAACATTGATTTTCTCGGGTGTTCAAATGCTTATTTGCAGCTGTATCATACAAATAAATAGTTAAAAAATCATACATTGTGATTTCTGGATTTTTTTTTTTTAGATTATGTCTCTCACAAAGGACATGCACCTACGATGACAATTTCAGACCCCTCCATGATTTCTAAGTGGGAGATCTTGCAAAATAGCAGAGTGTTCAAATACTTATTTTTCTCACTGTATATATATATATATATATATATATATATATATATATATATATATATATATATATATATATATATATATATATATATATATATATATATATACTTGTTTACAGTCTAAATATAAATATCAAAATGAAGGGAGTTTTTGCTTAAAACAAGCTAAATTATCTACCAATTGGGTAATAAAAATAATATTTTTCATGACTGGGACAGAAACAAGATTTCAATCAGAAAAAATATAATTTTTCTCACCCCATTGGCAGATAATTTAGCTTGTTTTAAGCAAAAACTCACTTCATTTAGATTTTATTTTCCCAGAAAAGAAGATTAAATATCATGACATTTTACTCATCTAGTAAAATCATCTTGATTTAAGAATTATTAGATATTTAGACTGGAAACAAGACAAAAATACTAAACAAGAAAAGCATTTTGTTGCACTGTGTATATATAATGCCTTCATGCAGTGGAACTACAAAATACATTTAGGTCACTTTAAGCAGTTTTTTCCTCATGCAAACAAACCATACAGCTAATTTAGTAAATATAACATACAAATTAGTTTAAATACTATATAAATAGACAATATGCAAAATAAACAAGCTCGAACTAGACATGCAAACACATTGTTATGCTAATGTATTCATTTATGCACCTCAATTTAGTTTAGAGAAAGACTGTATTATGCTTGGCAAATAAAAGTAAGAAGTTATTGACAGCTGTCCAGCCAAACATTGAAAAGTGCCATTTCTGAAAGTTTCATGTGTAATGCATGAGTGTGTGTTACCAGATAAAGTCGGTGCAGTGGCTGCAGAATGTGGGCTGCTTGAAGAAGCGAGCGATAAATTTGTGGTTTTTAACTTCGTGCACGTTCTTCTGTCGCAGGGCTCCTTTCCGCGCGAATCGATTAACGATGGTGGAGTCATTGATCTGTATCAGATGATCAGCCATCGCGCCGCTATTCCTCAGGTGTGTGTGTCCTCCTCTGCGCGACGCGTCTACTGTACGCGTCTCTCCTGTCACAGCCTCTCTCACTGACACTGACGTCAACTCTCTCCGTTATGCGCGTCTATTGGTCACTCGATGCGAGGGCGAGCAGCGCCACCGCGTGGAAGAACACGAGAGCGCGCCACCCGAGAGCGTAACAACACTCATTAGAAACCTTTGTATGAAAGATAATGATGATGAATGTTTATAAATATAGTCGTTTCTTTGGTCATACATTTTATTGTGTTACATTGCAAATGATGGGAAGAGGGGGGTAGGAAGAGGTAGACCTGGAGTAGGATGTGGCCAAAGAAGACGGGGACCAAATTAATCAGATGCGATTCGGGCAACCTTGGTACCCATGGGTAGTACTGAGTACCCATGGGTTGACATTGAGAGAGGCTGGACAGAGACTTCAGCCCAACCTCAGCAGATATAAAAAAAACAAACTTTGAAAATGCATGAATGAATCAAATGATTTTAATGTGGAGAAAAATATATATTTTCATCAATATGCAGTACTGGTCTTGTGTGTACTGTTTGGTCAATATATTCATATACTATACTCTAACAATATCCCTGGGGGAAAAAATCAAACCCAGATTATATCATTAGAAAATGAGAAATTTTTACAAGTGTTTAAGATTGAGAACAGCAGCGTGTGGATTGCCAGGAGGGTGAGGACGGTGGCCAGGAGAGAGGGAGGGTGAGGACAGTGACCACACTGTAAAACCCAACAAGTTAAGCTAACTCGTTTAATTTGAGGAAACTGATTACCTCAATTCAATTGAGTTTAACAAACTTAATAAAAACAGTAGTTATGAGTACTCTGAACTTATTTTAATTGAGTCCACTAAACCAAGGATATTTCTTAATATCCAATTAAACTTTACACTGCATTCAAATACTTTTTACAGCTAAAACTTCACTATAATGAGTAAAACAACAGAAATTACAAACTGAGTTTAAATGAACTCAGAGAGCTTGCTAGTTACTGCTAGCTCACAATAGCACACACAAAGTCAAACCCAATGAGTTAAGCAAACTCATTACATTTGAGGAAACTTATTACCTCAAATAATTTGAGTTTAAAAACCAACAGTTATGAGTACTCTAAGCTCGTTTCAGCTGAGTTCACTAATATACATTTTTTTTAAATGATTCTTAATATATGTTGCGGTTGAGTAATTAAGTGATTAATTAAGTGATGATTGAGCATTAATTATGAACACCTGATGATAATGAGCAGAATCACAAAAGGAAAGAGAAACACAAGAACTACAACTGACTTAAGCCACAGCTTTAGATGAAATAACAGAAGATAAAAGAAGACATTAAATCTCTGAAGATCTCAGCAGAGGAGGATAAAACAACAACTCCACAAACAGCACTACCAGCTTCACACATTACTAACCAGACTGACTTTATTTCTGTTTTAATGAAAATAGTAGTTTAATTTAAGTCTCCATGATGGTGATGAGTGTTTGCTTTAGTTGGGCTCTTGACCCTTAAATCTTTGACATTAGTTTTTATCTCTGGCTGTTTAACTGTATGTTTAGAAAGCACATTCATGAATAATAATAGCTGCCATAATAATAATAATAATAATAATAATAGTACGCTGTTTGTTAATTGGCCAGAGGAGAACTGGCACCCCGACTGAGCCTGGTTTCTCCCAAGGTTTATTTTCCTCTATTAGGTCACCTAATGGGGTTTTGGTTTCCTTGCCACTGTTGCCTCTGGCTTGGCGTGCTCAGTTGGGGACACTAACATTTTTCAACTAAACATCGAAATAAATTGAATTAATAAACTAAATGAACCATATAAACTATATTGATCTAAAGCCCACACTGTCATCGTATGGAAATTGAAATGAACTGATGACATCAAATTGCTATACAGCTTAATAAAATTATGCTGCATTATTTTCCTGTTTAACACTGTAAAGCTGCTTTGAAACAATCTACATTGTTAAAAGAGCTATGTAAATAAAGTTGACTTATTATGGTAAGGAATGCCAAGAGAAATTGTGATTAGGTGATGTTGGCTATACAATAATGTTGGTATAATCATCATGTAGTAGCTAAATCACTGCTCTCACTCAGAGTCTTATGCTCTGGTTATAGCGGTATTGTGTTGTTAATTTTTGTATTATTCATAATAGTGGCTAAATGATTCAACAGCACAAGATCCAGCACTGTTGTGGTAACTGAATAATATGCAAGATTTCAAAATCATGTAGTGCATATAGGTTTTAATCTATGTCATTACTTGGACACACACAGACATCAAGAATCTGCGTATGAATCTCAACAATGGTGACAATCAATGAAAAGCTTCATACTGCAGTGCATGCTGGGTACCACCAATCAAAACTCCCTCATGCATTGCGGCATGAATAAATGATGCATCTGAATTGTGACTAATTTTCTTTGATTCTTACTATTTGCTTTTACTTTTACTGTTTGTGATGTTTTTGTAGCTTGTTTTATGTTCAAAGTTGATCTGTTTATCTGAATATTATTTTTTGATTGTCACCATTGTTGAGATTCATACTCTGATTCTTGATGTCTGTGTGTTTCCGAGTATTGTTGTAGATTAAAACCTTTTGTGCATTCATTTTATTAATTTAAATTTTGCATATTGTTTGATTACCACAACCATCCTGGATATTGTACTGTAGAATCACATAGGTTCAATTATGAATACATTAAAAAAGGGGTGGTAAACCACAATTTCGACCATTTTGTATTGCCATGGGGAATAGTTGTTTTGGTAGGCTAGTTAGTAGGCTGGAGTGTTGTTGCCAATGCCGACGAAACGCTGTTATTTTCTAGTGATGGGAAGTTCGGTTCTTTTCCGCGAACCGGTTCTTTCGGACAGTTCGTTTCAATGAACCGGATCAAAAAACCGGTTCACCAGTTCTTTTACGCTCAAACGTAATGACGTCATTACGTCAAGTCTATTGCGGGTTGGATAAACACACTTTACACATTAAAATATATAAAGTCAGTAATTATAACATCAGTCAGATAAAAATATCATCATAATCTGATAATCATAATCATCATAATCCAAAGTTTTACATCTAAAGCATCCAAACACATGCAGTGATGCAAACAATCTTTACATTTATAAAATCAATAAATCAGTCTTCATCAGTGCAGAAACCATGATCCACTTACTATGTTTTTGTAATTAAATAAATACGGTTCGCCAAATGTTCACCTCATTCATGTCGGAGTCGTTTCACAGACACGCTCATATCAGCTGATGTTCGTTCGGTTCAGACTCAGAGAGACTCGCCGTGCAGTCAGTCAGTCGCTCGACGCATGCTCAGTATCATCATCTCATCGGATTCGGATCTCAATCGGACATGTCCGAAATAAACAGTTCTCGATTCAGTGTACTGCTGATCCGAAAACCGCTGCAACCGATTCTTGACTCGAGAACGAGAACTGTGACAGACCGGTCTGCGTACGTTCTCGATTCAGTGTACTGGTGATCCGAAAACCGCTGCAACCGTTTGCAACCGATTCTTGACTCGAGAACGAGAACTGTGACAGACCGGTCTGCGTACGTTCTCGATTCAGTGTACTGCTGATCCGAAAACCGCTGCAACCGATTCTTAACTCGAGAACGAGAACTGTGACGCTCGTTCGTGTGCGCTGCGCATGCTCAGTATCATCAGCTGCTGCTCGCTGACATCAATCATCATCAGTTCGGTTAGTGTACTGTTGGAGTAACTGAATAACTCCAGGATGTTGGTTTATTTCGAGTCAGAGGGACAGTCAGACACGTCAAAAAGTGATTAATTTTTATAAATTTGTGGATTAGTGCTTACTAGAGATGCGAACTGTTTAGAACGATTCAGTCCGATTTGGTGAACTGGTTCGACCGGTTCACTAAAAAGAACCGGTTCAAAAGAACGATTCGTTCGCGAACCGGACATCACTATTATTTTCATCCGGATTGCAGGTCCCCTTTATTGAGCCTTCCTAGGTACGGGGGTGCGTTGCAGTGCGTTTAACATACAACGTTATATGCATGCGTGTATGAGACAGAGGGGAACACGGTCGCATTTGCAGCAGATATATGCTGCCCATCATAAATCAAAGCACGAGACAGACAGGGGTCAGAGGAGAAGACCGGAAAATGTGACATAATGGACAATATTCGTCTGTATTTGCAATACACGAGCCGCGGTTCAGCTGCGTGAGACAAACACTGCCAGTGTGAGACGGGCGCGCGCGGCTCCCGCTGCACATTTCACGGAGGAAAGCTTCCACAATCTCCACGAGTTCAATGCAGGATTCTTACAACGGCTTGTCCTGAAAGATGGATTTAAAAACAGAAGCTGTTTACGGGCCACAACCTGTAAGTATGATTTATTTTTCGTTGATGTGTTTTCCTGTAATAGATCGTATTGTTAATTGCACATTGTAGCAAGGAAGTAAACAGATGACAACGCTCATTTGGCTCTGCAAACCAGTTTGTTAAATGCTCATTCATACTTAACGTTATTCGACAAACACCTAACGTTACAAACTTTTTTAGATCTCAACAGCGAATTTGGCATTAGTGTAAATTATTCTTTGATTAGAGCTTTTATGTATTGTTTATCTACAGGCATGCTAAACATGGTTCTGTGTTTGTACTAGCAATGTTTAGTGTTCGTTCTTGCGACAAATATTTGGCAAATCGTTCTAAAAATACAAAAGTAACGGTGCCATTCAGTAGCGATCACTATAGATCCGCAGTCTTTACTCTTGAGGACTGAATAGGTTCTGCTCGATCATCTTCACTAAAATTGTCTGGGTCTGATTCGGGCTCAAATTGGTATGGTTTTATTGATGCCATTGTACTACCCAAAGCACAGGCTAAAGGTAAGGGGCGTGACGTTTCCAACAAACGTGCACTAGGCGGTTAGTGAATCACAACACACTGGGCCAGCTAACCAATCTGAGCCCATTGCGTATTTTTGAGGGACTGGCTTCATACAACCCGGAAACCATCAGACTGTTTTTAAAAGGAGGGACAGAGCAGTGTAGAATAAAGGTAAAATATATGAAAAATAATGCAATTTTTTAAAAACGAAGCATGAACACATTACAGTGCACCCCACAAACACAATCAAGCCTTCGAAAGAATGTGTTTTACCACCCCTTTAACACAAAACCTCTATAACCAGAACATTAGACTCCGAATGAGATCAGTGATTCAGTCACTACATGACGATGATATCATCAGCAAAAAACAACCAACACCAGCTGATCACATTTTCTCTCAGCTTTTCTTACCATAACAAATGTGCTTCACAAACACAGTTAAAGCAGACATGTTATGTCAAGGGTCAAGATCCCAACAAAAGCAAACACTGAACACCATCATGGTGAATTAAAAAAAAACTATTATTTTCAATATAAAAGAAATGACAGAAGAAAAGTTAGTCTGGTTAGTAATGTGTGAGGCTGGTAATGCTGTTTGTGGAGTTGTTTAATCCTCCTCTGCTGAGATCTTCAGAGATTTAATGTCTTATTTTATCCTTCAGTTGATTTCATCTAAAGCTGTGGCTGAAGTCAGTTGTAGTTCTTGTGTTTCTCTTTCCTTCAGTGGTTCTGCTCATTACCATAATCAGGTGTCACCACCAATACGCAATTATCACTTATTTAATCACTTAACAATACAATTATTATCCAATTATCATGTGGGAACTAGAAATGTTCTATAACTCATTCGGTTTTATTTCTGTTTCAGTCATTGTGTCCACACAACATTCGGTAATATTTGAGTGCAGTGAACTCATTTTTTTTTAGTACATACAACTGTTAGGTTTTACAGTGAAGAACTGTTAATGGTGAAACTCCAGCTTTATTTACAGCACTGTAGGCTGCATATCATTTTAATTGTTTTTTTGATTATGTGTTTATATTACAGTATATTATGCTGTATACATTTTATTTTTACTCTGACGTATGGAAGTTACTTTATGTGTGTGAATGATCATGGTTCCAATTTCCTTGGCAGTATGAGTGCAATGTGTGATGTCAAACCTTGAAGGCTACTCTTATCCTAAAATCCTATTTCTTTTTTTCAGTTTTATACACAATTGTATTCTGTTAGCTAGACAAAAAACATTCATGTCAATGAAGGACTGGGCTAAGACTGAAATGTGGACATAAGGGATATTTCAATGGTCCTCTGCCATAGTGACAAAACATCTAAACATTTTGACTTGCAGTGTCACGAATGGATGGATGAATGGAAGGACGAAAAAGATAGAAGATGGATAGCTGGATAGATGGATGGATGGATGGACAAACGGACAAGATGGATGGATGGATGGATGGAAGGATGGATAGATGGATGGACAGATGGACAAACGGAAGAGATGGATGGATGGACAGATGGACAAACGGAAGAGATGGATGGATAGATGGACAGATGAACGTACAAGATGGATGGATGGATGGATGGACAGATGAACGCACAAGATGGATGGATGGATGGATGGATGGATGGACAGATGAACGTACAAGATGGATGGATGGATGAATGGATGGATGAATGGATGGACGGACGGACCAACAGACAAGATGGATAGATGGATAGATGGATGGACAGATGAACGCACAAGATGGATGGATGGATGGATGGATGGATGGACGGACGGACCAACGGACAAGATGGATTGATTGATGGATGGATGGATGAACGAAAATGATAGATGGATGGATGGACTGACGAACTGACAAGATGAATGGATGGATGGATGAAAAAGATAGATGGATGGATGAATGGATGGATGGATAGATGGACGAACATACAAGATGAATGGATGGATGGATGGACCAACAGACAAGATGGATGGGATAGATGGATGGACAGATGAACGCACAAGATGGATGGATGGATGGACGGACCAAAGGACAAGATGGATGGTTGGATGGATGGATGGATGGATGGGTGGCTGGATGGATGATGGATGGACAGATGGATGGATGGACAAGATGGATGGATGAACAGATGAATGGACAAGATAGATAGATAGATAGATAGATAGATAGATAGATAGATAGATAGATAGATAGATAGATAGATAGATAGATAGATAGATAGATAGATAGATAGATAGATAGATAGATAGAATATGTTAAGTGTGTGCTTCGGTATATTCTGTTTCTTATAAAATCACTTAATTAAGTGCTTAAAAACATAAATTAAGTTAAAAAAAATCAGGCTAAACTAAACGCAACACATTCATATTAAATGGCAGTCACAAGCCATAGACATATACACGTATACATATCTATAGTCATAGCACTGTACGTCAGTGATAAGGGTTTGTTTAACACGCGATCTTATGGTTGCTAGGAAACGGAAACGCTCCTTACGAGAACCGGAATGAAGCCACAAATAATGAGCTCCTTTCCGTCAGTCTTCACAATTAAAAGTAGTAAATGCATCTTCTCATATAATATAAAACATAAAGTTGAAATATAGAAACAAAGGCTAAATAATGTGTATGTGAGTAGTATTGATGAATTTTAAAGCTGTAAAATACAACAGCTAGTTCTCAAATTTGTTTTGACAATGTGCTTTATTATAAATCTTGTATAATGTGTTTAACAAACTTACAATGAAAACAAACAAAAAACGACACAAAACCAAGCTCAGTAATTAGAACAAATAACAAACAGTACACGAAATTAATGATGAACATAATTTAAACAAAATTACAGACTCTGATATGGAGGTGAGACTTTTATTTTGAAACATGAAGGACGCTCGTGATATTTGACTTCACAGGGTGTCAGTTTGAAACCGTTTGGGAGCGTAAAGTAGCAACAAGTGCACAATCACAGCCACATACAACACTACAAGAAGACATTATTATGTTTATTAATAACGATTTAGTGCTCGACAAGTATTGACACTTGCGTTTGCATTAGCACTCTATAAGCATATCGCAGAAGTTAAAAGCTTCTCAATATTTGTGAATGAGTTCTGCTAACTGGTGAGTTCATATAAAATATATGCATGAATTGCATCACATGCTAATTATGTATTAATAAGAATTGTAAAAGCGTGACTGTATTTCTGTTGGCTGACAAATCATGACATGTCTGTCAATTGTGTCTGTGCTATGATAATGACCTAAAACTGCATTACTTCTGAAGTGTACACTAACGTTAAAGTGCAGGGTGTTTTCATTTGTCTGCTGTTGTATTCAGGAGCAACATGAGTGACCAGGACTCCTTTGGTATTCTGGACTCTGAGTTTGATCATTACCTGGTCGACATGAAGCCGTATGTGCTTAAACTGACACACAAGACAGGTGAGAATACAACACACACACACACACACACACACACACACACACACACACACACACACACACACACACACACACACACACACACACACACACACACACACACACACACACACACACACACACACACACACACACACACACACACTCTACTGGTCAAAAGTTGAAACACAAAAAATACAGTAAAGACAGTAATGTTATATTATATTAAATATTATTAAAACGTAAAATAACTGTTTTCTATGTGAATATATAGTAAAATGTAATTTATTTCTGTGATCAAAGCTGAATTTTCAACATTATTACTCCAGTCATCAGTGTCACATGATCCTTCAGAAATCCAGCTGAATAAATGTATTAATAATATTAATGTATTAATAGTTATTTCCAACAAAAAAAAAAAAAAATGTTACTGACCCAAAACTTTTGAACGGTAATACACTGTTGCAAATGCTTTCTATTTCAGATAAATGCTGTTCTTTTGAACTTTATATTCATCAAATAATCCTAAAAAAATGTTTCAACATTGATAATAATAAATGTTTCTTAAACATCATATCAGAATGATTTCTGAAGGATCATGTGACACTGAATTCAGCTTTGATCGCAGGAATAAATTACATTTTAAAATATATTCTCATAGAAAACATTTTAATAATATTTCACAATATTACCTTTAAAAAAAAAAAAACTGCCTTAGTGAGCTTAAAGGTCCCGTTCTTCGTGTCTTTTTGAAGCTTTGATTGTGTTTACAGTGTGCAATATAACATGTGTTCATGTTTCGCGTGTAAAAAAACACAGTATTTTTTACACAATTTACTTATCTGTACACCGCTGTTTTCACTGTCCTAAAAACGGGCTGACGAGTTCCTTGTTCTATGAAGTCCCTCCTTCAGAAATACGTAACGAGTTCTGATTGTGCCAGCGGTTCCCGTGTTGTGATTGGACAGCAGCTTAGCGAACATAGCCCGGTTCCTGTGTTGTGATTCGACAGCAGCTTAGCGCACGTGGAAATGTCACGCCTCTTAACCGGAGATATATATGCGCTTAATGATCTCTACAGCGTCCCTGGGAAAGCCAAACAAAGGTGATTTGACTCTGGGATGAAAATAACAGCGTCTCGACGACATGGCGACAAACACACTCAAACGCAGCACTTCCTTTTCTCCACACGACACATCCTCTTCTCCACGTGGGACAGCAACAAGACCACGCCCCCTTTTTTCGCGTATTCTTGTGGGAGGAGGTTAGTCTGTTCTACTGACGTCATTTATGAAGGAAGTACCAGGATGTAGTCCAAGCCAGCCGTTCGCTGTAGGCTTTGAAAGGGAACTTCTGTTAAATAAAATATCTCGCTTGGCATTGAACTTTGAGCTTTATAATTTTACAGGTATTATTTATGCTCTAACAGCAACATTAGTTTGAACAATGGGATCACGAAGAACGGGACCTTTAAGAGACTTACCGATCAAAAGCTTTTAAATGGCAGTGTATATATACAGTATATATATATATATATATAATGTATTTTTTTTTTACAAAAGTACATTTGTCCATCAGAGCGTCAGCGTTGTGCGCTGTGGATTAAAAAGCTGTGTGATCCTGTGACTTGTGGCTCTGGACTGACTGGAAGGAAGAATCGTAATATGTACGCCCGACTTCTTCTGCACATGCTCAGAAAAAGTGTTTTAGAGGGTCCCTTTACCCACAAACCTGAAGCGGGAGCCCTCAAGACTTTACCCACGTACATGGTAAATGCTGCACTGATATTTAGCTTTCCTCTTGATGCGTGTCTTTACCTTGACTTGTGTAAGGCAACATGAACATGGTGATTATTGAGCTTAATTTTCCTATAGTCCATCTATTTTGACGAGCCGCTGTTGGGAAGCTCGGAGCAGGAACAAGGATCTGCAGCGCTGCCGGACTGGGTGTCTGGTGAGTTGGGTCAGGCTGATGGCACATGGTCCACCTCACCCCTCTCAAGCACACACAGGTATGACACTGACTCCACCTACTGTCAATCTTCACTGCTGTGTTGAAATGCAATGTGATTTATTAAGTGCGTGATTTAGACTCCAGCATCCCCAACGATCCTGCGTAGGACAAGCAGTTGAATGGATGAATAACCCATCAAGGACACACATGTCCAGGTCATATTGTATTTCACCCCAAAATCAAATTTAATAATAAGAAGAATAAGAATAAGAAGATATTTTGTATTTAGACAACAAAGCCTATTTTAGGACAGCAGGCCTTTGATGCACAGGGCTGAGTGATTAATAATAATAATAAAACAACAGGCAAATACTTGTTTCATATGTTTAATGTGAAAATGAAAACACTCAAAAGTTCATCCTGAAACACTAATGTGATTTTTATTTCAAATAATTGTTTTTCTTTTCTATTCATTCAAAGAATCCTGGAGAATTTATCACCATTTCCACAAAAGTATTACTGTTTAATGTGACACTGAAGACTGGAGTAATGATGCTGAAAATTCAGCTTTGATCACAGGAATATACATTGCATTTTAAAACATATTACAATAGAAAACAGCTATTTTAAATAGTAATTACATTTCACAATATTAAGGTTTTGACTGTATTTTTGCGACTATATTTTGAGTCAAGTCACCTTCATTTATATAGCGCCGGGTCACCATTTGATAAACTGTAAACCTTGGGATAAACAGAGAGACTAATCTAAGTGTAGAGGCCATTCTTCTTATGATGTAACGAGTACATCAGGTGTTATGGGAAGTGTTCCCGGTTCTGGCAGACCTAGTTAATGCAGCCTAAAACAATAATTTAAAGGTCACCTATTATGTTTGGATATAAATGTGGTGAACACATTGTGTGAACAGTGTTGACAGTGTGTGAACACAACCACCCTACAATGATACAAATCCACCCGCTTCTTATTTTTGAATCCCCATTAAACAAAGCAGTCTCATTAGACAAGCCGTTTTGATTCTCTGAGTGATGTGACGTCACAGTCATTCCTCATGCCCCGCCCACAGCCGCTGTTTCTGAAATCAACAGGTCAATCAGAAGAGAGGCTCATGAACATTAATTAGACAGGCCAAAAAAAAAGTTTGTGAGAAAGGAGCTGTAAAAACATATTGCGATGGTTTTTGGTACTTATACTGCAAATATATATATTCTTAAGGACATCAACACCTAAAATAAACTCCAGAAAGGTTTACAATATGGGTCCTTTAACTGATTTCAATAATATAAATTGATAATGTTCTATGTGTATGCAAAAGTAAAGATATGTGTTTTTATTCTAGATTTAAACTGACACAGAGTGTGTCTGCTTCCCGGACAATGCTAGGAAGACTGTTCCAGAGTTTAGGTGCTAAATAGGAAAAGGATCGACCGCCTGCAGTTGATTTTGATATTCTCTGTATTATCAACTGGCCGGAATTTTGATACAGCAGTAGTCGTGATGGAGTATAATGTGTTAAGAGCTCGCTCAAGTACCGGGGAGCTAAACCATTTAGTGCTTTGTAAGATTTTAAAATGTATGCAATGTTTAATAAGCAGCCAGTGCAGTGTTGACAAAACCGGGCATAATATGGTTCTAGTAAGAACTCGAACTGCTGCGTTTTGGACCAGCTGGAGTTTATTTATTAAGTTTTGCAGGTGCTAGAAATGTCTCTTTCAAATGAAAGATTGGCATCAAAGAGCACACCCAGGTTCCTCACTGAGGACGAGGACTTGACAGAGCAGCCATCAAGTAATAGACAGTTTTACTAGGGTTTTTGTCCAGTTCTGTTTTAACAGAATTAATTTGTAGGAAATTTCTAGTCATCCAATTTTTTTATATCAGCTATGCATTCCGTCAAGTTTTGTCAGGGCGTGAAGAAATATAGAGCTGAGTATCGTCAGCATAACAATGAAAACTAACGCAATGCTTCCTAATGATATCTCCCATTGGTAGCATGTACAGGGTGAAAAGCAATGGTACTAGCACTTAGTCAGGGCGATACTCCATACTGAACATGTGATCGTGTGACATCTCTTCTTTTACTGCTACAAACTGATAATGGTCTGATAAGTATGATTTAAACCATGCCAATGCAATTCCATTAATGCCAACATAATTTGCGAGTCTATTCAAAAGAATGTTGAGGTCGATAGTGAGCATAAAAGAGTTTTTTTCAAAAACATTAAAACATATTCCCAACCCCAAACTTGTTGAGATGTTGAGTGGAAAATAATGTGTAAAGGCCTGTTCACACCAAGGATGTTAACTATAACTGTAACGATAAAGACCCTTATGAAAAAAATATATACAGTGAGGAAAATAAGTATTTGAACACCCTGCTATTTTGCAAGTTCTCCCACTTGGAAATCATGGAGGGGTCTGAAATTGTCACCGTATGTGCATGTCCACTGTGAGAGACATAATCTAAAAAACAAATACAGGAATCACAATATATGATTTTTTAACTATTTATTTGTATGATACAGCTGCAAATAAGTATTTGAACACCTGTCTATCAGCTAGAATTCTGACCCTCAAAGACCTGTTAGTCTGCCTTTAAAATGTCCACCTCCACCATATTTATTATCCTAAATTAGATGTACCTGTTTGAGGTTGATAGCTGCATAAAGACACCTGTCCACCCCATACAATCAGTAAGAAACCAACTACTAACATGGCCAAGACCAAAGAGCTGTCCAAAACACTAGAGACAAAATTGTACACCTCCACAAGGCTGGAAAGGGCTACGGGGAAATTGCCAAGCAGCTTGCTGAAAAAAGGTCCACTGTTGGAGCAATCATTAGAAAATGGAAGAAGCTAAACATGACTGTCAATCTCCCTCGGACTGGGGCTCCATGCAAGATCTCACCTCGTGGGGTTTCAATGATCCTAAAAAAGGTGAGAAATCAGCCCAGAACTACACGGGAGGAGCTGGTCAATGACCTGAAAAGAGCTGGGACCACCGTTTCCAAGGTTACTGTTGGTAATACACTAAGACGTCATGGTTTGAAATCATGCATGGCACGGAAGGTTCCCCTGCTTAAACCAGCACATGTCAAGGCCCGTCTTAAGCTTGCCAATGACCATTTGGGTGATCCAGAGGAGTCATGGGAGAAAGTCATGTGGTCAGATGAGACCAAAATAGAACTTTTTGGTCATAATTCCACTAAACGTGTTTGGAGGAAGAAGAATGATGAGTACCATCCCAAGAACACCATCCCTACTGTGAAGCATGGGGGTGGTAGCATCATGCTTTGGGGGTGGTTTTCTGCACATGGGACAGGGCGACTGCACTGTATTAAGGAGAGGATGACCGGAGCCATGTATTGCGAGATTTTGGGGAACAACCTCCTTCCCTCAGTTAGAGCATTGAAGATGGGTCGAGGCTGGGTCTTCCAACATGACAATGACCCGAAGCACACAGCCAGGATAACCAAGGAGTGGCCTAGCCAGTCTGCAGACCTAAACCCAATAGAGAATCTTTGGAGGGAGCTCAAACTCTGTGTTTTTCAGCAACAGGCCAGAAACCTGACTGATCTAGAGAAGATCTGTGTGGAGGAGTGGGCCAAAATCCCTCCTGCAGTGTGTACAAACCTGGTGAAAAACTACAGGAAACGTTTGACCTCTGTAATTGCAAACAAAGGCTACTGTACCAAATATTAACATTGATTTTCTCAGGTGTTCAAATACTTATTTGCAGCTGTATCATACAAATAAATAGTTAAAAAAGCATACATTGTGATTTCTGGATTTATTTTTAGATTATGTCTCTCACAGTGGACATGCACCTACGATGACAATTTCAGACCCCTCCATGATTTCTAAGTGGGAGAACTTGCAAAATAGCAGGGTGTTTCAAATACTTATTTTCCTCACTGTATATATATTTTTAAATTGCTTATTGTTTCAAAAAGGTTTTTTTGCTATATTGATACTGTATTTATACCCTTTCATTGCCAATTTAAATGTTTACATTTTTGGGTTGGAAATTTATTACAGGGTTTTTGGTAAGTTCATAAAGTAATTAATTTCTGTTATCACATTATTATATTATGAGCATTTATTACGCTTTGAGAAAATTATTACATGATTGAACATTTGAACATTCAATTTTATTTTATTAAAGGGGTGGTAAACCACGATTTCACTTTTCTAACTTTAGCTAGTGTGTAATGTTGCTGTTTGAGCATAAACAACATCTTCAAAGTTACAACGTTCAAAGTTTAAAGCAAACAGAGATATTTGCTTTTAAAGAAATCAATTTCTAAGGACTACAGCAAACGGCCGCTAGGGACTACAGACATTCCTCCAGGGTGTGCTGACATCACCAGCCCCAATATTTACATAAACCCCTCCTCCGAGAATATTAAATAAGGGGGGGCGAGGTCATTTTGTATCGCTGCGGGGAAGCGTTGTTGTGGTTAGTAGGCTGGAGTGCTGTTGCCAATGCCGACGAAACGCTGTTATTTTCATCCGGATTGCAGGTCCACTTTCTTCAGCCTTCCTAGGGACGGGGGTGCGTTGCAGTGCGTTTAACATACAACGTCATATTCATGTGTGTAAGAGAGGGGAACACGATCGCATTTGCATCGGATATATGCTGCCCATCATAAATCAAAGCACGAGACAAACAGGGGTCGGAGGAGAAGATCGGAAAATGTGACATAATGGACAATATTCATCTGTATTTGCAATACATGAGCCTTCAGCTGCACGAGTTCAGCTGCACGAGACAGGCGGGCACGCGCGGCTACCGCTGCACATCTCGCGGAGGAAAGCTTCCACAATCTTCGCGAGTACGGGCTACAACCTGTAAGTGTGATTTATTTTTCGTCGATGTGTTTTCTGTAATAGTTTGTGTTGTTAATTGTAGCCTACGTTGTAGCAAGGAAGTAAACATGACAGCGCTGTTTGGCTCTGCAAACCAGTTTGTTAAATGCTCATTCATACTTAACGTTATCCGACAAACCCCTAACGTTACAAACTGTTTAAAATCTCCACAGCGAACTTGGCATTAGTGTAAATTATTCTTTGATTAGAGCTTTTATGTATTGTTTATCTACAGGCATGCTAAACATGGTTCTGTGTTTGTACTAGCAATGTTTAGTGTTCGTTCTTGCGACAGATATTTGGCAAATCGTTCTAAAAATACAAAAGTAACAGTGCCATTCAGTAGCGATCACTATAGATCCGCAGTCTTTACTCTTGAGGACTGAACAGGTTCTGCTCGATCATCTTCACTAAAATTGTCTGGGTCTGATTCGGGCTCTTGGTATGGTTTTATTGACGCTAGCGTACACAAAGCACAGGCTAGTAGCCTGAGGCTACCTGTAGAGGTAAGGGGCGAGAAACGTGCTCTAGGCGGTTAGCGAATCACAGCACACTGGGTCAGCTAACCAATCAGAGCCCATTGCGTATTTTTGAGGGACTGGCTTCACAGAATCCGGAAACCATCAGACCGTTTTTACAAGGAGGGACAGAGCAGTGTAGAATAAAGGTAAAATATATGAAAAATAATGCATTTTTTAAAAAACGAAGCATGAACACATGTTACAGTGCACCCCACAAACACAATCAAGCCTTCGAAAGAGTGTGCTTTACCACCCCTTTAATATAAATGTGCAGTTATTACATTATGCTTTGCTATTTAGAAGACAGGATCTCTAGACTCGTTTTCAGACACTAAGTGTGAACTTTTGCAGCAACAAATCTTTAAATTAAAAAAAGTATGAATATTCACCAAGTGAGAAAGTTTTGGTGTGGATGTTGTGGAGATGTTTTGTCGTGTCGCTCTTGGTGTTAAAAGGTCTTGAAACCTCAAGTATGCCAGGCAGAATCACTGCCGAAGACACATGCATGTGTTTAGCCACACAAGGCCTGTGTTGTTCATGACTCAAAGAGCCCACTGACCCTCCGAGTTTAAGATTAAACAGGTTCGTCTGAAATCAGAGCTCTCTCAATCGGAGCAGTCAGCAGATAGAGGAAGCCTGAACTTGTGCTTCAGTGCTCCATTTGGAGAAGACCATTAAAGGCATTTAGATCACAGACTCAAGTCCTGCTGGAGAAAATTGCAGCCGTGTCTTTTATGTGTCACTCTCATTTAGATCAGATTAAAGCATCAAGCTCTCTGCTCTTCTCTGATGTGGCTGTGTTTGCTTTCAGTCAGTCAGGTGGTGATATAACAGCTTTTCTGCTTTTGTGGTTTTCATAGGAGTTTTTCTTTAGTCTGTTGCTATTGAACACTGTTTGAAGTTTTAATGTTTTTGCATACAAAACATTCCAGGATTTTTCTCCGCATAATGGACTTCAATGGCAACCAACGGTTGAAGATCCAAATCAATGCAGTTTCAAAGGAAGGGCTTCAGAGGCTCTGCACGATCCCAGACGAGGAATAGGGTCTTATCTAGACAAACCATTGGACATTTTCTAAAAAAAATAAACATTCATATACTTTTTAGCCTAAATTGCTCATCTTGTGCTGCTCTGCGACTTTCCAAGGATTATGTAATCACTTCGAAAAGGTCACGCTAGACCAAGCGAATGTGTGAGGACTAATACAAACGCCCTTTAACAAAAAACACTCCATCTTTAACTTCAAAATTGTCCGACATTGTTGTTTTACCTTTTTTTTGCTAAAGGATGATTGTATTAGTCTTCGCATATGTGCTTTGTAAACACGGGGGCGGTACTTCTGCCTACGTCTAGCGTGACCTTTCCGACGTGATTATGTAATCACTGGCAGCCTTTTTTTTTTTTAAATGGCCGATGGTTTGTCTAGATAAGACCCTATTCCTCATCTGGGATCGTGCAGAGCCTCTGAAGCCCTTCCTTTGAAACTGCATTGATTTGGGCCTTCAACCGTTGGTTGCCATTGAAGTCCATTATGTGGAGAACAATCCTCAAAATCAAATCAAATCACTTTATTTGTCACTCTACCATATGCACAACAGTAGGTGAAATTCTTAGGTGCAGTTCCGAGCAAACATAGCAGTCATGACATGACATGTACAACATTTAAGCAACAACAGATTACACATCTGATGCGCACACAATTACTCACAGCACAGTATACACTACAATAAACAATAAATAATTTACACAATGTGAGTGTAGTTCTCACAGCTTAAACAATATACACATACTTACAATATACATATACTTAAAACAATATACACTAAACATACATTAAACAATAACAGTATACATTAAGCTATAGTAATAATATACAATGTACAGTATACAATATGTTCACAAATTGAAGTCCAAAGTGCAATAGATGCTGTATGATAAATAAATGTGTATATAATGTGTGTGTATCTACAGTGGGTTGTGCTGAGTGATATTCTGTCCAGTGTGTGTTATGATACTGATGGATCAAGAGTTAAGTAGTCTGATTGCTTGTGGGAAGAAGCTGTTCTGGAGTCGGCTGGTGCGTGTTCTAATGCTGCGGTACCGTCTGCCTGATGGCAGCAGTGAGAGCAGCCCATGGCTCGGGTGGCTAGAGTCTCTGATGATCCTCTGAGCTCTCTTCACACACCACCTGGCGTAAATGTCCTGGAGGGAGGGAAGCTCACCTCCGATGATGCAGCTGGCCGTGCGCACTACCCTTTGCAGGGCCTTGCGGTTGCGGGCGGTACTGTTGCCGTACCAGGTGGTGATGCAGCCAGTCAGCAGACTCTCGATGGTGCTGCTGTAGAAGCGTGTGAGGATGTGGCGATTCATTCCAAACCTCCTCAGCCGTCGCAGGAAGAAAAGGCGCTGATGAGCCTTCTTCACAACGGCCTCAGTGTGGACGGACCATGAGAGTTAACCAGGAAACGCCCCCCATCCTTAGTGAAGCCTAGGCCAAGCGGTGCGGCGCTAAGCCTGCACTCGATCTACTAAGGGCTCAGGAAAGAAAAATGATCACCCCTCATATAACACAACGAGACCCCGAAAAAACCCATACAACAGCCCAATAAGGCTGGGCGCAGATCATACTACAGCTCATGCATTAGTACTTACCCGGTCGTGGCTACTTTATACTTAAAGCCAGGAAATAAACTCGCCCCCGCACACCACAAGCCCTCGAGCAAGAGTGGCAAATACAACCACTCACATTAGTGAGAGAAATAACACGGAGAGGCGGTAAACTCTACTAACCAAAGTATAGCATATATTCACAAACATATACATTTTGCAAAGAAGATCGTTCTTAGCTACTCACGGGGAGCTGCAGGCCCTGCGATGTCCAACGATGTTCCATAATCCTCAAACCCTCTCAGGGGAGCGAAGAGGGTCCTGAAAAACATAGTAAGTAATGTTTCACCCTTCTCGAGGGGGACTCACCACTCACTCCTCCGGCGCTTCAAACCTGAAACAACCAGCCATCAAGCTAGTATACTACCACCATCCTGAGGAGGCGCTTTCACAAACCAGCCAGGCGGGGCCTAGAATATCATCATCACGGGCCCACCCCAGGCCGGATGTAAGAAGCGCCTGGGGAGATGATGAAGAAGAGGAGTGAGGGTCAATGTAATTCTCAGCTCACCCTCAGGGAGGAGACCCATCATGAACGCTGACTGCGTTTTGTGATACACAGCTCCTACTTCTCCCGGGAGTCCGCTTCTCTGTGCCTCACCCTCGACTGTGGGGGTGCACAAGAGGCAACACTGGCCCTTGGGCCCGTCTCCGGTCCTCAGACCGTGACGCCTCCCGCCTGCCTGGGACCAGGATCTCAGTGGTATGCAGGTTCTCAGACGCTGCCATGCGCTGTTCATCAGCAAACCGGCCTAGTGCGCATGAAACACTGCTGTAAGAAGTAGCACCGGGCTGACCTGCTGCCGTGTATGCCCTGCCATTAAAGCGACACATCGTTTAGGTGGCAGGGTTGGAGCTCTCAGCTTCCCAGATGCGAAGGAAGGAATGAAAACCCAACTGAACCGATGATTATGGCTGGGGAGAAATTGATCGTTTAGTCCAACACGAGCGATCTCTCCTCTAACGCGCCAACATGACGGCCGCAGCCCGCCCACAGCGCGTTTCATAACATTCAACGGCTCAGCATACACAGTCGGGATGGCTGAGAAGATTAATCCCCTTCTCACAGCCTCCTCTAGAGCACTTGCAAACAAGTCTCGTCAGCCGCCGGATAGTTAGAGGGAACGCCTTCCCGTGACGATCTCAGCGAGCTCTATCCGAGAAACCCGTGACATGCGTCCGCGCTCAGCCTCGGCATGAGCGGGACCGCATCATCAGTCTCGGATGCAAACCCTCTTCCCTCAGGAAGAGAATCAGACGAGAGCAGAGCGATCTCGGATTGACAAACGCTCACATTATACAAACAAGCAAACAACTCGATAAGAGCTGATTGTGCATGCTCTTGATCCCAGGCAGAAACACACGGCTCGTGTGTATAAAATAATGAATTTGGATTACCTTAGCTCGAAGCATTTCAGACAGAACAGTCCCTGAAGATGAAAAAGCAGTGTCATGTTGGCAAGGTGCCCTTATATACTTCCTGGTCGCACCTTGATGACATCATTGGCTGTCGCCGGTCAATAGGATTGACATGATTCGATAGTAGTTCAGACACCTGTCACGCTGGAGGCGTTCCCCGTAGCGTCAGCTGACGCAGCGCGAGTTCCCTTTCGAAAGGGAACTATTAGTTAACACTTTGACTCCATCCACCAGTAGGGTCTAAAAACATTTTTACACTGCCAATATTTCCATGACAATGAGCTAATCTTCTTCAAATTGCTAGTAGCATACTGTAAAGCCAGAAATATAATTTGCATCACTGTAATTTGAAATGCAATTCTTTACATTGTAAAGTACATCTGCAAATATGCATCGACTTCAAGACATTTGTTATTTTGAATTTAAGTTATAAAGATTTTAATAAAAAAAGATCTCTAAAAAACTGCATCTCAGTTTGTTGCGTATGGGTCTGCATAGCCGCAGACCAGTCAAGGTGCCCATGCTGACCCCTGTCCAACGGCAAAAGCGCCAACAGTGGGCACGTGAGCATCAGAACTGGACCACGGAGCAATGGAAGAAGGTGGCCTGGTCTGATGAATCACGTTTTCTTTTACATCACGTGGATGGCCGGGTGTGTGTGCGTGGCTTAACTGGGGAACACATGGCACCAGGATGCACTATGGGAAGAAGGCAAGCCGGCAGAGGCAGTGTGATGCTTTGGGCAATGTTCTGCTGGGAACCCTTGGGTCCTGCCATCCATGTGGATGTTACTTTGACACGTACCACATACCTGAGCATCACTGCAGACCATGTACACCCTTTCATGGAAACTGTATTGCCTGGTGGCTGTGGCCTCTTTCAGCAGGATAATGCGCCCTGCCACAAAGCAAAAATGGTTCAGGAATGGTTTGAGGAGCACAACAACGAGTTTGAGGTGTTGACTTGTCCTCCAAATTCCCCACTGCGCACCTTCAGAGGTCTAGTGGAGTCCATGCCTCGACGGGGCAGGGCTGTTTTGGCAGTAAAAGGGGGACCAACACAATATTAGGTCATAATGTTATGCCTGATCGGTGTAATTTCTATGGTGTTTTTTTTTCTTACATTATGTAAATGAGCTTGTGATATGTCTTTAATTTTCATAAAATAATGGCAATGGCCCAACACTCAAAATAAAGTTTTCTAAAGGAGGATTTCGCAGGGATGCCATAGAAAAATCATTATTGATTCTCCAAAGAACCATTATTTTCTCTCTGTGAAGAACATTTTAATAATCTGAAGAACCATTTTCAACTACAAAAACCTTTTGTTGAATGGGAAGGTTCCGTCAAAGGTTCTTCATAGAACCATTAAAGCCAATAAAGAATCTTTATTTTTTAAAATGAATGTTAAAAGTACAGTATTGTCAAAGTGTTGACATGTTCCATGTTTGTCCACCTGATGGCGTTCTTCACTTAAATTTGTCTCCTGAAGCATATCAGCTGAGTTTAGAGAGGCTTAAGCACGCGCGTGTAACAGATCTGAGAGCAGTAAGAGATGTTCTCAAAGATGTCTGGTGATGTGTGTTTAATTCTGCCAGTAGAGTTTCACGTCTTGTTTTGCAGTTATGGTTCAATGTATGAACTTAAGATCGTTTGCTGAGGCACGCTTCACTATTATTGTTGCTCATAATTAAATCATGCAGTGCCTAGCAGTGTCTTAGTGACTGCCCACCCAGGACACCCTAGATAAATACATACAATCAAAATCAATATGTAAACTGAAAAATTTCTTTTTTTCCTTCTCAATAACTGGAAACGAGCACAAATACAGAAAATATTTTAAAATATTTGGGGTAGGGCAGGGACCTTCAAATATTGTGTTGGACATTGAGGGGCCTTTGAGTCAAAATGGTTGAAAACCAATGGCAGCCCTAATATAGTGGTATATGGAAAAATTTAAATATCTGGAAACTAAAAACCCATGTTAGGCCAACAGAATTCACCCAAATATTGTCCTGAAAAAACAACGATATTGATGAAATGTTGAGTTTGTGAGTTCCCAGAATGCATTGCAGCATGAATACATGATGTGTTGGTTACTGTTATAGGATTATTGTTTTGCGTTTTGTTGGCTTTTTTACGTTTTGTTGTTGTTTTGTCATTATTATTAGTTATTTGTTGAGATGTGATGTTAAGAGCTCATCTTTCTGCATTTTTTGATTGTCGCCATTCTTGAAGTTTTCGTGTCAAGTGTCAATGTTAATTAAGTTATTGGTTGAAATGAGACATTTCGCATTTAGTGAACGGACAAATTCAAATTTAGCAAAGCAAACTTTTTTAACAATTTTAAGATCTGAAGCCATCAGGTTGCAAACTAATGGAAGAGTTGAGGCTGTACAGCAGCTTTAGAAAAAAGTTATTGTCCAGCTAAAGTAAGTTTTTGATTTGATTAATTTCCGTTGTAAAAAAAACATTAGTTATTTACTTTGAGGCGACTTACACAACACCATTTCAACTAAAATAGAAAACTTTTAATGCGTTCTGGCCGTTCATTTGCATGGCAACGGTGTTTGGTGGCTTGAGAACGCAAACTTTGAAATAGGATTTGAAATAGTTTTGAAACGAGACCGTTATCATCTTTGTGTAAACTTCCAAAAACGTGAATCTGTGAGAACGGTGACGGCATGCATGTAAGCATTACATGTGTTTAGTCTATCGCAAGCACATTTGAGTACGTATGTGCGCAGGTGCGCCATTTTTCTTTTCAAAATGACCACTAAATTACTTGTGTGGCATGCTTAATACAGTGTTTTTAGTTGTTTCTGATCATTTTGATAACATTTTCATCTATACAGAGTGAAGTGAAGGAGGCCTTCACAAGGGAGACACTTCAGGGCTGCGTTGTGGTTGTGTCTAGCGTAGGTCCACCATCTGATCTGGATACGGCAGACTACAGTAAACCTCGGGAAAAACAGAGAGACTAACATGAGCGTAGATGCCGTTCGTCTTATGGTGTAATCTAATGAGTACATCAGGTGTTATGGGAAGTGTTCCCGGTTCCGGCTGACCTAGTTAATGCAGCCTAAAAACAATCATTTAACTGATTTGAATAATAGAAATTGATAATGTTCTATGTGTATGCCATAGTAAAGAGATGTGTTTTTATTCTAGATTTAAACTGACAGAGTGTGTCTGCTTCCCAAACAATGCTAGGAAGACTGTTCCAGAGTTAAGGTGCTAAAAAGGAAAAGGATCGACCGCCTGCAGTTGATTTTGATATTCTAGGTATTATCAACTGGCCAGAGTTTTGAGACCACAATAGACATGATGGAGTATAATGCGTTAAGAGCTCGCGCAAGTATTGGGGAGCTAAACCATTTAGTGCTTTGTAAGTGATAAGCAAGATTTTAAAATGTATGCAATGTTTAATAGGGAGCCAGTGCAGTGTTGACAGAACCAGGCTAATATGGTCATACTTCCTGGTTCTAGTAAGAACTCGAGCTGCTGCATTTTGGACCAGCTGGAGTTTGTTTATTAAGCGAGCAGGGCAACCACCCAGTAGAGCATACCAATAATCTAGCCTTGAGGTCATGAACGCATGAACTAACTGTTCTGCATTTTGCATTGAGAGCAAATGCAATTTAGATGGAAGAATGCGGTTTTGCAGATGCGGTTTTTCGGTGTATCAGTGTGCCTTAACATCCGGTCACATTTACCATCGTTCTGCTTATTTTCGCAGGTGAAATCCAGTAAGGAGTTCATAGGAGTTCACATGATTTGTAACTACGTACAGGGCGAAAGATTTCCCCATGCAGATTTCCCATTGACTTCATTTGGTCATGCAATTTCTGTGTCTTCTGTGTGAGCTGTGCTTCATGTATCGCTACTCTATTGACAATAGAAAAAGAGTGAAATTTTGCTAATGTGACCGCACCTTTAGTGACCACACAATACCAAGACTAGTAATGCACTTACTACCAATGACCACATAAGTAGCTTCCTAACAACACCATAGCGTTAGCAACCATCCAGAACTCACATGTTCAGACCATCTAAAGACCTAGTTGCCATAGTTTCCTCATGTGAACCTCCCTGTCTGTATGTTTGGGTTTTATATGCTCACCGGAAACATTAGCCAGAGTCTCCAACCGTTGCCAAATGCGACAGCGGCAGCGACGGCCATAAGAGACATCAGATGTGTTCCCGAGTTCAAGGTTTGAGTCAAGTACGCATGAATGCTTTGGCCTTGTGTTTTTAAGTGGTGTGGATGAGGACGTGTCCCTGAGACTGGGGCTGTTCTGAGCAGCTGCAGGTCAGGGCATGGGCTTTAATCAGGCCGCGGGGCAGCAGCACCTCCACGATCTGCCCCCACAGCTCTTTGATCCCACACTCTCATCTGATTCAATTATCCCCATCCACCTGTTAACGGCCAGGCGCCAATCACAATGGCTGGCCTCATCTGACATCTCAAAGGGAAGGTAGACTGCGTGTGTGTGTAGTATGCATGCAGTCCAGCAGATTTAGCTGCTGTGCCCTTTTAGATCTGTTCTTTGATGTAGTGTGCAAACAGAGCCACATATAGCCTATTAATTAATCACTCTTAACATTGCAGATTTTCCATAATCTCCATATTAATGTAGAAACAACATAAAGACAGTAGCCGATATTTTAAATATTTATTAACGCCATCTTTTAATGACATTTCCCCCAATTTTAGCCAATAAGTATAGCCATTCAGCATTACAAATAATTGACAGCTACCAATTTTAACATTATGCTTTAAAAAAATGTAACAACTTTTAATTTTAGTGAACTTAAAACAATCTTCACATAAACCCATTGTAATAAATGTCACATTTACCTGCCCTTCAATATATCATGGCTGAAGACCGGTTTTGATTTGTACTTGCCCTTTCAAAATGCACAAAAAGTTATTGTTTTCATTGTTGTTGACCCATGTAACCTTGTAAAGTTGGTCTAACAGGTAGGATATATACAGAAATTGAATAACGTTATCAAACACTTCACAGTCTTCACTGCATAAATGATAAATTAAATATAGATTGATGCTTATTAAAGCTACAAAAGTTATTCAGTTAAGAGCAGTGTGTGATTTTCTCTGTTTTTTGTTATTTTATTTAAGGGATAGTACACCCAAAAATTAAAATATATATAAGATATAACCGCCCCTCAAATCATCCTAAGTGTATATGACTGTATAATGGGAGCTTTAGAATTGGAGTGAATGGGAAAGAGTAACCCCTGACGTGATGTAGGAGTAGCATAAGCTTTGACGCCTCTCACGGTTCAAACAAATACGGCTGGGCAACAAACTCAAGCTCCTCCAACATTTCTCTTTAAAAAGTCTCGTTTTAGTTTAGTCTAAAACAAGAGTTTTGAAAAAGTCTCATTTAGTTTTAAAAAGTTTCATTTAGTTCACACTTGATGTCTTAGAAATGTATCTAAGACATCAAGTGAAATTTATTAAATCAAATTAGAAATTTATTAAATCAAATTAGAAATTTATCAATATTAAGATAATATTTTTTCCAAAACGAAATTCACTTTAAAGAAAGGCTTTACACTAAACAAAATGGTCAAAATCATGTGTGACCCACTCCATGTCTCCCGACATATTGCACATGAACTTACTCGTGCAGTTCACTTTCCATAATTAACATAGCATAAGCATAAATATGAAACTAAATACGTTTTCTTTAGGCCTAATAACTACAACACGTTGCTTGGCTAATTATAAAAAATGTGCTTTATTATTAAATTATTAAAAAAGAAGAAGATATAGGCTATTGATTTAAAAAAAAAAAGATATAGCGCACTGGTCTAGGAATTGTCTCTGGATGTTTGACAGTATTGATTATTCTTATGATTGAACTGAAAATGCGCGCCGCCCTGCTAGAAATTGTACACACTTTCACACAAAGAACAGCTATAATATCGGGAAATAGGCTACAGGACGGAGACAATCATTGTGTATTTGCTGTGACCAATAATGTGTTTATATTTATTTATTCAGCAGTATTGCTCGATGTAAGAGAGAAATTAATTCATCAGGTTAAGAACAAAGCAGGGGGAATGTAAATATACATGACCGTTTTCTTCGTCAGAAACCTATAGGTAGATGCTCAAGGTTTGTAAGTAGGCGAAAACAAACTTGTTTGTGTGGGAAATATTTTTTTAATCAACAATAAACCCGACCAAAGCCATTATACACAACAATAAGATATAGGTTTAGCTGTTACATGTAGGCTATTAAAGCATATGCCAGGTCGCCTGTTAAAAAGCATTATGGATACATTTCCTGTCAGTTAACCAGTTGTCAGCAACATACAGTTGCAAATATGTAAAAAACCCAAAAGAATAATACAAAACAACTGAAAGGAGAGAGAGAGAGGGTAATATGTTCGGACCTCAGACTTGAACTCCTGTCACTGCCTCGTGAACAAACCTCTAAGCAAATGATAGCTCTGTGGTTTTCTCAAACAATAACCTACACAAAAGATTATAAAATAGTTGTACTTTTGCATATATGATTAAGGAAAAGGCGCATACATATGCCCAATGAAAAAATACAAATATCACACGATGAAAGTCCAAATATCAGTCGCAATAGCGTTAAAAGACAGGACTCTTGAGGTGGATCGACATTCTACTACACAAGTCTTACCACCTTTTAAAGGTCCCGTTCTTCGTGATCCCACTGTTCAAACTTTAGTTAGTGTGTAATGTTGCTGTTAGAGCATAAATAATACCTGTAAAATTATAAAGCTCAAAGTTCAATGCCAAGCGAGATATTTTATTTAACAGAAATTCCCTTTCAAAGCCTACAGCGAACGGCCGGCTTGGACTACATCCTGGTACTTCCTTCATAAATGACGTCGATAGAACAGACTAACCTCCGCCCACAAGAATACGCGAAAAAAGGGGGCGTGGTCTTGTTGCTGTCCCACGTGGAGAAGAGGACGTGTCGCGTGGAGAAAAGGAAGTGTTGTGTTTGAGTGCGTTTGTCGCCATGTCGTCGAGACGCTGTTATTTTCATCCCGGAGTCAAATCACCTTTGTTTGGCTTTCCCAGGGACGCTGTAGAGATCATTGAGCGCATACATCACCCCGTTAAGAGGCGTGACCTTTCCACGTGCGCTAAGCTGCTGTCGAATCACAACACAGGAACCGTGACACGTTTGCTAAGATGCGGTCAAATCGCAACACGGGAACCGCTGGCACAATCAGAACTCGTTACGTATTTCTGAAGGAGGGACTTCATAGAACAAGGAACTCATCAACCCGTTTTTAGGACAGTGAAAACAGCGGTACACAGATAAGTAAATTGTGTTAAAAATACAGTTTTTTTTTTTTACACACGAAACATGAACACATGTTATATTGCACACTGTAAACACAATCAAAGCTTCAAAAAACACGAAGAATGGGACCTTTAATGGGGCTGGGCTGTGTAGTAAAAGGAGGGGCTGGTTTGAATATTATAGAAAACGCCGCTTTTTACGCCATCTGACAGACCGAAGCGCCGTAAATGATGCCAAACGGCAAAATGAACAGCGTTTTTGATCGGGTCAAAACCAATGATATTAATATTTTCTGCGGTGAAAGTGCCGTCATTTATGCCGCTTGTACTACAGAACGGCGTATTTTGCGCCGTCTTTTCGTCTAAAACGCCGCAAATAATGGTGTTTTCTGCAAGCCAGGCGTTTGGTTTCTGCACCCTCGCACTCTTGCGGACATGTCGAGTATATGGGTGCGTCTCAATCAGCTCCCTAGTTCAGTAATCAGGGCACTGATCAGGGAGTCAGCCCATTGACTTATGTCCTGATCAGTGCCCTGACTACTGAACTAGGGAGCTGATTGAGACACCCCATGTTTATACTTAACGTGTCCGCTAGAGCACGAGGGTGCAATTAAAAAGAACAATGATTGTATGTACAGTTTATCATAAATAATGTTCAGAAAAAAAAATCACGAAACTAAATGAAAATGTTTAGTGAAATGAGGAAATATTTATTATTGTTAATTTAGTTGAATACATGTGTGCATATATTTTGTGATAGAAATTCTATATTTCTATCACAAGTAATATCAAGGTTTACTGAGTTTTACACAATTCTTTTGTAGCGTGTTTTTTTGGTGAAGTGTGCTAAAATAAATATCATCACCTGTGTACATTAGCCCACTTCTTCTCGACGCTTTTTCTCCATTTTCTTGTTGTTATAGAAACGAGTCAGGTCTTGCTACTGGCTTGTCATTGGTCAGCTGTCAAACAGGCGCTTGATGTAGGGCGTTTTTATCAGCGTTTGACTGGTGCTTTGTTTTGCTCAATCCTCTGCGCTTCCGCGTTCATTAATGCGTCAGGTCAGGGTCGGGTCACTCTTTCGCCATAAATCGATGCATGCGGAAGCTAGTTATTATAGTTTATAAAGTTGTAAATATGGATATTTTTCTTACACAAACACCTTTGCAGCTTACACAAAGGACTTTATTAACCCCCTGGAGCCGTGTGGAGCACTTTTAAAATGGATGGATGCACTTTTTTGGACTTCAAAATCAGGATCGCCATTCACTGCCAAAAGTAAAGCCTAGAAGAGCAATGAAATTTTTTAATATAACTTTGATAGTGTTTTTGTCTGAAAGAAGAATGTAATTTACACCTAGGATGATAATTTACACCTCAGTGGGAGTGGGCGGGACCGGGAATTGTAATAACACTATGATACCAACTATATACACAAATATACCGTTCATGTAAATTTTGAACTCAAGTCTAGTTGCCCTGTCTCTTTTTGCTCTCCTGTTTGCTTTGGTGTGGCAGGTTAAGTGAATGACGTGCTCCACACCCATAACAGTTGGTGGCGGTAATTCACCAAGTTGATATGCCATGCACTTTGTAGCCATAACAATCATAGGGCAATTCCACGGAAAACTGTCACATCCATAACACCAACACAATGCCATGGTATTTAGTTGGCGTTATGGATGTGACATTTTTGCGTGGAATTACCCCATAATCAAAATGGAGTCAGACATGAAAGGCACGCTGCAACGACTACTGTCGTGATAAAATTATATCTCAGTTGTGCTCACCGACATTTCTGGATAGTCTGAAGTAACCAAAAAGACGGCGTGAAAAAGCCATATGCCAGCTGCAAGACATTTACTGTGTGTGTGTGCATGCCTGCCGGTGTTTGTGTGTTTGCATAGATGATTTACATGGAATTTAATGTGTGTGCATTGTTTAAGCTGGCTTTCAGTTCAATAAAATAACAAAAACTACATTTTAGATTTTTATTCAACTCAGTGGGCATGCTCTGATCTGTACTGGATTATTTACTGTAACTGACAGTTTACGACCAGAAAAACACAACACTGGAATGGGAGGGAACGGGAGTCATTCTTCTGGGATTGGGACGGAGCGGGATTTCCCCCCAGTTTTTTTGTGGTATTGGGATGGGACGGGATTTTTTTTTGTGGGAGTGGGACGGGAGAGGTTTGAAAATCCACTCCCGTGTCACCTTCTAGTGAAAATTAATGAAAGATCACAGCAGCAGGTTTATTAGGCTGCTGTCACTTTAAGACCTGTCGCACATGACGCAGATCTGATACGCATCCCATTTAAGACTTCATTTAACTTAATTTTACTTTGTTTTCAACAGGGTAAAATGCGAGAGGTGAAGAGTGCTGAAAAATTCGATATGCTTACATGCAAATGACAACAGAACACTTTAAGATGTGGTTTAATGACACATTAGATTAGTGTATCATGGTACTGTTGTTTTATTGCACGCTTAAAAGTATCCGCAGCGATGCATGTACTTCTGTGCAAATTTGGATCCAGTCATCATTGCTATAAGTACATAAATAATTGTGCATTCAGCTATGTGATTGACAGCAAAAATAAAAAAAACTGCAGTGCTTTAAAAACAGCCTTTTGATGAGTATTTTAGGCTAGAGCTTAATAGTAAGTCCAAAAGAAACCATAGAAAAAAGAGGGTGTATGTGTTCCCAAATACTTGTCGAGACTTTCATATAGTCATCACATCCTCCCTCTCTTCATCATTTGACTAACGGGGGATTAGTTTAATTAGTTGAGATTTGCGTTAAGCATTCATAATTAGCTCGAGAACACGTTCTTAATTTGCCCGTGAAACAAATGTGTCATGGCTGTTGAGATCAGCGACATCTAGTCAGACGCGTGCGTCTCAGCCTTTGAAGTTGTCGTTGGTGGCCTCGGCGTAGCTGATCAACGGGAATGATCTGAGCAAAGAAAGAGATCATAAATATCAGTCAACTGGAAATGATATGTAATAAATGCCCCCGACAGGCATGAGTGTGTGGCAGGTCTGCTGTTGCTTTATACTAGGAACATGGACCATGTGTTAAAGATGATGCAATGTTTCCATCACATGTATAAGAGAAGCTTTTTTATGTTAAACACAGAAAGGCTAAAGCATCTGTGCATGTGGATTTCAGAGTAAGGGAGCTAGCATCGATACTGGTTAAAATTTGGCTCTTTAAGTGAGAATGAGAAAATGACCATCTGAAATCTTTTCTCCTCTACAGGAAGTTGCTGAGCGATAAGTCACCAGCTAGTCCCTTGTCCTCAAGTCCCATCAAACACAATATCAAGGATGATGTCAAGATGGTGAGTGTTATGATTTCAACTCATCTCAGCTTGAACTTCTTTCAATAAAACACTGAAACCAAAGACCTCACAGGGTTTTTTTCACCAATTGACCACACAGAATCACCATGACCTTTCAACCTAACGCAAGTTCTATATCTTTGGGTTATAACCAGGATTGTTCCCATGTGTCCCAGTTTTTATCAGGTATTTGGGTTCAGACACCTTCCTGTAACGTGAGTTGTTTGCTCAATGTGAACTATCCCCTTCCAACAGTCCTATTAATCTTCAGCAGGATCCATGTACTTCATTAGAATTGAGCTTTATTGGACATTTCCTTGCTTCTCTTTCCTGAAGAGCCAAAGCTGAACTCAGGAAAGTGAACTTGGAACAACAGTTCCCTGGAAACTTTCAAATTATATAGAGCTCATAAAGAGCTGGATATTCCTGACAAAAGAGCAGCGCCTGAAAACAAAGAGGGGCGGGATGTCATGTGACCCTCCGCAGGAATTTACTGCATGTGAAGGGAAAAGCAGAAATTATGTGGAACAGTCAAACATCTGGTGTACCATGATGTCCGTGTCTCCAGCCATCTCTCAGTTACTGTGTCTCTCTCACTCTCTCTTTTCTATATCAAACATCTATAAGCATTTTTCATTTTAACATATATTTAATATTTTAACAATATTAAACATTTTAATTTGTGACTATATACATGGCTAGGGTTCGGAATCGAAAATCGGTTACTTAAAGGGATAGTTCTTACCCTCAAGTTATCCAAGGTGTATATGACTTTCTTCTTTCAGACGAACAAGAGTTATATTAATAAATATCCTGGCTCTTCCAAGCTTTATAATGGCAGTGAATGGCAGCCCAAAATTTGAAGCCCAAAAAAGTGCATCCATCCATTATAAAAAATGTCCAAATTTAACACATTATAAAGTTAAATATCTAGCTTCTGCCAGACCGTCTTCCACATTCAACCTTTATTAACCCCCGGAGCCGTGTGGAGCACTTTTATAATGGATGGATGCACTTTCTTAAAATTTTCGGCTACCATTCACTGCCTTTATCAAGCTTGGAAGAGCCAGGACATTTATTAATATAACTCTGATTGTGTTCGTCTGAAAGAAGAATATCATATACACCTAGGATGGCTTGAGGGTGAGTAAATCATGGGATCATTTTAATTGTTGCGTGAACTATCCCTTTAAGGTCAGGAATCGGACACTTGTAATACAATTAAGATTTAGATTCCTCTTCACTTGATTTCATTTGTGTGCATTTTAATATGACTTTAAACCATTCGTGTGCTGTTGTCTGTCCTGTGCACACATCCAAAATGTGTACTGAACGGAGTTCTCTTCCACGTCTTTTTGCAGTTGAACAGACAACAACACAGAAAAAAAAAATATCCTCAAAACACAGTCGTTATGCCTTAAAGGGTCATGAAACCCTAAACCAAAATTTCACTCAAAAGTTATGAGTGTCACTCTGTGTCACTCTGACACACTCTGACATGATGGTGTCAGGAGCACAACCTCTCCCTCAATGTCAGCAAGACCAAGGAGCTGGTGGTCGACTTCAGGAGGAATGAAAAAGAACACCGCCCCATCACCATCAATGGAGCACCGGTTCCTCTGTGTCCACATCACAGAGGAACTCTCATGGTCCGTCCACACCGAGGCCGTTGTGAAGAAGGCTCATCAGCGCCTTTTCTTCCTGCGACGACTGAGGTTTGGAATGAACCACCACATCCTCATACGGTTCTACACCAGCACCAAAGAGAGCCTGCTGACTAGCTGCATCACCACCTGGTACGGCAACAGTACCGCCCGCAACCGCAAAGCCCTGCAAAGGGTAGTGCGCACGACCAGCTGCATCATCGGCGGTGAGCATCCCTCCCTCCAGGATATATATTCCAGGCGGTGTGTGAAAAGAGCTCAGAGGATCATCAGAGACTCTAGCCACCCGAGCCATGGGCTGCTCTCACTGCTGCCATCAGGCAGACGGTACCGCAGCATCAGAACACGCACCAGCCGACTCCAGAACAGCTTCTTCCCACAAGCAATTAGACTCGTTAAAGGTCCCGTTCTTCGTGTTTTTTTGAAGCTTTGATTGTGTTTACAGTGTGCAATATAACATGTGTTCATGTTTCGCGTGTAAAAAAACACAGTATTTTTCACACAATTTACTTATCTGTGTACCGCTGTTTTCACTGTCCTAAAAACGGGCTGATGAGCTCCTTGTTCTATGAAGTCCCTCCTTCAGAAATACGTAACGAGTTCTGATTGTGCCAGCGGTTCCCGTGTTGTGATTTGACCGCAGCTTAGCGAACGTGGCACGGTTCCTGTGTTGTGATTCGACAGCAGCTTAGCGCACGTAACTTGCACGGAAAGGTCACGCCTCTTAACGGGAGATGTATGCGCTCAATGATCTCTACAGCGTCCCTGGGAAAGCCAAACAAAGGTGATTTGACTCCGGGATGAAAATAACAGCGTCTCGACGACATGGCGACAAACACAGTCAAATGCAACAATTCCTTTTCTCCACGCGACATGTCCTCTTCTCCACGTGGGACAGCAACAAGACCACGCCCCCTTTTTTCGCGTATTCTTGTGGGCGGAGGTTAGTCTGTTCTACTGACGTAACTAATGAAGGAAGTACCAGGATGTAGTCCAAGCCGGCCGTTCGCTGTAGGCTTTGAAAGGGAACTTCTGTTAAATAAAATATCTCGCTTGGCATTGAACTTTGAGCTTTATAATTTTACAGGTATTATTTATGCTCTAACAGCAACATTACACACTAACTAAAGTTTGAACAATGGGATCACGAAGAACGGGACCTTGAGCCATCAGGATCATAACACATAATGGACAGAATATCACTCAGCACAACCCACTGTAGATACACACACATTATATACACATTTATTTATCATATAGCGTATCTATTGCACATTTGGATGTCTATTTGTGAATATTGTATACTGTACATTGTATATTATTATTAGTATAGCTTAATATATATTGTTTTAATGTATTTTTAGTGTATATTGTTTAAAGTATATTGTGCTGTGAGATTTATTGTTTATTGTAGTGTATACTGTGCTGTGAGTAATTGTGTTCGCATCAGATGTGTAATCTGATGTTGCTTTAAATGTTGTATGTCTCATGTCATGTCATGACTGCTATGTTGCTCGGAACTGCACCTAAGAATTTCACCTACTGTTGCACTTGTGTATATGGATATGTGACAATAAAGTGATTTGATTTGATTCGATCCTGAGTCTTCGACACAAACGCGATTCATCCACACTGTGAGTGTAACCGCTCTTTACGGCCCATTAACCGATCAAACGGCTCATAAAACACTGCAAAATAAGTATCAAAAGTTATCAATAATGCAACAGCGTGTTCATATATATTTTCTATGCAGAGAACATGTGAATAGCTGTGCATTTATTTGTGCAATAAATGATTGCTGTCACAGGATATATACTTTATGCATTTGTGTTATTTACGGTGAACTTACAAAACCATGTGTATATTGTGTTACGTAATGATATTTTGCAGCGTGCAATTTTTTTTTTGGGAAGCTTTGATGCTTTTACTGAGAGTGAAGTAAAACTCTGAATCAGGAGCCGTTGCTGTTTTGTCAGTCAGTCTCCCCTCGTCCCCCTCCACTCTGCAGGTTAACCACGTCCACTTTTATAGCATTTTTCAAAACTGTGGTGAGAACCGATGGCTGCTGAAACAGGGGGTTTCATGACCCTTTAAGGGAACGTAAACAGTTGATAAATAAAGCCCATGTGTATCAGTATATTGGATCTGTGCAGCTCTTAAGGTGACAGCAGCCTAATATTCCTGCTGCTGTCTCTATAATAAAATTATTCAAACAACAAAGGACAAAGCTGTTCTTGACTGAATAACTTTTGTAACTATATTTTTAATGTATATTTTGTTTTATAAAGTGCAGTTTTGCACTGAATACCTGGAAATCTTGAAACATGTTTTCTTTGTTTAGTTCTATGTATTAGTGTGATTTGCTAAAGTGTTTAATTGTCTTTAATAATGCTTGGAATTTATATTAGTTAGGCTAGTTATTTTTGCTATGCTATTTTTAAACCATAGGCTAAGTTTCTTGTCTAAGTGTTCTTTAGTCTGTTGATTTTTGTTCATGGTATTGAGCTACAATTAAATGTTCTGCAATAAGAATGATATCTAAGTTTTTGTTGTACCTTATTGGTATCGAAATTAGGAATGATACCCAACCCTATATACTATAACACATTTTTTAAACAAATGTTTAGCTTTTATAAATTTTATTTTTATTTTTCAGATTTCTCTTTTGATTCATACAGTATCTTTCAGAGCTCACACTGAATTGTCAATATCTTAAAAACTGTTCTTCCAAATGATAAAAAGAGTGGATTAAAGTGGTTTTCAACGGACCTGTTATGCTCTATATGTTACTGGTTGAGGAATGTTACATTATAATGTTATTATCATGAGTTGGGGATCTCTGCCCTTGTCTAGCAGGTTAAGTTCAAACCCAGTGATTGCGTTGAATCTCAGTCAGCACTCTCCATCCCTGGACATCATTTGCTGTCTCTCTTTGTTCCTCACTGTGTTTTTCTCCTCCAGGCGGAGGCACACAGGAGGCCGCCCATCTCCTCTGATGATAGTGACTTTGAGGCTCGCTTCAACAGCTGGAACCTGGGGGTACAGTTGGATGCTTTTTTTTTCAAATAGTTTCCCCCAATCTACCCATTCGTTTAAAATTCAGTTTTCCTTCACCATGTATTTCCATATATGACCATGTTGCTATGATGACAGTAACCATTTCATGTGAGCTGAGCCAAAAAATAATTGATTTGAAGACCTTCAATGATCCTTTTAGCATTGATGACAGTGAAACACAATTTGCCTAATAGTGTGAAACAATGCTAATTCACCAATCAGGCAAAATTCAGCTTTTGTGCCACTTCAACGTGCAGTATTTAATCAAAAAAAGCCTTATTCACCTGCACAGTGTCGTACCATGCGCATTTAAATTAGGTCATTGGCATTCAATTCAGTGCACACATGCTTTGCTATGTAAATTAGGGCTTATTATAGAATTTGCACCAAAATCAGCGCTATATTTGTCACACATCATTATCGTTGAAATATTGAAAATGGCCATTTTGTCCACAGGACACTGTTTATTTTCTATAACAACAGCAGTAATTCATCAACTGATGATGAAATTATGTCAGTTTCAGGTTCCTGATTTAGGTATCTGGATCACAGTGCACTTATGCTGTACAGTCTCAGTAAACTTACCACACTCAAGCAAGCTAAGAAATCGTGCATGCTCATATTGTCGGTGCATTTGCATTATTACCTGATTTGCATAATTAATTTACTAAATCAACACAGACAGTATGTGCAAATATTGTATTTTCTGGAAAATAAGATGCACACTGGTATAAATTGCATTGTTGAGAGAAAATCACAAGTAAAACAAAAAAAGTTGCATTAGTGTACGTTACATTTTATTATTGCAGTCGGAAATAATGTAAAATATTGACACGTTTAAAAACAATTATAAATCGCCTCACTCCAAAATCCTTTAAATCCATATTTAGAACCAAACAGGAATGAAAAATATACTATAAGTATAAAACTAACATAATTTATTGTCATTCAGTATAAACAGCATTTATTATAAACGTCATACGTCAACTAAACAAATTTATGAAAACCGAAACTACTATACATGTACCTCTGTCAATCAGCATGAATCCAAATGTTTTGTGTGTTTGACATTGATTGTGTTTTATAAGATGCCTAGACTTTCGGTGGATAGACAACTATTTGAAAATCTGGATTTCTGGAATATGAGGGTGCAAAAAAATCTAAATATTAAGAAAATCGCCATTAAAGTTGATTAAATGAAGTCCTTAGCAATGCATATTACTACTGATAATACATTTCTGATATATTTACGGTAGGAAATGTACAAAATATCTTCCTGGAACATGATCTTAATATCCTAATGATTTTTGGCATAAAAGAAAAATGGATAATTTTGACCCATACAATGTATTGTTGGCTATTGCCACAAATATACACGTGAGACGCATGACTGGCTTTGTGCTCCAGGGTCACATATGACAGTTTTTCCTTGAGGTATCAAAATTGGTATTGAATATCAGTATTTTTTTAAGGTATCGTATCAAAATGAGAAATTATGTCCATGGTTCATTTTTAGCGCATCCTGAGTTTGAGTTCTTGGTTAAAACTTCAAATGAAAAAAAGCAAAATAATAGCATTGTTTGCCGCGGATGACTACACCATGTGGGAGGAAAAATGTGCTGCAGTGATTGCTCAACACGTTGGCATGCTGAGTTTTTGGGTTCAAAGCGTTTGAAGCTTTATAGGACTGTGTTGGGCTCCAGATTTTCTCAATAGCCACTTCTGACTTCCCAGCAAATTGCGAAACCTTCCGAGTGCTTGTTTCATCACAAAGTTTATGCAGAAAAACAAGAGTCTGAACTTTGCTCTTATCAGAGAGTGGAGTGTTGAGATAAGTATGTGCACTTGCAGGAGGGTTTTCAGCGGCTCCGGGCCCCTGTTCTGTGGGCACTGATGCTGGAATAATCAACAGCTGCATCATGTGTGGACGTGAAGCGCAGCACCGTTTCGTTCTGCCTGGAAACTGCTGCGATAGCACGCTGCGGCCGTCCAGTGCTGTTCAGAGCCACATCACACTCATGCAATGTTTGAGCACTCACACTTTTGACTGGGTCAAAGTGATTTCATCACCCTGTTTTTATGCACATTTTGAAGTATTGCATCAGAAACAAGTGATGGACACTAGGGATGGGCATTTTTCCAAAATATTGTATATATTGTATATTTGGGCTCATAAAAAAATGAATATTTGAATATTAGATAGATGCTATTTACACCATGTAAAAGTAGCAGTTCTTTGCAATATGTGTAAATAGTAATTAGATGCTATTTATACTCTATTTTGGCAGATACATACTATTCAGTATTGTTGTACATTAACAGGATGCAATAATAACATTATTATATTTATTACAATTATTAAATGGATGCTGCCTTAAAGGGATAGTTCACCCAAAAATGAAAATTCCGTCATAATTTGCTCAACCTCAAACCTATATGAGTTTCTTTGTTTTGCTGAACACAAAAGAAGATATTTTGAAGAATTTTTGTAACAAAGCAGATAGAGCAACCATTGACTAGCATAGTATTTTTTTCCTTACTATGGTAGTCAGTGGTTGCTATATCTGCTTGGTTACAAACATTCTTCAAAATATCTTATTTTGTGTTCAGCAGAACAAAGAAACTCATACAGGTTTGGAACAACTTGAGTTTGTGTAAATGATGACAGAAATTTCATTTTTGGGCGAACTATCCCTTTAATGGGACAATAAACGCCCTCCCTACACCAACCCCTAACCCTACCCAATAAATGCTTTAATTATTATTAAACATTTAGTTTATTAATACTTTATTTCCACTTTGCTTAATTTTCTTAATTTTTATTGAAGGTAAATGCCTTTCCGATGTGATGTGTGATGGGAAAAGAGAGAAGTGCGAGCTCTGCAAAAGGCAAATGCGAACCCGGGCTGATCGCTTTCTCCATGAGCCTTACACTTTACTACACCACTGAAATCTCTGAAATAGTCTTTTTTTTCTTGTTTGGCCCAACCTGGCATTGTTAGGCTGAGCTAGTGCGAATAGCACCTGCCAACTATTTGCACTTTTGTGTGAATAGACACTCTGTTATTTAAATTACTTTTTTTTTTAATTCATCATGTTTTTGTCACCATTTCTAAACAAACTTACGATTAGGCAATATACACAACAAGCTTACGTTATAATCTTAAGAGTTTCTTTCAGTTTAAAACATTAAATATGTGTAAACAAAAAATAAAGGCCTAAAAAAAAATGCTAATAAGCAGAGCGTGCCATTTATCGTGTAGAACGTTCATATACATTCGTGTTTCACATTTTCATGTTGAGAAAAACAATAATATCATGTGGATGATATTATTCTCATGTGAGAAAACGCGTCCCGCTGACAGACGTTGCAGAGACACAACTATAATGTGTATGTTTTTTAACCCTCAATGAAACTTAAATGAAGCATATGTCTCGAGATCATTTTGCTATCATATACATTATCTTGCTCTCCCTCAGGGTACAGCTGCGCTTACCTGCAATCGGTCAGTGATGGACAGCTGTCTTTAATCATTCGGCTGGTGTTTGGAATTCATGTAATTTCACATTGGGGTCGTGATATTATGATATGGAATGTCTATTTACACCAAGTGCAAATAGCGCACCTTGTTGGCAGGTGCTATTCGCACTAGCTCCACCTAAAAATGCCTGGTTTGGCTGAACAAGATGAAAAAAAGATGTGTATTTCAGCGATTTCAGTGGCTTGAGGATCTTGGTTTTGATCGACCCGGGTTCGAAGCCGCCTTTTGCCGAGCTCGCTCTTCTCTCTTTTCCCATCACACATCACATAATAAAGGCATTTTCTTTCAATAAAAATTAAGAAAATTTTCTAAAAATGGAAATAAAGTGCCTAACGAAATGTTTAATAATAAAAGCTTTTATTGGGTAGGGTTAGGGATCAGTGTAGGGAGGGCTTTTATTGTCCCATTAAGGCTGCATCCATTTAATAATTTTAATAAATATAATAATTTACACTGCACATGTTATTATTGCATCCTGTTAATGTACAACAATACTGAGGTTCAAATAGTATATATCTGCCAAAACAGAATATAAATAGCATCTAATTACTATTTACACATTTTGCCAAGAACTGCTACTTTTTACATGGTGTAAATAGAATATATCACTATTTTCACTTAGTAAATATCATCTATCACTATTTGCACTTAGTGCACTCAGTGCAAATAGCTGCTGCCATTATGATAACTCAGTTTCAGCTTATTTTTGTGCTCCCTAAAAAAATTGATTCGAGATTCAAACCCTTCCCATTATTAAATGACCTTGAAAGTGGGACTTTGAGGGATCTTGATCATTACATTTGAAATGATATTCTTAGCTAAAAGAACAAGAATGTGCAAAATGCCATTCTTGGCTGCCAAGTAGCATACAAATAATAATTAAAAATAAAATGACCCCTTAGTGAGCTGAGAAGAACTGCATTGAACTTATAATTAGGACATTTGCCCTGTGATTTGTGTCATTTTGTTGTATTGAACTAGGTGTGAGCATGGTTTTAGTATGCGGTGTACAAGAACTAATGGGTCTATGGTAAAGTGTTTGAAGGGGATAAGTGCTTAATTTTCATGGAAATAAGAACATTCTATCTAAGTATTATTATTATTATTATTATTATTATTATGAGATATTTTGATGCAATTATTTTTTTGTACAGTAAACGTCAAACTATTGGCTTCATTATGAACAATGATGTGTTTCAGTCATGGTCCATCTCATGATGTGTTGAGACGCGTCTTCTACAGTCTCATCAGAGAGGACAGACACCTATTGCTTAGAGATTATGGGTTATATGGACAAAAGACAAACTCACTGGAGGGGAAAAAGAGTTTTTAAAAAAAGGCGGAAATGGCCTCGCTGCACACAATGCCTCTGTGGGCTTGAGGTCTGATTTCTGTAAACACAGCCAGTGTAGGGAAGAGACTGTATTTAAGCGACACTCTTTGAAGTCATTCCACATTGTTTATGACAAATAAAAGGATGTCAGGGGTGGACGGGAGGTGTTTGGGACTTACCAAAAGAGGAGGAGAGTAAAGTTGTGTTGTATTGTTTTATTTTTACAGATAGAAAACCCCAGATATCTGCGTGAGAACCCCGTCCCTCTGTCTCCGGTAAGTGCTGACGGCATTGACAACGCTGATCTCCACAAGTGCATTTACAATTTAATAATTTTAATGGGAGTAGATAAAGAACAAACACCAATTACGAACAAAGAGAAACCAAATTAAATCATCAGTGCATAAAGGTTTTAAGGTATCTAACAGCAGTTGAAAGTAAATCAAAAGTGGTTTTTAAAGGGATAGTTCACCCAAAAATAAAAATTATCCCATGATTTACTCCCCCCTCAAGTCATCCTAGGTGTATATGACTTTCTTCTTTCGGACAAACACAATCAGAGTTATGTTAAAATCCAGCCCAAAATCTGAAGCCCCAAAGAATGCATCCATCCATTATAAAAGTGCTCCACATGGCACAGGGATTAATAAAGACCTTCTAAAGTGAATCGATTGGTTTGTGTAAGAACAATATCATTATAAAGTAAAATATCTAGCTTCCGGCGGACGGCTTTCTGTATTCAACCTACAAGAAAGCGTAACTGGTGCGATGATGACGTTGGGCGTAGCGTAAGCGTTTTGAACTGCGAGAGGTGTTACACTTTCTGCGTCAGTTGAATACAGAAGGTGGTCTGCCGGAAGCTAGATATTTTACTATCTTACGTGTTAAATATGTATATTTTTCTTACTGTGCGTTCACACCGCCAGTGGCCGGAAGTCATTCATTTTCAATGGGAGCAGGTGGCGAGCTCCGGCGAGAGCAGCATGGTGCGTCTTGGATGATTTGGGCGTAGAGGACAGTTGAAATCAGTTCAAATTTATGTTGATGAGCTATGACGCGGTTTGGAGGCAACCAATTGGAATGTAGAAGTCCTCCGTTTGAGAGAAATCCAGAGAATGCAGTCCAACTTTGGTTCCGACCACATTAGTTCCCAAGCAAAATGGAGGAGATGTTGATCATTGCAGGGTTCTCTGTTATTTACAACGTCATTCATTGTGATGTGTAATTTGATAAGAAGGCTGGTAACACTATTTATAGGCAATATATTTGGGCTAGAATGCTTGTTTTTCAGCGGGTATGCAATTCATTCTTACTTTCACATTTAAAAGATTGCATGAGGATAACTTATACCCTACTCTTGGTCAGTCTGCCAATCAACATGCTTGTCTGCTTTGCGCCCCCTTTAAATAAAAAAATTAAAAAAGACCAAGCATTCAATCTACGTCAGAGCATCTACAAATCTTTTTACAGCGTTGCTGGCAGAGCGAATTTTGACGCTCTCGTCGTTGGCAGTGTGACGCACAGTTACACAAATTCGTTTCAGAAGGCCTTTATTAACCCCGGAGCCGTGTGGAGCACTTTTATAATGGATGGATGCTCTTTTTTCAGCCTTCAAATTTTGTGCTGCCATTCACTGCCATTATAAAGCTTGGAAGAGCCAGGACATTTTTTATATTCTACACCTAGGATGGCTTGAGGAAGAGTAAATTATGGGATAATTTAGATTCTTGGGTGAACTATCCCTTTAATTATTGCGTACTACAAAAACTGCCACTACATTGGCTAACACGAAGCATACAGCATTGAAATAAAAAAAAGCTAGAAAAATGCTGAAATTCATGCATGTAGTTCAAATTTTTTATCAAAACGAAATGGCCAACCTAATGAAAATGTAATCTTTCTTGAGTTTGTCATTCTAATATTTGGTGCTTCCAAAACTGTAGAATTGTTATTGTAACTTTTTTCTTACTCATTTTAGTATCGACATGGAACTTAAGTGTTTTTGAAAGAGTTTTTTTTTTAATATTTGCTCATTTTTGTCTTTGTTTTTTTATGTATTAATAGATTTACAACAAATCAAGTCTTGGGAAAAACAGCACTCTTTTTGATGAGGCCGTCCCAGTGAAAGCCGTTAAAGAGGTAGGATCTGGTCCAGTCCCCTATAGTTTAGAAAATTCAATGAATAACGACGGTCTCATTGCACGGAAAAGCTAAACGTCTTAATTTCTTCACAAAAGAAAGACATCCCTATGGGGTTTGGAACGACATGATTAAATGATGACACAAGTTTCACTTAACCAGTGACAGTTTTCTTCAGTGCTGCTGTCTTGTTGAGTTTTGTTATCCGGCACACTTTTCCACTTCTTAAGTAAATACTGTATGATGGCTGGTTGCTTTTAATAAACTCATAAAAGCGATGCTGGATGACAGCTGCACACACCTTACCAAAGCCAGCTTCTCTGAGTTTCCCTTGTTTAGGGACACCGACTTCTCCTAAGAGCTTTGTGATGACACCCAACCCCCCACCCCCCATGTGGGTTTAAGCTGAAAATCCCATAGAACAAGCTTCTCTTTGATGTCAGTTGACTGGTATTGTTGAATATACTGAGCGTGACCTGCTGTAATCATACTTCCTCTGGGAAGAGCAGTGCTCAATTAGGTCAACTTCAGTCATACAGCATCATCAGCCCTTGTCTTCGCTAGAACACAGCCATTTCGCAAACAGCTAAACACTCTTTTGAAACGGTCCTCAAGTCTCCAAGGCTGCCGTTTCAAAGATAAAGCCAGCACATTTACTCCACACACTTTTAAGCGAAGAGATTTTGAGATTAGCAAAAACATTGTTTTACTGTAAGCAGAGTAAATGGCGCCTGCGTTGGGCTGTGGTAATTAATAACAGGTGGCAGCAATGGCTGGCCAACAGGACCGCTTGAGTTAATGTCAAGGCTGAAGAAACGTTCCCAGGTAATGGGGTGAAGGGTGAGTCAAACGTACATCGGGAACTGCTAGACTTTGATGAAGGGAAATGGTGCATGAGTTGCCCTTCGCTGCCCCTGATTGAAATGACTGCAGAGAAAAACAAAGCTCATTACCGGCACTTCTCTTGTTGTGCTTTCTTGTGCCTCAGCACTCCCTGTTGAAAAAAACAGCATATGCTGGTTAGGTATGTTTTGAAGCATGGCAGCTGGTTTGAGCTGGGTTATGCTGGTCCTTAGCTGGCCATGAGCTGGTTTATGTTGGTCTATGCTGGTCCTGAGCTAGTTTAAGCTGGTCCTGAGCTGGTTTATGCTGGTACTGCGCTGGTTCTGAGCTGGTCATGAGCTGGTTTATGCTGGTACTGAGCTGGTCATGAGCTGGTTTATGCTGGTCCTGCCTGGTTCTGAGCTGGTCATGAGCTGGTTTATGCTGGTCCTAAACTGGTCATGAGCTGGTTTATGCTGGTCCTGCGCTGGTTCTGAGATGGTCATTAGCTGGTTTATGCTGGTCCTGAGCTGGTTTATGTTGGTCTATGCTGGTCCTGAGCTGGTCATGAGCTGGTTTAAGCTGGTACTGAGCTGGTCATAAACTGGTTTATGCTGGTCGTGAGCTGGTTTATGCTGGTCCTGAGCTGGTCGTGAGCTGGTCTATACTGGTCATGAGCTGTTTTAAGATGGTCAAGTGCTGGTCAAGGACCAGCATAAACCAGCTGCCATGCTTCAAAACATACCTAACCAGCATATGCTGTTTTTTATCAAAATGTCTCTTTCTTTGTGATCTGAAATGATGGGTTCTATCTTTATTTCCTGAAAACTGTGTCAGTAGACTCGTATTGCTACATTGTTGTGGTAGGACACATATGCTGAAAAACTTAAAGGGATAGTTCACCCAAAAATGAAAATTCTGTCATCATTTACTCGAGTTTCTTTGTTCTGCTGAACACAAAAGAAGATATTTAGAAGAATGTTTGTAACAAAGCAGATAGAGCAACCACTGACTACCATGGTAATTTTTTTCCTACTATGGTAGTCAATAGTTGCTCTATCTGCTTGGTTACAAACATTCTTCTAAATATCTTCTTTTGTTTTCAGCAGAACAAAGAAACTCATACAGGTTTGGAACAACTTGAGGGTGAGTAAATGATGACAGAATTTTCATTTTTGGGTGAACTATCCCTTTAAGCAGTAAAAACAGCTTAGCGTTTAGAGCTTTAGAGCAGTCATCTGGAGTAGACGTGACTGAATTCATAATTCATAGTCGTGTTGTAAATTTTGTGTTAATCTTTCTAATGATACACAAGTTTGTCCAGATCAAGTAAGAGTATGATGTTTTAACGTCCAGTGAAATTTGAACAACAATAATGTGGGGCCGTCAGTGATCTTTGCACGTAAAGGGGTTAAAGCAAAAATAAGTAGGCTATATTGTGATATATAACATTATCATAAAATTAAATTACTCATATAAGATTTTGGTCATATTGCCCCCACCTACTTGGCAGCTTGTAAAGCATGGAAAACAAAAGTTTTATTCAAATTCTAATACATTATTTTATTATACACTGATCAAGCATAACATTATGACCACCTAATATTGTGTTGGTCCCCCTTTTGCTGCCAAAACAGCCCTGACCCGTCGAGGCATGGACTTCACTAGACCCCTGAAGGTGTGCTGTGGTATCTGACACCAAGATGTTAGCAGCAGATCCTTTAAGTCCTGTAAGTTGTGAGGTGGGGCCTCCATGGATCGGACTTGTTTGTTCAGCACATCCCACAGATGCTCGATTGGATTGAGATCTGGGGAATTTAGAGGCCAAGTCAACACCTCAAACTCGTTGTTGTGCTTCTCAAACCATTCCTGAACCATTTATGCTTTGTGGTAGGGCGCATTATCCTGCTGAAAGGGTGTACATGGTCTGCAACAATCCTTAGGTAGGTGGTACGTGTCAAAGTAACATCCACATGGATGGCAGGGCCCAAGGTTTCTCAGCAGAACATTGCCCAAAGCATCACACTGCCTCCGCCGGCTTGCCTTCTTCCCATAGTGCATCCTGGTGCCATGTGTTCCCCAGGTAAGTGACGCACATGCACCTGGCCATCCACGTGGTGTAAAAGAAAACGTGATTCATCAAACCAGGCCACCTTCTTCCATTGCTCCGTGGTCCAGTTCTGATGCTCATGTGCCACTGTTGGTGCTTTTGGCGGTGGACAGGGGTCAGCATGGACACCCTGACTGGTCTGTGGCTATGTAGCCCCATACATAACAAACTGTGATGCACTGTGTACTCTGACACCTTTCTATCAGAAACAGCATTAACAGCATATAAAGTTCACAATCTTTTGAAAATCCAGCTTTTAGTTGATCCTGGTAAGCACTCATTGTCACAGTTGTAAACACGACGGCATTCTTCTTCCATGAAGGGGTTTGGCTTCACAACAGCTTTGTTTCCAGGCGGACCGTTAAAGAGCGTGACACATGCCTCCCGGACATCCTGTAGAATTCAGACAGTCAGATGACGACTTCGAAACCATTTTATGTGCCCTATCAGACGTTCAGCCAGCGGTCAGTGGGCATGACTTCTGAGGCTGAGACTAGTGTTCCGTTAACCCGGGGTTTATGTGTATTACATTTTGTTTACACATTTAGTTTTTTTGCATTAACACATTTCAGTTCTTTTATTTTCCTTCATAGAGCAAAGGCAGTGATTTGATTGAGATGTCATCAGTGTGACTAGGGAAGCTGAGGAAGTGTTTATCTAAACACTGAACTGTCACCCAGATTTTGACTCTTAAAATAGCTGGAATCACAGAATCAACCCGCAGTGTGGCGCTAAAACGTAGCAGACGTTTTGTGAAAATACTCCCTAAGGAAATGTGTGAAACCAGTGCTGGGCAAAGAAAAGACAGAACAGCTGCTCTCATCTTCTTCGCACCATCTTTATCTCTCTTCCTCCCTCCCTTCCATCTCTCCTTCTACTCTTCAAAAAGCACAGCATCTCTGTGAGTTTAGCGCAAGTAAAAGCACCAATGTCATTCGCTTGACTGATTCCAGGGAATCTGAAAACCCGGAGGTGTGCGCCTGCCTGCCGCACCCTTTCAGACAAGAGTTTCAGAACGCCACTGATGTAGTTTGACAAACTTTTCTAAAAGCACCAATTGAAGCTTAAAAAAAAAAGACAAGAAAAGAAAAAAGTGCCGCCCACGTTTGCATCTGTGCTGCCGAGATGTGTTTGACTGCGTGGCTTCAATCAGTGCAATCTCCTCCTCTGACAGGTCTCCTGTGGTCTCTGAGATTGCTCAAGAAGAATCATACGGAATCAACAGGCGGGGGCCTGTTTCTCAGGGTTGAGTGGAAGTAGGGCAGGTGACGGTAGCAAACTGTGTGTTTAGTTCTTACAAGATCCGTTACAGCCTCCAGATAATGCTGTCATGAGACCAACTTCTGAGTTTGGTTTCTATAAATTGTGTCTGGACATTGATTTGAATGTTTATTCATGAAGCCTGTCTGACTGCTACATTGTGAAATATGTTCTCTTCTGGAGTTTCTAAGGGGCGTGCTCTTCAAATACATATAAACCAGGGGCGAAAATAAAATAAAATAAAAATAAAACTCTGCAGTATAAAATATGACATTAAAAGGTGTGTAAATCATTCTTTTTTCCAAAGTGACACTGTCCTACTGCGATACCAGCAGTTTCAGTTACCGTCAGTGGTATTACAGCCCTTTGAATTTTTACAGACCCTTAAGCGTTTTGTGGGTTTGGTGCGGGGTAATTGAGAATAAATGGAGAAAAGTCACATGATTGACTTATTATGCTGTTCACAAGATAAATCCCGCCTCTTGTTTTTGTGCGCATTCCTGAAATTACTTGAAAATCGTGAGGGATTTTAGTGAGCAATGAGCTTGGTGAAATTAACTCTTTCCATGACAGAGCTTTTAAACAAAATTGTTTTATTCTATTTATTCTATGTACCATCTCACCTCTAGCTTTCACAATGGCTATGGAGGTCATCATCCGGGCCTCTCGGTGGGTAGTAGGAGGGCAGAGGCTCAAATCTGGTCTTCGTCTTCCTCCCATCAGGGCCTTCATGGATGATATGACCATCCTCACCACAACAAAGGCGTGTGCTAGGCGGCTGCTGAACAAGCTGCAAGAGAACATCCAGTGGGCCCGGATGGAAATAAAGCTGAGCAAGTCCAGGAGCATTTCAGTCGTCAAAGGGAAGCTGACAGAACAACGATTCTATGTGGGTGGGGAGTCTATACCAACAGTGTCAGAGAAGCCAGTCAAGAGTCTTGGACGGTGGTACCATGCCACTCTCAAGGACACAGAGAAAGTGGACCAGCTCAGGCAGGACACCATATGTGGCCTTGAGAGTATCCATAAGACCATGCTCCCTGGCAGGCTGAAGCTGTGGTGCCTTCAGTTTGGGCTATTACCCAGGCTGATGTGGCCTCTTACCATCTATGAGGTCCCAATCTCAAAGGTAGAGAAACTGGAGAGGTTGGTCAGCTCATTTGCCAGGAAGTGGTTGGGACTCCCCAGATGTTTTAGCAGCATTGGGCTGTACGGGAGAGGCATTCTGGAGCTTCCTGTTTCCAGCCTTACAGAGGAGTTTAAGTGCTCTAAAGTAAGACTGGAAATGACACTAACAGAGTCCCGTGACCCATGCGTTACCCAAGTAGCTCCTACCCTGGAGACCGGAAGGAAATGGACCCCAGCTGACACAGCAGGCAAAGTCAGACCTCAAACACAGAGACATTGTCGGCCTTGTACAGCAGGGGAGAGGAGGTCTCGGCCTTGGAGAAAGCAGACCATCATGGCATAGGGCAGCTCCAGCCCAGCGCCGTCAGCTGGTCGTCGAGGAGGTGCAAGCGGGCAACAAGGTATACGAAGGCTGTCTCACAAGCCAAGCAAGGACAGTGGGTGAGATAGGAGGGAGTTGAGAGGAGAAAGTTCTCTTGGAGGGAGCTGATGGGCATTGAAGCATTTCACATCAGCTTCATCTTACGTGTCACGTATGATGTCCTACCTTCCCCCTCTAACCTCAACCAATGGTACGGAGAAGACCCCACGTGCCCCCTCTGTCCATCTCCCGCAAACCTTAAACATATTCTGGTTGGCTGCAAGACAAGCCTGTCACAAGGCTGTTACACCTGGCAGCACAACCACGTCCTGAAGTGCCTAGCAACTGCTTTGGATACCAGGCGGGTAAAGATCAATACCTTGCCTTCTCCATCATTCCATCCTATTTCCGCAAGGAAGTTTGTCCGAGAAGGTGCAAAGCCAATCAAAGTCTATACAACATCGGACATTGGCCAGCTCAGTGGGGCTCGCGACTGGAAGTTGGCTGCAGATCTGAACCAAAGGCTCTGCTTTCCTTCTGAGATAGCCACAACAAATCTCAGACCAGACCTTGTGCTCTGGTCCTCCTCACTACACACCGTATACATCATAGAGCTTACTGTTCCCTGGGAGGCTGCTGTGGAGGAGGCATTTGAACGCAAGAGACTTAAGTACACGGAGCTGGCAGCTGATGCTGAACAACGCGGATGGAAAGGTTTGTCCAGTGGAGGTCGGCTGCAGAGGCTTCATTGGCAAGTCAACCATCAGGCTGCTCAAGGATTTGGGAATCCAAGGCCAAACCCTACGCCAAACCATCAAAGCCCTCTCAGGAGCAGCAGAAGAAGCAAGTCGATGGCTGTGGATAAAGAGGCGAGACACTACCTGGACTGCCACCAACACCTGCAGCACGTAAGGGTTGAAAGCAGAGGGGGGCACACCTGGGACGGCAGGTGTTGCCGATGAGCCCTCTAGAGGTGTTGTGGGCCTATCATCGAAACACCAGTGAAAGAGGGTGCCCACCTGATGACCCCAATGATGCTGGCAACCCCCCCCATACCCCCCCATACCCCCACCCCGTCCACTCAATTAGACCTGCCACCGGAACAGCGTCAAAACCATCCCAATAGATTGGCACCGCTGATATCTCAGGATTGTTGTTTAAACGGGATTGTTTCATCTAGTCCTAAAAACAGAATTGAGAACTAGCTTCATGTATTTCAGTCCTTAAATGGATAGTTCACCCAAAAATGAAAAGTATCCCATGATTTACTCACCCTCAAGCCATCCAGGTGTATATGACTTTCTTTCAGACGAACATTTACATTTATTTACATTTATGCATTTGGCAGACGCTTTTATCCAAAGCGACTTGCATTGCATTTAAGGTACACATTTTACATTTTGTCAGTTCTTGCTTTCCCTGGGAATCGAACCCATGACCTTGGCGTTGCTAGCGCCATGCAATAATATGATGCTTGGTAATATGAGATGGCAGAGATGGAAACATGCAGGATTCATATTTAAATTCGGTTTAATATTCACAGACACTGGTCTATATCACCAGATGTGTTCTCAGGTAACGAAATGTGGCACCGATTGATTTAATGTGAATCGGTACTTGGTAATACTGACATAATTCGGTCGGTTCGATACCCAACCCTACTACAAATACATTTTCAGATACAGTGCAGCTTGCAAAAAGCGTAAGAATAAGCACTAAGTGGTGATTACGGTTTGGCTCTAAGGGACCTGCTGGAGAGCCAAGTAAAGAGTGGATCTGAAGGGACATGTGGTTGCTCCTACATAGGGAAAATTTGGCCAAAGCATTAGACCATTTACGAAGATTCATCATCACAATTTTATCAATTTTGGTGCCACAATATCAAATGTTCTCATCAGCCAAACACCAGCAGCTGATGTGCTGTATATTATGCACTATATCTTTTGAGAATCACAGTAGAAGAAGAAAATAATGCTCCTCCCTCTCTCTCTCTCTCTCTCTCTCTCTCTCTCTCTCTCTCTCTCTCTCTCTCTCTCGAGTTGACGAAAGCCTCCTGGGCTGTATTCATGTTTTTGATGTGTAAATAAATACATTGTTTACGTAGAACACATGAGATGTCTTCATGTTTTGGGTTTGAATATGAAATGACACTACGGCATATACTAGGGCTGGGAGACATGTTAAAAATAGTTTCACAATATTTTCTTCAATTAATATTTTATACAATTACATTGCGTTGTCTCTGTACTCAACCCGACTACAGTTTATCCGTAATTCTGCTTGTGTAATATTGATGTCAGTAAAGAACATCTGGCTTTCAGTGTGTTCATTTTGTTTTTTCTTTATCATGCAATCACTTCATGGAATCTCTTCACTTCAGGAATAATCAATTTTATCAAATATAGCCAGTATCACTGTATACTGTGGCAAACCAAAGAATATTCAGGGATGGACAACTTTGTAATGAATAATAATTTAACTTTTTAGGGGAAAATAAACTAGACCTCCAATAGACTTCAATACAAAATAGTGGCACAAAACAACGTTCGTACACAGCCCTGCCTGCTGAATAATTGAGTTGTTGTGTGAGGAGAAACAGTGGATAACGGCAGGTGTCTCGATGAGAGAACAGTGTTAGCATATAGATAACGCTAGCTAACGATATGAACACTGTGCTCAGATCACAATACTGTACAGATTATTTTCATGTATATCAGGCAATAGAAAAGCTGGTATTGGTCATCTAGGAGTATTGATACTTACCAATAACAGAAACTAATAAGCTTTGACCATCAGGAAAGGTCACACTCGTTAATATCCGTCCACACTAAACGTTATGTGATGTAATGTTAGCGGTTTCTCATCGCGACTGATTTGGTAGTTGTTTAAAAAAAATTAAAAAACAAGACTTACGGTGCACAGTTCACATTTTCTTCGAGCTGCATCTCTGACGGATCCGTGACCGTCACATCTCCCGCTGGTGGCCGAAAAACTGATACTATAGTCAGGGCCGTTTGAAGGAATTTGGGGGCCCCAAGCAAAATGGACATGGAGGCCCCCCCAATACCGACACCCCCCACCACCACTACCCGCACGCACGCAAAGCCTACAGGAACCACAGCATAGCCATACAGTTTAAGTTCACCCACACTTTATATAAATAAAAAAGGTTTGGCTTGTAAACTGTCTATCAAAGCAGCTTCACAGTGTTAAACAGGAAAATAATGCAACAGAATTTTATTCAGCCGTACAGCTGTTCCGGAGAAAACCGTGATGTCATCAGTTCATACAAAGCTATAGCAATGTCATTAAATACGATAAACAGTGATTCTGGAACAGATTTGCATATTCCTTATCCTGTCAAAAACCATATTACAGTATGTAACCATATTCCGTCCGTTCTAAAAAAAAGTTGCACTAACTGTTCGTTACAAGCAGCATTTGCCGTCAGGCAGGTAAGTTAGCTAACATAAACATATTTTTGCTAGCCTACCTGCTGCAAAATTACACCATTTTTGTACAAGACAAGTAGAACTATTTTATCCAGTGTAATTTATCACTTACCACTATCTTGTTTTTTCTTATCCTTCTCTTCCTTTCTCTTTTTTCTTTTCTGGCTTTCTGAAGCATAATTCCGCTTCATGATGACTGCCGAGGAGGTTTTGTATTTTGCCGGCTGCAGGGATCGCGTGGTTGGCTGGCTGCTGTCAGCGACTACTGAGAGGGGCCCCCTTGAGGGGGATCCCGATAACAGTGTCATTGCACTTTACTGCATTGACTATCAAAGGGGCGCTCACACAGTTTGTCGTTGCATTTTATTCATAACCTGTTGTCTCTGGGGCCCCAAGCAATTGCTTGGTTTGCCTGCCTTGTCGCGACGGGCCTGACTATAGTGTTATTGTACACTCACCTAAAGGATTATTAGGAACACCATACTAATACTGTTTGACCCCCTTTCACCTTTAGAACTGCCTTAATTCTACAAGGTGCTGAAAGCATTCTTTAGAAATGTTGGCCCATATTGATAGGATAGCATCTTGCAGTTGATGGAGATTTTTGGGATGTACATCCAGGGCACGAAGCTCCCGTTCCACCACATCCCAAAGATGCTCTATTGGGTTGAGATCTGGTGACTGTGGGGGCCATTTTAGTACAGTGAACTCATTGTCATGTTCAAGAAACCAATCTGAAATGATTCGAGCTTTGTGACATGGTGCATTATCCTGCTGGAAGTAGCCATCAGAGGATGGGTACATGGTGGTCATAAAGGGATGGACATGGTCAGAAACAATGCTCAGGTAGGCCGTGGCATTTAAACAATGTCCAATTGGCACTAAGGGGCCTAAAGTGTGCCAAGAAACCATCCCCCACACCATTACACCACCAGCCTGCTCAGTGGTAATAAGGCATGATGGATCCATGTTCTCATTCTGTTTACGCCAAATTCTGACTCTACCATCTGAATTTCTCAACAGAAATCGAGACTCATCAGACCAGGCAACATTTTTCCAGTCTTCAACTGTCCAATTTTGGTGAGCTCGTGCAAATTGTAGCCTCTTTTTACTATTTGTAGTGGAGATGAGTGGTACCTGGTGGGATCTTCTGCTGTTGTAGCCCATCCGCCTCAAGGTTGTGTGTGTTGTGGCTTCACAAATGCTTTGCTGCATACCTCGGTTGTAACGAGTGGTTATTTAAGTCAAAGTTGTTCTTCTATCAGCTTGAATCAGTCGGCCCATTCTCCTCTGACCTCTAGCATCAACAAGGCATTTTCACCCACAGGACTGCCGCATACTGGATGTTTTTCCCTTTTCACACCATTCTTTGTAAACCCTAGAAATGGTTGTGCTTGAAAATCCCAGTAACTGAGCTGATTGTGAAATACTCAGACCGGCCCGTCTGGCACCAACAACCATGCCACGCTCAAAATTGCTTAAATCACCTTTCTTTCCCATTCTGACATTCAGTTTGGAGTTCAGGAGATTGTCTTGACCAGGACCACACCCCTAAATGCATTGAAGCAACTGCCATGTGATTGGTTGATTAGATAATTGATTAGAAATTGAACAGGTGTTCCTAATAATCCCTTAGGTGAGTGTATGTGTTTCATGTTATCCTTTATTCGTTCATTCTGTGTTATGGGTTTATTTGGTAACACTTTACAATAAGGTTCATTAGTTAACATTAGTTAACTACATTAGTTAACATGAACTAATAATGAACTGATATTTGAGTGAGCTTGAATGCACATACATGGCATGAATAAAATATTTACATTACCATACATAATTCCAAACTTTTTTGAAAAGTGTGAGACTGTATGCACTTGTGTTAATGTACATACTTTGTATTCATCAATGTTGAAATTGATTCTCGTAAAAACAACGGCAAAGAAGTATCGCGTGTGGATGTTTATTCATTTAATATCATCCTTTACATGACTATTGCAATGTTGAACTCCATCATACCGGCGGGATGATAATCCTCCGGTCTAAAGTGAACACTATACACACCACCGCATGTTTCAAAGCAGATGCAGAAGTCCTGTCTCTTCACCTGCACAAAACGCCACCATGCAGGTTTTTCTAACTTTTGTTTTTTAGGAAACCTGACTTAATGTCCTGACAGGCTGGACAAAATAATTTACCATGACAATGATAAATTGAAATAGAAAAACTACTAAAAATACACAGACTCGTGCTGAATACCAACCTATTCTGCACTGAGCCAATGCAGAGCCCGGCAAACGACTCCCTCTCGTGACGTAATATGATGCTATATTGAAGAAAAAAAAAAGCATTTTTTACAGTCAAAGAAACGGCCACTTTATATACTACATTTGTGCTCTTATGTCTTTTTAAAACATTTTAAATCCTGCATTACCTTTTCGTATGGTATTTTCATACAATGTTAAATATTCATTTTGAATGTTTTTTTTTTTACCTGCAATATGCGATTAAGGGGCCGGCCCTAATATTCTGTGATTAATATCAATCAAACAACAAAAGGAAAATAGAAAATCACTCAATGCTTGACTGAATAACTTAAATATATTTATCAGAATCAGTGTATAGTTAATTTATAGAGTGAAGACTCTAGTAATTTTTTGCAATTTTATTGATTTGTTTTTTTACATTTCATTATTTCTTTCTTGAACTGCACTATTTTTGACATATTGTAATGATGTTCACACTGGCATGTAATTATTATTATTTATTTATTTAAATAAAGAGGAGGGAATGGTCAAAAAGCAGAACAGGAACATCCATACGTTTTTTAGAAACTAACAAAATTCTTTATTTTTGCCGTGGCATCGATTCAGGATCGGTATTGAGGTATTTTAGCCTGGTATCGTATCGAAGTCATATTTTGGTATTTTGAGTTTGTATTCAAAGAGGAAGCTCAAGCGCAATAGAAAGTTTCCCTAAATGTTTAATCAGCGATGATCAAGTGTAAGTGACCACTCTAGTTGAGTTGCTTTTTCCTGTCAGTCTAAGTCTGTTCTAACAGGCAGCATAAATGTCCTGTGGCCTAGAGACGTCTGGATCTCTCTCACACACTCTTTCACTCTGGCCGTATAGTGCCCTGCAGCGGATCTGATAAGCTGGTAGATCGTGTCCCACGCTGATGGCAGCAGTTGAAAGCCCTGATCCGCAGTCAGCCAGAGGGCTGGGAGGCTCACACAAAAAATCCTGCTCATTCTACATCAAAACATGTTTCCCAAAATACATAAGAAGAAAGACACTGCTCCAGGAATGACCAGCGGCCATAGTGACGAAAGTTTCGCTTTGTGTTTGTGTAAGCGGAAGTGTGTGCCTACACCTCTCTTCTGTCTGAATGCGCTTTTTTGCGTTATTTGTGTGAGTATGGCAACTTGAAGAGCCTGGGACGCATGTCCTAACCGGTTGGTAAAGAAAAATGTTGAACTTTTGATCCCAAAAATCTTGAGGCACATTAAAAGCCTGAAGTTGCTCTAGGTGAGTTAATTGCTGATGCTTGTTCAAAAACCTGTTCAATGAGTCATTATTTTAAATTGGTCCTCAACGCAATGAAAAAAATTTCATCATAAATTGAAATCAGAAATTGGAAACACTGAGCAAACTACTGTCTTTAAAGTACAAATCAACTGTCATTATGTGTGTAGTTACATTTTTATCTTCCTCTATCTGCTGTTTCCTATCCAGTTTTAATCATCTGTATCCTTCTGAACAGATGTGCTCTTTCCTAAATGTCTCACAGTGCATTACATGTTTTGTGTTTGCTTTGAACGGTCTCTTTCTGTGAGTGATCTTAAAAACAAAAAGACTGGAGGTGTAGAGGAAACCGAACACTGTAATAGAGACATTTCTATAGGTTTGCTTTTTGTAAATTGGTCATATCAAAAAGTTATAACCCTAGTAGACATACTTTAGTATTTGCACTTTCCTCTTGTAAAAAAAGTAAAATAAAAAAAGGTAATAAAAAACTTAATTATGTTTTTGGTGCAATTAACCATTACAGATTCATTACCATTACACATAGACTTCAGGAAAAACGTGTTCAGATGTGTCATTTGATCTGTTTTTCATTTGTAGGTTGAGTTGAGGACTAAAGTGTTGGAGGCCAAACATCAGGAGGATACACTGAGAATGCAGCAGAAACATGATGCAGAGATTCAGAAGGTGAGCAGCTGTTTTGTAAAATACTCAAAAATGAAAACACTGTCATGCCGTCCCAGATCGAAGTTTTTTTTTATCAAAAATAATCAATTTCTTTAAGTCCATATAATATATTAACAATATGTATTCATTATGGGTGTAACAGTACACGCTTTTGGTACCGAACCGTTTCGGTACAGGGCTTTCGGTATGGTGCACGTGTGTACCAAACGGTACGAATGCAATCTTTAACAGTTAACAGTCGGCTTGTTTTACGTGCAGAACATACTTCAATCCAAGTTCCCACACAAAAAAGTATTCTGTCCATTTTATCACGAAATGAACGCGATCATCTCTTCAGTCAAAGAATAAACATGAATTAATATCTTAAGGTATATCGAGGATAAATTACAACTTACTGAAACGTATCATATGTTGTGTAATCTGTAATATATCATGTAAAAATAAAGTAATTCAGTGTCCACAGCTTTTAGTTCTCTAGAGAGATGAACTCTTTCACTAAATATATGCACTATATTAGCCTATATATTCATTATATTCTACTGAACCTGTTAGTGATGTCTGGATTATTTAATGTCTGTTTAAATGTATCTGTCATGAAAATGACAGACACTGTGTATAAATGATTATATTTCAACAATGAATTGGAGAAAAAACATAATTGTATCATTATATTTAGAAGTTAATGCAAAAACTGCCTTATGTGAAGTTTACATGTTTGCATACAATGTGTTATTTGAGTGTTGATTATTATATCTAAAAATAAATAGCAACTAATAAAAATAGTTTGGGCTCTGTTGTTAACCTTTAATATTATAGTAGTAATGTGCAAGTAAGGGTTCCCTATAGTTTATCATTTATTATTTAAGGCCAGACAAAAATGTTTTCAGTTAAACCACTGTTTAATAAAAATAAATAAAAAGCAATTTTGTAAAACTGCTGTACCGAACCGTGACTTCAAAAACCGTGGTACGTACCGAATTGTCAGTTTTGTGTACCGTTACACCTCTATTATTCATTATAATAAACACAAGAAAAATAGAACCACAATCCAAGTTTAAAATTCCAAGTCCAGCTCAGTTTGCTTAATGCATAATGTTTCTTATGTGATACTGTTTTTTTAATACCATTATCAGGCCAGAGCCAACAATTAAACGGGTATTCTCTATATATTTCCACAGAAACTTAACAACTGGCATGTGACGTGTCAGTATCTGCTCTGTGACTTCCACATTTACTGTGTGCTTTATTCAGTCCCGGTGACATCACACCTTGATCTTCTGCTTCAATAAAGCCTACTAAATGAACTAGATGTTTGTGTGTCCCCACCCTTTATAAGCAGTAACATGATTCTTGGCAGACTGTTGTCTTTCATGGCGTCCCTAAAAGCCCAACGGCCTCTGGACCTCGTCCTCGACACTCTGTTACGACTGCAGGTGTCTGAAAGAGCTCTTTAAGGAGACAATGGGAAAATTGTGTGTGTCCCTAAATGTTCCACGAACTTCCCTTTAACCTCCCTATAACACCCCCCTCTTTCCCTCGCTCTCGGCTGCTAGCTTTCATCTTTCACAGGCGACCAGCTCACAGGATGATGAGCTTAGCAACAGAGTGCTCTTCTGATGGACAAAAAGCAGGATAAATAATCCACTGATGGGCTCACTGACTTTTCAGAGGGAGAAAATAATAACTTTTGGGAGGCATTTTTGGTTTGAATGAAGTTGCATCTGTGTTTGAAGGAAAGGCCATCTCTGAAATGGTCCTTTCGTCTCAGATGTCCAACCTCTCTTCACTGAGCACTGTTTTATTAGGCCTCACGAGAGACCACCCCCCCCAAACTCAGAGAGTACTCCTGTAAATAGGAGCTCTTGTTGCCGCCAAAGCCTTATGAAGACTATTCGTGTTTAATGGAAACTGAGAGTAACCTCAATAGCTTCCTCAGGATCTTGAACTTATCAATTCACCATTCTTTGTGTTCAGCGTTACATGAAATCTCGGTTCAGATGATTTTTTGTCAGCCATTGTGTCTGCTTTGCTCTTAATGAGCGCTGTTGTTTGGTTCTGAAAGGCTCAGATGTGCGGCGTTCTGAGAATGTCAATATTTGCTCAGGTGCATCTTTCTTTGAAGACCCTATAAACACCACACACACGCAGTGCAGAGCTGTCCGGTTGGTGGGAGTCCAGGGGCGACTGTGCCCTGTCATGTCCTCCGAGCCGTTGATCTCCATAGGGTCCTTTGAGATTTACAGACCCCTGGTCGCAACGCCGCTGTCCACCCTCACTGAGACAATGGCTGACAGTCTTTGAACTCCCACTCGGACACAGACGGCTTGTAGAAGGTCAGGCCATCAAAGGAGTTACAGCGGTCTGAACAAACGGCTCTCTGCTGAGCAGTGGCCGCATCAGATAAAACACATTTCTGAAATGCCCGCCTCCTGCCCCACCTTGAGCCCAGGCATCTTATCACCCACAGCTCAAGGCACAAGACTGGGAATAAGCCCAGCAGATCTGTTTATTTGGAGCTCGCTAAATACGGGTTGCACTTGGCTCCATCCCGCCCCGCCACAAAGGATTTCTAAATTCCTTGGGTTCATCAAATGCCCGCACTGTCGCACAATGGGCGAATTGTTGAGGACTCGCAGAACCGGTCCATTGGAGTCTGGGAGCCCACCGTAGAGGTCTTTGAGAGATGAGGGACAAGGTCATGAGTGAGTTCCTCAGGGCTGTGGCTCAAGTCCTCTCAGATACCGGCAGCACTCATTCATGCTTCACAGAGTCTGGAATGTTAACACTCAACGTGCTCCTGAGACACATCAAAAAGAATACATAACTCTGTTTTCAGTGAAGAGATCGCTCCATTTCCTTTTATCTATATTCTTTTTTTTTTTACTCCAGAGAACATAGAACTTCAATGAGCGACTTTTGCATGTCTATTTTGCATATTCATTTGGTCTCTTTTGCTATTAAACATGCTTGTGGGTTTTGGTGGAGATTTTGATTCATCCAAGTGACTCTTTTGAACCAAAATGATTCATTCAGATTCTTCCACTGGTTCGTTTAGTGACCCCTTTTGTAGGTTACATCATTACACCAGTAGATGGTGACAAATGAGTGTGTTTTTGTGTGCTATGAGTGAGTCATTGAATCATTTACTCAATAGACCAGCATTAAGCATGCTTGTGGAGATTTTGATTCATCCAAGTGACTCTTTTGAACCAAAATTATTCATTCAGATTATTCCATTTGTTCATTTAGTGACCCCTTTTGTAGGTTACATCATTACACCAATAGATGGTGACAAACGAGTATGTTTTTGTGTGTTATGAGTGAGTCATTGAATCATTTACTCAATAGACCAGCATTAATCATACTGGTGGAGATTTTGATTCGTCCAAGTGACTCTTTTGAACCAAAATGATTAATTCAGATTCTTCCTCTGGTTCGTTTAGTGACCCCTTTTGTAGGTTAAATCATTACACCAGTAGACGGTGACAAACGAGTGTGTTTTTGTGTGTTATAAGTGAGTCATTGAATCATTTACTCAATAGATTCCTTTTGTCCATATTCTTTATTTACTCCAGAGAACAGAGAACTTCAATGAGCGACTTTTGCATGTCTATTTTGCATTTTTATTTGGTCTCCTTTGCTATTAAACATGCTTGTGAGTTTTGGTGGAGATTTTTATTCATCCAAGTGACTCTTTTGAACCAAAAGGATTCATTCAGATTCTTCCACTGGTTTGTTTAGTGAGCCCTTTTGTAGGTTACATCATTACACCAGTAGACAGTGACAAACGAGTGTGTTTTTGTTTGTTATGAGTGAGTCATTGAATCATTTACTCAATAGATTAAATCAGAATCATTAATGACAGAAACAGTCTCTACCAGTGAGCTGATGACCCTTTCTCTCATTGTTGACCAGAGTGATTCACATATTGAACTGAATGATCAAATGCCCCCTTTCATTCAGTCACTGTTGGTCAGCAGATCCCTGTTCACAAATGAAATACCTTCATTCAGTACATTCTCAAATGCCATGTCCCATTTTGTTTAGTTTGATCGTGAACAAGCGCCAGTCCATTCAGTCATCAGACTCTAAAACCATGGACTTGTTCAGTGAAGGGCATATACATTCAGCAGGTCCAACAATTGATATGCTATTTATATGCTAATGACATGCTTTTTGCTCATGCTATAGTCAGTCTTTGAAAGCAGGGAGAAGCAACCAAAGCCTCCCGCACTTCACAAGTGAGCAAGAAATATGTCAATGATTTGTTTTGTTCACAACCAAAACATTACTACTTATCAGTGGGGTCATGGGTGTGTCTCCTGGAGTGGTCTTCCTTCCCAGAGCATAATGTGAGATTCATACGGGTTTGTCATCCACTGCTTTAAGCTTACGCTACTGTTACAGATAATATACATAAGCAAAAAGCCTTTTGCTGAAGAAAGGGCCAAAAATGGGGATCTTGCCCCCCACCACCCCCCATCCGCTAAATGTTGGCTTCAAAGCAGCAAATTCCAGCATTCAGTGACGCAGGAGAGGGCGAGTTCCTTCATGGTCATGCTTGTGAATAAGAACATTATCCTCTGTAATCTGCAGCCAGCATTAGCTTGTCATATGGAAGCACCACAAACCTCTATTTAAACTCTCTTCCCACTGAAATGTATTTATGGCTCTAGATTAGCTGGAAAGTCTGGAACATAAACGTTCTGTCATCTGTCGTCTCAGTGTCATGAATGCTTCTTGTTTGTAGTGTTGTTTGCTAATGCAAGTATCACTATTGCTCAGAGTTAGTGATCTGAACAAACCTCTAAAGGCTGGGACACCAATCCAACATCAAAAAACTGTTGCACACGAAAGCTGACTATGTTGTCGCCTAGCATCAAGGCCAAAATGTGTCACTTGACAACAGCCAAGGGCCAACTAACATGTCCGCTTTGCGCCTGTTTAAGATGAAATAACTTTCCATACCCAGGGCTTTCAGACTGCGACCAAATGATGGCATTTTGCGACCTTTTTTCCTGCTGGTGCATCTAAATTTTGTTAGAGGTCACACTGGTATCACCACCACGGTGCCCAACCGATAAGAGCTGCCATTTCTGTTACGTATGAGCAACATTAAATGGCAAACGAGACATGGGACGGAACCGCACCACTCCTTTGAACTCACTGCTCTGACAGTTTATCAGCTCGGATCAATAATAGACAGCTCAGCACAAGCTCATACACAGCTCGATCACACGACACAGTTACTACACAGCAGATCCAGTGAGAAAGCAATTGAATTCACCACATAATTAATAACATCACTACTGCGAGATCTAGTGGGAAGCGTTTGGTGCAGAATTCTCTGTTATAAACCACAGATATCAGATCAAACAGCGCTGACACGGAAACCAGGAGAAACACAGAAACATACAGGGGTTTTAGTACACAAATCATAAACATTCACCATGGATTTAATGTAGTAACACCACATGGTATTGTGGCAGAAATAGTTTAATGGTTTTTTGTTCTTGTTTTTTTTACATTTATTTATCTCCAACCTTTTGAGAGCACTTTCAAGGCTTTCAATGGATTCAAATTTTTTTCTAGCACATCAAAGCTCTAAATATTATCCAATTTTAATGTTATTTTTAATGTGATGATTTATAAAACTAAACGTTTAAAGGTGTAGGAAAACTAACACTGTGGAAAACAAGCACTTTTATTTAAAAAATACATGAAATGACCACTATCACCAGTAGATGGCAGCAGAGGAGCACTTATTGACTTATTAGCCATTTCCACTAAACGTTTAAAGGTGTAGGAAAACTAACACTGTGGAAAACAAGCACTTTTATTTTAAAAATACATGAAATGACCACTATCACCAGTAGATGGCGGCAGAGGAGCACTTATTGACTTATTAGCCATTTCCACTCCTTAATATATGGACAAAAGTCACTAGCCTGGTCCTACCAGATTCTCGTACATTTCATTTGTACAGAGAGTCTCGCCACTCTCTATTGACAAGCGTTAACTTCCTTGAAGGCGGGTACTCTGTTGAAGTTTAAAAGTATTGGATCTGCCCGGAGCCACTCTGGAACTGCCATAACCAATCACAAACGTTTGCTCGTGACATATGTAATCTCAAACTAGACATCAACGGCATCGTTCTCAGCCACTCCTTCTGTTCGCTGATTGGACCGGTTAAAATTTGATCGGAGAAAACCAGAGAATATACCGCAATCCCAGACGGAGGACTAAAGGAAAATTAAAATTGAGTGGAAGTACGTAGGAGGGCGGAGCCAGGCTAGGAAGTCACAAAGTCTCATGAAAAACATAAACCTTTCTTCAAATTGTGACTGAATTAAACAGAAAACAAGTAAAGAGCGCTCCTTTAATAGACCCTTTTCACAGACTGTGATGTCGCGTTTTAATGGTCATTAATATCGTAAAACCTGCAGTTTTTTGTATTTGCATTTTTATTTTTATTTGTTATGTATGTACATTTATAACACTAATAATTTGTATTATATTACTTTTGCATCAAATTACAAAAACAAGTTACCGCTGCTGTGAGGGTGTTTCTAATACAGCATCTATGAGAGTGATGGTAAAAAATTAACATCTTTCTCTCTTTTCACTGCCGTTATCAATCTCACTCTATTTTGGAAGTTGTGAAATCATGATTGTGCAGTTTGTCTTTTGCTATCTGAGCAAATAGGGACACAAAAAATATATTTAATGTATACTCTCATTCGCCGCTATAAAAGTTAACCCAACTATGACGACTTCCACTCTGAGAAACCTGGAAATGTGAAAAGGGTCTATTATCTCTGAATAATACTGTTCAGTGTCGGACAGTTCAGTGTTATACTATAAAATAACAATGGTACATTTAATAAGAGCAGAATATTTACCTTTTCCCTATAAAAATGAGGTTTTTGCTGTTGTTAAATAGAAGTTAATTTGATCTTCATATTAATTCAAGCTCAGTGCTTCACTGTTAAATTTACAATAAACAAACTTATTAACAAAACAACGCAAAACAATAGTCATTTTATGATAAATTTTCCTCCAGTGCTGGTGCCACTGTTTTCAAATGTTAGTCTGGAGCCCCGTTACCAGCAGGTGACAGTAGTCTATATTCGTCATTCAAAAATGGAAACCGAAATTTGGACTACAACTATACAAATCATAAAAAACAAAGCAGCGCTTGCTTGCTATTTTGAATATGAATCATATTGATCCGTTGCTCTTCACTTGCTTCTTTCCAGATGGCCATGTTGTTATAAAAATACGAAAGTATTTGAATGCTCAGGTAAGATGAAGATGTGTAATTAGAACAACCTTCTGTGTGTTCCCTTTTGATTTCATTGTTTCCCCGCTTTCATCATTTCCGTTTTTCTTCTTGTGTCCCGTGTCGTTAATTCACCGTGTTCAATTGAGCAAAAAGTGTGAAACACACCACAAAAACTGTAGCCTGGCTCCGCCCTCCTACGTACGTCCGCTCAATTTTAATTTTCCTTCAGTACGTCGTCTGGGTTTGCGGTATATTCGCTGGTTTTCTCCGGCCGAATTTTAGCCGGTCCAATCAGCGAACAGGGGAAGTGGCTGAGAACGATGACGTTGATGTTGTGCGCTAGTTTGAGTTGTAGTTCAGTAATGACGGCGGAGAAAGATGCGAGCGAAGCCATTCGGTCCGTTGTGGCAACGCTGCCGAATATACAGAAGTTAAAGCCGGAGCCAGAACAATCTTTGCTGAGTTTTGTTGGAGGCCATTATGTTGTGGCCGTCCTCCCCACAGGGTTCGGGAAAAGTTTGATTTTGCTCGCTCCGTTTGTGGTGAAGGAGTTGGCAAAGGCGAATGTATGACATACGTCACAAGCAAACGTTAGTGATTGGTTATGGCAGATCCAGAGTGGCTCTGAGCAGATCCAATAGTTTTAAACTTCAGCAAAGTACCCGCCTTCAAGGAAATGAAAGCTTGTCAATGGAGAGTGGCCTGACTCTCTGTACAAATTAAATGTACGAGAGTCTGGTAGGACCAGGTTACAAAAACTGAGCGGACAGATGCTTAACGGTGGCTTGATGTTGAGGCCTTAACAGACCCTAAACTTTAAATTTAGGAACTCGTCATGCACCATTTGTGACATGGATAGCACTTGGAGTTCTAGTGATTGCACTTTTCACCTCATAGATGATTGAACCCCAGAGAGTTACACTGAAGAAGGGACCTGAGCCATATCTAGAGACCAGATAGAGTACCCTAGTAACCACATATAAGCCTAACAACCACTCTGGACATTTAAGCAACTGCACAGAACAAACATGCATTTTCTTCAGAAATCTATGTTTTCCTCAGATTTTGGACCGAAAGAACGGCGAGATTGATGAGCTGAAGAGCATGTATCGTGGGAAGCAGAAGGAGGCGGAGGAGACGGTTCGGAGGCTGGAGAAGAGAGGTGAGGTCATGTTCTGAGTGCCCTGTCAGTGGGACGGTGTTGCCCAATGCGCCCCAGCTGAACACCACTCCCACGGCTCCAAAACGGCCCTTAAAACATGGCTCAGAGGACCCAACAAAAGCGGCACCTTGTATATCGGCGTGTTGTACAGTATGAACCACAAACAAAAAAGCTTTTTCTTTCCACTAAAGAAAAGCAGGATCTGTGATTTTTGATGTCTTGTATTTGGCTATTCCACAGGGTTCCTACGCAGTTTGGTTTAGTATGGAAGTAATTTCCAGGTCTGGAAAAGTATGGGGAAAAGAAAGCAGAGTATGGAAAAATATTTGCATTTCCAGACTATTGCCCTTATTAAGTTTTCTATAATAGAAAATTAAGAATTTAATGAGAAAAAAAAAATCATACAAGAAGTGTGTTTTCATTGCAGCTGTTTAGTGATCTCTTGGGTGAGTGTCAAAAACGTCTGCATGAGTTCAAGGTGCACTTTATCATTACGCAAAAATGCAGGTAGCGTTTTGGGTTTCTTCTCATGATATTGTTAGCACCGTGTTACAGAGCCTCTAAAAGGACCTTTGCAAAAATAAAATGATGCACACCTTTTAGATTTTTTATTTTTAATAAAATAAACTGCCAAATCATATGAACATACGGATATGCATTTCACTAGGCTACTGTATGGGCTCATACACAACATATGCTAAATATGTCATAGCTGATAGAACACTGATGAGAATATTGCTTGAGAATAAATTATATTTTCACAACTTTTTTTTTTCTTCAGACAAGCAACTGTTAGTGTTTCTCTGTCTAGATTAAGGAGCTTTCACACAATCTTATCAGAGCGACCTGTCATGTTATACATTTCATGTAGACTTGATGTGTGTGTGTATAGTATAAAGGTAAATTGATGCCTTAAAGAATCACAAGCGCAGGGTAAGATTTGTTATAGTGTACATAAGATTGCAAGCGTAAATAAAATTTGCATGCGCAAGATACGTTTTGTAAAAAAATATTTGCAGCATTTTACTGTTATTCGTAAGTGTAATTCATGTATTCTGAAACTGCAGCTTCATGTTAACGCAAAATAAATATGATCTGTATTCTTCTGACTTCCATTTTTCCGTGCTAAGACTTTTGACATTTCTTTTGTCAAGATACGGCCAAAATCATTGCACGACTGTGAACATTGATTTGCAAGCAAAAACAACAGATTCAGGAACTGCAAACTAGATTGACCGTGTAAAACCAACCTTTGTGTAAAAAATATAAACTGTTGCAAATGTCTAAATGACTTGTTGTGAACGTAGGGCAAAAAAGTTCCCGAAAGAAACCGATTTGTACAGTTCCGTCTTTTAGCTGCGCATAAAGTTTTGGCACGATTATCCCACTCGCTCAGTTTTGCAAGCTCGAGGAGGAAATTGGGTCCACCTTCTTCTGTAGCCAATCAAATGAGCTGCTCGCTGACTCTGGATTTATCCTTATCTGATTGGTTCAATAAAGACCCCAGACGCCAGAACACATCTTAATCTTCATTTGGCTAAGAATCGTTCTCACTGCCGAAATTTTACTTTTAAAGGGTTAGTTCACCCAAAATTGAAAATTCTGTCAGTAATTGCTCACCCTCATGTTGTTCCAACCATGTAAGACCTTCGTTCATCTTCGGAACATAATTTAGTATATTTTTGATGAAATCTGAGAGCTGTCTCACTCCTCCATAGGCTTTCAGAGGGACTGAAATTTGATGGCCCAGAATAGTAAGTAAAAACGTCATTTAAGGAGTCCAAATGACTACAGTGGCTCTGTATTAAGTCTATCATGCGACGAAAATACTTTTTGAGCGGAAAAACGACAAAAATAACGACTTTATTCCACTATTATTGTTCAATTTGAGCCTCTGACGAGAGTTCGCGGGAGTGCCACGACGCATGCGCGTCTCACGCGAACTCGCGCATGCGTCGTGGCACTCACGCGAACTCTCGTCAGAGAGTATATAGTGGGATAAATAGTGGGATAAAGTCGTTATTTTTGTTGTTTTTCCGCTCAAAAAGTATTTTCGTCGCATGATAGACTTAATACAGAGCCACTGTAGTCATTTGGACTCCTTAAATGACGTTTTTACTTACTATTCTGGGCCATCAAGTTTCAGTCCCTCTGAAAGCCTATGGAGGAGTGAGACAGCTCTCAGATTTCATCAAAAATATACTAAATTATGTTCCGAAGATGAACGAAGGTCTTACATGGTTGGAACAACATGAGGGTGAGTAATTACTGACAGAATTTTCAATTTTGGGTGAACTAACCCTTTAATGCACACATACATGTTAATAAATAAATAAATAAAGCACGGTTTTTTGTGTTAACATGAAGCTGCAATTTCAGAATACATTAATTACACTTACGAATAACAGGAAAATGCTGCAAATATTTTTTTCTTACACTTGAAAGGCAATTTACACCTTTACAAAACTTATCTTGCGCATGCAAATTTAATTTATGCTTGCAATCTTATGTACACTTTCACAAATCTTACCCTGCGCTTGTGATTTTTTTAAGGCATCAATTTACCTTCATAGTTTAGTGGTCATTTTCACATAGCCACAGTTGCTGGTGATGTCAAGCCCTGCACACAGCTAACCTTTTATAGCTGGCTGCTGTAATACACTTGACCTTAACTCCTAGAACACTGAGATATTGGTTTATCTGTTGTTGTTATCATAACTATTGTTTGTATTTTTTATTTCTATTATTATCATTTTATTTGGAGTCCAGAAGAATGGTGCTGTTGGGGCGGCCTGGGGTGCGAGCAGACAGAGAGATGCCCTGCGGCCAGGCCTGAATGTTTGTGTCTGACTCCCTCTCTCCCCTGTAGTTCAAAGCCTGCTGCGAGAGTCCCAGGTCATCCGACAGACCAAAGAGAAACAGATCAGCGAGCTGAAGAAAATGTCTGATCAAAGTGCTGAATCTCTGAAAAACGAATGGGAGAAGAAGGTAAGGAAGGGTTGAAAAGGCTCAGGTTTCCACAGGCTTGTTCCTCCCTCCAGCAGCCAGAGCTTTGAACACCGAACTCTCAGTGAGTTTAGAGCCTAGCCAATCCCATCTGAGTCTGAGGAACAATCTCAAACATCCATCTTCTCTGGGTGCTCAGTAGATGTGTATGTTTATTGCAGAGATAGAAAATAAAAACTTTTCTCTTTTTTTATGCTTTTGGTTGAAGGGTATCTTGCTTCAGGCCTTATAAAGCATTCTCTTTGTTCTCTGTTTCTAAATATAATAGTCTGTAGGCCTCATGTTCTAAGCTCAAACCATAAGGATCGCCAGATGTCAGTGTGAGATCGTCTCATGTTCGCTAATTATCTGTTGCTTCACAAACTTAGATTTAGTTTTCTTTGATACATTGGACATCATTGTGAACTGTGCTGATTTAACCCCTATGGGTCTGCACATGCTCTGATATTTGTGTTTTTTTTCAGTTGCGTATAAACATTTTAATGGCAAAAGTGTCATTATACTGTGTTCAGCACAAACTGGGCTATCATAATATGTGAGCAACATGTAAGTACATGCTTGTACTTTTGAGAGAATAACGTTTATGCATGGTTTTTGAAAAAACAAAATATTTACTGAAATAAGGCCACAAAACACACAATAGATATGAATCTACAAGACTTTTGACTAATCAGTGTTGTTGCCTAGAGTTTTTGCTTCAAGGTAATGTGAGAATCATTGTCTACTCATTCACATAAAACAATATATTGATTTAAATTTTGTAAGACACTTTTTGTTTACAAAGCCCATATGCGAAGAGGGGTGAACGATCATGAATAATGCTGTGATTCACACCTGAAAGGACACAATACCCATAATGAGCCGCTTAATGAATGAGCCTTTGAGTAAGGTATGTGACTTAGAGGGAACTACAAGAATATAAGGATAAAACAGGACAAAAGAAAGATATTATTTGTAGCTTATTTAGAATAACAATAGAAAGTCACCAGTTTAACATAATCTGGGTTTTTTCTGCTTTTGTATGCAGTGGACAGTGGAGGTTACATAGTGCAACAATGACCACTCACTGTTGCTTGCCCACTTGCATATACCATTGCTTAACAATTTTAGAGTTTATTTTTTCTCTCCTGGACACCTTATGTTGAGCTCTGTTGTATGATTGGTTCATCCTCTCTGGTAGTTCCATGCTGCGGTGGCGGAGATGGAACAGGAGAAGTTTGAGCTGCAGAAGAAGCACACAGACAACATCCAGGAGCTGCTGGAGGACACCAACCAACGGCTCGCCAAGATGGAGGCAGAGTACAGCGGCCAGACGCAGGCCACTGTGAGTGCACATACTTCAACACTGTTGAATGGAAGCATACCGCACCTCTGATGTAGCTTTGACATACATAAGATCAGTTTCACACATTGTTGCTTAATGAAATGTGTTAAAACACCATTCAAAATGTTATGCAAATACCATAATAGCCACCATTACATGGCTCCAGTGGCACCACCGCTGGAGGAAAATTTATCATAAAGTAAATTTAATCATGAAATTACTATTGTTTTGCTTTCAAAGTACATTTACTTTGTTACATTTACTTGAGTATTTGTTTGGAAAATGTGTACTTTTAAGAGTATATTTAAATGTGGTTACTTTTATTTTAACTCAAGTATATTTCTAATGAAAAAAACTGTACTTTTACTTCGTTACACTGGCCGATGTTCCTCTCGTTACTAGTTTAATGCAATATATGTTAAGAAATACGTAGTTATTCCAAGCGTGTGCTGTCTCGTTTTTCTGGGACATGAGCAATGCCCCATTCACAAATGAATCACTTTTTTGAGTAGATTCTGTTCAAAGACTTGATCAAACTATCTGAATTGGTTCACGAATCGGTTTGAATGACTTGTTCAGTTTCCTGCGAGTACTGAATCATCTGAAGCGGTTTCTCACTCAGTCGTAACATGAAATTTAAGAACATCAAGAGCGTTGGATGAAGTGGCCATGGACATAACGTTACAGTCAATTGAAAGCAAATGCATCCTATTATTTTCCAGCAATGAACATCTTTATTAGTTGAACATCTGCATTTGCCATTTGTGAACGAGCTATCTTCGATTTCAATTGATTCAGGTAATACATTTTACAACCAAGCATATTATTACGCCACGATACCACTACTACAAAGTATGACATTACCAGTTATATTTGGACATACACCTCAATTTATAATAATATTACATGTTTGTTTATTGTAAATTTAACAGTGAAGCACTGAGCTTGAATTGATATGCAGATCAAATTAACTTTTATTAACAACAAAGACCTCATTTTTATAGGGGAAATGTAAATATTCTACTCTTATTAAATGTACAATTGTTCTTTTACAGTATCACACTGAACTGACCGACAGCTTCAGTGATAATTAAAGGGGTGATGAACTGAGAAATCAACTTTCATTTGAGCTTTTGATATATAAAATGTCATTGTAATATAAGAATATCCTGTAAGTTTCAGAGCTGAAAACTTCCTTGTTTGTCAAAGAAAAGCTTTTATTGACACCAGGCTCAGAAAACGAGAGCTCTCAGAATATGCGGATCTCTTACGTAATAGGACCTAGACACCACCTCTACAGACAAATAAGCTTCCTTCTGAACACACATGTGAGTAGGCTAAAACATGTTTTTTTTTATATGTGTTAGTTTTGCAAATCTATTAATTACATACCATAGCACGCTGTCACAGGGTGGAGAAGGTGTAATTAAATTGGTTCACTCGTGATCGGACTTGTAACGCTATGGACCAGGCGCGAGTGTGTGTGTCTCTGCATCCGTGCGAGTGAGTCAGTGATTGTTAGAGTGTGTTAGAGTTTGTGTATGTGTGTGTGTGTGTCCGCGAGAGTGAGTATGTGAGTATGTGTCTGCCCGCCCGCACGAGTGAGTGAGTGGGTGAGTGAGTGAGTGAGTGAGTGAGTGTGTGTGTGTGAGTGAGTGAGTGAGTGAGTGAGTGAGTGAGTGAGTGAGTGAGTGAGTGAGTGAGTGTGTGTATCCGTGTGAGTGTGTGAGTGTGTGTGTGTGTGTGTGTGTGTCCGTCCGTCTGTGCGAGCGAGCGAGTGAGTGAGTGAGTGAGTGAGTGAGTGTGAGTCCGTCCGTCCGTCCGTCCGTCCGTCTGTGTGTCCGTGTGATTTAATCATTGTGTTTGTTGAGTCCTCTGAGCATTTCCCCCAGACGATTCCTGGGACTGACTGTAGCTGAAGCTTATTAAATATGCAAATCTTATCCAATCCTAGCCGTGGGCGTTTACTTCCAAGTGTTCAGTGAAGCACGCCCATCAAAACCGATCGTTTCTTCAGAGAGCCTCAAAACCATGGCAGAAAATAGCCTATTACTTATTCATTATGATGTTTTTGAATATAAAAACCACACAAACGTCATAAGATGACATCAGACAACAGTATAAAAAAATTAAATAAGCCAGTTCATGACACCTTTAAAGGAGCTCTTTACTTGCTTTCTGTGTAATTCAGTCACAATTTGAAGAAAAGTTTATGTTTTTCATGAGACCTTGTGACTTCCTACTTTTGTCCATATATTAAGGAGTGGAAACTTTATTTATATAGCGCTTTTAACAATGCAGAATGTTTCAAAGCAGCTTAACAGTGTTAAACAGGAAAATAATGCAGCATAATTTTATTCAGCCGTCTAGCCATTCCGGAGAAAACGGTGATGTCATCAGTTCATTTCAGTTATTATTCAGTGACAGTGTGGGCTTTAGATCAGTAATTAAATCAGTAATTTAGTTTATATGGTTAATTTAGTTTAATAATAAGATTTATTTGGATATTTAGTTGAAAATTTAGAAAAAATTTAGTGTCCCCAACTGAGCACACCAAGCCAGAGGCAACAGTGGCAAGGAAACCAAAACCCCATCAGGTGACCTAATGGAGAAAAATAAACCTTGGGAGAAACCAGGCTCAGTCGGGGTGCCAGTTCTCCTCTGGCCAATTAACAAACAGCGTATGATTATTATTCTGGAAACTTTACAGGTCAGAGGTCATAATAGATCTGAATATTCGAAGGATCGGAGGCAACACGCCGGAGACGGGTTTATTGAGGATGATGTTGATTAAATAATTATTAAAATGCAATATTCGAATGATCGGAGGCAACACGCTGGAGACGGGTTTATTGAGGATGACACAGGATTTAAGTATTATTAAATTGTAATATTCTAAAAATCGGAATCATCACGCTGGAGACGGGTTTATTGAGGATGCCGTGTTGACGATGCAATTTCAGGGGAGTCTAATTGACACTGTCTCTGTGGACACTTCAGGGTCAAGTCAAGTCAAGTCAACTTTATTTATATAGCGCTTTTAACAATGTAGATTGTTTCAAAGCAGCTTTACAGTGTTAAACAGCAAAATAATGCAGCCTAATTTTATTCAGCTGTATAGCCATTTGATGTCATCAGTTCATTTCAATTTCCATACGGTGACAGTGTGGGCTTTAGATCAATAATTAGATCAGTAATTTAGTTTACATGGTTAAATTAGTTTATTAATTAGATTTATTTCGATGTTTAGTTGAAAAATATAGTGTCCCCAACTGAGCACGCCAAGCCAGAGGCAACAGTGGCAAGGAAACCAAAACCCCATTAGGTGACCTAATGGAGAAAAATAAACCTTGGGAGAAACCAGGCTCAGTCGGGGTGCCAGTTCTCCTCTGGCCAATTTACAAACAACGTATTATTATTATTATTCTGGCTGCTTTACAGGTCAGAGGTCATAATAGATCGGAATATTCAAAGGACCGGAGGCAACACGCTGGAGACGGGTTTATTGAGGATGATGTTGATTAAATAATTATTAAAGTGCAATATTCGAATGATCAGAGTCTTTATTTCTTTTGTTTATTTGTTGGACATCAATTAAATTTTTACTGTTGAATGGTTTTGATGTTTTTTTGTATTTACTAATTCGGGGAACAGACACAGTCTCTATATGATAATATCTCGGTGAAAGAGTCTCTATGTGCTGGGATTTATCTGACTCCGGTGACGTGAGACAGCTAGCAGACGGTCGGTTTAGCCAGTTTGTCTGCTTCCTGACCTGGGCCCTAGTGAGTCAAGGTTTAGCTCTAAGACTATGTGCCAAATTACTAGAGAGAAGAGCGGCACCACCCCAGGAGGGATGGATGCCATCCTTCTTCAACAGGTCAGGTCTGCCCCAAAAACTTTTCCAATTGTCTATGAACCCTATGTTATTTTGCAGACACCACTTAGACAACCAGCCATTGAGTGATGATAGCCTGCTAACTATCTCATCACTCCTTCTAACGGGGAGCGGACCAGAACAATAAACAGCCTCTGACATCGTACTAGCGAGTTCACACACCTCTTTAATGTTAATTTTGGTGATCTCCGACTGGCGAAGTCGAACATCATTAGTGCCGACGTGAATAATAATCTTAGAGAATTTACGATTAGCTTTAGCCAGCACTTTTAAATTTGCTTTGATGTCAGGCGCTCTGGCTCCCGGTAAACATGTGACTATGGTGGCTGGTATCTTCACATTCCGTGTAATAGAATCGCCAATGACTAGGGCACTTTCAACAGGATACTCAGTGGGTGCTTCACTGAGAGGGGAGAACCTGTTTGATGTTCTAACCGGAACGGAAAAGCGTTTTTTTGGTCTGCGACTATGCTGCCTCACTGTCACCCAGTTGCCCTGCTGCGAGGGCCCTGCAGCCGGAACCGAAGAATGTACAGAGTTCACTAAGCTATTCACATCCAAATCAGTGTCTAAAGCTGTTACATCCTCACTACTCTCAGATAAAGTATGGATGCGTGTTTCTAATTCTGAAATCTTCTCCGTCAGCCTAACTATCTCCTTACATTTATCACATGTGAAGCCCTGTTCGCCAGCGGAGAAGCCTATACTAAACATGCAGCATGAAGTGCAAGTGATAATGACAGGAGAAGACATGACTTACCGTATTTGTTGATTAATCCAATTTACCACTTACCACAATCGTATGCTGGACACTATTTACTAATCCAACTAATGAACTCAGAGAGCAGGAGACCCGGGTGCAGAGATGACAAGCTAACAGGCTAGCGAAATGCTAACGTGTGATGGTGATTTAGATTAAAAGCTAGCGATGTCAAATTTAACGTGATAGGCAATTTTTAAACAATTTATGGTGATGAGTAAGTTATATTTAGCAGTAGAATAAAGAGGAAATATCAAGATAAAGATTCAAACGTGAGCAAGGCTGTACAGAGCTACAAACAGGCACACAGGAGGCACACAGGAGACAGGAGCAATCGATCAGGCCAAGATCAGGCCAAGATATAGGGTCATGCGTTGGTCTCCTCTGGGTGCAGGTCCACCATCTGATCTGGATACGGCCCGGATCCAGCTGACTGCAGTAAACCTCGGGATAAAACAGAGAGACTATCATTAGCGTAGATGCCATTCTTCTGATGATGTAACGAGTACATCAGGTGTTATGGGAAGTGTTCCCGGTTCCGGCTGACCTAGTTAATGCAGCCTAACAATCATTTAATTGAAAAAGTGTTTTATGTGTATGCCACAGTAAAGAGATGTGTTTTTAGTCTAGATTTAAACTGACAGAGTATGTCTTCTTCCCGTACAATGTTAGGAAGACTGTTCCAGAGTTTAGGAGCTAAATAGGAAAAGGATCGACCGCCTGCAGTTGATTTTGGTATTCTCGTTATTATCAACTGGACAGAATTTTGAGACCGCAGTAGACGTGATGGAGTATAATATGTTAAGAGCTCGCTCAAGTATTGGGGAGCTAAACCATTTAGTGCTTTGTAAGTAATAAGCAAGATTTTAAAATGTATGCAATGTTTAACAGGCAGCCAGTGCAGTGTTGACAGAACTGGGCTAATATGGTCATACTTCCTGGTTCTAGTAAGAACTCGAGCTGCTGCGTTTTGGACCAGCTGGAGTTTATTTATTAAGCGAACAGGGCAACCACCCAGTAGAGCATTACAATAATCTAGCCTTGAGGTCATGAACGCATGAACTAACTGTTCAGCATTTTGCATTGAGAGCATGTGCCGTAATTTAGATATATTTTTAAGATGGTAGAATGCAGTTTTACAGATGCTAGAAACATGGCTGTCAAACGAAAGATTGGTATCAAAGAGCACACCCAGGTTCCTCACTGACGACGAGTACTTGACAGAGCAGCCATCAAGTGTTATACAGTATTCTAGGTTACTACTTGTGGAGCTTTTTTGTCCAATAATTAAAAAATATTTTTTTTCTGAATTGCAGGAAATTACCGGTCATCCAATGTTTTATATCAGCTATGAATTCTGTTAATCTTGTGAATTGGTAAGTTTCTTCAGGGTGTGAAGAAATATAGAGCTGAGTATCGTCAGCATAACAATGAAAACTAACGCCATGCTTCCTAATGATATCGCCCAGTGGTAGCATGTACAGGGTGAAGAGCAGCGGTCCTAGCACTGAGCCTTGCAGTACTCCATACTGAACTTGTGATCGGTGTGACATCTCTTCATTTACTGCTACAAACTGATAACGGTCACATAGGTATGATTTAAACCATGACAAAGCAATTCCACTAATACCTACATCATTTTCGAGTCTATTCAAAAGAATGTTGTGGTCGATAGTATCGAATGCAGCGCTAAGATCAAGTAACACTAATAGAGAGATACAGCCAAGATCGGATGATAAGAGTAAATCATTTGTAACTCTGATGAGAGCAGTCTCAGTACTATGATACAGTCTAAATCCTGACTGGAAATCCTCACAGATACAATTTATTTCTAAAAAGGAACATAATTGTGAAGACACTGCCTTTTCAAGTATTTTTGACAGGAAGGGTAGATTTGAGATTGGTCTATAATTGACTAATTCTGTAGGATCAAGTTGCGTTTTTTTAATAAGTGGTTTAATAATAGCCAACTTAAAAGATTAATTAATGATATTAAGAAGAGGATCTATGACCTCTGGTAGCATCTCTTTTAATAGCCTAGTTGGTACAGGGTCAAGCATACATGTTGTTGATTTTGATGATTTAACATGTTTAGCCAATTCTTCTTCTCCTATAGCAGTGAATGAGTGTAATTTTTCCTCAGTTACACTACAATGCTCTGTTTGATGTGATACTGTAGTAGACGGCTGCATGGTTAAAATTTTCTTCCTAATATTATCAATTTAAATGTAAAGAAGTTCATAAAGTCATTACTGCTGTGCTGTTTACATTCATCAGAAGTTGAAGCTTTATTTTTGGTTAATTTAGCCACTGTACCGAATAAATACCTAGGGTTATGTTTGTTTTCTTCCAAGAGAGTTGAGAAATAAGCAGATCTAGCAGTTTTTACGGCCTTTCTGTATGCGATCATGCGCTATTTCCACAAATTACGAAAGACCTCTAGTTTTGTTTTCTTCCAGCTGCGCTCCATTTTTCTGGCTGCTGTTTTAAGGGCCAGAGTGTGCTCGTTGTACCATGGAGTTGGACTATTTTCTTTAATCTTCTTTAAGCGCAGGGGAGTAACTGTGTCTTAAGTACTGGGAAATAGAGGGTCAATAGTTTTTGTTGCAACATCGAGTTCTTCTAAGCTATCTGGGATGCTGAGGAGATGATACTGATGAGGAAGATTATTTAAAAAGCAATCTTTAGTGGCGGAAGTGATTGTCCTGCCATTTTTGAAGCGAGGGGGTGGCTTTGCAACCTTAGCTAAATTAAGTATACATGATACTAGGTAGTGATCTGAGATGTCATCGCTCTGCTGCAGAATTTCAACGGTATCAACATTTATTCCATGTGACAATATTAGGTCTAAAGTATGATTATGGCGATGAGTGGGTCCTGACATGTGTTGCCTAACTCCAATAGAGTTTAGTATGTCTTTAAATGCTATTCCCAATACGTCTTTTTCGTTGTCTACATGGATATTAAAATCACCAACAATTAGTACTTTATCTACGGCCAGTACTAACTCTGATAGAAAGTCAGCAAATTCTTTGATAAAGTCTGTATTATGCCCTGGTGGCCTGTATACAGTAGCTAACACAAATGTTAAACGGGTTTTATCATGTACAGTACATAACGTTACATAAAGCACCAAAACTTTAAAGGAATTATATTTGAAACTAGACTTCTGAGTAATACTGAAGATATTATTATAAATTACAGCAACCCCTCCCCCTTTACATATTCAACATACTCATGTTTATAACAATAATCTTGGGGGGTGGACTCATTTAAAGTAATGTAGTCGTCAGGTTTTAGCCAGCTTTCTGTCAGACACAGCACATCTAGATTATTATCTGTAATATCATTAACAATAAGCGCTTTTGGGGAAAGGGATCGAATATTCAGCAACCCAAGCTTTATCAATTTTTCTTCTGTATTATATCTGTTGTTTATTTGTTGGACATCAATTACATTTTTACTGTTGAATGGTTTTGATGTTTTTTTGTATTTACTAATTCGGGGAACAGACACAGTCTCTATTTGATAATATCTAGGTGAAAGAGTCTCTATGTGCTGGGATTTATCTGACTCCGGTGACGTGAGACAGCTAGCAGACGGTCGGTTTAGCCAGTTTGTCTGCTTCTTGACCTCAGCCCTAGTGAGTCAAGGTTTAGCTCTAAGACTATGTGCCAAATTACTAGAGAGAAGAGCGGAACCACCCCAGGAGGGATGGATACCATCCTTCTTCAACAGGTCAGGTCTGCCCCAAAAAACTTTCCAATTGTCTATGAACCCTATGTTATTTTGAAGACACCACTTAGACAACCAGCCATTGAGTGATGATAGTCTGCTAACTATCTCATCACTCCTTTTAACAGGGAGTGGTCCAGAACAATAAACAGCCTCTGACATTGTACTAGCGAGTTCACACACCTCTTTAATGTTAATAAACTCTGGCTCCCGGTAAACATGTGACTATGGTGGCTGGTGTATTTATTTTCACGTTCCGTGTAATAGAATCACCAATGACTAGGGCACTTTCAACAGGATACTCAGTGGGTGCTTCACTGAGAGGGGAGAACCTGTTTGATGTTCTAACCGGAACGGAAAAGTAGTTTTTTGATCCGCGACTATGCCGTCTCACCGTTACCCAGTTTCCCTGCTGCGGGGGCCCTGCAGCCGGAACCGAAGAATGTACAGAGTTCACTAAGCTATTCGCATCCAAATCAGTATCTAAAGCTTTTACATCCTCACTACTAATAAGTGCACTGTAAGTCGCTTTGGATAAAAGCGTCTAGCAAATGCATAAATGTAAATGTAAATGTAAATGTACTGTATGTATGGATGCTTGTTTCTTGTTTCTAATTCTGAAATCTTCTCCGTCAGCCTAACTATCTCCTTACATTTATCACAAGTGAAGCCCTGTTCGCCAGTGGAGAAGCCTATACTGAACATGCAGCATGCGGTGCAAGTGACAATGACAGGAGATGACATGACTTACCGTGTTTGTTGATTAATCCAGTTTACCACAATTGTTTGCTGGACATTATTTACGAATCCAACTAATGAACTCAGAAAACAGGAGACCGGGTGCAGAGATGACAAGCTAACAGGCTAGCGAAATGCTAACGTGTGATGGTGATTTAGATTAAAAGCTAGCGATGTCAAATTTAACGTGATAGGCAATATTTAAACAATGTATGGTGATGAGTAAGTTATATTTAGCAGTAGAACAAAGAGGAAATATCAAAATAGAGATTCAAATGTAAGAAAGGCTGTACAGAGCTACAAGACAAGGCAGGAGGCAAACAGGAGACAGGAGCAATCGATCAGTGCTCCTCTGCCGTCATCTACTGTTTATAAGTGGTCATTTCATGTCTTTTTTAAATAAAAGTGCTTGTTTTCCACAGTGTTAGTTTTCCTACACCTTTAAACTTTTAGTTTTACAAATCATCACATTAAAAATAACATTAAAATTGGATAATATTTAGAGCTTTGATGTGCTGGAAAAAGTGTGAAGCTCTTAAAAGCCCTTGAAAATTGCTTGAAATTTCACTCTCAAAAGGTTGTACTTTGATGTACTGAGATGAATAATGTAAAAAAAAAAAAAAAAAACATTCAACTATTTCTGCCACAATACCATGTGGTGTTACTAGGCTACAATAAATCCACATTTAATGTTGGTGATTTGTGGACCGAAACCCCTGAACTTACTCATTGAATTTAGTCACACCAGCAGGAAAAAGGTAGCAAAATGTGACCATTTGGTCACAGTCTGGAGCCCTGCATTACAAGAATAGCAATGTACAGTGGGAGATTTACAAAATTACAAGATTTACAAGTCATTACTTTTAAAAGTAACTGCAACAGCATTTCACAAATATTTTAAATATATAAAAAAGTAGCATTTTTATGTTAATCTATTAGCATTTATATTGCTTATACCATGTCTGAATACTCGATTCTGATTGACAGGAAGGTGTGCAATAAAACCGTTTAATGCACAGGTAGTTCCAGTCAGTTTGATCACTGTTCTATATTAATGCGCTGCTTTCTTTGGTGCACACACAGAAACATTCATGAGCACAGAAACTTTGTATTCACTTTTTAAAATAAAAATAGCTTTGCTACTGAATTGCTACATTATATAGTTCTCAGCAACGAGAGGGTAACAGCTCTGTTTTTGAAGTAATCAAACTCACAGCGTCATTGCTAGTAGAGAGAGAGTGACGCTGCACAGACGCAGGTATTTCACACACATATGTCTCCGTCGTTCAATAATTAAATCAAATAATAAATGCTATAATTCATTCTTTCAAATAAATGTTATATTACAACACTACTCTGTATCTCTGATATAACGAGCCGTAACTGACGAAAATAACCACAATTTTTACCCTTCTGGTCAGTTAAACAGCTTTAACTCGTTAACGCTGACAATTGACCATGGTATACAGTGAGGAAAATAAGTATTTGAATACCCTGCTATTTTGCAAGTTTTCCCACTTAGAAATCATGGAGGGGTCTGAAATTGACATCGTAGGTGCATGTCCACTGTGAGAGACATAATCTAAAAAAAATAAAATCCAGAAATCACAATGTATGATTTTTTAACTATTTATTTGTATGATACAGTTGCAAATAAGTATTTGAACACCTGAGAAAATCAATGTTAATATTTGGTACAGTAGCCTTTGTTTGCAATTATAGATTTCAAACGTTTCCTGTAGTTTTTCACCAGGTTTGCACACACTGCAGGAGGGATTTTGGCCCACTCCTCCACACAGATCAGTCAGGTTTCTGGCCTGTCGCTGAGAAACACAGAGTTTGAGCTCCCTCCAAAGATTCTCTATTGGGTTTAGGTCTGGAGACTGGCTAGGCCACGCCAGAACCTTGATATGCTTCTTACAGAGCCACTCCTTGGTTATCCTGGCTGTGTGCTTCGGGTCATTGTCATGTTGGAAGACACAACCTCGACCCATCTTCAATGCTCTAACTGAGGGAAGGAGGTTGTTCCCCAGAATCTCGCAATACATGGCCCCGGTCATCCTCTCCTTAATACAGTGCAGTTGCCCTTTCCCATGTGCAGAAAAACACCCCCAAAGCATGATGCTACCACCTCCATGCTTCACAGTAGGGATGGTGTTCTTGGGATGGTACTCATCATTCTTCTTCCTCCAAACACGTTTAGTGGAATTATGACTAATAAGTTCTATTTTGGTCTCATTTGACCACATGACTTTCTCCCATGACTCCTCTGGATCATCCAAATGGTCATTGGTAAACTTAAGACTGGCCTTGACATGTGCTGGTTTAAGCAGGGGAACCTTCCGTGCCATGCATGATTTCAAACCATGATGTCTTAGTGTATTACCAACAGTAACCTTGGAAACGGTGGTCCCAGCTCTTTTCAGGTCATTGACCAGCTCCTCCCGTGTAGTTCTGGGCTGATTTCTCACCTTTCTTAGGATCATTTACCCCTTTTCCACCAAAGCAGTGCTAGAGCTAAATCGGAGCCAGAGCCTAGTTTCAAATCGGTTCTTTGTGTTTCCATACCCAAAGCCCCAGCTCCGAGCCAGGAAAAGTGGTTCTTAAGTAGCACCAAAACATTGCTGGGCTAGAACAGGGCTAGAAGTAAGAACCGATTACGTCAGGCGCTGGGGGCGGGGTCAACAAGACGAACACAGACTTGAGATCCACCATTGTTGAAATAGCAGCTAAAGGAGCTAGCAGCTGCTGCTCGTTTGTAATCTCCGTCTATACAAATTACGGCGAACTGCATGAATGCGTTGGATTCGCTGTGTTTTCGTTGTGTTTTGATGCCGATGTAGGATCGTAAAGCCATGTGAATCAATAGTAACGCAACGTTTGCAGTGTTGATGGAAGGCTTGTTGGCAGCGGTGCTGTGCAGAGACCGATCGCCGTATGACAACGAGTCCAGCGAGAACACACGACTCATTATGCTTTTGATTCACTCATGCATTTTTTTTATATCATACATGGACGGGTCTGCGCAGCGCCGATGCATCTCAAACAAGCCTGGTGTGTTTGTGTTTCCCGCTGCCCAGGGTTGCCAGGTTTTCACAACAAAACCCGCCCAATTGCTACTCAAAACAAGCCCAATCGCGTTTCAGGGGGGGGCTTTCCCCGGTAAAAATCACATTTGGGGGTAAAATGCATGGGCTTCGGAACCATTGTATGTGGGTGGGACAAGACCCACCCACTTTTTACGATCAACTTTTATCGTCTCTAACATTCAGCACATCTGTTTATCTACCCCTAATCGATAAACACTTATTATTAAACACATGTTAGACGCTTTATTTCCACTTTTCTAATATTTTCTTAATTTTTATTGAAATAAATGCCTTTCCGATCTGATATGTGATGGGAAAAGGGAGAAGATTGAGCTTGGCGAAAGGCGGACTGAACCGCGGGTCGATTTGTGTCAAAACTAGATGCCGTGCGTCTTAACCCTACACTACTGGTGCTCTCAATAATATAGCGATTTCCGTAATTTTGTCTTTCCGAACTATACGCTTAGCTAGCAAAGCAGTATATTTGTACTTATTGGAATCTACTCCAGTAAAAAAATTCTGAGGACCCACCCACATTTTTTTTGCTTCCGACGCCCATGGTAAAATGTGTTTTTTTTTGGCATGGTTGCCAGCTAAGTTTCGCATTCCCTAAATATCACAATTGGGGTCGCATCAAACCGCGGACATCCCGCGGCAACAGCGATGAAGTAGCCCAATTTGGCAACACTGCCGCTGCCTTGCTAGCGTTGCTGAGAAAGATGAGACGTATACAGTGACGTAAGACCTGGCTCTGTAGTGGCCCTCTAGCCTGTGGAAAAGCAAACGGTTCTTAGAAGGCTCCTCAGTTGAACCAACTATGAACTGGGACTAGCTCTGGCTCTGAACTAGCTCTAGCACTGCCTTGGTGGAAAAGGGGTAATTGAGACCCCACGAGGTGAGATCTTGCCAGTCAGGAGATTGACAGTCATGTTTAGCTTCTTCCATTTTCTAATGATTGCTCCAACAGTGGACCTCTAGCAGAATTCTAGCTGATAGACAGGTGTTCAAATACTTATTTGCAGCTGTATCATACAAATAAATAGTTACAAAATCATACATTGTGATTTCTGGATTTTTTTTTTAGATTATGTCTCTCACAGTGGACATGCACCTACGATGACTATTTCAGACCCCTCCATGATTTCCAAGTGGGAGAACTTGCAAATAGCAGGGTGTTCAAATACTTATTTTCCTCACTGTAAGTGGGATAAACCACAGCTAACTGTGCATTAAATGATCTCAATGCTTCGCATTAAAGGATTTGAATGCTTCAGGTGGTTCTTTTCCTTCATGTCCTGCATTAAAATAGTTTAATGCACAGCTAGCCACTTAATGCATTTCAGCATATATTTTTATCCCATCCATTGCTATGGATATTACTAGCCCCGTTTCCATTACAGATTTACGCAAAACTTTTGCTATATTTTCTAAAAAAAAATTATTTTTTACTTTTAATAATTCCAAAAATCATGTTGGTAGGTTTACTTATATCCGAGCCACCGCACTAGTCATTATTTTTATTGGAAGGAAATGTAGTCGCGTTTTCAAAGTGAAAGTCTTTATTTATACATATTTGTTTAAAGTATAGGCTAAATTAAAATAACGTTATTAACCGGTATTTTTTTCTCAAATCAAACCGTTTTCGGAACAGTAATGTTTAATGTGGAGCGCAAAAACGGAAACGCTAATGTGGTTCGGTTCGTGTCAGTGGGTGAAGGAAGGAAGAAGACGGGGTCGGCGTGACTGGGACTGCACTCTTTATTACTCAGAACGGGTTCAAACATAAAGTACGCACAAGGGCGTTCAGCTCACTCAACTCAAAACACTGTTGTCAATGTTTCACTCGGATTCAGCTTTGTTTCTCCTGTACAGCAGGCAGCAACAGGCAGTCCCAGTCCAGGTCTCTCTCTCCCGACTCTCTCCCCGCAGCGGCTTAAATGCGGTTTCCACGCCAATTACTGCAATCAGACACAGGTGTTCATGATCTGCACTTGACCTACTTACTTCCGCTCTCTCTCTCCCGCTACAGACCTCGCAAAACCACGCCCCCTCTGCCACAGCTAAAATATTGTTTTTGCTCGGAGTGAACCGATTTATAATTTTTTAAGCCCTGATTTAAACTGGGTCATTTATGTAGTAGAAATGTGAAATCATTTTTGAATTTGGTGCCTTCTGGACTGAGAAAAGTCAGAAAATGTATTTTTGCCTCATGTGGATGAAAGACAACAACTCCCAGAATGCACTTGCTTCGCTGCCCTACGAGGCCACTCCCTACACAGCCCCCAGCGTCGTTTTGATCTTCATAATAATACAATAATTTCGTACCATAATTTGAATATACTACCGGGTTTCTACTGATACAAAGCTTAATGCTAAATCACTGAAGTAACCCTTTAAATTCTCTTAGCAGCATGAAAAAATTATTCAGATTCTGAATGCATTATACTGTATGTAAAAAGCACACAAGTTCTTTCAGCACTTTGCGAAAACGTCCTTTATAATCAATTCATCACTTGCTCTGTCCTGTCTGTCGGCGTGTTGTCAGTGTCCTCTTTGCTCCGTGATGTATTTTCTCTATGTGAGAATGTGTGTGATGTGAAAGCCCTATGGCTTGTCGGACATAGCAACAGTAACTAAAGGGGGTGGGTCTTTGCGAACGGTCAATTAAGCTGTCTGCGTCGCACAATTAATATCTTGTTTACACTTTGTAGTAATAATGAGAGGATCTGTTAGTTTTGCAGAAGTCAGCACTGAACAAAAACTCGCCATTTTGAGGATTATTGAGTGGATTCTCAATAAAAATTTTGTAAATAGAAATGTGTGACGCTCTCCAGAGCGCAAACACAAAAACTCAATGGAGCATTTGCCAAATCTGTTTTGCCAAAATGCTACTATTACAGTTGCAACCTAGGGTGCTCTCGCTTTTGTTTGTGCGTGATTAGCACCACCTTAAAACTGGGCCTGCGGAGCTACAGTTTGGCACTAACATTTGAAAGAAACTCTTTCGCCACCTTGCATACTGAGCACAGGAACAAGTATTTGTAAAGCATTAGACAAGATTCGCGTCTGCATTTGTGTTTTGTGTGGAGAATGTTTCTTTGTCTTTGTCTTTTCTCCTCTTCTCTCACCTTGTCAACGTCTTCTTGTGTGTGCATTCGGGGTGTGCCTGAAACAAAGCATGACCTTTTAGGTTTCGATTTAATCCGTCCCACTAGAGGGGCTGGAGCACTGCGACGGGACATGCGTCCGTCCATGGCAGAGGCCTAATGAGTTTTGCTTGTTACAAATTAGCATTCAGCGGCTGTCATACAGGTAAAGACACAAACTGAGACGGCCGGCCGCGGCCTGTCAGCAGGGCTGAATTTATGAGACTTCAAATGCATACCGACCCCACAGAGTATGACCCTTCTTTAATAATTAAACACAGCACATTTCCAGGCAGGGCCCCAGATGAAAGGCCCTTCTGTCATTGGAAATTAGGTTCTCCCATTCTGTTGGTTTAGGCTGACCTCACCAACCTCTCCACCCAACTACCCCCCACCCCCACCCCACCTCCTCTTGTCTTACCTCTTCTCTCCTCATAGGCTGCTGTTGTCAATATGTCAGCTGAGGTGAGATGCTGTGTGTTGTTTCTACTTTGCGTTTGATGTCTCAATACTCTAGCCTTTGAAAGCCTTTGTTTATCTTTCGTTCTTTCATCATTCTTCTGTGCGGCACACTCTGGTGCTATCCTGATTTCTCAAAAAAGCTCTTCAAAGCTACGTGGAGTCACATCGGCCGCATTTCATATCTTCTGCACGGGCGAGATTGGAGCGCCCAATGGGTACTTGTCTGTTTATCTGTGGCTTCATGTCAAAAGTTAGCACAACTGTTTCCTTCGCTCTGCTTAATATTCATAACATTCATTGGTGGCGTGATTGCCAAGTTTTGATGTGCGGAACGTCAGTGCCAGTGTCAATCTTCAATAGAGGAAGCAACACATTGAATATTGATGACACGCAGTGTTGGGGAGTAGTTAACTACATGTAGCTAAGCTACTAGCTTAACTACATTTTTCAGTAGCTTGTCAGTAGCTCAGTTACTTTTGAAACAATGTAGCTTTTCCAGTAGCTAACTACTTTTTCCAGCAAGTAGCGGTGTAGCGCGACCAAAAGCTACATTCCGTTTTGTGTTTTGACGAGCCTGCAGTGCATTGAAGCAGCACAGTGTTTTCTTCTTATTTGATCACATACTAAAATTGTGCGTTACCGCCATCTATTGTTTCATCGCGCATCTTGCGGCTTTACGGTTCACAGTGAAGAGATCGTCTGATGATTATGTAAAGGACATACAGGAGTGGGTTGATAACTTCACACGAATCGGCTAGTAAAGGTTACACTTGATTTATACAAACAAAAGATTAAAACACTGTCTGCGTCGAAGACTTTAAGCACATACAGGTGAATAATAGCCTTTTTAAATTGATTATCCTGCTATATATACACTCACCTAAAGGATTATTAGGAATTATCTAATCAACCAATCACATGGCAGTTGCTTCAATGCATTTAGGGGTGTGGTCCTGGTCAAGACAATCTCCTGAACTCCAAACTGAATGTCAGAATGGGAAACAAAGGTGATTTAAGCAATTTTGAGCGTGGCATGGTTGTTGGTGCCAGACGGGCCGGTCTGAGTATTTCACAATCTGCTCAGTTACTGGGATTTTCACGCACAACCATTTCTAGGTGTAGTAAAGTTGGTTTGTGTGGGAAGAAGGAGGCGGGAAACGGCGAACATTCAAAACATTTAATCAAAATAAAATGGCAGCCCCTCGCGGCCGACTGCCGCCTACATACAAACACAAATGAACATAAAATGAAAATAAAATCTGCAGCCCCTCACGGACGACTGCAGCGTACACATAACATAACTAAAATAAAACACAACACAAAATCAAGGCCTGGTCCTCTCTCGTCCCTCACTGTCGTCGCTCCTCCTTTATACTCCCTCACTCCTCCGCGAGAGCCGAGATCACTGCGGCGCGCAGCTGGCGCTCATCCTCCCTGATGAGCGCCGCCTCGTCCCGCCTTCACGGTCCCTCGACCTCGCTGCTCGCCACATACCCCCAACGCCTTTCGCAGGCCGGGGGGCACTCCCGAGGGGGGGGGGGGGGGGGGCGATCACGGTGGCCGCGGGACCTGGGGGTAAGAACAGCGAGGTGAGAGAACGGAGCGGGGAGCATGAGGAGCAACAGAGACGAGAGAGTGGAGAGAGGAGAAAAGAAAAAGAGGAAAAAAAAATTTCTGGTCCGGTTCCCAGACACACTGCCACTTGGTCCTCAGCCAGCCGAGAGGCTCTTCCTCGCAGTGGTACTGGACGCTTGGTGGACGGCTCGATCCTCCTCCGCCCCCTGCCGGCGGTGGCTCCTCCTTCTGAGGGCAGCCGGAAGCGAGTCCCCGTCCCGCGCTCCCTGGTCCTCCCCATCATGGCGGACGGCAGCAGGCTCCGGCTCCGGGACCCAGGGGCACGGCAGCGAGCTCTCCGTCCCACCGATCTTCATCCGCTCCAGCACCACCGCTTCGGGCAGCTGCTCGCGGACTTCTCTCCTCCGCGCTGCCCGAACTCCGCGGCACCGCGATCCCCCTTAGCTGCGAGGGCTCTTCGACAGCATGTCCCTCCTTCCTCCCGGGTTTCGGCACCACTGTAGTAAAGCTCCATCCGCTCCAGCACCACCGCTTCGGGCAGCTGCTCGCGGACTTCTCTCCTCCGCGCTGCCCGAACTCCGCGGCACCGCGATCCCCCTTAGCTGCGAGGGCTCTTCGACAGCATGTCCCTCCTTCCTCCCGGGTTTCGGCACCACTGTAGTAAAGCTTGTTCGTACGGGAAGAAGGAGGCGGGAACCGTCGAACATTCAAAAACTTTAATCAAAAATAAACACAAAATAAAATGGCGGCGGCAGCCCCTCGCGGTCGACTGCCGCCTACATACAAACAAACACAAAATGAAAATAAAAATCTGCAGCCCCTCACGGATGATACGCCTCCAGCGTACACATAAAAAAACGTAAATAAAACACAACACAAAATCCAGGCCTGGTCCTCTCTCATCCCTCACTGTCGTCGCTCCTCCTTTATACTCCCTCACTCCTCCGCGAGAGCCGAGATCGTTGCGGCGCGCAGCTGGCGCTCATCCTCCCTGATGAGCGCCGCCTCGTCCCGCCCTCACGGTCCCTCTGCCTCGCTACCCGCCACACTAGGGTTTACAAAGAATGGTGTGAAAAGGGAAAAACATCCAGTATGCGGCAGTCCTGTGGGCGAAAATGCCTTGTTGATGCTAGAGGTCAGAGGGGAATGGGCCGACTGATTCAAGGTGATAGAAGAGCAACTTTGACTGAAATAACCACTCGTTACAACTGAGGTAGGCAGCAAAGCATTTATGAAGCCACAATACACACAACCTTGAGGCAGATGGGCTACAACAGCAGAAGACCCCACCGGGTACCACTCATCTCCACTACAAATAGGAAAAGGAGGCTACAATTTGCACGAGCTCACCAAAATTGGACAGTTGAAGACTGGAATGTTGCCTGGTCTGATGAGTCTCGATTTCTGTTGAGACATTCAGATGGTAGAGTCAGAATTTGGCGTAAACAGAATGAGAACATGGATCCATCATGCCTTGTTACCACTGTGCAGGCTGTGTTTTCTTGGCACACTTTAGGCCCCTTAGTGCCAATTGGGCATCGTTTAAATGCCATGGCCTACCTGAGCATTGTTTCTGACCATGTCCATCCCTTTATGACCACCATGTACCCATCCTCTGATGGCTACTTCCAGCAGGATAATGCACCATGTCACAAAAACAGTAATTCTGTTAATTTAACACAAGTAGTAAATGCTCCAACTCGCCCACACACAAAAAATCGAAATAAATCCACGTTAATTGATATTATTTTAGTAAACCGACCTGATAAATGTACACAGATTGGTATTTTCCCAAATGACATAAGTGATCACTGTGCTATTGGGATTATTAGGAACTGTAAACCTGTGAAAACACCTTCAAGAATAGTGGAGAAACGACACTTTAAGACCTTTGACCAACAAGCTTTCATTCATGATATTTATCATTGTGATTGGAATAGAATATCATTCATTCCTGATGTTGATTTGGCATGGACTTATTTTAAGGGTCTATTTATGGGAGTTTTAAATAAACATGCACCTCTAAGGAGGTTCAAGTTTAAAGGGAGGGATAACCCTTGGTTTTCTGAAGCATTATCCTCTCTGCTACATGAGAGGGACCAGGCCTGGGGAAGGGCAAGGAAATCTGGCTTAGAAAATGATTGGTCCATCTTCCGATGCCTAAGAAACAAATGTATAGCACAGATACGTAAAGCTAAATCACAGTTTTATCTAGATGAGACAACCAGAAATTTGCATAATCCAGCTACATTTTGGAAAACTATTAAATCTTTAAAATCGAATTCCTCATCATCAAGTTTACCAAAGCAAATAAGTGTTGATTCTAGACAAATCACAGATAAAAATGAGATAGTGGACTTTAATCAGCACTTTGTCTCTGCTGGGCATCTTTTCAAGTCAATGCCAAATCAACCCTTGGACACACAGGTCCCAAATGTTGGAAATGTAAACACTTTCTCTTTTCAGCCATTTACAAGGAAAATGGTCCTGTCAAAATTGAAACGTGTAAACTGTAGAAAGTCAGCTGGACCGGATGGGCTTGATCCATCTCTCCTGAAGCTTGCAGCTGATATTATTGCCAAACCACTCACTCAGATTTTTTATTTGTCTTTGGAACAAAATGTTATTCCTGAATCCTGGAAAGCAGCACATGTGATACCTCTTTTTACAAGTGGGGACCCCACATTATTGGACAATTATCGCCCTATATCTAAATTATCAGTACTGGCTAAGATATTTGAGGAATTAGTCAGTGAACAATTAAAAGAGTTTTTAACCTGCAATTGTATCCTCACTCCCTTTCAGTCAGGCTTCAGGAAGGGGCATAGCACCGTCACGGCAGCCACTAAAGTAATTGATGACATTGTGTCTGCCATTGATTGCAAAAACTCATGCGCAGGATTGTTTATTGACCTTTCTAAGGCTTTTGATACAGTGGATCACAGCATTCTTTTAAAATGTCTAGTTAAAATTGGGGTGTCCTCAAATGCGGTAAGTTGGTTTAAAAACTATCTTACAGGCAGGTTTCAGTGTGTTACATGTGATAGTATTACATCAAGGAAGGCTGCAATTACAATTGGGGTTCCACAAGGCTCCATCTTAGGGCCACTTTTGTTTACCATCTACATAAATTCTATTTCTGAACGTGTAAACGCTAATGTACACCTTTATGCGGATGACACCATCATCTATTGCACTGCACCCTCTCCATGTGAGGCATTAGTAAAGCTGCAGGAGGCTTTCACAGTCTTGCAAGAAAATTTAAGGAGATTAAAGTTAGTGCTTAATGCTAAAAAAACCAAACACATGTTGTTTACACACTCCAGGTCCAAAGTAAATTCTTTAACTCCAATTGTAACCGCACAGGGACAGGAAATAGAGAAGGTGTCATGCTACACATATCTAGGTTTTTTATTGGATGAAAATCTTTCTTTTAATCCTCATGTTATGCATGTGGTAAAGAAACTTAGAGTAAAGCTAGGTTTCTTTTTTAGAAATAAGGCTTGTTTTAATTTGAAAGCTAGAAAAGAACTTGTAGCAGCCATATTTTTATCTGTTTTGGATTATGGCGACATTATCTGTATGCATGCCTCAAAGTCTGTATTGCGTTCACTGGATTCTGTTTATCATTCAGCACTACGATTCATAACAAAAGCCGACTATAATACACACCACTGCAATTTGTACAGCTTATCTGGTTGGTTACCACTGTCTATACGCAGACAACGAAATTGGTTGATTTTCATTTATAAAGCAATTACTGGATCATTACCATCATATTTATCAGTATTCTCATGGGCAACAAACGCTAGATGTAACCTCCGATCCAACAATAGCATAGTAAAACATTTGGTAAAACAGCCTACCGTTACAATGCTCCGTCAACCTGGAACGCACTACAGAAAGAACTGAAACCAAACATGTTTATCCCCATTTCTGATTTTAAGTCATATCTGGCAGACACTTTACATCATACATGTGAGTGTGTCTAGACTTTTGTTGTTTACAGCCTGCATATTCTCACTTGTTAACTGTATTTATGTTTTTTATGTTGTGTTCACCTCTGTTTTAATGTTCATCTCTGTTTTTTTTTTTTTTTTTGCTATGTGCTGCTTTTTTCTTGGCCAGGGCTCACTTGAAAAAGAGACTACTGTCTCAATGTGACTACCCTGGTAAAACAAAGGATAAATAAAATAAAAATAAAATAAAAAAACTAAGCTTGAATCATTTCAAATTGGTTTCTTGAACATGACAATGAGTTCACTGTACTAAAATAACCCCCACAGTCACCAGATCTCAACCCAATAGAGCATCTTTGGGATGTGGTGGAATGGGAGCTTCGTGCCCTGGATGTGCATCCCACAAATCTCCATCAACTGCAAGATGCTATCCTATCAATATGGGCCAACATTTCTAAAGAATGCTTTCAGCACCTTGTTGAATCAATGCCGCGTAGAATTAAGGCAGTTCTGAAGGCGAAAGGGGGTCAAACACAGTATTAGTATGGTGTTCCTAATAATCCTTTAGGTGAGTGTGTATGTATATATATATATCGATCAGGCATAATATGACCACCTTCCTAACATTGTGTTGGTCCCTCTTTTGCTGCCAAAACAGCCCTGACCCGTTAAGGCATGGACTCCACTAGACATGAACCATTTTTTGCTTTGTGGTAGGGCGCATCATCCTTCTGAAAGAGGCCACAGCCACCAGGGAATACCGTTTCCATGAAAGGGTGTACATGGTCTGCAACAATGCTTAGGTAGGTGGTACATGTCAAAGTAACATCCACATGGATGGCAGGACCCAAGGTTTCCCAGCAGAACATTGCCCAAAGCATCACACTGCCTCCGCCGGCTTGCCTTCTGCCCATAGTGCATCCTGGTGCCATGTGTTCCCCAGGTAAGCCACGCACACACATCCGGCCATCCACGTGATGTAAAAGAAAACGTGATTCATCAGACCAGGCCACCTTCTTCCATTGCTCCGTGGTCCAGTTCTGATGCTCACATGCCCACTGTTGGTGCTTTTGGTGGTGGACAGGGGTCAGCATGGGCACCCTGACTGGTCTCGGCTATGCAGCCCCATACGCAACAAACTGCAATATCAGAACCAGCATTAACTTCTTGAGCAATTTGAGCTACAGTAGCTCGTCTGTTTGATCGGACCACACGGGCCAGCCTTCGCTCCCCATGATGCAAATCTCCCATTCCAGCACATCCCAAAGCTGCTCTATTGGATTGAGATCTGGTGACTGGAAGCCATTTGAGTTTAGTGAACTCATCGTCATGTTCAAGAAACCATTTAGATGATTTGAGCTTTGACATGGTGTGGAAGTAGCCATGTCAATGTCATGTTATGATGGCTACTTCCTGCTGGAAGTAGCCATCATAAAGGGATGGACATGGTCAGCAACAATACTTAGGTAGACTGTGGAGTTTAAATTGTACTAAGAGGCCCAAAGTGTGCCAAGAAAATATCCCTCACATCATTACACCAGCAGAGCCTGAACCGTTGATACAAGGCAGGATGGATCCATGCTTTCATGTTGTTTACGCCAAATTCTGACCTGATAATCTGAATGACAGCAGAAATCAGACTCATCAGACCAGGCAATGTTTTCCCCAATCTTCTGTTGTACAGTGTCCCGTGTGAATTGTAGCCTCAGTTTCATGTTCTTGGATGACAGGAGTTGCACCGGTGTGGTCTTAATGTTTCAATGATAATGCCTGAATGGAGGATATATGAGGAATTATCCTTTATTCCGAAACCAAAGCACAAGCAATATAATATGCATGTACCTTCTCTTCTGATACAATTCAAAGCAAACATAATGTCATTCACATTCTCTTACTTATCATGGAAAATTAGATTTTTCTATTCAGTATTCACCAACTTGGTATGGCTGTCACTCATTTCACATGTAAAGAGGTTAGTATTTAGTTAGTATAAAAAATTAAATGGCAACATTTTTGGTGAAAATAACCTTGATTATTAGACTTGTGTAGAATATGCCCCTATAAAATCTGAAAGGAGGATGAGATATTTGTTTGAGATATTTTTTTTCTCTTTTTTTTTTTTCTCTTTGTTTGGGTTGAGTATTCAAAAAAACAATTGTTGATCATTATCCTTGGAAGAGGGGTGATGTGTGTACAGTATGTGTGTAGGAAAGCACATACACTCTTTGGTGGAGCATGCGCTTTTATACATCCTCCTGGCCACTGAGACGTGCTCTTAGATGAGGGCATGTGTGATGAGGGCAGACGTGTCCCAAGTCACCTGCATGTTATCACAATCACTTTTACATCAACAGCTGTTTCTAACTCTCAGAGCAGTTTGAGATGTGTGTTCATTCAAATTGGTTAAAAAGTTTACTTCAACTAATTTTCTTATGCCATGCACTCTCCCCTACTTGGTGTTCGAAGTATGGATTCAAAAAATGGAAATGATACTGTAGCAAGTGCTGTTTTTTAACTGTAGGATGGGTAACTATGCAGATTGTTGAATGGCTCAGACTGTGGCCAGATGATTTTATGTGCTGTTGGCGGGCTTGTGCTATCAGGGTCAGTGTATTAATTACAAGCGTGCGTCATAGCACAAGCCCTACTCTTTCAGATCATGCCGCATTTCACACTGGGAGTTAACAAAGGCAGATTTTCCAGTGTTTCCACACTGACGTTGCCATCAGAAAGCTGTACTTTTCAACACTGGCCACTTTCATCATCTGAGCTATGTATCTTCAATCAATAATCTGTCATCATTCATATCAGCCTGCATTCCATCCGCCATGCACGGGACAGTGGCCTCCATTAACAATGAGACACGTGTGTGTGTGTGTGTGTGTGTGTGTCTGTGTGTCTGAGCTCTTCTAAGGCAGGCTGTCTGGTTTTGGTTTAACAGCTCTTGCTGTCCCATGGAAAGTTTCCCCCTTCCTGTATTTCATCAGATATGGTTGTCTCATTTTCAAATGAAGACCATCCTAGATCCTAGATGTTCTTTGAGGACTGAGCTATGCTTTGCTGCACATGCCTTTTTCATATTCAGTCCCAGCATGCTCTGGGTTGTGCTAAAGAACAGAGGCCCACAGGTGCATCAGATTTGAGGCTGTTTGAAAGATGATCTCAGATGATCTTTGATGGTGTGGTGGCCATGAATGCTGTTAGAAAGCTGTTTAAGCTCACTGTTACTTTCACTATCACATCTACAGAAGAATTCCCCAATCAGGAGATCCTTATTGCCTTTTTCTGTTGTCCCTTTGTAGTGGAAAGCAGTTTTGGGAAGCTACTGTGAAACTGTAGCTTGTCAAGATTCAAGCTACTCATCATTTTAAAGTAGTTCAGCTACACTTTTGAAAAAGTTGTGAGCCATGTTGGTTATGAGAACAACTACTGATGAACAGCTAACTACATTGAAGATATGTAAGGGGGCTATAACTTTTAATTTCATAAAATTTTGCAATAAAGCACAATTTATTTTTTTATTTATGTAGTGACAGAATTAAAACTTGAAAAAATACATTACAGTACGTTCAAAAACACGAAACAAAAAACAGTGGCGAATAGTAGCATTAACCAAATTATTTTTCAACAAAAGTGCACAATTTATTTAAAAATTGTTGTTACTGTACTGAACTACACTGAAAAAAAACACTGTGTGTTGGATTTACATGATTTAATTGTGTACATCGGTCCCATATGATTCAGTTTAAATTAAACAAACATAATTTGTTCATGTAACTTCAACATCATGGAATGAAGACATTGTAAGTGACGCAATTAAGTATATCAAAGTGAATTTTGGCTCCCTGGCATGATTCAGGCATTCAATTTCATATATTCATTCATCCAGTTCAATTTCATATATTTTAGTGTCACACAACTGAATTATAAAACTTGACAAACTTTTAGCTAGCAATAGCACACATTAGCATCTTATCATAAGCAGCCATATCACCCTGTAGCCCAAGAATGGTTTCCCACTGAAGCTAAGCAGGGCTGAGTCTGGTCAGTACCTGGATGGGAGACCTAGACTTCTGCTAGAAGAGGTGTTGGCACTCACCCTGTGGTCTCTCCTAACGCCCCAGTGTAGTGATGGGACTACTGACCTTCTGTGTCATTAAAACTCCACGATGTCCTTCGGAATAAGAGAAGGGGTGTAACCCCGGCTTCTTGGCCAAATTTGCCTATTGAACTCAGTCCATCATGGCCTCCTAATAATCTCCATACACTGATTGGCTTAATTATTGTCTCCTCTCCACCAATCAGCTGGTGTGTGGTGGGCATTCTGGCACAATATGGCTGCCGTCACGTTATCGCGGTGGATGCTGCACATTGGTGGTGGTCGAGGAGATTCACCCCCTTCTATATGTAAAGTGCTTTGAGTGCTGAGACAAGCACTATAATATTGTAATTAATTAATTATTATGATTATTATTATTAAGCATTAAAAGCTCCTTCAGCAAAGCGGTTATGGCATTAGCTGTATATAAATCCACAGCCTCCACTCTTCTCCACAATGGTAACCCACTGTAATTTAAATTGTTCTAATAATTTCAACATAATTGACTATTAAACACTATTAAACACTGTCAAGTCTCCCCCTTTCTCATCTTTCTTCAAAATACATAAAATAACACTTTTACATATAAAATAACAACATTTACTCTCTCTTGATTTAGCCATGTGCAAAGCATGCTGGGAACTAACAAGCCCCGCCCAGTTTCAGTTAATGCAACACAAATCATTCATGTAATATCGACACAAACAGATTAAGTAAACTTCAATTTGACATATATTTAAGCGGATTGAACACAGTCAAATTAAGTTAGGACAAAATGTATAGCAATTGTGTTGCTTTAGCTCATTAAGCCATTTGAAGTGTACATTAAAGGGATAGTTCACCCAGAAATAAAAATTCTGTCATTTACTCACCCTCAACTTGTTCCAAACCTGTATGAACTTCTTTCTTCTGCTGAACATAAAAGAAGATATTTTGAAGAATGTTGGTAACCAATGGACCCCATTGACTTCCATAGTATTTTTTTTCCATTTTTATTTTTGGGTAAACTTTAAGCTGAATAAGGACACTATTGTCTTCTGTAGAGCTGCTTTACAGCTGGAAATTATTTTTATAATTGATGAACATTAACGCTGTCATTTTCACGTTTATTACTGTGAAGCTGCTTATATATTGTGTAAAGCACTGTATTCATTGTTTTTTTTTTTTAGCAGTGATAGAAATCTGTGAATCTTTTTTATTTTGAGCTGGTTCATTTGTATGAACTGTCTATCTCTTTCCCTTATCTTTCTTTTTCTGTTCGGCTTCTCTAGGAGCAGATGGTGCATGAGCTGGAGACACGGGTGAAGCAGCTCTCGGTAGAGGTGGAGAACGGGAACCTGCTCCGGCAGAAGGTCACACAGGAGAAAGCCGAGTTAGAGATTCATATCGCCTCCATCAGCGCTGAGCTACAAGAGGCCAACCACAGGTACGAGAAATCCTGACATGCTCAGATACGACTGATCGCAGCTGCAGAGATCTGATGTAACGGATGTGAAGGCTTCGTAAATACGCCTGACTTGAAGAGTGATCCAAACTCTGTAGGCAGCGTTACATCTATCCTTGAACTATAATGCAGTCCCACAATGCACTGCAGTTAGTGACACTGTTAAAGGGGTAGTTCACCCAAAAATGAAAATGACCCCATGATTTACTCACCCAAAGGCCATTCTAGGTGTATATAGCTTTCTTCTTTCAGACGAATACAATCAGAGTTATATTAAAAAAATGTCTTGGCTCTTCCAAGCTTTATAATGGCAGTGAATGGGAGTTTGAGTTTGGAGAGATTGTGTTTGTGTTCTTCAGGGCCGTGTCCCTGCAGAGGGAGATGGAGCAGATGAAAGACCAGCATGAAGACGCACTACAGAAACTTCAGGCCAGACATAACGCAGACATTAGCCACTTCCAGCAGGAGCACAGCCTCTCTGCAGCCAAGGCATCTTCACTCACCTCTCACACCTACACATGCTTTACTCACTTTTATTTCCTGTAATAGTTGACAGCTTAACTTTTACTGCACCCAGAACATTCCGTTAATTTTCTGATATACAAGCTTAGCAAAGATCCCTGATATATTAGCTCAGTTCCAAACCCTAGTGGGCTGCTTCACTGTCTACATCACAGCTACTTTCTACTGCAGCATCCTAACCCAAATGGAATGACTGAACTGAAACGTAGTTATAAATCAATTATAGAGTGGTGCAGGTGTGACGTTACGTTGTAGGCCAACTGGTGGTTTGATTCCCTCGACAAAAACACAGTAGGATTTTCCCATAGGTTTTTGGATTATCGCAAAAAAACAAGCTCTGTGATCAACAAAAGTTTATGATACTTACACGTATTGTCCATCAAGATAATTATCACAGAACTTTTATTAATTTTGAAGCCTAAATGCAGTCGCCAGAAGTAAAACGCTGAAGGTAGGCTATAAACGCACTACACCACAGTCACATGACTTCAACTTCACCATCACTAAAGCTTCTAATAACTCTTTTAGTTTTTATCGCAAATTTTTTTTCCCAGAGCGTTTGAGTTAGACTAGTTAATAAGAGCACAATAATGAGCATAAATGAGGCTGTAAAAGCGGACTGAGGTTACCTGTTCGGGCGATGACGTTTAATCTCCTCGACAGCCTCTGTAGTCCCATTTAGACACTTGTTAGCAACTGCCTTTTTCAAGACACGTAACAGCTACAAAAAAATCATGAGTGGGGTGATACTGATGTTCTTTATGTCGAATAAAGAATAAAACATGAACATGTTTACTAAAAAAAGTAAACCTTTGTTTGTAATTTTTGAAGATTCCCTGAGCTTCTTACAATTCTGAAAAAAAAGCTGTTTTATTCAACAGTGCTATTAGTCTACTTCTTTTCAACTAAAAAACAGAGTGTATACTTGTTATGTGCTTATCAGAGATGAACATAATTCATTTATAGATAAGTATACTGACAGAAAAGTCAGATGCAAGTGTTTTCTGCTAGTTGTGTGCTAAAAGTCTACTGCTGTTATTCTTAAAAATAGTACACAATGATTTTAGCATACTTACTGCATAAAGTATACCTGGAAAATATACTCACACTTTTATGAAAATTAATCTGAAGTATACTTGTCTTTTGTAAGGGGTATTCTTGAAGAATTAAATAGCAAAGTTTCTTATAAGGCTGTCTTCTGAAGGGCCTTTGCATCAGGAGGATGTTTGTGATGAAAATGTGGTCTAAGAAGGCAGCTCACTAGGTTTTAGAACAGAGCTAATCTCAGGGTTTTTTTTGTGTGTGTGTTTCTGTCAGGCATCAGAGGTGATTGAGGATTTGGAACAGACTGTGATTCACCTCAAACAGCAGATACAGGAAGTGGAAAACAGGAGACAGAGACAGCTCAGGGTCAGTAGCTCATGCTTTACACACCCTTCCATGTCCAACATCACTGTATCTTTGGCTATAGTGGATTTTCATACTACTGGTTGCTCTTGTTATTGGTGGTGGGATTCACAAGTAATAGAGTAACAAACACAGTAACAGACATCTAGGTACTTCATTTCCATTGACAGTCACTGCATCACATCACTGCTCACTTGCATAATATAAAAAGTCCAAATCAGATATTGCTGCCAACTCTCAATTAACAATCAGTTGCTTTGTCATGCAAGTAATGCAAGTCTAACCCCATGTACCTCAGGAAATCACATTCCTGGTCTTCTTATGAACAGTTCAGCAGTGCGTGCTATCCCAGAGAAATCAAATCTGTCTTCATAATATTTTTTATCTGTATGTAATAACTTGTAAAAGCTTTTCTTTAATGTCAGACGTCACCATGTGCCCTCTTATTTGTAAAATCCTTTCCTCCAATCACTTGTCACTTTTATCACCATCCAATAAAATCCCCAAGGATAAAATCAAGCCCTACATTTTTTTCCTCATATGCCTCATATGCGATTGACATTCCATATTGACTTTAGATGTGAATGACAATTTTGACCCTGGACCACAAAACCAGTCATAAGGGTAAATTTTTTGAAATTGAGATTGAAATTGCAAAAAAAATTAAATATTGAGAAAATATATAGTCCTTAGCAACGCATATAACTACTAATAATACATTTTTTATATATTTATGGTAGGAAATTTACAAAATATCTTCATGGAACATGATCTTTACTTAATATCCTAATGATTTTTGGCATACTTTTTTTATTTTTATAATTTTGACCCATACAATATATTGTTGGCTATTGCCACAAATATACCCAGGAGACTTATGTTTGTGTAATTATCTGTTTTGTTTTGTTCAGGACCAAGAAAATAAGATGCAGCAAGAGATAACAGACCTGCAAAACATCACTGACAAAAAGGTAATTCATTTATTCACAAGCACAGTATTATATTTAAAGGCACAACATGTAAGATTTTTGGATTAAAATATCCAAAAACCACTAGAACAATGTTATATATTTTGTTGACTTGTGTACTTACATTATCCCAAATGTTTACAAGAATGTTTAAATCCAGAGAAATCTGCCATTGTAACCAGGACACGGACCGTGTCCGTGCATCGCCTATCAATGACATCATTCCCGCATTACCCTCGATGGAAACCCCAAAACCCCATGGAAACCCCAAAAACGCTTTAATATATGATGTGTTTTATTTGACAGAGAAACAGTTTGGATCATTCAATCGACAGAGAACTGATTGTTCTACAGCTCAACACAGTCTTATTGTTTAAATCTGGTTTTCTTGATTTATCTCGAGTACCATGTTTTACCATGCCTAATATGATCTAGCTCACTGCAGAGTGAACAAGTGTCTCATAGCAGCGCCGAGCAAACACACAGAATAGCTTTGTAACATAACTCTCAACACACTCAAATGTGTGTAATATGATAAAACAGCGCTGTGTTACCACACATACACATAAGCGGAAGAAGAGGAAACGCTCGTCTCTCATTAGCAATCGCTCCAGCTCCTCTTTCAGCCCCGCCCTTTTTCAAACTACAGTAACATTAATAATCTCATCCATGAACATGATTTCTGCCTGAGTCCTGTCCCGATTCTTTTCTGTAAGATGAAGACAACAACTCACAAGATTCCACGCTCAATCTAGCTGTCATCAAGATACGCCTTTGTTTTGAATAGGTGACCTCTAGCGGCGAAAAACTACACATTGTGCCTTTTAAGCTATATAATATTTTTTATAATATTGTACAGTGGTCTGTCCCTGACTGAAAATGTGACTAAAGGGGGTCGGACACCGGACGAGAAGCTCAGCGTCACGCCACATCACGTCTTTAAAATCTGAACACATTATTTTCTATGAGTGTACAAACACCGGCGGGACCATTTGGTGTCTGTCTGCGGTGCCCAGCTACGACTCAGGATAGTAGTTTAACTGCTTGAATAGGTCACACACCTTAACTGGATACTATTGCTGAAAATAGCGTTGAGTATAGCGTAACGTAAAGACGACGAAAAACTCAATGAAATTGGGAAATACCTTGAATTATATGCTATAAACCACTGATTCTGATCAGAATACAGAAATCCGCTGGGTGGATGAAGATCGCTAATGTTTTCAGGAGAGATTCTCAATGAATTGAGTTAAAGTAAGTTACGCCGTGAGGTAAATGTTCAGGCTGCAGACTTAGCAACGATTGTATTTAATTGTACAGTACAATCATAACAGTATGAACATTATCTTAATATCATAATGTCTTTAAACATAACAATATTGGTAATCATAAACTGATAATCATAGAATGTGTGCGTTTGGTTTGTGAAACCTGTGAGTTGTCAGAGACGTGGTGCAGCGCTGAGGTTCTCGCCCGGTGTGCGACTCCCTTAAGCCTCTTCTGGTTGACTATTAGGGGGCAGCGTAGTCATTATATAACGAAATGTCAAAGCGAGTGTCATTGATTATAAAGAAACAGTAGTTCTCAGTAAGTGTGCTTTAGTGAAGTGAGTTGCCTGTAGTCGCAGCTGATTATTGAATTGTTGAAAAAAATGATTATAGGTTATTTATTTACATTGATTTGCAAATATTAAAATTTGTATGATTAATCACAACACATTTTAGCTCAAGTTGAAAGCCCTGCTTATTGTATTGAAGCAATTTGAATAAACTTGAAAAGCTTCAGTTATGAGACTGACCAGTCCTCATAATCACCACCAGTCCAGTCTCAGAAGCAGTTTAAACCATAGCAGGCAGGTTTAGTTTGACATAAAAGCATTTCCTCTGCTCTCAATTGCCCTAGTTCACTTTGATGATGTGAAGATTTGAGGCTGTAAAATCGAGTGCTTGTTACAAGGGCCCCTTTCCACCTGGTATTAAAGGGATAGTTATCCCAAAAATGAACATTCTTACATCATTTACTCGCTGTTAAGTTGCTCCAAACTTGTGAGTTTCTTCTGTTGAATTAATAAGAAGATATTTTGAAGAATGTTGGTAACCAGACAGTTGGCGGTAGCCTTTGACTTCCATTGTAGAAAAAAAAATACTTCAGAATATCTTCTTTTGTGTTCAACAGAAGAAAGAAACTCATACAGGTTTGGAACAACTTGAGGGTGAACTATCTCGTTAACATGCGCTTTCAGTGATCCGATCACAAATGGTTTGACCATTTACACCTGGTATTTCCTGTGATCACCTGTTTTCAGGTTTCGTCGAGACAATCCCTTCTTATTTCACAAAAACTCAACATCACTTCCGGCGGAGTACAGAGTGCTCGCGCAAATACTATTGAATGAACAATTTTACGTTACATGGCTTACGAGTGAGTTTAAAAGCAAACGAATGACAAAGGGTAAGGAGCGCAGCTGCCATTTCCACCGCAACGGTTTTTGGTACAGCGCAGCAAAGTTTGAATCACTTGTTTGGTGCGCTTTCTCACAACACAACCCATAAAAATTACAAGTTAAAGATGCAGTGTGTAATATTTATGAGGCTCTATTCACAGAAATACAATATAATATACATAACTAGGTTTTCAGTGGTGTACCTTACACAATGAACCTTTATGTGTTTATTACATTAGAATGAGCTGTTTCAATCTCCATACACCGCGGGTCCCTTACAGTGAAGTCGCCATTTTGCGCCGCCATGTTTCTATGGTAGCCCTAAATGGACAAACTGCTCTACAGAGCGCTAGTTACTCTCTGCTGTCTCAGACGATGACATCTTTGTCCTGTGTTGGCCACCGTAGCTTCTCTATGTGCTTTGAAAGGGAGGGGAGACTTCACCACTAGATGCCACTGAAATTTACACACTGCACCTTTAAGTGAGTGGCCGGCGAGTAGGGATTATCGTTCCTCTACAAATGTGATGTAGTCACAAACATCTTTGTATGTGGTTTCACTGATCCGATCACAAGATGTTTTAGACCTCGTTTCTCGTGATCGTATCACCAAAAAACCAGGTGGAAATAGGGCCAAGATGGTTTATGTTAAAGCGGCACCCAAGTGTTTCCCAAAATGAAAGGGCAGTGTAATGGGACAGTGATAGACCCAACCTGATTGCCCCACTAATTATGAGACTTAACAGGAGCTGCTGCCAAGCGGCTCCCTTTCAAAAGTCTTCAAAGCTTCAGAACTGTCATAAAAAGCCTGCTTTAATAATTGGGCCGACACAATCAGGTGAAGATAAGTTTTAAGATCAGCCTCAGACACCTGGCTGCTGCCTGCCGCCCTACCTTCAAAGGGCCTGTCCGGTCATAAAGCAGGACGGTGAGGCGGACCTCTGTCAAGGGCACATCTGCAAATCAGAGGCCGTATACACCTGCAGGCCAGCCGTCTGCCAGCGGCTGCTCACGGCCGACCTCTGACCTTTAGAAAATGAGATCAGCTCTAGTTATGCTGAGGGGCGGGAGCAGATAAAGCGTGTTGAGTGATTGACACTTCTGTCGTCCTGTCCCAGCTGCAGATGCTTCAGGCCCAACTGGAAAAGGAATCGGTCGATAGCAAGAGGAAGATGAGCAAGATGGAGGACGCACTCAGGTATGTCCTGCTGATCCGAGTGACACCAAATTCATTAGTACAGTCTTCTCTTTAAAAAGTGCCCTGGCGTTCAAAAGTCTGGGGTCAGTATGATTTTTACATTTTTGCTACAACAAATTTAAGATCTAATCATCAAACAATCCTGAAAAAAAGTATAGTTTCCATAAAATGTTAAGCAGCAAAACCGTTTTCAACATTTATAATAATAATGATAACTGAAAATAAAAATTTCATTGAAAATGAAAACTAAAATTAAAGAATGATTTCTGAAGGATCATGTGACACTGAATAAATTACATTTAACAATATATTCACAACACACATCAGTTATTTTAAATTGTAATATTATTTCACAATATTTCTGCTTTTAGTCAATTTTGATCAATTAAATGCAACCTGGCTTTGTCTTAAAAACATTTTTAAAATCTTACCGACCCCACATTTTTTTAATGGTAGTGTAGACATCAATATACTTTTTGGCACTTTATTCATGGCATATTTGGCATATTATTCACTTTGTTTATACCTGGCCTCATTGCAAATTCTTTGCCATTGCATGTGACTTGTTAATGCATATTTAGAAAATAATAACAAAAAAGTGTTCTTTAATAAGTAAAAAAATACACCTATGTTTAAAAAACATCCCACTGTATGTTCTGTTGCACCCTGGAAACATGTTCTGTGCTGGACGTTAAACACTGTTTCCTGTTCTCAAGTACCACATACATCTATAAAGAGAGCATACTGTGCAGAGATCCGGCATCCTCAATAAACCCGTCTCCGGCGTGATGACTCTGATTGTTCGAATATTACAATTTAATAATTGTTAAATCGATATGTCATCCTCAATAAACCCGTCTCCGGTGTGATGACTCCGATCTTTCGAATATTGCAATTTAATAATTGTTTAATCAATACAGCATCCTCAATAAACCCGTCTCTGGCGTGATGACTCCGAAATTTCGATTATTCCTATTTAATAATTATTTAAGTGACACATCATCCTCTATAAACCCGTCTCCGGCGTGCTGCCTCTGATCTTTCGAATATTCCGATCTATTATGACCTCTGACCTGTAAAGTTGCCAGAATAATAATCATACGCTGTTTGTTAATTGGCCAGAGGAGAACTGGCACCCCGACTGAGCCTGGTTTCTCCCAAAGTTTATTTTTCTCCATTAGGTCACCTGATGGGGTTTTGTTTTCCTTTTGTTCACCTTTGGCTTGGCTTGCTCAGTTGGGGACACAAAATTTGCAACTAAATATTCAAATAAATCGAATTATTAAACTAAATTAACCAAATAAACTAAATTACTGATCTAATTACTGATCTAAAGCCCACACTGTCACTGTACGATAATTGAAATGAACTGATGACATCACCGTTTTCTCCCGAATGGCTATACGGCTGAATAAAATTCTGTTGCATTATTTTCCTGTTAAGCTGCTTTGAAACAATCTGCATTGTTAAAAGCGCTATATAAATAAAGTTGACATGACTTGATACAAATATACCTTACATAGTAATATTTACAATAGGACTGTCACAATATCAGATTTTTCACTAAACTGTTATCATGGCCAAAATAATTCACAATAATGATACATTGCGATATCTATGGAAACCTTCAAGAAGAAAAAAATAATAATGCTATTAGTCAAATAAAAATTTTAAATAAATTAAATAATTTATAGTATTATATTCAGCGATAAAGGCTATGTCAATTGGCATTGCATTATAACCTGAACAAAATTAAAAACGCAACACTTTTTTTCATGAGCTGAACTCAAAGATCTAAGGCTTTTTCTACTTACACAAAAGGCCTATTTCTCTCAAATATTGTTCTCAAATCTGTCTAAATCTGTGTTAGTGAGCACTTCTCCTTTGCCGAGATAATCCATCCCCCTCACAGGTGTGTGACGGCGTGGTCCAGTTCCTGCCAATATCCAGCAACTTCGCACAGGCATTGAAGAGGAGTGGACCAACATTCCACAGGCCACAATCAACAACCTGATCAACTCTATGCGAAGGATATGTGTTATACTGTGTGAGGCAAATGGTGGTCACACCAGATACTGACTGGTTTTCGGACCCTAAGCCTAAGGCACACCTGTGCAATAATAATGCTGTCTAATCAGCATCTTGATATGCCACACCTGTGAGGTGGATGGATGGACATTTGTGTTTACACTCGTCAAAAGATTCAATTTCCACAGACATGTTTGTTGATTTCTTGAATGCAATTGGCAATCACAAGTGTTGAAGTTAGAATCCACTCACCGCTGGAGTTTTTGTCCAGTGCTGAGTTATGCATGTGTGCGAATCCTCTCTAAGTGTAGACATTATGTAAATAAGACATTCATTGTGCCGTCAACTTCACTGATTAATATAACGGGACTGTGTGAGGTCGCGCTCATTGAATGAGTGACAGCTTTCAGTGATTATAAAGCGAGCGCTCTTTGCACGCTGTCTAGGTGATTACTAACATAATTAATAGGCCTATAATATATTCAGAATTTGAATAAAACTTTTGTTTTCCATTCTTGACTAGCGGCCACATACACACTTCAATACATAGACCCATATCCGCATACAAGCGGGATTCATTTTCAAAATTGTGATGACTGATGGTGATAAATATTTATGTATCGATGTCAGGAAAACACGATTCCTGGCTGCATGTCACTATCCATGGATCACTGTAAGGAACAATATATGGAGTCCAACTTTTAGATTAAACTGATAACCGTTTGTTTTCCCTTTTTAACTCCGGTAATGCTCAGCTCTTCTGCCACTCAGTCCGGCTGAGGGGGCGTGTTCTGGCGGGAAAGTGACGTCAATGCATACCCTCGATACTATTCATTTAAAATATTATGCTTATCGCCAATACCGGTATATCGCAACACCCCTAATTTACAAGTATTTTGTATACTATTATTTATATGCTGATTCTCATTTGAGTGTCAAGGGCAATATTTGCTCAGTCTTGCCTCCCTGACGGCTCTGGAGCCGTAACATCCAGCAGTGCTCCTGTATTGTTGAGTGCTAGCAGAGACCAGTAAAATGTGAACAATGCTGTGGTCTGGACTGGATTATGGGGCTGTGGAAGAGGCTCTGCTCTAAGTCCTGTTTTGGGAAGGCCATCTCCTGGCCCACAGCAGAGCCCTTAGATGTGGAGCTAGCGTGGGGTTACTGCCTGTGCTCCCGGAGCCCGTTCCCAACCGCAGGAATGCAGCGGGAGATGTGGAAGTGGTTAGGATGGCGTTCTGAGGAAGCTTGCAGGGTTTGTGTGCCGGGTGGAATCACACACTTCAGGTTAGTTTGTCTGGCCTCGCTTTTTCACTGTCACTCACAGAAAAATTAAAAGAACAAAACTCCCCTGACAAGCTGCGTGCCACGTTTAACGTACCCACCAGGCGCAGATGTGAGATTATTTACAACGTCCAAACATTGGTGGAAAACTTCCCATTTAGGTTGAAGAATGACATCAGGTTGGATTCGGCCCACCGATGAGCTAATTATTTGCTGTTTGTTTGTTTGGCCCTTGTCCTGGTGCATCACACACTCTTGGCAGTAACTGCGTGTTTAATTAGATTTCAGTCATTAACTCTGCCAGTGGACATGTGACATCATCATTGCCTGGAGCACAAGACCTGGTCCTGAATTTATAGTTTTTCCTAGAATACCTTTCCTTGACACACTTTCAGATTTTTTCTGTTGCTTTGTTCCAGTATCACTTACAGTGTATTTCCATCAACATGTTTTTTGTGATTGAAAGCAAAAAAGGAAGCTGTACTGTAGATTTGGTGGATAAATTATGTACAGAAAGCAAAGTTATTGCAAAGTTCAAGGCCCAAAAAGGTAGGAAAGACATTGTTAAAATAGTCTATGTGACAATTAGCCCATGATTTACTCCCTCTCAAGTCATCCTAGGTGTATATGACTTTCTTCTTTCAGACGAACACAATTATATATAACACAAAGTTATATTTAAAAAACTTCCTGGCTCTTCCAAGCTTTATTATGGCAGTGAATGGCTGTTTTAAAGTTCATAAAAGTGCATCCATCCATTTTAAAAGTGCTCCACACGGCTCCGGGGGGTTATTAAAGGCCTTCTGAAGCGAATCGATGGGTTTGTGTGAGAAAAATATCCATATTTAAAACTTTACAAACTGTAATATCTAACTTCCACTAACTGTTGTACGTGGGTTCACGAGAGACTGGTGTTCCAGTGTGTGACGTAGGACGCTCTGGTGAGAATATGCTAGTTCTCGTTAGAACCAAGTTTTGTTTTGCTCTATCCTCTGCGCTTCCACGTTCGTCACCAAAACTTACGCTACGCCTGCGTCCTACGTCATACACTGGAACGCCAGTCTCTCGTAAACACGCAGACGGCAGTTAGCGGAAGTTAGAGATTACAGTTTATAAAGCTTCTGTCTGGGACGCCCCGTCACATGAAGGAAAGACTAATAACATTATTTGACACATTATTAAATATGTAGACTTTTACTAGTATCAGTGTTATTATAAAAAAACTAAAACCATAAAAAATATATTTTTACTTGAAATAAATGTTATATATAGTTTAAATTAACCTGTTATTTAGTTTCATTAAACTGATGTACCAAACTAAAACTGAAATAAAACTAATAAAAACTATACAGACATAAAAAAAAGACAAAACGAACAGAATTACTGGAACTTTTAACTAAAATTAAAATGAACGTAGAATTAAATTAAATTAACAAAAACTATAATATCTCAGAGATACTAAAATAACACTAGTATGGCTAAATATGTGACAGTGTGTTATATATATAAATGCAGAAATAGTTAGTTGCGCCGATAAAGTTTCTAAGGTGCTCCGTGGGGGGAAAAAGTAAGCATCAAATTCAAGACTCTGAATAGCTTCTGAGTTGGGGTCGACTCCAGCACAGGACTCACAATCCACTCTCAGTTTCGACTCTGTTGCTGTGTCCGAAATCGCACACTTGTTTACCGATTCTCTAATCCCTATAATAGTGCATGGCAGTTGAGTGCACTATATAAGCAAGAAGTGAACGAAATGAGAGAACTGCCTCAGAAACTTTGTCACACTCATTTATCCTACATGTACTGTAGCTCACTTTAGAAATAGATAAAATCCATACTTTAGAAATTGAGAACATCCATCACTTTAATTTGTTATTATACATACCTCGTGCCAGCTGTAGTTTAATTGGTGGTATATTAATGCAGTAATATAGATTTGGTTTTCCATGGCTAACCTTCCGTTCATAATCATTAAAATAAGTGTACATTATGATATGTATTGTATAGGTTTTTAGTATATTTAACCCCCAATTTCCACCAGCTGCGTTACGGCTCCGGCACGGCGGCGGAGTCAATAGGTTTCCATTAAAGTCAATGAGTGTATTTCCACTGAATGCGGTACAGCTGCGTTCCGACTCCGGCGATCCGCAGCCCTCTGGAGCAGATACGCAGAGCTTCTATTTTTAGCTTCTATATATCAACCCATCATCTATGACCCCTCACATCCTTTTTTATAAGGACAACATTAAAAAGGATGGAAAACTGTTCCTGGTTTGGTAGTTCTGTTTATAGAAACTACATATCGCGCGATCACACCAGAATTCGCGAGATTACATGGGGCCTCGTGACGTCAGCTGTCAGTCATGACCGCAGCCATTCCGCAACAAATCCGGACCTGGTGGGTATTGACGGATGACGGAACACGGAGCTGTCACGGAGCGGAGCCGTTCCGCAGCCATAACGCAGCCGGTGGAAATTGGGGGTAACTCTCCTGTCCAAGCACCTTTTAAGACAATGATCATGTACGTTTAGTGCCATCACCCGACCATTAGCCTATAATAAGAATAATTCATTAAAGAATACCTTCTTTCTCATTTACATAATTCTGACATAATATTTGACCACAGCTGTTTTTCGTGAATTTTCCCTCTTTAAAATGAGGTATTGGCAACAACTAGGTAGTAACGTTGATAGCTCTACTCATCACGTCATCGCTAAATTGGACTAATTTGAACAGTCACACTAAAAGTGTGTTTTAATAAGGGGTTTTTAAGACTTTTTGTCGGGGTAAATAAATAATTTAAGTGTGTAACGACTGCCATCTTGTCTTATGTCTGACCCTGTTTTGATGTAAAGTAAATGGAGTCAAGGAGTTGATTCCATCTACTCCTACAGTGGGTATTCCAAAAAACCTGGAATCGTACACCCCTACTGAAATGCTCTATTGTAATAGACTGAATTGGGATGTCTTTAGCACCACTCACATTCTCCTCAAAAAGTGTTAAATTACCTTTATTTATTTATTAGTATAATACAGGACAGTGGAAATGATATAATACAGAATGATGAATTCACAGTTTTATATCATATTTAAACAACTGCATTGATCTAACATAAAGGTTGCTAAAATATTTAATTTCTTTGCATCACAAAAGATCCATTTTTAGTAACAAACCTCCCAGCGGTTTATTGTTGGCTCTTTGTAAAAGAAGCACTGAAATAGGACAGCTAATAAACGAAAGAAATCAGGTCTGGCTGTCATTGGCACATATGTAATTTAAAACCATTCCAGGACGTTTTGCATGTCTTGTTCCGTACAGCACAGCGCTTCCTTTCATCTGCCGAATTGTGTTTTTTTTCCCTGTGCCGTTGCTTTAAAGTGTGGAGATGAAACGAGTGCCGTTATCTGACGTACGCGTTAGTGAACCAGACACACACGGCTTAGGATGAATAAATTAGCCCCGCATGAGCAATGAACAACACAGATGCCCATTTGTGTCAATAGGCAGCCGCATTTACGCTGCAGTCCTCGTCGAGCTAATTAAACAGTCATTGGGCTAACGAGCAGCCAGGATCCCCGGTCTTCTGCCTACCTGCCGTTCAGGGTCTTTTGGCCGCTTTAAAGTCAGCGCTGAACTTCAAACAGCCCAGCCAGCGCACACATCAAGAGAGCAACGCCTGATAGCAGAGATCAGAGGATGAGCTGAGAAATTTAAACGAGATGAAACCGCATAAAATGCTGGCTGCTCACCGCATTATATACCGGCATGTTGGACACACTTTCATGCGCATAAGTGGGACAGAGAGGCTGAAAATGTATGTAATGTTTAGCATGGCTTGCATCATTTTTTTTTTGTTACGTATTTAGGCTTTTGCGTGCCCTTTTGATATGCTCATGTGAATTTAAACATGTATATGCGTGTAGACACAAGCAGCTGGTGTGCTGTTTGTTTGTCCTGAGCCCCCTTCACATCAAAAGACGCACCCCCTTCCCAATGCAAATGAGAATTGGTGCATTGTTTAACCTTCCGTTGCTATGGCAATACCATAGTGAGCTACCACAGTTGGGGTAAAAACAAAGTTAGCTCTTTTTGATCAGTGTGTCTGTCTGAACATCAGAGGAAATGCATATACATGACGAGCTCTGAATGTTCATACTCGTCTTATTTTGACGAAAGTGATACAGAACTTCTTGCAAACTGTATCAGAATTATTTCCTTTACTTCTAGCCCTATTTAAGCACACATTCCACAAACAGCCCAACTACGTTCCCATCACTGCAAATGACAGTACAATATGTTTGTCTTAAAATGCGGTGTAAACTCACAGGAGGGGGAGTGCCACAGGGATATGTGTTTGGCCCGACTGTGTTGTCCCACGTACGTCTGCAGCTGCGGATCTCTTTGAGTCTCGCTTCGGCCCAGTCCGGCTCTGGTGGGGGAGGAAGGGAAGGGGGCACATCCCTGGGGATTCAGAGGCCAACATCAAACGGACTAATCACTGCAGTCCCGCTGGATCAGACGAAGGATAAGAATAGGCAAGAAAATAAACCAGCTGGCCCTAAACTCAGTTCCTCGTTTTGAAGACGATAGTGTTGCATTCCCTGGGTGAACCACTCATCATTTGTATTTGTGCGAATCTCCTTGTCCTACCAAAACATGAGTTTGCTGAGCTCCTACAGACATAGAATAGGCTAATTATTGTCTTTGTATTTGGATATGTATTTTTGTCGGTCTGAGTTGATGCTCCAAGCCAGGGAGAGTCAGGGTGTGTTTGGAATGGCGTACTACTATTTTTGCATTATGCATTGTATATGAACTTTCTATTTACATGTCTGGGTGAACTACCGCATTTGCCTATCTGCGTTGTATGCACACTGCATGAAATATTGTATGTATCCCACAATGCAATTCATGCTACCTGACATTGCAAATTAATGTCAATCAACAGAAGTTATTGAGAGATGTCAGTTTAATACAATATTGGGGTAAAAATACACAATGATTGATTTGCGGATGCACGTTAATGTAGTGAAGCTCATGTGATCTGCTATGGCTACCTGATACACATGGCTATAGCAGTGCAACTTGGTGACATCTATTGATTTAATATCTATCAGTGTGAACACACATATCATTTGAATGTGCTATTTTTTAAAAGAGGGCTTATTATGTCCCTTTTCACAAGATGTAATATAAATCTCTGCTGTCCCCAGAGTGTATCTGTGAAGTTTCAGCTCAAAATACCTCACAGATAATTTATTATAGCATGTAAAATTTGCCTCTATTTTGGTGTGTCCATTTAAATGCAAATGAGCTCCTGCTCCCCGCCCCCCTTCCAGAAGAGGGCGGATCCTTTACATGAGCTTCAGATACTCCGTCAACAACAAAACAGGCAAATTGATTTCGCCCTGCAGCTCAGGCTGGCAACCTATAGGTCTTTTAATCCAGCTTAAGTTACAAATTTGCGTGAACCAATCACTAACCAGCTTATCCACCTGGTGCGCTATGGTCCGGTTTAACACGATGACGGATAGAGAAGCGATGGATCGTTGGTCTGATTGGTTGAAGGACTATCCAGTTGCGTACGGACGTATCGCCTGCGATAATTAATGCGATATGGCTCCGCTTATCAGTGAACTATGGCTCTGTGTAGTAAATGCTGCTCCTTCTGAAAGCAGGTGATGGCGATTTACTACTAATCAAGGAACCGGCTTTACTGACGAGATGCGCATAACAATGTCATGCGATATATCGCCCAGCCCTAGTACAGAGTCATTTGAACTATGCCCGTTGATCACGCCTTTTGTGCAGTAGAAAATACAGAGCAGACTCCCAGACCAATGTTCAATCTTAAAAGATTGAGCTTGGTCTGGGCGAATCTCACTCAGCCAAAATGTCAGAAATAACCAGTTGTGGAGTGCAGCCTTACATGTTTGAACCGGAGTAGACACAGATGAGAGACACAGACTTTTAGGACACCTGGACGTTTCTGAATGGTTAGTGGATACATTTATGTAACGTTAATTATTGTGGAGTTACGTTGATTCAACTCATCGACTAGCATGTTCCGTTATTTATCTATAAATCTATAATCTATAAATCTATAAACTGTTGTATAGGTGCTCGTGTGGGTACGTAAAAAGTCTGTCACCTGACTATACAATGCATAATAAATATGTGTTTATGAATTACGCAGACGTTGACGTTTTCAGAATAAAACTAATGACACAGCTCTAGTCTCTGTAAATACAGTCAGAGACGATGGTAACTTTAGCCATATTAGCCATACAGCATTCTAGAAAGCTCATTCAGAAAGGAAATTTGCAAACAATTTTTTCACAAATCCAGCCTTGTTCTGACCATCGTTGGTGAAGCAGTCATGTGTAAAATTATTTGCGCAAATATATTTTTTATTATATTTTCCTTCATAAACGAAATTCCTTAGTGGCTCGGATGCCGGGAGTCTATGGAGACTCGTATGTTTGTTTGTACATCCAATAACAGAACATTAGTAATAAAATCTGGAACAGCGTTATGAGAGATTGATAATGATTAATGGGAAGCATAAAAAAATTTATTGCGTGGACACACATCTGTGTTCAAACACCTTATAAAAGTGAATTTTGCATAATAGGCCCCCTTTAAAAGCAGATCAAGCTCCCAAGATCTTGCCTTAGCAAGACAAAGACATCCGTCACACATATCTTACAGGAGAAAACTTTCATAATGTTTCAGAAAACATTTTATTGGACAAATTATATAAACTAGTGAAAGTGCAAGAGTCGCAAAGTGGGTCAAACATGCCCATATACCGTAGTTAAAGAAACATTCATGACCCTTCATCTCAGCATAAGGATGAGTTACTTCTGGAGTTGCGTCTGATTGAAAATGTGCAGTATTGCTCTTGGCAGTAAACAATTCACATGTGTTGCTGTGTAGAAGCTTTCATTTTTGATCGTGGATAGGTGATTGAAATCTGATCTCCACTTTGATCTGCTAAGCTGATTCAAATACATGCTTGAGTAACTCGCCCAACACCACTAAAACATGATGTTCAGCTGCATATGTGACAGGAACACACTTTTATTCACCTCATCTGTTTTTACTTTTTTTGCAATTATGTGCCGATTTTTTTCAACTTTGCATTGTTTATGAGTTATGGTCTGCATGCATGTGCGTCTAACAGATGCCTGATGTTCTGAAGCATTACTATAAATTAATGATTCCAAAGTGTCCAAAAACACATCGAGAGAAGGCTGTTCGCTCGCTGTTGCTAGGAGAGAAGCGGGAGGCGTGCCCGGCTGCATAGGAATGGAGAAAACAGCCCGCTGGTTCATGCATCTGAAAGCATTTAAATCGAACACAGTCACACTTTCCACAGAGCATTACATGCATACTATCAGGCCCTGCTCGTCCTGTAGGGGGCACCATACAGACACACTGATCATCTGGGACAGCGGGAATAAGCTGAAAACTAAGAACAAATTCCTCATGTTTGGAATTTCCTCTGGAAGTTTTAAAGGGATGCAGATGTTGTTTTCTTGTATCTACGCAAACCACATCGTTGAATAATCGACCCACACTTAAAGCAGGAGGGTTATGGTGTGTGTCATTGCATGTGTCTTTAGCACTGGGAATGACATTCATTAAGAGGCGTCCCTGAATGTAATCCCACCCAAGAGTCACACACTTCACTGATTCAGCAGCACACATCCCTGGTGGTCCACACCGTCGCAAACAATCACAAATCAACACTAGTCGAATGAACAACTCTGTGTTTTGTTTTTGGTCAAATAAGCGAATGCATGTCTATTTGGGTCAATTACAAATATAAAAGAATAAAACAAACCTTTTAACAGTTTAACATTCAGATTTCACAAACAGTTGCCATATTTTCTAATTTCTCACCATCAAAGCCTGTCAAAGCGAATACTTCGACAGTCTGCAGCACGCTGAGCTGCATATTGATTGGCTATCCCGTGTGTTTATTCAGTATTATGCTGCATTCACATGACCAGACCTCATCACGCAGTTAATTTAGAAAGTGCCGTCCTGTTAGCGTATTGTACATAAAAAGACATTTGTCGAGAGTTCACTGCAAAAAAAATGCTTTTCTTATTTAGTACTTTTGTCTTGTTTCAGTCTAAATATAAAACTCTAAATTCTTAAATCAAGATGCTTTTACTAGATGAGTAAAATTACATATTTTTTCTTGTTTTCTGGAAAATCTAATCAAAATTAAGTGAGTTTTTGCATAAAACAAGCATATGATCTGCCAATGGGGTAAGTAAAATAATCTTGTTTCTCATTGAAATATTTTCTTACCCCATTGGTAGATAATTTTGCTTGTTTTAAGCAAAAACACTTTATTTAGACTTATGTCATTTTACTTATCTAGTAAAAGCATCTTGATTTAAGAATTTTTTTATCTTTAGACTGGAAACGAGACAATATTAAATAAAAAAGCATATTATAATACAATACTAAATTTAAGCATTATAAGCCATGAACAACACCAACCAGCTATGAGGTGAATCACAACAAACTTGTATTTAAAGCAACAAAGTATTTGAATGTCGGACAAAAACAAGACAATTTACTTAACAACTTGATGTTGCATTGTGAACAAACCCATGATGCATTGTGAATGACAATCAAATAAAAAAATGATAGAAAGCTATTCATTGAAAGTTGTCCATTATATCTATAGAAACAATATATTTAAATTGTGTTGCAAAATAAGCATATCAATTGAAATACCAATATTTAAGTATTCTGACAGCGTAGCGTGAGTCATATTGACTTGAGAATCAACTTGATTACGTCATTTGTTGTGCTTCATAGGAATGGGTGTTCCCCTTCTCTCAACTCTCTGATTATGTGGAATTTCTGTTCAGCATCATGGGTAATGTAGGTTTCTGTTAACCACGATTCTTTAAGACCGTGTGTCCACCAAAGTGTTTTTTCATGCAGCTGGCTGGCGTAATAAATTGTTTTCAATGGGATCGCTGCGTTTTTAGAACGCCATGATCATAACGAGGTGGCTCATCCGTAAACGGATGACTTCACCCGCCTCAAAAAAAAAAAAAAATTATTACCCGCCTCACAGTTTTCATGAAGGGCAAAATTAGCCGAATAGACCAAAACCACTTTTTGTAACTGGCTGTAAAAAGTTTTTTTCTTTTGTAAAGTTGGGCATTTTAACATGGGGCTCAATGAGATTCTGCTCCCTTCTGGAGCCTGTCCCTAGTGGCCTGTCGATGAATTGCAGTTTAAGTCACTTCGGCGTTAGCTTCAAGAGAGACCACGGGAGGTTGCTGCTTGGATATTACCAACGCAACGTCGTTGCCATATAAACCAATGCAGATATTCCGGAAAACGAAAAGATTTCAATCGGATTTGCATAAAAATCTGATTTGGACTGACAGTCTGAACGAGGCTTAAGGGTTTATAAGTTATCGTTAAAAATCATTTTATCAATTCAGAGAAAATTATTGGAGTTTTTACTTCCGGAACCCAACTGATGCAAAAGGGAATATCAGGTCAAGCTCATTGCATTGTGGGATAATTGACTCAGTAGTATACTACACATTTTGGCTAATGTAGTAGACCATGCATGTATTGTATGCATACAGTAAATTAGCATACTCTGGAAAGTATGCATACTGTATTCTGTGGCTGTAGTATGAGTAGTATCCTACTCTGAACTGAAGGTGCGTTAAAGTCCTCCTCTGAATTTTGTATTTACTAGTTGGGAAGTCGTAATTACGACATCAGATCCGTTCAAGTCATTGTGGTTGGAGCAAGATGGCAATGTACCTTTTCTACAGAATCTATAATGGATAAGTCGTGTGTTTGATGTTTTAAGTTTTTATTAAATTTATGAGGGTGTTGTAAATGTAATCATATCGTAATTGTACAATTAGCTGCATCCATTTCTACACATTTTCTATCAATATAGATGATTCATCCATTACATCCACCATGTTTTCTCACTGACACACCCCACTCGGTTACTCGTAAAAGAAAGTTCAGTTGTTCACTCATAATTATGCCTTTGTGGTGCCGTTCATGTGCATTCAACTCATCTGACATGACTTTAACACACCAATATATCTTTCCTTTATTCCTTTATTATCCTTGCGTTTGTGTGAAATTGCTGACAAAGTGGCATCATCAAACTGCCCACTCTAGAGTTTGCATTCGATTTGGTTTTAAATGACAACAAGAAAGTCTTATCTCAATCAATAACCACCCAATCTCTTTGACCTCAGGCAGATATTTGACCATGAGTGCAGGGTGTTCATGCAGCGGCTGCTGTTATTTTTGAATGGTGCGTATTTGCATGTCAGTCGTAAAGTGCGAGGCTGTTTCTGTGCGTTTCTGGCTCTCTGGGGACCGAGGAATGAGGCGCTCCTCTTTTGAGGGCGCTGAAAATTTCAGCTTTGCGTTTTCTCTCTGGCTTTAATGTGCTGCCTCTTTTTTGGGCCCCAGCTTTGATCTGGTGCTGGATGTGTTATCATTCCGTCAGGATGAGCTCATGGAGTGGACGGCCTTTGGCTTCACACTGGTGTGGAGAGGTGTAATCCACCTGGAATCCATATGTCTCTCCCGGTGTGTTTATAGCCCACGTCCAGAGAGACTGAGTGTTGGCCAAGTGGGAGTCTAATATGAAGATGCTGCGCATATAAAGCACTTTGTAGCCTGACAACAATATTTTCATTATTATTATTGTTCTTTTACAGTGCCCTTGTTACACATTACATGTATTTAGTACATTAATTACTACAAATTGTGCATAAGTATACGCAACTAACCCTAAACTCCATCCTAACCCTATAGTAAGTACATGTAGTTTATTATTATTACCCAGTACTTAAATGTATAATTAAATGTACACTTATTATTATTGCCAATATAAAATTAAGCAGTCATTTCTCTAGTTACTTAACGTAATTAATAGATAGACTCCCAATTGGGATAAAACAAGAATCTACTACGAATCAATTAAGATCCTGCTGGATAAACTGGATTTTCAACAGGATATTTTTATTATCTTTATTAGATATCTACTTGTATTGGAATGGTGCTTTGCTCGTGACCAATTAAAGGGTCATAACACACACAGTTTCTGTCAGTCATGTTAGTCTTGAGGATCTATAGAGTAGTATTGCATCCTTCATATCTCCCAAGAGTCTTTAGTTTTATCATATTTATAAAAGACAGATACGCTGTACCGATTCTTTCTGGGAACAGCTGAACCCGTGGAGGCGTGCAGTGGGCAGAGCTAAAGAGTGCACACAATACATCATGGCATTATCCCTCCCTGGATAACTTTCGATTCACTATACGTTGGTGTTGTTCACATTATATGCACATAAATATATTGCCAATAAAACACACAAAACATTTTTTCAGACATCTCTTCTTGTATCATTTCTGAAGTGCTGAGACAGATTTTTTTAGTGTCTTTGAGTTCAAATTTAGTAGCACAATTCGGGAGTTGGTAAGCCTGATCAATTTTACTACATGTCATTTTACCTGCATTATAGCCAAATAATGTTTGTGTAATGTAATATTTGTTTATATTGTTTATATTTATTATTATATTATTATCTGCTTTTTAAGTAATTTCCGAGCAAATACATATAAATAAATATGGGTTGCTTTTTATGTTCCCCAACAGTCGTGGATCATTGTTACACTTGTGTCATCACTAATGAGTCAGTGTAAATCTACAGCCTGTTGGGTGAATTGTTTATTGTTTTTAGTATAGTCACACAAAACTGTGTTTATTGTGTTGTCCTTCACGGGTCGGAGACCGCGGAGGTCAGGAGCCCAGGTTCCTTGAGGCCGTGGGTGCCAGAGACTCAGACGTCTGACGGGTTGAACGCAGCCTGAATGAAAATGAATGGGTGCGTTTATGTGGCCATAAGCGTTTGAATTAGCAGCATCTCCAGTCTTATTTACAGTACAAGCTCCCCATCGAAGCGTCCTGCTCTCCACATTGGAGGCGTCCTGTGGTTAAGGAGGTTTGGAAAATTGACCCTCCTGTCTGACTTGTGGCTAGGCGGAAGCACTGTCGCCCTTTCCTTAAGTCCCTTCCTTCTGCTTTTCCCCAAAAAAATCCCCTTAAAGAGTGCAGGATGAGAAGGATTTCCTCTGGTTTGACGGCACATCTTTAATTTGAGTCTGCTCGTCTTCCACTCTTCTCCAAGCTCAAACCCCATCCAAAGCCGACGGCCTCTGCGGAGCTGGCATTCCCCTTTCCCTGCCGTGTTGCTTTATTTGTCCTTCCCCGTTCTGCCTTCTCATCTCACCCCTCTCTGTGACGGATGGTGACGGACTGTCTGCTCTTCATGGCTTCCACACCCTAGGTCAGCCTTTGTTGCTTTCTCACAGCACTACACACCTACATGGATCAGAGAAGATGAACCTTTACCTTCTTGAAGAATATTCAGACAGCATTTAAAGCTTATGGATCAGCTCTGTGTTCTTAACAAATGGGTTTTCTACCGGTCAGCCTTTGACCGCAGAACATTATACATTGCTAATGTAGCACTTTTATCTCTTCTCAAAACTAGGCAGTTTTCAGTGTTACACATATTGTTTATTACAGAGTATACTATTTTTGTTTTGGTTTGGCCAGTGGTTCCTCAGCTGGTTTTGCTTCAGGACGCAAATTTTTGACCAATGCAGGACCAAAAGTATGAATTATACAAAAGTAAACAGAAACCTTGGAATCAAACAATGAAATATAGTAATATTACCAATATTATCTTTGAACTGCAAAGGGCCAACACTATGCAAAGTTTTTAACATAACATTGGCTAAACAGGAGGGTGTTGGATACATTGGATGTGCCCTTGTTGTTCAAGGCTGCTGGAGCAGCATGCTGGGGTTTGGAGATGCGTTTTTGACGTGCCGTCTTAAAAGTGTGGCATAAGCCCCGTTTCCACCGAAATTACCCGGAACAATTTGTACCAGGAACTTTTTTTACAGGAACTTTTTTTCTCCCAGACCTGCTGCTGGCTGCGTTTCCACTGCGGTCTAAAGTACCGAGAAGATTAGGCAAATTAGTCCGGTAATGTAGGACTGCGTGCAACGCGACTGCTCCTCCCAGTCACCGACGGACAGTAATAATTTTTGTGCGACACTGTCTGCAACAATAACAAGTGGAGGAGATGCAAGCAGCACTGCTTTTGCTGGTTATATATTGGTTTATTAAAGAGGTCATTAACAAAACGGATGGTGCGGAAAAGAGACGAGTACTGATACTAAAGCGTATTCTGAAAGCTCGTAAAGCTAGATTTAAAATATGACAAAGTATGTTATCATCAGCTACGGACATTGACCGTGCAATGGCTGAGACAAACGCGCGCCATCGGACAGAAAGAGCAAGACTGATATTTACTGAACGATCGCAAAAGACTTTAAAAAATGCCGGTTGAAATAAAATGCTGCATTCAGGGCCCAAGTCCCACCCCCGAAAGTTGAGTTTGTTGAGTTTGAACCTCAGAGTTTGTTCAGCTGGCTTCATGCAACAGGCCTCAGGATGTCCTTTGGAAAAAGAGGAGGGGTGTAACCCCGGCATCCTGGCCAAATTTGCCCATTGGCCCCAGTCCATCATGACCTCCTAATCATCCCCTTTATTATTGCCTCCTCTCCACCAATCAGCTGGTGTGTGGTGTGCGTTCTGGCACAATATGGCTGCCGCATGCTGCACATTGGTGGTGGTTGAGGAGATTCACCCCCTTCTATATGTAAAGCGCTTTGAGTGCTGAGAAAAGCACTATATTAATGTAACAAATTATTGTTGTTATTATTATGTACTTCAAGTGCTCATGCTACTTCTGACATGAAGGACAAATGGGATTTGCAGTGGTTGATTTGTCACTTCCAGTGTAGACAGAATCAAGATGTTGCGGTGCGCATCCGGTCACATCCGGTGTAAGACTTGTGGTGTAATAATGTGCACTGATGGATTACCTGGAGCACATATAAAGAAAGAGAAAAGGAGCAGTTTTATTTAGTATGTTTAATTCCACACCTTAAGGACAGATGAACAGAAATGAAGCACTAACTAAACCTCTAACCCAACAACTAACTAATCCTCTCTTCCTCGCGATGAGCTGCTCTCTCTTCTCTCTGGAACTCACAATGTTCAGAGAGAGTTATTTTTGTGGCTTCATCTCTTTCTTGTGTCTTTCTTGTTTAGACGCCTGTTTTTCTTTTTCTTTCTTTCAGTGTTTTTTTTTTTTTTTTTTTTTTTTTGTCTGCTGGTTGCTCCACATCAGAGATGAGCAGAAGGCTCTTTTGTGTTTGCTCTGCCCTGAAGGCATTCATGTTGCAAGACAGATTAATAATTACAGACTACACAACAGTCAGGGAGAAACAATTTCTAGATCTTTTGATGTCAAACATGAGAGAGACCAAAATTACACAGAAAAGAGGCCATAGAAAGAGAATAAAAGGTCCCCAACTGTTTTTTTGTGCATTTGTTTTGTTTTTAATTTCCTCTTATTGTTATGTCTGCTTTGTATGTGTGCACTAAATGAGACAATAACTAAAGAAGGATGTCCTTCTTATGAACTGATGATGTTTATATATATATATATATATATATATATATATATATATATATATATATATATATATATATATATATATATATATATATATATATGCTGTCAAATCGATTAATCGCATCCAAAATAAAGGTTTGCATCCAAAAAATAAGTTGTTTACATAATATATGTGTGTACTGTGTATAATTATGATGCACATCACATGCATGTATATATTTAAGAAAACATTTATATTTATAGATAAAATATTTATATATAATATAAATTATATAAATATATATACAGTATATACATGCAAATATTTCTTAAATATATACAAGCATGTGTGTGTATTTTCACCGATCAGGCATAACATTATGACCACCTTCCTAAAATATGCTATGCAGCCCCGTACGCCTCAAACTCAAACCTTTCTATCAGAACCAGCATTAACTTTGTGAGGAATTTGAGCTGCAGTAGCTCATCTGTTTGATCGGACCACAAGGGCCAGCCTTCGCTCCCAACTGTTCCTTCTTTGAAGCACCAATGCAGACCGGCGGGAACACCCCACATGAGCTGCAGTTTTGGAGATGCTCTGACCCAGTCGTCTAGCCATCAGAATTTGGCCTTTGTCAAACTCGCTCAAATCCTTACGCTTGCACATTTTTCCTGCTTCTAACACATCAACTTTGAGAATGTATATATGTGTGTGTGTGTGATTTACTTTGTGTAAAAATATTATCAGTTGTATTATTATAGTTATAGTTATTATTACAAATCATGATCAAATATGTGTTGTAACAAAAACAATTCTTCACATTAAATGTCTCTGTGAGTGTCTCTGATGTCATTGCATGTCATGTTTCCTATTTGTTATTGTTCAGCCAGTGGCTTTTTGGATGTACTGGTTAACTTGTTTGATGAAGAGCTAATATGTAGTTTCACTGGCCCTGGTGAATTGTTCTCTCAATGAAAAGTAATTACCACAGTAATTACACCCGTTTGAGGGAGGGCGAGATGTGCCTCACACACATCCTCACATGCACGGATATAGACAGTGAAAGCAGGTTGACAAGCTCTTTGTAGCAGTCTGGCTTGCAACTGACAGCTCTTTTGGCGGTTATGTCTCAGCGTTGTTGTCAGACATGAATCTGAGACGCTGTTTGTTTTGTGCCGACACACATTTGTGCGCTGAAGTTTTCTGTGTGAACATAAAACACTTTCCCAATCAGCTGATAAAAAAATTTGTATAAAGCACAACATGATGCTTTTATGTGATGTGTCTTCCATCTCTGTTATGTTAGAGCACATTAAACAAGGTTTCACTCTGTGCTCTTATTCCTAAGAATAATGCATGGGTATTCATGTGTAGCAGTCACAGGGTGACCCAGTTTGTGTGTGTTTTATGTTGTAGGGGTAAAGAGGAGCAGCTGGTTCGTCTTCGGGACAGTCAGAGACATCAGGCCCAGCAGGCTGAGAGCGCACTGGAGAACTTTAAAAAGCAGGTGGAGCTCAGCTCAGAGAAGACCTACGCTGACATGAAGCAACAGGTGAATCGAGGGTGACACGCTACACTTTACGGTCACAATCCACAATCCAAAGATCTCAGTACACAACCTCTGATACACAATCAGACTGAAATCAATACGCTTAAATCTGATTTGTTGGCTACTACGCAGCTTCCATATGTATGTTTCTAGGCTGCTACAATAATCACTGGGACTGTTGTTCCCAATTGTTTCCACTTTGTTATGATACCTCTAGGGGTCTCCGATTGAATGGCTACCGATCGCTATCGGCGGATAATCGTTTTGCGATGATTGATCACGGTCTCTATAAAGGCCGATCTCTTGCTGACGTCTCATAAAGACGCGCGCCTGTCGTGAGAGGTACGTCATGACATACAGCAGCACCGTCTCAGTCTCTGTCCACCTCGGATAACATAATTATAATGCTGAAGCTGAGGGAGAATTCATATTTCTTTATTAAATAGCTTACAGTAATTAATTAATCTCTTTCCCTCTCAACATGCGCAAATGGCTTCACATCAGCATATCGCGTCTGCACTATAAGCTGACTGCACGTTGCAAAGGTCAGGAATTGCACAGTCACTTGCACAACCAATGCAGTGCTGGATGCTCACTAAAGTTATAATTTGCATAATTTGCAAGTCTTGCCAGTGTTTAACCCCTCAGCACTCGTCTCTGAGAGACGGCACGCTCATGAACACTCAAAGCACACACGCATAGGCCACCTCACAAACAGATTGTGAGAAAACTGCGCTTATATGGTCAAATACAAACAAATGTAGGAACAAAATTACTGTCTTGACGAGTATACACAGTCGGTTTTGTCTTAAGTGAACGTATACAGTTGAGAACAGAGATCCGTGCAGCTATTAAAGTGACAGTCACAGCTAATAATCCTACAGCTGTCTCTGTTTTTTCTTTGTCTTTTGTTGTTTGATTAACATTAATGACACTAAATTTTGTGACCTTAATTGTAAGGAGTAATCTTTATTTAATTTATTCAGGGAAGACCATCCAATATTATTTTACATTTGATTCCTTATTCAATTTCTTTAGTATTTCTTACCCCAATACTACTGTTAGACCTACCTGAAAAAAATGCAAAGCACTGTTTATTTTATTTGTATCTTTATTCTATTTTATTTTGTTGTGTTACTGCTTGTTAATTGTTTTTATTTTATTACTGACTGTTTACTTGTCTTTTTTGGGAATTCATTTCAGGCTTGTGCTGTGTGTAAGCTATTGTGCAACTATTGCCCCATTGTAAAAACAAAAATGCACTGCATGATCAAACATTTAGATTAGATAATTATATATTTTTTGAAAATTTTCTAAAAATGGCCCCCTCCTTCAAAAAAACAAAACAAGAGTCACCTAAGGGGGGATTCAAAAAAGGAATTCAGGGCCTGAATGAATGTCTGTAAAAAAAATACTGATTGGAGCATCCCTATAAATAATTCAACTTGATAAAAAGAAGGCTTCAAGTATCGGTGATCGGTATCGGCAGATACTGCTTCTTGTGATCGGCTCCAAAAATCCTGATCGGATTGAAATATTACATTCAGATTATTCAGCCTTAAATACCACTAACAGTTGACCGTGGCATATTTAGTAGTGAGGAAATCTCTAGATGACTTCTCCCACACTGTGACATCATGTAAAAACAGCTTCAACAGCAGTTACCTGATGTTTTTTTTTTTTTTAAGAGAATATAGAGGTGAATTCTTGTTTTTAAGTTTTCTGTTATAAGTATTATTATGAGGTTTGTGCAACAAAGGATGGATCCATTATGAGGATTGCACACATGGATCCATTATGAGGATTGCTGTAGAAACTAATAATTTTTGACTAATAGTCTGGGGAACAGCTCATAGTAGACTCTTCCAAGTGGTCGCCTCGTTCCGATGAAATAATACATTTTGACACTTTAAAAATCTACAATCCAGTCATTCTGTCACTTTCCATCTAGGTGGGCATTCTTGACCAGAACAAACTGCATTGTGGCAGCAGACATCAGGCTGTAAACCATCTGACTATGTGAGACGTTCTTTCACTGATATCTCTGTGTAATTGAGTTCAGGATGTATTTGGCCTGTGGATTATTCCAGGGAGTCCAGACAACAAGCGATCAGTACTGCAGACCAGATCATAAATCACATCCCCTCGTTCAGTCTCACAGGATATCACTGCATTCCCCCATATGGGCAGTGAGCATCTCTCAGACGACAATTCATATCAATGAAAACCTTCCAGCATGACCTAATACTTAGCACATGTGCTCCAGTACATGGAGCTGTGGTGCTCATGTGGGTAATGCAGGTTTCATCGGGCTCACATTGTTCGCTGATCTCTCTCCTTAAAGGGGACCTATTATGCATAATTCACTTTTATAAGGTGTGTGAACACGGATGTGTGTCCACAGTGTGTGTGAACAACCAGCCTATAATGTTAAAAATCCACCAAATACTTTTTTTATAATTCATTATCAATCTCTCATAATGCGCTGTTTCATATTTCCCCCAATATATGGCACTTCATAATTTGTACATTTTAGCACATTTTCATTCTGAATGAGCTTTCTAGAATGCTCTATGGCTCATATGGCTAAAGTTATCATAGTCTCTTACTGTATTCACAGAGACTAGAGCTGCTTCATTAGTTTTATCCCTGCATAATTCATAAACACATATTTATTATGCATTGTATAGTCAGGTGGCAGACGTATTCCGTTCCCACACAAGCACCTATGCAACAATTTATAGATTAACATGACGGTATATGCTAGACAATGAGTTGAATCAGCGTAACTCCTTAATAACTGACGTTACATTAATGTATCCACTAACCATTCAGAAACGTCCAGGTGCATCAAAAAGTCTGTGTCTCTCATCTGTGTCTACTCCGGTTCAAACATGTAAGGCTGCACTCCACAACTGGTTATTTCAAGAGTGAGATTTGCATGTTTTGTTGTTGACGGAGTATTCAAAGTTTGTATAAAGGATCTGCCCTCTGTTTTGAGATGAAACTTCACAGACACATTCTGGGGACACCAGAGATTACACCTTGTGAAAAGGGGCATAATATGTCCCCTTTAAGTGGCAAAAAGGCCAAATAAAATATTGTTACTCCATTATCTTCCTCAGCCGGCTTAAGAACACTGTCTGCGATCGCTGCCAATGATTGGTATTCGATGAGCAAACAGGTCTCATTGTTAGTCATCAGGAATTGTTACTCATCCCAACATATATGCAGTATGACTGTTTGTACATTCACCATTTCCATCATAACAACTCCGCTGTTCAGTCCCTGCCCCGCCACAGCATCAGCACTGCAGACACACATCACATCCTGCGCACAGATTGTGGAGCGGGCCGCTGCGGCGCCACCCGGGATCACTGCCACAGCTGCGTCCAATGTGTGCACAACCAAACATTCACACTATAGTTACCTAGCTGCTAAAAGCCTCTTATTTAGATTTATATAGCCTCCAGATCACAAATATCATCGTTCAAAACTAAATTATCCAATCAAAGTTAGCTTGGTTTACTTTCTTAATAAATATTACTGGTCTTGTTATGAATTATTCCTGAGTGTGCATTATTATAAAGAAAACATTCAACTAAAAATGAATAATAATTGTAATCAATTATCCATGATCCAGTCAAATCCTGGTCTGTGTTTCCCATACGTGGATTGTAGGTGCTAAAGGTTTCTATCTGTTTAAGATTAAGATCGGTTTAAGATGCTTTAAGAAACTTGAATAGCATCAAATATCGACTTATTTCCTGCTGAGTATTCCAGCATATTGTGCGTTGCACATTCTCCCATTCATAGTAATAGAGTGTATGCATTGACGTCACTTTCCCACCAAAATACAGTTTCCCGCTGTTGTCACTACGCTTTTGCCACTCTCCTTTTCATTGTTTTAAAATACTGATTACATATTTATCTTATATTAATCTATTTTGGGTCCTAATTAGGAGACGACAAGCACATGAAGCTTTGTGCCTACTTATATTTATCAAGCACTAAAAACAGCCCATTCCCACTCCCAAAACAAGGAATTTGTGGACGAGAGTCCGACTCTCGGACAACGTTGACAACTTTGTCCTGCAGCACTTCACAGACGATAAGTAGAAGGAGTATTTTAGATTGACATGACAGTCATTTATGACACTATGGGCACTATTTTATCGATCTGAGTGCATGGTCTGAAGCTCATGGTGCAGGTGCACTTATAGCATGTCCGAATCCACTTTTGCTAGTTTAACGATGGAAAAAACGGCCGGCGCTCCAGGCACATGATCCTAAAGGGATATGCCTCGTCTCTTATTGAGTCATGGGTGAGTTTTGGGGTGTAACATGCAATAAACCAATCAGAGTCTCATCTCCCATTCCCTTTAAAAGCCAGTTGTGCTCGCACCATGGCGGATTCACTATTTACATGGAGGAAAGACTGAACGCTTCTCCAGAGTGGAATCCTTTTATTTGTAATTTTTAAAATGTGTGTGTGCTGCTGCGCATCCCTGTGTATTTAATAATCAGAGTGTATGTGCGTTGTGCACCGCCTATAGGCTCATATTACTAACACACCCTTTAGATAACACAAAAAAGACTGCGTTATTGACTTCAGAGCAGGTTTGTGTTGGTCAATGGCGCAGTCGTTTTCAGTTCCTCAAAATAGCAACGCGCCAACAATTCTCTAAAACACACCTGGTTTTCAGACCAGACGCCCATGGGTGAACAGATGGCGCCAGTGCATTTGCTGTTTAAACAACGTTGGTGACGCTGGACGTGAAAATGATAACTGTAAATTTGGTTGTAGAATGAGGTTGTCACTCACGTAAATTACAAAACTCTGTGTGTGTGTGTGTGTGTGTACAGAACAGGATTAAGCACCAAATGGCGAAGGGATAACAGAACAACATAGTGTGTACATAGCCAATGGAACGCCTTGATGGTTGGAAGTCAGTCGGAAGTAATACCCCACATCCAGAAATGGATGGAGCGCAGCGTTATTTTGTGTGTTCTTCTATGTGTTTATGTATGATCAGAAATGACGTGAGCTCCCACAGGATGCTTTAACCAGGCTAGCATTAAGTCATGTTGGCACAGTGTGGGCAGAGTTCCTCTGCAGCGTTGCCCTGGGCAGACTTTGTGTGTGTGTGTGTGTGTGTTTACTAATGGTCATGTAGTTGTGGGCGAGCGTTAGGGGATCCTGAAGCTCTCTCTGGACTCTGAGCTGCTGCCCACATCCTGCTCATGTTCTTTCTGATTCACCTTTCTCTTTCCACCCTGTGTCTCCAGCGATCATCATGTGTCCAAGATTCAACCCACATCAAAGTGTTTAACACTTTTTTCCTGCCACCCCCTCTCTTTCTCTTTTCTGCTGTCCATTTGCATTCATCTGTTTATAACGGCATCATAGAAAGGAAAGTCCTCTGGATAACGGGACATTGGGCCTTGACTTACACACACTAAACTGTGAAGCGTATCTTGCAGCTAAGATATTTAATCATGTCAGAGCTGAATACTAGTGTAATTGCAGAGAATATACTTGCTACTGAGTTTCTTATCTAGACACACAGTAAAAAATGGCAGCTGTGGATGCCAAAAATTCACAGTAAAATATACAAGCGCTGTAGTCTCGCTGAAGTCCTATAGGAACTCAGTTGTAGCCGGTAAAAATGTAAATAGTCCAGGGGGGAGGAGTGTTACGAACCATTTCTTCTTCACTTGTGAGCCGATCATCACTCTTCACACACACGGCGCTCCTCCCCCCTGGACTATTTACATTTTACCGGCTACAACTGAGTTCTCATGGGACTTCAGCGAGACTACAGCTTGCCGTCTAAAACACTATTTCGGTGAAAGCACTAAGCAATGGCTAAGTTGCTAAACACATCTCGTTGTCATGTAAGGGCCCTGTTCATGTTGGACAGACATTTTAATTGCATTTTGTGTCTGTTAAGAGGCACAAATACACTCTTTATGTATATGCCCCCATAGCTGCCGTGTTAGCTGAATGGGAGCTCTGGGCATTAACTGTAACAGCTCCGTGTTGCAAGCACCAATCCAGTTCGGGTTTTATTCTATAGACAGTACTCACAAAGATATAACGATCAAGATTAACTTAAAAATTCACCGGAGTTCTCCTTTAATCACATTGTTAAGATTGAAGAATTGTGTTTGCATGAGGTAAAGTTTAATTGCAATATTGTCAAAATCCCATTATAATTATTAGGGGTGTAACGGTACACAAAACTGATGGTTCGGTACGTACCTTGGTTTTGAAGTCACGGTTCGGTACAGCAGTTTTAAAAAATGGCTTTGTATTTATTGTTTATTAAACAGTGGTTTACTGAAAAAATTGTCTGGCCTTTAAATTAATTAAGTTATAACTAAAAGTTTCTTAAAGATAATGCTGTAAGGGAGCCCTTACTTGCACATTATTACTATAATATTAAAGGTTAACAACAGAGCCCAAACTATGAGCCTATATTCAGCTGATATTCATGTTTAGTTATAGGCTAATCAACACTCAAATAACACATTGTGTGCAAATATTTAAACTTCACATAAGGCAGTTTTTGCATCAATTCCTAAATCTAATTATAAAATAGTTTTTTTCCAATTCGTTGTTGAAATATAATCTGTGACTGTCATTTTCATGACAGATTTATCTAAACATAGCATTAAATAATCAAGACTCTACTATTCTACTAACAGGTTAAGTAGAATATATATATATATATATATATATATATATATATATATAGAGAGAGAGAGAGAGAGAGAGAGAGAGAGAGAGAGAGAGAGAGAGAGAGAGAGAGAGAGGCTAATATAGTGCTTCTATTCAGTGAAAGAGTTGATTTCTCTAGTGAACTAACAGCTGTGGACACTGAATGACTTCTGACTCTGAGGTAAATGATGCTGTGTGACATTGTTTACAAGCTGTTTGACGTCTTTCCGCGATTGAAACACTGCTAGTGCGATTACACGACATATGATACGTTTCAGTGTTTCAAGTGTTATCTTCAACATACCTTAAGATATTAATTCATGTTTATTCTTCTGGAAGAGATGATCGCGTTCACTCACGCTGGTGCCACGGCCGCTTGAATTGATGCTACAGTGATCAGTCGTCACATTAAAGAGCGTCAAAACGGCATTTATCGTTTGAATTTCGTGATAAAATGGACTGAATACTTATTATGTTCGAGTGGGAACTAGGATTGAAGTGTGTTCCGCGCTTAAAACAAGCCAACTGTTAACTGTTAAAGATTGCATTTGGAACCGTTCGGTACACACGCGCACCGAACTGAGAGCCCTGTACCGAAACGGTTCGGTACGAATACGTGTACCGTTACACCCCTAATAATTAAGCATGTAAGCGTAGTCAGTGTGACTCTTGTATGCCCTTTTCATGAGGAGCAAAAAAGATCTCAGTTTATAATAGTAATATTATGTAGTATACTGTTTTATAATATAATGCTGCCACTCTGTTTTCTGATTCCAGATGGAGAAAGTAGAGGCTGATCTGATTCGCTCTAAATCTCTGCGAGAGAAGCAGTGTAAAGAGTTCAGTTTCCAGCTGGAGGAGCTACAGCGGAGATACGAGCAGCAGGTCAAATCCATTTACGTGACATTAAGTGTGACTAACCATTTCCTTTTGGTAGAAATATAGATGAACAAATCATTTACTCAGATTCAAGCATTATTACAATGAGCCACACAGTGCTCAAATGAGATGATTGGATGGGCTGTCGCAGGTTCAAATATAGGTTTGTTTTCACCATTTAAAATCCCTTATCATATCATTCCATTCAGTCTCCAGTTCCACCTGATTAAAAATGTAATTTGTTCTCCATTTAATCAAAGTCCCATCAACTGATAAGATGCTACCTTTTTAACATTTTTATTGGCTGACAGGAATGTGTTTATCTTCAGTGCAATCTTTTTTCTTTCTTTCTTGAAAATTGTGAAATATTGTTCACCTTACAATCTTATCACATTGCTATTTGCATTGAAGCACATTCTGTTGCCTAACAATGGATTTAAGGTAAAATTATAATTTTAGAAATAGAATAGATATACACCGATCAGGCATAACATTATGTTGTGTTGGTCCCCCTTTTGCTGTCTAAACAGCCCTAACCTGTTGAGGCATGGACTTCACTTGGTATCTGGCACCAAACTGAATTTGGAGGCCAACACCTCAAACTCGTTGTGCTCCTCAAACCATTCCTGAACCATTTTTGCTTTGTGGCAGGGCGTATTATCCTGCTGAAAGAGCCACCACCACCAGGGAATACCGTTTCCATGAAAGGGTGTACATGGTCTGTAACAATGCTTAGGTAGGTGGTACGTGTCAAAGTAACATCCACGTGGATGGCAGGACCCAAGGTTTCCCAGCAGAACATTGCCCAAAGCATCACACTGCCTCTGCCGGCTTGCCTTCTTCCCATAGTGCATCCTGGTGCCATGTGTTCCCCAGTTAAGCCACGCACACACACCCGGCCATCCACGTGATGTAAAAGAAAACGGGATTCATCATTCCATTGCTCCGTGGTCCAGTTCTGATGCTCACGTTTCAGCAGTGGACAGAGGTCAGCATGGGCACCCTGACTGGTCCGTGACTATGCAGCCCCATACGCAACAAACTGAGATGCACTGTGTATTCTGACACCTTTCTATCAGAACCAGCATTAACTTCTTTAGCAGTTTGAGCTACAGTAGCTCGTCTGTTTGATCGGACCAAATGGGCCAGCTTTCGCTCCCCACGTGCATCAATGAGCCTTGGCCGCCCATGACCCTGTCGCCGGTTCACCACTGTTCCTTCCTTGGAGCACTTTTGATAGATACTGACCACTGCAGACCGGGAACACCCCACAAGAGCTGCAGTTTTGAAGATGCTCTGACCCAGTCGTCTAGCCATCACAATTTGGCCCTTGTCAAACTTGCTCAAATTCTTACACTTGCCCATTTTTCCTGCTTCTAACACATCAACTTTGAGGACAAAATGTGCACTTGCTGCCTAATATATCCCACCCACTAACAGGTGCCGTGATGAAGAGATAATCAGTGTTATTCACTTCACGTCAGTGGTCATAATGTTATGCCTGATCAGTGTAGTTAGATATATAATTTATAATATAAGTCAGTATAATATAGATATACTTTTATAATTTTATAGATATATAATTTTAGGAATAAAATATATATAAAAGAACAGTGGAAGAGGAATGTTTATGCGTTATAGATAAAAGAAGGAGAAAAAAGCAAATGTTCAGTATGTGAAGAGGATCACTGGTGTATATATTTGGAGCCAGGCATGGCATACATTTTAACAGATGCAATGCAATGAGTTTTTACAACAGACATTTACCATTTACCACTCGGACAAACAAATGTAGTTGCTAACTGTCTTACAATGACAGCTGTCAGTGTGAAAACCTTTGTTTATGTGTTTTTGACCTACACCGTTACATGATGTGAGAGCAGTTAGTTATTCGGTTTGTACGTTAGCAGGGACTTTAATCGTAACTTAATGAGAGTATGACAACCATAAAATCCTCTCAGGATACCTGGAATCAGTGTTACAGTACCCCAGGCACATCGTTTTACCATTTATGTAGCATAAACACCATCAAACCGATGAGAGCTTCGGATTTTCCAATGTTTCTCTATGGCGCTGAAACCTAAAGATGTCCGAGTTCTGGTCCCAGAAACTGCCATTGGCTCATCTGCGTTCGATGGGAGGGGCTTACCCATAGGTCAATTACAGCAGCACATCTCTCTGGTCGTCTTTGACCTGTGTCGGCGGGAAGGGTGAACGGTGGGCGGTTGAAATTTGCAACCTCACCACTAGATACAGCTAAAATGTACACACTGCACCTTTAATGTTTTATAGCAAGCATAGTAATAATAAATACAGCACTGTGTCCATGTTAAATACATTTACATTTAAACATTTAGCAGACTCTTATCCAAAGTGGAGAACAATGTAAGCAATCAAACCAACAATAGGGCAACAATATATAAATGCTGTGACTAGTCCCAGTTAGTCTATCACATTACTTTACGGCTCATTACTTTTGAACTTGCCCACATAATGCATTGTGGGCACTCCTTGCTTTTTTTCTCTGGCTATTTAAAACCGAGGCAAATAAATTCCTTGCTGACTTTTTTGGCTAGCGTGCTCAGCAGTGGGTTAGACATGACATACTGTAAGAAACTACATGACATACTGTAAGAAGCCTAACATTCAAAAGGAAGGACAGACAACATGATCTCTTTTTTCCTGTGTTTTGAAAGATTAAATCCGCCATCAGAATCCAATCCCTCTTTGACTCAAAGTCATTCATTTGTAAGGCCTGGTCAAACGCCTGCATTATCATGATATCCTGTTGTAGATAATCAAACTTAGCAGTGGCAGCTTGTTGTATCAGTATTCTGTTACACTCTTCTCTCTACTGTACTGTAGCCTATTGTGTTTGTAAAAGATGTGATGATTGGTAGTCAGCCTGGTTTTAGTGAGGGGAAAGAACTTCAATACAGCTTAATCAAATGTAAAATATTGGTTATATATATTTAAAAACAATATATTTTGTATATGTTTATTGCAAAATATATTTAATTTAAGTATTGTGAGATCGACTCGATTGCGTCATTTGCAGTGCTTTATGGGAGTGGGCGGAGCTAACAAGATCTTTTTGTGCATTTTGCTTGATTCGACTCTCTGATTGGTGTCAATTTCTGTACAGCATCATGGGTAATGTAGTTTGTCACTGTGAATGCTGCTGTTAAACACGATTATTGTAAAACTAAAGCTCTAATCCAGAATGTCAGTGTTTTTCCTCCACGTAAAAATCCCTGGCCGAATTACCTACTGTTTTTTTTTCGACAAACACCAAGGTCATGTGGTAATTTAATTGCTGTCCGAATCCACAGCTCTGAGTTTAAGAATATATCACTTCAAAATTCACTGTTTATATCCTTTTTGACCACCGCAGAGCACCATACGGTTGCGCTTCGCTGTAATTTGGTTGCATTTTAAAGATCTAAACTTTTATTACTGAAATGCTGGCAAATATTTACAAGAGCAATATATTTCATCACCGCTCAAACAATAAAAAGAAGAAAAGCGTGTAAACATTTGAAATGGGCGTTATTACGACAGCAATTATATAATATGTTAAAATAACCACAGCATTATGTTTACCTCTGTGTTCACTTATTTCTGCTCATTTCCATGTGGAATAAAATTACATCCTTTTTTTATATAAAATACAAGACAGAAAACTATAATGTGCATCTATATATCTTCCTATTTTTAAACAGATTTAAATAATTAAATAATAATTAGGATATTATTTTCCTATTATTAAATGAAATATGCATTTATTCTTATTATACCAAGCATATGACATTTTATTTACAGCATACAATCATGTTATTGACCACGTGAGCAGGTGAATAAATCACCATCCGAATGCACAAGTTTTATCACTGAGGTGGCATGCAAATTTATTTTACGTACGTGAGAAACAATTACCGTCCGAATAGGACTTAAGTTGAACTAACGCAGGTTAGCGGTTTCAGCAGAAGGAAATCCCATAGATTAACAACCTCGTAGCTCACAGTCAGGCTGCCTGTAAAGGTTTACAAGTTATCATTAAAAAAAAATCTTTTTTAATTCTTCCGGAATCCGACTGTTGCACTCAATAAAGATTACAAAGACAAACAACTCAAAATCTGTTGTCAAATAAAAATCTATTTAAAATATTCATGGCATATTTTTTTCACTAAATTAACACAAAACAATATTCAAACATTTTGGTTTCTGAACCAGTACACCCCATCAGCCAGGGAAACCTAATTTTGTGTCGCTCAAATCTTTTGGAAGCCTCAAACCCTACATTATTCCTCCTTCATCAAAGTTAAAAAATTCAAGCTAGCGGGTATGCAGCTAGGTTAGCTCGGGGACTGGGAAAAGGCTTGTGAAAGGCAAAACAGGCATAGATGCGCCTCCTCTCCTAGTGTTTCCTGTGGTGGTCACAGTTAGCGGCAGACAGGTGGTTAGTGGGGAAGTGATTGAAACATGTTCCTATTGTTCCCACCCGCACGCTGAGGAATCATTCACAGTAACACCAGGAATCTTTTTAGAAAATAAATAAACAAAATTTTATTTTATTGATTTTATGTCGAACAGTATGTTGAATTTTATTATGTGACCTAGGAACAAAAACTTTAGTGGTTAAAAAATTATTATAAATATATAATTAGCATCATTGTGAACAGCACTGAACACCAGGCACTGTTTATTGATTAAATAACTGAAAATACACAGAAAGGAAAATGCTTGTTTGTTTGTTTTGTTTTTTGTGAGGCTTTTTTTTCTAGAGTAAAAAGTGTTGAATAGTTAGCAAAAAGCAGAAAAACCTTTGAGCTGATGGTCATGGGGTATTCAATTAATGTTCAATTAAGAGGTCCAGTCTCTATATTTCCCTCCCAGCGGACGTCCGGACAATACTTTTTTGGAACAGTTACGCATTTCCATCGGGGCAACCATAGTGCTTTGCACACGAAAAACACTCAAAATAGTCATCAAAGATGAGAATCTTGGCCAAAGCAGTGATGTCCAAGAACTTTTACAAATATTTACAAAAGTAAACATTTCTTCCAACTGGATATGAATATAGGTTATATATAAGGTTAGATTAGACTATTTTAAATATGAATTACTTTACATTTAGACACCTATGTGTATGGCACATACAGTAGAAAACCTTGTGAATGACAAAACATACTGGGGGGTGCAGGGTTTACCTCTTAAGAAAAACATGGAGAATTTTAATATTTTGCTCAAAGTAATAAACTATTAAAAAGAAAAACTTACATAATAATAAAATGTTCAAGATTTTTGTCTTTCCTTGCCATCTCTTAATAATTTTCAAAATGATAAACATTGTTTATTATGAAATCCTCTTAATATGCTGATTAATAATGCTAAATCTATGAAGGGAAACAAAATGTCTAAGGCCACATCCACATGAAGCCAGAGCTTTTTCTATCCAATCTTTTTTTTCCCTCCTCTCAAGAAATATCTGTGTACACATGAAACCGCCGGCTCAAAACGATGTAGTATACATGCCAGGCCAGTATGAGGCACTGTAATTCTGCCACAGAAATACACTAAAATCTGAGAAAAGTTGTGGCTAGAAGGGGTAGAACAACGGTCGGAAGTGAGGCAAAATCTCACGATAACATAATAGATAAATTTGCTACTTACCAGAGTGTGTTTTATTAACGCCTACACCTACCCCAACCCTAAACATACCCTTACAATAATGCAAATACAGTAAATAAAGGATGCAATATTGATGTCCATATGCCCAGTGGCCGTAGCTGTATCCCTTCTAGTCTTTACCGTGCGGGACGTGGTGTGATGACATTACCATTTCACAAAATATACGTATTGGCTGTGCACACGAAAACACAAGGGTGTCGGTTTCAGGTTTAGCCACTCTGGGACCCGGTTTCAAAAAATATTGGTTTCAGGCTCCCAAAATGCCAGATCCGTCTGGACAAAACGCTGATACGATACAACATTTTTAAGGAAAAAAGCTAAATGTGTCTCCGTGTTGACAGGGCCTAAAGGTGACTCACGTTAATTTGTCACAAACCTGGTTTGGTCAAATCTTCAGAGTCATCTGTGTGACAAATACGAATAATGAATATTTGCTACATTCTCATTTTCTGCAGCGGTTCTTTTCTCAAAGAAAAGCTTAACTCCAAGTCTTCCAGAGTCACGGCCAAAGCCGGTTCGAAAGAGCGCTGTTCACAAGCTTCTTTGTTTACAAGTAGCACGCAGAAACGTCGCAACTCTGCTGTCATTATGTTAAGCCCACCCACCGACTCAATACACGATGTGATTGGCCTGACCAGAGTTTGGTTTTTCCAGCTCGCAAGCTAACAGAGAGTTGCTAGACGACTAGATTTCTAGGCTAGGTGACCACCAAATGGGCCAGGGAACTATTCAGACCTATCCCTGTTATTCACTATTCAGACTATTCAGACAGTAAATGATGGAGATTTTTTTTTTAAATTATTATTACTATGAATTATTGTCATGTCTAAAATATTACAAGTGATAATTAATGAATCTGTGATCGATTCATATTTAGTGTCTAAACTGTTCAAACTGTAATGTCACTCACTTAAAGTTGGCCAGACTAATAATAATATGTCACAGTAGTGACAAAGAAATATAAATACATTTAAGTGAAGTACTTTTACATAATTTTACATCATAATTGTCTTGAAAATGTCACAAAATCATATAAAATTTTCAGGGTCAACTATGGCCTTATATGGACGTGATTTTATGATATTCACTCCACTCCTGTGTATTGACTTATTGACTACACAATATTGTGATATTACAACAGTACTGATTTGTCAAGAGTTTAAGGAATTGTTGTTAATGATATTTAGCCTGTATTCTTCTGAGAGCAATTTTCAATTTTCAAAGTTCATAAAGCTCTGCTGGCCGGACTGAGCTGAGATGTTTAGTGCTGCTTTAATGAGTGAACTGTGCTCCGAGGGTCACTCTTAGCTATTCATGCGGACACAAAGAAACATTCCCCAGGATTCCCATCAATTGGACTTTAAAAGAGTGCATTTCTATAGAAGTGTTGTTTCTCTTTGACCTCCTCACCATTTGACGTCATGCCGGCTTGGTGTGCCAACACTGAGCTGATGTCTGAGGTCACAACATGTAAGAAGTCAAGCAGTTTATGACGTTAACATCCCACTCACAACTTTGGAGGCTGCATTTGGGGATCTATCGTATCTATCTACATCAATTCTCTCTTTCGTTCTTTCTCTTTTTCAGAAAATGCTGCACACAAACATGTAGACGGAATGGTTCTTTTTGGAGTATCTGTACTCTGAATAATAGAATATATTTTCCGCCACTCTTCTTTCTTCAAACAGAACCCCTACTGAGTGCCTCCTCTCCGATACGGCGCTGTTTCTCAGAGGGGAGCCTCCTTCGGTCGCCCACCGCCTCATGACCTCAACGCTGGCGCTCTAGGAGGGGGCGCTAATCACATCTGCCCAGTGACAGCAGCCATTCAGCGCTGGCGCTTTAAGAGCCCGGCACCCAGCAGCCCTTTCTGTGACGTTTCAATGTTTTCAATCTCTCCCCCACCCTTCTCTTTCCCACTGTCATATCGCCATATATTTGGCGTGGATTTTCACCCTGCTTCGAAAAAAATGTACTCAGAATTGTCAAAAACCAAAGCCTTGCTTTGTCGCTTGTCTGACAAGTGCTGTGGGATGGGTTTAACCCATCACAGCGAGCTGTACGCTGGGCGTTAACTAAGGTAATCACTGATCACGGGTTATTCATCTGTTATGACGTGTGTATATTGCAAATTTTGCTGTTGGATTTCAGTGTAACTACCAGTAGAGATCTCAGAATCAGTGTGTTTAACAGAGTTCGCATAATGTGTTATGAAGAAATCTGTGCTATTTCTTTAAGACTGGAGAGTTGCGTCCTTCGGTGGTCCCTGATCAATTAGTTGAGGCTCTTTCTGTTGGCTGTTCAGTTTCGCCCTATTAGAGACGTCTGCATGCATCCACGTCTGATATATCTCTACAGTGTCGAAGGGTGAAATCGATAAAGCTGGAGAATGAGAAATCTCCTTCCCAAATCTTATTTCCAAATCCACTAAAATTGAGCAGTTTGAAGCGTCTTTTGTGGCCTTGTGCCTGATTGGCTGGGGGAATCTCAATTCCCATTCATCACCTACCCTCAATAGCACCACAGCAGCCTCTAGCTGGCAGGCCAGGTAGGGTGCCGAGCCGCACAATGTGGGGGGATTATCTTAAAAACGGCCGGGACCAGGCCTTTCGCTGCAGGCTAACTGGGAGACAGGGGGCTGGACTGGCCAAGGTCACCATCTCCCGTCCAGAGGAGAGTGGGAACGGACCTTGGGAACCGTCGGTGCTGCCTCTCATCGCCAGGCTCGACTCACCGCACAGCAGGTGCAAGCCAGCGAGATAATGCCACTGCTAGCTTTTGTGCTCTTTCAACATTTTCCTTCTTGCTTTCAATGCTGACCACATTTTTTCCCTGAATAAGAGTTAGCAGGGATGCCGGGCGGATTGGAATATTTTAGACTCTTAATTTTCCATTTTTGACAAAGCGCAACATTTCAGAAACGGACTCAGAAGTAACAGTAAGTGGATGTTAAAGTTGCGGTACATCCGTCATGACAGTATGGGCAGACAAGAAAATTCAAATTAAATCAATGAATGGGTGTTTTTTTGGAGCAGTGTGTTGGAATAAATGGGATTATAGGTAAAGATTTGCAATTGTATAATATCCCAGTTTTGCCTCCACCGTCTTCTATGCAGCATATGATGATGATATTGGCCATACTTTTAAGCCAATTTTCGTGCCCAGTTTTTCTAATCAGAGCTGAAAGAGAGGCTAGCTTGTCATAATTAGCGCTGAAGTGGAAGGACAACAACATGTGAGGTCATAATGACGCAAAAACTAGCGTAGGCTACTTATGTTGTGAGGCAAGCCGTGAACTTTTTTCTTCGCTGAGCCATGCACAAGTTGTCATGACGACAGGGATGTTCCGCTGATGAAGTCTTGCTCCTTGTTGTCCAATCAGATTGTGGAACTGAAACTGCAGCATGAACAGGAGCGGACGCACCTTCTCCAGACACACAATGCCGAGAAGGACAGCCTTGTCCAGGACCACCAGCGGGAAATCGATAGTTTGGACAAGCAGGCGAGGGCCGCCATGGTCCAGCAGCAAACGCAAACCCAGGAGTGGAGGAAGCGCGACGCTCAGGTAGGGGGTCTCTTCCTTTCCGCTGCTTTCTGTCACTATTTTGTTTAGCTAATTAGGATAATGTTACAATTAATGGTTATTCTTTTTACGCTGTGAATCTGTGTTTTCTACACTCAATTGCATTGAAGGATACTTTTAAAAAAAAAAATATTTTGCACACTTTTTCACAACACTGTTATCATGTTTAGTGTGCAGTGCGAGAAAAAAACTAAACAAGGATTAAATTCGGAAAAGCAAACTTTTTGCCCATTATTTTTATGTGCAACTTTCCTTTGCGGGATTTCATTGAAAATGTAATCATTTTCATTGAAAAAGCGGCTTTAAACCACAGGCTGCCATATGAAGAAGGTACATTTCCCAGCCCATTGTGGCTCTGGCCTTTTATTGGGAACCGTAGGGTGCATTCTTCTTTTCTTGGGATGTTTATTTTGGGGATAGTTGCCTGTGCACCACCACTGAGTTCTACAGTTCTGTTTGCTGGTTTTGTCACTGCGGTGTTGGTAGCATTTATCTACTAATAAGCATTATTCTCTAATATCTGAAACTGATGCAACAGGCATATGTTATTTAGAAAGTATTCATGAGCTCTATAGCCATAAGACCTCCATTTTGGTCACCAGCGGGTTTCTGGTGCCTGTTGTGCCAAGTGCCCCATCCGCCGCTTCCCTCTCCTGCCTGGCTATCGTGAGATCCCTGTGGGAAGCCATTTGATAGACTAGCCCCCAACTGTGGATTTATGGGACTCGTCAAACCCCAAGATTAAATGTAAATTGTCAGCATGGCTAAACCAAATTTATTGGCTCCTAGCAAGAGAAACAAGTTCAGAGATGTTGACGCCGCATAGGACATAACATTACATGATGAAATATATTTTAGAGAAAAAGTATGGTAACGTGTTGATAATATTAAAATATGATGGGTTTTTTTCTGGTTTGAGCAAAAGTTGTTTCCTCTTTGTCAACCATTTTTAGTGTTTTGATATCAATGATCAATTATCTCACTAAAAACCATTTCAAAAGAGTTTATCAATGCTGTGTTAAACAAGGAAGATCATTTTATACAAAAACTGAATAATAGTAAAAACTTAAGAAATGAGTGTCATAAGAAACTCAGTGTTGTTGAGCGTGGCCTGATCCAGTGGACATGTCCTTCATCAGCAGGTAGTTGGCACTTGAAGGAAGAGGTTTGTGGTTTGACTGATCTGTTTCTCTTCTATGATTCAATGATGCAGTTTTGGCCAAGTGTACATCAAACCTCTACGGCCCAAAAATCTCCATTCCAAAAAACTGAGAGTGAAACTCAACTCATAGACTTTTTTGCTCAAGATTGCAGGAAATGTTTGCAAGAATATTGACGAGTAGAGAACTGATGAAAATTAATGCTATTTATGAAGCAAATAACTTCTTTTTAACCTCAACCATCAGAGACTCAAGTATTGATATTGATGATGTATTGGATTATGACTTTAGAAAAGTGTTGACAAAATTTCACCGCTCTTAATAATTCAGTATTACTTTTACTTTCTTTAGAAGCCTAAAATTTGGAATATAAAATCTCAAAGCAATCCTCTGAAACTCTCTAAAGCTTTAAGATCTTGGAATATTCCTACCCCTACTCCCCTCTTACACTTACACGAAAATTTAATTAGGCTATGATGGATATCACTTGGAATAGTTAATCTATGATTTACTGAATGAGCACTGTTGTGTGGAACAGCATCAAAATTGTTGACCATAAGACCCACTGTTGCATGTTGGCAACATTACAAAAATCTCAAAGGTTTATATTATGTTCTCACTTTTCCACCGGTGGCGCCATTACAGCAAAAGACTTCCTATAGGATGCTCCGCATTTTTGTTTAGTTGTTGTAATCAGTTTAACATAACGTTCTTGATAATACAAGCAGTGCAGGCTCTGAGTGAGTGACTTAGAGAGTCATAACAGCTGCAGATAGCTTGAAGAAAACTACTCGAAAATGAGTGTTATGAGCACAAGCCAAAACAAGAGCTAAATGCCAATTATTATATGGTTTTATTTTGAAATGCAATAATTCTGTACAGTTCTGTCTTGATTTCTTCACTTTAATGCAGCATAGATCAGCAATTCACCCACAAGAAAATTGGTTGGTGCCCTTTATATCCAATAAAAAAGTTGGTGCCCTTTATATCCAAACTGTGACTATACTGTGAACTGAGCCGCTCAAAACACTGAGACGTCTCTTTGAATCAAGCAGCGTAACTTTGGAACAGACATAGTGATGTTGTTCACAGTCTTCCTCAAACCCTCTTTCCCGTGCTGCCCCTAAAATGCTGCCATTACTTGTTGACATTATGGGCTTGAGACTCATTCGAAACAAGCTACAACCTCCATTTCACAGCTGTCCAGGCAGCTTCGGAACTTCTATGTGAAAATAATTGTTTTGATCCTCCCGAGAAGAGTGTGCAAAGCGTGATGGATAATTTGTCCTTTTTGAAAATCGTGGGATGGATTGGAAGATTGGAATTTGATCCAAAACAACAATCACAGTGGGAGGTTCAAATGCGGGGAGATTCAAATAGTAATTTGTTATATTCCTGCCTGAAAAGGGAAGCCAAAGCCTTTCGATTGCCCCCTTGAATGCTGAGAAAAGCACTATAAAAATGTAACAAATTATTATTACCACAGTTCTGTCCATTAACTTTTGAGGTACCGTCAAACCAAAATGTATTCAGACACTTGATCACAGTTTATTCAACATAGTAGGCAATAAAATATGACAAGAACTAAGAGTTAAACTGTGTCAGAACAAATTCATCTTGATAATGTCAGATAACTTTGATAGAAAGGTATGTAATGGATTACAATCAACCAATCAGCTGTTAAATTTAAGAACACAATTAGATAATACCAATTTAGCTCAACCAATGACTAAGCAATGCTTCATTTTGTTCAGTCTGTGGTGTCAAAGGTCACATTAGCAATGAAAGAAAAAACATTTCAGCAAAACATGGCCAGGTCAAATTGTCTGAATCATTTTGCTCCCAAATTTGTATCAATTTTACTAGATATCAGCCAACACGAACTCTAGATATGTCATTGGCTATTAAATATTATTATCTGTTCAGCACTACTCATTACCTCATATAAAAACTATGCTATTAAGTTTCCTGTTTTTCAAATTTAATGAATTCTGACTCAAAGGATGGATATGCATAAATAATGGATCTCCGACCACTTTAAGCATTGAGAAAGGTCACATGTGACCAAAAACGTTTGCCATTTCTCCGACCACTTCCCCATATGCCATTGGTAAATAAATAAAAAACTTGAAAGGTAGTCCGCCATTGTTTGACCCAGTGTTACTGTGTTCTGATTGGATACTGAATAGTTTCTGTTTGGTAACAACTAAATTAAAAGTCATATTTAGAGTTGAGATGGGTTTTGGGTTGGGCTTTATGAAATTAAGTACTGAGTAGTATTAATAAACAACATGTACTAACTATAGGATTAAGGTTTGGTTTAGTGTAAGAGTAGTTGCTTGTAATAGGCGGTTTTCAAAGACTCTGATGGTGCATTTCCACAGTAATTAACATCACAAATCTAGATTTGTAACACATTTATAACTCTATACTGTGTGATGTGAGTGATGGCAAATTTCACATAATACTCTTTTCTGACTGCAGTGATCAGTCTCTCTATATTTTTCCCTCTTTTGGAAAGTCATGGAAACACTATCATGGATTTATTTTGCTTTTGGAGCAAATGAGAACAACATTTGCTGTCATCTCCCATTCACCGCTATAGACGTATAGAAATGTGAAAAGGGTCCATTATGCATAATTTACTGTTATCACTTTAGGAACAACATGTAACGTGTAACACAGAATATAAAGTGTTAACAAGACTAGTTTCTAGTCAGTCCTATACGTGTGATTTTAATTAAAAGATTAAAACAAAATGATTGTTATTGGAGGTGATGTTTGTCATGTCAGTTCACATTCCATAAACCTTCACATGCCACCAGCAGACAGTACAGGGTCATCCAGTGACGGGTAACATCACTCACATCTCTTCCTGGAATACATCAGAGGACACGCTGCGGAAAGCCGGCTGTGTGAATGGACATCCTTCACACACAATGAAGATGAGCCATTCAGACTCATGTCTTGATGTGGTCAGGACATCAGGAGCGTGCAAGATGAGCAAATGACTCGTGCTTTTCTCGCTGCACAGGGAGCTTTTGTTCCAGGTCGCCGCGACTTGTTTTCGCCCTGTACCGTTGGTTTGTCACAGTCCGTTCTGTAACCCACATTACATGGTGTCAGCATGTGTTTTCCTGTTAGGTGCAGGAAATCACAGCACATCTGGTTTTACAACCATCATTGGAGAATTCAAGTTTGTCGACAAATCCAAATTCAAGTTAGATTTAGTCCTATCACTTCCCCTCCTCTCATGGCTGTATTGATCTGAAGGAAGATGATGAGGGAGTTCAAATCCCCTCGTCTCTGGACTGGAGTCTGTGTATTAGTTTCCTTGGACTCTGCCGCCCTCGGGTTCCTGTTTTCTTTAGTCTGTTCGAGGATGAAAAGACCAGAATATCAGGATGGTTCTCAGTAAATATAGTTGCCTGCAGCCAGCACAGTAAACCAATACACAGCAGACTCCAGAGACCACATGCGCTTTAATGCCCATTGCTCATGTTCACAACATTCAGGGCACTATCATTGTTATACCGGAAAAAATAGTGGTCAGAATCAAAACTTTCATTTATTTGGACTTTTATCAGCCTGCACGCATGAAGCCTCATTCACAATGAGCGATTTAATGTCGGTCTGTTGGTCTATAGCAAGCATTGCTACTGCTAAATGATCTAATGTTACTGGTAAGCTGCGGAACTAGACTTATCTTTTGAAAAGCAGATCACAAATGACAAGTATTTCATTTTATTTACCTATATGATAACCTATAATTAACTATTAGAGATGTGTGATGAAATCGTCCACAGCAACTTCTCCATCTTTCGACACTATACTGCAGTATCTGTCTGTCGAGGAGCTCTGATCACATGAGCTCCACTGACTTCACACGCATTGGAAGTCACCAAAAATTATAATAAATAATACATTTGAACTAAAAATTTATAATCAAGTAATTGGTCGATTATTTTGGCAGAGTAATCGGATATATTTGGAAGTCACTGGAAATAGTTTCCAGCTGCTTTGTCACTGTAGATTGCTTTGGCCTTATTTGGAGTAATTTAAGACATTAATAAATATTAAATAGGGCTGTCACTAAAATTATTTTGGTAATCAAGAAATCAGTCAATTATTTTGACGAATAATCAAGTAATTGGATATATTTGGAAGTCACTGGAAATAGCTTCCAGCCACCTTATCACTGTAGATCGCTGTGACCTTATTTGGAGTAATTTAAGACATTAATAAATAATAAATATGAGCTGACTCAGGGCTGTCGCTAACGATTATTTTGGTAATAGAGTAATCATTGGATTATTTCGACGGTTAATTGAGTAATCAGATTTATATATTTGGAAGTCACCAGAAATTGCTTCCAGCCGCTTTGTCTCTGAAGATCGCTGTGACCTTGTTTGGAGTAATTATTGCATTGGAAGTCACCGGAAATGATAATAAATATGAAATAAATTAGGGCTGTCACTAATGATTATTTTGGTAATCAAGTAATCAGACGATTATTTTGGCGATTAATCGAGTAATTGGATATATTTGGAAGTCACTGGAAATAGCTTCCAACCGCCTTATCGCTGTAGATCGCTTTGACCTTATTGGAGTAATTTAAGACATTAATAAATAGAAACTAAATATGAATTGATTCATATGGCATGGTTGATTTAGATATAGATGTGGACATTTCTTACAAACAATTATTTTAAAGGCTAAACAGATCCACTTACATTGGGACTTGGGATCATGGTAAGCATTAACATTATTAGATTAATACTTACCATGTTATCAAATCAAATCAATTTAAGGCTATTATAAATCATTAGTATTGTTAAACTTGCCATATTCCATATTGTTCTTGTTTAAATAATGCAAAAAATGTTTTGTGGTGTAATTATTATTTATGTATTACCTGTCCATAGGTTGTTTTTATTGGGGATTGAGAATTGCTGCATATTTCATTTGATTTGATCTCCAGACAGATGTTAATGTCTCAGACACTTACAAAAGAGACAATCAGTTCATTCCATTTAGTACCGCTGTACAGATGCTTCACTCTGCCATTCAAATCTATTATTATGTTTCCTTGCGATTTCATTCTTGACAAAATCCATGTTTTTTTTTTTTTTTTTTTTTTTTGTAGTTTAATTTCTTAGTAATGTAACTTGGAGTTCAAACAGCATGGGAGAACATCTGAAATCCTTGGAGTATAACATCATGCCGCTCTGATCGGCAAGTTAATGAAGCTGTCAAACTTTCAAAGAACTTGATTCCCCAGTAAGAGATTAGAACACAGAAAATGAAGGCGGACATGGCATAGGAGATCAGGTCTGCTTTCTGATGTGCCAAAAACAACAAGCTTGTTTACGGCGGTCACGTTGTCTCTTGCACCAGCAGGGGGTTTGGATTCAGCCGTTCGGATTGCCATGCTGCCCAAGCAATTTCAGAGCTGTTATCTAGGCAAAGGCTGGCTGCTTTGCAGAAGCTTCAATAGAGTACAGTTTAAAGAAAGTGAATATAGACCGTTGGTAGAAGGCTTTGTATCAGTATATTGGATCTGTGCATTAGGTCTTAATGATTGTACATGGAATAGATTGTTCCATGATCACTTTTTTCTCTTCTATGAGAGTGGAAGTTCATCCAACTCAGCCATACTGCATATCCAAGTCATCGTTCAGACCCACCCCCCTGCACACACACACTTTCAGGACATATGGTTGACACAAGGGACTTTTTGCCAAACCGCGGCTGTTTTTAAGCAGTCATCTAATGGCATTGTCTTGATTTCAGCTGCTCTTTTCAACTCTGGATATCAAAACAGCACCATCATGAGTCCATCCATCCAGCTGTGATGGGTCACTTAGGATGGGTTCCAGCAGACGGGCCCTCACCACCAGATGGGCCCTCGATGATGAAAAGCGTTTTAATCTCTGGCCAGACATCACTGAAGCTTTTCACTAGGCTTCACGTTGAACTCTTAAAGACATGCAAATGCATTTCAGCCGAAGATTTGGATCGCACCATCCGTCTTTCATCCAGAATGGTGGTGTAGTCCTTGAAAATGCTAATTGAGGAGCATGTCATGCATATAATACCTCAGAAGGCAAATTCACACTGCACCGACAGATGCCGACCAATACCACCAATTACCAGATTACAGTACATCGCTTCTCAGACATTCCGCAGCCTGAAAAACTTTATCATGTTCTATCTGTGAAAAAAAGAGCCGACCAACAGTGGTAATACACTAATCTGACAAAGCCCGACAAAGTCTCTGTTGCCGTCTGTCTGAATTGGCCTTAAGAAAACAGGGACAGACATACTCCATCTTATCTGTTTCCCTGAGCAATGCATTTGGGATATCTCACTGTTTTACAAAAGCTGGTTAAAGCTTGATCTCAACTTCAGAGAGAGACACTCCTTTTTCAGAATGTTTAATCCCATTCTGTACACAAAATTCAACTAATGACGACCACATTTAAATACTCCTAGTATCTACATCTAGTTGTTAATACAAAGAGGCAGGCGTTTATGCCCGACTGCTATATCCAGTTGTATCAGCTGGTGGATCACATGAGCTTCACTGTCTCTACTCCCATTGGAAGTCTCTGAATTGTTTCGCTGTAATACCATCTCTTGCTCTCAAGTGATCTCACATTGGCGTCTCTCATTGAAAATGAATGACTTCCTATTATTTTTCCGCAACTCAGTGTAAACACCCTTTAAAGGGATTGTTTTCCAAAAAAGGAAAATTAGCCCACAATTTACTCACCCTCAAGCCATCCTAGGTGTATATGACTTTCTTCTTTCCAGATATATTCTACTTACATTGGATGTAATTTGAATATATTTGATTTTATAACATGTTAAATATGGATATTTCTCTTACACAAACCCATGGATTCACTTCAGAAGGCCTTTATTAACCCCTGGAGCCGTGTGGAGCACTTTTATAATGGATGAATGCACTATTTTGGGCTTCAGATTTTGGGCTGCCATTCACTGCCATTATAAAACTTGGAAGAGCCAGGAATTTTTTTTATATAACTCCAATTGTATTTGTCTGAAAGAAGAAAGTCATATGGATAGGATAGCTGGGATCGCTTGAGGGTGAGTAAATCATGGGGTAATTTTCATTTTTGGGTGAACTATCCCTTTAAGGCATGGAATGGGACTGACGTAGAATGCCATCTGATGCCATAGAAGAATGATTTTTGCTTCTCCAGAAAACCTTTCAGTGATCAGTTCTTATCTCTTTCCCCACCAGCGTTTCCCAAAAAAATGCTGCCAGCCACCACCAGGGTTTTTGATCATTTTCGCAAAAATTGAATGGCCCATAGAATATTTTGTTGTATGAATATCTGAGCCGTTTTATTCTAGCTTCGTCCATTCCTTTTTATCAACACTTAAATATGGGTAAGTTTCATAAAAAAGCAACGTTTTGAACAAAAAGCTGAGAAAATCATGTTTGTGTCAAAGACTACATCCAGATCAGATTCAGAGTGAAGATCAAACACAGATGGAGTAGATTTAGTCTATCAACACCCCCAAAGCTTCACAGTCCTGTAGCTCGTCCTGGGTCGACATTTCATTCAGTAACATTAGGCCGTTTTGATATATGTTTAATGTTGAAAAAATAAAGTTATTTTACATATGCATCTGCTTACATACGATCGCTTGTTTTTTTGCGTCTTCCTCGCTTGTGTTTTGATCAGGAAAATCTGTACTCATTCAGAAGATGCATAATAGCGCCCCCAAGTGTATAACAGTGAAAACACGGAAAATTCTATGTTAGGCAAGGAAGCGTTTTCTTACAAATAACCGAAAATTCTGTGTTTGGCGGGGAGAGTTAAAAGAAAAAAAATTCTATGTGTGAACAATATTTTAAAAACCTTTTTCCACTGTAAAGAACCTTTTGTGGAATGGAAAGGTTCCATGGAATCATCGCCACTTACAAACCTTTATTTTTAAGAGTTTAGTCAGTGGAACGATACTGACAGGAAGTACTGTACTTTTGTGAGGAAGCTTGTGTATCCCCTCACAAAATTGTTCCTGTTTGCATAGTAGTTCACAGCAAGCCCCACAAGCACAGTTTTTGTGTGTTTGGCCAGGGTATTCATTTTTTTTTTTTATTGTATTTTGTTTGTCAATGAATATGTGCATAAATAACGGAATGCATCACAGTCTGCCCTACATTCCATCTTTCTCACTTCATTTTAATTAAGTTTGTTTGTTAAAGCGCTGAAGTTACATCATATACGATGCAACATTCTCTGTGGTTATTGCCTTTGATTTTCTGTGCTAGTTTCTCAGCTTCTTTTCATAAAAGCACGTCCAAGCCCATCAAAGATGCATCAGAAAATTCTTCCCAGAGTCCAGTTTAAGAGGGAATTATAGATTAAAGGCTCCTCCAAGCCGAGATCTAATAGCTTTGTGCCGTTGCAGCAGCATGTGGGCTGGTGCTGCTCTGCTCTGGCCGTTTTGGACCCGCTTGCAGTCTTGGCATCTGGGTGTTTGTGTGACACGGCTTTGAAGTTTGCTTCTATTCCCCCAAGTGGCTGCAAAACAACTTCAGATGCTTTTCCGACAGACGTGCCACGTGATGCACTTAGCAGTCTCCTCCCATGGATGTTTGGGAGCGTGAGGTGCAGACGAGAGACTGCCAACATGCCAGACTACCACACGCCACCATCTGCGCAAGGGTTAAATGTTTTGGCAGCACTGATTATTCGATATCAAGATGTCACTTTATTATTACGGACGGGGTGTGCTGTTGTGTAAATATGTTGTGTGTTTGCTTCAATTGTGCTTTTAATTGCTAAATTACAATATTTTATGTAGACTTAAAGGGGTCATGAAAGACAGTTTCAGACTTTTATATTATGTTTTTTGAGGTAAGTTTATAAAGTTCGAAAAAAAGGTCCAATATTTGTGACCTTGGAGCACAAAACCAGGTATATATATACCCTCACGAGTCAAAATGATCCATTTTTCTTTTATGCCAAAAATCATTAGGGTATTAAAGGGTTAGTTCGCTCCGCTTCCAAACAAATTTTTGTGCGGTTCGACTGAAATATGAACGCAACACAGACCAAAGACTTGTAAATGAACCAAAATTGGACATGATGTCACAAGATGTGACCCTAAAAAGGACAATACTCAATCATACCTGGGTTCTGATGCTGTTTTGACTCCTTTACACATTTTATAAGCTCTTCATGAGTTCTCAGCTGGTCAAAACACCATCTTTTGTAGGCTACGCACATACAACGAGCACGTTTAGCCCAGAACACAGCCTTGTTTTGTATGTTTGGTAAGTTCAGTCACAAAATATATGTAATAAAATCAGGTTGTGAACATATCCCTATGCCTTTAGATTCGGTATCTTTAGGTTCAGTGTTAAAATGCCAATGGGAAAGCTAAGCAAACAAACCAAGAAAACTGAACCATAAAAATAAATGTACTTACCTGCGTTGCCTCAGAGGACAAAATGCTTGGCACCACCATATCTTTCAATAAAAGATATTTTGAAAAAACGGCAGCATGTTGAGAATAATTCACAAAACAGTCTGTTTATCTTTCAGTCACTCAGGCTCACATCATTAAAAGTAAACTTCAGCCACACATTTACAATGCCTGGATATTTAGGAAAGCTATTTAAAGTGTTTGGAGGTGCAGTTTCTTTACATCCACTGACACAATGTCTGTGTCTGACCTTTTCAACATCTTTATCCAACAGCAGTATCGATCTTGTTATTGGTGGACAGACATGAGTTGTTCTGAACACACCTCCTTTATTAAATATGTTAAGGGGCATGTCAAGGAGGTTCGTGACATCACAATATTCACAATTTCAAATCTGGGCATTCAGAAGGGTAGCAAAGAATAATTCATATTTAAAACTGGGGAGTTAGTTTTGAGTTCTGAAACTTGCAATGTTTTTGTTGTTGAGTAACCTCTTATGTGTGCACATTTTGATTCTTCACTTCATGACCTCTTTAAAGTGTCAGATGGGTGTTTTAAAGTGTTTTAAAGAAATTTATTTTTAAGAGTTTTATTCCATGTGCTTCATTATGTACATGACTTGTCAATTCTTGTTAAAGAGAGAAATATTTGTCATCAGCATGTAATAATTACTTTTCTGTTTGCGTATCCAATGTCCCAGGGGGTGGGGGAAAACAAAATCATAAGCTCAATTTTTTACATTTTATTATTATTATTTTTTTACAATCTTACCGAATCCCAGTAGATACAATCGAGTCAATATTTCCTGCTAAATTGTTTACTCTGATTATTCAGAAGTATTTGGAAATATATCAGAATTGCAGAGGAAATGTGTGATTTGTTAGCTTAGAAATATGTTTTGCCCCAGTTACTACTAGCAGTGATTCTCCATAGTTCTCCTTATATACTCAAATTTCACCAGACAGTTCTTGACTCTCTGAATGAGATCTCCGACAGGTCCATCAAGGGCTAATTCCTGTGGTAATGCCTCTGATTTCCCCTTTTTTTAGCAATCCGTCTACTCTCTTTCACTCGCTTTCACAATAAAGCAACAGCTCATTGGTAAGTGGCTTCGATGAGGTTTTTCATCTTCCTGAAATGAGAAATGGCAGCGGTACCTCGTCCCCATGGGTAACTGACCTTTGATTTGCACTAATTTTGGTCATTAAATCAAACCGCTGACCTTTATGGAATGCCGAGCTTTGATGTTGAACTCTTGTGGCTCAGAGATCAGAGGCTGTGGTGTCTGTTTCCCTCTTCCTAGAATGGGCACAAATGCTCCACTGGTCCTGCTTGGCTTGTTTCTCTTATCCTCTCTCTCTCTCTCTCTCTCTCTCTCTCTCTCTCTCTCTCTCTCTCTCTCTCTCTCTCTCTCTATATATATATATATATATATATATATATATATATATATATATATATATCCAGACTGTTCTGTCTTTTTTTTTTTTTATTTTGCATTTGTTTCTGTTTTACAGTCTAAGCGTTGTATTCCCAGATTCAGTGTTCTATAAACACATCATTTGTTCCATATATGGGTTCACCTTAACGGATTTACAAATTTCGTTGTTTGTGTTTCTCACCAGACCATCTCCGATCTGGAGGCCCAGGTGCATTCTCTGAGGAAGGAGCTACTGGCAGCCCACAGTCAGAGGAAACAGCAGCTAACGGAGTTGGGTGTTCTGCGGGAGGAGGAGCGACAGCGGGCCGCTCAGGACCAGCAAGTAGCTCTGGACCGCCTGCGGGCCGAAATGGATCAGGTGCGGCAGGACCTGGAAAGAACCCACAAGTCTGAAAGAGAGCTGGCACAAGAGAAGGTTGGTGTTGATTTCAATTCAAATTTACTTTTTAGGTCGCAATTAAAGTTTCACAACCCACATGGTTACTCCTGCATGATTTATTTAATGTAATATATGGGTGACCTGACCTGTCAGCCTTGTTCCAAACCCTTGTGAGATACTGTCTAAATAGGAAGCCTACTTCGTTGGCACATCCCACACATTACTCATAGAGACTCAACTACTATGTATATGTAAATGATACTAACCATTAATACATAGATGCTCTATATATATATACATCTACTATGGCTACGTCGACACCACTACCATCTGGTCAACAGGGCCTTTTTTGAATGAAAGTCAATCGAGAAGATGTCTCTGAATTAATTGGTTTTGGATTAATACAGGTCATTGCATTATAAATCAACTGCCTTGATCCTAATCTTCGCAGCGTTTGTCATGACACTTTGATTTTGAAGATAACTGTATTTTGAGTTTACTACAAAAAAATAATTGTATTGTCGTAATCAGTAACAGTTGCTAATGCTGTATCTATACATTAATATATACGATTCCCACAGATTCTGACATCAGAAAGTTGCTAGGCTAACGTCATGATAATCTAATAAACCCAAAAATGCACAATATGCATATTACTAGATTGAGGGGGGAAACACAGCATTCCGATAAGTGATTCCAATCAATATGAGCTTTTCAATGGCAGATTGAAAGGCTGATGGTAACTGAAAGGTTGTAGGTTCGAACCCTTCAAGGTTTGAATTGTAATTCACAGGAAAAAATATTTGCTCACCTTTCTGTCTCAAATCTCATTCAATTCAAATATGATGTGCCAGGTTTGATGTCAGTGTTGAAATTGAGATAATAATGTGATAATTGACCTTACGATGAACGACTGACACCCCAAATAGCTAATCAAATCGCTGCGCTGAGAAGCCTTGTTGCAATCCACCATTTTTTCCATCAAGCTTTAATGAATTGTCGGACACACAAACCTTCTTTTTTGGCAAATTCTTTTAACAATAGCAAAAGTAAATAGGATACTAGGCATCCAGATTGCCTAGTTAATTAAATTTTGTTTGTTCCAGCAAAATCAGCCAATCTCTTGTCGTTCTTTATGACCTTTGTTCATTTTACACTTACTATTTATGTCTTTCCATGATGTTTTCTTGATTGTACCAATAAAGCAGGTGAGTTTGGGCAGATTTCATTCATTTAGACGATTACATGGAATTTTATATGGCAGTAAGGTTTATCTTCAGATAATTTGAGGATGATATTTGGTTTATTTCTTCCGTAAACCTCTATCTACTGTTAGAGTAAACATTTGTATACATGCTTTTGCATCTGTTGAATTCATCTTATGTGGATTATTTGGTTTTATTTGAAAACAGAAGCATGCTTAATGGACTCCGGTGTGAATCTACTGTTCCAGCATCTCTGTGCTCTGATACGTTATAAATAATATGACATCCAGAAGAAAAACACACAAAAAAAAAAAACATTATTTACCCCGTTTGCATCTGTAAAGCCTGTGTTATGCCAACCTTTTGACACTTTGGGTAGATTTTTCCTTGTAATTTCACTATTTTCTCATGTTCTACCATTATATTTAGTGTTTCAATATAACAACATGAATCATGATACAAAAGTTGTGCTTTTTGTGTGATGTTAAACTAGGATATACTGCATCAGGGACATCAGTGAGCAAGCTGACTCATGTCGTCATTTTGTTTGACAGACATAGACAGAGTACCTGCTCTTGAAAAGCTGTGGGCATGGTAGAGTAGCCGTTGTCGTATGGTCAATGTATGATGGTTTGTGTGAAAGATTTTGAGCAAATGGCTTCAGAAGACTATGAACATAGCACATGGAATACTTTTATTAAGTCTTTATACAACTAGTTCTGATCCTCCAATCTGACTGACATTAAGTCTATGTGGTTACTCAATATTCACATCACACTTCACACTTTCCACAATCAGTTTCCACAATCCAAGAATTTATATATACAAGTTTTGGGATGCCTGCCTTTACATGCACATGAACTTTAATGACATCCCATTCTTAATCCGTAGGGTTTAATATGGAGTTGGCCCACCCTTTGTAGCTATAACAGCTTCAACTCTTCTGGGAAGGCTTTCCACAAGGTTTAGGAGTGTGTTTATGGGAACTTTTGACCATTCTTCTAGAAGTGCATTTGTGAGGTCAGGCACTGATGTTGGACGAGAAGGCCTGGCTCGCAGTTTCCGCTGTAATTCATCCCAAAGGTGTTCTATCGGGTTGAGGTCAGGACTCTGTGCTGGCCAGTAAAGTTCCTCCACACCAAACTTGCTCATCAATGTCTTTATGGACCTTGCTTTGTGCACTGGTGCGCAGTCATGTTGGAACAGGAAGGAGGCATCCCCAAACTGTTCCCACAAAGTTGGGAGCATGAAATTGTCCAAAATGGTATGCTGAAGCATTAAGAGTTCCTTTCACTGGAACTAAGGGGCCAAGCCCAACCCCTGAAAAACAACCCCACACCATAATCCCCCCTCCACCAAACTTTGCACTTGGCACAATGCAGTCAGGCAAGTACCATTCTCTCGTCCATGGGATTGCCAGACAGAGAAGCGTGATTGGTCACTCCAGAGGACATGTCTCCACTGCTCTATAGTCCAGTGGCGGCGTGCTTTACATCACTGCAATCCACACTTTGCACATTGCGCTTGGTGATGTAAGGCTTGGATGAGCTGCTCGGCCATGGAAACCCATTCTATGACGCTCTTTACACACTGTTCATGAGCTAATCTAAAGGCCACATGAAGTTTGGAGGTCTGTAGCTATTGACTCACTGTCCGCCTCAGCATGCACTGACCCCGCTCTGTGATTTTAGTTCCTGTTGTTCCCAATTGCTTCCACTTTTATAATACTGTTATATAATACCACTAACAGTTGAGTGTGGATTATTTAGTGAGGAAATTTCACGAATGGACTTATTGCACAGGTGGCAACCAATAATGGTACCACGCTTGAATTCACTGAGCTCCTGAGAGCGACCCTTTCTTTCACTAATGTTTGTAGAAGCGTCTGCATGCCTAGTGCTTGATTTTATACATCTGTGGGTGTCCCAATACTTTTGGCTATATAGGGTATGATTAAATGTTGTCTGTGGCAGAAAAAGTAAATAAATAAATCACAACCACACCTTGAGCATGCAACAAATAAACTACTTACAAACAGATGAATAAATACACAAGACAAGATTCTCACCTAATCATGTGTGTGTTCATGCGTACAATCATGCGTATAATATACACAAACGCATCCACATGTTCACTGATGGCCTGTGTTGGATTGAACTCCAGCACTGAGGGAAGAGATCACGTTAGTATTTAATTATACACATTAATCCCTCTTTGCTCCGGCTCTATCAAGGTTGAGCAAGCAGACTTGGGCGACTATACCGGAAATCCTGCATCCTTTCTGTTTTTAAAGCTCTTGATTCCAGCCACAGAAACGAGGGATGGAAAGTGGCTATAATCCAGCGCAGGTTGGCCAGGAACCGGCTAAAGGTGGTATTGATCAGAGGGTAATCCTGATTAGGCCCATCAAAGCGATTAGTTTTCATTAAACACATGCACCACTGCTGGCTGCACCCTCCACCAGGACATCTGCGGCACATTAGCGTGCCATTTGGCCTCTTCATAAATCCTGGGCCTCCATTTTGGAACCATATGTGAGTGCATTGCTGCACATAAATCCCATCTGAAGAGAATTCCGCCTCGCTTTTCCACTCTCAAGCTGACACGTAAGGCTTGTTTACAAAATCAGTCTCTGTTTCTGCCACCCCTCATCTGATACTCATCCTGACCTGCAGCTGAAAACTCCTCTGAAGAGACGTCAACTATGTCTGTCTCTGAGACTGATTGACACACTTCAAACCAGAGCTGCCAAAGTTAATGTGTTTTCATGTTTTAACACTGTTTCATATTATGCAGTTAACACATTCATAATTTGACAATAAATGAGGCTTGTTATAGTTTTTACTTTTGTAATACGCATTCCAGGTTTTATTTGTGCATGATTCATCAATGCATATCATTAAAAATATAAGAATAGCTTGTTCGGCCTCTCAAATTTCCAGTATAGCCAACTTTTAAATCACAGGATAAAGTCAATCAAGCCCTAAAATTTAGTTGCAGTGTCACTTTACGAAAGTAGAATAGATTGTTGAAATAAATGCATTAAAACTAAATGAAGTACATTTTGACCAATGTCAAATGACTCCAGTAAGATGAAAAACACCTTGATCTTCAACCCTGCTCCTGTCCTGCAAAGTTCAGCTCCAACTCTAATCAAACACACCTGAACCAGCCAATCAAACTCTTCAGGATTGCTTGAAAATCACATGCAGGTGTGATGAAGCAGGTCGCAACTTTGCAGGACAGTGGGTCTCCTGCAGCAGGGTTGAAAACCTAGATCCTAAGATGTAAAAGCAGTCCAGTGGTGGATGTTTTCTATTTAGACTAATAAATGCCCCCTTGAAGAAGACCCTTTGTGGAGAACCAGAATTAGCCACACAACTTCAGCCAAAAATAATAAATAAAAATACATTTGTACTTTCTTTAGAGGAACACACAAGTGAGGTTTAGGTCTCAATCACCATTTACTTTAAGAGATTTAATTAAAGTGAATGATCATGTTTAAACATCTCTTTTTGTATTTCCTGAAAGGTCAGAAAGTCATACATTTTTGGTAGAACTGTCCCTTTATGGCATTTCTCACAGAGTGATTTGGATTAGTAAGGAAGAGACACACAACAAATAAATGTTGTTATCAAGCCCATATGTATGTTGCGTAAGTCATGACTTGTGAGTTAAGTATTTTTATGATTACTAATACAGATGTAGATATAGATGGTGTTAGCGTAGGCCTGTGAGAGTGACCGGGCTATTATAGTGCAAGGTAAAGGAGCTAAACCGGCTCTCTGATCTCTCTCTGGCCAGAGGCGCAACATCAAACTCATTCCTCCAGACTAAATCTGCTCTGTCCTCTGAGGATTAACCAAACATCTGACTCACACACTCATTTTGCCAGTGTTTCATAGCTCCCCAATGCAATCCAATACATGAGTCATCCGTAATGTTTGCTAAGTCAAGCATCTCTATAACTTTTACTCATATTTAGGGTTAGGGATATGAACAAACCTCTAACCCTAAGTACTAAACTTTGGTACATACATTATATTTCCAAAAGTTTTAGGACGCCTGCCTTTCCATGCACATGAAATTTGACATCCCATTCTTAATCCGTATGGTTTAATATGGAGTTGTCCCAACTTTTGGAGCTATAACAGAGTCAATTCTTCTGGGAAGGTTTTCCACAAGGTTTAGGAGTGTGTTTGTGGGAATTTTTGACCATTCTTCTAGAAGCGCATTTGTGAGGTCAGACACTGATTTTGGACGAGAAGGCCTGGCTCGCAGTCTCCACTCTAATTAATCCCAAAGGTGTTCTATCGGGTTGAGGTCAGGACTCTGTGCGGGCCAGTCAAGTTCCTCCACACCAAACTCGCTCATCCATGTCTTTATGGACCTTGCTTTGTGCACTGGTGCGCAGTCATGTTGGAACAGGAAGGGGCCATCCCCAAACTGTTCCCACAAAGTTGGGAGCATGAAATTGTCCAAAATGTCTTGGTATGCTGAAGCATTAAGAGTTCCTTTCACTGGAACTAAGGGGCCAAGCCCAACCCCTGAAAAACAACCCCACACCGTAATCCCCTCTCCACCAAACTTTACACTTGGCACAATGCAGTCAGGCAAGTACCGTTCTCCTGGCAACCACCAAACCCAGACTCGTCCATTGGATTTCCAGACAGAGAAGCGTGATTGGTCACTCCAGAGAACACGTCTCCACTGCTCTAGAGTCCAGTGGCGTAAAGTGGCTTTACACCACTGCATCCCACACTTTGCATTGCACTTGATGATGTAAGGCTTGGATGATCTGCGCGACCATGGAAACCCATTCCATGAAGCTCTCTACACACTGTTCTTGAGCTAATCTGAAGGCCACACAAAGTTTGGAGGTCTGTAGCTCTTCACTCTGCAGAAAGTTGGCGACTTCTGCGCACTGTCCACCTCAGCATGTGCTAACCCAGCTTTGTGATTTTACGTGGCCTACCACTTCGTGGCTGAGTTGCTGTTGTTTCCAATTGCTTCCACTTAGTTATAATACCACTAACAGTTGACCGTGGAATATTTAGTAGTGAGGAAATGGACGAATGGACTTATTGCAAAGGTGGCAACCTAACATGGTACCACGCTTGAATTCACTGAGCTCCTGAGAGCGACCCATTCTTTCACAAATGTTTGTAGAAGCATCTGCATGCCTAGTGCTTGATGTTATACACCTGTGGCCATGGAAGTGTTTGGAACACCTGAATTCAATGATTTGGAGGGGTGTCCCAATACTTTTGGCAATATAGGGTATGTTGAAAGATTCAGCACAACTTACTGAAATGTATCATATCTTGTGTAATCGCTCAATGTTTCAATGCTGAAAAAACAGCTCGTAAACAATATGTCACAAATGTTCTATATAAATATATGTAAATATATGCACTATATTAGCTTATATATTCATTATATTTACTTAACCTGTTAGTGATGTCTTGATTATTTAATGTATGTTTAAATAAATCTGTCATGAAAATGACAGACACTGTGTAAATGGAATTGGAGTAAAAACATAATTTTCTAATTAAATTTAGAAGTTAATGCAAAAACTGCATGTTTGCATACAATTGAATTTAGGCTAATAGTTTGGACTCTGTTGTTAACTTTTAATATTACAGTAATGTGCAAGTATTTTTTTATCCTTAAGAAATTTTTGATTATAATTGAATTTGTTTAAAGACAGACACAGTTTGTTAATTTAACCTTTTAATAAAAATAAAAAAAAAACCTTGCCGTGCCGAAACAAACAGTGACTTCAAAACCGAACCATCAGTTTTGTTTACCGTTTACCGTCCCTAGTATTCAGCCTGCAAGTGAACTGCTATTCCATTTTTGTGAGAGCAGAAGGAAGAAGTAATTTACCACAGCTCACAAACAAACTTGCCACTCACAGACTTTGTTTATGAGTCTAGTTGCATAAAGCAATCTAGGTTTGTTTTGTGTTGTTGTTTTTGAATACCACTTGAAGGCGTAATCCTGCACTGGCCTCGGATGTGCATAGCTGAATTTTCTGATCCAGGTCTTTTTTCTATGGAAACAGTTCCCAGATTGGACTCTGGAACTGGAATTTGGACTAAAAAGTTAATTGAAGGATCTTTTGGTCTAGGCTAGTGGGCAAGGACGCAGTACACCTCAGCGGCCTAGCATCATGGAGACGAGAAAGCACCACTGCACTGACATTCTCTTCGGAAAATGTAAAAACTAGTTTTCCCTTGTTGAATGATAGTAGAAACGTTACTGAGATAAATCGTATTGGTTTCACAGATTATTAGCCAGAATGCTTTAAAGGCAGCTAATGATTTCATTTGCGTTATCGCTCCCCAACTGCATCAGAGCTCTATGTTTCAGAGGGAAAAGTTTAGTTATTTTCATTTGGAAGTTTTCAAGCTTTTAGATTCGTAGTGACTTGGCATGTTTCTAAGCTTACATTTCTTATTCTTTTGATGGTGAGAGAAACGCTGTCCTCGGCAGTCAGCCGCTGCTGAAATGGCCAGCCAGAGTTTGAAGACAGGTCCAGAGAAAAAGAAAAGAGAAATCCATTAAATCCATGAATGGGTTTTCCTGAAAGACACAGGCTTTTTGAAGGGGAGCTTGTGGAATAAAATAATAAGAAACAGAATATGAGAAGCGATAAGATCATGTGTTAGATTGTTCTAACGTCAGGCGCTTAGTGAAAAGAAAGGAAGATAAAAGTGAATTTATTCCAGTCTCTGTTAACAACAGAGGTTTATCTGGCTGCGGCGTGTGTGTGTGTGTGTGTGTGTGCAGCCACCAGTACCCAATCTCCATCCACCACAGAGAACCCTGGGAGCCTTGTTCCTCCAGATAAACCTGACTTCTCTCTGCAGCTCACAGCCAATGCCTCTGATGCTCAAATGTTCTTTGTACTTTCTTCTTCTTTAGCTTTGTAGTAACGGCTCTACAAATCACGACTTCCTGTCCTGATTTCCTCTGGATTCAGAGCTTTTCATGTCTTCTCTTTTACTGCAGATTCCTCAACGAAATCTGCCAATAAGAAAACTTAAATTCAAAGCTGATTTTTAGATCAGGGTCTCTCTTTAATCGCTACATCCAGTTCAATTCATCCAGATCCCAAGAAGGAAAGCCATTTTTATTTAAAGGGGTGGTAAAACACATTCTTTCGAAGGCTTGATTGTGTTTGTGGGGTGCACTGTAATGTGTTCATGCTTCGTTTTTAAAAAATTGCATTATTTTTCATATATTTTACCTTTATTCTACACTGCTCTGTCCCTTCTTGTAAAAACGGTCTGATGGTTTCCGGGTTGTATGAAGCCAGTCCCTCAAAAATACGCAATGGGCTCAGATTGGTTAGCTGGCCCAGTGTGTTGTGATTCGCTAACCGCCTAGTGCACGTTTGTCGAAAACGTCAATAAAACCATACCAATTTGAGCCCGCATCAGACCCAGACAATTTTAGTGAAGATGATCGAGCAGAACCTGTTCAGTCCTCAAGAGTAAAGACTGCGGATCTATAGTGATCGCTACTGAATGGCACCGTTACTTTTGTATTTTTAGAACGATTTGCCAAATATCTGTCGCAAGAACTATTAACCCAAAACGAACACTAAACATTGGCTTTACTATAGTATCCAAATCAAACACAGAACCATGTTTAGCATGCCTGTAGATAAACAATACATAAAAGCTCTAATCAAAGAATAATTTACACTAATGCCAAGTTCGCTGTTGAGATCTAAAAAAGTTTGTAACGTTAGGTGTTTGTCGGATAACGTTAAGTATGAATGAGCATTTAACGAACTGGTTTGCAGAGCCAAATGAGCGTTGTCATCTGTTTACTTCCTTGCTACAACGTACAATTAACAATACAAGCTATTACAGGAAAACAAATCGACGAAAAATAAATCATACTTACAGGTTGTGGCCCGTAACCAGCTTCCGTTTTTAAATCCATCTTTCAGGACAAGCCGTTGTAAGAATCCTGCATTGAACTCGTGAAGATTGTGGAAGCTTTCCTCCGTGAAATGTGCAGCGGGAGCCGTGCGTGCCCGTCTCACACTGGCAGTGTTTGTCTCACGCAGCTGAACCGCGGCTCGTGAATTGCAAATACAGACGAATATTGTCCATTATGCCGCATTTTCCGGTGTTCTCCTCCGACCCCTGTCTGTCTCGTGTTTTGATTTATGATGGGCAGCATATATCTGCTACAAATGCAACCGTGTTCCCCTCTGTCTCATACACGCATGCATATAACATTGCTGACTATGTTAAACGCACTGCAACGCACCCCCGTCCCTAGGAAGGCTGAACAAAGTGGACCTGCAATCCGGATGAAAATAACAGCGTTTCGTCGGCATTGGCAACAATACTCCAGCCTACTAACTAGCCTACCACAACAACTATTCCCCGCGGCGATACAAAATGGCCTCGCCCCTCCTTATTTAATATTCTCGGAGGAGGGGTTTATGTAAATATTGGGGCTGGTGATGTCAGCAACCCTGGAGGAATGTGTAGCAGTCCCTAGCGGCTGTTTGCTGTAGTCCTAAGAAATTGATTTCTTTAAAAGCAAATATCTCCCTTTGCTTTAAACTTTGCACGTTGTAACTTTTCAGATGTCGTTTATGCTCAAACAGCTACATTACACACTAGCTAAAGTTAGAAAAGTGAAATCGTGGTTTACCACCCCTTTAAATATGGCATACATGAACGTCATCTTGTTTTTACGAGTTTGAGAATCCCAACTACGAACAAACTTAAAGGTAGATTGTAAACAAATTTAGATTGTACACATGAATAGCAATGCGGTACAAAATCACTTCAGCCCCTGAATGTCAACACTACATTGTATTTACTGCAGTCTAACTTAACCAGGCACTGAATGTACTCTTTTATTGTTGCGACATGCATATTTAAGAAATTAAGGCATTATCACGATTATTTCTTTGTAAACGAGACTGGGTTAAAAAAGGCCATTGCTGGTTGTGTGCCGCAGTTAACTTTGGTCCTGGAATATCTAGCTACCGCCAGACCCCCTTCTGTAGTCAGCTTACGGACGTATGGAGTATGTTTATGAGGGATGGATGCACTTTTTTAGGCTTAAAATTTTGGCACTGCCATTATAAAGCTTGGAAGAGCCAGGGTATTTGTGTGTTTGGCTGAAAGAAGAAAGTCATATACACCTCGGATGGCTTGTGTAGATAGTAAATCATGGGCTAATTTTTATTTTTGGGTGAACTATAACTTTAACCAATGTGTTTGTTTAACAACAAATTTGTGACAATACAGTTTCAGGACTAGCTAGTTGATTTCTTCAACAATGCATTGCCTATGGTAGTTAAACAGCAAGTTATGTTGTAGTACGGGAAAGGGATAGAGATATTCAGGCATGAACTCTTGTCTTAAGACTTAAATGAGCAGGAATAGATTGGAGGAACACTTTGGATCTGTTTCATATGACAGGATGACAGTTTGTCATGTTCAATCCAATTGTGTTAAACTTTAGTTTACAGACATATTCCCAATTCATTTAGTTTGACCTCATTCCTGCAGTATATCCACACTTTTTGAGTTATCAGGGTTTCTCAGATGATGCAACTTCAGAGTTTAACATCAGAGGGATTGGTCATTTCAGGGGGGAAATGAGCAATGTTACAAACTGTAGCTGTGGGCACTGAACTGGATGTGGCTGGTTCCCTTTTTTGCCCCAAAGCCAAAGGCTCAAGGGTTTGCCCTGATAAAAGGCACCAGCCTTACCTACCCTGATACACTTGAGCTGTCAGACCAAGCCCAGAGCCATAGATTCGACATGAGAGCGGGCTCAGAGCATAGACCTGTGGCACCTCTCATGAATGGCTTCAAAATGGCCACATTCTGTTTTATTCAGTTGACCCAAATATTAAAATGTGCATCATTTACTCACCCTCACATTGTTATAAAGCCATTTGACCATATTCCTGCAGTGGAACACAAAAGTAGAAAGGGTGACGAATGGACTAGTTGTTCCAGATAATGAAACTGAATGATGGTCTGGGCTGTAAAACAAAACAAATAAAAATAATACAATAGCATTCTGGTGCAAAATGTAAGTCATTATTCACAGATAATGTTTAATGGAATACAGAATGATATTGAAAATAGTTTTTATTTTATTTATTATTATTATTATTATTATTATTGTCATATTATGTAAACACAAACTTTTATTTTGGATGCAATTAATCGTGATTAATCGATTGCCCAGCACTAATTTTATCTTTTCAAAAACATTTTGTTTTCCGTTTTATTTAATTTTTCTGGATTACTTTCTAATTATTTAATGCCTAATTAATTGAATTCCTGAAACATTAATAATCTAATCAATTATTTAATTTAACAATAGTACCAAATAAATTTTTGTACATTCTGTGTTGTCTTTTAATTTCTCTATGATTTACATCACATTTATTATCAAAAACAGTGGCAGTCAAATGAATGCATAACACAAACGATTTAATTAATCTTTTAAGATGTATTCAAATGAAATTAACACAATTCCTTTTATTTTTGCCAAATAAAGTGCAGGTTTACAGTTTAAATTATAACTTGAACGAAATATTGTGCGATATTCAATAAAAATAATTACTATATTACTAAAAACTGTATTGTTGTGTTTGTGATTATTACTTAATATACAATAGTAATATATTTCTGTCATAATTTCCACAAAAATTAAACCAAACTTTTATTTTGGCAGGTTGTAGTGAAGACTTTTGAGTTTCTGTGTGTATCTAACTAGTTTTCTCAGGTGAAATGGTGAAAAGCTTGTTAAGTGACTCAACTCTACAGAAGTTCATGTGTTCATATAGTGAGATGGCAGATGCTGAAAACCAGTGTCTCACGTGCTTCAGTGTGTGTGTGGTAGACAAAACTGTGGCGCTCTTTCACAAAGAGACATGCAGATTGTGGTTTAATATTCATAGACACTAGACCATATCGCGATTTGATTAAGTGTGCAAACCTACTTTTGATTTATTCATTGACATTCTGCATTATACAGTAAATGTCATTTTTATGACTGGATTCCGTGATTCTGTGTGCATTTTCCACATTCACAGGTCACTACTTTTATGTTCTTATTGTCTATATTCTTTCTCTCACACAAATGGTAATTCTGTAGGGCCACTGCATCTATGCTTCCAGCTACATGCATGAGATCACCATGGTAACAAGGTGTGTGGTACACAACTGATGCGGTTATTTTCGTTTCCTCACTGTGACAAAGAACAGAAGAAAAGTGGAAGACAGAGGTAGAGATATTGCTTTGAAAAGTCAGCACATGCTCTTTTATGCCGTTCCTCTGCAGCGTAGCAGGAGCCAGCGTGAAGAGCCATGTATGGTGAAAGCATCCGACTTTACGCTAGTTGAATAGAATGTAAATACATGTGAAGTGTATTTGTGAATGATCCGGGGGGAAGTTGTCAGAATGTTTCACCTGCCTTCTGTTTACACAGTGTTTGCCCACCATCCACAAACATCCCCCAGAAACGCTGACTGCGTTACAGGGATGTGACATATCAGAAAGACTGCTATCCCAGACTTCCTTGACAGTCCAGACTTTGGGCGCTATCATATACCCGGTGCAAGTGTTGTTTGCTAGTTTCAGCCCGACACGGTTATCATTTTCACGTCCCGCTCCACGTTGTTTAAATATCAAATGCACTGGCGTCCATCTGTTCACCCATGGGCGGCTGGTCTGAAAACCAGGTGTGTTCAGGAGCATTGTTGGCGCGTTGCAATTTTGAGGAACTGAAATCTGCTCTAAAGTCAATAGCGCAGTATTTTTTGTGTTATTTAAAGAGTGTGTTAGTAATATGAGCCTATAGGCGGTGCACAACGCGCATACACTCGCGATTATTACACACACAGGGACGTGCAGCAGCACACACACTTTTTAAATATTAAAAATAAAAGGATTCCTCTCTGGAGAAGCGTTCAGTCTTTCCTCCATGTAAATAGTGAATCCTCCATGGTGCGAGCACAACTGGCTTTTAAAGGGAATGGGAGATGAGACTCTGATTGGTTTATTGCATGTTACACCCAAAACACACCCATGACTCATTAAGAGACTAGAGGCAACCCTTTTGGACCATGCCCCGACCATTTTTCCCATCGTTTTTTTCCCCCTCAGATAAACATTACACTTCAATCAGATGTACATCAGATATTATATGATTAATATTTTCGTATTAAAAACTTACGCACTAACATACAAATATATGCCCATGTACATGTTTACCGTCTTTACGTGTTTATCTACTCATCAGAAATGTAAACAATTTATAAATAAATAAAGGTAAAGAACTATGTTCATATAGGCAGTAGTCTTTCTGTGCATTCTAAACATTAACTAGAAAATAAAATCAGGTCTTTGGGATGTTGCATAGTTGGTCCATTTTTCCCAGCACAAGGCAAATTTTTCCAGTTTATGATCTGAAAATGCTGTTATCTTCTCCAATTTGTACATGTCCATTGTGCTTTCATCCATGCATTTAGGGTAGGGCTCTTGTGTGTCAACCAACTCTTTTTAACAGCCACCAGCAGTATATTCATTAAGTATTTATCTATTTTGAACCATTCTTGAGGTATATATCTAGCCTGGATGCCAGCCGAACTTAGCCCGCCCAGAACATTTGAGGTTGAGAAGATCGATCTGGACTTGATCTGTTGTGGAGCAACTATGCACGAACCAGAGTTGTTCGGACCAATCAAATTGAAAGGGCGTACGATAATGGACAGATGATTGTGTTTATTAGATGATGGACAGTAACTTAACAGTAACGTAATCATCACGTCACCAAAGAGCGCTTGGGTTGAATTTGTTCTAATCCTAAATGGAGAACTTGTTCGTATATATGCATTCACCTTTACTGTTTCTCTCAGAAATGATGATTGTGTTGGTAAGTACTCCGTGTATCCTTAAATTCTTTTTACAACACCGGCAAAGATCTTTTACACTCATCTTTTTCTTCTATTTCTTCTTCCAGCGTGTGTGCAGTTGAGTCACCCCGTTGCTCTGATTAGTTGTAGGTCTATCCAATTGAGTGCAGAGGCTTTTTCTTTTTCTGGTTCGATTGAAACACCCCATAATCACAGCCCAATGGAGCAGTATCAGACGATGACAACGTATGTTGTCATGTATGATGACAACGACAGAGTATGACAACGTCAGGCTAGTATATATCCAAAATACAAGGTTTTACTGTCAATTGATATTACACATTTACCCATCTCGGTAACACTTTATAATAACTACACGCTATGAAGCATTAGTTAAGCATTAGTAAATAGTTAATTCATAATTTATAAAGCATTAATAGACAGTAAGCAGTTTATAAATAACGCTATAAATGATTTATTCTTGATTTATAAGCATATCTATATTGTGTTTAATAATTGTATTTTCATACTTTATAAATGATCAATTTATAATTTCTAAATGAAGTATTACATTATTTACAAACCAGTTATTTAGGAGTTGTCAGTGATTCTCCTTTGTAAAAGCTTTACGAGGCATAAATAGTCCTCACTTTAGATGAGCTCACAAAAATAGTTTACTGACAACTACTAAATGTTTTATAACTACCCGAATTAATTGTGAATTACAGTATGAATACATGTTAATAACGGATACATTAACACACTGAGTAACTATTATTATATGTCTAAATAATAAGATGTATAAATGTACATTTAAATAGTTTATTAATCCTTTGCTTACACTTTCTAAATGATCTGATGAACCACTGACAACTCCTAAATAACTGGTTTGTAAATAATGTAATACTTAATTTAGAAATTATAAATTGATAATTTATAAAGTATGAAAATACAATTATTAAACACATTATAGATGTGCTTATAAATTTAAGAATAAAGCATTTATAGCGTTATTTATAAACTACCTATTAATGTCTATTTATGCTTTATAAATGATGAATTAACTATTTACTAATGCTTAACTAATGCTTCATAGCGTGTAGTTATTATAAAGTGTTACCAAAATCTCTTGTAAAGCAATATGTATATTTTTCCCATCGTTAAACTAGCAAAAGTGGATTCGGACACACCCTAAGTGCACGTGTGCTTTAGATCATCCGCTTAGATCTTTAAAACAGGGCACTAAATGTCCTAACCTTTTTGTTGATAGTTGAATTCAAAGAAAGTTTCAGGGGTAAATACTTGATTCTCCCACGCAAACCAAAGGATGAGTTTGAGAAAAGCGTAAATTGTTCTAATGTCAGTTGTCAAATTGAAACGAATAGGTCAGTTTTCGACCAGAATGTGAACGCGAACAATAAGCAGAAACTCAACGATAAAGCTAAAGGACCACTGCACACATTCTGTGAGTCTGTTGCACATAAAACCTGGCAGGAAACTGGTCAAGATGATTGCATGTACACATTGCATAATGAAATGCACCTGTTGACAAAGAAGGATATGTGGCATTGGTACAAGATTTCCATTGAGCAGTGACAGGAGGGATTAGAGTGAATCAGGCCCGGAGAACATGGCTGCTGCTGTCTCTGAGAACGTGGTAAACACACGCACACTTCAAAGACGCATCAGTATACCCAGCTCCCCCACGGCACGCCTGTCAGCTGTCATTCCGCCCCAAAGTTCGGATGTTGCCTCTTTTTAACTTTATTTATTTTTTGTTAATGTGCCACCACCATTTTTAGTCTCTGTTTAACATTATGATTCATACTTTCTCTCTTTCTTTCACTCCTGACGGAAGATGGGGATGTTGCTGTCATTGTTTGTCTTCACTTTTTTTGTCCCTGCAAACTTATTAATTTCTGTCAACTGGTTTCTCTGCCATTTGGAGATACACCAAATCCCATTATTTTTGGTCATGGATTACAGAGAGCAAAACAGTGGGAGAATATGATCAAAGACACCTCCCCATCACCTCGGAGTGGCAGATCGAGAGAGGGAAATGGAGCTTAATAGCAGAAAATCAGATTTAGACCAGCCAGGCATGTGGATGGATTTGGTGATTCTATTTTTCTTTCTTCTGCGGAGATGAAAGTTATGCCGTTTTTCCCTCCCATCCTCCAGTTTTTCTCAGTCTGTTTCTCTCACGGTGGCTGGGAAAGTCGGGGACACAAGAAAAGCCTGCCACAGACCGGCAGTGTAGAGCTGTGGAGAAAGCTCTGGCTTTGAGAGCCGCTGCCGAACGCATCCACAATGCCATTGGCCACTCGCTCATGTCCCTCGAGAAGAAATTCTCAACCCAGTTTTGCACAGATGGACTTTTGACAATCAGCATGAAGTGTGGCCCATATAGCAGCTTATTTAGACCAAGAGCCGCCAATATTTAAAAGCAATTACATCTATAGGTAAGGGATAATGCAGCTGGTTGTTATAAAAAAAATTAACACAGACATGGTGATCATGGTTATAAATGGGGTTTGTTTTGCAGTAATGGCCAGCTAATTATACAATACATGGCTACTTTCCAAATAAATAAAACTAATGCTATGAACATGAGCTTGTACACTGAAAAAAAGGTGTGAAATTCATGGTTTAAAAAAACAGCATCTGTGTTTGCTAATAACCATAAAAATACAGTAGGAAAACTTACATTTGATCCTGGAGCACAAAACCAGTCATGCGTCTTACGTGTATATTTGTGGCAACAGCCAACAATACATTGTATGGGTTAAAATTATCCATTTTTTCTTTTATGACAAAAAGCATTAGGATATTAAGATCATGTTCCATGAAGATATTTTGTAAATTTCTTTATGTAAATATATCAAAAATGTATTATTAGTAATATCAGCTTTCAGATGATATTTAATTTAAAAAAAAATGTTTATGACTGGTTTTGTGATCCAGGGTCACATATATATATATATATATATATATATATATATATATATATATATATATATATATATATATATATATATATATATATATATATATATATATATATATATATATATATATATATATTTATACTTATACCCTGGATCACATCACATGTCATAAACATTTTAATTAAATATCACCTGAAAGCTGAATAAATAAGCTTTCCATTGATGTATGGTTTAAATAAATCTAAATATTTAGAAAATCGTCTTTAAAGTTGTCCAACTTAAGTCCTAATGATTTTTGACTATGGGCCCTATTTTAACAAACTGAGCGTATGGTGCAGGTGCACTTAGGGCGTGTCCGAATCCACTTTTGCTAGTTTAACGAGTCTCTTAATGAGTCATAGGTGTGTTTTGGGCGTAACGTGCAATAAACCAATCAGAGTCTTGTCTCCCATTCCCTTTAAAAGCCAGTTGTGCTCGCACCATGGCAGATTCACTACATACATGAAGGAAAGCCTGAATGCTTCTCCAGAGAGGAATCCTTTTATTTTTTATTTTTAAAAATGTGTGTGTGCTGCTGGGCGCCCCTGTGTGTGTAATAATCAGAGTGTACGTGCGTTGTGCACCACCTATAGGCTCATATTACTAACACACCCTTTAAATAATACAAAAAATACTGCCCTATTGACTTTAGAGCAGGTTTGTGTTGGTCAATGGCGCAGTCATTTTCAGTTCCTCAATATAGCAACGCGCCAACAATGCTCCTGAACACACCTGGTTTTCAGACCAGATGCCCATGGGTGAACAGATGCCGCCAGTGCATTTGCTGTTTAAACAACGTGGAGCTGGATGTGAAAATGAGAACTGCGTCGGGCTGAAACTAGCAAACTACACTTGCCTGGGGTCACATTGTGCAGAGTGTATGATAGGGACTATGATTTTCCCCTGGTAAAACAGATGAAAAAAAACCCAGCTGTTTTGTTAAGTTTATTTGAATTAGATTACCTGAGTTACTTTGTTTAATAAACTACTCTTCTATTTTCAAACCCTTTGCCTATCTTCATCATCTTTGGACTATATCAGTAAACTCATTTGACCAGCGTTTTCTTTTTAGTTATATTTTTGGGGCTCTTTTGGAGTACAGTAGAGAGAGACAGGAAGTGCTTCTGTTGCGCTATATATTAGAGCGCTGTCCACACGATAATATGGTGTTAAGATGTTTGGTTACACTTGTCTTTGTAACACTGTAAATATACATTTAAATACTGAATAATATTAAGTAACTGCATGTACTTACTATCAGGTTAGGATTAGGGTTTGTTTTGGTTTCGGGTTAGTTGCATGTAATTATGCATCATTTATAGTTATTATTATAGTAACTACATGTAACATATGCAACAATGACACTGTAAAATAAAGTGTTACCAGCCGTTTTTATACCGTCTCAGATTTATAGTTCATTAGCAAAACCAGTGTTAGAATATGTAGGCATTATTCATGATTTAAAACAAAAAATTTAAATATTGCTGAAAACAGACTGAATTTTTATATGATAATAAAAAATTATATCCAAATATTTACTGTTTTAGTTCAGCATTTTCAGTTGAAATGATGGATGAAATTATTAAAAACGCAAACATCTATAAAATATATACATAAGGGAATAAATATTGGATATCATCAAAAGGCTGAAAAATACTAAGATGTATTTTTTTGTCCATCTATATTGCTCGGCCCTTTTGTGAACACGCCAAGTCAGTGAAGGTGACACCATGCTAATGAAAAACACATCAATCCTCACTCGTCCTTCCTCGTCCTCGCGTATTACACTGGCAGGTGTGGCTACACCCCCAGCCTGTGTGTGTGGCTAGGGTTGTTTGATTTTCATCATGGCTTCCGAAGTCTGTTTTTGGGCAGGGATCTGTCACACCTCTGTTAGCAGGTGGATCAATGGACTGGCGGCAGGGATCATGGGAACACAGCCGTGAATGCATCAGAGTGAGGATTTAGGCTGCTGGGTAGATTAAGTTGGGACCTCCTGCGATCCGTCCCATTTGATGACCTTGGGTGCTGATTTGCCGCCAGGGACAACAATACAAAGGCCAGCTTAGGGATTCAATAGGAGCTTTTTATTTGGCTGGTGACCCCAGAGCCGCCATCTCCATCTGGTGGTGTGATTAGAGTGCTCTGATGAGGGGTGGGCAGCTTTCTTCATGCCGGCTTCATCAACATTTCAGAAGTGTGTGGAGTTGACCTGTAAATAACGGCAAACCTTCAACTTTAAGGCTGTTAACTCTCCTCTTTGAGCAGAAAACACTGAGTGCTTCACCATCTATCATCGCCCTTCAGCTGGAGGAGGAGGAGGCAGCGGAGACTCCAGAGTGATCACTCAATACTGATCAAGTTTCCGCTGACAGGTGGCCTTTGTGCTATCATGCATTAGTTTGTCTAGCACTTCATTTGTGTCTTTTTGGTGATAGATGGAGGATGGTCTCAGACGCAGATGCAACGCCCACAGATTGACTGTTCAAAGACCATCTGGTCCATATCGCACACATGTAATGACTTTCTCAAAATTGCAAGCTGCTATCTGATTGGCCAGTAGTCATGTTTCACATTTTGTAAGGCTCGTGGTTTTGACTCATAAAGCCCAATATTATTACACAGATCTCTGGAATACTTGACTCTGATTGGTCAATCACAGCATTCAGTGGTCATATTTTTGAATAATGTCATTGTAAAACAATTATAATTTTAAAAAGACTGTAAAAATCCTTCATTAAAAACCTGTTAATTGGTTAATGGTACTGGATACAGTGAAAAACTGAAATTGATTTAATGGGGAATTCCATGTACAGTCTAAAAAGTAGTTCAGGGGACCTGTTACCACAACTTAGTTAAAATTTCAAATGTTTTGTTTTAATGAAACCTTTTAAGTTGCAAAAATTATTTTGTAGAGTTCTGTTGACATAATAAAGTTGATCATTACATCAACTTAAAGGATTAGTTCACTTTTAAATAAACTTTTGCTGATAATTTACTCACCCCCATGTCATCCAAGATGTCAATGTCTTTCTTTCTGCAGTCGAAAAGAAATTAAGGTTTTTGATGAAAATATTCCAGGATATTTCTCCATATAATGAACTTCAATGGGCTCCAAACGGTTCAAGGTCCAAATGACAGTTTCAGTACAGCTTCAAAGGGCTTTAAACGATACCAGACAATGAATAAGGGTCTTATCTAGCGAAACGAGCAGTATTTATGCTATTATTTTACCTCTTATCAGACGAACGTGATCATCTCTGAGCTCCGCCATAACTTTCGCTAAGTGAGGTCAAAAATACGAGCGTGGTCATAGATATATCGATCGTAGATGCCTCATTCTACTGATCCGTGCAGGAGCTAATGAGGCATCTCATTAATTAAATATACACTGATACATAATACATATACACTGTATATTCAACATTAATTAAATATACACTGATACATAATAAAGCTACAAAGGTTATTCAGCCAAGAGGACTGAGTGATTCTCTCTTTTTATTTTGTTGTTTGATAGACAGCGGCAGGTTTACTGTCACTTTAAGACCTAATGCATGGATCCTATTGACACGCATTCGCTTTCTTTCCCCAACTGATATTATTCACTTAATGTCAAGCAAGTCACATAAGTAACAGTCGTGTGCCCAGTCTATTCTCTGCTATGTGTCGTCCTAAAATATACACTTTTCACAATGTTGAAGTAGCCTATTAAAATCATTCAGATATTGCGTGCCATTGCAATATGTACATTTGCAATATTTCGATAATTTCGATATATTGTGCAGCCCTACTAAGCGTATCCCATCATGCATCATGTTTAGGAACTCATGCAAAATGTCAAGGAAAACATTCTACTGTAAGTTAGATTAACTAGATATTACATGCACTGTAAACTCAAATTAATTGGAAAAACTCAAATATTTGGGTTACGAAATTTTAAGTTTAAGTAAGAAGAACTTGCAGATGTTCTGAATTTGAAATATTTGAGTAAGCTAAATCTCCCATTTAAATTGCACCAAAAAAAAACATATAATACTTAATTTTGGCATGTACTTTCCCTTTTGAGTGTACTTTCCCCAATTTCCCCAGTTTATCTAAATTAAAAGAAAACTTTAGATTACTTAAAATGTGTCCGTTTTGAGAACTCAAAAGAAAGTTCTAAGAACTAATCTGTTATACTCAATAATTTGAGTTGGCTCTACTCAAACCAATTAATTATTTTGAGCGTTAGGTTTTACAGTGTATAAATTGGTAAAACATATAGTGTTGTACATTTTATTGTGCAAAGATGAGTATGTGTATATTGTACAACATTTGCAACCACTTTTTACCATACGAAACACCGCAATTCACCCTCGCCACGAGTTTGATTGACAGGCGATCTGACCAATCACATCGCCAAATCTGCCGTTTTGTCCGTATATCATATCAAAAGTAACTTACTCTGTCCTGTCTGTCGGCATGTTGTCAGTGTCCTCTTTGCTCCGTGATGTATTTTCTCTATGTGAGAACATGTGTGTGGTATGAGAACGCCAAGGCTTGTCGGACATTGGATTGATTGCTCCTGCCTGATCGATTGCTCCTGTCTCCTATGTGTCCTTGCTCACGTTTGAATCTTTGAATCTTTATTTTATTATCACGTTTGAATCTTTATTTTGATATTTCCTCTTTATTCTACCGCTAAATATAACTTACTCATCACCATAAATTGTTTAAAAATTGCCTATCACGTTAAATTTGACATCGCTAGCTTTTAATCTAAATCACCATCACACGTTAGCATTTCGCTAGCCTGTTAGCTTGTCATCTCTGCACCCGGATCTCCCTTTTTCTAAGTTCATTAGTTGGATTAGTAAATAGTGTCCAGCAAACAATTGTGGTAAGTGGTAATTGGATTAATCAACAAACATGGTAAGTCATGTCTTCTCCTGTCATTATCACTTGCACCGCATGCCGCATGTTTAATATAGGCTTCTCCGCTGGCGAACAGGGCTTCACATGTGATAAATGTAAGGAGATAGTTAGGCTGACGGAGAAGATTTCAGAATTAGAAACACGCATCCATACTTTATCTGAGAGTAGTGAGGATGTAACAGCTTTAGACGCTGATTTGGATGCGAATAGCTTAGTGAACTCTGTACATTCTTCGGTTCCGGCTGCAAGGCCCGCACAGCAGGGAAACTGGGTGACAGTGAGGCAGCATAGTCGCAGACCAAAGAACCGCTTTTCCGTTCCGGTTAGAACATCAAACAGGTTCTCCCCTCTCAGTGAAGCAACCACTGAGTATCCTGTTGAAAGTGCCCTAGTCATTGGCGATTCTATTACACGGAACGTGAAGATAGAGACACCGGCCATGATAGTCACTTGTTTACCGGGAGCCAGAGCGCCTGACATCAAAGCAAATTTAAAAGTGCTGGCTAAAGCTAATCGTAAATTCTCTAAGATTATTATACACGTCGGCACTAATGATGTTCGACTTTGCCAGTCGGAGATCACCAAAATTAACATTAAAGAGGTGTGTGAACTCGCTAGTACGATGTCAGAGGCTGTTTATTGTTCTGGTCCGCTCCCCGTTAGAAGGAGTGATGAGATAGTTAGTAGACTATCATCACTCAATGGCTGGTTGTCTAAGTGCTGTCTGCAAAATAACATAGGGTTCATAGACAATTGGAAAAGTTTTTGGGGCAGACCTGACCTGTTGAAGAAGGATGGCATCCATCCCTCCTGGGGTGGTGCCGCTCTTCTCTCTAGTAATTTGGCACATAGTCTTAGAGCTAAACCTTGACTCACTAGGGCCCAGGTCAGGAAGCAGACAAACTGGCTAAACCGACCGTCTGCTAGCTGTCTCACGTCACCGGAGTCAGATAAATCCCAGCACATAGAGACTCTTTCACCTAGATATTATCATATAGAGACTGTGTCGGTTCCCCGAATTAGTAAATACAAAAAAACATCAAAACCATTCAACAGTAAAAATGTAATTGATGTCCAACAAATAAACAAAAGATATAATACAGATGAACAATCGATAAAGCTTGGGTTGCTGAATATTAGATCCCTTTCCCCAAAAGCGCTTATTGTTAATGATATTATTAAAGATAATAATCTAGATGTGCTCTGTGCTCTGACGACTACATTACTTTAAATGAGTCCACCCCCAAGATTATTGTTATAAACATGAGCCGCTTTATAGTAAGTTATAGTAGTTTATAATACAGACTTTATCAAAGAATTTGCTGACTTTCTATCAGAATTAGTACTGGCCGTAGATAAAGTACTAATTGTTGGTGATTTTAATATCCATGTAGACAACGAAAAAGACGTATTGGGATTAGCATTTAAAGATACACTAAACTCTATTGGAGTTAGGCAACACGTGTCAGGACCCACTCATCGCCATAATCATACTTTAGACCTAATATTGTCACATGGAATAAATGTTGATACCGTTGAAATTCTGCAGCAGAGCGATGACATCTCAGATCATTACTTAGTATCTTGTATACTTAATTTAGCTAAGGTTGCAAAGCCGCCCCCTCGCTTCAAAAATGGCAGGACAATCACTGCCGCTACTAAAGATTGCTTTTTAAATAATCTTCCTCATCAGTATCATCTCCTCAGCATCCCAGATAGCATAGAAGAACTCGATGTTGCAACAGAAACTATTGACTCTCTCTTTTCCAGTACTTTAGACACAGTTGCTCCTCTGCGCTTAAAGAAGATTAAAGAAAATAGTCCAACGCCGTGGTACAACGAGCACACCCGGGCCCTTAAAACAGCAGCCAGAAAAATGGAGCGCAGCTGGAAGAAAACAAAACTTGAGGTCTTACGTAATTCGTGGAAAGAGCACATGATCACATACAGAAAGGCCGTAAGAACTGCTAGATCTGCTCAACTCTCCTGGAAGAAAACAAACACAACCCAAGGTATTTATTCGATACAGTGGCTAAATTAACCAAAAATAAAGCTTCAACTTCGGATGATTGTAAACAGCACAACAGTAATGGCTTTATGAACTTCTTCACATGTAAGATTGATAATATTAGGAAGAAAATTTTAACCATGCAGCCGTCTACTACAGTATCACATCAGACAGAGCATTGTAGTGTCACTGAGGAAAAATTACAATCATTCACTGCTATAGGAGAAGAAGAATTGGCTAAACTCGTTAAATCATCAAAATCAACAACCCTGTACCGACTAGGCTATTAAAAGAGATGCTACCAGAGGTCATAGATCCTCTTCTTAATATCATTAATTCATCTTTGTCATTAGGATATGTACCGAAAACTTTTAAGTTGGGTATTATTAAACCACATCTTGATCCTACAGAATTAGTCAATTATAGACCAATCTCAAATCTACCCTTTCTGTCAAAAATACTTGAAAAGGCAGTGTCTTCACAATTATGTTCCTTTTTAGAAAGAAATGGTATCTGTGAGGATTTCCAGTCAGGATTTAGACCGTATCATAGCACTGAGACTGCTCTCATCAGAGTTACAAATGATTTACTCTTATCATCCGATCGTGGCTGTATCTCTCTATTAGTGTTACTTGATCTTAGCGCTGCATTTGATACCATCGACCACAACATTCTTTTGAATAGACTCGAAAATTATGTAGGTATTAGTGTAATTGCTTTATCATGGTTTAAATCATACCTATGCGACCATTATCAGTTTGTAGCAGTAAATGAAGAGATGTCACACCGATCGCAAGTTCAGTATGGAGTACCACAAGGCTCAGTGCTAGGACCGCTACTCTTCACCCTGTACATGCTACCACTGGGAGATATTATTAGGAAGCATGGCATTAGTTTTCATTGTTATGCTGATGATACTCAGCTCTATATTTCTTCACGCCCTGAAGAAACGTACCAATTCACAAGATTAACGGAATGCATAGCTGACATAAAACATTGGATGACCGGTAATTTCCTGCAACTCAATTCAGAAAAAAATGAATTTTTAATTATTGGACAAAAAAGCTGCACAAGTAGTAACCTAGAATACTGTAACACTTGATGGCTGCTCTGTCAAGTCTTCGTCGTCAGTGAGGAACCTGGGTGTGCTCTTTGATACCAATCTTTCGTTTGAAAGCCACGTTTCTAGCATCAGTAAAACTGCATTCTACCATCTTAAAAATATATCTAAATTACGGCACATGCTCTCAATGCAAAATGCTGAACAGTTAGTTCATGCGTTCATGACCTCAAGGCTAGATTATTGTAATGCTCTACTGGGTGGTTGCCCTGCTCGCTTAATAAATAAACTCCAGCTGGTCCAAAACGCAGCAGCTCGAGTACTTACTAGAACCAGGAAGTATGACCATATTAGCCCAGTTCTGTCAACATTGCACTGGCTGCCTATTAAACATCGCTTACATTTTAAAATCTTGCTTATTACTTACAAAGCACTAAATGGTTTAGCTCCCTAATACTTGAGCGAGCTCTTAACATATTATACTCCATCACGTCTACTGCGCTCTCTAAACTCTGTCCAGTTGATAATACCGAGAATATCCAAATCAACTGCAGGCGGTCGATCCTTTTCCTGTTTAGCTCCTAAACTCTGGAACAGTCTTTCTAGCATTGTTCGGGAAGCAGACACACTCTGTCAGTTTAAATCTAGACTAAAAACACATCTCTTTACTGTGGCATACACATAAAACACTTTTTCAATGAAATGATTGTTAGGCTGCATTAACTAGGTCAGCCGGAACCGGGAACACTTCCATTAACACCTGATGTACTCATTACATCATCAGAAGAATGGCATCTACGCTTAATGATAGTCTCTGTTTTATCCCGAGGTTTACTGCAGTCAGCCAGATCCGGGCCGTATCCAGATCAAATGGTGGACCTGCGCCCAGAGAAGACCAACGCAGGACCCCGAAGTGTCCACAGAGACATGTCAATTAGCCTCCCCCTGCAACTGCCTCATCGACACGACATCTTAATAAACCCGTCTCCAGCGTGATGACTCCGATTGTTCGAATATTACAATTAAATAATACTTAAATCGTTATGTCGTCCGAAATAAACCCGTCTCCAGCGTGTTGACTCAGATTGTTCAAATATTACAATTAAATAATACTTAAATCGATATGTCATCCGCAATAAACCCATCTCCAGCGTGTTGCCTCCTGTCCTTCGAATATTCCGATCTATTATGACCTCTGACCTGTATAGAATAATAATAATAATACGCTGTTTGTTAAAGGTCCTGTTCTTCGTGTCTTTTTGAAGCTTTGATTGTGTTTACAGTGTGCAATATAACATGTGTTCATGTTTCGCGTGTAAAAAAACCCAGTATTTTTAACACAATTTACTTATCTGTATACCGCTGTATTCACTGTCCTGAAAACGGCTGATGACTTCCTTTATTCTATGAAGTCCCTCCTTCAGAAATACATAACGAGTTCTGATTGTGCCAGCGGTTCCCGTGTTGTGATTGGACAGCAGCTTAGCGAACGTGGCCCGGTTCCTGTGTTGTGATTCGACACAGCTTAGCGCACGTGGAAAGGTCACGACCAGCCGTTCGCTGTAGGCTTTGAAAGGGAACTTCTGTTAAATAAAATATCTCGCTTGGCATTGAACTTTGAGCTTTATAATTTTACAGGTATTATTTATGCTCTAACAGCAACATTACACACTAACTAAAGTTTGAACAGTGGGATCACGAAGAACGGGACCTTTAATTGGCCAGAGGAGAACTGGCACCCCGACTGAGCCTGGTTTCTCCCAAGGTTTATTTTTCTCCATTAGGTCACCTAATGGGGTTTTGGTTTCCTTGCCATTGTTGCCTCTGGCTTGGCGGGCTCAGTTGGGGACACTATATTTTTCAACTAAACATCGAAATAAATCTAATTAATAAACTAAATTAACCATATAAACTAAATTACTGATCTAATTATTGATCTAAAGCCCACACTGTCACCGTATGGAAATTGAAATGAACTGATGACATCAAATGGCTATACAGCTTAATAAAATTATGCTGCATTATTTTCCTGTTTAACACTGTAAAGCTGCTTTGAAACAATCTACATTGTTAAAAGCGCTATATAAATAAACTTGACTTGACTTGACTTGACTTGACATAGCAACAGTAACTAAAGGGGACGGGTCTTTGCGAACTAAATTGTCAATTACTAAATTGTGTCGTTGTCATGGGCTGGCTTGTATTGATAATCCACAAACAATGTGTCTTCACGCCCACTTGAACACTTGGGCCAAATCCAGGAAATACGTCATATATGTAGACAAGTGGTCAAGTGGTCAAGTGTAAAACCTGCAAGTGTGGGTATTTGGACAGGCCCTAGACTGTCCCATTTAACAGCGCTCGGTTCCCTTAACGTAAATTAACGTAAATGTAGCGGATAAATTACCAAATAGTGCCATTTGAGGTTATTTTACTTATTACTTCTTACTTGGTGCTTAACACTTGACTTGCTTGAGGTGAGCCACTGACATGACTTGACTTGTCTAGCTTGATTATGACTTGCATATTTGTGTCTTGTTCCCACCTATTTTATGGGATTTTTTTGTTGTTGCCCTTTTTAGAGTTTGACAACCCTTGATCTTTGTATACACTATTGTATGAAAAATAACAACTAACACTTGATTTAAAATGACATGAGGGTGAGTACATTATGGCAGAATTTAAAATTTTGGGTGAACAATTCCTTTAAGTTTCAGTCTTCATCCTGCTCTTTCTTTCCCCAACACCATGAACCAATAAACCCAAGGCAGTTTGGATACATGAGAACGCACATTGCTTTTAAAATCATGTTTATCTTCATCTCCAAGCTACGCAATCCAATGGAGCAAGCCCTGAAAATCTCCTCTAAACACACACACAGACACTCACTGCAAAAATGTGAAGAAATGCCTGGCAACCTTGTACTTATACTATTCTCATTTTGAAAAAAAATATTAATAATAATTACATCTCATATTATCCCTGTAGGTGTATTCGCTGCTGTTTCCATCTGTTTTAATGTGTATGATTGGAAGGGTGAGTGTTGTGATTGCTCATCTCCAGAATTAGTTTGCTAATGAAGTTTGGCTTGGCGCTGCATGCTTTGTTCTTTCAAATACAGTAACATTCAAATACTGCGTTCACACATCAAAGGCCGTGGACTCACACCGGCAGCATTGTGAAGTGATTGCAGCACCTGATAGAAGCTCAAAGCGCCTGTAGCTCTAAGATGCCTTTGGCGAGGTAGAGATATTTGCCAGGAAACACACACAAAGCAGCCCAAATGCTTCATCTTCCAGCTTTCTTACTCTTACTGTTTGTGTTTTTCCATACTTGTGTGCAGGTCCATTAAACACCCTTTTTTATCGAATCGTCTTTTCTTAGTTTATTCAAAAGTGAAAATTCTGTCATGGTTTACTCATGTTGTTCCAAACCTCTATGACTTGCTTTCATGGAACACCAAAGGAGAGATTCAGAAGAATATTCATGCTGTTCTCTTCCATACAACAAAAACATACAGTGACCAGGGACAGTCAAGTCTAAAAAAGGTAAATAAAAGCAGGGGTTTCAGTCCACATATCACCAACATTGATTTAATGTAACACCACATGGTATTGTGAAAGAAATGTTTTTTTTTTTATTTTTATTTTTTTTACATTATTCATCTCCAGGTTCGTACAACCTATTGAGAAAGAAATTCAAGCACTTCTCAAGGGCTTTCACACTTTTTCCAGCAGGCCAAAGTTAATGTTATTTTTAATGCAATGGTTTGTAAAACGAAAAATTTTAAGATACAGGAAAACTAACACTGTGGAAAACAAGCACATTTATTTAAAAAAAGACATTTAAATGACCACTATAACTAGTAGATGGCGGCAGAGGAGCACTTATTGACTTATTGGCCTTTTCCACTCCCCTTTCCTAATATATGGGAAAAAAGTAGGAAGTCACAAAGTCTCATGAAAAACTAAAACTTTTCTTCAAATTATGACTGAATTACACAGAAAGCAAGTAAAGAGCTCCTTTAATTATCACTTAAGCTGTCGGTCAGTTCAGTGTGATACTATAGAAGAACAATGGTACATTTATTAAGAGTAGAATATTACATTTCCCCTATAAAAATGAGGTCTTTTCACATTACTGTTGTTGATGGTTGGGTAAGAGGTATTTCAAAACTGCTTTATAAAAGTGTCTTGGGCCAAGTATCAAAACAAACTTATAGCCAATCAGCTGTAAGAGGCCTGTGTAATGATGACGTGGAGAAGAGAGCGCTCAGTGCATGTCATTATTCAAAAGACACGACACAGGATGGACATTAGTCGAGCGGCGACAGAAAGAGAGAGAAGGCTTGCGATCAGGCAAGAAGTATCAGCTTTCCAGTGCTGGAGAGAACTCAAGAAGCGAAGGCAGAGGTTGCTTTATTTCTTCTTGATAGGCGAGTAACATTGGTTTTGTTTCACAGAACTAATATATGCTGGCTTTTGCTTGAATATGCTAATGTATCATGTTTGCTTGCTTGTCCATTTACGAACGGATTGTCGTTCACTTCAGCGATGACAAAGACCCATTCATTTCCACACCGTATAAGCCTGGAGCGTCTAAAACTCCTCACTATCTGTTTCAAGCGTCCGCTCCCAAAGTGTGTCCTAAAAGTAAGATAATAAACTCCTAATATATGTTTGTTTCCTTTGGTTGCTCTTCTAGTGATCGATATAACCCTCTAATCTTGTCATATTTGTAATAGGTTTGTTAGTTGGACTGTCATGCTCGTGCTATTGAGTTGTTCATGAGAACTGGGTTTGTGTTTGTGGGATGTAAGGGATGACTTTTTCACTGAACATTCGACCTGGATTACCATTACACATTGCTTTCACTTATTGATGGCTGTATCCGAAACCGCCCCCTATACCTTAAATAGGGCACTATTTGAAGGGACAGCCATTTGTTGTAGTGTCCGAAACCATAGTGGACGTTACCGAGTGCACTCATTCTATCCCACATTGCACCGCAATAATGAGTGTACAGCCAATGTACACACAGCGCCTGTGTTTCGAATCCACTCACTTCTTTTCATTCACTCCTTCAAGTGAACTGTATTAGTGGACTAAAGTCGGGAATAGTGAATGAGGGTTTAGGGAGAGATTTCGGATTCAGCCAAAGACATTATACCCTTGGCCGGCTGGCACAGCAGATTCCGCCATTGTTGATGCATAGGTTATGTATGTGTGGGGTGGAGCTATCAAAATAGGGGTGTGTTTGTTTTGGTTATTTGAAATCAACATCGGTTACCGGAAAGCACTTACCCCACCTTTAATAAAAGTTAATTTTATCTGCATATTAATTCAAGCTCAGTGCTTCACCGTTAAATTTTCAATAAAAATGTATTAGTAAAAAAATATATATTTTATATATATATATATATATATATACGGTATATATATTATATATATATATATATATATTATTAGTAACTGCACTTATTAACAAAACAATTGTACATTTATTATTAAATTAACTTCAGGGGCTGGCGCCACCATCTGTAGAACTGTTAGTCTGGAGAATGGATGGAAGAATGGAAGCTTTGTGTTAGGAACAGACCAACATTTTGGTCCAAAATGTAAGAAAAAAATTGTCAGATCTGTCCTCATGGAAACATATCCTAAACATATCCTTGTGTGTTCCATGGAAATAATGTCATGAAAACGTTTGGGACAACGTGAGGGTGAAGGTGAGATCCTTTAAGCTTGAGGAAATTTGTAAAGACAGACATTTGGCGTTCAAAAAGTATGAGAACGTTATGTTGACTGTTCCTTCACACAAACTTCCGCATTACCCATCAGCAGAATTAAAGGAATGTAAGGTCTCTATGGCAACACAAGCAGCAAAAACCGAAGCATATCCTTTTTATAGATGCCGGAGTTGCTTTGTTTCTTCAATATGAAGGGCTCGAGGGGACATAAAGTGACTGACAGGAGGAGAGAGGGAGGGCCCAGGGTGGATCTGCTGTAGGTTTGCTGGTATGGATGTGTGTGTTTTAGCTGTAGCTCATTCATTGATGTCTCCGGCCTGCTGGATCAGTAGCACCGACGTTTCATATTTTGTCTGAGGGCTTTTCACACTAGAGCTTTTGGCCTTTCTGAGTTGAACTCAGTTCGTTGGGTTGGTTTGGAAACTGTGTTGTGAACTTCATGTGGACTTTTGCAAAATTATTTATTAACGGCCATTAAAAGTACTTGTGTATTCTGGTGAAATAGTTTTTTGTTTTGTTTTTTGCCAACCACACATAAACTACAAATATTTAATTGCATTTTACTATGTTTCGACAGTGAACACATTGTTCTTCTTAACATGACATTTTCTTGTCTGCTAAGGAGTTCTAATGCTGCTTTCACACTGAACGTGAATTGAGCGAGTGATTTCCATGTCAATGAAGTTAATGTAAAGACGTGTTGACACGCGTCTGGAGGTCCTGCGGCGGGATAGATGCGTTTAGCGTGGCGCGATGGACACGATTTCGCCTCATTCACGCGAAAGAGGCAAATTAAATGTCTTACGCGATTGATTTTATTTGGTGCTTTTTGTGTATTCACGAGTTTGAAGCAAATTCACACCGAACGCCCGAGTTGAAAAATCGGAATTTTGGCATCTGTCCACGCCACGTTGTTGTTACTGTTCTTTCATGCATTTAATAAAAAAAATTTTTTTTTAAAGTCACTCATTCAACATGGAGGAACGACTGATATTGCAAATTTGACGCTCAATTCGTGCTCAGTGTGAACGCAGCACAAGGCCCTATTTTACCAATCTGAGCTCATGGTGTGAAACTCATGACGCAGGTGCACATAGGGCGTGTCCGAATCCACTTTTGCTAGTTTTGCTACTCCAGGCACATGGTCTAAAAGGGTTGTGCCTAGTCTCTTAATGAGTCATGGGTGTGTTTTGGACATAACGTGAAATAAACCATTTCTTGTTTGGTTTCTGTGCGTCCCTGTGTGTGTAATAATCAGAGTGTATATGCTCGTTGTGCACCGCCTATAGGCTCATATTACTAAAACACCCTTTAAATAACACAAAAAATACTGCACTATTGACTTTAGAGCAGGTTTGTGTTGGTCAATGGCGCAGTCGTTTTCAGTTCCTCAAAATAGCAACGCGCCAACAATGCTCCTGAACACACCTGGTTTTCAGACCAGACGCCCATGAGTGAACAGATGGGGCCAGTGCATTTGCTAATTAAACAACGTGGAGCTGGACGTGAAAATGATAACTGCTTCATCACGTGACATTTATGGATCAGTTAATTGGCTCAAAAAAAGATTCCATCATGTTGGTCCCACATTTTGAAATGAATGTGAATGCTAATGGTTGCTCTCCATCTAAATAGGGTAATATGAGGGGGAATGCCCCCCTTAAGAACAATGTGCATTTACTTTTAAATTGTAACATATTTAAATATAAGTTTAGCATGTGCAGGATGATGATACATCAGCCAGTGTGTTATTAAGGTACATTAATAGAAACTGTTAATTTAGTTGTCAAAGTATAAAATGTGCTACTGGGGTAAGATGGCCCCTGACCTGGGGCAGGAAGCTTATTGAGGGTAACACATTACAATTAACATGTGTTATGTAATCAGATTACTCTTTTTCAAGTAACTCATTACTTTTAAAATGTCTGCGTTACTTTTTCAAAGTAATGCAAGTTACTTTGCTTTCCCATTCATTGACTATTAACTAAGAGAAATCGTGAGTAAGTGCAGAGGCGTTGGGTGGGAACATGTTGGTTATTGTAGCTCTAGCTCTAAATGTGAACATGCATTTACTCATCTCATTTGCACAAAAACACATTCAGAAAACACATTTTATTTTCCATGCAGTGTCACAGATCAATATTTTACAGAGACACAAAATTAGTTTTGCATTGCAGTGGTGGATTGCAGCTCAGAGCAACAACAAACCAATCGGCAGTAAACTCTACCTTTTTATCTGTCAATCTCTTACTAATATCAGATCTGTGAGCAAGCGACAAAAGTACATCTGTCTGTTCACACAAAATAACCCTTGTATACTCATTTATCTCTTTGTTTTTTGTCACTTTTCATGTTCTTGCTCATAAAAGCTTACAGCCGTGTTTTTTTTTTTTTTTTTTTCATGTCATATTCTTGTTTTGCAGATAACGGTGTCATATTGTTCGCTCTCTTCCTGTTAAGTGGTGATAAGTTGGCTTCTGATGAAAGGCCTGTGTGCTGTTGTGGTGTCAGGCCTGGCCCTGAGCCCAGAGCTCCAGCCACTCGCATGCCAACATGCCTGCCAGTCGCAGAGGTCACGGCGAAGCGTCTCGCTGCACCTCCTGCCAGCCGATCTGGTGTCATGTGTGCACACTCTCTGTTTCTAACACCCTCCTCCTCTGTGTTCTTTTTCGTTACAGACCAACAGCAGGATAAAGCATCTTGAGAAGGAATATAATCAGAAGCTGGCCAAGTCTGCACAGGTATACAAATGTTGTCAGGCAAGCGCAAAAAAACAGTCCTGCTATTACGGCCTGATGGATGGATGGATGGGTATGTACGATGGATGGATGGATGGATGGATGGATGGCAAGGCAAGGTCTGTACTCTGTAGTCCTGTGATTTTGGTTTCTTTGGGATGGGGATTATGGTGAAGCGTTAAAAGCAGGAACTTGAAGTGATCTGTTGAAGATCTGTGTGAAGATAGGGCCCAGCTGGTCAGCACAGGATTTCAGACAGGCTGCCGAAAACACTGTCTGGGCTTGGATCTTTCCTCGTCTTCTGTTTCCATAAGACCCGACACACATCTTCTTCACAGACCTGAAGTGCAGGAGTGGAGGAACTGGAGGTGTTGATGGGTGTATGGAGAGAAGTTTCAGAACGGTGTGGGCCGTTTTGTTTTTCAAACAAAACCCATTCAAATAGTCGGCCAGTTGTTGATTCAACACAGTGTTGGGGGGGGGGGGGGTGTCTTGTAGTTAGATAGATTGATAGATGCTAATGGCTAGTATGCTAGTATGGCAGCGCTGCTTAATACAGATGCGTTCATACTTTTTTTAACGAGTGTGACAACCCCATTCTATATTCTATGACACCTGCACATATTCAGGACAAACCTATCGTGAATGAACGGACCCACACTGGACATCTAGATGTCTATATGAGAGCAACAATGAACTGTATAATCATGACGGGTTGAGTTTACTCACAGAGACGGAGAAATTATTTGCATTCATCTGCAGATTGATTTGGGAAACATTCATGCATTTAAAGGTTAAATGAGCGTAAGAGGTGAACTTTATCCTTTTCATTTTACTTCGATTTCAGAGGATGTTGCCAGTTTTGTCATGTCCCTTGGTGCTGCTGTAATTTCTACAATGAACAAACTATTTATTTTATTTACTTAAATATTTTTAACCATCATTTCACATTTAACACCACTAAAACCTAATAAATCGTCAGACCAGAACTCGTACCATAAAACATCTCAGAATTCAGATCAGCACATCATCACAGATCAGTCGGTAATATTTGTTTATGCTTTTGTTTCCCCACTAAAAATAAATTAAATGCGTGAATTATTCAATTCCCCCTACTGACCCACAGACTGGAACAAACACAGAAAAGCGGAGTGATACAAACAGTGAAAAGTCCCAGTGCTGTTGGATTCCTCAACAGTTTTTTCCCCTCCGCCTTCATAACACAACCTGTCCTCATTTCATAGCCCCTGATACTATTCCTACTCAACACTCGTTGCCCACCCTCCGTTCCTGGTCGAGATTTCACACTCAGAAGGTCTGAGCGCTTATCTCTCCTCTATATCCCATCATGTGTGTTACTGAAGCTGGCCTCTGCCATGTGTTAAACATTAGATTTAATCTGCTCAGACTCAACGCCATTACACTCGCTTCAGGTTCAGAAGAATAACCTTCATTCTTCTCTGTGTGTACGATTAACACCGAGCTGAACTCCTCAAACACTGTAGATGTAAAATCGCACTGTTCAGCGTGAGGTTGTGGGCCTGTCATAATTGCCTCTCATTACCTTAGTCCCAGCTCAAACACTCGCTCTTCTTTCACGGCCCCGTTTTCCGCTCTCTCCACAACACAGAGCGTTGAATGTCAGGTTGACAAGCAGATGTTGTGTGAAAACACAGGCCTATTAAATTACACAATGCTTGACATCAAAAGAACACACTTGGAGTGTGTGAGAAAAAGAGTTCACAGGCGTTTTCCCATTTCTAAATAACCTCTGAGAGGGCCACTGATGATTAATTCCTTTTCCGAGGCACAAAATTGGCATTCGTTGGATAAACACAGTTTTTCCTCTCTCTTGTTTCCCACTCGCATTTGGTGGGAACACGTCTTTGTTTAATACACATCAAATGCGCCTCCTCCACACCAAATAACTTCTTCCTCTTATTTGCTTTCTCGTTTGGAATCATTCGTCCAAATGGACAAAACAGAAACCATAAAAATAGCAGGGTTCTTATAGTATTGAATTTATTTACTTTTATTATCTGTTTAACAGTGTTACATTTCAGTCTAGCGTTATTGCTATATAATGGCATTGTTATGATTAATGGCTTTTTTGAAAATGTATCTAAAACGGGTGGGTGGATGCATGGATATCTAAAACTAAATTTTATTTGTGGCCATTTCTTATTCTATTTTAGCTAGTTTTGTACTCATGAAAATACTATTTTGGAGCCCCTGGTCACTATATTCTGTATTAAAGAAGAGCAAATTTCTCCTTTTGTTGCACACTTTGTATACCCGAATAAGTTGGCAAAACTAAAAAAAAATAAGTTAAGAAATTTAAAGTTTAAGTAAGCAGAACTGGCAGATTTCTATTTTGTACTCGTACATTTTAATTACTCTCAACTTGACATATTTGAGTATGCTAATTCATACATTTAACTTAAAATGATCATGTAATATCTACTTGAATATTTTTAGTAGTGGAATCTTGGCTAGCGTTAACTAGCTAATTCAGGAAACGCTAATTGGTATTAAAATGCTTTGATAGCATTAGCATGGCATAGCAATTGCTGGATGAATATGGCAATATATAACATGTTCTTAATCCAAGCTCATTCACACTACTAAATCTCCCACTTAACGTTAATCTTGCACAAAAAAAAACATTGTGTAACACTTCTCTTTAATATTTACTCTTCCTTTCGAGTTTCATGGCAAAGCATGCTGGGAAATATAAATCTCAGCCCAGTTTCAGTTAAATTTAAGTTTATCTAAATTCAAAGAAACACGTTCATCAAACTGAAAGCAATGAAACGATTCAGATTACTTAAAATGTCTAAGTTTTGAGAACTCAAAAGAAAAGGAAAGAAAATACTAAATACTCATAAAAGTTTAATTTGATTGGACTAATTTGTTTAATTGAAGTTTACCCTACTCAAACCAATTAATAATTTTGAGCATTAGGGTTTACATTGAAGATAAAAAAGAATAGCATTCCCTTTTTTAAATATTCCTTTGTGTCTTTTTGGCCTTGGAAGAATAACCGTGGAGGAACACAGTTGCTGTAGCGTCCCATAAGGCATCGCAAGGTTGCAGAGACAAGTGTCCTTTGAACTTCTGAAGCACACACTAACCTATGGCATCAACAGGCATCAGATGTGCCCAGAGCTATGGAATTGCATGTGAAATGCAGCAATTAAATCCATAACATGCCATACATGGTCTAGAGGGATCTTGGCTCTATGACTGTTCACTGTACTGGAGCGTCTTTAATTAGCATTTTGGAAATCCAGCTCCTCTTTCACTGACCTTTAATCTTGCTCGTGTTTGAAGCTCTGCAGCTAATGATGAGGCAACACAAGGTGTTGTCCAAACAGGGCTTTGCTTTCTACAGTAGATCTCCTTTAATCACCACTATCGTATGGATATGTGTGCAAGAGCATTATTATGCATGCGCATATGAAATCAGTACAGTTCTGAGATTTACACAGCTGTATGCACAACACACTTCCGTATGCTGTAAAACAGGTAGTATCGCTTCCATTTCAGCTCTTATGTGCTTTGTTAAATATAGAGCCGTAGTAGTTACTAGTTAGTTTTACTGTTTGAACTTGGATATTGTGGTGTAAATTTAGTAACACACTATTTTTTAACCTCAAAAATTACTTAAAACACTGCTAAAAGTGATAAACATGTAAGCATATGTTGTCTGAGCTGTAATAACCCCCCCCCCCCCCCCCCCCACCACCACCACCACCCCCAAAAATCCACAGATATTTAAAATTTAAAATATATACATTATATATTTAAATATCTTCAAACTGCTACATCAAAGCTAGCTCTTAATGTTTTTGGTTTCTTCTCATTTCTGCTCCCTCTAAAGTAGTGTTATCCTAAATGACATAACACTACTTTATTCTTTATTTCATTCTTTTTTTCTATATATATTTTGTTACCTTGTATCACAAACATTTTAATGGGGAAATTAGTTTGGCTGTACTACTGAGTGACACAAAAAAGAATTGTGATAAAATCATGGATTGTGATCCTGGCTGAAAAAAAATTGTGATATGATATGTTTGCCATATCGCCCACCCATCATCCCCAATGTCTCATTATATCACTGAAGCTTTCGGTTTTATCTTATATACTGTACATTGTTTTGTTTTTGCCCATATCAATACTTCAGTCATCCATCAGAAAGAGGACGTCAGTTTAACGCCTCATAGCTACAGTATAACATTTCCACCAATCTAAAAGAGAGGCTTTAAAATGAAAGAAGACGTGCTGAAGCCATTAACGGCAAAATTCCCAAATATCACGAGCAAGGAATAACAATCAAGGGATGAGTGTGTCCCTTCAGGCAAAAGAATCTGTATGGCCAAATAATTATTACCATGAGAACTTATGTTACCATAATAATGGGGCGTTTGGTGCTTTCATGTGGTTCGCCCACTGACAAAATAAGCCTAATCTCTCCCTCTGTGTCCGCTCCAAGAGTTCACTCCCAACTCCCACACAATGAACGGATTCCAGTAAAACCGTTCATCCGAACATTTATGCACAATAAACAATTATCTGTCTAGCCCTGAGCTTCGCTGCTGCCCTGTGCATCGCTGCTCTCTTGGCTGCAGTTGAAATAGAATCTGAATTCGGACTGCGAGATTTCAAAGGGCCAGTTTTTCTCATTTTCATCTCACCAGAGCTTCATTAAACAGTCCATCTTGTCTCGCTGTGCTCCTCTGTTCTTTTTCGGCTTGGGTTTCGTGTGTGAAATGTAAAGGGGGACTGTAGTGATGCAGGGATGGTCGTTTGGGATTTTACTGTACGGCTCTGATTTGGACCCTAACAACACTGATTCTGACAGGACTAGAGGCGGCTAGACTTTCATCTGCGCTTGACAGAGACAGATTTTAACAGCCATTAAGTGTATTTACACGGGCAAAAAAACGATAACCATCAAAATCTGTTCACTATTAAAAGCCAATAATGCATTACATGAGATTTCACAGTTGACTTTTTTTCTCTGGTCTTGACACCGAATTGTAAACAGAGAAATGCACATTGCATAAGCTGGCAGAATGCAAATAGATATGCAAAGAAAATGAAATAATGGGCAGAAATTAAGTGCTTAACTTTTTTCAATGTATATAAGGCCTTTCACAATACACTGCTTCAAAGCAGCTTTACAGAAAACCATGATGGGTAACACTTTATTTTAAGGATCAGACATTAGGCATTAATTAATGACTAATAACTGCATTTGTAAGTAACTAGTTATGTACTTGTATGCCATTACAAGCTATTTATAAGGCCTTTATTGGCTGTTGTCTTATTTTTGTCTTATAGCCCCTTTATACTTGTTTCTGTCCTAACAATGTACTAATTAGCTAAAAATAAAACAAACTAATAGCTTGTATTGTGCCAATTACACACTTTATAAGTTCCCAGTACACTGTGTGAATGTGTGGCTTATAAGTATGAAATAAATATAGAATGGGCATTTCAACACAGACATTTCAATTTGCAGAGAAACACTGTCTTTCAAGCAGTTGTTCTATGCTAACAAATTATTTATTACTTAAATATTCCCTTTATTCATGGGTAACAAGCACATTTATCACTAATTTATCACTAATAAATGCAATATTACTTCAGATTATGTTCCCTATTCTAAAGTAAACATTTGCTGTTTTCCAATAAGAAAAGAGAATAAAAACATAAAAACAATAAACACTGAGTTGTTCACTGCAATATTACATGTCTCTTTTCTTATTGGAAAACAGCAAATGTTTACTTTAGAATAGGGAACATAATCTGAAGTAATATTGCATTTATTAGTGATAAATGTGCTTGTTACCCATGAATAAAGGGAATATTTAAGTAATAAATAATTTGTTATTTAATAATAACAAGTATAAAGGGGCTATAAGACAAAAATAAGACAACAGCCAATAAAGGCCTTATAAATAGCTTGTAATGGCACACAAGTACATAACTAGTTACTTACAAATGCAGTTATTAGTCATTAATTAATGCCTAATGTCTGATCCTTAAAATAAAGTGTTACCCTATGATGTTAGTGTTTATAACATCTTATCATGCCTTATAGTGACATTTAGCACTTGATTACACTGGGCGATAATACAGTTTAACATTTAACATTTATGCATTTGGCAGACGCTTTTATCCAAAGCGACTTACATTGCATTCAAGGTAACTTTGATGCAAAAAATTAACATTTTGTCAGTTCTTGCTTTCCCTGGGAATCGAACCCATGACCTTGGCGTTGCTAGCGCCACGCTCTACTGTTTGAGCTACAGGAAAGCTGTTTAGATTTAGCAATTGAGATTTGCTATATAGCTAGTATACACCGAACAGGCATAACATTATGACAGGTGAAGTGAATAACACTGATTATCAAGTTAAGTCAAGTCAAGTCAACTTTATTTATATAGCGCTTTTTACAATGCAGATTGTTTCAAAGCAGCTTCACAGTGTTAAACAGGAAAATAATTCAACAGAATTTGATTCGGCTGTACAGCCGCTCTGGAGAAAACGGTGATGTCATATAGCTCATTTCAATTATCATACAGTGACAATGTGGGCAGATCAGTTATTTAGTTGATGTATTTAATTTAGTTTAGTAATTACATTTATTTGGATATTTAGTTAATGTTATATCTCCATCACGGCACCTGTTATTGGGTGGGATATACAGTGAGGAAGATAAGTATTTGAACACCCTGCTATTTTGCAAGTTCTCCCACTTACAGGGAGTGCAGAATTATTAGGCAAGTTGTATTTTTGAGGATTAATTTTACAACATTAATAATTAAACAACAACCATGTTGTCAATGAACACAAAAAACTCATTAATATCAAAGCTGAACATTTTTGGAAGTGGTTTTTAGTTTTAGCTATTTTAGGGGGATATCTGTGTGTGCAGGTGACTATTACTGTGCATAATTATTAGGCAACTTAACAAAAAACAAATTTATACCCATTTCAATTATTTATTTTTACCAGTGAAACCAATATAACATCTCAACATTCACAAATATACATTTCTGACATTCAAAAACCAAACAAAAACAAATCAGTGACCAATATAGCCACCTTTCTTTGCAAGGACACTCAAAAGCCTGCCATCCATGGATTCTGTCAGTGTTTTGATCTGTTCACCATCAACATTGCGTGCAGCAGCAACCACAGCCTCCCAGACACTGTTCAGAGAGGTGTACTGTTTTCCCTCCTTGTAAATCGCACATTTGATGATGGACCACAGGTTCTCAATGGGGTTCAGATCAGGTGAACAAGGAGGCCATATCATTAGATTTTCTTCTTTTATACCCTTTCTTGCCAGCCACGCTGTGGAGTACTTGGACGCGTGTGATGGAGCATTGTCCTGCATGAAAATCATGTTTTTCTTGAAGGATGCAGACTTCTTCCTGTACCACTGCTTGAAGAAGGTGTCTTCCAGAAACTGGCAGTAGGACTGGGAGTTGAGCTTGACTCCATCCTCAACCCGAAAAGGCCCCACAAGCTCATCTTTGATGATACCAGCCCAAACCAGTACTCCACCTCCACCTTGCTGGCGTCTGAGTCGGACTGGAGCTCTCTGCCCTTTACCAATCCAGCCACGGGCCCATCCATCCTCACTCTCATTTCATCAGTCCATAAAACCTTAGAAAAATCAGTCTTGAGATATTTATTGGCCCAGTCTTGACGTTTCAGCTTGTGTGTCTTGTTCAGTGGTGGTCGACTTTCTGCCTTTCTTACCTTGGCCATGTCTCTGAGTATTGCACACCTTGTGCTTTTGGGCACTCCAGTGATGTTGCAGCTCTGAAATATGGCCAAACTGGTGGCAAGTGGCATCTTGGCAGCTGCACGCTTGACTTTTCTCAGTTCACGGGCAGTTATTTTGCGCCTTGGTTTTTCCACACGCTTCTTTCGACCCTGTTGACTATTTTTAATGAAACGCTTGATTGTTCGAAGCAGCTTGGTGAAAAAAGGTCCACTGTTGGAGCAATCATTAGAAAATGGAAGAAGCTAAACATGACTGTCAATCTCCCTCGGACTGGGGCTCCATGCAAGATCTCACCTCATGGGGTCTCAATGATCCTAAGAAAGGTGAGAAATCAGCCCAGAACTACATGGGAGGAGCTGGTCAATGACCTGAAAAGAGCTGGGACCACCGTTTCCAAGGTTACTGTTGGTAATACACTAAGACGTCATGGTTTGAAATCATGCATGACACGGAAGGTTCCCCTGCTTAAACCAGCACATGTCAAGGCCTGTCTTAAGTTTGCCAATGACCATTTGGATGATCCAGAGGAGTCATGGGAGAAAGTCATGTGGTCAGATGAGACCAAAATATAACTTTTTGGTCATAATTTCACTAAACGTGTTTGGAGGAAGAAGAATGATGAGTACCATCCCAAGAACACCATCCCTACTGTGAAGCATGGGGGTGGTAGCATCATGCTTTGGGGGTGGTTTTCTGCACATGGGACAGGGCGACTGCACTGTATTAAGGAGAGGATGACCGGGGCGTGTATTGCGAGATTTTGAGGAACAACCTCCTTCCCTCAGTTAGAGCATTGAAGATGGGTTGAGGCTGGGTCTTCCAACATGACAATGACCCGAAGCACACAGCCAGGATAACCAAGGAGTGGCTCTGTAAGAAGCATATCAAGGTTCTGGTGTAGCATAGCCAGTCTCCAGACCTAAACCCAATAGAGAATATTTGGAGGGAGCTCAAACTCTGTGTTTCTCAGCGACAGGCCAGAAACCTGTGTGTGCAAACCTGGTGAAAAACTACAGGAAACGTTTGACCTCTGTAATTGCAAACAAAGGCTACTGTACCAAATATTAACATTGATTTTCTCAGGTGTTCAAATACTTATTTGCAGCTGTATCATACAAATAAATAGTTACAAAATCATACATTGTGATTTCTGGATTTTTTTTTTAGATTATGTCTCTCACAGTGGACATGCACCTACGATGACAATTTCAGACCCCTCCATGATTTCTAAGTGGGAGAACTTGCAAAATAGCAGAGTGTTCAAATACTTATTTTCCTTACTGTATTAGGCAGCAAGTGAGCATTTTGTCCTCAAAGTTGATGTGTTAGAAAAATGGGCAAGCAGAAGGATTTGAGTTTGACAAGGGCCAAATTGTGATGGCTAGACGACTGGGTGAGAGCATCTCCAAAACTGCAGCTCTTGTGGGGTGTTCCCGGTCTGCAGTGGTCAGTATCTATCTAAAGTGCTTCAAGGAAGGAACAGTGGTGAACCGGCGACATGGTCATGGCATTATCTTCCATGGCTAATTGATGCACGTGGGGAGCGAAGGGGCCTGTGTGGTCCGATCAAACAGATGAGCTACTGTAGCTCAAATTGCTCAAGAATTTAATGCTGGTTCTGATAGAAAGGTGTCAGAATACACAGTGCATCTCAGTTTATTGCGTATGGGGCTGCATAGCCACAGACCAGTCAGGGTGCCCATGCTGACCCCTGTCCACCGCCGAAAGCACCAACAGTGGGCATGTGAGCATCAGAACTGGACCACTGAGCAATGGAAGAAGGTGGCCTGGTCTGATGAATCACGTTTTCTTTTACATCACGTGGATGGCCGGGTGCGTGTGCGTCGCTTACCTGTGGAACACATGGCACCAGGATGCACTATGGGAAGTTAGCAAGCCGGCAGAGGCAGTGTGATGCTTTGGGCAATGTTCTGCTGGGAAACCTTGGGTCTTGCCATCCATGTGGATGTTACTTTGACCCCTTTTCCACCAAAGCAGTGCTAGAGCTAGATCGGAGCTAGAGCTAGTCCCAGTTCATAGTTGGTTCAACTGAGGAGCCTGCTAAGAACCGTTTGCGTTTCCACAGGCTAGAGAGCCACAACAGAGCCAGGTCTTACGTCACTGTATACGTCTCATCTTTCTCAGCAACGCTAGCGGGAAACACACACACACCAGGCTTGTTTGAGATGCATCGGCGCTGCGCAGACCGATCCACGTATAATATTTAAAAAAACGAATGAGTGAATCAAAAGCATAAGGAGTCGTGTGCTCTCGCTGGACTCGTTATCATACGGCGATCGCCGATCGGTCTCTGCACAGCACCGCTGCGAACAAGCCTTCCATCAACACTGCAAATGTTGCGTTACTATTGATTCACATGGCTTTACGATCCTACATCGGCATCAAAACACAACGAAAACACAGCGAATCCAACGCATTCGTGCAGTTCGCCGTAATTTGCATAGACGGAGATTACAAACGAGCAGCAGCTGTTAGCTCCATTAGCTGCTATTTCAACAATGGCGGATCTCAAGTTTGTGTTCGTCTTGTTGACCCCGCCCCCAGTGCCTGACGTAATCGGTTCTTACTTCTAGCCCTGTTTTAGCCCAGCAATGTTTTGGTGCTACTTAAGAACCACTTTTCCTGGCTCGGAGCTGGAGCTTTGGGTGTGGAAACACAAAGAACCGATTTGGAACTAGGCTCTGGCTCCAATCTAGCTCTGGCTCTGCTTTGGTGGAAAAGGGGTATTGGACACGTACCACCTACTTAAGCATTGTTGCAGACCATGTACACCTCTTCATGGAAACGGTATTCCCTGGTGGCTGTGGCTCTTTCAGCAGGACAATGCGACAAGCCAATAGAATAGAATACAAGAATGATTTGGGGGTGGAGGTTTTGGGGTTAGTACGCGTGCACATGAAGTGTGTGTAGAAGAGAGAAGCATAAAGAGGAAAGTTCAAATTATATGATTTTGATATGGCCGACACACAACCAAAGAGACGACGTTCTGATGAACAACGAAAAGGGAAAAGGAGAAGGAACGTGCAAAGTCCCGAATTTACATCGGAAAAGCCTTCGAAAGGTGGCGAGAACTCCGGCGGCAGAAGGGCTTCCAATCAGGAAGCACGGAGGGGAGGGGGAGGAGGAGGGAGCTAGTGTCTGTTTTGTTTGACAACACTTCGAACGTCAACAAGAAGTTACTCCACCCAGGATCGCTTCGAGAACCTTTAATATGATTAGCCTTTTGCCTGACTACGTTAACAAACTAATAATGTGTTGCTAATGTTACACAAACCATCTTCCCGTTCGCACTCTCAGTCTGCCTTCTAAAAATCAGCATCCTTAGAAATTCTTTGAACATTTATCAACAGAAAAATATACCAGTATGGCTTCTCTTGAGACTCTCCAGCATAGTAATGATTATATGCTAAAGCCCGCCCACACATTGATGTAGTTGGTTACAAGGTAGTTTGCGACGTCAGAAACGCTGGCGAGTTCAAACCGTATTCTTGAGTCTTTGATTCACTGGAGTAAAATACTCAGCAATGGTGTTGCCTTATGAATCTGCACATGGTTTGTCTGAAATCATATTAAAAACACCACATAGACATATATACAACAACAAAAAACTTGATTTTCACCACAGGGGCTCTTTAAAGTTATCTTCAAAATACACAGTTTAAGGCATGAACATGACCTCAATCACTGCTGTTCATTAGTCATAATCATGTAAACACACTTGTTTTTGTTTTGTTTGCTTGTCATTTAACTAAAAGTTTGTAATTAATTGTTTTTCGGTAGTGTGTCAACCCCAGTTGAGTCAAAAGTCGGAAACAATTCTTGAAAGTCCTTTCTTAGTGCTGTTTTCAAGTCATTGCATGAGTGTGGCAAAATAAGTGAAATACCATCTGTTTTCTGTAATTTAAAAATAAATTGCTTTGTTTACTTGTTTCATGCAAATTAGTGAAGTTGCCTTTATTTATAGCGCTTATACAATACAGATTCAAAGCTTGATTCAGTGATTCAAACAGAGTTTAATTCTGCTGTAAAGCAGCTCTAAAATGGCAATAGTGTCATTGTTCAATTGAAATCAATTCAGTGTTGATTCAGTTCGGTTCAATAACTGTGTAAAGTTAATCAATTAGGGAATTACAGTAATTCAAGATTGATGCTTTCACTATTGAAATACTCTCAGTTCAACACTGCTCACATTTATTCCCCTATAATCTCAAATTTATGAAATTACAAGTTATTGCCTCACTTTAACTGCTTCAATGAAGTTAACATTTAGTGTAGTTCACTACTACTACCTCTCACCCATTTCATCTGCTTATTGGTTCATCTGAATCCAGAGTGTATATTAGAGGCGATTGATTATGTAACACCTGCAGCTGAATTGAGATCTTGGCTTCCAGTGAAAAAAACATCTGCTGAAAACCTCAAAGACATTGCTGGAGACTTTGACTTCAGCTGGTCAAGCATTGAATTAAGCAGAATCCATTATCTGAGTAATTAGTGTAGACCCCGAGGAGCTTTACTGATCGCTGTTGCTATAGTCTCCCTGACATATCTGTTAGAAGATGAACGTGTGTGTGTTTGGATGTGTCTACACAGGTGATCGCTGAGCTGCAGACTTCATTGAGCAACGTCAAAGAAGACAGCCGGCAAACGCAGCAGGGTCTAGAGAGACAAATACAAGAAGCTCAGAGCCGCTGGGACCAGGAGAGGAGACAACTCAACAGAGATGCTGACCAAACCAACAAGGTCAGGAAACACAAAAACTGATTGTTTACAGGCAACTACGTGATAATAAAAGTATATTGATGTTAAAAAGCCCATATCATGTAAAACAGTATTATACTGTAACTTTCAGACATATTTTTTTAAGGTAAGGGCCCTATTTTAATGATCTGAGCGCAGGTGCTGGGCCACATCCACTTTTGCTAGTTTAACGACAGAAAAAATGGTCGGTACGCCAGGTGCATGGTCCAAAAGGGTTGTGCCTCGTCTTTTAATGAGTCATTGGTGTGTTTTGGACGTAACGTGCAATAAACCAATCAGAGTCTCATCTCCCATTCCCTTTAAAAGTGAGTTGCGCTCGCACCATGGCGAATTCACTATTAGGAAAGACTGAACGCTTCTCCAGAGAGGAATCCTTTTATTTTTAATATTTAAAAATCCCTGTGTGTGTAATAAGCAGAGTGTACACGTGTTGTGCATCGCCTATAGGCTCATATTATTAACACACCCTTTAAATAACACAAAAAATACTGCGCTATTGACTTTAGAGCAGGTTTGTGTTGGTCAATGGCACAGTCGTTTTCAGTTCCTCAAAATAGCAACGCTCCAACAATGCTCCTGAACACACCTGGTTTTCAGACCAGACGCCCGTGGTTGAACAGATGGATGCCAATTCATTTGATATTTAAACAACGTGGAGTTGGACGTGAAAATGATAACTGCGTCAGGCTGAAACTAGCAAAAAACACTTGCGTCGCGCCTGGCGTCGCATTGTGCCGGGTGTATGATAGGGCCCTTAATCTTTATTATTATGTTACAACAATAATAAGATATAACATGTCTGCGGAATTTGTCGTTGAAATAGCCATTCATGTGATTTGTTAACTCCGCTGTAAATGCTGTATTTTTGCATTTTCATAAGCGCCACCTACTGTCCAAGAGTGACTTTATTTATAATGGTCCATATTCTACTGAATTTAAGTAACTTTGCAACTACGTCAACTAGTATTAGTAGACTGTCTGCTTAATATCTTCTGACACTTTAGTTTGATGCTCCAAACAGATATTCTACTGACTAGAAGTAACTTTACTACTACTACATGTCAACTTATTCTACTAACCCGAACCCTAACCTAACAGTCTACCTATACTCTAATGAGAGTTAGTAGAATGTCTGAAGTGGACTATCAAAATAAAGTATAACCTGAGGCTACATTAATCCGGATACATTTGGAAATGCCATTTTCACTTCAAAATGGTCTCCGTTCACACTAGCATTTTCAAGCATTTTCCAAGTTTCCCATCCATACTAAAACATAAAAAAATGCTAAACTCACCTTACTACACATGCGTAAACCCTCATAAAAGCTCACTGAGATGATACAGACGAAACAAGACATAATAAAGATATCAGGCAATTCTTCTGGGAGAATCATTTAATTTAGCGAAACATCTCAGCATTCACTGATGCGTCCAGGTCACAGACACTCACAGTTATATGTTTGGTCTAAAACGCAACTGTTCTCATGTTTTGCCGCAGGACAGCAAATGCGAGTACATTTTCTTTCATCTTTGCAAGACTGTGATGTAAAGAGTGTACAAAGTAATATTCACTATATTGCCAAAAGTATTGGGACACCAAATTATTGAATTCAGATGTTCCAATCACTTCCATGGCCACAGGTGTATAAAATCAAGCACTAGGCATGCAGACACTTCTATAAACATTTGTGAAAGAATGGGTCGCTCTCAGGAGCTCAATGAATTCAAGCGTGGTACTGTGATTGGTTGCCACCTGTACAATAAGTCCATTCGTGGAATTTCCTCACTACTAAATATTCCACGGTCAACTGTTAGTGATATTAACTAAGTGGAAGCAATTAGGAACAACAGCAACTCAGCCATGAAGTGGTAGGCCACGTAAAATCACAGATCGGGGTCAGCGCATGCAGAGAGCTTCATGGAATGGGTTTCAATGGCCAAGCAGCTCATTCAAGCCTTACATTACCAAGTGCAATGCAAAGTGTGGTATACAGTGGTGTAAAGCACGCCGCCACTTGACTCTAGAGCAGTAGAGACATGTTCTCTGGAGTGACCAATCACGCTTCTCTGTCTGGCAATCCCATGGACTTCTGTCTGGGTTTGGCAGTTGCCAGGAGAACGGTACTTGCCTGACTGCATTGTGCCAAGTGTAAAGTTTGGTGGAGGGGGGATTATGGTGTGGGGTTGTTTTTCAGGGGTTGGGCTTGACACCTTAGTTCCAGTGAAAGGAACTCTTAATGCTTCAGCATACCAAGACATTTTGGACAATTTAATGCTCCCAACTTTGTGGGAACAGTTTGGGGATGGCCTCTTCCTGTTCCAACATGACTGCACACCAGTGCACAAAGCAAGGTCCATAAAGACATGGATGAGCGAGTTTGGTGTGGAGGAACTTGACTGGCCTGCACAGAGTCCTGACCTCAACCCGATTGAACACCTTTGGGATGAATTAGAGCGGAGACTGCGATCCAAGCATTCTCGTCCAACATCTGTGCCTGACCTCACAAATGCGCTTCTAGAAGAAAGGTAAAAAATTCCCATAAACAAGTCAAGTCAAGTCAACTTTATTTATATAGCGCTTTTAACAATGTAGATTGTTCCAAAGCAGCTTTACAGTGTTAAACAGGAAAATAATGCAGCATAATTTTATTAAGCTGTATAGTCATTTGATGTCATCAGTTTATAATTAATAATTAGATCAGTAATATATGGTTCATTATTATATGGTTCATTTAGTTTATTAATTAGATTTATTTCGATGTTTAGTTGAAACATTTTAGTGTCCCCAACTGAGCACGCCAAGCCAGAGGCAACAGTGGCAAGGAAACCAAAACCCCATCAGGTGACCTAATGGAGAAAAATAAACCTTGGGAGAAACCAGGCTCAGTCGGGGTGCCAGTTCTCCTCTGGCCCATTAACAAACAGCGTATGATTATTATTCTGGAAACTTTACAGGTCAGAGGTCATAATAGGAATATTTGAAGGACGGGAGGCAACACGCTGGAGACGGGTTTATTGTGGATGACATATCGATTTAAGTATTATTTAATTGTAATATTCGAACAATCGGAGTCAACACGCTGAAGACGGGTTTATTGCGGATGACATATCGATTTAAGTATTATTTAATTGTAATATTCGAACAATCGGACTCATCACACTGGAGACAGGTTTATTAAGATGCCGTGTCGATGAGGTAGTTGCAGGGGGAGGATAATTGACACGGTCTCTGCAGACACTTCGGGGTCCTGCGTTGGTCTTCTCTGGGCGCAGGTCCATCATCTGATCAGGATATGGCCTGGATCCGGCTGACTGCAGTAAACCTCGGGATAAAAGAGAGACTATCATTACCGTAGATGCCATTCTTCTGATGATGTAGCGAGTACATCAGGTGTTATGGGAAGTGTTCCCGGTTCCGGCTGACCGAGTTAATGCAGCCTAACAATAATTTCAAAGAAAAAGTGTTTTATGTGTATGCCACAGAAAAGAGATGTGTTTTTAGTCTAGATTTAAACTGACAGAGTGTGTCTGCTTCCCGAACAATGTTAGGAAGACTGTTCCAGAGTTTAGGAGCTAAATAGGAAAAGGATCGACCACCTGCAGTTGATTTGGATATTCTCGGTATGATCAACTGGCCAGAATTTTGAGACCGCAGTAGACGTGATGGAGTATAATATGTTAAGAGCTCGCTCAGGTATTGGGGAGCTAAACCATTTAGTGCTTTGTAAGTAATAAGCAAGATTTTAAAATGTATGCGATGTTTAATAGGGAGCCAGTACAATGTTGACAGAACTGGGCTAATATGGTCATACTTCCTGGTTCTAGTAAGAACTCGAGCTGCTGCGTTTTGGACCAGCTGGAGTTTATTTATTAAGCGAGCAGGGCAACCACCCAGTAGAGCATTACAATAATCTAGCCTTGAGGTCAGGAATGCATGAACTAACTGTTCAGCATTTTGCATTGAGAGCATGTGCCGTAATTTTGATATATTTTTAAGATGGTAGAATGCAGTTTTACAGATGCTCGAAACGTGGCTTTCAAACAAAAGATTGGTATCAAAGAGCACACCCAGGTTCCTCACCTGACGACGAGGACTTGACAGAACAGCCATCAAGTGTTAGACAGTATTCTAGGTTACTACTTGTGGAGCTTTTTTGTCCAATAATTAAAAATTAAGTTTTTTCTGAATTGAGTTGCAGGAAATTACAGGTCATCCAATGTTTTATATCAGCTATGCATTCCGTTAATCTTGTGAATTGGTAAGTTTCTTCAGGGCGTGAAGAAATATAGAGCTGAGTATCGTCAGCATAACAATGAAAACTAATGCCATGCTTCCTAATAATATCTCCCAGTGGTAGCATGTATAGAGTGAAGAGCAGCGGTCCTAGCACTGAGCCTTGCAGTACTCCATACTGAACTTTTGATCGGTGTGACATCTCTTCATTTACTGCTACATACTGATAACGGTCGCATAGGTATGATTTAAACCATGACAAGGCAATTCCACTAATACCTACATAATTTTCGAGTCTATTCAAAAGAATGTTGTGGTCGATAGTATCGAATGCAGCGCTAAGATCGAGTAACACTAATAGAGAGATACAGCCACGATCAGATGATAAGAGTAAATCATTTGTAACTCTGATGAGAGCAGTCTCAGTGCTATGATACGGTCTAAATCCTGACTGGAAATCCTCACAGATACCATTTCTTTCTAAAAAAGGAACATAATTGTGAGGACACTGCCTTTTCAAGTATTTTTGACAGAAAGGGTAGATTTGAGATTGGTCTATAATTGACTAATTCTGTAGGATCAAGTTGCATTTTTTTAATAAGTGGTTTAATAATAGCCAACTTAAAAGTTTTCGGTACATATCCTAATGACAAAGATGAATTAATGATATTAAGAAGAGGATCTATGATCTCTGGTAGCATCTCTTTTAATAGCCTAGCGGTACAGGGTCAAGCATACATGTTGTTGATTTTGATGATTTAACGAGTTTAGCCAATTCTTCTTCTCCTATAGCAGTGAATGATGGTAATTTTTCCTCAGTGACACTACAATGCTCTGTCTGATGTGATACTGTAGTAGACGGCTGCATGGTTAAAATGTTCTTCCTAATATTATCAATTTTACATGTGAAGAAGTTCATAAAGTCATTACTGCTGTGCTGTTTACAATCATCATAAGTTGAAGCTTTATTTTTGGTTAATTTAGCCACTGTATCGAATAAATACCTTGGGTTGTGTTTGTTTTCTTCCAAGAGAGTTGAGAAATAAGCAGATCTAGCAGTTCTTACCGCCTTTCTGTATGTGATCATGTGCTCTTTCCACGAATTACGAAAGACCTCTAGTTTTGTTTTCTTCCAGCTGCGCTCCATTTTTCTGACTGCTGTTTTAAGGGCCCGGGTGTGCTCGTTGTACCACGGCGTTGGACTATTTTCTTTAATCTTCTTTAAGCGCAGAGGAGCAACTGTGTCTAAAGTACTGGAAAAGAGAGAGTCAATAGTTTCTGTTGCAACATCGAGTTCTTCTATGCTATCTGGGATGCTGAGGAGATGATACTGATGAGGAAGATTATTTAAAAAGCAATCTTTAGTAGCGGCAGTGATTGTCCTGCCATTTTTGAAGCGAGGGGTCGGCTTTGCAACCTTAGCTAAATTAAGTATACAAGATACTAAGTAATGATCTGAGATGTCATCGCTCTGCTGCAGAATTTCAACGGTATCAACATTTATTCCATGTGACAATATTAGGTCTAAAGTATGATTATGGCAATGAGTGGTTCCTGACACGTGTTGCCTAACTCCAATAGAGTTTAGTGTATCTTTAAATGCTAATCCCAATACGTCTTTTTCGTTGTCTACATGGATATTAAAATCACCAACAATTAGTACTTTATCTACGGCCAGTACTAATTCTGATAGAAAGTCAGCAAATTCTTTGATAAAGTCTGTATTATGCCCTGGTGGCCTGTATACAGTAGCTAACACAAATGTTGAACGGGTTTTGTCATGTACACTACATAGCATTACATAAAGCACCAAAACTTCGAAGGAATTATATTTGAAACTAGACTTCTGAGTAATACTGAAGATATTATTATAAATTACAGCAACCCCTCCCCCTTTACCTTTCAGACGCGGCTCATGTTTATAACAATAATCTTGGGGGGTGGACTCATTTAAGGTAATGTAGTCGTCAGGTTTTAGCCAGGTTTCTGTCAAACAGAGCACATCTAGCTTATTATCTTTAATAATATCATTAACAATAAGCGCTTTTTGGGAAAGGGATCTAATATTCAGCAACCCAAGCTTTATCAATTTTTCATCTGTATTATATCTTTTGTTTATTTGTTGGACATCAATTAAATTTTTACTGTTGAATGGTTTTGATGTTTTTTTGTAGTTACTAATTCGGGGAACAGACACAGTCTCTATATGATAATATCTCGGTGAAAGAGTCTCTATGTGCTGGGATTTATCTGACTCCGGTGACGTGAGACAGCTAGCAGACGGTCGGTTTAGCCAGTTTGTCTGCTTCCTGACCTGGGCCCTAGTGAGTCAAGGTTTAGCTCTAAGACTATGTGCCAAATTACTAGAGAGAAGAGCGGCACCACCCCAGGAGGGATGGATGCCATCCTTCTTCAACAGGTCAGGTCTGCCCCAAAAACTTTTCCAATTGTCTATGAACCCTATGTTATTTTGCAGACACCACTTAGACAACCAGCCATTGAGTGATGATAGTCTGCTAACTATCTCATCACTCCTTCTAACGGGGAGCGGTCCAGAACACAGCCTCTGACATCGTACTAGCGAGTTCACACACCTCTTTAATGTTAATTTTGGTGATCTCTGACTGGCGCAGTCGAACATCATTAGTGCCGACGTGAATAATAATCTTAGAGAATTTACGATTAGCTTTAGCCAGCACTTTTAAATTTGCTTTGATGTCAGGCGCTCTGGCTCCCGGTAAACAAGTGACTATGGTGGCCGGTGTCTCTATTTTAGCGTTCCGTGTAATAGAATCGCCAATGACTAGGGCACTTTTAACAGGATACTCAGTGGGTGCTTCACTGAGAGGGGAGAACCTGTTTGATGTTCCAACCGGAATGGAAAAGCGGTTCTTTGGTCTGCGACTATGCTGCCTCACTGTCACCCAGTTTCCCTGCTGCGAGGGCCCTGCAGCCGGAACCGAAGAATGTACAGAGTTCACTAAGCTATTCGCATCCAAATCAGTGTCTAAAGCTGTTACATCCTCACTACTCTCAGATAAAGTATGGATGCGTGTTTCTAATTCTGAAATCTTCTCCGTCAGCCTAACTATCTCCTTACATTTATCACATGTGAAGCCCTGTTCGCCAGCGGAGAAGCCTATACTAAACATGCAGCATGAAGTGCAAGTGATAATGACAGGAGAAGACATGACTTACCGTGTTTGTTGATTAATCCAACTTACCACTTACCACAATCGTATGCTGGACACTATTTACTAATCCAACTAATGAACTCAGAAAAGGGGAGATCCGGGTGCAGAGATGACAAGCTAACAGGCTAGCGAAATGCTAACGTGTGATGGTGATTTAGATTAAAAGCTAGCGATGTCAAATTTAACGTGATAAACAATTTATGGTGATGAGTAAGTTATATTTAGCAGTAGAATAAAGAGGAAATATCAAAATAAAGATTCAAACGTGAGCAAGGCTGTACAGAGCTACAAACAGGCACACAGGAGGCACACAGGAGACAGGAGCAATCGATCAGGCAGGCAGGATCAGGCAGGAGCAATCTCTAATCTCTAAACACACTCCTATCTCTAAACACACTCCTAAACCTTGTGGAAAGCCTTCCCAGAAGAGTTGAAGCTGTTATAGCTGCAAAGGGTGAAACAACTCCATATTAAACCCTACTGATTAAGAATGGGATGTCATTAAAGTTCATGTGCATGTAAAGGCAGGCATCCCAAAACCTGAATTCACTGATTTGGAGGGGTGTCCCAATACTTAGTGTATCTATAGTGTATCTTTAGCAACAGTGTGACCGTGAATAGCGCATAACAGGAACAATACCAGTATAAACATGATTATCTATCAGTTCAATATGCGTCACTAATAAACATGCGTCATCGTTGTCAAATACCTCAGTTTTCACAGTCCACACTACAACACAAAAACAACGTTTTAAAATGTATCCACTTTGGAGTGGAGTTTTTCAAAAAGCAAATTTTTTGCAGACAAAAACACTGTCTCAGTGTGGACGGAAGGCCAAAGCGGAGAGGAAATTATGCATTTTCAAACAAAAACGTATTAGTGTGGACAAGGCCTGAATTAGCTTTTTCATTCAGCCCATCTGCCGTTTTTGTACACACCAATTATATATAATATGCATGGTTTATCGTTTTATAAAACTCTTTGTTTTTGCAATACATATTTGAACTGTAAAGATGTTAAAATCATGGTTTTGTTGGTCATTTTACAGTTTAGGATGTTTCTATAACATTGGTGTTGTTTCAAAACAACATTGCTGCCTAAACATTCTATTCTATTATCAGAATTTTCAGAAACGTTTCCAAGAAATCACCCTTTTCGCCGATACAGACACTTATATCAATACCATTTGAGTATTCAGGTTAGGGTGTTGTAACTCATTTCATATGCAAAGAAGTTAGCCAAATACATGTACATATGGAAGTCTTAAAGGTACAGTAACAAAACAGCCTGTTTAATTCCAAGGGTCAGGGAGAGGGTAGAAAATGCTCATGAAAAAAACATTTTTTGGTGAATAAACCCTGACTAGCATTATAAGAGGACTTTAGATGCAACAGATGTGTACAATATGGCCCAGCAACAAACATACTTTGATATAAGATGCAGATGAAAATGAGCTTAAAGTGTGACATCCTTAACAAAGAGGCTTCTTTAGATTCATCCAAATGATTTGTTGTGTCGTTGTTTTGACCAATCCATCATGGCTGACTGAGTGTTTTCAGCTCTTTATGTGTGTAACAACTGAAACAACTGTGCACAAAAGGCCTCCAACATGCCTTTTTGCATGACAGAGGTGCCGGAGTCTGGCCTGGGCTTTTATTGAGTAGACATGACTCTGCTGTCCTTTGTGGAGCTTTCAAAGAGGGTTTTGGGATCGTGGCCGATTGGAGTGTGGTGTTTTTACGAGGGTGACTCCTGCTTTGAACTGCTTAGTTTTGTCACCGAAGCTGTAATGCTCTCCGTGTTCAGGGTCAGCCTTTCCTGTACTCTCCCAAACATAAACATTGCCATAAACATTATAAGCACATGCTGAAATACACTGCAAAAAATGCTTTTCTTGTTTAGTATTTTTGTCTTGTTTCCAGTCTAAATATCAAACAATTCTTAAATCAAGATGCTTTTAAGGAAGAAGACATAAGATATTTTTTCTTGTTTTCTGAAAATCAAATAAAAATGAAGTGAGTTTTTGCTTAAAACAAGCAAAATGATCTGCCAATGGGGTAAAAAATATTATATTGTTTCTGATTGAAATCTTGTTTCTGTCCCAAACAGAAATAAGATTTTTTTTTTTACCCCATTAGCTGATAATTTAAAATTTTAAGCAAAAACTCACTTCATTTAGATTTTTTTCCCCAGAAGTCAAGAAAAAATATCTTATGTAATTTTACTTATCTAGTAAAATCATCTTGATTTAAGATTTTTTTAGATATTTGGATGGTAAAGAAGTCAAAAATACTAAGTAAGAAAGGCATTTTTTGCAGTGTATAAGCTGTGTTCAGATTTGAATACATAGTGCATTTTTAAAACAATAGTATGTGACACAATATGTAACAGTAATATGTTTTTTTTTTCATTGCGTATTCTAATAAAGCATTTCGAAAAGAAAAAAAAAAACATGTTATAATAGATAATAGAGCTACACGATTAATCAATAAAAAATTCTGATCTTGATTCGAACACCCATTCCTAAATTACAATGTTTCACCTGTGTCTATTAAACCTTTGACAAAATCGCACCGGAACATTCAAATCTGTGTTCATGCTGCTGCTGAGCCAGAGAGAGCCATTGTCATGTACATTATAGGCAGGGTTTGACATTAACTTTTTTGCTCACCAGCCACTGTGGCTAGTGGTTTTCCAAAGTTACTAGCCACTCAGCATTTTCACTGGCCACAATTTTGCTGTTTGGAAATGACATTTTATATGATTAAAGTTGACTTTGGCATGCTTAAATTACATTACTTGATTTTGAGTCATTTTACTTGATTTAGAAGATTTAAAACCCTTTCAAACTTTCAAATGAAGAGTGACCACCCAAATCAAGACTGGTATGTGCAGATGGGCAATATGAGCATAGGCTAATATGAAAAATGTAATATGATATGAGTTATTTGTGTTAGGCTATATAAAAGAACAAAGAAGCAAATTACAAAAACAATAGTTCGTTTAAAAAATATTTTTTTCAGATACAGTAGGTTTATTTAATATGTATGCATTTATTGAACATCTGTGGTTGTTTGATTAACATTAATGACAAACAGGTATTTAATTGGGCTGCTGAATGCATAGACTTAATATTCTGACACATATCCAGTTATTACCCACCTTTTTATGTACACTTAAGCCATAACCAACTGTGTTCATGCAAGATACTCCACACAATGGAAATTTTGACATCTGTGCGCGCGTGTATTTGATTATTTAGGCGCAAGGAGAACCGATCGCATGTGCGACAGAGAGAGAGAGTGTTTCTGTTCTGTTCGGTGGAGAGAGGATTATGGTGTGGGTTTTTCAGGGGTTGGGCTTGGTCCCTTAGTTCCAGTGAAAGGAACTCTTAATGCTTCAGCATACCAAGACATTTTGGACAATTTCATGCTCCCAACTTTGTGGGAACAGTTTGGGGATGGCCCCTTCCTCTTCAAACATGACTGCGCACCAGTGCACAAAGCAAGATCCATAAAGACATGGACGAGTTTGGTGTGGAGGAACTTGACTCGCCTGAACAGAGTCTTGACCTCAACCCAATAGAACACCTTTGGGATGAATTAGAGCGCAGACTGCGAGCCAGGCCTTCTCATCCAACATCAGTGCCTGACCTCACAAATGCACTTCTAGAAGAATGGTCAAAAATTCCCATAAACACACTCCTAAACCTTGTGGAAAGCCTTCCCAGTAGAGTTGAAGCTGTTATAGCTGCAAGGGTGGGCCAACTCCATATTAAACCCTACGGATTAAGAATGGGATGTCATTAAAGTTCATGTGCATGTAAAGGCAGGTGCCCCACAATGTTTGGCAATATAATGGAACTTGCCACTTCAAATAACAAATGAACCGATTACATTGTTACACAAGTAGGTGGCGACAAGTGACAGTTAAAAATGTATTTGTCTTTGAATCATTCATTCACCTGTTTTTAAAAAAAGAAAATCATTCAAATGAATTAAACACTGCAGCAATTAACATTTTGTCAGAACCTATTCAGAACCTATTTGTCAGTCAATTGCATGTTATTTAGTTCAGAATCGTGATCTCAGTTCTCAGATTAGTAAATTGGCATTTTCTTCAAAATACCTGTTTTTTCTTTAGACGTAAGTGCAGTAGCCCTCAAAAGGTAATCTCACAGACACGAGACTGCTAATATTGCTATGAATGGGAGAAATTGGAAGGCTCTTGTAAAGAAAGTCCCACCTTTCAAATAGAGCACTGCAGTCAAGACAAGTAAAAGCTTTTAAAAAAATCACAAGGGGATATTAATGATGTATTTAATATTGTAGAATAAAATGTGAAAACATCTTGAGCTTGTGTTCAGCACAGCAGGGCTGTGCACAGACATTTTGAGGGGCAGTGGCCCAAACCAAAAAGGGGCACTGGGGTGGGATGGCATTGGGGGCGAGGATTGGGTGCTTGTCCATACAAATTATTCATCTTACTCTTACTAGTCAGTCAAAACAGTTTTGATCTAAATTTTGTGTCTATCGTAAATAGTGATATATGACATTGTATTATGTTGAATATCAAAGTTTTTGTGTCTATTTGTTAATGAGGGATTTGTGGACACAATGTTTTTGGTAAATATTATAGCTTTTATTTTGAAGTAAAAAGATCAAATTAGACTCTTGGGGTAAGATGACCCAGTCATATTTGGCACAGAAGGTCCCAAGTGGCATGTTGTTACTGGTGTTATTGTTTTTAAACGTAATACTTATTGTAATTAACGGGGATATTATTTAATATTTTCATGATTTAGATGTACATTTCAGGCATCTTCACTTTCATTAAAACCTATTGAGTGAAGACAAAATCGAATGTTTTTTTTTTACAATGAATCTTATATTAAAATATGGGCAATTAAATAAGTAAATATTGATCTCCTTGTACATACGTTGTTAAAAAAATTACCTTTCAGATGATTATCTTTTAATGGGATTCAGATTTTTCTGTTATCAGTTATTCAATTATTCTACTAAATTGTCAAAATAAAATTAGAATTAGAATATTTTTAGTATTTTACATTAATGACACTTTGGAGCAAGCGGGAAAACACGGGAGCGGTTACTCCCGTTACATTTCAGTAATTCAGTTAGACAGGAGCTGTACTTCGAGTGCAAGATGGCCGCAGAGTTTACAGACTGTTGCACTGTGAATAGCGTTGATCTCCTGATGTATCTCTGTCCCTCTGCTAACACTGGATTTAGTTTCATACTTAATTTCTAAACCAAACCATATGATCAAAAGCCCAGAGTTTTATCAATATGAATGAGTTAAATCAGAAGGGTCTGACAGGATAGACACTGAAATGATGTGCAAGTGTGGAAACGATACCAGCTGCTGAAAGCTTCATATGAGCTCATAAAAGAAATCTTTCCAGACCTGCATACATCATGTGTTTCCCACAAGTCTGCTGGTCGTTATGAATATAGTGTGTGACATGGATGTACAATCAATGTCAGTATGTGAAAACACTCTCAGTACTTTAGAAACATGGTTTTCTCTGCACTGTATCTCATAACACCTGTTTTTTAAAGGATTACCGGTTACAATTTAAAGTGGTGACGTATGCAGGACTTCTCCAATCATTTCGTTCACTTAAACCTGCCCCTGCAAACTCGTTCATCCACCACTTTTGAGTGCAGTGCCCACATCTAATCATAGATCTCAGTAATCCATTACACCAAACAGAAGAAGAGATCTGTGGCTCCTTCTATTTCATCACATCATCAGTGACTTCATGGTGTCGATTAAACATTTTGACTCATCCCTTGCTAAAATACACTATATTGGCAAAAGAATTGGGACACCCTTCCAAATCATTGAATTCAGGTGTTCCAATCACTTCCATGGCAGTTTGGGGATCACCCCTTCCTGTTCCAACTTGACTGCGCACCAGTGCACAAAGCAAGGTCCATAAGGACATTGATGAGCGAGTTTGGTGGGGATGAACTTGACTGGCCTACACAGAGTCCTGACCTCAACCTGATAGAACACCTTTGGGATGAATTAGAGCAGAGACTGCGAGCCAGGCCTTCTCGTCCAACATCAGTGCCTGACCTCACAAATGCGCTTCTAGAAGAATGGTCAAAAATTCCCATAAACACACTCCTAAACCTTGTGGGAAGCCTTCCCAGAAGAGTTGAAGCTGTTATAGCTACAAAGGGTGGGCCAACTCCATATTAAACCCTTCGGATTAAGAATGGGATGTCATTAAAGTTCATGTGCATGTAAAGGCAGGTGTCCGAAAACTTTTGTCAATATAGTGTATATCTGCAAGACTTTTTGTGGATCATGTAATATGAGAAAAGTGCATCAGAGCCACTTGCTTTGTCTGGGTTATTTTCAATATTCCTGTTATGACTATGTCAAGCCAGCAAACACTTTTGATATTGGTAAAGACACCCCGAGAAGTTGAACCTGTGCTCCTGCTCCCTCATTATGTGTGTATTTCAATTGCACTGAGTTTGAGTTTTAGACTGACACACAGTTCTGATTTTAGGAGCATAAGGGTGTCTGAATGGCTTTACCAGATTGTTACTATGTGTGTTTGACCACGCAAAACCTTCAGTGTTCTGAGCCCAGAGTGTTAACTGCTGTTAATGAGGGTCTAATTAATGACTGACTAGCTGATATAAGTCCAGACACATGTATAGCATTACTGATAAAACAGAGAGAGAGAGAGCGGACAGGAAAGAATGGTTTGCACAGTCTGTGTGTGTTTGGACGGTAAGAATAAGCGTGTCACACACTGACATTTTTGCCAAGTAGCTCACTTCAAAGGCGGATTATGAAAGCTGAAGGGCTTGAGACAAAAAAGAGCAGAAAGAAACATCAAAGTGCAGCGCGTTTGAATGCAATAATCCCAAAACAGTTGTTCTGATTGCGTTGTCTGCTATCAGATGTCTCTGTTGCTCATATTGCTTAAGATTAAACGCGTGTTTGTTTGTCAAGTCTCCTAAAGTCCCACTTTCTCCACCCAAAAGCTTTAGAAGGACTGTCTGTGAAAACTTTCTTTCTGTCTTTAATCGACTGTCTTGCACATGTCTGTATAAGGACCAAAATAGTGTCGTCAGGTAGAGTATGTGTGTTACCACTCTATGACTTTTTCATCCTTTCCTTTATACATGATATTAAGATCATGTTCCATGAAGATATTTTGTTTCCTACCGTAAATATGTCAAATATTTATTATTAGTAGTAATATGCATTGCTATGGACTTCATTTGGAACATTTAAAGGAGATTTTCTCAATATTTAGATTTTTTTGCACCCTCAGATTCCAGATTTTCAAATAGTTGTATCTTGGCTCCTATCCTAACAAACCATACATCAATGGAAAGCTAATTTATTCAGCTTTCCGATGATGTATATGTCTCAATTTTAAAAAAAAAATTACCCTTATGACTGGTTTTGTGGTCTAGGTTCATATATGAAACATAAAAGACTTGTTGTTGATGGCATGTGCTTCTCTAGAAGACACAAGGCAGTATACAGGCGCTGATTAACGCACAGGCTCGCATAGGCTGCAGCCTAGGAGCCCCACGTGTGCAGGGGCCCCAGATTGGCCAGACTATTTTTTTTATTATTTAAAGTTTACTTCAGCGGGAACAAAAAAAGACCCTAATTGGCCCATAAGAAACAATTAGCAGGTGATTGGATAGATCTGTCCAATCAGCTGCTGGTCAAATCATGTCAATCATTTTCATTTACGTCACTGCTATTGCTAGACGGGCAAGATGGCATAACGGCAAAATGTCTGAAAGAAAGCACGATAGTGGAGCACAAAAACGGAAAATACAAAAGTAAAAAGAACAACGTTACCAAGATATACCGAAAAAAAATCCCTAAATTGACTGGATACTTAAAGGCTTCTGAATCTTCATCCAGTCGAAGACAAGATCCACAGCAGGAGGACTGTGTTATGGAAGGCAATCAGGTATTTATTTTAATTTTATTATTAATCTGTATTTATGTCGCTCAAATAGCGCGCTTACCCAGCAACAGAGAAACTGGTAGCCAGGCAACAGACAAGTGACACACTTGTGGCGACGTCACTACACGCATTTTAGCTAGCCGTGCAGAGAATTCCGGGCAGAGAACGGTTTGTAATCGTGCCGTGTCGTACCAGGCTCGAGTGGAAAGACAACTGGAACCGTTCCTTACAATTATAAGAAACGTTCGGTCCGGCGGTGAAAAAGCGGCTATTGTTCACCTGCTCATGGGTCAGCTGCACCCGCGCCCTCAGCAGAGATGGAGGGAATCCCCGCCGTTTTTATTATGGCTTTGTTTTATACAGAGTTTAGTGTATTGCACAGTGGTTTGTGTCTCAGTAATGATGTGATTTTGCCTCAGTAAAACTGATGCTGTAGTCTACCTGTTGGTTCATAAAGCTAAACCAGCTTGCAGTTGAATTGTGAATGCAGGGAATTCTGTTGCTTTGCTGTTTATAGTTACATATTTCTGTGGCAGAGGGTAATATCATTCCACCATCTCTGTTAATTAAAAGGCTGCTTCTAAGCACTGGGCCATGTGTGTTTGTATTTGTGTTTTGTTTGTAATGTATAATTTCTCATTTTACCTATGTGGTGTGGTGGTCATTTTCGCACAGTGGTGGTCCACCACTTGAACGAATGTAGAGGAAGCACTGTAGTATTGGCTGTCTCAATGTGTGTGTGTATATGCCGGTTCACCATATTTGCGTGTAGACCATGTATGGTACTAAATACTTTTTACCAGTAAAGCATAATGATTAAAGGGGGCCTTACACAAAGAGCAGCCTAGGGGCCCCTTACCACCTTAATCCGCCTCTGGCAGTATAAATAAATAATAAATAATCATGTTTAAATGCCAAATCCTGCAGTACTACACTACCCATAATCCTGAAGAGAGATCCACCAATCAGAGATGTCATGATTGCCATGACAATGAATTATGGAAGAGTTGTGGTAAACTTTGAAATGTACAACTAAAAAGAATAAAGAGTAGTGCATGAGTCTTTATCAAAGATTTATGAGATGGAGAAAATGAATGGAGAACAAACTTTCAGAATGAAAGTCTTTTCGATTGCTTATCATCTGCTGTTCATGAATTATAAGTAAAAAATGTATATGTGTTCTTTATTGTGTTTATATTGTAACAGATGGTTGTAAGAGTGAGGCTGGCAGTAGTAAAGCATAGACATTTCAAAATAAGAGTCTTAGTGTATTTTAGGCTTGTTTATAATTAAAAGTTCCACATTCTGCATAATTTCTGATCATTATTGGTCTAATAACTAGTGTAAGTAAGTGACATTTAAAGGTATAGTTCACCCAAAAAATGAAAATTACTCCATGATTTACTCACCCTCAAGCCATCCTAGGTGTATATGACTTTCTTCTTTCAGACAAATTCAATCAGATTATTTATTAAATTAGATATTAATGTCCTGGCTAATCCAAGTTTTATAATGGCAGTGAATGGGAGTTTCTGTTTTGAAGTCCATAAAAGTGCATCCATCCATTATAAAAGTGCTCCACATGGCACCAGGGGGTTAATAAAAGGCCTTCTGAAGTGAATTGATAGGTTTGTGTAAGAAAAATATCCATATTTAAAACTTTAGTGTCCGGCAGACCGCCTTCCGTATTCAACTTACAAAGAAATGTTGGGCTGCCATTATAAAGCTCTTTAGAGTCTGATTGTGTTCATCTGAAAGAAAAAAGTCATATACACCTAGGATGACTTGAGGGTGAGTAAATCATGGGGTAATTTTCATTTTTGGGTGAACTATCCCTTTAATTTAACATAAACTCTTGTGGCTTTTCTCTGTCACATTAACACTTTCAATATAAAAAGTTGAATAGCATCGGCACAAAAATCTTTTATTGCATTTCTTTAAACACGTTATTATCATATCAGCTAAATATAATATCAGTAGACCTTTAAATAATATATTTTTGATATACAGTGAGGAAAATAAGTATTTGAACACCCTGCTATTTTGCAAGTTCTCCCACTTGGAAATCATGGAGGGGTCTGAAATTGTCATCATAGGTGCATGTCCACTGTGAGAGACATAATCTAAAAAAAAAAATCCAGAAATCACAATATATGATTTTTTGAACTATTTATTTGTATGATACATGGGGGGTAGGGGGGTTTACGCCAGTCTCATGTTAATTTTGAGTACCTATAGGGTAGTATTGCATCCTTCATATCTCCCAAGAGTCTTTAGTTTGATCATATTTAGAAAAGACAGATACACTGTACCGATTCTTTTTGAAAACAGCCAAGCTTGTGGAGGAGTACAGTGGGAGGAGCTAAAGACACACTCTCTCACACACACAATACATCATTAGATTAGATTCAACTTTATTGTCATTAAACAAGTACTGGTACAAATCAACGTCATGGCATTATCCCTGGATAACTTTCGATTCACTATACATTCATGTTGTTCACATTATATGCACTTACGCGCCGATTGCCAACTAAACACACACATTTGATGCAGTTTCATTCACCGCATGCAGGTTCCACTCATTGACCGGGAACAAACACACACTTGCAGAACTCCGAAAAACACAAACTGCATCCACTGTCTCCTTAACACTGGGTTATTTGGGAAGCTGAACAAGGTTATTCATCCCTCACAATCAGAAACACACTTATTTAGTGACATTGTTGATTTTGTGGTCTAAAAACAAAATGACAGCGCCGCCGACAGCTCCCGTAACCGAACGGAACTCGTTGATGGGCGTGCTCTCGCTCTTGTTGTTGTGTATGTGTGTGTATGCACTCATCCAGGAGAAGTGCCCATATAAGGAATTCATCATACATCCAACTTTGTTGGTATTGTTCTACCTACTATTTGGACAGCGTTTCTCATTCAGAACACGTCTATGATGCCTTAAAATGTTGCCTTGGTAGGCTGCTATCTCACGTTGAAACAGAGCAAGTGCGTGTATTTGATCTCCTGCTGTTTCCTGTTTTCCTTCCTCTCTCTGATTGGCAGTAGCATGTGCCCCAAACACTTGTTTGCAGATATGACTGTGGCCGTCCTTCCAGATACGAATCTGTGATCAAAGCCACTCCGCCACATTGTGACTCACCTTGGTGCAGTTGTGTTCCTGCACACAAATGACACAGAAGGGCGCAGGTGCTGGTCCGGCTTCAACCCCCTGCTTAAACACAGCAGCCCCATCATGCACAGCTGCTGTTTAAAGCCTGGCTTTGCGCTCGACTTCTGCTGCCATGCCTGGCTGTGACATCAACAATAGTTCCCCACCTCCAGTGTCAAACCGCAGCACTTTGATCAATGCCTCCATCACCACGGGAGCCCTGCCATGCTGCACTCCTGCTCTGACATCACTCACGCAGCATGCGACACATCTCATCCGGGCCGCATGTGGCATGTGTCATTCTGATGATGACTTTTCTATTTATAACCTACAGGAACACAGCATGTTTGTGCTTTGTTGGTATGCGCATCTGATCCACAATGGCAGTGTTCTTTTATTGATTCATTATTTTCAAAATTAGGGCATTAATTAAAAAAACTTGTGCTGCTCTTATTACAGCAGAGCCCAACACAGTACCACAATTGTTGATCATCAGGGGAAACATTTCCTGAGAATCAAACATTGAAATGCATTACCATGCAAATGGCCAATTCTATGCAAAACGGTTGTTGTTGGTTTTAAAACACAATGGGTTTTAAAACCCTATTATACACCTGATGCCAGATGAGACGCAAGTGTTTTTTGCTAGTTTCAGCCCGACGCAGTTATCGTTATCACGTCCAGCTCCACGTTGTTTAAATAGCAAATGCACTGGTGTCCAGTTGTTCACCCATGGGCGTCTGGTCTGAAAACCAGGTGTGTTCAGGAGCATTGTTGGCGCGTTGCTATTTTGAGGAACTGAAAACGACAGCGCCATTGACCAACACAAACCTGCTCTAAAGTCAATAGTGTAGTATTTTTATTGTTATTTAAAGGGCGTGTTAGTAATATTTACTTTTTTTAAGTAAAAAAAAAACTAAAGTAATCCATATGAGTGGTTTACTCGCTTTATGTAATGAGCAGATTTAATTTAGGCCTTTAATCATGTAGAGCACACCAAATATGGTGAATAGAAGCTCAAACAAGTTGCTTGAGGCTCGAGAACCAATGAGTTTTGTTTTTGAAGATGATGAGACAGGTGAAAAAATCCCACACATATACATTTAAGAAGTAGCCTAGTCATATACGTGTTCACACAGGGATTGGACAACTGCCCAGAACACATTAGCAACCACATTTAAGCGCACTGGCAACCCCAAAGTAACCCCCTCAGAACACACTAGCAACTGTCTTGATACGCACTGGCAAACATACAGACACCATACAGGCAAACACCACTCACACTTTCCTCAGAATATGTAAAACTCTGATACACATGATACTTTCCATTCCACAGGTGCATCTCTCCACTGCGAGTCCTGTCTGTAATTGATTCTTTCATGTGTGCTCTTTTAACCATGTGTTCATTTGAGGTTGGGGGATGATGTGTGTATTCTCAAGGCTATCTTAAACACACACACACACACACTTCAAGTGTAAGACAGCAGTGACACGTTAAAATACGTCCGATGAGAGAATGCGTCCTGACATGCGTTACCTCTCTTACTCACACAACAGCAGCTTTATTAGAACTGAGAGGAGAGACAGGATGTGACAGCGAGTGTTTCTCAACTGCTTGATTGTTTATATTGTCGCAAATTGTAAACTATTTTAATCCCTCCACTCTAAGTTAGATATTTAAGTATGTCCAACTTTATACGCATACATACTGCGGGATATATACTTAGCAAATCTCACCTGCTGGATTGCTTACATCGCTGTATTGTGAAAAGCAAGCCACAAGTGAAATATTAAGAAAAATTTGATTAATCATCGTCTCTAACAGAAAATGCACCGTTAATGCAGCGTCAGATGCCACAAGCAGGTTTATATTTTACTTTAATTTTCTGTAGTGAATAATTGACTGCCGTTGGAGACTTCTTCACCAACACATTCTCACTCCCAACTCATCACATATTGACGCATGGTCAGTTCCCTTCGGCGTCACTTTTTAACGCACAGGGTACTCCATTGATTTCAGTGAGAAACCTTTGCCGTCATATACAGACACGTTGGGCATGGTTATCGTCATTATGAAACTATGCATTGGGTTATGATTTTGCCATTATGACATGGAGTGTGATTCTCAATTTAATCAGCCAGCTTAATTTTATTTACATTTATTTTCTTTTTTTATTTACGGAATAAATTAAATAAATAAATAAATTTTTATTTATTCAGACACGTTTGAACATGTCAACCTACCCATTTGTGTATTATAAAACACAGGATATATTAGGCAGATACAACTGCAGCCACAATTTACTCAAAAAGTAATATTTGTATTGGGAAGTAACTTGTGTTATTTATTTGAAAAAGTAACTCAGATATTTTGTTGTAAATTTTAACATTTAACATGTTACATTACTAGTTACTTGAAAAAGTAATCTGATTACATTACTCGAGTTACTTGTAATGCGTTACCCCCAACACTGATCACCGTCATAACGTCATAATTGTGATATGATATCCATGGGCTCGCCCTCATGCTGTAAGATGCAGATATTTTCAAATGAAAATTAGTCCATGATTTACTCACCCTCAAGTCATCCTAGGTGTATATGACTTTTTTCTTTCAGACGAATACAATCGGGGTTATATTTAAAAATTTCCTGGCTCTCCCAAGCTTAATAATGGCAGTGAATGGTTGTTTCTGTTTTGAAGTCCATAAAAGTGCATCCATCTGCTGGAACGCCAGTCTCTTGCGAAAGTGAAGACAACAGTTAGCGGAAGTTAGATATCACAGTTTGTAAAGTTTTAAAGGGGTGGTAAAACACATTCTTTCGAAGGCTTGATTGTGTTTGTGGGGTGCACTGTAACATGTTCATGCTTCGTTTTTAAAAAATTGCATTATTTTTCATATTTTCATATTTTACCTTTATTCTACACTGCTCTGTCCCTCCTTGTAAAAACGATGGTTTCCGGGTTGTATGAAGCCGGTCCCTCAAAAATACGCAATGGGCTCAGATTGGTTAGCTGGCCCAGTGTGTTGTGATTCGCTAACTGCCTAGTGCACGTTTGTTGGAAACGTCACGCCCCCTTACCTTTACCGGTAGCCTGTTCTTTGGTAGTAATGGTGTCAATAAAACCATACCAATTTGAGCCCGAATCAGACCCAGACAATTTTAGTGAAGATGATCGAGCAGAACCTGTTCAGTCCTCAAGAGTAAAGCTATTAGCTATTACAGGAAAACACATTGACGAAAAATAAATCATACTTACAGGTTGTGGCCCGTAAACAGCTTCTGTTTTTAAATCCATCTTTCAGGACAAGCCGTTGTAAGAATCCTGCATTGAACTCGTGGAGATTGTGGAAGCTTTCCTCCGTGAAATGTGCAGCGGGAGCCGCGCGCGCCCGTCTCACACTGGCAGTGTTTGTCTCACGCAGCTGAACCGCGGCTCGTGAATTGCAAATACAGACGAATATTGTCCATTATGCCGCATTTTCCGGTCTTCTCCTCCGACTCCTGTCTGTCTCGTGCTTTGATTTATGATGGGCAGCATATATCTGCTGCAAATGCGACCGTGTTCCCCTCTGTCTCATACACGCATGCATATAACGTTGTATGTTGACGCACTGCAACACACCCCGTCCCTAGGAAGGCTGAACAAAGTGGACCTTCAATCCGGATGAAAATAACAGCGTTTCGTCGGCATTGGCAACAATACTCCAGCCCACTAACTAGCCTACCACAACAACTATTCCCCGCGGCGATACAAAATGGCCTCGCCCCTCCTTATTTCATATTCTCGGAGGAGGGGTTTATGTAAATATTGGGGCTGGTGATGTCAGCAACCCTGGAGGAATGTGAGTAGTCCCTAGCGGCCGTTTGCTGTAGTCCTTAGAAATGTATTTCTTTAAAACAAATATCTCCCTTTGCTTTAAACTTTGAACGTTGTAACTTTTCAGATGTCGTTTATGCTCAAACAGCTACATTACACACTAGCTAAAGTTAGAAAAGTGAAATCGTGGTTTTCCACCCCTTTAAATATGGATATTTTTCTTACACAAATGCATGGCTTCGCTTCAGAAGGTCTTTATTAACCCCTGGAGCCGTGTGGAGCACCTTTATAAATGATAGATGCATTTTTATGGACTTCAAAAACAAACCAACAAGTCACTGCCATTATAAAGCTTGGGAGAGCCAGGAAATTTTGGTTTGAGGGGGGAGTAAATCCTGGGATAATTTTCATTTTTGGGTTTTACCCATTTTCGTTTTTTCTGTCTGTTCAAGTTCAAGCACATGGTGTCTGGAACTAATGCGTCCTGTTATTCCCTAATTCTTTCTCCGACCCTGCCGTGACCTCTGAGCTGCTTCAGTGATCTGCCGTCATATGGTTGAGGTTTGACACAGACTCTCACAGCCACAGGAATGATGAGTTAGCATATCTGGTGAGATTCGAGTAAGATAACCTTGAGCTTTGCCTTGGTGTGTGTGTGTGTGTGTGTGTGTGTGTGTGTGTGTGTGTGTGTGTGTGTGTGTGTGTGTGTGTGTGTGTGTGTGTGTGTGTGTGTGTGTGTGTGTGTGTGTGTGTGTGTGTGTGTGTGTGTGTGTGTGTGTGTGTGTGTGTGTTTGGAGTTTGGGAAGAGGGTAGCTGATAAATGAGTGGATGAGGGATGGGGCAGATTCCCAGAACCCTTTGAACCACGTATCACAGGAAGCAGCATGTGATAACGTCCCAGTGGCCTGCGTGAGAAAAGTCTCGAAAGTGCACCTCTCACCCTCACACACTGTCAGACAGCCCTCACCTCCCGCCTGAGCCCGACACATTTACTGTCCTCGTTTTTTTAAGAAGAATAACAAAGCAGAAGGAAACATTATCTGAAGAAAATGTTAGTGGCAGTTGTTGCCAGGGTGCTCTAGAGCATTGCTATACATATATTTTTAAGGTCTTTTTTATTGAGAAAGCAAGAAAGATGTGTGTAAACAGATGTATCATAACTTTAGTAATAAAGAGAAAGAAAAAAATAAACACACCCCCACACTATAAGAAAAGATCCATTCACAGAAACATGTCATGCCTGGTAGTATTGTAAAGCTCTCAGTCTCATACACAGCTAATATTGGCTAATATTTCCTAAATAACCAACCGAGAGAGTTTGCAGGGGAATCTACAGCCGAAAACCACATCTGATTGGTCGATGTGAATTTACGACTATGTGATTGGTTCTTCTTACACATTACGTGATACGAGCTGCCGTTTCCTTGTTTATTATCCGCCTGAGAGAAAATGCAGACAATGCCGAAATCAGCTCATAAATGTTCACAGAAAAGACGGCAACAGCAGTCACTCACTAGAGCTAGTAAAAAGAAAGCAAACAACAACAACAGATTAGACGATTAAACCCTGTCAGCAATTTTGATTCAATTAGTTATAGATGGACACACAACAAACAGGGACAGTTCGTCTGCAGTTTGTGTGACTGTTGTTGTGTGTTTGTTAAGGTAGTTCTCTTCAGCTTAAGGCTATTGCTATTAATCATTTATTCATTTATCAACAGTGTTACACCAAGAGTCAATGATAGCAGAAGTCCTACAAGATGAAAATAAAATGTAATTTGAACTTATAAGTAACATATCAGTTGCCATTATAGCAGAACCTTATGGTCTTTACTTACAGGCCTGATGTAAACCTGATCCAAATCCGACCTGACGTCGTTATTATAAGCATGCTGTATTGAATGGGGCAAGGGCACTGATTCAGTAATGTAATTTTCTATTTCATTCTCATCAATTTATCCACAGTGCAGTTTTTAGTGTGAGCAACAACAGCAATAGCAAAATCTGTCTTTTCTCTTTCAGATGTAGCAGCGTGTAGTATCTGTTACTCAAGGGCAGTTAAACACCGTCGTTTGCTTTCATATTTTTTATTTTCTGTTCTCAAAAGACTTCCAAGCATCAGGTCTGTTTTAATTACACCGCAACACTGCACTGGACCCTTTTTTCTCCCACAAGCTGCTTTGTGTGTTTGTAGTTTGCTGAAGGATTTGTGAAGGACGTGTTGGCATGCTCAGCTCTTGGCACGGGAGAGTATGGATGGTATTGAACTGTGATTGTTTGAAAGCAGCAGTCACTGTGTCAGAACCACAAAACACCAAAGCAAGAAAGGAAATAAAAGCTCAAACACTGCTTTTACAAACCCAATATCTGCCTCATAAAGAGTCACAGGGCCGCTGTCAGAAGAATATGTCTCTCTATTTTAACTTCTTTTTTCCCTTTTGGCAAACGGGTAAAAAAAAAAATGACAAAAGACTTACATTGAAGAATTGAAGGTGGCTTAACTTGAACCAGCAAATTTTGTATGGACAAAACAACGCTCATTTTCTTCAGAAAATGCTAAATTCTAGTTGGTTATTACATTTGTTTATTTATTATATAACCTTTGTTACATCGATAGAATGAACATTGATAGTATGAACCTATTTCTTTTCTTTAGAGTATAGGTCCTAGCACACTGAGTCCGAAATCTTTGTGCGTTAAAAAATAAATATGACCTCACGTTGTGTCAATCACGTTTACACACGGCCTTTCGTTTACACATTTACAGATGAAACTTTCATCTGTCATTAAAAAAATTGTATCGGGTTCGGGTTAGCAAGCATTTTGAGAGGTGTTTTGACCATTCAGAGTCACCGTACAAGCGAACGCCAGAATGGCATCTGACATGTTGATTCACTTCGTCTCACAGCACAAAGCACTCTATGATAAAAAGTGCTTTTAAAATTGTGCAAATATTATAGCACACACAAAATAATGGTGTTGTATTGTATGCTGTAGCCTTTGTATGCTGGTTTCAATGCCCGATGCGCACATTTCCGATGCCGCGTGCACGTGTGTGCGTGCACGTGTGTGTATCCATATCTTAGATAAAATCAGCCTCACTGCTTAAAGACTCCATTTTGTTTTGTTTTGTTTTGCGTTTTGTTGTTTTCGCAACGGATTAATTAATACTAGTGCTGTCAATTGATAAAAAATTAAAAAACTAATTATACAAAATTAATTTTGTAATAATTTCACAGGTACTTTCCAGATTAATATAGAAACAATTTATAGACAATATATTTTAAATATTTGTTGTAATCATATGGCATCTTTTTATTTATGAAGGTATGACTGATACTAAAACTGCTACTGATGTCAAGTCAAGTCAACTTTATTTATATAGCGCTTTTAACAATGCAGATTTTTTCAAAGCAGCTTAACGGTGTTAAACAGGAAAATAATGCAGCATAATTTTATTCAGCTGTATAGCCATTCCGGAGAAAATGGTGATGTCATCAATTCATTTCAGTTATCATTCAGTGACAGTGTGGGCTTTAGATCAGTAATTAGATCAGTAATTTAGTTTATATGGTTAATTTAGTTTAATAATTAGATTTATTTGGATATTTAGTTGAAAAATGTAGTGTCCCCAACTGAGCAAGCCAAGTCAGAGGCAAGAGTGGCAAGGAAACCAAAACCCAATCAGGTGACCTAATGGAGAAAAATAAACTTTGGGAGAAACCAGGCTCAGTCGGGGTGCCAGTTCTCCTCTGGCCAATTAACAAACAGCTTATGATTATTATTCTGGCAACTTTACAGGTCAGAGGCCATAATAAATCGGAATATTCGAAAGATCAGAGTCATCACGTCGGAGACGGTTTTATTGAGGATGCCGTATTGATGAAATAATTATTAAAGTGCAATATACGAAAGATCGGAGGCAACACGCCACATGATGTCTCTATGAAAACATTAATGATAGACATTCAACATTGCAGTGTAATTGAAAGCTATATAAATTTTAACATTTATTAGGCTTTAAAAAAATTACTTTTGATTTTAAGTGAACTTAAACCAATCTTCACGTAAACCTATTATAATAAATGTCAGATGTACCTGTGGCAGAATATATACAGAAATTGAATAAAGTTATCAAACACTCTGCACTGCATAGATAATAAATGAAATATAGATTCATCCTTATTAAAGCTACACATTTCTCTGTTGCCTTTGTTCTTTGATTAAAGGTCCCGTTCTTCGTGTGTTTTTGAAGCTTTGATTGTGTTAACAGTGTGCAATATAACATGTGTTCATGTTTCGCGTGTAAAAAAACCACAGTATTTTTCACACAATTTACTTATCTGTATACCGCTGTTTTCACTGTCCTAAAAACGGGCTGGCGAGTTCCTTGTTCTATGAAGTCCCTCCTTCAGAAATACGTAAAGAGTTCTGATTGTGCCAGCGGTTCCTGTGTTGTGATTCGACAGCAGCTTAGCGCAAGTTGTACGGAAAGGTCACGCCTCTTAACGGGAGATATATGCGCTTAATGATCTCTACAGCGTCCCTGGGAAAGCCAAACAAAGGTGATTTGACTCCGGGATGAAAATAACAGCGTCTCGACGACATGGCGACAAACACACTGAAACGCAGCACTTCCTTTTCTCCACGCGACCATCCTCTTCTCCATGTGGGACAGCAACAAGACCACGCCCCCTTTTTTCGTGTATTCTTGTGGGAGGAGGTTAGTCTGTTCTACTGACGTCATTTATGTAGGAAGTACCAGGATGTAGTCCAAGTCAGCCGTTCGCTGTAGGCTTTGAAAGGGAACTTCTGTTAAATAAAATATCTCGCTTGGCATTGAACTTTGAGCTTTATAATTTTACAGGTATTATTTATGCTCTAACAGCAACATTACACACTAACTAAAGTTTGAACAATGGGATCACGAAGAACGGGATCTTTAACATTAATGACAGACATCATTAGTGGCTGCTGTCACTTTAAGATCTGCCGCTGCCGGACATGACGCGGATCTCATTTCCTCACAACTCTTTAAGTTCATTTAAGACATTATCTTATGAGAATACTCGACAAAACAGGCATTTTTGCATAATTCTGTGTTAATGTTCGTTCAGACGCGAAAGAGAACTCGATTCTGGCGCGCTGTCTGTGCACACGATACTGTCTTGTCGCGCTTGAATTGTTTAAAAGCATTAGCGTGAATAAGAGCGTGATCATATAATGTAACGCTAGCCCAAGGATGACACATTTAATTAAAATATTTTTAAAGCGTTAAACTGAAAAAATGTATTGCATACACTAATACGCTAATTTTGACACCACTGATTTTAATACGTTTGAGGACGACGAATACAAAAATAAGCATACGAAAATTTCGGATTCATTGTGCAAGGACCTTAGCATGCATGGATGAATGGTTCACAATAAGACCAGCACGTAAGAAGGTGCATAGTTCATTTTAATTCCATCCGTTAAATGAATATCTGGTCTTGATAAATAAGTTGTTGTTGCAAGCAAAACTCTTCCTCACATCTATCATTCAAAAGTCAGGTTAAAGATATTATATCTACCACATCCACATTCCCTGCTGTCATCATCAACCTCACATGTGCGCAGCTGGAAGACAGAGCGAATGGAAGACCGTCTGTAATTTAGCCGTGCGAGCTCTCTCACATGGCCACATTGATGTGTGCACAGCCCTCTGGGCCAGAACTGCACTTCTGTAGCTTTAAAGTGCTCTGGCTTGTCGTCATTAGCGGATCTCTTTAATCTGACGCTTGGAAAACTTCTTAAAGCAGCACACTACAAATAGAAATTCCACATGAATAGCCAGCTAGTGCTAACAAAACACGGGCTGCAGTTTAAAGAGGCCCTCTCTTTTCTCTTCTCTCTCTTCTATTGCCTTTACCCGAGGGAGACATACTTGCCTTATCGTTCGAGGTGGACCACCCAAGAAAAATGACTCAGGTCTCACCTTTGAGCGTGAGTGAGCTTTTCAGCGCATCAACATCTATGCAGGTCCGTACATGTGCGAATGCCGTATTAGTTGTGTGTTTTAGTAATCTATGGGGATAAACAGCTGTTGAAGAAAACCAAGAAGGCCGAGACAAGAAAGTGAGAGAATAAAGGCCACTGCCATGCCCCTCTCTCCATTCAATCCCCATTCCCTTGCCCCCAGGAAATCAAATGTTCCACGTTTGCCGCTTGTTTAGATTGATCCCGCTCTGGCTGGCTGATAAAGAGCGTATCGACCTGGCCATCTGGACCCCGTTTGGAGAGATTCACCATAGAAAATCACACGTTCACGCAGAGAGGAACAACAGCTGTGAGGCTGCTACGCTTCCCTCGGAAGGTTTTTGAGGGAAAACACAAGGCGGTATCAAGGTGTATCCTAGATCAAGTAAAGCTCGGGAGTCCAGGAGACCTAGGGTTTGTGGTGAAGTGGCCTATTGAGTGCTCTCTCTGTCCCTGGAGATCAAATGAAATGGAGCCCTGTAGAGCATCGGGCCACAAATCCACTTTTAAGAGCTTGTCTTTACTGGCCTCCCTCACCTTCGTGCCTGGCTTAGCCAGTGACCTTTATCCTGTCTGGAAGGACCCGATGAGCTCTTCTGGAGAACATCGGGACAAAGGGATCACCCACAATGACTCATTCAGGCTGTTTATTAATGAGAGCCGCAGATGACAGGGTCCTTTTATGACAAAGACAGAGATATTTCCAGCCCCTCACCCCACCCCGGCACTCGACTGTTTCGTAAATCTGCTCGGAACCACATGAAAGACTCGGCTCATAACTGTCAGCACTCTTCCAGGAAACATCACCACACAAAGGCTGTTACAGTTCTGGAGTCTGCTGGCGTTTGGGTTACTGGCTTGTTGTGTTTCATTAGATGTGGACTACTATACGGTGAAGGTCATGACTTTGTCATCCTTAACGCAAGCTTTCTAACTTTTCCTTTTGGCCTGTCTAATATGAGCATGCCACACCTACTGATGGACCTTAGGTCGACACCATATTTAATTTAGTGCTGATGTAAATAAGGCTTTAAGGGACAGTGTACATTATGTTCACAACTTGTGTGTTATGAAGAGTTTTTTGTCCACTGGAAATGTTTTTGTTTCAGTGTTTTGTTGGTTGAATGATCGACACAGAGTTTCTCTTTGATTACATCAGTACAGGCTGAAGGTGGGATTTAAGCACTGTATTATGTTTGTAATTTCTCAAAAAGGCAACTCACTTTTTATTTTTTTTTGCTTGGCATAGTGTTCATTTTGGACCCTGTGTCGATTTAGCAGTCAATTCCATTGCATTACACCATCACTGACCTTTCACCCTTCACAACCAGAAAGTCAGGCCTTATACTCAGAAAATAAAACTATGCTGGAGCTTCAGTGATCGCACTGCAGAAGAGTAAAGTCCACTTATAAAATTTGGCAAAATTATTTTTCACAAGCATTTTCCACTCTACCTTTTACAATTAAACAAGGCTGTTTTTGCTTGTCTATTTAAAGAGTTAGTTCACCCAAAAATGTCAATTCTGTCATCAATTAACCCTTACCCTCATGTCGTTCCAAAACCGTTAGACCTTGTTAGTTCATTTTCAGAACACAAATTAAGATATTTTTGATGTAATCCGAGAGCTTTCTGACCACTCCATAAAAAGCAATTTAATGAACACTTTCAAGGCCCAGAAAGGTAGTAAAGACATCAATAAAATAGTCCGTGTTATGGTGAGTTGCCGACTGACGTAGAACTATGAATCGATGCACTTGCGGTAATAAAGCTGTTTGTGTAGCTTAGTGTTGTAATAAATTGAGGTTATAGAATGTAGTATGAAAATAATGTTTCTTCATGCCCTCTTTAAGGATGTGCAACAGCTTTCATCCAATCATAATTTAGCAATTTCTTAAATAGCAGACCTCTGAGGCAAACAACTGCTTTGCTAGCATCCTGCTCGTTTTCCTAATTTTCACGGTGGATAATCGGAGCTGAAGTGTACAGATGTGCTAGAAACATCTGCTTCAAAGTGACAGGAACTGTGCCAGTTTCCACAGTGATTGCAGGATTATTTGCTGCTTGACCCTTTAGAAGAATGAATGGCTGATTTAGTTTTAAATGGTTTTGAAATTAAATGATGTCAGCTGATCAAACTGTTTGATTTGATACCCTTCGTTATTGATCTGATCGATGCTCTGCTTTATTGACAGTGATGCTTCTTTCCTTTCTCTGAAATCTACTTTATCTAACACTCGATTCACAATTTTCCCATTCAGGTTCTTCAGGAACGTGTAGAGACCCTACAGAGACAGCTGCATGCCGTTGAGAAGAAGTTGATGAGCCGCGAGTTGGAATACCAGGAGCAGGTAAAGTTACAAACGGCTCGGACCCCAGAGTGTGTACCACGGCCCCTGGAGGGCCAGGAAGAAGCCACGTATCCTCACTGAGTCACTGATATGCCCCGTGCACATTTTACACATTCCATGAGATCCGGCTTCAAGAACCAGAGCCCTGGGCCAGGAATGCTGTCCTTGTTTCAGAGGGATTTCTCGATAATAACAGGCCACTTTGACCTTGAGTTAAGGAAAAAGACACAGAGAGAGAGAGCTAATTAGCTGATTAATAGCTCCGGGAGGGTCTCTGAACCTGGTATGAGTGTAGAAACGCCCTTTTGTCTTTAAAACCTCTGGTGACCTTTACTGGGCTCTTCAGACAGTTGTTGGGATGTGCCCTGGGCTGAAGTGTCTGTTAAACTACAGGCGGGCTCTAGAGGAACAGCTGCACTGAGTTGGCACCATATTCTGTGGAAGAGCCCCAAAGATGCCTTTTGTCGGACTGAGAGCCAATAGATTAGTGGTCAGATTGTGTCATGACGCCTCACAATTAGGAACAATGAGATGGTGGATAGATGATAACACGTCTTGCTGTTTGTCTAGGATATCTGGAAGGTTAAATAAAAGCTTCAACCTTAAAATCAACATGAAATTAATATGTTACAAAAGTAAACAGGCATGAATGTCAAATGTATTTATTTTTTTAAGTTGCAAAATACACTATATTGCCAAAAGTATTGGGACACCCCTCGAAATCATTGAATTCAGATGTTCCAATTACTTCCATGGCCGCAGGTGTATAAAATCAAGCACTAGGCATTTAGTCGCTTCTAGAAACATTTGTGAAAGAATGGGTTGCTCTCAGGAGCTCCAAACTTCATGTGGCCTTGAGATTAGCTCAAGAACAGTGCGTAGAGAGCTTCATGGAATGGGTTTCCATGGCCGAGCAGCTCATCCAAGCCTTACATCACCAAGTGCAATGCAAAGCGTGGGATGCAGTGGTGTAAAGCACGCCGCCACTGAACTCTAGAGCAGTGGAGACGTGTTCTCTGGCGTGACCAATCACTCTTCTCTGTCTGGCAATCTGATTGACGAGTCTGGGTTTGGCGGTTGCGGGAGAACGGTACTTGCCTGGCTGCATTGTGTCAAGTGTAAAAATTGGTGGAGGGGGGATTATGGTGTGGGTTGTTTTTCAGGGGTTGGGCTTGGGGCTCTTAGTTCCAGTGAAAGGAACTCTTAATGATTCAGCATACCAAGACATTTTGGACAATTTCAGGCTCCCAAATTTGTGGGAACAGTTTGGGGATGGCCCCTTCCTGTTCCAACATGACTGCACACCAGTGCACAAAGCAAGGTCCATAAAGACATGGATGAGCGAGTTTGGTGGGGATGAACTTGACTGGCCTGCACAGAGTCCTGACCTCAACCTGATAGAACACCTTTGGGATGAATTAGAGTGGAGACTGCGAGCCAGGCTTTCTCGTCCAACATCAGTGCCTGACCTCACAAATGTGCTTCTAGAAGAATGGTCAAAAATTCCCATAAACACACTCCTAAAGCTTGTGGAAAGCCTTCCCAGAAGAGTTGAAGCTGTTATAGCTAGGGGTGGGCCAACTCCATATTAAACCCTACGATTTAAGAATGGGATGTCATTAAAGTTCACATGCATGTAAAGGCAGGCATCCCAAAACTTTTGGCAATATAGTGAATTTCAGCATGTAAAATGCGCTCTTGTATACCAACAAAAACAATGTTTTTCAAAGCATATTAACGTTTCTTCATGTCTTGTTTCTTCTGCTTTATAGCTTTGATATTATAGCCCAATGATCACTAGCTAATCATATCACAATAAATTAAGTCCTGCTTACATTATGCCACCAAAATATACGTCACATTAGGAAAGTTAAAGTCCAAATTATTTATATAGAGCTTTTCACAATACACAATGTTTCAAAGCAGCTTTACAGAGAACCATGTTGTTAATGTTTATATCTTAATGCCTTATGGTCACATTTTGCAACGACACAAGCACTCAAGATATGCTATATAATATTGCACTATACACAAGCTTTTGCAAGCCATTTTACTTCCAAAATGTTCTGTAATGCATATTTCTGAGTGAATCAGCATGTTCAGTGAGAAAAATTTGCTGAATTAGCTGTTCTTTTCCACATAACATCAATTCATACCCCTATAAAGGACAAAATAAACCACAAAAGCTTGACAAACATGGTCACTAAGCAGTGTTGTTGCATGGGAAAGTGCAGAATGAACAACCTCTTCCCAACTTTGATATGAGGGTGACATAATGAGCTGTGTCTAGGGTCAGTTTTGATTTCATTTTGACTTTTAGACGAGACCTCCACTTTGGAATGTGATCGCCCACCCCAGACCACCTTAAGAGACGGAGCGCATGCAAAGAACATCTACTCCCACCTCATAAACCCTCACTTCACTCCACATCTCGCTGCGAATGTGTTCGTGAGAGAGGAAGGTATATGTGGAAATAAAGGCTGAGAGGCTTGCTCTCTTTTCAGTGCAGTGATATTGCCCCAGTTTATCTTCCAAGACATGTCTTTGTAATGCAATCCTCGGCATGCAAAAACAGCCCTCTTTTTGCCCAGACTTCAAACAGATGTTCCTTGCTCGGTTGCTCCGGGCCCCTCCACGCCTGCTTGGCATGAAATGTCGGCATGGCAGCGGTGTGTTTCTGCGCAGTCTCGCTGGCACGCAGGATGAGACGATTACAGACACAAAGCCTTCGAAACAGTTAAGTTACGAAGTCCTCCGAGAGGTTTCCTCCTGAGGCGCAGCAAGGTGTTATTTTCATATTAGGATGGATTTGACATGTTAGTTAAACAGGAGCTATTCGCTGCATGCTAAGTGTGCTGACGACTGCAGTGCCGGCATTGAGTCTTAATCTACCGAATCTCCCTTCTCTGCTGGTGAGGGTGAAGCCGAGCTTTTGATTCAAGCATGGGATTTGTACAGTATGCCATTTCTCTATCACCAAACGGATTGCAAAAATGATTGGCCCTTTTCAAATTACCGGAAGAAGCTCATCATAGTTGTCGTCAAAAATTACAACAAAATTGCATTCCCGTTTGCTCCAATAGCAAAAGAAAAATCCACAAATTTAGTGTTTCTGGGGAGATCACTTAAAAATTGTAGTCCGTTACTGATTGCAAATTGCATTACGAAAATAGTAGTTAGTAACATAATCTATTACAATATGCATTTTAGGTAATATCATATACTTTTGACCTAACTCGTTTATCACATTCATTTGAAAATAATCTTAATATAAAAGTACAGAAAATATTTAACAAGCAAGAACATATATTCCATTCTTTGTTATTAACTACATGATTTGCCTGAAAAATTACATTAGGGGTTTCTTAAATGTTTCTTAAACATTAGGTTCTTGAAGGAACTGCAGGGGTTTCATAATTTGATTAATCATACAAATATAAAATTAAAATAAATAAATTAAAGCAAATCAAAATTAAACTCTTACTAAAAAATTTACGTTTTATTTATTTACCTGCAGCTCAGGTGAACGTTAACCGACATCTCTGAACCACCAAGAAAATGCTAAATGATTTATTATAATGTAAGACTAATTATTGAGAAATTTTAAATCTCAGGGAGTTCTTCGAGTAAATATATTTGGTCAAAGAGGTTAGCTGACTAAAAAGTGTGAGAATTTTTTTAATATTTGTGAATAATTTACTGCCATTGTGGGAATATGTAATCAATAAAATGTAACTGTAGTCTATTAAAATATTTTAAAATGTAATGTAATCTAATGATAAGTACTTAATTTTTTTATCTGATTACGTAAAGGGCCCTATTTTAACGATCTGAGCGCATGGCGCAGGTGCACTTAGGATGTGTCCGAATCCACTTTTGCTAGTTTAACAACTGAAAAAACAGTAGGCGCACCCGACCATGATCCAAAAGGGTTGTACTAGTCTCTTAATGAGTCATGGGTGTGTTTTGGGTGTAACGTGCAATAAACCAATCAGAGTCTCATCTCCCGTTCCCTTTAAAGGCCAGTTGTGCTCGCACCATGGAGGATTCACTATTTACATGAAGGAAAGACTGAACGCTTCTCCAGAGAGGAATCCTTTTATTTTCAATATTTAAAATGTGTGTGTGCTTCTGCGCGTCCCTGTGTGTGTAATTAGCAGAGTGTACACACGTTGTGCACTGCCTATAGGCTCATATTACTAACACACCCTTTAAATAACACAAAAAATGCTGCACTATTGACTTTACAGCAGGTTTGTGTTGGTCAATGGCGCAGTCGTTTTCATTTCCTCAAAATAGCAACGCTCCAACAATGCTCCTGAACACACCTGGTTTTCAGACCCATGGGTGAACAGATGGACGCCAGTGCATTTGATATTTAAACAACGTGGAGCTGGATTTGAAAATGAGAACTGTGTCGGGCTGAAACTAGCAAAAAACACTTGCGTCACGCCTGGCGTAGCATTGCATCAGGTGTATGATAGGGCCCTAATGTAATCAGTTACTAACCAGCAATGGCAACAACATTAACGCTAATGCTAACACTTTTAACGTAGTTAAGTTAACTCGCTTGCTGTCAGGATAATCCTTTAGTTGGTTCATAATGTAGGTTGTTGGTTTGTTTATGATGTAGGTTTATGATTTAATTTACAGCTCGTAATATAAAGCACATCTCATCTTTAAGACAACTTGGATTGTGCGCTTATCTAGGAGCAGCAGCTCACTCTGTGTCCTTAGTTATTTTTCAGATGTGTTCGCAACATCAAAGTATAGCGATATAAATTATATTGTCCCATCCTAGAGGAAAACTCAGGGTATGAAATTACATTCTGCATGTGCCGTGGTTAAAGTTACACTGTATTCGTTTGGTACGCATGCATACCGAACCATACAGAAAATGTTTGGTACAAATACGTGCAGGAACCCCCTAAGGACAGACCCAATCAGTTCCCATTGAGTCCCCTACTTTTTTCTTTTTTTTACTGTGATGAATAACATGGGTTGTAAATGCTTTTTCTTGTTGCCTTTAATAGTGTATTGCATAAACAAATTCAATTAATGTACTACATACCAGTATAGTTAGTAATATTTTTTTACAGTGACAGGGACATTAGATTTGGCTTTACGTTTCCACAAAAATCACGCCTGAACCTTAGATCTGTTCCACTTCAGTGCCAGCGCACCGTAGAGAAAGTGCTGTCATTTTCCATTAGCTTCCCATTACGGCACCGGTGCTTCTGCGGAGCCCCACTCCACTGGAGAGGCACTTCATAAATCATACTTCTGCCTCATAACTTCATAAAGAGTCTCCTCCAACCTCTAATTTCTGCTCACATCGCTCCCAGCCTCTTGAAAACGCTCCTTTTCAGTTTGCGTGCTCTTCAGAGAGCTTCATACTCAACCGGTGCTCTTGACTCCAAAACCGCCAATTTTGAGACGCAAAACTTTGTGAGTGGTGCCTGTTTTTGATGTACCCTTGTGAATCTGACAATGTTTTTGTCACTTTGCTGTTTTTTTTTTTATGCTTGTGCACTCTTTCCCTCCCCTCCACCCCTTCATTAGCATACATCAAGCTCCTGACGACATGACAAACTTTATTTGAACATTCAAAGTGCCGAGGTCTTGCTGCTTTCAGCTGGCAGCTGTCAAAAACCCCAGCTAGTGACACATCCTGCGTTGCGCAAAGTCAAATGCAGGCACAATCTAAAGACTATATATAGATGAAATAGTGTCATTTTAAGTGAGAATGCTGCGGAAAAGAGACTGCTGCTCAGTCTTCAAAATAGAGATTGGTTTATTAAACAACAAAGAACACCTTTTAAAAAAAGGAAATGAAGATGAAATCGTTCACTAGTCATATTGTTCATCTGTGAAATCTGGAAGCTTTTATATGCGGTTCATTAGTTGATGGAAGAAGATCAAAAATAAAGCACAAATCCTTATCCTCAAAGTGACCCGGTGTTTCAGCTGTGATTGTAAGGACTGTTCAGACTTTATTGAAAAACAAAACCTGTATAAATTCAGAATGATTATGTCCCTGGGAATATACTGAGTGTCTTTGTACTTCATGCCACAGTCGCGAATGTTTAAAGGGGTGGTAAAACACATTCTTTCGAAGGCTTGATTGTGTTTGTGGGGTGCACTGTAACGTGTTCATGCTTCGTTTTTAAAAAATTGCATTATTTTTCATATATTTTACCTTTATTCTACACTGCTCTGTCCCTCCTTGTAAAAACGGTCTGATGGTTTCCAGGTTGTATGAAGCCGGTCCCTCAAAAATACATAATGGGCTCAGATTGGTTAGCTGGCCCAGTGTGTTGTGATTCGCTAACCCGCCTAGTGCACGTTTGTCGGAAATGTCACGCCCCCTTACCTTTACCGGTAGCCTGTTCTTTGGGTAGTACAATGGCGTCAATAAAACCATACCAATTTGAGCCCGAATCAGACCCAGACAATTTTAGTGAAAATGACCGAGCAGAACCTGTTCAACCTGTTCAATCCTCAAGATTAAAGACGGTGGATCTATAGTGATCGCTACTGAATGGCACTGTTAATTTTGTATTTTTAGAATGATTATAGCCAAATATCTGTCGCAAGAACTATTAACCCAAAACGAACACTAAACATTGGCTTTACTAGTAGCCAAATCAAACACAGAACCATGTTTAGCATGCCTGTAGATAAACAATACATAAAAGCTCTAATCAAAGAATCATTTACACTACACTGCCAAGTTCGCTGTTGAGATTTTTAAAAAAGTTTGTAACATAGGTGTTTGTCGGATAACGTTAAAGGAGAACTTCGGTAAATTTTAAGTTAATCTTCATCGTTATACCTTTGTGAGTACTGTCTATAGAAAAAAACCCGAACCGGATTGATGCTTGCAACACGGAGCTGTTACAATTAATGCCCAGAGCTCCCATTCAGCTAACACGGCAGCTATGGGGGCATATACATAAAGAGTGTCTTTATGCCTCTTAACAGACACAAAATGCAATTAAAATGTCTGTCCAACATGAACAGGGCCCTTACATGACAACGAGATGTGTTTAGCAACTTAGCCATTGTTTAAACTCACCGAAATAGTGTTTTAGACGGCAAGCTGTAGTCTCGCTGAAGTCCCGTGGGAACTCAGTTGTATCCGGTAAAATGTAAATAGTCCAGGGGGGAGGAGCGTTACGAACCATTTCTTCTTCACTTGTGAGCCGATCATCACTCTTCACACACACAACGCTCCTCCCCCCTGGACTATTTACATTTTACCGGCTACAACTGAGTTCCTACGGGACTTCAGCGCGAGACTACAGCTTGCTGTCTAAAACACTATTTCGGTGGGAGCTCTGGGCATTAACTGTAACAGCTCCGTGTTGCAAGCACCAATGCGGTTAATTTTCTTTTCTATAGACAGTACTCACAAAGATATAACGATCAAGATTAACTTAAAAATTCACCGGAATTCTCCTTTAAGTATGTTTATATATTCTACCCTTTATATATTCTGTTTGCAGAACAGCGTTGTCATCTGTTTACTTCCTTGCTACAACGTACAATTAAAGGGTTAGTTCACCCAAAATTGAAAATAAAGTCAGTAATTACTCACCCTCATGTTGTTCCAACCATGTAAGACCTTCGTTCATCTTCGGAACATAATTTAGTATATTTTTGATGAAATCTGAGAGCTGTCTCACTCCTCCATAGGCTTTCAGAGGGACTGAAACTTGATGGCCCAGAATACTAAGTAAAAACGTCATTTAAGGAGTCCAAATGACTACAGTGGCTCTGTATTAAGTCTATCATGCGACGAAAATACTTTTTGAGCGGAAAAACAACAAAAATAACGACTTTATCCCACTATTATTGTTGTTCAATTTGAGCCTCTGACGCCACGACGCATGCGCGAAAACGGCGTTCTTCTTCTACTTCTACTAATCTCAGTTCTCTCGCATGCGTCGTGGCGTCAGAGGCTCAAATTGAACAACAATAATAGTTGTTATTTTTGTTGTTTTTCCGCTCAAAAGTATTTTCGTCGCATGATAGACTTAATACAGAGCCACTGTAGTCATTTGGACTCCTTAAATGACGTTTTTACTTACTATTCTGGGCCATCAAGTTTCAGTCCCTCTGAAAGCCTATGGAGGAGTGAGACAGCTCTCAGATTTCATCAAAAAATATACTAAATTATGTTCCGAAGATGAACGAAGGTCTTACATGGTTGGAACAACATGAGGGTGAGTAATTACTGACTTTATTTTCAATTTTGGGTGAACTAACCCTTTAACAATACGAACTATTACAGGAAAACACATCGCCGAATGCAAATGCGACCTGTTCCCCTCTGTCTCATACACACATGCATATAACATGTTGTATGTTAAATGCACTGCAACGCACCCCCGTCAGGCTGAACAAAGTGGACCTGCAATCCGGATGAAAATAACAGCGTTTCGTCGGCATTGCGGCAACAACACTCCAACGCTTCCCCACAGCGATACAAAATGGCCTCGCCCCCCCCCCCCTTATTTAATATTCTCGGAGGAGGGGTTTATGTAAATATTGGGGCTGGTGATGTCAGAGACCCTGGAGGAATGTGAGTAGTCCCTAGCGGCCGTTTGCTGTAGTCCTTAAAAATGTATTTCTTTAAAACAAATATCTCCCTTTGCTTTAAACTTTTAACGTTGTAACTTTGCAGATGTTGTTTATGCTCAAACAGCAACATTACACACTAGCTAAAGTTAGAAAAGTGAAATTGTGGTTTACCAACCCTTTAAAGGGATAGTATACTCAAAAATAATATGTTTTGTGAAATAAAATGACAGTCAACCATGTTGTTTTGAACCCCACTGACTCTCATTGTTTAAGCATTTCTTCAGAATATCTTCTCTTGTGCTCCGCTGAAGAAAGAAAATCCTACAGGTTGGACAGAATTTAGTGAACTAATCTCTTTAACACTTATCTAATGGACATTGATGTTTCTTTTTTATTTATCTTTACATCTGTGACTTTTAAATATATAGTGTTTTATATATGTAATATATAGACAAGCATCACTATTGCTTTATCTTTTGATTAGTGATCTGAACAGCTCTACCAGTTGAGCTACAGGAACCTCAGGAACGGTTGATGTCACATCAAAACTTTCCTTCCAAAGAAGGTATTCTTCTAGTGATGAATCAACTGGTATTGATAAGATTTTTTTTTAATTAAGAGTTTAATAAATGCATGTATCTAATGCATGGATGAATATACACCAAGTGAATAACACTGATTATCTCTTCATCACGGCACCTGTTAGTGGGTGGTATATATTAGGCAGCAAGTGAACATTTTGTCCTCAAAGTTGATGTGTTAGAAGCAGGAAAAACGGGCAAGTGTAAGGATTTGAGCGAGTTTGACAAGGGCCAAATTGTGATGGCTAGACGACTGGGTATCACATTACAGACAGAGCATCTCCAAAACTGCAGCTCTTGTGGGGTGTTCCCGGTCTGCAGTGGTCAGTCTCTAACAAAAGTGCTCCAAGGAAGGAACAGTGGTGAACCGGTGACAGGGTCAGGGGCGGCCAAGGCTCATTGATGCACGTGGGGAGCGAAGGCTGGTCCGTGTGGTCCGATCAAACAAATGAGCTACAGTAGGTCAAATTGCTCAAGAAGTTAATGCTGGTTCTGATAGAAAGGTGTCAGAATACACAGTGCATCACAGTTTGTTGTGTATGGGGCTGCATAGCCGCAGACAAGCCCATGCTGTACTTTTGATTTATAGATTTACTAAACAGGGCAAATTAGCATGAGAGCACAATTCCATAAAATCGCAGATGGGAGCAGAAAGTTCTGTGCGTAATCTACTGACGCCGTGCAAATTAAAGAACACAGACGCAGCCGGATCATTTCCATAATGACCAGCGCAATCTACCCATTAGCGTCTGGTTTAAGACGTGCTTTTTTGGGAGGTAAATAACAGCACAAACACCAGTAAACTGACGAGCGCAAACCTTAGTAAATCACCTTGTGTGATTCATTTAAATACTCTCCTCCTTTAAATGTTGCATCTGGAAGGGAAACTTCTACAAATGCATATGCAATGGAACTCTCATGGTTGGATCATATCGTGGTCTAAACCACCAATCAGAGACAGAGATGGGATGGGTCTTTGCCTCTGATTGGCTGTGGTCCAGATATTCCTGTCAGTTTACACTGCTTCGTCAAGCAAACCACACAAATAACAGTCGTCGTGTGTAATCATTTGGCTTTCGCCGTTTGTAATCTTCCTTTGAAGAGACTGGCAGATCGTGCTGCAAGCCTGCAACATTTCCGTCAGATACAGTAAATGCTTAACCTAGTCAGCGTCACTACTGTGATTGTGCATTGTTATATTATATTCCAAAAATAATCTCTTTGAGAACGATATTTGCTGATATATCTACAATCCTACCTGAAACGCTAACGTTAGTATCATTGTTCATTTGTTTAGTCTGCTGCAAAGTGACTTTCTGGCTCTTTGAAAAAAACGTTCAATCACTTTTAATCCTCCGGTGATCTACCCGTAATAATTCATAATTTCATTATAGCATTTGTTTCAGCTGGCACAATTTTATTAAAAAATATAAACATCTATAGGCTACCGTAGCCTACAATAGCCTATCAGTAACATTACCACATAATTATGACAATCATGATTTGTGACAGCGTGATATGTATAGCAGGCAGAGGAAATTAAAAATTCCGTTGTATTGAAATTGTATTTCATTGTTTATTATTTCATTATTTTTTAAATAAATTTTTAACACTTTGTTAAAAACTGTAGTTTTAAAATAGTAATGTTAAAAGCCTTGTTTCCTGTGATTTTAATCCCTGTGTAAATGCATATATTACGTCGTCCTTTACATAATATGTATGAATGTATATGGTGTATGATAAAAAGGTGACCTTGAAATTGTGGCGTTAAAGGGGACGTGTGCCAGGGAAAAATTTGGGTGCAGCTAAATTTTGTGCTGGTGCACCTAAATAAAAAAGTTAGGCGCACCAGTGCAACCAAGGCAGTAAGTTAGTCTGGAGCCCTGTACCCAAAGCTCAAATCGGATCCAAAAAATCTGCATATAGCCTGAACTCGTAGCTCCCGTACTACTCTCCATTGGAAATGTATGACTTCAGCTCTGTCGTTTGTCAGACATGGTATCAAGGCAGCTTTTCTGTCAACTGTCTGTAGCACAGGTGTCAGGACTTTCTGCAAAAGCATCTAGCATCCTGACATGATATGAAAACTGGTATTGCTAAACAAACCAGACATATAAGATAAATACTTCTGGCTTTTTTTTTACTTGTTTTCCATATATAGTAGGGGTGTAAGAGTACACAGAAGTCACGATTCGATACGTACCTTGGTTTTGGGATCACAGTTCGATATGAGTTCGAAAAAAGCATCAAATCCCCAATACTAGGTTTCTTTTCATTTATTTTAAACTTACAGTAGTGCAAATTACAGTTTATTTGAGGCATTTAGTTCTCTAGTTGGTGCAGTACAGCCTCCTTTAGTGTATTAAGCACTAAGCAGAATGCACTCTTTCCATAGATTTATTTTGTAGGTTACTTGGTCACAATCAGCTACAAAACTGAAGAGCAATAAATAGAACAGATACTATACTAGTGCAGATACTAGTTTTCTTTGTGCGTGAAAGTTCATTAACACGCGGTAACAATGGCGGATGCAAGTTCAATATTACGCTTTTTCAATAAATCACAGAAAGATTAGAGAGAAGGAACAAAAGAGCCATCGACATCTGAGTGTACTTCACTTTTCCATGAGGAGACAGTGAGTGAAGCGGCACCTGCGGCTTTCCATTTCCAGGACACGCATATTTCATCACTGGACTTTAGTGAGACTTCCACGACAAATCGGCACAATGCCATATCATGTTGTCTCATAACAACAGTGGAAAAAACTTCAAATGGTCCGTCATTTATGGTCATACAGACACAATAAAACAAAACATTGTGCTTTTGTAAAAGAAAGAAAATAAACAGGATGCCTCTTTCTGCCGCCTGGGCGGTGACGTTAGTGGAAGAATGAATGGAAACTCAGCGTATAGGCTACTAGCAAGCTCTTGTGTGCCATCTGAACTGATATCCAGTTAATCAATAACTCAAGAAATAAATAGTAATCAGAATTATTCTAATAAACAGATTAATAAAAAAAACAATATTCAGGGAAGTAGTGTTGTCACGATACTGGAATTTCTAACTTCGATATGATACCTAAAAAAGTATTGATATTCGATACCATTTTCGATACCACAGGGAAAAAACGCTTCATATTTTGTCAAATAGATATTTTTTGTCCATCTATTGAAAGTCGAGGAAATAAAAAAATTCTTCTGAGAGATCACTTTATATGATAAAGGTTTTTCTCATATATAAACGTTAATCAATTACCATTACAATTATCTCACAAATATTTGCAAACTAATTGTGTTGCAATAGCTTACAAGGAAGCTTGATTCAAATTGAATTTAAAAAGATGAGTAAACAGTAATAAAATAAGAACAAATAAACAAATTACAAATAATAGCACAAATAAATACAATAGAATAAAGATACAAATGAAATAGACTGCTTTATTTTTTCAGGTAGGTCTAACAGTATTCAGGTAAGACACTATATATATATAAAAAAACAAAGTAATCAAATTTAAAATAACATTGGATAATCTTCATTGTAAAAAATTAAATACAGATTAATTCATTAAAGTTACACAAGTTAATCAGTCAAGAGCCGTAAGTGATCGTTTGTCTTTTTGTAGTTTGAATAATAAATAACTGCGGTCCCTTTAAGACCCGACGCACGCATGGATCCCAAACACTGTTCCTGTTATTAATTCTTCTGAACTGTTTATGACTGTGTTTACGTTAATACTCACCAAGATGGGCATTGAGACATTTTTGGGGACATTGAGTGTATTTGACCATTAATAAGCTGGAAAAAGGAGCTTATTTTTGCACTTGTTTGTCAGAGGCGGCTTTATTACGGTATGTGTGTGCGCTTCAGATGCGAGCACGAAATCTGCGGGAATTAACATTAGTAGAATTAACGTTATGTGCAATCGTGCGAAAAATTGTGACCGGTCACACCAACACTTAACCGTACGCAGTCATGAGGAAAAAATCCAGCAGAACACGCGTTCGCCGTGTTCAGAGGGTTTACCGGACTGAATGAGAGGAGGTGGGTGCGTGTCAACTCACTGTCGGTCGGAGAGAGGAGAGGAAAGCACAGCTGGTATCAATACTGTAGAAAAGGAGTATCGTATCGTTTCAGATATTTCAGTATCGATACATATCGAAATATCTATATTTTTGACAACACTACAGGGAAGACAATTAGCCTATAAGGGCTAATTAGGGAACCGGATTATAGATATGGGCTTCTTGGAGTCTATAGGGCCTAAATAAGTCTCAAGGTTGGCATGTGCAAAATCCACTGGCCTTTTCTTCTGGAAATATTTAAATTAAAAGTACATTAAAGACTCCTCACAGAGCTGCCGCTATAAATGAAGGCCAGACCTCTTCTAATCACTGACAATTTGCCAAAGTTGAGAGTTCAGCTATTGAAGGGTCCTCCACAATCTCATGCATTAACACCAGTACTAGTAAACCCATTTAGCCATGGTGCTGTTAGCATTCAGCTGCCAAGAGCTGCCTTACCCTTGCACAGTTTTGGCTCATCTCGTGCTGAATACGGTTGCGCAAAGAAAGCTGTACGTAACAGGCTATTAGCCAGACACAGCGCACCACGATGGCTCCTATTCTTAAGAAGCTGTCTAGCTCTATATGAAATCCACTCCCCCTGTTTCCTTTCCCTCATAGATGCCTTTACCTCCCACTCTCTGAGGCAAACATTCATGGCATGTCGACTTCAATTACACGTGGGCCTCCCGATACAGTACGCAGGGCTGCGTCTGCTGTAATGTGCACTAGCTGTGTTGCATGGAATGTGTATGATGAAGAGGGTAATTGAGATAAAGTCTTTGGGTTTGGAGGCTAGTGTAGAGCAATGCAACATGCTGTTTTGAGTCCAGCATCAACCACTAGATCGTAAGAGCCCTTGGACCAAATACGGTCAGCTAAGAGACACTCAGAGTTGTCCAGATAGCCAGTGCTACAGTTCAAATGGGTTAAATTCACTCAGACATAAGAAATAAGTAAATGGATTGACGCATCAAATGTAGAGGAGGGCAGCAAATGGGGACAATTGGCTTAGTGGCAAAGGCCTGGTCTACAGCTCACTGTGGGACAAAAAAAAGAAGACCCTGAAAGATTAATTATAGAAAGCCAGAACAATCAGTTAAATCCACAACAGGAAAATTATTTTAGGAAAGGCAATCATCTTTCTTGTTGCGCTTCTGTTCCCTCAAACAAGGCGAATATTAAGACTTTTTTAACTTAATATGGTGGACAGAGCCTGGTAAAGACCTCAGCAGATCAAAGCCAGAGGAGCAAGAGTTGGAGTCAAGACCCAGATCCCTTAAGACCTAAACCTAGACCAATACCAGATCCCTTAAGACCAAGACTAGAAATCGTCTTACATTCTCACATTCACTAAACTTGGCATCAAGAAAGACCAGCATAGACTAGCCCAACATTACAATACAAAACTACAGAGTATTTTATGTGCACATTGTAAAATGTTAAATGAGGCTGCATCATAATAATTGTAACTTTAAGGCTGTGTGTCCACCAAAGTGTTTTTTTTCACACGGCTGGCATATTTTTGTAATTGTTTTCAATGGGAGCGCCACATATGCTGAGCATCTATTTCACGCTCAAGCGCTGACGTTCAGCATTTTTTACTGGTCGCAGAGAGTTTAAGAATGTTCAACTTTGAGTAAAACCAAGCGGCACCTCCTGCGGTCTCTCTTGAAGCCAATACGGAAGTGACTTAACCTGCAATTCATCGACTGGTCGCTAGAGACGAGCTCAAAAAGAGAGCAGAATCTCATTTAGCCCCATGTTAAAATGGCCAACTTTACAGCAGAAAAAAACATGTTTACAGTCTGGTACAAATTGTGGTTTTGGTCTATACGGCAAATTTTGCCCTTCATGATAACTGTGAGGGGGTGAATTTTTTAATAACTCATTCGTTACCTTAAAGTTCCGCATAATTAAGGACGTGGCCACTTAAGTGACAGGTGGATTGTCATTTGTCTGTTAGTCTTCACGTCACCTCAGCTCCACCCACATCCCGCCTCTTTGCCCATTTTCAGTTATCCGGGAGTGACACGCAGGGACACGCTGTCAAGATGGCGACGGCCGACTTTTAGGTTTCAAAAGCGGTCTTCAGAAACCTACGGGTGACGAGCGCTCATCACTGTCACTTTTTACCCAGCCGTCCAATCACAGTGCAGGAGGGGCGGGCCAAATACAAGACCGACCAACCGCCACATTCTGCTTGTACAACATCAACAGACGACAACAACAAGCATAATAACGGAACAAAATCATTTAATACAAGAGCCTGAGCAAATACTTCACATTGTATCTGCATTTTTATATAGAAACAAGCTTTCTGTGAAATGAGATACTAGTAACACTTCCGCGGATATTCCGTATCATAGCAAGCAAAGCGTCTCAACTGAAGGCTAAAAATGCTTTGGTGGACACTCAGCATTAGTCTAAAACCATGTCCTAGCCAGACACTATGACAATACACAACAAGCGACAGGGGATTGTATTTTGGAAACTCCACCCACATGCTCTTCTGATTGGCTATCATATACAGTCATTTGTGTAATTGTGTGTACCGCACCAAGAGACTTTGGACGATTTGGTTCAGTACAGATACATGCACAATTGCAGCACTAACCATGGTACAGATGTCCATGTGACAAATAAATTGTAGACTCTTATCCGTTTGGCCTCAGAAAAAGGCATAGTTTGTCTTTTCTTTGAAAGGGTCCTCTCAAACCCCCTCTAGACGTGACCTTGCTGTATCTTCAGTAAAGCATGTCTGGTTAATTTGCTGACAGAAAGTGTCTCTCTACATGAGAGTGTGTGTGTGAGGAGGATACCTAACCAAACTTGCCTATGTTCATACAACATACATGTGTATAGTTTTTACTTGTCTTAGTTTGCGGTAGTCTTGCCACAGCTATAGTTTACTGATGACTGACCAGTGTTTGACAGCCTGATGGAGCCGTTATTACTGGGCATTTTTAAACTCTTCCCATCTCTTCTCATGTAGATCACACATGTCCGTCAGGAGTGTGAGTTGAAGATCAAAGGCCTGATGCCTGCAGAGCTGCAGCAGGAGCTGGAGGACACCATCACCTCGCTTAAGTCACAGGTGATCAAACAAATACACACGCCACAAGAGCTCCCACTGGACACACACGCACAAATAGGCAGGTCCAAAAAAACACCAACACAGACACATCTGGACATTGCATAGTTTCATATACATGAACTCGATCTCAACCAATTCATAAACATACCTGGATCTCTTATATATAGACAGGATGATGTGCATTATAACATGGATCATTCCTGGATTCCTGGATGATAATTCTGCTTCCTGCAAACAGTCTGGGGAAAACAGCTTTATAGCCTGAGTAGTACATCACTCATTATCGCAAAATAAACCCAGACTGTTTGATTGGCATGTGAAGCGGTGGAGTTTATTTTGTGGTAATGACCAACTGGATGAACATTATCATCATTTACTCACCCTCAAGTTATTCTAAACCTGTATAAATTTCTTTCTTGTGCTGAACATAAAGGATGATATTTTGAAGAATGTTGGTAACCAAACAATTGAGTGGCACCATTGACTTCCATAGTATTTTTCCCCATACTATGGTAGTCAATGGGGACCAGCAATTGTTTGGTTACCAACATTCTTCAAAATATCTTCAATATGTTCAACAGAAGAAAGAAATTCATGCAGGTTTGGAACAACAAGTTAATTATGACAGTACAATGTCATACAATGAAATAAGAACCATGTGACTGACCATTCATCCCTGTTTCCCTGCCTATGGCCTAAGACAATGGGATAGGCTCCACCATCCCCACGACACTACATAGGAGGGTCAGCGAATGGATGAAGGAGCAGGACTAAAATATCACTGCAAATCTCCTCATTGGCTGCCAGTTCCTTCTAATTGCATGCAAAACTCAAAAGCCAATGCATCACATTCAACACATCATCAAACAGCTCACCCAAGCCTGGCTACAATTAACTAATTCTGGCCACACAACTCTCCCTTTTCTCCACATGAAGAGTCCATGTTTTGTCCAGATCATGGAACTTCTGATCTTTATTCCTCAGTGGTGGAACCAACTCCCAACAGCTATGAGAACAACTAACACCCCAACCACATCCAAACAAAGTTTGAAGACTCAGCTACACTAGACCTCACACACTAAAAACATAAATCGCTGGAAAAAAAACCCAACTTAGGCTCCTTGAAAATACATTTTTACATTACATTTTACATTACATACAACTCACTGCCTTTCAAAGGCAGTAAAACAACAACTTTTGCTCTTTTTTTACTCAAATTATGATTATAATTTATTAAAACAACTGGCTTTTAAAGGGAATGGGAGATGAGACTCTGATTGGTTTATTGCACATTATGCCCAAAACACACATGACTCATTTAAGGATTAGTTCACTTCAAAATGAAAATTTAGTTTATTAGACTTCCATGGCAACCAAAATGTTGAAGGTCCCAATTAATGTAGTTTCACAGTGCATCAGAGGCTCTGTGCGATCCCAGACGAGGAATAGGGTCTTATCTAGCCAAACCATCTGCCATTTTCCAAAAAATTTTTTTACATTTTTGGACCTTCAACATTTTGGATGGGGGTGAGTAAAAAATCAGGAAATGTTCATTTTGAAGTGAACTAATCCTTTAAGAGACTAGGCACAACCCTTTTGGACCATGCGCCAGGCGCGCCAACCGTTTTTTCGTTGTTAAACTAGCAAAAGTGGATTCGGACACGTCCTAAGTGCACCTGCGCCATGAGCTTCAGACCATGAGCTCAGATCGGTAAAATAGTGCTGAGTAATAAGATAGTGCCCTGAATGTGATGTTTTTTGCAGTCATGTTTAACTGTTTCTGAGAAAATGTAGTACTCAAAATATCCCCAAAACGACATATTGCAGGTTTTGCAAAAATGTAGCCAGAGCCGTCTATTTCCAGTGAACCTGAATGGGAAAAACAGTAAGACGTTTTTGGTTGAGATCTATTGTCTCTGACATCGTTTAGAGCTTGCTCTTTGATATTAAGGTTTACTTTAATTGTTCTGTATGTCATGATGAGCAAATTTACAGACCTGTCCCACTGTTTTACTTTAAATGACATTGATTGTTACTAACATGTGCTTTAAAGTCATTCGTTCATAAGGACCAGCCGTTGTTAATGTACAGAATGCATTTTACAGTCCTGTGGCTCTGCATATGTGATCAGTCCTCTTCAGTAACCCCACATTTGGTGTCTTGTATGCGATCGCAGCATCATGCTTCCTGTCCCTCAGCTAATAATGCCGAGCAGTCAGACCTCACATCTTTGAACTCAAGTGGCTCTTGTTTATTTGATTTCTTGGGAAGGGGAGGGGGTAACAAGTGCTGCGAGTTCCTCCATAGACATGGATCTAATTTGGCCACGGGGCTTTGAAGTCTCCGGTCCAGTTCATCTCCTTATGTGCAATTACACCCGCCAACCACATTAATACAGGCTTCAAGCGCTCCGGCCAGGGTCTTATTAGTTACATTCGGTCTTGTTCTACACGAGTCTGTGGCAAGAGTATTTTTGTTAAACATTTCGAATCTAAACAATAGCTCCTTTTTGTCAGGCATGGTCCGGGGCCCCTCAAACAACATTTCGAGATCACAGTTCAAAGACCCTGGCGCACGCCTCTGAATAGCTCTGACTAGATTCTTTTGGAATCGCAGCCACAGCTCTGTGATCTGATATGTTTATGCGTTGTAATTGGTGACCAGCGTGGCCTCCAGTGTCCTTGAATATTTCGAGCATTGCACATTGCAATGCATTATTTTAACAAAACCAGCGGCAGTTGAGGAATCTAACCATAGTCATTCTTTTCATAATCAGAGGCATGCATTTGCAAGGATGGTAACATTAGATTTGCTTTGAGGTTTGCTCTGTGTATCTTTGTTTCCTGGAAAATCTTCGCAGAACAATGTACATTATTTTCAGGCTCATACAAAAAAATGTAAGAAAGACAGAATTCACAAAGTGCATTCCTTTAAGAGGAAATACAAAATCATTTTGCTTACTTTGCTGTAATTGCATAATGTAAATACATTTGTGTTACACACTATTGTTACAAGTTCAAAGTAACTGTTAGACTTTATAGTGGTCTTCCAGAGAACTAGGAGCTTGGCCCATAATGCACTGAGATTGCTTAAACATGACCCTAATGTAAATGGTTTTGTTGTAAATGATTTTGTTGTCATTGCATGGGAAAAATAGCCATTTCAAGTGATGAAACCTGTGAAAGTGGTTCCTAATATAATAAACATACACTAAATTGCCAAATGTTTTGGGATGTCTGCCTTTACATGCACATGAACCTTAATGACATCCCATTCTTAATCCGTAGGGTTGAATATGGAGTTGGCCCACCCTTGCAGCTATAACAGCTTCAACTCTACTGGGAAGGCTTTCCACAAGGTTTAGGAGTGTGTTTATGGGAATTTTTGACCATTCTTTTAGAAGCGCATTTGTGAGGTCAGGCACTGATGTTGGACGAGAAGGCCTGGCTCGCAGTCTGCGATCTAATTCATCCCAAAGGTGTTCTATCAGGTTGAGGTCAGGACTCTGTGCTGGCCAGTAAAGTTCCTCCACACCAAACTTGCTCGTCCATGTCTTTATGAACCTTGCTTTGTGCACTGGTGCGCAGTCATGTTGGAATAGGAAGGGGCCATCCCCAAACTGTTCCCACAAAGTTGGGAGCATAAAATTGTCCAAAATGTTGTGACATGCTGAAACATGAAGAGTTCCTTTCACTGAAACTAAGGGGCCAAGCCCAACCCCTGAAAAACAACCCCATACCATAATCCCCCCTCCACTAAACTTTGGCACAATGCAGTCAGACAAGTACTGTTCTCCTGGCAACCGCCAAACCCAGACCCATGGGATTTTTAGACAGAGAAGCGTGATTTGTCACTCCAGAGAACACGTCTCCACTTCTCTAGAGTCCAGTGACGGCATGCTTTATACCACTGTATCCCATGCTTTGCATTGCACTTGGTGATGTAAGGCTTGGATGAGCTGCTCAGCCATTGAAACCCATTCCATGAAGCTCTCTACACACTGTTCTGTTCTAATCTGAAGGCCACATGAAGTTTGGAAAGTTGGTGACTTCTGTGCACTCTGTGCCTCGGCATGCACTGAGCCCGCTCTGTGATTTTATGTGGCCTACCACTTCGTGGCTAAGTTGCTGTTGTTCCCAATTGCTTCCACTTACCACTAACAGTTGAGTGTGGAATATTTAGTAGTGAGGAAATTTCACGAATGGACTTATTGCACAGGTTGCAACCAATCACAGTACCACGCTTGAATTCACTGAGCTCCTGAGAGTGACCCATTCTTTCACAAATGTTTGTAGAAGCGTCTGCATGCCTAGTGCTTGATTTTATACACCTGTGGCCATGGAAGTGATTGGAACACCTGAAATAAATGATTTAGAGGAGTGTCCCAATACTTTTGGCAATATAGTGTACATTGTAAAAAATAGTTATAAATATAAAACAAAGTTTATTTTAAGTATGTTTTACAAGAAAATACTATTTTATTCGTTCTACTTCAAACATTGCATTGCACAATGTTTGCATACATTGCATACATATGTTAATACTTATTTGTGAAATTTACTAGCAATTTCTGAGTGAAAATTGGGTTCCATTTTATTTTAAAGTGTCCTCGAATAATATTAATTAACAGCATGTACGGTTAGGGTTTGATTTAGGGTTAGTTGCATGTAGTTATGCATAATTTACTGTTATTACTAGAGATAACGTAACAAAGACACTGTAAAATGAAATGTTACCATAAATTAAATCCCACACTAATATTTTTCCCATGTACCACTAAGCTTGAGCTGTGTTTGTCTGCAGGTCAGCTTCCTGCAGAAGAGAGCGTCAGTCTTACAGGAGCAACTAGATGCCTGCCACATCAGAAGGTGAGGGGCTGGACATTTATCCACATTCATTCAAGTGTGTAAGCTGTGTTTTGTCTGTTTCTATATATAAACTTGTGCCAGAATGATTGTGACAGTGTTTAGACCCCCTTTGCTTTTGCGTTTGTGTATGGTACAATTACTGATACACAAAGGGTCCAATCGCAGTTTGTTTTTATGTGCTGTTAAGAGGTCATACAAAGTAAACCTGTGCAACTTGATGCCAAGATGTTGCCTAACAGACTGACTGGAGCTTGTGATGTTCACAAGTGCTGTCCAGTTTCATGATCAGCATGCATCGGACGGTCAGTGACCAAACTGAGCTTCATAGGAAAGAACCGCAGGTGTTGATTGGCCCTGTTGATCAGAGTGGAATAAACAAACCATGTCAGATGTCTTTCACTTTAATTGTTCAGTGTTTTTACCACTGGGACAGCCTGAGAAAGAGCAGCGATTCTAGACTGGTTTCTGTCTATCAGAGGCCATGATCACACCTAGTATTAACATCCGTTTCGGCTAAATACAGGTGCAAGTCCAAAACCATTTGAAATTGTCCCTGCATCCTTGGTTTGGTCATTTTTTCCCACTTTGTTTCTTGTGTTGCACTCACAGTGCACATGTAGTGAATAATGTATCTAGTGATGAAATCAAGACTGAAAGTGGTTGTCTCGCCTGAGCACTTGTGATCGGACCGCCCGAGGGTTGCCACTCAATGCTAGCTACAAACAGGGCCTTTGTGTGTTGCACTGACCTGAGGACAGTGTTTTCTGCTAGTTTCAGCCCGACACAGTTATCATTTTCACATCCAGCTCCACGTTGTTTAAATATCAAATGCACTGGCATCATCTGTTCACCCATGGGCGTCTGGTTTGAAAACCAGGTGTGTTCAGGAGCATTGTTGGCGCGTTGCTATTTTGAGGAAATGAAAACGATTGCGCCATTGACCAACACAAACCTGCTCTAAAGTCAATAGTGCAGTATTTTTTGTGTTATTTAAAGGGTGTGTTATTGTTATTTAAATCAGACAGACTACTTCTTGGTAACTTTTTAAATAATTTAATTTGATTAAAATGTGAGTAATAAATAATTAATGTGAGTATTGAGTAATAATTAATTTTAAATAATATTTGGATAAATGTGCATCTTACTACAGCTGCTGACAAAAGCTGCCCTGAAATGACTTGGCCTATTCAACTGCAGGATGCAACTGGAAGTTCATGGGGGAATAATGTTCAGAAATTAAATTTAGTTACGCCATTTCCCTATGTATGAAGTCTTAATTACTGAGAAACAATCTTCATGAAGTCATTTAGACAACATTTATTTGCTTTAAAAAAAAACATTTTCTCAACAAAGAAGTGTTTCTGAACTTTAGGTATCAACATAGAATTTATGCGCTAAAGTCGAAGGATAGTCACATCAGCTTTATTTCTGTAAGGGCTTTATACCATACAGATTGTTTCAAAGCAGCTTTAAAGTGATAACAGGAAAATGATACTTGAGAATGTTTGATATTTGGAAGAATGTTTGTAACCAAGGGGATCTCGGCAGCTTTTTTTCCACACTATGGAAGTCAATGGCTGCCGAGATCCGCTTGGTTACAAACATTGTTCCAAATATCTTCCTTTGTGTTCAGCAGAAGAAAGAAATTTATACAGCTATGGAACAACTTGAGTGTGACAGAATTTTAATTTTTGTGTGAACTATCCCTTTAATTTGGATCCACTTCTGCCATGTTTCTTTCTCTTCTGGCATGCTTTCTTACATGAAAATGAGTTTGCGGTGCTTACATTTGATGTCTAAAATATTTTATGAACTAGTTAAAACCATGATTCTTTTTATTTCTCATAATCACTACCCCCCCCCCCTCTCTCTCTCACACTAATAGGTAGGGGTAGGGGAAGATTCATATGTCCTCATGCAAGGGAGCTGTCCTGATACACACCCATCCTCATCCTCACTTCACGCTGCATTCGTCCTATGTGCCACATTTTTTGAGCCATATTTATGTACTAAGTCATTGTAATTTGTTTTTTTGTATGTTGTTGAATTCAGTTATGTTCATCTGTGAAATATGTCAGTTGTTTTTATTATTATCATTATTATTAAATGGTTTCTTAAATTTCAGACTTTGCATTGTTGTCATTTTCTTGTTCAGCCTTTGTTTAACTCTTAAATGCATGAATGTTTCGCCAACCATTCTTACATATTCAGATCTTTAACAACCTGGATCTATATCTAACACGAATGGATCTCTAACTGCCGCATTAGTTTAAAACTCTCTTGATATTTAATAACAATTATAAAAGAATAAAAGCATATTTCGTTACCTATTAGAGCTTGGAAGGGTTCGATGTGAGCTGGTGTTTTATATCATCATCACTGTCCTCGTCAGAGCTCATTTCCCAGAACATTCAGCGTCTGGCTCATATTCACAATATTTCAAAACTATAATTTAATATTTTAATCGCTGACAGCTTCTTCACCAGATCGACCATCAAGTGACAGTGACACTCATATTTGATCGCGTTCAGCAATTAATCACTGAGCCATTTTTGTTTTCTGTCTGCGGTGAAATGTCATTTCATCATTGAATTTCAGACATCACCACCTTGAGGAATAAAGGTGAACTGCACTTATTCAGTCGTCAAATATTAAATTATTGTTGTGCAGAAAAAAATATACGTACACCGATACACCCGGGGGTCATTAGCGACCCTATACAAGTTTTACAAAAAAAGAATGGAAAAGCATTCTTTTATAATTTTATTATTTTTTTCTTGTTATATTGTTCATAATAAATTGATTGAGGAATACTAAGAAGGTCGCTAAAGGCCTGAGGTATACATTTAAGGGTTAAAGGTGAAATGTGTGGTTTCTGTGCCACTAGTGGAACTAAATGGAATTGCAAAAAATAACAACCATTAGAAAGACTGTTTAGCCCCGTCTGCTCCACCCGTCTCTCTCACCTGACACAAGGCTATCCCCGCCCTAATCTCACAGTCGATGAGTCAGAAGTGGCCGTGTCAGGCTGTTCAAACAAGGCTTTGAAAGAGTCACAGTGTTCTTCAGGAAGCAATGGCTAACTTATAGTGACTCTTTTAGCAGAGACAATTACACACGTCAAGTCAACTTTATTTATATAGCGCTTTTTACAATGCAGATTGTTTCAAAGCAGCTTAACAATGTTAAACAGGAAAATAATGCAACAGAATTTTGAGCAACAGAGCAACTGAGCAAGCCAAGCCAGAGGCGACAGTGGCAAGGAACCAAAACCCCATCAGGTGACCTAATGGAGAAAAATAAACCTTGGGAGAAACCAGGCTCAGTCGGGGTGCCAGTTCCCCTCTGGCCAATTAACAAACAGGGTATGATTATTATTTTGGCAACTTTACAGGTCAGGGTCATATTAGATCGGAATAATCAACATTAATAATATTATTGAATACTAGGATCCAGTCTTTTATGCATCTTCTATGCCTTTACACCTCCAGAGTTTACAGTTGCTTATTGAAATGATTAACTCACTCTTTGTTAAAACGGTTAATTCAGCATTTTCACATTAGGGTCAAACTGGTTTTCTCCAGAGTGAAAGATTTATTCATCATCCCTTCAAAATGAAATATCCATCATCCTTTAGCAGAAATCGTGAACAAATGTTTTTCAAACAATGTTTTGATAGCACTGCAGAGTCACAGTGTTTACCTTTTCTGATGGCACGTCGTCTCCCACAGCTGTGCCATTCCTGAAATCCCTGAGGCAGTGCATGCTGGTCATTTAAAAGTAATGCGCTGTTACTTTTGCATTACTTTTTCTCATCTGGGCTGGGCTTGTTTGGTTTTTAATAACAAAAAAAAAGTATTTTTGGCAAATGTAAAGGCCCTTTCACGCCAAAACTGAAATGCAAAAGGAAATCAAATTCACGTCTGTACAGTAGAGGGCGCAGCAAAGACATCAGTTAATAAAGTGAGATTAAATACATAAATTATATTTGTGTAATTTAATAAGATGTTTAATTAACATGTTTGCATTTACCTGTTTTTACTCATGTTGAGTAATACTGAATGTGTTTTTGTGCAAGTGAGATGAGTAAATGCATGTTCACATTCAGAGCTAGAGCTACAGTAACCAACATGTTCACACACAACGCCTCTGCACTTACTCACGATTTCTCTCAACATGAGGACATGAGAGCTGTCAGTCAATAAATGGGTAAACAATGTAACTTGTACAAATTTGAAAAAGTAACTCAGATTTTTATTGTAAAATTTAAAGTAATGCATTACTTTACTAGTTACTTGGAAAAAGTAATATGATTACATAACTTGCATTACTTGTAATGCATTACCCCAACTATGTGTGTATATATACACACTGCCGTTCAAAGGTTTTTGATCTGTAAGTCTCTTAAGCTCACTAAGCCTGCATTTATTTTATTTAAAATACAACAAAAACAGTAATATGGTGAAATATTATTAAAATATAAAATAACTGTTTTCTATGTGAATTTATTTTAAAGTGTAATTTATTTCTGTGATCAAAGCTGAATTTATCATCATTATTCCAGTCGTCAGTGTCACATGACCCTTCAGAAATCATTCTATGATGATTTGATGCTCAAGAAACATTTATGATTATTATCAATGTTGAAAACAGTTGTGTAAAACTTTTTTTTCAGGATTTCTTTGATGAATAGAAAGTCCAAAAGAACAGCATTTATTTTAAATAGAATATTTTGTAAAAAAAAAACAAAAAAAAAACAAATTGAAAATCGCTTGACTTATTTTGATGAGTTAAAGCAATGTAAAAACATGTTGTCATAATTTATTGATCATATCATTTTTACAGTGCACTGACTGTTCACTTTTATGTGCACACACTTGTGGACTTATCACAAAATCAGGATCAAACTGACGACAGAGTTTATGACAAGTGCCATAGTATCACTTTCCACGGCATATATATATACACTATATTGCCAAAAGAATTGGGACACCCCTCCAAATAATTGACTTCAGGTGTTCCAAACACTTCCATGGCCACGGGTCTATAAAATCAAATACTAGGCATGCAGACGCTTCTACAAACATTTGTGAAAGAATGGGTCGTTCTCAGGAGCTCAGTGAATTCAAGCGTGGTACTGTGATAGGTTGTCACCTGTGACCTATCAAACTTCGTGTGACCTTCAGATTAGCAACAGAACAGTGCGTAGAGAGCTCATTCAAGCCTTACATCACCAAGTGCAATGCAAAGTGTGGGATGCAGTGGCGTAAAGCACGCCGCCACTGGACTCTAGAGCAGTGGAGACGTGTTCTCTGGAGTGACCAATCAAGCTTCTCTGTCTGGCAATCCCATGGACGAGTCTGGGTTTGGCGGTTGCCAGGCGAACGGGACTTGCCTGACTGCATTGTGTCAAGTGTAAAGTTTGGTGGAGGGGGGATTATGGTGTGGGGTTGTTTTTCATGGGTTGGGCTTGGCCCCTTAGTTCCAGTGAAAGGAACTCTTAATGATTCAGCATACCAAGACATTTTGGACAATTTCATGCTCCCAACTTTGTGGGAACAGTTTGGGGAACAGCTTCCTGTTCCAACATGACTGCACACCAGTGAATGAACAATACAAAATGCAACTATTAATGTTAAAATCAAGGTTTCTAATAAACTCATATTCGAACCATGTATAATCTTTTGGATCTTTCTCTGTAACATTTAATTGGCACTGGGTGACTGATTTGAAGCACTGTACATGGGCAGCAACTTTAGTGTTCCTCATGATACCGTGTTTAATAACATACTTTATGATGCCTTGAAATGCCGTCTCACAGCTCATCTCCTGTGCCGCCCTCTAACTTGTGCTTTGCAACATTAGAATAGTTACACAGCAAAACAGCAGAACTTCGACAGACAAGAACGCAAGCGTTGAAAGCTTCAGCATTTTGATGTGGCTGTGTTCTTTTCAGAAAGGTCTGCATTGGAGATTACAATCTTTAACACATCTACCCACTCGAATTCCTCTGCTCCATGATCTGATCTGCTTTTTCCAAAGGTAACACGACCCTGCCAGATATTTATTTGATGTGCAGATTTTACAGCTGGAGCAGAATGGGCGAATGCTAGAAGAGGTTCTGAGAAAGAGGAGCTTGGAGGAGTTGTGGTTGGAAACCCCTCTCGAAGGATCATCAAGAACCTGTGTCTCTCCAGTCCTGAGCGCTGCTTTATCAAGCATCGGCTCTCTGTGAACAGGGACCCAGGGTCTTTTGCTTTGGCGCTCTGATTCCCACCATTTTCATCAGCCGTATTGGCACTTACCATGAATATTCTACAAAATAGGCTGTTTTCCAAATGGTCAGCGAAAGGAGATGCATAAATTAAGTCAATGAAATTAATTCGAGGCACACTTTCAATTAAAATCATTAAAAAGCCCTTCTTAAACTGGCTATTTCATGAGTAGAAACTTTTTCCAGCCAGCCACCTCCAGCATTTTTGTATCATTTTCACAAAACTTTCATGACCTCCAGAATATTTAGTTTGTATTCGAACATGCAATATATCAAGAAAAAAGACTGCTTTTAAACAAAATAATGATTCTAGCTTCATGCTTTCTTTTTTTGTAAGTAGAGTAAGTTTCATGCAAAAAAGCACTTTATATACTTTGCTATATTACTGCAACAATGGAGCTGCAAACTTCACATACTTTTGAAAATCCAGCATTTAGTTGATCCTGGTAAGCGCTCATTGTCACAGTTGTAAACACAACGGCGTTCTTCTTCCACAAGGGAGTTTGGCATCGCGGCATTTGTTTCTAGGCAGACCTTTAAAGAACGTGACACACGTCTCGCGGACATCCTGTAGAATTCAACCAATCAGACTACGACTTCAAAAATCCTGAAGTGTTTCCAGTTAAGTGTGCCGACTACACCTACCCCTACCCTAAACCTACCTAACTCCACCCCCTGGATCTGGAAATCAATGGCAGGGAAAGAGTTAAATAAGAAAACAAATAATGAGCTCCAAACTCATACGTTTCTGCATCTTCAGGGTGTAACCTGCAAACACAAAGATGTCCCAAAAAAGGCTCTGGCTGCATCAAGACCATCCTAAACTTAAATGGATTTGAGCTTGACGCGTTTCTGCAGTGTCAGTCTCGTTCTGTAAACGCCTCACAAAACTTTGGGTGTGTTTAGAACTGTCCAATAGAAAATCAATTTTGTCTCAATCATTTTTTAATTCAATGAAATGAATTGTGTTGCATGGAAGAAAAAAGTAATAGGTTTGAAACAACATAAGCGGAAGAAAGTTGACAGAATATTTGATATGAGTTTATCTCATATATTTAATAGCTCTCACTATAAAAACATGAGATTTGTAAAAGTAATGGGACTACTAAAGGCATTGACTTTTCTCTCTCTATTGCTTCCCACTCATCTGTTACTGTACCGCACAGAACGCCAAGACAGCGGGATATCTGTTAAACAATAACACAGGAACTCTCTGCGGCCTCCATTATGCTCCGATCTTGCCCTGTACCGCAGTCACCAAGTCCATCCAAACAAGAGGTCACATATTTAACGTGACCGCGCTCTACGGGACTCCACAATGGATCCCGACTGCAGCCAGAACCAAAGCTATTTTCAACCTTATCAATATTTTTCATCTTTGGAGTATTGGGAGGATCAAAGTTTTTTCCGCACACTGTCTCTGTCTTATCTGCTGATCAGGAGGGTGTAGCGCTGTGTGCCATTACCTCATAAAGTCAGATTACAGCCCATGGAATATCCCGTGGCAGTTGGGTTTCCATACCTGTTGACATTATAGGAAACTAGCTAGCATTCACTTCGGTCAAAGTTAGGGTTTGTGTTTGGAAAGCCCGTCTAATGCTGCCTTCAAGTGATATCAGAATGATCGTGTTTATGGAGATGAACGCACCTATACTTTATTGCCCTCCTCAGGGAAATTGTTGTGGACTGCATGTTGCTTCATAGACATATAATAGACAGAGACAAATAGAAAAATACTGATAACAATAGTAATGCTGAAATTGGCTCACCCAGGGTATTTTCTTTCTTACAGTTCCCCCGTGACCAGTGACAAGACAAGAATGGATTTGAGCAATTTGACAATCTCTCTTTAACGGAAAAAGACTGACAAAGAGCTTTTTTTGCATTAATGAAACAAAATGAAGAGCAGATAAATTGTATTTAACTGATGCTTTATCTGCATATTTGTGTGTGTGTGTGTGCGTGCGTGCGTGCGTGTGTGCGTGCGTGCGTGATAGCAGAGAACAAATTTGAAATTGCAATTAAATTAAAAATACAACTTAAAAGCGATTTATGCCCAAGGATATTACCAATTAACTGCCATGTTTCTTGATGTGAAAGTTTGACTGTACTAAAGCATAAAAATATCATAATATGTTTCAATTAAATCCACCTACTCATTTCTCTGAAAAACAATGCTCCAGCCAGTTATTCTGCTTTGAAATGTGTGTTCCGTGTATGAATGTCTGTTTTTATTTTGGTCTGTTTGATCCCGCCCGCTGCCAATTTACCCAATAGAGGGTCTGCATTGACGTCACTTTCCCGCCGGAACACGCCGAAGAGCTGCTGATTTAATAGGATTTCATGTGAAAACATGAGTAAAACAAATGGTGATCAGTTTAAACTAAAGGTTGGGCTCCATACAGTGTTCCTTACAACTTACCAAAGATCCAGTGATCCATGGATATTGACATACAGCCAGGAATCGTGTTTTCCTGACATTTATATGAGTTTGATTTCAACACCGGGGAAATACATAAAGCAAATTTGCCTGTGAACACTTTATATAAAAACAATATAGGTAGGTCTAAATCCGGGTGATCATTTTAATCAATGTTATATATATCGTCATATCGTCCAGCCTTATAGATTTTGTCAGTGTTTAAAACTGTGTTTTTAAAAATGTAAAAACATCCAATTATGCAGAAAGATGGTAAATATTTAATTGATGAGTTGTCAATACAATATAGGATGTGATTTTACCCTTAAATTCAACATGTTGACACAAAATGATAACTGCAAATCCACGTTTCACTGCCTGGAGTCCAGTTGTTTCTCAATTGGAGTGATCCATTTGCATCTCTTTTCTGTAGTGTTCAACAGTCTGTAAAAATACACCTCTTTTTCTTTTCAAATCTATTTGTGCTGTCAATCTGATGTGTTTTGTATGTTTTTCGCAGCATTCACGCTGAAAACCAATGTTGCCACTCATTGGGTGTAACCGCAGTCACTCTGGCCGACGGTGGCATCACGTACAGTATTTCAACAGCCCGGGTTGCCATTTGGTGGAAAACACAGCGTATTGGAGCCATGGAAGCCAGTGAACAATCTGGGTCAGAGATCGGACAGAGATTCAACCCAACCTAAAACGCCTTGGCATCCATCTAAAAAAGTCAATGATCAGAGGCATATTAAAACACTGATTTGTTTCCATTCCATTGTAAATTGCAACTGTTCCTGTTGCGTGTCCTCAATCTGGCAACCCGTGTGAGGGCTGGTGAATAACTCTCCAATATTTTGAATTTGGAGTGCAATACCCATTTCAACCACTAGCTGTCAATATCACAAACTGCACCTTTAGGGCCCTATTTTACCGATCTGAGCTCATGGTCTGAAGCGCATGGCTAAGGTGCATTCAGGGCATGTCCGAATCCACTTTTGCTAGTTTAACGACGAAAAAAGGCACATGATCAAAAAGGGTTGTCCCTAGTCTCTTAATGAGTCATGGGTGTGTTTTGGGCGTAACATGCAATAAACCAATCAGAATCTCATCTCCCATTCCCTTTAAAAGCCATTTCAACCACTAGCTGTCAATATTAGCTACATACTGCACCTTTAAAATGTATTTTAATCCATATTGTGATGAATTTAATGATGAACATGGATAAATCATTCATCATAAATACTGCAATATTCCACAAAAAATAAAAGTTGTCTATTTTGATTTCATAGAGACTAACGTGTCATTCATTATGTCTTCATCTATGCTTATTCTGTAGTGACTTTAAGGCAGCATGACTTTAAATCATGACTTAAATAAGATAATTAAGCTGTAATTGTGAATGTTTCCTGTATTTTTCCATATTTTGTGTACTGCAAGGACACCATATTTTGTGTAACCAACGACAGGTTAGGGAGGATGATTATGAAGGTATATTTGGTGCAAAACAACTGAACACGCGTGAGAGTGGAATGTGTAGCTGTAGATCATATCCACACATGTGTACCAATAAATTTGAAGTCACAGAGAAAAATATTTTAGGAGTTGTAAACTTGTAGACTTTTTTTCTCACTTACAAACACAACGCAACAGTTACACCTTCACACATTCTTCACTGCAGGTGCACAAATCCTGTTCTACGAATCACACATGAAGAAACTCATACGCTCACATTTTTGCTCCAGTTGCTGCAGTAAATATGGTGCAAAACGCATTCACACACCCGTATCAAAAATGTGAAGTCACAGACAAATTTTGCACACCCGCGAATTAAAATGTGAATCCATGCAATGAGAGTTGCACACTTGTAGAATATTTGGTCACAAATGTATTGCTTTTCTTGGATATTTTTCTAACACAATCACAAGTCCAATCACTACAGCTGCTTGAATCTGCTGCTGCGAGTCTCAAACACAGTTTTTCCGCCTTCAAGTGACACGTTCCGTGCGCTCTCACTTTTGCACCATATATCACGCGAAATGTGGAGCAAAAGAGATTTGTGCATCTGTGAGGCAGCGGTTCAGAGAGCAGAGGACTTCGGCCAATCAGAAGAGCTCTTTTAAACCGGTGGCGCGCGACCGAGAACGGGAAAAATTCACGAGCAATCTCTCCCTAGCAGACGATGGCAACTTGTTCCTCTATATAGTAAAATATAGTAGGCTATAATTAATGGATGTATATAGTATAATCAATGCACAATTGTATACCGGTAATTAATTTACAATTCAAGCAAGTAGCCTAAAAACACCTACATTAACATGGGTAATGGAAACATGAATCAGGATATGAATTATACACCGCGCGTTTTGAGCTTTTATAAGCACCAGTTCCCGTACGAACGGAACGGACCAATGATCTGCGCAACATGACTGAAGCCCGGTTCATTTAACTGTGCATGCATGGCGCGCGGATAACCATAAACTCCACAAACGCTCCAGAATATCTGTGTGATAAGATGTGAGCCGTTCTATCGCAACACTGAGTCTGAGAAAACATCCTCCTGCACCAACATAAGCGTTTTAATAAACTACTCATGAGCACCTTTAGTAGATCTCACGTTCTACTGTAGCCTACTTATTATGTTACATGTTGATTAACTTTATAATAGATTTATAATATATAGGCTACTTTTATAATAGAATAGAAGATAAGGGAATAGGTTTTTCACTAAGATCTATCTGTGGCATGTTGTGGTGGCTATAGTTTCTATGTGTAGGATGCTATTTTTCACAACTATGCTATAGATAAAACATGTTAACGTTGGCATTATGCTAATGAGGAGACATCTCACCTGAAATTGTTTTTAATTGTAATTACTTTGAATGTGGATTTTGCAAAAAATAAACCCTAAATGGTTCACACTTCAACCCCCCAATTATTATTGCATTAATTGCATTAAAAAAGCTCAAAACGCGTGTATAATTCATATCCTGATTCATGTTTCCATTAACCATGTTAATGTAGGTGTTTTTAGGCTACTTGCTTGAATTGTATATTAATTATACTATATACATCCATTAATTATAGCCTACTATATTTTACTATATAGAGGAACAAGTTGCCATCGTCTGCTAGGGAGAGATTGCTCGTGAATTTTTCCCGTTCTCGGTCGCGCGCCACCGGTTTAAAAGAGCTCTTCTGATTGGCCGAAGTCCTCTGCTCTCTGAACCGCTGCCTCACAGATGCACAAATCTCTTTTGCTCCACATTTCGCGTGATATATGGTGCAAAAGTGAGAGCGCACGGAACGTGTCACTTGAAGGCGGAAAAACTGTGTTTGAGACTCGCAGCAGCAGATTCAAGCAGCTGTAGTGATTGGACTTGTGATTGTGTTAGAAAAATATCCAAGAAAAGCAATACATTTGTGACCAAATATTCTACAAGAGTGCAACTCTCATTGCATGGATTCACATTTTAATTCGCGGGTGTGCAAAATTTGTCTGTGACTTCACATTTTTGATACGGGTGTGTGAATGCGTTTTGCACCATATTTACTGCAGCAACTGGAGCAAAAATGTGAGCGTATGAGTTTCTTCATGTGTGATTCGTAGAACAGGATTTGTGCACCTGCAGTGAAGAATGTGTGAAGGTGTAACTGTTGCGTTGTGTTTGTAAGTGAGAAAAAAAGTCTACAAGTTTACAACTCCTAAAATATTTTTCTCTGTGACTTCAAATTTATTGGTACACATGTGTGGATATGATCTACAGCTACACATTCCACTCTCACGCGTGTTCAGTTGTTTTGCACCAAATATACCTTCATAGATGATGCACAACCTTCTCTCTTTAAATAGTTGCATTAAATCTATGTCAGTAAGGATAAAAGAGGACAATAAAAATGATGTTCTCGTCAAAGTCATGCCATGATGGCAATTTCTGAATTTGTAGTCATAAAATCCCCATGAGGACAGCAAAAGATCAGGGTAAAAAAGTAACCTCAGCCATTATTTGGCTCAGTCGAGCAAATAAAACAAGCAAACAGACGTGTGATGGCATGTTTCATTTGGATCTTAACTACAAATGATCTAAGTTAATGAACTATTCATGCTTTCTCTTTATAGTTGAATCTCATGCATCCCTCAACTTTCATTTAAACTGATTGCCATCCAGGTTTTCAATTATTGTCATTTAACAGCTGAAAGGTGAAACTACACCAGTGTTTTGTAGATGTTTTCATGAGTCGGATCATTTGGAAAGATTCTCACAAAGAAAATATTATTTTGTGGTGTGGTGTCAGTTACACCCTTATTTAGGGCTTTAGGTGGCTCAGTGGGTAGCACTGTCCCTGTTCACAGAGTCCCGGCTCAGCCAGGAGACCTTTTTCTGTTTGTCCCCGGTTTCCTCGACAAGCCAAAGACCTGCAGCGCAGCTCAAATGGAGACAGCAAATTGTCTGTCAGTATAAATATGTGTGTTTTGTGTGTGAGCCCTGCGATGGACTGGCCATCCATTCAGGGTGTTTCCCCAACCTTAGGCCCAAGACGGTGAGTTAGGCTCCCCCTCTGACCCTAAGGATAAAGCAGTTTAGATTATGGATGGATGGACATCCTCAATCTCTCAGTCTGTTTGTAATATGTGTCTGACTATAACACAGATGTACACCAATCAGGCATAATATTATGACCACCTTTCTAATATTCTGTTGGTCCCCCTTTTGCTGACAAAAACAGCCCTTCCCCGGTTCACCACTGCACACCGGGAACACCCCACAAGAGCTGCAGTTTTGGAGATGCTCTGACCCAGTCATCTAGCATCACAATTTGGCCCTTGTCAAACTCGCTCAAAACCTTACACTTGCCCATTTTTCCTGCTTCTAACACATCAACTCTGAGGACAAAATGTTCACTTGCTGCCTAATATATCCCACCCACTAACAGGTGCCGTGATGAAGAGATAATCAGTGTTATTCACTTCACCGGTCATAATGTTATGCCTGATTGGTGAATTTCTTGTAGAACTGAATGGGTTTGAATTGGAACAGTTACGTGGACGAAAGACTGGAGCCACAGGATATTAGAGCGATAACTGAATAGGAAAGCCTTGTATTTCTAATTCTCGCTTATAATTCTCATATACACACTCTTTCAGTTATGACATGAGTTTGATGGACTGAACATGATAACATTATGTGTGAGCAAGCCAGCAGTTCTGTCACACCAAATCAAGAAACTACAAAAGAACAATTAAAATGATAAGAATTAGTCTATAAGTATGAGATCCATGATCAAATCGATTTACTCAAAACTGCATTAAAAAGTGTGAAAGTGGTTCATCACACCAGTCTCGTGCTAAAACACCAAGGAGGGCTCATAATTGTCATCTGCCACTCACATGGATCATATTTAGGAGATTAATGGTTGATTCTTAGTTTGGCCTAATCTTAAAGGGATAGGAACAGTGGTGAACTGGCGACAGGGTCATGGGCGGCTCATTGATGTACGTGGGGAGCGAAGGCTGGCCCGATCAAACTGACGAGCTCCTGTAGCTCAAATTGCTCAAGAAGTTAATGCTGGTTCTGATAGAAAGGTGTCAGAATACACAGTACATCTCAGTTTATTGCGTATGGGGCTGCATAGCCACAGACCAGCCAGGGTGCCCATGCTGACCCCTGTCCACCGCTGAAAGCACCGACAGTGGCACATGAGCATCAGCACTGGACCATGGAGCAATGGAAGAAGGTGGCCTGGTCTGATGAATCACGTTTTCTTTTACATCACGTGGATGGCCGGGTGCGTGTGCGTCGCTTACCTGGGGAACGCATGGCACCAGAATGCACTATGGGAAGAAGGCAAGCTGGCTGAGGCAGTCTGATGCTTTGGGCAGTGTTCTTTTTTTGGGGATTTCTAGGCATTGCATTTCATGTTGCGTTTTTATTCAACCTGATATCTCACAACTTTTGTGCTTATTCTGGGCGAGTCTGAGTCTCATGAACGCAGTAGAGTACAGAAGACCAATGGCCAAGGTCAGGATTTTAGTTAAATAATACATTAAATATTGTTTGTTTTTCACCAAACCCTATCGTATACCCTCAGAACACCTAAATATACAACACGTCACATGGAATCATTCAGTAATACTTTTGCGTCTTTTTTTTTTCTTTTTAAGCTTGATACTAGCCGCTATTCACTGCCATTATAAGGATGAGCTTTTTATTCAGAGTTTTGTTGTTTGCTTGTGTTACTTCCAACACCAGCGTATTGTCTACAGGGCTACATAGACTTCTTGAAGTGTGGTATTATAAGTGAACCTGCCATTGCAGCCTGACAATGGCAGTCTGAGTGTAAATGTGTGTGACAATCTCTTCTGTCTCTCTGTCAGAATATATTCTGTTCCGTGTACACAGGACAGGTTTCCTTTTTTTCCGCTCTGTTTGTGTAGGGCCAGACAAGTTCACAATTGTCTGTTTCCCATCGTTAATATTGATGTGTTGCATTATGATCCTGACAGTCATAGCACTCTTGTGAAAGTGGAGTGTCTGTCTGCTGTTGTCAGTATGAGCGGCGTATATACAGGTGCTGGTCATATAATTAGAATATCATCAAAAAGTTGATTTATTTCACTAATTCCATTCAAAAAGTGAAACTTGTATATTATTATTCATTACCCACAGACTAATATATTTCAAACATTTATTTATTTTAATTTTGATGATTATAACAGACAACTAAGGAAAATCCCAAATTCAGTATCAATATTGAAGACACTTGGTGCCACACTCTAATCAGCGAATTAACTCAAAACACCTGCAAAGGCATTTAAATGGTCTTTCAGTCTAGTTCTGTAGGCTACACAATCATGGGGAAGACTGCTGACTTGACAGTTGTCCAAAAGACGACAATTGACACCATGCACAAGGAGGGCAAGACACAAAAGGTCATTGCAAAAGAGGCTGGCTGTTCACAGAGCTCTGTGTCCAAGCACATTAATAGAGAGGCGAAGGGAAGGAAAAGATGTGGTAGAAAAAAGTGTATAAGCAATAGGGATAACCGCACCCTGGAGAGGATCGTGAAACAAAACCCATTCAAAAATGTGGGGGAGATTCACAAAAAGTGGACTGGAGCTGGAGTCAGTGCTTCAAGAACCACTACGTATGCAAGATATGGGTTTCAGCTGTCGCATTCCTTGTGTCAAGCCACTCTTGAACAACAGACAGCGTCAGAAGCGTCTCGCCTGTGCTAAAGACAAAAAGGCAATAAAAGCAATCCACGTTGCTTGAGGTCCAGTGTAAAGGTACCACAGTCAGTGATGGTTTGGGGTGCCATGTCATCTGCTGGTGTTGGTCCACTGTGTTTTCTGAGGTCCAAGGTCAACACAGCCATATACCAGGAAGTTTTAGAGCACTTCATGCTTCCTGCTGCTGATCAACTTTATGGAGATGCAGATTTCATTTTCCAACAGGACTAGGCACCTGCACACAGTGCCAAAGCAACCAGTACCTAGTTTAAGGACCATGGTATCCCTGTTCTTAATTGGCCAGCAAACTCGCCTGACCTTTTTTTGGTATTGTGAAGAGGAAGATGTGATATGCCAGAACCAACAATGCAGAAGAGCTGAAGGCCACTATCAGAGCAACCTGGGCTCTCATAACACCTGAGCAGTGCCACAGACTGATCGACTCCATGCCACACCGCATTGCTGCAGTAATTCAGGCAAAAGGAGCCCCAACTAAGTATTGAGTGCTGTACATGCTCATACATTTCATGTTCATACTTTTCAGTTGACCAACATTTCTAAAAATCCTTTCTTTGTGTTGGTCTTAAGTAATATTCTAATTTGATGAGATACTGAATTTGGGATTTTCCTTAGTTGTCTGTTATAATCATCAAAATTAAAATAAATAAACATTTAAAATATATTAGTCTGTGTGCAATGAATGAATATAATATACAAGTTTCACTTTTTGAATGGAATTAGTGAAATAAATCAGCTTTTTGATGATATTCTAATTATATGACCAGCACCTGTAAAATGACCATGTTTTTACATTACTGTTTGATAATGCTGAGGCAATGAGCCACATCATGTAGCCGGTTCATGTAATTACCCAGTTGAGGACACTTTTATAGACAAGCCCATTTAAGTGATGTCAATTCCATCTTCCCACAATGCCTTGCTGTCTAGTGTCTGTCAGGCGACTTGGGATGTTACAGTGCAGAGAATACATTGAAAATATGACATTCAAAGTAATTTAAAATGAACAGAATGCTTAAAAAAAATTAAAACAAACGGACAACTCAATGAAATTCTTAAATTAATGCATATTTTCAATTCATGCCATTTTTGCAAGGAACTGTGTAAAAATAAGTCTTCATTAATTAACAATTTGTTAGTAATTTGTGGGATAAAAATGATTGCCGTTTTACTGCCTCTAGTGCTCATTTCAGCTGGAAACTGTAGGGAATGTAAAAGTGCTTTTTTGGGAGTTTTGCAGAAATGTAGCCATGCAGGGTCACGTTTTTCCAACAAGGTTGATTAATTTATTTACTTACTTATTTTGTGGGGGTGGGCCATCACTACAACACACACTGTGTTCTGAAATTGATCCCGGTAACATTAGGGTCTAGTACCGGCATCATATTTTGCATTGACGCAGAAAGCTCATTTGACAGCAACTTTCTGGACTCAAAGCGCACTATGAATATAGATCAGAGTCGGCATGAAATAAAAATTCATCCTGTATTTTTTCTTATCTACATGTTATAGATGTTATTGTGGAAGATTCATCTGTGTATATGTTTGTCATAAGCTTGTCTTTTTGTTTGTCTGTATAGCTATAAAGATTGATGGAGCCAAAACTAACTGATCTTGACTGTGGCCACAACCCTTCCTCACCGCCCAGACAAATTAAGAAACAAAGAGGATGGGGAAGAACCTTTAGGATGTCTTCATCTTCTGCCCACCACTGACAGAGGAAATTAAAATAATTTCTACAGATGTGCTCCCTTTCATGGCCAAAAAGGGATTAGAGAGAACATCAGACATTGTTTCTATGTATTGTTTGACTTTAAAGTCATGCGCAAAATGGGATTAAAACAAAACAAAAAAATGCAGATAAATAACCTTTAGTACCCCACCCCTCCTCGGCAGAAGACTAAACCAGCTTCAAATAGCAACCGTGTTCGTGACAGTGTCCCACTGCTGCTATCACCTCAAAGGCCATTTTCTTCAAATCTTCCGTTTCTAACAAGATCCTCTTAAAAGCCCATAACAAGCAGCTGAATTGTTGCTCTCTTCATCTGGAGAGCTGTAAGACACCATGTCTAACTTCAAAGTCCATCTTAACGCCACACTTTAATTGTATCTTCTCCGACACCCTGCATGCCATCTGATTCTGCTGACTGCACTTATTGCACTTAACACTAAGAGTTCTTTCTCTTTTTGGGTCCAGTCATCCGTTTATTTGAGCCATGTACCCTTAAAGTGTTAGTTTAACCAAAAAATGAAAATCCTCTCATCATTTACTTGCCCTCATGTTGTTCCAAAGACTTTTGTTTATCTTCGGAACACAAATTAATCTTTTTGATGAAATCCAAGAGCTTTCTGTCCCTCCATAGACAACTACGCAACTACAACAATGTTTCAAATAGATAATAAAGAGATCATAAAACTAATCCATATATGAATTGCACTGTTTAGTCCAAATTTCCTGAAGAGACCAGATCACTTTAAATGATGAACCTCATTGGTTCTTGAGGAAGCTAAAACGCGATGCGTAACACAAGAATGAACCTCATTGGTTCTTGCTGAAGCTCAAACGTGATGCGTAACAAGAGAATGAACCACACTGGTTCTTGCTGAAGCTCAAACGTGCTGCATAACACAAGAATGAACCTCATTGGTTCTTGAGGAAGCTCAAACATGATGCGTAACACGAGAATGAACCTCATTGGTTCTTGCTGAAGCTCAAACGTGATGCGTAACACAAGAATGAACCTCATTGGTTCTTGAGGAAGCTTAAACGTGATGTGTAACACGAGAATGAACCTCATTGGTTGTTGCTGAATTTCAAACGTGATGCGTAACACGAGAATGAACCTCATTGGTTCTTGCTGAAGCTCAAACATGATGCGTAACACGAGAATGAACCTCATTGGTTCTTGCTGAAGCTCAAATGTGATGCGTAACACGAGAATGAACCTCATTGGTTCTTGAGGAAGCTCAAACATGATGCGTAACACGAGAATGACCCTCATTGGTTTTTGCTGAAGCTCAAATGTGATGCATAACACGAGAATGAACCTCACTGGTTTTTGCTGAAGCTCAAATGTGATGCATAACACGAGAATGAACCTCATTGGTTTTTGCTGAAGCTCAAATGTGATGCATAACACGAGAATGAACCTCATTGGTTCTTGAGGAAGCTCAAACATGATGCGTAACACGAGAATGAACCTCATTGGTTGTTGCTGAAGCTCAAACGTGATGCGTAACACTAGAATGAACCTCATTGGTTCTTGAGGAAGCTCAAACATGATGCATAACACGAGAATGAACCTCATTGGTTCTTGCTGAAGCTCAAACGTGCTGCATAACACGAGAATGAACCTCATTGGTTCTTGCTGAAGCTCAGATGTGATGCGTAACATGAGAATGAACCTCATTGGTTCTTGAGGAAGCTCAAACGTGATGTGTAACACGAGAATGAACCTCATTGGTTGTTGCTGAATCTCAAACGTGATGCGTAACACGAGAATGAACCTCATTGGTTCTTGCTGAAGCTCAAACGTGATGCGTAACACAAGAATGAACCTCATTGGTTCTTGAGGAAGCTCAAACGTGATGTGTAACACGAGAATGAACCTCATTTGTTGTTGCTGAATTTCAAACGTGATGCGTAACACGAGAATGAACCTCATTGGTTCTTGCTGAAGCTCAAATGTGATGCGTAACACGAGAATGAACCTCATTGGTTCTTGCTGAAGCTCAAATGTGATGCGTAACATGAGAATGAACCTCATTGGTTCTTGCTGAAGCTCAAATGTGATGCGTAACACTAGAATGAACCTCATTGGTTCTTGAGGAAGCTCAAACATGATGCATAACACGAGAATGAACCTCATTGGTTCTTGCTGAAGCTCAAACGTGCTGCATAACACGAGAATGAACCTCATTGGTTCTTGCTGAAGCTCAAACGTGCTGCATAACACGAGAATGAACCTCATTGGTTCTTGCTGAAGCTCAAACGTGCTGCATAACACGAGAATGAACCTCACTGGTTCTTGCTGAAGCTCAGATGTGATGCGTAACATGAGAATGAACCTCATTGGTTCTTGAGGAAGCTCAAACGTGATGTGTAACAGGAGAATTAACCTCATTGGTTGTTGCTGAATCTCAAACGTGATGCGTAACACGAGAATGAACCTCATTGGTTCTTGCTGAAGCTCAAACGTGATGCGTAACACAAGAATGAACCTCATTGGTTCTTGAGGAAGCTCAAACGTGATGCGTAACACAAGAATGAACCTCATTGGTTCTTGCTGAAGCTCAAATATGATGCGTAACATGAGATTGAACCTCATTGGTTCTTGTTGCCAATCTTGTTGCAACAATAAGAGCTTATTGAATAATCTTAGTTGCGTATGTTTCAGTGCTCAGACTTCATCTGACCACTACAAATCCAACAAGTGTCATTGTGTAAACCAAACCAGTTCTACACAAAAGGAGACGTTTAGCAGAATGAGCCCAGATGGTCTTGTCCATTCAACAAAAAGTCACACAAACAATGCTGACCTACAAATGCAAAACACTATAATTATTTTTTTTATTCTTTTGAACTACAGCTGGGCCAAACTCGCCAGTCACACAGATTATAATCTCAGAGACCTGATTTTGACTAAATGTGTAGTTACCGTGTTATGCCACAACACTTGAATAGATTTGAATATGCAGAAGTGTGAATGCGGCTTCAGTGAAAACTTTGATCTGTTCCTCACACAAAGCTTTCAACATAACTTTAGAAGACTTGGTATACATTGTAATAACTATATTGTTATACTTTTATGGTTCTTTTTAGAGCTTGACAAACCCTGCTCACTGACATTTTTGTCTTTTTCAGTTTTGTTTTTGTTGATCATTTTGCCTGTGCTTAATGCTAACAACATACATTTTGGCACAGGTGTGTATTTTTATTGGAATTGTACTTTTTATTTCCTTTATTTCCCCATTTCCTTTAATAAATCTTTTTTACACTATAACACAAAATAGTTCCTCTCAAGACTGTTTGGACAAGAATGTCCCTTTTGAAACCAATTGCGATTTTTAATCCCAGGTCCATTTACTTATAGCATGACGCAATCTTTGTTTATAGGCTATCATTCTGTTGGCAAGGCTTAAATTTTTTTATTTTTAGCAGATGGCGCCATTTTCTCAGGTTTGGCCTATAAATCAAATAGTCACTTTATTCCTGTTTTCTGCTTCTGCATATTATAGAGCCAGTTGGATAAATTATGCAGCTATAATTGTGTGGGTGTGTTGGTATGGATATCTGAGTGTGGTGTGTATGTGTTTAATAAAAAAAATTGTGTGTGCGTGTGTGTGCTTGTATTTGAGAAAAATAACTCAACTGCAAATCACAAATCCAAACACTGTGTGTACCAGTGGAGTTTTGCTGGCATCCAATAGGGAAAATTTGGCGCGTTCGTCCAAACAAAATCTGACTGAAAGCAAATTTTTTGAGATATCAACCTCAAATTTGGAACACAGGTTTTTTAGATTTATGGCTTTGATTTTCTTGCAGTTTTAGAATTCAACATGTTTAATAAAAATATATATTTTATATAAAATATCATTCATAAATCATTTTCATAAACTTAAACCTCTATAACTTTTTTGACTTTGGCAATAATCTGCCAAAAGGTCTTCTTTAAAATGAGACCAAACTTAAGTCTGTGCTTCCAATATTAAATTGTTTTAAATTGACATGGACATTTTGTGTGTAACTTTTTTTTTAAATTGATGCACAAGGGTTATGATTTCTTTGTGAAACACGATGATGATAAATGGTATCGTTTCAAAACTATTTCAAAATCTAATTTAGAGTTTGCGTTCTCAAGCCACCAAACACTGTAGCCATGCAACTGAACAACCAGAACGTGTTAAAAAAATCTATTTTGATTGAAAATGGTGTTGTGTAAGTCGCCCCAAAGTAAATAACTAATGATTTTTTACAACGGAAATGAATCAATCAAAAACCTACTTTAGCTGGACAATAACTTTTTTCTAGAGCTGCTGTACAGCCACAACAAAAAGCTGCTGTAAAGCTGCTTTGAAACAATTGTGAAAAAGTGCTATATAAATGAAGGTGACTTGACTTCATTGTATGGGAAAGAGCAGCTTGGAAATGCTTCTTAACATCAGTCATATGGGTTTGGAAAGGCATGGGATGAGTAAATGATGGCAGAACTTTCATATCTGGATGCACATTATCTTTAATGATATTGTCCCAGACCGGTCTTGTTTATTTGCCTAAGCCATCATTTCCTCCAAAAGCATGGTCGTTGCTCTGTGCATGCCATGCAAATCATGATCTGTTTCATTTTCTTTTGCCTCCCTACGTCTATGCCTTCCTCCTCCCCCACATTCACACACATTCACAAAGTGGACATTCACACTTCACTCCTGGTGGACGTCTGTGATAATTGCCATAAGCCTCCTACTTGCTTTCATTTTCCATTGTTCTCCCTAAAGTCTTTGCTCTGGCTTGTGATAAAGGGATAATCACTTCAAAGCAAACTGCTGAGAGTTTAGCCCTGAGCTGAAAGAGCAGGCAGACAATACAGTCATTGAGAGCAGTCACTGATCACAGCGTTCATCACGGAGCAGCAGACGCTCTTAGACGCACTCAGTTTAGCCCGTCCAAAATGAATACTCAGCAACTAGCAAACAGGAATTATATATAAATAAAATGGCTTTGGCCATTGGTGGTTCACTTTAAAAAAGTACTTCCACTGAAAATCTAACACTGGAATTTAATAACAGTAATAACAGTTTCTTCCTGATTATTAGTTATGAAACAGGTTTTGCTGGGTCTAATTTGCAGTGTTGTCCATGCAACAATATGTTTGAATCTCTGTAAATGGTTTGATTGTGCCTGGACAAGGATTTCCTGTCGTTAGGATTAGAATAGAGCATTTTATTTGTGGACTTTTTCCACTATGGACAAAACATTTGATAAATTGTGAAAGATTGCCCGTGAAGATGTGCTAAAAATGTGTCCTTTTCTAAAATGTACTTTATGTTCTGCTCACCATAGTATGACAGCAATGTACACAGAGCTTCACATCTGCTCTTTAAATTCCTCTCATTTAGCACTAATGCATGTATTTTATAATATCCTGCTCCTTAAAGTGAATGTAGAACATCAAAGGAAGCGCTCAAGCCTTTGAAGTATCATAAGTGGAATCAGTGGAACGTCCTCCCTCACTAGTTCAAAATGCAGGACAAGCTTTTCTGGTAGTTTCACTTTTTTAGTTGAGAAGGACTTCTAACTATACTGCTACTGTAAAGTAACCTACTTCAAACTTTTGTGCTGTTATAACTAACCTTGTCGGGTCTTAAAGTAGTTGACACAAAAATGTATTTCTTTTTGTCATTTTCAAATTCCCCTGCCCTTATGTTGTTCAAAATCTATGAGTGTTTCTTTCTTCTGCTGAACACAAAAGAAGAAATTGTAACGACTAAGGAATGCCGTTGTCTTTCATTGTATAGTATTGCATTGTATTGTATAGAAAAACAACACTAAGACATTTGTCAAAATACACTAAAAAATGCTGGGTTGGGTTTAAAATGGACAAACCCAGCGACTGGGTTGTTTTAATCCAGCGATTGGGTTAAATGTTTGCCCAACGTGCTGGGAAGTTTTATTTAACCCAACTATTGTTTAAAAATTACTATGTGACTGGCTTAAAATTAACCCAAAGTGTGTTCGGAACTAAAAATCAGACAAATGATTACTAGAGGCAACAACAATTATCAAAGGATGAACATTTATTAATAATCAGTATTGTTTAATTATTATTCATTAAAAATATTAATAATGTTCATTTATTAAACACATTGATAAATGTTCATTTACAACATATTTTTTGGGTTCATTTTAAGCCAGCTATATAGTAAATTTTAAACAATAGTTGGGTTAAATAAAACGACCCAGCAGGTTGGGCAAACATTTAACCCAACCGCTGAGTTAAAAGAACCCAATTGCTGGGTTTGTCCATTTTCAACCCAACTTGGGTTGTTTTTTAGTGTAGATCTTCTTTTGTGTCATACAGATTTGGAACAACATGATATGATGATATGAATTTTTGTGTGAACCATCCCTTATGAAAATAAACCATGGTTTTATTACAAATAAAACCAAAATGACATGGTTATTATAGTTAAACCATGGTAACCACAAATAGACCATGGCTTTGCTACTCTAACCAGATTTTAACCATGTGGTAAAACTGGTGTTATATACCGGTAAATGGTATTCAATTAGCCAAAAAAAACAACAACAAAAAAAACATGGTTACTACATTTTTACTATAATAAAACCATGGTTAATTTTTGCAAGGGCCCTTTAATCATCAATGTATATGTCTGCATTAGGGTTTTTCTCTTTTCTGACTAAATTTTGTCATAATTTACTCGCATATGTAAAATATTTGCTGCTCAGATATTCTGCTAAACATCTCATTGCGTTCCGTAAAAGAAAGAAGCCACGGCTGGAGCAATATGAACATGAGTAAATGATGATGAGATTTTTATTTTTGGGTGAATTATTATATTCTATAGTCTTTAAAGGATTAGTTCACTTCAAAATGAAAATGTCCTGATAATTTACTCACCCCCATCTCATCCAAGATGTTCATGTCTTTCTTTCTTCAGTTGAATTAAGTTTTTTGAGGAAAACATTCCAGGATTTTTCTCCACATAATGGACTTCAATGGCAACCAACGGCTGAAGGTCCAAATCAATGCAGTTTCAAAGGAAGGGCTTCAGAGGCTCTGCACGATCCCAGATGAGGAATAGGCTCTAGAAAAACCATCGGCCAAAAAATAAACATTTATATACTTTTTAACCGCAAATGCTCGACTTCTGTGTTCACGGCATATGACGTCATACGTCATAAAGGTCACGTGTGATGTAGGTGGAAATACCGACCCAGTGCCGAAAAACTCCATCTCCAACTTCAAAATCGTCCGACATCAGTGTTTTGTACAGGGTGTTTGTTTTAGTCTTTGCACATTCGTTTTAACACTGGCCTTTCCGACGTCATCTTGACGTCATACGTCGTGCCAATGCAGAACACAGAAGTCTTACAAAAAACACAGAAGGTTAAAAAGTATATAAATGTTACGTTTTCTTGAAAATGACCAAATGGTTTGGCTAGATAAGACCCTATTCCTCACCTGGGATCGTGCAGAGCCTCTGAAGCCCTTCCTTTGAAACTGCATTGATTTGGGCCTTCAACCATTGATTGCCATTGAAGTCCATTATGTGGAGAACAATCCTGGAATGTTTTCCTCAAAAAACTTAATTTCTTTTCGACTGAAGAAAGAAAGACATGAACATCTTGGATGAGATGGGGGTGAGTAAATTATCAGGAAATGTCCATTTTGAAGTGAACTAATTCTTTAATTCGTCATAACAGCACTTTGAGTTTTGTATAGATTTTAGAACAGTGGTTATGGATTTATAAAATTAGTAAATCAATGTCAAGAGACCATTTTGTTAATATCATTTAAACAAACACAAAGTGGCATTCATTCACGTTTGAGGTGTGATCTTTTAAGTTGTAGAAAGATAACCACTGACATTATTTAACTCATAAGTCGAAAACTGCCATTATTTAAAACCCCAAAGGAAATTCCAACGCGCTTCAATAAGGCTTATTCTCCTCAGGTTTCGGGATTGTAAACTTTACAGCTCTATTTTATTTCATTCTTTGGTCCATATCAGACAAATAAAAGAAAATAACATAGTAACATACATTTACAACAAACATTATTTAAGACATACAAACTTGCATTCCAGTGCTTCCAGAACCAGGAGGAATACCTTGTATCGCTTAATGTTGGATCGTTCATGACCATTATGATTGCATTTCTTGAGTCACTTAATCTACACATAAAATATAATTCCTTAACACAGCGTGTAAAGTAGGAACATAACTGAGACAGCAAATAGTGACTAGCGCACTAGCAGTTTGTCCGTTTAGGGCTATAGAAACATAGCGGCGCAAAATGGCGACTGTAAGGGGACCTGCGGTGTATGAAGATAGAAATGCCTCTTTCTAAGGTAATAAAAACATAGCGGCTCATTATGTAAGGTCTTTATACTCTAAAACATAGTTATGTATATTATGTTGTATTTCTGTCAATAGATCCTCATAAATATTACACGCTGCACCTTTAATACTTGGTCGCCTATAATATGAGGGAAATGTTTGCTTAAGAGCCTCTTTAGTTTTAACAATCATAACCACACTCTTTTTTTAGTATTAAATTGTAGTATAATACATCAAATGGTTAATAAGATTATCACCTATTACGCATCCAGCTATTACATGGCAACGAGGGGGTTAACTGTGAATATGGTAGTAGTGAAGGGGTTAACTGTGAATATGGCAATGAAGAGGTTAACTGTGAATATGGCAATGAAGAGGTTAACTTTGAATATGGTAGTGAATGGGGTTAACTGTAGTATGTAGTAGTGAAGAGGTTAACTGTGAATATGGTAGTGAAGGGGTTAACTGTGAATATGGCAACGAAGGGGTTAACTGTGAATATGGTAGTAGAGAAGGGGTTAACTGTGAATATGGCAATGAAGAGGTTAACTTTGAATATGGTAGTAGAGAAAGGGTTAACTGTGAGTCCTCAGAGGAAAAAGCGGCCTGTGTCTTTAAAGTTTCTGTAGCAACAGCAGGATCGCGGCGCTGCAGATCACTTACTCCTGACGCTCCACAGCTCTAGGGGAGTCGGCTCAAGATCTCTCTGCTTTGATAAGGTCCTTGCGCCTCGGTTGAAACTTTTCCATCACGGACTTTAGCGAACGGGCACTCTACGGTGACTCATTGAGCGCATTCGGGTTAGAAGCATCGAAAGGGCTTATAGAAAATAAATATGTGCGTTTCGACCTTTTTGGAGCGATCTGTGATGTTTTAAAGCGGGACTGAGAGGAATAGTGCTATATGTATCTGTCGGGACCGTGCGGTCGGCTGCGCTCTTTGATGTCCGCTCTTAAACCCTGAGCTCAGTCCACACTGGAATAAGAGAGCAGAGCGCATTCAAACACACACTATACAGGGGTCTAGTGTGAGCTTTACAGGAGGAAGTGTGCGTTTATAACCTCAAATCTGCGTTTGACACTAAACAACATCAGAGGACTGCGTGCAATTGGATATATTGTGGATTATATTTGTTCTATTGTTGGAAAACTGGGACTTTGGGGACTGAACTCATGGATGGATGGTGAGTTAGAGCAGTGTGTGTTCGTGTGTGTGTGTGTGTGTGCGCGCTCTCCCAGCGCTGGCCCCATGCTATTGCTTTGATGTGCTGTTTACCGACTTTGAAGTCATGTGTCGCCGCGAAATGAAGCATTTCTCACAGACATCGCGTTAAAACGCGCGTATTCGGTTTGGGTTGTTATTGTGTTGTTTTGAGGTTAGATTAGAGTCTCTTGACTGTGTTTAAACAAGATTCATTGTGGTGTTATGGGACTCGCACACTTTTGTTTTTCTTGAGGGGTTTGAAGTTGAATGCAATATGTTTTTTGGTTTATTTCCCACGGATTGGATTCGATCTCTCTTTATACCCGTAAGGAAATACTTTACGCGTTTCTTTTTAATGCTTTAAAACTGAACTAATAGTTTAGAGACGCATCTTAATGTGTTTTAGCCTTGTGTGTGTGCCATATTAGATATATGATGCATCAAAAGTGTAGATTTTACTTTGCTATATTGATGTTTTTATTATAATTGTATGTCGTTTTTAATATGCATTACGCAATTATACTTTCTTGGTGGTATCTAGGCTAGTGCAAGTTTCTGTACTGTATTGTACTGTAAGTAAGCATGCTTTTGATGAAATGTGTTTGCGCTTCATTGCGATTCGATTTCCGCGTAACGAGTCCAAATTTCCGCGACAAATATTTATCGGCATAATCAAACATTCTGAACAGTAAAGTGAAAATCTGTTTTCTTGTGTCGCCGCTTTGAGTTGTCTTTTGGAGTTTAGACAGTTATAGGTGTTTTTTTCATTCAATTGAGGATTTGATGTTTAATTGTTTTATTTTTCTAAAATTGGCAAACTGATTGGCTAAGCGCAGTTTTCTTTGTGTTTTTTTTTCTCTCGTTTTTTGATACAGATTCAGAAAAAAATTGATGCAAACCGATTTTTTTTAAAGTTCTAAATAATATGCATTGAATTGAAACCAGGTCGCTTTGATTGTATTCGACGAAGCCGATTGTACATCGCAAGCGCGCACAATGTAGATATGTGTGTGTCTGAAGTGACTCTTTTGAAGTTTTGGGGCGGATCTGGTTTTGATGAGATCAATACTTTGTGTTTCAGAGAGAAGCTCCCCTGCTGATTTAAGAGAGAGAGGAGATTACAGCTGAGCTTCACACTGAAGGCTTTGCTGCTGGAGCTGCAAGAGCCATGAATAGGACACTAACAGATCCTATGGTCAGTAGCTTCAGAGAAGATGACCCACGTCCACCGGTCCCAGGGGAAGAGGGTGAGACGACATGCCACCATCCCAGCAAACTGGCCATGATGAGACCGAAGGATCCTGTGAAAACCATTATGGCTGATCCTCGCTGTTCCACAGCCAGGAGGGATGAGGATGGACTCGGGGAACCTGAGGGCAGCGCGTCCCCGGACTCCCCTCTTGCCCGGTGGACCAAATCTTTGCATTTCCTTCTTGGGGACCAGGATGGTGCTCAACTTTTCCGGGCATATCTTGAACGCGAGAAATGTGAGGACACTTTAGATTTTTGGTTCGCCTGCAATGGTTTCAGGCAAATGGACCTCAAGGATACCAAAACGCACCGAGTTGCCAAAGCCATTTACAAGCGTTATATTGAGAACAACAGTGTTGTGGCCAAGCAGCTTAAACCTGCCACTAAGACCTTTATTAGGGATAATATTAAGCGTCAGCAGATTGACTCCGCAATGTTTGATCAGGCTCAAATGGAGATCCAGACGGCTATGGAGGAGAATGCCTATCAGATGTTCTTGACCTCAGACATATACCTTGAGTATGTCAGAACCGGGTGCGAGAACCCCAGTCATGTGAATCCCAATGGACTAGGAGGCCTAAAACTGGTGTGCGGATACTTGCCGATGCCTACTCTAAACGAAGAGGAAGAATGGAGTTGTAATGACTTTAAAGCCAAAGCTTTGGCCACTGTAGTGGGTCTGTCTGCCAACACGCTACGGTCACCTCCTTCCCTTCGTGCAGCAGAAGCATTGGAGAAAAGCTACAGGTAAGACATGCTCTAAAAGTATAAGTTCCTACTGCTTTTTGCAGCCTAGTGATTAAAGACCCAATGTGGGTTGAAACATCACAAAGAATGTTTAATCTATGAGCTATCACTGTCCTTGAGCAAGACACTAACTCTTAGGTTACTCAAGAAGGATTAATTCTTTGTATGAGTGTCACTTTGGATGAATTGATCAGGTTTGTGGGAAATTAATAAATTGTTAATGAGTGTATTATACCGTTTCATGTAGCTATTGCACTTGAATTCTTGCTTTAAACATGAGAGGCCCTTTCTCGCAAGTTTGGGGCGGTTTGCTCTCACCTGGCTTGCATTACGCAGAGAGAGAGAGGGAGAGAAGGGGAAAAAAAACATCAATAGAGCAGCTCTTCCTTTCATGTAAATATTGTCTAGCACCAGGCCCTCTGCTGGCTCCACACTGTTTCCTCCGCTTTGAAATTCTTCCGCCGTTAGAGGATCATCTTCAAGGATCAAGGCTAGTTCACAATGCAAAATTGGTTTCAGCCGTCAAATAAGATAAAACAAGTGGCACACATCAAAAATGTCACTGATTCAAAAAGGAAACTGTTTTATTAACAATAACAAAACGTACCAAACTCACAAGATTTTGCCTATTTTGATTGAAAATAACACCAGTTCTGTTAATGTATTATATGTGTGTTTGACACCTTTTAGATGTCTTTGGATTGGTTGTTCAAAGTATTTTGTCTGGGTTTGATGAAATAATATCCATCACAGCACTTGAGGTTGTAAATGAGGTGACCCATCAAGGTGTGGTGCCAGACAAATGTTTATTCGTCTCATTGGGAGTGTGATCCTGAAGAAGGTGACAGAACGTTTCATCTCTGCTTATCTTTGTCTGGTTGTTTATGTAGGAGATGATTAAGAACCAGGCGAGAGTAAGCAAAGTCTTTTTTGATGCTATTCCCTGATTTCTGTTTGAAGAATGCTCCTTGAGCAGTCTGTTTTTCCTCTCTCTCTCTCGGGGCACTTTTTTTGTTCATCTGAAGCATGTGGAACTTATTTCTTTCTCTTTCTGCGTTTCTGAATCGAGTTATTCACAAAACAACACGCAGCAGCGGCTCCTCTGTGAGTCACAGAGACCGTGGCCTTCATCTCTTCCGCTTCTTATTTACCACCGTTCTCCTCTGATTTCAACTGCCTCTCCTCACACTTTTATCTAGGAAAAAACCCCGACGGATGGAGAATAAGCACACTTTTTGAGTGAGCGGAAAAGAAGGACAGAGGGGGGGCGAGGCACCTCATGAAAGAAAGCATGAATGAGGGGGTGAGCGAGGGAAGAATGTGAACCCAGCTGTGCTAAATACCTGACTCTGAGCGAGAGCTTCCAAAGGTCAGGTTTGAGTTGGGGCCGTAGGCTATAGTCCTGCTGGGTCTCCCCTCACAGCGCTGCTGGCAGTAGGCATTCTCATAAAGAGGAGGCCCTCCTTCCCCCTTCTTCTCTTCTTTCTTTCCGCTCTCTCATGTTCTTTATTTCTCTCTCACTCTCTCTCGGTCCGACTCAGGTTCCTTACCTCCTCCTCCTCCTCTTCCAGTGGAGCAGGAATGTGTCACAGCAGGAGAGAGGGGTATGGAGAGCGAGAGAGATCGGACGAAGGGAGGGGTGGGTATGTGGAGGAGGTGCCCTAGCAGAGGAAACAGCACAAGAGAAGGAATGACATGAAACGGGAAAGTTTGGAAGGGGGAGGTAAAGTGAGGAACGGGGTGCCTGGCCCAGACAAAAGGCCCCAGATATGCTCCACTGAGGGGAAGTGGCATTGGCAATTCACACAGATGTGCTGCTCACTTAACTTTCCCCCTGATCAGCCCTCACCGGGCTGCCCCAGGGGGGAGGTGGGGCAAGGGAGATGAAAGGGAAGAGGAGAGATGAGAAAAGACAAACTGAGCTTGAGTTCCTCCCCCCACCATCAAGAAAAAAGACTAGTAAAAATAGCTGGACCCTTTTCACAAACATAAGGGGAGGCAATGGTGGAAGCTTTTTTCTTTTGCTCCAAATGGCAAAACGAATATGTGATGGGACCACAAAACCAGTCGTAAGTCTCACGGGTATATTTGTGGCAATAGCCAACAATACATTGTATGGGTCAAAATTATAAATTTTTATTTTATGCCAAAAATCATTGGGATATTAATATCATTTTCCATGAAGATATTTTGTCTATTTCTTACCGTAAATATATATTAAAATTATTAGTAGTAGTAATATGCGTTGCTAAGGACTTCATTTGGACAACTTTAAAGGCGATATTCTCAATATTAAGACGATTAAATAGTTGCCAAATATTGTCCTATCATACATCAATGGAAAGCTTATTTATGCAGCTTTCAGATGATGCAAAAATCTCAATTAAAACAAAAAGTGACCCTTATGACTGGTTTTGTGGTCTAGGGTCACATATTTGGATGATATCGGAACATTTTTATTTTCTTATTTAACCGATGTTTTAATCCAGCCAGAATTCTAGTCTATGCAAGTGCATAACACCAGGGCCGGCCCTGACCAATTTGCTGCCCTAGACAAGATTTTACTTGGTGCCCCTTGTATCAAGGTTTAGCACTACATGTTTTCAGTCTAAGTTGCGGAAACACTGGTACTGTTTTATTTTTTTTAATGCAGTGATGTTTTTGAATTTTTATTGTTTTATATGATGTCCAGTCCATTCTACCCCGTCATTATGTTCATGATATTATTATTATTTAATTTTTTTAAAAGGCTGATGATAGTTAAGCTATACAAAAATAGCACCTACGCCACATTACAGCCTAAACACAAATAACAAGTAATTGCATCTAGCATTCATGCACAAACTATTGAGAACTAGCAAAAGTGTTTGTTTTCCAGTAGATGGCAGCAAACTTCCACTAATATGCACATTCATGTTTTCACCATGAATTAAACTGAGAAATTTAGATATTTAATGTGAAATTTACATAAAATGTTGCTATTTTAAATAAACCTGTATATAAATATCATTACTAATTTCGGCAAATACATTTTAAAATATCCATATGTCCCCTTAAAACTGCACAACTGTAGAGTAAAAACATTAGGCTATTAAAAAAGTGATATTACATGCGTTTAAAAAAAAGATATGATTCTTTTTGACAAAATACACTGTCTGTGGCCACTGGAGAACCCATAACAGCTGCTTGCATATAGTTTAAGGTAAAACTGGAATTAATTAGCGTACATTAGTATTTTACTACTATGCAATTAAATAAACTGTTCATTCATTACACCACTTTACCTCTGACTTTACACTGCAAAAAATGCTTTTCTTATTAAGTAATTTTTTCTTGTGTCCAGTCCAAACACCAAAAAATTCTTAAATCAAGATGTATTTACTAGTTAAATGACATTAGATAATTTTTTCCTTGTTTTCTGGGGGGGAAAATCAAAATGAAGTGAGTTTTAGCTTAAAACTAGCACAATTATCTGCCAAATGGGGTGAGAAAAATTATCTTATTTCTGTTTGGGATAGAAACAAGAAACAAGATTTCGATAAGAAACAAGATTATTTTTCTCACCCCATTGGCAGATAATTTAGCTTGTTTTAAGCATAAACTCACTTAAGAAAAAATATAATTTTACTTATCTAGTAAATGCATCTTGGTTTAAGATTCCATCTTGGTATTTTTAGATATTTAGACTAGAAACAAGACAAAAATACTAAATAAGAAGAGCATTTTTGCAGTGTTTCCCTTATCTTGCCTGCATCAGAGGGCTTCTGTTTTTTATGACACTACAATTCGGCCATCCGTCATAAATTATCAGGTAACTTTCACCTGGAGCGAGCGGCCAAGCACCCTAAAAAATGAAAGCGAGAGGTGACGCGACACAACAAATTCCCAACGTTAAACTGATCACGAGTTATATTTCTGACGCACTTCAAGCTCGGCGGGGGAGATTGATGAGGCGGACCGGGAAGATGCGGGGGACTTGGTTAAGTTTTTTTGCGCTTTATTTGGTAATATTTCAAATTAATATGAATAAAATAGTATCAGTAATACATTTTGGTGCCCCTATGGATGAGTGGCGCCCCTAGCATTTGCCTATTCCGCCTATGCCACGGGCCGGCCCTGCATAACACACTTTCTTGCTTTACTGTGGTGGTGGTAACATCCCCTGAGGTCAAGATGGCAAACCTTCAAATATCTGTCCCATTAACTGGATGCGTCACCTTTTTTTTTTTATTTTTTATTTTTTTTTATAAGGTGTCAAAAGTTAGTCAAGCTATGCTAAGTTTATAGCTAGCTAAATTCCCCCTTCAAACTGTTGCTCTGCCATGGCAGTAGTTTTCCTGAAAGAGAAAACTTCTCTATGCTATGCAGTTCTCTTTGGGGCAAGGCTGAGAGTGCAGAGGAACACATTTGTGACCCTGAACCACAAAACCGGTCAATAACGGTCAATTTTTTGATATTGAGATTTATACATAATCTGAAAGCTGAATAAATAAGCTTTCCATTGATGTATGGTTTGTTAGGATAGGAGCAGAGATACAACTATTTGAAAATCTGGAATCTGAGGGTGCAAAAACATCTAAATATTGAGAAAATCGCCTTTTAATGTTGTCCAAATAAGTCCTTAGCACTGCATATTACTACTACTACTAATACATTTTTTATATATTTACGGTAGCAAATTTACTAAATATCTTCATGGAACATTATTTTAATATCCTAATGATTTTTGGCATAAAAGAAAAATTGATCATTTTGACCCATACAATGTATTGTTGGCTATTGCCACAAATATACCCGTGAGACTTGGTTTTGTGCTTCAGAGTCACGTTTCGGGAAGCAATACACTTTTGGGATCAGTCCCTTTCGAGTAACCTGGGGTTAAGTGTCTTGCTCAGTTGTGAATTCATGAATTAACCAAGCAATCTTCCAGTTACCAGCCTTGAGATTTAATAACTACACCATCCTTTCAACTAAAAAACTAAATATTTTGTGTCCCCTGTAGATCCTACAGACGCAGTGACCCTGGAAACCCCTATCGTGTTGCGTCTGGTTATAGTTTTGCCCCTGCCACCAGTGCCAATGACAGTGAGGTCTCCAGCGATGCCCTGACAGATGACTCTATGTCCATGACAGACAGTAGTGTGTAAGTATTTCTCATATCAACCAAAGAAAATGTGTCTACCCATTGAGCATCATAGACCAATTTGAACGGGATACCTTGAAGTATGCATAGTACAGTGCATCTTTAAACTGTGGTCATCTCCCTCGGGCTGTTGGCAGACATTAAGCATTTAGTCATGGTAATGTGATGGTACACATTCAGGTGATGCATTGACATTTAAATGCGTTTATGAGATGTTTTAATGCATTGCTGGAGGGGCTTTGAATGGACCCAAGAGAAGACCCCTCAGATAATGTGCTTCCTCTATCCGTTAATTAAAGCTAATGTTTGCAAATTCATCAACAGGAAATGACACTGGCTAGTTTGTCCTCCTGTTTTGCTCGTGTTTTTCTCCTACATGGCTTTGATCTTCAAGGGCTTTCTTTTCAGACTTTGCACTTCATAGTCACCAAAGACATAGTCATTATTTATTGGTTTTGCCATTGTCCCAATAAAAAAGGGAGGGGTTAATTCGCCATGTGGACTATAAGACACTCATCGAGGTGCTTTGGCAGTAAATTAAAGGAATCCCAACTCGCAGGGAGGTTTGGTATGAGCCCACCGTGGCTGGAATGGAGGGATTCGGTGTCAGCCAGGCCTTTGAGAGGTTAGCCATTTCTGGAGCACAAGAGCAGGTCACCTGGGATTAGGGTGTTTGGGACCCCCATCCCCCAGGCACTCACGTACACCACCCATTCAACCCCACCTCCGCCTGAAAGCAGCCCCCCCCCCCCCCCCCCCCGTGTTTGTGGCAGAGGCAATTGTGCGAGTGCATAGCTAAGTGCAGAGAGTGAGAAATAAAGTGCATGCTGGATGAAAGGCTTAACTGAATCGCTTTCAGCCCATTGTTAGGTCCCAGGAGCTTAGAGGGATAAGAGGGTGGCTGGCTGCTTTGAAAATTACTTGCACAAGTGAATAGGAGATTCCCATAAAGCACAGCCAGCCTGTGACACCCCAAAGCCCAGAACAGAGAAAGTGTCTGTGGACAGTGGGCTGATTGAACCAAAGATTAATATTTTGATAGGTGCAACCATTCAGTACTTGAATGTGCAACAGCTTTTTCTGTGACTCGTCCTCATACTAAACTCTTTTCCCGTTTGAAGTATGTCTTTAATAGTAGAAACTGCAGACTTCAGGGTGAAACGAAACTTTACATTTACTCCTGTCCAATGATTTTACCCATTTCTTATTTTATTTTTATTCACGCCACTTTGAAGTAGCATACGCAGTGGGAAAAACAGCCTATGTGCTCTTTATTTAATAGTAGAAATTGACTGCAGACATTAATTCAAATTAATGAGTGAAACAACTTTTTCAAACGTTTACTTGTTCAGAATTTTTTGATCTCCATGCTCCTGTCCAATGATTTTACCCATTTTTAGCCATTACATTTCTTATTTTATTTTTTGTCCTTTTTCACGTCACTTTGAAGTATGTGTTTTAATAGTAGAAACTGCAGCAAAGATTACGACATTAATTCAAATTGAGTGATTCTAAACTTTACCAAACATTTTCTGAAAACACTTTTTTTTCTTTTTTTTTTTTTTAAATCTCCATGCTCCTGTCCAATGATTTTACCCTTATTTAGCCATTGCATTTCTTATTTAATTTTTTGTCTCTATTCGCGCCACTTTGAAGTGGCATACGCAGTGGGAAAAACAGCCTCTGTGTTCTTTATTTGGAGGCTGATTTGATTGGAATAGCTGCATTTTTATTTGAGTTAAAAGGCACAGCGTTAAATCAGAATCTGAATTCCAGATAAAGGGAGGGAGGGAGCGAGGGAGGGGAGGAGAAGTGGGGGAAATTTTGCTTATATCTTATTTATGGATTTACTTGGACGCTAGGGAATGCCGCTGCGCCGACTTCAAACATTACCTTATCTTACAAACCAGCCTTTTGATGTGCGCAAGATCAGAGGCTGACTGCCGAGCGCTTGCCAAATGAAGATTGGAGCGACGGCTTTATGCGCATGACTGTGAGCTTTCAAAGACGTGCTGGAAACTGCATTTGGGCTAGGTCATACACTTCAGAGTCAGAACAGAGCAAAGGAAACCAGCCTGGATGAGAGATGACTGGCTTTAGAGGCAAGAAAGGGCGAGATTGAAGAGGTTCTGCCGTGGATTTAGATGGATTAAGAATGTTTATGGAAACACAAGCCATCTTTTTATTGTAATTGGTAACGTCATATAGATGTCAAAAGCGCTTGATTGTGCGTTGGCATTAGTGGCAACATTTGTTTTGCTGCCCTTTGGGTTTGAGCGTGCCCCCAGGAGAAAGACCTGGAGGAAGATTTGGGGTTCTGGATGATACTGAATGGGGCTTGCGGTTTTAGTTTGGATGTGTGTGTGTGTGTGTGTGTGTGTGTGTGTGTGTGTGTGTGTGTGTGTTTTCTTGGCCATTACTTCAACAACAAACTAAGTGTTGATCTGTACAGGTTTTGAGTTTCTTTGAAACCCTCTATTGTGCATGTATGTTTGTGTATGAGTATGGACAGTGAATAACCTTCATCGTTCTCTGTGTCCTGATAGAGATGCCATCCCTCCTTACAAGCTGGGAAGTAAAAAACAATTACAGCGAGAGATGCAGCGCAACATGAGGATGAACGGCCAAGTGTCTCTACCTCCGTTCCCTGTAAGTGTCCTTGCCATTCTTCTCAACTACATGCATAACTCCAACATCACCCCCAATTAAAAAGCATTACCCTCTAATGCTTGTGGACCGTTCATGTTGTGTTGTGCTCTTTCTCGGATAATGACTCTTAATAAACTGCCACACCGCACTAAATGAGTCTGTTTTATCCCGGGACACCAAAATCAACTGTCTATCTCTGAGAGCGCTTTGATCAGCGGATGAATGGGGCTGACTTCAAGGGAAGTGACAACTTCCAACTGAGCTGCACCCTTTTTAGTCCTCCAACAGCACCCTCCGTCCCCCTCTTCCTCGTTTCCTCCCTGAAAGCGAAAAAAAAAAAGAGATGGTCAGTTTGTGTTTGGAAAGAGGTTTTTGGAATGACAACTTGTTAATCAAGTCAAACAAACCCGTATCCACACTCCTCATCCTGTATTACTCTCCTTTTTGTTTCTTTCAGGTCACTCTTTGTGCACTTGTACTCCCAAAAATGATTCAGACACCAGATATAATGTTTTACTAGTGGGTTCAGGACACTATAGTTTATTTATGTAAGTGAGGATAGCAAAGTAAACTGTAACATACCCAAAAAGTCTTCATACAGTGACTATCATTAAAATTTATAAAAATGTGGGTCCAAAATGATTCAGACACTTTGACCTGTCCATGTTTTGCTAAAGTATTTTTTTTTAATTGCTAATGTGACCTTTGACACCACAGACTGAACAAAATGAAGCATTGCTTGGTTATTGGTTGAGCTAAATTGGCATTTTGGTTTGACTGTCCATGCAATTTCAAGTTCTGTTGAAAAAACATCCCGTTTTCTGTGTCGTCTCTCTCTCTTTCTCTTTCCTTCCTTGTAATATTTCCCTTCTGATTTGGTGATGACTGGCTGCCTCTCCCAGGATGTTACTTTTTAGGCGGCAGGGGCCCGGAGCTGCTGCAAGTCTCACCAGCAACTCGTCTCGCTTTCTTCTCTCTTTTGTCTTTCCCTTCATCTTCACAAAGAGACGGAAAGCCAAATCAAGAAAGGCAGGGTACAAAATAATAATAAAAATAATAAGAAAGTGATAGAAAATCCTTGTGTGAGACGCACACATGGGGAAGGAGGATAATGTGGCTAATGTAGCTCAAAGGTGCCCGCTGTCGTTGGGGGGGAATAAATTACCTCTGTGCTTCTGATCTCCCACCGCTTGACTCCTCTAGTGGCGGCGCACATCTTGCCATCTTACTTTCTCTTCTTTTAATCCCCCTCTCTTTCCTTTTTTCTTCGCCTCCCTCCTTTTTCCCCCTGTCGATATGTGACTTTTATTGCTAGATGTAAAGCCAGTGTCCCTGCCGCCCCTGGTGAGCGTTTGATATTTGACGAGGGCTCTTTGAAGCTGCCTCACTTCACAGGCCGGGCTGATGGCTTGGTTGCACTACAGAGGGAACAAGCCGAGGCTCCTTAGAGCGTGACCAACTGCTCATGCCGGCAGCGGCCCATGCCAGTGGTGTGGGGCATGTGTTTGTGTGTGCATTGGATGGGCAGTGGTCTTATGCAGGGCGGGCAGCTGTAGAAATCAACCCCTCCTGTCCTGTCTGGTCTTCTGCTAATCTGTATCTCTCTCTGGTTGTGCAGAGGACGCGGCGGCCACCTAAGGAGATGACTCCTGTGGAGCCAGCAGCCTTTGCAGCACAGCTGATAGCCAGACTGGAGCGTCTGAAGCGGGAACAGGAAACCATGAGCTCCCTGGAGGAGAGACTTCAACAGATTCAGGAGGTTTGTATTGCTGCAATTCTCTAAAAATTGAAGAGCATTTTAAACATTACTTCCCCTATCAAAAAATTCAGAAAAGCACACATGATTTTTAAACTCTGCAGATCACTTTTCTTTTCACACTGCACGACTATCTGTGGTATAATTCAGTCGCTGCTGTGTTCACACTGCTCTGGATCAGCGACAGGAGGTTTCACAATGCATGACTTTACAAGAGGACGAAACCGTGGCTCGTCTGAAAACTACGTGACACACAACCTGAACGAGCACCGATTTTCTTCTACAGGAAGTAGAGCCGAAATATCAAAAGTCCACCCGACGCAGAACGACTCATTATGTCGGTGTGAAATAAACAGTTATGGAAATTAAAGCTAAAGCTCCAATTTCCTCCTGAAAATCCCGAAAAAAGTCTGTTAGTACCTCAGTGTCTACTTCACTCCTAAATGCTTAATTTTTTATAGCATTTAATAACTAAAAACTGCCTAAAATGACAAACAAAAAATATTTGAAGTGCAATTTGATTGTTTAGTTTGTCCCACGTCTCATCACATTACATGGAGAGGGCGGGGTTTATGAGCTATACTGGGACCAACAACCTGGGGGTGATCAAAATGCTTTAGCTTCACTTTTCAGGACTCGTGCGGCACACTTGATTTGTCGGCGATTCCGCAAAACCTGTCGGTGAGGCTAAAATTGTGCACTCGTGTGAACTCGGCATTACACTTCACTGTACATTTTGAGTTCTGTTTCCGTAAACAGTTTACCTAAATTGGCTGTTTGCAAGCATTTCTTTGTAAAACTGCATTTCTGTGCACGTTTATAGGAAGAGGAGCGGGATGAATCGGAGGTGTCTGGAAGCAGTGCATCCCACTCTCTGCCTTTACTCCCTCCTGGCTCTTGCGAGGAGGACCCCCAGGCCATCCTGGATGAGCACCTTTCCAGAGTCCTCAAGACTCCTGGCTGTCAGTCTCCGGGAATGCTTCGGCATTCCCCACGCTCCCGCTCTCCTGAACAGCGCCCCCTGCCTCGGGGAGGTCCCAGCACCAGGTCGCAGTCTGGCTCTGTGAATGGATACGTGCCAGCCAAGACCTTCATCTCCAGACAGTCAACCAAGCACATCCATCACCACTACATTCATCACCACGCTGGGCCCAAAAGCAAGGAGCAGATCGAGGCAGAGGCGACCCAGCGGGTGCAGTGCCTGTGCCATGGGGCTTCAGAATGTGGCTCCACCCCCTACATTCGCAGCCGGAGTCTGGGCAGAGAGCAGTGTGGCAGCCCTTCAGAAGTGGCCTTAGGGTAAACTCCAGCTTTTTTTCATTGCTTTTTAATTGCGGCATCCTGGTGTCAATACATCAACTTCTTATTTTATTTTCCTGCTTCTAGGCATTGCAGCTCTTTATCCAAGCGTTTGTGTAAATCTGGAGAGGAGGTGAACACGGAAGGGTTGGAGGGAAGTCTCCTCCAGCTGCCAACTGACAGTACAGACCGCTCCCAAAACGTATGGCAGTGGATCCTGGAGAGCGACCGACAGACCAAACACAAGCCCCACAGGTTTGTCTTGCAACTCTATGGTCATGCGTATGTTGTAACTTTTGTTCTCCTGAAAAATGTTGTTCTACTACCGATGTAGAATTAGTTTAGTTATGATTAGAGAGTGAGCATTCTCTTTTTGTTGCTGAATTGAGCAATAGTTTTGAAGATATAGGTTTACTATCTGGCCTCTGCTTACCTTGATTCCTATGAGTCTTTAGGAGCTTTCGCAGCGGAGGAACATTTTCATAGTTCCTAAAACTATTGGCAGAAGTGTCCGGATTTTGGCATGTTCGCACTGCAGGAACTAGGAACGATTTTAGTTCTAGGAACTCCTTTTGGGGGGACTAATTTAGCTCCTACTTCAGAGTAGGGTCTAACCCAGCACAATAGAAACTACCAGTGACGTAAGTGTGCGCTGATTGGCCAAACGCATGCGAAACGCCAGTACATGCCATTTTTAAAAAGCTGTGTACACACAGATTTAGTTTATACATTTACTCCACAAACTAACTCTACAAAATGGAAAACCGTGATAGATGGACCTCTCAACTTTTGCGAGAAAATCCAACTCAACTTTGAGGGGACCAAGTAAAACATGATTGTGACCCTGGAGCACAAAACCAGTCATAAGTCTCACAGGTATATTTGTTGCAATAGCCAACAATACATTGTATGGGTCAAAATTATAATTTTTTCTTTTATGCCAAAAATCATTAGGATATTAAGTAAAGATCATGTTCCATGAAGATATTTTGTAGTTGTATCAGAAATGTATTATTATTAGGAATAGTAACATGCATCGCTAAGGACTTCATTTGGACAACTTTAAAGGCGATTTTCTCAATATTTCGATTTTTTTTGCACCCCCAGATTCCAGATTTTCAAATAGTTGTATCTCTGCTCCTATCCTAACAAACCATACATCAATGGAAATCTTATTTATTCAGCTTTCAAATTATGTATACATCTCAATTTAAAAAAATTGACTGGTTTTGTGGTCCAGGGTCATGATTAGGTATTTCTGCTCAGCGAGTGATATTGGGCATCAACCACATGGCAAACACTAACACTTTTTCATATACTGTCAACTTTCTTTGTGTAACAGTTCTATCTAATAACGTATTAGACAGGTTTGGTAAACAGATCATAAACGAAAGAAGATGGAGACTGTGCGTTCTTAGCGCCATCAAAATAAAAGTCATAAGCGCGGCTTACATCACTTCAGAGTTCCTACTGGTGGTGCGAATTAAATCTGGAAAATGTAGAGGAATTGGGGAGTGGTTCCCCAATAACTAAAGTTCTTAGAACTACCAGGTGTGGTTTACTCACGTGGTCGAATTGTCTGTTGTTACAGCACTCAAAATGTAAAGAAGTTGCACTGTTTGGATTCCACGCGCACGCACACCTGGGGAGGTGGCGGAAGCAGCGGGCATCTCCGTACCCACCAGCCTGCACACCCCTTTGTTCAGGACCCCGCCATGCCACCTCTACCCCCACCCAACACCCTAGCACAGCTGGAAGAAGCCCGCAGACGCCTGGAGGAAGTTTCCAAACCCTCTAAACAGAGGTATGAGTTCCCGTCAACACCTTTTTTAAGGTCTTTTTTTAATCTCTTGATTGATGTCAATATTGATTATATGCGTTCCACTTCACAGGCATTCAACATCAAGCCTTCAGAGAGACAAGAGTCACCCAGTGCCTGTTCAAAATGGCAGTTCAGTGCTTCAAACGGACGAGTATGTATCTCCTAATTGTTATCCTCCTCACACTCTTAATCATTGTTCAATGATGATTGACAGTCATCAAATGCTTTGCTCTTGGTCTCTGGGCCTGGCCAGTATTTAAAGTGTGGAGCATTGGCCATCTGATGGCAAAAACATTTTTAATTTTTAATTGGCTGACCTTCAGTCATAGTCTAAGGCTGGGATGCAATTTCTTATGTAGCACTACGAAGTGTAGAAAGGGGCCAATGGAGGGCATAAATGAGCTGATAGTGACTGACAGTCTTCATTCATCTCTGACAGCATCACTTTGTTAAACTCAAAGCACTGCATTTGAATGAGCTATTGACTATTGAGTGAACTATTGACTAAAACAGTTCTGTTGTTGTTGTTTTTTGTTTTTGTTTTATTAGTGTGCTTAACCTAGACAAATATTAACCTAGTCGTGGACTAATATTTAAAGAGAACAATCTTGAACTTTAAACCCTAATTATCAAAGTTCAAGTCATTAATCCTATATGAGCAACTGTAATGGTGATTATTGCCTTAGCAATCACCACTAATATGCTACCACCTAATCAAATCCTGATAAAAACAAGTCACACGCAAAATATGTCCTGTTATGAATTTAAATGTTTTGCATGCTGCCTTGTGAGATCTTAAAGGCCTACCTAACATTTTCCTCTGATGTGATTTATCATTACGTTTGTGTTAATCTGTGTTTGTCTTTGCAGACCAAAAGATCCCAAGAAGATGTCTGGTTGCCACAGTAGTTTGGGCTCAGAGACAGTGGTCACATACTTCTTTTGTGGTGAGGAAATCCCATACCGCCGCATGATGAAAACACACAGCCTCACACTTGGACACTTCAAGGAACAACTACGGAAAAAAGGAAACTACAGGTATACTCTCAATTTCAACATTATTAAAGGCTGCTGAAGACTTTGAATTTGTATACAGTCAAACCAAATATGATTCAGACAGCAGATATAATGTTTTACTAGTGGGTGCAGAACACTATAGTTTATTTTGATCTCCTTACTTACATAAATGAAGGAAACTGTGACATATTATATCACCCAAAAATGATTCATACAGCGACTACCAGTAAAATTGATTGAGTAAAAACAGACTTAACAGAATGAAGCATTGCTTGGTCATTGGTGGAGCTAAATTGGTATTATCTTATTGTGTCCTTAAATTTAACAGCTGATTGTTTGATGATTGTAATCCATTACACACCTTTCTGTCAAAGTTATCTGACATTATCAAGATTAATTTGTTCTGACACAGTTTAACTCTGAGTTCTTGTCATATTTTATTACCAACTATAGTGAATAAACTGTGATAATGTGAGAATGTTGAAGGTGTCTGAAAACATTTTGGTTTGACTGTATAATGCTTTTGCAATTACTTACTTTTAGCTCTCGCAAGCTATTTTTTGATGCGTTTTGACACCGGTTGTGTTGGTCTCTGCTAGACTGCGATGTTTACTGCAAGTTATTTGCATTTGCAGCAAGTATGGAGTTAAGACGACAGGAAAGAGAGAGGGGTGGGCGCACAGAGAGAGAGAAAGAATGAGGGAATTTTAACTGTAGCCGTTTGGTCACATCTGGTATTGATTTCATCTTAAGGCACATTTAATAAGCAGCTCTTTGAAGCCCAGGCCTTTCATTTGATGCACAAAGACTCACACACATTTTTCAACAATTGTATCAAGCTACGTTGCTCTCATGCATTTGTGTGTGTTTACATAAGACTATCTTTGTTTTCGTTTTAATGATTATTTCTCATTTATATCAAACTCTCTTTGTTTTGGCCTTTATATTTGAATGGGGCATTGTTGCCAATGGTTTTCCTTGTGCATGGTGGCCCATTTAAACAGTTGAGGAACTTTTCCTGGTAACTACACTGGTTAAAGCTTTTAAATGCCCCTTGACCAAAATCTTTAATGCTCCACATTGATCCATCTAGATGATCAATTCTGTATAAAATAGTTTGCCCGAGTTCTGTATTCCATAGGAATATTGAGAAATTCCCAATGTTAAGGACCCCTCTCTGACCATGCACATTTTCTAGAGAATTCAAAGCTGATGGTTTTAATCGCAGAAAATGTGAGTCGGGTCATTTCAACATGGCAGAAATTCAACAAAGAACAGTACTGCCAGAGTTGCCAGACAATATTGGTGCCAGATGTTGCGAAGAGAAAATCTTGCCATATAAAACATGTTCCAATGGAAAGACTTCTTTCTCTTTTTCTTTCTTTCTTTCTTCTTCTTTTTTTTTTTTTTCAAACAAATAAGAGCCATGCTGCCCTTTTGAAGATTTTGCGGAGGAGGATGTAGCTTATTCTCCAGAAATAAGGATGTAATTGTGCCATGTATTCTAGTTTGTCCCTCATTTATGAAGTTGGGCAGTGGGAAAACAATGGATTGTTTCCGACATATTGAAAGAAGAAAAGAAACTTTGTTCTCGTTGGTTGTTGTTTTGAGTCATGGTTATTCCTGTGTGTGTGTTTTATGTGCACTGTTTCTATGACTTGGTGGTGTTTGCTTGTAAAAACCTAGCATGCACCGCAGCGCAATTTAGTAAGAGGGGGCATTTTCCATTACAAAGCCAATTACTGAGGCAAACCTCACCACTCCCTCCCCTCCCACTGTTTTCTCTTCCTTCTGGAGGAGGCAGAGATCATTAGTGCATCAGAGGTGGAGGGAAAGAGACAAATCGGACAATAGAAACGAGGCAAAGAGGCTATCCATCAAGGTCAAACACTAGATTAAGCTCAGACTCATCCTCATCACAATATGGCAATGAATAAAGTTAGTGTAGACTCCTCGGCACCCAAAAATGTCAACCCTTGTGAAAGATCCCCGTCATTTGCTCACAGAGCTCCCAATTAGACACCAGAGGCCTGACCAGAGGTAGATGGGTGGTAGTGTTTAACAGACCCTCTAATTTAGGCTAAAGCACCTCTTTGTCCCCCAAATAGCGGAGTGCAACGCAGGATAGCATTAGTGTCTGATTAGTCTCCAGCTTGACAGTGCGACCATTTCACTCGCATTTGTGACTAAAATAGATGTGTACAAACTATACTTTGGAGCATGTGTGTGAATAAACAATCCCTGCGTGTCAGTTTTCTTAAATGTAAGATCATAAAAACTCTTAAAGACCTTAAATGCTTTAGCAAGCGTCTTAATGATCATTTTAAGGCTCAAAATTATCCATTTTTCTTTTATACCAAAAATTATTAGGATATTAAGATCATGTTCCATGAGGATATTTACTCAATTTTCTACCGTAAATATATAAAACATTTATTATTAGTAGTAATATGCATTGCTAAGGACTTCATTTGGACAACATTAAAAGGCGATTTTCTCAATATTTAGATGTTTTTGCACCCCTAGATTCCAGATTTTCAAATAGTTGTATCTCGGCTCCTATCCTAACAAACCATACATCAATGGAAAGCTTATTTATTCAGCTTTCAGATGATGTATACATCTCAATTTAAAAAAATGACACTTATGACTGGTTTTGTGTTGTAATTGTTTATCTCCCTCATCTGAATTTGAATGATCCTGCAATAATAAAGCATAGACATTTCAAAATAAGAATCCTGGCTTGTTCATTAAATAAGTCACGCCGTGTGTGTCTAATTTCCACCCCGGTCATTATTTGGTTACACAAACTGTCATTTAATTTAAAGTAAACTATTGTAGCTTCTGTCTGAGATGCCTCGTCGTAGAAAGGAAGGACTAAGAACATTATTTGACACATTATTAAATATGTAGATTTTACTAATATCAGTGTTATTATAGTTGACAAAAACTAAAACCATAAAAAAATCTCTATACTTGAAATAAATAAATGTTAACTGACACGGTTTCATTGACCTGATTAAAATTAATAAGAACTCTAAAGACATTTTTAACAAATAACAAAAACTTGTCAAAGACAAAACAACAGAATTACTAAAACTTTTAACTAAAATGAAAATGAAAGCAAAATTAAATTAACAAAAATTATAATATCTCAGAGATACTAAAATAACACTAGTATGGCTAAATCTGTTACAGTGTGTGTTTTATATATAAATGCAGAAATAGTTAGTTGCCCCCCTAAAGTTCCTAAATACGCTCCTACATTTTTCAACTTAGGAGCACAGGTGCACCTTGGGGGGAAAAAAAGCAAAGGCTGATTTATACTTGCGTATCCTCTACGGCGCTAGTTACGCGTTGGTTTTCATTTATACTTCTGCGTTTTTGTCCGCGTCAATGTGCAATTACACATGCAGGCCACTAGGAGGCAGTGTCCACGGGCATGTTGAAGGTAACCCACAGTATCAATGCAAAAGCTGAAGAAGAAGCGGCTTGTTTACATTGTCATTGCATGTGTCTCAATCAGCTCCCTGGTTCAGTAGTCAGGGCACTGATCAGGACATAAGTCAATGGGCTGACTCCCTGATCAGTGCCCTGACTACTGAACCAGGGAGCTGAAGTATATTCGGTTGCACCCGAAGTCAGCAGCAGTGATGGCAGCAGATAGCGGCTTTTCTTGCAGCTTGAGTTGTTGTATGTAATACAAATTAAGCATCTCTAGTTGATTAGTAGAAGTAGAGTTACATAAGAGGCAATCTGGCGCTGGAATGCGTTTGTGAAATCATGCTGAGTGCTCATGGCGCTGTTTTCAGTATCGGTAGCTCGTGCACAGGCTATAGCGCTTCAATCGATTGCTGTTGCGGAGACTTTATTCGTTTCGTTGAAATCACAAAACGAAATGCACCCATTGTGATGTGTCCCTGTTGCCCCACAGAGGATATATGTATTTATTCACTAACATAAACAATCTCTGCACTACAAAATATTGTTATATAGCAGATGTAAGGATGAAACTATCATCCCATTTCTGGACACACACACTCCTTTCGCAGTTTTATTTATTTATTGACCTGACGAGGGGTTCTGGCTGACCAATCACAGCGCTTGCGGTCCGCGTAGAATTGACGCGTTGTTACATTTTTGGAGAGGTGCGCGTCGGGGTACGTTGTAGGGTACGCACACATCACACTAGCTACGCCGTACACTCGATGCAGAAGTATAAATTGGACTTAAGCGTCAAGCCCTGCATAGGCTTGGAAGACAGAAATGTGTTGTTTTCTGTAATGGAACAATGTTTTGACCTATAGAAGCTTGTATAGCAGTTTGTTGACCATACATTTGCTCTGTTTCAGGTACTACTTCAAGAAGGCCAGTGATGAGTTTGAGTGTGGGGCTGTTTTTGAGGAGGTCTGGGACGACTGCACAGTTCTGCCCATGTATGAGGGCAAAATCCTCGGCAAAGTGGAGAGAATGGACTAAATGACGTGGACTTACCCAGCACTCAAAACTAACATGTTTTTATGAAGCTCAAGAAGTTTAGACGTACCAAGCTATTGAAGGAATACTAGCCAATGAAGTACAGAGGCATCTGAACCAGCAATGCATCATGAGAAACCGTTCCTTTGCTTCGGGACAACGAATGACCAATGAAGATGCAGTCAACCACTTGCTTGTTTGGACTACAACATGCCAACGTTGGTGTGTTACCACACCATGAACTGCTGACCAGCATTTGTGATGAATATAGATGTGTATACATGTGTCGAATGCGAGAATGTGTGCATGAGAGGTGCTCATATGTACACAAAGTTATAATATGCTTCTGTCACAAGTTAAAGACTTTATTGCTATTTATTAAACTGTCATTCCCCTCATACCTGTGTTCAGATGATGGACAAGCTGCTTATTTGATAGATTGGGAGATCTTTCCAATGTGTTATACATGCATGGACTGATGTCTAGAGTCACCTTAACTCAACAGACTGTACCAGGAATCTTCTCTTCTGGCCAATGAGAACGAACTGTGCTTCAGACCAGCACGCCTCTCCAAACCTCTCTGCTGATTGGGTGGATATTTCTATCTTTAACGCCCAGCCAATAGTCATTGCATCTTTAGTGCCTTTGGTTTAAGGTCCAGACATTGCACAGGAACCAATAGCCTTCAAAAGAAAATAGGAAGTCATACTATTTCAGAAAACCTAACTTAAATTCAGCATGGTCTGGCAGATCAGAGAGTGTGGATGGAAAGGGTTAATGTCCTGTGTAAACGTTGAATGGAAAGACCTGGAGTAGCCGTTTTGAAACCGCCAAGCTCCAGGGCAAAATGCATTGGCATGAGCAGATAAGAACATGCCATCGCTGGTGTATTATACAGTACCTGTGCCTACATGGATACCATGCTATGTGCTGCCCTGTTTCAGGGTGTGAATATTCCCTTGCTTTTCTGAGGGGTTTATGTTTAAAATAAGTTTTTTATGCTTTGGATATCTTGTAATCATGACATTACTTTTCAGTGTTTTCCTCCCTCCCCCCCCAATTTTGTTTGTGTTCCACTTAAAATGTAAATTATGCATTATATAGAGCTCCATTTTAAAGACGACTTGGTACTTTAATTATTGTAATTATGAAGAGATGTAGCCTTTATTAAAATTATATTTTTTAAATGAACACCCGGATGTTTGTGTGCTTACTGTGTGTTTGAGGTGATTCAATTTTTTTTTTGCACCTTCACTTGTTAGGCCCAAACCCTGAAAGGGCTAAGGCCCTATTGTTTTTCTAAGGATTATTATTACTTAAAAAAAATTCCTGACGACTTGGGCACTTTTGGGGCCCTTACCATGCTCAAACTCTTGAACGGTGTCCGAAAACTTGGTCCATATATCAAAGACGCTTGCATATATTAGTATGAAACTCAGTACATTCACAGACCTCATCGGGCCAAACAACGTTTGTGCTCCTAAGTTATACGTCAGCCTAACAGGAAGTCAGCTATTATGGGTTGTTTGGAAAACAAATGCTCTGGAATTTGATATACTTCTCTTAGGCGATACATCTGATTGCCACCAAACTCGGTCAGCATGAAGTCAAGACATTGAGGTTGCTAAATTGAAAGCATTTGATATTTCAAACGGTTTTGGCTGTTCAATTAATTGGCTGAAATGAATTTATTGCGAGAAAAGGGAAACAGGAAGTGTGTTATAACTTCAGCAAACATTGGCTGAATCTGAAGTCGCCCCCTATACCCTTAAATAGGGCACTATTTGAGGGAACAGCCATTTGTAGTGGTGTCCGAAACCATAGTGGACGTTATTGAGTGCACTCATTCAATCCCACATTGCGCCGCAATAATGAGTGTACAGCCGATGTACACACAACGGCTGTCCGGCTTCACTCACTTGTATTCATTCACTTCTTCAAGTGAACTATATTAGTGGACTAACGTAGTGGAATAGTGAATGATGGTTTAGGGGGCGATTTCGGATTCAGCCCTAGACTGATTTTGAGGCTGATCACATGGGTGTGACTATTGTGAGTAAAAGTTATAGCGCTATCAACTGGCAGCAGGAAGTTCTTAGAATGCTTCAAAATGCATGAAACCCGACACACAACAGAGATGCCCTCCAGTAGACACAGCAAAGCCTTAGAAACGGGTTTCCAACTTTCCAATTTACAGTCATTAGCTCCGACCAACAGGAAGTCAGATATTTTGGTTAGAATTATTTAGAAAAATAATTTTAAACTACTACTCTTTTTACAGTAACCTGGTTTAAATGCATATTGGCCATCGTCCACAGTAGCCCAATGGGGTGACAGTGCCACCGGGCTTTGGCCCATCATCGCTGCTTACAGCTGTACCGTTTTCACGGTATGCATTGGTCAGTATTGGCTCGTTTCCACCGAGCGGTACGAAACAGTAAAGTCAGGGTTCCCCCTCTTCCTGGAAAACCTGGAAAATTTATGACAAATTTTCCAGTCCTGGAAATGTATACATTTTTTAAAGTTTGTTTTTTCTTTAGCCGAGAACAAAGAGTTCATCACTGGCCCAAAACAATTAATGTTACCGGATACTGGATGCAGAAAGTGCGATGTTCGGGAATGCTCAGTTTTGACACACGAGAGTAGTGTTTACAATGATGATGTTTAGTCTTCTGTTGCCACTTGCAGCAGTTTGCTAATGTTATTAACTGCTCAAATGTGTGCAGTGAATGTTAACTGGTAAGCTACTTATTTCAGTAACTTGCTAACTAATAATTTTGATGCGATATAAACTTAATAAGAGATTCATTGTGCAGTGTAGCCAGCTTCAGATTGATTGAAACTCACAATTGTGTGTTATAAAATCAAAATTGTGTGATATAAACTTGCAATTGTGATATAAACTAGCAATTGTTACAAAGTCAGAATTGTGTGATATAAACTCATAATTGTGTGATATAAACTCGCAATTGTGATATAAACTCGCAATTGTTACAAAGTCAGAATTGTGTGATATAAACTTGCAAATGTGTGATATAAACTCGCAATGTGTTATAAAGTCAAAATTGTAATATAAACTTGCAAATGTGTGATATAAACTGATAATTGTGATATAAACTCGCAATTGTGTGATATAAACTCGCAATTGTTTTATGAAGTCAGAAATGCATGATATAAACTTGCAATTGTGTGATATAAACTCATAATTGTGTGATATAAACTAGCAATTGTGTTATAAACTCAAAATTGTGATATAAACTTGCAATGGTGTGATATAAACTCATAATTGTGTTATAAAGTCAAAATTGTGATATAAACTCGCAATTGTGTGTTAAAGTGAAAATTGCAAATTCTGACTTTTTTCTCGCAATTGTGATTTTACATCTTGCAATTCTTATAACTTTTCTCAGAATTGTGAGATATAAACTCGCAATTGCGAGTTATAAAGTCCAATTTTGAGTTTATATCTTGCAATTCTGACTTTATAAGTCACAGTTGCAAGATAAAAAGTCAGAATAGGGAGATAAATTATCTTTATGTCACAATTATCTTTTTTATTTTTTAATCTGTGGTGAAAACAATCTTCCATCCATAGTCATGATGTATCATTTTAGAGCTCATTTTAATAAACTGTATGCCTTTTAAAGACTTAGAGAGCAATTTATTACTTTAGGGTGTGATCCTTATCTTCTATTCTCGGTGTAGTAAAATTAAAAATGTCCTAGAAAATGATCGCTGAAAAAGTGAACCCTGACCGTTCAGTACGGTACGCAATATTTGCGTTTTCCATTGTCAGAAGTTGTGAATGGTACCCGTACCATACCACTTTTTTGGCACCCTTCCGTTGGGATGCCGAGCACAGTTGTCCGGTATTAAAGGGTGGAGCTAGACTCAATGCAGAATGTTGATTGGTTGACAGAGAATCGCCACTTGCGTGTGCTTTTTTGGCTGTGTTTTGCCCTGCAGCTTTGGCTCAAAAAAAGCGTGTCTTCTTCTTGTGACAAACAGCCAAATGCAGAGAAGCAAGAACAAGATCTGCTGTATGTCGTCCACTGTTGTTTACTGTGTCGCTTTCTTCTTTGCACGAGATTGACATTGATCGCTACACCACGCCTATCATAAGTGTACTGTTGGCGGTGGAAACAAGCCAAGTGTATTCAAACAAGTGTATTCAAACCCATAATGAGGTGTCTGCAAAGAAAAACAACAACAAAACTGTCTGCAAAAGTACACTGTAAAAAGAATTCAGGACTCCAACTAAAAAATTTCTAGTGACCAATCACATCTAAATTTTTCAGTTGGCCAAATTGAATTTCTGTGAATTGATGCAATTTAATTCACAGAAATTTAATTTGGCCAACAAAAAAAATTAGATGTGATCAGGCACTAGAACATTTTCAATTGGAGACCTGATTTTCTTTTACAGTGTATGTACTGTAGAATGCTCAACAACACCCGTCTTGGATATTCAATTGATGACAATACTCATTTGGAAAAGCTTTCAGTCTCACCCTACACTCTCAGAAAAAAACATACAAAAGCTGTCACTGGGGTGGTACCTTTTCAAAAGGTACACCTTTGTACCTAAAGAGAGTGTATTAGTCCCTCAAAGGTACATATTGGTTCCAAAACTGTACCTTAGTACATATTAGAAGTTAGTACCTAAATAGTACATATTAGAACCTTTTGGAAGGGTACCGTCCAAGTGACAGCTTTTTCCTGAGAGTGTAGTGTAACCTATTCCACACATTTTCCAAAAAATGCTAAAGTCTTCATATTCATTTTGAGCCTGTTCATGATCTTAACCAGGATTTTCACGGGTCTTAATTTGACCTTCCACAATTAAATGCCTTAAAAATGTCTTGAATTGGAACGGAAAATCTTAAATTCTATATCATGGCATTAAATTAGGGCCCTATGATTTCTGCAACGCTGAAAACATGGATAGAACATCGCAGAATCCATTCATAAAAATGGATTAAAACAGAATTTGAGCAAAAATAAAACATCCTGAAAATATTTTTAATATTTAACTTTTAATAAATTGCTGTTAAATTGTCTTTTTCATGATTTCAATTAATTAGTCATGGTTTTTGATTGATAGAATTTAGTTTTACCATTAAAACTGAGAAAAAATAAATAGAATAAACTAAATAAAAAACATAAAAAATTGCATGAACTGCAAAAAATGAATATCTACCTCAGGATTCTTGTTTTCCTGTACGAATTTCTAAACATCCTTACAGCAAGATACATTTACTTGACATGCAAAATGAAGAAATTAAGTCTTTTTTTTCTGAGAAATTGAACAAAATTAAGTGAGTTTATGCTTATAACAAGAAAAAATATCTGTCAATGCCTATGAAAATTGCTTGCATTTGAAATAAGTTGATTTTTATGAACACTGGCAGATATTTGTTCTTGTTTTAATCATAAAATCACTTTCACAAGATTTCTTATCTCAAACTTTAAGCTGTAAAATACATTAAAACGTTATGGAGATTTATATTTAACATGTTGACGTGTTATGTTGACTTAAATGTATTCCTTAAAAGGTCTTTAAACCTGCAGAAACCCTGTTAATGTTACAAAGGCAATGCTTTTCCAGTGTATCTCAGTATTCATGGCATTAGACTGTTCTGAGACCAGTTTTAGGGTATCTAACGGGAAGTTTGGTAAGGACACAATGAATGATAGCATGAGGATACCATAAAGAGACTCCCTGATTGGCTGTTAATCCCATCCATTAAAGTGCAGGCGGGGTTCCTGCTGGTTGGGGGTAACTCTGGGGCTGTTTGTACACCACAGAAGGCTTTGTTCATGGATCATTCCCCCCGTCAGCTCCCTCCAGCCCTGCCCCAGCACCTCCATGCTTAATTAAAATCTCACCCCCTGTAGCTCCTTCCATGAGAAACCAACTCCAAGGTGAAGGCCTTTCCCAGAAAACCCCTATTGCTTCCTCCAATGCTTTCCTCAAGCTCTAGAACAGCCCATTATAAGAGAGGGAGGGAGGGATTCAGACATCAGGTGGGTTCTTTTGTCGCCATTTTGACAGACAGTGCAATTTGTTGCCAGAGTGGGAATAGTTATATCTGGCTGCCTTAGTTCAGAATTTCAAGTGGAGGGAGGAGGTTTAATGCTTTTCTTGAGTGCCTCTTCACACTTGGACCAGGCCCTGGCCTTTACCTCTGCCCTGGGAGATCGCCAGGGCCTACCAGGGCAGCTGATTTTTCCTGGGGCTAATTGGAGGATTAAAATGCCCCTGGAAGCACCACTGGCCCAGCATGCTCAGAGACAATGCTGCGGCATAATGAAGTACTTCAGACCCCGGTGAGAAATCCCAGCCATATTTGTTCCCATTATCAGCCTTTAATTTGCTTCCCTTGTAGAAAATTAATAAATGCAGCAGTAATTTGGCCTCTAGAGCCCTGTTTGTGTGAGCATGCACGGAGTGCTAAGTGTTTTTTTTTTTTTTGAATAACAAATACAGCCTGGCAGAGATCAGAGCATGCATGACCCTTGACTTGTCACTTCCCTTCTCCTAATTGTCCTTCATTCCAGTGAGCTCTATTTTAAAGTTTCCTGTGCTTTGATCGTGAAACCATCTAGGAAACTCTTAGCCGTATTTCCCCGAACGGCCATGACCTTCCCGCCTAAATGTGGCCGTAACAACATCCCTGCCGTGCTGTGGTGGACATTGCAGGTGCCATCTGCCACCCTAGGGAGAGTTTAACGCCGGCTGACTTATCAGTCTTCACGTGCTGTCGGAAATGTCCTACTTCCCACTTCAGAAGTTGTGATTACGAGTCGGAATGAACAGGAATCATGGAGGACATGTTTATTTTTGCCTATGTATTTGGAAAATCTTATTAAAACCAAAATAGTATTTAGAGTCACATGCACTGACAACCATAGCATTCGGTCAAATGCAGGCTATTTTTGCTGTGTATAAAACATACAATGCGCTTCAAATGATTACTCATATATGTAAATATGCACTACATTAATGACAAGACGATCTAGCCATTTTGGGAAAAAAACACTAATAAATCATGCCTGTCACAGCAGTAGTTGCCACCATGTTTAAAGTTTATGACATGCCCATTTTAGGAATTTGAGTTTCAAAATATTTCTGAATTTCTCAGTGGTAAACACGACATCAGAGCGCGTTCATGTGCAATTTTTACCTTGGAAACTTTACGATCATTCAGATCGCACGTGAAGGCAGCATCAACCCCCAAGTCCTTTAGCCGACGACAAAAATTAGGGTTGGATACCAAACTCTGTACTTTTAAGGGCACCAACCGAATTACATCTGTATTACCGAGTACAGATTCACATTAAATCAATCAGTGCCAAATTTCGGTACCTGAGAAGGCATCTGGTGATATAGACCAGTGTCTGTGAATATTAAAACGCAAAAAGACTATTTAAATATGAATCCTGCATGTTCTGCGTGTCTCTGTGTGAATTATCCATCTCATATGAGGACATGAGTGCATGAACTTCATCTCCAGAGCATTTTATCGTTTTATTTGAGAAATAAATACCATTTTGTATTACCACAAATTTTTTTTGTATTACCATTTTTGTAAATACCACATCGGTGCACACTCACATTGGCGCCCTTTGTTTAGTCACGAGGCATTAAACGTTGGCGATAAACAAGCACGATAATAGCCCCAGTGTGAACAGGCCTTAAAACTCAAAAACAGTTGTTTAATTAAATTAAAAGATAAATTAAATGAATGTTTTATGTCTTCATTTGATCACCAGAAAATATACAACACTGAATTTTAGGGAAATCTTTTCATAGAAATGAAATTTAAAAAATATATACATTAAAATGATTGTTTTTATGAATTCAATTAATTAAGTAACTAGTAGCCTACTATTTACTGGTAAATATTACAGTAAACAAACATCACAGACAATGTCAGACAGCGACCAAGGCAGCTCTGGCATAATGTCAATAACACTTCTATAAATGACTTAAGTTTCTGCACAGTTATTGATGTAAACATCCCTAAAGTATCGAAAAAGGTGCCGGTTAAAATGTGAACGGTACCCAACCCTATAGGGTCGCAACGATAGAGTATAGTCGCAACGATAGATTGAGGATATCAGTGCTCTCACTTTTCATGGCACAAAGCGTAGCACGTGGGAGGCAGCACAGTAACCATATCAGGCGGTGTGTGCCAGGGGCTCGCTCTGAGCAGCGCTAACTGTTTCATTCACTTCATTGTGTGGGGTGGTAATTGGCATTAAGCGCTACTCTGGCGGCTTTAACCAGCTTCTGTGTGTGTGAAAGGGAGAGAAAGAGACAGCTAAAGCTGCCTTAGTTCACTTCCCAGCCAACATTAGCTCGCATGGCAGGCCAGGGCTATTGTGCTGCTTCACTTTTGTTACACTTAAGAGAGGGACTCCAAACCGGTTCTGCCAAAAAAAAAAAAAAGAAATGGGTCTCTGTTGATAGATTTATTTGCCAGGTAAAAACGTTCGGCTGTGAAAACGTGGGAGAAACAGAAGGGTGTGTGTGTGGGAGGAGGGTTAAAGGATAAATGAGGAAGAAAAAAGAAGGAAAAGAGAGCGACAGAGACTGAGACATGGGCTATTGCCAAGAGACACATCAAAGCGCTCCCTTGATGTTTATTTTGAATGGGCACTAATGGTTTCTGAAGGCAAAGAATTGCAGCAGGAAGACGAAAAGAAAGAGCGAGAGACACAGACAGAAGTATGGAGCCAGGCAGCAATCCTGTGAGGGCACAAATATTCTCATCTTGTGTCTGTAAAAGGAACAGCAGGGTGTGGTGATGGTGGAGATGCGAAGACCAGGTTATGATTACATCCACCCATGTTCTTGACGCACTGCTTTGAGCCTTTGCCGCTATGCTTGTCTTTGTTTTTTATAGTTGATCTGCCATGTATGAGTGTTTTTCCTGACCTTTTCATTTTCTTTCTGATTTTGAATTCAGCCATTTTTAAAGACACCGAACTAGAGCTAAATCAAGAAAAGTGTGCATGTTCTGGAAGTAGATCAAATGAAGCAAAAAAAACATGCGGCTTTTCTGTGAATGGCAGACGGATGACTCTCGAATGTCTTCACTTGCTGTAGTTCCTCAGTTCCCTTTCGTTCAGTCACTACGACGTACGTTAGTGACTAACGAATGGGGGTTTCGCTTAGAAGCCAATTATCTTCGAGAATTCAACAGCGCCCAATGGCAGTGCCAATGCCATGGGCATGCGGAATTTGCATGCGTAACTCCGCCCCACCTCGTGGGTATATAAGGAAGTACGCTGGCAACATCGCATTATGTTTCTGCTTTGGAGCCAAGAGTATCTCTTCACTCCTTCAAGCCTGATCCTGAGTCTTCGACAAAGCTTTGAGACGAGCAGCTTTCCAGAGGCGTTGGTGTTACGGCGCGTTCCAGTGATCATCATACTGCCTGCCTGCTGATCTGCGCAGTGGTCCGTCTGACAGCTGGTGTGTGGTCGCTGGGCGCTTCGGCGTTCTCTGCGAGGCTTTCCTCTCCTAAAAGAGCTTGCACGTGACGCGTCCTTTTCAGGATGTCTCGTCCGTGTACTTCTGGGTGTGGCCGGTTGCTTTCCTCTTCTGATGGGCACAAACACTGTCTGGTATGTCTGGGCTTTCAACATGCTCAGGCAGCGTTTGTGGATGAGTCATGTTCCCACTGCGGGAATATGACCATCGCGGTGTTGCGGTCAAGACTCCATGACCTTCGTAAAGAAGTGAGAGTCCCCTCTACCACACCCCGATCTACTGAGTCCCCGAGGCCCAGTACTTCGGCTGGTGGTCAGGGTGACCTGACGGTTACGGTGTGGAACAAAGCCCCGACGCTCATGCCTCGGGCCACACCCCCGTCTTGCACACTGCAACCCGCGAGTGTTCAGACGCAGATCGCGGGGCCTGCTTCGGCCCCCCCGCGCATCTCGTTTGGCGCTCCAGAGGAGGATGCGATGTCGGTCACCGCATCACAAGGTGGGCTCGAGTCCTCTGAGGATGATGACTCGGCTGTGTTGCCGCCTTCGGGCGTTCCAGCATTGCCCGAGTCGGACCCAGAGCTGACAGCCATGCTGTCTCGGGCAGCCGCGAGCTTAGGGATAGAGTGGAACCCTCCGCCCTGTCCCGAACGCTCAAGGCTCGATGATTGGTTTTTGGGAGCCCGCGCTGACAACCGTCAGTCCCCGCCCCCAATACCTTTCTTTCCCGAGCTGCATGAGGAACTCGCGCGGTCCTGGAAGTCCCCGTTGTCTTCCCGTGACCGGTCAGCGACTTCCTCCGCCTTCTCCGCCCTCGATGGGGCGGCGGTTAAAGGGTACACTGGGGTCCCCCCAGTTGAACGTTCTGTTGCGATGCAACTGTGTCCTCAGAGCGCTTCAACTTGGCGCGGCGATCCAAAGCACCCCTCCAAAGCCTGTCGATTCACATCAACCTTGGTGGCGAAATCGCACAGAGCCGCGGGGCAGGCCGCCGCTTCTTTGCATGCCATGGCGATCCTTCAGGTCTACCAGGCCAGGATCCTCAAGGACATGCACGAGGGTGGAGTTGATCCGGGGCTCTTAAATGAGCTGCGTGCCGCCACCGACCTCGCTCTCCGGGCGACGAAGGTGACCGCACGCTCCCTGGGTCAAGTGATGTCCACAAACGTGGTCCAGGAGCGTCACCTTTGGCTGAACCTGGCAGATATGCGGGACACCGAGCGAACCCGGTTCCTCGATGCCCCCATATCCCAGGCCGGCCTCTTCGGCGGGGCGGTTGAGGACTTTGCCCAACAGTTCTCAATCGCCCAGAAGCAGACTGAGGCTATAAAACACGTACTGCCCCGGCGGCCAGCTGCTGCCTCCACCCAGCCGCCGGCACAGTCGCCTCAGTCTGCTCCCCGCCGAGGACGCCCTCCTAAGGCTCCCGCCCCTCTCACCCGGTCCAAGCAGCAGCCTTCACCCGGGCCGGGTCGTGGAGGAAGCCGTAGGAAGGCGTCCAAGTCCCCTCAGGCCGCCCCGCGCCCCGCTAAACGCCAGGCCAAGCGGCGCTCCTGAGACGGACGGCTCAGGGATGGGAAATTCTTTCGAGGAGATGGTAGCAGGACCACTCCTTCCCCCGGTGGAGGGCCGGGGGAGAATCCTTTGTTCAGCTGCTGGCCCACGGGTCAGCAGCACCCTATTTTGGTCAAAGAAAGAATTAACACTCCCATCCCTGAGCCCACAGAGTCCGGCGATGACAGTGCGCGCCACCCACGGGTCCCGCCACTCGCATCCCACTCTGTCGCCAGCCTCCTGGCAGAGCAGACCCCAGTGGAACGTGCGTCCTTCCCTGGTCTCCTCTGTCAGGACGCAGCAGTCAACCGTGCCCCCGCACCGGGACGCCCCTCAGCCTCCCATGTCCGGGCCGGTGACGCTGCATCGCTGCAAGCCCACACCGGGTACGTCTGTGCTCCGAATGACCCCGCTGGCGCAGTTTTTGGAAGTCTGGCTTCAGCTTCCAGGGCTGTCCCGCTGGGTCGCGCGGACCATCAGGCGCGGCTACGCGATTCAGTTCGCGCAGGTTCCTCCCTGCTTCCGGGGAGTCCGCTCCACTATGATCGGGGCCAATGCCCCCGTCATGCGAGCGGAGATTGCCACCCTACTGGCGAAGGGTGCGATCGAACCTGTCCCTCCAGCCGAGATGAACTCCGGGTTTTACAGCCCGTACTTCATCGTACCCAAAAAGACCGGTGGGCTACGGCCAATCCTGGACCTGCGCGTCTTGAACCGTTACCTTCACCGGTTTCCGTTCAAGATGTTGACAGCGAAACGCCTTTTCGAATGCGTTCGTCCAGACGATTGGTTTGCAGCGATCGACCTGAAGGACGCCTACTTCCATGTCTCCATTCTACCTCGACACAGACCGTTCCTACGGTTTGCTTTCGAGGGGCGGGCATATCAGTACGCAGTTCTACCATTCGGGCTATCTCTGTCCCCTCGCGTCTTTACGAAGATTGCCGAGGCAGCCCTTGCGCCCCTTCGGCAGCACGGGGTTCGCATCCTGAATTACCTCGACGACTGGCTCATACTGGGTCACTCTCGGGAGCAGGTTTGCGGACACAGAGATCAGGTGCTCCATCACCTAGCCCGTCTGGGCCTTCGGGTCAACTGGGAGAAGAGCAAACTTTGCCCCGCGCAGAGGATCTCTTTTCTCGGTATGGATATCGACTCGGTCGCCATGTGCGCGCAGCTTTCGAGCGAGCGCGCGCAGTCTCTGCTGACTTCCCTTCGTCAACTCGAGGGCAAGAATGCGGTTCCACTGAAACTATTTCAGAGGCTCCTGGGGCATATGGCATCTGCAGCCGCGGTGACGCCGCTCGGATTGCTTCATATGAGACCGCTTCAGCATTGGCTACGCGATCGAGTCCCGAGATGGGCATGGCGGTCTGGCACGCTCCGGGTACAAGTGACTCGGGCCTGCTTACAGACTCTCACCCCGTGGTCGAACCTCGAGTTTCTACGGACCGGAGTGTCCTTAGAACGAGTTTCCCTGCATACTGTTGTATCAACAGATGCGTCATCCACCGGGTGGGGTGCCATGTGCAATGGACAAGCAGCCGCGGGCTCCTGGACAGGACCCCAGCGCCTTCTGCATGTCAATTGCCTCGAGTTACTGGCAGTACGGTTCGCCCTGCACCGCTTCCGAGCGTTGCTGAGGGGTCAACATGTACTAGTCAGGACAGACAACACGGCCGTAGTAGCGTACATCAACCACCAGGGCGGTCTACGCTCCCGCCGTATGTCTCAACTCGCCCGCCATCTCATTCTATGGAGTCAGAAGCACCTGAGGTCCCTTCGTGCTGTCCACATCCCGGGAGAGTTGAACTGTGCAGCCGACGAGCTGTCACGGATTCAGCCCCTCCCCGGAGAGTGGAGACTCCATCCCCAGACGGTTCAGCTGATATGGGAACGGTTCGGCGACGCACAGGTAGACCTGTTTGCCTCCCAGGACTCTTCCCATTGCTCCCTGTATTATTCTCTGACCGAGGGCACCCTCGGCACGGATGCACTGGCGCACAGCTGGCCGTCAGGGCTACGCAAATATGCGTTTCCCCCAGTGAGCCTTCTTGCACGGGTACTGTGCAAGATCAGGGAGGACAAGGAGCAGGTCATTTTGGTCGCCCCGTATTGGCACGGCCAGACCTGGTTCTCAGAACTTCTACTCCTTGCGACAGCCCCTCCCTGGCCTATCCCTCTGAGACCGGACCTTCTCTCTCAGAGACGGGGCACTCTTTGGCACCCGCGTCCGGCGTTCTGGAAGCTCCACGTGTGGCTTCTGGACGGGACGCGGCAGGTTTGAGTAGTCTTCCACCTGCGGTGGTCGCTACCATCACTTCGGCTAGAGCTGAGTCTACACGACGTCTCTATGCTTTGAAGTGGAACCTCTTCGTCTCATGGTGCTCTTCCCGCCAAGAAGACCCCTGGAAATGCCCGATCGGGTCTGTGCTATCGTTTCTCCAGGAGGGGGTGGAACGAAGGCTGTCTCCTTCCACCCTTAAAGTGTATGTGGCCGCAATATCTGCCTACCACGATCTCCTGGGGGACAAAAAGGTAAGTCAGCACGACCTGATCATCAGGTTCCTGAGGGGGGCGAGGAGACTGAATCCTCCTCGCTCTCCTCTCGTACCCTCTTGGGACCTCTCAGTAGTTTTAAGTGCTCTGCAGAGGCCTCCATTTGAGCCTTTGCGGTCAGCTGAGATTAAATTCTTGTCTATGAAGACTGCTCTGCTGACCGCATTGGCCTCGCTTAAGAGGGTCGGGGACCTGCAAGCATTTTCGGTTGACGAAGCGTGCCTAGAGTTCGGGCCGGCTAACTCTCACGTGATCCTGAGACCCCGGCCCGGATATGTGCCCAAGGTTCCCACCACTCCGTTCCGAGACCAGGTGGTGAACCTGCAAGCGCTGCCTTTGGAGGAGGCAGACCCAGCCTTGGCATTGCTCTGTCCAGTACGCGCTCTCCGCGCCTATGTAGACAGTACGCGATGTTTCAGGACCTCAGACCAGCTCTTTGTCTGTTATGGTGGAGAGCGGAAGGGAAGTGCTCTCTCGAAACAGAGGTTGTCTCACTGGATAGTGGACACCATTGTTTTGGCTTACCAGCAGCAAGGTCGACCATGTCCCCTTGGGGTTAGGGCACACTCCACTCGGAGTGTGGCCTCCTCTTGGGCTTTAGCGCATGGCGCCTCGCTAACAGACATCTGCAGAGCTGCAGGCTGGGCGACACCCAACACATTCGCCAGGTTCTACAATCTCCGAGTGGAGCCAGTGTCCGACTATGTACTCGCCCCTACGGGTGGCCGGTAATGGGCCAGGCTCAGGTGTCTTCGCTTGCTCGCCATTCCACTCCACGGACTGGATACGTGCGATATTTTTCCTCAGGTGAGCTCCCCGAGAGCCCTGAGCTCCTCCAGCACTGCTTACGCCGACATCAGTTCAGTCTGCCCTTTCGAGCCCAGACCCTCATGTCCGGCCAGGTGCTCCGTGTGCATGGTTCCCCTCCGGCGACCCCCACACGAGTATTCCCACCGTAAGCCTCCTCAGCGAGCAGGTGTCTTTCCCTCGGCAAGTCCCTGCCACCCCTAGGGTTAAAAATCCACCTTCGGCTGGTACCCTAGAGATCTTCCATATGCAGCCCTTAGCGGGTCATATGTGTATTCTTAAGTCCTCCCTACGGGTAGGCATCTTGGCATTCCCTCACTGGGATATGCTTCCCAGTGTACCTTGGTATTCCTGTGATAAGTGGGAGTCCTTCGTCCGTACTAGTCTTACGACAGGGTACTCTCACTTACGCAGGGCACTGGATGACGGCTGAGTGGCGTTGTTGTATTGGAACCCCCATTCGTTAGTCACTAACGTACGTCGTAGTGACTGAACGAAAGGGAACGTCTCGGTTACGTATGTAACCCTCGTTCCCTGAGGAGGGAACGGAGACGTACGTTTCCTCTGCCACGTCAGCCGTGCTGCTGGAACGCGGAGTTCAGTCTTGGCTCCTGCAGCAGTAACATAATGCGATGTTGCCAGCGTACTTCCTTATATACCCACGAGGTGGGGCGGAGTTACGCATGCAAATTCCGCATGCCCATGGCATTGGCACTGCCATTGGGCGCTGTTGAATTCTCGAAGATAATTGGCTTCTAAGCGAAACCCCCATTCGTTAGTCACTAACGTACGTCTCCGTTCCCTCCTCAGGGAACGAGGGTTACATACGTAACCGAGACGTTCCCCATGATGGTTTGCCTGCTTCAGGGGAGACTTTTATGTCATATCACCTTTAAAAAATATCCAAAATATCCATACTAAACTGAAGTTAATACAAGAGCAAGAATAAAAAAACAACAAAGTAAATATATGTGACCTTGGACCACAAAACCAGTCATAAGTCTCACGGGTATATTTGTGGCAGTAGCCAACAATACATTGAATGGGTCAAAATTATCCATTTTTCTTTTATGCCAAAAATCATTAGGTTATTCCATGAAGATATTTAGTAAATGTCCTACTGTAAATATATCAAAAATGTATTATTAGTGGTAATATGCATTGATGAGGACTTCATTTGGACAACTTTAAAGGAGATTTTCTCAATATTTAGATTTTTTTGCACCCTCAGATTCCAGATTTTCAAATAGTTGTATCTAGCTCTTTGTTCAGTTTATTTAAATAAAATAAGTTGAAACAACACAAATCTTTAGTTTTTTACTTAATTGTAATTTACATTCAATTGAATTACGTTAAATTAAAGTTAACACAAACCATTTGTGTTGGGACTACATGAACCATTTCTACAGTGGATTCCTAGTTCCCAGCATGCTTTGCATAGGGATGGATCAGGATAGTAAATGTTGAAATTAAGTGCTGAGTAATGTGTTTTTTAATAAAGGGAAAGACCAGTTAATGTTTGATGTTCAGTTATATTTGACACTTATGTTTGAGGTTACCATTATCGTGAAGTGTAGACCTTGTGGTTAGGCTGTGGGTGGCTACATGAAACAAGTTAATGCCAGTGATGAGAAGTTTTTAGTTGACCAATATTTGCATGCTATAAATGTTACACCTGGCATATAAACAACTGTTGTGATGGCTGTTAGTTTTTATATCCGTAAATACAATAATTTAGTTTGATTCTTCATATGGTCATCAGGTCTACCCCTTGCAATCAAATGATCATGGAACATGTATGTGTGCATAACAGCTACCCACAACCTAACCACAAGCTCAACTCTTCACCACAATGGTAACCCCCAATAAATGCAAGTTCTCCCACTTAGAAATCATGGAGGGGTCTGAAATTGTCATCGTAGGTGCATGTCCACTGTGAGAGACATAATCTAAAAAAAAATCCAGAAATCACAATGTATGATTTTTTAACTATTTATTTGTATGATACAGCTGCAAATAAGTATTTGAACACCTGAGAAAATCAATGTTAATATTTGGTACAGTAGCCTTTGTTTGCAATTACAGAGGTCAAACGTTTCCTGTAGTTTTTCACCAGGTTTGCACACACTGCAGGAGGGATTTTGGCCCTCTCCTCCACACAGATCTTCTCTAGATCAGTCAGGTTTCTGGCCTGTCGCTGAGAAACACAGAGTTTGAGCTCCCTCCAAAGATTCTCTATTGGGTTTAGGTCTGGAGACTGGCTAGGCCACGCCAGAACCTTGATATGCTTCTTACAGAGCCACTCCTTGGTTATCCTGGCTTTGTGCTTCGGGTAATTGTCATGTTGGAAGACCCAGCCTCGACCCATCTTCAATGCTCTAACTGAGGGAAGGAGGTTGTTCCCCAAAATCTCGCAATACATGGCCCCGGTCATCCTCTCCTTAAAACAGTGCAGTCACCCTGTCCAATGTGCAGAAAACCACCCCCAAAGCATGATGCTACCAACCCCATGCTTCACAGTAGGGATGGTGTTCTTGGGATGGTACTCATCATTCTTTTTCTTCCAAACACGTTTAGTGGAATTATGACCAAAAAGTTATATTTTGGTCTCATCTGACTCACCTGAACTGCTTGGCAATATCCCCGTAGCCCTTTCCAGCCTTGTGGAGGTGACAACTTTGGACAGCTCTTTGGTTTTGGCCATGTTATTAGTTGGATTCTTACTGATTGTATGGGGTGGACAGGTGTCTTTATGCAGCTAACGACCTCAAACAGGTGCATCTAATTTAGGATAATAAATGGAGTGGAGGTGGACATTTTAAAGGCAGACTAACAGGTCTTTGAGGGTCAGAATTCTAGCTGATAGACAGGTGTTCAAATACTTATTTGCAGCTGTATCATACAAATAAATAGTTAACAAATCATATATTGTGATTTCTGGATTTTTTTTTTAGATTATGTCTCTCACAGTGGACATGCACCTACAATGACAATTTCAGACCCCTCCATGATTTCCAAGTGGGAGAACTTGCAAAATAGCAGGGTGTTCAAATACTTATTTTCCTCACTGTATGTATATATATAACTAAACATTAAACATTTTAAACTCTAACAGGTCTTTCCATTTTCTTAAAAACACAGAAACCTCACGCAACTCTACACAAAGGCATCAGTCTGAACAGCAACAGCACTATTTGTCTCAACAAGAGTGAAATATGTTCAAGAAACATTCACAGAATACGTCAAATGAAACTGGTGTGATCTCATTCACTTAGGATGAATTTTACTCATCAGTGCAATTAACCCAGTTGAAGTTCAAATAAATAAGTTAAACTGTGTGGAAATAGGTGTCATAATTGTATTTAAGTTAGACCAACAAGCAATTTTTTTGAGTGTATCCTAACAAACCATACATCAATGGAAAGCTTATTTATTCAGCTTTCAGATGATGTATACATCTCAATATCAAAAAATTTACCCGTATGACGATGGTTAAAGGTCACAAATAAGTAAGGGATGTTAAAAATCTTGATTATTTTTTCTCCCGGTTAATGTCACTATGGAAATGGAAATTCAAGTTGACATTGCATTATGGGACAGTAGCTATTCCGATGCAGTGGGACATACTAATTTTGGTAAATGTAATAAACCATCCTTGTATGCCATTCATACAAAAGATCCGTACACAGTATACATGCCATATGTGCAGAAACTGTATATTTGTATGCTATTCTAAACATGGATGAATTATAGTTTTAAAAAAAATCGTACTAATGAGAGCAACATCTTTTGTAAGTATGGTTTAAAAGCTAAAACTATTAGTGCTAACAGGAAGCAGATCCTCCACAGAATGCTAGTTAACATCTCTCTCTCTCTCTCTCTCTCTCTCTCTCTCTCTCTCTCTCTCTCCATCTTTCTCTCTCGGAGCACCTGACTGAGTGGATAGCTTCAGTACAATTCTTATACTGCCTTTTATATTGAAAGGTCATCACGATATTGTTAAAATACCACTTTCTGCACTTTCATCATGAAAGGTCATGCTGTATACCCGAAGAGCAGCTTGGAGTCGTTAAAGGTAAGCGACTGTGCATGCTGCCATTGTCGAGTCAAGTGTTCCCTTGAGCAAGTCTTTCTTCATTTCTTTCTTCTAGACTTCAGGAGAAAACCGTCCTTTTTGAAAATCAGCCTGGAAACTGGGGTTGAGGAGGAAGTCCGTGGAGCAACTATTTAATTTGTAAACTTGCATAGTATGTAAACTTACACACTAAAAAATGCTGGGTAAAAACAATCCAAGTTGGGTTGAAAATGCAGCTCTTCAAGCTGCTCTTCAGGTATACAGCGTGACCTTTCATGATAAAAGTGCAGAAAGTGGTATTTTAACAATATCGTGATGACCTTTCATAAATGTTTATTGTTTAATTATTATTGATTAAACTTATTTATAAATATTAATTTATTAAACATTAATAAACGTTAATTCCCAACATATTTTGGGTTCATTTTAAGCCAGCTATATAATAATTTTTAAACAATTGTTGGGTTAAATAAAATGACCCAGCAGGTTCATTTAAACATTTAAAGGGTCAGTTCACCCAAAAATGAAATTATGTCATTAATGACTCACCCTCATGTTGTTCCACACCCGTTCATCTTCAGAACACAGTTTAAGATATTTTAGATTTAGTCCGTTTAGTCGTTCACGACTCCGCAGTGACGTAGCTTTTTGTTATTTTTGGACCAAAATGTATTTTCGATACTTCAAAAAGTTCTAACTTACCCAATGATGTCACATGGACTACTTTGATAATGTTTTTGTTACCTTTCTGGACATTGACAGTATACCGTACATACACTTTCAATGGAGGGACAGAAAGCTCTCGGACTAATGCTGCATTCCAGGCAGGTTTTTGAGCCCGTAAGTCACAACTCCAAACCACGACTCACAACTTTGTAGCGTTCCAGGCAAAGTCACGCCAAACTGCCTGAGCGCAAAGAATCGTGTGGTAGCTAGATGTAAACAAAGCATGGCGGACCGTATGAGGCTTATGCTAAATTTACAATAATTTCTTAATTACAATAATTGCCAAAGGTGCTTACTTGCTTATTTGACGGAAACAGAGGGGAAAAACGGGGCATACGGCAAGAGAGGCTGTTATACCTTTTATTTAACGTTAATTGTATATTTGTTTCATAAACACTCATTGTTGTTTCGCGAGCTATGTGACGTCAGATCTCGTAACTGGGAGAACATCGATCTAGTACGAGTTCACAGGTGGGAAGTCATGGGTTTAACTGCCGTTCCAGTGCACTTTCACGGGTAGAAGGTTGAAAAAACACGGGTTACGGTTTGCCTGGAACACGGCATAAATTTAAAATATCTTAAACTGTGTTCCGAAGATGAACGGAGATCTTACGGGTGTGGAACGACATGAGGGTCATTAATGACATAATTTTCATTTTTGGGTGAACTAACCCTTTATCCTAATATTTGTCAATTTTCAACCCAACTTGGGTTGTTTTTAACCCAGCATTTTTTAGAGTGTAAGGCCGTGACTCACCAAACCGACATCAATGAACAAGCAGCGTCAAAAGCCGACTGTTGTCTTGTGTCGCCTGCATCTGGGCAAAAAATTGAGCAGGAATACACCGCAAAGACTACATCCAACAGCCAACTTGCACGTGTGAGAATAAATAATACCAGCAGGTGGCAGTACTCTATATTCACCATTCAAGGAGGGAAACTGAAACTAATCATAGGCCGTAAAACTATATGGACGTAGTGTCCATGACGTCACCCGTAGGTTTCTCAAGAGCATTTTTGAAACCTAAAGTCGGTTGTCGCCATCTTGGCAGCGTGTCACCCCGGATAACTGAAAATGGGCAAAGAGGTGTGACGTGGGTGGAGCTGAGGTGCCTGGTTGCTGAAACCACGCCCACCTAGCTTGACCATAGTGGCACTCCACCTGTCACTCAAGTGGCCACGCCCTTAATTATACAGAGATTTAAGACTTAAAGGCCCACTGAAGTGCCTTGAAACGCACAGCATTATTCAATGAGTTGATGTAATTTCCCCTGAAATGGCTCCAGCTTTTAGCAGCTCCTCCCCTTTTTTGAAACAGCCAATAGCATTCCGTTAATACCACAGTTTGACTAAAGCAATTTTTTTTGGTAAAGCCAGAGTTTCCTCCTAATCTCTAACCGTTTACCATCATAATCTCCTCCATATCGCTTTGAAATACAGCATTCTGTGCAGAATTTAAATGGGTCCAATATGTTTTGTTGTATGCACCGACTTGCGCTGATCCGCGCTGCGCTCTTGTATCTCTAGTCAACGGCTCCGGTCTAGACTATGTGTGTGGGCGCTGCGGCGGTGCGCATGAAAGTAACGTGAAACCAGACTTCATTCGCCTCAACTGAAAGCATATTTACACTGTCTGAATTGTTTCCTATCGCATGTATAGTGCTCTATGTGCCCTTCACCATGTAGAAAACAGTATTGGTGTGAACAGCTGACTGATTTCAGCCGCAGCTCCATTTATATTGTATGGGGCCCCCTACACCTATTTATAGTGTTGGGGGCAGGCGCTTCAGATTCAAGACCATTTGATTGGACAGACGATGTGATGAGAAGCTGAAGTCTGCGATGATGTCATCAAAATCTGTGCTCCATTTTAACGGAAGTGAGAGACTGTAAGTTTGGAATGCTTATATCTCCTAAATGCGAATTTTGTCATTGTTTTGGAACACACCAGCTTATTCATAACCTTAAGATTAACATAGTCATACTAAAAGCTAAAAAACTCAGATTTCATGGCTTTAATATAATTTAAACAAATGAGTTATAAAAAAATTCACCCCCCTCACAGTTGTCATGAAGGGCAAAATTAGCCGTATAGACCAAAACCACTTTTTGTACCAGGCTGTAAACATGTTTTTTTTTCTGCTGTAAACATGTACATTTTAACATGGGGGCGATACAGATTTGACTCCCTTTTGGAGCCAGTCGATGAATTGCAGTTTAAATCACTAAGGTTTCAGCGCCATAGAGACACATTGGAAGATACAAAGTTCTCAATGGTGTTTACGCTACAAAAATGGTAAAACGATGTGCCTGGGGTACTGTAACACGGATTCCAGGTATCCTGAGAGGATTTTCTGGTTGTCAAACTCTTATTAAGTTTCAATTAAAGTTAGTGAGTCCATGATTATGTACAAACCTAAATAGCTAACTGTTTTTACATTAAAAACACATAAATGAAGATCTACATTTCAGTGCCTCTCCATATTAAACTTGTTAAATCTTACCCTGTGGTACATGAACAGTGTTGAACATCTGCAATCGTGATGATCGATCATGATCTGTAAACTCTCTCTTCCAAATTACACACCATGTTTATTTTAAAATCTTTTATATATCCCACGATGGCATATTTAAGTCCCACTTGAATGCTCCTTGACGAGAGGTGGTCCTTCTGTGTCCAAAATTGTTAAAAAACATCTTGGGATAAGGTTTTCACACTGACAGTTGTCATTGTAAGACAGTTAGCAACTCCATTTGTTTGTTTGAGGTAGCAACATTAACTAAGGGGGACGGGCTTTACCGATTAGAGTGTCCCAAATCGTAGTATATTGAAAATAGTCTTCCAAAGATACCCGGATGGTCTACTATTTCCCTTTAGAATCCGAAGTGCAGATCCATGCACACTCTAACGCAAGTTACCCACAACCCATTGCCAGAGGTGGGTAGTAACCAATGACATTTACTTTGTTACATTTACTTAAGTAAATGTTTTGGTAACTTGTACTTTTAGAGTATATTTTAAGATGGGTAGGCTACTTTTACTCTTACTCAAGTACATTTCTTGTGAAAAAACTGTACTTTTACATTTGGTGGCGTTCCTCCGTTAGCCTACTGTCAAATGGTAATAATTATATTAAATATATTTTTAAATAAGTTAATATGACTTTCGCACGTCTCGCGAAACGTTGGAGAGGCTGCTTCGCGAGAGGTGGCTACGCATCACCCGCTTATAATTAACGCGCGTTTAGTCGGAAGATGATGGCCGAAGCAGAGGAAGATGTGTGTGAGCTACGAGAGGCAGATCACCCGTGGCATCAAGTTCAGTCTACGTTTTCACTCCAAGATGTCAAAAAGAAGTTTCATGATGCGTGTGCACCAAAACGAACTGACATCTCAGCACACAAGAATTCCACCCTGAAAAAACATGTAGCGGTAAGTGTCACAATGATGCCTATATTTGAACACTATTTAATGGCAATTTGGTAACTATGGGAAATTGTCCCTTATTGTAATACTATTTCACACACTGTCTGAGTGTTTTCCTCATATGCGCTCTTGTGCAAGCATAATCGTTTGAATCCTCCAAACAACACACGTTCAAACGTTCACATCTGCACATTTACATACTTTTTTTTCCACAAAACGAAACAAATTGAATAGCCTAATGTGACGTCTTGCATTTATACACAAATCCGGACAGACACCTGTCTGAAGTGTAGAAAATACATACAAATAAAAACGGGATTGTATTTTATTCCTACCTTAAGAATTGTTATATATATATATATATATATATATATATATATATATATATATATATATATATATATATATATATATATATATATATATATATATATATATATTTTTTTTTACAATAAGGTTTTATTAGTTAACATTAGTTAACTAGATTAGTTAACATGAACTAATAATGAACTGCACTTATAAAGCATTTATTTATTTTTGTTAATGTTAATTTCAACATTTACTAATGCATTATTAAAATCTTGTTAACTTTAGTTAATGCACAGAACTAACATATACAAACCATGAACAGCTGTATTTTTTATTAACTAACGTTAACAAAGATTAACTAATGCTGAACAGAGGTGTTGGTCATGATTAGTTCATGCTAACTAATGCATTAACTAATGTTAACTAATACAACCTTATTGTGTTACCGAGAGGTGTGTGAAAGCTCTCCACGTAGTCTGAAATTCAGGTTTTCGCTTCTCATCAATCAGATCGAAAGTAACTAGTAACTAGCTACTTGAGTAGATTTTTCATCTAATACTTTTTTACTCTTACTCAAGTAAATATTACGATTGTTACTTTTACTTGAGTAAATATTTCCGAGGATTCGATTAGAACTACAAACACAAATAAAAAACTACAAACATAGTGGAGGTGCGAGTTTGACGGTTAAGTAGAGAGGTTTAGATAAAGGGGTTTGAGTGATTAATAATCAGTATCGAACTGAAAATATATTTATTTAATGTTATCCACATTATATTTCATCTGCAACAGCACTGTGAACTTTTGTAATGATACATTTGGTCATTAACTTCTAAATGCATTTCTCTCCGAAGCGACAGAGCTGTCCATTAAAGACGCAATTATGACGAAGTAGTTTGTCCCAAAGCTACACACTCAAAAGTATGTACTTTTTCTTCACAAAAACAGTACATACTTTTAGGGCATAGTATACGTAGGCAAATTGGGATGCAGCACAGGACTGCGGATATACAAACAACAAATGCTTACCATTTTGAATATGAATCATGTTGATCAGTTGGTCTTCACTTTCTTTATTCCAGATGGCCATTTTGTAATGAAAATGTTTCCGTAGTAGAATGCTCAGATATAAAATTAGATGTTTTTTGCTTGCTTTCATCACATTGTTCTTCCTGGGCAATGGCACATTAATACCAAATGTGATCTTTATTGTCCACACTCTCTGGACTAGGCATCACAGGATCTCTATTTGCCTGGCTTGAGTGAGACCACACAGGTAGGCTGTATCAGGTTATCTTGGGAGAAGAGATCTCTTAATCACATCAGCTAAATAATAGGGTACCCAACCGCAATGGGCTAAGACATGGCATCTTCATCAACTGTAAATATAGCACAGAGTAGAAATAGTGCTGGGATGCTCCACCTCATTGAGCCAGAAAACATTATGTTGAAAGAAAACTGTCATCCGTGTTTAAGTTTGTCCCATGATTTTGGTGCCCAGTTTCAATTAAAAGTGAAATCAGTTCTCTTTAAGCCTATGTCTGTTTACTTCCCTCTGCCGAAAGATCAGTGCGATTGTTGTCCATAGTCATTTCCTCTTATTGTTTCGTCTTTCTTTCCATGGCCTAATTTTGTTGTTGTTGTTGTTTTATTGCTTTTTTTTATCTCTCTCCCTCAGCTCTGCAAGGGTATGGGTACATGGTTGAGGGGTCACAGGCTTAGAGGGGAAGAGTACATGTGCAAATTTTTATGACTAACCACATGTGTTTTTAGATATCTGGGCCTCTATTTCTCATGGAAAGGCGGTTGGGGGTAGTGTGGGGAGGGGATGGTTTACGGGTAGGTTGGGGGACACTGGTGGGTGGGAGGAGGTTAGTTGGTGTGGGAGAGAAAAACATGTGGTTCTTGTTTGAAGGGTTAAGATGAAGCAGCCATGTTTCTTCCCTGTGAAGTGCAACGGAAATCCAAACATCCCCTCAATGATTAAACAGTATGGCTTCTGCAACGCCCTCATATGAGGAACAACAAAATACACCATCATGCGATGGCTGCATAAACACAATAATGTGCAGGGTAGTGGGGGAAGGAGATGCAATGTTCTTGGTATGTGGAAAACATAAGTGATTAAGAGATTTGTAAACCTTCCAATACCCCTCTTGGCCCTCATGTGGTCATATTTCAGAGTTGGCAATCCACCGGCCATAACGGACACTGCAGACTGGGCACCTGGGAGCCTTAAAATATAAAAATCTGAAGTAAGCTATACAGACAGTGCTTCTACTGCTGGAATCTCAAAACCTTGACAAACATTTAGCCCCCATCTTCCATTGCTTGGGCAAACAGTTACTCCCACAACTAACTCATGCCAGAATTTGACATGCTCAAAGAAAAAAAGGTCACAAGTGCCACAAAGCCACAGTGTTTACACTATTCATTTCTCCTTTCTTGTATCTGCACTTTAAACAAAGTATTTTAGCATCCAAAGAATTACCCACAATTAATTAATCAAGTAATATGACAAAAATGTCTTAGATGGGAAAAATTAGATGGGAACTTAAAAAAAGTTTGCCTAATTATCCAACCTTTTGGTTGTGTTTTCTTTCTTAGTCAAAGACTAAGGGCCATAATTTAGCGATCTGAGCGCATGGTCTGAAGTGCAGGTGCACTTAGGTCCGAATCCACTTTTGCTAGTTTAACGATGGGAAAAATGGCCTGCGTGCCCGGCACATGGTCCAAAAGTGTTGTGCCTAGTCTCTTAATGAATCATGGGTGTGGTTTGGGTGTAATGTGCAATAAACCAATGAGAGTCTCATCTCCCATTCCCTTTAAAAGCCAGTTGCGCTCGCGCCATGGTGGATTCACTATTTACATCACGGAATATAGACACCCTCAACCTGACGAGTCAGTTTTGGTTAAATAAGTAGCCAATTTCATTTGTCATTACTGCTAATAGGTCATTCTTATAAATGCAATGACTATCCATTATGACATTTTTTATCTTTATGTGCACAATAACAGCGCTTGCCATTGTACTATTATTTTAAACGACTCGGGCGACTCAAAGTAATTGTTCTATAAACTATCAGGAAACATCGGTGAGAAGAAGTAAGGTACACACGTGACGATGTTTACTTTAGTACACTTCACCAAAACTACAAAAGAATCGTGTAAAACCCCAGTAAACCTTGAGATTATTACTTTTGACATTAGAACAAAATATATTGATAAGAGAACACAAACTAAATTAACAATCTCTTAAAAATTTTCTAATTTCAGTAAACATTTTCATTTTGTTTTGTGAACATTTTTATTAAACATGGACCTTTATTTCCATTAACCCCTTAACTGTCACCCTTTTAAAGAATAGATGTGAAAATGCTCTATTGAAACTTAAATGGCTGTAATTATGCTTTTGAATATAAACCTAAATTTGGTCTCGTTTTAAAGAAGACATTCTGCAGATAAATTTACTTAAAAAATTCTGTCTATAAATTTACTGTAAATGAAAAATACTGTACTAAATATTTTTTATTTTATATCATATATATATATATATTTTACAAAATAATTTTTACTCTAACATTAATATAAAATCAAATCCATATGTCTAATCAAGTTGTGTTCTAAATTGGAAGTTGATATCACAAAAATATAAGTTCCCAGATATTGTGTTTAGGCGCTATACCAAAAATAGTCGCTGGGCGTCTTCCACATTCCACATTTATTTTTCATATGAAAAGCATTCTACTAAATGTTTGTCCAAATATCACTTCTATCACAAAACAGCCACTAAATAGAGAATCTTGAGACTCAAAACTTTCTGACGATATGTGTTTTGTCAAGATTAGAAAAGGTTTTGATTAAGTATTTATACATTTTTCAAATAAATCTTTTATACTAAATATCCAAATACATTTTCAACTAAATATCCACATGAATCTAATTAGTAAACTAAATTAACCATATAAACTAAATTACTGATCTAATGATGAGTTGATAATTGAAATGAGCTTACATTTACGCATTTGGCAGACGCTTTTATCCAAAGCGACTTACAGTGCACTTATTACAGGGACAATCCCCCTGGAGCAACGTGGAGTAAGTGCCTTGCTCAAGGAACACTGGTGGAGACCACTGGGATAGAACCAGCAACCTTCTGCATATTAGTTCAGTGGTTTAACCCACTGGACCACCATCTCCGATACTAGATGAGCTAGATGACATCACTGTTTTCTCCGGAACGGCTGTACGGCCGAATACAATTCTGTTGCATTATTTTCCTGTTTAACACTGTGAAGCTGCCTTGAAACAATCTGCATTGTAAAAAGCGCTATATAAATAAAGTTGACTTAACTTGACTATTTAAAATAAATGTTGTATTATGAATGAAACCTGACACCGCCCATTAGGGGCGGAGCCCGCTAGAAGAATTTAGTGTACCGTTTCAAGGGTAACGCAACGTCAAATTTCAAATCAGTTTTCATAGGATGAATTTTGAGTTCGTAAGCTTTCCAATGATACCTAATTTATAATGATTACTAAAATATTTTATACAAAAAAGGCAATAAAAAAAAGAGTGCCAAGTGTCCCGCTAGCGTGACAGTAACAGTTAAGGGCTTCTTTCTGCTATTGTAGGCTAATTTTGTAAATACAAGCAACCAATTTAGACACGCGCAAACTGGGTGCCCGTGTGGTGAGATGTACTGCTCGGGCAGATTTGCCTCGACCCCTCGCCTCAAACCACCCAAATTTGTTGTGCACACCGCCAAGCGAAATGGGGTCTCGCCCTCTCAACGAGCATGACCGCCCATGTCGCGATGACGTCATTTTTGCCACGCACACCTCCACGCTTGTGCAGACACAGCGAGTATAAACCAAGATTAATAATCAGAGTGTACGCACGTTGTGCACCATCTATAGGCGCATATTATTAACACACCCTTTAAATAACACAAAAAATACTGCACTGATACTATTGTATTGTAAATACTATTGACTTTAGAGCAGGTTTGTGTTGGTCAATGGCACAGTCGATTTCAGTTCCTCAAAATAGCAACGCTCCAACAATGCTCCTGAACACACCTGGTTTTCAGACCAGATGCCCATGGGCAAACAGATGCGCACCAGTGCTATTTAAACAACGTGGAGCTGGGCGTGAAAATTATCACTGCGTCGGGCTGCGTCGGGCTGCGTCGGGCTGAAGCCATAAAACACTTGCGTCACTCCTGGCGCCGCATTGCACCGGGTGTGTGATAGGGCCTTATATTTATCTTGAATGCCTCACTTTGGACAATTACAGCACAGACTTGATGGGTTAGTGGAGTTTCTCTTTGGATGGTTATGTTTATAGTGTGTGAGGTAATGTGGAACACGGTTCCAAACTTCTCCTTCACCGACATTCCACTAGAGCCGTCCAGCTCTTCTGCTGGCTAAGAATCAGAAGCAGGAAACAGCAGGAATCCACGGCACTGATCAACCACTCCCATCACTACTGCGTCCAGACCTGCCACTGAGAGCAGCCGGCTTGGAGAGAGATCACACAATCCTTCTCACCTCGCATGACAAGTTCTTTACAGAGTGAATGCTCCAGTACACAAAGGGAGAGCGAGAGGGGAAAAGATTTGCGAGGGTGGTCAATGCTCAGAAATAGTGATTTGAATGGAATGCGAGGCCCATATGTAACAGAAGAATGAGGCAGAGATAAAGGGAAAAGCACTGGGTGTAAGGGTGACCACTTTGCAGTGGAAGTGATAGTTCCCCTAGGATGATGATAATGGTTAGTAGAGGGAGAAAAAGAGCCCCCTCCCCAAATTAGCTATTTTTGCTCAGCTCTCACTAGTGGGCTGGTGTAAACAAACCAAGTGCTTATTGCCAGCGTTTGATCTTGTGAACTGTAAAATCTTCCTTGCAAAAACAGGAAAATTAACCCTTGCATTTGGATACAGAAGGGGCTGAGTGACAAAAGCTTGTGGGAAGATTTTTTTTTCGGCATGCCTTTTCCTCTTTGAGCTAAAGTCCATGTTATGATCTTAATATTCATGCATCTGAGCATACTAAACTAGATGAGTCTCTAGAATCTGTAATGTAACTGCTGATCCCTGATTAATATTTATGCAATTTAGTAGTGTTTGATAAGGTAAGCATCATTACTACTGTTGATCATACGTAGGATTAGAGATCTGAACAAACCCCAGACCTCATGGCTGGTTCAAACATATATAATCATGTCACGTAATCTTAACATTGATTTTATATATAAAAAGTGAAAATTAAATATTTATCCAAATATTTTCAAACTGCTTGCCCTATGTAGGAGGCTCCCGGTCCATCGCAGGGGGAATACACACACACACACACACACACACACACACACACACACACACACACACACACACACACACACACACACACACACACACACACACACACACACACACACACACACACACACACACCTGTAATACATGTACATGTTGTTAACATATGTACATACACCTTCCTAATATTGTGTTGACCTCTTTGTTGTGCTCCTCAAACCATTGGCAGGGCAAATTATCCTGCTGAAAGAGAGACAGCCACCAGGGAATACCTTTTCCATGAACGGGTGTACATGGTCTGCAACAATGCTTAGGTAGGTGGTACGTGTCAAAGTAACATCCACATGGATGGCAGGACCCAAGGTTTCCCAGCAGAACATTGCCCCAAGCATCACACTGCCTCCGCCGGCTTGCCTTCTTCCCATAGTGCATCCTGGCACCATGGCATGTGTTCCATGTGATGTAAAAGAAAATGTGATTCATCAATGCAGGCCACCTTCTTCCATTGCTCCGTGGTCCAGTTCTGATGTTGGTGCTTTCGGCCGTGGACAGGGGTCAGCATGGGCACCCTGACTGGTCTGCAGCTATGCAGCCCCATACGCAACAAACTGAGATGCACTGTGTATTCTGACACCTTTCTATCAGAACCAGCATGAACTTTTTGACCAGTTTGAGCTACAGTAGCTCGTCTGTTACCACACGGGCCAGCCTTCACTCCCCACGTGCATCAATGAGCCTTGATATCATTCTTTTGAGATTTGGTTTTATCTAACTAGATCTATTTATTGATTATTGCTACTGCAGCTGTAGAGCAAGTATATGGACTTGTTACTTCTAATAGCAAGTCGCACACAGATACTCTGCTGTGAGCATGTAAGATATGCTGCTGTTTCGATCTGCTGCAGAAATAGACATACGTAAATCCCGTAGCAGATCTAGGCAGGTAGAGCTGGGGAGGTGGAACCGCGTTGCCCTTATGAAAATGAACCATGGTTTTACTACAAATAAAACCAAAAAAACATAGTTATTGTAGTTAAACCATGGTAACCACAAATTAACCATGGGTTTGCTACTCTAACCATAGTTTAACCATGGTATTTGTGGTTAAGCTGTGGTTATATAAATGGTAATCAATTCGCCAAAAAAAACATGGTTACTACATTTTTACATTTACGCCTTCGGCAGACACTTTTATCCAAAGCGACTTACATTGCATTTAAGGTACACATTTTACATTTTGTCAGTTCTTGCTTTCCCTGGGAATCGAACCCATGACCTTAGCGTTGCTAGTGCCATGCTCTACTGTTTGAGCTACAGGAAAGCCCTATTTTACTATAATATTTTTTCATAAGGGGGATACCGCGAGACCCAATTGCGGCACAGGATAACATTTCCGAATGGAAGATGGTAGCGGTCGGTAACTCTGGTGTACTTTGGAGAGAAAACCATTCTAAGCAAATAGCGGGTGAACACAGACTACTACTGGTGCCTATTTTATTTATTTATTTATTTGTTTATTTATTTTGTTTTATTTAATTTTATTTTTAAATACATTTTTATAAAATTAAATTAAATTAAATTGAAAAGAAAAGAAAAGAAAAGAAAAAAGAAAAGAAAAGAAAAGAAAAGAAAAAAGAAAAGAAAAGAAAAGAAAAAAAAGAAGTGTTCAGACCTTCGTCGGGAAGGAAATTTGGAGACCGGACCTCTTGGAACATTCATTTAATACCCCTGCAATGCACATTTTTCTTAAGGGGGGTCACCATCCACAGTCTTACCCTACATATTTTACTATGGGTATTTTAACTTATATTCTCATATATTAATTTATTTATGTCATAATAATAGGTAATAATAGGTGGCACATATATGGCAATATAGATAGAGGGAAATATGTCATCATCACATATTCGTATGGACAGCTTTCAGAACAACAACAATCAGTCTGGCTTGATTGACATTAATCAATCTCATTAATCAATCTCATTAAAATCTGAATTGATTACTACATTTTTGTTATTAAATATTTAAATAACTTCATACTGTAATCTAAAAGTATCTTGTAATCACATATGTTGCATAGGTGATAACTATAGTCAGTTATGCCATTCTGAAAAATGTGTGCAGGGTCTGAGAGAGGTTCACAAATAGTACCAAATTTCTCCAGAAAATGTCCAAATTTTAAGGCTACTTCATAAACACGATGGTGTGATAGTGAGGGTGAGACCTTTACGATTATCTTTATTAAGTGAAGTTATCTGCCTGTATTAATAGAACATAATGAGCTTGATTTTGAAGCACCAGACGGCAACAGAGATGCCAAAGGACAATGACCTAGAAGATCAAAACGCCACACATCTCTCTCTGTTATGTTTGAAGAGCTGAGCTACCTTTGAACGTTTGTTGTTTGGCTCGAAAGGAAGATGTCAAAGGGAAGAATCTTAACTATGAGGCTTTGGCGCAGCCTTGAAGATGTTGAAATTAGTGTTTAAAAAGAATTCAAAGCATAATGCACACAAAGAGACGAAGCCTGAAATGTCGCTACTCTGGTGTTAAAAGAAAGCTCCTAGATGAGAGATACACGAGGCTGACTTTGGTGTCACTTCAAAGGCTTCCTTCACAGGCACACAAGCTAATCGCAAGATATGAAGATCTCTGAGCCTGTGTGACCCTGACCAGCTGGGGAACTGAGGACAAAGCTTGTGTGTGTGTGTGTGTGTGTGTGTGTGTGTGTGTGTGTGTGTGTGTGTGTGTGTGTGTGTGTGTGTGTGTGTGTGTGTGTGTGTGTGTGTGTGTGTGTGTGCGCGATTTAAGAGGTGTTTTTAAAAATAGTTGGTCTTCTGAGCTTTTTTAAGTCAAAGCATAGCAGACTTTCTTTGCTCTAACGCTGTCTGTATCAGGCCACCACAAACAATGGCCAAGGGACATGTAAGGGATAATCCACGGGTAGCTGTGCATTGAACAATTTAAATGCATGGCGTGGAGGCAAAGAACTGCCTGACACAAAGTGCATTACAATCATTTAATGCAGATCTACCCGTGGATTATGTTGTTTATACTATAGTCATTTGTCAGCATTGACAACTTATTGATGTTTGCAGAGCAATATTTGACCGGAATGGTGAAATTTATAATTATTTTCATCAGTTACGGCTCTTTAGATCTAGCGTTTGAGATAAAGTACAGCTGTAAGATTATATTTATTTGAATTAATGAATTATAGTTATATTTATTTGAATTAATTATCAGAAGTGAGAGAGATGCGTACATGCATCTGTTCAGCATCTCTCTCTCTCTCTCTCTCTCTATTAACAACGAAGCTGTGAGTTTAATTACTTAAAAATAAGCCCTATTCGGACGGTAATTGTTTCTCGTGGGGTCGTTCACCTTTCACTCAAGTAATTATGCAGAACATTAAGGCTTTATATAATGTAAACAAATGAGTTGTAAAACAATTCACCCCCTCACAGTTGTCATGAAGGGTAAAATTATCCATATAGACCAAAACCACAATTTGTACCAGGCTGTAAACATGTTCTTTTCTGCTGATAAGTTGGGATTTTTAACATGGAGCTCAATGACATTCTTCTCCCTTCGGGAGCCTGTCCCTAGCGGGCAGTCGATTAATTGCATTTTAAGTGGAACTACCTGTTCGGGTTTCATACAACAGTCTTTCTGGTTTTCGAATCTGATTGGCTAAGAGCCTTTTCCAGCTGTGCAATATCTAGTGATAACAGGCACTATAACCGTTTCACCATCAGTAACACTCCACTTGCAACGACTGTCATATGGCCGTCGAGCAAACCCATACATTTTAAAAATACTTCTGTTGTTGTGTCACGAAATGTAGTTCTAGGAGACTGAATTGTTTGCTTGTGTTTTATTTCCTATTGTATTTTATAATGGCTATATGGTTGTTTAATAAATATTATTTTATATAAATATGCTGTATTTGGTATTGAGGAAAGTCCGTTAGTGATTGTGATCTTGACTTCAGTGACAGTTACATTATTAAACCACTAGATGGAAGCAAAGCCTGTCTTGTGACTGGTTGCAAACAAGGAAGTTGTTTCAATGGGGGGGGGGGGGGGGGGGGGGGACAAAGTTTGCTAAACATGGACAAAGTTTCAACAACAAAAAAAGTTGGACGTTTGATGGAGTATTTCTGTGCCAAAAATTGTTAATCATAAATTTCGGAAAGTAAGGGTCTATGGAATGTTCTTGTAAGGGCCGTAGGGGCTCCTCTCCCGGAAGGAGAGGCGCTCTCCCGCGACTAGAGCGAAAGAGCAAATGCTCACCCATTAACGCGTTCTGCTTGGCTTTAAGGAAGTCATCGGCTGTGCGCTGCAATCACAGGACTTCACGAAATCAACAATGTCACCACAGATGTGTGTTTTTGGTCAGGGCAAGACAACCCTGCACAGCTTCCCAAAGAACCCAGCGTTAATGGATGGAGTTTGTTTTTCCGGAGCAGCAACGGAGTTGTGCAAGTGTTTTTGTTTGTTCCCTGAATTTCAGCGACGATGGTTTATAAACAAGACCCAGTTCGACACTGGATTTGTAGCTCGTCTAATGCTGAAAGATGGAGCAATCCCAGCAATTAAGATTCACGGTCGTGTGTTGGAAGCAGGCGGTTAGTAAAACTGCTTCAAATGTCTTTGTGTTGTTAGCTATCGACTTGTTCATTCAAATGCACTACTATTCCATTGTTGTACAAAACTGTTCCGTTTGCTATTGCTAACATTAAATCGCATACAATAGTCAATAAACCCTGAGTAAACACACACAAATGTTGTAAAACTCACGCATGACAAGCCGCTACGCAAATATATAGGTTACAGTTACAGTACATACCATTGAGACGTCCTGCTGTAGTCATCGTTGCTGCTTCTCCTCTTCAATTTCAGCTTCTAGATCATATATGTATGGCTAAATCCGATTGATCTCAATGGTTTATTTAGGATAACGTTGTTTCCACGTTTAAGGATGTCACAGCTTTCAGACGCTCTCAATGCAATAGCTGCGCGCGCTCGTGATTCTTTAGCTCCGCCCACACGATACGCCCCCAGTCGCTCAGTTTTTTTTCGGACCCCGAGGCGTTTTTTAAAAATTTTTTATTAACGCTTATACGCCTGCCGTTTTGCGAATTTTGGTGTGCACACTCACATTGGCGCACTTTGTTTAGTCACGAGGCATTAAACGTTCGCGATAAACATGCACGAAAAACGGCCTGTGCACAGGCCTTAACGCAGGGTTTGTTGTAACACGCACTTTTTTACACTTTCCACACATACCAGAATGACGAAACTTAGTGTATTTACTAGATGCCATATCAACATTATTTAGAGAAAAAATAGCGCCAAAATTTTTAAATCTCTGGAAGATATTACTGAACATTTATTTAACCATAGCAAAAGTAAATTTCTTACTTAAGTTTATTTTTCATCTCTGTTTTTTGTGTTTATTTAAAATAAGATAAATTTGATATTATTGTAATCTTATATCTCTTATTTAACAGTTGAAGTCGTTCTTTAATGCTCATCTAACCAGCAGAAGACATGAGCAGCGATTTAAATCCCAGTTGTGCAGATGGGATGCGTTGTAACACTGCGTTACAATGAAGCCCTATTAGAAATATGTTATTATATTCTATACTTTTATGAAATCTTTTGAGAAACCACGAGAAAACGGTGAATAATGACTTATAGTCAATGTTTAGAAATTATTAATTATTATTATGTTTTGAACTATGCTGAATAGCTGTATTTAGCTATGTGTTTGTTGTCAAACTCAAAAATGAGTATATTTTTAATGATAAAAAAATGCCATTATTTAATTTGAAAAAGTTAACAATTGTATTTTGTTGACAAAATATTTTAGTTTGTCTTGGATATTTTTTTGACTATATCAGGTAACATTTTAAGCTGTCATTTGGTCATGTTACATTGTGCCTCCTAACATGTTACAATGTACCCCACCTATGGGGCATGTTGTCACATTTCACTTCCATTCTTTCGGGGTAAATTAAGAAAAAAGTAAACACTGTATTAATGAAACAAAACCACATAATTGTACCAGACATGTGTGCAATTAATGTGGGAAAAAATAAATACTCTGAACCCCAAGTGGATTTACACAAACTTAATTAGTCAAAAAGCATTAGGTTGTGCCCCTCTCTCCCCTAGGTAATACACTCGTTTAGTTGATCTTTCTGTAAATACTCAATATAATAGCCTACAATAAGCTTCAATTAAGCTACTCTGCATTACTTCGTTACTAGCTCTAAAGTGACGTTTTAACATTAGTAAAATAGGCTTGTACGGTGGCCCAGTAGTGCACAACACAACGAAATCAAACCACAACACAACAAAATAAAGCCACAACACAATGAAATGAAGCCACAACACAACGGAAATGCTCCCAACCACTAGGGGGCTCTCTGAGCGTGGTAAAGTTAGTCCACTGTTCTAGATTCTGCAATCTTACAAAGATATTAATACCAACAGTATGTAACCATTGTATATCGACATGAAATATTAGAGGGTTAGTTCACCCAAAAATTTAAATAATGTCATTTATTACTCACCCTCATGCCGTTCCACACCCGTAAGACCTCCGTTCATCTTCGGAACACAAATTAAGATATTTTTGTTGAAATCCGATGGCTTTTCTGATGGTAAAGTGAGGCCTGCATAGCCACCAATGACATGTCCTCTCTCAAGATCCATGAATTTACTAAAAACATATTTAAATCAGTTCATGTGAGTGGTTCAATATTAATATAATAAAGCAACGAGAATATTTTTGGTGTGCCAAAAAACCCTGAAATAATGACTTATATAGTGATAACCGATTTTAAAACACTGCTTCATGATGATTCGAACCGCGATGAATCAGTGTATCGAATCAGTGGTTCGGAGCGCCAAAGTCACGTGATTTCAGCAGTTTGGCGGTTTGACACGTGATCTGAATCATGATTGAACTCGCTGATTCATAACGTTTCGAATCTTCATGAAGCATTGTTTTGAAATCGGTTATCACTATATAAGTCGTTATTAAGTCGGGGGGTTGGGGGGTGTTCTATCGCTTATAATATTAATATTGAACCACTGTAAACACATGAACTGATTTAAATATGTTTTTAGTACATTAATGGATCTTGAGAGAGGAGATGTCATTGCTGGCTATTCAGGCCTCACTGAGTCATCGAATTTCAATAAAAATATCTTCATTTGCGTTCCGAAGATGAACAAAGGTCTTACGGGTCTGGAACGGCATGAGGGTGAGTAATAAATTACATTACTTTCATTTTTGGGTGAACTAACCCTTTAATTCAAAACCATTATAGCATTATAGCTGCATATTTATTCTTTGTCGCGGTCGTGGAACACTGGACCAGCTCAATACCCTTTCCAGGGTGCTGGAGGGTTCATGGGAGTTTGCCCAACCAATCCACATGTGTTTTGTGGATTTGGAGAAGGCATTAGACTGTGTTCCTTGTGGCGTCCTGTGGAGGGTGCTCTGGGAGTATGGGGTCCGGGGCCCCCTGCTTAGGGCTGGTCCGCATTGCCGGCAGTAAGTCAGACATGCTCCCGGTGCATGTTGGACTCCGGCAGGGCTGCCCTTTGTCACCGGTTCTGTTCATAATTTTTATGGACAGAATTTCTAGGCGCAGCCAAGGGCCGGACAGTGTCCGGTTTGGGGACCACGTGATTTCGCTTTTTGCGGATGATGTTGTCGTGTTGGCCTCCTCAGACCAGGACCTCCAGTGTGCACGGGGATGGTTTGCAGCCGAGTGTGAAGCGGCTGGGATGAGAATCAGCACCTCCAAATCCGAGGCCATGGATCTCAGTCGGAAAAGGGTGGCTTGCCCACTTCAGGTTGGTGGAGAGTTCCTGCCTCAAGTGGAGGAGTTCAAGTATCTTGGGGTCTTGTTCACGAGTGAGGGAAGGATTGAACGGGAGATTGACAGACGGATCGGTGCAGCTTCTGCAGTAATGCGGTCAATGTACCGGTCGTGGTGAAGAAGGAGCTGAGCTGTAAGGCGAAGCTCTCGATTTACCGGTCGATCTACCACGGCACACGATGCTTAAGGGAATGTATGCCAATTCTACCATGTGGTTGAAATGTATCATTTGTATTAATTAATTTTTTTTTTTTTTTTACAAATTTTCACATTTAAAAACAGATATGTTGAAATTCGAAAGCTTGATTGTATTGGTAATAATAATTACAAATTCTTACAATGTAATACAAATAATGCGTTTCAACCACATGGTGGAATTGGCAGATGTTCCCTTAGGCATCATGCGCCGTGGCAGTGGGTCAAAGCATTCTGGAGTATAAATATGCAGCTATAATGCATGTAGGTGATTTTGAATTAATATTTCATGTCGATATACAATGGTTACATACAATTAAACTGATCGTAGTATTGATATCTTTTTAAGACTGCCGAATCTATAGAACAGTGGCAAGGAAAACGAACTGCTCCGAGTGCCCCCTAGTGGTCGGGAGCATTAGGCTGTGTTGTGGCTTTACCGTTGTGTTGTGGCTTTTCCGTTGTGTTGTGGCATTTTCGTTGTATTGTGGCTTGATTTCTTTGTGTACTGGGCCACCGTAGGCTTGGGCTCAACCTGAGATTTGAATCCGTGGCGGGAGGAAGTAGGGGAGAGCATGGCACAATCTAACTCTTTTTGACTTTCTCAGTTTGTGTAAATTCACTTGGTTCAGAGTATTTTTTTTTTACCACATTAATTGCACACATGTCTAGTACAATTATGTGGTTTTGTTTCCTTAATACAGTGTTTACTTTTTTCTTGATTTACCCCAAAAGAATGGAAGTGAAATGTGACAACGTGCCCCATAGGTGGGGTAACATAATAATGGCAGATTGTAACATGACTAAATGACAGCTTAAAATGTTACCTGATATAATAAAAAAAAATATCCAAAACCAACTAAAATATTTTGGAAATAAAATACATTTATTCACTTTTTCAAATAAAATAATGGTATTTTTGAATCATTAAAAATGAACTAATTTTTAAGTTTGACAACAAACACATCAAGTCAAGTCAAGTCAAGTCAACTTTATTTATATAGCGCTTTTAACAATGTAGATTGTTTCAAAGCAGCTTTACAGTGTTAAACAGCAAAATAATGCAGCATAATTTTATTCAGCTGTATAGCCATTTGATGTCATCAGTTCATTTCAATTTCCATACGGTGACAGTGTGGGCTTTAGATCAATAATTAGATCAGTAATTTAGTTTACATGGTTAATTTAGTTTATTAATTAGATTTATTTCGATGTTTAGTTGAAAAATATAGTGTCCCCAACTGAGCACGCCAAGCCAGAGGCAACAGTGGCAAGGAAACCAAAACCCCATCAGGTGACCTAATGGAGAAAAATAAACCTTGGGAGAAACCAGACTCAGTCGGGGTGCCAGTTCTCCTCTGGCCAATTTACAAACAACGTATTATTATTATTATTCTGGCTGCTTTACAGGTCAGAGGTCATAATAGATCGGAATATTCAAAGGACCGGAGGCAACACGCTGGAGACGGGTTTATTGAGGATGATGTTGATTAAATAATTATTAAAGTGCAATATTCGAATGATCGGAGGCAACACGCTGGAGACGGGTTTATTGCGGATGACATCAAAACACTATTATACCACATAGTTCAAATAATAATAATAGTAATTAAGCATTTCTGAACATTGACTCTCAGTCTTTATTCACCTTTTTCTCATGGCTTCTCAAAATAATTAATTAAAGTAGAATATAATAGCGTAGTTCTAATAGGGGCTCATTGTGACAACATGCCCCGCCTGCACAACGGGGATTTAACCCCGGCTCGTGTCTTCTGCTGTTAGATCAGCATTAAAGAACTATCTCAAATGTTACATAACAGATATATACGATTACAATTATATCAGATTTGTCTTATTTGAAATAAACACAAAAAACAGAGATTAAAAACTAACTTAAGAAATTTACTTTTGCAATGGTCAAATAAATGTTCAGTGAAATCTTCCAAAGATTTACAAATTTTGATGTGTGTGTGTGTGTGTGTGTGTGTGTGTGTGTGTGTGTGTGTGTGTGTGTGTGTGTGTGTGTGTGTGTGTGTGTGTGTGTGTGTGTGTGTGTGTGTGTGTTTCGGTGCCCATCGCTAAATAATCATGTTAATATCGCAATGACAATGAAAAAACTATTCATCTGTCAGCCCTAATTTCTAACCTAATGAGAGACTCCCACTGCTCGCCGACATTGTGTCTCTGGCCAAAATAAATATGATTGATATCACACCGTGGAACCAGGCATATGACGCAGCCAGGTGACCAATGTCAATGCCTGTTCTAGATGGATTGTGAATTAAACCAATAACGTTACCCGTTTTCTGAACAAGCGTGAAAAAAAAAACATAGGACTTAGTACTACAGCACTAAGTCAGACTATGTCGGGTCTATAGTTAACCGGAACGGTGAAATGGCGGCTATTGCTTGTTGGGAGAGGAAAAGGTGAAGCCATCTGAAGCAGCTGGAAGATATCTCATTTTAACACTGACTTGAGGGTGATTCTGATAAGATCTGACTGTCAATGAAAAACAGTCCCATGCTCTCTGTTCGATGCTATGCTCCAGCCTAAACTCTGAACATGAGCTCATGGATCTTTCATTATTTGTCCACCAAGATAAAACAGAGGTTGGAGGCAGAATTCCTCTTCTCAGCAGTTGCAGGTGTCCTTTCTGCTGTGTGTAATTGTGATTTTATAAGCCACCAGGACCCGGACCGGAGTGCGCAGCAGCTTTGCTCTCTGCTCTTCTTGGCTTCTCGTGTCTTTATCCATGTGAGCTCACTGGCCATAAAAAGAGCCGTCTGCTTCCTGTTCTTTAAAGTCCATCAGACAGGATGCTGCTGAAAGCGACTGAGCCTTTCTGTTTGTTCTCTTCTCTCAGATGTCAGATGGGACAGGAAGGAGAGATTGTGTCAAAGGGTTGAAAAAGCAGAATGGGCAAGGAAGAAGAGGATCGGTGCTTTTGTGCAATAGCTAATTAAAGGGATATTTTTCAGAGGTCAAGCACTGCAGGTGTGTAGGCACCTATTGTATCTACTCCTATTGTGCTAATCATCGACTTCACTCTGTGGTTGTGAAAATTGTCACTGATAGAAGAAGTTTTAATCATGACAGCTTTTGCAGTTCTATCAAACCCTTTACTGCCACCAACAGCCTAAATTTCAATATTTATGCTTTTGTTTGCCAGCTGCTGCTTTAGGCCCTGATCGCACCAGGTATTAAGATGTGTTTTGTTGATCGGATCACAAGTGGACGACGCTAAATACAGGAGTAAACGGGGTCTAAAACGTTTTCAAGAGGTAGTGGAAAACAAATTCAACCGGATTGCTTTCGTGGTGTAATCACTCACACTGTAAAAACGAATTAGTTCAGTTTACTTGATTAAATTGTGCAAACTTGTTGCCTTAATTCAATTAAGTAAGCATTACTTAATTGCATTAAGTTGTTCTTACTTAAACGGTTTAAGTTTTGTCAACTTAATTCTATCTGGGATCTGAGGAAGTGTACTCCCAGAGTGCATTGTTGCATGAATAAATTAATTGCTTCGTTTTACTAGTTTTGGTTTTATTTTACTATTTGTCTTTTGTCAGTATAACCCCAATAATGACAGCAAGTAAAATAGTAAAGGTCGTATTAATAATAATAATAAAAAAATAAATAAAAAAAAATCCTTGTTACCATTGTTGTGTTTTGCATGCTGAATGTTGAAAGTCTGTGTGTGACACTCAAGCATGGTCAAATGATATTGTGACAAACATAGAGGGATTATATCAACTCAATTAAAAGGTTATGGCATAAATATTAGCAAAAATAATATTAAAAGATCATTATTTGACTTTAAATATAATTATGTTATATATCATTAATGGACAAATATTGTATGTATGTGTGTATGTATATATATATATATATATATTACTTCCCTTTTTTTTAAATCACACAACTATGATTTCTTGTTGCATTGCTGCATTTATAGGAAGTTAATTACTATAATATGAATGAAGTTCCAAGTGTCCAACCAAAGGGAACAATAATCACAATTATGGTGAGAGGAAGTGGAGGAAATAAGTGATAAGTCTATAAAAAATTGCCCCACCTCAAAAACACTTTGCCCACCCGCCCACCCGTCCGTCTGCCTGTTTGTTTTTTTTGCTTTGGCAAAATGGTACTCAAACCAGTCAAGTAATGTTTACTTGAGTTTTCTAAGTAACGAAGGCATAGCATGCAAATAGTTCAGATTACTTAATTGTTTTAAGTAAGTTCAACAAATTATTGGACATTAAGTAAAGTTTACTAAAAAATTCTTAGCAAGAACAACTGTTGGATTTTACAGCGCATGTGTTCAAACAGCCACTAAAGATCCTCTATTCTCCACCTACTGACCTAATGCGTAAACATTATGGGAAGCGCGCTAGTCAGACGGAATTTAAACTTTGTCAGCTGGAGACCCAAGTTTGGTTTGAAGATGAAAACATCCCAAGCACAATGTTCTCTCACCATTCCTGATTTCTAACACACACGGCTGGTTTTGTGTCTGTCAGAGCAGAAACTAAAGCTGATGCTCTCTGTGTGTTCTTTGCATCGCCTCCAGTCATGCTCATATATAAATTGTGTGAATTTATTTTGTCTATTAAATCGAAAGATAAACACATACATTTACCCGTCCATAGACTCTCTCCTCAAAGAAATCAGGACAGAAGTATTTTAAAGTGGACAAAAGAGAGGGATTAAAATGTGGGAATGTGTTTCCCTTGTCTACTTGTGATCCGATCGACCAAAACGTATCTTAATACCAGGTGTAAACAGGAACCTTATAGCAATGTCCTAGTAGGGCTTAAAAACCAGACAAGGAGCCAAACCCACCCCAGATGATGCTCTACTTTAGCAACTGAGCGCGCCAAGCTAGAGGCAACAGTGGCAAGGAAACCAAAACCCCATCAGGTAACCTAATGGAGAAAAATAAACCTTGGGAGAAACCAGGCTCAGTCGTGGTGCCAGTTCTCCTCTGACCAATTAACAAACAGCATATGATTATTATTCTGGCAACTTTACAGGTCAGAGCTCATAATAGATAGGAATATTCGAAGGATCGGAGGTAACACGCCTGAGACGGGTTTATTGAGGATGCCATGTCGACGATGCAATAATATCTGCTAACACTTTATTTTGATGCTCTCCAACAGACATTCTACTGCCATACACCAATCAGGCATAACATTATGACACTGACAGGTCTCTTCATCACGGCACCTGTTAGTGGATGGGATATATTAGGCAGCAAGTGAACATTTTGTCCTCAAAGTTGATGTGTTAGAAGCAGGAAAAACGGGCAAGCGTAAGGATTTGAGCGAATTTTGACCGACTGGGTCAGACTGGATCAACCAGCGACCAAGGTTCATTGATGCACATGGGGAGCGAAGGCTGGCCCATGTGGTCCGATCAAACAGACGAGCTACTGTAGCTCAAATTGCTCAAGAAGTTAATGCTGGTTCTGATAGAAAGGTATCAGAATACACAGTGCATCACAGTTTGTTGAAAACTTCACTATAATGAGTAAAACAACAGAAATTACAAACTTTAAATTAACTCAGAGAGCTTGCTAGTTACTGCTAGCTCACAATAGCACACACAAAGTCAAACCCAATGAGTTAAGCAAACTCATTACATTTGAGGAAACTTATTACCTCAAATAATTTGAGTTTAAAAGCCAACAGTTATGAGTACTCTAAGCTCGTTTCAGTTCAGTTCACTAATACACTTTTTTTATGATTCTTAATACATGTTGCAGTTGAGTAATTAAGTGATTAATTAAGTGATGATTAAGCATTAATTATGAACACCTGATGATAATGAGCAGAATCACAGAAGGAAAGAGAAACACAAGGATTACAACTGACTTAAGCCACAGCTTTAGATGAAATAACAGAAGATAAAAGAAGATCTTAAGAGGAGGATTAAACAACTCCACAAACAGCACTACCAGCTTCACACATTACTAACCAGACTGACTTTATTTCTGTCATTTCTGTTTTAATGAAAATAATAGTTTAATTTAAGTCTCCATGATGGTGATGAGTGTTTGCTTTAGTTGGGCTCTTGACCCTTAATTCTTTAACATTAGGTTTTTTTTTTTTTTTCTCTGGCTGCTTTAACTGTGTGTTTAGAAGGCACATTCGTTATGGTAAGGAATGCCAAGAGAGAATGTGATTAGGTGATGTTGGCTATACAATGATGTTGGTATAATCATCATGTGTTGGCTTAAGTCACTGATCTCACTCAGAGTCTTATGCTCTGGTTATAGCGGTATTGTGTTGTTAATTTTTGTATTATTCATAATAGTGGCTACATGATTCAATAGCACGAAAGCAGCACTATTGTGGTAATTGAATAATATGCAAGATTTCAAAATCATGCAGTGCTCAAAAGGTTTTAATCTATGGCATTACTTGGACACACATAGACATCAAGAATCTGCGTATGAATCTCAACAATGGTGACAATCAATGAAAAGCTTCATGCTGCAGTGAATGCTGGGTACCGCCGATCAAAACTCCCTCATGGATCCCAGCATGCATTGCAGTATGAATAAATTATGCATCTGAATTGTGACTAATTTTCTTTGATTCTTACTATTTGCTTTTACTTTTTTGCTGTGTTTGTGATGTTTTTGTAGCTTGTTTTATGTTCAAAGTTGATCTGTTTATCTGAATATTATTTTTTGATTGTCACCATTGTTGAGATTCATACCCTGATTCTTGATGTCTGTGTGTGTCTGAATGTAGTTGTAGATTAAAACCTTTTGTGCATTAATTTTATTCATTTAATTCCTGAATATTGTTCGAATACCAAAACCATCCTGGATCTTGTGCTGTAGAATCAGCAAAACCATTGTCGGAAGTCAGCGGAACCATCTCGGCTATACCTCTACGTCAAAGACCCCATGCGTTCCTGCCCAGAAAGCAGTGGACAATCCTCAACCACCTGAGGACAGGTGTGGGATGCTTCGGGGCTGCAATGATGAAGTGGGGCATTGCGGATAGTGCCCAATGTGACTGCGGAGACCCACTACAAACTGTGGAACACATTTTAACTAGCTGCCCCATATATCGGCCCCCGAACGGCGAACGTGGTCTAATTGACCTTGATCATAGGACGCTGGACTGGCTCGCCTCAACAGAACTCTAAGGACATACTTCAGAAGAAGAAGAATGATCTTTTTATATCATATTCATATCTTGGTCACATAAATGCAAAGTAAAGACTTGATTTTTCCAAGAATGCAATTAAACCGAATATCATTTTTGCATTTTCATCATTTTGATCAGAGGTTTCATGGAATAACAAGGTGTAACCACAGTCTACATTTTCTAAAAAACAGGAGCTATGCAAAAAATGAGTGCACAGCTCTTCCTTCTTTGAAGACACACTTCAAAGGCTCCATATTTCCAGCGAAACAATAATGAGATGGAGAAGAATTCGATACAAAGACACAGCATGTAGACCGTGTTGTGTGTTTGTACTGGTGGTTGATAGACTTCTGTAAATCTGATAGGATGCCCTGGACCGCTGCTGAATGAAAGCCGCCTCTGTTGCAAGCGCTTGCCAGTTTTGCGGAAGATGCTGGTCGGTGTGTATGAGAGATAAGACACCTCGCTGGGATAATAACGCCTCTGAAGTCTTACTGGCTATTCAGTTTGACGCTAGTGTCACACTTACATATAAATTAGCATTTGCTTTTCAAAGGCCATCTAATCCTCTGCTTTCATGTCTTTGCCAAAAGTTATGAAGCTGACAGCCCTCTATGAGTGGAAATGACACGTTCAACAACACGACCAAACAGAATGACAAACTGGACTTGTCTTAATCATGACGTCCTCGTCTATTTCTGCTGGCATTGTTTGCAGCTTGGAGGCTCATTTGAGGTTAATGTACAGCTGTCTTTAAAGGCAGCTTCCTTGTGATGAAGTTTTAATAGGCCTGTGCCACGCATTGTTTAGCAGATGGTATGTGTTCTCCAAAGCATGTTCCCCACTTGACTCGCAAATGTTTGTTGTCGGAATGGTATCTGACCTATATTTACCTTCAGTGTAGTTTTACAGAAAAACTTTGCCCTGTTCATACCAACAATGCACACACATACGCCTTTATGCTGCTGGGTTGCCTGACATAGGCCTACTGCAATAACTGACAGTGCATAATGTGGCAAATTTTTATTGTTTATTATCCATCTTTTGTTTATTTAAACAATATTTTTTAAATTAAAATGTTTGAATATAAGTTGCCAGTTCATACAGATGCTGAAATAAATATTATGTTAGAAAAAAACAAGCAATATTATCAAAGTGCAAACTATAAACTTTTATACTCCATACTTTTCTACTCTATACTTATATGAATCATAAGTTAAGCATTGGTAAATAGTTAGTTCATCATTTATAAAGAATTAATAGACATTAATAAGCAGTTTATAAATACAGCTATAAATTGCTTTATTCTTGATTTAAAAGCATAACTATTATGTGTTTAATAATTGTATTTTCATACTTTATTAAACCAATTAATCATTTCTAGATTGAGTATTCCATTATTTACAAAACAGTTATTTAGGAGTTGTCATAAGATCATTTAGAAAGTGTAAGTAAATGATTAATAAACTATTTAAATGTACATTTATACATTTAGACATATAGTAATAGTTATTCAGTGTGTTAATAAATGCTTTATTAACAAGTATTCCTATTGTAATTCATGATTAATTTGGGTAGTTATAAAACATTTAGTAATTGTTAGTTAACTATTTTTGTGACCTCATCTAAAGTGAGGACTATTTATGCCTTGTAAAGCTTTTACAAAGGAGATTTAAAGGCTTGGTTCTCTGGGCATAAGTCTGTTTTGATAATAAAATAATAAATAATAAATGCAAATAACCCAATTACCATGCATAGTTAGCATAAAAATTGAGAAAACACTTCCTTATGTTGACCCACACTGCAAAACCGTTACAGTTATATGTACAAAATAAAAAAAGAGTTAATTGCACTCAGATATTACTGAAAGTTATGTGGACGCAATGACTGAAACCGAACTCAAACTGAATGAGTTGTAGAAAATGTCTAGTTCCCAGCATGATAATTGGATAATAATTGTATAATTAAGTGATTCATTAAGAGAGCATTGAGCATTTATGAACACCTCCTGTTAACAAGCAGAATCACTGAAGGAAAGAGAAACACAAGAACTACAACTGACTTCAGCTACAGCCTTAGAGGAAATCAACTGAAGATAAAAGAAGACATTACATCTCTGAAGATCTCAGCAGAGGAGGATTAAACAACTGCACAAACAGCATTACCAGCTTCACGCATTACTAAACAGATTGACTTTATCACTGTTATTCGTCTATAGACGTTCCTATTGAGAATTAACAGAGGTTTAGATGTCGATGCTTTATTGTAAAATGATTGGTCACCATTATGGTGATCAGTATATACTTTAGTTGGGCAGTTTGACTAATGCCTTTTTATGTGAGTTTGTGGTCTTTGTTGTGTATATGACTTTTTTCATAATATCCTGGTTCCTAATTTCAAACTTCATAAAGGGAGTGAATGGCATCTTGAAAGCCCAAAAAAGTGAATCCATCCATCTATCCTCTGCGCTTCCGTGTTCATCAATACGTCATACGTCAGGTCAGAGGTCACTCTTCTGCCAGAACTCGACCTGCGTACGGCCATTACCAGAAGCCCATGATTATAATTTATAATGTTATAAATATCAATATCTTTCTTACAAAATTGTAATGCTTCGCTTCAGAAGGCCTTTATTAACGCCCTAAGTATGTTTATGAGGGATGGATGCACTTTTTTGGCTTCAAAAAACAGGGTACCATTCAGTTCCTTTATAAAGCTTGGAATTAGGAACCAGGGTATTATTTAATATTACTCTGATTGTGTTTGGCTGAAAAAAGTAATATACACCATGAAGACCTCAAACTCGCATAAAAAGGCAAGAGTCAAACTGCCCAACTGAAGGAAATACTGATCACCATAATGGTAACCAAACATCTAAGGTACCACTCACTGCCATTATAAAGCTGGGGAGAGCCAGGATATTTTTTTCCGATTGTGTTTGGCTGTAAGAGGAAAGTCATATACACCTAGGATGGCTTGAGGGGGAATACATTATGGGATAATATTTGGGAGAACTAACCCTTTAAGTAATGTTTTTCATTATTATGCACTGTTCCGCAATAAAAATAACTACTTGTTACTTTTTATTGTAAATATCCTGCCAGTTTCATGTCATTCCCATATTTTTTTTACAGAAGGCACAAACCACGACAATTACCAGAACAGCACATATGAAAGAAATATAATTTTCCCCCTCAATCTCTTAAATGCATCAACTGCTTCTTCTTGACAGCAATTTTGTTAAATTTGCGTATTATGGGTGGATTCCTGTTGGCTGGAAAAATGCTCTCTTTATAGTAATATCTCGGTTGTTTCTTCTCAGTGGCATCAATGATATTAATGCTTAAGTCTCAAATGTTTCTTGCAGTAATTTTGTAGAATTTCAGAAGATGTCTCAACAATGTATCAGACAAAGTCTCAAAATCTCAGTATGCACTCAAACATTCCTCATCAAATGATCTGAGCTGTGCTCTCCACCTCTCCTTCACAATTATACGACTGTAAGTCTCATTTGGGTCTGTTTTTATCTTTCTTAAAATGTTTAGGGCGAATATCTTAGACAAAGTTTAGATTTACATAGGAGGAAGGCCACTTTGTCTTTGTTCCCATTTGCCATTGCAGGATGAACAGTGGCTGAACTCATTGATGCACATAGAAGGGTCTCGCTAATTTCCTGCGACGGGTCACTTTGCTCACTCAAATGGAGTCGTTTTGTTTGGCGTTTCCTGCAAGCGACAGAGTAATGGTGGGGTGGGGGGCGGGAGGCCGTGGCGACAGGCCGCTCTGATGAAAGCGATCTGGCGTCCTGTGCCAGCTTGGAGCCCTGCAACTGATTAAAAATGCTAATGTGCCCCGTTGTGCTTTGATGTCAGGGCAAACAATGCCGTGGAAAGTTATGGCTAGACGTTGTAATCCATTATTCGGGAGGGCACGGTGATGCCCAGCTGAGTGTCGTGACAGTCAAAATCAATCATGGCCCAGCCGCGCTCCGGTGTCTGTGGATCCCCCGCTGGGCCCGCACACTTTAATTAGCCGCCATCTAAACCATCAGCCTTATAGGCAGACAGGACCATCACTTCATATATGAACAGCATCACTACCCTTACGAAAAAGAAGTTTACTCAAGTGTGCTATTGGTATACTTCTTTTATACTAAAAATTAAAAAATATATTTTTGGCATTTTTGTGGCAGGATAGCGTGGACAAGAAGCGAGATGAGAGACGGGATCGGGAAATGTCCACGAGCCAGGATTCGAACTCGGATCGCCTGAAGTTCAATGCTGCCACATGTCGGCGCCCTGCCCACGAGGCTATCACCACTGACAGAAAGTATATTTTGACTACATTTTTTATGTATTTCTCAGAAATATACTTAATATTGCACTTAGGTATACTTGACTTATACTGACGGAATGGTCTAAGTACATTTGGCCAGTGCTTGTACTGAATCTTTTGATCGAGATATACTTAAAAGTATAATTAAGTACTCTAAGTATACTTGGCTTGTAATTGTTCTCTTTTGACTGAGTAGCCTATTTAGGACTTTTTTCATATACTGTCTGGCATTGTTTATAACATACACAAACTTACATTGTTTGAAAATATTGATTTATAAAGAAAACTTACAAGTATAAAACTACTGAACTAGTTTACTGAGAGTATACTTAATGTACTTTCATAAACTAAAAAAATGTGCTACAAGTATTATAAGTTCACTTGTAGTATTGTTGCAGTACAAATGAAAAACATCACTACTGTTACACTTAAAGTGTACTTAATACATAAATGTAATCTAACAAGGGTAAAGGGCAAATTTTAACCATATATGCTGTTTATATTGCTTGTAATTGGGATGAAGTAAACATCTGTATTTTAGCATAAAATTGTTTGATTGTGTTGAATTAAATACCCAAAAATACAGCGGGTCCACCAGACCCATGAACACTGGCTGAATAACAAAAATATGAACACCACACAAGGGTTAAACATATACTTGTATTCACTAAAAAGTGGGTCTGTTTAGTCTGTTTAGTATTGAAACAGTACACTTACAAGTTTACTACTAGAACATTGATATTAGTTGGCCTATACTTGCTACATAAAGTATACTTAAAATATACTTGAACTTTATACTTAAGTATACTTAATATAATTAACTGGAAGTATACTTATTTTGTGTAAGGGTAGCACCAAAAAGTATTTGGAAACTTTAATTAAAAATGTCACTGTCAAATGTTTTGCCTGAAAAGTATTGTTGTGCTGTCTTTAAAATGTTGCTTGTGTCGATGCTGTTAGGTCAAATGACTTTCAGAGTCTGTTGAAAGAAGATGAAGCAAGGATAGGACTTACAATGATGAACAAAAATATTTACAACACTCAAAACTCAAAAAAAGACAAACTATTTGTCAATGGCCCGGTTTCACAGACAGGACTTAGATTAAGCCAGGCTTAGGCCTTAGTTCAATTAGGACATTTAAGTAGCTTTTATAAATGTGCCTTAGAAGAAGAAGAAAAAACATTACCGGTGAGCATCTTGAGACAAAACAATGGCACTGATATATTTTAAGACATGCATTTTAGTCAAGCTTAAGCCTTGTCTGTGAAACCAGGGGGAACTGTTTTAATTGTGTTGAGCATGACGCTAAGGTCAAGGTGAAGGTCATGGGTTTGATTCCCAGGGAGAGCATGAACGGATAAAAATGTATACATTGAATGCAATGTAAACAAATGCATAAATTTTGCATCTAATTTCTGTCTCTCAAACTGTGCTAAGCATAGCTTGGCTCATGAAAATTAATTATGTTGTGTGATTTTTCACCTAGTAGGCCTATTTTGTGTTAAGAAAGACAATGTGGATCTCTAGTCATAGTGGGATTACTGTTTCCTTGAGCATGTTCATTTAGCAACCAGTTGACAGAGGATTCTGCTTGACCTGTAAGCTTAGCAACTCACAACTCACTGGATTCTAGAGCAGTGGAGACTTGTTCTCTGGAGTGACCATGGTTTTGGTATTATGGTATGGGGGGATGTTTTTCAGGGGTTGGGCTTGGCTCCTTCATTCCAGTGAAAGGAACTCTTAATGCTTCAGCATACCAAGACATTTTGGACAATTTCATGCTCCCAACTTTCTGGGAACAGTTTGGGGATGGCCCCTTCCTGTTCCAACATGACTGCACACCAGTGCACAAAGCAAGGTCCATAAAGTCCATAATTCATCATTGGGATGAATTAGAGCGGAGACTGAGAGCCAGGCCTTCTCGTCCAACATCAGTGCCTGACCTCACAAATGCCCTTTTAGAAGAATGGTCAAAAATTTCCATAAACACACTCCTAAACCTTGTGGAAAGCCTTCCCAGAAGAGTTGAAGCTGTTATAGTTGCAAAGGGTTGGCCAACTCCATATTAAACCATACGGATTAAGAATGGGATGTCATAAAAGTTCATGCGCATGTAAAGGCAGGCATCCCAAAACTTTTGGCAATATAGTGTATCTCCATAAGTCTTTATAACATATAAGTAAACATAGTTTATGTTTATTAAGTTTTGAGTTATGGCATAAAGTTGGTATAAACCTTTGAAGTCTCTATCAACATCTTTTCATCAATGCTGTTTGATGAACAACTCGTCCACTCGGCTCAGAATAACTGTGTTGTTCAGGAAGCAGTGTAGTGCTGTCACAACTCGCACAACACACTTCTGATGCAGATTTCACGACACACAAACACACACACACACACTGATGACAGACTGCTGCCGGAGGATTGGCTGGCTGCAACAATTCATCACCCTCTTTCCTTTGGACAAAAAAATGCAGTTCCTCTAAACAAAGGCAGGGCTGCGAGTCGCAGGTAAACAAACAGACTTGAGATTGTGTTTAAATTGGGCGTGTTTAAATTCATCATGAAACCAGCTTCCTCGTGTTTGTAACATGATCTTCTGACGGTTTTCCTGTGCAGTGAACCTGACACATCCCTAATTAGACAAAATCACCCTTTCAGCGGTGGCAGTTGCCCCTTAAGCACTTTGTTGATTCGTATTGTATAAAGCACTGAATAAATACAGGTGTCTTGTCTTGACTTGATTCCCACTCCAGTGGAGCAGGTCTCATATGGCAGGTCATTTTACTTATAGGTTAGTTTTTTTTTTTTTTTGACACTCTGTTTGGATTGGATACATTTTGTAATAAGATATTACAAAGTTGTTCTACAGCTGTGCTCAAGGATATTTTTGTTATGAATTTTACCTCCTCCAAATAGTCACATTTGATCATCTTTGCAGCTCTCTCCATATCCAAGGACCTCTCTAACCTTTTGAAAAAGAACTTAAAATTTTACTCAAGTGTTCTCTTAGTTAACTTCTTTTAAACTAAAAATAAGAAGGTATATTGTATATTGTGAAGGTAAATTGCACTTAAGTATATTTGACTTATACGGACAGAAAAGTCTAAGGGCCTATTTGAGCACATGATCTGAAGCGCATGGCGCAGGTGCACTTCGAATCCACTTTTGCTAGTTTAACAATGGAAAAAACAGTTGGCGCGCCAGGCACATGGTCTAAAAGGGTTGTACCTAGCCTCTTAATGAGTCATGGATGTGTTTTGGACGTTTTGTTTTAAATAAATAAGTCATATAAACTTACATTGTTTGAAAATATTCATTTATAAAGAACTTAAAAGTATAAAACTACTAAACTAGTAGTTTGCTGAGAGTATCCTAGGTGTATATAACTTTCTTCTTTCAGACGAACACAATCAGAGTTATATTAAAAAATGTCATGGCTCTTCCAAGCTTTGTAATAGGAGTGAATGGTACCTTGTTTTTTGAAGTGCATCCATCCATTATAAAAGTCCTCCATATGGCTTCATGTGGTTAATGAAGACCTTCTGAAGCAAAACCATGCATTTGTATAAGAAAAATGTATAACTTTATAAACTATAATCCTGGCTTAATCTCAGCCCTGTCTGTGAAACCGGGCCTTAACACTAAACACTTTATACACTAATTATGTGGGCCAATTTAGTCCCACATAGTATTGAAATGGTAAACATTGATATTAGTATACATAGTACATAAAGTATACTTAATAATATGCTTGAACTTTAAGTATACTTGATCAAATTTACTTGAAGTATACTTGTTTTTGTAAGTGATACCAATTGTTAGTGGCAGGCCATGTGTACAAAGGGTGGGGCTTAATCAATGCATGTTTACTGGGAATTCCTCCCTGACGGAAAATAATAGTAATGCCCAGACCAGGTAGGAGAGTTTAGCGGGTTGAGCATGCCTTTCACTAGGGTAGACACAACTGCAAATAAAAGTTAAACAATAGATTTCATATGAGGACAAAGTTGACAAAGTTAATACTTCAGTAAAGCATAGACAGAAACGAACCAAGTCGGCATGAAACGGAAATTGGGAATGTTTTTGGTTACACTTTATTTGGTAACACTTTATTTTACAGTGTAAGTAATATTAATGAACTACATGAACTTTATGATTATGGTTTGGTTGTGGGTTAGTTGCATGTAATTATGCATCATTTACTGTTATTACTATGGTAAGTACCTGTAACATGTAATTATGACACGTTAAAATAAAGTGTAACAACGTTTTTTCTTCCTTATTTTGTTGCACTATATCTAAGTGAAATGGCTTTTTGAAAAGGAAAAAAATTTAGCGTTTGCTTAAGTTACTGAAAAGGAAGGGTTGGAATGTGCTCAAGTCAAGTCAGTTTAATTTATACAATACAGATTGCTTCAGGAAATTAACAGGAAATTAATGGAAGAGAGATTATTTTGGCTGTACATCAGCTCTAGAAAAAGCTCACATGTTTAGTCTATAGGCAAGCACATTTGAGTACATATGTGCATAGTTTTTCTTTACAAAATGACAGCTAAATTTTCTGGCATGCATAATACAGCGTGTTTAGTTGTTTCTGATCATTTTGATAACGTTTTCATCTATACAGAGTGAAATGAAGGAGGCCTTCACAGGGGAGAGTCTAGTTGACGGTCTCTGCTGACACTTCAGGGCCACGCTGTGGTCATGTCTAGTGCAGGTCCACCATCTGATCTGGATATGGCTGACTACTTTAAACCTCAGGATAAACAGAGAGACTAACTTTAATGTATATGCCATTCTTTTTATGATGTAACGAGTACATTAGGTGTTATGGGAAGTGTTCCCGGTTCCGGCTGACCTAGTTAATGCAGCCTAAAAACAATCATTTAACTGATTTGAATAATAGAAATTGATAATGTTCTATGTCTAGGCTATGCCATAGTAAAGAGATGTGTTTTTAGTCTAGATTTAAACTGAAAGTGTGTCTGCTTCCCGAACAATGCTAGGAGGACTGTTCCAGAGTTAAGGTGCTAAATAGGAAAAGGATCGACCGCCTGCAGTTGATTTTGATTATCAACTGGCCAGAGTTTTGAGATCGCAATAGACATGATGGAGTATACAGGGAGTGCAGAATTATTAGGCAAATGAGTATTTTGACCACATCATCCTCGTTATGCATGTTGTCTTACTCCAAGCTGTATAGGCTGGAAAGCCTACTACCAATTAAGCATATTAGGTGATGTGCATCTCTGTAATGAGAAGGGGTGTGGTCTAATGACATCAACACCCTATATCAGGTGTGCATAATTATTAGGCAACTTCCTTTCCTTTGGCAAAATGGGTCAAAAGAAGGACTTGACAGGCTCAGAAAAGTCAAAAATAGTGAGATATATTGCAGAGGGATGCAGCAGTCTTAAAATAGCCAAGCTTCTGAAGCGTGATCATCGAACAATCAAGCGTTTCATTCAAAATAGTCAACAGGGTCGCAAGAAGCGTGTGGAAAAACCAAGGCGCAAAATAACTGCCCGTGAACTGAGAAAAGTCAAGCGTGCAGCTGCCAAGATGCCACTTGCCACCAGTTTGGCCATATTTCAGAGCTGCAACATCACTGGAGTGCCCAAAAGCACAAGGTGTGCAATACTCAGAGGCATGGCCAAGGTAAGAAAGGCAGAAAGTCGACCACCACTGAACAAGACACACAAGCTGAAACGTCAAGACTGGGCCAAGAAATATCTCAAGACTGATTTTTCTAAGGTTTTATGGACTGATGAAATGAGAGTGAGTCTTGATGGGCCAGATGGATGGGCCCGTGGCTGGATTGGTAAAGGGCAGAGAGCTCCAGTCCGACTCAGACGCCAGCAAGGTGGAGGTGGAGTACTGGTTTGGGCTGGTATCATCAAAGATGAGCTTGTGGGGCCTTTTCGGGTTGAGGATGGAGTCAAGCTCAACTCCCAGTCCTACTGCCAGTTTCTGGAAGACACCTTCTTCAAGCAGTGGTACAGGAAGAAGTCTGCATCCTTCAAGAAAAACATGATTTTCATGCAGGACAATGCTCCATCACACGCGTCCAAGTACTCCACAGCGTGGCTGGCAAGAAAGGGTATAAAAGAAGAAAATCTAATGATATGGCCTCCTTGTTCACCTGATCTGAACCCCATTGAGAACCTGTGGTCCATCATCAAATGTGCGATTTACAAGGAGGGAAAACAGTACACCTCTCTGAACAGTGTCTGGGAGGCTGTGGTTGCTGCTGCACGCAATGTTGATGGTGAACAGATCAAAACACTGACAGAATCCATGGATGGCAGGCTTTTGAGTGTCCTTGCAAAGAAAGGTGGCTATATTGGTCACTGATTTGTTTTTGTTTGGTTTTTGAATGTCAGAAATGTATATTTGTGAATGTTGAGATGTTATATTGGTTTCACTGGTAAAAATAAATAATTGAAATGGGTATAAATTTGTTTTTTGTTAAGTTGCCTAATAATTATGCACAGTAATAGTCACCTGCACACACAGATATCCCCCTAAAATAGCTAAAACTAAAAACCACTTCCAAAAATATTCAGCTTTGATATTAATGAGTTTTTTGTGTTCATTGACAACATGGTTGTTGTTTAATTATTAATGTTGTAAAATTAATCCTCAAAAATACAACTTGCCTAATAATTCTGCACTCCCTGTAATGTGTTAAGAGCTCGCTCAAGTACTGGGGTGCTAAACCATTTAGTGCTTTGTAAGTAATAAGCAAGATTGTAAAAAGTATGCAATGTTTAATAGGCAGCCAGTGCAGTGTTGACAGAACTGGACTAATATGGTCATACTTCCTGGTTCTAGTCAGAACTCGAGCTGCTGCGTTTTGGACCAGCTGGAGTTTATTTATTAAGAGAGCAGGGCAACCACCCAGTAGAGCATTACAATATAGCCTTGAGGTCATGTACGCATGAACTAACTGTTCAGCATTTTGCATTGAGAGCATATGTCATAGTTTAGATATATTTTTAAGATGGAAGAATGCTAGAAACGTAACTTTCAAATGAAAGATTGTCTGGTACTGGTAACACGTCATCAAGGATTAGATGTCATCGTGAGGGTAAGGGGACAGTAATATTTTTGATTAAAGACTTTATATACAAAGACGCTGCACTCATTACTATGAAGGGGAGAAAGTGCAAAGCCCAATATGGCAGAATAAGTCCCGCCTTCTAAATAAAAGAGCCAATCGCCAATTGACCTTTCACAAAGACCTCCCCCTCCACCCTTAGTTACTGTTGCTACGTCCAACAAGACATGGCTCTCTCACGCCACACATCATGTTCTCGTGCAGTGACAAATACATTGCAGCGACAACACACCGACAGACAAGACAGAGCAGGTTACTTTTGGTATAAAAACAAAGTCTCAGCTTTCAAATTTGGTTATTTTTAAAGAAATTGAAACAATAAATACCATTTTGTGGCTCTTTAAAGTGTCATGATCTATGTCGCGTCTCAGTTCAAACAGCACATGAACTGATCATCTCTTCCTCTTTACCACTAGTTATAGCACCAAATAAACATGAATGAAGGGCATCCGTTACACAACATTTTTCAGGTTCAAGTCCACAGACGTTAATCTACTAACTCTGGTCTGGTTTGTTTGTTGGACAAAATGGTGGATTCTGTGTTATGATTGGTCAGATCGCCTGTAAATCAAACTCCCAGTGAAGGGTGGATTTGTAAAAGAAGCTCAGGTTGCACATTGGCTGTGGTCCAGCCTGGAAAATTATTTTTTTGTTTTGTCATGATTTGAATGTTTAGAAACAATGTATGAGACGGTTCAAATGTAATCATAATTTTGGTGAAAAACTTTGGAGAATTTGATGTTTCTCCGCTCAAAGTGACCGAAATTAGCTGAGGTGTTTCAAAGATGGCCACAGAGTGAAATGACTTGCCTTAAAGGGACTTTGTTAAAGATTACGAGGGCACATAATATGGAGAAATCATTTATAATAAACTCTGCAAAATAAGAATTGTCAAATTTGATTTCATACTGACTTCAGCCAAGATTTAAGTTCTGTTCTGTAAAAATCTAGTGAGCTCTTTGCTGTCTGCTGTCTACAGAAACATAAGGGATTTATCTAAAATGCTCTTTCTAGGCAGCAACACAAAAATAGCACTCTTCACTCGAAGCACACTGGATACTTGACTCACAAATGATTCCAGTGGTCTGATGTTAGCATGATGCTAATCTAACAACGCAATACTCGCATAAACTCAAGTAGAACACAGCACACTTAAATACTGGGTAAAACAGTGCATTTTTAATTAGATTATTAATACTTCTCAGTATTGAATTAAATATTTTTCATTGAGATTGTCGTAATGCATCCTGATATTGAGGTAATTAAACTATGATGCCTTATGTCTCGACAGTTTTTCTCGACAAATGTCACTACTAGACATTTTATTGATTCTGATTATATGTATATTGTGTTTAAATGTCTTTCATATAATTAATATGCCCATGGAAGTTGTCTTATGATTCTGTTGTTTTACTCTGTCTTAAGCAGTGTAATCTCAGCCCATCTGTCTCTCTCACCTCTGTACGGTGACTCAGGGTGTCCGCTTACACAACGCATTGTTCTCTTATCCTGTACTGAGGGCAACTGGCACAAGCACACACCTGCGGCCAACAATGCGGCCCTTATTCTCCTTAAGGATGCGGCCGCTGCTCGGATAACTCATACTTCTGCTGTTTAAGGAGAAAGACCCACAGTGCTCAAAGGTGGAGAGCAAAAAAAAGGAAGGTGAAAAAGAGAAAATGCAGTGTTGCTTTTAGGGATTGAGCAGAAGGGTATATCAATCAAATGCATCAACAACAACAACAAAAAATACTTCCAAGTAGTATACTTTACTATAACTTAATGGCTTGTAGTTAACTTGGTGAACTAATATCCCTGCTAGAGAATATTTTTTATATGGTGTATGTCAAATATAGTTATGGCTCACAGCAAAACGTAAGTTTCTTACGAGGTTGCGGTTTTTAATTAATTCGATTTGATTCATACAAAAATGTACGATTTTCAAACGTATCTCATTATGAAAGACCACCGCCCCTAAACCAACCCATCACTGGGATTTAAACAGATTCTACAAAAATTTACGAATTTGTACACATTTGCCACACTCTAAAAAACACTGGGTTAAAGACAACCCAATTTGGGTTATTTTTAACCCAAGGGCTGGGTAAATATAGGACAGAACACATGTTGGGGTAATTTTATCCAGCAAACTGGGTTATTTATTTAAGTTATTCCAAATTATTTGTTTAATTGCTGTTTGAAAAGATTAGATGTTCGAGCCCAAACTATTTCTTATGTTGATGTGAGCCGATCTGTAGTAAACAAATTCTGCTTTCCACTCGGCAGTTCTTGCTGTTGTGTTGATGGCTCCTTAAAACACATACCGGTAGATACAGTTTGTGTTTGCAGAGAGACATAGTTTATTATAATGGGACTGTTTCAGTTTGTTGTGTCGCATCGCTCACTTGCGGTGTAAGGAGGACACGGTTGAAGAAAGTCCTCCATTTTCACAACAGCATGATGTGGAGACTGCTGAGCACAAACTGGAAAATGTAGGCTGCAAGTGTTTTTAGGCAGCCTGACCGCTGGATTATGGCATTTCATGATTATATTGGAGCTTGCTAAAATGAGGCTGAGCCATTCCCCCTTCCGGCGGCGCCGGCCGTCAGACGAAACAGAACTCCCCATGGGTATGACATCATTGCCAAATAACATGTTTGCATGGAATCTCCCTTGATGTCTCCGATTGCAGTGGGATAAAAGCGAGTGAATGAAAGAGAGGGGAAAAATGCACAGATGCGTCTTCAGAGCAGCCAGAGCTTCAAATAAACCTCACACGTCCCAGCAGCCACCCAAAGATACTGTCACATGATCGTGACGTCAGCCATGATTGGCTCCATATGGCCATATTTCCAAAATGGTGACAAAAGTTTTGTGCAAAAAAAGTGTTTTATCCCTTTGAAATTATTTTTTGGGATACATTATATTGCCAAAAGTATTGGGACATGCCTCCAAATCATTGGATTCAGGTGTTCAATCACTTCCATGGCCACAGGTGTATAAAATCAAGCACTTGTAAAAGAATGGGTTGCTCTCAGTAGCTCATGTGAATTCAAGCGTGGTAACGTGATAGGTTGCCACCTGTGCAATAAGTCCATTCGTGAAATTTCCTCACTATTAAATATTCCACGCTCAATTGTTAGTGGTATTATAACAAAGTGGAAGCAATTGGGAACAACAGCAACTCAGTCGCAAAGTGGTAGGCCACGTAAAATCACAGAGCAGTGCGCAGAAGTCGCCAACTTTCTGCAGAGTCAATAGCTACAGACCTCCAAACTTCATGTGGCCTTCAGATTAGCTCAAGAAAAGTGCGTAGAGAGATTCATGGAATGGGTTTTCATGGCCAAGCAGCTCATCCAAGTGCATCACCAAGTCCAATGCAAAGCGTGGGATAGTATAAAGTTTGGTGGAGGGGGGATTATGGTGTGGGGTTGTTTTTCAGGGGTTGGGCTTGGCCCCTTAGTTACAGTGAATGGAGTTACAGTTAATGCTTCAGAATACCATGACATTTTGGACAATTTTATGCTCCCAACTTTGTGGGAACAGTTTGGGGATGACCCAACATGTTCCAACATGACTGCGCACCAGTGCACAAAGCAAGGCCCATAAAGACATGGATGAGCAAGTTTGGTGTGGAAGAACTTGACTGGCCTGACCTCGACCCGATAGAACACCTTTGGGATGAATTAGAGTGGAGACTGAGAGCCAGGCCTTCTCGTCCAACATCAGTGCCTGACCTCATAAATGCGCTTCTAGAAGAATGAATGGTCAAAAATTCCCATAAACACACTCCTAAAGTTTGTGAAAAGCCTTGTGGGTGGGCCAACTCCATATTAAGAGTGGGATATCATTAAAGTTCATGCATGTGGGGCAGGTGTCCCAAAACCTTTGCCAATATAGTGTATATTGCTCATAGTTAAGGTTTTTTTTATTTTTTATTTTTTTACAAAACTATTCACGGCACATTCCGACCCACTGAATGATGTCTCGGCATCATGTCTATTTTTCGGCATGCTAAATAAAAAATCTCATAAGAAGTATATGATGTGAATGTACCACAGGCTATACATCTGCCTAATGCCTTTTTAGGCAATAGCTCATCATTCCTCTGGATATTCTGCTCTGTGAACTGTTGAGACAGAAGTCTCACAGCATATTAGATGCAGCTATTCCAGGAATGCAGGTACACGCTGTGAGTGCAGCACAGCGAAACTGACCTCCTCAAGATGAGCTGGTGAATACCAAGAGAGAGACAAAGCAAAGACAAGTTTTTATTTCTCTAATCTTGGCAGCTTTCTTTCTCATTCAGACTTTATTCACTAATAGTTCTGCAGTTTTTTTTATATAGTATTCCAATAATTCCAATACGGAATGGTGTGTTTAGTGAATCACATGGTTCTGACTCAATTATGAGTGACATAACTGTTAAAAACACTGATGAGCACAAAGCACTCTCTACTGTATGTCATATCAGTGACAGGCAAAGAGAATATTTAAAGTATTCTGGATTTCATATAGGGTAAGATGGGACCCAGACAGCACATAGGGTCTGCCCAGATCTGGCCCACATCTGGTACATGTGGATTCCACTATAGCCGTGTTTCCACCACGGGAACTTTCCCCAGGTACTATAGGGACTTTGGGGCGTTACACGATTGTTTCAATCTAATTGCGATTATTCTGGTTAAAATTGCGATTTGCAATTTAAAATGCGATTTATTATTTCTTTTTACAAATGAAAAGTGTGTGTGTGTGCGTGCGTGCGTGCGTGCGTGCGTGTGTGTGTGTGTGTGTATAACATTTTGTGCTTATATATTATGACTAATAATAATAATAATTATTATTATTATTGCTAATAATATATAATAATATATAACAAAATAATAAATATTACTATTACAATAAACTTTTCATGATTAAAAATAGAGTATTTAAGAATAAATATAACAATATAATATATTAATAATAATAATAATAATAATTAAAGCTGCAAGCAGCATTTATCGGGGTTCAAGCAGTTAAGGCCTTTAAGGCCTTTAAGCACACAAGCATCAAAAGACATTACGTTTTATTTAGCAAGCATTTAACAACTGCCATCACAGATGAAAAAGTCAATTTACAGACAATACAGGCAGTTTAACATAGGAAATATATGGTTTTAAAGCGTTTTTACAGTTATACCATAACACATTGTTAGGCCTAGGTCCAAATACATAAAAAAGATGCTCTCTTACATTATAGCGGGATTTTCCGGGCTTTCCTATGTGCAACTGCAAAGTTGTTGATTAGATCAGGATTGTGTGCACGGGCATTCTCAATTGACCCTTCGCAGGGAGTTTGATTGACAGGCGATCTGACTAATCATAATCCGCCATTTTGTCCCACAAAGCAGTCAGGAGAGTTAGTAGATTAACATTGGAGGATTTAAATTTGAAAAACAAAGTGTGCTGACGTCTTAGCACTTTAAAACAACATTCCTTTTATGTTCATTCATGTTTATTTTAATGCTATAAATTAACTAGAAGTAAGAGATGATCGGTTCACAAGCAGCTTTAACTGAGCCTCGAGTCTACAGCGATCTGTCAGACACATTAAAGAGTCACAAAACGGAATTTATTGTTTAAATGTCTCTAAAAAATGACTACATTTGAAAGGTGAGACTTTTGGCGCTTTTCCATTACCAGTACCAGCTCAACTCGACTTGACTCGACTCGGCTCGGCTCGCTTTTCGCTCCGTTTTCCATTGCAGACAGTACCACCACAATAGTACCTGGTCGTCATAGTGACGCCGCAGGAAACTGCCGTGACTTAATCTTCTACACGAGATACAGTGAGGAAAATAAGTATTTGAACACCCTGCTATTTTGCCAGTTCTCCCACTTGGAAATCATGGAGGGGTCTGAAATTTTCATCGTAGGTGCATGTCCACTGTGAGAGACATAATCTAAAAAAAAATCCAGAAATCACAATATATAATTTTTTAACTATTCATTTGTATGATACAGCTGCAAATAAGTATTTGAACACCTGTCTATCAGCTAGAATTCTGACCCTCAAAGACCTGTTAGTCTGCCTTTAAAATGTCCACCTCCACTCCATTTATTATCCTAAATTAGATGCACCTGTTTGAGGTCGTTAGCTCCATAAAGACACCTGTCCACCCCATACAATCAGTAAGAATCCAACTACTAACATGGCCAAGACCAAAGAGCTGTCCAAAGACACTAGAGACAAAATTGTATACCTCCACAAGGCTGGAAAGGGCTACGGGAAAATTGCCAAGCAGCTTGGTGAAAAAAGGTCCACTGTTGGAGCAATCATTAGAAAATGGAAGAAGCTAAACATGACTGTCAATCTCCCTCGGACTGGGGCTCCATGCAAGATCTCACCTTGTGGGGTCTCAATGATCCTAAGAAAGGTGAGAAATCAGCCCAGAACTACATGGGAGGAGCTGGTCAATGACCTGAAAAGAGCTGGGACCACCGTTTCCAAGGTTAATGTTGGTAATACACTAAAGGCCAATTTATACTTCTGCGTCGAGTGTACGCCGTAGTGTACGCCGTAGGCTACGCGCGTAGCCGACGCCGTCGTGAGCATTTATACTTCTGCGCTGTTGTCTGCGTCAATGTGCAGTTACACATGCAGACGCTAGGAGGCAGTGTCCTCGGGCATGTTGGTGTAATCAAGAGAACAGCCGAAGAAGAAGCAGCTTGTTGTGTACTAGCATCTGTACATTCATGTCGGAATATCAGCAGCAGTGAGAGAGCGGCTTTTCTTGCAGCTTGAGTTGTTGTATCTAAAGCAAATTAAGCATCTCTAGTTGATTAGTAAAGTTAAATAAGGCGATCTGGCGCTGGAATGTGTTTGTGAAATCATGCGGAGCTCGTGGCCGCTGAAAACAGCGGTGGCTCGAGCAATCGATTGCTGTTGCGGAGACTTCATTCACGAAATATACCCTAATGTGTCCCTGTTCTTGATATACAATCACTGATTAACATCTTTGGTTTTAATGAGAAAATAAATAAACTATACTCAGCGGATCTATGTATTTATTTACTACCATAAAGAATCGCTGGACTGCAAAATATTGTGTTATAGCAGACGTAAGGAACTATCATCCAATTTCTGGACACACACACACACACTCCTATCGCAGATTTTTTATTTATTTATTGACCTGAGGGAAGGGTTCTGGCAGACCAATCACAGCGCTTGCGCTCCGCGTAGAATTGACGCGTTGTTACATTTTTGGAGAGGTGCGCGTCAGGGTACGGCGTAGGGTACGGCGTAGCCAACGCGTCTATGCGTAGGGTACGCCGTACCCTCTGCGTGCACTCGACGCAGAAGTATAAATTGGCCTTTAGACGTCATGGTTTGAAATCATGCATGGCATGGAAGGTTCCCCTGCTTAAACCAGCACATGTCAAGGCCCGTCTTAAGTTTGCCAATGACCATTTGGATGATCCAGAAGAAAGTCATGTGGTCAGATGAGACCAAAATATAACTTTTTGGTCATAATTCCACTAAACGTGTTTGGAGGAAGAAGAATGATGAGTACCATCCCAAGAACACCATCCCTACTGTGAAGCATGGGGGTGGTAGCATCATGCTTTGGGGGTGTTTTTCTGCACATGGGGCAGGGCGACTGCACTGTATTAAGGAGAGGATGACCGGGGCCATGTATTGCGAGATTTTGGGGAACAACCTCCTTTCCTCAGTTAGAGCATTGAAGATGGGTCGAGGCTGGGTCTTCCAACATGACAATGACCCGAAGCACACAGCCAGGATAACCAAGGAGTGGCTCTGTAAGAAGCATATCAAGGTTCTGGCGTGGCCTAGCCAGTCTCCAGACCTAAACCCAATAGAGAATCTTTGGAGGGAGCTCAAACTCCATGTTTCTCAGCGACAGGCCAGAAACCTGACTAATCTAGAGAAGATCTGTGTGGAGGAGTGGGCCAAAATCTCCTGCAGTGTGTGCAAACCTGCTGAAAAACTACAGGAAACGTTTGACTTCTGTAATTGCAGGCTACTGTACCAAATATTAACATTGATTTTCTCAGGTGTTCAAATACTTATTTGCAGCTGTATCATACAAATAAATAGTTAAAAAATCATACATTGTGATTTCTGGATTTTTTTTTTAGATTATGTCTCTCACAGTGGACATGCACCTACGAAGAAAATTTCAGACCCCTCCATGATTTCTAAGTGGGAGAACTTGCAAAATAGCAGGGTGTTCAAATACTTATTTTCCTCACTGTACATCCGCTGGCACACACACAGGACAATGGAGGAAATCGAGTGTATGCTGTTTTTGGATGTTTTTGTTTTTGCTGTTTTTTATTCAGGATACTCCGTCTGGCGCGTGCAATGATGATGCAGTGAATAGTGACGATTCTCTCTGACCAATCAGCAGTCTGCCGTGTTTTCACGTCACATTTTAGTATCACCTCAACTCGCTTAGAACCTCGCCAGAGGTGGTACGAAAAAAAAGTACCTGGAAGCAGGTACAGGTAAAACTTTTACACAGTGGAAAACCAAACAAAGCCGAGTCAAGTCGAGTCGAGCCGAGCTGGTACTGTGTAGTGGAAAAGCGCCATTTGTTTCATATCAAAAGTACTTGTCTGTCAGCGCGCAGTCTTTTCTCTGATCTGCAATGTATTTTTCACTGCATGAGAACTTGGTGTGGTGTGAGAGTGGCGTCACTTGTCAGACATAGCAACAGTAACTAAAGTGGGCGGGTCTTTGTGAATGGTCATTGACAGTATGGACGGGGATTCGCCAGTCCCAATTCAAAACAAATTTCATCACAATCCATCATTGTTCGTTTCAAACATGTGAGAGCATCAAATGATCCATGGGTGAAATTGATTGGATTTAATTTATTTTTTGTCAGTTCCTATCATAATTTTAACATTTTGGCATTATTGTTTAGCTATTTACCTATGTTTTCAAATTTCCTTTGTTTTTTTGTTGTTGTCTCGATCGGACTAACGACTTTGAAGATAAACACAATTTTTTAAAGCTCTAAATGACACTTACAAAAACCATAAGGCGAAACCTGGCATGTTTGATATTGTTGGACTCGGCAAGGATTCAAGAGTCTTAGGAGGTCACTCCTGTGAAAAAAAACACGGGCTTGAAACTTCTAAGGCTCCTTCAAGGCATTGTGCCAATGACGTATACTGAGTTTTTTTAGATACACCAATGTCCTCATAGACTATCATGGCACCCTGGACAAAGACACTGCATGCCAATTTTCAGTAGACTAACAGTTGGGTGCGCTTATAGCTATTTTCATGATTTTTATGTTTTATGTTTTATGTTATAGCACCACCTAGTGGCCAATTGTTGCAATTTTTTTCAAGTGATCTCAGATTAAGCTCAGGAAGATGTATCCCAAGTTTAGCAAAAAAATCTCTTTCCGTTCAGGATTTATAACCGTTTTAGTAAAAGTGGCCCTGGTGCCATCAAAGATTTTGGTTCCCCTTATCGACCGTTAATTGAAATTTTGAATTTTTGGGATGATTATTGATTGTCAGACTCCAGAGAATAGTCTTGCAGTGGTTTGGTTCCGATCGGGCCAAAAACCTAGGAGATGTTAGCAAAAATAGGTAAAAAAAAAAAAAAGCAATTTAAATGAAATTGCCGCCTGAAGGGCGAGCAAATCAGAGATAGCCATTTTGTCCACCTTGAGCCAAGGATTCCAACGATATAAGACTCTTAATCCTGGGACAAACAGTCTAAGAGTTATGAGCAATTTTGAACTTTTGGTTGCTGTAGCGCCACCTATGGGCCATTCGGGGTCATACTCTGATAGGTTGTCCCCAAATTGAGGCCTACCATCTGGCCAGGTTTCATGTCTCTAGGCCTTCCGGTTTGGCCTGCACGATGCGTTTTACGAATCCTTACAATTACAATAGGGTTTCAGCATTTCATGCTTGAACCCCTAATAATAATTGACAGAAAACCTATTTTACAAAAAAACTGCAGAGTTACATGTTAACATGCAGGCAGCCTATAACTAAAAATCACTAGAAAGGATTTATTCTTATTCTTATTTATTCTTATTATAAAAATCTGAGATATCAGTTTTTGTCAGGAGGTATGCAAAATCAAGAACGAGTCTACGTCTTTAATATGAAATATGAGCGTGCATCCACTGTGGGGAAAAACTCCTGTACACTGGAGAAAACATATGGATTGTCATACACATTTATTTAGAGAAGTATTATTTTTTCTATTTTTTTTACCCATGAAGCTAGGGCTGTGTAGCTGAATTAAAAGAAGATAGAAACACTTTGATTAAACATGAAGACAATAAATACACAGTATATGGTGTATTATTCATTGTCTGCCTCATTCTGTGATAAGAAGCCGAATCAGCTCACAAACACTCGACTGACGATATAAGTTAAAACGTGTTATTAAACGTCTTTTTTTGTTTTTTCAAACACGTTATAAGCGACTCACACTCGCAGTGCTTTTTATATGGAGCAGCATTTACTCCTGATCACAGATCCTCTCTTCACTGACACGCTGGGCATACATTTATTTAATTAAAATCGCAACCTTTACACTTTCATAATCGCACATAAGCCAAAGCGTGATTGCAGTTCTATTTCGAATTGCAGAGCCCAAACAGAAACCAATAAGACCAAAACTAAACAGAGCAGGGAAACAGGAAACAAGGAAAACACAACAGAATTTCAAAATAATAGTCAAAGACCGTGACTTTCAGCAATTCATTTGTCCTAAACAGTAAAAATGTGGCTTTTAAAATCTCCTAATGTTTTTTTACTGAACGATACCTTCATGGCCCATGTCACAAAGCCTTTTCCTCTCTTTTATATACCCAGAATTATGCACTGACATTGTTATCTTTATCCTTTCTTTTTTTTAAAGATTTGTTTTTACTTTTTCAGCAAATAAAATAAATTAACCTGAGCATCACATGCCTCACCTCATGTAACTGTATCATTTCTGCTGAAGAGAATCTGTACCAAGCTATTTTATAAACACTTCTACGAGATAGTGCTGAACAGTAACGGCTAAATGCTCTTAGAGATTCAAATGCATGCCTTTGCATCAGTGCAAAGCTTTGAAGACCTTTTAATGAGCAGATAGCTGGATTTAAACATTTAAAATCTGAGGAAGTGCCACCATGGAAAAAAGGTTGCACTCTCTCTTTTTTTCCCTGTCATTTCTCTCTCTCTCTCTCTTTGATGCTGGGAGATTACTGCAGGGCAATGCTGGCGTCTTCAGCTCGGGCTTTCTGCCTGCTTTTACTTTCTCTTCTGGGAAGAGTTTCACAGACGCACAGTAAGATGCCATCTTCAGCACCCTCGCTTCCATCTAAGAGCAAGCAGACTTTATCGACTGCAGCAGAGAGAGGAGAGGAGATATGAAGCGCAAGAACAGAGAGGCGGAAGTGTTGTGCTTGTGTTTTCTCGCGAGCAGCGGGAGAACAGTGGAGCTTTGAACTCGCCCCCCCATTAAAAGCCCGATGGAGATTTGAAGAGATCTGTTGAAAGGAGCCGGCGTATTTTAGATGTTAATTTGTTTTTGTTGTGTTTTTCCCCTACTCTCTTTTTTCTCTCTCTAGGCCTTTCTAAATCTTTTATATTCACATCCAATTTAACACAGCTGGATAAAAAGCCTTATTTTTCCCAAACGCCAGTGTCTTGCTTCATTTCCATCTCTATTGAACTTTTCCACACTTTGTGCAAAGTCAAAAGATCAATATTCACACAACTTATTCCGGGTTTATGGCGTGACTCCGCGTGCACCGTATACGGCACATGACTTGTGTTCATGTCTTGAGGAGCGGTATTTCATGGAAAAGAGCCAAGATAATTATCCCACCGCATTATTAGACAGAGCAATCAGGGAGTGTTTGGATTGTTCTTTGCTGTTTTCTCTGGCACTCACTCTGAGCGTGGAAATGATTGTATGCTGTGAGATCAGAGAAGCTCATATAGATGCTAAACGGCCTGTTACGGAAAAAAATATTTGTTTACACTGGATGTCTGACATAGTTTTGTTAACAATAAAGATGGGGCATTCACTGAGAGTGCTGTTGCTTTGAGGCATTTGTCTTTCCCAAGGTTGCTTGAATACAGAACAAAACTAGAGTTTTAACTTTTCTAAAGAAAATGTGAGTGGTGTTTGCCAAACTTACCACTAGGGTGGTTTCTAGGGTGTTGTGGTCTTTGCTATGGAGGTGCTAAGTGGTTGCAAGGCCTTGCTATTTGGTTTCTGGGATTTTTTTTGAGTGGTGACTATGTATTAGGGTGTTCTGGGAATTCACTGATGAGCTAGGATGCTGCCTTAGAAGGCGGTAGACAGTGAGGCACCTCACTATGGATTGGATCAGACCTATATTGTGTCAGGTTCGATGTTTCAGCTTGGACTGGCACCTCTGAGTCTGTGGAGCCATTAGTTCCCCTCAGCAACATCATGTCTCTGTTTTAGGGTCCGTGAGATGCCCTGTGGTCCTGGACCAGTACATGTATACCTTTGAAAGAATACATTCAAAAAGAGTACATGTTACCCAAATAATATACTTAATAATATACTTAAGTGTGAACTGAATGTAATGTTTTTGGACACTTAATTGCACTTTATTGAAAATAGATTAAACTTAAATTAAAGTTAGATTAAATGTAAGTATTTAAACATAAGAGTACATCCTTTATATGTAGATTCATAATTACTAATGTTGTCTTTGAAACATGGATGAACTCTACAGCCGAATGTACTGACAACGGTTTATGGCAAACTAGAATTTAATATAATTTCTAACATACAAATAAACACTGATCACCATAATGGATCACCATAATGGTGATCAGTAAATAAAACTCAATAAAACATTGACATTTAAACCTCTGTTTCCATAAGAACATCTGTAGACAGACAACATAAGTAACATAAGTTTTTTTTTAAAGCAGCCAGAGAAAAAGGCTGTGGCTGAAGTCACTTGTAGTTCTTGTGTTTCTCTTTCCTTCAGTGGTTCTGCTTGTTAACAGCAGGTGTTCATCACAAATGCTCAATAGTCTCATATATTCACTTAAATAATCACTTGCAATTTATATCTTCTTTTAGTGAACTCAACTTCATTTAAGTTCAGAGTACTCATAACTATTGGTTTCTAAACTTAAATTAATTAAGGTAATCTGTGTCCTCAAATGAAATTAGTTAGCTGAACTTGTTGGGTTTTAGAATGTAGTCATAAAAGTGTTCTTTTATTTCATTAATATTATATTATCTAAAAAAAAATTATCTTTGAATATACTTTTAAAAATGTAAGTGCACTACAAGAGCACATTCAATACAATTAAGGGTTTCACTTTATTTTGATGGTCCCTTTAACACGTTCTGTTGACTATAAGTAACTTTGCGCCTCTCATTAGAGTAGAGTATTAGTAGATTAGGGTTAGGGTTAGAATAAGTTTACTTGTAGTTGCAAAGTTACTAGAATGTCTGTTGGGGACCATCAAAATAAAGAGTTAGCAGATATTAAGCAGACAGACTACTATACTCTAATGACTGATAGTTGACATGCAGTTGCAAAGTAACATATAGTCAACAGAATGTTCAAAAGGGGCCATCAAAATAAAGTGTTACCCAATTAAGCTTTTATAAGGGATCATCATCTGTATATGCATATTTCACACAGGCTCAGTCACACACACACACAGCTGTTCCTTATCACCACAGCACTAGTACAATAGCGCACACCTCTCCGTCACTCATTGTCTGGCCTCCAACGTGGAAACAGACTCCTTACCTGCTCTACTTACCTTGGTTGTTCAGCTCGTAAGCCTTATTTATCTCCTGTGTTGATTCCCGTGTTTCCTTTGTCTTCATGCCTGAAACCTGTGGATTAAGATTATCAATATATTCACCGTGTTCCTCAAGAGGTGTTCCCCATTCTCCATCTACAATGAATAGAAACACAAATTATTCACCAGAATTCAATCAAAAACTAAACATAAACATGTGCCTAAATTGTGCTATAATTCCATCTGTTCAATAAACAACTGTTTGGATTTCTTAGACTTCTTTGAGTCTGGTTTATCCTGATGATATACATTGCCAAAAATATTGGGACGCCTACCTTTACATGCACATGAACTTTAATGACATCCCGTAGGGTTTAATATGGAGTTGGCCCACCCTTTGTAGCTATGACAGCTTCAACTCTTCTGGGAAGGCTTTCCACAAGGTTTAGGAGTGTGTTTATGGGATTTTTTGACCATTCTTCTAGAAGCGCATTTGTGAGGTCAGGCACTGATGTTAGACGAGAAGTTCTGTCTCCACTCTAATTCATCTCAAAGGTGTTCTATCGGGTTGAGGTCAAGACTCTGTGCAGGCCAGTCCTCCACACCAAACTCGCTCATCCATGTCTTTATGGACCTTGCTTTGTGTACTGGTGCGCAGTCATGTTGGAACATGAAGGGGCCATCCCCAAACTTTTCCCACAAAGTTGAGAGCATGAAATTGTCCAAAATATCTTGGTATGCTGAAGCATTAAGAGTTCCTTTCACTGGAACTAAGGGGCCTAATAAAACTAATAGAGACGTATGACTAATTCACACACACAATCACTCTCTCATTAATGCATTCAAATAAATAATGTAAATGTATATATAAATAAAAAATGTAATGTATGTACTAATTTATCTGCATCTGATGTACAACAAACAGAAATCTGCCCCATAGACAATAACTGCTGAAAGTGAACCGTTTCCTTCAAGTATTTTAAAATCACAAAGAAATTCACTTTTTCATTAGAAAAAAACCCCCAACTTTAATAGTAGAAAATATTTACAGTACAAACCTTATCAGTGAACTATGAGGACAAAAAAAGGAAAGAAAAAAAAGAGAGCAAAATAATCGTTCATTAATTGTAATCTAGGTAAAATGTTCAATTAATTCGGATTTTTATTTTGGTCAAATCGTTACAGCCCTACTTTTAGCAATATGTATAACCATTGGGCTTCAGTCTAATCAACCCCCTCTAGATTGATGTATGTGTGTGACATTCAAGAGGACAGCAGGACACACACACACACACACACACACACATTTAATATTTAATATCATTAATTCATCTTTGTCATTAGGATATGTACCGAAAACTTTTAAGTTGGCTATTATTAAACCACTTATTAAAAAAACGCAACTTGATCCTACAGAATTAGTCAATTATAGACCAATCTCAAATCTACCCTTTCTGTCAAAAATACTTGAAAAGGCAGTGTCTTCACAATTATGTTCCTTTTTAGAAAGAAATGGTATCTGTGAGGATTTCCAGTCAGGATTTAGACCGTATCATAGTACTGAGACTGCTCTCATCAGAGTTACAAATGATTTACTCTTATCATCCGATCGTGGCTGTATCTCTCTATTAGTGTTACTCGATCTTAGCGCTGCATTCGATACTATCGACCACAACATTCTTTTGAATAGACTCGAAAATTATGTAGGTATTAGTGGAATTGCTTTATCATGGTTTAAATCATACCTATGCGACCGTTATCAGTTTGTAGCAGTAAATGAAGAGATGACACACCGATCGCAAGTTCAGTATGGAGTACCACAATGCTCAGTGCTAGGACCGCTACTCTTCACCCTGTACATGCTACCACTGGGAGATATTATTAGGAAGCATGGCATTAGTTTTCATTGTTATGCTGACGATACTCAGCTCTATATTTCTTCACGCCCTGAAGAAATTTATCAATTCACAAGATTAACGGAATGCATAGCCGCCATAAAACATTGGATGACTGGTAATTTCCTGCAACTCAATTCAGAAAAAACTGAATTTTTAATTATTGGACAAAAAAGCTCCACAAGTAGTAACCTAGAATACTGTCTAACACTTGATGGCTGCTCTGTCAAGTCTTCGTCGTCAGTGAGGAAACTGGGTGTGCTCTTTGATACCAATCTTTCGTTTGAAAGCCACGTTTCTAGCATCTGTAAAACTGCATTCTACCATCTTAAAAATATATCTAAATTACGGCACATGCTCTCAATGCAAAATGCTGAACAGTTAGTTCATGCGTTCATGACCTCAAGGCTAGATTATTGTAATGCTCTATTGGGTGGTTGCCCTGCTCGCTTAATAAATAAACTCCAGCTGGTCCAAAACGCAGCAGCTCGAGTACTTACTAGAACCAGGAAGTATGACCATATTAGCCCAGTTCTGTCAACATTGCACTGGCTACCTATTAAACATTGCATACATTTTAAAATCTTGCTTATTACTTACAAAGCACTAAATGGTTTAGCTCCCCAATACTTGAGCGAGCTCTTAACATATTATACTCCATCACGTCTACTGCGATCTCTAAATTCTGGCCAGTTGTTAATACCGAGAATATCCAAATCAACTGCAGGCGGTCGATCCTTTTCCTATTTAGCTCCTAAACTCTGGAACAGTCTTCCTAGCACTGTTCGGGAAGCAGACACACTCTGTCAGTTTAAATCTAGACTAAAAACACATCTCTTGGCATACACATAAAACACTTTTTCAATTAATTGATTGTTAGGCTGCATTAACTAGGTCAGCCGGAACCGGGAACACTTCCCATAACACCTGATGTACTCGTTACATCATCAGAAGAATGGCATCTACGCTAATGATATTCTCTCTGTTTTATCCCGAGGTTTACTGCAGTCAGCCAGATCCGGGCCGTATCCTAATCAGATGGTGGACCAGAGAAGACCAACACAGGACTCCGAAGTGTCTGCAGAGACCGTGTCAATTATCCTCCACCTGCAACTGCCTCATCGACACGGCATCTAAATAAACCCGTCACCAGTGTGATGACTCCGATTGTTCGAATATTACCATTAAATAATACTTAAATCGATATGTCATCCGCAATAAACCCGTCTCCAGTGTGTTGCCTCCGATCATTCGAATATTGCACTTTAATAATTATTTAATCAACATCATCCTCAATAAACCCGTCTCCAGCGTGTTGCCTCCGGTCCTTTGAATATTCCGATCTATTATGACCTCTGACCTGTAAAGCAGCCAGAATAATAATAATAATACGTTGTTTGTAAATTGGCCAGAGGAGAACTGGCACCCCGACTGAGCCTGGTTTCTCCCAAGGTTTCTTTTTGTCCATTAGGTCACCTAATGGGGTTTTGGTTTCCTTGCCACTGTTGCCTCTGGCTTGGCGTGCTCAGTTGGGGACACTATATTTTTCAACTAAACATCGAAATAAATCTAATTAATAAACTAATTTAACCATGTAAACTAAATTACTGATCTAATTATTGATCTAAAGCCCACACTGTCACCGTATGGAAATTGAAATGAACTGATGACATCAAATGGCTATACAGCTGAATAAAATTAGGCTGCATTATTTTGCTGTTTAACACTGTAAAGCTGCTTTGAAACAATCTACATTGTTAAAAGCGCTATATAAATAAAGTTGACTTGACTTGACTTGACACACACACACACACACACACACACACACACACACACACACACACACACACACACACACACACACACACACACACACACACACACACACACACACACACACACACACACACACACATACACACACACAGAAACAACAGCTGGCCAGTGGATGAGTGCACTTGTCTCATTCATTAGGCTGCCTGAGAACTAGAGCCGGAGGATACACTCACAGACATGCACACAATAGTTTTTGTATCATGATGGGAACTTCATTGACTTCACTTACATTTTCATATTGATCTAATTACACTTGTCCTGTGTAATTACATTAGCCTAGCTCCACCCTCCTACGTACTTTTTAAATTTTCCTTCAGTACTCCGTCTGGGACTGTGGCATATTCTTAGGTTTTCTCCGAACACATTTTTAATGGTCCAATCAGCGAACAGAGGGAGTGGCTGAGAACGATGACGTTGATGTTGTGCGCTAGTTTGAGTTGTAGTTCAGTAATGGCGGCAGAGAAAGATGCGAGCGAAACCATTCATTCCGTTGTGGCACCGCTGCCGAATATCCAGAAGTTAAAGCCGGAGCAAGAACAATCTTTGCTGAGTTTTGTTGGTGGCCATGATGTTGTGGGAAAAGTTTCATTTTCCAGCTCGCTCCGTTAGTGGTGAAGGAGTTGGCTGAAGCCCTATTCGGATGGTAATTGTTTCTCGTGTGGTCGGAAGGTATTGTCATCATTTACAGGGGCTAGTCAGTGATTTTATTGCCGTCCGTCTCCCACCACCCATGTAAAAATCCCCGGCCGAATTACCTACTAAAATACGACAAACACCAAGGTCGTGTGGTAATTTAAATGCTGTCCGAATCCACATCTCTGAGTCTTCAAGAATATATCACTTCAAAATTCACTGTTTATATCCTTTTTGGCCACTGCAGAGCACTGTGCGGTTGCTCTTCGCTGTAATTTGGATGCATTTCAAGGCTTGTATTTCTTTAAATGCTGGCAGGTATTTACAAGAGCAATATATTTAATCACCGATTAAATCTATATTCAATCAAAAAACATTTGAATTGGTCCGTTAACGTATTTACGGCAGCATTTATTCTTATCATACCAAGCATATGACATTTTATTTACAGCATACAATAATGTTATGGACCACGTGAGCAGCGCGTTCCCAATCACAAAACTCTCCCCTGTCCACTGTGAATAAATCACAATCCGAATGCACAAGTTTTAGGTTTTATCACTGAGGTGGAGTGCACAATCTGCGCAGTTATTTTTACGGACTTCCATGTGAGAAATAGAGGCGAATGGCGCATGACATACGTCACTACCAAACGTTAGCAATCAACCCATTCTCACTCCCATGGCGTCAAAATCCGAAGCATGGTCAAGTGCCTTCCGCGTCACAACGAAGACGCTAAAGTCACCCATAGGCGTCACTATTTTTCTTTGCATTTGCAAAAGCATACATGATTTTATTAATATTTTATTCATATTTAAAAGTTACTTTTATATTTTGGAGCAGCTAACCCAACTCCTACCCTAAACCTACCCACTCCTAAACAATATAAAACACACAACAGGCAAATACAAGTACAGTCACAGGTATTTATTGCAAAAACAAAAAAGTTGCCAATAAAATCCTGTACAAATGTTGTTCATTGCTGTATAATACTGCAAAGCAATTTACAGTTAATTGTTGTATGTGAAATACAGTCATTTGTAGTTTTTTACAGTAATATTGAATTAAACTTGTAGTTCATTTTACAGCAATATTTTGTAATTTTACTAAAGTACAGTACACACTGAAAAAATTACTTGTAGGATTTTCTTGATAAGATCCTCGTAACAATTTGCACTAACACATTTTGAGTAAATTTCACTGCTAGTGCTTTGTACTAACCAGTTGTTATCAAGTAATATCTACTTACTATTGAACTTAACATTCATGAAGTAACTGAGTAGATATTAATAAATTATATTCAATTTCACATTAAGAATTAAGCAAAGACAACTTGTTAAAGTTAAAAAGTTAAGTTAAAGCTGCAGTCCATAGCGTTTTGCGCTCTAGCGGTTAATAAACAGAACTGCAAGCGTCTTGCGTAAGAACAAGAACACTGCTGAGCTTTTTCTCTCTGTTTATGTCTATGGCGAGTCACGCAGGGACTGTGCTCCTCCACAGCGGTTCCTACCAGACTGGTCTGAAAGAGAAAAACACGGTTTGGAAAATGGATTCATGTTGTACATTCTCATTATATAATTTTTGTAAATCTTGAACATAAAAAAGTTATGGACAGCAGCTTTAAGTAAATTTAACAAACCTTTAATTCAAATAATATAACAAAAACTTAAACCATCATTTTAAAGTGCATGCTTTAGTTAGAAACATCTGAGTAAATGATACAATAGATATGATGTAGATGCCATATCTACATAATAGAAGTAAGTAATGTGGCATCTGAAAACTGAGACTTCAATACTTGGTAAACAATACACAATGACAGTAACATTCAATAGATCAATTTGAGTATGAATGTGTCATTTTGAGTAGAAAATGAACTTCAGATGTCATAAAATCGCAAGTTAATAAACCTAACAATAAAAGCAATGATAAAACAGTGTAAATACAGCTGGAAAACAGTAATAAAAAAAACCCATATTAATTAGCCATGCCCCAGTGCATGACACCAGTATCAGAGAGTTGAGTAGTTTTACTTAATTTTATATTGTTGATATTTACGCTTTAATTTCTACAAGCTTGAATTGAGTACTAATATAGAATTTACTTTGTTTATTTTCTGTAGTATTTACTTCACAGACTCATTTACCAGGCAATAAAGTTGCCAATAAAATCCTGTAAATATATTTTACAGCATTTTTGTTTGCAATTTCACTAAATTACAGTATGTAATATAAATTCATGTCTAAACAGATTTATGTATTTTAATTGCATATACATTTTCAATGCATTTGGATTACAAAGTTTTAACATAAACAACTTAATAAACTGAATGTGATTCATATTTAAGTTATACACAAATGAAACAATTAAGATTTATGTAATTGTATTAATAACTTAAATATGAATCACATTCAGTTTATACACAAATGAAACAGTTAAATTGACACTTTATAGTGTTCATGTCTGTGCTCACTACTGAGTTAAAGTACCATTGAAGCAGTGTTGACGGTATAGATAATTAAGTGATGATTGAGCATTAATGATGAACACCTGATGATAATGAGCAGAATCACTGAAGGAAAGAGAAACACAAGTGCTGCGTCCCAGTTCGCCTACTTATACTACGACCTAAAAGTATGTACTCTTTTTGTGAAGAAAAAGTACATACTTTTGAGTGTGTAGCAGATGCAAGCTTTGGGACATACTACTTCGTCATATTTAATAGACTCTGTTACGTGCATCCCGTCACCGTTTAAACTGCCCAGTCAATCATCGTCACAGTTAAAATCCTCCGCATTCAGTTTCATTTCCTACCGTATCAGAGAGAAATGTAGTAGCCCGTTGATCTGCCATTCGTGAGTTTTTAATGCAGAGACTCTCCTCGTGTGTTTGCAGTTTAAATATAATGATTAATTTAAAGTTAATGGCCAAACATATCAGTACAAAAATTCACAATGCTGTTGCAGATTAAATGTAATGTGGATAGCATTAAATAAATATATTTTCGTCAGGTTAAATACTTATAATTGATCACTCAAGCCCCTTAATCTAAACCTCTCTACTCAACCGTCGGACTCGCACATCCGTCATGTTTGTAGTTTTTCTAACACTTTTTATCCGTGTTTGTAGTTCTAATCGAATCCTCGTCCAACTCGCAATGGGCTGTGGGCAATATCAGCCGTTAGAGTGTGCGTCGATCCGCACTTCGAATTCTGACCGGAAATAGTAGACCATCCGGGTATCTTTGGAAGACTCTTTTCAACATTCTACACACACACTTTGGGACACACTAATTCTATTTTCAAATACTATTTAGGATGGATAGTATGTGTATTGGAATGCAACAAAGAACTACAACTGACTTCAGCCACAGCCTTTGATGAAATCAACTGAAGATAAAAGAAGACATTTTCTGAAGATCTCAGCAGAGGAGGATTAAACACAGTAAATACATTACTAACCAGACTGAATTTATTTCTGTTTTATTGAAAATAATAGTTTCGTTGGTGATGATGATGGAGAACAGTGTTTGCTTTAATTGGGCTTCTTGACCCTTGACTCTTTAACATTAGTTTTTTTTGGGTGCTGTAACTGTGTTTATGAAATGCATTTGTTATGGAAAGAAAAGCTAAGAGAAAATGTGATCGGTGATATTGGCTATTCATTGATGATGACATCATCATGAAGTGGCTGAATCACTGATCTCATTCAGAGTCTAATGCTCTGGGACCAGTTGTTCAAAGGTAAACTGATCGGATTTTGGTTATCGGATTGGATCAAATCTTGAAAATGGGTTGTTCAAAAGGGAAAGAAGGAATCTGAAATCAGATTAGATCACGGAATCCAATCCTAGTTTTAATCTGGATCAAACCTTCAGTTTGTGTTGTTCAAAACTTGTCAGTAGGATTTGGAAAACTTTGATCCAAAAAAACAGGATTTTCCTGATCGCAACAGGGAGTCGGATTTCAAGGTGGATTCCAGAAAGAAAATGTAGTAAAACTTTAAAACTGGTCGAAAAATACATCATTTGTATCATATAATACACAAACACTTATTATTTTATTTTGCTCTTGATTAGTTAGGCTAATTGTTAAAGTAATAAATTAGAAGCAGACATTAGGCTACCTAAGCCTTTCGGGAGCCTACAGTCAAAGTAAAAAAAGATTTAGCCGCCATAAAATAATCACCAAACAGTTATAAATATCAAACAATAATATTATATCAAATTTAAAATGTTTTTTTTTTTATCACTTATAAGACTTTTTACTTCTTATCAATTATAAGAGATGAATCAGTCAAAAGTTCTTTGCGAGCGAACGCAAGGTTTCTCGGGTGAACACTACGCAAAACTTTTCTGAGAGAACGCAAAAGCATTTGAATTTATTTTTTTTCCCATCACCATGTCCCTTTAGGGGCTCCGTAGAGCACTAGTAATCCAGATTTGGTAATATGAAAAGGTGTGTATCTGGATCAGGGTGATCCAATCCAATTTTGCTTTGAAAAACCGGTAAAAAAAAAAGTAAAATGGATTACCTGATCCTAGATATCACAACATGGGATTTCCAAATCCAGATCATTTTGATCCAGATTAAACGTTTTGAACAACTGGCCCCATGTTGTAGAAGTGATTATTATTAATTTTGTAGTATTCATAATACTAGCTATGTGATTCTATAGTATTAGTACTGTTACGGCAATCAAACAATATGCAAGATTCCAAAAAAAAAAAAAAACTGGTGTACAAAAAGTTTTATTCTACAACATTATTTAGACACACACAGACATCAAGAATCACCGTATGAATCTCAACAATGGTGACAATCCAAAGATTTATGCTGCAGTTCATGTTGGGTACCACCGATCAAAACTCCCCCATGGGTCCCAGCATGCATTGCGGCATGAATAAATTATGCATCTGAATTGTGACTAATTTTCTTTGACTCTTACTATTGGGTTTTACTTTTGCTGTTTTTGTTGTGATGTTTTAGTAGCTTGTTTTATGTTCAGAGTTGATCTGTTTATCTGAATTTTTTTTATTGTTACCATTGTTGAGAGTCATACGTTGATTCTTAATGTCTGTGTGCATCTAAGAAATGTTGTAGATTAAAACCTTATTTTAACTAATAAATCTTAATTACCACAGCAGTGTTAGATATCATACTGTAGGATCATATTGCTATTATTATGAATATGTCAAAAGTATTAATAACCATTTCTACAATCAGGAGTCCATTCTTCATACCTCGCTTATCACATCTGAGATGATTTGATGGATCCCAGATCTTTTAATCATGATAACTGATCTCTGGCTAATTGGGTTCTTCAAACGAATTTGCAGGTTGGATTAAAATATCTGGATTAAGTTATCTCAGAGGGCGCTTTCACACCTACCTTGTTTGGTCTGGATTTTCTGACTTTTCAGTTTGGTCCGAATCAAAATTACAGGTGTGAAACCTCCCCGTACCACGGTCCGGACCAACAGACGAAATTTGGTCAGACGAAAAGAGGTAGTCTCGGTCCGGATCAAATTGAACAAAGGTTCGGTTCATTTCTAGTGTGAAAGCAATTTCTGTATGGTTCGTACTTTCAGACCATTTATAGGAAGTTCCTGTTTATTTTTAATATTATAATGTTATTTTTAAACTTCATCTAGGCTACATTGATTATGAAAAGTGAAAAGATGCGCAATCTGTCAGAAGACAGAAGGTCTGAAATTATTTTGAAATTTTTTTTGTATGATTTTGCTTAGAAAGCCTTTCTTTAATGTGAATTTCGTTTTGTATAAATTGTATCTTAATTTTAATCAATGTTTCATCAGATTATTGCCTGAATTTAATAAATAAGAAGCAAATAGTCTATAGCAGACAATAATCGCAGGAGCGATCACATGCTTTGCACATGAACTGGAGCGTGTCTCAAATAAACCGAACCTCAGCAAGCTACTTGTCTCACAAACATGAGAAATATGTGTATATAAAGCTTGAAATGTCCACTTTTAAACGTAATGAAAAGAAAATAGTCAAGCAATGCGCACTGTTCAATAGTGGCAACGTTCATTCATTCTTGTCAAAGACTATCTCCATCTATACTCCAAACCATGAGCAGTGGCGCAGCGATTGGCTGGCGTCAAGACAAGGTAATGACATCATATAATTAAAAAAGCCAAATGGCAAAAACAATTTGACAAATTGCACAAAAAACCCCCCACGAATTTCTGGACCTTTTAAGGAAACAGCCAAACGACCAAACCAAAATAAAAGTTATAATAGAAAAATGATAAATGTTTTTTTTTTTTTTTTTTTTACATGATTCCCAATTATTTATATTCACGATTTTATAGTATTTGTACACCCTTTACATTTTTATTTCAATGTTGTAATTAGCAATTCATTTAATTTTTAAGTCAGTTTGAAGCAGATTTGTTACGTGACATTATTAAAGTTTCGTAAGGGTCAAGAAAGATCAAGTTATCTGCATCTTTTGCGCTGCATCAAGCCACTCCCATAATATGTTATCACTCAAATTAATGCACGGCTAACTGTACAACATGTGTGTAAGACAATAACATTACAAAGTAATTATTCCATAAAAAATAAATCTCTCAATCAAATGGCTTTGTCTATAGTATTATACACAACATAATATTATTTTCAAATACATTTTTATATTATTATTATTATTATTATTTTAAATTATTATTGCCCCTGGTTCAGTAAGGAACTCTTGTAATAAAGTAGCAGTGGTTGGGACACATTTTAAGTATAACCTCATGATGCAATCTAATCCTGATTACATAAAATAAGCCTGCTCGCGAGCAGGTTTAAGTTTATGGACCTGTTGCTATGACAGTAAGTCCAGAAAGAGCTTCGAAGGACCAAACAATCCAAAATCATGCCAAATAGTCAACAATCAAATCCAGCTTACTAAGTTAGCGGCGTACAAAGAACGGACCCCACTTGATTCAGCCACTTCATGACGATTATGGCATGATCAATGAAAAGCCAACATCATTTGATCACATTTTCTTTAAGCTTTTCTTGCCATAATAAATGTGTTTTTTAAACACACAGTTAAAGCAGCCAGATAAATATATTATAGTACGGTGGCCCAGTAGTGCACAACACAACGAAATTTAAAAAGCATACATAAGTTCACAACACAACAAAATAAATCCACAACACAACGAAATCAAGCCACAACACAACGAAAAATCCACAACACAACGAAAAGTTCACAACACAACGAAATAGCCACAACACAACGGAAATGCTCCCGACCACTCGGAGCGCTGTAAAGTTGCAACTGTTCTATAGAGTCGGCAATCTTACAAATAAATCAATACCACAATTAGTTTTAATAGTAAGTAGGCTAACCATTGTTTATCTATATGAAATATTAATTTAAAATCACCTACATGCATTATAGCTGCATATTTATGCTCGAGAATGCTTTGACCCGATACCACAGCGCTAAGGGAACGTCTACCAATTCCACCAATTGGTTGAAACGTATAATTTGTATGAATTAAAATTACTTTTAACATTTAAAAACAGACATATTAAAATTCCACAGCTTGATTGTATTGGTAAAATTGACTTAATAATGCACAACACAACATTGGAATTTGAAAAAAAAAAAAAAAAAAGTAATTTAATTCATACAAATTATGTTTCAACTTGGGGGAATTGGCAGACGCTCCCTTAGCGCCGAGGCAGCGGGTCAAAGCGTTCTCGAGTATAAATATGCAGCTATTATGCACGTAAGTGATTTTTAATTGATATTTCATGTCGATATACAACTGCACACTTAAAACTGATCGTAGAGTTTAAATATTTGTAAGATTGGCGAATCTATATAGAACAAGGCAAGGAAAACTAACTTTACCGCACTCCGAGAGTCCCCTAGTGGTCGGGAGCATTTCCGTTGTGTTGTGGCTATTTCGTTGTGTTGTGGACTTTTCGTTGTGTTGTGGCTATTTCGTTGTGTTGTGGACTTTTCGTTGTGTTGTGGATTTTTCGTTGTGTTGTGGCTTGATTTCGTTGTGTTGTGGATTTTTCTTTGTGTTGTGGCTTGATTTCGTTGTGTTGTGTCTTGATTTCGTTGTGTTGTGGTTTCATTCCGTTGTGTTGTGGATTTATTTCGTTGTGTTGTGAACTTATGTATGCTTTTTAAATTTCGTTGTGTTGTGCACTACTGGGCCACCGTATTATAGTTTCTAGAGTCAATGGTCAAGAGCCCAACTAAAGAAAACACTGATTGGCAACTCCATCATGGTGACTTCAAATGAACAGAAATGCCAAAAATAAAGTCATTAAGGTTAGTAATGCGTGAAGCTGTTTGCTGTTTGCTGTTTCATTTACATATAACTGGCATATATGAATCACATTCAGTTTATTAATACAATTACATAAATCGTCTCAGGTTACAAATGTAACCATTGTTCCCTGAGAACAGGGAACGAGACGCTGCGTCAGCTTCGACGCTACGGGGAACGCCTCCAGCGTCAATCGTCAATCCTATTGACCGGCGACAGCCTATGATGTCATCAAGGTGCGACCAGGAAGTATATAAGGGCACCTTGCCAACATGACAGTATCTCATCGTCTGAAGGGACTGTTTCCGGCAGGCAGGCCCTGCGGCATGGCAAAGTGACGCAGCGTCTCGTTCCCTGTTCTCAGGGAACAATGGTTACATTTGTAACCTGAGACGTTCCCTTTCGAAAGGGAACTCGCGCTGTGTCAGCTTCGACGCTACGGGGAACGATATACCCACGCCGCCATGCCGACGGGAGTGCATGCCCAATGGCAGTGACAACTGTCAAGACAAGCAAATTCTGCTGAAATGCCTGAACCACTCCCCTTCTGGTCACATTAGGCTGTCAGTGACAGCGCTCCCTACGGTCATAGCCCAAGCTATCGCCTGAGAAGGAAACCTTCACAAACATGAGGTCCTTCCCAGGCCTTGCTCGAAGGCCTGGAACCAACCCATTCGACTTAGAAGGGGTTCCTTTAAGGGAACGTGGCAAGGGAACAAGCGAGGGAACCCTATGCCAATCACTATTCGGGAGGTTCTCACCGAATGCCACCAGGGAGACCTGACCTGGTGACCCAGACTATGGGACACGTAATACGGTCAACCCTGTCTGTACAGTACAGAGCCTCTGGTACTCGCCTCCGAAGAGACATCCCACTAGGGTGCTGCAAAAAAGGTAGTGTCATCCACTAGCCGGACCGCAGAGACGGGTTATCCCGGAGAGCAGCGCTCAGAGAAGTGCTTTTAAACCCTTGCTAGCGAGGGGAGTCTAGCCGCTCAATCCTCGGATCTACCAAGCACTTACTTTAAAACGTGCTTAGGAGGCCTAGAGGCCTTCCAGGCTGATCGTACCAGGGAGGCCCCGAGGGCCTACAACCATAAATCAGCGCCAGGCAGCCGTAAGCTCATAGCAGACCCTCACTTGAGAGGAGCTCATAAGCGTGCCCGGTAGGAAACCGTGCCGTAGGCAGACTATGAAGTTCCCGTCCTGCACGGACCGATAGCCGCAGTGACGTCTCGTCATGCTAGGGTAAGAACATCGTCTTCAGGACTCGCGAACGGCCAGAGACCGGCGCCTGATAGCGGGTGACCACTAGCTGTCAGCGTAAAGCCAGTTATGTGTTCCTGCCCGAGACTTACAAATATGAATTACATTAAAGGAACACGCCTCTATTTTTAAAAATAGAGTTGGCTCATTATCCAACTCCCCTAGAATAAAACAGTTTAGTTTTACCTATTTTCGAATCCATTCAGCCGATCTCCGGGTCTGGCGGTAGAACCTTTAGCATAGATAATTGAATCTGATTAGACCGTTAGTCTAATTCTTGTAAATTAATTAGAGTTGACATGGAAATATTATACTGTTATACTGGTTATATTTGCTTAAAAATCCCCCTACACCCTGACCCTTACAGAAACATTCTGACATTTTTACATTTTAATACATTATAAATCAAAAACACACACACTTGTCACCATACAAACACACACCCAGACAATAAAGACCATGAAAACACCATCCTCCATGGCTCTTACTCCTCCAGACGTTTATAATCTTCTGCCTCCTCCACTGCAGTGACTTTAGGACCTTCATTAGAGCTACTGGGCTGCCAAAAAAAATCAACAATCTGGGGTTTGTGAAAATGTGTCTATCATAATTTCATTGGGACATATCCATGCACCATAAATCATTAATACGCTGATGCTTTGAAGTGACTATTGTACATGATGAAAGTGAAACGTCTTGAAATGCTAGAGCGTAATAGTTGGATTATGTTGCTCCTTCATGTTGAAGCGGCACTGAATTGAAACTCCTTAAGATATTATGTCTTCGTCAAGAAGAACTTTTTGAAGTCTGTTTAAAATCATAATCCGTCTTTAATCAAACTCTCACACGGTTACTGCTGCACAAGCCGCACATGGAAGGCGTCACACCTTTGAAGTTGGTTTCTAGCAGTATAAAGGGTTTATTCTGGCCTGCTGTCACTGTCCGCTGAGCTGTGATCTTCTTTCTCTTTCTCCTTTGGTTGCAGTCAGAAGAACTTGTCTGTTCATGTAGCGCTCGTGCGGAAAGAAAAAAAAAACAAGGAAAAAGCCATCAAAGACACTTTAAAGAAATATAAAATTAAAGTAGAAATTAAACACAACCATCATACGAGCACACAGAATATTAAAGGTGCAGGCAGATCAGTTTCATTATAATAATAAAAACTAGTAGTTCCCACATACCAACAATAGAGGGAGTATTTTCCTTTCAATTATCCATCCATTTTCCAAGCCGCTTATAGGCTTGTGGGGATGCTGGACATAGGCAGGGAAACGGCCTGGACATAGGCAGGGAAACTGGATGGAAACCCTACATCAGTAGCTATATTGGCCTTCATAATCACGATTAATCTAAATTAATTACAGAAAGAAATGTGCGATTCATTCGTTTTTTAATCGATTGACAGCACTAATTTAAATGCATTATGTCGCCTTCATAACAAGACAAGTCTGGAGACTTAGAATGTGATTGTAACTAAATCTGAATGTGTACTAAATCATGCACACAATATAATTCTCTGTTACTCGTTTTACTAAATTATGCACATAATATGTGCTGGTTTGTGGTAATATACAAACCAGCACATACTGGTTTGGAAAACATGAGGGTGAGTAAATAATTTTTCATTTACTTGTGAACACTGTACAACACAGATTGTTTCCCCTACGAGCGATGCAGATGTAAACTTTAGTGAGAACAAGATGGCCTGCATCTGTTTCTCTTTCTCCTGAGAGAAGTGACTGTAGCTCCTCATACTCTGTGTTTTGTTGTCAGAAATGAAGTACCTTCACATCAGCTTTCCTACCCCTGCTTTGATCACTTCTGCAGTGAAATTCCTCCAATGGATGAAAGAGCGGCGTTACAGAGGAGAAAGAAAGGAGGTAAATGGAGTGAGTTAGAGGAGAGTGATCATTGTGAAAGTTGTCTGAGCGACTTCAGAGGCAGTGCCGTAATGTGCAGCTCTTTTGGAGTAATTAGGATCAGCATGCATTATTTACATTGTTTGTGTCTGTCTTCTCTCCTCACCTAAATGGCTCTTCAAACCCCTACGTGTGTGAAGGAGACAGACACCTAGACAAATCAGCAAAAGCAACAATCAGTGTCAGGCTTCATTTGAGCCCACACAGGTGATTGTCTATTGTGACATCAACTTAAAAGTGACAACAGCAAGCACTGCCTTCTTCTATGATACTGTGGTAGTGAGACACGTCTAAGTAAGGATGTACAGTCAGACAGCTATTATAATGAAGGCTTGGGGTTTGCTTATGTTTTCTGCCTACTGTTAACACCAGCCTTTTTACCTAACCCGCAGAAGACAAATTTGTGTCAATTTTATACAGTTGTACAAATGCTGGTTCCTTCTGACTAGAAATGGGCTTACCAAGGTCATGGGACTTGTTTTGGAAACCACTGATTAATAGTTTTAAACATGAAAAATGCTTTATTTTACACATTGATTCAATACCTTTATGCAGCCTTTTAAAAAATGACAGGAGGAGCTGGGGATGGAGGAGGATAACAAATTCCTGAGCAATGCGATAAATCTCATATTCCTATTGGAAGACGTGAGAGTCAGCTGATGCGAGCTTGACTGATGTGACCTGCCGCCTGTTATATCTAGCCTGGCTCCGCCCTCCTACGTACTTCCGCTCAATTTTCATTTTCCTTCAGTACGTCGTCTGGGTTTGCGGTATATTCACTGGTTTTCTCCGGCCAGTTTTAACCAGTCCAGTCAGCGAACGTGGCTGAGAACGATGACGTTGATGTTGTGTGCTAGTTTTAGTTGTAGTTCAGTAATGACGGTGGAGAAAAATGTGAGCAAAGCCATTCAGTCAGTTGTGGCAATGCTGCCGAATATACAGAAGTTAAAGCGAGAACAATCTTTGCTGAGTTTTGTTGGTGGCCATGATGTTGTGGCCGTCCTCCCCACGGGGTTCGGAAAAAAGTCTGATTTTCCAGCTCACTCCGTTAGTGGTGTAGGAGTTGGCAAAGGCGAACGTATGACATACGTCACGAGTAAACGTTAGCGATTGGTTACGGCAGACCCAGAGTGGCTCTGAGCAGATCCAATAGTTTTAAACTTCAACAGAGTACCTGCCTTCAAGGAAGTGAACGCTTGTCAATGGAGAGTGGCCAGACTCTCTGTACAAATGAAATGTACGAGAGTCTGATAGGATCAGGCTTTGTTGTTTCTTCTTCTTTAGCTAGTTTTTAAAAGCACTGTAAATTGTTGCCACCTAGTGGACCCACCAGTTCAAACAATCACAAATAAAAGCCGCATTTTTCTGGAGGGACTGACTGAGTATCCTGTTGAAAGTGCCCTAGTCATTGGCGATTCTATTACACGGAACGTGAAGATACCGGCCACGATAGTCACTTGTTTACCGGGAGCCAGAGCGCTTGACATCAAAGCAAATTTAAAAGTGCTGGCTAAAGCTAATCGTAAATTCTCTAAGATTATTATTCACGTCGGCACTAATGATGTTCGACTTCGCCAGTCGGAGATCACCAAAATTAACATTAAAGAGGTGTGTGAACTCGCTAGTACGATGTCAGAGGCTGTTTATTGTTCTGGTCCGCTCCCCGTTACACTGTAAAAAAAAATGGGGGGGAAAAATTGTGTAAATTGATCATTACATATTGGCCCAATAAATGATTTCCAAATAATTATCGCCATGCAAAAAGATGAATTGTACTAATCATAGCTTAAGGTCTTCACTAAAAATTTAAATTGTATATTCACCGAACATATTTAATTGTGCTCAGTCAATCTATGAAGTCGAAGTGAAAAATCCATGTTGGCTGAACAAGTCCTCCGTCCGAAAATTGGTATACGCATGCGCAAAATGCGCTTGAAAAAAAACGTTTGTGTGGAGATTTCAAATGCGGAGACGCGGGAGCAGCAGCGCGAGCGAAGCCGAACCAGCAGGTGCTGAAGACCGAGACACATTCCCGAGAGAATAGAAAGATATTCATCTCACAAAGACGTTGGTGAGTATTTAGCACTGAAATTATTCTCCAGAGTTTTGCTTTATGACCGGGTATGAAGTTTAAAAGACATTTTGTAGAATCACGAGTTCATGCATTCATTGTTTTCATGAGTGTGTTCTCGTTTACCACATAATTATCTAATGGTAGCCAATAGTTTTATTTTCCTCATGTCTTATATGTCTAAAACAATAGGTAATAAGGAAATTAAGTCATTTGTGTGATATGTGCGGCATGCGACTGTTGAACACGGTGCGTTTGGCGTCGGCCTCTTTCTGGGCTTAAGTTATTGCCTTTTAATATCAAACACGTCAAGCTCGTGATTTTCTTATGTCCATTCATTCGTCTCATCCTCATTATATAATGAAGAAACTTCTGTTCTGTCTCTTGCCAGATGTGATGCAGGGGAGCTTTGTCATTAATGTTAGTTTTTATTTTTATTTGCAGGTTTTTAGCTTGCCGTGCCGTGTTTTCTTCACCACAACAAGACATCCTGTTATGCAGAAGACTTCTTGAATGAATTCAGAGTTTTTCCTTATTGAAAATAAGGTATTTTCACCCAAATATCCTGTGTTGGAATTTACTTGTTAATAAAGTAACATGATAAAATGTCAACCCTGTTTCTGTATTTTGCTTAATATATTTATGTTTTTAGTCATTTTTGTCTTTTGGGACAGTGAGAAATAAACAATTGTTACTACAATTTAAAATATTTAATGGGACCAACCACACAGTTTCGCTGTAAAACATTTCTCCAATTCAAAAATTTCTAGTGACTGATCACATCTAAATTTTTCAATTTGGCCAACTAAAAAATTTAGATGTGATCGGTCACTAGAAAATTTTTAATTGGAGAGGTCTGACATTTTTTACAGTGTTGGTAAATTACATTTTTCCATTAGCTCAACATATTTCTAATTGAGCCCATGTTAACAGGCTGTTGCCACAATGGATAAAATTCAATTCACAGAAATTCAATTTGGCTAATTGAAAATTTTAGATGTGACCAGTCACTAGAAAATTTTGAGTTGGGAAGATTATAAATTTTTTCCATTGGCTCAACATATTATTTCCAATTGAGCCCATGTTAACAGGCTCTTGCCACAATTGATAAAATTACATTTACAGAATTTCACTTGGGCCAATTGAAAACTTTAGATGTAAACAGTCACTAGAAAATTTTGAGTTGGGAAGATTATACATTTTTTACAGTGTAGGAGTGATGAGATAGTTAGCAGACTATCATCACTCAATGGCTGGTTGTCTAAGTGGTGTCTGCAAAATAACATAGGGTTCATAGACAATTGGAAAAGTGTTTGGGGCAGACCTGACCTGTTGAAGAAGGATGGCATCCATCCCTCCTGGGGTGGTGCCGCTCTTCTCTCTAGTAATTTGGCACATAGTCTTAGAGCTAAACCTTGACTCACTAGGGCCCAGGTCAGGAAGCAGACAAACTGGCTAAACCGACCGTCTGCTAGCTGTCTCACGCCACCGGAGTCAGATAAATCCCAGCACATAGAGACTCTTTCACCTAGATATTATCATATAGAGACTGTGTCTGTTCCCCGAATTAGTAAATACAAAAAAAACATCAAAACCATTCAACAGTCAAAATTTAATTGATGTCCAACAAATAAACAAAAGATATAATACAGATGAACAATTGATAAAGCTTGGGTTGCTGAATATTAGATCCCTTTCCCCAAAAGCGCTTATTGTTAATGATATTATTAAAGATAATAATCTAAATGTGCTCTGTTTGACAGAAACCTGGCTAAAACCTGATGACTACATTACCTTAAATGAGTCCACCTCGGCACCTCCCAAGATTATTGTTATAAACATGAGCCGTGTCTGAAAGGTAAAGGGGGAGGGGTTGCTGTAATTTATAATAATATCTTCAGTATTACTCAGAAGTCTAGTTTCAAATATAATTCCTTCGAAGTTTTGGTGCTTTATGGAACGCTATGTAGTGTACATGACAAAACCCGTTCAAAATTGGTGTTAGCTACTGTGTACAGGCCACCAGGGCATAATACAGACTTTATCAAAGAATTTGCTGACTTTCTATCAGAATTAGTACTGGCCGTAGATAAAGTACTAATTGTTGGTGATTTTAATATCCATGTAGACAACGAAAAAGATGTATTGGGATTAGCATTTAAAGATACACTAAACTCTATTGGAGTTAGGCAACACGTGTCAGGACCCACTCATCGCCATAATCATACTTTAGACCTAATATTGTCACATGGAATAAATGTTGATACCGTTGAAATTCTGCAGCAGAGCGATGACGTCTCAGATCATTACCTAGTATCTTGTATACTTAATTTAGCTAAGGTTGCAAAGCCGCCCCCTCGCTTCAAAAATGGCAGGACAATCACTGCCGCTACTAAAGATTGCTTTTTGAATAATCTTCCTCATCAGTATCATCTCCTCAGCATCCCAGATAGCATAGAAGAACTCGATGTTGCAACAGAAACTATTGACTCTCTCTTTTCCAGTACTTTAGACACAGTTGCTCCTCTGCGCTTAAAGAAGATTAAAGAAAATAGTCCAACGCCGTGGTACAACGAGCACACCCGGGCCCTTAAAACAGCAGTCAGAAAAATGGAGCGCAGCTGGAAGAAAACAAAACTAGAGGTCTTTCGTAATTCGTGGAAATAGCACATGATCACATACAGAAAGGCCGTAAGAACTGCTAGATCTGCTTATTTCTCAACTCTCTTGGAAGAAAACAAACACAACCCGAGGTATTTATTCGATACAGTGGCTAAATTAACCAAAAATAAAGCTTCAACTTCTGATGATTGTAAACAGCACAGCTGTAATGACTTTATGAACTTCTTCACATGTAAGATTGATAATATTAGGAAGAAAATTTTAACCATGCAGCCGTCTACTACAGTATCACATCAGACAGAGCATTGTAGTGTCACTGAGGAAAAATTACACTCATTCACTGCTATAGGATAAGAAGAATTGGCTAAACTCGTTAAATCATCAAAATCAACAACATGTATGCTTGACCCTGTACCAACTAGGCTATTAAAAGAGATGCTACCAGAGGTCATAGATCCTCTTCTTAAAGGGGTGGTAAACCACGATTTCACTTTTCTAACTTTAGCTAGTGTGTAATGTTGCTGTTTGAGCATAAACAACATCTTCAAAGTTACAACGTTCAGATATTTGCTTTTAAAGAAATCGATTTCTAAGGACTACAGCAAACGGCCGCTAGGGACTACTACACATTCATCCAGGGTCTCTGACATCACCAGCCCCAATATTTACATAAACCCCTCCTCCGATAATATGAAATAAGGGGGGGGGGGGGGGGGGGGGGCATTTTGTATCGCAGCAGAGAAGCATTGTTGTGGTTAGTAGACTGGAGTGCTGTTGCCAATGCCGACGAAACGCTGTTATTTTCATCCGGAGTGCAGGTCCACTTTCTTCAGCCTTCCTAGGGACGGGGCAGCATTGCAGTGCGTTTAACATACAACGTCATATGCATGTGTGTAAGCGACAGAGGAGAACACGGTCGCATTTGCATCGGATATATGCTGCCCATCATAAATCAAAGCACGAGACAGACAGGGGTCGGAGGAGAAGATCGGAAAATGTTACATAATGGACAATATTCATCTGTATTTGCAATACATGAGCCAGGGTTCAGCTGCGCGAGACAGGCGGGCACGCGCGGCTACCGCTGCACATCTCACACTGCACATCTCGCGGAGGAAAGCTTCCACAATCTTCGCGAGTACGGGCCACAACCTGTAAGTGTGATTTATTTTTCGTCGATGTGTTTTCTGTAATAGTTTGTGTTGTTAATTGTAGCCTACGTTGTAGTAAGGAAGTAAACATGACAGCGCTGTTTGGCTCTGCAAACCAGTTTGTTAAATGCTCATTCATACTTAACGTTATCTGACACACACCTAACGTTACAAACTGTTTAAAATCTCAACAGCAAACTTGGCATTAGTGTAAATTATTCTTTGATTAGAGCTTTATGTATTGTTTATCTACAGGCATGCTAAACATGGTTCTGTGTTTGATTTGGCTACTATAGTAAATGTTTAGTGTTTATTCTTGCGACAGATATTTGGCAAATCGTTCTAAAAATACAAAAAGTAACGGTGCCATTCAGTAGCGATCACTATAGATCCGCAGTCTTTACTCTTGAGGACTGAACAGGTTCTGCTCGATCATCTTCACTAAAATTGTCTGGGTCTGATTCGGGCTCTTGGTATGGTTTTATTGACGCTATTGTACACAAAGCATAGGCTAATAGCCTGAGGCTACCTGTAAAGGTAAGGGGCATGACGTTTTCGAGAAACGTGCTCTAGGCGGTTAGCCAATCACAGCACACTGGGCCAGCTAACCAATCAGAGCCCATTGCGTATTTTTGAGGGACTGGCTTCACAGAATCCGGAAACCATCAGACCGTTTTTACAAGGAGGGACAGAGCAGTGTAGAATAAAGGTCAAATATATGAAAAATAATGCAATTTTTTAAAAACGAAGCATGAACACATGTTACAGTGCCCCCCACAAACACAATCAAGCCTTCGAAAGAGTGTGCTTTACCACCCCTTTAATATCATTAATTCATCTTTGTCATTAGGATATGTACCGAAAACTTTTAAGTTGGCTAAAAAACTGAATTTTTAATTATTGGACAAAAAAGCTCCACAAGTAGTAACCTAGAATACTGTCTAACACTTGATGGCTGTTCTGTCAAGTCTTCGTCGTCAGTGAGGAACCTGGGTGTGCTCTTTGATACCAATCTTTCGTTTGAAAGCCACGTTTCGAGCATCTGTAAAACTGCATTCTACCATCTTAAAAATATATCTAAATTACGGCACATGCTCTCAATGCAAAATGCTGAACAGTTAGTTAATGCGTTCATGACCTCAAGGCTAGATTATTGTAATGCTCTACTGGGTGGTTGCCCTGCTCGCTTAATAAATAAACTCCAGCTGGTCCAAAACGCAGCAGCTCGAGTTCTTACTAGAACCAGGAAGTATGACCATATTAGCCCAGTTCTGTCAACATTGCACTGGCTACCTATTAAACATCGCATACATTTTAAAATCTTGCATATTACTTACAAAGCACTAAATGGTTTAGCTCCCCAATACTTGAGCGAACTCTTAACATATTATACTCCATCACGTCTACTGCGGTCTCAAAATTCTGGCCAGTTGATCATACCGAGAATATCCAAATCAACTGCAGGCGGTCGATCCTTTTCCTATTTAGCTCCTAAACTCTGGAACAGTCTTCTGGAAGCAGACACACTCTGTCAGTTTAAATCTAGACTAAAAACACATCTCTTTTCTGTGGCATACACATAAAACACTTTTTCTTTGAAATTATTGTTAGGCTGCATTAACTAGGTCAGCCGGAACCGGGAACACTTCCCATAACACCTGATGTACTCGTTACATCATCAGAAGAATGGCATCTACGCTAATGATAGTCTCTCTGTTTTATCCCGAGGTTTACTGCAGTCAGCCGGATCCGGGCCATATCCAGATCAGATGATGGACCTGCGCCCAGAGAAGACCAACACAGGACACCGAAGTGTCCGTAGAGACCGTGTCAATTAGTCTCCCCCTGCAACTGCCTCATCGACACGGCATCTTAATAAACCTGTCTCCAGTGTGATGAGTCCGATTGTTCGAATATTACAATTAAATAATACTTAAATCGATATGTCATCCGCAATAAACCTGTCTTCAGCGTGTTGACTCCGTTTGTTCAAATATTACAATTAAATAAATACTTAAATCGATATGTCGTCCACAATAAACCCGTCTCCAGCGTGTTGCCTCCGGTCCTTCGAATATTCCGATCTATTATGACCTCTGACCTGTAAAGCTGCCAGAATAATAATAATAATACGCTGTTTGTTAATTGGCCAGAGGAGAACTGGCACCCCGACTGAGCCTGGTTTCTCCCAAGGTTTATTTTTCTCCATTAGGTCACCTAATGGGGTTTTGGTTTCCTTGCCACTGTTGCCTCTGGCTTGGCGTGCTCAGTTGGGGACACTAAAAAACATTTCAACTAAACATCAAAATAAATCTAATTAATAAACTAAATGAACCATATAATAATGAACCATATATTACTGATCTAATTATTGATCTAAAGCCCACACTGTCACTGTATGGAAATTGAAATGAACTGATGACATCAAATGGCTATACAGCTTAATAAAATTATGCTGCATTATTTTCCTGTTTAACACTATAAAGCTGCTTTGGAACAATCTACATTGTTAAAAGCGCTATATAAATAAAGTTGACTTGACTTTTGCGATAATGGGGGAGACTGGGTATGGTGGTAACACTTTTTTCTTCAGCACCTATAACTACCTTTTTTTTAGCTACACATCTGAAACGTTTAGGCAAAGTACCCACATTTGTCTAATGTCTACTACAAATGGCAACAATTAAAATTTCTTCAACTATATCACTTTGTAAGATGATGACAAATACAAGGTGTTCCTTTGTTACAACCTACCCCACTACTGGCAAAATGCACAGAAACTAAGGGTACTCCAAGTGATATGCCACAACAACAGTTTTAATTTAAATTAATGGCTGCAACAATTAACGGATTGTTTAAATTAACCGATGCCGACAGTACAATTATTATATTTCAATAACAGTGTATACTTTTTTCTTGATTACCCCGAAAGAATGGAAGTGAAATGTGACAACATGCCCCATAGGTGGGGTACATTGTAACATGACAGCTTAAAGGGTAACTAAACCCCTGCTCAGAGCTTAACTCCACCCACTGGCAATTTTCAAAAAATGCTGGAAAAGTGGGCAGAGCCCGGCGGACACAGAGGGGACGAACCGAGGGCGGGGCTGAGCGGAGGGCATGCACCTGAGACCCGCAGGGACGGGTTGATTGACAGCTGTCAGACTCGCGAGTCGCAAAGATGGAGAATGACTGGAGACTGGAGTGACGCCAGCTTTGCAACAGAGCGGTCATTTCTCCTACCTTCACCTGAAGTGGAGGAGGGTGGATTGTCTGTAGACACAGACCCGGAGCCTTATCAATGCGAGCCGCTGCTCAAACTGCGTTAACTCCCGATGCCGACGATGCTAGTGAAGCAGCCGCGCAAGAGAACCGACCTAATCTATCTGCGTCCGCGGCAACCACTTTTACACCATATTTTATAGAATTAAAACACTTTATACCCAAATGACAAAACATTTACTCGAATCAATGAACAGCATTAATAAAGCCCCAGTATTACAGGTCATTAACTAAAAAAAGTTGGTTTAGGGTTTAGTTACCCTCTAATCAAAAAATATCCAAGACAAATTAAAATATTTTGAACTTTTTCATATAAAATAATAGCATTTTTTAATAATTAAAAATAAACACATTTTTGAGTTTGACTATAAGCAAAACACAGCTATTCAGCATAGTTCAAAACATAATAATTATTAATAATTTCTGAACATTGACTCAGTCTTTATTCACCTTTTTCTCAAGGTTTCTCAAAACAATTCATAACAGTATAGAATAGAATAGCGTAGTTCTAATAGGGGCTCATTTTAACGCAGTGTGACAACATTCCCCACCTGCACAACTCAGCGTTAAAGAACTGTTAAATAACAGAAATAAGATTACAATAATATCAGATTTGTCGAATTTTATATAAACATAAAAAACAGAGATTTGTTTTTTTTACTTTAGTAGTACATTTACTTTTGCTATGGTTAAATAAATGTTCAGTGATACCTTCCAAAGATTTTTACATTTTGGCTGAATTTTTTCTCTATATAGTGTTGATATAGCAACTAGTAAATATAGTAAGTTTCGTCAGGCTGGCTTGTGTGGAAAGTTTTAAACCATGTGTGCTAAATAACCCCGCGGCTCTCCCCTATTGATAGCTGTGCAACATTAATCCTCTTCCCTCCACTAGTCGCATCCTGGTCTCATTATCTAATGCATATCACACAAAAATGACTAGAGCATATTGAAATGGCCAGTTCTGATTGGCTGATTTCTTAGGAAATGGTGTCATTGCTTACTTCATTTAACAAGGTTTAGTGTAAAGTGTAAAATTATTTTTGAAATAAAACATACATTTGTTTTTTAATATCGACATCACCTATTCACCTTATGTTGCACCACGGAAGAAAGCTATTTTCTGTGATTGTTTGGGATGAGACTGGAAGCCTCTGCATCAAGTTACAATGCTCTTACGTTAAGAATAAGGTGAAGCGCACTGGACTTTGGAAAAGAGTCCAGTTGAGAAGTAGTTTAGCTCCTGTCCTCCATATTAGTTATCTTTTGGTTGGTACTGTTAACCATGTAAGCATTTACTGGGGTTGCCAAGAGATTGTTTCAGAGCTGAAGACACTGGATAGAGGTGAGGGGGATCCGAGAGGTCGGAAACATTATAGTACGAGAGAAAAATTTAGAGGGAAGGCCAGGACTCGAGGCCCCTGTGAAGGACAGCTAATCCTGTGCAGGTGTGCTGGAGTGTATGTTACTGCAAGAAGAAAGAGCAATGCACATGTGTGCGCCCCTGTGTTCGTGTTTGTGTCAGCTAAACACATCTGTTTATTATTCCTGTGTGTGCTCAGTATGTGAAGAACACCTCTTGCAAAGCGTTGTCAGTCAGCTCTCTCGACTCCCCTGAAGACAGCAGGAGAATCAACATGTCAGTCACTCTCTAACTCTCTAACTATCACACTTCTAGGGGATATACCACTCTTAAACACAGATTTACCATTCACATGCTTGTTTTTGTTTAAAAGAGTCCTGCGACAGAGAGATAAAGAGAGAGAAAGACATGTCCCAAAGTGACATTTTAACAGCCAATACATATCATATAATGGAGCTCTTCTGGATCAGACTCAAAAGTCAGGGTATAAGTGTTAATTTTATTAATTTAAAAGCATCTAAGAAGGGGACAGATTGATTGAATGCTTATCAAGAAATTATTCCATAACCTGGGTACGACTATCGAAAATGTAGGTTGGTGTAAGATAAGCAGGTTCATTAAATAGGGGCCAATTAAAGCTTAAAAAATTAATAAGACCTTAAAATGAATTATGTAGGCTAACTGGATGTAGGGAGGCCAGAATGGGAATACATCTGTCCATATTTTTGGTGCCAATCTGTAATCTTGATTGGCCAATGACTGGGAGAGGCCTAAATATAGAGAATTACATTATCCAGATATTCATTTTAGCTTTGCCAGCCCTCGCTCCACACATGCATCAATGAGCCTTGGCCTTATATATAATTTTACATGCATGTAAAAGATCATGCATGTAAAAGATCCAACATGTCCTCCAACCAATACGCCTTTATAGGTCGTTTGTCACTTTGTGTTTACTAAAGTTGCGCCCCTATCGACAACAGGACACTTTCAGTTTAATGCTTTGTTTCCTTTTATTTTCGTTATAATTTATTTGCGTTCAGGTGGGGCGGGTGTAGTTGTTAATAAAAAATATATTTTTGCTAAATGGAAAGAAGACAAATGGCGGTAAAAAGTCCACACATCGCATTTAAATGAACACGCATTTTGATTGGTAACGACAGTCATACGTCATTTCATGATGACAGACGTAACACGACACTGTCATTATTTTTACGCCAGCTAGAGGGTAACATGACTTTAAAACATAAATAATTGTATTTATTTATTTAAGCCCTCAGTTCGTTTCTTCTCTTTGTCCTGTATAGAGGGTATGCACGTGACATCACCATCGGCCGGAGTGACTGCAGTTATTCAGTGTGAATGACAAGAAAATAAATTTGAGGTATATTTTTACAGACTGTTGAACGCTACAGAAAAGAGACGCAAATGGATCACTGCAATTGAGAAACAACTGGACTCCTGGCAGCAAAACGTGGATTTGCAGTTATCATTTTGTGTCAATATGTTGAATTTTGGGGTAAAATCATATCCTATACATTTTATTGTTATATACAGGAGTGCAGAATTATTAGGCAAGTTGTATTTTTGAGGATTAATTTTACAACATTAATAATTAAACAACAACCAGGTTGTCAATGAACACAAAAAACTCATTAATATCAAAGCTGAATATTTTTGGAAGTGGTTTTTAGTTTTAGCTATTTTAGGGGGATATCTGTGTGTGCAGGTGACTATTACTGTGCATAATTATTAGGCAACTTAACAAAAAACAAATTTATACCCATTTCAATTATTTATTTTTACCAGTGAAACCAATATAACATCTCAACATTCACAAATATACATTTCTGACATTCAAAAACCAAACAAAAACAAATCAGTGACCAATATAGCCACCTTTCTTTGCAAGGACACTCAAAAGCCTGCCATCCATGGATTCTGTCAGTGTTTTGATCTGTTCACCATCAACATTGCGTGCAGCAGCAACCACAGCCTCCCAGACACTGTTCAGAGAGGTGTACTGTTTTCCCTCCTTGTAAATCGCACATTTGATGATTGACCACAGGTTCTCAATGGGGTTCAGATCAGGTGAACAAGGAGGCCATATCATTAGATTTTCTTCTTTTATACCCTTTCTTGCCCTCCACGCTGTGGAGTACTTGGACGCGTGTGATGGAGCATTGTCCTGCATGAAAATCATGTTTTTCTTGAAGGATGCAGACTTCTTCCTGTACCACTGCTTGAAGAAGGTGTCTTCCAGAAACTGGCAGTAGGACTGGGAGTTGAGCTTGACTCCATCCTCAACCCGAAAAGGCCCCACAAGCTCATCTTTGATGATACCAGCCCAAACCAGTACTCCACCTCCACCTTGCGTCTGAGTCGGACTGGAGCTCTCTGCCCTTTACCAATCCAGCCACGGGCCCATCCATCTGGCCCATCAAGACTCACTCTCATTTCATCAGTCCATAAAACCTTAGAAAAATCAGTCTTGAGATATTTCTTGGCCCAGTCTTGACGTTTCAGTCTTGTTCAGTGGTGGTCGACTTTCTGCCTTTCTTACCTTGGCCATGTCTCTGAGTATTTCACACCTTGTGCTTTTGGGCACTCCAGTGATGTTGCATCTCTGAAATATGGCCAAACTTGTGGCAAGTGGCATCTTGGCAGCTGCACGCTTGACTTTTCTCAGTTCACGGGCAGTTATTTTGCGCCTTGGTTTTTCCACACGCTTCTTGCGACCCTGTTGACTATTTTGAATGAAACGCTTGATTGTTCGATGATCACGCTTCAGAAGCTTGGCTATTTTAAGACTGCTGCATCCCTCTGCAATATATCTCACTATTTTTGACTTTTCTGAGCCTGTCAAGTCCTTCTTTTGACCCATTTTGCCAAAGGAAAGGAAGTTGCCTAATAATTATGCACACCTGATATAGGGTGTTGATGTCATTAGACCACACCCCTTCTCATTACAGAGATGCACATCACCTAATATGCTTAATTGGTAGTAGGCTTTCCAGCCTATACAGCTTGGAGTAAGACAACATTCTGCACTCCCTGTATTGTATTGACAATTAAATATTGGCAGCTGCTATTTACACTAAGTGCAAATAGCAACTAGATTCTATTTGCACTAAGTGAAAATAACATTTTGTTAGCAATAGATGATATTTACACCAAGAGAAATAGCATACTAAGTGAAAATAGTGATATATACTATTTACACCATGTAAAAGCAGTTCTTTGTCAAAATAAAGTATAAATAGCATCTAATTACTATTTACACGTATTGCTGATACATACTATTTGCACCTCAGTATTGTTGTACATTAACTAATTAAATGCAATAATAAAATAGAGTGTAAATTATTATATTTATTAAAATTATTAAATGGATGCCGCCTTAAAAGCCCTCCCTACACCGACCCCTAACCCTACCCAATAAATGCTTTTATTATTATTAAACATTTCATTAGGAACTTTATTTCCACTTTTAGAAAATTGTCTTAGTTTTTATTGAAAGTAAAATGATGTGTGATGGGAAAAGGGAAAAGAGCAAGCTCTGCAAAAGTCGGATGCGAACCCGAGTTGATCGTGTCAAAAGCTTGCTCCATGAGCCTTACACTTTACTGACTACTCCACTGAAGACGTTGAAATATGTGCGCCTTTTTGTAATCTTGTTTGGGCTAGCCAGGCATTTTTAGGTGGAGCTAGTGTGAATAGCACTTGCCAACAAGGCACGCTATTTGGTGTAAATAGACTTGGTGTAAATTAAATATTTACCGTCTTATATTCTGCATAATTGGATGTGTTTAAATAAACACTGATGAATATATGATATGATTATATATATATGCATTGATATAAGTGAGCCTGGATTTAGACCGACATATTGTGTTTAAATAAAACGTTCACAGGCACAGGAAAGTGCATACCCTCTATTGTCTTTATGTGAGTGAAGCTGTTACGTTGACTCTTGCCTTCTGGATTGCCTTTTTTGTGTTCGTTTTTGTAAATAAACTTAAAATTGCTGCAATTTAGATCCTCTGATCCTCTTGAGCTCTTATGCACCCTGACAATAATAAATTGAGTTCCTTGCAGCTAGTCTTGCATGGCAAATCACAAATGCATCAGCTGTATCTGCTCCCAAAAAAAGTCTCTGTTTTAGAAGAGAAAGATGGAAATTATATTTCATATAACTACGCTTTGTGCAGTAATATCAAATTGATAGTTACAGTTCATAGTTAGTTCTGCCATGTTTTAGGTCAGTGGATAGATGCATGGATCATCATAAGCTACTGATGTTCTAGTAATAAATCTTTTGTATTGATTATGAGAAAATCTGGAATGTAATCTACATGTATTAATAAAGCTAAGCTGTGGTTAATGTCACTGTATGTATTACAGGATCGGAGAGAACATTCGATTGATTTCATTGAACAGCTAGCAATAAATGAACAGTCCTGCTCAAGAATTGGAGATGCTCCCTCTTTACTATATACAGTCTTACAACAATGCCAGTTCCCTTTTGTTCAGTCACTACGACGTAACGTTAGTGACTAACGAATGGGGGTTTTGCTTAGAAGCCAATTACCTTCGAAGAGTCTAACAACGCCCAATAGCAGTGCCAATGCCATGGGCATGCGGAATTTGCATGCCGATGGCCGATGGGTGCATTATCTACAGCAGTGATGTTAATTGCAGGGATACATGGCATTGTGGGTACCTGGAGTTCCTGCACAAGATCCTGGTGAATCAGGTTGAGTGCAGCCCCTGAGTCGATTAGTGTTGAAACATATTTGGACTCACTGTTAGAGGAAAGCTTGACGAGCAGAGAAAAGCCGTGTGGATGGGAAGGTGTAAGAGTTACCATACTCACACTGGTCTTGGGGTATGGAGGTTTTCTCCCCTTGTTAGGGCAAACAAGAATCTGGTGGTCCTTCCCTCCACAATAAAAACATAGTCCTTCCTTTTTGCGACGTTCCCTTTCCTCAGTAGAAATCCGAGTGCAAGCAATCTGCATGGGTTCTGGCGTGTCAGGGCATGTCAGGACTTCTCTTTGGGTAGGAGCTGGTGACTTGCAGCTACGTTTTGAGCTTGGGGTGTTTCGTAGCAAGTTATCGATTCTTATTGCCAAAGAGATAAAATCAGTGAGATTATAATCAACTCTTTTACATGCAAATTCTGCCTACAGGTTGTGATTAAGTCCCTCTCTAAACACAGTCTTTAGTGCAACATCATTCCATTTACTTTTAGCGGCTAGCGTTCTAAATTCTACAGCATAGTCAGCTGCTGAGCGAGAGCCTTGGCGTAAATGGAGCAATTGAACAGAAATATCCTTGCCCCCTTCCGGATATTCAAATACCTCATGTAATTGTGAGACAAAGTAATCAGATGATGTTTGTAGTTGTTGGTCCTTCTCCCAAACCGCTGATGCCCAGTCTAATGCTCTCCCAGTTAACAACGTCATCATGAATGCACATTTCTTTGAGTCTTGGTGGAATGATTCAGGTTGACATGAAAAATAGATTCTGCATTGTCGCAAAAATCCTCTACATTTCTCAGGAGAGCCATCAAATTTGTCTGGAAGAGCAAATCTTACTGGGGTAGCTTGAGGGGATGGAAGTGAGCGGATGTACTGAGTTAAACTCTCGTTAGCAGCACTCAGATGACTCAGTTGTTCCTGGTAGCCCTTCAGGATTTCACTCTGGTAAGCATAAGCTGCTTGGAGTTGAGAAACTTCCGCTGGATCCATTGGTGGCGAAGTATTCTGTGAGGGACTCGACATGGAGGCAAGATGGGATCCAAAGGCTGGAAGTTTATTAGAAAAACAGCAACCAAATCCTAAACAACAGGCAGAGACGTAGTCGTTAAGCAGGCAGAATCAACAGTGATGAATAAACAGTCCAAACAAGCAATCACAGCAAAAGCGTAATCCAAAAGGCAAAAATCCAACAAAGCAGGCAAAAAGGTCAGTAACAAGAAAGCAATGAAACAGACGATAGGAAATGCTTGGTAAGGCAGTGAATAACTGGCAATACTTTGCAAAGGAACAGTGGATCTTGCTTGACTATTTATACAGGAGTGTAGCAGGAAGTAACCAACGAGCAAGAGTCCAAGTTAGTATTCAGGAGAGGGCTCCCTCCGGTGGCTGGATGAATGAGTGCCAGCCTCTTCCATTACAGATATAAACTTGCAGTTGCGAGAAGAAAGTCAAAATTGTGATAAAGTGGCGGTCACACTTTAGATTAGGGTGCAATTCTTACTATTAACTAAATATTAACTATGAATTTTCCCTCAATAAACTCCTAATTACTGCTTATTAATAGTTAGTAAGGTAGTTGTTATGGGATGTAGAATATGCTCATACAGTATAAAGCATTAATATGTGCTTTATAAATACTAATAAACAGCCAATAGCCTAGTAATATGCATGCTAATAAGCAACTAGTTAATAGTGAGAATTGGACCTTAAACTAAAGTGTTACTAAAGTTGCAATTATGAGACTTTTGACTTTTTTTTACTAACTTTTTTTCTAGCAATTCCGAGTTTATAGTTCACAATTCTGAGAAAAAAAACTCAGAATTGTGAGTTATAAACTCAAAAAGTCACAATTATCTTTTTTTTATTTTTATATTCCATGACAGAAATATAGGCAGACTTTTCGGTAGCACATCATGCATCACCAATCACGGGCACGGTACAAGGCAACCAGGCTAGTGTGAGTACACCCTTATATAAGACAGTTCATTCTTAGGTAAGTACACTGTAAGTACATGTACTGTAAAATAAAGTGCAACCATAATTTATTCAAAGCAGAGTTTGAACATGTTTAATAAAGTACTCTTTTCATCACTCAAAACACACTGTGCATTGCATTCTTTTCAGAATATTATTTTAGAGTGTCACGATCAAATCTCATGGGGGGCCAGAGGAGGGAGTCAAGCTTGCTGAGTATGGATAGTGTGTAGATTGGGATGGAACCATCCAGTAAAGTCATGGGAACATCGGTTTTAAAGTGGATTTCAGTGTAACTTTCAGCGAATTATTCGGTCGGTTTAAAATAGAACACAGATGTTCTCAACATTCACTCAACTTCCTTTCTAGGTTCCACGTCAGTTGCACAGATGAACATTATAATTTGGCTCTAACTAGTTCTCTTTTCATCCTCATGCTTTCATCTGCTGGTCTAAAGGAAAACAGTCCGTTGTGTGTGCCCTGCGGGAGAGAAGAGTTTTAGACTGAAATCCCAACGCTCCTCAGGCAGAGTAATGAGATGCTGGTCAAAAAAAGTCTTTCAGCTTGTGCTCCCTGTGGGCTCCTTTGAGATCCTCAGGGGTGCCAGTTCTCCACGACCCAAGTTTTAATGAATCAATCAAACTTGTTGATTGGACAATGGGATTGATCACCTGATCTAGAGTTGTCAATCAAGAGTTGATTCAAAGACCCCCTGGCAACTTGTTGACCCCCTGGGTTGTGTACACTTTTAATTTGCTTCACTTTCTTTCCATCTACAACTTCCATATACCATCTTTCTTTTATTCTCCCACTCACTTTCTCTTGGTCTCAGTGTGGATAATGATTCAAAGTGGTAAGTCGTCAGATACAAAAACATCTCTCATCTGGCTGTCAGATCATAATTAAGTCTTCAAAGGCATAGATAGATTTGAAACCGATTACCTTACACTGATATAAGATATATTCAAACATTATCTCCACCTCTTCCTTAATCCTATTCTTTTCATCCTATGATTGTATCGCGCTGTGACTGTGTTTGTTTTATCATAATAATTTTACTTGACTCTGCAGCTGAGATTATTCTGATCAGAGCGTATAAAGGGGCGAAAAAATGGAAGTCCAATACTTTCTCTGATTCAAGATTCAAAGAACTTTATTCAACATTGCCAAAGCATTCATAACATTATGGATCTGATAAAAAAAAAAAGCAATTGTACTGCCAACATGGGCATTATATGGCATTATATATTAGGATCACTCTCAACTTGAAGACTCTTCTATCTTGTTTTGGCTCAGGAAAGCATAACATAGATCTCAGAGAAAGCAATCCCATAATGTATTATGACAAACTTCCGAAGCAAGAGAAATGTTGATTATATTCAATGACAACAAACATATTTAGCAAAGCTTATCAAAGATTTGCATCAGCTTAGCAACATGCAACACAATTGTGTGTCCAGTCTTTTGTCTATATACATCACTCCAAAACAATAATTTACGATATTGGATCAGGTTTTCATAAGTATCTCTGTATTTGGCTGTGAGCAGTCTCCAGTTCAACCAGTTTGAAAATGTGTAGTGTTGGAGGGCCTCCGGGAACAGGGTTGGGAAATACTGGACCAGAGCATTTTGTTTTCCAATGTCTTTTGGGTGCTTTTTTATTCTAAGTGATCTTCATGTGTCTTTACTGAAGAGATGTTTCCGTCTGGCCAGATCGGTGTATTGTCTCAATGATGTTTGTCCTTCTCTAAGTTTTTCCAATCTCCACATGTGATCTCTGGAGATCAGCCAGAGTGACCTTTGGCTTCTTGGTCACCTCTCTTACCAAAACCTTCTTCCCTAATTAGCTGTGCAGTGAGCTCTAGGAAGAGTCTGGATTGATTCAGACTTCTTCTATTCACAATTATGGAGGCCACTGTGCTCTTGTGAACCTTCAATGCAGCATAAACATTTCTTTAGCCTTCCTGAGATCTATGCCTTGACACAATTAACTAAACTCAACTAAACTCTATTGGAGTTAGGCAACATGTGTCAGGACACTCATCGCCATAATCATACTTTAGACCTAATATTGTCACATGGAATAAATGTTGATACCGTTGAAATTCTGCAGCAGAGCGATGACATCTCAGATCATTACTTAGTATCATGTATACTTAATTTAGCTAAGGTTGCAAAGCCGCCCCCTGGCTTCAAAAATGGCAGGACAATCACTGCCGCTACTAAAGATTGCTTTTTAAATAATCTTCCTCATCAGTATCATCTCCTCAGCATCCCAGAGAGCTTAGAAGAACTCGATGTTGCAACAGAAACTATTGACTCTCTCTTTTCCAGTACTTTAGACACAGTTGCTCCTCTGCGCTTAAAGAAGATTAAAGAAAATAATCCAACGCCGTGGTACAACGAGCACACCCGGGCCCTTAAAACAGCAGTCAGAAAAATGGAGCGCAGCTGGAAGAAAACAAAACTAGAGGTATTTCGTAATTCGTGGAAAGAGCACCTGATCACATACAGAAAGGCCGTAAGAACTGCTAGATCTGCTTATTTCTCAACTCTCTTGGAAGAAAACAAACACAACCCAAGGTATTTATTCGATACAGTGGCTAAATTAACCAAAAATAAAGCTTCAACTTCTGATGATTGTAAACAGCACAGCAGTAATGACTTCATGAACTTCTTCACATGTAAGATTGATAATATTAGGAAGAAAATTTTAACCATGCAGCCGTCTACTACAGTATCACATCAGACAGAGCATTGTAGTGTCACTGAGGAAAAATTACAATCATTCACTGCTATAGGAGAAGAAGAATTGGCTAAACTTGTTAAATCATCAAAATCAACAACATGTATGCTTGACCCTGTACCGACTAGGCTATTAAAAGAGATGCTACCAGAGGTCATAGATCCTCTTCTTAATATCATTAATTAATCTTTGTCATTAGGATATGTAACGAAAACTTTTAAGTTGGCTATTATTAAACCACTTATTAAAAAAACGCAACTTGATCCTACAGAATTAGTCAATTATAGACAAATCTCAAATCTACCCTTTCTGTCAAAAATACTTGAAAAGGCAGTGTCTTCACAATTATGTTCCTTTTTAGAAAGAAATGGTATCTGTGAGGATTTCCAGTCAGGATTTAGACTGTATCATAGCACTGAGACTGCTCTCATCAGAGTTACAAATGATTTACTCTTATCATCCGATCGTGGCTGTATCTCTCTATTAGTTTTACTCAATCTTAGCACTGCATTTGATACCATCGACCACAACATTCTTTTGAATAGACTCGAAAATTATGTAGGTATTAGTGGAATTGCTTTATCATGGTTTAAATCATACCTATGCGACCGTTATCAGTTTGTAGCAGTAAATGAAGAGATGTCACACCGATCGCAAGTTCAGTATGGAGTACCACAAGGCTTAGTGCTAGGACCGCTGCTCTTCACCCTGTACATGCTACCACTGGGAGATATCATTAGGAAGCATGGCGTTAGTTTTCATTGTTATGCTGACAATACTCAGCTCTATATTTCTTCACGCCCTGAAGAAACTTACCAATTCACAAGATTAACGGAATGCATAGCTGATATAAAACATTGGATGACCGGTAATTTCCTGCAACTCAATTCAGAAAAAACTGAATTTTTAATTATTGGACAAAAAAGCTCCACAAAGTAGTAGCCTCGAATACTGTCTAACACTTGATGGCTGTTCTGTCAAGTCCTCGTCGTCAGTGAGGAACCTGGTTGTGCTCTTTGATACCAATCTTTCGTTTGAAAGCCACGTTTCTAGCATCTGTAAAACTGCATTCTACACTGTCAGAAAAAAAGGTACATTGCTGTCACTGGGGCGGTACCCTAAGGTACAAAACCAAAAAGGTACTAATATGTACCTTTAAGGTATTAATATGTACCTTTAAGGTACTAATATGCACTCTTAAAGTACTGATATGTACCTTTTGAGGTACTAATATGTACCTTTTAGGGGTGAGTAAGGTACAAAGATGTACCTTTTCACTTTTGTACCTTAGGGTACCGCCCCAGTGACAGCAATGTACCTTTTTTTCTGAGAGTGTACCATCTTAAAAATATATCTAAATTACGGCACATGCTCTCAATGCAAAATGCTGAACAGTTAGTTCATGCGTTCATGACCTCAAGGCTAGATTATTGTAATGCTCTACTGGGTGGTTGCCCTGCTCGCTTAATAAATAAACTCCAGCTTGTCCAAAAGTTCCAGTTCTGTCAACATTGCACTGGCTGCCTATTAAACATTGCATACATTTTAAAATCTTGCTTATTACTTACAAAGCACTAAATGGTTTAGCTCCCCAATACTTGAGCAAGCTCTTAACATATTATACTCCATCACGTCTACTGCGGTCTCAAAATTCTGACCAGTTGATAATACCGAGAATATCCAAATCAACTGCAGGCGGTCGATCCTTTTCCTCTTTAGCTCCTAAACTCTGGAACAGTCTTCCTAACATTGTTCGGGAAGCAGACACACTCTGTCAGTTTAAATCTAGACTAAAAACACATCTCTTTACTGTGGCATACACATAAAACACTTTTTCAATGAAATGATTGCTAGGCTGCATTAACTAGGTCAGTCGGAACCGGGAACACTTCCCATAACACCTGATGTACTCGTTACATCATCAGAAGAATGGCATCTACGCTAATGATAGTCTCTCTGTTTTATCCCGAGGTTTACTGCAGTCAGCCGGATCCGGGCCGTATCCAGATCAGATGGTGGACCTGCGCCCAGACAAGACCAACGCATGACCCTGAAGTGTCTGCAGAGACCGTGTCAATTAGCCTCCCCCTGCAACTGCCTCATCGACACGGCATCTCAATAAAACCGTCTTCAGCGTGATGACTCCGATTGTTACAATTAAATATTACAATATTGAATATTACAATTAAATAATACTTAAATCAATATGTCATCCGCAATAAACTCGTCTCCAGTGTGTTGCCTCCGGTCCTTTGAATATTCCGATCTATTATGACCTCTGACCTGTAAAGCTGGCAGAATAATAATAATAATAATATTAATACGCTGTTTGTTAATTGGCCAGAGGAGAACTGGCACCCCGACTGAGCCTGGTTTCTCCCAAGGTTTATTTTTCTCCATTGGGTCACCTAATGGGGTTTTGGTTTCCTTGCCACTGGTGCCTCTGGCTTGGCGTGCTCAGTTGGGGAGACTAAATTTTTAAACTAAACATCGAAATAAATCTAATTAATAAACTAAATTAACCATATAAAATAAATTACTGATCTAATTATTGATCTAAAGCCCACACTGTCACTGTATGGAAATTGAAATGAACTGATGACATAAAATGGCTATATAGCTTAATAAAATTATGCTGCATTATTTTCCTGTTTAACACTGTAAAGCTGCTTTGAAACAATCTACATTGTTAAAAGCGCTATATAAATAAAGTTGACTTGACTTGACTTGACAATTCTGTCTCTGCTCTACAGGCAGTTCTTTTGACCTCATGGCATTGCATCATGGGTGTCGGAACCATTGTTCAGGTGTTTCAATCACTTCATGGCCACAGGTGTATAAAATCAAGCACTAGGCATGCAGACGCTTCTACAAACATTTGTGAAAGAATGGGTTGCTCTCAGGAGCTCAGTGAATTCAAGCATGGTACCATGATTTCCTCACTACTAAATATTCCACGGTTCCACTGTTAGTGGTATTATAACAAAGTGGAAGCAATTGGAAACAACAACAACAGGCCACTTAAATCACAGAGCGGGGTCAGCGCATGCTGAGGCATACAGTGCACAGATTCTGCAGAGTCAATAGCTACAGACCTCCAAACTTTGTGTGGCCTTCAGATTAGCTCAAGAACAGTGCGTTGAGAGCTTCATGGAATGGTTTTTCATGGCCAAGCAGCTCATCCAAGCCATACATCACCAAGTGCAATGCAAAGCGTGGGATGCACCACTGGACTCTAGAGCAGTGGAGACGTGTTCTCTGGAGTGACCAATCACGCTTCTCTGTCTGGCAATCCGATGGACGAGTCTGGGCTTGGTGGTTGCCAGGAGAACGGTACTTGCCTGACTGCATTGTGCCAAGTGTAAAGTTTGGTGGAGGGGGGATTATGGTGTGGGGTTGTTTTTCAGGGGTTGGAGTTGGCCCCTTAGTTCCAGTGAAAGGAATTCTTAATGCTTCAGCATATTAAGACGTTTTGGACAATTTCATGCTCACAACTTTGTGGGAACAGTTTGGGGATGGCCCCTTCCTGTTCCAACATGACTGTACACCAGTGCACAAAGCATCGGTCCATAAAGACATGGATGAGCGAGTTTGGTGTGAGAATGGAATGTCATTAAAGTTCATGTGCATGTAAAGTCAGGCATCCCAAAACTTTTGGTAATATAGTGTATGTGGGTGGATCAAGACCCACTTTTTAAGACTAGTGATATTGGACCCACTCACTTTTACAGTCTCTAATTCAGCGCATGTCTGTTCACCTACCCTTAACCGATCAACACTTTATTATTAAACACATTGTAGATGCTTTATTTCTTTTTAATATTTTCTTCATTTTTATTGAAAATAAATGCCTTTCCGATCTGATATGTGATGGGAAATGGGAGTAGAGCAAATTCGGCAAAAGGCTGATTCGAACCTTGGGTCAAAACTTTCTGCCATGTGCCTTACCCCTACACTATTGCCCCTGTAAAAATTTACGGAAAGTCTTCCGTAATTTTGTCTGGCTCAACCAAATTTTAGTAAACGAGGTGGACTATTCACTTAATGTAAATGGCATCTACTCGAGTTCAATTTTTGGAAAGGTGTGTACCAAATCACATACTGTCAAATGAGTTTGTCACAGGTTCACTCCAATCAAAGTGTATTACATACACATTTTCACTATTTGTCACTCTCTCTTTCTTGGAGTTTTACTAAAATAGGGGAGGCAAATAGAAAAGATTTGTTAGTGAATAGCTGCACTGTGCTGGGCCACTCATTTCATGTGGAGGAGCCATGCTGAGCATGCAGCTTTCTCCTGAGGCTGAGCCAGTCAAACTCACACCACTCCCTCTCTAAAGACCTCTGGGGGTGTGGGAGGGAGCGCTGTAACCCAGAAACCCCTTCACTCTCCATTTGTTCCATGGGAACTTGCAATGTGCAATCTAATCCCACTTCAGTGGGAGAGCAGCTATTGAAAACAGCTTTTACATACTCCACTCCACAAGTGGCTTCTGGCTGCTTCAGTGACTTTAAGTCTGGTCTACTGAACACTGACTGACTCCTGCGTGTGGTAATCAACATGGGAGAATGGAAGTAGTGTCTGAATGTACACAAGACTATAGGGGCTGTCATGTTGTTTGAGCTTCTATGTTAGTGTTCTTATGCAGCCAGACTTTTGAATATAAGCATAAAGTCTAGCCCACACTGCAGCTTATTCTTGCCTAGAACAAGAATTAATCATTCTTACTTTGCATAATGCCCACCTGTAGTCTTCATTGACTGCCCACGAACAACGTTTACTTTGACCGGACCTCAAACACTGTAGTTGTAGCTGAGGTCTTTGATTTGTGTGGTTGACACATGTTAAGAAGCCGCTGTTTTCTATGCTAAAAAAAAGCAAAGCCGGTACAATAAAATCCTCACCGTTGTTACTGTTTATATCACTGTATATACAAGTGCTGAGGAAGCCTCTAGAGCTGAAATTCAGATATGTTAATGGATATTTCGTTTTCAACACACTGTAAGCAGTAGACCAATCACAACAGAGCAGAGATGACCAATCACAACAGACTGGGACATCTGACCAATCAGAGCAGAGTAGACCAATCACAACAGACTGGGCCATCTGACCAATCAGAGCAGAGTAGACCAATCACAACAGACTGGGCCATCTGACGTTTTTTACCTTCGATACATGTAAACTTATTGAAGAAGACCCCCAAAACAAAACTAGGAACCTTTAAAATGTCATAATAGGGATAGTTTGGGTAAAATTTATATCTATTAACTATAAGTAACTTTACAACTACATGTCAACTTATTCTACTAACCTGATCCCTAACCTAACAGTCTAATACTCCAATGACTGATAGTTTACATGTAGTTGCAAAGATACATTAGTAGATTAGTAGTTAGTAGAATATCTAATGTGGACAATCAAAATAAAGTGTAACAAATAGTTCACCCAAAAATGAAAATTACCCCATGATTTACTCACCCTCAGGCCATCCTAGATGTACATGACTTTCTTCTTTCAGACAAACACAATCAGAGTTATATTAATAAATGTCCTGGCTCTTCCAAGCTTTATAATGGCAGTGAAGCTCCAAAAAAGCACATTCATCCATCATAAAAGTAATCCATACGGCTCCAGAGGTTTGATAAATGCCTTCTGAAGCTAAGACATGCATTTATGTCAGAAAAAATCCATATATAAAACTATAATTACTGGCTTTCGTCACCGACCGTATGTGCGTTCACGAGAGACTTGAGTTCACGCGGAAGGGTGACCTGTGACCTGACGTTTTCATTTTTGTGTGAACTATTCCTTTAAAGTAATATTCCTTTAACACCTATTCACGCATATTAGGATCACACATATGATGCCTTGACATTCTTGCTATTGGTAGCTCATTAGGATGAAGAACAGAGATTGTTCACAACAAAAATCTGAAGCCCTCATTGCACAGCAGCTAGAGGACATTGTCTGGTGTATACTGGGAAGTGACAGACTTTCTAGAATTTCCAAACCAAAACCTGCGTACTCGACTCCTAGAAATAGCCAATCATTTTGGAGCTTGCTGTTTGCTGCAGATTGTCCTTTCTATTTTTGTGCGTAACATGCATCGGACAGTGAGTGAATGATGTGCCGTCAGAAGCCGAGACCATTAGCAAGTGTAATAAGGAAGCTAATTAGAACAGAAGCTTCAGAAAGTATAGCGAGAGACTACATCCTCCCACCATTTCTCTCCTTTTCTGCTGGGATCCATCACAAGACATGGGAAAGTGTCCTCTCTTTCTGCAAACACCAAAGTGGCTGTCAAGACATCAGCTCATTAGATACTACAGCAGACAGAAGCTCATGATGTGTGGCACAGTGTTGACCAGCATCCAAACTATGTGTTTGCATTCAGAGCTGGTCTGTTTTCGTCATGCTTGGAGCGAGGGTGGTCCTTGACTGAAGACCCCACACTCTGACTGCATACTCTGTTTGACCCCTGCAACACACACAGCAACGCTCACACACTGTGAGCCTTCCACTGGGCTTGTCACTTAAACCCACAACTGAAACAAAGAGAGAAAAAGATGCAAACTCCAGACAACAACAGACAGAAGCTTCGCTCACCTCTCTTTTTCTCAATCACTCTCATTTTCACGGCTCAATGTCTATCCACCTTCAATGAACTGAGCTAGCAAACAAAATGCAGAATTATAATTTGAATCTGAATTTCAGGAAGTACAATTAAAATGGGCTGAAACTGAACATTTCATATAACTGCTGTATTTTTATTTTTAAAAATTCTGAAACATTACATATTTAGATACTAGATTGATCATATGAAATAAATATTCACCAATGTTTAAAATGGCAGCTATAGAAACGTGTTTATTTTTTTTAATGTCTAACTGTATTCACTGATCAGGCATAACATTATGACCGGCGAAGTGAATAACATTGATTATCTCTTCATCACAGCACCTGTTAGTGGGTGGGATATACAGGGAGTGCAGAATTATTAGGCAAGTTGTATTTTTGAGGATTAATTTTACAACATTAATAATTAAACAACAACCATGTTGTCAATGAACACAAAAAACTCATTAATATCAAAGCTGAATATTTTTGGAAGTGGTTTTTAGTTTTAGCTATTTTAGGGGGATATCTGTGTGTGCAGGTGACTATTACTGTGCATAATTATTAGGCAACTTAACAAAAAACAAATTTATACCCATTTCAATTATTTATTTTTACCAGTGAAACCAATATAACATCTCAACATTCACAAATATACATTTCTGACATTCAAAAACCAAACAAAAACAAAGCAGTGACCAATATAGCCACCTTTCTTTGCAAGGACACTCAAAAGCCTGCCATCCATGGATTCTGTCAGTGTTTTGATCTGTTCACCATCAACATTGCGTGCAGCAGCAACCACAGCCTCCCAGACACTGTTCAGAGAGGTGTACTGTTTTCCCTCCTTGTAAATCGCACATTTGATGATGGACCACAGGTTCTCAATGGGGTTCAGATCAGGTGAACAAGGAGGCCATATCATTAGATTTTCTTCTTTTATACCCTTTCTTGCCAGCCACGCTGTGGAGTACTTGGACGCGTGTGATGGAGCATTGTCCTGCATGAAAATCATGTTTTTCTTGAAGGATGCAGACTTCTTCCTGTACCACTGCTTGAAGAAGGTGTCTTCCAGAAACTGGCAGTAGGACTGGGAGTTGAGCTTGACTCCATCCTCAACCCGAAAAGGCCCCACAAGCTCATCTTTGATGATACCAGCCCAAACCAGTACTCCACCTCCACCTTGCTGGCGTCTGAGTCGGACTGGAGCTCTCTGCCCTTTACCAGCACTCCAGTGATGTTGCAGCTCTGAAATATGGCCAAACTGGTGGCAAGTGGCATCTTGGCAGCTGCACGCTTGACTTTTCTCAGTTCACGGGCAGTTATTTTGCGCCTTGGTTTTTCCACACGCTTCTTGCGACCCTGTTGACTATTTTGAATGAAACGCTTGATTGTTCGATGATCACGCTTCAGAAGCTTGGCTATTTTAAGACTGCTGCATCCCTCTGCAATATATCTCACTATTTTTGACTTTTCTGAGCCTGTCAAGTCCTTCTTTTGACCCATTTTGCCAAAGGAAAGGAAGTTGCCTAATAATTATACACACCTGATATAGGGTGTTGATGTCATTAGACCACACCCCTTCTCATTACAGAGATGCACATCACCTAATATGCTTAATTGGTAGTAGGCTTTCCAGCCTATACAGCTTGGAGTAAGACAACATGCATAACGAGGATGATTTGGTCAAAATACTCATTTGCCTAATAATTCTGCACTCCCTGTATTAGGCAGCAAGTGAACATTTTGTCCTCAAAGTTGATGTGTTAGAAGCAGGAAAAATGGGCAAGTGTAAGGATTTGAGCGAGTTTGACAAGGGCCAAATTGTGATGGCTAGACGACTGGGTCAGAGCATCTCCAAAACTGCAGCTCTTGGTGTTCGGGTGTTCCCGGTCTGCAGTGGTCAGTATCTATCAAAAGTGCTCCAAGGAAGGAACAGTGGGGAGCAAAGGCTGGCCCATGTGGTCCGATCAAACAGACGAGCTACTGTAGCTCAAATTGCTCAAGAAGTTAATGCTGGTTCTGATAGAAAGGTGTCAGAATACTCAGTGCAAATATGATCCCCAGGACTGGCCGATGGCTACTGTTCAAAATGAACTTTGCCTTACCCAATGCTTAATATGAGCCGGATCCTTTTCCGGAAAATGGAAACAGTGTGTGTGGCTTACATCAGCGAGAGTCTGACTTTCATTTTTATAATTTGATTTAAACCAATTGCATACTTGATACCCCAGTGATAATATTTGATGCGTCTCATTGTTTATGGGGCCTCCGAGATTTGCAATATGCCACTAAACCATATAGTATGTTGCAGTTGCAGTAACCGACCAAGTGGCAAGTATATGAGTTTTATGTTGAATTTGGTGTATGGACCCTGTGCTCAGACGTGCCGTCTCAATGTGACACCGGGTGTGATGCAAGTGTTTTTTGATAGTTTCAGCTCTACGCAGTGATCATTCCAGCTCCAGCACACACACATTTTAAAATATTTAAAATAAAATAATTCCTCTCTTAAGAAGTGTTCAGTCTTTCTGCTCAGATGTAAGTAGTGAATCCGCCATGGTGCAAGCGCAACTGGCTTTTAAAGGGAAAGGGAGATGAGACTCTGATTGGTTTATTGCACGTTACGCCCAAAACACACCCATGACTCATTAAGAGACTAGGGACAACCCTTTTGGATCATGCGTCTGGTGCGCCGACTGTTTTTTCTGTCATTAAACTACCAAAAGTGGATTCGGACGCCCCAAGTGCACCTGCGCCATGAGCTTCAGATCGTTAAAATAGGGCCCTATGTGTGAAGAAAACTACTATCTAGAAAACATGATTATCCCAGTTAATTTAGAACAGACAAAGCACTAGAAAAACATAGCGTTACACACGCTGCACGTTGTCATGTCCCTCTGGAAAACATGAGGAAGAGGTAGAGAAAGAGAGAACATGACCTCATCGGCTAGTAGCTCCTTTTCATATTCATTCTTGTTGTGCACATCAAAGACTTTCAAAGGCAACCAAGAAAAATATTCCTTCACAGCGCACCTGATCTGAGCAGGAAAGATTTGGATTATGATATGCAAATGGGGCTTTGTTATCTGAGCTGACATTCATTATGAAAGCAAGCTTTCTCTCGCGCTGACTTTGTCTCTCTCTCTCTCTCTCTCTCTCTCTCTCTCTCTCTCTCTCTCTCTCTTTGCACGTCGGCCACCACTGTGCTCTTATTTAAGATCAAAAGGTTACAAACAACAAAGCGAGGCCTTGTTGAAAAACCTTGAGCTCTGAAGCGTTCGGCCCAATGTGTGTGAGAGTTGAGCTGACGGTCGGCTGTAAAGGAAACGTCACAAAGTTTGTAGGGCTTTAGGGATTGTTTCACAAAATGCAAAATCAAAAGTAAGGCATAAAGGCCGTTCACACCAAGAACGATAACTATAAGGACAAATATATTAGCATCCACACCAGCGGACAGTAATGTTCTGTTTACTCTAATCGTGCGCTGCAGTTTTGTCGTCTATCACTTTAAATGCTTGAGCTTGTTACAATAGGATGGATTCTGATTGGCTGTGTGAACTCTGCTATTCTTTTATATTGAGAACGATTTTTACAACTATCGTTACAGTTATAGTTATCGTTCTTGGGGTGAACAGGCCTTAAGAATTTTTTTTTTTTCTTATAATTATTTTCATGACACATTTACACTACGCACATTCACCTGCCAATTCTTATTACAACAACACAGAAAAGCATTTTTATTTTCAGTTTTTACATTTTCTTATTTCATATTTGCATTTGCTTATATGTCATGGTATTATTTGTTCTATACATATTAAATTGAAAAACTATTGGGTAACACTTTACTATGTATAATGCATTATAAAAGTATTTTCAATGCATTAATTATGCCACCTTATAATGCATTGGTCTCATTAATAATTGTAACCTCAGTTATAATACATTATAATACACTTTTATAAAGTATAATGCATTAAAACACAACAAAAGTCAATTTCAGATGTAACAAGGAATCTGTGAATATTTTAACTTTAGTTATGAAAAGATATAATGCATTATAACATACATTATGAATACATTTATAAAGCATTATAAATATAGGCTTTAAGTAAAGTTTTACCCAATCATTGTTACAGTACTTTTTTAAACACTGTAATTTAGTAAAAAATAGTTTATTATACAATAACCCTTAAGATAATCTGTAATAATGTGTGTATACATTCTGGTGCTTAAAATGAAAAAGCACAAAATACATTTATTTCTACAAAATAAAACTGGAAATCGGGGGTAACATGGGTATGATGCCATTGATCACCTATCAATGGCATCATACCCATGTTACCCCCGATTTCCAGTTTTATTTTCACGGTCCGTGTCCTGGATAAAAATTGCTTATTTATCCAGATTTAAACATTTTTGGAAACATTTGAGATAATGTAAATACACAAGTCAACAAAATAACATTGTTCTAGTGGTTTTTGGATATTTAAATCCAAAAATCTTACATATTGTGCCTTTAATGGTCCTAAGAAATGCTTTCTTTTTCTCATTCAAAATATATTTTCTTTATATGCATTGTCTCACTGAACATTTCTTCTCCAGATCCCTCATGATAGGCTATCTGTCATGAAAACAGCGCTTTTATGTGTCCTCCATACAAATAAAGAGGTGGTTGAGTTGAAAGCAGGTAAATCAAGGTGGCTCTCTGCTTCTGAGTTATTAGTTCACAGCGCAGTTTGTGAATAAGGTATGCAGTTTATTAACTATTATAGCGAGAGGAAGGCGATCAGCAGCTCCTGCTTTCAGCCTGAGCAGCAGGAGTCTCTGCGGCTTTGATCTCCATCACAGCTAAATGTCTTCTGAGAGAGAGAGAGAGAGAGAGAGAGAGAGAGAGAGAGAGTGATCCATTAACTCCCTCCCTCTCTCTCTCTCTCTCTCTCTCTCTCTCTCTCTCTCTCTCTCTCTCTCTCTCTCTCTCTCTCTCTCGTTCCATCGAAGCAAATGACAGCAGGTTTGTTTGCTCTCTCAGTTCTTTCTTAAGGAAAACTCCCAAAATAGCATCTAGAGCACACAAGTCACATGATTTGATTTAATCACAGTCAAATGTGAAATACTCTAAACACTAGGGATGTTTTGCCAGTTCAATGTAAACTCTTTACAGTCAAACCAAAAATGATTCAGACAGCAGATATAATGTTTTACTAGAGGGTTCAGGACACTATAGTTCATTTATGAAAGTGAGGATAGAAAAATAAAGTAAACTGTGACATATTAAAATTCTTCATACAGTGACTATCAGTAAAATTTGGGAGCAAAATGATTCAGACATATTGACCTGATCATGTTTTGCTGAAGTTTTTTTTTCTTTAATTGCTAATGTGACATTTGACACCACAGATTGAACAAAAGTATGCATTGCTTGGTCATTGGTTGAGCTAAATTGGTTTTATATAATTGTGTTCTTAAATTTAACAGCTGATTGGTTGATTTTAATCCATTACATCCCTTTCTATCAAAGTTATCTGACATTATCAAGATGAATTTGTTCTGACACAGTTTAACTCTGAGTTCTTGACATATTTTATTACCATTTTATAAACTATAGCGAATAAACTGTGATCATGTGAGATGTTGAAGGTGTCTGAATACATTTAGGTTTGACTTTACCTCAAAAGTTAATAAATAAAGAATTTGAGCTTTATTTCAATGATGTTTTGATTGGGTTTTTCATTTATTTAGAAGCAATATGAAAATGTTTTGGTTTTTGAAATTTTCTGTGCAACTTAATTATTTTGCTTTTTTGCTAATTTTTTTATCCACAAATGTAATACTATGAAAGTTACCTCCAATTGTTCTCACTTTCAAGATTTTAAGATCTATATTAAAGCCTCCTGTAACAAAAAGGCTACTAAAACTTTGAATGTATACTCACTTTTTGGTGTTTTTGTATAATTTTATCTAATATTATATGTTTTGTTTTGTGGGGAGGATTGTTATGTTTATGTGATGTTTAATTGATATTTTTATTTTTTATTTAATTTATAATATATATATATATCTATAATATATATTTCTCTGAATTCACACGTCAATTTTTTATTTTTTAATATGTATGTATATACATCGATCAGGCATAACATTATTCCAATATTGTGAGGGTCCCCCTTTCGCTGCCAAAATGGCCCTGACTCATCGAGGCATGGACTCCATTAGACCCCTGAAGGTGTGCTGTGGTATCTGGCACCAATATGTTAGCAGCAGATCCCATTTTTGGGTGAACTAACCCTTTAAGTCCGGTAAGTTGCGAGGTGGGGCCTCCATGGATCTGATCCTGATCTTGTTTGTTCAGCACATCCCACAGATGCTCAATTGGATTGAGATCTGGGGAATTTTAACCTCAACACCTCAAACTTCTTGTTGTGCTCCTCAAACCATTCCTGAAACATTTTTGCTTTGTGGCAGGGCATATTATCCTTCTGAAAGAAGCCACAGCCACCAGGGAATACCGTTTCCATGAAAGGGTGTACATGGTCTGCAACAATGCTTAAGTAGGTGGTACGTGTCAAAGTAACATCCACATGGATGGCAGGACCCAAAGTTTCCCAGCAGAACATTGCCCAAAGCATCACACTGCCTCTGCCGGCTTGCCTTCTTCTCATAGTGCATCCTGGTGCCATGTGTTCCCCAGGTAAGTGACGCACACGCACCCGGCCATCCACGTGATGTAAAAAAAACCGTGATTCATCAGACCAGGCCACCTTTTCTTACATTGCTCCGTAGTCCAGTTCTGATGCTCACGTGCCCACTGTTGATGCTTTCGGTGATGGACAGAGGTCAGCATGGGCACCCTGACTGGTCTGCGGCTATGCAGACCCATACGCAAAATAAACTGTGTATTCTGACACTTTTCTATCAGACCAGCATTAACTTCTTGAGCAATTTGAGCTATAGTAGCTTGTTTGTTTGATCGGACCACACGGGCCAGCCTTCGCTCCCCACGTGCATCAATGAGCCATGGCCACCCATGACCCAATTCCTTACGCTTGCCCATTTTTCCTGCTTCTAACACTTCTAACTTTGAGGACAAAATGTACACTTGCTGCCTAATATATCCAACCTACTAACAGGTGCAGCACACAAACCCACTAACCAGTATGCACTCAAAATAATTGATGAAACAGTAAATCAGGGTTTAAAAAGGTGACTTGAAAAATATATCAAATTACTATTTTAACAAACAAACATTTTAAATTATTAAATAATAATAATTTGAGTTATGAATTAATGTCAGCTTTGCTGGAGAAATGCTGCATCTGTGTCATATTATCAGTCCACCAGGTGGAGCTGCAGTCATGAGCCTTGAGAATCAAACCGGTTTAAACCTGCTGGAAATATGAAGAACTCATCTCATCTCAGTTTTAACACTTTAAACGTTAATGGGATAGATATAGCATATCATATATGCTGTGATGTGTTCAGCATAAATCATAAAGTCAACGATCTCAGCTCTCCAATAATTGCATGTGTATGTGGAAATGCGGATGTCAGATTGGCACCGTTGGTTCAAATAGCGATTCATCTAAGAAAGTGTCCCTGCTCAAATAAGGAGATGTCTGAGAGAGTTAAAAGAGGATGATGAGAGTTTAACCCTCTGGGGTCAGTTGTTCAAAAAGTTTAATCTGGATCTGAATAATCTGGTTCTGGAAATCCCATGTTTTGCTATTCAGGATCAGGGAGTCCATTTTACTTTTAGTGCCGGTTTTTCAAAGCAAAACTACTTTCTCAGATGACCAAATCTGGATTACCAGTGCTCTACGAAGCCCCTAAAGGGACATGTGATGGGAAAAAATATGAGATGAGGGGGAATAATCCTGATTTTTTTGGGATCAAAGGTATCCCAATCTTACTAAAAAGTTTTGAACAACTGAAACTGATGATTTGATCTAGATCCCTTTGATCTAGATCTACACCCCTCCCTTTTTTCTTTTTTTTTTTTTCTTTTTTTTTTTAACAACCCATTTTCAAGATTTGATCCAATCCAATCCGACCAGATTACTTTTGAACAATTGGCCTGTGGTGTTGGTAATTTTAGACCAGAAAAAAACGTCATCAGAATGGTACGAAACTCAAAAAAATCATGGACTTGATTAGAAAAAGCGAAATAACCATTAAAAAAAATAGTCACACGTTCAAATAGACCCATTCATTTACGGTCAAAATGAATGCGAAATAGGCATTAGAAAAATACAGAGAATGTTTTATGTGTACAGTCAACAAATCAGCCACCCACAATGCAGAAAAAAAGTGAAGGAGTGACACAATAAAATATCAAAAGTGCAAACAGACACACCACCCCCAAACGTATATGAACTGGTGTGACTGTAACACACAGCAAGTTCTTGCAAATGCGTGAAATAAAATCAACAAATCAGCCACAATGCAGTAAAAAAAGGAAGAGATTACCCTCTAAAACATAGAGAGTACAAAACAAACAAACAAGCACACACACACACACACACACACACACACACACACACACACACACACACACACACACACACACACACACACACACACACACACACACACACACACTCTCTCTCTCTCTCTCTCTCTCTCTCTCTCTCTCTCTCTCTCTCTCTCTCTCGGAGTGCATGTTGGGAGTGAGAAAGGTGTGTGTTTGAGAGCGTGTTTCTGTCGTACGCTATTCTTTATAGCTTTTCTTTCCTTGTTTTTCTTTATTCTTTATTTTATGGTTAATTATTTGTAAATATTAATATAGGGTTTATTAAGTAGTGTGCTGTGTTTAGCACGGCGTATCTGGCGTTAGGTATGGCGTCCACAGGTGGAAGGACGCCATTATCTCTTCGCCATGGTTTCAGGTGTGTGCCAGAGGCGAGTGCTACAGTGGAAGATGTTTTGTTAGCGGTTGGTGAGCAGATGGGCTATGCAAATATTATTTCGGCTTCGAGAATGAATAAAGCCGTTGTTGTTTTTCTTAAAACGGAAGCATTAGTCAATAAAGTAATCGAAAATGGCTTGTGGGTGAAGGACATCTTCGTTAATATTACTCCGTTGTTTGCTCCGGCCACAAAAGTGATAATTTCAAACGTCCCTCCATTCATTGAAAATGAAGTTATAGTGAGAGAGCTTGCGAGATTCGGAAAAGTGGTAAGCGAGGTAAAAACGGTTTCTTTAGGATGTAAGAACCCTGCGCTTAAGCACGTTATGTCTTTTAGAAGACAAGCGTTTATGTTTCTGAATTCATCGGAGAAAGTACTGGATGTGTCGTTTAGAGTGAATAATGGAGATAGTTCGTACATGATTTTTGCTAGTACAGAGAGTCTGCGATGCTTTGAATGTGGGGAGTACGGCCATAAAAGACTTTCATGCCCTCAAAAGAAAAATTCGGAAGAAGCTAGGATTATTGTTGAGCCGGATGAATCTTTGGTGTGCAAGAATGTGGAGGCGAAACAGAAACCAGAAGAGGAAAAGTCAGGTTTGGACGGAGATCCCGTTATTCAGACGAGTAAGGACAATGGATTGGAGGTGAGTGAAAGTGTTGTGAGTAATGCAAACTGTGTTGATAATGAAAAGCCAAGTTGTAGCAGTGTAATTGGTACTGAAGTTGTAAGAGAGCAACCTGTAGTTGGCAGTGGTGTGCAGAGCGCTAATATGGAGGAGGAGGATGATGATGCGGTTTCTGATATGACGCAGAGTCAGGATGATATGAAGGACGACGAGAGTTTGTCCGATTTGTCAGATCTCTATAAAGTGGATGATGATTTGTACTCTGTGGAACAGATAAATGCGTTTTTGTATGAGACTAAAGGGAAAAAGGTAGAAATAGGAGATTTCTTCCCTGACGTTGAGAAGTTTGTTGCTTCTGTGGTGTGGGCACGTAAAACGTACAATCATACAGTGTTATCACAACAGAAACGGTACAGACTTAAGAAGTATATAACAGCGATAAGACAGGGGAAAAGGAATATGAATGAAAGGAAAAATCGAGGAAAAGCTAAATAAACATTATGGATTTATGTATGCATTTTTGTATCTTTTTCCTTTTTTTCTGCTGTTCTTTCTTCTCTTTCTATTTCATGGAGTATCTTAGAATAGGCTCTTTAAATGTGAATGGTCTGAGGGATAAGAAAAAGCAGGCTTTAGTTTCAGAGTATTTTCATATTAAGAATATTGCAGTAGGTTTTCTCCAAGAAACCCATAGTAATATGAGTAATGAGTCTGAATGGGGTTTGTGGTGGAAGGGAGAATATGCCTTAAGTCATTGCTCTAATCTCAGCGCAGGAGTTGCGATCTTGTTTAATCCAACTTTGGAGGCAAAAATTCTATCTAGATATGAGATAGAGCCTGGAAGATTAATTTTAGTAAGAGCTGAAATATATAATTTTCATTTTCTTTTTGTTAATATGTATGCCCCTAATGGTGGAACAGAAAGAGTTCTTTTGTTTGAGAAATTGGGTCGTGTTTTAAAAGCTCTTAATTCAAGTGATATAATCATAATGGCAGGAGACTGGAATTGTACTTTGAATTTTAATATGGATAGAAATGCTGAAGAACCTCACCATAAATCAGCACTTGTATTATCCGAAGTAGTTAAGACCTTGAAGCTTGATGATATTTGGAGAATAAAAAACCCATTGCTTAAACAATATACTTGGGTAAAAGTTACAGATGGTAAAGTTCATGCTGCCAGGTTAGACAGATTTTATGTTACATCTGATTTAAGAAACAGAGTGGGTAATGTTAACATTATTCCAAATATCATTTCGGATCATAAAATGGTAACAATGGATTTTGTATTGTTAAAGGAAAGTAAAAGGAGCATGTATTGGTATTTTAATAATAAACTTTTACAAGATATTGTTTTTTGTGCAAATTTTAAATTGTTTTGGGAATCATGGCAAGTGCAAAAAGGACATTACGTTGATATCAAACAATGGTGGGACATCGGAAAGGTGCAAATTAGAGTTTTCTGTCAGCAATATTCATCATATTCAAATAGGACATTAAAGACCCGGATACAGGACTTGGAGAAGGAGATCTCTGACATAGAGGAAAGAATGATGGCAAATAATGGACTTTGTTTGGAAACTGCCCTTTCAGAGAAAAAGCTTCAGTTGAATTCTTTATTGTATGATAAAGTGAAAGGTGCTCTTGTTAGAGCACGGTTTATCCAACATAAAGACATTGATGGACCCACAAAATTCTTTTTTAATTTAGAACGAAAGACTAATCAAGGAAAAATGATGGTGGGTTTAAAAAATGATAAAGGTGTTGTTACTTATGACCCTTGTGAAATGAGAAGAATCGCTGTTGATTTTTATTCTGATTTATACACAGCCAATGTCACAGATCCTGAATGTAAAGATGAATTATTCTCAGGTCTTAAGAGTTTGATGCCTGAGCAACAGAAGGAAATTGATTTACCAATTACCTTTCAAGAAGTGACAAAATCTGTTAAAGATCTTTCATTAGAAAAAGCTCCTGGTCTAGATGGTCTTACTGCTGAATTTTATAAACAGTTCTGGCATGTTATTGGAAAAGATTATTTTGAAATGCTTTTATTTTCAATACAGAATGGATCTTTACCTAAGAGTTGTAATAGAGCAGTGTTGTCTTTGTTACCAAAAAAAAGGTGACTTGTTTTGTTTGAAGAATTGGCGACCTGTTGCATTAATGTGTATGGATTACAAAATTTTTTCAAAATGTATTGCCAGTAGATTAAATAATTATATGAGTGTTTTAATCATGAAAGAACAATCATACTGTGTAAAGGGGCGTTGTATTAGAGATAATTTGTTTTTAATGAGGGATGTAATAGATTATGCAATGCATAAAGATATTGATTTAGGGCTTTTATCTCTTGATCAACAAAAAGCGTTCGATAGAGTTGACCATGCTTATTTGTTTGATTTATTGAAGGCTTTTGGTTTTGGAGATGTTTTTATTTCATGGGTTAATTTATTGTATAATGAAGCTGAATGTATGGTCAAAGTAGCAGGAGGTTTAAGTGTTCCTATTAAAGTACAGAGGGGAATAAGACAAGGTTGCCCTCTTTCAGGGCAACTCTATAGTCTTGCAATTGAACCCCTGCTGTGCAAATTAAGAGAACAGTTGATTGGTTTACATATTGAGGGGTCAAATACTTCAAATGATGTGAAATTATCAGCTTACACTGTTAGACATTTATAAGAGATTTTACAGTAACTTACTGGCAACACTGTTGCCAGTAAGTTACTGTATTTGAGATTTACAGTACAATAACCGCATTTCAGTTTACAGTAACTACATGTTACTGTAATTTTGTAATACAGTACCGTTACTGTAAACCTTGGTTAACAGTGCATTAATCCTAATCCTATTCAATCATTAATACTTACTGAATTACATTAATTCTTACATTAATCTATCCTACAGAAGTAATCCAAACAGACAATTATTATGAAATATAAAATTCTTTATTTAAAACATTTTAAGTGCTTTAACTGAAACATGTAAATGTGTGGAAAAAGTTCACTTTAAAACATCCTCGAATCAAATCTTATTTTCAGAAAATCATGTATAAAAGTAATCAGAGTGCATTCAATATCACTTATTTTACATTTTATTTACATTTATGCATTTGGCAGACGACTTGCATTGCATTCAAGATACACATTTTACATTTTGTCAGTTCTTGCTTTCCCTGGGAATTGAACCCATGACCTTGCTAGCGCCACACACTATTGTTTGAGCTACAATTTTAAAAACTCTGCAGAAAATAGTTGGTAGAATACTGTAAATAGTTGGTTGAAGAATACTGTAAATTTGGTGCAAAATACACATATATATGAATAAAATATAAACAAAGAGCAAATGAATTCTGAAACAAGTTAACACAACACAACACAACACAACACACAAGTTTCATGTCTGTACCGATCTGTGCCATCTTCCACATTGGATGATTTCAAACAGGAACCAGGATTCTGCTCCATTATGGCAAGAAGTCCCTCTAGATAAGAATGATATGAAGTTAGTCATACAATTTGAGTATACACAAACTTTTTACACTGTTGGAATTTAATAAAAAATAATAATCCCATTACAATTCATCATAATGGTAAAATACTATTTTATAGACAGTTAACACTTTGAGGTACACCTAGCTCAACGTATGCTGTCTAGTCTAATCCAGTCCTGCAATGCCTTCATGAAGATGTGAAATGAAATGTTCAGTTTTTGTTTTCGCTGGTGATTCAATGTTATGAATATTTTGAAGAATGTACTTTGTAGTGATGCTGAACCTGATTGCATATTAGAGAGGTGTCGCTGTTATTTAGCTTAACAAAATTGATATTGAGTAAAAAACTAAAGAACACTGTCAGTACATAATAGTAGCAGCAGCACAAACTACATGCTCCAAAAAAGTAATATTACTGAATCACCTCAACATGATTTCACAAACTATTTAATCAAAAACAACAATGTAACCTTTTATTGCAGGATGGATTACATGTATACTGCATTAGCTTTAGTAAGGTATCCTCAAACTTAATGCTACATTCACACGGGGCACCGGCGTTAACGCTTCTCATTTACTTTGAATGGTTGACGTCATGCGTTGCTGAACTGAATTGTGGGTTCCGTCGCGTCGCTTCACTCACGTTGCAAGCGGCAGAAGTTGAAAGGTGTGTTGGACATCAGCTGTGGCTGGATGCAACCAATTGGCGAGAGTAGGCGCATGCAGGCGGGGAGGAGCTGCAAACGGAGACGTGAAGTCTGACACTTTCTGCTTCCCGCAGTGACGCTCGTGCTGTGTTTGCATACTTTATCACAGCTGAAGTGAAATAAATGCAATATTTGTCAATACACAGATGTTTCAGAGACATTTTTTGTCATGTAATACTTTATGCACTGCTTAATACAGCGTGTGTTTGTACAAGAATAAAGTTAACATACAAGCCTACACTATCAATGAAGTGCGGGTCTACGTTTTTCATCTGTTTTATTTTGATAAACATGACAATATAACATCGCAACTACATGAAAAGAGGTTTAACTGTTATAAAAGAGATTTGTGCGCATTAGAGGAACTGAAGGTTTTAGAATAAACACGAAACACATGTGATCGCTGTCATGCAGAGAATCTGGCCAATCGTGGAACAGCTGTGTCGTCATCAAAGTCCGTGCAGTCGCTCTAGAGAAACTGCACCGGCTGTATTAGCCGACTGCTCTCGAGGTGCTTTGATGCCATACGTCACTGTCACGTGGCGTCGGCGCTGTCTCAGGTCAGACAAAATTTCTAACCGGCATGACGCCCTGTGTGAATGCAGCGTAAGTGTCTGTGTACATTACATATCCTATTAAAAAAGTGTCTCACCTAGTCCAAGTTTTTCCATTCAAACTCCATTAGGTGGCGAAGGAAGGATGACACTCTGTTGTTGATTACAGTTGTCTTCCTGTTCACAACTTCCCCGGTCTTCCGACTCACTCCGGTTTTGGTGGTGCATCTTGTTCCCTCCTCTGGGTTTTTCCTCACGAAAAAAAATTAAAGCAAGAGAAAATTAAGAGAATAAAGATATTTTAAATTTCATCACCCTTAGTGCCTTTGCTTTAAATGTTTTTGGTAACACTTTAGAATAATGGTCCGTCATTAAACGGATAGTTCACCAAAAAAAAATAATAATAATTTCTGTAATTTACTCGCCCTGTTGTTCTAAACCTTTTAAAGAATGTTTGTAACCAGACAATTTTGAGGCACCATTCACTTCCATAGTAGGAAAAAATTACTATAGAAGTGAATGGTGCCTCAATCTGTTAGGTTACAAACATTCTTCATCTTCTGTGTTCAGAAATGTATTCAGGTTTGCACTTGAGCAACATTATTCTAAAGTTTTGCCATGTTTTTTTTCATAAATTATATTTCATCTGCCAAAATCATCCAAAAATTGTCCAGGACTGCTTAAATTCCAGAAAATAAAATTATAATCTGTCAGTCCTGGACAAACACAGTTTTGGATTATTTTAGTATAATATAATTTATGGGGAAAAAAACATGGTACATGGCTAGTTACAGCTAAAAAGAGGTGGAAAAACTAAATAATTTTGTGATTCAGTTAAACAGACCCGACTAAAACATACAAGAAAAACTTTGAATTATCAGTAATATGTGGAGAAACAAAGAGGGGTAACGTTACTTACCGTTGTATGAGTTCCAGTGTCGCACAGCACAGGCAGGCTCCTGGTATTCTTATCTAAAATGTAAAATAAATCATGTCAATCCAAATGTAAACTTTGCTTGTTAACGACATTATTTTTGCAACTAGTGGCCAACGTTAATTTACTAACTAACGTCGTCCTAATGTACGCTTAATATGCTCGATAAACAAAATCTTCATTGTATTGGTAAAGTTAATTCAATAAACTAACTAACGTTAAGTCTTTTTAAAAATAAAACGTTAGGTTTATGTTACCTCAGTTTTAGTACCAAAGCTGAAGCAAATGATAACCTAACGTTATGTAAAGTATGTTGTCCGGGCCGTGAGCTCTCTCCTCGGGCAGTAACGTTACACACGACGCTGGCTGCACTGGTTCCTAATCTAATTCAATAAACTTTTTTTTTTTAAATTAAACGTTAGGTTTGCCTCAGTTTTTAGCAGCAAAGTTTAAGCAAATTATAACCTAACGTTATGTACAATATGTTGTCCGGACTGTGAGCTCTCCTCGGGCAAAACTTACAACGCTGCACCGGTTCCTAATCTAATTCAATAAATTCATAAAACGTTAGGTTTACCTCAGTTTTTAGCACCAATGCTGACAAGCTAAAATTGGGGTGCAGACAACCGCGGATAGTACAAATCACACTTACCTTGCTTGTTTGCCGTTCTCACGGGGGATGAAAAAATCTTCGCAGGGTGTCCGGACACAGCTCATATGTTCTCTGGAACCGTGAGCTCTCTCCTCGGGTGAAACTTTCAACGCTGCACTGATGGTTCCTAATATAAATCTAAAGCAAATCCTGTCGATCCCAATTGTGCCAAAGAGGCAGTTGTGGTAAATACAGTATTATACTTTTTTTTTTTTAAATACAGGAAATCACTGTATTTGGTGTTTGACGTCATAGAAAATACCCATGATGCAACGGGAATTACAGTTATTTACTGTAAAGAGAATTTACAGTATTATACTGGGTGATATATAGTAAATAACTGTACAAATTACAGAAATGTCTAACAGTGTATGCTGATGATCTAACTGTAATAATTAGGAACAATAATGATATTAAAGTAGTTTTAGAAAATCTTAAATGTTACGGAAGAGCATCATCAGCAAAAATAAATTGGTCAAAAAGCGAGGCCTTATGGTGTGGTGCAGAGAGTTTGAATGCCCCACAGCTGCCTAATCATGTTATATGGCGAAACGATGGTTTTAAGTTTTTAGGAGTGTTTTTAGGTTCTGAAACATACAAGAAAAAGAACTGGGAAGGACTATTGGAAAAAGTGTGTCTCCGGTTATCCAATTGGAAATGGTTAATTCCCCAGCTTTCCTATAGGGGACGGGTCTTAATAGTCAATAATCTTGTTGCTTCAACTTTGTGGCATAAAATGATGGTGTTAGACCCCCCTGTTGCTGTTATTAAGGACATTCAGAGATGTATTGTTGATTTCTTTTGGACAGGTCAGCATTGGCTGAAACCTGCAGTTCTTTACTTGCCTCTTAATGAAGGGGGGCAAGGTCTAATTGATGTAGCATGTAGGATTGCTGCTTTTAGACTACAAGCTGCCCAGAGACTTTTGTATGGGAATGATGTCTGTTGGGCTGATGTAGCTTGTGGTCTTTTGAGAAGAGGAGGACAACTGGGACTAGACCGACACTTGTTTTTAATGAAGTTAAATGATGTGCTATTAGCTGAAATAACTCCTTTTTATAAGACTGTTCTAAAATCATGGAATATTTTGAGAATTGTTCGTGAACTAGGTACTGTAAGCGGTTCATGGATTAAAGAAGAACCTCTTCTATATAATCCTGCATTACCTATGGACATTTTGAACTCTCATTCAATGCAAGCTGCTATGGTGAAGGCCCAGTTTATAAAAGTCTCTCATTTCTGGAGTAAGAGAGAATGGTTGCCTCCAAGAGATATTGCAGCAAAGCTTGGTATTAAATCCCTCCGCATTGCAGAAAGATTGAGGACTGAATTTTTATCTGTAATACCATCATCATTTACAGAATTTTTGTATGAGGAAACTAAACAAAAATATGATGATGAGATGGTTGAGTTCCCAAGTTTAGGGGTAAAGGCAGCTGTGGAAAAATGGCCAGAGGATGATGGAAAGTTGTTGAGTTTTAAAACTCCAGAACTCAGTTTGTTTGCTGATATTGGAAAGAGAGCAATGTATCATACCTGTATAAAAGTGATGCATTTTGAATCATTAAAATGTGTTCCGGACTCTAAATGGCAAGGGATAGAAGGATTTGATGCATCCCCTACTGGAAGCTGGAGGACTTTATATAAACGTCCTATTGATAAAAGAACTGCTGATCTCCAGTGGCGGATAATACATGGAATAATAACGACTAATAGACATAGGGCACATATTGATCCAATGGCAAGGGATGAATGTCCATTTTGTCTCGAGTCTGAAGATGTGTTTCACTTATTTTTGCGGTGTGAAAGATTGGAGCCAATGTTTTTATTGTTGGAAGAATGGAGTACAAATTTGAATTTTGAATTTACATTAAATGGTTTTATTTATGGCCCAAAATATAAGTATCAAGACAGAAAAAGAGATGTGTTAATTAATTTTTTATATGGTCAAGCAAAGTTAGCCGTGTGGTTAACAAGAAAAGCAAAGATGAATGGGAGTGTCTCTGTTAATGTTAATGAGACTTTAAGGGGGCTGATATCTGCCCGGCTCACTATTGAGTTTGCATATTATAAAATGGTTGGAGATCTTGATACTTTCGAACAAACTTGGGGTTTGAATGATGTTTTATGTAAAGTGGAAGGTGGTTTCTTACAAATCAATGTATGAAGTAAATTTGTTAATGTTGTATTTTTATTTTTTTAATTTGTAATTTTTTTTTTTTTTTTGTTTTTTTTTTTGTGTGCATATATTCATGTAGTTTGAGTGTGTGTTTATGTGAATATTTATGTGTTTTGAATATTTATATTTTGATTAATTGGTAATCAAAATTGTTAAAATAAAGAAAGACTAAAGGTCTCTCTCTCTCTCTCTCTCTCTCTCTCTCTCTCTCTCTCTCTCTCTCTCTCTCTCTCTCTCTCTCTCTCTCTCTCTCTCTCTCTCTCACACACACACACACACACACACACACACACACAATAACAATATGGCAAAATTGAGCCAGAAGATTCAAATAAGAGGCTGCATTAATCTCTGATAAAGCATTATAATGTTCAATTTTGTTACATTTTTGTTCAATTTTGATATAATTGATATAATTTTGATATGTGTAACAAAATGTCTTTCTCTGTGTTCAGGTTTGACTGTAGCAAAATTAATGATTTCAATTTTTTTATTTCAAAATAAAATAAAAATCTAAACCTTGACAAAAATTGTTTGAGAATGTCTAAATATATTTCCAAATCCACAACTTAATACAAATAAGTATTTATGTCTAAAAGCCACTAGAGAATGTATAAGCCTCTTTATATAGAGCTATATGGGAATCTAGCCAATATTGCACAGGGTTTTCTTTTTGTACTCCCACCAGATGGCACTAATTTGCCTTCAAAAACCGGATTTTAAAGGCATTGTCTCTGTTGTAACATGAAATATTGATGTAATTGAAAAGTATAAAAAATACATTGATTTTACTGAAAATAAAGAAGTTTTAGTGACCATAATATAATATAATATTTAATAACATAACATAACATAATTAATATCATATAATATAACATAATTAATATAAAATAATATTTAACAATATTTAATTGTAATATCATTTTTATAATATAATATAACATAACAATGTAACATAACATAATTAATATAATATAATGAATTTAATATAACATAACATAATTAATATAATTATTATATCATAATTAATATAATAAATATAATATAATATAAAACACATCCAGTAGGGGGCGCATCTGCCCTTCAGGTTCGTCCAGCACACCAAAACAAACACACGCCCTTCCATCAGACATTTTAATCCCGCACAGAGTGTGTGACCGTAGACGTGTATCGTCAGCTCCCGCGGATCATTGTTCGATTGCTCTCGTCTGGGGGTCTGTATGGTTTATTTTCGCCCCGCTTCTCCCTGATGTGCGACTGTCACTGGATTATAAACACAGACATGGTCGAGATCGATTGTGGACGCACACGCGAGTATATAACGTGTCGGATGAGATTCTGTGTGTAGTTCCGGCAGGATCATGAAGAAGTGTAATGGTAAGATCGCGCTCACGCCCATCCTCATCTGTGTGTCGTTGCTATAAGCCGCATCCCTGTCTCGAGACAGACGAGTATCATAGCAACCGCAAATCTTCTGTGTCGGTGATGTCCTGTGAGTTCTTCATTTGTTGATCTGTTGTGAAACACAATGGCGTCGCGTTGAAACGATTGCAATGCTGCGGAAACTGACAGACATCTGTTAGATGAGTTACAAGAGTACAGTAATGGTGTCAGGAGGTAATACCGTGGTGTGGGATAATTTACCCTATTCATAAACCATGATACGTCAAAGAACAGGAGGTACGTGTCCTACTACCTTGCAATTATACCATGTTACATGTGCAGAAATGTGGTATTACCATGTTACATGTCCTGAATGTTGTTTTCTCCGTCATGCTAGCATATCCAAAGCCACAACAGCACTATAGTACTTTATTAGTGATTTCATAACACATTTGTTTGTTGGCAAAGTGAATCACATTCAGGATTTTAGACGGTCAGATGACGGACTGACCCATGTGGTAACCAAAATACCATATAAACCACAGTGATTGTTACAGTAAAATTGTGGTAACTCACTCTCAGCCTACAATTATCATCAAAATAATCAGTATTTTGTCAGTAATCAGTATCCAAAACAATAAGCAGAGTAACAAACAAAAAGCAAAAAGGATTGTTTCGGTGTAGTCCTTCCTTAGAGAAATGTGTTCACACACTCAGTTGTGTTGATAAATCATCCAGGATTGTAATCATCACTGCTCTAAAAATAGAAAAATAACTGTTTTGCATTGTAAACACACATTCAAGGCTAAGACTACTGGCTAATTGCCTGGTTTAACAGTTGTTTATGCTTTCTACATGTTTTTTTATTTTTTTATTTCTATAGCACCTTGCTCTAGAAAAGTAAATCAAAATAAGAGTGACAGGCAATCAGATAAAACAGAGTAATGAAGTTTAAACAAGTGTGTTATTAGCTACTTTTTAAAAGTGTCCACAGATCCAAAGGGAGAGCGAGGGACGGCTAACAAGACCTGTTGTTCAGAGGATCTCGGATTCCTGCTGGAATTAACAGCTATTTTATATAAACAGGAGCTTGACCGTGCAATGCTCTAATCACAATCACAAGAATTCTAACTGGGAGCCAATGTAAAGAAATTAAAATTGGTGTTACATGTGATCTCTTAGAAGACTGTAAAAAGAGAATTACAATAATCAAGGTTAGTGGAAATGAAACATTATTTTATTGAGTCAGAGGTACTTTATGTCTTTTACATACAGTACTGTGCAAAAGTCTTAGGCACGTTAGTATTTTCACCCCCAAAAATGGTTTTAAGCCAGTTATTTATAACTTTTGTAATAGTGTGTCTGTAGGTTATATCATTTTACATTTTCAAACATTAATTTAGCCATTAATTGTAATAATCCATTCCAGTGAGATTTTTGTATGCAGAAGGAGTCTGACAACAGAGCTATGATCCACACAGAGATCTGATCTCACCATCATCGAGTCCGTCTGGGATTACATGAAGAAACAGAAAAAACTGAGACTAAATCCAGAAGAACTGTGGCAGCGTCTCCAAGACGCTTGAAGAAACCTTCCTGCAAAGCTCCCTAAAAAAACTATGAGCAAGTGTCCCAAAACAAAAACTGTTTTCAACGCAAAGGGTGGTCACACAAACTGATTTGATTTAGTTAATAGAAGTTAATTGATCAAAAAAATTAACAGTCTACTTATGTTATTATTTTTGAAAACTTCCTGACTTTACAGCATTTTTACACAAGTGTCTAAGTACTGTAGCTTTGCAGGAAGGTTTCTTCAAGCGTCTTGGAGATGCTGCCACAGTTCTTCTGGATTTAGTCTCAGTTTTTTCTGTTTCTTCATGTAATCCCAGACGGACTCGATGATGGTGAGATCAGATCTCTGTGTTGATATAGCTCTGTTGTCAGACTCCTTCTGCATACAAAAATCTCACTGGAATGGATTATTACAAATAATGGCTAAATGAATGTTTGAAAATGTAAACTGATATTACCTACTGACACACTATTACAAAATGTATAAATAACTGGCTTAACCATTTTTGGGGGTGAAAATACTAACGTGCTTAAGACTTTTGCACAGTACTGTATATGATTAATTCAAATGCAAAGTTCTGTCATGAAACTCCATAAATCACTCATTCTCTATAGGGCAAATCTATGGTCAGCATTTGCTGCGTACTTTCAGAAACCCTCCACCTTCCCCAGCTCCACCTGTATAGATCTGCTACAGGTAATCCATGTATGCTATATTGTACAGCAGCATCGTGTCTTACTTGCTCACAGTAGCGTGTTGTGTATGTATTGGCAGTATCAATAACCAACAGCAGTACAGCGCTCCAGACTGATTAATCCAACTGAGAAAGTTGGTAGCAACAGTATAACCAGTGGAAAAGTTAGTTTGGAGCCCTGCAGCAGCAGCAGCAGCAGCAATAACAGTAGCAGTAATGACAGCAGCAGTAATAACAGCAGCAGTAATAATAACATCAGCAGCAGTAATAACAGCATCAGTAATGACAGCAGCAGCAGCAGCAGTAATAATAACAGCAGCAGTAATGACAACAGCAGCAATGACAGCACAATAATGACAGAAGCAGCAATATTGACAGCAGCAGTAATGGCAGCAACAGCAATGACACAGCAGCAGCAGTAATGACAGCAGCAGCAGTAATAACAGCAGCAGTAATGACAGTAATGACAGCAGCAGCAGTAATGACAGCAGCATTAATGACAGCAGCAGCAGTAATAACAGCAGCAGCGGTAATGACAGCAGCAGCGGTAATGACAGCAGCAGTAACGACAGCAGCAGCAGTAATAAAAGCAGCAGTAATGACAGCAGCATTAATGACAGCAGCAGCAGTAATGACAGCAGCAGCAGTAATGCAGCAGTAGCAATGATAGCAGCAGCAGTAATAAAAGAAGCAGCAGTAATGACAACAGCAGTAATAACAGCAGCAGTAATGACAGCATCAGCAGTAATGACAGCATCAGCAATAATGACAGCAGCAGCAGTAATGACAGCAGCAGCAGTAATAACAGCAGCAGCAGTAATAACAGAAGCATTAATGACAGCAGCAGTAACGACAGCAGCAGCAGTAATAACAGCAGCAGCAGTAATGACAGCAGCATTAATGACAGCAGTAGCAGTAATAACAGCAGCAGTAACGACAGCAGCAGCAGTAATAAAAGCAGCAGCAGTAATAACAGCAGCAGTAATGACAGCAGCAGCAATGACAGTAATGGCAGCAGCAGCAGTAATGACAGTAGCAACAGTAATGACAGCAGCATTATTGACAGCAGCCGTATTAACAGCAGCAGCAGTAATGACAGCAGCCGTATTAACAGCAGCAGCAGTAATAAAAGCAGCAGCAGGAGTAATGACAGCATCAGCAGCAGTAATGAAATCAGGAGCAGTAATGGCAGCAGCAGTAGTACTGACAGCAGCAGTAATGACAGCAGCAGCAGTAATAACAGCAACAGAAATAACAGCAGCAGCAGTAATGGCAGCAGCAGTAATGACAGCAGGAGCAGTAATAACAGCAGCAGTAATGACAGCAGCAACAGTAATGACAGCAGCATTAATGACAGCAGCAGCAGTAATAACAGCAGCAGCGGTAATGACAGCAGCAGTAACGACAGCAGCAGCAGTAATAAAAGCAGCAGTAATGACAGCAGCATTAATGACAGCAGCAGCAGTAATGACAGCAGCAGCAGTAATGCAGCAGTAGCAATGATAGCAGCAGCAGTAATAAAAGCAGCAGCAGTAATGACAACAGCAGTAATAACAGCAGCAGTAATGACAGCATCAGCAGTAATGACAGCAGCAGCAGTAATAACAGCAGCAGCAGTAATAACAGAAGCATTAATGACAGCAGCAGTAACAACAGCAGCAGCATTAATGACAGCAGTAGCAGTAATAACAGCAGCAGTAACGACAGCAGCAGCAGTAATAAAAGCAGCAGCAGTAATAACAGCAGCAGTAATGACAGCAGCAGCAATGACAGTAATGGCAGCAGCAGCAGTAATGACAGTAGCAATAGTAATGACAGCAGCATTATTGACAGCAGCCGTATTAACAGCAGCAGCAGTAATGACAGCAGCATTATTGACAGCAGCCGTATTAACAGCAGCAGCAGTAATAAAAGCAGCAGCAGGAGTAATGACAGCATCAGCAGCAGTAATGAAATCAGCAGCAGTAATGGCAGCAGCAGTAGTACTGACAGCAGCAGTAATGACAGCAGCAGCAGTAATAACAGCAACAGAAATAACAGCAGCAGCAGTAATGACAGCAGCAGCAGTAATGACAGCAGCAGCAGTAATAACAGCAGCAGTAATGACAGCAGCAACAGTAATGACAGCAGCAGTAATGATAGCAGCAGGAGTAATGACAGCAGCAGCAGTAATAACAGCAGCAGCAGCGGTAATAACAGAAGCAGTAATGACAGCAGCATTAATGACGGCAGCAGCAGTAATAACAGCAGCAGTAACGACAGCAGCAGCAGTAATAACAGCAGCAGTAATGACAGCATCAGCAGTAATAACAGCATCAGCAGTAATACAATTAGCAGTAATAGCAGCAGCAGTAATAACAGAAGCAGTAATGACAGCAGCATTAATGACAGCAGCAGCAGTAATAACAGCAGCAGTAACGACAGCAGCAGAAGTAATAAAAGCAGCAGCAGTAATAACAGCAGCAGTAATGACAGCAGCAGCAATGACAGTAATGACAGTAGCATTTTTGACAGCAGCCGTATTAACAGCAGCAGCAGTAATAAAAGCAGCAGGAGTAATGACAGCATCAGCAGCAGTAATAACAGCAGCAGCAGCAGTAATGGCAGCAGCAGTAGTACTGACAGCAGCAGTAATAACAACAGCAGCAGTAATGACAGCAGCAGTAATAACAGCAACAGAAATAACAGCAGCAGGAGTAATGATAGCAGCAGCAGTAATAACAGCAGCAGCAGCAGCAGTAATGGCAGCAGCGGTAAGGACAGCAGCAGTAATAACAGCAGCAGGAGTAATGACAGCAGCAACAGTAATGACAGCAACAGCAGTAATAACAGCAACAGGATTAATGACAGCAGCAGCAGCAGTAATAACAGCAAAAGAAATAACAGCAGCAGGAGTAATGACAGCAGTAGCAGTAATAACAGCAGCAGTAATGACAGCAGCAACGGTAATGACAGCAGCAGTAAAAACAGCAGCAGTAATAATAGCAGCAGGAGTAATGACAGCAGCAGCAGTAATAACAGCAGCAGTAATGACAGCAGCAGTAACACCAGCAGCAGTAATGACAGCAGCAGTAATGACAGCAGCAGTAACACCAGCAGCAGTAATGACAGCAGCAGTAGTAATAACAGCAGCAGCCATAATGACAGCAGCAGTAATAATAGCAGCAGGAGTAATGACAGCAGCAGCAGTAATGACAGCAGCAACAGTAATGACAGCAGCAGCAGTAATGACAGCAGCAGTAGTAATAACAGCAGCAGCCGTAATGACAGAAGCATCAGTAATGACAGCAGTAGCAGTAATAACAGCAGCAGGAGTAATGACAGCAGCAGCAGCAGCAGCAGCAGTAATAACAGCAGCAGCAGTAATGACAGCAACAGAAATAACAGCAGAAGAAGTAATGACAGCAGCAGCAGTAATAACAGCAGCAGGAGTAATGACAGCAGCAGCAGTAATGGCAGCAGCTGTAATGACAGCAGCAGCAGTAATGACAGCAGCAACAGTAATGACAGCAGCAGTAAAAACAGCAGCAGTAATAATAGCAGCAGGAGTAATGACAGCAGCAGCAGTAATAACAGCAGCAGCAGTAATAACAGAAGCAGTAATGACAGCAGCATTAATGACAGCAGCAGCAGTAATAACAGCAGCAGTAACGACAGCAGCATCAGTAATAAAAGCAGCAGCAGTAATAACAGCAGCAGTAATGACAGCAGCAGCAGTAATACAATTAGCAGTAATAACAGCAGCAGCAGCAGCAGTAATAACAGAAGCAGTAATGACAGCAGCAGTAATAACAGCAGCAGTAACGACAGCAGCAGAAGTAATAAAAGCAGCAGCAGTAATAACAGCAGCAGTAATGACAGCAGCATTAATGACAGCAGCAGCAATGACAGTAATGACAGTAGCAACAGTAATGACAGCAGCATTTTTGACAGCAGCCGTATTAACAGCAGCAGCAGTAATAAAAGCAGCAGGAGTAATGACAGCATCAGCAGCAGTAATAACAGCAGCAGCAGCAGTAATGGCAGCAGCAGTAGTACTGACAGCAGCAGTAATAACAACAGCAGCAGTAATGACAGCAGCAGTAATAACAGCAACAGAAATAACAGCAGCAGGAGTAATGATAGCAGCAGCAGTAATAACAGCAGCAGCAGCAGCAGTAATGGCAGCAGCGGTAATGACAGCAGCAGTAATAACAGCAGCAGGAGTAATGACAGCAGCAGCAGTAATAAAAGCAGCAGTAATGGCAACAGCAGTACTGACAGCAGCAGTAATGACAGCAGCAGCAGTAATGACAGCAGCGGTAATAACAGCAGCAACAGTAATGACAGCAGCCGTAATAACAGCAGCAGTAATGACAGCAGCAACAGTAATGACAGCAGCAGCAGTAATAACAGCAGCAGGAGTAATGACAGCAGCAGCAGCAGTAATAACAGCAACAGAAATAACAGCAGCAGGAGTAATGACAGCACCAGCAGTAATAACAGCAGCAGTAATGACAGCAGCAACGGTAATGACAGCAGCAGTAAAAACAGCAGCAGTAATAATAGCAGCAGGAGTAATGACAGCAGCAGCAGTAATAACAGCAGCAGTAATGACAGCAGCAGTAACACCAGCAGCAGTAATGACAGCAGCAGTAGTAATAACAGCAGCAGCCATAATGACAGCAGCAGTAATAATAGCAGCAGGAGTAATGACAGCAGCAGCCGTAATGACAGAAGCAGCAGTAATGACAGCAGCAGCAGTAATAAAAGCAGCAGTAATAACAGCAGCAGGATTAATGACAGCAGCAGTAATAACAGCAGCAGTAATGACAGCAGCAGCAGCAGTAATAACAGCAACAGAAATAACAGCAGCAGGAGTAATGACAGCAGCAGCAGTAATGACAGCAGCAGCAGTAATAACAGCAACAGAAATAACAGCAGCAGGAGTAATGATAGCAGCAGCAGTAATAACAGCAGCAGCAGCAGCAGTAATGGCAGCAGCGGTAATGACAGCAGCAGTAATAACAGCAGCAGGACTAATGACAGCAGCAGCAGTAATAAAAGCAGCAGTAATGGCAACAGCAGTACTGACAGCAGCAGTAATGACAGCAGCAGCAGTAATGACAGCAGCGGTAATAACAGCAGCAACAGTAATGACAGCAGCCGTAATAACAGCAGCAGTAATGACAGCAGCAACAGTAATGACAGCAGCAGCAGTAATAACAGCAGCAGGAGTAATGACAGCAGCAGCAGCAGTAATAACAGCAACATAAATAACAGCAGCAGGAGTAATGACAGCAGCAGCAGTAATAACAGCAGCAGTAATGACAGCAGCAACGGTAATGACAGCAGCAGTAATGACAGCAGCAACGGTAATGACAGCAGCAGTAAAAACAGCAGCAGTAATAATAGCAGCAGGAGTAATGACAGCAGCAGCAGTAGTAATAACAGCAGCAGTAATGACAGCAGCAGTAGTAATAACAGCAGAAGCCATAATGACAGCAGCAGTAATAATAGCAGCAGGAGTAATGACAGCAGCAACAGTAATGACAGCAGTAGTAACACCAGCAGCATTAATGACAGTAATGACAGCAGCAGCAGTAATGACAGCAGCAGTAGTAATAACAGCAGCAGCCGTAATGACAGAAGCAGCAGTAATGACAGCAGCAGCAGTAATAAAAGCAGCAGTAATAACAGCAGCAGGAGTAATGACAGCAGCAGTAATAACAGCAGCAGTAATGACAGCAGCAGCAGTAATAACAGCAACAGAAATAACAGCAGCAGGAGTAATGACAGCAGCAGCAGTAATGACAGCAGCAGCAATAATAACAGCAACAGAAATAACAGCAGAGGAGTAATGACAGCAGCAGTAATGACAGCAGCAGTAATAACAGCAACAGAAATAACAGCAGCAGGAGTAATGACAGCAGCAGCAGTAATGACAGCAGCAGCAGTAATAACAGCAACAGAAATAACAGCAGCAGGAGTAATGACAGCAGCAGCAGTAATACAGCAGCAGTAATGACAGCAGCAGGAGTAATGATAGCAGCAGCAGTAATAACAGCAGCAGCAGCAGCAGTAATGGCAGCAGCGGTAATGACAGCAGCAGTAATAACAGCAGCAGGACTAATGACAGCAGCAGCAGTAATAAAAGCAGCAGTAATGGCAACAGCAGTACTGACAGCAGCAGTAATGACAGCAGCAGCAGTAATGACAGCAGCGGTAATAACAGCAGCAACAGTAATGACAGCAGCCGTAATAACAGCAGCAGTAATGACAGCAGCAACAGTAATGACAGCAGCAGCAGTAATAACAGCAGCAGGAGTAATGACAGCAGCAGCAGCAGTAATAACAGCAACATAAATAACAGCAGCAGGAGTAATGACAGCAGCAGCAGTAATAACAGCAGCAGTAATGACAGCAGCAACGGTAATGACAGCAGCAGTAATGACAGCAGCAACGGTAATGACAGCAGCAGTAAAAACAGCAGCAGTAATAATAGCAGCAGGAGTAATGACAGCAGCAGCAGTAGTAATAACAGCAGCAGTAATGACAGCAGCAGTAGTAATAACAGCAGAAGCCATAATGACAGCAGCAGTAATAATAGCAGCAGGAGTAATGACAGCAGCAACAGTAATGACAGCAGTAGTAACACCAGCAGCATTAATGACAGTAATGACAGCAGCAGCAGTAATGACAGCAGCAGTAGTAATAACAGCAGCAGCCGTAATGACAGAAGCAGCAGTAATGACAGCAGCAGCAGTAATAAAAGCAGCAGTAATAACAGCAGCAGGAGTAATGACAGCAGCAGTAATAACAGCAGCAGTAATGACAGCAGCAGCAGTAATAACAGCAACAGAAATAACAGCAGCAGGAGTAATGACAGCAGCAGCAGTAATGACAGCAGCAGCAATAATAACAGCAACAGAAATAACAGCAGAGTAATGACAGCAGCAGTAATGACAGCAGCAGCAGTAATAACAGCAACAGAAATAACAGCAGCAGGAGTAATGACAGCAGCAGCAGTAATAACAGCAACAGAAATAACAGCAGCAGGAGTAATGACAGCAGCAGCAGTAATACAGCAGCAGTAATGACAGCAGCAGCAGTAATAACTGCAACATAAATAACAGCAGCAGGAGTAATGACAGCAGCAGCAGTAATAACAGCAGCAGTAATGACAGCAGTAACAGTAATGACAGCAGCAGTAAAAACAGCAGCAGTAATAATAGCAGCAGGAGTAATGACAGCAGCAGCAGTAATAACAGCAGCAGTAATGACAGCAGTAACAGTAATGACAGCAGCAGTAAAAACAGCAGCAGTAATAATAGCAGCAGCCGTAATGACAGCAGCAACAGTAATGAGAGCAGCAGTAAAAACAGCAGCAGTAATGACAGCAGTAGTAATAATAGCAGCAAGAGTAATGACAGCAGCAGTAATAACAGCAGCAGTAATGACAGCAACTAAAGTAATGACAGCAGCAGTAAAAACAGCAGTAACAGTAATGAGAGCAGCAGTAAAAACAGCAGCAGTAATAATAGCAGCAGGAGTAATGACAGCAGTAGTAATAATAGCAGCAGGAGTAATGACAGCAGCAGTAATAATAGCAGCAGGAGTAATGACAGCAGCAGCAGTAATAACAGCAGCAGTAATGACAGCAGCAACAGTAATGACAGCAGCTGTAATAACAGCAGCTGCAGTAATGACAGCAGCAGTAATGACAGTAGCAGTAATAATAGCAGCAGGAGTAATGACAGCAGCAACAGTAATGACAGCAGCAGTAAAAATAGCAGCAGGAGTAATGACAGCAGCAGCAGTAATAAAAGCAGCAGTAATGACAGCAGCAACAGTAATGAGAGCAGCAGTAATAATAGCAGCAGGAGTAATGACAGCAGCAGTAATATAGCAGCAGGAGTAATGACAGCAGCAGCAGTAACAACAGCAGCCGTAATGACAGCAGCAACAGTAATGAGAGCAGCAGTAATGACAGCAGTAGTAATAATAGCAGCAGAAGTAATGACAGCAGCAGTAATGACAGCAGCAACAGTAATGACAGCAGCAGTAAAAACAGCAGCAGTAATAATAGCAGCAGGAGTAATGACAGCAGCAACAGTAATAACAGCAGCAGTAATGACAGCAGCAACAGTAATGACAGCAGCAGCAGTAATGACAGCAGCAGTAATAATAGCAGCAGCAGGATTAATGACAGCAGCAACAGTAATGACAGCAGCAGTAAAAATAGCAGCAGCAGTAATAAAAGCAGCAGTAATGACAGCAGCAACAGTAATGAGAGCAGCAGTAATAATAGCAGCAGGAGTAATGACAGCATCAGCAGTAATAACAGCAGCCATAATGACAGCAGCAACAGTAATGAGAGCAGCAGTAATGACAGCAGTAGTAATAATAGCAGCAGGAGTAATGACAGCAGCAGCAGTAATAACAGCAGCAGTAATGACAGCAGCTACAGTAATGACAGCAGCAGTAAAAACAGCAGCAGTAATGACAGCAGCAGTAAAAAACAGCAGCAGTAATGACAGCAGCAGTAATAATAGCAGCAGGAGTAATGACAGCAGCAGCAGTAATAACAGCAGCAGTAATGACAGCAGCAGCAGTAATAACAGCAGCAGCAGTAAGGACAGCAGCAACAGTAATGAGAGCAGCAGTAAAAACAGCAGCAGTAATAATAGCAGCAGGAGTAATGACAGCAGCAGCAGTAATAACAGCAGCCGTAATGACAGCAGCAGTAATGACAGCAGTAGTAATAATAGCAGCAGGAGTAATGACAGCAGCAGTAATGACAGCAGCAGTAATAATAGCAGCAGGAGTAATGACAGCAGCAGCAGCAATAACAGCTGCTGCAGCAGTAATGACAGCAGCAGGAGTAATGACAGCAGCAGCAGTAATAACAGCAGTAATGACAGCAGCAACAGTAATGACAGCAGCTGTAATAACAGCAGCAGCAGTAATGACAGCAGCAGTAATAATAGCCGCAGGAGTAATGACAGTAGCAACAGTAATGAGAGCAGCAGTAAGGACAGCAGCAGGAGTAATGACAGCAGCAGCAGTAATAACAGCAGCCGTAATGACAGCAGCAACAGTAATGAGAGCAGCAGTAAAAACAGCAGCAGTAATGACAGCAGTGGTAATAATATCAGCAGGAGTAATGACAGCAGCAGTAATAACAGCAGCAACAGTAATGACAGCAGCAGTAAAAAACAGCAGCAGTAATGACAGCAGCAGTAATAATAGCAGCAGGAGTAATGACAGCAGCAACAGTAATAACAGCAGCAGTAATAACAACAGCAGTAAGGACAGCAGCAACAGTAATGAGAGCAGCAGTAATAACAGCAGCAGTAATGACAGCAGTAGTAATAATAGCAGGAGTAATGACAGCAGCAGCAGTAATAACAGCAGCAGTAATGACAGCAGCAGGAATAATAGCAGCAGGAGTAATGACAGCAGCAGTAATAATAGCAGGAGTAATGACGGCAGCAGCAGTAATAACAGCAGCAGTAATGCCAGCAGCAACAGTAATGACAGCAGCTGTAATAACAGCAGCAGCAGTAAAAACAGCAGCAGTAATAACAGCAGCAGTAATAATAGCAGCAGGAGTAATGACAGCAGCAGCAGTAATAAAAGCAGCAGTAATGACAGCAATGACAGCAGCAGCATAGCAGATCTATTCAGCCAAGACCAAGCATATCAAATTCAACATTGTCAGATCCATTACCGTGCCAAACACTCAGAGAGTTGTCATGACAGTAATATATTTACTATTAAAAGAAGCTCAGTGTTGAGGGATGGTCTTCATCATCATCATCATCATCATCATCATCATCATCATCATCATCATCGTCAACATTTACTGTCATTACTGTCATGTGCCATCCATATTTCAATCTTCAGTGAGAGAACTTTTTAGTCTGCTCTTGTAGTATTTTGTACTACACCACTAATATACAATAAGTAGTTGTAAATTCATATTGCCCTTTTTTTGCAGCTGAGCTACGTACAAAAATGTGAAGGGGAATAAAACATTTTCTGTACTGAAGCAATAAGATTTAAAGGGACGGTTCACTCAAAATTAGATTTCTGTCATCATTTATTCACACTAATGTATTTCCAAACTCAAAAAAACTTTGGTTAATCTTCAAAACACATATTTTGGTATTGTAATGGCTCCGACCTGAGAGGTTTTTTGTCCCTTCATTGAAAGGTCAGGCAACCAAAACTTAAAAGGTCAGTTACATCTAAACTATGATCAACACACATATGTAGAGCACATCACATTTGGTAAACACGGAAGCTCATATGTGACCCTGGACCACAAAACCTGTCATAAGGGTCAATTTTCTGACATGAAACATGAAAGCTATAAATAAGCTTTCAATAACAAATTAGCTGAACAAATAAGCATTGGTGTATGGTTTGTTAGGATAGGAGTTGAGATACAACTAAATGAAAATCTGGAATCTGAGGGTGCAAAAAAATCAAAATATTGAGAAAATCTCCTTTAGAGTTGTCCAAATGAGGTCCTTAGCAACGCATATTACAAATAATAATACTTTTTTTTAAATATATTTACGGTAGGAAATGTACAAAATATCTTCATGGAACATGATCTTTACTTAATATCCTAATGATTTTTGCCATAAAAGAAAAAAATATAATTTTGATCCATACAATGTATTGTTGGCTATTGCCACAAATAAACCCGTGAGACGCATGACTAGTTTTGAGCGCCAGGATCACATATTGTGCTTTACCAGATTTTAAATTAAAAATACCTTAATTTGTGTTTCAAAGATTGTCAGTGATTTGAGTAAATGATGAAAGAGTTTTCAATTTGGGATGAACTATCCCTTTAAGAGACCAAATATGATATTGTCATGTTTATGATAACACATACACAGAGAAGGATACACAGAGAAGGATGTATTGATACATTCACAGTTCACAAATTACTTGATTTTAAAATAAATCAGATGTTTCATGTTACTAAATCATGTGCATCATGACTACATTGATCAACCAGGATCCTGGACCAGAACTGCTACATTTTGTCCTTGCTTACCTCTCTTATCTTTCTCATTCAGTTCAGGTTCAATTCAAAATAATTGAGTTCGGTTACAGCAGCAATGGTAACAGGTTCGAGTCAAATGGAACAATATGGTGTTGAAAAAGCGAAGTATACATTTCAACATTGAACAACCGACAGTACATGTCTTTGAACTTTAGAATAGTGTTGGATAAAGACTGATACTATGCTGTCTCACACACACATTCAGAAGTGCACCTTTATTTGCTGTGTGAAAAAGTGTGTCTCACACACGCACAGAGCTCATTAAAGCTGCATGAGTGTTGCCTGTATGTTTGTTAGTGTTGATTGACGGGACTAAAGCAGAGCTCTCTGCAGTCAGTGCACACGTTAACCTGCGTTGTGTAACGCGTCAGAACAAACAGCCCCGAGTAGTGTAGTGCACATCTGAACACACTGAAGGACGCCTGGGATACCGAGTGCTCGTCTCCCAGCTGGTCTGCATCCTGCTCACAGCTCGCTCTTTTACTGCTCAGGATACTTCTTAGTTAATAAGTCAATTGTTGACATGCAATACGAGTAGCCTACAGTCCAATCGTTTGTTCTCGGGAGAATTTGATGAGAAATGTTTGAGTTTGTATTGAGATGTCTGACTAGCCTGACGTCGTCATACTCAATTCTAGTCAGAATATGAGTCTGATACTGCTCCGTTGGGCTGTGATTATGGGGCATGTTTAAACCGAACCAGGAAAGACCTCAATTGGATAGACCTACAACCAATCAGAGCAACGGAGCGACGCATAACGTTAGTTGTCAAATGTCAACAGAACTCAACTGCACTGTGTTGCCAAGTCCGCGGGTTGTTTTCCATGTCCGCGGGTTGAAGCGACCCCAATTCTGTGATATACAGACCCAGGAATGCGAAATTTAGCAGGCAGTCCAGCCAAAATAACACATATTTTACCTTTGATGACGTGGATGTTTACGTCACTGTTTATCATCTGTCCATCATCGTCTAAAGCCCGCCCTGACAATTTCATTGGTCCGAACATTTTCTGTTCGGGCATAATTACTTCTCTATGGATCAAGTCCAGACCGAACTGCCCGTGCAAAATTTTGTGTGGGTGGGGCTAAGTTCGTCTGGCATCCAGGCTAATGTCTGACCAATCTGAGCACAGTTTTGAACCTCTAGAGGAGACACCTGACAGTGCAGATTGAACCTTTAGACTTAATAGGGATAGTTCAACCTCCCAAAAATGAAAACTGTCATCATTTACTCACCGGTGTGTTGTTCCACAAACCTGTATGACGTTCTTTCCTCTGCAGAACAGAAGTCTTCTGAAGCCACGCGTTTTCTGATAAGCAGTTTGATATTTAATGCCTTCATGAGGTTGAGTAATTGAAGACTGAATTTACATTTTTGGATGAACTATTTAATTCCATTGCTGTCTAGGAGAAACAAAGTCTCCTGCAACAGGTTTACATGCATCAAAGGTAAAAATTTATATAGCTCCGGGGGGTGACGACATGCAGCCTTAACTCCTAACCATTTTGGCAGGCAATCAGAGGAGCGCTAGAGCGGCTGTAGCATTGGGCTGGGTAAAAAATATTGATTTCTCGATTTTAATCGATTATCACTTTTACAAAACAATATCGATTCTTAAATCCCAAGAATCGATTAGTCATCCTGTGATCAGTTAATGAATGAAATAAACATTGTAGTGCGCCTCCCATCCAATAAATCGCAATAATCTTTGTGTTTTATTACTATTGATATGAAACAAAGTCTCAGATTTCAAATTACGTCTATTTTTTTAACGAAAAACATAAATACCGTTTTGGCGCTGTGGCGCGAGATCGCTCTGCCGCCGCTCAGCTCAAGCGGCAGAATGACCGGATCTTCTCTTCCGCCTTAATACCAGTAACAGCGCAAAATAAACATGAATGAGCTTCTGAAAGTGTGTTAAAAGATACAGGACAACCGAAATCCGTATCATGTCACATAGAATAGCTCAAGCAGTGTTTCAACCGCAGAAAGACGTCAGTAAAATGGCTTGTAAACAATGTCATGTAACGTCACATTTACCTCAGAAAAACCATCCAGTGTCCATAAACTCATTAGTCAGCTAGAAAAATTTACTCTAGAGAGGAGCATTTTGCTAATTATATGCACCACATTACATAGGATATTCATTGTCAATGTTCTTAAATATTTAATGCATACTGTGTATGAATAAATCTGGCAAGTTTTTATGACCTTATGACATTTAAATGTTTACATTTCAAAAAACTAATTGGAGTAGAATTATGATTATATAATTGTAAAGTTACTATAACTTTATTATTATATAAAAAACATAATTTAGTGTCATTTAAGTGTTTGTATACATATCAGTTATTTTTTTACCTTCAATATTAGTAGGCTAATGTAGTATCAACTGACTCCCATAGTTTACAACATTGTATTACTTGAGAAATCGAATTGAATTGCGAAATGTGTGTCAATACCCAGCCCTAGTATCTATAAAATATTTAAAAACTGGACTGTTTAAAGTAAACCTTACTATTTCAACATGATGGACAGCTGATGTGCGCCAGGATGCTAGAACAGGCGGGGGAAAGCAAAGGGGAAATCATTTTATCGTTGTAAGTTGTTGAAATAACATAAGTGCTTTTATATATAAATAACATTCAGAAACTGTAGGCTATTTGAAACGAAATTAAGGATCAATAAATAAATACTGAAACAAAAAAATAAGAAATTACATTTGTTGATTTTATTTGGACGGGTTTGTGTTAACCGCTAACATATAACATTGATCAATTCACATGTTTTCTCTCTTAAAATGTACGCACATGTAGGCCTATATGTCAGCATTATCATGTACTGTACGTGTAAAGAATTGAAGTCTGTCATGTAAAACAAGAGCGTTATAGACCCTTTTCACATTTCCCGGTTTCTCAGAGGGGAAGTAGTCATAATTGGGTTAAATATTATAGCTGTGAATGAAAAAATACATTCAATATTTTTTTGTGTGCCCATTTGCTCAAATAGCAAAAGAATAACGCCACAATAGTGGTTTCACAACTTTCAAAAAGAGGGAAAAAATAGAGTGAGATTGATAACTGCAGCGAAAAGAGAGAAAGATGTTTATTTTTACCATCACTCCCATAGACGCTGTAATTAGAAACAACCTCACAGCAGCGGTAACTTGTTTTTTGTAATTTGATGCAAAAGTAATAAAATACAAAGTATCAGTATTAGAATGTAAAACATTTTTTTTAATGAAAATATAAAAAACGTTGCAGGATTTACGATATTGATGACCGTAAAACGCGTCATCACAGTCTGTGAAAAGGGTCTATTGATGCAGTTCAGTCTGCTGCTATTCTATCTGAAATGTTACTCCTGATCGGAGACTTCCGTAAATATTTAATTTATTCGTAGATTTAAGCTTCAACTAAGTTTAATGGTGCAACACAAAAATATTTAGTAGTGCATAAGTTGTAACTTAGTGCCCATTTACGTCAAAACTAGGCTTAGTTGTAACTTGCGCACGACTGTCTGGTGCAACAGGTGTCCTCCTGACAGGTAAGCTATCCGTTCCTTTATCGATACATGTGAAAAGCACCCCGGGGGCATTATAGGGATCTGTTATGTTTAATCTATTAAGTTTTGCTATGTACAAGTCTATGTCTTTTGAATTAAAGTGCGCAGTGAACTCCGTTGCCTTGAAACTCATGCTGGCGCAGACTATTCCTGCCTGCCAAAATGGCCTCGTAAACAGAATGGGTCACATGACCTCCGGAGCTCTATACATTGCAGTATCACCTCTTCTCTCACTGTCAGAAAATTGTGTTTACAAAGATTCAGTCTCTCTAAATACTTACTTGTATTTGTAAGTATTTGTCTACTCTGCTCTGATTGGTCAGATGGCCCAGTCTGTTGTGATTGGTCTACTCTGCTCTGATTGGTCAGATTGCCCAGTCTGTTGTGATTGGTCTACTCTGCTCTGATTGGTCAGATGGTTCAGTCTGTTGTGATTGGTCTACTCTGCTCTGATTGGTCAGATTGCCCAGTCTGTTGTGATTGGTCTACTCTGCTTTGATTGTTCAGATTGCCCAGTCTGCTCTGATTGGTCAAATGACTCAGCTCCAGCTCTTTCTCAGCGCTTGATACACAGTGATACGTAATGATGGTGTCGATTTTACTGAATCAATTCTAGTGCGAGTCCTCATACTTTTAACAAACAGTATTTGAGGGTCAAAGTAGACATTGTTCACGGGCAGCCAATAAAGACCATCGGCTGGCATTAAGCAAATTTGTAATATAGTTACATAGGTTTGTAACAGGAAGTGAGAGTGGAATTGCTGACGACTCGTTTCAAGGCACTTTAGAATCGGTTCTTTCTTTTGGGAGACAATAACTTTATTTATCTGCACTTTGCAGAGCTTTTACATTCACAAACAGCTGTATTACACAATACATGAAAGGTAACATTCGAAAAAAGCACTTTAAAGAGATTTAATTTGTGTGTGATGTATCTGTATGTTGTCATATAGCTTACAGCTGTTGTCGTTTTATGATGGAATATTTACCATGTTTTGAACCATGCCATGGTTTGGCAATTGTGTGATGATACATGAAATTGTTTGTGATCCTCTATAAGGATGATATGAAACACTAATGCAGTGTTGTGTGTCTGTGCCATCCGCAGGCTTTTGAAGTGTGATCCGTGGGTGGAGACTGAATGTGGCCGAGGTCTCGACATAAGTGCTAAAGTTGTGATTGTGAATTTGTATTGATTTCAGGAACCTCTAGGGAATTGATCCACTGACCGGCTCCTGCTCCGCTCTGCCTCTGATGCATTTTCACACCATATGTGACTGCACAGGGGATCAGAGAGGGCCAGGCCCTTACAGAGCTCATCGCATCTGTGAAATTACTGTCATAAAACTGAATTGTTCTAGATCTTCCTCCAGTGTTTCTTTTTTTTTTTTTTTTTTATTTTTTTTTTTAAAGATTTTTTTTTTTTTTTTTTTATTATGATAGGACAGTAGGTAGACAGGAAGCGAAGTGGGAGAGAGAGAGAGGGACGGGATCGGGAAAGGACCACGAACCGGGACTCGAACTCGGGTCGCCCGAAGCGCAACAGCGCTATATGTCAGTGGCACTGCCCACGAGGCTATTGGTGCCGACCCTCCAGTGTTTCTCAGTGTTTGTACACAGGGAAAGCAGCAGGGTTAACGGAATAGTTCACGCTCTTCTTTCATAGTGTGGTACCGAAGTCTGTACTTTTGACACCACTACTCATAATTACAACTGGTAAACTTGTAATTTTCGGAGAACTTCGACTTGTACCACATGACCACTGTACCACCTGACCGCTGCAGATTCATATTGGTGTTGATAGTGCTGCCATAGAAAAGCATAATTGCAAGTCCGAGGATGTGAACAACTCAGAGTAGAGCGTCTCACTGGGGTGACAGATTCATGACTAAGTGGATAAACTCTTTAGTGAGGACATGATCTGATACAGGACAGAGAGCTCTTTAGTCAACTGTAAGATTACACATATCAACATTCTCTCTCTGTGTGTGTGTGTGTGTGTGTGTGTGTGTGCGTGTGCATGTGCGCATGAAAACGAGTGAGCAAAGTGTCTGTCTGACTCAGCATTTACTGTGTGATAATGTGTTTACAGTTAAAGAATAAATCCAGGTTTTCAACTTAATGTCTAGGCTGGTGTAACAGATCTATGGCGTTCTGTCAGTTACCACAGACGATAATATCAAGTTCCTATTACTATTGGCGGAAATACAATCTAAAAAATGCTGGGTTAAAAACAACCCAATTTGTGTTGAAAATGGACAAACCCAGCCATTGGGTTGTTTTAACCCAGGGTTAAACATTTGCACATTTATTTAACCCAACTATTGTTTAAAAATGACTATATGGCTGGCTTAAAACCCAAAATAGTGAAAAAAGTGAAGTGACGTGTGGCCAAGTATGGTGACCCATACTTGGAATTTGTGCTCTGCATTTAACCTGTTGGGGTAACAGCTTTAGGACCCAGGACCAGTAGTGAGAAATGAAGACCAAGAGTCAGGAGTTAGATTAATTAAAGAAAAGTTTACTGAAGAATAGTTTGCAGTTTCATCAGCAGAAGCCAGCTTCAAGTCTCTCAAGGAGTTCGTAGGCTGCGCTCCCTCTAACAGTCTCCCCACCTCCGCCTCACATACATACAATTTCTGAACAGTTATACTGTTTTCAAGGTCCAACCACGTCATTACTGTCATGTGGAATGATTCTGATTGGTTCTAACAACATTCACGTAAGCAACTTTCCACACGTCAACAGATAGGAGCACATATCACTAAAAATGCGTAGATGCGTAGACGAGTTGGCACCCAGCCCCAGATTTGGACTAGAATGACCTCGGAGGTCACAGAATGGCGTCTCCACGTCTCGTATCATCTGCAGAAAAGTCCATCTCCAATAATGATTCTGCAAAGATCATGCAACGCACATACACACAAAAGCTCCAAAGAGTAACAGTTTGCTCAAGGTTGAGAACATCTTAACTAACTATCAACAATTTCTTCTCCAAAACATCCTGATATCACGTTTTAGTACTGAAGTGAAATTATTCTTTTAATAAGAAAGGCACATAAGAGAGGTACAGTTTCTCTGGGTCCCTAAGAAGTCACGTAGACCTGACATCCCATGACCCTAAGGTCACTTTAGGAAGACATATAGCTCAACACATGCAGAGAGAGGTTCTCCCGGGGTGTTGATACGCACACACCAAGGACATTTGCCTGTCAGCTCGTCTTGACACAGACATCAGAGCTGGCACCTAAAAAAATGTGGATTCAAAAGCACACAGCAAATAATACTAAAATCTCCAAAATATAGAGAGGTTATAGATTAACTGATTTATCCAATGTAGAAAATAGTTATAACTTGATTATCATTGATTCTTATTTTAATATTGAACATAAAATCATTCTTGAAGGATATGTGTCTGATGAAGAGACAAGTGATGTTTGGCTTGACCCTTGACCCTTCATTCCCCCCTTTTAGACCATATGTGGGGGTCCCATACCGCCACGTCTGGTCTACCAGTGAGGTCGCTACGGAAGGTCAAGTCATGACGCATGCAACCCTGGCGGGTATACACTTGTCTCTTCGCCTCATCACGGACAAGCTGGCCACTAAAAAGACCAGTCCCCGTTTTGAGGCTCTTTTACCCCTTCCACTCACAAACAGGGCCCCAATGTTCTTCTTTTCTCAAAACTCCTGATCAACATACTGATAACGTGCTTTCTCTCATTGAGAGAGGAACCGCCAATATAGTACAATAGTATTCATACAATTCTTTAGGGTTTCAGTAAAAGGAAATATAAAAAATAAAACAAAATTAAATAAAATAAAATAAAATAAAATGAAGACAAATCCATATTTAATCTCTGGAAGCCGGGCTAAACGAGCACTCACTGGTGCTGCATTTCCATCAAGTTAGAGGTGTGTGATGCCTCCAAAATCTGAACACATGACTGAAATTTGCAAGGTTAAAGTGACCAGAATGATCTCAGCCGACCCTCGAATGCCAATCTTTAAGGTGTTTCCTGGCTCTCAATTATGCGGTATTTGGTGAGCGGTATAGAGGGGCCAATATTAGGGCAGGGGCTGCTGTGTCCAGTCTTGACCTTGGCCCCTACGAAACACAGCTTCCCCTCCCACAGTGATGCTGCTGGCCTCACAGACATCTGCCTCACCTCTCATACACACCTCACATAAAAACACCCCCCCTTCTTGGAGGTGCCCCAAGAGTGGTGACCCCCATTGGCGTGGGTTGCCCTCTGCTGGCCACAAGAAGGTCTTACCCGTCATCGGGAAATCACCTCATTCTCATTGGTCATCGCAACAGGATCCGATATTTTTCTGGAACCTTTTGGAAAGTGCATTCAAGAGTCACCAGAGCCATCCGGTCTGCTTTCAAATTAGTAAAAACATGGAGACAGGTTAATTATAGCTCCTGATCACACAGTTTTCCTGATACAAGTGTTCTCGTGAAACATCACACACGTCTAGGACGGACCCTCAGTCACCACTCAGAGACCAAATACAAACTTAGGAAAATATAAAGGAAGAAACAAAATCATACCTAGGGAGGATCATTCAATTCATGATAATAATATAGAAAGATAAATATTGACTAAGTCTTTGATTATAAATTTAATTTTAGAACCCACCCTTCACGTTTCTACCAATTTAGGCTTCTTCCTAATTTACAATGTCCCACCAAAAAGCACATATGCATCCTTACATATTCATATCTCTACTGCTCAGCAGAAACCAAAATATTATATTCCTCTTATCTCAATCCCAGTCACACAGAAAGCCTTAAAGTCACTTGCTTCTTTAACATTAATTGTGGTTCTGTATAAATCAAAATATCATGAAAAATGAAAATAAAGTAAAAATAAAACTTTTCCTTTTATAAGTTATCTCTTTGGTCGCCCTCCGGCCTTTCAGAATTTTGAGGGAGTCTCTGGATAATTTAGATAGTGACTTCAGCCAATTTGTCACTTTGTCTCTGCCGTCAAGTCTATAACCTTCACGTTTACCATTTTTAATCAATTGGCATGATTTAAATTTAGGCCCTCAGTTGAATTTAGACAAGGGTTTTAACCCATGATGGACGGCAATCTTTAACTTTACAATTCCACTTTAACTAATCCAGAGAGTAATTCAAATCAACATCATAAATGACAAGTCGTCACAACAGACAGAGCTGGATAAGAATCCATTTCAAGCTCGTCCTGTGTTCTGGATCATCTTTTCACCAGATTTCTTCAAAATGATCAGTTTCTCTAAAGGTTGTCGTTTACCTTAACCAATCTGTAATGGTCAAACACTCATTCCAGAGGTTAATGACACCCAATCAGGACAGAACAGTTCTAGGAACAGACACATACAAAACATAAAGTGCAGTCACACCCACACACACATTAAACATGAATTGCTCATTCACAAATTTTACTTTTAGTGTTAACTCAAATTATTATTTAAATTCAGCTTTTACGTCTGCTCATTATTAATTTGTCTCTACAAAAGTCAGCTGGATTGTTTTGGTTCTGATATCATTTCTTTGTTTTGTTTCAGCTTTCGCAGGGCGATAACAAATTGTACCATCCCTGCTTCCACAAGCAGTCTCTCTCTCTCTGATAACTTTTTCAACAGTCTTCTAAGACTTTAACTTTAATGTTAAATTCATTCTCATTTAAAGTCTGTGTGTAAAAACATCTTATACCTTTTTACACACCATGTTTTCCTAAAACATGTCTTATTATTCTCAAGTGATGCCCTGTGCTTTTATTCATCAATATCTTTGATCATCTATGGCACAGGCTCAAACATCAGCCTTGAGCTGGTTTCCAACATAGAGAGAGACTCTGAGGCATTCAGGACTGGTACTGCATTGTCATAAACTTTTAACTTGTCACTCTAGAACAGCATAAGACTTGGCTAGAGATTACATTTGTTTTCCAATAAAACGTCAGACATTATCCTTTTAACTCTATCGTTTGCCAGAAATTACGTTTTCAAATGATCATAATTTCATATTTGTCTTTTGCCCAAAATACATTTAAACTTCAAACATCCAAACTGAGTCTGAGTTACTCTTCTAATTTTAGCCACAGCACCAGAAATGACATGGTGGGCCAGATTCAGATAAGCGAATTGTTTTATTACAGCTCATCATGAGCTTATCTTTGGAAACCAAAACATCAGCTTCTAGGGTTTTTAGCTTTTAACACCAATTATTGTCTCACGAGCAATGTTTTTACCAACATCCAGTCAAATAAACTTATCAGAACTTTTCACGAGTCAGAGGAACAGGAAAATGTATTATACATTTGTATCATTTAAACCCACTATGTTTCTAATTATATATCTTTTCTGCTCACTTTGTATCATCATTGTCTTTAATTTTGCCTCATAATTTATATTAAAATTATCATTGATCTTGCCTTTTAACAGGAATTCCTTACGACTTAAATTTATTGAACTTATTACTTATTTCATTATTTTCAATCTGTGCCCCTCTGTTTAAACTCCCTCCGTGTCCGTGACTATATCTGCAGCTGCTCTGAGAAGAGAGCGCAGGAGGGAAGGGGGCAGATAAGACTCGCTGCTCACACATCTCTGGGCCTTTTTGTTTTGTTTTTCCTGCTTTGTTTCAAAAACAACTTCCAGTCCTTTACTCAGACTACACAGACCAAATCCTACATCATTTCCAATTATTTCTGCCAATTTATCTCACAAAAGTTAACTTAAGATTAACTTTTTCCACTTAGAATTAAAACCTTTGCCCATTTCCTTAATAATTCCTTCAAATTTATTTGATGTCAGGGCTTCAGAGCAAAGCTGCTTACAGCATTTGCTCTAAAGTCTCAAAATCTTTATCTGGACTGATCATGTCACAAATTGTTAGCCATTATTTTAGTCAAAGGTCATACTCACCTGAAATTATACCAGCGGAGATGGAGGCGGCGATCTTTAACCAACACAGCTGTGGCTTCTGCGTGATGAAACTGCAAAGTACACTTATACGAAAAAGTCACTCATACTGGTCCATGCCAATTTGGGTCATACTTTACATTTTCCTCGGGATCGTTCCTGATGCATCCCTGGCAAACAACCCTGAATCTATTTTTATTTTGTTTAACTGATAACTTAATCCCTAACTGTCTATTTTCCTAAATTCGGGGGCCCCCTGTCTGAGTTGGAAGAGACGGAGAAGGTTTGCGGTGGTCACTGTTTACCCTTACCAGTGTGCCTGCCCCTGTAGGAGTGGTGTGGTCACCAAAGCCCCCTTTGAGCTCTCTCCTCTGTTTGGGCAGGACTCGCTTGCACCCACGGTACCACCTTATGGTTACCTGGGCGACTTCTTATACCCCTTTATGTTTCTCAAACGCTTTTACCTCTTTGACATGTAATGTTCAAGATCTCTAGCCGAAACATAACCCGTGGTATAATTATTCCTTATTCCCGTCGAAATAAAGCTCTGCCGTTCCCCTTACCCAGTCTCTTCCAGTCAGACAAGTCTAATAATCAAAATATACTACCTTATCTACTTGTTTGCCAGAGGTGTACCAAGGACTGATTGCTCGCGCATCCTCCACCAAAAACTGTTGGGGTAACAGCTTTAGGACCCAGGACCAGTAGTGAGAAATGAAGACCAAGAGTCAGGAGTTAGATTAATTAAAGAAAAGTTTACTGAAGAATAGTTTGCAGTTTCATCAGCAGAAGCCAGCTTCAAGTCTCTCAAGGAGTTCGTAGGCTGCGCTCCCTCTAACAGTCTCCCCACCTCCGCCTCACATACATACAATTTCTGAACAGTTATACTGTTTTCAAGGTCCAACCACGTCATTACTGTCATGTGGAATGATTCTGATTGGTTCTAACAACATTCACGTAAGCAACTTTCCACACGTCAACAGATAGGAGCACATATCACTAAAAATGCGTAGATGCGTAGACGAGTTGGCACCCAGCCCCAGATTTGGACTAGAATGACCTCGGAGGTCACAGAATGGCGTCTCCACGTCTCGTATCATCTGCAGAAAAGTCCATCTCCAATAATGATTCTGCAAAGATCATGCAACGCACATACACACAAAAGCTCCAAAGAGTAACAGTTTGCTCAAGGTTGAGAACATCTTAACTAACTATCAACAATTTCTTCTCCAAAACATCCTGATATCACGTTTTAGTACTGAAGTGAAATTATTCTTTTAATAAGAAAGGCACATAAGAGAGGTACAGTTTCTCTGGGTCCCTAAGAAGTCACGTAGACCTGACATCCCATGACCCTAAGGTCACTTTAGGAAGACATATAGCTCAACACATGCAGAGAGAGGTTCTCCCGGGGTGTTGATACGCACACACCAAGGACATTTGCCTGTCAGCTCGTCTTGACACAGACATCAGAGCTGGCACCTAAAAAAATGTGGATTCAAAAGCACACAGCAAATAATACTAAAATCTCCAAAATATAGAGAGGTTATAGATTAACTGATTTATCCAATGTAGAAAATAGTTATAACTTGATTATCATTGATTCTTATTTTAATATTGAACATAAAATCATTCTTGAAGGATATGTGTCTGATGAAGAGACAAGTGATGTTTGGCTTGACCCTTGACCCTTCAAACCCATCCAAGTGCACACACAGTAGTGAACACACACACCTGGAGCAGTGGGCAGCCATATATTGCTGCGGCGCCCGGGGAGCAGTTGGGGGTTCGGTGCCTTGCTCAAGGGTCTCACCTCAGTCGTGGTATTGAGGGTGGAGGAGGGCGCTGGTTATTCACTCCCCCCACGACAATTCCTGCCGGACCTGAGACTCGAACCCGCAACCTTCCGGTTACAAGTCCGACTCTCTAACCATTAGGCCATGACTACCCCTCAGATTGGAATAGGTTGGAAATTATAAATCAGACAATTATTAGAGGCAACAATAATAATCAAAAGATGAACATTTATTAATAAGCAATTAATTATTGTTTAATTATTATTCATTAAACGTATTAATAATGTTAATTTATTAAACATATCAATAAATGTTCATATCCATATTTTGGGTTCATTTTAAGCAAGCAATACAGTCATTTTTAAACAATAGCTGGGTTAAATAAAACTACCCAGCATGTAAAACTACCCAACCGCTGGGTTAATACAAGCCTGGTCCTACCAGACTCTCGTACATTTCATTTGTACAGAGAGTCTGGCCACTCTCTATTGACAAGCGTTTACTTCCTTGAAGGAGGGAACTCTGTTGAAGTATAAAAGTATTGGATCGGCCCAGAGTCATTCTGGATCTGCCATAACCAATCGCAAACGTTCCATAACCAATCCCAAATCTCAAACTAGCGCACGACATCAACGTCATCATTCTCAACCACTCCCTCTGTTTGCTGATTGGACCGGCTAAATTTTGACCGGAGAAAACCAGAGAATATACTGCAATCTGAAGGAAAATGAAAATTGAGCAGAAGTACGTAGAAGAGCAGACCTCCTCTCTCAAGCAGGAGGGTCAGTTTGGCATCCCCATCCAGAGCGATGGTCTCTGCATGTATGGGTGACCAACGGATACCCGTTGACCTGCCCGAAGGGGTTATGAACACGATTTCACACTCTAGAGCCCCCTCGACGAGGCGGTTATATAGTTCTAAGTGGTCGGTGTTCACTGAGTGGTGTGTTTCCAAGGGATTGGACCCACAGCAATGTGGGGTCCAGCAGGTGCTCTCCTTCCTCCAAGAGCTTTTGGAACTGGGCAGGTCCCCTTCCACGCTCAAAGTGTATGTGGCGGCTATAGCAGCGTTCGCTCAGACGACGCTAGGTAGCACGCTAGGAAGGAACGAGCTCATCATCCGTTTCCTCAGAGGAGCCAGACGGATGAATCCCCCGCGGCCCCCATCGGTTCCTATATGGGATCTGGCCGTGGTCCTAGAGGCCCTGAAGGCTCATCCCTTTGAACCGCTCGAGACTGTGGAACCAAGGTTCCTTTCGCTAAAAAACGCGTTCCTGATAGCTCTGGCTTCAGTGAAACGCGTTAGGGGATCTACACACGCTCTCAGTGAGCCCGACGTGTATGGAGTTCGGTCCTAATGACTCTAAGGTCATTCTCAGACCGAGGCATGGTTATGTCCCCAAAGCGATCGGCACTCCCTTCAGGGCGCAGATTATCTCCCTCTCGGCTCTGCCAGCATCCGACGAGGGGGACGGTGGCAATATCCTCTGCCCTGTCAGGGCATTGAGGGTTTATGTCACACGCTTCGCCGCCTTCAGGCGTTCTGAGCAGCTATTTGTTTCGTTTGGTGGGCGCACTAAAGGTCTCGCCTCCTCGAAACAGACCCTGTCCAGGTGGAGAGTGGACGCGATTGCAACTGCATACGCTTCCAAACACCTGCAGTGCCTGCTAGGTGTCAGAGCACACTCCACCAGAGGCATGGCCTCTTCGTGGGCTTGGGCCAGAGGGATTTCCATCCACGATATCTGTATGGCGGCAGGCTGGGCCTCCCCGTCTACGTTCGTGAGATTTTACAATCTGGAAGTTCCTGCCTTACAGGCGAAAGTGTTGTCAGTTCAATAGGGCTGTTGGTTCTGCCCAGTTATTCTGCGCAGACATAGCTCACATACTGGTAGTAAGTTCGGTACTAGGCTCATGTGAATTTGAAGGAGACCGCGGTGCCGTTCCCTCATTTACGAGACGAGCTGTTGTAAGTTTGAAGGTGACCGGCGGTGCCGTTACCTCACTCATATAACAAGATATTGTGAATTTGAAGGCGACCGGCGTTGCCGTTCCCTCATTCATGAGACAAGGTGTGGTGAATTTGAAGGAGACCGGCAGGTGCCGTTCCCTCATTCATGGGACAGGGTGTTGTAACCACCCGTCGTAACCACCCGTCAGTTCGAATGAAGTGTCTGTATATGTGGTGGCCCGTTCTCCTTACCGGCCACCCTGCCCGAGCAGTGTTATGGTCCCCGGTTCCCTGGGATACATATGCTGTACGCGAGGCGCGCACGGCGTTGACAATATGTTCCCGTAGCGTAAGGAACTTACGCAATACGAGAGAACCTCTCGTAAGAGAACGATACTCGGTTACTTAACGTAACCTCGGTTCTCTCTAGAAGAGGGAACGAGTATTGCGTTCCTTGCCGTGCGCCCCGCGGGCTTTTACGCTTCAGAACTACGAAAACCGAATATGCAGCCCGTGAGCCCTGCTTATATACACGTGGCCACGCCCCACCTGTAGGCAAATGAAGCCAGGTGGGCGCGAAGCGCCCTCATTGGTCGCCACGTCACGCGGGCTCACCGATAGGCTGCTGCAGTTGCCAGCAGAGCAGCCAATAGCACGCTGGAATAGCCTGCTATGGTCTGCCTGGCTGCCGCACTGCGTTGACAATGTTACAAAATTAAGGATAATTTTGGGTTTTTCAGAAATCTCGAAGAAAGAATACTTTCCCGTAGCGTAAGGAACTTATGCAATACTCGTTCCCTCTTCTAGAGAGAACCGAGGTTACGTTAAGTAACCGAGTATCGTTTCATGTAAACAGTGCTTCATGGATCTGTAGTTACTTCATGTTTCTTTCTGGTTAAACTTGAGTTAAACCATGAGTCAGCAAAACTAACCCGCATTACTTTTTTAGCTTGTCATTACATAAGTTGAAATAATGGATATAACCGTAGAAAAAGAGGGATTGGTATGTGATTTTATCACATTAATCTCATGTTAAAACATGAAATGTTTAAGTGTTGGTTTGTTTCTTTGCCATGATTGCCTGATTGTAAGTGTTTTTAGCATAAACATGTTTCCCTGTTCATATAGTATAGTAAATGAATCCACAGGCTGTGTTTAACTAACTGTTTAGGAGTGTTTAAAAACATTTTATAACAGGTTAATTGCCCTTAACCCATGGACTCGTGAGGTTTGTCATGTCTCTAGACATCGGCACTCAATGAGCTCATTATATAGTGCTCACTCTCTTTTCTGTATAGTTACTGCTGCTTGTTCCCATCCTCAATTTATAATTAACAAATATTCGGTGTAATTCAGGTCACATTATCCAAACTGCTTGCAGTATATTTGCAGTCCTAAGTTCCTGTTATAGTCAAGACAAGAATGAAGCTGAACATGATTATAGAATATAGTCAAAATAAAATAAATGTGTTAATAAAAATGGCATAATGTGACACTGGATCAACATTCAATTAAAACGGACACTATTTTCTTTCTGGATAAGTATCCCTGTTCTCATTGTGTCTGTTATTCTAGAGAAAAAAAAATATTTTTGGTCATCTGATTTGTCCACCTCCACATTCTCCGCCTCTGAAACAACTTCTGGAACTACAGACACACAGTTCACATATTATGAGCCGTTGCTTACAGGCACAATGGCACTGTGTTTCAATTTTATATATTAAAATTATCATTGATCTTGCCTTTTAACAGGAATTCCTTACGACTTAAATTTATTGAACTTATTACTTATTTCATTATTTTCAATCTGTGCCCCTCTGTTTAAACTCCCTCCGTGTCCGTGACTATATCTGCAGCTGCTCTGAGAAGAGAGCGCAGGAGGGAAGGGGGCAGATAAGACTCGCTGCTCACACATCTCTGGGCCTTTTTGTTTTGTTTTTCCTGCTTTGTTTCAAAAACAACTTCCAGTCCTTTACTCAGACTACACAGACCAAATCCTACATCATTTCCAATTATTTCTGCCAATTTATCTCACAAAAGTTAACTTAAGATTAACTTTTTCCACTTAGAATTAAAACCTTTGCCCATTTCCTTAATAATTCCTTCAAATTTATTTGATGTCAGGGCTTCAGAGCAAAGCTGCTTACAGCATTTGCTCTAAAGTCTCAAAATCTTTATCTGGACTGATCATGTCACAAATTGTTAGCCATTATTTTAGTCAAAGGTCATACTCACCTGAAATTATACCAGCGGAGATGGAGGCGGCGATCTTTAACCAACACAGCTGTGGCTTCTGCGTGATGAAACTGCAAAGTACACTTATACGAAAAAGTCACTCATACTGGTCCATGCCAATTTGGGTCATACTTTACATTTTCCTCGGGATCGTTCCTGATGCATCCCTGGCAAACAACCCTGAATCTATTTTTATTTTGTTTAACTGATAACTTAATCCCTAACTGTCTATTTTCCTAAATTCGGGGGCCCCCTGTCTGAGTTGGAAGAGACGGAGAAGGTTTGCGGTGGTCACTGTTTACCCTTACCAGTGTGCCTGCCCCTGTAGGAGTGGTGTGGTCACCAAAGCCCCCTTTGAGCTCTCTCCTCTGTTTGGGCAGGACTCGCTTGCACCCACGGTACCACCTTATGGTTACCTGGGCGACTTCTTATACCCCTTTATGTTTCTCAAACGCTTTTACCTCTTTGACATGTAATGTTCAAGATCTCTAGCCGAAACATAACCCGTGGTATAATTATTCCTTATTCCCGTCGAAATAAAGCTCTGCCGTTCCCCTTACCCAGTCTCTTCCAGTCAGACAAGTCTAATAATCAAAATATACTACCTTATCTACTTGTTTGCCAGAGGTGTACCAAGGACTGATTGCTCGCGCATCCTCCACCAAAAACTGTTGGGGTAACAGCTTTAGGACCCAGGACCAGTAGTGAGAAATGAAGACCAAGAGTCAGGAGTTAGATTAATTAAAGAAAAGTTTACTGAAGAATAGTTTGCAGTTTCATCAGCAGAAGCCAGCTTCAAGTCTCTCAAGGAGTTCGTAGGCTGCGCTCCCTCTAACAGTCTCCCCACCTCCGCCTCACATACATACAATTTCTGAACAGTTATACTGTTTTCAAGGTCCAACCACGTCATTACTGTCATGTGGAATGATTCTGATTGGTTCTAACAACATTCACGTAAGCAACTTTCCACACGTCAACAGATAGGAGCACATATCACTAAAAATGCGTAGATGCGTAGACGAGTTGGCACCCAGCCCCAGATTTGGACTAGAATGACCTCGGAGGTCACAGAATGGCGTCTCCACGTCTCGTATCATCTGCAGAAAAGTCCATCTCCAATAATGATTCTGCAAAGATCATGCAACGCACATACACACAAAAGCTCCAAAGAGTAACAGTTTGCTCAAGGTTGAGAACATCTTAACTAACTATCAACAATTTCTTCTCCAAAACATCCTGATATCACGTTTTAGTACTGAAGTGAAATTATTCTTTTAATAAGAAAGGCACATAAGAGAGGTACAGTTTCTCTGGGTCCCTAAGAAGTCACGTAGACCTGACATCCCATGACCCTAAGGTCACTTTAGGAAGACATATAGCTCAACACATGCAGAGAGAGGTTCTCCCGGGGTGTTGATACGCACACACCAAGGACATTTGCCTGTCAGCTCGTCTTGACACAGACATCAGAGCTGGCACCTAAAAAAATGTGGATTCAAAAGCACACAGCAAATAATACTAAAATCTCCAAAATATAGAGAGGTTATAGATTAACTGATTTATCCAATGTAGAAAATAGTTATAACTTGATTATCATTGATTCTTATTTTAATATTGAACATAAAATCATTCTTGAAGGATATGTGTCTGATGAAGAGACAAGTGATGTTTGGCTTGACCCTTGACCCTTCAAACCCATCCAAGTGCACACACAGTAGTGAACACACACACCTGGAGCAGTGGGCAGCCATATATTGCTGCGGCGCCCGGGGAGCAGTTGGGGGTTCGGTGCCTTGCTCAAGGGTCTCACCTCAGTCGTGGTATTGAGGGTGGAGGAGGGCGCTGGTTATTCACTCCCCCCACGACAATTCCTGCCGGACCTGAGACTCGAACCCGCAACCTTCCGGTTACAAGTCCGACTCTCTAACCATTAGGCCATGACTACCCCTCAGATTGGAATAGGTTGGAAATTATAAATCAGACAATTATTAGAGGCAACAATAATAATCAAAAGATGAACATTTATTAATAAGCAATTAATTATTGTTTAATTATTATTCATTAAACGTATTAATAATGTTAATTTATTAAACATATCAATAAATGTTCATATCCATATTTTGGGTTCATTTTAAGCAAGCAATACAGTCATTTTTAAACAATAGCTGGGTTAAATAAAACTACCCAGCATGTAAAACTACCCAACCGCTGGGTTAATACAAGCCTGGTCCTACCAGACTCTCGTACATTTCATTTGTACAGAGAGTCTGGCCACTCTCTATTGACAAGCGTTTACTTCCTTGAAGGAGGGAACTCTGTTGAAGTATAAAAGTATTGGATCGGCCCAGAGTCATTCTGGATCTGCCATAACCAATCGCAAACGTTCCATAACCAATCCCAAATCTCAAACTAGCGCACGACATCAACGTCATCATTCTCAACCACTCCCTCTGTTTGCTGATTGGACCGGCTAAATTTTGACCGGAGAAAACCAGAGAATATACTGCAATCTGAAGGAAAATGAAAATTGAGCAGAAGTACGTAGAAGAGCAGACCTCCTCTCTCAAGCAGGAGGGTCAGTTTGGCATCCCCATCCAGAGCGATGGTCTCTGCATGTATGGGTGACCAACGGATACCCGTTGACCTGCCCGAAGGGGTTATGAACACGATTTCACACTCTAGAGCCCCCTCGACGAGGCGGTTATATAGTTCTAAGTGGTCGGTGTTCACTGAGTGGTGTGTTTCCAAGGGATTGGACCCACAGCAATGTGGGGTCCAGCAGGTGCTCTCCTTCCTCCAAGAGCTTTTGGAACTGGGCAGGTCCCCTTCCACGCTCAAAGTGTATGTGGCGGCTATAGCAGCGTTCGCTCAGACGACGCTAGGTAGCACGCTAGGAAGGAACGAGCTCATCATCCGTTTCCTCAGAGGAGCCAGACGGATGAATCCCCCGCGGCCCCCATCGGTTCCTATATGGGATCTGGCCGTGGTCCTAGAGGCCCTGAAGGCTCATCCCTTTGAACCGCTCGAGACTGTGGAACCAAGGTTCCTTTCGCTAAAAAACGCGTTCCTGATAGCTCTGGCTTCAGTGAAACGCGTTAGGGGATCTACACACGCTCTCAGTGAGCCCGACGTGTATGGAGTTCGGTCCTAATGACTCTAAGGTCATTCTCAGACCGAGGCATGGTTATGTCCCCAAAGCGATCGGCACTCCCTTCAGGGCGCAGATTATCTCCCTCTCGGCTCTGCCAGCATCCGACGAGGGGGACGGTGGCAATATCCTCTGCCCTGTCAGGGCATTGAGGGTTTATGTCACACGCTTCGCCGCCTTCAGGCGTTCTGAGCAGCTATTTGTTTCGTTTGGTGGGCGCACTAAAGGTCTCGCCTCCTCGAAACAGACCCTGTCCAGGTGGAGAGTGGACGCGATTGCAACTGCATACGCTTCCAAACACCTGCAGTGCCTGCTAGGTGTCAGAGCACACTCCACCAGAGGCATGGCCTCTTCGTGGGCTTGGGCCAGAGGGATTTCCATCCACGATATCTGTATGGCGGCAGGCTGGGCCTCCCCGTCTACGTTCGTGAGATTTTACAATCTGGAAGTTCCTGCCTTACAGGCGAAAGTGTTGTCAGTTCAATAGGGCTGTTGGTTCTGCCCAGTTATTCTGCGCAGACATAGCTCACATACTGGTAGTAAGTTCGGTACTAGGCTCATGTGAATTTGAAGGAGACCGCGGTGCCGTTCCCTCATTTACGAGACGAGCTGTTGTAAGTTTGAAGGTGACCGGCGGTGCCGTTACCTCACTCATATAACAAGATATTGTGAATTTGAAGGCGACCGGCGTTGCCGTTCCCTCATTCATGAGACAAGGTGTGGTGAATTTGAAGGAGACCGGCAGGTGCCGTTCCCTCATTCATGGGACAGGGTGTTGTAACCACCCGTCGTAACCACCCGTCAGTTCGAATGAAGTGTCTGTATATGTGGTGGCCCGTTCTCCTTACCGGCCACCCTGCCCGAGCAGTGTTATGGTCCCCGGTTCCCTGGGATACATATGCTGTACGCGAGGCGCGCACGGCGTTGACAATATGTTCCCGTAGCGTAAGGAACTTACGCAATACGAGAGAACCTCTCGTAAGAGAACGATACTCGGTTACTTAACGTAACCTCGGTTCTCTCTAGAAGAGGGAACGAGTATTGCGTTCCTTGCCGTGCGCCCCGCGGGCTTTTACGCTTCAGAACTACGAAAACCGAATATGCAGCCCGTGAGCCCTGCTTATATACACGTGGCCACGCCCCACCTGTAGGCAAATGAAGCCAGGTGGGCGCGAAGCGCCCTCATTGGTCGCCACGTCACGCGGGCTCACCGATAGGCTGCTGCAGTTGCCAGCAGAGCAGCCAATAGCACGCTGGAATAGCCTGCTATGGTCTGCCTGGCTGCCGCACTGCGTTGACAATGTTACAAAATTAAGGATAATTTTGGGTTTTTCAGAAATCTCGAAGAAAGAATACTTTCCCGTAGCGTAAGGAACTTATGCAATACTCGTTCCCTCTTCTAGAGAGAACCGAGGTTACGTTAAGTAACCGAGTATCGTTTCATGTAAACAGTGCTTCATGGATCTGTAGTTACTTCATGTTTCTTTCTGGTTAAACTTGAGTTAAACCATGAGTCAGCAAAACTAACCCGCATTACTTTTTTAGCTTGTCATTACATAAGTTGAAATAATGGATATAACCGTAGAAAAAGAGGGATTGGTATGTGATTTTATCACATTAATCTCATGTTAAAACATGAAATGTTTAAGTGTTGGTTTGTTTCTTTGCCATGATTGCCTGATTGTAAGTGTTTTTAGCATAAACATGTTTCCCTGTTCATATAGTATAGTAAATGAATCCACAGGCTGTGTTTAACTAACTGTTTAGGAGTGTTTAAAAACATTTTATAACAGGTTAATTGCCCTTAACCCATGGACTCGTGAGGTTTGTCATGTCTCTAGACATCGGCACTCAATGAGCTCATTATATAGTGCTCACTCTCTTTTCTGTATAGTTACTGCTGCTTGTTCCCATCCTCAATTTATAATTAACAAATATTCGGTGTAATTCAGGTCACATTATCCAAACTGCTTGCAGTATATTTGCAGTCCTAAGTTCCTGTTATAGTCAAGACAAGAATGAAGCTGAACATGATTATAGAATATAGTCAAAATAAAATAAATGTGTTAATAAAAATGGCATAATGTGACACTGGATCAACATTCAATTAAAACGGACACTATTTTCTTTCTGGATAAGTATCCCTGTTCTCATTGTGTCTGTTATTCTAGAGAAAAAAAAATATTTTTGGTCATCTGATTTGTCCACCTCCACATTCTCCGCCTCTGAAACAACTTCTGGAACTACAGACACACAGTTCACATATTATGAGCCGTTGCTTACAGGCACAATGGCACTGTGTTTCATGAGGTCAGACGTGCTTTCCAAACAACATCTCATGACCTTTGTGCTCCATAAAAAAAATGCAGTGAATTATAACACGCTCTGGAAAACATACCCAGACCATTTCACCCTAAAAATCCACTGTAAACGTATTTTAGGAGCATTTTCCTAACTACATTTGTCCTAAAACTTCAGCTTATTTCCATAACACAACTCACTTTTATTATCACTACAGCATTTACAAGCAAATGTTGTGTGAAAAACTTCCTGGTCCAGACATTGCAGCTATACATAAACCGATCAGGCATAACATTATGACCACCTTCCTAATAAGTTTTGCTGCCAAAACAGCCCTGACCCGTCGAGGCATGGAATCCACTAGACCCCTGAAGGTGTGCTGTGGTATCTGGCACCAAGATGTTAGCAGCAGATTCTTTAAGTCCTGTAAGCTGCGTGGTGGGGCCTCCATGGATCAGACTTTTTTGTTCGGCACATCCCACAGATGCTCGATTGTATTGAGATCTGGGGAATTTGGAGGCCAAGTAAACACCAGAAAACTTGTTGTTTTGCTCCTCAAACCATTTCTGAACCATTTTTGCTTTGTGGCAGGGTGCATTATCCTGCTGAAAGAGCCACAGCCACCAGGGAATACCATTTCCTTGAAAGGCCGTGATGATGATATAATCAGTGTTATTCACTACACATATCAGTGGTCATAATGTTGTATACGTATACAATAAAATTAAATGCACTAATTATACACAATTTTATTATGTACAACATTTTTTTTATGTACAACATTTTTTATTATGCAGGTGACATATATCTGTAGGATTTCAGTACAATAAACATTCAGATTTTAGTTTTTCAAAGAAAGTGTTTGTTTGTTGTATTTCTCCACTTTTAGATAACTGGTATCAATCTCAGACTAGTTTGTTAAATAGTTGCGAGGTCTTCTTAGGTAAATGGAAGCCCTATATAAAGAGGTTGTTCCACATGTTTAAGCAAGTCACATGCAATATGGGGAGGAAGAAAGATCTTTTTGAAGATGGTGCAATGTTATGCAAAAGACATGAAAACTAATATTGTGTGAAAACTAAATGGAGATTATCGAACTATAATAAGATTTGTGAGTCATTTACAGCACAAGGGAACTCTAACCAAAGAGAAATGTTTACAGTCGCATAATAATTTGGAACACAGTGTATAATAGCTATACAATATACACAAACGGAAAAAGAGTGTACGTCATGTACACTGCCCGACCAAAAACAAAGTCGCTGTTTGGATTTAAATAGGCAAATGCTTAAAAGTTTATGATTGGAGGATGATTGCAGTGATTATTATGCTTCTTATATGTTTGGCAACAATTTTTCTAATCCTAACTGATGGAGTGTGTAGCTTTTCATTTCTCAAACAGCTTAAACAGGTTTCCATCCAAGGATATTTTTTTGTGAAAAAAGGTTTAGCGCAACAAAATGTTTACCAATATAGCTGATTTTTTTTTGCAAATGTCAGCAGCACAATCTTTTTCCGTTTAACTTTAGCTTATAAATTCTACGTCGATACTTCAGAAAAGGGGCTTTAACGCAAATAAATGTGGTGTGACGTGACAGAATTAGCCTATAGCGTCCGCATTAAAGCACGTTTCTCTGTAGTTCAAAGGCGCATTAAATCTATATTCATATTATTAAGAATAAGATGTGTTGCCACTCAAAAGTTATTCATTCTTATCTTTGTATTTGTTTTAGTTTTTCTACAATCTAATAAAAGTTAATCAGAAATAATAGTTACATCAGTTTCTGAATATTGTTTGATCAAGTCTTTATAACGAAGTAAAAAAAACAATTGTTGATAAAAATCATTTTATATATAGGGCCTACAATTTAATAGTATATATAATACATTTTGAAAAGTTTTGTTTCAAAATAGATGAGGAAAACATAGCGCCTTAAAAATCTCGGCAGTTTGTAAAAAATAAAGATGTGGCGTCTGTCAAACAAAGGAAGGCTGTTGGAGTTTCCAAAATATTTCCAAAAATGAATGCCATAAAATCTGATTTCATGGGCAGTATCTGGCTAGTTGACAAATAAAAATCACAAACATGACACGTATTAATAAAATAATTTTATAAATAGGCTACAATATATAAAATAATTTTATAGATAGGCTACAATATATAAAATAATTTTCTAGCGTGACCTTTCCGACGTGATTACACAATCTGTGGCATGCCACAGGGCAGCACAAGATGAGCAATTTAGGTTGAAAAGTATATAAATGTTTTTTTTTTGTTGTTGAATATGGCCAATGGTTTGTCTAGATAAGACCCTATTCCTCGCCTGGGACCGTGCAGAGCCTCTGAAGCCCTTCCTGGAATGGAATCCTGGAATGTTTTCCTCAAAAAACTAAAAAAAAATTCGACTGAAGAAAGAAAGACATGAACATGAACATCTTGGATGAGATGGGAGTGAGTAAATTATCAGGAAATTTTCATTTTGAAGTGAACTAATCCTTTAAGCATTTTTCTATTTAAATCCAAATAGTAACAGTTTTTTTGGCCGATCAGTGTATATACACATCACAATAAACATTACACAAAGAGATTGACAATAGGGCAGTATAGCAAAGATATGCACAGTTAGTGTGCAGTATTGTGTGACGTGTACTGTCATGTGTGTATAGTGGTGTATTAGTTGCGGCTCAGCAGTCTTGTAGCCTGAGGGAAGAAGCTGTACTTAATATGCCTGGATGTTTTACTTTTGAGTTATTTTTTATTAAAATTACTTAAATCATTGTGTGTGTGTGTGTGTGTGTGTGTGTGTGTGTGTGTGTGTGTGTGTGTGTGTGTGTGTGTGTGTGTGTGTGTGTGTGTGTGTGTGTGTGTGTGTGTGTGTGTGTGAAAATGATGTAAATTTGCAAACATTTAAGCCAGTGCAACAAATACTACAATTACAGTTTAAATAATATATAATTGTTCTGTCACATTATAATATTCACAGTGGGGGAGTGCTTATTTGTCATAAAAATAGTCACAATGCAAAAATCTGAGACTTAAATTTGCCTCATTGTCATTATTATTTCAAATATTATTTCCAGATAACAAAAATGTGACCCTGGAGCTCAAAACCAGTCATAAGTCTCATGGGTATATTTGTGACAATAGCCAACAATGCATTGTATGGGTCAAAATTATACATTTTTCTTTTATGCCAAAAATCATTAGGATATTAAGTAAAGATCATGTTCCATGAAGATATTTTGTAAATTTCCTACCATAAATATATCAAAATATATTATTAATAGTAATATGCGTTACTAAGGACTTCATTTGGACAACTTTAAAGGAGATTTTCTCAATATTTTTTTGCACCCTCAGATTCCAGATTTTCAAGTAGTTGTATCTCGGCTCCTATCCTAACACACCATACATCAATGGAAAGATTATTTATTCAGCTTTCAGCTGATGTATCTCACTTTCAAAAAAAAATACCCTTATGACTGGTTTTGTGACTGCTCCAGGGTCACAAGGAGTCTTGACAGTGGAAAAGCTGTGAGGGTTTGGTTTTATAGACTGTGAACTCATTTGCCTTTGCACAGGTACATTTAGCCAAGCTGTCCACTAAGGTCTGTATATTTGACTATATTTTGTAGTGAGGCCACATAAGCAGATGATGTCCTCAAGCATGCAAATGCTGATGGTTTTGTCTAACATACAGTTTTGGTTTGGTTTTTGTTGGTGCTTATGATGGGTGTATACGGCCACTTTATTAGATACACTTGCTAATACTGGGTGGGACCCCCTTTTGTCTTTAATTCTTCATGGCACAAATTCAACAATGTGTTGGAAACATTCCTTAGAGTCCATATTGACACACGGTTGCATCTCATCACAAAGCTGCTCTATTGGATTGAGATCTGGAGACTGTGGAAGCCATTTTATTTTAGTGAACTCATCGTCATGTTCAAGAAACCAGTTTGAGATGATTTGAGCTTCGTGACATGGCGTGTTATCTGGCTGGAAGTATCCATCAGAAGATCCACTGTGGTTATAAAGGGATGACATGGTCAGCAACATTACTCAGGTAGACTGTGGCGTTTAAACAATGCTCAATTGGTGCTAAGAGGTCCAAAGTGTGCCAAGAAAATATCCCTCTTACTGAACAGTTGATACGAGGCAGGATGGGTCCATGCTTTCATGTTGTTTACGCCAAATTCTGTCCCGACCATCTGAATGACAGCAGAAATCAGACTCATCAGACCAGGCAATGTTTTCCCCAATCTTCTGTTGTCCACTTGTGGTGTTCCGTGTGATTTTTAGCCTTAGTTTGCCGTTTTCTTAGTTTGCTGTTTAACATGTTGTGTGTTTAGAGATGCTCTTCTGCAGACCTTGGTTGTAACGAGTGGTTATTTGAGGCCTTGTCCACACTACTAAACACGTTTTTGTTTGAAACGTTTTTGTCCACACTGAGACGAAGAACGAAGCTTTTTGAAAAAGCTCTTCAAAGTGGATCAATTTTAAAATGGCGTTTTCGTGTTGTAGAGTGGACTGTGAAAACGGAGATATTTGAAAACGATGTCGCATGTTTACCCTTATGAAAAAGAAGTATACTTCAAATTCATTTTATATACTTGTGAACATTATTTTATATAATGTTCAAGTATATTTTTAAGTATACTTTATGTAGTAAGTATACTAATATCATTGTGTACTAGTAGTAAACTTGTAAGTGTACTGTTTCAATACTACTTGGGACTAAATTGGCCTATTTTTAGTATATAAAAGTGTAAGTTTAAGTGTACTATAAGTGTAACATTAGTAAACTTAAAAAAGTGGAAACGGAAAAAAAGTGCACAACATTAACATTGGTTTCTCATTTGTACTGCATCTGTACTACAAGTGAACTTATAAGTATACTAGTAGTTTACTATTTTAATACAAGTAATATTTTTTTAGTTTATGAAAGTACAATTTGAAGTGTACTCTCAGTAAACTACTAGTTTAGTAGTTTATACTGCAAGTATAGTAAGTTTTATTTAAGTGAACATAACACTAAACTTATGGTTTACCATTTATATACACTCACCTAAAGGATTATTAGGAACACCTGTTCAATTTCTCATTAATGCAATTATCTAATCAACCAATCACATGGCAGTTGCTTCAATGCATTTAGGGGTGTGGTCCTGGTCAAGACAATCTCCTGAACTCCAAACTGAATGTCAGAATGGGAAAGAAAGGTGATTTAAGCAATTTTGAGCGTGGCATGGTTGTTGGTGCCAGACGGGCCGGTCTGAGTATTTCACAATCTGCTCAGTTACTGGGATTTTCACGCACAACCATTTATAGGCTTTTTCAAAGAATGGTGTGAAAAAGGAAAAACATCCAGTATGCGGCAGTCCTGTGGGCGAAAATGCCTTGTTGATGCTAGAGGTCAGAGGAGAATGGGCCGACTGATTCAAGCTGATAGAAGAGCAACTTTGACTGAAATAACCACTCGTTACAACAGATGTATGCAGCAAAGCATTTGTGAAGCCACAACACGCACAACCTTGAGGCGGATGGGCTACAACAGCAGAAGACCCCACCGGGTACCACTCATCTCTACTACAAATAGGAAAAAGAGGCTACAGTTTGCACAAGCTCACCAAAATTGGACAGTTGAAGACCGGAAAAATGTTGCCTGGTCTGATGAGTATCGATTTCTGTTGAGACATTCAGATGGTAGAGTCAGAATTTGGCGTAAACAGAATGAGAACATGGATCCATCATGCCTTGTTACCACTGTGCAGGCTGGTGGTGGTGTAATGGTGTGGGGGATGTTTTCTTGGCACACTTTAGGCCCCTTAGTGCCAATTGGGCATCGTTTAAATGCCACGGCCTACCTGAGCATTATTTCTGACCATGTCCATCCCTTTATGACCACCATGTACCCATCCTCTGATGGCTACTTCCAGCAGGATAATGCACCATGTCACAAAGCTCGAATCATTTCAAATTGGTTTCTTGAACATGACAATGAGTTCACTGTACTAAAATGGCCCCCACAGTCACCAGATCTCAACCCAATAGAGCATCTTTGGGATGTGGTGGAACGGGAGCTTCGTGCCCTGGATGTGCATCCCACAAATCTCCATCAACTGCAAGATGCTATCCTATCAATATGGGCCAACATTTCTAAATGTTATTTTTGCATAATATATTACTACTATGTTCAAATATAGATATTAATTTTCTATACTTGAAATAGGCTATACCTCAAACTGTTCTTTTAATTAATTTTAAAAACATTTTATTATAGATTAAAGAGTAAATGTTAAGTAAATTCCTATGTACACTACCAGTGGACTAGCCTACACAAAAATTCAGATAAGCAGAATTAGGAACATATATGTTTTATATAAATATTCTAATCAATAAGTTTAATAAGACTGTAAGTAAAACTATGTAAAAAAAAAAAAAAAAAAAAAAAAATTCTTCAAAAAAAATCAAAAGTTTAAACACAATTACAAGCCAATTACTTTGAATACGGTACTTAATTATACTTTTAAGTATACCTTGATCAAAAGATTGAGTACAAGAATAGGCCACATATACTTAGACTTTTCTGTCAGTATAAGTCAAGTATACTTAAGTGCAATTTTAAATATTTCTGAGAAGTATATGAAAAGTAGACTGAAAGTTTAATAATTCTATATAGTTCTAATTTTTAGTTTAAAAGACATATACTATTTTCATTATTTTCAGAATTCTTTGCACCACTTCTAATTCCGAATTAGGGAACACATGGTGAGTGTGTGCGACCTGGACGCATCAGTGAATGCTGAGATATTTTGCTAAATAATTGCGTGATATCTTTATAATGTCTTGTTCCTTCTATATCATCTAAGTGAGCTTTTATGAGTGTATTTCTGTGCCAAAATACACTCCTTCAGGATTCAAACAAGTTTCGGAAAAAAAAAATTCAGAGTATGGCCCTGTATGACGTCATAAAGCGAGGAATTCCTTATATGGGCAGTTCTCCAGGATGAGCGCACACACACAGACACATCAACCAGAGCTAGAGAAAGAGCGCGTCCATCAACGAGCTTCGTTCAGGTAACGGGAGCTGTCGGCAGCGCTGTTTTTAGACCAGAACATCAACAATTACACTTAAGAAGTGTGTTTCTGGTGGTGAGGGAAATATCACCTTGTTCAGCTTCCCAAATAACCCAGTGTTAAGGAAACAGTGGATGCAGTTTGTATTTCTGGAGTTCTGCAAGTGTGTGTTTGTTCCCTGTCACGAGACGAAACTGCAGGCGGTGAGTGAAACTGCATCAAATGTCTGTGTTTTGTTGCGAACGTATAGTGAATCGAAAGTTATCCAGAGTATAATGCCATGATGTTGTGTGTGTGTGTGTGTGTGTCTCTTTAACTCAGCCCACTACACACCTCCACGAGTTCAGCTGTTTTCTGAAAGAATCGGTACAGCGTATCTGTCTTTTATAAATCTAATCAAACTAAAGACTCTTGGGAAATATGAAGGATGCAATACTACTCTATAGGTACTCAAGATTAACATGAGACTGGCAGAAACTGTGTGTGCATGTACCCTTTAATGTAGACGTACATTAAACGCTGTACAGTAGCCTGTTACTGTTCTCTTTCTGGTAATTCACTTTAGTGAACTCTGGCATCAACAGGCATTCTTGCCCACAGAACTGCCCTCACTGGATATTTTCTCTTTTTTAGACCATTCTGTAAACCCTAGAGATGGCTGTGTGTGAAAATCCCAGTAGATCAGAAATACTGAAGTTTCTGAAATACAGCCCGTCTGGCACCAACAACCATGCCACATTCAAAGTCATTTAAATCACCTTTCTTCCCTTTTCTAATGCTCGGTTTGAATGTCAGCAGATCATCTTGATCATGTCTACATGCTTAAATGCATTGAGTTGCTGCCATGTGATTGGCTTGGATTAGATATTTGCGTTATCGAGCAGTTGAACAGTTGTATCTAATAAAGTGGCCGGTGAGTGTAATGTGTTTTAGTGCGTAGTATGTGTGTATATTTCTGGCACTGTGCAGCAGAGCAGGTGCATTTTATCACGTCATGTCCAGGCTAAAGTGGGCTGAGACCGAAGCGCTGATTGCACCTGCATCTTTTTATTTCAGTTTCTGTTCTGCTCAGATTAGTCATCTGATTATGTTCACACTTGAAATCCACTTACATGTCTTTAGTTTCCTGCATCGTGGGTTTATATTTTGTGTGATTTCACAGCAGCGATGTGTTCTAGTTTTGTTATCCTGCTGGTGTTGACATCCTTTACATTTGCTCTCAGTCTCAGAAACCTCTGACCTCTGAATGGGGAGAAAGCTCTACCGACAGAAACCCTTTTTCTAAGCAGTGGCCTCCTAAGAGGAAAGTTACATATTGATTTCAGATTGTTTGTTCAATAGATTCTGGATAATGTCTTACATTTTATATTCTGTGTGGTTAAATTTTGAAGTTTTGAACATTTTGATATATATATTCAAAATATATATTAAATGAAGGGTAGAAGCTTTGGGGTTAAGAAAAAAATAAATGTTACCAAATGCAAAAATGCAACCCATTCTCACTCACAAGGCGTCAAAAACTGAAGCATGGCTTTAGCATCACTATTAAGAGGATAAAGGTACCCCTAGACATAATTTACAAACTAGGAACTTTATTGATTTTAATGAGAAACTTTTGCAGTCAATGCACAGATGTGAAAGGCATGGGACATGACTCGCGTCAGTCTCCTGCTCACATCGAGTTCTCTTTTGCTCATGAACAAATAATAACAACAACACAGAGAATTTTGAGTATTCTCATATTAGGAGTCTTAAATTAGTTAAATAATGTCTTAAATTAACTTGATTTGAGGAAATTCATTTGAGGAAATGAGATGCGTGGGACAGCGCGTGAGATCCGCGTCATGTTCGGCAGCGGCTGTTCTTAAAGTGACAGCAGCACTGATGATGCCTGTCATTAATGTTCATCAAAGAACAACGGGAACAGAGAACAGAGAAACAGACCTGGACTATTTTCCTTTTTCCGGCTACAACTGAGTTCCCATGGGACTTCAGCGAGACTACAGCTTGCCGTCTAAAACACTATTTAGGTGAATTTAAACAATGGCTAAGTGGCTAAACGCATCTCATTGTCAAGGGCCCTGTTCATGTTGGACAGACATTTTAATTGCATTTTGTGTCTGTTAAGAGGCACAAAGACCCTCTTTATGTATATGCCCCCATAGCTACTGTGTTAGCTGAGTGTTGCAAGCACCAATCCGGTTCTGTTTTTTTTCTATAGACAGTACTCACAAAGGTATAACGAACAAGATTAACTTAAAATGTACCAAAGTTCTCCTGTAATGATTATTAATCTATATTTAATTTATTATTTATGCAGTTAAGAAAGGTGTTTGATAACTATTACATTTCTGTATATGTCTAACAGGGAAGGCAGAGGTAAAAATAACATTTATTATAATGTGGTTATGTAAAGATTGTTTTAAGTTCAATTCAATTAAAAGTTGTTGTTTTTTTTAAGCCTAATAAATGTTGAAATTGGTAGCTTTCAGTTATACTGTAATGTAACGTCATTAATGTTTCATAGAGACATCAGTGATACTCGCCTTCATTCATAAAAACATGACAATACAACACATATTTAAAATATGCTGTCAATAAATTGTTTCTACATTAATTTGGAGAGTAACTGAAATTTTTACAATATCAATAAAAACGTATTAATCGTGATTAATTACAGAAAATAAATTGATTAATTAGTTAAAAAAATTTAATCGATTCCCAGCACTACCTAAAACACAGTCATCCGTTGCAATTTTCCCAGCTGTTTATTCAAGTGCATTTTTTTGTTAACAGACTGAGTTAACAAACTGAGCAAACTCAGACTGAGCTTTTTTTGTTTTGTTCATTTATTGTGGATATTTAAAATGCTTTCCGTTTTCAGTGTTAATGTAAGGAGGTGCCGGACTCAGAGGGATCCATTTGCAGTTTTTTATTAGAGTGACAGACAGGCAGGGTCAATGACAGCAGACAGGGCAATGTAGATCAGGCAAAATCGTGGTCAGAGAATGTCGGGGTCGGGGCAGGCAGAGAGAATAATCAGAAGTGAGGTACAGTCCAGGGTCAATAAACAGGGATCAATACAAGGGAAAAAACGCTCAGAAATGACAGCCGGGGCAGAATCAAGACTTCGCAGTGAGTGTGTGTGTGAAAGTGGCTCTTATGTGTGTGTAAATGAGGTGCAGGTGTGTGGTGATCAGTGGTGTTGCGCAATCAGTCCCAGGTGTGAGGCATGATGGGAATTGGAGTTCGAAACCAGTTAGTACTCGGGAGAAGGGTCCCTCCGATGGCGAGGAGGAGGCGGTACGGGAGCCTCCTTCGTAACAGTTAAATAGTCTTTAGAAATAAAAATGTATTGATCTTTGAAAAGGTGTACCTGCATTGTTATGCCATTATCATTATTTTAGATGAAAATGGTCTCAGAAGGATTTCTTGGCCAATTTATCGTCCAGCAAAATGTGTTATCGTGAAATTATATATTGAGGTATAGTTTTGATGATCACCATCCCCATCCACCGTAGCGCTCAAGTCGGTGTAATTTTTTTTAACAAAAACTATGACAAAATAAAAAAAAATTTACAACCCTTTTTTCCATGACTAAGACAAGACAACACTAACATCATTAAACACTAACTCTGATGCAGTATTGTTGATTAAAAGACTTAACTAAAGTATAGTTTAAATAATAAAAACTTAAAGGCACAATATGTAAAGAACAATGTATATTTTGTTGAAAGGCCCGTGCCGTTGCGTCGCCTGTCATTTATATATTCGCGTTAACCACGATTTCCAGTTTTACTTTAGAAACACCAAAGACGCTTTAATATATGATGTGTTTTATTAGACAGGTGAACAACTGTTTGGAGACATTCGTCGACAGAAAACTAATCATTGTTCTACAGCTCAACACAGTTAGTATTGTTTGAATCTCTTGTTTTCTTGATTTACCGTGAGTAACGTTTTTAGAGACAACACTTTTGTCTAAGTGTCTAAAAGCATAAAAAGAGCTGTACTGGTAGTAAAAGACAGTAATGCAGCATTTTCTTTGCCATATTTTAAAATGAATTGCATGCCATATTTAGCAACACAAGTTATCCAGCTTTTATTAATATGATCGATCTAGCTTACTGCATTTAATCAATAAGGCAAATAAACCATACGTGTGAGTCTTGATTGTGCTTATAGGTGAAAGTCCAATAATTCTGATGAAATGTGAAATTTCTGGAATGACAACAATCATGATCAAGATTACAAAATGAGGGAGCGTTATGTCAGCTTTGATTGTGAAATGCCATTGGCACTTGTGTGTCTTGTGACTGATTGCATCATTGTTCCTCACATAATGGCACTGTATGGCTTCAGAGACTTGGAGTGCAAAGTTATATAAACTTTTATACTCTTATTTTGGTCACTTTTTGCTATGAATGCCTTTTACTACCTGTAACATGTTTTAAATGTTTGAGAAGGGGTTAGGTTTAGGGTAGGGTGGGGTTAGGTGGTCAAAAATATCTATGAAAGTAAAAAAAGTATATATATATATATATATATATATATATATATATATATATATATAGGTATATATATATATATATATATATATATATATATATATATATATATATATATATATATATATATATATATATATATATATATACAGTGAGGAAAATAAGTATTTGAACACCCTGCTATTTTGCAAGTTCTCCCACTTAGAAATCATGGAGGGGTCTGAAATTGTCATCGTAGGTGCATGTGAGAGACATAATCTAAAAAACAAAATCCAGAAATCACAATGTATGATTTTTAAACTATTTATTTGTATTATACAGCTGCAAATAAGTATTTGAACACCTGAGAAAATCAATGTTAATATTTGGTACAGTAGCCTTTGTTTGTAATTACAGAGGTCAAACGTTTTTCACCAGGTTGGCACACACTGCAGGAGGGATTTTGGCCCACTCCTCCACACAGATCTTCTCTAGATCAGTCAGGTTTCTGGCCTGTCGCTGAGAAACACGGAGTTTGAGCTCCCTCCAAAGATTCTCTATTGGGTTTAGGTCTGGAGACTGGCTAGGCCACACCAGAACCTTGATATGCTTCTTACAGAGCCACTCCTTGGTTATCCTGGCTGTGTGCTTCGGGTCATTGTCATGTTGGAAGACCCAGCCTCGACCCATCTTCAATGCTCTAACTGAGGGAAGGAGGTTGTTCCCCAAAATCTCGCAATACATGGCTCCGGTCATCCTCTCCTTAATACAGTGCAGTCGCCCTGTCCCATGTGCAGAAAAACACCCCCAAAGCATGATGCTACCCCCCCCCCCATGCTTCACAGTAGGGATGGTGTTCTTGGGATGGTACTCATCAATCTTCTTCCTCCAAACACGTTTAGTGGAATTATAACCAAAAAGTTATATTTTGGTCTCATCTGACCACATGACTTTCTCCCATGACTCCTCTGGATCATCCAAATGGTCATTGGCAAACTTAAGACGTGCCTTGACATGTGCTGGTTTAAGCAGGGGAACCTTCTGTGCCATGCATGATTTCAAACCATGACGTCTTAGTGTATTACCAACAGTAACCTTGGAAACGGTGGTCCCAGCTCTTTTCAGGTCATTGACCAGCTCCTCCCATGTAGTTTTGGGCTGATTTCTCACCTTTCTTAGGATCATTGAGACCCCACGAGGTGAGATCTTGCATGGAGCCCCAGTCCGAGGGAGATTGACAGTCATGTTTAGCTTCTTCCATTTTCTAATGATTGCTCCAACAGTGGACCTTTTTTCACCAAGCTGCTTGGCAATTTCCCTGTAGCCCTTTCCAGCCTGGTGGAAGTGTACAATTTTGTCTCTAGTGTCTTTGGACAGCTCTTTGGTCTTGGCCATGTTAGTAGTTGGATTCTTACTGATTGTATGGGATGGACAGGTGTCTTTATGCAGCTAACGACTTCAAACAGGTGCATCTAATTTAGGATAATAAATGGAGTGGAGGTGGACATTTTAAAGGCAGACTAACAGGTCTTTGAGGGTCAGAATTCTAGCTGATAGACAGGTGTTCAAATACTTATTTGCAGCTGTATCATACAAATAAATAGTTAAAAAATCATATATTGTGATTTCTGGATTTTTTTTTTTTAGATTATGTCTCTCACAGTGGACATGCACCTACGATGACAATTTCAGACCCCTCCATGATTGCATTGCCCATGCTGACCCCTGTCCACTGCTGAAAGCGCCAACAGTGGGCACGTGAGCATCAGATATGACCACGGAGCAATGGAAGAAGGTGGCCTGGTCTGATGAATCACGTTTTCTTTTACATCACGTGGCTGTGGCCTCTTTCAGCAGGATAATGTGCCTTGCCACAAAGCAGAAATGGTTCAGGAATGGTTTGAGGGGCACAACGAGTTTGAGGTGTTGACTTGGCTTTCAAATTCCCCAGATCTCAATCCAATCGAGCATCTGTGGGATGTGCTGAACAAACAAGTCCGATCCATGGAGGCCCCACCTGGCAACTTTCAGGACTTAAACATCTTGGTGCCAGATACCACAGCACACCTTCAGGGGTCTAGTGTAGTTCATGCCTCGACGGGTCAGCAAAAGGGGGACACAATATTAGGAAGGTGGTCATAATGTTATGCCTGATCAGTGTATATAATCATTTCTGCTTTTACAAATGCAATGCATACAAAGAAATGACAATGGCAAGCAATTGAAAGCAATGGCGTTCCTATTAGCCAGCCGTCTTAATAGAGCCACGCAAGGTTTAGTTTAGACGCCGTGGGAGTAAGAATGGGTTGAAAAATGTCATGGTGTTTGTTTGTTCCTTGTCAATCGTGTTTACAATAATATCTTGGCAACACAAGCATTTTGACCAGGAAGTGCATTTGACTCTTTCAACTGCCATTCTCAGATTTACTACAGACCTTCTGTGTGTCTATCCAGATGACATTTAGTTGTGCTCATTCTGCGGTCGCTAGGCTGTGGGTTGTCAGACATGGTGCTTAGCATCTCGTCGCTAATCTGAGTCTAGCTGTTGCATGATACATCAGTGCTGGCTGTAAATCTCCAGCGTCTCCTTTACTCAAGCATCAGATGAGATTAATGGAAGGTGAGCAGCTTGTATTCATTCAGTTTCTGCCGTTCTCTCGCAAACTAAAGGTCTGGATCTGAATTGTGAGTACTGAACATATCTACAGCTCATAATCATAGTGCTGCTGTGTTACTTTTACCATTATAAGATACATTTTTCTGTAAATGTTGATGGAGATGTATCTGAGCAGCAGTCTCTGCAGTCACACCTTTGGTCTACCTTGACAATTTTTGTCATTTGTAATTTTAATAATTATTTACCCATCTTGATAATAAAACTATTGAATTTTTTCTAGTGTTGTGCTTCTACATGTTCTTGAAAAGGTTTTCCAAAATAGCTAAGTTACTCTGTTTCAAGTGAGAATGCTGTATCAACCATTCATTTGTTCAAGCAGCCCTCATTGCTTTCGTTTATCTTTCAGTATCTCTTCTGTTATATAGGATCAGATTCATGAAAACCTTCTTAGAAGTTTGTAAGAATGTTCCTAAGAGTTCCTATTTTCGTAAGAACATCTGATTGTTTAGCGGTTCTTGCGACTTGCTGATCAACTGTGTGTGTATGTGTGTGTGTGTGTGTGTGTGTGTGTGTGTGTGTGTGTGTGTGTGTGTGTGTGTGTGTGTGTGTGTGTGTGTGTGTGTGTGTGTGTGTGTGTGTGTGTGAGTGAGTGAGTGAGTGAGTGAGTGAGTGAACGTGTCCTGTGTATGATGTGTCTCATATGTGCTGAAAGCTGCCGAAAAAGATGTAATTATAATCAAATTTGAATCATTTTTGTAGAGTTTGTTACCAACATTACTATTACTATGGATTTGCAACCAATGTTATGTTGTAACCCTTAATATTTAAAACATCTGAATACATTTTTGAGTTGGAGGGCATCCTAACTTGTTAGAGGTTATTCACTATGATTCTTACTATGAAGTTTTTAAAACAATCTTAACAAGAAAGATACGAAATGAATACAAAGTATTCCTAACTTCAACTTCAAATAAGAACAGTTAAGACGAATGTTATTGGTCTATCCTCCAGTGTGATTTGCTGATTGATTTGAGCTCTAGTCTTCTTCATTATGAAGATTGCTTTCCCTTATTCTTTCATCCTGGGACAGACCAACAGAAAGGTCCGCGAGTTCATGGTTAAAATCAGAATCTTCCCTCTGTAGGGCTTTTAGGTAACAAATAAAACCACAGTCTATTTCTAGCATAATAGTGATATGAGAACAGGATATTCTTGTCACGAGATCAGGGAAGAGGGCATTATATCCGTTCTGAACAGGGTCTGGGTGTTGGAGGATCAGGTCTCGACTCTAGTTGGATTCGATTCATGTTTGGTGGTTACGTCCATTCGTCCATGCATTCTCCAAAGGGCTTGTCCTGTGTAGGTTGTGGGGATGCTGGAGCCTGTCCCATCGCCTCGGGTGGTTAGGTCATTTTCCTCATATTTCAGTATCAGGTCAGTTTTTGTTCACAGTGTGTATAAAGGCCCGTTCACACTAAGAACAATAACTTTAACAATAAAAATAAAGATACAGCTCTAAATCGTTCTCAATATAAAAGAATAGCAGAGTTAACACCAGTTGTAATGATAATGACACGGAAGAACAATATCGCTGGAATCACTTTCAGAATGATTTTTACAGCGAATTAACGATTAAAACATTGACAATCAATCAGAATCCATCCTGCCGTAACAAGCTTGAGCACTTAAAATGGCAGACGACAAAACTGCAGTGCACGCTTAGAGTAAACAGAACGAGATTATTCACTGGTTTGGATGCTAATAGTTATCTTTATTGCTCTTGGTGTGAATGGGCCTTCCCTGTTGAAAAAAACAGCATATACTGGTTAGGTATGTTTTGAAGCATGGCAGCTGGTTTGAGCTGGTCATGTGCTGGTTTAAGCTGGTCAAGTGCTGGTCCTAAGAAGCTCATTTCCAGCTCAGGACCATCTTAAACCAGCTCATGACCAGCACAGGACCAGCTCAGGACCATCTTAAACCAGCTCAGCACCAGCTTAAACCAGCTCAGGGCCAGCTTAAACCAGCTCAGGACCAGCATTAAACCAGCTCAGGACCATCTTAAACCAGCTCATGACCAGCACAGGAGTCAGAACCAGCTTAAACCAGCTCAAGGACCAGCCTAAACCAGCTCAGTACCGTCTTAAACCAGCTCATGACCAGCACAGGAGTCAGAACCAGCTTAAACCAGCTCAAGGACCAGCCTAAACCAGCTCAGTACCGTCTTAAACCAGCTCATGACAAGCATAAACCGGCTCAAACCAGCTGCCATGCTTCAAAACATACCAAACCAGCATATGCTGTTTTTTTCATCAGGGTTAGTGTGTCCTTTTTCACATTTCTAAAGTGATTATTGCTAAAACTGCCATGTTCCTATTATGTTTGGATACGTGTTTACCCCTCTTCACTCTCAGTTTGCCACAGATTGTTTCATTCCCATTTTATCCCTGGGTTTCTTCCTGTTGGCATATGTTGACATGACAACCGATCGGATGGCAAATGCATGTCAGCAGCTGAATCCTTTGGTTCTGGAGAAATGGTGCACTCTTTATTACCTGTGATTGCTCCGTCTCGGTGTGTGTCTGAATGAGAAGGTGTTGTTCTCATTTCCTGGGCAGGTGGCTTTGCGTGGGCTCACAGGAAGTGAGTGAGTGATACAAGCAGGAAATATTTAAATCAATATCAGTGAAGCATCTGTGTGTGATGACAGCTAAATTGTGTGAAGCTATACCGGCGGCCTCCCATGAGACCCCTAATGCACCCTCATGCACCCCTCATGCACTGCACACCCCAGTCATTTAATTTATTACCACATCTTGTCCTGAACAGTGCGTAGATTACAGTATCTTAAATTTAATGGCAAAATATTCAGAGAATAACAGCAAATATTGATAGATAAGAAATTAAATGTCACCATTTGGATGCTTGGAGAAGCTCTTGAGTATGAACTTGACCTCAGCCTTTACTTTCCAGTCAGACATCCTCACAAGTGGTTTCGGGAGGGCAGTAGTGGTCCAGAAACTCACATTCAGCTCTGACTTCATTCTGATATGTAGCAGCCACTCAAATAACCATCCAATCAAATCATGATAAATAAAATCAAGTTCAGCCCTACATTATTTCCTTGCTGAAGATCGTGTTTCACTAAAAAATACATCACAGAGGTTAAATGGATTGAGAATGCTGTATCATGTTGACTTTAACAGCATAAATCAGTGTGATGGGTTCGTGGGCTGAATTTCAGATATCTTGGCTGGAGTGTTTTTTGTTTTGTTTTTTTCACAGTGCTGAGCTTTAGAGATGAGATCCAATTAAGAGCAATTCTCTTTGATTTTGGAATATACATTTCTCTCATCTTTCATTCCCTTTAGTCACAGTCATGCTCACACATAGAATTGTCTCCTTTTCTGATCTTTCTTCTGTCCTTTAACTTTTTGACTTCTGTTATATTGCTCTGTTTGATGTAATTTAATCGGCTAATTAAATAAGTAAATAATTGACTAATTAAGTGATATCACACCGCTCATCTGTTATTACAGGGCTCCAGACTGCGACCAAACTAAATTTTGTTAGAGGTCATACTTGACCTCCACCACGCGCCCAACTGATAAGAGCTGCCATTTCTGTTGCATATATAATAAGCATCAAACGGCAAAACTATTCTTTTGAGCTTGAACACTATTTGTTTTACCTTGCGCTGCTCAGTCCGTTTATCAGCTAGGATCAATAATAGACATTGCAATACACGGGCCGATCTCAATCATGTGACACCGTTACGACACAGCACTGGGAGATCCAGTGAGAAAGCGCTTGAATTCACCACAGAATTAATAACATTACAGCGAGATCTACAGGGTTTCCACGGGTCTTAAAAGTCTTAATATGACCTTCCACAATTTAAGGCCTTAAAATGTCTTAAATTGGAGCAGAAAGTCTTAAATTCAATATCATGGCATTAAAGGGATAGTTCACCCAAAAATGAAAATTAGCCCATGATATACCCTCAAGTCATCCGAGGTGTATATGACATTCTTCTTTCAGACGAATAAAAGTTATATTACAAAAGTCCAGGCTAATCCAAGCATTAGAATTGCAGAATTGTTTTTGAAGTCCATAAAAAATGCATCTGTCCGTCAAATAACGTGCTCCACACGGCTCCGGAGTATTAATAAAGGCCTTCTGAAGCGAATCGATGCGTTTGTGTAAGAAAAATATCCATATTTAAAAATGTATTTCATTTTTTTCTATGGCTCTGCATCAGCCATCATCGCGCCGTCAAGTCAAGTCAACTTTATTTATATAGCGCTTTTAACAATGCAGATTCACTTCTGGCGACATGCAAAATTAAGAAATTAAGTCTTGTTTTCTGAGAAACTGAACAAAATTAAGTGAGTTTGTGCTTTAAACAAGAGCAAATATCTGTCATTGGGTATGAAAAGTACTTACATTTTGATTTTTCTGAACCCATTGGCAGATATCTGTGCTTGTTTCAATCATGAAATCACTTTCACAAGATTTCTTATCTCAAGCTTTAATCTATTTTTGTAAAAATGTATTAAAACATTGAGATCTGTTGGAAATTGTATTCTCAAACTTTGAAGTGTCACTAATATAACTCATGGTGTGCTTGGACATTTACATTTAGAGATTATATTGACGTGTTATGTCCCCTTATATTTATTCCTTACATTTTCTTAAATTGGTCTTAAAAAGGTCTTTAAAGGGTCTTAAATTTACCTGCAGAAATCCTGGATCTAGTGGGAAGCATTCAGCGCATAATTCTCTGTTGACACAGAAACCAGGAGAAACTATTGTTGTATGGGTTTTCAGTCCACAAATCACCAACATTCTTCATGGATTTAATATAGTAATACCCCATGGTATTGTGGAAGATTTTTTTTTTTATGTACATTTTTCATCTCTGGGTTCCTACAACCTTTTGATTTGTAAAACTAAGGCTGCATTTACACTGCTGGGGCCCGTTCTTCGTACCTCGCTAACTCAGTTAGCCGGATTTGATTGTTGACGATTTGGCATGATCTTGGATTGTTTGGTTCTTCGACGCTCATCCTGGACTTGCTGTCATAGCAACAGGTCCGTAAGCTTAAACCTGCTCGCGAGCAGGCTTATTTCATGTAAACAGGATTAGATTGCATCTTGAGGTGATACTTAAAATCTGTCCCAGCCACTGCTACTTTATTACAAGAGTTCATTACTGAACCAGGGTCAATAATCAATTTAAATAATAATAATATACAAATTTTAAATTGTATATGAGAATGTATATAATATTATAATGTTGTGTATAATACTATAGACACAGCCACTTGATTGAGCGATTTATTTGTGATGGAATAATTACTTTATAATTTTATTGGAGGTTTGCACACATGTTGTACAGTTAATCTGAGCCGTGCATTAATTTAAGTGATGACGGATATTATGGGAGTGGCTTGATGCAGCGCAGGAGATGCAGAGAATTTAATCTTGACCCTTAAGAAACTTTAATACTGTCACGTTACAAATCTGCTTCAAATTGAATTAAAAATTGAATTACAACATTGAAATAAAAATGTAAAGGGTGTACAAATACTGTATAAAATCGTGAATATAAATAATTGGTAATCATGTAAAAAAAAAAAAAAAAAAAACATTTATCATTGATCTATTATACCTTTTATGTTGGTTTGGTCGTTTAGCTGTTTCCTTATAAAGGTCCAGATATTCGTGGGGTTTTTTTGTGTAATTTGCCAAGTTTTTTGCCAGGTGGCTTTTTTAATTATATGATGTCATTACGTTGCTGTCTTGACGCCAGCCAATCGCTGCATTGCTGATCATGGTTTCGAGCATCGATGCATCTGCCCTCTTCAGGGAAAACAAGAACGCGCAGTGATCTTAGATCATTTAATCCAGATATTTAAATCCAATCCGCAAATTCGTTTGAAGAACCAAATTAGCCAGACATCAGTTATCACGATTAAAAGATCTGGGATCTGTCAAATCATCTCAGATGTATTAAGCGAGGTACGAAGAACGTGCCCCAGGTCTTGACAAGCACTTTTATTTAAAAAAATACATGAAATGACCACTATAACCAGTAGATGGCAGCAAAGGAGCACTTATTGACTTATTAGCTATTTCCATTCCTTAATATATGGATCTCATGAAAAACTAAAACTTTTCTTCCAATTGTGACTCCTTTTACTATCACTGAAGCTGTCGGTCAGTTCAGTTCAGTTCAGATACTAAGAACAATGGTACATTTAATAACAGTAGAATATTTACATTTTCTCTATAAAAATTAGTTTTTTGCACATTACTGTTAATAAAAGTTAATTTGATCTGCATATCAATTCAAGCTCAGTGCTTCACTGTTAAATTTCCAATAAACAAACATGTAATATTATTAGTAACTGCACTTATTAACAAAACAACGCAAAACATTAGTACTTTTATGATTAAATTAACCTCCAGCGCTACCATCTGTAGAACTTAGCGGTGCTGGTGCCACTGCTCTCAAATGTTAGTCTGGAGCCCTGTATTATGCCAAATGTCTTTAATTATAGCAAAATCTCCTGGTCCAACACTCAACTGACTGTAGTATGTAAGAGTATTTTCATATCGGTTATGCAAGATCTGCTCACCATCTGTGTTTGTTATTTAATAGACTTCATGAATCATGTGCTTATTTTGGTAATGATAACAGTCTCTTTATGAAAAATGGGCCATATGTTTGTCTCTGATTACTCAGCAGTGGATATTTTGCATCATGTTGCCTAATTGGGATCACTGGTGGCTTATGTGTAAAATGACTATCAATTAGAAGATTGCATTTTTTACTGTAATTTTTAGATAATGAAAGTGAGGATAACACATACATCCATGCTTAGTTGATGTTTAGATAGATGTTGCATCGGTTGCTTATGTACTTTAGAGTATATTGCCAAAAGTTCTGGGACGCCTGCCTTCACATGCACATGAACTTTAATGACATCCCATTCTTAATCCGCAGGGTTTAATATGTAGTTAGCCCACCCTTTGCAGCTATAACAGCCTCAACTCTTCTGGGAAGGCTTTCCACAAGGTTTAGGAGTGTGTTTATGGGAATTTTTTACCATTCTTCTATTAATTTGTGAGGTCAGGCACTGATGTTGGATGAGAAGGCCTGGCTCACAGTCTCCGCTCTAATTCATCCCAAAGGTGTTCTGTCGGGTTGAGGTCAGGACTCTGTACAGGCCAGTCAAGTTCCTCCACACCAAACTCGCTCATCCATGTCTTAATGGACCGACGCTTTGTGCACTAGTGCACAGTCATGGTGGAACAGGAAGGGGCGATCCGCAAACTGTTCCCACAAAATTGGGAGCATTAAATTGTCCAAAATGTCTTGGTATGCTGAAGCATTAAGAGTTCCTTTCACTGGAACTAAGGGTCCAAGCCCAACCGCTGAAAAACAACCCCACACCATAATTTTACATTTGGCACAATACAGTCAGGCAAGTATCGTTCTCATGGCAACTGCCAAACCCAGACTCGTCCATCGGATTGTCAGACAGAGAAGCATGATTGGTCACTCCAGAGAACACATCTCCACTGCTCTAGAGTCCAGTGGTGGCGTGCTTTACACCACTGCATCCCACGCTTTGCATCACACTTGATGTAAGGCATGGATGAGCTGCCATGGAAACCCATTCCAGGAAGCTCTCTACACACTGTTCTTGAGCTAATCTGAAGGCCACACGAAGTTTGGAGGTCTGTAGCTATTGACTGCAGAAAGTTGGCGACTTCTGTGCACTGTGTGCCTCAGCATGCGCTGACCCCACTCTGTGATTTTACGTGGCCTACCACTTTGTGGCTGTTGCTGTTGTTCCCAATTCGTTCCACTTTGTTATAATACCACTATCAGTTGAGCGTGGAATATTTAGTAGTGAGGAAATTTCATGAATGGACTTATTGCACAGGTGGCAACCAATCACAGTACCACGCTCGAATTCACTGAGCTCCTGAGATAGGGGTGTCAAAATTAATCGTTTCTTTGATGCATCGCAATGCAGACGAGAACGATTCGGTATCGGTTCAGTAATAGACCATAACCGATTATAATGTACTGATTCTTTTCTGACATCATTTGTCACGTAGCCTACATGCTTTGTCGCGGTAGCATACAATGGCAGAGGGAGGCGAGACGCGAGTGTGAGTAATTAAAATGCTCCAACTACTTTAAAAGCAGACATCTGAGCACATTTCGGCTTTTATGAACAACCTGGTAAGCACAACCTGGAGAAGACATACACTGTGTGTAAATCAAAGCTATCTGATTTATCAAAATTATTTCATTTACACTTGGGCACATAAATGTATCTCTGCAAATGGATATAAATCCGATCTACATTTCCCGCACTATATGCAGATTTATTGGAGTTCACGTCACCGAAAACAACAGATATGAGCTGCATTTTATTGATCATCATTGAGCCGCGTGCTCTCCTATTGCGTTCTTTGGTTTTTAAAATCAAAGACCCCAATAGGAGAGCGCGCGGAAACAGCACTGCTCAAATCATTCAGTTTCTTTACTTTTAATGAATATGATTGTATGTTGAGCACCTACAACTTTACTTTCAGTAGTTTGTGCGTTTGCTTGATGAAGAGATATGCAGCGGCTCGTCTGCGGCGATGTGTGCTTCAGTAGCGCTGTCATATCTGGCTATGTCATTTAGCCCATAACACGCTCACACTTAATTTTTTTTTTAGCATTGTTGCGAGGAGTAAAATTTACATGTGTGGTTTCAACAACCAGATGCATTTAGACTTTAGTTTTGACAGTATTGAGCACAGACCACCTCCTGAAGTGGCTTTTAGTATTTTGTGTATTTGTTGTAAACTCTCCGGTTGTCTTCTGTTCCCAGACTTGAGTTTTGTTTGATACATTCAAGATGCGTGTTTTCTTTGAGCAGGTAAAATTAAAGGTTCAGTTCATATAACTGACTGACAAAATTGTATACATGAGGATGCAGTGCATCGTCAATGCATTCTGATGCATCATGATATCGAATTGAACCGAATCGATGGCATGATAATCGTAATTGAACCGTGAGACCAGTGTAGGTTTACACCCCTATCCTAGGAGCGACCCTTTCTTTCACAAATGTTTGTTGAAGCGTCTGCATGCCTAATGCTTGATTTTATACACCTGTGGCCATTGAAGTGATTGAACACATGAATTCAATGATTTGGAGGGGTGTCCAAATACTTTTGGCAATTTAGTGTATTTACTAAAAGAAAGTGTTGTTCAGAATGGTCAAAATTCAAGTTTTACCACATTAGCCTCTGTCTTTATGAGTGAGTTGGGATTAGAGAATGAGTGCCGGTCTAGAATCTAAAGCCTTACACTAAGTCTTTGATCCAATCTGTGTGTGTTCCTGTGCTCTGGTGAATATACGAACACAAACACACAACAAATACACCAAAACCCACCAGGCATTTTCAGTAATGTCTCAGTCAGAGACGGTTTTTCTCATCATGTCAGTGTTTACAACGGTGAGCCTGGTGTCTGATGTCTACTGAGATCAGCACAGGACGATCACATTAATTGAATGTGAGTGCTGAACCTATGCCAGTACTGCAAATCAGCACTGTAATGCTGAGGTAGACCGTCCATCCTGTTTCACATAATTCTTTTATTCATGTCAAACACTTGAATTCCCTCAAAATCCTTGTTCTTTTAAAACTTGCCTTGCCATCTGTCAGTAAATCATGCTTTAGATGTGGAAATCTTTGTAAATTCAACTTATAAAACAAATAGTTCCAGTCCTTCTTTATGATTAGCTGAGCCATAAAATGCTCCATTACCACCGCCTTTGACCTCATTACATTAATGGTTGCTTGACAGCTATTCTACTAAACACTGCTGAAGAACTACATTGATACAGTTAATAAATATTATTTGTTATCAACAGGGTTTGAAATTAACCAAGTTGGCTGCTAAATTTTTAAGTTACCGGCCATTCAGTAAAAAATAAAAATAAACCAGATTATCAATGTCAAACCTTAGATTTAAATATAGCCTATTTATTATTAAATCTGATTATTTTGTTGCTGTGTGTTTATTTTATGAAACCTTGCCAGGTATATGTAGGTATGTTAAGCCGTGGGTTATAGTGTTTTTATTAACAACTAAATTCTGGTACACGGTAAACCTGGATAAGTTGGCAAAACAAAACAAAAAATTAGGCAAATAAAAGATTTTAAGTTAATAAATGTAAAGTTTCAGTAAGCAGAACTTTTTATTTTTACTCATACATTTTAATTGTGCTTAACTTCAAATATTTGAGTATAAGCTAATTCAAACATTTTAATTAAAAGTATCAACTTAAATATTTTTAGTAGTGGAAATTTGGCTAGTTTTAACTAGCTCATTCAATAAATGCCACCTTGCTAATTACACAATGCTTTGATAGCATTAGCATAACATAGCACTTGCTGAATGAGGACAGCAATATAATACATTTAACATAAATCTGTTCTCAAACTAAACTCATGCTCCACTTGTCACCATGGAAACCCTATAAAAACAACATAACAAACTCTTCTAAACTAGCATAAAAAAACATTAAACACTACTAAATTTCCCACTTAACATTAATCTTGCACAAAAAAAAAACATTATATAAAACTTTATTTTAGCATTTACTCTACCAAAGCATGCTGGGAAATAGAAATCCCAGCCCAGTTTCAGTTAAATTTAAGTTGGTCTAAATTAAAAGTTCATAAAACTCAAAATAATGAAACAGTTCAGATAACTTAAAATGTTTCAGTTTTGAGAACTCAAAAGAAAATTCTAAATACTCATATAAGTTAATTTGATAGAACTCATTTGTTTAATTTGAATTCTACTCAAACCAATTAATTATTTTGGGCGTTAGGGTTTACAGTGTATAGAATGCCCACTTTTCATGATTTAAGGTCTGTTCGCACCAATAATGATAAAGATAACTATAATAATAACTATATTGGAATCCTAGTTATCATCCTTTGTGTGAATGAGCCTTTAGTCAATTGCTAATGAATAAACTAGCACTTGCATTTTCTTATGGTACGTTTAAGTCATGTCTGAAAGATTTGCACATGAACACCACCACAAAGTCGTAAATTCGAGCTTGGGAGTTTCTGCATTTACATGCTTTAATCAGAATTATCTAAAATATGAGTTTCCTAGTTAAAAATTGGACATGAACGCCCTCTCAAGTCGTATTTAGCACCTGAAAGCTCTGGGATAAATTTGAAACTCAAGTTCCTGAGTTGAGCGGCGATAAACTTTAAATATGGCGGAGGGGAGAACGATTGATGCAGTGACTGCTATTCTTTATTAGTCTTTTTCCACAACAACTACATCACCTTGTCTTGTTGTTAAATTAGAGCATATTTACATATATGAATAATCTTTTGAAGCATACTGTATGTATTATACACAGCTAAAATAGACCGAAATTCCAGACAAAGGTAGCGCTGTAAATATTTGTATGGTTGTCAATGAATGTGATGCTAAATATAATTTTGGCTTTAATAAGATTTTCCCAATTAAAGGGATAGTTCACCCAAAAATGAAAATTAGCCCATGATTTACTCCCCTTCAAGTCATCTTAGGTGTATATTACATTCTTCTTTCAGACGAATACAATCAGAATTATATTAAAAAAGTCCTGGTTCTTCCAAGCTTTATAATGGCAGTGAATGGCAGCCCAAAATTTAAAGCCCAAAAAACAGCATCCATCCATTATAAAAGTGCTCCATACGGCTACAGGGGTTAATAAAGGCCTTCTCAAGTGAATTGATGGGTTTGTGTAAGAGAAATATCCATATTTAACATGTAAATAAAGTAAAATATCTAGCTTCCGGCGACTTACAGAAAAAGTGTAACTGGTGCGACGATGAACTGCGAGAGGCATTACACTTTCTGCGTAAGTTGAATACGGAAAGCGGTCTGACGGAAGCTAGATATTTTACTTATGATGGTTTTTGATGGATATTTTTCACAATTGTAATGTTATTTTTAATGTGATGATTTGTAAAACTAAAAAAAGGTTAAAGGTGTAGACCACTTTGTGGCAAACAAGCACTTTTATTTAAAAAAGGCATGAAATGACCACTATAACCAGTATATAGCGGCAGAGGAGCACTTCTTGGCTTATTAGACATTTCCACTCCTTAATATATGGACAAAAGTAGGAAGTCACAAAGTCTCATGAAAAACATAAACTTTTCTTCAAATTGTGACTGAATTACACAGAAAACAAGTAAAGAGCTCCTTTAATTATCACTGAAGCTGTCGGTCAGTTCAGTGTGATACAATGGTACATTCACACAAGAGCAGAATTTTTACATTTTTCCTATAAAAATGAGGTTTTTGCACATTACTGTTGTTAATAAAAGTTAATTTGATCTGCATATCAATTCAAGCTCAGTGGTTCACTGTTAAATTTACAATAAACAACCATGTAATATTATTAATAACTGCGCTTATTAAACTAAACAACGCAAAACAATAGTAATTTTATGATTAAATTAATTACATTTCCTGGTGCCACTGCTCTCAAATGTTAGTCTGGAGCCCTGATATCACTAATATTGTATCAAATAGTGTTGTGATATCTTTTGATTCACTCTTTGTTTCATAGGCCATTTATACATGTATTTGTCCATTATGTTGTTGAAATTTTGGGTAACACTTTACAATAAGGTTGTATTAGTTAGCATTAGTTAACATGAACTAACCATGAACAACAGCTCTGTTCAGCATTAGTTAATCTTTGTTTACGTTAGTTCATAAAAATCCAGCTGTTTATGGTTTGTTCACGTTAGTTCACAGTGCATTAACTAATGTTAGCAAGATTTTAATAATGCATTAGTAAATGTTGAAATTAACATTTACAAAGATAAATAAATGGTTTATAAGTGCAGTTCATTATTAGTTCATGTTAACTAATGTAGTTAACTAATGTTAACTAATTAACCTTATAGTAAAGTGTTACCAAATTTTGTTTCTGTCAATCGTGTAAAATGTTTTGGTGAATAATACAACTTATGTCATTGAGTTTGACCTATGCCACTTTCATAAGAAACATAAAGATGCTTGTATAATGTGACATAAAAGTAGATGTCAAAGCCCAAAAGGCGCAAATTGTAGGGATGACCTAGACTGGGGAAACCTGTACATATTTCTATCCTGCTTCTGTTACAAATTTGCGGGGACCAATCACAAACTGGCTTATCCACCTGGCGCGCTATTGGCGGGTTTAACACAATGGCGGATAGAGAAGCGATGGATCGTTGGTCTGATTGGTTGGAAGGACTATCCAATTGCGTACAGAGTCATTTGAACTATGCCCGTTGATCACGCCTCTTGCAGTAGAAAATACAGAGCAGACTCCCATACCAATGTTCAATCTTAAAAGATTGAGCTTGGTCTGGTGATAGCCAGACAAGGGATGAGCCGTAACATGCAGTTTATATGAAATCATGAAAACTACAGAGCTGCTTCTGGGTGTGTGCAGTTGAGCTCTCCGTCTCTCAGTCGAGGAAATACATTTGATGTGATGTCTCATCTCTTTGCTGTCCTTGTTTTAGTGCTTCACCCTTGACTGCTTTGATCAGCTTTAAATTCAGCGTTCTCCTTTGCTCCCTTTATTTTCCTTGTTGTCAGAAAACTTCAAACGGCTCTGTTCCCAGTGCAGCATTCACTCCCTTCAAAGACTGTCTTTATTATATATTCTTAAGACAGTTTTAGTCAACTCAGAGATATCATTTATATGTATAAATGGAAATATGGGATGATTAGTTACTGTGGTTCTTAGATGTTGGGAGACTAAACTCTGAAGCATTTCTTGTGTGTGGCCAACCATGACAGCAGGACATTAAGACGTGATTATGTAAGTGAAGCTTTCTTTAATAAACATTAAAGGAACACTCCACTTTTTTGGAAAATAGGCTCATTTTCCAACTCCCCTAGAGTTAAACAGTTGAGTTTTACCGTTTTAGAATCTATTCAGTCTGGCGGTAGCACTTTTAGCATAGCTTAGCATAGATCATTGAATCTGATTAGACTGTCAGCATCTTGCTAAAAAAAAAATGAGCAAAGAGTTTCGATATTTTTCCTATTTAAAACTAGGGATGGGCATTTCAAGCAAAAATAATATTCGAAGATCGCTGGGAATTATTCGATTTTTATTCGAAAATCGCAACTCCTCCCCCGAATGCATGCATGTAAAGGCTACACGCATATAAACAGAGAGAGACCATTTACACTCTCAATCTGTATGATAACAAACTGTTTAATTCATTAGGGAATAGGCTATATCAACTCAAGCCATATAATTAGTGTAACATGCTGAAACATATGACTGTAATGTGACATCGCCCCAAGTTACCGCAACCGTTAAATGCCTAAAGTCTACAGTGTGTGCGTGAGGTGATGTGTTCTTCTTCTGTTGTCTCAGGGTGTTTTTACTCTGGCAGTTTACTTCGAAATGGAGCACAGTTCGCATGAAAAATTGCTAATGTGAAAGCTTGCATACAGAGCTTGATGTGCACTGAGGTACCGAACCGGAGAACACACAACCGGAGTTCGGTTGCACTCGAAGCTGTGCCGCAATTGACGTGAATGTGAAACAACACTCGGGTGTGCACTTGTTCAGGAAGAAAAGTAACCAGCGCATGCGTTTTAGCCGATTGCAATGTCATTAGTTCAATAACACACATGTAAGTGATGATAGTGTTGATGATTTACCTGAGATACGATCGCGAGAGCGAGCCTGCAGTGTATTCGCGCATAGAGTGCAATCAGGGCAGCAAATGAATGGCAATTCATGTCTCCTCAAAAGAGTCAGTTTGCAAGCAGCAAAGCCGCCTTTCAGCGGCACATATACAGTAAACCTGTTGTTTACTCAGCTGCACATAATAGCACCAAATTAATTTAAAAAAGCTGCCCAGTATAAAACACCCTGAGAACTGACTGACCGCTTTAGGTCCGTTATTGGCAGCGCCTCCCTCTCGTTACATGAACACGTCACCACCACACCGAAAACATGGGGATTTTTTTGAGGACGATAATCGCACAAACTATTCGATAGTCTATAATTAAATCAACTATCGAAAATTCGAAAATCGCGACCCATCCCTATTTAAAACTTGACTCTTCTGTTGTTACATTGTGTACTAAAACCAACTTTGCTGCACGCTCCTTGTGCAAGCAGATTGTCACGTTGGTTATGTTGGCGGGAGCCTATTTTTAGGCGCTGTGTAATATCATTGCGGCGCTGCACCCATGGTACGGCAGCAATGTTCCTTGATTATTACGCAGGAATGAGAGTATAGTTCCTAGCCATATCGGCCTAGAAAATCACAACTTTTCATTTTCCGTCGGTCTTAGTACACCATGTAACTACAGAAGAGTCAAGTTTTAAATAGGAACAATATTGAAACTCTTTGGTCATTTGAGCGAGATGCTAACTGTCTAATCAGATTCAATGATATATACTAAGCTATGCTAAAAGTGCTACCGCCAGACCCGGAGATCGGGTGAATGGATTCGAAAACGGTAAAACTAAACTGTTTAACTCTAGGGGAGTTGGAAAATGAGAAAAAAAGTTGAGTGTTCCTTTTAGCTCTCCTCCCTGTGGAGCATTCACGAGCTCTCCTTTGGAAAAACCGTTAACAGTAGCCGTGTTTCCATTACCCTTCAAATTGCGCAAATTGAAATTGTGAATTGAAAATATGCTCAATGGAAACGCGTCAATTTTGCAAAAACTTCAAAGTATCGCAAAAAAAGGTTTTACGCACACATCAGATGGTTTTTCAGGCAATTCGAAAAAGGAATATTTAGGGTTTTTTTTTTGCATTTACAGGTCACCTGGTGCAAGTAAAAGTTGATCATTCTTTAAAGATGACGTGGTATGTTTGGACAGAAGTTGAGTCAAAGTGCTTTAGGGCAATTCCATGCAAATGTCATCTTTACCATGAAAAAAAAAAGTTGGCCACACACAAACAGACTTATTCTTAAAATGTTTATTTGGGTCTATACTTTATTGTATGTAACCATTCTCATTGAATTGTATAGATATTTACTGTTTTATTACATCATATACAAGGTGTGTGCCAATGCAAGCAGAGTTTTTAAAATGTCTGTGTTTTACCGTTTTCAAGAAAGGGAATAGATAGACTCAATGGTTCAACAAAATGTTATTATTTGTCGATTTCCTGTTGAACGAGGGGATGATTATGCATTGTGTACACTTAGCTTGCTTTAACAGTAAAGCTCTAGAAATGTATAAGCCTCTTGTTAAATGTGTCGGTGAGTTCCAGGGCCAAGTAACATCCATAACGTTTTAGAGGATAAGTTCATGCTACACATTCAGTGTTGATGCAAAAATGTCCAACGTTTCTGTGCAATGTTAACTTATATGAATGTATAATGTGATGAACATTTTGTGCCCTTTTGTTTTTTGTAAACATTTTAATTTTGCGTTATGGATGTGACGTTACGGACGTTACAGTTAAAGAAAATTCTAAAATCAAACCCACGGGACATTACGTGTGTTCCTGTTGCTGGAACGCTGGAAAAAAATTTTTTTTGCTGTCAATTCCCCAGATTGGGTGCTCTGAGAATATGCAATGCCGAATTAAATATGGTAAGAAATAGATTTTTACTGAGACATTTCAGCTGTCATTATGAGTTCAAATGTCACATCCGTAACGCTGGAATTGCCCTTTATTAAAGGTGCACTATGTGATTATTTTTTCAGTAAAATATCAAAAAACCACTAGGCTAGTGTTATATATTTGGTTCAGTTGAGTACTTACAATATCCCAAATGTTTCCAACTATTTGTAAATCGTGAGAAAATTGCTATTTTAAGCAAGGAACCGGGACGTGTGAGGAAGTCGACTGTCAATTGCGTCATATCTGCGTTACCCTCGGTTTCCGGTTTTATTTTGAAGAAACGCTTTACTCTCACTGCAGTGTGCAACAAGTGTCATAGCAGCCACCAAGAGTAACGTCATAACATCATTTTCAACACAATCAGATGTATCTAATATGATAAACAGAGTTGCGTTATCTTATACTCATGACCAGGAAAGCGGTAAATGGCGCCGGCGACTGTTGCATAATAAAAGTCCTGCTGCTCACGAGGTGTGTTTTCATCAAATTATGCCTTTGTTTTGAATAGGCAACCTCTAGCGGACGGAGACGTTACATAGTGCAGCTTTAAAATACAAAATAATTCACGTGAATACTGGATGATAATACCACAATTTATCAGATATGAGGGATAAACACCCTGAAACACATCATATGTGGCCGCTCCCCTCGATTAAAAATAATGGCTAGTGCGGTGGGATAAATGTAAACCTACCAACATCTGTTACCATGATTTTTGGAATGACAGTTTCAGTGCAGCTTCAAAGGGCTTTAAACAATACCAGACGATGAATAAGGGTCTTATCTAGCGAAACGATCAGTTTCTGCGAGAAACCGAGCAGTTTATGCTTTTATTTGACCTCTTTTCAGACGAACGTGATCATCTCTGAGCTCCGCCATAAGTTCCGCTAAGTGAGGTCAAATACGAGTGTGGTCATAGATGTATACGTGGATGCCTCATTAGCGCCTGCACGTATCAGTAGAATGAGGCATCTACGATCGATATATCTATGGCCAGGCTTGTATTTGACCTCACTTAGCGGAACTTATGGCGGAGCTCAGAGATGATCACGTTCATCTGATAAGAGATTTAAAAAAATGCATAAATACTGCTTGGTTTCTCGCAGAAACTGATCGTTTGGCTAGATAAGACCCTTATTCATCGCCTGGTGTCGTTTGAAGCTGTACTGAAACTGTCATTTGGACCTTGAACCGTTTGGAGCACATTGAAGTCCATTATATGGAGAACTATCCTGGAAAGTTTTCATCAAAAAACTGAATTTATTTTCGACTGCAGAAAGAAAGACATGGACATCTTGGATGACATGGGGGAAAGAGTAAAATATCAGCAAAAGTTTATCTAAAAGTGAACTAATCCTTTAATGGAAATGGTGTCATTTCGCAATTGTTTTTTATTGACATTTAGAAAGTACCGCAAAAGTTTTGTGCATATCTGTAATGGAAACGTGGCTAGTGTTTGTCCCTGTTGACTTAACAAATACTACTTCCCCTGGTGTAGAGAATAAAAAAGTAAAGTTTGGAATAAACCACCCCTTTCAATCCAATCAAAATTACATTCGGATCGAGCTCAATCGGATTGATTAAGGTGTTTACATGAAGGCTTTTCAGTCCGATTAAGCCATCAATCTGATTACTAATGGATTATTTAGTTGCCTGAAGTACGTAGCCAATGTCATCTGCACTGAAGTCAATGTAAAATCTTCACCACTTGTTCACAAATCTTGTTCTCAGAACAAGCACGAGAATCTCAGGTGAAAATTGTTGTTGAAATATCAGTATTCTTGGAGTTCCTCTCGTCCAATCAGATTTGAGGATGGAAAGTACATGTACATTTTACATTTATTAATTTAGCAGACACTTTTATCCAAAGCGATTTTATAATTTAGGAATACAGGAAGCAATCCATCATGTCTGAGATACAAAGTTTTGGACATTACTTAGAGCAGCATAAGTTAGAATAGGGAGGGAATATATAATATATATATATAATTTTTTTTTATAATAATTTTTTTTTTTTTTTTTTTTTTTTTTTTTTTAAGGGAATGTTAAGTAAGAGTTTTCAGCTGTCGTTTGCATCTTGTCAGTGAAAATGAAATTGTTCTGGAGAGTGATTTAGTGCCTCTCTGTGATGGTACCACGAGCCGTCACTCCTTAGCTGAGCGAATGCTTCTGGTGGGGATGTAGACTCGTAGGGACGAGTCGAAGTATGCAGTAGCTGAACTTGTGGTGGATCTGTAAGCAAGCGTCAACAGCAACGCCTTGAACTTGATGCGAGCAGCGAGTGGTAGCCAGTGCAGAGAGGTGTGACATGGGCCCTTTTGGGCTCATTGAAGACAAGACGTGCTGCTGCGTTCTGAATTATTTGAAGCGTTTTGAGAACACACGATGGAAGTCCAGCCAGAAGCGCATTGCAGTAGTCAAGCATAGAAATGACCAGGGGCTGGATGACAGGCTGTGTTGCATGCTTTGTTAGGAACGGTTTGATTTTTCTGATGTTGTGCAGCGCAAACCTGCATGACCGAGCTGTCTTTAAAATGTGGTCTTTGAAGGACAGCAGGTCATCAAAGGTTACTCCAAGATTTCTGACCGGCCTTGAATGGGTAATCAAGGATGAACCTAGCTGGAGGGTGAAGTTGTGTTGAAGAGTCGGAAAGTCCGGAACTAATCCTTGTTGAGAATAAACTCTAACACAAGATAACATGAAAATGGGTTGTGGTCTCATGAAGGAGTGGTGGAAGCGGCAGGGCGTTGTGTTGACTAATCTCAACTCATGTCCAGGACAGCAATCGCTAGTAAAACTGTTGAGACATTAGACCTAAAATTATGACATACATTTTTAAATATCCAATAAAAAGAAATTATTACAAGTACTTACTGTTGTTTTGTTTTTGGACTAACAAGGACGTTTTGAGATCTGAAACGTATACAGCATGCTTTTATAGCACAATGACCTCTGATATGTCAAAAGAACAAGGAAAAAAGCTTTATTTCTCAATTCAAGACTCCTTTAATTGTTTTTTTGCCAATGCTAGTGTGTTGTCACATTTGGTTAAGTTTTGATTAGTGTCTTTTATTATGTCATGCCTTTTAGTTTGAAGTATTTTCCTGTTCATTGTTTCCTGTCCCTCATCTTCCCCATTCCTGTCTTGATTGTGTTCAGGTGTTCCTTGTTTGTGTCATTAGTTCTGTTGCGTATTCATAGCCCCACATGTTTCCTTTGGCTGGTATGTAGCTTTGGCTTTATTTAATCCTCTTCTTTGGTGAGTCTTTTGTTTTAGGATTTGTCAAGTTTAATATATGTCTTTGGTCTGTTGATTTTTGCTTTTGTGTTTAAAAAAAAAAGTTATAATAATAAACTTGAGTTCTCAATTTTGACTCACCTGAAAGTTAGAATGTTACATGTGTTACTGGCAGAAACTGGTTAAGCTGGTATTGTTGCAGGTAAACTAGTATGACCTGTATGGCTTGATATGTGACCAGCCAAAGCCAGCATTGAATGTGTGTCAAACCCTTACATTGTACTGACAGCCAACAATTGTTTTAATTGGTCTATTATTGGGGATATTTCACCCAAAAGTGGAAATTCACTCATTGACTTTGCAGTTGTATATGCCTTTCTTCAGATGAACACAAACAAATTTTAGAAAAATCATAAATCGCTGCGATTCCATAAGGGAATGGGTTCCAAAATTAAGATTTTATGTTCGATGTGACTGATAATTGGTAAAATTGGTAAAAGCAAATGTGCCAAATACAATGCTAAAGATGTTATTTTGAAAAATGTAAAAATATTCTGCTACAAACTGGAAAATTAATGGGAAGCACTTTTCTGGGGTTTTTTTCCCATTATGGATGATGAACCAGTTTGAAGAGCGTATTATGTGTTTGTGAGGCCATGGATGACTCACTGAGATCCCAAATGCACACGCATCCTTTGTGATGTGATATATATGACCCCAGTGGATTTGTAGATGTTGTCTTCTCTGAAGCAAAATTAGAATTCTTTCTTTCTTTTTTGGGGGGGGTGAACTATCCCGTTAAGTTTGTTGTTGGTAGTTTCCCAGGGGATTTTGAGAGAATTGTTGGTGGACCTCACACCCTCCCAAGGGGAATTTTTAAAAATGAAATGCTCCAATCTGGTGCACTTTGAGATTGTTGTGCAGCGCAAACCTGCATGACCGAGCTGTCTTTAAAATGTGGTCTTTGAAGGACAGCAGGTCATCAAAGGTTACTCCAAGATTTCTGACCGGCCTTGAATGGGTAATCAAGGATGAACCAACTGGAGGGTGAAGTTGTGTTGTAGAGTTTTATATGCCTTTCTTCAGATGAACACAAACAAATTTTAGAAAAATCATTAATCGCTGCCAACCTCTTTACTATCAAGATTGAATAGAGAAAAATAAAAATTAATTGACTGGACTTAAAAGTGGACTCAAACCTCTTTTTAGATGTGATAGAATCTCTGTCCGCATTACATTCATACTGTTTTTTTTTTTTTTTAGGAAGACAAGACAGAAATGTTATTATTGTAATACAACTTCCCTGTAAAATATATAGAAATAAGAATATTTGTTATTTTACTTTACACATCAGTAGTAAAATTACGATACTTAATGTATTCTTGCAAGCATTAAACTCAAATACAATACAATAAAGCAGCTTCTTAGTAATAGGACTGTGTTTATGTAGCAATTTATTACATTTCCGCTGTAAAGCAGCTCTACAGAGGACAGTAAATGTCATTGTTCAGCTCAAGTCAGTCTGTGTTTCAGTTCAGTTCAATAAGTGCTGTTGCAAAGTTCATTAATTATGAAACAAATTAAATTCAGCCTTAAGCTCAATTCAGTTTGTTCTCATTTGATAGTGACATTGCAGTCAAAACGATAATATTACTGAATATGAATTGTCTTTTAAACCTCAAGCTTTTATTTTGATGGAAAAACTGCAGGGAGACCTTTATGTTTCTGTTAAAGATGCACCATAGCGGTACTGGCCGATATGTTCGTTTTTAATGTTATTGTTATCGGCTCAATAAGAAAATGTATCTGATATATTAAAGCCGATAAATAATGGCTTATTTCCTTCAGCTAAGACACTTCAGATGTTCACAATGAATCATGATGGTTTGAATTGATTGAAATCACTTCAAAAAAGGAAAATACAGTGCAACATGTGAAGCGCAAGTCTGTCATATCGGCTAAATAAAATTATAATGAGAACATCATAATTGTGTGTTTGGGACATGGATTTTAATGGTGAGATTTTTGTTTTTCTAATCAGGCTCTCAAAAATGATATATGGATTTGGATTTATTGACCGATATATTGGTTATCAGCTTTCAAATAGAAAGAATTATCGATATCGGCCAAAATTTTCATATTGGTGCATCCCTAGTTTTTGTGGCAACAGGCTTATACATTTAGTGAAATGCTGTAATCTGTGTGAATAGTGAATAATGTTAGAAATTATGCAAATGTTAAAATGGTCTGCTTTTTACCATGAACCGAGACACTGAAATCACTGGTTGCACATGCATAAATGAACACCGTGCTGCGCTTCACTCTGAAACACGCAGCGCAACAAACCGTATACTTTTTATTTTTTATTTTTTTTATGATATCGCAGCCTCATTATTATCGCACTAAGCCATATCACAATTTCAATTATAGTTTGATTGACTGGTAAATGCTGAAGCAGATGCGCCAAACACAATGTTAGAGATCTTTTATGTCATTACGAGAAGTGTAAAAATGTTCTGCCACAATCTAGGAAATTATGAGAAACACTAAGCTGAACCAGCTTGGCTGTTTTACATGTATTACATGTAACCTTTCTCTTCTCTGTATCCACAGGCTGTGAGTTCTTTTGAGTGGTGGCCATGACCAGTCAGGGTGGTGACCATGAAGACAGACTAAGCCCCCCAACTTCCTCCTCCTCTTCTCGGCCTTCAGTAGCCCGTAAGTTGCAGGTGCAGCGCTCTCTCTCCCGAGATACCATTACCATACACTTTTCTGCCAAAGGAAATGAGGAAGAGGAGGAGGAAGAGGACCTCTACAGGCTAGCTGTTTCCCCTTCAGGCCTTGACACTGACGATCAGAGCGTAGTCACAGCTCAGGAGGCCAGCGAGGACCTTCTTTCTGAAGGACTGGGAGTGGACTTGGTTACAGGACTGTCACCCCAGACACACAGTTCTGCCTTGGCTATCCAACAACCCTCCATTAACCTGGGTTGCACGTCCACTTCTAGTCTTGTTAGCTTCTCGTGGCCCTCTGAACAAAGGTCGACTGCCCCGGTACCTTCCACCTATTCAGCTTCCTCCAACTCATCCCCAGCCAAGGCCTCTACCATACCCGCAAAGCCTTTCCTCAGCCTAGTTAAGTCCCTTTCCACTGATGTGGAGTCTCGTGAGGCTCCCACTCTTGCCCCCCAGTCGATAAGGCACCGCCATTTGATGAAGACCCTGGTTAAGTCTTTATCCACAGACACTGCTCGACCCGAACAGGAGGCTTCATTGACTCATCGCCCCTCAGATTCACGGCTCAATCTGCACCTTTTCAAACCTTTCACCCAAACTCGTGTCCCTGCTGTCAGTGGAGACTCCAAAACGGCTCCCTCATCCCCGCTCACCTCACCTGATAGCCGCTCCTTCTTCAAAGTTCAGGAGGTGGAGGCACGTATTGAAGACACGAAGCGCCGTCTCTCGGAGGTAATGTATGAGCCCCTTCAGCTTCTCAGCAAAATAATTGGTGACGAATCTGGTAGCACTTCCGCATCCACAACTGCTGGAGTCTCCTACCGGTCCAGAAACCTTTCTTCCAGCGCCTCTGAACTCTCCAACCTGTCTGCCCTCAATGGCCACTCAGAAAGCAACAATAACTACTGCATCAAGGAAGAGGAAGACCTGGAGGGTGAAAGTCCTCATGAGGGGGCAACTGTTGAGTTGCCCCTACACAGGTCACCCTCTCTGGGCCTGGACAGATGTTCTATGTCGACACTCGCTCGTCAGGAAGATGAAGAGTTCTGTGAGCTCTACACCGAAGACTTTGAGCTCTGCAATGACACCGAGTTAGATGGAGAAGGACCTCACTCATCCCAAGTCCGACGAGGGAGTACGGGGGGATGCAGTGAGGAACCAACTGAAGGAGGGGAGGAGGAGGAGGAAGAAGATGAGCCTCCAGGAGTACCCCACAACAAATTGATTCTTCTCATAGCTATAGTTTACGGTTACTTTGTGTTGCCACTGCCTACCTATGTGTGTTGGGTGTTGACGGGAGTGGTGGCAGGTTTCATGCTGGCGATTCTGATGGTGTGGCTGTCAGCAAGACGCAGACCGTCATGGGGCCGTCACAGCAGCTGGACCAGAAGAGAGCAATGGAACAGGGTTCCTCTGGATATCACAGAACCTGTCATCTACAAGGTGAGCACTATCCTGCAGACAAAGATGATTTGGTTAAAGGGTCATGAAACCCTAAACCAAATTTTCTGAGATTTTAACAGTTATGCGTGTTGACCATGACAATGTTACCATCTGTTAGTTTTGAATGTGAGAGAAGACTAGTTCATTTTAAACATTTTGCTCTATTTTCAACCTCCGGGTTTAAATTTGTCTTCATGTCAACGTCATAGTTTGTGACGTTTTCTTGTACTATAGTACGACGATGACTCATTGGTGTCTCATAATTATTAATGAGACTGTGTCCTTGTCCTAAAAGAAGGTGCATTGCTTAATTCATGACAGCACACTCTTAATTATTCATGACTGCACGCGCTTCAAATAATGAGATCGCTTACAGTAAGTGAGAGATGCATTAATGGATCAAAAACGAGTGTTTGTTTTTGCTTTGTAAGAGTTTCTGTGTTGCATAAGTTCTCTTCGATCCTGAGTCTTCGAAACAAACGCGATTCATCCACACTGTGAGTGTAACCGCTCTTTACGGCCCATTACCGGTTCATAAAATCTCCAAAATAAGTCTCAAAAGTTATCAAAGATGCAACAGTGTGTTCATATATATTTACAAATTCCGATTTGCTGTGCATTTAATTGTGCATTGAATTATAGCTGTCACAGGATATACATGTCCGCGAGACGTGTGTATCACGTTCTTTAATGCTCTGCCTATAAACAAATAATGTGCTAAATTCCCCCGTGGAAGAAGAACGCTGTCATGTTTACAACTGTGACAATGAGCGCTTACCACGATGAACTAAACGCTGGATTTTCAGTATGTGAGCGGCTCCATCATTGCAGTAAACTTGCACATTTATAGATGCATGTCGGTCTGTTATTGCAGGGACATTGACTTGACATTTTCACGCCCCTTAAACATGATGCGGAACAAAACAAACTGTGAAGTTTGTCAAGACTGTCAAGACTTCTGCCATTAGTCTTGACTCATAGTCAAGACTTCTTTCCACTAGCATGAACCGGGTGTTAGTTCAGCTAGGGCTAGAGCCGGCTCGGAGTTGGTTCGACTGACGAGCCTTCTAAGAACCGGTTTGCCATTTCCACGGGCTAGAGAGCCACCACAGAGCCAGGTCTTACCTCACTGTATACGTCTCATCTTTCTATTGATTCTATTTTACAATTGATGCTCATGGCTTTGCGAACCCACATCGGCATCAAAACGCATCCAACACATTCATGCAGCTCGCCGTGATATGTATATACATAGATTACAATCGAGCAGCTTTTAGCTCGATTAGCTGCTATTTAAAAAATGGCGGTCACAAGTTTGTTCTTCTTGTTGGTCACGGTAACCCCTTCCCCAGCCCCTGATGCAAGTGATTCTTAGTTCTAGACCAGCAATTTTTTGGTACCACTTTTCCTGGTTCAGAGCTGGTGCTTTGGGTGTCAAAAGACAAAGAACAAAGAACCGATTTGAAACTAGGCTCTGGCTCCGAACCAGCACTCAAACTGCCTTGGTGGAAAAGGGGTATCATACCCCTTTTCCACCAGAATGGTTCACATTCTGGAACTAGAGCCTGTTCTCGACCAGGCGGACTAGAGCCTTTTTGCGAACTGGCCACATATTTCCATAGACTTGAGGAACAAGCACTGACGTAACGCTGTCATGTGGTGTTTACCTGATTATAACCAGTCTAAAAAAGCATTGCGCATCCTAGTGTTTGTGCAGGCAGTGCGCCAGTTCTGTGCTGTTCGCAGTACCGGGAGTGATTCTAGTGAACCGGCAGATTCTAGTGAACCGGTACTCTCATCTGTCCTATTCAGAGATGAACTGACACTGAAACGGTTGATTCATTCACTCTCTCGCACGCTGGGTCTCTCTGGCGCTCATTTCTCATTTCTCAGCTCCCCGGCTCCGTTCAAGCAAGTTTTTAGGGCCAGAGTTGAACCGATCTTTACGGCACAGAACCACCTTTTCTGCAATGGAAATGCGCATAACGGTTGGGAACCGTGTCAGTGGAAAAAGGGTATCCGTGACCCCAAACAGGATTTGTGATAGATCACAGTAGTTTTGGCAGTAGAGACCTACATTGGGGTCGTTTGAAGTCTGTTTTTTGATAACATCCAACATGTCTGTCTCATGCAATTTATTTATGATTGTTGCTTTTTTGCTTATATAAACACAATAGTATACTTGGGTGTACAGTTTCCCTTTTTATGTTCAAAATGTGAGCAGAAATGATTCCCTAAACAAATGAAATATCAAAATGTTGCATTGACATATTAAAATAAAGTGAATTTGGGAGATCCTAATGGCCACACCAAGAATAACTATAACCATAAAGTTTCTCTTTAACACTACAGCTATAACGAAAAATGGCACAGATGAATAATGTCATGGGATCACTTTCAGGTAGAGGTGGAAAAAGTACTGATTTTTTTTTTTACTTGAGCAAAAGTATTACTGCTTGATAAGTAGAAGTACTAAAGAATAAAATGAGTTTGCTGAATAACTATCCAAGTACCTACATTACAAATTACTTCAGTTAAACTAAAATTACATTAGAAAAAAAAGAACTGAACTAATGTTTAAAATGGCAAAATGTATTGAAACAACAGTATTTAGATCTTGAAAAGACATTAACTCAGTACTTATATTGACATTATATACTGACATTATTTCAACCAGCTTTGTGTTGTTGCAGTGTCTGTATTATAAGCAAAATGTGTGATCCAGTGGACTTCAGACAGCCATAAAAAGGTTTTTCTTTTTCTTTTTTTTAAATCATGCTTCACCCAATGGACTTTAGACCGCTGTAAAAGCTTTTGTATCAACTGGCAGACTTTTGCATAAATAAACTGGAGACGTGGATGGAAGTATCATGGGGAAAGAGTACACATTCATTTACTTATACTACCAACATTGTAATCATACAAAACTGGTTGCAAATCGGCAAAGTTGCCCTTTAACCCCCTCCAAAAGCCCTGTTAAACCCAACTGGCTGTAGTTGTTCTTAACATCTTGTCTCAGATTTAGATTTATTGTATTTTTCTCAGTTACGCTAATGATTTACATGGAAACATTACACTCATTTAAAATGTTGCATACTTGTTTGATTCTAATGAATGAGCACTTGTTTAATCCTTACATTTTGACCCGAAACACTAAAAATTGAGAGTTCATCGGAGTGGTCCTGGCACTTTTGTCGCACTTGAACCACAAATGCACAAAAAAATTGACTGGATTCGAGGAGTTTTGTGGTTTAAAGGTCCCGTTCTTCGTGATCCCACTGTTCAAACTTTAGTTAGTGTGTAATGTTGCTGTTAGAGCATAAATAATACCTGTAAAATTATAAAGCTCAAAGTTCAATGCCAAGCGAGATATTTTATTTAACAGAAGTTCCCTTTCAAAGCCTACAGCGAACGGCTGACTTGGACTACATCCTGGTACTTCCTACATAAATGACGTCAGTAGAACAGACTAACCTCCGCCCACAAGACTACGCGAAAAAAGGGGGCGTGGTCTTGTTGCTGTCCCACGTGGAGAAGAGAACGTGTCGCGTGGAGAAAAGGAAGTGCTGCGTTTCAGTGTGTTTGTCGCCGAGTCGTCGTCGAGACGCTGTTATTTTCATCCCGGAGTCAATTCACCTTTGTTTGGCTTTCCCAGGGATGCTGTAGAGATCATTGAGCGCATACATCACCCCGTTAAGAGGCGTGACCTTTCCACGTGCGCTAAGCTGCTGTCGAATCACAACACAGGAACCGGGCCACGTTCGCTAAGCTGCTGTCCAATCACAACACGGGAACCGTTGGCACAATCAGAACTCGTTACGTATTTCTGAAGGAGGGACTTCATAGAATAAAGGAAGTCATCAGCCGTTTTCAGGACAGTGAATACAGCAGTGTACAGATAAGTAAATTGTGTTAAAAATACTGTTTTTTTTTTTTACACGTGAAACATGAACACGTTATATTGCACTCTGTAAACACAATCAAAGCTTCAAAAAGACACGAAGAACGGGACCTTTAAATTTAAAAAAGTAACACATCCTCCCCTCAGGGGTCAATTTGACCATCTTAGGAATGAATGGAATGAGAGGAATGCTTCAGTACCCATAGAAAGATGCTCAAAATTCAAACTAAAATGCTAAAACTTTACCTAAAAGTAAACCTAAAAGTATTTTATAATGTCTACATATGTACCTGAATGCATTCTGAAGAGAAACTGACTTTAAACTGGCTGTCACGATATTAGTTTTTTCATACCACGGTTATTATGGCCAAAAGAATTCATGATATAGATATATTGCGATATCTATAAAAACCTTGGGGTGGGGGTTATCAAATTAATTTTTACTTTGTTTATTTAGTTACCCAACGAACATAATTGGATACTGATAAACACAGCATGCATCTTCTTTGAAGCTCCCTATGAAATAACGAGATAATACTGTCAAGTTCAACAGTATGATGAATAAATATTAACATAAATGCTACGAACAGGATTGGCCATGACTAGATTGCAAATACAAAAATATACATTATGTAAATAAACATTAAAAGAGACTATCAGATGTGCTGCACTGGTGGAAACAACACGAGACCATGCTACCGCGACCATCAAGACTGGCTCTGACTGGTATTTAGAGTCCCCGCCAGCAGCAGCACGCATTCCTTTAGCGCAGCTGCAAGAGTTACAGCCTTTTTACACCTGTTCACTTCACACTTCATTCGTTTTCTCTGATTACACATACTGTGGTGGTGATGGTAAACGTTTAAACTAACATTGTAATATGCTTGAACTGTTTTATATCTATGGATTTTATTATAGGCAAGACAAGTCAAGTGTTGATTTGAAAGGGTAAATTGATCAAACGTGGTTAATTCACTGTCGGCCGCTGGCCGCTTGGTTGTTACTTTAAAAAATAAAAACTTTAATTTAACAAACAAAAATTGCTCCAAACATTTTTTCTAAATTGACTTAATAAAGAAATGAAACAAAATATAACTACTTTGACATTAAAACAAAAGCTGAACTATTTTTATGGGGGTTGGTGGCCCCAGGTCATGTTGGATGTTGCTGATTTCATGTTTCAATGCAAGACAAGCGTTTATGAGCAAATATCATTATTAACTAGGGTGTCTTAAGAGCAAGTGGTCAGCATATTTAATTTACAGGTGACAAAATTGCCTCAATACCAGTCATTAACACAGTCAAACCTATATGTATTCAGACACCTTCAACATTTTCTCACATGATCACAGTTTATTCGCTATAGTTTATAAAATGGTAATAAAATATGTCAAGAACTCAGAGTTAAACTGTTAAACAGAGTTTATAATGTCAGATAACTTTGATAGAAAGGGATGTAATGGTTTAAAATCAACCAATCAGCTGTTAAATTTAAGAACACAATTAGATAATACCAATTTAGCTCAACCAATGACTAAGCAATGCTTACTTTTGTTCAATCTGTGGTGTCAAAGGTCACATTAGCAATTAAAGAAAAAAACACTTCAGCAAAACATGATCAGGTCAAAGTGTCTGAATCATTTTGCTCCCAAATTTTTTATCAGTTTTACTGGTAGTCACTGCATGAAGAATGTTTGGGTATAATATGTCACAGATTACTTTATTTTGCTATCCTCACTTACATAAATTAACTATAGTGTCCTGAACCCACTAGTAAAAAATGTATATCTGCTGTCTGAATCATTTTTGGTTTGACTGTATATAACTTCTTCTTGCCAGTTTTCCGTAAGTTACTTACCTCAGTGTGCTTGTGCAAATTTGAGAAGGATCTGTGAAAGGCTGATATTACCTCCAGGTAGACCGTTTGTACCCCTAAATGAAGCGTTGACTTGCTGGACATTTGTTGTTGACACAAGTTGTGGCATGTCAACTTTCCAATAATACTGTTTCCGGGTCAAATATTCTACTCCGTTTGCAAGTGAGAATACTCTCAACAGCTGTTATTAAACTATTTATTGATAGCACAGTTTTAATAACAGTCTCCAGGCTCACGGTGTCCCAGACGGCAATAATTTAAAGACTCAGAACCACTGTCTTGACTACTGAGATTTTGGGATGGAGATAAAGGTTAGGATCATTATTATTCAGTAGTACTACAGCACACGTTGTATGTTAGCACCATTTACAATTTAGCTTTTAGAAACTGAAGGAGTGCTTGGATTAGGAAATGGTGACACATGATGTCAGACTTGACTATCGGATAGTGGCGAAAGATCCTGCCAGGAATGCTTACACTCATGCTCACTGTCGTCGTCATCACCAATCTGTTGTTCTCGGCTGAACTGAAGAAACTTTTTTTTGCAAAGCTGCACCTTCTCATTGTCTAGCTTCTTGACTGACTCGTGAAACAAAATCTTACCTTGTTTCACTGCAAGGTAATTAAAGTTGAAGAATGTTAGATTATGTTGAGACATTCTCTTAACCCAGTTTATTGTTCATTGACTACTATTAATATCAGTGTTGGTGAAAGTTACTTTTAAATGTAATGCATACAGGGCTGTACATTAACTTGTTTTGCACATAGCACTGGTGCTACAGAGGTTGAAAGTTTTGTAGCACAGCCCACATAATTGTAGCACATGTATTAAACGTCTGTTACCATGTCTGAAAAATGCAAAAAGTGCTATACAGGGAGTGCAGAATTATTAGGCAAATGAGTATTTTGACCACATCATCCTCGTTATGCATGTTGTCTTACTCCAAGCTGTATAGGCTGGAAAGCCTACTACCAATTAAGCATATTAGGTGATGTGCATCTCTGTAATGAGAAGGGGTGTGGTCTAATGACATCAACACCCTATATCAGGTGTGCATAATTATTAGGCAACTTCCTTTCCTTTGGCAAAATGGGTCAAAAGAAGGACTTGACAGGCTCAGAAAAGTCAAAAATAGTGAGATATATTGCAGAGGGATGCAGCAGTCTTAAAATAGCCAAGCTTCTGAAGCGTGATCATCGAACAATCAAGCGTTTCATTCAAAATAGTCAACAGGGTCACAAGAAGCGTGTGGAAAAACCAAGGCGCAAAATAACTGCCTGTGAACTGAGAAAAGTCAAGTGTGCAGCTGCCAAGATGCCACTTGCCAACAGTTTGGCTATATTTCAGAGCTGCAACATCACTGGAGTGCCCAAAAGCACAAGGTGTGCAATACTCAGAGACATGGCCAAGGTAAGAAAGGCAGAAAGTCGACCACCGCTGAACAAGACACACAAGCTGAAACGTCAAGACTGGGCCAAGAAATATCTCAAGACTGATTTTTCTAAGGTTTTATGGACTGATGAAATGAGAGTGAGTCTTGATGGGCCAGATGGATGGGCCCGTGGCTGGATTGGTAAAGGGCAGAGAGCTCCAGTCCGACTCAGACGCCAGCAAGGTGGAGGTGGAGTACTGGTTTGGGCTGGTATCATCAAAGATGAGCTTGTGGGGCCTTTTCGGGTTGAGGATGGAGTCAAGCTCAACTCCCAGTCCTACTGCCAGTTTCTGGAAGACACCTTCTTCAAGCAGTGGTACAGGAAGAAGTCTGCATCCTTCAAGAAAAACATGATTTTCATGCAGGACAATGCTCCATCACACGCGTCCAAGTACTCCACAGCGTGGCTGGCAAGAAAGGGTATAAAAGAAGAAAATCTAATGATATGGCCTCCTTGTTCACCTGATCTGAACCCCATTGAGAACCTGTGGTCCATCATCAAATGTGCGATTTACAAGGAGGGAAAACAGTACACCTCTCTGAACAGTGTCTGGGAGGCTGTGGTTGCTGCTGCACGCAATGTTGATGGTGAACAGATCAAAACACTGACAGAATCCATGGATGGCAGGCTTTTGAGTGTCCTTGCAAAGAAAGGTGGCTATATTGGTCACTGATTTGTTTTTGTTTGGTTTTTGAATGTCAGAAATGTATATTTGTGAATGTTGAGATGTTATATTGGTTTCACTGGTAAAAATAAATAATTGAAATGGGTATAAATTTGTTTTTTGTTAAGTTGCCTAATAATTATGCACAGTAATAGTCACCTGCACACACAGATATCCCCCTAAAATAGCTTAAACTAAAAACCACTTCCAAAAATATTCAGCTTTGATATTAATGAGTTTTTTGTGTTCATTGACAACATGGTTGTTGTTTAATTATTAATGTTGTAAAATTAATCCTCAAAAATACAACTTGCCTAATAATTCTGCACTCCCTGTACAATACAAATATTTAAGAATAAAAATAATAATAACAATTATTATATTTTACAGAAAACATAAATCATTAGAAAGGTCTAAGGTTTTATAATAAAATATTTAATTATGATCAAAAAATGTGTGACTGTAATGTCTTAATTTTTGTCTTATTTTATCTTATGTATTCACTGGGAAAGAAAAAAAGTACTGTACACGTCTCAACACCACAAATCTATCACTGTACTACAGAATATTGTAAAATAATATAATTTCTGCGTCATTCTGTGATGTGAAGCTTTTCAGATTAGAAAAGTTATTTCAAAAACTCGATTAAATGTTCTCTTTTGTTGGACAACAGGTTTGTAAATGCTTCTCATTACAAGTTTGGAAAGAGGTTGTTGCTTTTTCTAATGCGCATTAACACTGGGCATGTCTGCTGTGGTCATGTCCAAACGCGATTGTTCCCGGCGCCCCCGCAGTGCTGGTCTGGTTTCACACTCAACTTGATTCTATCGAACCCTGGTGCACTTGTTCATCTTACGTCATCAAAAATGTGCACGGCGGATGATAGAAAACGCACTGCAGTAAATATATTGTGTTTTTATAAATTTGGTGCTATTATGCGCAGCTGGTTAAACGACACTTGGGTTTACTGTATGTGCGTCGCATGAAGTTCATTTGTTGCCCTGATTACACGCATATGAGCGAATACACTCATAACCAAGGTAAATCATAAACACCATCATCCCTTACATGTGTTTTATTGAACTAAATATTCAATATGCTAAACTAATATGCTAAAACACATATGCAGGTTACGTTTCTTCCTGAACAAGTGCGCACATTCATGTGAATCGCGGCACAGTTTGAGTGCCACCTCCTTCAGATAGTCTCTGGTACCCCGATGCGCACCGAGCCCATGATTGACAGCTTTTACATTAGCAATTTTTCATGCAAACCATGCCCCTTTTCGAACTAAAATGCCAATGACTCCATCTCACAGTGCATGCAGAGATAGAGCAGCATTTATTGCGAACTGATCGCCCTGAACAGTGCTGCGCATCATCTACACATATATTTATTTATTTAAAAATTGAAGCGATTTTCATAATTTCACAAAGACAAATCTCGATTTTGGTTTAATTTCAGTCAATCGTGCAGCCCTAGATTAACCTCAAACGAGCACAAAACAAATTCTCCCTTCACTCAAACGAGCTCTGTCTCACACGCTAAACTGTATCGCACGCGTGCTACTGGGGTAAATATATTCAATGAACAGACCGATTTTTTTTTTTTGTAGCACGTGCGACATATATGTTACATATATGCAGTGATGCCAGTAACGCGTTACTTAGTAACGCGTTACTCTAATTTGACCACTTTTTTCAGTAACGAGTAATCTAACGCGTTACTATTTCCAAACCAGTAATCAGATTAAAGTAACTTATCCAAGTCACTGTGAGTTACTTTTTTTTGTCATTTTCCTTAGTAAAAATATATATTTTTGCTTTCTTGTTTAGTCTCAGCAGGGTTTTTCCTGCATAGAGAATTACGAGGCGGCCGCTCCGTCAAATTTCTTGCCGCCTCCGTCTGTCGACAAAACTCAAGACAGGCATGTCACTTGCTCAGATTAGGCATGTCGTGATAATTAAATAATCATCAGAAATATATATTGTCACATCCTTCAGCAACCATTATTAGTATATTATGATTTGCTAGTACAAAGTCATCTAAAGCCATTCCATAGCTGAATGTCTTTCCTCCGCTGTAGCTGTCAATCATTCTCCGTTCAGCATTCAAACTGCGCGTAGTTCTGTTACAGTCAGCAGCTGCACGGGAAAGCTCACTCCATATTATATATTCCCGTTATAATACTTGATATGTTGATAAAATAATTTATCTTCCTGGAGTTAATCTAGCGGTTTCTGAAAGATGTTGTGCTCGCTACTCAGGTGACAACACAAGGACTATTATAGCATCACACGCACAATAACCAGAATTAAAAACTGTGAAGAAACAAATAATCAGTGAATATTTGGACCGATATAGGCTACATAGTAGACTAGGATTTGTGGGCTCAACGCTCATCTTCTCTTTATGCCGTGAACTTTTCAATGTGCACTCGCGCTGCACTGCACACTGACTCCATGTTGCTTTAAGCACATCATTCTGCACCCGGGATGCGCATAAGCGCTTTGTTGCCGCTCTGTTTTGAAGCGTTTCATATATTTTCATAGTTTTGTGCACTTAAAGATTATTAAAAAATATATTGTTCTCACGGATCGATCATATATTTGTTGTCCCTTTACAAGGCTGCACATTACGTTTACAATAAAATATAAATCTTGTAATTTTATATTATTTGTGTAGGCCCATATAATTATTTACATTCATATATAAATATAAATTAAAAATTAAATATAAATTGTTTTTCATAAATGTATTTAATAAGAACACAAAGTAATTTGTACCTTTTCATTAACATGTTTAGGGTTTTATGTTTAGTGTTTTATGTTTAGTGTAGTGTATGTTTTATGTTTAGTGTTGGCAAAAACGGTTGTCATTTTTATGTTGAGGCTGCAGAGGTGTTGTCGGCAACTGATGAATGTAACTAATAAAGTAACTTGTAATCTAACTTAGTTACTTTTAAAATCAAGTAATCTGTAAAGTAACTTAGTTACTTTTAAAGTCAAGTAATCTGTAAAGTAACTAAGTTACTTTTTCAAAGTAACTGTGGCAACACTGCATATATGTTACATGCACATGAACTTTAATCACATCCCATTCTTAATCCGGGTTTTAATATGGAGTTGGCCCACCCTTTACAGCTATAACAGCTTCAACTCTTCTGAGAAGGCTTTCCACAAGGTTTAGGAGTGTTTATGGGAATTTTTGCCCGTTTTTCTACAAGTGCATTTTTGAGGTCAGGCACTGATATTGGACGAGAAGGCCTGGCTCTCAGTCTCCGCTCTAATTCATCCCAAAGGTTTTCTATCGGGTTGAGGTCAGGGCTCTGTGCAGGAAAGTTCCTCCACACCAAACTCGCTCATAATGCATTACCCCCAACACTGATTAGTATGCCATTATTGGGTTTATCTTCCTCAACAGTGTAAACATTGAGCCCCAAAGCACCATCAAAACATTGAGAGCGGTCCGCTTAGACCTGTCAATCACTTTCCAGCTCAACCTATAGTGAGAGTTTGGGGCATGGCTACTGTAGCAGGCGGGGTTAGAGGGCGTTTAGATGGTGTGGGTCCATGACTGACGCGTTACATGATGTTTTGTTTCTCATTTGAGCTGCTAAGGATTTGAGTCTTGTCTCCACGGGTCTGGAGAGAGTAATGTAAGGTGCGGCTGTAAGGCTGATGTGCTGCGTAATATAATCAGGCCTATCTTTGTGCATCTGACTGCCTGTCCTTCAGTCAACAAAGCCAGAACAGTCCTTGCTCATATTTATTTGTTTAACAGCCCTGTGATTAACTTTGTTCATTTGGGCCTTATAGCGTTTTTAATTACTGATCCTGGTCAAGCAATGCTTTTCCAGGGGAATTTTTCTCCATTTTGCTTTTTTAGGGGCCAAATGTTTTGCCAGTTTTCACCAAGTTATGGTCGGGTGGTTTTCAAATAATACTCTATTTAGATTTGTTCAGATTTTTGGAGTGTTTGATACAAAAATATCCAAAATAGAACAAAATCGTATATTAATTTCTCTGAGAAAAATGAATCGCTTACTTACTATTTATATTGGGGAAAAAACATTTCAAATGGATTATGTATTAAAAACCATTCATAGCTTGCTCTTTTTCCACAGTGTTTTTGTGTGTTGTTATATCTCAGAAGCTGGAAGCTATTGGGTGTTCTTGGTCCCTACGAATTTAAAATGTTATTTCTCGAGTTTCCCACTTATTTTGCTGTAAAAGTTGTGTGCTTTTGTTCTCAGGGTTGGATGAATGAGATCTACAGCTATGACCCTGAGACATATCACGCCACACTCACCCACTCAGTGTATGTGCGTCTGGAGGGCTCTGTCCTGCGACTGTCCAAACCCAACCGCAATATTCCCCGCCGGGAAACCTTCAGCGAGCTCAAACCTGATGTCTCCTACATTAGCCAGAAAATATATGATCTCACGAACAGTAAGGTGAGTGCTTGACATGGTCCCCTCTGTGCACAACATGTTTTGTTGTTAACCTCTTATCCTTAAGTTTTAAATGCAAAGACATTTTTCAGTTCAGCTGTCTAAATGTTACTGGAAATGAGGATGCCATAGTAATATTTGCATAATTGATGAAACATTTTCCTTGCATCCAAGCGGCTCTGATGCTGCATTTCACATTTGCACTTTCCTAAAAACATTGTTCTTTTGCCAAACATTTGAACAACCAAACTCCTTAAACCCTTTAAATGCATACTATTTAAACAAATGAAGGTTAGGTTCGAGTTTTTTTTTTACAGATCTACCTGGTGCCTCAAAGTCTGGCCAGGAAAAGGGTGTGGAATAAGAAGTATCCCATCTGCATCGAGCTGGCCAAGCAGGATGACTTCATGGCCAAAGCTCAGGGAGAAAAGAGCGAGGTGGTGGTGGACGAGAAGCCCCCTGCGACAGGAGACAGGGCTGAGACAGCGGCCACTAGTGAGGAACCTAAGAGAGCGCACACACAACCTGTGCTGTACCTGTTTGGGAGGACAGGACGAGACAAAGAGGAATGGTTCAGAAGGATGCTGTTTGCATCCAAACTGAAATACGAAGCCAAGAAGCCCTCAGGCCTGCCTACAAGTAAGAGTGAAGTTCATATTTCAAATCATTGCTTCTTTCATTAAATGTGACCCTGGACCAGAAAACCAGTCATAAGGGTAATTCTTTTTAAAAACTGCTGCCCCGCGGAGCAGAGATGCCCAGACTTCCCTCTCCCTAGACACTTCCTCTAGCTCTTCCGGGGGGACACCGAGGCGTTCCCAGGCCAGCCGGGAGACATAGTCCCTCCAGCGTGTCCTTGGTCTTCCCCGGGGCCTCCTCCCGGTTGGACATGCCCGAAACACCTTCCCGGGAAGGCGTTCAGGAGGCATCCGGAACAGATACCTGAGCCACCTCAGCTGTCCCCTCTCGATGTGGAGGAGCAGCGGCTCTACTCCGAGTTCCTCCCGAGTGATCCGCAAAGAGCAGAGACGAAACCGTGTGGTCCCCAAACCTGACACCCTCCGGCCCTTGGCTGCGCCTAGAAATTCTGTCCATAAAAATTATGACCAGAACTGGCGACAAAGGGCAGCCCTGCCGGAGTCCAACATGCACCGGGAACAAGTCTGACTTACTGCCAGCAATGCGGACCAAACTCCTGCTTCGGTCATACAGGGACTGGACAGGGACTTAGTCTGTCAACCTCACGCACTTCTTAAAAAGAGGGACCACCACCACGGTCTGCCATCCCAGAGGCACTGTCCCGCGATGCTGCAGAGGCGTGTCAGCCAAGACAGCCCCACAACATCCAGAGACTTGAGGTACTCAGGGCGGATCTCATCCACCCCCGGTGCCTTGCCACCGAGGAGTTTCTGGCTGCAGTCCGTTTAGCCTGCCGGTACCTGTCAGCTGCCTCAGGAGTCCCACAAGCCAGCCAGGCCCGATAGGACTCCTTCTTCAGCTTGACGGCATCCCTTACTTCTGGTGTCCGCCACCAGGTTCGGGGATTGCCGCCTCGACAGGCACCAGAGACCTTGTGTCCACAGCTCCGAGCGGCCGCTTTGACAATGGAGGTGGAGAACATGGTCCACTCGGACTCAATATCTCCAGCCTCCCTCGGGATCCAGTCGAAGCTCTGCCGGAGGCAGGAGTTGAAGATCTCTTTGACAGGAGACTCGGCCAAACGTTACCAGCAGACCCTCACAGTACGTTTGGGTCTACAGAGTCTATCCAGCTTCCTCCCCCGCCATCGGATCCAACTCACCACCAGGTGGTGATCAGTTGACAGCTCCACCCTTTCTTCACCCGAGTGTCCAAGACATACGGTCGCAGGTCAGATGAAACGACCCTCTCGTTCACCGGGGTAAACTCCAACACATGGCGGCAGAGCTGTGGGGCTATAAGCAAACCCACACCAGCCCGCCGCCTCTCGCCATGGGCAACTCCAGAGTGGTGAAGAGTCCATCCTCTCTCGAGGAGTGTGGTTCCAGAGCCCAAGCTGTGCGTGGAGGTGATTCCGACTATCTCTAGTCGGAACCTCTCAACCTCACGCACAATCTCAGGCTCTTTCCCCACCAGCGAGGTGACATTCCATGTCCCAAGAGCCAGTTTCCGTGTCCAGGGATCGGGTCGTCTAGGCCCCCGCCTTCGACTGCTGCCCGATTCACTTTGCACCGGCCCCTTACGGTCCCTCCCGTGAGTGGTGGGCCCACGGGAAGGTGTCCCCACGTCGCTCCTTTGGGCTGAGCCCAGCCGGACCCCGTGGGGTAAGGCCCGGCCACCAGGTGCTCGCATACGAGTCCCAACCCCAGGCCTGGCTCCAGGGTGGGGCCCCGGCTGCGCCGTACTGGGCGACGTCACGGTCCTCCTTTTTTTTTGTCATCATAAGGGGTTTTTGAACTGTTCTTAGTCTATCACCTAGGACCTGTTTGCCTTGGGAGACCCTACCAGGGGCATATAGTCCCGGACAACGTAGCTCCTAGGGTCATTCGGGTACTCAAACCCCTCCACCACGTTAAGGTGGCAGTTCATTTTTTATTTTTGAAGTCAGGAAGGTCTGGCTTTTAAGTTTCATTAAAAGCTGTTTGCACATTTCTAATAAAAAAATTATTAACAGTGACTGAAAATTACATATTGTGGATTAAAATATCCAAAAACCACTAGAACATTTATATATTTTGTTGACCTTTTGTACTTATATTATCCCAAATGTTTCCAAGAATGTTTAAATCCAGAGAAATAAGCGATTTTAACCAGGACACGGACCATGCGTCGCCTACCAATGACATCATACCCATGTTACCCTCGATTTCTGTCTGAGACAAATTTTGCAAATCCTAAAATCATTCCTCTGATCCTAGGCTAAAGTCTTTGATTATTAGTTTGACATGTTCACCAACAGCCGATTTAATGACCGTTGCTATCAAATTTTACCTCAGATGAAATTATGGCAGTGTAAGAAGATTTGACGCACAGTCCTGCAGTGTGATTTCTCCTAGGATGGCCGTCAAATTTTTTAAGACAAACCATGACCAAAATGAGCGCTAAATATTTCTTTGTAACCACCATTTCAGTCCCGCGTGTAATGCAGCTTACTGTCACCAAACGCATCATTGATTGATATTAAACTCCACGTTTAATACATGTTTTCTTGCGTGTCTGTTTTAACGGTCCTTGACTATCGTACAGTCTGACATTAATGACAACTTGGATCTTACAGTGTGACATGGCTTACAGCGGAAATCATGTTCGTTAAATCTGGTGTTCTTGATTTACTGTGAGTACCATGTTTTACCATGCCTAATATGGTCTAGCTCACTGCAGTGTGAACATGTCTCATAGCAGCGCTGAGCGAACAGAGTAGCATTATAACATAACTCTCAACACACTCAAATGTGTGTAATATGATAAAACAGCGCTGCGTTACCCTAGATACACATGAGCGGAAGAAGTGGAAACGCTCATCTGCGGCAGAACGTTCCGCTCCAACCCTGCTTGATACTACAGTAACATTAATAAATCTTTAATACATTAGCTCATCCATGAACAGGATTTCTGCCTGAATCCCATCTGATTCTTTTCCACCGGCTGTAGAGGTGAAGACAACAACTCCCGTGATTCAGTGAATTCAAGGCGTCATCAAGCTACGCCTTTGTTTTGAAAAAGTGACCCCTAGCGGTGAAAATTACTTATTGTGCCTTTAAGAAAAAGTATATTTGTCTTGATAGCACAATAGAAATCACTGTTTACGAATGAGGCATTCAAATTGATCATTGCTTCTACTTGGATCAGGGGTTTCAGGTTATAGTAATGATATGAATATTCTACAGATTAAGTATTTGTTGATGTGTACAGCTGTTGGTATTTTTAATGAACGAGTAGCCTCATCTCCACCATCTCTCTCGGCAGGCTGTCTGTCTCAGAGCCGCAGCAGCAGCCGTGGCAGCCTGGATGAAGTGCTCCAGTCTCATCCTAGACAAAAAGACCTCGGTGCCAGCGTCAAACAAAAAGTTCTGGAATACAACGTCTACATGGCAAAATATGTCAGCCAGTCCACTGGCAGCCCCACCACAAGCCCTGTGCAGAGTGCTGGAAACAGCCCAGGAACCGTTAAGAAGGTACACAACGCTTCACAACATCTTTCAGAAATCAGAAAGCATCTTGCATTTAAAAACTAAACCAACTCAACCTGTCAAATACTGAGGCTTGTAGGCTCAGACACCCTTCTCTAAATCTCATCTCATAATCCTTAATGGTGTACCATTGGATAAGCCATGAAAAAAGACCTGTAATCATACAAATGAATTCCATATTTCAGTGTAATATGCTTGTTACATTTACTGGAAACAGGAAACAGCTCATAATATCAAACAATATTATCAGAATAAAGCTTCCTCATTGCCAGAAAACAGTGAAATTAGTAGCGCTCTCCTGTAGACTGTGATGTTACTTTAGTGTCTTCCAATGAAGAAGTGTGTTCTGTTGTGCTTGTCTCGTAGTTTCCAGAGAGTCGGGAGCAGGAGGCAGAGTCTGAGGCCTGGGTCAATGCTCTCTTGGGTCGCATTTTCTGGGACTTTCTTGGAGAGAAATACTGGGCAGATGTGGTGTCCAAAAAGATCCAGAAAAAGCTGAGTAAGATCAGGGTGAGTCCTGATAGTGTACATCTCACAACAGACTATCTGACTGTGTGTTTCGTTTCAAACAGTAACTTAATGTAATTATTATTACAGCTACCGTACTTCATGAATGAGCTGACCCTCACTGAGCTGGACATGGGAATATCCATTCCCAAGATCCTCAGCTCCTCCAAACCATCTGTAGATCACAGAGGTAAGGCCTGCTCTGGATGGACGGATGAATGGATGGACAGAGAGATAGAGGATGGATGGTAGACAGATAGACAGACAGACTGATGTATAAACAGTGGATGGATAGATAGACAGAATGATAGATAGATAGACAAATGGATGGATAGACAGAGATGGATAGACAGGCAGATAGATAGAAGGATAGACAGACAGACAGATAGATGAGAAAGGTGTTTTAAACAACCCCTAAGTATTAAACTTGGGTGTGTAAAGGCCCAGAGCAACCTCATGGGCCCATAGCAAGAGCCACCAGGTTACATTTTAATACCGGGTGCCTAAGAACATTTTATTGTAAGTTTTGGTTCTCTCAGGAGTGTCTTGTGATCTTTTTCATCTCTTAATAAAAAAAAGTCTATCCCCTCTAATCAATTACCGAAAGTATTAGATGTGCCTCACTGACACAGTCAAGCTATATCTCTGCAGTAATGCACTGTACTGATAGAGCAGCACCCCTACAGTTACTGCTTCGGTGGATGTGTATGATTTGGTAAATGGCCAGACCCCTGCCAGCTTGTTAAACTTCCCCTTCGTCAACTAGGAAGCTGCCCGCTGGGCTCAGAGGATCAGTGTGTCTGAGCCAATCAGAGTGGAGCAAACTCAAGCACTGACCTTTCATTCGCTCAGGAGGAAGTGTGCGTCGTGACAGTGTGGCTTTTAAGATTTCCAGGGGTTCACTAGTGACTCCTGCATCAATTTAATCAGTGCATCCTCATGCTGGGTGTAGAGTCCAGCCAGATTCATTTGAGGGATTATGTTCAAATCAGAAAAATGTGAAGAAAAGCAGTGCTGTGCTTGTTTTTCAGGGGACAACATGGGCATCCGAATTTATACAGGAGGCTTGTTGTGTCAGAATATTATACTGATTGGTCACTCCAGAGAACACGTCTCCACTGCCCTAGAGTCCAGTGGCGGCATGCTTTACACCACTGCATCCCACGCTTTGCGTTGCACTTGGTGATGCACGTCTTGGTGTCACTTGGTGAGCTGCTCGGCCATGGAAACCCATTCCATGAATCTCTCTACACACTGTTCTTGAGCTAATCTGAAGGCCACATGAAGTTTGGAGGTCTGTAGCTATTGACTCTGCAGAAAGTTGGCGACTTCTGCACACTGTGACCCTCAGCATGCGCTCACCCCGCTCTGTGATTTTACGTGGCCTACCACTTCATGGCTGAGTTGCTGTTATTCCCAATTGCTTCCACTTAGTTATAATACCACTAACAGTTGAGCGTGTAATATTTAGTAGTGAGGAAATTTCACAAATGGACTTATTGCACAGGTGGCAACCTATCACGGTACCACGCTTTAATTCACTGAGCTCCTGAGAGCAACCCACTCTTTCACAAATGTTTGTAGAAGCGTCTGCATGCCTAGTGCTTGATTTTATACACCTGTGACAATGGAAGTTATTGAACACCTGAATCCATTGATTTGCAAGGGTGTCCCAATACTTTTGGCAGTATATATTTCGGACCAAATGCAATGATTGGAAGAAAATGTTTTGGTCCTGAGACCACAGAAGATATATGTACATGTTTTAATATTTAGACCACTTTGATTATTGATTGCTATCAGGATGTGAAGAGAGTTTCAACCAGAAGAACAAAAAGTGTTTATAAAACTAATTGCCTACCCTACCTTTAATGATAAAATGATGAAAAAGTATCAATAATGTATCATATAATTTAGAGCTTATTGATTCCAAATGTTACAGTTGGATAATCACAATCCAGGAGACAAAATAAGGGATTGTTCTCCAGGGAGAGTTTTGTGTTTTGTTCCATGACAAGTTAGTGGAATATTGCAGATGACAGCATTTTGTTACAGTATTCAATGCAGTGACATTCAGACATTTATTTTAAAGTGTGACCAAATATGTTTTGGCAATCTCCTTTTGTAGGCCTTTGGTTTGACCTGGAGATCTCGTACAACGGTTCCTTTCTTATGACTCTTGAAACCAAGATGAACCTGACCAGACTGGGAAAGGAGGGAGAAGGCTTAGGAGAACAGGGAAAAGAAGGGTAAGAGAATGGATGACATTTCAGAAGACCGATGCATACAGTATGTTGTCAGACGTTCCTCGTCACTTGTTCCAAATATCTAGGCTTCTTGTTCTTTTTTTGTGAGATGCTGCTTTCTTTTGATGGGTTATTTTTCTGTTGGATGTATTTATCATTTACTCTTTTTGCTGTTTCCGCTGGACTCATTTCTTTGTGGATGTGATCTCTTACTGGTGAGTTGAATCAGGGCTTTTCTGAAGTCTCTCATTATGTTGTACATGCTGAATGTTTTTGCTGCTTGTCATATTTTCCCTTCATTCCACATCCGCTATGGTCTGCATGTGCTTACAGAAGTTCTGTTCCTAGCCCTTGATTAAGGGTCACTGAGATTGCAATAAGTGATATATGTGATTCTGTCTTTGTGTCTGAAAAATTCAAATGATGCCTATAAGTGTTTATAGCTCACTAGGGTTCGGAACAGAGCTTTAATCTTTAGAGGAAATTATGTTTTTTTTTGTATTGCTTGTGTAAAGGACCAACTTTAGTACAGGTGTGTTGCAAGAGCTTTGCACATTCCCTTGCTTTCAGAAAGCCAGTTATCATAGAAAGATGCTGCATAAGCTTTTGTCTGTTTGTGTGCATGCACTAGATCCAGACCACGCGCTTACTTCCTGGCCGACAGTGATGAAGAATCATCAAGTGCAGGATCTTCTGATGAGGAAGATACTGCCGAAGTGCCTGAAATTCCTGGAGTGGAAGGGTGAGATTGAGCAACTTTCCGGTTTCCCTCTGTTTAATTAAGGATATGTTTAATAGCCCAACACAGAGCTCTGAGGTCCGGTGTACACCTGGTATTAAGACGTGTTTTGGTCAATCGGATAACAAGTAGGCGAAAAGTAGGCAGCTTGAACGCCAGCTTGAACAAGAACTCATGCTTAACTGTTCATAAACTCTCAGCATTTGAGTCAATATGCTGAAGCATTCAAAGCAGCAAGAACAGAGTACTACTCGTCTATCATTAGAGATGTAATGTTTGCCTGAATCAGAATCATACACTGTTTGTTCGTTGGCCAGAGGAGAACTGGCACCTCGACTGAGCCTGGTTTCACCCAAGGTTTTTTTTTCTCCATTCTGTCACCTGATGGAGTTTTGATTCCTTGCCACCGTCGCCTCTGGCTTGCTTAGTTGGGGACGCTAAATATTCAACTATGTTACTGATCTGCCCGCATTGACACTATATGATAATTGAACTGAGCTGGATGTTGACATCACTGTTTTCTCCAGAGCGGCTGTACAGCCGAATCAAATTCTGTTGCATTATTTTCCTGTAACACTGTTTTGCTGTAAACAGTGTTACAGCTGTAACACAAATGCTTTGAAACAATCACCATTGTAAAAAGTGCTATATAAATAAAGGTGACTTGATTAGAGATGGTGCTGCAAACCCCAGCAAGATTTTTAAGACCATCAACAATATTCTTGCACCAATTAAGCCGCTAATTTGTTCCTCTGTGCAAGAGTGTAGCAAGTTCAATTTCTTTATGGAAAAAATGAAAACATCTATTAAGTCTATCAGTTCAGTCCCCTGCTCTGAAGTTCCTGAGACCTATCCAATTTCCTGAAACTGCATTCTCCAGCTTTAACATGGTCACTATTGATTGTATTTTGAAATTAGTGATGGCAATGAATGTACTCTGTGACCCAATCCCAACATCTGTTCTTAAGGGGTGTGTCTCTTCAATTAGTCCCTTCATTTTGAAAATTGTAAATGGTACAATTACCTTACTGGTATTGTTCCAAAAGTCCTTAAAGTTACAGCTATTATACCAGTTCTTAAAAAGCCTGGATGTGTCAAGGCTGACCTATCAAATTACAGACCTATCTTGAATCTACCCTTTCTTGCTAAGGTTTTGGAACGTGTGGTTATGGCACAGCTCCACTCGCACCTTGTCTTCCAACAAGCATTTTGTACGTTTTCAGTCTGGGTTTAGAGGGACACAGTACAGAGAGACAGCCCTGGTTCAAGTTATGAATGACCTGCTTGTCTCAGCTGACTGTTTTATTAGATCTCACTGCAGCATTTGATAAAAAGTGTGCCATTCTGTCTATCCTGCTAAATAGGCTGGAGAGATGGCTTGGTAGCACTGGTACTGTGCTTAATTGGATTATATCTCACCTCACTGATTGTTCTTAGTGTGTTGTCTTGGTAAACAACAATTCTCAAATTGGACAGGTCTGCCATGGTGTTCCCTGGGGATCTGTCCTGAGCCCCATATTTTTTTGTGTTTATATGCTTCCTTTGGGGCAAATCATTAGGAAATATGGCTTGGGGTATCCCTTTTATGCCGATGATACCCACATTTAAATCAGCTCCAAGTCAGATCCTACTATCACCTCTACAGTTCTCTCAGAGTGTGCGCAGGAAATAAAAACATGGATGCATCATTTTTTAAAACTGAATTGTTCTAAGACAGAGGTTCTACTTATTGGCACACCAGCAGCTATTCATAAAGGTAGCAATTTTAACTTGATTGTCGATGATAGTGTCGTATTTCTATCTGCTCAAGCTCGTAACCTTGGTGTGATTTTTGACACTCATCTGATGCTCGACTCGCATATTAAGAGTATTACAATATTTTTCCATCATCTTTGCAAGAATTAGGCCTTTCCTCGCTCCGCCTGATGCTGAAAGGCTTATTCATGCATTTGTAACTTCCAGGATTGACTATTTTAATGCACTATTTGTTGGGTTACCTGCTAAATCAATCAAACGGCTGCAGTATATCCAGAATTCAGCAGCACGTGTCCTTGCATATACTTCATCACGTCAACACAACACAGGCGTACTTTATACTTTGCATTAGCTTCCTGTTCAGTCGCGTATTGTTTTTAAAACTTTCACACTAACTTACAAAGCTATGCATGGAATAGCCCCTTCTTATATCTGGGGCTTTCACACCTGAAAGTCCACACCAAGGTCCGAACCGAAGTTCATGTTTTGATACATTTTATATTTTCAGTTAGTTTAGGTTTCACATTGCAATTATGTGAGCGCACTAAAGAACTTCACATGACATACTTGCGTCCTGTCATCATCATCTTTGTGGGCTGCATCTTGACATTGATTGGTTTGTAAACGGACGTGCATCTGACAGCGTCTTCAACGAGAATGAATGAACAGATGCATATCGTTGCCACTAGTGAACAGTGTGCATTGCTTGACTATTTCTTTTCGACATTTCAAGCTTTCTATACACACATTTCTCATGTCTGAGACAAGTAGCCTGCTGAGTTTTGGTTTATTTATGTTCAAGAGCAATGCAAGTGATCGCTCCAGCGCCTCCATGTCACGATTATTTTCTGCTATAGCCTATTTGCTTCTTATTTATTAAATCCAGGCAATTGGCTGATGAAACATTGATTAAAATTAAGATACAATTTACACACAACGAAATTCACTTAAAAGAAAGGCTTTTTCTGACCTTCTGTCTTCTGACATATTGCGCATCTTTACATTTTCAGCCTAGATGAAAATGTAGCCTAGATGAAATATAGATGAAAAATAACATATTTAAACATTAACAGGAACTTACAGAAACTTCCATTACAGAAAATGCTTTCACACTAGAAACAAACCAAACCTTTGTTCAGTTTGATCCGATACTACCTCTTTTCGTCTGACCAAATTTCATCTGTTTGGTCCGGACTGTGGTCCGGGGGAGTCACCCTGTACACGCCTTCTCATTCCCTTCGGTCAGCTGATTCTCTTATTCTTTAGCAGCCTCCCTGTAGATTATGGGAGAGAGAGCTTTCTCTGTCGCTGCTCCCAGGTTATGGAACGCACTTCCTCTCACTGTTAGAGATGCTCCCACATTAGCCAGTTTCAAGAAGCTATTAAAAACTAATCTTTTCAAAATTGCTTGTATAGATTGTCATGATTAGTATTCTATTGTGTTGTACTATAATGGTTATTTTATGATTTTTATAATTTCTTTGTATTGCATTATTTTTGTTTTTTATTTGTTAGTTTGTAGCGCTTTGGGTTTTAGAAAAGCACATTATAAATGAAATGTATTATTATTATTAGACGAGGGAGACCCATTCCTGTTTACACCTGGTGTTTTAATCCGTCTCTTTGTCCACTTTCAAACACTTCTGATTTCTTCGAGGGGAGGCTCTATGGGATTTTTCAGATCTTTCCATCTAATGGATGAAATAAGCTCATGCAATTTACATATGTACACGACCGGAGACGATGCAGAGGACACACGGAAAGCTTCAGCTTTATTTTTCGCACTGACCGCCACAAGAGCAGCTGAACGCTGTGAGTGTGTGTTAGAAATTAGGAATGGAGAGGGAACATTGGGACGTTTTTCATCTTCAAACTAAACTTGGGTCTTCAGCCGACAAAGTTTAAATCCCGTCTGACTAGCGCGCATCCCATAATGCATACGCGTTATGTCAGTAGGCAGAGAATATAGGATCTTTAGTGGCTGTTTGTACACATTTGACCACATGAGCGTTTACACTACGAAAGCAATCCGGTCAAATTAGTTTTCCACTACCTCTGTAAGTGGTCAAAAGTGGATAAGCTCAAAACGCTTTAGACCCCATTTACACCTGTATTTAGCGTCGTCCACTTGTGATCCGATCAACAAAATGCATCTTAATACCAGGTGTGAATCTTAGGGTCTAAGATGGGCAAATGTTTAAGAGTCAACTCTGAATCCAGTTTTTATCTAAAGCAAACATTTTTAAACCTTGTATAGGTTTTTAAATTGCTCTCTTATAGCATTTCAATTTGTTACCATGAAAACAGCAGAGGAAGCAGGCATGGCATTAAAACACCCACCAGCCGATCAAAGATGGCCACACACCTGTAGAGCATACTGCATGAATAACTCTTTTCTTCACAGTTATGTTGGGGGACACCGACCCAGCAAAATCATGCGCTTTGTAGACAAGATTGCCAAGTCCAAGTATTTCCAGAAAGCCACAGAGACCGAGTTCATTAAGAAGAAGATGGAGGAGGTGTCCAACACCCCGCTGGTCCTGACGGTGGAGGTTCAGGAGTGTCAAGGAACACTAGCTGTCAACATTCCACCCCCTCCAACAGACAGGATATGGTATACTGCTTTCCTTAATATCTTGCTCAAATGGCAAGTGCACAGAATTATAGTCAGATAGTGGCTGTGTCTGAAAGCTTAAAAATGCTGCCTTTTGAGGACACATTCAAGGCATCAAGACACGTTCGAATCCAAAGTTAGATTCACTTCCTGTCTCCTGAAATACCTTCATCTGATCGATTATAGATGTATCCTTTGCTGCCTTTGATATCCCACAATCCTATGCATTCCATTAAATGACAGTTGAGCTAGAAAAAGAAAGATGGCGTCTGAAAGTTGCAGTTGGTGGTCAGTTTGTTTGTAAATGTATGTAGTAATTCAATATTTGCTCAGTTATTACCAAAGCTCGCTCTATTTTGCTGTAGATCATTAATCCGTTAAGCTGCCTTAGTTTCGTAAGATACCTTCCTGCGCAAACGCTCCCTGCAAAGTCATTGCCTGATAGGGCAGCAAGTCAGCCAGTATCTTTTGTGCATCATAAATGTCTCTATCATGCCATCTGCTGGTCATAATTCAGTACACATGTCAAGATATTTCATACCTATGTTCATAGATTGGATTTAAAATTAATGTTAAGTATCTTTAAAAGACCATTAAGATTTATTTCTGACAGTTAAAGAGTTAGTACATCATTTACTCACCCTCATGCCTTTCGTTCCATCTTTTGAACACAAATGAAGATATTTTTAAAGATTTTTCAGCTACGCAACTACCACTTTTGGTTCGGTTTAGCTTCAGCTTAGGACACAGATCAATGTTTATATGTGAATAAAAGCCTATATTAAATCTGTTCATCATATAAAGTGATGGGCTAAACCGCTCATAATTCATATGGATTAGTTTTACGATCTCTTTATGAACTATTTGAAGCGTCAGTTGCGTGGACTGTCAATGGTGGGACTGAAATCTCTCAGATTTAATTAAAAGCATCTTAATTTGTGTTGCGAAGGAAGTCTTACGGGTTTAAGAGTAATTGGTGACAATTTGTGTCATGTTTGGGTGAACTGACCCTTAAACCACCCTGCAGTGCAGTAAAAAAATGCAGGTAATGGTGAAATTATGTTTTCAGACTGAAGGCATGTATGTGGGCATGTGCTTATGTGGATGTTTCTGTTTATTTCAGGTATGGCTTCAGAAAGCCTCCTCGTCTGGAATTGAAAGCTCGGCCTAAACTGGGCGAGAGAGAGGTTACTTTTGCTCACGTGACAGACTGGATAGAAAAAAAACTAAATCAGGAGTTTCAGGTAAATCGATTGGTCTTCTCAAAGGTCTTATAGGTTAAGGATTGCCATTGGTTAGTGCAAGGGTTCTCAGTTCTGGCCCTCGAGGTCCACTGCAGATCAAGGTTGAAGCTAAACTCTGGACCTCGAGAGCTAGTGTTAGAAACCGTTGCATTAGTGGTTTTTAGGATTAGTCCACTCAAAAATTAAAGTTTCCTGATAATTTACTCACTCCATCTCATCCAAGATGTTCATGTCTTTCTTTCTTCAGTGGAAAAGAAAGTATGTTTTTTGAGGAAAACATTCCAGGATTTTTCTCCACATAATGGACTTCAATGGCAACCAACTGGTTGAAGGTCCAACCGTTAGTTGCCATTGAAGTCCATTATGTGGAGAAAAATCCTGGAATGTTTTCCTCAAAAAAACATTTTCTACTGAAGAAAGAAAGAAATTAACATCTTGGATGAGATGGGGTGAGTAAATTATCAGGAAACTTTCATTTTGAAGTGAAATAATCCTTAAAAACCTCAACTGCAATAACCCATAATTGCCAGTTTGGAGCCAAATACATGCACACACCTTCAAATACACTAGTGTTGTATAAACACCAAACTTTACTTACCCATATTTGTTTGCTCATAATAGACAAGGCTTTTATTTTGTATTGTCTTTACTTCTTTTTCATGCCCCTCTGACGCTTCCATTACCTTGTGCAGAAAATATTTGTAATGCCAAACATGGATGATGTCTGGTTGCCTATCATGCACTCTGCCATGGACACACGTTCCAATGCCAGTGCCTTGAAGGACGAAGAAACCTTGGACCCTGAGGAATCCCTTGATGATATGTGAAGATGCGTTGCTGTACAAAGCAGATAAAGTCCCATGAGGGCAAGACTATACCTGACTTGAAAATTACAGGTGCCATATTGCCCATTGAACAGAGAGCTGTGAAAAATCTGAACACATCCATAACTTAAAGAAAGGACAATATTGCTTGCTTGCTTGCTTGCTTTTGATTTGATTGGGACAGTCCGAATGCACAGGCTGTTGGCCCTAAAACAGGATAAAGAGGTTTTGGTGATGGATGTTGAACTAGTGAAGAGGCAGTCTATGTGACTAGGTAATGTATACGCTACCTCTGTTTGATGCACGCTGACTTACCAAAAGTCCTGGGGTTGCATGGCACAACCTAAACTCTTTCCTGCAATAGCCTAGGGGCCTGGTCGGCAGATATGATTTACAACATGAGGACTTTTAGTATGACAGGGTGCCTGCAAACCACCTTGGAAGGTTCGATATTGGAGGACGTGCATCCTTGAGACATGTTACAAACACTAGTAAAGGATACATCTGGTCATTTAAACAAAACTATAAGCCATTTATGATTTTCTCATGGTTGTCATATCCTTCTAAGCAGCAAATAATTTCTTAGGCACAACATACCTAGTAGTACACCATTATCCTCTTCCATTCACCGCTGCCTGAGCCCTCTGTGTGGCGTCCGATTATGCAATTAGATCAATTTCACTGTGCTCAAGAGGGACACCAGCCAATAACCCCTCATTCCTAAGTGATCCCTACTCAAAACAGCCTAGGGTTCAAGAGCTTTCTGTGCGAGACCTCTCCAGTCAACCATTGTCCCTTGGTGGTTCTCAAATGGTCTGTTCTGAGGAGAAAAAAACATGTTAACAATGCTAATGTGCATAGTTAGGACAGCTAAATAAACAGGCTAACCAACTTCATAAACGCTATCCATATCTCTTTATATAGTTTTAGTTGGTCATCTAATCAATCCTAATGTATTTTGGTGCAAATCCACATCACAGAACCCAAAAATATGTCAATTTTGTAGGTCAACCTGGAAGACTAATTCGCCATGCCTTCCCTAGGGAATTTCCTACTTGCTTTTAGAATAGTGGTTTATTTTTTATTTGTTGATCTGTGGTAAACATTACCTAAAGAGGCCCTCACATTTTTACATAAATTACACATCAAATGTGAATTTGAAGCTGCTGTTTAGTTGCTAGATAAAGGGTACAACCCATAAACGAACATCCTTGTGGTATCTGTATTCCTAACCCCCACTGGAAAGTCCCATGGCTTGGAAAAACGAATTCTCGTGTGGGTTTTTGAGGACTGAATGGCTCTATTTGGTGGATGCTAATTGGACTAGTTGTGTGACACGCCCTCACCTTCAAAATCCATTAACATAAAGAGTAGAAAAGTAGACATTGTTCACTTGAAATGACGATAATTTTGCATTGACCACAGTGTTTTATGTGGTGGATTATTGGATTCTTGGGCTAAAAAAATAAGTGCTATTCTATTTCCAACACCGATGAACTCGTATGTTGTGTACATGTGGAGAAGATTGTTGAATGTACAAAACATTTTTGTCCACTTTGTTTGGCATACTTTGTCAAGTGTTGATATCTGTGTTGTTCATTGTCAGGTATAGACTGTTTCTTTTTACTGCGCTTGCAGGTCATATGGTATATTAAATCAGGTAGGTAGTTTCTGTTGGATTAACAGTGGCAAAGTGAACTTTGCCATCTAAAATATCATGAATGAATTTTGACATTCATCCATTATCAGATACTTTACATGTATTGAGAGGTCTGAGAAAAAGTGTTTTATATCCAGCAAACATGACAAGGTCTGTATCTTAGCTGGTGCTAAGGTGTCAATGAATATAAATTGTGGCTATTTCCACATCCATTTTGGACTTGAGTCCAAACAATCAATACTACGTGTACTTTGATTTCAATGTGTTTACTTTGAATGAGTTTGTGCTACAATTTTGCCATTCACAATTGATATTTTGTGCGCTCTCTGCCAATCGCTTATTCTTTTGCACAATATGTGTTAATATTGTGTTCGGCCATATTGACTACATGATTGTGTGGAAATCGATAAAAAGGCTTTTGCAAAAATAATTCCAGTTTCCAGTTTCTTTTTTTAATGTGAATTGTTTTAATGAGTGAATTATGGGTGACTGGGACATTAGGTCAGCGGGTCAAATGGGACCACGTTACTAGTTTATTATGAGTGAAAATAAAAACTTTGCTGAGCCCTAGCTATGAGCATAATCAGATATCCTCATTGGTGTGACATCATGTAGGTGGGCGTGACAGGCAGCAAACCCTGAAATGGTTAACCCTGAAATCCATGAAGTGAGGTACAATGACATGCTTTTACTAGTTTTCATAAGGTCATTAAATTGTCTACTATATGATGCACTACTGCAACAAAAGTAGAAATAAACAGTTTGGGTAGATGGGACGGCATGATTTTGTGTGCTTAAAGGTATAGCTCATTAAAACAAAATAATTAGCCTTGCAACAGCGAGCCATTGTGTGGCTCTGTGTTCTCCAAATTGGGGTTTCCCAAACTTTTCATTTGTGCAACCCCTAATCAATCCCAAAAATGTTCATGAACTAGCTTTATGCTTAGACCAATTCTTATATAAATATAAAACTGATTGTATTGTAGTAATACACAATATATGTTTTCATCAAAGGTTTGTGCAGGTTAAAAGTTTATTGGAGATGGGACCAACCTTCCATCCAAATGTTACCCAGTCTGACCAGTGTATACATTTTTTTTAATGAATTTTGGACCACTTTTTTTTTTTTTTTAGTTTTCAACGATTTCTGGCCTTTTACCTCAATTACATGTTATACTGTATGAAGTGTGGATGAAGTAATAAACATTGATAAGTTTATTAAAGTTGAACAGAAGTGAACATGGATTCATAATGAACACACACAAAAAAAGTGCATAAGAAATTATACCAAAGTTTTAACTAGCTTGTGTAAATAACGCACTAAATCAGTAACATGTGCCATCAATCACTTTACCAAAAAAAAAGGGTCAATCATTTGGAAATTTAATAAATATTATTTCCATTGACGCATGGAATGTTAGGAGGCGAGATACAACTAATTGAAAATCTGAAATCCAAGGGTGCAAAAAAAAAAAAAAAATCTAAATACTGAGAATATCACCTTTAAAGTTGTACAAATGAAGTCCTTAGCGATGCATATTACTAATAATAAAAATGATATAGTTACAGTAGGAACATGAGCTTTACTTAATATCCTAATGATTTTTGGCATAAAACAAACAAAAAATGTATGACGACCCATACAATGTTATAGTTGGCTATTGCCACAAATATACCTGAGACTTATGACTGGTTTTGTGCTCCAGGGTCACAAATCAACTTGTTTTCTGTTCAAATGGATTGGTAACATCTTCTGTATTACATGTGTTTGGCTTAAGTTAATTTATTGCATATACTTCCATAACAAACTCAGAATTTTGTGGATTGCTTTTAAAAGAGCAACTTGGAGGAAAAGCCAAGAAACTCCAGTTATAACAAGCCTTTACTGTTGCACTGCTGCTTGACCCAATGAGCCACAAAGAGGCTTCACGGGTTCAGATTCAGTGCTCTATATTAACACACCCAAAAAACAAAAACACAAAAAAAGAGACACAGGCCTAGATGTCCATTTCGTTTTATTGAGCACAAACTCAAACACACATGCTAACAACTACAAGTTAGTTACACAACGTTAAAATAATTTTTTATATATATATATATATATATATAATATATATATATATATATATATATATATAAAAAATCTCCCAAAAACAGTTATTAAATTCAGATTTATTTAGAATGAAACACATACAAACCTCAGCCTCTTCCAACTCATCTCGCCCTGTTTCAAGAGTAAAAGACACCATTTAACATGAAGATCAAGATAATCTCAACGATTTAAGATATTTAGTCTGGTCAGTGATTGGAGTTAACATCAATGCTGATCAGCAGTCTAACGCATTAAATTCATCATTCCAGGACATACAAACTGTAAACTTTCATCCAGTAAGTTCAGGCCCAGCCTCACCTAAAAATCACCAGCTCCACTGCGGATAGGCATCCTAAATGAGGACAAAAACAAGTAATGATTAATATGTACCAGTACAAGTCTTATAGACAAACTAAAGCTTGGTTAATTAAATGCTCCGTCGCAAGGCAAGTAAAGGCCCGGGTATACTTCGGCCGTCCGCGTTCGTGCACCGCCCGCATGACGTAATTTTCGTCACCCCGTCCGCGCGCAGCCCAAATTTCGAGACCGCGCGGATGGTCCGCGTGCAACAGCGCATGCGCCAGCAGTACAGAAGAGTCCACTAGGTGGCAATACGCACAGTATTGAGCACAGTGTTCAGCCGTCGAAGAAGAGTGTGCAAAATTCCCCATCCACAAGTCTCTTCTGGTTCAGCGGCCGCACACACCATCGTCTTCTCTTCTTCTTAATTTCTTCTTCCAAAACGAGTAAACTCAGAAGCATATCCTTCTCCAACGTTTATGATTCTTCAGTATTTCTTCCAAACTTCTTGCAATGGTGGATGCACTACAGTTCTTCTCCGATCATGCCCAGCGAATGTCCCGTTGATAACAGGACTCAGTGCTGCCCCCCAATGTCTGGTAGAGCATAGGGAAAAAATGTACTGCGCATGCGTCGAACGCGATCATCCGTTGTGTAGTATACTTTGAAAGACGCGCGGACAGGGCTGCGCGCGTGACGCGTCCGGTCGCGGTAAGTGAAGTATACCCGGGCCTTTAGTTACACTTCCCTTGCAGAAAAATGGGAAATGTACATGGTTTTTAGCATGTGATGAACACTAAAAATGTTCCAAAAGCACATATTTCCCATGTCCAAAACACTGTTTCACATGTGCTTTTAAAATGTTTGTGTATATGTGAAATTCATGCGTTTTCCTGTAAGTGGTCAGCCATGATGCAAGCACGTGCTCAGGGGCCAGCTTCATAAACACCGCCATTGTACATCTCAAACTAGTCCGACCAACCAAGTTAGTTATGGGTCATCAGTTTAACTTTTCTATATCAAATTAGACAAATAAAGGAAAAATGTGAAGACTACTGTTAGCTTGTAAGTTTATAGTTAGCTTATAAAAGGTCTATAAAACCAGCCCCAGATCCTCTAAAATAGTTGTTCCCATTATTTTTAAAGAATACAAACTGAAATGTAATGTACATATCTAGCTAGCTTATATAACTAGCAGACACACTCACCTGAATTTGTCGACACAAGAGATCAGTTGTTCATCGGAATAAATGAGTTGTCACGGTTGAGTTCATCTTTCTCTCGAGTTCTATAAACTACGGAAGGAGAATAAAACAAAAAACGACAATCTACATATTAACTGGCTCTTCGGCCTACAAAACACACTGAAACGAAACTCTTCTCTTCTCATAATGGAAGGTCGCACGCAGTCGATGTGTTCTGATCATAGACTGTAAAAAAATGGTTCTGATACATAGGAGAGATGTTCTTAATATGGGGAGATACTAACCTCTGCGACTCACACATTGGCCAGAGCGTAATCACGTGTTCCTTGATAACCAATCACATAAGGACTTATTTGGATACCCTTGTTTTTCAACGGCTCTGCTTGCACCCATAAAGCATTAAGATCCATCACACTGTGTAGTATGTATATTTTGCATCCGTATAATAAATTATGAATAATACGAATCTTTTGTTTCATATCAAATCGTATCAAACTGCCAAAGTCACGTGATTTCAGTAAACGAGGAGAACTGTTTCGATATGTCAATGGTTCATCGCCCCCCAGCGGAGATAGGACCGTAGAACCCATATACGTCACTCACAACAGTCTGAGGACAACAGCGCCACGCCACAGTCTCATGCCGGAAGGTGTAGCAGGCTCAGATCGGAAGTGGGCGAAGTTAACGAAAATAAACAATCGGCATGTCGGAAGAAGAGAACACGGTAAACAGTTGTTTTTGTGTTGTGTTTTTAATCTATCAAGTTTATTTGTGTTGTGTATTTGATCCATCGTTGTTGTATTAACACGTTATACAGCACGCGGCTCTAATCTTTTTTTAAACGAGCTTTACGATGTCTCTATTCCGTCTGTTGATATGGTCTTGCTTTAAGTTACATGTTTGTGATTTTGCTTTGTTGTTGGCGCTGTATTTTTTTCTTATTAAATTACATTTTCTGATACTGACCAATGTTTTATGTGGATTTTTTTCTAATTTATAGAGGCATATTACGATTTGGAGAGGCTCAGCTTTACTTCATTTTCATCGATGCAAGACATTCTGCAACAGTTTTCACTGCCCAGTGTTTTTAAACTGACCAGATGGCACAAGTTGAATGCACACCTTCAAATTCACTTAAAAAAGCAGCTGTCCATGAAGGTATGAAGGTTTTGAGTTATTTGTTTATATACAGTGGCAAGAAATGGTATTTATTTGTTGTCCCTTTGGAATTAGTTGATTTTCTGCATGATTTGGTCAAAAATGTCATCTCATCTTCAAAGTTTAAAGTATATATATTTATATTTAAGCATAATGTGCTTAAGCTAACAAAATACAAACAATATTTAATGTGTTTGAATGTGTCCTATTAAAATCAAATGAAATACACAACCAAACATGTGATATGTATTGCCAAATATAGATATTGTTCATTTGGATGATGTTCTGAAATGTTCTTTTATATTCTGAATTAAAAATTTTGTTTTTGCAATGCAGTAAGTGGTAATTTTTGCTTTAGAACAATGAAACTTGGCTCTCTTGTACAATTTTTATGGTTACATTATTTATATATAATATATTACTGTTTGATTTTGTTGCAGTAAATTGACAAGCAGACTCACCCTAGGACAGGACAATGGAAGCTGATCAAAAACCAGGTTAGTTTTAAAAGGCTCTCATAAAGACATTCGCTACTTATACAGATTGTGTGTTGTTATATCTGTCACATCTTTTCCAGGAATAACTTAATAATGTTCTATTGCTTTAGACTGTTCCACAACAGTTGGTCGGCTCTATTAACTGTGGTATATTCATGTTAATGGTAAGAAATGTAAAAAATAAAATAAAACATAGCTTCTCTTCATTAGGATGAAAAACATTAGGACTTTTCACACTTGAAATAGTAAACCCCGGGTATACAGAATCCTGGGTTATCTTCACGTTTCACACTGATCATCATTTACATGAGATGAACAATTAATCCTGGGTATTCATACACTGCCGTTCCACACTGTACTGTACTAAACCATGGGATAACATCCTTATTTGCAGTGTCAGTGTCTCTGATTGGACGAACACCGCACACAATATGTTTACATAAATGCTCAAGCTTTGCATGTCCTCTATTACAAGTTTATCCTGAATGGACATTTCAGACTATAACATAATTAAAATGGTCTCTTCTTCACTGCAATTGTTGCGTTTTCTGTCAGCATTTGATGTTTTTCCTCTTCAACGCTGAATTTATTATTTATATAGAATGCACCGTGTTTCAGTGACTGTCCAAAGCACGTAAATATAAAAGTGTGAAAAGTTACTTTACCCGGGGTTAAAAGTGTGTTTAGAACGATGATAAGCTAAGTGTGAAAAGCTTGCCTTTGATTTCTGCACTCTAAAAAAAAAGTGGTTCTTGGCTCGTAATCATAGGGGAACCTTTTTTTTGTGCTATATAGCACCAATTTTGGTGCTTCAGTGGTTCTTCAGAGGTGCTATATAGCACCTTAGTCAAAGAACCGGTTAAGAACATCTGAAAAACCACTGAAGCACCAAAATTGGTGCTATATAGCACTAAAAAAGGTTCCCCTATGATTACGAGCCAAGAACCATTTTTGGTGCCATATAGAACCTTTTTTTTTTAGAGTGTGTATACATTTTGAACTGAAAATGGTTAATTAATTTGATTTGTGACAGGGTATGATTTATGTCACAAATATAGACATGAGGGAAATTTAATTTCAAAACTTCATTATACATGCTACATCCTTCAACACACAATATTGTTAAAACACTTCCAACATTTCATCCCATTTTTTGTACCCTTCTCTCATGAAGGAGCCACGGACCACAGAAGACCTCGGCACTGCAGTTGAAAGACTGTGGAACAACCAAAAGTTTTCAAAGGTTTAGCGGAAGAGCCGTGATTTCTGAAGACCAGGAAAAAGCCCTTCAACTTTCACAGGCTGAAATGGTTGACCAACAACTTGCCAAAGAGCCTTTAGTGTTTTTTAAGTGTTTAGTGTTTGGACAAAAGGAGTCTCAGAATTAACTGCATGTTTATGGAGATTTCATTTATTTTAGATTTAATTTGTCATGTACCTGCTGTGCAATAACTTTCAACCTAGTTCAATTTATTCTCTTTGGTCTGATTGTGTATTTTTTTTAAGCAAACCACAGCTAGTATATGATGCCTTTGGGGGAGTACATTTATTAAAATTAAATAATTTTTGTGTGTTGTTTTGGGATTTGATTAATCTGAATCTGCTTTTATTATGCATTCCAATGTAAAATTGTGTAATGTGTATTATGTACTATGAAAAAAGGTTAATTCTGAAATGCTTGAGTAAAAAGTATTGTCTAAATGTTCAAATGCTCAATCTTTGTTTTAATTTTTAGTGTTTTAAGCTTTATGTTCAATTGATCTAATATAATCTTTTAAGACATAATATAAATATAAATAGCAACTTTTTACTTTAAAAATCCTTAACAAAACGTTGCAATGGGGTTATATATATATACATATATATATAGATATATACAGGTCCTTCTAAAAAAATTAGCATATTGTGATAAAGTTCATTATTTTCCATAATGTAATGATAAAAATTAAACTTTCATATATTTTAGATTCATTGCACACCAACTGAAATATTTCAGGTCTTTTATTGTTTTAATACTAATGATTTTGGCATACAGCTCATGAAAACCCAAAATTCCTATCTCAATAAATTAGCATATTTCATCCGACCAATAAAAGAAAAGTGTTTTTAATACAAAAAAAGTCAACCTTCAAATAATTATGTTCAGTTATGCACTCAATACTTGGTCGGGAATCCTTTTGCAGAAATGACTGCTTCAATGCGGTGTGGCATGGAGGCAATCAGCCTGTGGCACTGCTGAGGTGTTATGGAGGCCCAGGATGCTTCAAAAGCGGCCTTAAGCTCATCCAGAGTGTTGGCTCTTGCGTCTCTCAACTTTCTCTTCACAATATCCCACAGATTCTCTATGGGGTTCAGGTCAGGAGAGTTGGCAGGCCAATTGAGCACAGTAATACCATGGTCAGTAAACCATTTACCAGTGGTTTTGGCACTGTGAGCAGGTGCCAGGTTGTGCTGAGCAATGAAATCATCTCCATAAAGCTTTTCAGCAGATGGAAGCATGAAGTGCTCCAAAATCTCCTGATAGCTAGCTGCATTGACCCTACCCTTGATAAAACACAGTGGACCAACACCAGCAGCTGACATGGCACCCCAGACCATCACTGACTGTGGGTACTTGACACTGAACTTCAGGCATTTTGGCATTTCCTTCTCCCCAGTCTTCCTCCAGACTCTGACACCTTGATTTCCGAATGACATGCAAAATTTGCTTTCATCCGAAAAAAAGTACTTTGGACCACTGAGCAACAGTCCAGTGCTGCTTCTCTGTAGCCCAGGTCAGGCGCTTCTGCCACTGTTTCTGGGTCAAAAGTGGCTTGACCTGGGGGATGCGGCACCTGCAGCCCATTTCCTTCACACGCCTGTGCATGGTGGCTCTGGATGTTTCTACTCCAGACTCAGTCCACTGCTTCCGCAGGTCCCCCAAGGTCTGGAATCGGTCCTTCTCCACAATCTTCCTCAGGGTCCGGTCACCACTCCTCGTTGTGCAGCGTTTTTTTTCCACACTTTTTCCTTCCCACAGACTTCCCACTGAGGTGCCTTGATACAGCACTCTGGGAACAGCCTATTCGTTCAGAAATTTCTTTCTGTGTCTTACCCTCTTGCTTGAGGGTGTCAATGATGGCCTTCTGGACAGCAGTCAGGTCGGCAGTCTTACCCATGATTGCGGTTTTGAGTAATGAACCAGGCTGGGAGTTTTTAAAAGCCTCAGGAATCTTTTGCAGGTGTAATTAGTTGATTCGGTTAATAGCTCGTTTAGAGAACCTTTTCATGATATGCTAATTTATTGAGATAGGAATTTTGGGTTTTCATGAGCTGTATGCCAAAATCATCAGTATTAAAACAATAAAAGACCTGAAATATTTCAGTTGGTGTGCAATGAATCTAAAATATATGAAAGTTTAATTTTTATCATTACATTATGGAAAATAATTAACTTTATCACAATATGCTAATTTTTTGAGAAGGACCTGTATATTCAAAGTGTAATGTGTGTATTTTTATGATTTAACTATCTACTATTAATGAAACGTGAGTATATCTATCTTTCAATATCTCTCTTCAATTAGAACGTATTAATAAAATAATTGACATTATTAACATGGTTTTAAACTTGATTTTGAAACGCTCCAAATCAGCTCCGCCCACTTCCGGCATGGTGCTGTTGTCCTCAGACTGTTGTGAGTGACGTATATGGGTTCTGCGGTTCTGCAGTTGGTTAATATTGGGAGATAACAGATGTATTGCAGATGAGTAAACACTCAAAATATACAAAAACACAAAAATACATCTTCCAGATGTAAACACGCACATCAAATAGACGTTTCCAAGATGTACGTGTGCTATCAGAAGTCTCAAAAAATCAAAAGAAATAGCTTTTTCCTGTGAATTTGTGAGACTACTAATTAATTAGCTTTTCAACATCAATGAGCTTAACAGTTTTTGTACAGCCAAAATAACTGGAAGCGGAATATGTCGCATTCAAGCTAAAATGGCTGCCCAGTCACGATCGTAAACAATTACAATATTTAAAACCGTTTAAAGTATGTATTATTATTTATTTACCTTGAAAAAATGACAAAGGGAACAAAGAGATAATACATTAAAAAAGGATTCATACCATGTTTATTATTAGAACTTGTTTAATTTACTCTTATGTAATTTGTACTGAATACGTTGACGGCAACAATAAAAAATAAAAATATGACTCCTCGTTTCCGGTCCAAGGTGAAGTGCCCCGCCTCCAGGGTGATGTGCGCATGCGCAGGAGCAATACGAGGAAGCGAGCAGATAAACGCATTGAACCCGTCTGTTCAGTAGTAGCCAGTACAATGACACAGTAAACTATCGCAAAACAAGCATATATCTGCCGTGTAGTCCGCGTGTTTGTATATGTGTGTATGATGGCGTGGGGAGTGTGTAGCAGGGCTCTTGTGTGGATTATAACTACGCTCATATGCCTGATGGTGAGTTTAAACATTACTTTCATCGATTACCTGATCTCTGATCAGTCTTTAATAGTGTACCGCATTAATTAGAGTCACAGCAGCCCGAAGATGAGTCTGGTCGACTACAGTCCTCCTGCTTTGACCTGTGGCCTTGGCTCTTCTTTTTGTTATTAGACTAATTTGGGTGTCATTTAATAGTTTTCTATGAATCCTTGTTTGCCTGCTATTTGATCTGATTGTATGGATGGACAATTAATATATTTCAGATATTTCCATGCAAAAGTATATGCATGCTCTGATCTGAGCAGAAACAGCAGTACAATAGCTTTATATGATAGAGTAGAGAGTAGATATGTTATGTCTACTTCTTACTAGTGTCAGAGAGTTATCTTCAGTTTTGTCTTTATTGCCCTGTAGGACATGAGTTTATCCTGACCTGGTATGTCTGTGCAGTAACAGTTCCTTCCTATCTTTTGCAGTACTTTTCAGGACTACACTACAGGATCTTTATTAATCAATTGATAAGTGTGCCTTTGTCTAACAGGATTAGATCTGAGCCAGTATAAGATGGCTAAATTTACTAAATATTAGAGATAATCTGTTATCCTGATAATTAAAGGTATAGTTCACCCAAAAATGAAAATTCTGTCATTAATTCCTCACCCTCGTGTCGTTCCAAACCCGTAAGACCTTCGTTCATCTTCAGAACACAAATTAAGATATTTTAAAGAAATCTGAGAGCTTTCTGACCCCTCCATAGACAGCAATTTAATTAACACTTTCAAGGCCCATAAAGGTAGTAAAGACATTGTTAACGGGTTAGTTCACCCAAAAATGAAAATTCTATCATTAATTACTTACCCTCATGTTGTTCGACACCCGTAAGACCTCCGTTCATCTACAGAACACAAATTAAGATATTTTAGTTGAAATCCGATGGCTCCAAAGTCACGTGATCTCAGCAGTTTGGCGGTTTGACACGCGAACCGAATCATGATTCGGCTCGCTGATTCATAACGCTTCGAAGCTTCATGATGCCTTGTTTTGAAATTGGTCATCACTATATAAGTCGTTATTTAGGGGTTTTTTTGCCCACAAAAACTATTATCGTCGCTTTACAAAGTTATTGTAGAACCACTGTAGTGAGATGGACTTTGTAACGACGTCTTTAGTACCTTTTATGGGTCTTGAGAGTGTAAAGTGCATTGTGCCAATGGAGGCCTTTCTGAGCCATCGGATTTCAACTAAAATATCTTCATTTGTGTTTCGAAGATGAACGGAGGTCTTACGGTGTCGAACGACATGAGGATAAGTAATTAATGACAGAATTTTCATTTTTGGGTGAACTAACCCTTTAAAATAGTCCATGTGACTCCAGTGGTTCAACCTTAATGTTATGAAGCAACGAGAATACATTTTGTGTGTAAAAAACAAACAAAAATAACGACTTTATTCAACAATTTCTTCACTTCAGTGTCCTACGCTGTTGACGTAGTAAATACAGTGCAGCGCTTCTGAGTTCTTCACCAGAACGGCTTACCATCAGTGGTGTAAAGTATTTGAGTAAATGCAATTAGTTACTGTACTTAAGTATCTTTTTAGCTACTTTGTAGTTTTACTGAGTATCACATATATTAGTAACTTTTACTCTGTACTTGACTACATTTATGAATAAGTAATTGTACTTTTTAATCTAATTCATTTCTGATGAGTAATGCAGTTAGACATTACGTTTTGCATGGCACCTAACGTTTTCTGCAGCAGTTTGTTTCTGCTATAAAGAAGGCATAATTGCATTTTCCAGGTACAATATCTGTGTGTATATGTGTGTTTTGCCTTTACTGACCCAAACTTGTCAATGAGACTACTTTTCGTGAATGCGAGTGCATTAGCAGTTAGTTTATGAATCACAGGTGTTTGATTTATGAGATGAGTTCATGACTGCAGCCGCTGGTGAGGCTGAAACCAGCACATCCAGTGCAAGTAGACTTTGACTATTTAATTTGACTTAACATTATTTTATTTATCCTCTATATTGATGAGACCTTTTTGAAGGATATTGGTTTACTTATGGCCTTTTTGTGCACTTGAGCTTCACTGAGACTATTGCACTGGCACGTCTTTCAGGTGTTAAGCACTAGTGCATCTTTGAGCCTATATTCAGTAAAAGTAAAATACTTAAGTACTGGTTAAAATCAGATACTCTAAGACTTTTACTCAAATCGTATTGGAATTGGTGATTTGTGACTTGTAATGGAGTCATTTTCTCTGTAAGGAATCTATACTTTTACTCAAGTGTGGTTTTCTGGTACTTTTTACACCTCTGCTTACCATTGGCCGACGCTGTTCATGTAATCACACAATGTATGCGTGTGCAGCTGATGCAGGAGCTGGCCAGCGTAAACTGCGTAGGACACTGACACAGACGTGAAGAAATTGTTGAATAAAGTCTTTATTTTTGTTTGTTTTTTACGCACAAAATGTAATCTCGTCGCTTCATAAAATTAAGGTTGAACCACTGGAGTCACATGGACTATTTTAACGATGTCTTTACTACCTTTATGGGCCTTGAAAGTGTAAATTAAATTGCTGTCTATGGAGGGGTCAGAGAGCTCTCAGATTTCATCAAAAATATCTTCATTTGTGTCCTGAAGATGAACAAAGAGTTTCTTAGCTCTATTTCCTCCACATAGACCTTGATCAGGGTAGTGCCATATTAGAGTTTCGACAGGAATGAAAATAAGACTTCATGATAGTTGTGAAAATGACTTGTGGTTTTTGGACCTTTAATACAGTGCAGGCCAGTGTAAAGAAGACTGTAAGTCTATCTCTTACAGCCTTGATTTCATCCATGTTAAATTCAACAACCCTGATTAATGCTCCTCATGTTACTCCGGTCATATGTGCGTGGACTTGTAGCACACAGGAAGTGTGACTCATGATGGCTGCTGGCAGAGACAGGTCTGTGTTCATCTCTTATCATCACAGTCGTACGAGATCTGTGACAGGCCATAGCGGAGCACCAGCTCTGTGTTTCTGACATTTGGCACAAGCACATTATTAATTATCACTCTTTTGTTGATCTGTTTTGCTTTCTAGAATGAAAGGCAGTAGAACTGCAACTATCAGCTATCAAATAATCTGTTGATTATCTAAGAAAAAATCTTGATCAAAAATATTGGAAAAAATATTATTACAATTTTATATAGTGGTTTTCTATTTTAATAGACTTTAAGTATAATTTATTCCTTTGATCAAAGCTGAATTTTCATCCGCCATTACTCCAGTCTCCATTCTCATATGCTGATTTTTTCAGGATTATTTGATGAATAAAAAATTTAAAAAAGAACAGCATTTATTTAAAATATATCTTCTTCTGTAACAATATAGGTCTACTACACTACCGTTGAAACGTTTGGGGTCAGTATTTATACTAAGAAATGTGTTAAATTGATTTTTTTTAAAAAGTGATAGTAAAAACTTATTTTGTTAGAAAAGATTTATTCATCAATGAATCCGGAAAAAAGTATCACAGGTTCCAAAAAATATTAAGCAGCACAACTGTTTCCAACATTGATAATTGAGCATCAAATCAGCAGGATCACGTGACTGAAATAACACATGCATAACAATTGCTACAATAGAAATATATTTATTTTAAGTATTTACTATATTAGAAGTAAATAATTGGAAAATATATCACTATGCAAAATATAAATGAAAAAATAAATTACATGTCCGCTTATGACCAAACAAAATGTTTATATTTATGTTTGTATATGATAGTTTATATACTTTTCCAATAAATTCCTGTAGATTCCCATAAATTCCTGTTAAGTTTCTAAATTGGAATATTTCCAAAATTCCCCAAATTAAATTCCTATGGAAAATTTCCGAAAAATGTTCTGACCCTTTGCAACCCTAGTGTCTATACCAAAAGCATTTCTATTATAGAGATTTGTTTTCCTTTTTTCACATGACTTTAGCTTGAGATTCTTAGCTTCTCGGAACATAAAGTCTTGAAATGGACTTCACTACTGGCACTTTGGGTTTGTAATTTGGGTTAATTGGATTTTTATGGATGGGGATTTTTCAGTTTCATTTTTATCCCTCTGAAACTTTTCCCTGTTGAAGCGTGGTTGGGTTTTGGACCGTAATGAGAGCGGTTTCCATCCCATTTCCTATCAATGGCTCGGTAAATAAACATCTGCCCTCATGTCTAATGGCCTCCTGATACTTTGCTGGAAGTTTAGACATTTTGGAGTACATTAAGTTGGATAAAGTTTATAATGGATAACTTTCTTGAGTACTGAACTATACGGATGTGCTATGTTGTCACATATTGTGCTATAGTCACAGCTAGTGTTGTCAAAAATATCGATATTTCGATATGTATCTATACTGAAATATCTGAAACGATACGATACTCCGTTTTTACAGTATCGATACCAGCTGCGCTCTCCTCTCCTCTCAGACCGACACCGAGTTGACACGCACCCGCCCCGCCTCCTCTCATTCAGTCTTGTTAACCATCTGAACACGGTGAACACGTGTTCTGCTGGATATTTCCTCGTGACAGTGTGTAAGTATTGGTGTGACCGGTCTGAATTTTGCGCGGGGTTGCACATAACGTTAATTCTACTCATTCCCACAGAATTTGCGCACGCGTCTGAAGCGCACACACACATGCCATAATAAAGCCGCCTCTGACATACAAGTGCAAAAATTAACTCCTTTTTCCAGCTTATTAATGGTCAAATACACTCAAAAAAAAAAAAATCAATGTCAGTCTTGGCGAGTATTAGCATAAACACAGTCGTAAACAGTTCAGGAAGAATGTGTAACAGAAATAAGTGTTTGTAATCCATTCTTGTGCCGGGTCTTAAAGGGATGGCAATTATTTATTATTCAAACTACAAAAAGACAAACGATCACTTACTGCTCTTGACTGATTAACTTGTGTAACTTTAATGGATTAATCTATTACGTTTTTTTACAATGAAGATTATCTAATGTTATTTAAATTTTTTTAATTCAGTTTCTTACCTGAATACTGTTAGACCTACCTGAAAAATAAAGCAGTCTATTTCATTTGTATTTTTATTCTATTGTATTTATTTGTGCTATTGTTTGTAATTTGTTTAGTTGTTCTTATTTTATTACTGTTTACTCTTCTTTTTAAATTCAATTTGAAATCAAGCTTACTTGTGCTGTATGTATTGCAACAAAATTCGTTAGTAAATATTTGTGAGATGATTGTAGTGGTAATTGCTCAATGTTTATATATAAGAAAAAGCTTTATCATATAAAGTGATCTCTTCAAAATATTTTTTTTAAATTTCCTAGACTTTTCAATAGACGGACAAAAAAAAGAAATTATATTAAAAATATCTATTTGACTGTATATGCAGCATTTTTTCCCTGTGGTATCGAAAATGGTATCGAATATCGATACTTTTTTAGGTATCGTATCAAAGTTAGAAATTCCAGTATCGTGACAACACTAGTCACAGCTAAATGGTGTGAAATCAGCCTAAATTGGTTTTTAGAAAATAGTTACTGCATATTACACAAATTTAAAGTTTATGCAGCTTACCACACTGTAAACCTGAATCAGTTTTTAAGGTAAAAAATGTTAAGTTTAAGCAGAACTTACAGATTATTATTTTGTACTTATACATATTAAAGGTGCAGTGTGTGAATTTTAGCGGTATCTAGTGGTGAGGATGTGAATTCCGCTCACCCCTCCCTTTCGAAGCACATAGAGAAGCTACATTTTTATTAGTATAAACCTAGCTAGCTATGACAAGCTAATTGAGAAAATGCTAATTTCTTAACATGTTAACAATAGCATGGTATAGCACTTACTGAAAACATAAAACATGTAACTTACCTGCTCTCAAGCCACTCGTCGTCACCATGACTCGTAACTCTCCAAAAACACATTAACAGAAACTCTTCTACATTAATGTAATAAAACATTAAACACTACTAAATCTCCCTTACCATTAATCTTGCACAAATTATATAACACTTAATTTTAGCAGTTACTTTCCCTTTTGAGTGGCATGGGCAAAGCTTGATGGGAAATAAAAGTCCCAGCCCAGTTTCAGTTAAACTTAATTTAGTCTAAATTAAAATAAATAATTTCACACAACTCAAAACAGTGAAAATGTTCAGATTACTTGAAATATATCAGTTCTGTGAACTCAAGAGAAAAAGAAAGTGCTAAATGCTCATAAAAGTTAATTTGACTGATTTGTTTAATTTAAGTTTGTTCTACTCAAACCAATTACTTATTTTGAGCATTAGGGTTTACAGTGCAGCTATGATTAGCAGTAGAGCTTGACATTAACACTCACCCATTTTGAATTGAATGTTATATATAATATATACATTTTTCAATTGTCTCTTTTAAAAAGGCATCGGAAATAATCAACTAAGTGCAGTGTAATGTTTTTAAAAATATTAATATTTGGTTTTCGATACTGAGATATCTAAAACATATTCTGCAGAATAGATACACGATTCCAGCTGCTCTTTGCTCTCTCATCTCCCCGACAGTGAGTGACACACAAACACTCACTGCCTCACCGCCTCCACTCACTCACTCCTTTCATTTGCTCCTTATTAATATTATTGGCGTTACAGGGCTTGAATTTCGGTGTGAGATTGCGCATAATTTGACTCATTCCCACAGATTTTGTGCGCACACCCAAAGCGTGCACATAAGCTGCCTCTTGTACTAAATTTAGTTATTTTTTGCTGTTTATTGTCAAAATGCCTGTCTTGGCGAGTATTCAGTCAGTTCTGTTTTAAGTGAACGTAAACAGTTGAGAAAGAAAATGCATGTGTAACAGTGTAATGGATCCATGCGTCAGGTCTTCAAGTGACAGCGGCCTAATGAACCTGCTGCCAAATTATGAGATTGGTCAAAATTGTAGCCAGTAGGGATGTGCATTCGATAAAATTTTCTTCGGGAGAATTAACGATCGACTATTGATTAATCATTAATATTTTTATAATAAAATTAATTATTTAACTTTTATAATTCAAAAATGCAATGAATACAAAAATACAGTGTGTTTTTCCTCGATGAGACCTTTATTACAAGATCAACTTGTGGCAGACAGTTAAACTACGTTCAGTTAGGCAAATAGAACATATAATGCGCATGCATATGCGGTGCTCTAAAGCAGCGGAACCTGCAGCTGCGAGCCAGTGTTCTTAAACAGAGATCTCATTTGTTCCAAAATAATAATAATAAAAAAGAATCATTTTAAACAATAACTTAAACAAAAAACAATACTTAGATCTGACAGGTTTTGTCAACATGTAACTCAAAACTGGCAGGCTTTCTGACAGAAAGACGCTATAGTTTCAGCCTTACTCAAAGGCCGCGGAAACAGCCCAGTTACGCACGTCAATCCATTGCCAACGATCTTGGTTTGCTTCTTATTTATTAAATATACAGGCAAATAGTGTATTAAACATTGATCAAAATTAAAATAAAATTTATATAAAACGAAATTAATTTCTTTCTAGAAAACACAATTCAATTAAGTGCTCAAAATCCATGTCCCCAGACATATGCGCATCTGATTATGTGCCTTACTCATGCTGCTCACTTTTCATAATTAACATATGAAATAATTTTAAATATTTTAACATACCGTAGCCTAACTATATGAAACTAAATAGGCTACATTTTCTTTAACCCTCTGTCCAACGAAGTCGTCGGCGCCTTCTGATGCAATTTTTCCTTTATGACAGCGCAGAAACAAATCGCAATACTCCATAATGTCTAGCCATACTACAGATAAGTGCAAGACATAATTATAATAAACAGTAAACTCTCTACTTTTATTTGTGTACACTCACAATAATGGCAAAGGCCGTGGATTCTGGGAACAGATTATTTTGCACTCCACTCCAAACGCTGTCTTCATTTCAAAAATATATTTTGTTTATATAACGCAAAGTTTTTCATTTCAAAAGCATTTCTAAATTCAGTTATATTTTAAACAAACGAAATTATAAAAATGATTTAAAAAACTGAGTTATCACCATGAAGATTCAAACTTTTCGCTTTTCAAACTTTTTGGCAATGCGTCAAAGTGGATCATTCTTTACAGATGATGGTATGTTTGGACAGAAGACGAGACAGAGTTCTTTATTAAACTCATAAAAAAAACAATAGAATAACACCTCATATGTGCCGCTCAAGTAGCCTATAAGGTGCCTTCCTTGCCATCAATGCTTGGATAACACACACGTCTATTTCCATTAAAAATAATGGTGCGCGGTGGCTGGGATATACATAAACCTAACAACATTCGTAGCATAATTTTTGGAATGACTTATCACGAGAAGAAAAAAATTGTTTTAGTCGCATAACATCAGTTAATGGAAAGGCCGTCATTTCGCAATATTTTTTTATCGACCTTTAGAAAATATCACAAAAGTTTTGGGAAAATCTGTAATGGAAACGCGGCGAATGATGTAGCTGGCAGGTTATGGTGATGTAGCTCTCAGCTGTTAAAGCGGTCCAGCAGTCTGTAGTTAGAGCAACTCTCTCAGCTTTGCTCAATTCTTTTACAGCTGCTGCTTTTGTTCTTCGTAGTGAGTTTCTACCAGTCTGGTGATGGTACGTTGTGATGGAATTTGATATGCTGGTTCCAATAAATGTATCAGTTCTCGAAAACCATTGCCCTCAACAATAGTTAAGGGCAGAATATCCAACTCAATGAACTTGCAGATCCCTTGGGTAATTTTCTCTGCTCGTTGTGCATCACAGCTCCGAGTCCGTGATAACGCCGACTTGATGCTAGGTTGAGACTGGATGCACTGCCACCTACATAAACCAGGGACGGATGCACTTTGTTTAAGTGGTACATCATTTGAGTCGTGGCCGTGTTGTACTTATACACGGCATCGCAATGTTTGCAGTGAACTTCACCACACAGTGAAATTAATTTAATTGCTTCAAGACTCACACTACGCAACGCAATCTGCATTAGGCTAGATAAAAAAAAAATGCATTAGATTAATCTATAACAAATTAACGTGATCAACAAAATTCTTAACGATCAATTATCGATCGTCGATTAATCATGCCCATCCCTAGTGGCCATTGAAAAGGACTGGTAACTTTGGGAAACCACTAGCCACAGCGGCTAATGTCAAGCAAACCCTGGATTAGCAGATGTGTCAGTAGTCTTTAATGAATGCACATTGCACATGTTGCAATTTCTATTAAAATAGTTTCTCATATTTCCCTTTTTGCTGCTGTAGGAGAATGAGGATGTGGAAGTGTAAGATAGATAGGGTGGACCTGCTAATCACATGTTTTTTAAAGCCGCTGCTGTGAACACATGGCATGAGTCGATCTGAACCTGATACGACTCTAGAGATGTTTTGCGCTGCACTAGCTAGGGTGGTAATATGCAACGGGGTGATGCAATGTCTGCCTCATTTTATTAAGCTTCATAACAACTGCTTGCTTTTGAGCATTTTAATGTTCAAGTGCCTGCAGTTCACTTTTACTCTGCCATGATTTTAGAAAGACTTTTGATGTTTTCACACTTGAGTCCTCTGTAAAAGAGCATTCACTTTACACTCTCTGGCCTTAAAATTACACTCACTTCTCATTTTAGTTAATTTAGCTGTGAACAGATCGATAGACCATTTGAGTGTTTACAATTGCAAACAGTGATGTGTTTTGTGGGCGGAGCCTACCCTGATGTCAGAAATTTGAGGCCCCTTTGTACTTCAAGTGAAGAATGAACTGGTGCGACGTAATTTAGGACAAAATAAGGTCAAAACGAAGTTTGTTTGGAGTTTGAAACATCTTGCCAAAAAGAACTTTCCGGAAAAGTTTGCTCCGGCTGGTAAATGCCTTCATATTACCATTGCTCTGTGGTGATGATGTAACAGGCGGGTGTGACTCAGAGGCTCGCCTTCTTTTAAGTGGAAATCTTCTCTGATTAATTTTCTCTGTTCAGTCCGTCGAGGTCAGACACAATTAAAAACAGAGACTGGAGAGCTGCTTTAGACTAGAAATTGAAGTTGTAATTCTAATTGAAAGAGACACTGACACTGTTTTTCATGTTTAATACTGTAAAGATGATACTTTAAATGCTCCTTTTCACAAGATGTAATATAAATCTCAGGTGTCCCCAGAATGCATCTAGGATGTTTCAGCTCAAAATACCTCACAGATAATTTATTATAGCTTGTCAAATTTGCCCCTATTTGGGTGTGAGCAAAAATTAGCTGTTTTTGTGTGTGTCCCTTTAAATGCAAATGATCTGCTGCTCCCTGCCAGGCAAAAAACAGGCAAATCTTACTCAGCCAAAATGTCAGACATAACCAGTTGTGGAGTGCATTTATGTTTGTGCATTTATGAATTGCGCAGACGGTGAGCGTTTTCGGGATAATGCTAATGACACAGCTCTAGTCTCTGTGCAGTCAGAGACGATGATAATTTTAGCCATATGAGCCGTAAAGCAGAAAGGAAATTTGCAAACATTCACAAAATATGAAGTGCCATCCTTACTTGTTCTGGATATGAAGTTAGAGCACGAAACGTTGGTATTGACTCGTCCTTCAGAAACTTTTTCACAAATCCAGCTTTGCACTGACACTCGTTGGTGAAGAAGTCATGTGTAAAATGATTTGCGCAATTATATTTTATATTATATTTTCCTTCATAAATGAAATTCAACCACGGTGTCCTCAGTGGCTCAGATGCCGGGAGTCTACGAAGACTCGTATGTTCGTTGGTACATCCAACAACAGAACATTAGTAATCAGGGCTGTGTATTGCCAAGAATCTGGCGATATAATACGTATCACAATACAGGGGTTACGATGCGATATATTGATATTGTTATATATTGCGATATTGTATGAAGCAATATATTGCAATATTTCTTTTTTTTTTAGAAAGATCTCATTTAAAAGAATAAAGAACATAACCATATATGCATAAATATGCATATATATGTATGTAACATTTTTCTTTGTATACGTGTTCTTTTTTTCGTCATTGATCCCTATGCTTCCCATCTTGTCATGCCCATAAAACTACGATAAGTGATTAATCTGCTGTGTCGCTGTGAACCTCTTAATGCCCAACAATATTTAGCATGATCACACAAATGTATTCATGAAGTGCTTTCTAAGTAGACGACACTGAGGTTTAAAGCCTCCCGGGATCTCTGTGGTCTGTGTTTATTTTGTTTTCATGTCATCCTAACATAATCTCAGAGAGTGAGCACTGAAGGAACATTTGCAGTGATGATTGTGCTGTCAGAGTTCAGAGAGGCCAGCGGCTGTGGTTCAGCAGATGTGCTGCATGTTTTCTGTTCTCCCCTGAAACCAAGAGTGCGCTGCTGTGTTTCGATGGGGATCTGTGTGAGGCCGTGAGAGCTCTCACAGGTGTGTAATGTTTGCACTGACTAACTGTTAGATTCAAGCGACAAAAACAGATTATCACTTCAGCACGTGATCCAGTAGAGAAAGAGAGTGTGTGTGTGTGTGTGTACTATATACTATAATGTCTCTTTGTTTAATGAACTTGCACCCAAACTGGATTCAGACTAGTTTAGGTGAGCAGGGTTGAGTGTTTATTGAACAACAGGTCAGGTTTAGCTTTCAGGCCTGGTCTGGTGACTGAGTGATCACTGTGCATTTATTTTCTTTCTCTTTTTTTTAAATTCTGGGGGGTTTTTTTGAAGCAACTTTTGGAATTCAAGTAACACTTTTAAAACTAAAAAGGGAAAGAGATTATATTTGGTATTGCTGTAGCTCAACTCATGGATTTGATTCCCAGGGAATGCATGAACTGATGAAATTTATAACTTTCATCACTATTCAGCGCAATCTATGTCGCTTTTGGATAAAAGTGTCTGCTCAAATCAGAGCTTGCACAATTCTGGATAAACTGAGAGTCAAAAAATTTTTTTTTTCAAATAGAAATCACGATTCTGAACAGTCAACTAAACAAAATAACGTAATTTACTAGAAGTTCTGACAAAATGATAATTGCTGAAGTCAATTTAAAAATGTTTAATCAATTTGAAATTATTTTTTTGTTTAGTTCATAAGACACCCCTACTGACAGTTTTTCAAATCGCAGTAAATTAAAATATAAAAACAATGTGGCCCCTATCATACACTCCATGAAAAATATTTTTTGCTAGTTTCAGCCCGACGCAGTTATCATTTTCACGTCCAGCTCCAGGTTGTTTAAATATCAAATGCACTGGCGCTGCACTTTTAATGACACAAATCTGGCAAACCTCAGCAAATCCAGCTGTTAGCTCTTTTTGTATCAGTCTAGCCTGTAATGCACGTTGTCCATGTGTGATGGTCCGTCCGTGTGAAGGATCCAAGCCGTGTGAATTTGAATGCGCAGAGGAGAGTTTGCTCAACTTTAAACCCTTGATTTCAAGCTATGCTGTGCTATATCCAGTGTACAGCCATGTCATATTCATGTCATATTCACTTTGTACTGTATTTATAATTGCTGTTATCTGGACTATGAGAAAATATGATTCCCAGTCCACACAGTTTTACCAGATTACTTAGAGAGTTAGAGAGTATACTTCTTTTTTTATTCACGTTTTTATAACAGTTTCTTATGATTTGCTGTGCGTGTTTGCTTGGTTTTATTTTATTTATGTGATATTTGTATTTTTGTAATAAAGTTTTTGCCATGAATATAGCCTTAGATGCTGACATGCTGGCATTAAATAAAAACAATCTGAATCTGATGTCCTTATTTGTGAAAAAATACTATGATGGTATTACATAATCAAGAAGTTTGTATTCAAAGTAAAAATCTGTTTATTTAATTAATTTTTTATCAAGATTAATTTTTATCAAATATATATATAAAAAATTGAATTACATTTCAAACATAATTTGACAACATGTTTAATTCACGTCAATCAATCACACGATGTGGATCATGATCTCTACTCTATTTTTATGTCTTTAGGGAGAAAAAGTGAATGAATTTACATGTTGTGAATCTGACAGGCTCTGACGTAAAAATAGTTTTAAAAACAAAATACATTTACTTTCATATTTGAGAATCTCAGTATCAAGTATTACACAATCAACAGTAGAGGTCGACCAATAGTGGATTTTACCGATAACTAGGTTGGACCGCACTTGCCGATAACCGATTAATCGACCGATAGTTTTTAAAATGGATACTGGATAAAAAACATAAGTAAAACAGTGCTGAACTTTATAACAAGAATTAAAAAACAGTACTAATCCATGAAAATGTGCTAAATTAAAAACATATAAATATGAATATTAAAATAAGAAGTTCTAACAGAACAAATTCTTCAGAAAATAATTTAAACATTAAAATATTAGAGGTCAAATTTGTTTCTTTATCTATAACCTAGAAACATGCATGTACATATCATAACAAGGATGTGTTAGCTTACATGAACTATATGCATTATACATACATTTTTACAGTATTTAATATGAGCAATATTGTACCTTGATCATTCATGTTAGTTCATAGTGCATAACCAAGGTTACCACATAAAATAAAAATTCAAACTCAATTTAATGTTGAAATTAACATACTAACAATGAACAATACTTCCATAGCATTTATTAACCGTAGTTAATGTTACAAATGGAATCTTTTTGCAGTGTTACCATTTCATACAAATCCAAACAGTCTGCTTTTTTAGAAGGAGATTATCTAATAAAAAACAAATGCGTTTCTGCTTTGTTTCTGTCGGCAGCATGACGATACAGTTTGCTTTCTCACATCACTAATTTTACATATGCAACATTTGGGTCGGACTTGCGTGTGTTTTTATCACATTGTTTTAACTGCTTGAGGTACTGCAAATTTTTTAGCGTCCTCTCAGCTTCGTCGACAAACATACACACTGCTGTTCTTTACCTGTTAATGCAGCATCTAGTCAAGAAATTAATAACTTTATAATTATTTTTTCGCCTCTAGAGGCCGCTCTCGTGCTATATACTGCCAGCAGATCCTTCTCAGAGCTCTTGTATTGTGTAATGACAGTGCACCCTTCTCAGCCACTCCAGCAATGTACGCATCACGGAAAAACTATCGGTGTGGATTTTTGCTGATACGGATTGTTCCACCAATCAACTATCGGTACCGATTAATCAGCAAAAACGATGAATCGGTCGACTTCTACAGTTGCCAAAAGTGATGTCCGAAGGGGGATATTTGTTTTTATGACCCTGCAAATTCGATTAAACCATCAAAATATTAGGAAATAATAATTTATAATCATTTAAATATTAGAGAACAACAAAACACTAAACTTGGTTAAGGTATTTTTCTGACCAAATTTTTTTGGCAAAAAAAAGGCAAACTACAGCGACAGGTTTTATTTTCTTATGCAAAAAAATGCACAGGAAAAACACAGGAAAAAACATACATTGACTACAACATAATGAGTTATTAATATTCCATTGGTTCTCTCTTGTTTTTGCAAGTTCATAATTTCTTTGTATGACAGCCTGCACAAACATTATGTTGGCACAATTTGGCATGTTTAATTGCATTATTACTACAAATAAAACGATTATTTTTACTACTCGGTTACTTAACGTAACCTCGGTTCTCTCTAGAAGAGGGAACGAGTATTGCGTAAGTTACTTACGCTACGGGAAAGTATTCTTTCTTCGAGAACTGAAAAACCACAAAATTATCCTTAATTTTTGTAATATTGTCAACGCAGTGCGGCAGCCAGGCAGACCATAGCAGGCTATTCCAGCGTGTCTATTGGCTGCACGGCCGGCAACTGCTGCAGCCTATCGGCGAGCCCACGTGACGTGGCATCCAATGAGGGCACTCCGCGCCCTTCACGCCTAATTTGCCGACAGGTAGGGCGTGGCCACGTGTATATAAGCAGGGCTCGCAGGCTGGAAATGCGGTCTTCGTAGTCTGAAGCGTAAAAGCCCGTGGGGCGCACGGCAAGGAACGCAATACTCGTTCCCTCTTCTAGAGAGAACCGAGGTTACGTTAAGTAACCGAGTATCGTTCTCTTATGAGAGGTTCTCTCGTATTGCGTAAGTTACTTACGCTACGGGAACTCTTTGTCCACGCCGTGCGCGCCGAGCCTATAGCATATGTTTCCCAGGGAGACCGGGGAAAAACAAAGCTGGGGACAGGTGGCCGGTAGAGAAAACGGGCCAACACATGTAAAAGACCACTTCATTGTACTGATAGGTGAACACAACACCCTATCTCGCGAATAGGGGAAGCGGCACTACCGGTCCCCTAAAAATTCACATAAGCACAATACAGAACGTATGACCAGTATGTGAGCGTTGTCTGCACAGAATTACTGGGCAGAGCTAACAGCCCACTCAAACTGATAATACTTTAGCCTGCAAGGCAGGAACTTCCATGTTGTAAAATCTCACGAATGTAGACGGGGAGACCCAGCCTGCCGCCATACAGATATCGTGGATGGAAATCCCTCTGGCCCAGGCCCACGAAGAGGCCATGCCTCTAGTGGAATGGGCTCTAACTCCTAGCGGGCACTGCAGGTGTTTGGAGGCGTAAGCTGCTGCAATCGTGTCCACTATCCACCTGGACAGGCTCTGTTTCGAGGCGGCGAAACCCTTAGTGCGCCCACCGAACGAAACAAAGAGCTGCTCAGAACGCCTAAAGGTGGCGGAGCGTGTGACATAAACTCTCAACGCCCTGACAGGGCAGAGAACGTTGTCACCTTCCCCCTCATCGGATGCTGGCAGAGCCGAGAGGGAGATGACCTGCGCCCTAAAGGGAGTTCCAATCGCTTTGGGGACATAACCATGCCTCGGCCTGAGGATGACCTTGGAGTCATTCGGACCGAATTCAAGACACACCGGGCTCACAGAGAGCGCGTGCAGACCCCCCCACGCGTTTTACTGAAGCCAGAGCTATCAGAAACACGGTTTTGAGCGAAAGGAGCTTTGGTTCCACAGCCTCGAGCGGTTCAAAGGGATGAGCCTTCAGGGCCTCCAAGACCAAGGACAAATCCCATATAGGAACCGAGGGGGGTCGCGGGGGATTCATCCGTCTAGCTCCTCTGAGGAAACGGATAATGAGCGTCGTCTGAGCGAACGCTGCGATAGCCGCCACATACACTTTGAGCGTGGAAGGGGACCTGCCCAGCTCCAACAGCTCTTGGAGGAAGGAGAGCACCCGCTGGACCCCACATTCCAGTGGATCCAAACCTTTTGCAACACACCACTTAGTAAACACTGACCACTTGGAACTATATAGCGCCTCGTCGAGGGGGCTCTAGAATGTGTGATCGTGTTCACAACCCCTTCGGGCAGGTCAACGGGTGTCCGTTGGTCACCCATACATGCAGAGACCAGCGCTCCGGATGGGGATGCCAGACCGACCCTCCGGCTTGAGAGAGGAGATCTCTTCTCAGCGGGACTGGCCAGGGGGGTGAGTGCGACAGCCTCACCAGCTCTGGGTACCATACTTGGTTCTCCCAGCGCGGCGCTATGAGGAGCACCGGGCGGTGCGTCTCCCTGATTTTCGCTATGACCTGAGGCAATAGGGAAACCGGCGGGAAAGCATACAGCGGGAGGCTGGGCCATGGCTGGGACAGCGCATCCTCGCTCTTCGATAGGAACATCGTGCAGCGGGCGTTCTCTCTTGTCGCAAAGAGGTCGACCTCCGCTCTGCCGAATAGTCGCCATAAATGCTGGACTGTCTGGTGGTGCAGGGACCATTCCCCCGGGGGAATGAGGCCCCTGGACAGCTTGTCCGGGCCGATATTGAGGCGGCCCGGCACGTGCGCGGCCCTCAGCGAGCGCAACGAGCTGTGTGCCCATACGAGAAGGCATTCCGTCAGTTTGCCCAGACACCTGGACCTGACACCGCCCTGTCGGTTCACGTGCGACACCACGGTCGTATTGTCTGAACGGACTAGCATGTGGTGTCCCCGTATGAGAGGGGGCGTTTTCTCGACCGCCATCATCTCCAAACAATTTATGTGGAGGAATTTCTCCCGGCCTGACCAGAAGCCAGAGGCTGGCCTGCCCTCGAAAACAGCGCCCCAGCCTGAGGTGGAAGCGTCTGTCGAGATAACCTTGCGGTGTGAGATGGCCCCCATCGTCACCCCCTGCTGGTACCAGTCGGCTACTAACCAGGGCTCCAGTGCTGAAGTGCAGCTCTGAGTCACTCTGATTCGAAAGCCTCCGGACGCCCAGGCTCTGTGAGGCACTTGGGCGTTTAACCAGCGTTGCAGTGGGCGCATGCGCAGTAGACCCAGCTGGAGCACTGCTGCAGCTGAGGCCATACCCCCCAGCATCCTCTGAAAAGCTTTGAGAGGTGCGGTGCTGCCCGGCTGGAAGGACGCAGCCATGCCTTGGATTCGGCGTGCGCGCCGCGGTGACAGGCGGGCTGACATTGCCACAGTGTCCAGATCCAGACCCAGAAATGAGGTCGACTGCGTGGGCACTAATGAGCTCTTGGTCCAGTTGACCGTGAGCCCCAGGCTGTCTAGATGGCTGAGTAGCACAGCCCTGTGGGCGAGGAGCTCGGCCTCTGACTGTGCTAGAATGAGCCAGTCGTCCAAATAATTCAAAATCCGCATCCCCTGCCTTCTCAGGAGAGCGAGGGCCGCATCCATGCACTTCGTAAATGTACGGGGTGCTAGCGACAGGCCGAATGGTAGGACGGTTTACTGATATACCTGACCGTCAAAGGCGAATCTCAAGAATGGCCTGTGACGGGGTATTATCCTGATTTGAAAATATGCATCTTTCAAATCGAGGGAGATTAGCCAGTCTCTCGGGCGAACGTGCGCAAGGATCTGTTTGGTCGTGAGCATCTTGAACGGTCTTCTCATAAGAGCTTTGTTCAGACGCCTCAGATCCAGAATCGGTCTGAGCGACCCATCCCTTTTTGGAACGAGGAAATAACGGCTGTAAAAGCCCGACTCGCTCATAGAATGGGGAACCGGTTCTATAGCCCCTTTGCACAGCAGCGTCGCTATTTCTGCTCGAAGTAGATGTGCTACTCCCTCGTTCACTCTCGTCTCTGTACGCACAAAAAAGCGCGGAGGGCGGCGAGCGAATTGCAGAGTATAGCCTAGCTTTACTGTTCTCAGTACCCATTCTGACGCACCCGGGATGGCTTCCCACGCTGTCGCGGGGCAGAATGGCCTCCGGCTCTGAACACCACACTTCGCGGGTTCGATAGCCTGACTGGGAGGGGCGGGCGCGGTGCGCAAGCTCTCTGTGCTTAGGGCCAGCCGATCGCTTGCGATGGCTGGCCGCCCTACACACTGTGTCCTGGCCGCTTCGAGCGGGGAATGCTTGGTGTGTGGCCCTACACGTGGAGTCCCGGCCACCTTGAGCGGGGAACACGTGGTGTGTGGCACGACGCGCGGTGGCGGCGTCGGGGGCAGAATGTTCGTGAGATTGTGTGAGCGCGCTTGAGCGGGCACAGCACTTATGCTTGGAACATAACCGGTTGTGAGGGGCTGTATAACTACACGTGTGGTGAGTAGGTGTTGGCGCAGCGAGGCGGACACGTGACCTAGCTCTAGCACTCGAGCGGCCGGTGGCCGCTTTATGTGAGTGAGAGACACGGGATTTACAGTGCTTGGGTGCAGGGGTGAACACAGAAAAGTGGGCACATTTACTGCATTTGAAACACATACGGCGTGAGCCGTGCAACCAGACATAATGCATCTTTTGTGATTTCTCTGGTTCGCCGTAAAAACGGCGGTTGGAAACAGGCGAGAAGGCGATTTTGCCGGCTCGTTGGCTGCGTGAGAACCATCTGCAGTAGCCACAATAGCGGGGACTGACAGGAAAAGGAGTTTTGACGGTGGTCCGGCCGCGGCGGGACTTAACCGTCGTTTCTCCCCTCTGGCTAGGAGGACTTTGGAGGCTCAGGCTTCAGCACAATCCTAGGCCGGGGTCCCCGGGGGGGAGGCAGCTTGCCTCGGCTGGAGGAGCGCGATCTGGGGCGGCCGCTCTGTCTTCGCTGAGAGGACGGGGGCCGCGCTGGATGCCGGGCGGGGCTCTGCACAGGCTGGTCGCGGGGACTGCGTGCAGCAGAGCTAGTGCTAGAGCGTCGAGGCAGGAAGAGGTTCATAGCTTGAGTCGTCTTCTGTACCTCAGAGAAGCGGTCGAGGATCCCGTTGACCGCTGGGCCAAAGAGGCCGGATGGGGAGAGTGGGGTGTTGAGAAACGCCGCGCGCTCCTCTTCTCACATGTCAGCGAGCGTTAGCCAGAGGTGCCTCTCTGCGACTGTGAGAGAGGCCATGCACCGTCCGAGGGCCTGTGCAGCGGATTTTGTGGCGTGAAGGGAGAGGTCCGTCGCGCTTCTCACATCCGAAACCAACTCCGAATCTCCACTTTTCTCGTCCAGATCACGGAGGAGATTAGCTTGGAGGATTTGTAGCACAGCCATGGAGTGGAGGGCAGACGCGGCCTGACCGGCGGCGGAGAAAGCGCAGCCGATCAGGGATGACGTAGTACTGCAGGCCTTGGACGGGAGGGCAGCCTTTGAGCGCCAGCCAGAGGGCGGGCAAAGGTGCGCTGCTACCGCCTCTTCCACCGGAGGGATGGCGTTGTAGCCTTTCTCAGCAGCGCCGTCAACTTGTGAGAGCGTCGAAGAAGCTTGAGATGAGACCCTCGCGGAAAACGGCGCGTTCCAGGACTTCGAGAGCTCCTCGTGAAGCTCTGGTAGAAAGGGTGCAGTCCTGGAGGTGGGCGCTCGACTGTTCAGAAAACATCCGTCGAGCCTGTTCGGCGCCGTCACCTTTGGTGGAGACCACTCGAGGCCTAGCTGTTCGACAGCCCGGGTGAGAAGGCGTAAGAGCTCCGCGTCCTCACCCGCTCGAGTACAACCGGAAGTCCGGACAGAAGAAGCTGCGGAAGACCAATCCTCGCTATCAGAGGCCAGGACGGAGCAGCTGTCAGCACGCACGGTCTGCAGCCACTTCCGCCTCATCCCCGGAGGCGGCGACAGACATGGCGACCAGGGGTGGAGGCGGGGAAGGTGAGAGAGAAGCTGGCGGGAGAGGTTCTGGCGAGCTTCTCATTGCTGACTCCGGTTCCGGTGTTCGCTGCGAGCGGCGCTTCTTCTTGTGCGGCCCGACAGGGACAAGCGGAGGAATGTTGTCCTCAAACTGCTCGAGCCGAGCCCGCAGGGTCGACATCGACAGTTCCTCGCACTCGGGGCATCCGCCGGAAAGGAGTGCGGCAGCGGCGTGGTCACGGCCCAGACAGAGAGCGCAGATCACGTGGCGGTCTCCGGTGCTGAGCGGCAGAAGGGCTTCGCTGAAGAAAAGAAAATCGAATTTCCAGCCTGCGAGCCCTGCTTATATACACGTGGCCACGCCCTACCTGTAGGCAAATTAGGCGTGAAGGGCGCGGAGCGCCCTCATTGGATGCCACGTCACGTGGGCTCGCCGATAGGCTGCAGCAGTTGCCGGCCGTGCAGCCAATAGACACGCCGGAATAGCCTGCTATGGTCTGCCTGGCTGCCGCACTGCGTTGACAATATTACAAAAATTAAGGATAATTTTGTGGTTTTTCAGTTCTCGAAGAAAGAATATTTTCCGTAGCGTAAGTAACTTACGCAATACGAGAGAACCTCTCGTAAGAGAACAATTGTCTTCAAGCACAACTGTGCAATATGCTTACAAAATCTAACAAATATTTAATAATATTTGAATTAAAGGATTAGTTCACTTCAAAATGAAAATTTCCTGATAATTTGCTCACCGCCATCTCATTCAAGATGTTCATGTCTTTCTTTCTTCAGTCGAAAAGAAATTACGTTTTTTGAGGAAAACATTCCAGGATTTTTCTCCACATAATGCACTTCAATGGCAATCAACGGTTGAAGGTCCAAATCAATTCAGTTTCAAAGGAAAGGCTTCAGAGGCTCTTCATGATCCCAGACAAGGAATAGGGTCTTATCTATTTATATACTTTTTAACCTCAAATGTTCGACCCCTGTGTTGTGCTTCTTCACGGTGTATGATTTAATCACATTGGAAAGGTCACGCAGAAGGTGGAAGTACCAACCCAGTGTTAAAACAAACGTGCAAAGACTAAATCAAATGGCCTTTACAAAAATAAAGGTAAAACAACAATGACAGACAATTTTGAAGTTGGAGGAGAACATGAGATGGAGTTTTGTGGCACTAGGTCGGTACTTCCTCCTACATTACGGACGTGACCTTTCCGACGTGATGACATCATACGCCTTGAAGAAGAACAACACCGAAGAACAACACCGAAGTCAAGCAATTGAGGTTAAAAAGTATATATATATATATATATATATATATATATATATATATATATATATATATATTTTTTTTTTTATGTCCAATGGTTTGTCTAGATAAGACCCTATTCCTCATCTGGGATCGTGCAGAGCCTCTGAAGCCCTTCCTTTGAAACTGCATTGATTTGGACCTTCAACCATTGATTGCCATTGAAGTCCATTATGTGGAGATAAATCCTGGAATGTCCTCAAAAAACTTAATTTCTTTTCCACTGACGAAAGAAACGCTTGAACATCTTGGATAGGGATGGGCATTTCAAGCAAAAATAATATTCGAAAGATCGCTGGGAATTATTCGATTTTTATTCAAAAATCGCAACTCCTCCCCCGCATGCACGCATGTAAAGGCTACACACATATAAACAGAGAGAGAGAGGGAGAGAGACCATTCACACTCTCAATCTGTATGATAACAAACTGTTTAATTCATTAGGGAATAGGCTATTTCAACTCAAGCCATATAATTATTGTAACATGCTGAAACATATGACTGTTATTTGACATCGCCCCAAGTTACCGCAACCGTTAAATGCCACAAGTCTACAGTGTGCACGTGAGGCGATGTGTTCTTCTTCTGTTGTCTCAGGGTGTTTTTACTCTGGCAGTTTAGTTCGAAATGGGGCACGATGAATGAAAAATTGCTAATGTGAAAGCTTTCATACAGAGCTTGGTGTGCACTGAGGTACCGAACCCGAGAACACACAACCGGAGTTCGGTTGCTCTCGGAGCTGTGCCACGATTCATGTGAATGTGAAACAACACTCGGGTGCGCACTTGTTCAGGAAGAAAAGTAACCAGCGCATGCGTTTTAGCCGATTGCAATGTCATTAGTTCAATAACACACATGTAAGTGATGATAGTGTTGATGATTTACCTGAGATACGATCACGAGAGCGAGCCTGCAGTGTATTCGCGCATAGAGTGCAATCAGGGCAGCAAATTAATGGCAATTCACGTCTCCTCAAAAGAGTCCGTTTGCAAGCAGCAAAGCCGCCTTCGAGCGACACACATACGGTAAACCCAAGCGTCGTTTACTCAGCTGCACATAATAGCACCAAATTAATTTAAAAAAGCCCAATATATTTGACCCGCATTCTGTTTCCTAAACGCACTAGGGTTCAAGTTGAGTGTGAAACCAGACCAACGCTGCGGAGGCGCAGGGAAGAATCACGCTCGCGCAGCAAACGTGCCCAGCTTTAGGTGCTTTATTGGCAGCGCCTCCCTCTGGTTACATGAACGCGTCACCACCACACCGAAAACATGGGTATTTTTTTGAGGACGATAATCGCACAAACTATTCGATATTCTATAAATAAATCAACTAATCGAATATTCGAAAATCGCGACCCATCCCTAATCTTGGATGAGATGGGGGTGAGTAAGTGAACTTTTGAAGTTAACTAATCCTTTAAGGGTGAAAATGTCAATATTCTAGGCCGAATATTACTTTTGGCCTCTACTGTCTTTAAGAAACTTGTAAATAATAAGGAAATGGATGATCCAGTGACGCTGTGTGTTTGCAGGGCTTCTGCAGCAGCAGTACGGTGTCTGTACCAGAGAGTCTGCTCTTTGTGTCCACACTTGACGGGAGCCTTCACGCCGTCAGCAAGAGATCTGGAACCATCAAATGGACCTTGAAAGAAGGTACGCATACGCATTTATTGGAAGGCCCGTTTTAAAAGCATTCAGATCAGATTACACGTACCACAAGTGTGACAGCAGTGAAAGTAGTGAACGCCCAGTGAGCGTGTGAAAGTGAACACCAGCACTATTGTTTGCAGGAGTGTAAAATTGTTATCAGTGGTTCTCAACCTTTTTGACTTAAGGGCCTTCCATTATCCTGCACAATATTCATACAGGTGGAGATATTTCCTCTTGTAAATCTGCTGTAATTATGGCAAAGTTTGTGTTTGTGTATGCTTGTGTTTGCAAAGTTTTTTTTATAACTCTATTTCCAGAAAAGTTGGGACATTTTGTAAATCGCAATAAGAATCTGTGATTTGTTAATTTCCATGAACCTTTATTTAACTGACAAAAGTACACAGAAAAGATTCCCAATGTTTCCACTGACTACTAAAATAAATTGTATTTTGTAAAATCTAAACAAATGTTGATTTTGATGGCTGCAACACACACACAAGGGTATCGTGATTGAGTGTAAAGATGCATCTCAGCACCAGTGTTGGGGAAGCTACTCTGAAACAGTAGTTTGACAAGCTACAAGCTACTTATACAGGGAGTGCAGAATTATTAGGCAAGTTGTATTTTTGAGGATTCATTTTACAACATTAATAATTAAACAACAACCATGTTGTCAATGAACACAAAAAACTCATTAATATCAAAGCTGAATATTTTTGGATGTAGTTTTTAGTTTTAGCTATTTTAGGGGGATATCTGTGTGTGCAGGTGACTATTACTGTGCATAATTATTAGGCAACTTAACAAAAAACAAATTTATACCCATTTCAATTATTTATTTTTACCAGTGAAACCAATATAACATCTCAACATTCACAAATATACATTTCTGACATTCAAAAACCAAACAAAAACAAATCAGTGACCAATATAGCCACCTTTCTTTGCAAGGACACTCAAAAGCCTGCCATCCATGGATTCTGTCAGTGTTTTGATCTGTTCACCATCAACATTGCGTGCAGCAGCAACCACAGCCTCCCAGACACTGTTCAGAGAGGTGTACTGTTTTCCCTCCTTGTAAATTGCACATTTGATGATGGACCACAGGTTCTCAATGGGGTTCAGATCAGATGAACAAGGAGGCCATATCATTAGATTTTCTTCTTTTATACCCTTTCTTGCCAGCCACGCTGTGGAGTACTTGGACGCGTGTGATGGAGCATTGTCCTGCATGAAAATCATGTTTTTCTTGAAGGATGCAGACTTCTTCCTGTACCACTGCTTGAAGAAGGTGTCTTCCAGAAACTGGCAGTAGGACTGGGAGTTGAGCTTGACTCCATCCTCAACCCGAAAAGGCCCCACAAGCTCATCTTTGATGATACCAGCCCAAACCAGTACTCCACCTCCACCTTGCTGGCATCTGAGTCGGACTGGAGCTCTCTGCCCTTTACCAATCCAGCCACGGGCCCATCCATCTGGCCCATCAAGACTCACTCTCATTTCATCAGTCCATAAAACCTTAGAAAAATCAGTCTTGAGATATTTCTTGGCCCAGTCTTGACGTTTCAGCTTGTGTGTCTTGTTCAGTGGTGGTCGACTTTCTGCCTTTCTTACCTTGGCCATGTCTCTGAGTATTGCACACCTTGTGCTTTTGGGCACTCCAGTGATATTGCAGCTCTGAAATATGGCCAAACTGGTGGCAAGTGGCATCTTGGCAGCTGCACGCTTGACTTTTCTCAGTTCACGGGCAGTTATTTTGCACCTTGGTTTTTCCACACGCTTCTTGCGACCCTGTTGACTATTTTGAATGAAACGCTTGATTGTTCGATGATCACGCTTCAGAAGCTTGGCTATTTTAAGACTGCTGCATCCCTCTGCAATATATCTCACTATTTTTGACTTCTGAGCCTGTCAAGTCCTTCTTTTGACCCATTTTGCCAAAGGAAAGGAAGTTGCCTAATAATTATGCACACCTGATATAGGGTGTTGATGTCATTAGACCACACCCCTTCTCATTACAGAGATGCACATCACCTAATATGCTTAATTGGTAGTAGGCTTTCCAGCCTATACAGCTTGGAGTAAGACAACATGCATAACGAGGATGATGTGGTCAAAATACTCATTTGCCTAATAATTCTGCACTCCCTGTACATGAAAGTAGTTAAACTACAGTCAAGCTACCCTTCTGAAAAAGTAGTTAGATACACTACAAGTTACATCCAAAATGTAGCTAGCTACATCAAAAAAAAAAATTTCATTTAAATTGCATGTATACAAATAACTGAATAATTGTTAATGAATAATGTTTTAAGTTAAATGTTTGGGTTTTAAAACAACACAATGCAATACAATTATGATAAGACTTTAATAAGTTTTATTTTGTAAACTATCCAAATATATAGAGGTGGGTAGAGTAAGTAAAAGTACAAGTACTTATGGAAATATTTACTCAGGTAAAAGTAACAATCATAATATTTACTTGAAGTAAAAAGAGTAAGAGTAAAAAAAGTATTTGATGAAAAAACTACTCAAGTAGCTAGTTACTAGTTACTTTCGATCTGACTGATAAGAAGCGAAAACCCTGAATTTCAGACTACTTGAAGAGCTTTCCAAATTGCCATTAAATAGTGTTCAAATATAGGCATCATTGTGACACTTACCGCTACATGTTTTTTCAGGGTGGAATTCTTGTATGCTTAGATGTCAGTTCGTTTTGGTGCACACGCATCATGAAACTTCTTTTTGACATCTTGGAGTGAAAACGTAGACTGAACTTGATGCCACGGGTGATCTGCCTCCCGTAGCTCACACACATCTTCCTCTGCTTCGGCCATCATCTTCCGACTAAACGCGCGTTAATTATAAGCGGGTGATGAGTAGCCACCTCTCGCGAAGCAGCCTCTCCAACGTTTCGCGAGACTTGCGAAAGTCATATTAACTTATTTAAAAAAATATATAATATAATTATTACCATTTGACATTAACGGAGGAACGCCACCGAATGTAACTAAGTAAAAGTACAGTTTTTTCACAAGAAATGTACTTGAGTAAGAGTAAAAGTACCCATCTTTAAATATACTCTAAAAGTACAAGTTACCCCAAAAATTTACTCAAGTAAATGTAACGAAGTAAATTTAGTAATTCGTTACTACCCATCTCTGCAAATATCCAATACTCAAATGTAGTCTATATCTCAAACTGACTGTCAAAGTGCAAAATCACTACAAATGTCATGTCCCATCAATGCAAGAATAATCTTTTGTTCTCTTACGAGAGGTTCTCTCGTATTGCGTAAGTTTCTTACGCTTTGGGAAAGCATTCCCAAAATTATCCTTAATTTTGTAATATTGTCAACGCAGTGCGGCAGCCTGGCAGACCATAGCAGGCTATTCCAGCATGACTATTGGCTGCTCTGCTTGCATCTGCAACAGCCTATCGGTGAGCCCGCGTGAGGTGGCAACCAATGCTGGCGCTTCGCGCCTCATTTACCGACAGGTAGGGCGTGGCCACGTGTATATAAGCAGGGCTCGCAGGCTGTATATTCGATTTTCTTTTCTTCAGCGAAGCCCTGCGCATCGCTGGATCTCTGGAACCCGCCGCCGTCGAATCGAGCAGACCAGCAAGCAGAGGACAGCGTCTGGAGAAGCCGGCTGTATTCGCCACCTTCAGCCTTCCGTGCCTGCTCTGCTATCCGGCAGCATATCCTTTATTGCTATAGTGTTGTCGCCGCTGCGTCACACTATTCCAAAAAGAGCCGAGCATTTGATTCAAAATGTCTCGATCCACCTGCGGCTCGTGCCACTTGCCGCTCAGCTCCGGAGACCGCCGCGTGATCTGCGCTCTCTGCCTGGGCCGTGACCACGACGCCGCCGCACTCCACGCGGGCAGATGCCCCGAGTGCGAAGAACTCTCGATGTCGACCCTGCGGGTTCGACTCCAGCAGTTTGATGACGACATCACTCCGCTTGTCCCTGCCGGGCCGCACAAAATAATGCGCCGCTCGCAGCGACCACCGGAAACTGGTATGACTAGGAGCTCGCCTGAACCTCTCTCCCGGCCGCTCTACCGCGCCGCGTCAGGGGATGAGGTGATGAGATAGACCCCCTCCCTCTGTTCAAGCCGCGCTACTGCGCCGCTCACAAGGGACGGCAGAAGTGAACGGTCTCTGAGCGAGCTCCCTCTCCCTCTGTTCTAGCTGCGCTACTGCGCCGCTCACAAGGGATGGCAGAAACGGTCGGTCCTGCAGCTCTCTTTACGTTACAAGAAAGCTGCTCCACCCTCGTGCACATTTCTCAGTCCCCTCTTAAGTTCAGGCGACTGGAATTGTTCATATTGCTGTACACGAGCCTGTTTAATGCACGCACGCCAGCAAACAGATGCCGTCATGAGACATGACGCTGACATATGCTCTCTCTGACCTATGCTAATGTATTCTCCCCCTGTTGTTCAGTGGCAGAATCCTCGGATTTTAGCGGCGCGGCTCTGCGGCCAGTTTTTCTTACATACAGAAAACGAACCCGCACTCCCCCTTGTTGGACCATGCAGATTGCGCCGTTCACAAGGGATGAAAGAGCGCATGGTCACGAGCAACGTTCAGCGCGCGCGCGCGCCTCACTCACCGGGAAAAAAGCAGAGAGAGGGTTTTTCGTCCCGCTGTGGCCGGACAAACCGCCAATTCTCAAACATTTCTCAGTCCCCTCTTAAGTTCAGGCGGCTGGAAATATTACTATTGCAGTAAACGAGCCTGCTTTGAATGCACGCACGACTGCTAACAAACATGAGGACGTACTGTTGTGTGCTCGCGCTAACCGAACGTTAATGTGTTCCCCCCGGTAGCACAGTGGTAAAATCAAACGCCGGAAACCCGAGTTCGAGCCCAGCTTTTTTACTGTTCGCTTCCCCGAGCTCGCGGCCAGCTTTTCTTACATACAGAAAGCGAACTCGCCTCTCTCACCACGTGGTGCTCGATTATTTATGAGGTCTATACACAAAAAAAAAAAAAAAAAAGACGGCCAAGTCCCGCTGCGGCTGGACCACCATCAAAGCTTCACGCTCTGTCAGTCCCCGTTGCCACGGCTACTGCAGATGTTTACCTCGCAGCCAACGAGCCGGCAAACTTGCTCTCTCGCCTGCCTTCAACCGCCGTTTTTACTGCGAACCAGAGAAATCACAAAAGATGCATTATGTCTGGTTGCACGGCTCACGCCGTATGTGTTTCAAATGCAGTAAGTGTGCCCACTTTTCTGTGTTCACCCCTGCACCCAAGCACTGTAAATCCCGTGTCTCTCACTCACATAAGCGACCACCGGCCGCTCGAGTGCTAGAGTTAGGTCACGTGTCCGCCTCGCTGCGCCCACACCTACTCACCACACGCGCTGTTACACAGTCCAAAAGCACGGCTCACGCCGTATGTGTTTCAAATGCAGTAAATGTACCCACTTTTCTGTGTTCACCCCTGCACCCAAGCACTGTAAATCCCCTGTCTCTCACTCACATAAAGCGTCGAGTGCTAGAGTTACCGCCTGTTTGCGCCCACACCTAACCACCACATGCGGTGTCACACAGCCCCTCTTAACCGGTCAGGTTCCACGCATAAGAGATGTGCCCGCTCAAACGCGTTCACACATTTTCGCGAGCATTCTGCCCCCGGCGCCATGCGCCGCGCCACACACCATTTGTTCCCCGCCCATGGTGGCCGGGACGCTGAGTGTAGGGCCACACACAACGCGCTCCCCACTCGAAGCGGCAGAGACACAGTGTGTAGGGCGGCCAGCCATCGTAAGCAATCAGCTGGCCCAGAGCACAGAGAGCGCGCGCACCGCGCCCGCCCCTCCCAGTCAGGCCATCGAACCCGCGAATCGCGGCGTTCAGAGCCCGGAGGCCGTTCTACCCCGAGTGGCACACGCGAGAGCGTGGGAAGCCATCTCGGGTGTATCAGAATGGGTGCTAAAAACAGTGAAGCAAGGCTATGCTCTGCAGTTCGCTCGCCGCCCTCCGTGATTTTCTGCGCGTACAGAGACGAGAGTGAGCGAGGAAGTAGCACATCTACTTCGAGCAGAGATAGCGACGCTGCTGTGCAAAGGGTCTATAGAACCGGTTCCCCATTCTATGAGCGAGTCGGGCTTTTACAGCCGGTATTTTCTCATTCCGAAGAGGGATGGGTCGCTCAGACCGATTCTGGATCTGAGGCGTCTGAACAAAGCTCTTATGAGAAGATCGTTCAAGATGCTCACGACCAAGCAGATCCTCGCGCATGTTCGCCCGAGAGACTGTCTGATTTCCCTGGACTTGAAAGATGCATACTTTCAAATCAAGATAATACCGCGTCACAGGCCATTCTTGCGATTTGCCTTCGACGGCCAGGTTTTCAATACACCGTCCTTCCATTCGGCCTGTCACTAGCAACCTGTACATTTACGAAGTGCATGGACGCAGCCCTCGCTCCCCTGAAAGGGCAGGGGATACGAATTCTGAATTATTTGGACGATTGGCTAATTCTGGCGCAGTCAGAGGCCGAGCTCCTCGCCCACAGGGCAGTGCTGCTCAGCCATCTGGACAGCCTGGGGCTCACGGTCAATTGGACCAAGAGCTCATTGGTGCCCACGCAGTCAACCAAGGACACCGTGGCAATGTCAGCCCGCCTGTCACCCCAACGCGCGCGTCGAATCCGACGCATGGCCACGTCCTTCCAGCCGGGCAGCACCGCACCTCTCAAAGCTTTTCAGAGGATGCTGGGATGTATGGCCTCAGCTGCAGCAGTGCTCCAGCTGGTTCTACTGCGTATGCGCCCGCTGCAACGCTGGTTAAACGCCCGAGTGCCTCACAGAGCCTGGGCGTCCGGAGGCTTCCGGATCAGGGTGACTAAGAGCTGCGCTTCAGCGCTCAAGCCCTGGTTAGTAGCCGACTGGTACCAGCGGGGAGTGACGATGGGAGCCATCTCACACCGCAAGGTTATCTCGACGGACGCTTCCACCTCAGGTTGGGGCGCTGTTTTCGAGGGCACACCGGCCTTTGGCCTCTGGTCAAGCCAGGAAAAGCTCCTACACATAAACTGTTTGGAGATGATAGCGGTCGAGAACGGGCTCAAGCAGTTTCTCCCTCTCATACGGGGACACCACGTGCTGGTCCGTTCGGACAATACCACGGCGGTGTCACACGTGAACCGACAGGGCGGTGTCAGGTCCAGATGTCTGGGCACTCTGACAGAACGCCTGCTCGTGTGGGCACACAGCTCGTTGCGCTCGCTAAGGGCCGCGCACGTGCCGGGCCACCTCAATGTCGGCCCGGACAAGCTGTCCAGGGGCCTCATTCTTCCAGGGGAATGGTCCCTGCACCACCAGACAGTCCAGCTGTTATGGCGCCTATTCGGCAGAGCGGAGCTCGACCTCTTTGCGACGAAAGAGAACACCCGCTGCCCGATGTTCCTGTCCAAATGCGAGGATGCGCTGTCCCAGCCTTGGCCCAGCCTCCCGCTATATGCTTTCCCGCCGGTTTCCCTATTACCTCAGGTCATAGCGAAAATCAGGGAGACGCACCGCCCGGTGCTCCTCATAGCGCCGCGCTGGGAGAACCAGGTTTGGTACCCAGAGCTGGTGAGACTGTCGCTCTCACCCCCCTGGCCAGTCCCGCTGAGAGCAGACCTCCTCTCTCAAGCCGGAGGGTCGGTTTGGCATCCCCATCCAGAGCGATGGTCTCTGCATGTATGGGTGACCAACGGATGCCCGTTGACCTGCCCGAAGGGGTTGTGAACACGATCACACACTCTAGTGCCCCCTCAACGAGGCGGCTATATAGTTCCAAGTGGTCTGTGTTTACTAAGTGGTGTGTTACCAAGGGGTACTGAGCAGCTCTTTGTTTCGTTTGGCGGGCGCACTAAAGGTCTCGCCGCCTCGAAACAGAGCCTGTCCAGGTGGATAGTGGACGCGATTGCAGCAGCTTACGCATCCAAGCACCTGCAGTGCCCGCTAGGTGTGAGAGCCCACTCCACTAGAGGCATGGCCTCTTCGTGGGCCTGGGCCAGAGGGATTTCCATCCGTGATATCTGTATGGCGGCAGGCTGGGCCTCTCCGTCTACATTCGTGAGATTGTACAATCTGGAAGTTCCTGCCTTGCAGGCAAAAGTGTTATCAGTTTAATGGGGCTGTTAGCTCTGTCCAGTGACAACGCTCACGTACTGGTCGTAAGTTCGGTATTGTACTTATGTGAATTTGTAGGAGACCGGCGGTGCCGCTCCCTCATTCATGAGATAGGGTGTTGTTTCACCCGTCAGTACTGCGAAGTGTCTGTATATGTTTTGGCCCGTTTCTTTACCGGCCACCTGCCCTAGCTGTGTTTTTCCCCGGTTCCCTGGGATACATATGCTGTATGCGAGGCACGCATGGCGTTGACAATATGTTCCCGAAGCGTAAGAAACTTACGCAATACGAGAGAACCTCTCGTAAGAGAACGATACTCGGTTACTTAACGTAACCTCGGTTCTCTCTAGAGTGGGAACGAGTATTGCGTTCCTTGCCGTGCGCCCCGCGGACTTTTACACTTCAGACTACGAAAACCGAATATACAGCCTGCGAGCCCTGCTTATATACACGTGGCCACGCCCTACCTGTAGGTAAAAATGAGGCGCGAAGCGCCCTCATTGGTTGCCACGTCACGCGGGCTCACCGATAGGCTGTTGCAGATGCCAGCAGAGCAGCCAATAGTCACGCTGGAATAGCCTGCTATGGTCTGCTCATCAATTTGTGCCAAATATCATGGGAGAATTTGTCAATTCAAGGTTTTTTCAGGTTTTTTGTCCAATAATTAAAAATTCTTTTTTTTCAGAATTAAGTTGCAGGAAATTACTAGTTATCCAATTTTTTATTTCAGCTATCCATTCCGTCAATCTTGTGAGTTTCGTCAGGGCACAAAGAAATATTATCAGCATAACAGTGAAAACTAACGCCATGTTTGATTCATATGGTTCGTATGGATAACTTTTACGACCTCTATTGTGGACTTTTAATGGATGGACAAAATAAAGAATATTATTAATCTTTATTAATCTTAATTAATCTTTATTTGTGCTCTAAAGATGAATGGAAGTCTAAGGGGTTTGGATGAGTAAATGACAGAATTAAGATTTTTTAGGTGAACTATTCCTTTAAACTATTTTACACAACATTTTTCCAAATTATATTACTTTAAAGACTACATGGAATATTTGTACTTAAAATTATTCTGTCACACCACACCATCTACTTTAACCAAAAATCTACAAAAAAATTATATTTTGTTTTGAAAAATGGTGCATTTAATATAGAATTGTTTGGTTACAGGTGTGTGTTTACTTATTTATGGGTATGTATTTATTATCCAATCAGAATTTAGCTAACTTAAAGGGATGGTTCACCCAAAAATGAAAATGCTGTCATAATTTACTCTCTCTCTCAAGTTGTTCCAAACCTGTATGAAGTTCTTTCTTCTGTTGAACACAAAGGAAGATATTTTGAAGAATGTTGGTTAACCTAGACGGTTGATGAACTCCATATAGAAAAAAATACCATGGAAGTCAGGTGGAGACCAGGAACTTTTTAGTTACCCACATTCTTTTAAATATCTTTTTTGTTCACATTTTAGCTTGGGGAAACACATATTCACTATTAACTATGACTTTTGCTTCAATAAACCGTTAATGTACTGCTTATAATAGTTAGTAAGGTAGTTGTTGTAGTGTTTAAGTTAGGTATTGGGTATGATTAAGGAATGTAGAATATGATCATGCAGAATAAGGCATTAATATGTGCTTTAAGTAGAGGTCGACCGATAGTGGATTTTACCGATACCGATAACTAGGTTGGACCGCACTTGGCGATACGTTTTTTTTAAATGGATACTGGATTCAAAAAACATAAGTAAACCAGTGCTGGACTTTATAACAAAAAATAAAAAAAACAGTACTGATCCATGAAAGTGTGCTACATTAAAAACGTATAAATATGAATATTAAAATGAGAAGTTCTAACAGAACAAATTCTTCAGAATTTATTTTTAACATCAAAATATTACAGGTCAAATGTATTTCTTTACCTATAACCTAGAAACATGCATGTACATATCATAGGTAACACTATGCAAGTCCCTATGCAACAAGGATGTGTTAGCTTACGTGAACTATATGCATTATGCATACATTTTTACAGTATTTAATATGAGCAATACAATTGTACCTTGATCATTCATGTTAGTTCATAGTGCATTAACCAAGGTTAACAGATACAAATTCAAACTCAATTTAATGTTGAAATTAACATACTAACAATGAACAATACTTCCACAGCATTTATTAACTGTAGTTAATCTTACAAATGGGATCTTTTTGCAGTGTTACCATTTCATGCAAATCTAAACGGTCTGCTTTTTTAGAAAGAGATTATCTAATAAAAAAACAAATGCGTTTCTGCTTTGTTTATATTTCTGTCGGCAGCATGACGATACAGTTTGCTTTCTCACATCACTAATATGCAACATTTGGGTCGGACTTGCAGGTTATCACATTGATTTAACTGTAGGCTACTGCTAATGTTAACTTTCATCTCAGCCTCGTTGACAAACATACACTGTTGTTCTTTACCTGTTACTGCAGCATCTAGTCAAGAAATTATAATGATAATATTACTTTATAATGATTTGGCAACAAGTACTATAGTGTTTTGTATTCATACCGTTTCGCTGTCGTGTTTTAAACGCGCAACTGATGTGTGAGTGCTCTCCGTGCAGCGCCGCGTGCAGCCTCACGTGTGAATGTAAACACAAGGCAGTAATAATTTTTATTTGGCCTCTAGAGGCCGCTCTCGTGCTATATCCTGTCAGCAGATCCTTCTCAGAGCTCTTGTACTGTGTAATAACAGTGTATCCGTCTCAGCCGCTCCAGCAACGGATGCAACTCGGAAAAACTATCGGTGTGGATTTTTGCCGATAACCAATTGTTCCACCAATCAGCTATCGGTGCCGATTAATCGGCAAAACGGATTAATCGGGCGACCTCTAGCTTTAAGTACTAATAAAAAGCCAATGAGCTAGTAATATGCAAGCTAATAAGCATCTAGTTAATAGTGAGAATTGAACCCTAAAATAAGGTGTTACCTCTTCAAGAAGAAACAGATTAATACAGGTTTGGAACAATTTGAGCATGAGATGACAGAATTTTCCGTTTTGGGTGAACGATCCCTTTAAGCAGTTTTCATTTTGACTTCTTATTCATCATAAATTTGTCAAATATGTTGTGGGAAATATTTGAAACAATTTTATTAAAAAACACTTGTTTTACTGCATTTATGACAAAAGGTGGTAATCTTGTTTGTCCCCCATGCAGTCTCAATAATATTTTAAATCTCTGTCAAGCAACTGCGCACTAACTGTGTCATCAAGGCCAGGTACGTCTGTTCACCTCATTTCCTCTTGAGCTTTCTCTCAAAACAACACATGAATGAGGGATGGTTCCGTTTAATGCATGTCAACGCTCCCTCCACTTCTGCTGTGTTTAACATGCATAGAATGGAATATTCCATCATCGGCACACTAGCCTCCCACTGGCCTTGTTTTTCAATATTCACACGGTCACAGCAAGTTGCATTTTATCCACCTGCTGTGTCTCAGAAACCTGCTGTACAGGCTGAGCCAGTCTTACACACTGGAGCTGCAGGAGCGTGGCATACGTTAAGAGGCCGTTGCACTACACACCCACAGTGGCCTGTGTTGCGCAGTCTGACCTGATAGTCTGTGTTTAAGTCACACAATTGCCAGATACACTTTATTGCCAACTTTAATGACATCCCATTCATCCATAGGGTTTAATATGGAGTTGCCAACTTTGCAGCTATAACAGATTCAACTCTTCTGGGAAGGCTTTCCACAAGGTTTAGGAATGTGTTTATGTGAATTTTTGACCATTCTTCTAGAAGTGAATTTGTGAGGTCAGGCACTGATGTTGGACGAGAAGGCCTGGCTCGCAGTCTCCACTCTAATTCATCCCAAAGGTGTTCTATCGGGTTGAGGTCAAGACTCTGTGCAGGCCAGTCAAGTTCCTCCACACCAAACTCGCTCATCCATGTCTTTATGGACCGTGCTTTGTGCACTGGTGCGCAGTCATGTTGGAACAGGAAGAGGCCATCCCCAAACTGTTCCCACAAAGTTGGGAGCATGAAATTGTTGAAAATGTCTTGGTATGCTGAAGCATTAAAGGGTTACTTCAGTGATTAGCATTAAGCTTTGTATCAGGAGAAATCCGGTATTATATTCGAATTATCGTACTTTCCCCCCTCATGTCCCCCTGAGACGAGAGAATTATGCATTTTATTTCTGGAAAAAATCTTCCAAAGAGGCAAATATTGTCATTTTGTGTCATCTGAGGATTTTTTGGCCAAAGCTAGAGACTACAGCCGTAGTAGAAGTTAGTTACGCATGTTTCAAACCCGCCCATGGGGGGGTTGGGATCTGTACAACTAACGCACTAACGCAACAGACGTGATTGGAGTCTGAAATGACATAAGTTCAAACACAAGTTAAATGTTTTATCAACAAAGCTCGGGAGGAGCACGTTCAGATAATTGACAAGAGTGGAGAGTTACTCAACGCATATGTGTGGTAACGTTAGCATAACACGACAAGTAAGTTAGCTCGTTAATTTGCTAACTTTGCTGTTTTACTGCTTATCACTATGTTTGTGATCAGAAATCGTGTCAAGCATTAGCGAGAGTCTTACCTCTAGGCGAATGCGTTTAGTACCAGATGTCCCTGGCTGTTCGTCATCTGGGAAGGTGAGTATCTAAGGAATCGCGGTGTCCTTCAGAGTGGCTCTTCCTGCTTGAAATGGCAACTGCACACCCTCTGTATTTTCAGGTTTTCCATATTAGTGTCCTCTCCAAAATTCGGGTGGTTGATAGCCCGCAGCCCCTGTTTGCACCGCTCCAAATTTTTAACCGGCAAATGATGAAAACTTACTGCTTGCCCTTTTCTGGTTTTGTCTGTACATCCCAGTACAAAGCAACTTGGCACCATTTGGATGGAAAATACACTACTGTTTAAGTTATTTTAGGAACTAGCTCGTCACAGAGACTCACGATATAACAGCGTCTTTTTAGTTTCTAGTCAACTAACGTTAGAACCAGTAGGGTGTGAGGAGTGGGAGTGGCCTCATACGGCAGCGAAGCAAGTGCATTCTAGGAGTTGTTGTCTTTCATCCACATGAGCCAAAAACACATTTTCACCAAATTCAAAAATAATTTTCACATTTCTACTACAGAAAGTGTCTTAAGACACAAAATTAATTTGTAGCTTTTACATAGCCAATGTACACACAATCAGGGAAAAAACTGTCTCTCTCTGGGTGTGTTCACACTTGGAATGTTTGTTTGGATTAAAACGAACTCTGGTGCGATTGCTCTGTTCATTTGAATAAGTGTGAATGCTGCCATCTGAACCAAACAAGTGGACCGAGATGGGTCTCGCTCCGCTTCCAAACGAACTCTGGTGCGGTTCGACTGAAATATGAACAAATATGATGTTTAGCCAGAACACCGCAAAACAAGAACATTGTTTTGGATGTTCGCTAAGTATTGCTAATAAAAGCCGACCAAGCTGGTTGTGATCATATCCCTATGCCTTTAGGTTTGGTGTTAAAACAGAGTTTTGGAGTTAACACTAAGCGGACCAGGACTAAATGTTTTACATGTGTGTACATGTGTGAATACAACCTTATTCTCCATCATAAATATTTGGGTGTTTGGGAACAAAATCGTGAGATGCTTCTGGAGGGAATTAAGCCAAATCATTCTGATGACAGACTCAGGTGTTTCAGAACCACCAAACCAACATTTGAGATGATGTAATGCGATTGGTTCGTTGGTTAGTCCAGTCATCCAATCATGTCCTCTGTTGAGGCAAAGTCGCATGAGTTTGTTGTTGTGCATCGAGGGATTTATGTATTTCTTATCGGATAAAACATTTGTCAATCCACCTCAATTGAGCGCATACGTTTTTTATGAATCTCACAAAACGTGCATAAAAATAGGTGGATGGAGACGAGCGTATATTAATATTTTACGATAGCTATGTTTAGCTATAGTAAAATAGTTAATATACACACACCTGTAACGGAAAATCACTTGAGTTCTATATAACATTTTTACCAATGATTTATTCATGCATTATACCTTTTGGTCGAAAGGTTTTTTTTTTATTGGTTGACCATTGCTTATATAAATCCTATCAATATGACATCACACAATTTAACTTGAGGTTTCATGCCAAACACATTGTGAAGTTGGTTGAGACTATAACTAGACTTTTTTATTTAATTTATTTATTTAACCCTTATTTCACCAGGGAAATCCTTTGAGAACAAGTCTCTTTTGCGAAGGAGCCCTGGCCAAGAAAGCCGCAATAATAGTTTCACATAAAATACAACAATAAATACAATGAACATACAAGACATTAAAAAAAATAATAATAATAAACAAAAAACACAAACTTATCCTAATTTGGGAAGCAGGGACAGGTGCCCATTGTGCCTGCTTCCCGGTACTTTACTAACCTCTTAAATTGACCAAAGGAGACCAAGTTATCAAGTTTTAAGTCATTTTGTAATAGGTTCCACGCTGATGGGGCAGAAATTCTAAATGCTTGCTTCCCTAACTCTGTGCGAGCCCTAGGCACAACCAGGTGGAGATTATCATTAGACCGCAGTGAGCGAGTGCTGGCCTTGAAGGACATAAGCCTACATAAATAAGGGGGCAGTGTCCCAATGATGGATTTATATATAAATAATCGCCACCGGGTTAGCCTGCGCTGGGCAAGGGATGGCCACTGGACTAAACTATACAGAGTGCAACAATGTGTAAAGGGTTTGCACCCTGTAATAAATCTCAGTGCATCGTGATAAGCTGAATCCAGTTGTTGCAAATATTTATTAGGGGCGTGCATGTATAAAAAATCACCATAGTCCATAAGAGGCAGGAAAGTAGCCTCAACCAATTTCTTCCTTGTTGCAAGAGAAAAGCATTCCTTATTCCTAAAATAGAACCCTAGCTTTAACCTAGGTTTCCGGGCTAAATTTTAGATATGAGCCTTAAAAGTCAAATGGTCGTCAAGTAAAAGCCCCAAGTACTTATACTCAGCCACACGCTCTATTAGATTTCCATGCAGGGTAACAATGTTTGGTGGAATAGCTGTAGAGTTCCTATTATTTGAAAACAGGACCGTGTTAGTTTTAAGCTTCAAGTCAGATAGCCGAGATTGTACAGTGTCAAAGGCATCCTGCAGGTACTGAAAAGTCTGATGAAGGGTTTCTCCATAGGTATAAATGATTGTATCGTCAGCATTAAAATGAAACAGAGCATTGTTGACATTTGAACCGAGGTCATTTACATAAATGGTAAATAATAATGGGCCCAGCACAGATCCCTGAGGAACCCCTGATACAACTTGTAAAAAACCCGAAGAGATACCGTCAAAAGTGACGCACTGAGTCCTATCTGAGAGATAATTTTCAAACCAACCAACTGCCTTCTCAGAAAGACCAATGTTGAGCAGTCTCTGTTTTAAAATACAATGGTTCACTGTATCAAAAGCTTTAGAAAGATCGATGAAAAGAGCTGCACACATCTTTTTGCTGTCCAGTGCCTCAATGATGTCATTCACAACCTTCAGTGAAGCAGAGATGGTACTATGTTCCTTTCGGAAACCCGACTGAAACTCTGTGAGAATATTATTAACACTCAGGTATTCTTTCAATTGTTCACTTACTAGTCGTTCTACGACCTTTGACAGCACAGACAAGTTGGAAATAGGCCTATAGTTATTTAACAAGGTAGGATCTCCGCCCTTCAACAAGGGGAGGACATGGGCAGATTTCCAGATTGATGGCATAACATTCTGATCCATAGACAAATTAAAAATGTACATGAGCGGTTCAGCAATAAAATCTGCAGCAACTTTTAAAAAATAAGGCTCTAAACCATCTGAGCCAGCAGGCTTTTTGATGTCCAGCGACATTAGAGCTTTATGTACATCATCGAATGAAAACGGGGCAAAGGTAAAAGAAAAAGGCTGGCCAACACAACATCTTCCAGCAGCATTACTATCAGAAGGATAGGTTTTTGAAGGTAGAGATTGGTCATACAAAGAACCAGATGCAACAAAATGTTCATTAAAACATTCTAGCATTGCCGATCTGTCGGAGATAGTAATATTGTCCCTAATGATATGGGGAGGCAGTTCATTATGAGATTTAGTTAAAGAAATTGACTTGATAGACTTCCAAAAAGTCCTAGGGTTATTTAGATTGTCGGTAGTAGCCGCTAGATAGTATTCAGATTTGGCATGTCGGACTGCTGCTGTGAACTGGTTTCGTAATCGTCTAAAATGAATCCTATCGGCCTCCACCCCTGATTTCCTAGCCTTTGCCCAAGCCGCATCCCTCTCATGAAGAAGTTTGCTAAGCTCCGTCGAAAACCAAGGGTTTTCTCGTTACTTGACCCTAAACTTACGCAATGGAGCATGTTTATTAATAAGTTGCAAAAATCCATTATGAAAGTATTTCCAGGCTGTTTCAACATCATCAATAAGCTTAATGCTGTCCCAATTAAAATAAAATAAATCATGTGTAAAACCTTGTAAGGAGAAATGTTTCATATCACGTTTTTCAATGCATCGAGGCCTAGATTTTGGAATTTTGGCATTTCTAACTGCAGCATTCATGCAATGATCACTGATGTCATTAGCAAACACACCAATTTTAGAAAATCTATGGGGAGCATTTGTCAATAGCAAATCAATTAGAGTAGATTTCTCTGGATGTTTTGGACTTGGACGAGTAGGAGACTCAATTAATTGTGTAAGATTTAATTCACTGCAAAGACCCTTCAATCCGTCTGAAGCAGGTTTGAACCAGTCCCAGTTCATATCGCCTGCCAGGACAATCTCACTATACTGCAGCTGTGATAAAAGCTGTGACAGCGTCTGAAGGGTGTCAGCTACTGCAGAGGGTGGTCTGTAGCTTCCAACAACAGTTACAGTCATGCCTTTGTACACCTCAACATTTAGGGCCAGAAATTCAAGTTGTTTACTCACAGATATGGACAAAACTACATTAGCAATGAACTTGCTCTTGCCTTACGAGGCCGATCAGTTCTAAAGACATTGTATCCACTGACAGCAATGTCTTTGTCTGTGGCATAAAGGGCGGAAAAGGGATTCAGACGGAGCACCATAGAGGGGCTGTAGTTTTTGCAGTTTTATACTGGGTACAAATGAGGGATCCCAAGCCTTCACTAGAGAGGTTTCATAAGAGACATTCAAATGCCCGTGTCCCCAGAGCAAGACAAAACTCAGCAGAAAAAGTGTCATTTTCGGCACTGTAGAGTTGCAGCTTAAATTGGAATGCAATTTGCTTGGCAAATGACTCCGTGTGCAGGCAGTAGAAGGCTGGAGAGTTTGGTGGCTCCACAAACAAGCACAGGTGCAGGCAAAGGAAAAGTCTTACCAGTCGAAGCCAGGTGAAGCAGCAATAAGCGTACCGTAGTTTACCAGTAAGGCCAAGCAGGAAGCCTATGAAAGACCATGCAGCGGGGAGACATGGGCAGCAACAACAGCAAGACGGTGCAAGCCAAACAGCAAGAGCAGCATGCAGTGAGGGTTAATTAATTAGCCAGGTCAGCACAGGCAGGCAGCAGCAGCAGCAGCAAACAAATCCATCAAAACTTAGCAGCTGAGAAGGTGTAGGCAACAGGCAGCAATTAGCCAGGAAGTTGAGGCATTAAAATATATAAAATAAAATGTTCCACTTCTTGGTTGATTCTTCGGCCTCGGCAAATATTAGACAAACATTAGACAAACAAACACTGCTACACATGTGTGGCCATCTTGGAATGTTCCCTGTGACTGTGCAGAGCTGGAATCTAGGGCCTTGTCAGTTGTCTATTTGTGTTATTTGATGACTTTCTAAAATATGTAATAAAATGCAATTGTTGGTTAAAGGATTAGACCCCAAAATGAAAATTTCCTGGTAATTTACTCACCCCCATCTCATCCAAGATGTTCATGTCTTTCTTTCTTCAGTTGAAAAGAAATTAAGTTTTCGGAAGAAAACATTCCAGGATTTTTCATCATGTAATGGTTTTCAATTGCAACCAAAATGCTGAAGGTCCAAATCAATGCAGTTTCAAAGTGCTTTGGAGTGCTTCAAATGAAACTGCCATGATCCCAGCTGAGGAATAGGGTCTATCTAGCAAAACGTTCGGTCATTTAAAAAAAAAAATTAAAATAAAAATGAATATACTTTTTTACCTAAATTGTTCATCTTGCACAGCTCTGCGAGGTGCTAAGGATGACGTAATCACATAGGAAAGGTCACGCAAGACGTAGGCAGAAGTACCGCCCCGTGTTTACAAAGAGCTTGTGTGAAGGCTAATACAAGTGCCCTGTACCAAAAACACTTAATTTTCAACTTTAAAATCATCCAATATCGTTGTTTTACATTTTTCTTTTTTTTTGCTAAAGGGCGTTTGTATTAGTCTTCACACGAGCGCTTCGTAAACACAGGGGTGGTACTTCTGCCTACGTCTTGCGTAACCTTTCCTACCTGATTACGTCATCCTTAGCACCATGCAGAGCTGTGCAAGATGAACAATTTAGATTAAAAAGTATATTCATTTTTATTTAAAGGTGCCCTAGAATGATTTGAAATAACATTTTAAATTGTTCTCTGGTATCTACATAGAGGGTATATGGCTTATTTAAGGTCAATAATTGTCCAGATATGGTTTTACAGGTCCATTTACAACTCTAGAAATCTTCCCCAGGATGAAATGGTCTGTTTGTGCCTTATTTGGAAGGGTCATGAATATTAATGCAGAGTTCTGCTCTGATTGGCTGTTTCACTGCGGCTCAATGATAGCAGGCACAACTTTACTGACCGTCTTGACGATGGAGAGATTAGGCATTCAACCTTATATGTTTGAGCCTGTTTCAGACGAAGATGCAGATTTTGAGGAACAACAACATGTTTTGAGATTGGAAATGGACGCTTCTGAATGGTAAGTTAAGTCTTTATTTGAATTAGGAACCTGCAAAATCATTACGTCCATACCAGAACTACAGCCTAAACGATAACTAGCATATAGCAATAAATATACACATCAGCAGTCAAAACTTTTTTATCATTGTAAAAACATTTTAATTATTGTAATGTGTCCCTGTATGATTTTACAATGATAGCGTATTCACTTTGAATCACAAACTGAACTGGGTAGCGCTTAAATATGTTGTTTGTACAGTAACGTTTGAGTTTGATATTATCGTTAATGTTGTCTCTCTAGGAAACTTTAAATTTAATCAGAAATGGTTTAGACAGTCAAGAAGTGGATAAAATCACTTACTGCTTGAAGGAATATGGTTGGAATTGCCCCTTTCTTCAGTATCAGACGCTGAGCAAAGCCTGCTTGATATTGTCCCAGGTTTGAAAAACTGTCCGTGGTGAAATGGGCTGAGCAAACTAACAACTTTAAATTAAATTGTTGCAGTATCTGATTATAAATAAACATCAACCATGCCTGTTGACATGTTTTATCTGTGGGAAGAGTATGAAACGTCTTCACATCCCCTGCACAGCCTGGAACATAACATTGGTGTCCATGATCTGCCATGTTCGCTATCCTCGTGTGACTCTTGTTTACCTGCAGAGATGATACGGCTGCGCAGTTTCGCCAGATAGTGAACATGTGCTGGCATATGCAAATGTTGGGGGCGTACATATTAATGATCCCAACGATTGCATCACTGTCGGTGTTATGTTGAGATTCGCCTATTTTTCCGTGGTGTTTTTCACAAATGAAATTTACATATGAAGGAGGAGGCAATGGTGTTTGAGACTCACTGTATGTGATTTACATGTACTGAACTCCTGTTATTTAACTATGGCAAGGTTAATTCAATTTTTCATTCTAGGGCACCTTTAAAAAATTTTACATGACTGATCGTTTTGCTAGATAAGCTATTCCTCAGCTGGAATCCCGCAGTACCATTTGAAGCACTTCAAAGCACTTTGAAACTGCATTGATTTGGTTTTTCAGTGTTTTGGTTGCCATTGAAAACCATTATATGATGAAAAATCCTGGAATGTTTTCTTCCAAAAACTTAATTTCTTTTCGACTGAAGAAAGAAAGACATGAACATCTTGGATGAAATGGGGGTGAGTAAATTAGGAAATGTTCATTTTGGGGTGAACTAATCCTTTAAATGAAGGTTTTATATAATAGATTAGATACTGGAAACAGAAAGTCCTAATGGATTCAATTATGTGAAGGAATTAATATCTTGTTAAGTCCCTTTAATTTCAAGTTTGATGCCCAACACTTAGTGTGCTTTGTTTTATCTTCATGTTTGCTCATCCCTTTATTTGCCTGCGATAAAGTTTATATCTCTTAACTGACTTTCTCATTCCCAACGCAGATCCTGTTTTGCAAGTCCCAACGCACGTGTCAGAGTAAGTATTCTTTCTTTACTTGAGCGATTTGGTTGTTTGTGCATGTGGAAAGTCAAAAAACAAGAACTGTGCAAGATGCTGAGTGAGCACGATTCCTCCTATTCATGATATCATCTTCCTGAAGGTCTGATGAAAACACTCCAAACCTGTTTTTTACTTTGTGTAACAGATTTATTTTCTTATCTTCACACAGCTCTTGTCCATACAATGACAGTTTATAGTGATCAATTTTAGTTTGTCACTAAAATTAGCTTTATACAGAATATAACATCAGTCATACAAACCTGAACAAAAGTGTTTGTTGTTATTTTACAGGCCTGCATTTCTCCCGGACCCCAATGATGGCAGTTTGTACTCACTCGGTGGAAAGAATAACGAGGGGCTGACGGTGAGAGAGAACTTCTTTCCATTTCTCTTGAAGGACTTCCTCATTCTCTGGAAGCTAATGGTGATATTTTCTGTAATAATAGTTTTAGAAATGAGCAATATAATTTTGAAGTGAAGCATTTGAGGTCAGTAACAATAGTAGCATCCACACTAAACAACTGCTTTGTGTAATTTTGGATGGGTTAACAAATACAGTATTGTATCTAATATGTGGGGATGTTGCAGAAACTGCCCTTCACCATCCCTGAGCTGGTCCAGGCATCACCCTGTCGCAGTTCTGATGGCATCTTATACATGGGTGAGAGACTCCTTCTGTAACTCTTATTCTGACCCTTTTGTTCAACCTCATTTCAGTTTGCTTTTCTCACTGGTAATTGCTATGTCAAGATCACTATTACTGTAGCTTGTTGTTAGATATTTGAACAAACCCAGTTACTGGTGCGAGTACCATCTTGAAATTGCTTCTTTGTCTTCTCTGAAATTAATCGCATTTTTGAAAGCCTAAACATGCTTGAAAACTCATGAAACGTTGCAAAGGCATCAGAACTGTGGAAAATGTACATCTGATATGAGTTTCAGAATTAGGTGTGGTAAAATGGCTTGATTAAAATTTCAGCGAAGTGCCCTTCCCACTATATTTTTGCGTATATTTGCGAAAGTTGGTACATATGTGTAAGGTCCCAAGACCTACAAAAAAGTATCTTGGAGCGAACCCCTAAACGTAACAGGAAGTCAGCCATTTTGAATTTCCTCTTCGATTGTTGTGCAGTTTTTGCAGTTCAGGTCTCATACTTTAACAAACTCTTCCTACCATTTTATTTTTATTGGATAATCTTCAAATTTGGTGAGTGTAATCTTAAGGCCTTTACGATGTTAAATTGCGACGGTCTCGAGTTTTCACCAAATGACGTGTCCCTGGCGGCCTGACAAATTATGATGTTTCGCCATGAAACGGGAAGTTGCTGTAACTCAGGCAAACAATGTTCAATCTGCCCCAAACGTCGCACAATTCATAAGAGTCCTGTCCTAAACGCGTCCATGCCCATATTCAGTTATAGACATAGCGCCACCAGCTGGCAACAGGAATGTTTAGCACTGTTATGGACACTTAAAGTCCCTGTAAAGGCAATTCTGAGATTTGTTTCTAAACACATTATAAATGTTAGAAATGTATTGCTGAAACACATTACAAAGACTGTGAACTATGAAGTACTGAATTCAGAAGTTAGACCGTTAAACAGTTTTTCACCGTTGCTGTGTTCAGGATTTTCTGGGCGGGGCTAAAACGGTGGCTCGATGACGCACCGAGCCTGACTCCTCCCCTAACACGATCATAACTAGAGCACATTCGCATCAGTTCGATCGCGAGTTACTGTTAGTACTGTTAGTTACTATAGTCAACAACTTGCATAACAGCTTACAAAACAAAAACGATGAAGAGGTGGATTAATTTTGTGAACAGCACCCTTGATGGAGAGAGCTGAGGATCATCACGACACCTACCTCTGCAGTGACTTTACACCGGATCGTTTTACAAACTTTCACCGGAGACAACTGGGATTCACTGATAATCCGCTGCAGAACCGACTATCCCCCGCCCAGGCCGTCATCCTCCCGTCCCACCGACATCTGGTGCGTCGTGATCATAGACGCTCGTGATCAGTGAGTGTTGTCTTGTGTGCTATTGCCGCTTTCCCGCGAGTGGGCGTGGTTTCGGTGCCGACAGCGGACACACCCCCAGCGTTTGAGAGCAGAGAATGCTGCTCATTTTTTCAGGTTTTAGATAAGCTATTTTATGTACTTCCCGGATTTTTTTATGATTCAAATTTGGCTGGGTGGTTAATAACACATTTATCTGTGGTGTGAGAAACTCAGAACACATGTTTAGTTTTGACTTTACAGGGACTTTAACAACATATTAAAAAGTGTTTAATAGGCTAGCAACATGCTAGAAACATGCTATCAACACTTAGCTAAGTGATAAAGCATGCTGTTAATGCAACAAAACAGGACGTTACTGTGCATGTCCAATGTTTGACATTGACATTGACACTGCCCTGAACACGTGTACATGCCAATATATTACTATAGCTTGTAGTTAGAGATTTGAACAAACCCGGTTTTCAAACGTTCGACATGATCAGACTGCCAGCAGGGGTGCCACACGTTTGAGGAACTGGCAGTTTCCTAACGGCCTCTCTGTGGCTGGGTGGGCACTGTGGGATTGTTTCATAATCTCACCGCAAACACCACAATAAGACGTCTGTCTGTACCACCCTTTCTTAACCAGCAGGGGTGCGTAATCACAGGGCACTACTTCTATAATGACACCCACCCAGCCCAAAGGAAGCAGGCCAAACAGTGATTAAATCGGAGTGCAGACCTGAAAGACAGGTCATGTCTTAATCCTGTTACTTGTTAATACCTCTAAATGAGACATATTAATGGTTTAAACATTGCCGTTAAAGTTCATTTCATATGTTGAATATCACCATGTAACCCACAGGAAATTACTGTTTGACTCAAGACCACACTTCTTTCCAGAGATAAACATGTGGTGTGTTTGAACTGACGTGTTGATGTCTGTTTACACATCCTGAAGAGAACATTTACCCATGCTGCATCAGTTGTCTTTGGACTTTTGATCTTTTAGATGATAAAGGGCAAAATGAAATAGGAAAACAACAAGCACATGAGAGAACCCTGCACTGAATATGTAAATGACCACTTATCTTATTTAATTCAGTACTTCTTTTGTATTAGTGTTTTTTCGTCTTTCCATTATTATTCACAATTCATTGGTGCAAAGTATTCAAAAGAAAATAAAGCCATCTCATTTTTCACCCCTTCCCTCCAACTAATCCGTTCCCTTCTTTAAAGCATCTTTATAGTTACGCTTTATGTACAGCATCTGTGACATGCTCAGGGTTGGGAAGGTTACTTTTAAAATGTAATTCAATATAGATTACAAAATGCATGCTTAAAGTAATTTGTAATGTATTTCGTTAGATTATACATGTTTTGTTAGTTAATCTAAATACTTTAGAATACTGTGGAATACTAATAAGGTATGTAACACAAAACATAGGACTTGGTTTTCCTCTGCATATTATTTTAAACAACGTCCGTTTAACACAATATTCCTTGAAGCAAAAAATGCAGAAAAACTTAGAAAGAAAAAAAAATTACTGATGCTCAAGGCAAAACTAAAATTTTTAGGCCTAATAACATCTGGCAATTGAACTACCAGGACTACCAAAAAATAATAATAATTAAGATCTGGGGTGTGTGTAAACTTTGAATTGGATGAACAGGGTAAATTGTACTTATGTTGTCTTCTTGGAAACATGTCGTTATTAGCTTCTGAAGGGCAGTACTAAATGAAAAAAATTATAATAATCTCTAAACAAAAGACATTTTCACATCATCCTGTTCAAAAGTTTTCACCCCCTGCTCTTAATGCATTGTCTTTTATGGAAGCTTATTTCTGGCCACTAAATATACAAATAAAAGGGTAATCGCAACTTTTTATCTCACAATTCATACTTTTTTTTTTCTCAGAATTGCAAGATATAAAGTCAGATTTGCATGATATAAACTCAATTGTGTGATATAAACTTGCAATTGTGGCTTATAAAGTCAGAATTGTGAGATAAAAAGTCGCAATTACCTAAACAAATGACTTAACATGAAACATGAAAACAGTCATGGATCATCCAGTTAACGTCAGACAGTTCAGTTTCAAGGATGTACATTTTTGAATGTGGCAATGTATATAAATTCAGTAATTTTGTCTTGTGGAGTTTATGTAAACATCTATTATGTGAAATAGCGTATTCAGGACAGTACTAAATAAAAGTAACATTACATTTACAGTTACATTTATGCATTTGGCAGACGCTTTTATCCAAAGCGACTTACAGTGCACTTATTACAGGGACAATCCCCCTGGAGCAACATGGAGTAAAGTGCCTTGCTCAAGGACACACTGGTGGTGACCACTGGGATCGAACCAGCAACCTTCTGTGTATCAGTTCAGTGGTTTAACCCACTGGACCACCATCTCCAGTCATGCAATTTTTATTATCCCAGATCCCTCTCATTTTGTTAAAATTATTAATATTTTGCATATTCTGCTAGGAGTATGAAACTTATGAGCAGAAATGTGCCTTAGGATGGTTTTGCAGTGTCAGAGTCTGAGAATCACCAATCGCTGTTTACATTAAATTCAAAGTAATGACTTTGGTAATCTAAAATACTTTTTTTTTTTTTTTTTCGGATGTAATTTGATTACCACCTATTTAAAATGTAACTGTAATGAAATAGTTACTCAAATATTGTATTTTAAATACGTAACTAAGTTACATGTATTTGGTTACTGCCCAACCCTGGACATGCTTTTGATTGCCCCAAAAGATAATCATCAAGACATGCACCAGAATAAACATTAAAATATATACTATTTCAAAGGTATTATGTGCGTTAACAAACATACAAGCTTCACACTTCTTTTAAAGACCCCCTGTGGTGAAAATCAAGTGTATAATGTTGTTTATATGTCTATGTGGTGTTTTTAATATGCTTTAAGACAAACCATGTGCAAATTCATCAGTCAACACTGAGTATTTTCTCCTTAAAATTGCAGTTAACCAAAGACGGTCTTAAAAACGCATTTTGAAGTTGCCAGCGTTTCTATCGTGCCGTTGTTTCTTACTTCACAAACCTGTAACCAATCCCGTCAACGTGGCTTTTCTTCATGGGAACATGGTTGTAACATTAGCAACATATTATTAGCTGTTTAATACGTAATCAAGCAAAAGCCTAGTAATGGCAATCATCATTTGCTAATCATATTAATTATCTGATACATCGAGTTGTAGACAAGCCTGTATAATTCACTCTTCCTCTTCTGAATCAGTTACTGGTTCAAACAAATATGGCTGAATTAAACCAGTATTTATTGCCATTGCGCAGCGTTTACTATATAGTTGAGCGAGTGGATTGTCTGTGGTTGAATGGCAGATGCTGCACATACAGGGAGTGCAGAATTATTAGGCAAGTTGTATTTTTGAGGATTAATTTTACAACATTAATAATTAAACAACAACCATGTTGTCAATGAACACAAACTCATTAATATCAAAGCTGAATATTTTTGGAAGTGGTTTTTAGTTTTAGCTATTTTAGGGGGATATCTGTGTGTGCAGGTGACTATTACTGTGCATAATTATTAGGCAACTTAACAAAAAACAAATTTATACCCATTTCAATTATTTAGTTTTACCAGTGAAACCAATATAACATCTCAACATTCACAAATATACATTTCTGACATTCAAAAACCAAACAAAAACAAATCAGTGACCAATATAGCCACCTTTCTTTGCAAGGACACTCAAAAGCCTGCCATCCATGGATTCTGTCAGTGTTTTGATCTGTTCACCATCAACATTGCGTGCAGCAGCAACCACAGCCTCCCAGACACTGTTCAGAGAGGTGTACTGTTTTCCCTCCTTGTAAATCGCACATTTGATGACGGACCACAGGTTCTCAATGGGGTTCAGATCAGGTGAACAAGGAGGCCATATCATTAGATTTTCTTCTTTTATACCCTTTCTTGCCAGCCACGCTGTGGAGTACTTGGACGCGTGTGATGGAGCATTGTCCTGCATGAAAATCATGTTTTTCTTGAAGGATGCAGACTTCTTCCTGTACCACTGCTTGAAGAAGGTGTCTTCCAGAAACTGGCAGTAGGACTGGGAGTTGAGCTTGACTCCATCCTCAACCCGAAAAGGCCCCACAAGCTCATCTTTGATGATACCAGCCCAAACCAGTACTCCACCTCCACCTTGCTGGCGTCTGAGTCGGACTGGAGCTCTCTGCCCTTTACCAATCCAGCCACGGGCCCATCCATCTGGCCCATCAAGACTCACTCTCATTTCATCAGTCCATAAAACCTTAGAAAAATCAGTCTTGAGATATTTCTTGGCCCAGTCTTGACGTTTCAGCTTGTGTGTCTTGTTCAGTGGTGGTCGATTTTCTGCCTTTCTTACCTTGGCCATGTGTCTGAGTATTGCACACCTTGTGCTTTTGGGCACTCCAGTGATGTTGCATCTCTGAAATATGGCCAAACTGGTGGCAAGTGGCATCTTGGCAGCTGCACGCTTGACTTTTCTCAGTTCACGGGCAGTTATTTTGCGCCTTGGTTTTTCCACACGCTTCTTGCGACCCTGTTGACTATTTTGAATGAAACGCTTGATTGTTCGATGATCACGCTTCAGAAGCTTGGCTATTTTAAGACTGCTGCATCCCTCTGCAATATATCTCACTATTTTTGACTTTTCTGAGCCTGTCAAGTCCTTCTTTTGACCCATTTTGCCAAAGGAAAGGAAGTTGCCTAATAATTATGCACACCTGATATAGGGTGTTGATGTCATTAGACCACACCCCTTCTCATTACAGAGATGCACATCACCTAATATGCTTAATTGGTAGTAGGCTTTCCAGCCTATACAGCTTGGAGTAAAACAACATGCATAACGAGGATGATGTGGTCAAAATACTCATTTGCCTAATAATTCTGCACTCCCTGTAGAGCTGATTTTGAATTTGAAACGTTCATAACTGTGTGCAGCCCTGTGCTTGAGGATATGAAGTTTTGAGCATCAGATCGGTCTATGTATGTTTTTAGGTAAGAAACAGGACGTGTGGTATGTTGTGGACCTGCTGACCGGTGAGAAGCAGCAAACGCTGACCTCCTCCTATGCTGAGATGTTATGTCCATCTTCATCTCTGCTCTACCTCGGCCGCACTGGTGAGACAAGACCTGTACCTAGTTCACATCATCTCTGTTTGTGCAGGAAGAACTAAAACCACTTTAGGCGTTAGTAGTGCCTTCAATTGAAATGACAAATGCTGCAATACCGTTACTGGAGACTTGGGGATCTATTTTAATGATCTGAGTGCATGGCACAGGTGCACTTAGGGCGAGTCCGAATCCACTTTTGCTAGTTTAACAACAAAAAATGGTTGGCGTCCCAGGCACATGGTCCAAAAGGGTTGTGACCATTCTCTTAATTAGTCATGGGTGTGTTTTGGGCGTAACGTGCAATAAACCAATCAGAGTCTCATCTCACATTTCCTTTAAAAAGCGTCCCTGTGTGTGTAATAAACAGAGTGTTTGCGTGTTGTGCACCGCCTATAGGCTCATATTACTAACACACCCTTTAAATAACAAAAAAAATACTGCGCTATTGATTTTAGAGCAGGTTTGTGTTGGTACATGGGGCAGTCGTTTTCAGTTCCTCAAAATAGCAACGCTCCAACAATGCTCCTGAACATACCTGGTTTTCAGAACAGACGCCCATGGGTGAACAGATGATCGCCAATGCATTTGCTATTTAGACAACGTGGAGCTGGGCATGAAAATGATAACTGCGTCAAGCTGAAACTAGCAGAAAACACTTGTCGCACCTGCTGTCGCATTGTGCCGGGTGTATGATAGTGCACTAGACATTGACTGTGTACATTTTTCATATTACAATAATTGCAAAAACTTTTATCACTATATTAACATAGTATTGAATTGCATTGATAGATAAACATTATTGTTGTAACTTAAACATTTAAATCAGTGCACATATAAATAAAGATTATAGACTGCTAAATATGCAAAGTATTGCATTTCATGTGATTTACTGATTTAAAATATAGTTGAAGTCTGTTATTACGTGACGTGATGTAAAGGTCAAGTAACCCAAGATATTCATTGTTGATGTGACTAAGTGTCAGTCTTGTGCTTTGTTGATCTACTGATGGTGTTGTTCCTCAGAATACACAATCACTATGTATGACACCAAGAGCAGAGAGCTGCGCTGGAATGCTACTTACTCTGACTACGCCTTCACCCTTCCAGACGATGACACCAAATACAGTGAGGCATCAGCCGCATCCAACAGTGTACATTTGGAAACCCTTTTATATCTCTTCCGTTGCACGGCATAACATTGTTTCCCGTGCTCGACAGGTATGGCCCACTTTGTGTCCAACGGGGACGGCCTAGTGGTGACAGTGGACAGTGAGTCCGGGGACGTGCAGTGGGTTCAGAACTACAACTCCCCTGTGGTGGCCATCTACATCTGGCAGCGCGAAGGCCTGCGCAAGGTTCCGCACACCAATGTTGCTGTGGAAACTTTGCGTTATCTCACTTTCATGTCAGGAGAGGTGGGCCGCATTACACAGTGGAAGTATCCGTTTCCACGGGAGAAGAAAACCAAAGATAAACTGATGTAAGCAGCCCTTCTAACAAAACAAAGTACTAATAATGTTTGTATTCTGTTTTTATAACTTTTGTTTTCTGTATGTCTACACAGGGTTATTTTTGTATTCCTTGTCAGTTTTCTTTATTTCCACAAAAATATTTTAACAACCGTGTTGATCTTCATGTCACTCCCAGCATCACATGCTGAAATGCCAGCTCTTGATTTTTTTATATTTACTTGCCAAAACCACATTTTAATCTCATGTGGTACTTGCTGAGCTGACATGATTTGAATTGTATGTTGCATCTCCAATATCTAAGCCACATCCTGTCTGTTTTTTGAGAAGTGTGGGGAAGAACTTATTCTAGAAATTGTAGTAATAACTCACAAATCATACATTTGTTGTTCATAAAATTTTAAAATGCTTGGTTTAAAAACCGTGTCCTTGATATGTTACATGTACTTACCATAGTGTAACAAGTAAATTATGCATAATTAATTACATGCAACTAACCCCTAACCCTATAGTAAGTACATGTAGTTAATTAATATTACCCAGTATTTAAATATATAATTACAGTGTAACAATGACACCTTAAAATAAAGTGTAACCGCTTTAACACTCTTGTCTGTTGTAACACAAATAGTAATTTGAATTGTAGCAGTAAGAGGTCTATATTTTTATCTTTTTTATCAGATTGGCATCAGTATATATTCAAGCTTGCAGTATCTGTATCTGACATGAAAAAAACGCTAGCAATCCATCCCTAGCTTTGAGCAGAAACCCTCTTTGTGGCACACCGTTTAGAGCAGATCACTATATGGACAAAAGAATTGGGACACCTGACCATTACCCCAACAGGGATTATAATGACATCCCATTCTTAATCCGTAGGGTTTAATATGGAGTTGGCCCACCCTTTGCAGCTATAACAGCTTCAACTCTTCTGGGAAGGCTTTCCACAAGGTTTAGGAGTCTGTTTATGGGAATTTTTGACCATTCTTCGTGAAGCTCATTTGTGAAGTCTGGCACTGATGTTGGACGAGAAGCCCTGGCTTGCAGTCTCCGCTCTAATTCATCCCAAAGGTGTTCTATCAGGTTGAGGTCAAGACTCTGTGCAGGCCAGTCGAGTTCCTCCACACCAAACTCGCTCATCCATGTCTTTATGGACCTTGCTTTGTGCACTGGTGCGCAGTCATGTTGCAACAGGAAGGGACCATCCCCAAACTGTTCCCACAAAGTTGGGAGCATGAAATTGTCCAAAATGTCGTGACATGCTGAAGCATTAAGAGTCCCTTTCACTGGATGTAGGGTTTCTTGCCCAACTCCTAAAAAAATGTCCCCATACCATTATCCCCCCTCCACCCAACTTTATAGTCGTCACAATGCAGTCTGACATGATGCAAGCGAAATGATGATCTGAAAGTGATCTGATTGTGACATCCGGATCGTTTTGTCAGATCTGGATCATTTTTCATTTCTTAGTCTGCTGTATGCCGTTACGTTGGTGAATCTCAAATCTTCTGATCTTTCTGCTGAATATCGATGCTGTTTTGAACGCCCCTTGTTCCATGTGCAAATTGAGCAAAAACAGACTGAAATTTTTATCTGATCCTGTTTTTATTTGGATTGTCTATATGAGTATGCATATCTATGTACAGTTTTGAAATGTATATTTAGTTAAAAAGCAAAATGAGATATTTCTTTGTGCTGTCAATGATTTGGTTCACCCAGAAATGTATTAATTCCTGGCATCCAGTAAAACCAGACTTGCCCATCAGACTGCCAAACAGAGAATTGGTTTGATTAATCACTTCACAGAACATGGTTCCACTGCTCCAGACAGAGTTAGGGTTGGGTCAAAATATCCTCAAAACAGTTATGTTTTAAGGGAACGTAAACACTTGACTAAGGAAACGCATGTGTTACAGTATTTTATATTTTATTTTATATAGTATTTTTTTTCCTACTATGGAAGTCAATGGGGACCATCAACTGTCTGGTTACCGACATTCTTCAGAATATCTTCTTTTGTGTTCATCAGAAGAAAGAAACTATACAGGTCTGGAACAACTTGAGGGAGAGTAAATGATGACAGAATTTTAATTTTAGGGTGAACTATTCCTTGAAGAGGTGTGTCCCAATACTTTTGTCCATATACATTACAGTAACTGGAGTAAGATCAAACTTCACACTTTACTATATATCTCTTTGTGGGAGTGTTGTTGTCATCATCTTAAAGACTTTCAGTATGCAGTGCTATTGCCTGGATAAATAAAGGTTAGTCATTGTATAAAACCTAGCAGTTCCTTGGCAAGCTATTTATAGGCAAAGTATGTAACTTTGGTAAACAAGCTATGAATAATTAGCTGTTTTTGGCTGGTATTCTCTACAGGTCTACATTGTATGTCGGGAAACACTCCTCTGGTCTGTACGCGTCTCCCTCCCTGGTGCATGATGGAGTTACTGTTGTGGTGAGTGGCATTAAAAACCTTATAAATGTGTTACTTTTATGGGACTATATGGTTAGATTGATTTTGGAAGGTTCCTTTTGGAGTCTTAGGCCCACTTAGGCAAGAAGATTCACACTGTTAACCCTATACAAATCACAAATAATAATCACAATAAACCTACATAAACTAATGCCTTTAAATATCTTCTTACTCTGACATATCACTGGCAGATGTAGTGACAACTGATATTTATGAATTTTATCTAAATAGTCTGCTGTGCTGTTATAAAGATCTCATTGATTTACAAGCTATCAGAATTTGATCTTACTTTTTGGCCATATAAATATCAGCAACTGCACCAAATTGCATATTTTTGCTCTTATATTTCTGCTATATTTTGATTTTGGGCCTCTGAATAATCTCCACTGGCCCTCGATGATCTCCATATTCTCTATTCTATATCTTTCTATATCATGCTATATGGGCCATAAAAGCAGAAAATGTATCAAATATGAAAGTCAACATAAAACATGCAAACTTTTTTGAAAATCTTTTTTATATATATTTTGTCTAAAGGTTCAATGAACTGTTCCATATACACCGATCAGGCATAAAATTATGATCACCTTCCTAATATTGTGTTGGTCGACCCTTTTGCTGCCAAAACAGCCCTGATCCATCAAGGTATGGACTCCACTAGACCCCTGAAGGTGTGCTGTGGTATCTGGCACCAAGATGTTAGCAGCAGATCCTTTAAGTCCTGTAAGTTGCAAGGTGGGACTCCATGGATCGGACTTGTTTGTTCAGCACATCCCACAGATGCTCGATTGGATTGATATCTGGGGAATTTGGAGGCCAAGTCAACACCTCAAACTCGTGCTCTTCAAACCATTCCTGAACCATTTTTGCTTTGTGGCAAAGCCCCATAAGCAACACATTGTGATGCACTGTGTATTCTGACACCTTTCTATCAGAACCAGCATTAACTTCTTGAGCAATTTGAGCTACAGTAGCTCATCTGTTTGATCGGACCACACAGGCCAGCCTTCGCTCCCCACGTGCATCAATGAGCAGCTGTATCATACAAATAAATAGTTTAAAAAAAGCATACATTGTGAATTGTTTTTTTTGTTTTTTTTTGTTTTTACACAGTGGACATGCACCTACGATGACAATTTCAGACCCCTCCATGATTTCTAAGTGGGAGAACTTGCAAAATAGCAGGGTGTTCAAATACTTATTTTCCTCACTGTATATGTGGGTGTTGGTGTAGTGGTGTGGGTAATGGCATGAGAGGTTTTCAAAACCATATGAGTATAAATAACATGATTTCTAGTTTTAAAGTAGGTTTGCCTTTTTCTTAATCATAGACTACTTCATTATCCCATACATAATTTTCAGAGTGTTAAGCAATGGAATGTGGAAAATAAAGGAGGTCTAAAAAGTCCCTAGTGCAGTTCAAGAAGGCCGTTTAGTGCATGCATGCTCATAACCAAGTGTGTGCGTATTTCAGCCTCGTGGCAGGACGTTTCCCATGCTGGAGGGCCCCAGTAACCAGGAGTCGAGCATGGAAGATGAGCAGGAGTGTGTGATCACTCCCAGCACCACAGTGAAGTTCAGTGCGGAGCTGAAAGAGAGGAACCGCATCAACTTCATGAGGAACTCTCTGCTGCTGATAGGTACCACTGCACTGTAACACTCCAGCAGAGCTGCCACGCCCTCTAGTGGAGACATTAAACAAGTGCTTTTGTTGAACAAACTTTAGAGTAACAGTCACAATGATTCTTAATGTTTTTGAATACATGTGCTGTAAGTCTGTATGATCATTTTGCACAAAGGCAATGTTTCTCTTCCGCAGGTCACCACGAGACGCCGCCTGACGCTCATAATAAAATCCTGGAGAAGTTTCCCGAGAGCATCCCCCGCCAGCACGTCAGCATCATTCCCCCGGCCACAGAGAAGACCATTGAAGAGGTACCGTGAGAACAACATCACTCCTGACTGAGGGTGTTGACTACCGTCCTTAGCTTTGACAAGCCACATGTGTAATGTCTGACTTTCATAATGTAGCTTTAGAAGAGGAAGGAGCCCTTTAGATCACCTTATTATTAGTAGTAGTCATACGTCTGTGATGGTTTTATTAAAAAAAGATCATGAGGCTTACATAAAATGGGTTCAGGGGTAATTTGCCCATCTTTACTTTCAGGTTTCTGTCTGACAGATGTTTTCAAGTTCAGACTTCTGTGTCAATTTTTCATACACATAAACAAGGAGTACCTCAAGACTGCATATTTTCAGTTATTCTGTTTAAAATAAATGGTATTTGAAATGTTATAGCGCCAAACGTATTGTGTAGACTCTCGATGAAGAAATGGGATGGGTTTTATTCCGATGATGTTTGTAATGTGTTACTGGGGAAAAATATGAATATGAATATGATTGATGCAAGTGGAAACAAAATAAATGAGTGGTTGGTACTTGAAAATGGTTTAGGAGTCTAAACCCAAAACAGAATTCATCCCCTCCCAGGGGCTCGCAATGCAGTGACCGGGGGTCTGTGGAAAATTCTAAAGAAAAACTTAAAACAAAAAAAAACAAAAAAAAAATGTATATATATATATATATATATATATATATATATATATATATATATATATATATATATATATATATATATATATATATATATATATATATATATATATATATATATATATATATATATATATGTGTGTATATATATATATATATGTGTGTATATATATATATATATGTGTGTATATATATATATATATGTGTGTATATATATATATATATGTGTGTATATATATATATATATGTGTGTGTATATATATATATATATATGTGTGTATATATATATATATATATATATATATATATATATATATATATAGTGAGGAAAATAAGTATTTGAACACCCTGCTATTTTGCAAGTTCTCCCACTTAGAAATCATGGAGGGGTCTGAAATTGTCATCGTAGGTGCATGTCCACTGTGAGAGACATAATCTAAAAAAAAAAATCCAGAAATCACAATGTATGATTTTATAACTATTTATTTGTATGATACAGCTGCAAATAAGTATTTGAACACCTAAGAAAATCAATGTTAATATTTGGTACAGTAGCCTTTGTTTGCAATTGCAGAGGTCAAACGTTTCCTGTAGTTTTTCACCAGGTTGGCACACACTGCAGGAGGGATTTTGGCCCACTCCTCCACACAGATCTTCTCTAGATCAGTCAGGTTTTTGGCCTCTCGCTGAGAAACATGGAGTTTGAGCTCCCTCCAAAGATTCTCTATTGGGTTTAGGTCTGGAGACTGGCTAGGCCACGCCAGAACCTTGATATGCTTCTTACAGAGCCACTCCTTGGTTATCCTGGCTGTGTGCTTCGGGTCATTGTCATGTTGGAAGACCCAGCCTCGACCCATCTTCAATGTTCTAACTGAGGGAAGGAGGTTGTTCCCCAAAATCTCGCAATACATGGCCCCGGTCATCCTCTCCTTAATACAGTGCAGTCGCCCTGTCCCATGTGCAGAAAAACACCCCCAAAGCTTGATGCTACCACCCCCATGCTTCACAGTAGGGATGGTGTTCTTGGGATGGTACTCATCATTCTTCTTCCTCCAAACACGTTTAGTGGAATTATGACCAAAAAGTTCTATTTTGGTCTCATCTGACCACATGACTTTCTCCCATGACTCCTCTGGATCACCTAAATGGTCATTGGCAAACTTAAGACGGGCCTTGACATATCGTCGCTGTCCGATGAAACTCACGTATGTCCAAAACGCTTACTTTTCAGGAAGTGAAAAAAACACTGTATTTCAAAAGCAGTTGAATGTAGCGTTGTCATACTTGGTACGGCATCTTTACATGTAACCATATTCTTGCCAGTGTAATTATATAATCCACATTTGACCAAAATTGAGTTTAAATGGACATACGTGCATATTTTACAGTAACGGTGGTCGATACGCGTTCTTCCGATCATTAATTAGAATGGCAAAGTCGCGTTTCAGCAGAGGAATACGTGAGGAATACAGAGGAATACATGCTGGATATTCTCAGCCTCTGGCAAGAGGTGATAGCAGTATGAGTGAGGCATGTTCTAGTGACAATCATGACAGTAGCATTACAGGCTATAATTTGATCAGTTTGACTGAGAAAAAAAGGCTGAATCTTATCAAAGAGACCGAGTTTATTTACATACTAGCAAGCAAACTAATCTGTGAAGAACTAGATTCGAACTAAACTGCGGAGAGCTTCAATGTCGTACTATCGGCTATCCAGTGCTGAGCTTCGATGAAACAACTTCACGATACCAGCGAGACCGGCGAGATGCTTCCACAGGGCGGGAGATACGCGGCGTGATTGACAGCTTTGACACCAAATGGATATACATGAAAATCAGATGACATGATTTCACAACTTTTCATTGGCCATTTAGATATGTGACGCATACTGTATACGGAAATGAACCTGGACATTCAATCCGTCGAAAAATCTCAAAATCAGCAAAATGGACATACGTGGTTTTCATCGGACAGCGACGATATGCTGGTTTAAGCAGGGGAACCTTCCGTGCCATGCATGATTTCAAACCATGATGTCTTAGTGTATTACCAACAGTAACCTTGGAAACGGTGGTCCCAGCTCTTTTCAGGTCATTAACCAGCTCCTCCCGCGTAGTTCTGGGCTGATTTCTCACCTTTCTTAGGATCATTGTGACCCCACGAGGTGAGATCTTGCATGGAGCCCCAGTCCGAGGGAGATTGACAGTCATGTTTAGTTTCTTCCATTTTCTAATGATTGCTCCAACAGTGGAACTTTTTTCACCAAGCTGCTTGGCAATTTCCCCGTAGCCCTTTCCTGCCTTGTGGAGGTGTACAATTTTGTCTCTAGTGTCTTTGGACAGCTCTTTGGTCTTGGCCATGTTAGTAGTTGGATTCTTACTGATTGTATGGGGTGGACAGGTGTCTTTATGCAGCTAACGACCTCAAACAGGTGCATCTAATTTAGGATAATAAATGGAGTGGAGGTGGACATTTTAAAGGCAGACTAACAGGTCTTTGAGGGTCAGAATTCTAGCTGATAGACAGGTGTTCAAATACTTATTTGCAGCTGTATCATACAAATAAATAGTTAAAAAATCATATATTGTGATTTCTGGATTTTTTTTTTTTAGATTATGTCTCTCACATTGAAAGTGAAGTGATGTGTGGCCAAGTATGGTGACCCATACTTGGAATTTGTGCTCTTCATTTAACCCATCCAAGTGCACACACACAGTAGTGAACACACACACACCGTGAACACACACCCGGAGCAGTGGACAGCCATATTGCTGCGGCGCCCGGGGCACAATTGGGGGTTCGGTGCCTTGCTCAAGAGTCACCTCAGTCGTGATATTGAGGGTGGAGGAGAGCGCTGGTATTCACTCCCCCCCCCCACGACAATTCCTGCCGGACCTGAGACTCGAACCCGCAACCCCGATGCTCTAACCATTAGGCCACGACTGCCCCCTAGAATTTCTAGAAGTGGGAGAACTTGCAAAATAGTTATTAGTTATACTTATTTTCCTCACTATATATATATATATATATATATATATATATATATATTATTATAAGTGATTAAATGTAAATAAGTGATTAAATGTTAAATTAACATATATAAAATGTTTATATAATAATTAAAATGTATTTTTTTTAATTAAAATAAATACATTTGATAAAATGTGATTAATTTAAATTAATAAAAAAAATTATTTAAATAAACAAATAAATGATACATTTACAGTGAGTAGAAAACATATATAATAAAGAAACTAAAGTTAGATAATATTATTTTTTTTAGATGCCTTTTAAATTTCAGGATGGGGGTCCCTCACATGGGGGTCCATATCATCTAAACGTTTGAAAAGCCCTGATCTAAAGCATACAATGCTTTTAATTACTACATTATAGAAGTAGTAGAAAAAACAAAATGCAGTGCATATTGTCCTGTTCTTTTATGGCCAAACGTACTGCTGCTACACCTGACTGGAGTATGCAATTAAGATTAAGCCAAATCTACATGACCCAGTTTATAAACCAATATTCCCCCTGCAATATTTGCATTAGTGTTGTCAAAAATATAGAATTTTCGATATTTATCAATATTGAAATATCTGAAATGGTTCCAATGTTCCTTTTCTGCAGAATCAAAAAAGTACATTTTTATTACAAGTACAAAGTATGTTTTTTTGTTTATGTTTTTTGTTTTTTTTACAGTTGTAAAGATTTGGCAGATTTTATTGAATGCTTGATAATTATCTGTAACTGCCATAAAATAGCCTTTGAGAAACTGATATGGAAATAAACCAAAATACATGTTCTGCTGTGTTTCAGAAAGTGAATGAGAGTGGAATGGAGGACAACAGTCCACTGCCTCCACCGGTGTCGTCACTGCAGGAGAAACCCGGCCGTGTCCCGCGCGTGGAGACTCCAGTGGACTCCATGCTGAAGGACATGGCCACCATCATCTTCTGCACTTTCCTTCTGGCTGGCTGGGTGGCCTTCATCATCACCTACCCCAAGGTAAACACAATCTGAAGAAGATCTGACCATTAGAAAGTAATGTGTTTGGTCGGTGAGGTGAGCTTTACTCTTGCTTACTTGCCAACACTCATCAACACAGTGTCAAGTTGATGGAGTAATACTAGATGTTGTGCAGAATCAATATTCATTGGAGAGCTGCAACAAAGTCTAGTCATCTTGATTACATAATATTCCAGTTAGAAAAAACAGCAATACATACAGCAGCTGGAGAAAGAGTAGGAAAAGATCAAACCTCTTGCTTGCAAATTTGAATATTTTGCTGAAAAGAACCCACCTGCTCAGAAATTTGCTTCACTCATGGAGACATGCCTGTATCTGAGGGTCTGAGGTTATTTTACATGGACAACAACAACATATGAAAAGAAAGATCTCTGCCTAAAGGCTGCGACACACCAATCCGACGTCAGAACAAGACTGCACTTGAACACACCGCAAACACTAGAGGTGTCTGCCAGCTAGCTTGTGTGTTTGGCACCTGTGTGTAAGGAAATTACTGTCTATATAAGCAGGTATCAATAATAGTCTATATTCACCTTTCGAAAAGGGAAAACGAAACTAGGACTGCAGATATGCAAGCCAAAAACAAAACAGCGCTTGCTTTCCATTTTGAATATCAATCATGCTGATCACTTTCTTCATTCCAGGTGGCTTATGTTGTTATGAAAATATTCATGTACTAGAATGCTTGGGTAAAATTAGACCAGCCTTCTGTCTGTGCCGTCCTGACCTCTCTGCTCGCTTTCATCACTTTCGCTTTATTCTAGTGTGCTAAACTGAACAGCCAATCAGGGTGAACTGCCACCACCACAAAAAGACAGTCACCGACGGCAAACCGTTGGCTTGGTGTGTCACAGACCTAATATGTCCTTTCTTTACTGATCTGTCTAGTGAATTGTCAAAAAGTGAAGTTATTAAAGGAGTAGTTCACCCAAAAATTTAAATGTGATGTTTATCTGCTTACCCCCAGGGCATCCAAGATATAGGTGACTTTGTTTCTTCTGTAGAACACAAATTAAGATTTTTAACTCCAACCATTGCAGTCTGTCAGTCGTATAATCCACGTGAATGGTAGCAAAATCTATGAGAGTAAAAAAAACATGCACAGACAAATCCAAATTAAACCCTGCGGCTCGTGGTGACACTTTGATGTCTTAAGACATGTCACGATCGATTTGTGCGAGAAACCGAACAGTGTTTATATAACTTTTTACCTCTAATACACCACTATGTCCAACAATCTGCCGTAGTTTATGCAAGCCAGATCGTGTACAGATCTCACTCACCGGAAGTGAGAGCACTCTCAAGGCTGTTGGACATAGTGGTGTATTGCAGCTTAAATACACTCACAGGAAACAAGGCACAAGTGAGAACAATAATACATGATAAAATGGCAGGAAACTGAAATTAAACACAATGAGGGCCTCTAGTGGCCAAAACTAGTCCATAAAACTAACAGGAGTAGCGTAAGCTTATTCCGAGTTCACACTGCCTGATTTTAGCCCTGATTTTGACTCGCCGACAGGCTTTGGGAAATCGCTAACAAGCAAGAAACAGGGCAGCGGGAGGTTCGGGGAGGAGTTATAGACCAGAATATCAGTATTTTAATAGATATATTTATAATTCAATCAAACAGAAACAAAGCACAAACATTTGCTTGACCAGCTTCAACAGCTGCACGGTGCAAAATTATTTATTTACCTCAAACTCTCTTTGCAAAACACAATCCTTTTCCTCCTCCATAAACTTTTTTCTTTTTCTTATTTTCTCTGCAAATCAGTGCACAGACAATTTGGATCGCAACTGTCTGCAGTTTATTATTTTTAATAACAATTCCAGTCTCGCACGAGAACTCCGGTCTGACGCACGCGTGATCTTGCGTTGTTTCCTTGTCACATCTCACGTGTGTTTGGTTGTGAAACGTAGTTTGCACACTGGAGAGAGTTGTTTGTGATTCTTCCTATTGTGAAGTCATGCAATGTGAAACCCCTTGTCGCCGGCCCATTGGTCAGCGTGAACACAGCAGTGACTGAATGCTACCCTAGATAGTCATGCAGTGTGAAAAGAGCAGAGATCCAACCAGTTTGAAAATCGTGCTGTCTGAACTCGGCATAAATTACCAGGAAATTTTAATTTTGAAGTGAACTAATCCTTCGAGCATTTTCAGATGTTTCAATGTGGAGGAGCAACTTTTGCAAAATGCTAGTGTGGACGGAGAGTGTTTTGAAATGAAAAGGCTGCTTTCAAATGTGTCCAGATTGATGTAGACGTAGCCTGAGAGTGTACTGTGGTTTGCTGTGTTTCAATCAGAGTGTCCATAAGCAGCAGCAGCTCCAGCACCAGCAGTTTCAGCAGCAGATGGAGGAGAAGCTGCAGCTCCTGCAGCGGCAGCAGCTCATTTTCCAGCCGCCCACAGATCTGCCTCCTGACACTGACTTCCTGGAGGCAGCCCGGACCCGCTCGGAGAGCTCCGCCCACAGCAGTCCCAACATAACCCCGCGAGCGTCCAACCATTCCAACATGTCCCTGTCTGAGATGGGACATTCTGCTAATGAGCACGAGGACGCAGGTCAGGGCTGTCAGAGAAACAATCATTCAAATTAATATATCACCATTTAATCTAACTAGCCTTATTTATACGTCAGTGCCTATTGGTTGACTTATGTTTTTTTGCTCTAATTTTCAGAGGAAGAGTCCAACATTGTCCGAATTGGAAACATCACGTTCAGCCCCAGAGATGTGCTTGGACATGGTGCTGAGGGAACTATCGTGTACAGGTGACAAAGAGTGACCTTTTTGGTCTTTGTATTTGCTTTCACTCTGTCAGATTCAGAGTCGATAGTCTTCTCTCTGTATGATTTCAGGGGTCAGTTTGATAACCGCCCAGTGGCTGTAAAGAGGATTCTCCCAGAATGCTTCAGCTTTGCCGACCGCGAGGTTCAGCTGCTGCGGGAGTCAGACGAGCATCCAAACGTGATTCGATACTTCTGCACTGAGAGAGACCGTCAGTTTCAGTACATCGCCATAGAGCTGTGCAGCGCCACTCTACAGGAGGTATTACTGACACGCAACCTGACTTTTTATCGCTGTTTCAGGTCAAAGAACCCACATTGAATATTACAATGATAATAGATAAGTCTGCACTTTATTTAAAGTGCAGACTTTATTTAGAGTGCGCGCGCACTCATCCGGGAGAAGTGCCCATACAAGCAATTCCACCCTGTATGACGTCATACTCGAAAAACACTTTCCGAAACTTGTTTGAATCCTGAAGGAGTGTATTTGGCACAGAAATACTCCGTCATACGTCCAACTCATTTTTTGAAGCCATGTTTAGCATGAGAATCAACTATTTAAGAGTCTGAATAAGTCAGAATGCATGAAATAGCATTAGACCCCCCCCCCCCCCAATAATAATTTACTTGAACCTGATGATCACGTTATCCGGCATGACTTGAGAAAGTTCTAGTGAGCATCTTGCAATTCAATGTATGTTGAGCCACTTGCTGACCAAAGTGCTGTACACATTGAAAAACAGAGCCAATAGTAATTAGAAACACAGATAAAAAGGAACACAGTTCAAGACAAGAACACTTCTTATAAGCTAAAAGCAACAGAAAATAAATACGTTTTAAAACATGACTTGAATTCAGACAGAGAGGAAGTCTATCTGATATAAAGTGTTCACTAACAGTGTATCGCTGCTCACATTTTTCAAACTTCTTATTACCCCTAAGCAAAGAATGAAAGAGAACTTCACCATGAGTACATCACAGCCTTAAATCTCAGTTTAATTTCTGGTGTGGATATAACACTGATTTTCAGCTTTCTAGGTCATGCAAATGTATTTTTGTTTATTTTTTAATAATTTTAATTTTATTTACTTGTGTTTTATTTTATTTACTTTTAGTATGTGGAACGAAAGGATTTTGACCGCCACGGATTGGAGCCAGTGACACTGCTAGAGCAAACCATGTCTGGACTGTCTCATTTACATTCTCTTAATATAGGTAACCATTATCAGTAACGTCAGTACTACATGTTTAACTAGTCTGCTTTTTTGGGCTAAATAGAGACAAAATAGAGCGCATTTAGGCCACACCCACACAGAGGGAAAAACAATCCAACCGTCTCCATTGACTTTGTATTGCGTGAGGCTGCCTCCTTGTCATTTAAGACTAATAACAAAAAAGAGAACAATGTCTAAAAGCTGATATGTGACAAGGTGTACTGCAAACTAGCTAAAAAACACAAAACGAAGTTTTTATAAGCTGTCGACCCAAAAAAAAAAACAGCGTTTAAGGAGATAAAAGTGGATACAGGCAATAAGAAGTGAAGCAATAGCAGGAAGAATGGGTACATTTTGGGATCCTGACACTCAGTATGCCTAAGTGTGCAGTAAATATTTAGTCACTGTTAAGTTAAATATCCAAATGTCAGTTTTATATATTATATTTCCTGTCACTGAAGATTACACTCCCCTCTAGTGGGTGAAGTTCTCAGTGTAATATAACATGTCGCGCTCAACATTGCCTGTATCCACATTTGTGTCCTTAAACGCTCGTTTTTTGGGGGTCTACAGCTTATAAAAACTTATTTTGGTTCTGTGTTTTTTAGCTTGTTTGCTGTACACCTTGTCACATATCAGCTTTTAGACATTCTGTTTTTTGTTATGTCAGAAATGACAAGGAGGCCGCTTCACGCAATACAAAGTCAATGGCGTAGTTTTCAGATTATGACGCGTGACGCTCTGTCTCTATAATCAGTATTCATGAAGTACTGTAGTTTCTTTTTTCATAAATCTGTGTGATGCAAGTGTTAGTAACACTCTTGTGGGCTGATAGTCCACAGAGATCTGAAGCCGCACAACATCCTGGTGTCGATGCCGAACACGCACGGGCGCGTGAAGGCCATGATCTCAGACTTCGGCCTGTGCAAGAAGCTGGCGGTCGGCAGACACAGCTTCAGCAGGAAGTCAGGCGTCCCGGGCACTGAGGGCTGGATCGCTCCAGAAGTGCTCAGTGAGGATGCCAAGCATAACCCGGTAAGAGCTCAAAAACATGTGATAGTTTTGATTTGGTTAAACGCACCAGTTTTTTAAATCTCGCAGCATATGAAGCCACGATTGTGACCAAAAAATCTTTATCAGTAAAGTGATATCGTTTCATCACAATATTGTTAAAGCTGCAGTAACAATTTTAGAGCAAGTCAAAACGATCTCCTTACCTTAGCCCAAATCACAACTGTAAGCTTGTAATAATGTTATAATTTGAGTGGTACTGGTGGGTTTCTACGGGAAATTCGAGCATGTCTTTGCGTCATTATGTCACATCTGTACAGAAGGAGTCCGGCTAGTAGTAGTAACGCATGTGAGGATGCTGCAGGTGGCGGATGATTTATAGCCTTTTCTCACAGCAGCTGGAATAATTAAACATAATTTTGATGGCGGATTGTAATTCAGAAAGGGCCAAATGACAAGAATCGGTGACAACTGGAGATTCACCCACAGTCAAAAGCAAAATATTAGACTGTACGGAAATGTAATTCTACTAAATCTAAATGTTTTGCTTCTCTATGTATATTTATTTATATGTATATTTATTTATTTGTGCTTTTTTAAATTTCTTTATATATTTCTTTATGTATTTATTTATTTTTAAATATTTTATATTTTCATATTTTATCTCCCTCATCTGAATTTGAATGAGCTCCCGCAATAATAAAGCATAGACATTTCAAAATAAGAGTCTCTGTTTATTTCTGGCTTATTTATTAAATAAAAATCCAATTTCCACCACGGTACTATTTGGTTACACAAACTGTATGTAATTTAATTTCCATTTAATTTAAAGTTAACTATTGTAGCTTCTGTCTGGGATGCCCCATCACAGGAAGGAAAGACTAAGAACATTATTTGGCATGCATTATTAAATATGTAGATTTTACTAGTATCAGTTTTATTATAGTTAACAAAAACTAAAACCATAAAATAATCTTTACTTGAAATAAACGTTAACTGACATACAATATAAAAAACTTATTTTCATTTAGTTGAAATTAACCTGTTATTTAGTTTTATTTACCTGATCTACCAAACTAAAACTGAAATAAAAATTAATACAGACATTGTTTTTAAATAATAAAAACAAAAATTTACAAAACAACAGAATTACTAAAACTTTTAACTAAAATTAAAATGAAAGCAGAACTAAATTGAATTAACAAAAACAATAATTTCTCAGAGATACTAATATAAATATATATATATATATATATATATATATATATATATATATATATATATATATATATATATATATATATATATATATATATATATATATATATATATATATATATATTATATATTATATATGCCCCTAAAGTTTCTAAATGCCCTGCAAAATTTTTCGACTTTAAAAAAGTAAGCATCAAGCCCTGCTTTACAATAAGTGTTAATTCAATTATATTATTTATTAGAAATAATGGATGAATAACACATTTTTATTTACATTAATCTTCTGTTATTGTTAATTAATTTATAAATATTAAATTAAATTTCAAGTGTAACCAATATTTTAATTTGACCAAATTCTCAATAATTCAGCAATTGATATTGTTTACAGCACAGTTACCACAGTCCATGAATAGCTCTCGTATATCTTATCTTATGCTAGCAATATTCATCTTGCTTGTAGTTTGCTATAAATATCATACATTTTACTGTGGTGGTAAAATAGGAGTGCAAAGTTACAAGTGTTGGTCATCGGGTGCAGAATACTGTGACCAATCAGAAATCAGCGGCATAAAGCGTGGTGACATAAATTTGAAAGTGGCTAGGCACTCACAGCTTCTCCTCTTTGTGATGTTTCAGACCTGCATGGTGGACATCTTCTCTGCGGGCTGTGTGTTTTACTATGTGGTATCTGAAGGCCAGCACCCATTCGGGAAGTCCTTGCAGCGGCAGGCAAACATTCTGCTGGGCACCTATTCGCTCGACCACTTACAGCCCAACAGACACGGTAGGACCACCACATGCATACAAATTACACCCTGACCAAAAACACCAGCTCATTTTGTGGCAAAATGTGTATCACAGTTTTCTGATCATGTGATAATTTATGCCATTTCATGCAGAGGATATTGTGGCGCGAAACCTGATTGAGCAGATGTTAAGCATGGAGCCGGAAAAGAGACCCTCAGCTGACCGAGTGTTGAAACATCCCTTCTTCTGGAGTCTGGAAAAACAGCTGCAGTTCTTCCAGGTTTGTTAGTCAGACATCCTTAAGTGTCATGAAACTCCCCTGTTTTAGCCTGGTCATCCACACTTCAGAGTTGCAAAAAGTCTCTAGGAATAGGCATGTAAATCTGTAAAAGTGGGAGTAACCAATAAATCACAGACCTGCAACACTTGGTATTTGGTAGTACCGACGTAGTTCGGTACCCAACCCTATTCACATTAAATCAATCTGTGCCACATTTTGGTACCTGAGAACGCATCTGGTGTGATAGACCAGTGTCTGGGAATATTAAACCACAAAAAGACTATTTAAATATGAATCCTGTATGTTCAGGTGTGTCTGTGTGAATGAATGGAGCTGACACATGGTTTAATATACCTCTCACACACACACACACACACACACAGGATGTGTGTTTCCATCTCATATGGGGACATGAATGCATGAACTTCTCCAGTGCCGCTCTGAGAGTCACTTCATGAGCATTTTACTGTTTAATTTATGGATGCACGATATATATCGGCAACATATCGTTATCGGCCGATAAATGATTATTTTTGATGTTATCGTTATCGGTCCAATAAGAAAATTTGACCAATATATTCAAGCCGATAGATAATGTATTATTTCCTTCAGCTGAGACAGACGCGCTGTCCACCATGATGGGTTTGAATTGCTCTAAATATGATTGGAATCACTTCGAAAAGGAAAATACGTGCAACATATGCAGCGCAAGTCTAATATAATCTACATAAAATGAGAATGAGAATACGACTGTAAAAGAGCGTTGTGTTTCAGCGCGTTTGTTGAGGGAAGAGCGCGCCCACGGAGTTACACCTTTATGACAAGCACAGTCAAGTTCGCTTGTGCATTCACAGCCTTTTGTGCCATTGTAAGTTGTAATATTATATTTATTATGCTGTGTATATAATCTCATATAGGATGCGTTTGTTAATTAGTTAATTAACGATGCAGTAAAGCACTTCATTGTACCGGTCTTTAGCTTCAGTGCGCGCATTTCAAACAGAAATGCACAGCATTAATAACTACTGGGACTGTCCTATACATAACACTGTAATGAGAATATTTTTGTTATAAAACGTTGTGAATTCTCTGGGTTTAGTTGTTGTGTTTCAGCGCGCTGTTGTGGGAAGCGTCCACAACGCATTCTGACCAGCACAGTCAAGTTCGCTTGTGCATTCACGTCATTTTAAGCATATGCAAGTCGTAATATTACGTTTTTGTTGTATAAACGTCTGATTAATGTCATATAGGATGCGTTTCGTTAAGTCAATAACCCGGTGATCATCTTCAGTTTCAGCGCGCGCTCTCAAACAGGGGAAGAGCATCCACAGGAGTTATAAGCATGCGTGATTTTGTGCTAATATAAGTTGTAATATTATATTTATTTTGTATAAATATCTGATTGTTCTCATATATGATGCGTTTAGTTGTTAATTAACCTTCTAAGCGCTTCAGTTTACGGTTGTTCGTTCATTCTCTCCAGCTTCAGTGCGCTCTCTCAAACAGCAACATTATTCCTAATAGACTAGACTAATATTAAAGATGTTTACTATTACTGTAATATTAAACATATTTTTTTCAAAAACACTAAAAGTGCTAGTTATAAAAAATAACGCTTCTTTGTTCTCGTATCATTTCCATCAACAATACGGTTTGATTAAAACCATTTCCTTATTGTCCGTGCGGAGGTTATTTCATGCACTTGCATTCTGATTCTTTATTATGCAGCCTAAGTAATGCTGTTCAATAACTTGTTTGCATTATTTAGGTATATTATTTTTATTTTTTAGGCAATATAATTTTTGGTAACATTTTACAAATAAGGTCTCATTTGTTAATGCATTAACTAACACGAACAAACAGAGAGCAATAACCTTTGTTAATGTTAGTAATAAAATGTGTGTGTTTATTAACAGTCCATTCACAGTGCATACCCTCTGTTAACACACACAACTTTGGGTCTGAATATGTTGAGATTAACATGAACCAAGATGAATAAATCCTGTTGAGGTATTGTTCATTCATTGTTGGTTAACTAATACTAACAAAAATTAAACCTTATTGTAAAGTGTTAAAAAAAAAAATTTTTATAAAGTAAGTTGGCCATAGGAGTGTAAAATTAATTTGAAAAGGTAAGGAATCTTACACTGGTTCAAATAGGCTACTGTAGTGTATAGGTTTGATTTATGTTGAAGTGTTTGGGACATGGCTTTTAATGGTGAGCCTTTTGTTTTTGTAAAATCAGGCTCTCAGAGTTTATTAAAATTTGTATTTAGATTTATCGCCAATATATCGGTTATCGGCTTTCAAATATAAAGAATTATCGGTTATCTGTATCGGCCAAAATGTTCATATCGGTGCATCCCTAGTTTAATTCAAGAAAAACTATCATCATATCATAAATGCACAGAAACTCAAAGGTCTTGGCAAACCGTCAAAATAAATGTTTGGTTTAACTTGATCAATATATTACTGCTTTTGTACAATAGAGTTTAGATACGATAAGTACAAAGCTGAGTTGTGCAGCACTTTCTTTGACAAAAAAGTTTTTTTTTTGTGGGAAAAAAATATATATTAAAATTATTGTTTTTATGAATTCAATTAATTAAGTAGCAATTAATTAACACACTCTGAAGGCATGCTTTTATTACGAAGTTGCTCTCACTTTTGCTTTTTAACCCGGAAGAACGAAATTGCTCAGAAAAATGCAAAAATAACCAATTTCCACTTATTGGTAAAATTTATGAGTGCTTTTAGTGTTTTCAGCGTTTTCAGTTTTCCTTCTGTTCACATCTCAAATGTGCTTTGGGGTTTCATGACCCTTGAATCAGGTAAAATCGTCTTTTGCAAATAATGCACTGGCCAAGAAATGGCACTACAGCACAATACCACAGATGAGGTTATTTTTCATCCTTTTTCTGTAAATTGTTCGCAATTATGCCAGAACTTACAGGTCAGTACATTATTGTTTAAAGGACACTAGTCAAAAGGGTTATGAATTGGGAAATCAAATTTCCTTGAGCTTTTGAAACACAAGGTCACTTTCGGAACGCAAGACCCCCTTGTTAGTCCAAAAACAGCTTTTATTGAAATCAAGCTGCCAAAAAGGGCTTGTTTACTACAGGGAGTGCAGAATTATTAGGCAAATGAGTATTTTGACCACATCATCCTCATTATGCATGTTGTCTTACTCCAAGCTGTATAGGCTGGAAAGCCTACTACCAATTAAGCATATTAGGTGATGTGCATCTCTGTAATGAGAAGGGGTGTGGTCTAATGACATCAACACCCTATATCAGGTGTGCATAATTATTAGGCAACTTCCTTTCCTTTGGCAAAATGGGTCAAAAGAAGGACTTGACAGGCTCAGAAAAGTCAAAAATAGTGAGATGTATTGCAGAGGGATGCAGCAGTCTTAAAATAGCCAAGCTTCTGAAGCGTGATCATCGAACAATCAAGCGTTTCATTCAAAATAGTCAACAGGGTCGCAAGAAGCGTGTGGAAAAACCAAGGCACAAAATAACTGCCCGTGAACTGAGAAAAGTCAAGCGTGCAGCTGCCAAGATGCCACTTGCCACCAGTTTGGCCATATTTCAGAGCTGCAGCATCACTGGAGTGCCCAAAAGCACAAGGTGTGCAATACTCAGAGACATGGCCAAGGTAAGAAAGGCAGAAAGTTGACCACCACTGAACAAGACACACAAGCTGAAACGTCAAGACTGGGCCAAGAAATATCTCAAGACTGATTTTTCTAAGGTTTTATGGACTGATGAAATGAGAGTGAGTCTTGATGGGCCAGATGGATGGGCCCGTGGCTGGATTGGTAAAGGGCAGAGAGCTCCAGTCCGACTCAGACGCCAGCAAGGTGGAGGTGGAGTACTGGTTTGGGCTGGTATCATCAAAGATGAGCTTGTGGGGCCTTTTCGGGTTGAGGATGGAGTCAAGCTCAACTCCCAGTCCTACTGCCAGTTTCTGGAAGACACCTTCTTCAAGCAGTGGTACAGGAAGAAGTCTGCATCCTTCAAGAAAAACATGATTTTCATGCAGGACAATGCTCCATCACACGCATCCAAGTACTCCATAGTGTGGCTGGCAAGAAAGGGTATAAAAGAAGAAAATCTAATGATATGGCCTCCTTGTTCACCTGATCTGAACCCCATTGAGAACCTGTGGTCCATCATCAAATGTGCGATTTACAAGGAGGGAAAACAGTACACCTCTCTGAACAGTGTCTGGGAGGCTGTGGTTGCTGCTGCACGCAATGTTGATGGTGAACAGATCAAAACACTGACAGAATCCATGGATGGCAGGCTTTTGAGTGTCCTTGCAAAGAAAGGTGGCTATATTGGTCACTGATTTGTTTTTGTTTGGTTTTTGAATGTCAGAAATGTATATTTGTGAATGTTGAGATGTTATATTGGTTTCACTGGTAAAACTAAATAATTGAAATGGGTATAAATTTGTTTTTTTGTTAAGTTGCCTAATAATTATGCACAGTAATAGTCACCTGCACACACAGATATCCCCCTAAAATAGCTAAAACTAAAAACTACTTCCAAAAATATTCAGCTTTGATATTAATGAGTTTGTGTTCATTGACAACATGGTTGTTGTTTAATTATTAATGTTGTAAAATTAATCCTCAAAAATACAACTTGCCTAATAATTCTGCACTCCCTGTATGTCCTGGTTTTTATTACACAATGGAAATGAATACATCAGCACAAGACTGAAATGTATATTTCTGCCAAACAGACCTCTCAGTCTGTTTGGCTCCGCCCACAGTGAAGTCAGTGTTAGTGAAGGCATAGCTACAACAACAGGATCACTTGGAATAAAAATAGGTGTAGATGCCTCCTAAGGTTTCCAAGTCTCTGCATGCCTTCTGAAGGATTCTGAATGTTGGGAAGTGTTTTATTATTTCCAGCCAAGTGCTTATTTCCAGCCAAGTGCTTATTTTCAGCGAAGTCACAACTGGACACAAACACCCTTTTAGTGAAAGGTGGATACAACCATAATGTCGCAACATGTAACCATGTTAATTCTAAACCCTGATCTGTGATACATTATTGTTTTTAATATGTACAGTCAACACACCCCTGTTAAAACAGCTGGTTTTTGTGAGGTAAGCAATGAAACAGAGATACATTTTATCACAGTTTTGTATGTTTAATGTAATAATTACATCCTATACAATGCCACTGAGGCCCTGTTTAATCCTGGTATTAAGATGCGTTTTTGTTGATCAGATCACTAGTGGACGACACTAAATACAGGTGTAAACAGTATTTAAAACGTTTTGAGCTTGTCCACTTTCCACCACTTCCAAAGGTAGGGGAAAACGCATTCGGCAGGATTGCTTTCGTGGTGTAAATGCTCATGTGTTTGGACAGCCATTAAAGAACCGCCTACTGACCTAATGCGGAAACATTATGGGACGCGTGCTAGTCAGACGGGATTTAAACTTTAAACTGGGCTGAAAACCCAAGTTTGATTTGAAGAGGAAAAACGTCCCAAGCTCAATGTTCTCTCTCCATTCCTGATTTCTAACACACACTCACAACATTCAGCTGGTCTTGTGGTGGTCAGAGCAAAAAACTAAAGCTGATTCTCTCCGTGTGTTCTCTGCATCGTCTCCGGTCCTGTTCATATGTGAATTGCATGAGCTTATTTCGTCCATTAGATGGAAAGATCTGAAAAAGCCCATACATTTACCCGCACATAGATCCTCCCCTCAGTGAAATCAGGACAGAATTGTTTGAAAGTGGACAAAAGAGACAGATTAAAACACCAGGTGTAAACAGGAATGCATCTCCCTCGCCTACTTGTGATCCGATCGACCAAAACGCATCTTAATACCAGGTGTATCATCTGGTAACACTTTACAATAGTTTCATTTGTTAACATTAGTTTATGTATTCTAACTAACATGAACTAACCATGTGCAATACATTCGTTACAGGATTTATTAATCTTTGTTAACATTCATTGTTTATTTATATTAGTTCACAGTGTATTAACTGATGTTAACAAACAACTTTTGATGCTAATAATGTATTAGTAAATGTTGAAATTAACACTAACAAAGATTAATAAATGCTGTAGAAGTGCAGTTCATTATTAGTTCATGTAAATAATGTAGTTAACTAATGAAACCTTAGTGTAAAGTGGTGGTACCGACTTTTTATATCCACTGTAAGACTTCCTGTTCTTCCTTTTAGTAACATGAAAAATAACTTCAAACTGTGATTATAAAAGGAGTGATCGCTTTCTCTATACAATTGAATTACTGGAACAGTAGATGACTTTAGTTTAGTGCAAGTTTTGCTGTCTCGCCAAATCTCCCATTATAATCACTGAAACCGCCTACACCGAATAATGAATCTCCTATTTACATTGTGTTTGCGTCGTGTGTTGATATCAATGGCCATTTATCTTCGAAATTATTAAAAATTTTGGAAAAGTGTTCCTCCCTTTAAAGTAGACCATCAGGAAAACTCAGCCAAAGCTGAAAGAAAAATAACAGCAGATTCTTCTAGAATGGCCAGTAAATGGCAGATTTTTTGCTGTTTCACAGGATGTGAGCGATAGAATTGAGAAGGAGCCGTTGGATGGACCAATCGTAAGGCAACTGGAGAGAGGAGGACGGGTGGTGGTGAAAGGTGATTGGAGGGATCACATCACAGTTCCTCTACAGACCGGTGAGCACTACTGCTATCTGCCTTACTGCAATGAATGTCTAGTTTTATTCATTATTAGAATCTTAAATGTTAAAATTTTGCTCTGCAAACCATTAAACTCGTGTTTTTTTTACAGATCTACGCAGATTTCGTTCTTACAAAGGCGGATCGGTCAGAGATCTTTTACGTGCCATGAGAAATAAGGTATATGAGTTTACCGATACCACAAATATCTTACCATAATATCATATTTTATGATATTTGATATTTTATGATATCAAATATCATACCGTTTACAGTGGCGTGACGTGATTTTTATCATTTTTGTACTGGTTGAGCTTCAATATCTGACATCTGAATGTTATTTGTATGATGTGAAAGAAATGTGGCATAAAAGAGGAACACCAAGTTGTTGTTTTTTTTAATGCATAGTATGTAGTTGTTTTTTTGGTTATCACATATTTTTAATTTTTGAGGTGAAGTCCACAAGCAGAATTCTGATGATAAAACATCAAAAAGCTGCTAATAAACAATCAGCTACAATAATTACTAGCCAAGTGTGATATTATCAGCCACCACAGCGGCATTGGACGATATATGTTGATTTTTAATGTTATTGTTATCGGCCCAATAAGAAAATTTGGCCTATATATTAAGCTGATAAATAATGGATTATTTCCTTCAGGTGAGACACTTCAAATAAGCACTGTTCACCATGATGGGTTTGAATAGCTTGAAATATGAAGAAGAACATAAACTTGTGACCGCCATTTTTGAAATAGCAGCTAATAGCTGCTCGATTGTAATCTCCGAATTCGCTGTGTTTTGATGCCGATATAGGATCGCAAAGCCACATGCATCAATAGTAATGCAATGTTCACCATGATGGAAGGCTTGTTCGAGATGCATCGGCGCTGTGCAGACCGAATTGCTCTTGCGATACTTTGATATCATATGCCGATCGGTCTGCCCAGCGTTGATGCATCTTGAACAAGCCTGGTGTGTTTGTGTTTCCCAAAATTGTCTTATCAGTGAATCCCTAATAATTACTACATAATTAATTGATTGAATACTGCATTTTGGACCAGCTGGAGTTTGTTTATTAAGCGTGCAGGGCAACCACCCAGTAGAGCATTACAGTAATCTAGCTTTGAGGTCATGAACGCATGAACTAACTGTTCAGCATTTTGCATTGAGAGTCAGAACTGGACACTGTAGAGCGATGTCGTAGTTTAGATATATTTTTAAGATGGAAGAAAGCAGTTTTACAGATGCTAGAAACCCATTCCTAACTGACTTACTACATAATTAATTGATTTGAATACTCAACTAAACATACCATTTACATCCATTACATCCTTTGTCTCCTGTAGAAACACCATTACCGAGAGTTACCTGATGAAGTCCAGGAGACGCTGGGGTCCATTCCAGATGAATTTGTCTCCTACTTCACCTCCCGTTTCCCTCTTCTTCTGCAGCACACACATCTGGCCATGCGTTTCTGTGCTGTGGAGCGACCTTTCCTGCCTTATTACCATGCTTCTGAACTGCTCACGCACCGCACAGACGCACAGTGTGCGCCACAGACTCAGCCCACACAGCAGGCCAGCCCGTCAGGGCCCTCAGGCCTGTCATCGTCCGGTCAGATATCAGCAGACTTACCTGAGACAGGCCCAGTGCCACCCGCACCGTGCACACAGGAGACTGGAGCTCTGTAGTGCCACGTGACTGACGGACCCTTTCCAGACACATTCCAGGGATGAGCAGTCTCTCCGTGCGGATGCAGTCTGGGCCTGCAGTGCCTGGGCTGTGGCCCCACAGAGGACGCCATCCCATCTTTAGTGCCTTACATGCTCATTTTAGCTGAGCGACTTGCAGCTTCCTGCTCATTTGGAGGATGCTGGAGAAGATGGTGTGCTAGAGTCATTCCTTCCTTCGTTTTTAAGTATAACGTGATCGGAAGGCAAGGGATTTTTGTTGAACACTTGAAGTGAATGCAAGAAATTCTACTGTGCAATGTTGAGAGAAAACATATATATTTTTGTACATATTTTGATCATTGATAATTGGTTGAATTGGCCATTGATTGTGCCTTTTTAAATTATACTGTCTTGATCCTGAAGAGAGTCTAATGTTTGTGATTTCGCTTTATGCCTTTGCTGCTGCCGAGAGCTGTTAAAGGAATAGTTCAACCAGAAATGAAAAGTGCCATCGTTTAGTCATGTTTTATTTATGCACTTACAACTTTGTCTTTCCGTGGAACGCCATAGCGGATGTTATTTTTCCATACAGTGACCAGATGCTGTTAAGCCCCAAAATGACCAAACACAATCATAAAAGTAGTTGATAAGTGGTAAATCTTCTGAAGATCGCATTAAAATTTACGTCAATTCACTGATGATCTCCCTCGGCGTGGGATTTCTTAAGTGTGAAGACCGATTTGACATCAATGAAGCCAAAGAGCATTGGTTCTCACATCATGTGAACGATCACAGCATATCGAGAATATATGGAAGTGCAAATCATGTTTGTGAACAATGACAAGGCAAGATAATCAGTGAACACTGTGCTAAATTTGGGTCCATTTCTCAGACAAAGTGATCAAATGGCTTCAGAAAACCTTTAAAGGAACACTCCACTTTTTTTGAAAACAGGCTCATTTTCCAACTCCCCTAGAGTTAAATAGTTGAGTTTTACCATTTTCCAATCCATTCAGCCGATTTCCGGGTCTGGCGGTAGCACTTTTAGCATATCTTAGCATAGATCATTGAATCTGATTAGACCGTTAGCATCTCGCTCAAAAAAGACCTATTTCTCGCTCAAAAATGACCTATGGTTCCTAGCCATATCGGTCTAGAAAATCACAACTTTTAATTTTCTGTCGGTCTTAGTACACCATGTAACTACAGAAGAGTCAAGTTTTAAATAGGAAAAATATTTAAACTTTTTGGTCATTTTTGAGCGATATGCTAATGGTAATCTAATCAGATTCAATGATCTATGCTAAGCTATGCTAAAAGTGCTACCTCCAGACCCGGAGATCAGCTGAATGGATTCGAAAACGTTAAAACTCAACTGTTTAACTCTAGGGGAGTTGGAAAAGGCGATTTTATTTTAAAAAAAGTGGCGTGTTCCTTTTAAATACATTTCACAAGTCATGTGGCCTACTTCTGTGATAGTACAGGTTTGAAACCAAGTAAATGATGAGAGTTTAATTTTTTGGGTGAACTATTCCTTCAATGTCTCTAACATAAAACCGACTGTATGACATTACAGGTATTATGCTTTCAAAAGTTCTGGATATACTTTAATGACAAACTTGGTTATTATCATGTCTTGTGCTCATAACTTCAGTCATCCACTTTTATATGTTGTCATATTTTAACAAAACATGGTGAACTATGAATTCATTCCCTTGGATTCTGGATAGAGTGGTTAAGTTTTTTAGCAATCAGGTGATTCTCTTAAATGGTTATTATATTGGAAAATAATTATTAAACAATTTTTCTTGGTTTTAATGGATGCTTGATTCAAAAACTGTGGGCTTTTATTAGGAAATGCCAGGAAGGACGTTTTGTTCTGTCGAGATGTACAGTGCATATACGGCATTGTGACATAAAATTCATGCAGTTTTGAATGGAAATATTCCAGATGGAGCTTTTATAATGTTACATGTTTTTTAATGTTCAGTATATATTTTTAAATGGCACATTTTGAGGGGAAAATTATAAAATGCAATGCCTTTTCACATGTAGTGTTAATAAAAGCTGCTATTGTGCAATGCCAAGTACATTTTTACCAACCTCGGGAATAGATATTATTGGCAAAGGCTATTTTCACTCCACCCAGTTATGTTTTACACTTTGTGTATACAGCGATCGGGCATAACATAATGAGCACTGACAGGTGAAATGAATAACACTGATTATCTCTTCATCACGGCACCTGTTAGTGGGTGGGATATATTAGGCAGCAAGTGAACATTTTGAAATATGGGCAAGCTTAAGGATTTATAGTACTGTACATGAGACATGGTATACAAGTAAAATGTTAGTAAATGAATTAATTCCACTCACATGCTGCAGAATGATGCACTAACCATTTCATATTTGGTGGATATGGTGTATTTACCTCAATTGTTATTATCAATTCATAATATTTTAGATGATGTAACACCTGAATTCACTGACTATGATCAATATATATTCACTCTGACATCATAACGCACCATATTCTGGTGTGGTGGAAAACAATACAATCAATTCAAAATGTTAATTTTACTTGGAGGAATTTTTTTTAATTTTTCATACATTTTATTTCTCTAAAAATAGCCAAATATTTATTTTTGCTTTCACCACAGAAATGAACAGGCAGTTATCGTAACTAAGTTTGGTTGTCTCCACATTGTATGACTGTATCGAGGCTGGGCTCATGCAAATAAATTAAATTAGATAATCTGTTAATATTTGTATTATATTTTGCAATTTTGACTTTATATCTCGCAGTTCATAGGAGGAGGAAAAAAGACAGATATAAACTCGCAATTCAGAGAAAAAAAAATCAAACAATTTTGACAAAATTGTAATTAAAGTCAAAATTGCATGATATAAACCCACAATTGCAAGTAAAATGTCAGAATTGTGAGGAACAAAATTTCCAATTACCTTTTCTTATTTGTATTCCGCGGTGGAAACAAGCCTCCATATACATATTGGATATACAGAATAAAATGGGGAAGATTTCCCCAATGACGATGGCCCTTGTGTGTACATGCAGTGCATAGAACATTTCTATTCTTGGGATAAAAAGATTACAAGTTTTTAATAATATTCTTTATGACATATAATGCATAAATAATGTTTTTCATAATCTTTTCATTCGATATCAATCTGATCTTTTTCCACTGTAATGCACACATTTGACAGCTGGAAAAAATTATTGTGATCAAAACTTGGCTAACACTTCATTTTACAAGTGTCCTTGTTACACGTTACGTTACATGCATTTACTATCAGTGTTGGGGGTTACGCTTTACAAGTAATGTTAAAAGTTATGTAATCAGATGACTTTTTTTGAAGTAACTAGTAAAAATTTATTTAGTTAATTTTTCAAATAAGTAATACAATTGACTTTGTTTTTCCCTTTATAGACTGACCCTACTTCTGTCCACATGTTGAGAGAAATTGTAAGTGCAGAGGCATTGTGTGTGAACACCATGGTTATTGTAGTTTTAGACTGAAAGTGAGCATTTACTCATCTCACCTGCACCAAAACAGATTCAGTATTCCTCAAAATGAATAAGAAACGGTGAAATGCAAACTCAGAATATTACGCTCACCTGCAATAATTAAATATATTAAATTACACAGATAGATATAGCCTACTTAATGTATTTAATTTCACTTTATTAACCAATCTCTTTGCTGCTGACTTTTAATGATCCAATTCATCCAGACTAAGAAAAAATTACATTTGTGTGTTGAACCTTCTTCTCCTGTGTCCTATTCTTCTGCGGTCTGACTAGCAGGCTTTCAGCTGTGCTTCTAACTACGCCCTTTACTGGCGAATTTGCATTTCTTTCAGCCTGAGGCCTATTCATAGCTATAGGAAACTTTTCCTTTAATCTTCAGGAAATCGAACGTTAAGACCTTACTTGTGTTTGTTTTTTTAATTATTATTAGGGGCCAAGCACCGAAGGTGCGAAGGCACCTATTGAAACCGTTCTCGTTCCTATTATTAGGGGCCAAGCACCGAAGGTGCAAAGGCACCTATTAAAACCATTCCCGTTCCTATTATTATTAGGGGCCAAGCACCGAAGGTGCGAAGGCACCTATTGAAACCGTTCCCGTTCTTATTATTAGGGGCCAAGCACCGAAGGTGCGAAGGCACCTATTGAAACCATTCCCGTTCCTATTATTAGGGGCCAAGCACCGAAGGTAATAGAGTACAGTCTGAAATGTCACCATAGCATATTTGGAGTCTCTAACTCAATCCCTCTAGCGCCACCATCAGTCCAAAATTTGACTCATGATTATGCTAATAACTTTTGAACCATAAGGGCTAGAAACAACTTCTTTTTTCCTCTGATTCCTTGGCTCAAGCCAATTGCACCCTATGGCGTCATTTTCCGTCATAATAATTTTCGGCACCTTGTGGAGAATTTTTTTTCTCCAAACGCTTATAACTTTAGGTGGGGTTGACTTATTTTCATGGGACTAACTTTTTTTCAACGATACCAGACTTGCTAGGTTTCGGCATATGGTTTGTGCAGCGTTGTAATTTAGCGCTTTAAAAACATTAGCTGATATCTTCGAAACCGCTAGTCCGATCGAGACGAAACCAGCGTCAGAAATTCGAAAACATAGGTCGATAGCTATATGCTAATGCCCAAATGTCAAAATATTGATAGTAAGGGGGTGTAAATTCCAATCAAAGTCAGGTGTCAGTCATTTTTCATGTGATTTTTCATATAAATGTCTATAACTCCAAAACGAAACAAGATATTTTCACCAAAATTGACACAGACATGTATGGGCTCACTCCGAGGACACATTAAAAAAAAGGTAGGATTGTTCCACTTGTTGGTGCTATAATAGAACAAAACATGAAATTCCCATTGACTACAATTCAGTATTATGATATAAAATGCTATACTTTACAAATGAATTGGTGTATGATTACGAAACTTGGTATGTTCCATCAGCACCATGCCTTTAAGGTACTTAAAAGGTTTCAAAACAGCACCGCCATGTGGTCCATACTTATAATGAAAAAGGCCTCTTGAGGCTATATCTCTGCAATGACATATTGACACTATATTGACACCCTGCTTTGATATATTGACACAAATCTTTGCAAGTGTCATTGTTCCCTTATTCTGACCACACCACATCAGTTATGTAATTGTGCCACCTATTGGCTGAAAGTGATAAATCATTAAATCATTATTATTGACTGTATTTATCATTTTACAGCTATTTTGCCTAAAATCACCTTAATAGGTCTTTAATTGCTCATTGCTGCAGTTGATCTGACATTGCCAGCCATTGTGGTATATCTTGTCTTCTTCTTTGCGCTTGGCCCCGATAATGGCTGCTTGCAGCTATATTTAGGGGCCAAGCACCGAAGGTGCGAAGGCACCTATTGAAACCGTACCCGTTCTTACTATTATTATTATTAGGGGCCAAGCACCGAAGGTGCGAAGGCACCTATTGAAACCGTTCCCGTTCCTATTATTATTATTATTAGGGGCCAAGCACCGAAGGTGCGAAGGCACCTATTGAAACCGTTCCCGTTCCCGTTCCCGTTCCTATTATTATTAGGGGCCAAGCACCGAAGGTGCGAAGGCACCTATTGAAACCGTTCCCGTTCCTATTATTATTCTTCTTCTTCCGTTTCTTCCGCCATGAAGTCTATGGCAGCCCATAGAACCGTATGGTAAAAAGTTGTGAAATTTGGTACACAGATAGAGGACAGTCTGAAAAGTCACCATAGCAAATTTGGAGTCTCTAACTCAATCGCTCTAGCGCCACCATCAGTCCAAAATTTGACTCATGTTTATGCTAATAACTTTTTAACCATAATGACTAGAAACAAAATTCTTTTTTCCTCTGATTCCGTGGCTTAGGCCGATTCGATTGCACCCTATGACGGCATCATGAAAATTTTCCCGCCATTTTGAATTTTCCAAAAAACCTACTTTTGAAAACTCGTCCTAGACGGTTCATCCGATTTGCACAAAAATTTAACCAGATCATCTTCAGACCATGCTGACAAAATATTTTACAAATCAAGTTGATTTGTTAAATCGTTTTTGATAAATGCGCAAACAAATTTTATGTAGTGGTTGCAAAAACACACTTAAGGCAATATCTCCACAACGCTTTATCGTATTCAAACCAAACTTGGTACAAGTCATCACAAACATGACTTGAGGCAACGTGCAGCGTTTCGGCGCAGCGCCACCTGCTGGTCCGGAGATACGAATAAATGCTATTTTTGCTTATAACTTTTGAACCGTTTGTCCAGATTCAGGACGGCATGCCGAGTCGTCTGATATCCAGTTTTACCATATCGGCCATTTTGACTGTCGGCCATTTTGAATTATGTGCTAAAATGCTGTATTTTATGAACACATGAACGAATTGTTACAAAACTCGGTTTGGGTCATCAGCACTATGTCCTGAATGAGCCCAAGATGTTTCGAAACAGCGCCACATAGTGGAGAATTTTTTTTTTTTCAAATGCTTATAACTTTGGGTGAACTTGACTTATTTTCATGGGAGTAACTTTTTTTGTCTCCTGAATCCTTGACGAGTCCAACAATACCAGCTTTGTTAGGTTTCGGTCTATGGTTTGTGCAGCGTTGCAATTTAGCGCTTAAAAAACGTTAGATGATATCTTCGAAACCGCTAGTAGGATTGAGACGAAACCAGCATCAGATATTCGGAAACATAGGTCGATGGGAGATGGCTCATCCCCCTTTTTATGTAGGTAAAACATAGCCGAGAGGGGAGAGGAGGGAGAGATATGCCGATTCATACAAAAAGTAAATAAAAATGTAAATCTAAGACCAATTAGGCACAGTGTTCGGTCAGTATAGACATAAATCCATAAACAAATAAACATATCCATTTTTTAAGGACAGGCTAGTGTGTTTTATATAAAAATAAATAATAAATTAAAATCAAGTGCACATGTTTCCTGTAAACCAAGGGCAGGCACATAGCAGCAGTTAAACAGTGAACACAACAAATATTAAATTAATTTTGTGAAGTACATTCAGTGGACAACTGCACAGTCTGTTGCAAAAGAACTTTACAATTCTCACCAGTCTGAAATTATTCACTGTATCCAGGCTAAAAAGCTCCCAAACTTTAGCTGCTGTATAGGACACCGCCATTACTGTACGCTACCGCTCGGCAGAGATGCTATTGTGCATGTGCAACTCACGGCAGAGATTGTAGTGAGATGCCTCACTCCGTTGGAAAAACATGTCTGGCGACAATTGTCCACAATGGAATTCATTGTCGACTATTTCTATTATCGATTTTTGTTGAAAACATTGACGAATCGTTGCAGCCCTAATACGCATATTGCTGAGTGACACGTGAGCCTGCTTATCGTGGACGCTTGCACACACTAATGTCCCTGTGTGCTCTGCACGCATACACATGCACACAGACACATGCACACACACACACACACACACACACACACACTTAGTGTCATATAAGCTGGTTATTTGATGTTAAATGGTTACTTATCTTTTTATTGAAAGCTCCTGTTGAACACTGATTTGCTCAATTTTTGTCTAATTTCATTAAGGTCTTGCCAGCCAGAAGACAGGAGCCAACCAGACAGGAGCCAGCCAGACAGGAGGACCCTGTTGTTCATATGGCGTAAGTTTCCATACATCGCCCTTAAAGTTTCCTTTAAATGCTCCTGATATGTTACAAGACGTTGACAAATTATGTTAATTTCAAATGCTTATGACTTATATCACAGTAGTTTAACCAGGATATTCTCATTTCAAAAGCAGAGGTGCAGCCCACAACTGATATTGTTTACATTTGATATTTGATGAAAGTTCCCAATCAGGGCTCTAAAGTATTCAGAATTTGGGTGGATATTTTATTTACCCATTTTGCCCATTTTTATCAATTTCTTACATGAAGGGTTTTTCCTCCATAGAGATTTCGGTGGCGGCCGCCACCACGTTATTTCTTGCCGCCACCGCCTCACGATAAGGAAATCCAAAAATAAATACTTCAAACGCTGTCTGTCGGGTGCGCTGGTTTTTCTTATTCTGCGCGACCCATGCTATTTCTGAATCTTACAGTTACGCTAGCACCCCCCCACCGTCGTAGCTATGATCGCACCATGCCACGTGCTCCACGAGGGGTTACCGCCACTCTCCTTTTTTGGCCAAGGAAAAACCCTGATATTGCTCAATTAAACATGATTGTAGTATCAGTTCTGGCCACAATCTTACATATGACTCCTTTAAACAGACCCATCACAGATTAGGATGTGTCACGATTAGGGATGGGCATTTCAAGCAAAAATAATATTCGAAGATCGCTGGGAATTATTTGTTTTTTATTCGAAAATCGTAACTCCTCCCCCGCATGCACACGTAAAGGCTACACGCATATAAACAGAGAGAGAGAGAGAGAGAGAGAGAGAGAGAGACCATTCACACTCTCAATCTATATGATAACAAACTGTTTAATTCATTAGGGAATAGGCTATATCAACTCAAGCCATATAATTATTGTAACATGCTGAAACATATGACTGTTATTTGACATCATCCCAAGTTACCGCAAACGTTAAATGCCTAAAGTCTACAGTGTGTGCGTGAGGTGATGTGTTCTTCTTCTGTTGTCTCAGGGTGTTTTTACTCTGGCAGTTTAGTTCGAAATGGAGCACAGTTCGCATGAAAAATTGCTAATGTGAAAGCTTACATACAGAGCTTGGTGTGCACTGAGGTATCGAACCCTAAAACACACAACCGGAGTTCGGTTGCACTCGGAGCTGTGCCGTGATTCACGTGAATATGCGAACAACACTCGGGTGTGCACTTGTTCAGGAAGAAAAGTAACCAGCGCATGCGTTTTAGCCGATTGCAATGTCATTAGTTCAATACCACACATGTAATTGATGATAGTGTTGATGATTTACCTGAGATACGATTGCGAGAGCGAGCCTGCAGTGTATTCGCGCATAGAGTGCAATCAGGGCAGCAAATGAATGGCAATTCACGTCTCCTCAAAAGAGTCTGTTTGCAAGCAGCAAAGCCGCCTTCAAGCGACACACATACGGTTAACCCAAGTGTTGTTTACTCAGCTGCACATAATAGCACCAAATTAATTTAAAAAAGCCCAATATATTTGACCCGCGTTCTGTTTACTATCATGCCTGTGCACGTTTGTGATGACGTTAGATGAACGCTAACGCACTAGGGTTCAAGTTGAGTGTGAAACCAGACCAACACTGCGGAGGCGGAGGGAAGAATCACGCTCGGACCGCAGCAAACGTGCCCAGTATAAAACACCCTGAGAACTGACTGACAGCTTTAGGTGCGTTATTGGCAGCGCCTCCCTCTGGTTACATGAACGCGTCACCACCACACCGAAAACATGGGGATTTTATTGAGGACGATAATTGCACAAACTGTTCGATATTCTATAATTAAATCAACTATCGAATATTCGAAAATCATGACCCATCCCTAGTCACGATCTTTGGATATTGAAATATATTATCTCTGAGCCACAATTAATTTCACACACACGTGTGTGACAGTCAGCAGGTCTTTAACTTAAACACCTCAATAGGTCTGTCGGTTTTATATAGTACAAAAGCTATGTCTGTTACAGATCAAAAAGAAAAATGGATTATGATGACAGTTGTTGGACTAAACGAAGACGTGTTAAAATGAAACTACAGGAGCACTTGAAGTTTTTGGAAGACTGCCATAATGACGAGGACATTGTACCAACAAATATGGATTTAATTGCATCAGAGGAAGAGTTGGAGTCTCATGGAAGTAACAATTCAAATGACAGACAGATCTGTGGACATCATAGTAAAGAGTTGGGGTCTCAAAGTGATGAATCACATTCTGAAGTTGTTTCCAAACACAGTTTTGAAGCCACAAATGATCAGACTGATTCGGAAAGCACAGGTGACAAATCAGACCCTTGTAGGAAATTGGGAGACTGGGCAGTAAATCACAATATTTCACATAGTGCCCTGTCACAGTTGTTGCACTTATTAGTGCAGTGTGGCTTAGAGTTACCAAAAGATCCAAGAACTCTTTTGTCAACCTCAACAACCTACGATATTGGAGTGTCTAACTTAATCATTTCAGCGCTGTCAAAGGAAGCACATTCCTCAGTAGACACTATAACACTGCACATTAACATTGATGGTATACCCCTCTCAGGCAGCTCTAAACAGGAGTTATGGCCTATTCTGGCTAAGATCAAGGAACTTCCCAGAGCTAATGTTGGTGTCATTGGTTTATTTGCAGGCCCAACAAAGCCTCAATCGGTTCATGAATACCTGAAGGATTTCATTGAGGAGTTGAAGCTATTAATGCGTGATGGTCTAGAACAGGGATGGGCAACTCCAGTCCTCGAGGGCCACTGTCCTGCAGAGTTTAGCTCCAACCCTAATCAAACACACCTGAACCAGCTAATCAATGTCTTCAGGATTACTAGAAGGCTACAGGCAGGTGAGTTTTATCAGGGTTGGAGCTAAACTTTGCAGGACAGTGGCCCTCGAGGACTGGAGTTGCCCATCCCTGGTCTAGAATACAATGAAAGACATTACAATGTTGCTCTTCCAGATGCATTTATTTGTGATGCACCTGCTCGTGCCTACTTGAAATGCATCAAAGGTCACACTGGCTACAGCTCCTGTGAGCGATGTACTGAGTATGGGGTTCATTTAGGTACAGTTGTGTTTCCAGAATTGACTGCACCGCTTCGGACAGACTTGACCTTTGATCAGCAGCTTGATAGTGAACATCACCATAATGATATAGTCTCACCGTTACAAGAGCTTGGCATTACAATGGTCTCAAGCTTTGTCCTTGACTATATGCATTTGGTATGCTTAGGATATGTTAGAAGAATTGTACATCTTTGGACCAAGGGACCTTTAAGTAGTCGTCTTTCTTCTTCCACAATCAACATGATTTCTGATCACTTGGAATCAATCAGAGCAAATCTCCCACAGAATTTTTCACGTAAGCCAAGGTCACTTCGAGAATACAGAAATTGGAAGGCCACTGAATATCGGCAGTTTCTGTTGTACACAGGTCCTGTGGTACTGAAAGGACGCCTACCAACAAGGGGGTACAAAAACATTATGCTACTTTCAGTTGCAATGAGGATACTTCTCAGTCCAGCCTTGTGCTCTAAGCACTGTGAATATGCAGACAAGCTACTGAAATGTTATGTGACAAATTTTGGACCGATATATGGATCAGAGCAGTTAGTCTATAACACTCACTCACTCATCCATCTTGCTGATGATGCCAGAAACTTTGGTGCCCTAGACAACGTGTCATGTTTCCCTTTCGAAAACCATCTGGGGACTATTAAGCGGCTAGTGAGACGGCCCCAAGGCGCAGTTCAGCAACTCGTAAGACGTCTCAGTGAAAAGCAGCGTTCACTCTCCCTTAAAAGTGGAAAAGAGAGGGCAAATAAGCCTCTACAACCACATTTCTCAGGTTCGACTCTCCCTGATGTTCCTGTCTGCATGCAGTACATGAAGTACAGACATGAGGGCAATATCATTTCTCGTCGTGAAGGCAGCAATTGTTTTAATGTTAAGGGCAAAGTTGTTGTGGTGCGGAACATTGTTGAGTTCGTATCAGGGGGTATGTACGCAGTCTGTCAGTTTTATGAAAAAGAAGGCAGCTTTTACAACTACCCTATTGAGTCAACGTGTGTGGGGATTAGAACAGTGACACGGCTGTCTCACCAGCTGCACGGTGTGTCAGTCACAGATTTAACTGAGAGACTAATACTTCTGCCTTTGCAGGATGGAGCTGTTGCATTTGTCCAATTACACAATCAGTAAACTTTGCAGCATGCCCCTGTTCTGTGTTGTCGAGTTTATTGACGAGACCTACGATGGCCAATCTGTGGTGGATATAATTCCAACGTGTTGGATGACCGAAGAACAAAATGAGTGTTTCTGGCCATCAGGCCGTAATGTAACCAAGGCTGTGAAGGACCAACAGAAGCCAGAGGAATCATGGCCGAAATACTCCATCAGGGTACTTGGATGGGCAGGTAAGAGGTTCTTTTCTGAATTTGACAAATACTCTGTCTGTCATCTATCTAGCTCAATGTCAATAAGGCATCAATTTCTATAAGTGCCAATAATGTACTTTTCAAATTTAGGCTGTAAAATTGTGATTTCTATATTCAATTGTCTTTTTCTGAACCAACATCAGTCATCATAAATGGTAATATTTTTTCATGTTTACTCAACTCCAGGCATTTGAGATTATTTATAGGTGCAAATACCAAAATTATTTTTTTATCACGGTCAGTATAGATTGCATACTAATACCCTTTTTCCTTTTGTTATGAAGACACTTTCGAGGCTGCTCGCAAAAAAATTTAAAAAAGCGGAGGCAACTTCTGACTTACAGACAGATGGTGATGATTTGCCTGCAAGGCGAAAAAGGAGGTAATGTAATACACAGAATATATAATGTTATATAATTAACGTTGCAGAATTTCTGGCATTAAAGGAAAAGTACTTTTTTAACCTGTACTGTTTTTTTAAACCTTGTTTCTAGCATGTTTCTTTCATAAACTTACCCGGGGAAGTTTGGAGTGACTTTTTGTCCTTCTGGAGATATTTAGATCCATGTCAACCCCCAATTTCCACCGGCTGCGTTACGGCTCCGGCACGGCGGCGGAGTCAATAGGTTTCCATTAAAGTCAATGAAAAGTCAGAGCTTCTATTTTTGCCGGATGCCGGAGTGCTCCGCAGCACTACAGGGCAGAGTACGCAGGACAGGAAGTCGAGTGACAAAACAGAACAGCCAGAAACAAAATAAAAGATCCGTTTAATTTTCAAAATAAAATACACCGTGCATATTTCCCTACACTACACCTTGAAAACGTCATAATGGGCGGAGACAGGCTTTTTTTAACCCCGTTGACACGATGGATGAAGAAATGCTGATTATTGAGGTACAGAATCAACCCATCATCTATGACCCCTCACATCCTTTTTATAAGGACAACATTAAAAAGGATGGAAAACTGTTCCTGGTTTGGTAGTTCTGTTTATAGAAACTACATATCGCACGATCACACCAGAATTTGCGAGATTACATGGGGCCTCGTGACGTCAGCTGTCAGTCATGGCCGCAGCCGTTCCGCAACAAATCCGGACCTAGTGGGTAATGACGGACGACGGAACACGGAGCTGTCACGCAGCGGAGCCGTTCCGCAGCCATAACGCAGCCGGTGGAAATTGGGAGTCATTCCAGCAAAACGGTAGAGGTTGGGGCCAGTAAGCCTAAATAAAACATTATCAGTGACAAAACATCTTTTCACCAGTATGTAGTTATGCATTGCCAGTGCTATCCCTCGATGACTTCAGAACAGCTTGTTTGTCATCCAGGCATTTAAAAAAAGATTTGTCAATATGAGCCGATGACGTCATTGCCGTTTGCCACCACATGATAATTTTATTTCAGCCTTGTACACTACATCCAATGGCCTGCTAACTTGCTACTGCTAGAATATAGCAGAATATCCAATTTTGAGGATATGTTGGACATCTTCATTGTGCACAATTTTGTGGAAGTGACGTCTTCTGTCAACCCAAAGCTATGTAGAACTAACCTTAGGCTTGTTTGCTGAATTTTTTAAAAAGCCCTGGAAGACAAATGTGCAGGGGAAAAGGGGCATAACAAACACCTCTAACTGCTTTTTTCAGTGTATTCTATTGTTAAAGTTTAAATGTATGCTTTTAACTGAATATAGAGCACCAAAACCCCTGCTGGCTTCCAGTGAGGAGGAAACGGACATTGAGGGAGATGTCTTGCCACCTACTCCTCCCGAGGCGATTGTGTCTAAGAAAATGTGGGGTGCAGGTGAAGCCCGGACAAAAAACAGGGTTAGTGATTAAGTGTGTGAAGTGATTAAGTGAAACAAGACCTACAATAGGTATATTGGCCTACAAAAGGAGAAGTGAAAATGTCCCTCCTTCAATGAGAAATGTAGATTGGCTATATGGTCAGGATTTAATTTATTTTTAATTTAATTGATGCACTGACCCATCCATTGACTTTCGAGTGATTGCCCGCATATCGCCTAGCCAGTGGTTCTTAACTTTTTTGTCAGAGAATAGCTTATCCATTCACAAATTAAGGTGAATCTGCAGCATTCTGTCACAGAGGGGAAATATCACATGCTGAAAACGTCGATAAGATAAATTCTCTCTTTGCATTCGATTGTTTATAGTGTCAGACAGAAAATTCTGAAGTGCTGTTTCATTCATTCAGTAGGCTATATTGTAAGACATTAATATTTTAAGACACCTTATTCAAATCTAAATTTTCTCTTGCTCTTTTCTCAACAATATACATGGAGAGCATCTCGTGACCCATCGGAAACGTCTTGCAACCCCCTTGGAGGTCGCAATCCCTAGGATAAGAACCATTGGCCTAGGCTACGTTTTGTCGCCCAATGATAAAGATCCTTAGCTCTGGTAAAAGGCAAACTCGATTTCAGTAGCCTAATCTTCCAATGAAAGTCGATAGTTATTGAAATGTGAATCTGCAGACTTGTATGATTTAATTACAAGCAACCTACACGATGGCTAAATTTCTGCAATTTGTATTTTGACAATGTAGCCTGATGGTGCCAGAACTGCAACGGCAGTACAACGTGACCGGACGGATGGGCAAGCTGTGCTTCAAAAATCTGCGTCTTTTTGAAGTTTTCTATGTTTTTGAATTGCTCAGTGAAACTTGTCTTTGGCCTTTCTTTTATTTATCCAAAGTTAAATGATACAGTAGTGTGTCAAAACACAATTTAGTTGGAGATTATCAACATTTTAACATAACATTAAGGACAATTTCAGCCTTATAACCACTGGTCTGTTCCACGTGCAACTCTCTAACCACTCGCCCAATCGATCTTCTTCTCTGCAAAATCCACACTTTAACAGTTAGTCTTATCTTTGAAGTATACTACAACTTTTCTCCAATACACTGTGTTTAAAAAATTCAAAAATGTGTAAGTGAACTGAACTAGTCCAGTGATACTTTAATTGTTTCTAAGGGGGGCCGGTCAACACTTTAGCAACATTGTGTAGGCCTATACTGTGTGCAGGCCTACCTAAATCAATGGCAAATAAAATGTAGGCCTATAGACCCATTTTGGACCTACGTCATTGTGACGTTCCGATGGCATTTAGTAACGGAAGTAAGAGCCCCTCCATAGACTCTCGATAAGATTACTTTAAGACTAAGGCAGTCAAAATAAAAAATGTTAACTTTTTAAAACAATTAACATTCATGGTCTTGGAGAGATAAGATAAGAAAAACTTTATTGTCTGTCAAGTGACAGAAATTTGTCTTCGACAGGCTCAACAATATATAGATTTGAAAAAAAGAGAAAACAAATACACTCACTACAATAGCCACACAGTGGTACACAGTAACAAACAACAATAACCAGACAACAACAACAATGAACACAGGTCGGAGTTAAGGTGCTGGTTTCATAATATTCAACTTAGTGATGGCCGTGGGAATGAAGGACTTCTTATAAAAAAATGTACGGGCTAGTGGGACCTTGTAACGGCGACCTGATGTCCTAAGTACTGAGTGAGTGTAAATATCTGACAGGGGGGTTTAGGGGGAGACAATTATTTTGCCAGCCTGTGTTATTATTCGTGTGAGGTTTGTTTTGTATTTAGTGGTGAGTGCATTGTACCAAGTAGAGATGTTAAATGTGAGAGTGGATTCTATCAGTGATGTGTAGACTGAGGACTTTTAATGTCAGCAAGGACATTTTAACCAGAGCTTTCTCGGGTGGAGGCGCTGCTGGGCCATCTTGTACACATATTTTGTGTGTTCGGAGAAAGAGAGGGATCCATCTATTTCTGTTCTGAGTTATCTAAAAGATTTGACCGTTGGCCATAAATGCTGATCGGCTGGAAAAGCTGTGTTTGTGTCGTGGTAAGTGTTCCTCTGCTACCACAACACAGTTCCTTGGTCTTTCCAATGTTGAGCTTGAGGAAACTTGCCTTAAAAGTCCTGGCCAGATTGCTAACTGCCTGATGGTAGTCATGGTAAGGCCATGTCGTCTGCATATTTAAAGAGTCATTCCTTCACTGCTGCAAGAGATGGACAGAGAAGAGATTGGGAGATAAAACACAACCTTGTGGGAGTCCTGAGTTTAAAAACAGCTTACTGGATTTAAACCATTTACTAAAACCTGCTATTCTGTAAAAAAAAACCTTAATCCATAAAATCAGTGCTGGATGGACCTGAAGCTCCACCAGACGGTGCAATAGTGTGTCTGTGTGTACAGTATTAAAAGCAGAGGAAAAGTCCATAAATAAAATCCTGGTGTGAGGGTGCACTGAATCCAGCTGCCTGGTCACCCTGTCCAAAAGAGTACTGAAGGGTGAGACTATTTACAATCACAGGTCTACTAAAATCTGCGTTCTTGTGAAGTTTCACAAACCTGAAGTTGTCACCAAATATGAATGTCAAGCAGAATATTTTAAAATATTTCATTTTCAACTGCTACCTATTATGCCTGAACACAGTGGGATTGCATTTAGCCGACACAACAGTGTAATTCTCACATTTGAAACAGTTTCCCTGTATTTGAAATAGCCTAGTCAAGTGTAGGAATGTAAATGCAATAAAGTAACGAGCATTCTATCTTGTGGCGCAGCGGTTTGGCATTTCTTGTGACACATCATATGAAAAAATGGCTGCAACACGTCCTTTTCTCCCTCGTTGTCATGGTGAACATATTTTGGCCTCCTGTTAGTTTTACTTGCACACATATGAATCTCAACAATGGTGACATGCTTCAATGGTGCAATGCATTCTGGGAGCCATGGATAAGTTTCGTATGATGCACTCAGAATGCATTGCACCATGAAGCATGTCACCATTGTTGAGATTCATATGCTGATTTTTTATATCTGTGTGCGAGTAAAACTCACAGGAGCCCAATGTAAATAGTGTGTTAAATTGTTTGATGTTCTGATTCAATTCTATTATTCTCTTGCTGTAGAATCATAACAATAAAACTAAAAATTAATAACATACTGTCTGTATAAACCTCCCACATAATATCAATGAGTTAAGCCAATATGTGATGATTATATTCTTACCATCAATCAGCTTACAGCATCTGATTATATTTTCTCTTGCTGTTCTCGCCATAACAAACAGACACAGCTGTCAAGAGAAAAACTAATGTTAAAAAGTCAAGAGTCTGACTAAAGCACACCCTGATTGCCACAATGGTAACATCAAATCAAACTATTACTTTCAAATAAGTAATCAACATCTAAGCCTCTTCTTAATTCTTAATATGAACTTCTGTAGGTGTCTGACAGAAATAAAGTCAGTCTGGTTAGTAATAAGTGAAGCTAATGTTGTTTGTGGAGTTGTTTAATCAGATCTTGAGAGATGTAATGTATTTTATCTTCAGTTTTCATCCAAGGCTGTGGCTGGAAGTAGTTCTTGCGTTTCTCTTTCCTTCAGTGATTATGCTTGTTAACAGCAGGTGTTCTTCACTAATACAAAATCATTATTCAATCACTTAATTATCTCATTACCTCCAACACTGATTAAGTGTTACATTAAACAGCCTGTAGTGTGCACACTAAGCAGTGTTCATTTCATCTGGGCAAATCCATGTGGGGCCTACATGGAAACTGGGTGCAAAACTGGCTGGGTCCCAGTTAGATAGCCCAGGTAAAACCCATTTGGGCCCCACATGGCTCTGCTGGCTGGGCCATATTCAGCCTATTTCCGGATATGATTTGTGGTCCACATCGCAGTAGTATCGCCAAGATGCAGTATATGTAAACAAACTTAAGGTCCTTCATCGCCAGACTGATGACTGTGTCACCAGAAGCGGCAGTGCACAAACATCACTATAAGCAGAAGTACTACGTTTCAGCGTGATAATCCCCTATTGTTGATCAAGTCGAAGACAAATTTGTGATAGACAAAGTTTTGCTTATCTTAAAACAACTACTTACAAAACCAAATTTATAAGAGCTGCACTTTTGTTATGACTTGCAGGCAATGCTCTGCAGACATTCAGATGGCTGTACGACTATTGACTCTTCTTTTGCAAAAGAATAAACAATTTTAATAAATTATGAATATTTGTCTCTTATTCAGAGTTGATTAGAAAATTACCGCAACAATTGGTGTCAGGAAGTGGGATTCCTTGGATGTGTTTTCCGGACCCCGGGAGCGAAACGGTGACTGATCATCCTGGACGTTAGAGTCACAACCCTACCCCGACAGATTGAGGGAGAGGGGCCGACCGCTCAGGGGGTCCGGAGGGTCCGACAACTGGAATCTGGAAAAAAAAACGAATCCGAGGTGTCAATGGGACGCTTCTGGTAAGAGACAAACTTAAAATTTTGGGAAGAATTTTGATAAATTGAATCTGGTTGAATTGAAATTTAAAATTTGGGGATAAACCATAAAGGAAGTCTGACTCTGTGGTGAAATCAGCGTGAATTGATGTTTTTTACGAGGTAGAAAAAGAAACTGAAATCACGTGGGGAAGCAGCGTGAATTGATGCGTTTTATGAGGTAGAAAAAAAGGCTGAAATCACATGTGCTATTAATTAGACCTGGGAGTCTAGGGACCGGGAGTCCAGAATAGGGCGCTGGATGCGTCTGCCCGCAGGTGAGGATCGAGGGTAATTATAGGGCGCTATTGCAAGCATCCGCCTGGCTGGCTTTGGGTAAATTGGCCAGATCTGAACGGAGGCGTTCGACAGATTATTAGTGCGCGCGCGCGAAAAGTCACAGAGACAGACTGCCAGTATGGGGAAGTCACAAAAGCAAGCTAGCTGAATATGATACACGGGTATTTTGTCAAATGAGAGAATTATAAGGCCAAAAATGCATGCAAGGAATAGAGTTTATTAAATGTCATGATTTGAGTATGCTGAGTGTGAGTAGACTGAGACTGTGAAAGAGTTAGTTGAAGATTGGAGATAAATCGGCTATTGTGGGAAATATGTGAGAAATGCAAACGAACAGTGAAATGTTGGGTGAAAGAGGTAGATAAGAGAGAAAGGAAAATGTTGTAATCTCTTCGAGGCCAGCTAGTAGTCCTTTTCCATGGCCTCACCGAACTCCTCCCAGGCCCGAGTTTTTGCCTCCACAACCACCCGGGCTGCAGTCCGTTTAGCCTGCCGGTACCTGTCAGCTGCCTCAGGAGTCCCACAAGCCAGCCAGGCCCGATAGGACTCCTTCTTCAGCTTGACGGCATCCCTTACTTCCGGTGTCCACCACCGGGTTCGGGGATTGCCGCTTCAACAGGCACCGGAGACCTTGCGTCCACAGCTCCGAGCGGCCGCTTTGACAATGGAGGTGGAGAACATGGTCCACTCGGACTCAATATCTCCAGCCTCCCTCAGGATCCGGTCGAAGCTCTGCCGGAGGCAGGAGTTGAAGATCTCTCTGACAGGAGACTCGGCCAAACGTTCCCAGCAGACCCTCACAGTACGTTTGGGTCTACCGAGTCTATCCAGCTTCCTCCCCCGCCATCGGATCCAACTCACCACCAGGTGGTGATCAGTTGACAGCTCCGCCCCTCTCTTCACTCGAGTGTCCAAGACATACGGCCGGCTGTTGACCTCAACTGGGGATGTTGTCGGACGGTGGAAGGAATACTTTGAGGATCTCCTCAATTCAGCTGTCACGTCTTCCATTGAGGAAGAAGAGGATGGGGGCTCAGAGGAGGACTCGTCCATCACCCAAGCTGAAGTCACCGAGGTGGTCAAGAAACTCCTCGGTGGCAAGGCACCGGGGGTGGATGAGATCTGCCCTGAGTACCTCAAGTCTCTGGATGTTGTGGGGCTGTCTTGGCTGACACGCCTCTGCAGCATCGTGTGGCGGTCGGGGACAGTGCCTCTGGGATGGCAGACTGGGGTGGTGGTCCCTCTTTTTAAGAAGGGGGACCGGAGGGTGTGTTCCAACAATAGGGGGATTACACTTATCAGCCTCCCCGGGAAAGTCTATGCCAGGGTACTGGAGGGGAGAATTCGTCCGATAGTGGAACCTCGGATTCAGGTGGAACAGTGTGGTTTTCGTCCCGGTCGTGGAACACTGGACCAGCTCTATACCCTCTACAGGGTGCTGGAGGGTTCATGGGAGTTTGCCCAACCAGTCCACATTTGTTTTGTGGATTTGGAGAAGGCATTTGACTGTGTCCCTCGCGGCGTCCTGTGGAGGGTGCTCGGGGAATATGGGGTCCGGGGTCCTTTGCTGAGGGCTGTCCGGTCCCCTGTATATGTAATGTTGTGGACTTTGGACCGCATTGCCGGCAGTAAGTCAGACTTGTTCCCGGTGCATGTTGGACTCCGGCAGGGCTGCCCTTTGTCGCCGGTTCTGTTCATAATTTTTATGGACAGAATTTCTAGGCACAGCCAAGGGAAGTCTCTGCTCTTTGCGGATTACGTTGTCGTGTTGGCCCCTTCTAACCAGGACCTTCAGCATGCACTGGGACAGTTTGCAGCCGAGTGTGAAGCGGCTGGGATGGGGATCAGGACCTCCAAACCCGAGGCCATGGTCCTCAGTCGGAAAAAGGTGGCTTGCCCACTTCAGGTTGGTGGAGAGTTCCTGCCTCAAGTGGAGGAGTTCAAGTATCTAGGGGTCTTGTTCACGAGTGAGGGGAGGATGGAATGGGAGATTGACAGACGGATCGGTGCAGCTTCTGCAGTGATGCGGTCGATGTACCGGTCTGTCGTGGTGAAGAAAGAGCTAAGCCGTAAGACGAAGCTCTCGATTTACCGGTCAATCTACGTTCCTACTCTCACCTAAAAAACTCTGACCCAAAGCTCATGACCGAAAGGACAAGATCCCGGATACAGGCGGCCGAAATGAGCTTTCTCCGCAGGGTGGCTGGGCGCTCCCTTAGAGATAGGGTGAGAAGCTCAGTCACTCGGGAGGAACTCGGAGTAGAACCGCTGCTCCTCCACATCGAGAGGGGACAGCTGAGGTGGCTCGGGCATCTGTTCCGGATGCCTCCTGAACGCCTTCCCGGGAAGGTGTTTTCGGGCATGTCCAACCGGGAGGAGGCCCCTGGGAAGACCAAGGACATGCTGGAGGGACTATGTCTCCCGGCTGGCCTGGGAACGCCTCATGTCCCCCCGGAAGAGCTAGAGGAAGTGTCTAGGGAGAGGGAAATCTGGGCATCTCTGCTTAGACTGCTGCCCCCGCGACCCGGCCCTGGATAAAGTGGAAGAAGATGGATGGATGGATGGATGAAGATTTTGAGATGAACGAGAGCAAACGCTGTAAGCAGCTCCTCTCTGAAGCCCTGACTTCAAAGAAATTTGCTGGACTTATGAAGGAAATGGGCAGAAATGTTTTTATTGTAATTGGAAAGTTGAACAGCAACTTGACTGGCTACAAACAAAGAGAGAACAAGAAAATTCAAATTTCTAGATGTTTGTGCTTATTCAGCACAAACATATTCTCAGACAGACTGCCACTTTTGGAGCACACAGGTTGCTGAACTTTGCTCCATAAGCTAAAGATGAGTGTTTTAATTGTGGTCAGCAGGGCCATTTTGCATGTAACTGTGTCCGAACACCCATAAGGTGTAGAAAGTGTGGCAAATCAGGCCACCAGACTAAATTCTGTAAACGAAACCCAGTAAAAAGAAAGAAACAGACATTTACACTCTATGAAAATGAGATAATAAGATTAATAAAGTCTTTAGTGATTATTTTTGAAGGAAGGATTTGAGATAATTTTAATATGAGGTTAAAATTAAAGATAAAGATGATAAAACATGTTGCAAAGATATATAAATCCTGATTAACAGAGTTTTAAATGAAAAATATATAAATATGTTCTTGCTCTTCTCACTTTTGCAAAACTCTGATAATGATGATTTGACTGAATACTGGGTTGTTGAAATAACTATAGGTGTTAAAATGTTGAAACTGATGTTTTGGTTTCAAAAGATAAGCTTGTGCTGAGCTGTAATAAACAATTTGTTATCTGAATCTGGCCACCACGTGGCCTAACTTGAGTAACAGACTCAATCTGAGTAGAAATGTATAGTTTCTGAATTCATTGTGGGGGCAAAAGACAAATATAAAATAATGATCATTTGAAATGTAGAGTTAAAAGGATAATGTCTGATGTTTAGTGGAAAACAAATTTAATCTCTAGTCAAGTCTTATGCTGTGCTAGAGTGAGAGGTTAAAAGTTATTTGAAAACTATTTTAATTTCTAGCCAGATCTTATGCTGAGCTAGTGTGAAGAGTGAAAAGTTTATGACAATGCAGTGTACCAGCCCTGAAGGCCTCAGAGTCTCTTTCTCATCCCAGACCAGCTCAAAGTTGATATCTGAGCCTGTGCCACAGATGATAAGATATTGATGAGTAAAAGCACAGGGCATTATGTGAACATAATTGACAGTTTTTTGTTAAGATATAAAAAAGGTGCCATCAAGAGGGCAATAAGACTTTTAATGAACTGACATTTTTGATTAATGTATGATATGACCAGTAACTTGTCTGCTCTTAGCCTTCACCATGTACAGAACTGATGGCCTTGGTCACAGATGTAGCAGAACATTAAATGGAATGGACAGTTGTTTTGGCCACCCCATGAGCAAAGTTATGTCCAAAAGACGTCTTTTCAACGTCTTTGCCACTAGAGACGTACGTTGAAAAGACGTCCACTGAAGAGCCAGAATGAAGGACGTCTGTTTTTGACGTGTTCTGCACGTCCGATATAGATGTTCATTGAACCTCAAGGTTAAAAACTAGTTCAAATGTGCTCATTGTGGACATGTTTTCCATTTGTAATTGCAAAGTAACTCACAGACAGTGTGTGTTTGTCCAGAAATCATGAAAATAAAATAAACTTAGCTCACACCTTAAGACACTTAAGACAACTTAAGACAACTTAGCATCTGTAATTCAGACATCTTTGGATCGTGAGAGAATCGTGGGATTCAATCCAGGATCTTCTTGCTGTGAGGAAGCAGTGTTTCCCACTGAGACACTGGTGCTGCCCTTAAATCACAGACATAAGAGACACTTTGACTATTTCTGTCAGACGTCTACAGAAGCACTTACTGAGAATTAACAGAGGTTTAGATGTTGATATTTATGGTTAATTTGATGTCACCATTGTGGTGGGGAGCGTTTGCTTTAGTTAGTCTCTTGGTCCCTGTATTTGTGTTAGCTTTTCTTTGGTTGCTGTAATTGTGTGTTTGTGAAACACAATAGTTATGGCTGAGAAAGCAAAGATAAAGTGACATCAGGTGTTATCAGCTCCTTGTTGATGCCTAAATCATCGGAAGGCTATCATATAATGTTGTGGTTTAAGTTATGTGTTCTTGTTTGGCAAATAGTCATTTTTTTATAGCCACTATAACCTTGTGAAAATGCAGTATTGGCACCAATAGCATTAAAATGATCACTTATCCTAAATGATGATTAAACCGCATGTGCACACGTTTTGAGCAAATATTTCACATAGTATTTGTATTTATTTATTTGGATGGGACAATGCATATTGATGAACGTACAATATAAATTGACGTAAATACACTGGATTTAGCACAAGGTTATGTTACACCCGGCTCAACGGTGCAACAAAGGGAGACGACACAGCGGAACGTTTCCAAACAAATTATTTATTAAACAAAAATAACTTAATAAAAAGTTAATATCAGTAAGACAATCAGTATGAGGTGCGCGTGAATGGATGCTACACATAAAGCAATGACTATGAATGACAGCAAAACAAAGAATAAGAGCGCATGGCAAACTGCTCCCGAACGAGTACTGAGCAGCCGCCCCGACAGCCTCTTGCTCCATGCTTAAAACAAATCCTGTGACGAGCAACAGGTGCACTCAATTCCCAATCACCAGACCTGCAACGACAAAAGAAAACCAAAACCCCAACCAACACAACTTAACCCTAACACACCCCCCTAAAAAAAACTACCATGGTAAATTATAACATACATACAGAACGTCAGCTCACATCAGTTGCAGACAGAATCACCATCCTCACTCCATCATGGGCGCAGGTGACAAGGTGTCCGCTAAAACATTCTCAGCTCCTTTAATATGTTTAATAGTTAAGTTATAAGGCTGTAAAAAAAAAAAAAAGTATCCATCGCATTAACCGTTGACTCGGACTCACTGTAGTGAGTAAAGGAATGTCAAAGGATTATGGTCAGAATAAATAACGACTGAAGACCCTCCTCCCACATAGACATCAAAATGTTGAAGAGCCCAAATCAGGGCTAGTGTTTCCTTCTCAATAACGGAGTAATTCAACTGAAAAGAATTGAATTTGCATGAGAAATAACTGACTGGGTAATCAATACCATCCGCATGAGTCTGAAGGAGAACGGCTCGGGTTATGTATATAACCCTTGTTCCCTGAGAAGGGAACGAGCACTGCGTCGGAACGACAATTTGGGAATGCTCCCTAGGCATCAGCGAATCTGAAGTCTGAATAGATACTAAACCAATCGGATTGGCGTGCGTGATGACGTCACTGTGACGGCATACCCGGAAGTATAAAAGGGGAGCCGGCGCATTGAAACGGCAGCTATTGCTCTGAAGCATGCGCTCCAGGAGTGCCGAGGTGTGGTGACGCGACGCAGTGCTCGTTCCCTTCTCAGGGAACAAGGGTTATATACATAACCCGAGCCGTTCCCTTTCGAGGGAACTCACTGCATCGGAACGACAATTTGGGGAACGAGTACCCACTAGCCCACACAGAGGGTAGCGCCTGCCCTAGTGTGAAGCCGGAGACCGGGCACAACTAGGGCTGGAGTACCCTAGCGCCAGGCGCAGTAGGGAGATGCAGGCTATAAAACCTGATAAAGGTGTGAGGGGTAGCCCACCCAGCCGCCTCGCAGATATCCTGCATGGGGACCCCAGAAAGGAGGGCCACCGAAGAGGCCATGCCTCTGGTGGAATGAGCCCTCACGGCCATAGGTGAAGGCAAATTGCGCACCTGATAAGCCGCGTTATCGCCTGGACAATCCAGTTACTGATTGTCTGGGTAGATGCAGGCAACCCTTTCTTGGGTGAAATCAAAACACACCAACAGCTGTTGAGATCTCTCCACTGCGCAGACTTTTCCAGATATACTCTGAGAGCCCTTACTGGGCAGAGCAGGTGAAGCCTCCCTTCTTCCTCCGTCACGTGAGGCGGAGGATGAAATGCCTGAAGAACCAAAGACCTGGCCACCCTTGATGGAACTTTGAGCACGTAGCCCGGCCTAGGGTGTAAGATGGCTTTTACTCCCCCAGGGGCAAACTCCAGGCAAGTCGGCGTTACCGCCAAGGCCTGGAGGTCCCCCACTCTTTTCAGCGATGTAATCGCCAGGAGAAAAGCCACCTTCAGGGTCAGGTTCTTTGGTTCCGCCGACTCCAATGGCTCAAAGGGGGCCTCAGCCAGCCCTTTGAGAACCACCGCCAGATCCCAGGTGGGACTCTGGAACGAGCCGCAGCCCTCATCCTCCGAGCCCCACGGAAGAACTGTACAACCAACTGGTGCCTACCCAAAGGCCCATCACCCATAGGAGCGTGGAAAGCCGTAATGGCAGCCACGTACACCTTGAGTGTGGACGGGGTTAGACCCGCAGAGACGCGATCTTGGAGGAACTCCAGCACTGAAGCCACCTGGCAGTTAACTGGGTCCACCTCACACTCCCTGCACCAAGTGGCAAACACATTCCACTTGAGGCTGTACAGTCTCCTCGTAGACGGAGCCCTGGAACTGAGTAAGGTCTCGACCACCTCTGCCGACAGGCCAGCCTCAGCCCTCAGGGGTCAGACCCAAAGGTTCCAAACCTCTGGCCGGGGGTGGAATATTGTGCCCCCCGTCTGAGATAGGAGATCCCTCCTCAGAGGAATCTGCCATGGATGACCTGCCAGCAGAGCTATGATATCCGAGAACCAAACTCGGGTCGGCCAACGAGGTGCTACCAAAAGTAGGCTGACCCCCTGTTGACGGACCCTCTCCAGGACTCTCGGGAGCAGAGCAATCGGGGGAAAATGCGGCCACATCTGAACCATGGCACCAGCAGGGCTGGATGCGTGAGGGAACACCACAGTGGACAGTGGGACGTCTCTCGAGACGCAAATAGGTCCACTTCCACTGGGCCGAACCTCTCGCACATGGCCTCCACCACCTCTGGGTGGAGTCACCACTCCCCGGGCCTCAGCCCCTGCCTCGACAGGATGTCTGCTCCCTGATTTTGGACCCCCGGGACATACATTGCCCTGATGGACAACAGTTTCCCTTGGGACCACAGGAGAATTTGATGCGCCAGTCTGCATAGAGGGTGCGACCTCAAACCCCCCTGACGATTGAGGTACGCTACAACAGCTGTATTGTCTGTTCGTACCAGGACATGTTGGCCGCAGAGGTCCGGGAAAAAGATCCTGAGAGCTTTGTAGACCGCCATCATCTCCAGGCAATTTATGTGCCAGGAGGAATGACGGCCCTCCCACGGGCACCTCGCAAAGCGGCCGTCCATGACCGCGCCCCAACCAGTGAGGGAGGCGTCTGTTGAAACGGATTTCCGGCAACAGGACGCTCCCAACACTGGCCCCTGGGACAGAAACCAAGGTTTCTTCCATATGACTAGGGAACGAAGGCATCTGCGCGTTACCCTGATCATACGGAAAGGATTCCCTCTGGGGGAAAACCCCTTGGTTTTCAGCCACCACTGTAGGGGTCTCATGTGCAGCAGGCCAAAAGGTATCACGTTGGACGCTGCTGCCATGTGCCCCAGCACTCTCTGAAAGTGCTTCACAGTGATGCTGTGGCCTAGCCTTATTCCTGAGACGATCGCCAGTATGGTCTCGACTCACGCGGGAGACAAATGTGCCTGCATCGTCGTCGAGTCCCATACGATCCCTAGGAACGTAGTCCTCCGGGACGGCGTCAACACACTCTTCACTGTGTTGGGTCTCAGCCCCAAGCACCTTATGTGGGCCAGAACGACATCTCGATGCCGAACTGCCATCTCGTACGACTGGGCCAATATGAGCCAGTCGTCGATATAATTCAGCACACGGATGCCCTGAAGTCTCAATGGAGCCAGAGCTGCATCCATGTACTTCGTGAATGTGGGAAAGAGCTAGACCGAAGGGAAGCACTCGATATTGGTACGCCTCGCCCCCAAAAGCGAACCTCAAGAACTTCCTGTGACATGGAAGGATGGAGATATGGAAGTATGCGTCCTTAGATCTATCGTGACGAACCAGTCTTCGGGCTGGATCTGACTCACGATGATGGGAACCGTGAGCATTTTGAATCTGAATCTCCTCAGAGACGATTCAAATACCTCAGGTATATAATCGGACGCAACCCTCCGTCCTTTTTGGGAACTCTCGAGGCTGGTGTCGGGTGTTACACGAGCCTCGTCCCCAACCCCCTGAAGCGGATGACCGGCAGGAAGTGGTTGGGAACGATTCTCTGTGTGCGGACGCGCAAGCTGCCCAGCCGCAGGTCTTTCCAGAGGCGGCTGGAGCAGCATGCGTTCGCGGGAAATCGATGTGACCCGAAGCGTCATAGACGGCGGGATTACCACATCGATTTCCCCAGAGCGCCGCAGCAGAAGCAACCTCGGTTGGCCTTCTGCGGGGGGGACCGCCCTTAGAAGTCCTGCCGCAGCTAGGACTTCTTCTCAGCAGCCTTCCGCGCCTGGAGTACACTCCTCAGATCGCCTCTAGGAGCGGAAGGCCGCTGGTGAGATTGCTGGAGAGAGCACCGCCTCTGTTGCCAAGCTGCCGGAGGAGGGGCTCTAGAGGCGACGCTCTCCTTCTGCACCTGCCGGTGCGAGGAGCTGGTAGACGGCTGAGGCTGACCCTAGGGGCCGCCTTCCCCGGCTCTGAGCGGCGAGGGACGAATTGACGGAAGGCTGCTGACTGATTTTTCGCCTCCTGGTATTTGGCGACGACGGTCTCAATCGCGCCACCAAATAGACCCGAAGACGAAATCGGGGAGTCTAGGAGAAAGGTTTTATCCTTCTCCTTCATCCCCGACAAATTCAGCCAGAAATGCCTCTCCACAGTCACCATGGACGCCATGGAGCGGCCGATGGCACGGGCCGTCTCCTTGGTGATGCGGAGAGACAAATCTGCAGCCTTCCTCAATTCTAAAATATCCTCCGGAGAGGGACCCTCGCCCTCATCAAGCTCTTTGAGGAGGTCAGCCTGGTAGGCCTGCAGGATGGATAATGTGTGCAGGGAACTACCAGCCTGCCCAGCCGCCATATAAGCCTTGCCCACCAAAGATGAGGTATCCAGATAGGGTTTGGTGGGCAGTGCCGGGGCTTTGAGGGACGATGCAGAGTCTCGCGAGAGCTTCCTCCACCCGAGGCATCGACCCATAACCCGCCTCGCGTGCCCCCAGCACATTGGAATAATCCAACACTGGAGGATTGGAAACACGCGAGGAATAGGGTCTCTTCTAGGACCTACACACCTCGGTGTGTAGATCCGGGAAGAACGGCAAGCCCCGGCGAGGTGTTTGAACCCGGCGAGAAAGGAACCGGTCATCCAGCCTACTGGGTGGCTGAACTTCCGGCACTTCCTGTGGCCAATCGATGTTTAACTTGGCCACCGCACGGGTTAACACCTCAACCAGCTCCTCTTGGGCGGGTGGATGAAGCGATGAAACACTGCCTGCTTCTCCACCCGCCCCGATGCCAACCACGTCCGGCTCCTCGGAACCGGAGAGGATGAGCATCGGATCCTCGACCCCGGGGGAAGAAGCCGCAGAGCGGGCTTCCACACGGGGAGGAAGATCCACGGAACTGTCAGAAGAGGATTGGGAAAGTGCCGCAGCAGTCCCAAAACCTTCTGACAAGTCCCATTGTGAACCCCATGATCTGCTCTCCCTCGAGAGCCGCCCGAGCATGCTCCACACCCAGACAATGCACACAAAGCAGGTGTGCATCCGAGCCAGAAATATAACGGGGGCACGGATGCACACACTGCTTAAACTCTCTCACACTCTCCATCTTTCTCACACACTTTCTTGGTTTTAGACAAAACAACAGTAAATAGACAGACACTTTGACACAGAGCGCTATGCTGAAGAGCAATAACTGCCGTTTCAATGCGCCGGCTCCCCTTTTATACTTCCGGGTATGCCGTCACAGTGACGTCATCACGCACGCCAATCGGATTGGTTTAGTTTCTATTCAGACTTCAGATTCGCTGATGCTTAGGGAGCATCCCCAAATTGTACCGACGCAGTGAGAGTTCCCTCGAAAGGGAACTGCTCCCACTCCCCCTTGACTTGCATCAGTCTGAATCTTAAATGCAAGATCACTCTTGGGCGCTGCCAACACAGGAGCAATAGAACAAATTCGAAAAGAATGAACCTTAATGTTCCATCCTGTTTTTTAACCAATAAACACGGCGAAGCCCAACTCGAACACGACGGTTTTGCAATGTTATTTTTCTGCATATACCGAATCTCCGACTCCAATTTTAGACGTTTTTCAAAAGGAACACGATAAAAGCGTTGACGTATCTACGTATTGCTCTATTAGATGAGTTTGTGATGGAACATCCCCAAACAATGAGGAAAACTCACCTATCAACTGTGACAGTTCTGTTCGCTGAAAAACAGATAAATGAGACAATCTCCCCAATTCTTTCAGAGTCTCTGAATTTTTTTAACGAGGTTGCATTACAGCATCATCTAGAACTTTAACCCCCTCGGTCTCTCCCACCAAAGACCGACCCAACCCATCCATTACAGAACGAACCACAATGGATGGTTTAACATCAGTTTGTTTACAATCACGGGACAAAAAAGGTTTCAGTAAGTTCACATGACAGATTTGAGTTCTCTTCTTTCTGTCTGGCGTCGCAATCTAGTTTAAATTGGATAGGGCACGCACAACAGTGTAAGGTCCCATAAATTTTTCACAAAACGGAGAGCCCATTAAAGGCAACAATGCCAAAACTTGATCTCCAGAACTAAATGCCCGCTGTTCAGACTGGCGATCAAAAAGCCTCTTCATCTTCATTTGCGCCTTCTCTAAATTTATCCGTGCAGCTTGACCGGCTAAAAACAAACATCTGTGAAAGCCACTGACATACTCCAGCAAACTCTGAGGTGGCTGTTTACCTCTTAATTGGTCACCCACAATGGCAAGCGGACCACGCACCTGATGTCCAAAAACTAATTTGTTGGGACTAAAACCCAAACTAGACCGTGTAACTCTTGCGGCTAACAACAACCATGGAAGACCTTCCTCCCAATGTCGATTCAATTCAACGCAATATGCCCGCAAGAGAGACTTAAGCGTTTGATGAAATCGTTCCAGCGCACCCTGACTCTGAGTATGGTATGCGCTGGACCGGTTATGTTGAACTCCCAACTGCTTCAAGATCTCCGCAAACATATGAGACGTGAAATTCGTTCCCTGGTCACTCTGAATGACCTTGGGGATACCGAAGATTGAAAAAAATTGAGACAAAGCCTTCACTACAGATCGAGTAGTAACATTGCGCATTGCATAAGCCGCGGGGTAGCGAGTATTTTGACACATTACAGTCAAGGGAAATTTACTTCCGGAATTAGAGGAAGGTAACGGACCAACACAGTCAATTAAAAGGTGCTCAAAAGGTTGCTCAACTGGAGGTATTGGACACAATGGGGCCTGTTTCAGTGTCTGATTAGGCTTCCCCACCACTTGACACGCATGACAGGTTTTTATAACCCGTGAGATATCCCTCTTCAACAGCGGCCATATGTCTTTTTTACACCCAAATGACCAACTATATCGCCGTGAGCCAACCGAAGTACAGCATCTCGAAGTTTCTCTGGTACAACAACTTGAACCAACAACTTGATTGATGATCAGCTAAAATTCACTGACCACATCACTGCAACATCCCGGTCCTGCAGATTTGCATTATACAACATTAGGAAGATTAGACCCTTCCTATCAGAGCAGGCCACACAACTCTTGGTCCAAGCTCTTGTTCTCTCCAGACTGGACTACTGTAATGCTCTTCTAGCAGGCCTTCCGGCATGCACTATCAAACCCTTGCAACTGATCCAGAATGCAGCGGCGAGGGTGATCTTTAACGAGCCGAAGAGAGCACACGTCACGCCTCTCTTCATCAATCTCCACTGGCTGCCAATAGCCGCTCGCATCAAATTCAAGACACTGGTACTCGCCTTCAAAGTAACCACTGGCTCTGCACCAATATACCTAAACTCGCTTGTCCAGACTTACACACCCTCCAGGAGCTTACGTTCTGCCAGTGAACGACGCCTTGTGGTGCCATACCAAAGAGGCATGAAATCACTCTCACGGACCTTTTCCTGGACCGCCCCCACCTGGTGGAATGACCTGCCTATCGCAATTCAAGCAGCCGAGTCTGTAGCCATTTTCAAAAAACGGCTAAAGACACGTCTTTTCCAGCAGCACCTGATCAATCAAGAATAGCACTTATCACTATATTCATTCTCTGTCTGTCTAATTTATTTTTAAAAATTTTTTTTAAAAAAGTTGCGTGTTCTGTGTTAGATTAACTGAGACTTGTTACAGCACTTGCATATTGTTGCCCTTGACTGTTCTAGTTGCTTCTATTGCTCTCATTTGTACGTCGCTTTGGATAAAAGCGTCTGCTAAATGACTAAATGTAAATGTAACCATTGACTCACTACCACAATCTTCTCTGTGGGCCAGCCACTTACGCAGCAGCACTCCATCATTTATGAAGTATCCAGTCGCAGAACTCTCAAGATCATCCGGTGGAAGAACAGCGTCAAACAAAGTTTTCAACCCAGTATCATCCCTCTGGGCGCCCACTAGTTCTACACGAGAGAAATTAGACAAAATGGTCAATCCAGGAGCGACAAACTTAACTGGTGTACGGGTGTCACATACAGGGCCGGCTCTAGCTCTTTGGTTGCCCTAGGCAAGATTGAGTTTTGCGCCCCCCCCCTTAATTGTTAAAACCCACCGGCAAATAGTTGCCAATGTATAGGTGTCATTTTCCTTCTGTAAGTATTTTTCTAGATATTATCCATGTTTTATATCTTAATGACACACAAGCATACAACCAAATAAAGGATTCAAGAAAAAAAAAAGTATTAACTTCCTGTCACAAGAGACTGCCAACTTCCTACTCCTACTTCCAGGGAGCACAACGAAGGCAAACCCTCCCAAAGAAAGGATATTTTCATGTTCCTAATAAGTATTTTTAGTTGACACATATATATATCAACGTAATCATGAAGGTCTCTAGAATCATCCAAACAAAACAAATCTTACAATAGATCTATAGTTTTTAGTATACTTAGTCAAACATAATACATTTGATTATGAATAAAGATTGATCTGTTGAAAGCAGTTATTTTGAGTTAGATGCTAAATGTTCTCCTCTTATACATATTTGACATTTAAGGGGTGCATACAACATATTTGCCCACCGGCAACTATAGTTGTCACAGATTCAAATACGATTTTCAAGAAAAAATACAAAAACCTGGGGGAAATAAATGCAGAACATGCCATTCAGAAAAAAATTGCGCACAAATGGGTTAAGTATTTATAAAAACTATATAAACAAAAATCCTCCTATAGTTACTCCAAGACTTAAAAAGCTAATTATGACTTAAATGATACACAAATTATGACCCATAAACTGGATTAACTATACCCTCTACAAACAAAAGTGCTATTATTTGCTGGCGTGCAAATGTCAAAACCGGCGTCAAGCAGGCTGAGGAGAAGAGAGAGATCCAGCGCGAGGAAAGGAAGAGCCGCAAACAGCAGAGAATCCAGCCTACCACTGCTCCCCCCATAGTACCCACCACGGACTACATTTGCAGCAAGTGCGGCAGGAGCTGCAACTCCCGCATCGGCTTATTCAGCCACAGCCGGCGCTGCTGCCCCACAATTAAATAAATACTCAGGTGCAGACTCCATTGTCTCTAGAGACAGAAGGATGCCATAGAGTACTTACCACTACAAAAATTTAAATATATAAGTTCTTGTAGCTCTATCCCTTTCTTAAATAATAAAAGATGAACAGTTGTTTCTGGCATTTCTATTCACCTTCAAAATTGACGCAGCATTAAAATTTGGCTCGTCTGGATTTCCTTATTGTCAGTGAAATGCGTAGTAATATGTAGATAACTAGCTAGCTAGTGATAGCTTAGTGACAGCAATAAAACGTCCAATGCCGTCCAATATTAGTTGATAATATCGATAATACGAAGTAAATTTATTTCGTTTGACAGCTTTATGTCTGAGATGAGAAGACTTACCTCTATACTGGGCTTTCTTTTGATCGTGTGCCTTTCTCTTTTTCCGTCCCTGTGCACTCGAGGGTTTAGAGTAGACCACATTTTTGAAGAACGCGCCAGTGATGAGCACTTGCCTGACCTAACGCCTGAACGCCTGTGCTCGACAATACTCACTATCAATTCAATCTAATAATCAGGTTAAGTAATTAAATGTGCGGCTGAGGGGGCGCCCAAGGATGATCATGTTTAATAAACAGTATGTTTTATTTCGCTTGTTTTAATTCTATGCTTAATGGGAAGTAAGTTAAAGGGCGCCACTAGAGGGCGCCTGCGCGCGCCCCCAACACATTTGTCGCCCTAGGCAACCGCCTAGCTCGCCTATAGCAAACGCCGGCCCTGGTCACATAAATTAACATCCTCCTTTAGCCTCAGACCTCATAACAACCAGAGAGGTACCCTCTGACAACTCACCACACCCCTGATCGGGAAGGGAAAACGGGGTGACAATCGGTGATGGGGCCAATACCGGCCACACACACTCCCCAGCTAAGTGGTTTCCCAAAATGACCTCCACTCCCTCCACCGGCAAAGAAGGGCGCACTCCCATAGTCACTTCTCCATTGACCAACTAGGACTGCAAAATGAACTTGTGTAGAGGAACAGACAACGTTTGAAGAGCAATTCCTTGAATCAACACATTCTTACCAACATATGAAGTGGGCGAAAATGGAAGAACAGAATCCAAAATAAAGGACTCTGATGATCCCGTATCTCGCAACACTCACAGGTACACATTCCTGCCCCTCAAAAAGAGAAACAAATCCCTCAGAAACAAAAGGTACATACCCTTTATCAATTTCAGAACAGTTCCTTTTAATCACAGACATTTTCCATAGACGATGCGCGTGACAAACAACCCGTTAACAGCACAGGTGCAGAATTCGTATTCTCCCTGTTTGCTTTTAAGTACAGGACATTCGTTCTTCCAATGCCTGACTTCCAACAATAATGACACATAGAATCAGTCATCACTCTCGGAGACCCTCGATCACTTCATTGCAATTGTTTAGGACTACAATTCCCATTACTATGACTCCCATAACCAAATAGATTTTTGTGTGTCAAAACAAAATCATCTGCCAACGATGCAGCTTTAATAGCAGTGGAAGGTTTATTTTCGTTAATGTAAACTGCAATTTGATCGGGAACAACGTTTTTTAATTGTTCAATAATCATCATTTCACACAACTCACTAAAGGATTGCACGTTAGATGTTGAACACCAGCGATCAAAATGGTTACTTAACTCTTGTGACCTCTACTGTACGTGTGTTTGTCTCTCACCTTTTCTCCATGTACTTTTTCGCACTATCATAATTCCTTCTATCCTCTATCCTCTACTGAAAGAGCAGTGCATGCCTCCTGAGCTCTCCCCACTAAAACAGATTGAAGCATCACTGTACGGTCGCTACCAGGCCATCCTCGTTCATCAGCTATACTTTCAAATAATGAGAAAAATACGTCAGGATCTCTCTCATTAAACGCAGGCAACAATTTCAAATGATTAATTATGTCAAACGAACAATCCCTGCGATCTAAAGATATGTCCCCTCGCAGTTTTAAACTCTCAAACTTTAATTGAAACTCCTGATCTTGTTTTTCTGCAGCTAGTTTATGCTCATGTTTCATTCTTTCAAAATCCATTTCACGTTGTTTCATTCACGCATCTCCTTCTTATGCAACTGTTGCATTTGAATAAGTTCTTTCTGTTGTTCAAATGACAAACCGACCAATGAAACTGCTGATTTTTGAACTGCCGGACTAGCCCCAGCTGTTACTTGTTCTAGCCTAATTGGTCAAATCTGAAGATCCCCTAACTTGTGTCTTACTATTTCTCTAAGCTCATCTTTTCTCAGCCGTTTATCAATGCCACTTAATTCATATCGATCTACAATTCCCCATAACTGTTTCTTAGAACACAAATTCAATAACTCATCTGACGGCACCTTACAAAACTGCTCAACTGATGTCATAATGCAGCAATCTGAAATCAAAAGAATCAATCACAAATGAATCCAACAAATTCGGCCTACTCACTACACCACAATTCAGCTCAGGTAATTCTTACGGTCAAAAACTGTGCACACATTCTCCCACTCCCCACCTAATCCTAACAAATAAATAAATAAATAAAAAATAAAAAAACCCTCTAACTAACTCCTCCCTAGTCTTCGTGCACTCCCAAGAGTCAAGCCCTTTGAAGCACCCAAATACCGCTGGGGTAGAACCAAAGAAACAGTTTAGAACTACCACCACGGCAGTGCACTCGACCATTCGACCAGGAGACACACAAAAATAACAAACTAAAATAAAAAACCCAACGCAAAGCGTTGCTACAACCTAACTGGGGAGCACTCAAATTACACAGTTTTAAACCCCAAGAACTTACCTCTTTTTGAGCTGACCAAAAATCCACACCAATGCTCTAACAAATGTTCCACTCTGCCTCTCCACCTGATCAACCAAACAAAATCAAATCAAATCAAATCAATTAACCGAAATTAATTGGACGAGCCCCCATATGTTACACCTGGCTCAACGGTGCAACATAAAGGGAGACGACACAGCGGAACGTTTCCAAACAAATTATTTATTAAACAAAAATAACTTAATAAAAAGTTAATATCAGTAAGACAATCAGTATGAGGTGCGCGTGAATGGATGCTACACATAAAGCAATGACTATGAATGACAACAAAACAAAGAATAAGAACGCATGGCAAACTGCTCCCGAACGAGTACTGAGCAGCCGCCCCGACAGCTTCTTGCTCCATGCTTAAAACAGATCCTGTGACGAGCAACAGGTGCACTCAATTCCCAATCACCAGACCTGCAACGTCAAGAGAAAACCAAAACACCAACCAACACAACTTAACCCTAACAGCTAATTTCCATCCGTAGTGTGGAAATCCGTAGTGTGACACACAGACATCAAGATTTTGCCTATGATTCACAAATCATATAAACAAATGATTATTTGCCAAACAAGAACACAAAATTTAAAACACAACATCAGCTACTCGATTTATGATGATTTAGTTATCAACAAGGAGCTGACAACACCTGATGTCACTTTATCTTTGCTTTCTCAGCCATGACTATTGTGTTTCACACACACAGTTACAGCAGCCAAAGAAAAGCTAACTCAAGAAGTATGGGGACCAAGAGCCCAACTAAAGCATTTTATCACTCTCTTAATCTTATCAATCTTATCATTCACTAATGATAAACCATGGTTTATTGGGAAACTTAAACAGCTTTGTCATGCCAAAGAGGATGAGGATAAAATATTGTATAACCAGGCCAGAAACAGACTAACAAAGGAGATCAGGGTTGCTAAAAGAAACTACTCTGAAAAGCTGAAAAACTGTTTTCAGCAAATGACCCGGCATCAGTCTGGACAGGCTTGAGGAACATTACCAACTACAAGTCACCATCCCCCCGTTCTGTAGAGAATCAACAACTGGCTGAGGATCTGAATGCATTCTACTGCAGGTTTGAAAAGCTCAGTCTCACACCACACACCCGCTCTGATCTGCACTTAACACGTTCACCATCACCTCCTGCACCCCCTCTCCTTCCCCCTCCTGCCATCCAACCTGAGCTTAAGGTCTGTGTGGAGGATGTGAACCGAGTCTTCAAAAAACAGAAGATTAATGGTGCGTTCACACCGGACGCAATTCGCGCAAGTGATTTACATGTTAAGTCAATGCAGAGACGTGAAATGGCTTTCTGCGGCGCGGAATGAAGCGGCGTGAATGGCACGATTTGCGCGAATGAGGAGGCGCGAATCACACGAATTGAGCGTTTTGAGCGCGTGATTGGCGCGAATCGCTCAAGTTGAAAAATCTGAACTTTGGCGGATATTCGCGCTGCGTTAACTAATCAGGAGCTTGCTCTAGTAGTGACAGCAATGAGGAGAAAATCTGTATATTAATATCTGGTTCAGACAATATCACTGTGATTACATTAAATGACATGAAACACAACCCAGTCTCTTTTTGTTAAATGCAAGTTTATGTATGATCAATAATACAAAAGTTTAAGTAAAAGGGGTAATAACTAATACATGAAATAAAGCAAACAATTCAGTCAAACATTCAAAGTCAGTGCTAGTAGGCTACAACTGTAACGTACAGTTATAGCCTAAAAATAAAAAATTAATGAAACTTCACTTTGCCCTCAGCCTAAACGATTTGCCAGGGAACAATTTATAGATCCATGAAACCAAAGATCGCCCGTTACAAGACGAATTATAGCTCGAGACACACCACAGAGACATTAGAGCCAGCGGCAGCCGTCAGAAGGACTGGCCGAGGAAAGGTTGCTCTCGCCGGCGTTGACAAGTGGTGAGCACCGCTGATCCGCTGGAGCTCACAACTCCGAAAACGCCAGATAAAATGCTCAAATAGGCACTCTTTATATAAATAAACCACAGATTTGAGCTTTAAACAACTACATTATCGACTGAAAAAGTCTTAAAACTACGTTTTGTCACACATTAACAGTGGATTTTAACAAAAAAAGACGTGTAAACACAGCCCATGTCAGCCATTTCTCAACGAGACGAGCTGGCTGGCAGAAGCCCCTCCCATGACGCGAATTCGCATTCTGTTGTGCAGTGAATGTCACACGCGAATGAAGCGAATTTCACGCGCGAATGAAGCGAGTAAACTCAAAATGTTCAAGCGTTCACCTTCGCGCGAATAGTGTGATTTATTCGCGTCAATCACATCCGGTGTGAACGCCACATAAGAAAGCTTCAGGCCCAGATGGCATCTCATCTGCTTGTTTGAAAGCCTGCGCTGAATAACTGGCCCCTGTCTTCACGCAGATGTTCAACAGATCATTGGAGCAGTGTGAAGTTCCCTGCTGCTTCAAACGCTCCACCATCATTCCCATCCCCAAAAAACCCAAATCACTGGACTTAATGACTACAGACCTGTCGCTCTCACGTCTGTGGCCATGAAGTCATTTGAAAGACACATGAGAAGTTTTGGCCCACCTGAAGGACATCACTGGACCCTTGCTGGATCCTCTTCAATTTGCCTACAGAGCAAACAGGTCTGTGGATGATGCAGTCAACATGGGACTGCATTATATCCTGCAACATCTCGACAGACCTGGGACTTATGCAAGGATCTTATTTGTGGACTTCAGTTCGGCCTTCAATACCATCATGCCTGATCTTCTCTCAGCTAAACTGACCCAGCTCTCCATGCCATCCTCAATCTGTCAGTGGATCTCCAGCTTCTTGACAGAACCGGCAGCAGCTTGTGAGACTGGGGAAACTCACATCTAGGACTCTCACTATCAGCACTGGCGCCACCCAGGGGTGTGTTCTCTCCCCACTGCTCCCTGTACACTAATGACTGCACTTCTAAAGACCCCTCTGTGAAGCTCCTGAAATTTTCAGACGACACCACTGTCATCGGCCTCATCCAAAACGGTGACGAGTCTGCTTACAGACTGGTGGTTGAACAGTTGGCTGTCTGGTGCAGTTATAACAACCTTGAGCTCAACACGCTCAAAACAGTGGAGATGATAGTGGACTTCAGGAGGAACAGCACAGCACTCCCCCACTCACCATCATGAACAGCACTGTGGAAGCAGTGGAGTCACTCAGGTTCCTGGGCACTACCATCTCTCAGGACCTGAAGTGGGACAATCACATTGACTCAGCAGAGCCCAGCAGAGACTGTACTTCCTTCGTCAGCTGAGGAAGTTCAACCTCCCACAGGAGCAGCTGATTCTGTTCTACTCGGCTGTCATTGAGTCTGTTTTATGCACTTCCATCACTGTCTGGTTTGGTTCAGCTACCAAATAAGACATCAGAGACTTCAACGTACAATCCGGACTGTGGAGAGGATTATTGGTGCCTCCCTACCAACCCTCCAGGACCTATACTCTTCCAGAGTGAGGAAGAGAGCAGGTAAAATCATCACAGACTCCACCCATCCTGGACACCACCTGTTTGAACTGTTACCATCAGGACGGCGACTCCGATCACTGTCTACTAGAACATCTAGGCAGAGGAACAGTTTCTTCCCACAGGCCACTTCCCTCTTGAACAGTTAAAATGGGGTCCCCCCCCCCCCAAAAGTGCAATACTCTGACTGTTTAGTGCAATCTTTTAAACTCAGGAGATTATTTATGTTTATATATTCATACTACTCAAATACTGTAAATATGTTCATAATCTGTAAATGTTTATTCTGACTAAACGTAACTGTGATCTTATATTTTTTATACTATTTTTCATATTTTTATTCTTAGAAATTGTATTACTATGTCCTTGTTGTATTTGTATTGTACATGTGCACTGGAAGCTTCAGCACCAATACAAATTCCTTGTGTGTGCAAGCACAATTGGCAATAAAGCTCTTTCTGATTCTGATTTTGATATGTGTTCCCAGAAAGGAAATATTCTGGGTTGGAGATCTCTCTTCTCCATATTGATCCTGAGACCCAAACATTCTAGATGGTTGAGGAGCCAGGATCTGTGAGTCATCAACTGAGTCTCTGATTGGGCTATGATAAGCCAATCGTCAAGGTAGTTGAGAATGCGCACTCCCCTTTAGTCTCAGGGGTGCTAGTGCTACGTCCATACATTTCGTAAAAAGGCGAGGTGCCAGAGATAGTCTGAATGATAGGACTGTGTACTGATAAGCCTGCCCCTCGAAGGCAAATCTCAAGAATGGTCTGTGATGGGGCGCTATCTTAATGTGAAAGTATGAATCTTTCAGATCCAGTGTGAAAAACCAAAGAGGATTTGTTTCATAGTCAGCATTCTGAACGTGCGATTCATCAGCTCTTTGTTCAGCTTTCTGAGATCTAGGACGAGTCTGAGACCGCCATCTTTCTGTGGAATGAGGAAATAGAGGCTGTAGAAGCCTGACTCGCTTAGGGACAGGTGTACGGCTTCTATCGCTCCCTTCTCTAGCAGCCTCATAACTTCGGCGTGACTCACGCTGCTTCTGCCAACCCTACACTCAAGATGGCGCCGAGGATGGCTGCTGCGTTGCGAGCTCCATTACAACATTGTAGCTTTTTGTTTGTTCTGTTTATAGTTTTTATGTTTTTTGTCTTGGATGTTGTCTGCCTTACTGCCTTACACTTTTGGACATTGGTTCGGCAATCGCACACCGAAAACCGGACTTTAAATTCATCAGTGACGACCAGCTGTTTACAAACACGGCAGCGGAGCCCTTTGTGTGGGCGGTCCGACCGCGGAAACGCAGCCGGAGAAGGGGAAGCAGAGCCGGCGTGCTCATCAGAGTAAGACGCCGCACAAACCGACCCCCGCTTCCCAGTATTTTACTGGCTAATGTTCAGTCTCTGGACAATAAACTCTGCGAGCTGAGAGCACGGATCTCTTTCCAACGAGAGACGAGGGACTGCTGCATTATCTGCCTTACAGAAACTTGGATGTCTGCTGAGATTCCAGATTCGGCCATCGAAACCACGGGGTTCTCCGTGCATCGAATGGACAGAGAAAAAGATCTCTCAGGGAAAAGCAAAGGCGGGGGTGTATGTTTTATGATCAACAGATCCTGGTGTGATCAGAGGAACGTACATTCTATCAAGTCTTTCTGTTCTCCTGATCTGGAATTTCTCATGGTTCTATGTCGACCATTCTGGCTACCGAGGGAATTCACAGCGGTCATCATCACAGCTGTGTATATTCCCCCACAAGCCAACACAGACCGGGCACTAAAGGAACTGTATAGGACAGTGAGTGAGCAGGAAACCGCGCATCCTGAGGCTGCGTTTATTGTGACCGGGGACTTTAACATAGCCAACTTCAAACGCATTGCACCTAAATACCACCAACATGTTAACTTCAACACACGAGGGAACCGTATTTTAGATCACTGCTACTCTCCCTTCCGGGATGGTTACAAGTCCCTCCCGCGCCCACCATTTGGCAAATCGGATCACTCTTCCATTCTCCTTCTGCCCGCTTACAGGCAGAGACTGAAACAGGAAGCACCCGCCCTCAGAACCATCCAGTACTGGTCGGACCAATAAGACTCTATGCTACAAGACTGTTTTGATCACGCGGACTGGGAGATGTTCCGGTCGGCCTCTGATAGAGGTCTACGCTGATAGCGCAACGTGTTTCATCAGGAAGTGCGTAGAAGACGTTGTTCCGACCAAAACAATTCGGCTGTACCCAAACCAGAAGCCGTGGCTAAATGGGGATGTTCGCGCGGCACTCAATGCGCTGACCTCCACTTTTAACTCCGGTAATGCGGAGGAGCATAAAAACCATCCAAACCACCCGGAAAACCATCAGAGCAGCAAAACGCCAGTACAGGGACAAGATTGAAGGACAGTTCAACACCACCGACTCCAGAAGCATGTGGCGGGGAATTAACACCATCACGGACTATAAAGGGAACACAAACTCCACCGTGAATACCGCTGCCTCTCTCCCGGACGAGCTCAACACCTTTTATGCTCGCTTTGAGGGAACTAACACCGCCCTCGCGGAGAGAGAGCTAGTGGCTGAAGATGCAGAGGTTAGTTCACTCTCTGTATCTGTAGCGGATGTAACCCGATCCTTCCGGCGGGTGAACATCCGTAAAGCCGCGGGTCCAGACGGCATTCCGGGCCGCGTCATCAGAGCGTGCGCAAACCAACTGGCTGGAGTTTTCACAGACATCTTTAACCTGTCCCTCTCCCTGTCTGTGGTCCCCACATGCTTCAAAACGTCCACCATTGTGCCTGTACCGAAGCAGTCAAAAACCACCTGCTTAAACGACTGGCGTCCTGTTGCTCTGACCCCCATCATCAGCAAATGCTTTGAGAGAATAATCAGAAACCACATCTGCTCTGTTCTCCCTCCCTCACTGGACCCACTGCAGTTTGCATACCGCACAAACCGCTCCACTGATGATGCCATTTCATCCACTATACACACTGCTCTCTCCCACCTGGAAAAGAGGAACACATATGTGAGAATGCTGTTTGTAGACTACAGCTCAGCATTCAACACCATTGTGCCCTCCATACTTGACATGAAACTCCGGGCTCTAGGCTTAAACAGCTTGTTATGCAGCTGGATCCTGGACTTCCTGTCAAACAAACGCCAGGTGGTCAGAATGGGCAGCAACATCTCCTCATCACTGACTCTCAACACTGGAGCCCCTCAGGGCTGTGTTCTCAGCCCACTCCTGTACTCCTTGTACACACATGACTGTGTGGCAACCCACAGCTCCAACAAGGAATCAAGGAATTTTTATTGCCAAGTAAATTTTTACACATACACGGAATTTGTTTTGGTGTTGTGCGAGTCACACAGAGTCGACATTCTGCGGCGCCTTCTTGAGTTGGACAGAAAATACAGCATAACATGAGGATAGGTAGGGAGGGGTGAGGAGATGATAAAAAAAAAAAAAACCCAGACTATGCTCCTACGGGAGCACAGTTTGAGAACAGTAAAAAAACATCTCAGCAACATGAGCACACATTACAACATGAAAACAAGACTTGCAACAGGGGAGAGGAGTGGGGGGTTGAGGTGTCCCAGCACAGCCAGGCGTCCCGGTCCTGCAGCCATTTCAGGCGCTGGTCACAGACCCGCTTGTCAGACTGGGGGTACAAAGCGGCGAAGGTGAGAGAAGGGTGTGTGCATAGTGAAAGGTGTGTGCATAGTGTGTGTCTGTAAAGTTCATGTGCATGTTTGTGTAGGCCTGGGGAGACACGCCTGGCACCATAATCTCGGTGCTCCAGTCCGCAAGTTGCTATGGAGACAACCTTGATCAGATCCCAGTCCGAGTCAGCAGGTGGTTGGGGGATGAATGCAAGAGCGTCTTCCTGCAGTGCTCTTCTGGGGGAGTTGTTGTCTCAACAGCGGCCTTGGCCAAGGCCGTGCTGGTTGAGGGAGCCGAAAGCAGATAAGATTGGAATTGTTTGGTCTGGGAGCGAGAAGCCACAATTTATGACTCTCTTAGTTCATTCTGGTCTCTGAAACGATCTTTTTGCAAAGCAGTGAGCTTCTCCGTGATTATATCCATCTTGCATTGCAACTCCATGATGTTATCCACCATCATCAAGTTTGTTGACGATACAACGGTGGTAGGTCTCATCACTGACAATGATGAAACGGCCTACAGAGAGGAGGTGCACACTCTGACACGGTGGTGTCAGGAGCACAACCTCTCCCTCAACGTCAGCAAGACCAAGGAGCTGGTGGTCGACTTCAGGAGGAATGAGAGAGAACACCGCCCCATCACCATCAATGGAGCACCGGTGGAGAGAGTCAGCAGCTTCAAGTTCCTCGTGTCCACATCACAGAGGAACTCTCATGGTCTGTCCACACGAGGCCGTGGTGAAGAAGGCTCATCAGCGCCTTTTCTTCCTGCGATGGCTGAGGAGGTTTGGAATGAACCGCCACATCCTCACACGCTTCTACACCAGCACCATCGAGAGCCTGCTGACTGGCTGCATCACCACCTGGTACGGCAATAGTACCACCCGCAGCCGCAAAGCCCTGCAAAGGGTAGTGCGCACGGCCAGCTGCATCATCGGAGGTGAGCTTCCCTCCCTCCAGGACATTTATGCAAGGCGGTGTGTGAAGAGAGCTCAGAGGATCATCAGAGACTCTAGCCACCCGAGCCATGGGCTGCTCTCACTGCTGCCATCAGCCAGACGGTACCGCAGCATCAGAACACGCACCAGCCGACTCCAGAACAGCTTCTTCCCACAAGCAATTAGACTCCTTAACTCTTGATCCATCAGTTCAGAACACACACTGGACAGAATATCACTCAGCACAACCCACTGTAGATACACACATTATATACACATTTATTTATCATATAGCATCTATTGCACATTGGATCTCTATTGTGATTAATACTGTATACTGTACATTGTATATTATTATTATAGCTTAATGTATATTGTTTAATGTATGTTTAGTGTACATTGTTTAAAGTATATGTATATTGTAAGTATGTGTATATTGTTTAAAGCTGTGAGAACTACACTCACATTGTGTAAATTATTATTGTTTATTGTAGAGTTTACTGTGCTGTGAGTAATTGTGGGCGCATCAGATGTGTAATCTGATGTTGCTTTAAATGTTGTACATGTCATGTCATGACTTCTATGTTGCTCGGAACTGCACCTAAGAATTTCACCAACTGTTGCACTTGTGTATATGGTTGTGTGACAATAAAAGTGATTTGATTTTGATTGATTTTGATTTCTCACCGAGGTCTCGACTACGGCGCGAAAGCACAGGGGTCTGAGAGCGAACTGCAACAATGTTTACAATGGGTTTACAATGTTCAAAACCCATTTTAATATGCCTGGGATGGCCTGCGTACATGTAGCTAGGGGCTGAATTACATTCAGGGACGGGCCGCTTTGTGAAAGGGACCTGGTAGCCTGGTTGTTTTGTGCTTGTGACACATTGGGGATATTGATAATGTTTTGCGGTGTGCACTGGTTGGTGGGCGCGCTCATTACATTCATAGCGCTCGTAGTGCGAGACAGCGGGTGCTGTGAGTGTAAAGTGCTTATGGTTAGGGGTGCGTACTGTGTAGTTGGCACACTGCCTACATATGAAAATCTCTTCTTGTGATTTATGCTCGACCATTCTGGCTACCGAGGGAATTCACAGCGGTCATCATCACAGCTGTGTATATTCCCCCACAAGCCAACACAGACCGGGCACTAAAGGAACTGTATAGGACAGTGAGTGAGCAGGAAACCGCGCATCCTGAGGCTGCGTTTATTGTGACCGGGGACTTTAACATAGCCAACTTCAAACGCATTGCACCTAAATACCACCAACATGTTAACTTCAACACACGAGGGAACCGTATTTTAGATCACTGCTACTCTCCCTTCCGGGATGGTTACAAGTCCCTCCCGCGCCCACCATTTGGCAAATCGGATCACTCTTCCATTCTCCTTCTGCCCGCTTACAGGCAGAGACTGAAACAGGAAGCACCCGCCCTCAGAACCATCCAGTACTGGTCGGACCAATAAGACTCTATGCTACAAGACTGTTTTGATCACGCGGACTGGGAGATGTTCCGGTCGGCCTCTGATAGAGGTCTACGCTGATAGCGCAACGTGTTTCATCAGGAAGTGCGTAGAAGACGTTGTTCCGACCAAAACAATTCGGCTGTACCCAAACCAGAAGCCGTGGCTAAATGGGGATGTTCGCGCGGCACTCAATGCGCTGACCTCCACTTTTAACTCCGGTAATGCGGAGGAGCATAAAAACCATCCAAACCACCCGGAAAACCATCAGAGCAGCAAAACGCCAGTACAGGGACAAGATTGAAGGACAGTTCAACACCACCGACTCCAGAAGCATGTGGCGGGGAATTAACACCATCACGGACTATAAAGGGAACACAAACTCCACCGTGAATACCGCTGCCTCTCTCCCGGACGAGCTCAACACCTTTTATGCTCGCTTTGAGGGAACTAACACCGCCCTCGCGGAGAGAGAGCTAGTGGCTGAAGATGCAGAGGTTAGTTCACTCTCTGTATCTGTAGCGGATGTAACCCGATCCTTCCGGCGGGTGAACATCCGTAAAGCCGCGGGTCCAGACGGCATTCCGGGCCGTGTCATCAGAGCGTGCGCAAACCAACTGGCTGGAGTTTTCACAGACATCTTTAACCTGTCCCTCTCCCTGTCTGTGGTCCCCACATGCTTCAAAACGTCCACCATTGTGCCTGTACCGAAGCAGTCAAAAACCACCTGCTTAAACGACTGGCGTCCTGTTGCTCTGACCCCCATCATCAGCAAATGCTTTGAGAGAATAATCAGAAACCACATCTGCTCTGTTCTCCCTCCCTCACTGGACCCACTGCAGTTTGCATACCGCACAAACCGCTCCACTGATGATGCCATTTCATCCACTATACACACTGCTCTCTCCCACCTGGAAAAGAGGAACACATATGTGAGAATGCTGTTTGTAGACTACAGCTCAGCATTCAACACCATTGTGCCCTCCATACTTGACATGAAACTCCGGGCTCTAGGCTTAAACAGCTTGTTATGCAGCTGGATCCTGGACTTCCTGTCAAACAAACGCCAGGTGGTCAGAATGGGCAGCAACATCTCCTCATCACTGACTCTCAACACTGGAGCCCCTCAGGGCTGTGTTCTCAGCCCACTCCTGTACTCCTTGTACACACATGACTGTGTGGCAACCCACAGCTCCAACAAGGAATCAAGGAATTTTTATTGCCAAGTAAATTTTTACACATACACGGAATTTGTTTTGGTGTTGTGCGAGTCACACAGAGTCGACATTCTGCGGCGCCTTCTTGAGTTGGACAGAAAATACAGCATAACATGAGGATAGGTAGGGAGGGGTGAGGAGATGATAAAAAAAAAAAAAACCCAGACTATGCTCCTACGGGAGCACAGTTTGAGAACAGTAAAAAAACATCTCAGCAACATGAGCACACATTACAACATGAAAACAAGACTTGCAACAGGGGAGAGGAGTGGGGGGTTGAGGTGTCCCAGCACAGCCAGGCGTCCCGGTCCTGCAGCCATTTCAGGCGCTGGTCACAGACCCGCTTGTCAGACTGGGGGTACAAAGCGGCGAAGGTGAGAGAAGGGTGTGTGCATAGTGAAAGGTGTGTGCATAGTGTGTGTCTGTAAAGTTCATGTGCATGTTTGTGTAGGCCTGGGGAGACACGCCTGGCACCATAATCTCGGTGCTCCAGTCCGCAAGTTGCTATGGAGACAACCTTGATCAGATCCCAGTCCGAGTCAGCAGGTGGTTGGGGGATGAATGCAAGAGCGTCTTCCTGCAGTGCTCTTCTGGGGGAGTTGTTGTCTCAACAGCGGCCTTGGCCAAGGCCGTGCTGGTTGAGGGAGCCGAAAGCAGATAAGATTGGAATTGTTTGGTCTGGGAGCGAGAAGCCACAATTTATGACTCTCTTAGTTCATTCTGGTCTCTGAAACGATCTTTTTGCAAAGCAGTGAGCTTCTCCGTGATTATATCCATCTTGCATTGCAACTCCATGATGTTATCCACCATCATCAAGTTTGTTGACGATACAACGGTGGTAGGTCTCATCACTGACAATGATGAAACGGCCTACAGAGAGGAGGTGCACACTCTGACACGGTGGTGTCAGGAGCACAACCTCTCCCTCAACGTCAGCAAGACCAAGGAGCTGGTGGTCGACTTCAGGAGGAATGAGAGAGAACACCGCCCCATCACCATCAATGGAGCACCGGTGGAGAGAGTCAGCAGCTTCAAGTTCCTCGTGTCCACATCACAGAGGAACTCTCATGGTCTGTCCACACGAGGCCGTGGTGAAGAAGGCTCATCAGCGCCTTTTCTTCCTGCGATGGCTGAGGAGGTTTGGAATGAACCGCCACATCCTCACACGCTTCTACACCAGCACCATCGAGAGCCTGCTGACTGGCTGCATCACCACCTGGTACGGCAATAGTACCACCCGCAGCCGCAAAGCCCTGCAAAGGGTAGTGCGCACGGCCAGCTGCATCATCGGAGGTGAGCTTCCCTCCCTCCAGGACATTTATGCAAGGCGGTGTGTGAAGAGAGCTCAGAGGATCATCAGAGACTCTAGCCACCCGAGCCATGGGCTGCTCTCACTGCTGCCATCAGCCAGACGGTACCGCAGCATCAGAACACGCACCAGCCGACTCCAGAACAGCTTCTTCCCACAAGCAATTAGACTCCTTAACTCTTGATCCATCAGTTCAGAACACGCACTGGACAGAATATCACTCAGCACAACCCACTGTAGATACACACATTATATACACATTTATTTATCATATAGCATCTATTGCACATTGGATCTCTATTGTGATTAATACTGTATACTGTACATTGTATATTATTATTATAGCTTAATGTATATTGTTTAATGTATGTTTAGTGTACATTGTTTAAAGTATATGTATATTGTAAGTATGTGTATATTGTTTAAAGCTGTGAGAACTACACTCACATTGTGTAAATTATTATTGTTTATTGTAGAGTTTACTGTGCTGTGAGTAATTGTGGGCGCATCAGATGTGTAATCTGATGTTGCTTTAAATGTTGTACATGTCATGTCATGACTTCTATGTTGCTCGGAACTGCACCTAAGAATTTCACCAACTGTTGCACTTGTGTATATGGTTGTGTGACAATAAAAGTGATTTGATTTTGATTGATTTTGATTTCTCACCGAGGTCTCGACTACGGCGCGAAAGCACAGGGGTCTGAGAGCGAACTGCAACAATGTTTACAATGGGTTTACAATGTTCAAAACCCATTTTAATATGCCTGGGATGGCCTGCGTACATGTAGCTAGGGGCTGAATTACATTCAGGGACGGGCCGCTTTGTGAAAGGGACCTGGTAGCCTGGTTGTTTTGTGCTTGTGACACATTGGGGATATTGATAATGTTTTGCGGTGTGCACTGGTTGGTGGGCGCGCTCATTACATTCATAGCGCTCGTAGTGCGAGACAGCGGGTGCTGTGAGTGTAAAGTGCTTATGGTTAGGGGTGCGTACTGTGTAGTTGGCACACTGCCTACATATGAAAATCTCTTCTTGTGATTTATGCTTGGTGGTGCGCACTGTGTAGTGGGCGAGTGGGCTGTGTGAAAAGTGCTTGGCTGCAGGGGTGCAGACTGTAAGTGGGCACATTTCCTACATAGAAAAAACTATTTTCGTGTTTTATTTAGGTCGCCTGGAAAACGGCGTCTGTGTACAGGCGAGCGTGTTTTATAACATGCTCGTTGGCTGTGAAATTGAAGTCTCCAGTCACCTGACTGGAGGGGACTGAGAGATGCGGATTGAGAGAGTGTGGTGGCCGTCCAGCTGGTCAGCGTTAGTGTGCAGATAAACTTATTTGACAACAGGTTATTTAACTGCAATATTTACATCTCTGGCCACCTGAATAAAGGGGGATTGGGAGAACGTAAAGGAAGTTTGTGGTGGTAATCCGGCCGCGGCAGGACTTTTGAGTGATTTAGTGGCACTGAGATAACAGTGCTATTTGCAGGGGTGCACACTGTATCATGGACACACTGCCTACAGTATAACAAAGGAAAAATCTCTAAAGTGAGACTCACTGAGAAGCCTGTGAGAGCGGGGCTTGAACTGGCAACCCTGTGTGCAAAAGTGCACTGTCTCATACCACTGTACCAGCAGCTCTGAACTTTTATTAGGATTGCCGTTAATACAGCTTTATGAGTGCAGGCGTGCATGCTTCATAACAGGCTTGTTTACTGTTATCGTTGAACCTCTCTAGTCGCCTGCGTAGAGGGTACTGGGAGAAGTGTAGAGAGTGAAAACAGGTGCGAGGCTTGGCCGCCATTTTAGACAGAGAGAGCGTTCTATGACGTAAGTCGCGCTCCCGACAGCGCGCGCTGTGGTGTATGCCACGCTCTTGACATCCAGACGAATAGAGAGCGTGAGCTCTCATAACCTGGCCGCCATTTTATGTACGCTGCAGTGAGAGCAGGCTGTGGCGTAAACCGTTCTCTCGACATCTCCAGCAGCCAGAGCTTTGGATGGGTGCGTCGCGGAGGGTGGGTAAAATACGGTGACTCAGCTGAAGACGGCAAAGAGGATTCTGAGAGCGGTACCCGAGGGAAGCGCACGCTGTGGAATCGCTCGTCTACTCTGGTATTCTCTGTCTGCAGCGCTACAGCATGGCCCGAGGAGAGAATAGGCAGAGTGTATGATTGGTGAGGACGAGACACGTGGGGATAAGACCAGCGTGTGCTTGCAGGTGTGCTCTGGCAGCCTCTGGTCGCAGGGCTTGTTCCTGCGTGATCCAAGAGGGAGAGCGGATTGGGCGGGATCATCGTTGATCTCGTCGCATTCCGGGCAGCCGTCCTTAGAGAGTGCAGCAAGGGCATGGTCTTGTCCGAGACACAACGCGCAAATGATGTGACGATCACCGCTCTGCATGGGGCCTCTGCACGAGGCTCAGGTGGGATGAGGCATTTGAAACAACGCACTCGTTGCAGAATAATACACAGAAAGCAGGATATATAATGCCGGATAGCGCAGCTGGAACGACGGCGACTGAAGGTCAGTGCCGCCGCTCCCATTACGCACATCACGTGTGTAGGACAAGTAGGACATAAATAGTAATACTTGTTTGTCATGTTACATGTACACACCGTCATAAATTTCATGAACAATGAATTAACAAAAATAACACAAACTTTAAACTGTTTCTAACGACAGTCAGCGTAGCAAAATATTAAATTACAGTCCATTTCAATGAATTAAAATCTTAACAGGTTACAATAATGTAAAGGAAACCTGGACAGAGGGAGAGAAAAAAATATACACAGACATAATCATACAGTATGTGCATTAACTTGACCAAGAAGAGATTCATGGTACTTGCAAAACATGTTGAAGCCAGGAGTGCCCCCAAGTGCTCAGGGGGGCACCACAAGAAATTGCTTTATCATGCCCGTAATTCGTGAACGCCACAACCGCGGGCATCATAGAGTGATCACGCATAGGGCATCAAAACGGCCAGCGGTGGTACTGCTGAAGGTGGATGATTCCGACGTCCTCAGAAGTGCACGGGTTACGCTGAGGTGCTTTTTCGACGGCGGCTTCAGGTCCAGAGATCAGCGAAGTGAAGAAGAAGGAGATTTAAACTGAGTTTCTATGGCGTGACACAGTCTTTTATAGGACTTGCTATGCAAATTCAGGCGGACTGTTTAGGCAGGAACATGGGTAGTCACCTCATTGGTCCTCCCGCTCAGCCGCCTCGGCATAGGTTCCTGCAGTTGCCGCAGCACAGCCAATCAGTACACGTATATACTCTGTTGGGTCTGCTGTGTAGCTGCACTGCATTTTACATAGATACATTTTAAAATTTTGCTTCAATTCTCGAGGAAACAGGAGTTCCCCCAGTGTATGCTATGCAATACGAGTGATTCTCTCGAAAGGGAACTACCAATTACTTTCAATTTAAGAGTCCTGCTCTATCTGAAGAAACGGTGTGTGTGCGTGCATGTGTGTGTGTGGTCCTCAGATCTCCCCCCCGAAGATGGCAATATGCGAAATCCTTGTCCTTGTGGGGACATTTTTTGTTCCCCGTGCGGAAAACAGCTCATAAATTATATTAAATGATGTCTTTAGAAAATGTGGAACGTTTCCTTTGGTGGGTAAGTTTAGGGTTAGGGGAGAGAACAGTTTGTACAGTAGCTATAAAAATCCTTGTTTCTATAGAAAGTCCCCATAAAACATGGAAACCCAACATGTGTGTGTGTGTGTATGTGTGTGTGTGTGTGTGTGGGTGTGTTTAGAATTGCACAAAGTAGATTATAATGTTCTGTCATTAGAAATGTTTGTGTTTTTGTTTAAATGGACAGAAAACAATGCAGTCTTTAAAAAGACACGTATTGAAGGGAGTTATGCAGGCTATGCCTATTTGTTTCGCTTACCTGATTGAACTGAGGTGTAATTCTGTAAAACACTGATTAGGGGCCAAGCACCGAAGGTAATGTTGACCATATTGTATGACGACATTCTAGATCTTCACGCCCCCGTCAGAACTAGAATGATCACCTTCTCGCGCTCAGCCCCCTGGTACACCTGCGAACTCCGGAAGATGAAGATGGTTGGACGTGTACTTGAGAGGCGTCTCAAGCTTTCAGGACTCACTGTTCATAGGCTAGCTTATAGAGAGCATCAGAAGGCCTACGCAAGGTCCTTGAGAGATGCTCAGTCACAGTTCTTCTCTTGCATCTTTAACAATAACCATGGAAACTTCAAGAAACTTTTATCCACTATAAATCACATTCTTAAACCGCAAACTCACTCCTTTTCAGAAGCCATAGAAGAGAGGTGCAATAAGTTCATAACCTTTTTTAGGAACAAAGTAGACAATATCCACTTTCACCTTTCTAGCACCTCCGTTCTGCCTGTCCCGACTGTCGATCCACAGCTTGGGACTTTCCAACATCTCTACTGCTTCTCCATCATCACACAGCGCGAGGTTGAGGACATCATCAGAAAGATGAAACCATCCACCTGTGCACTGGATCCTTTTCCCATAGCCTTGGTAAAATCTAACCTCTGTGTCTTAAGTCCCTTTATAATCAAGATCATTAATCATTCCCTCCAAGCTGGCCATGTTCCTTCATCACTCAAAACTGCAATCATCAGACCACTTATTAAAAAACCCACTTTAGACCCAGATGTTATTGACAACTACAGACCCATCTCCAACCTTCCATACCTCTCTAAGGTGCTGGAAAAAGTTGTTGCTGCACAGCTTCAGGTCCATTTAAAACAAAACAATCTTTATGAGAAATTTCAGTCTGGTTTCCGCACAGGACACAGCACAGAAACAGCTTTGGTCAGGGTCACAAACGACCTATTGATGGCGGCAGATGCTGGTTCCCCATCCCTTCTCATCCTCCTGGACTTAACTGCAGCTTTCGATACTGTTGATCATAACATCCTCCTTCACCGTTTACATTCCACCATCGGTTTCTCTGACTCTGTCCACAACTGGTTCTCATCTTATCTCACTGGGAGAACTGAATATGTTGTGTTGGGAGAAGCTACATCCCTGTCACACAATGTCACCTGCGGTGTCCCTCAAGGCTCAGTGCTCTGTCCCATCCTGTTCATCCTCTATATGCTCCCCCTTGGCCGTGTCATCAGCCGGCATGGGATTTCTTTTCACTGCTATGCTGATGATACTCAACTTTACCTTAGGACAAATTCTTCCCCCTCTGCTGACCTCACTCCATCCACTTTGATCACTTGCCTGGATGAGATAAAGGCGTGGATGAAGCAAAACTTTCTGCAGCTAAACAGCTCCAAGACTGAAGCAATCCTAGTCGGCACTCCACTTCAGGTCTGGGAATTCCGTTATCACCAGCATTGGTTTCTCTGATCAGGACATTCCAATTTCCACATCAGTCACCAACCTGGGGGTCAGAATGGAATCCCAACTTACTTTTGAAGCTCACATCAAGCATCTGTGTAAGACCTCCTTCTTCCACCTCAGAAACATTGCTAAACTTTGTCCCATACTAACACTGGCAGATGCGGAGAAGCTTGTCCACGCCTTTGTCTCCTCCAGGCTGGACTACTGCAAAGAGCTCCTTATCAGGATCCCTGGCAAAAATCTCCAGAAGTTGCAGTATATTCAGAACAGCGCTGCTAGGATCCTGATGAGGGTGCGCAAATACGACCATATCACCCCCATTCTCAAATCACTCTACTGGCTTCCTGTCTCGCTCAGGATTGAGTATAAGATCTCCCTCCTCACTCACCAGTGCATCCATGGTGACGCACCCACCTATCTCGCGGAACTCCTCTCCACACAAACATCCACACGTAATCTCCGTTCTGTTTCAACCCATCTTCTCAAAACTCCCACGACCAAACTCCGTACTATGGGAGATCGGGCCTTCTGCTCAGCTGCCCCCAGTCTGTAGAATGCTCTCCCTGACCATTTGCGGATTCCACAGACTGTAGATGCTTTTAAACGGGGTCTTAAAATCCACCTTTTTAGCAGAGCTTTTGATTGATTTGTTACTTTAATTTTTCAGTTTTATTTATTCTTATTTATTTTTATTTTTTTTATTAAATTTTTTTTTTAAAAATCTGTATCACTTTGAGATTTTGTTTAATGGAAAGTGCGTTACAAATAAAATGTATTATTATTATTATTTATTTTTTTCGTCATGAAAATTTTCCCGCCATTTTGAATTTTCCGAAAAACCTACTTTTGCAAACTCGTCCTAGACGGTTAGTCTGATTTGCACGAAAATTGAACCAGATCATCTTCAGACCATGCAGACAAACAAACTTGCAATTCAAGTTGATTTCTCAAACCGTTTTCGAAAAATGCACAAACAAATTTTACATAGTGCTTGCGAAAACACACTTAAGACTATTTCTTCGCAACGCTTTATCGTATTCAAACCAAACTTGGTACATGTCATCACAAGCATGACCTGAGGCAACATGCAGCGTTTCGGCACAGCGCCACCTACTGGTCCGGAGATACGAAAAAGTGCTATTTTTGCTTATAACTTCTGAACCGTTTGTCTCGTTATATTCAGGGCGGCATGCCGAGTCGACTGATATCCAATTTTAACATGTAGGCCATTTTGGATTATGTGCTAAAATGCTGTATTTTATGAACACATGAACGGATTGTAACAAAACTCAGTATGGTTCATCACTACCATGCCCTGAAGGAGCCTGAGAAGTTTCGAAACAGCACCACCTAGTGGATAATTTTTTTCTCTCTCCAAATTCTTATAACTTTGGGTGTGGTTGACCTATTTTCACGAGACTCATCTCCTTAGACTCCTGAATTGTTGCTGAGTCCAACGATACCAGACTTGCCAGGTTTCAACATATGGTTTGTGCAGTGTTGTAATTTAGCGCTTAAAAAACATTAGCTGATATCTTCGAAACCGCTAGTCCGATTGATACGAAACCAGTGTCAGAAGTTCGAAAACTTCTATAGATAAATGGTCTATAGATAAATATTAATGCCCAAATGTCAAAATATTGATAGTAAGGGGTAGTAAAATCCTATCAAAGTCAGGTGTAATTTTTTACGTGTTGTTTCATATAAATGTCTATAACTCCAAAACGAAATGATATTGACACACACATGTATGGGCTCACTCTGAGGACACATAAAAAACATGGTAGGATTGTGCCTCTCGGTGGCGCTATAATAAAACAAAACATGAAATTCCCATAGACTACAATGCATTTTTCAGCCTTTTTTTGCCTAAAAGTCATTATTAAAATCATTAAAAAAGGAAGCCCATTTCTTCATAATGTAAAATATTACCATACTCGTGCATATTGATGTTCACCCCTCTTTTCTTGTATGTATTTTTAATGAAAAATAATGGTTTTAGTACCTTGATTAGCTTAGAAGCGTATATCATTAACGTGGAATTATTTCAAACTAAAAATGTATCATCATCATTTACTGCTCCTTTAAATGAGCGGTGTCGTCGAGCCTTCATGAATGGAGCCACGTGATCAAACATCATATGACGTCTGATGGTTTCAGAACAAGAGAAAGAGAATCCGAGCAACAACAATAACAACAAAAAAGAATCTGCTACAATAACACATTTACACATCTGATTTCACTCAAACACACTCGCGACACACGCGCACAGAGAAGGGCATCTGTTGCACTGGTGGTGAGTCGACTCGGTTATTGTTTCATGAAATGTGTGTGAGAGAGAGTGTTGTTGTTGTGCTGAGTGTGCAAGCATGCACGCCTCCACTTGCTCTCATAATGTATATATATATATATATATATATATATATATATATATATATATATATATATATATATATATATATATATATATATATATATATATATATATATATATATCATACATCTGAAGCAGCTTAAGCCTTGTGCATTTATGTTGATTCACAACTGCAAACCAGCGGCTTTTGGTCATTAAAATATTTGATACGCGTGAGCAGCCTATGGGGATTCCCTGTGTTACTGTGAATTAGAGGAGGTATTATAGTGACAGCTAGGGGGATGTGCTGAAATGTGTGGATAGGCACACACACACGCACGCATATCAGCACAAAGCTGCTGTTTCATCATAAGGGCGCTGTGTGTTTCAGCACCAGGTAGGGCGCTTGTTTATCAATATGCACTGATGCTGTATATATTGATATCTGATTGGTGAAAGTGTTTCTTTTACTATGCATTTTTTTTTAGATCTATATCATAGAAGGAAGATGTCATTTGTTCGACAGATATTCATATGGCTCTATGCATCTAAACTGTAGAGCTTTGTTGGTTCGAATTGGAACGTAGATGCTGATTCATCATAACGCACGAATGTTTCTCAGCTCAGGAATCATTTTCCGGATCTACATTCCAAAAGCGTTATGGTCATGTGCTATATATATGACAATCAGCTGATTATTAGTGGGAATCGATGTCAACCTTTTTTTAAGACCTGTTTGAATGCCTGTGTTTTTGTCTGAGTTTTAATACTGTCAAATGTGATTTCCATTTTAAATGATAAACTTTTGACCATTATCCTAAGAATGATCTGCTTTTCTGAATTTGCTTGCTGTTATGATATGATATTATGCATAACACATGTATCCGTAGCAGGTTTTTGTTGAGTTGAGCATCTCCAGTGACACTGTAAAAAGTGCCTGAAAGCTTTTTGAATATTCTTTAGGAAATATGCATGTAATGTGTTTGATTTGTGGATTATTTTTGCAGTATAGGAGTTCAATCTGGACCACAAAACCAGTTGGGTCAATTTATTTAAATTTATAAATATTTATACATTTTCTGATCTATACATAATCTGAAATCTGAATAAATAATATTTCCATTAACATATGGTTTGTTAGGATAAGAGCCGAGATACAACTATTTGATAATCTGGAATTTGAGGGTGCAAAAATATCGAAATATTGAGAAAATCTCCTTTAAAGTTGTCCAAATTAAGTCCTTAGCAATGCATATTACTACTAATAATACATTTTTATATATATTTACGGTAGGAAATGTACAATGGAACATGATCTTAATATCCTAATGATTTTTGGCATAAAAGAAAAATTGATAATTTTGACCCATACAATGTATTGTTGGCTATTGCCACGAATATACCTGTGAGACGCATGACTGGTTTTGTTCTCCAGGGTCACATATGGTATAGCTATGTATTGTCTTCAAAACAAACAAACAAATAATTAAACACATTGACAACATGCCAAATTGTTGATACACAGTGTGAGGTAAGCTGTCACAGTGGAACCTGTCATTAACCTGGTTTTCAGCAGTTATGACAATCAAAATTACATAATAAGATCACTATAATGTGAAAGTCAAATTGATGTAAAATATAAACTGTAATATTAGAAATTAAAATGTCTTGAGAACACAGTTCAACCTTTTAGTGAAATGCCATAGTGGTTTTATTGTGCTCACTTGTTTAGCTATTACAAAAAAATATGATGATATTGAAATTGTATTTTGGAAGACAGAACAAAACAAAAAATCCCTATTTCAGAGGATTTTGAATGAGGTGTGTGCAGAAGTTCTGCTTTTTGTCTTGTGCACATTCATGTAGGCCTATTTAGACAAATTTGTGTAATAGGACTTTTGACCTAATGACTAAATCTGCCTGGCATTTATAAGGATGCCCTTTTGTGTCCTGAACCCCGTCTAGCCATGTGTAATTGTACCTGCCGGAGCAGGTAACAAGAACAGATGAGCGGGTTCATTTTAAAGATCATGCATCATGCCTAGTTTAAACCCAGCTTTTCTTTTGTCTGAGATACAGGCTTTGACTGGTGTTTCTGTTCAAAATCATCTACAATTCATCGGCTGAACGTTTGCTAGGACAGGAGTTGATGCAACCTGGAGAAAGTGTTTAATGAGTGGAGGAGGTGCTCCTCAAATCTTATGTTTCTAATGCCGTCTCTGCAGAAATTACAGTCCCTCAGTCCTTCGGTACAGCACTATCTGGATGCAGCGCTCAGGACTCCAGAAAGAGATCAATAGGGTTTTTGGGGGATGTTGGGAGGGGTGTCGATGATGAAACTCTGTGTAAGTGAGGGCGTCTTTTTTTTATTTTTACCGCAGTTGTCTTTCGCTTGCTGTTGCTATGTGTTTTTTCTTTCTTTCCTTGAGATGTAACACTCTGCAATAATGTTTTATTTAAGTTTTATTCAAAGATGTTAATGTAGAGTAGAATTAATCGGGAATAAGCCTGCGTCAAAGAGCTTAAATGTAACAAACAATTGGAAAACAAATAACTCTCACTGATGTTTTATTATTTCTGCCTTATCATATTGTATTCTAATTTTAACTAGTCTAGAATAAGACTGGAAATCATAAATAATTTAACCATTTTGTTTCCTATTCTAATTCTGGTTTCCTAATATTCAGTTTGTTTTTCTTTCTCCCATGTACTTTCACTGAGGAGAAATGCAGGTGTTCAAGAATTGTTAATGGAACCAAACAATATAGAAAATTGTCTTGTATCAAGTAAATGAAAATACACCGATCAGGCATAACATTATGACGTAATATTGTGTTGGTCCCTCTTTTGCTGCCAAAACAGTCCTGACTTGTCGAGGCATGGACTCCATTAGACCCCTGAAGGTGTGCTGTGGTATCTGGCACCAAGATGTTAGCAGCAGATCCTTTATGTCCTGTAGAGGTGGGGCCTCATACTGACCAATGCAGACTGGGAACACCCCACATGAGCTGCAGTTTTGGAGATGCTATGACCCAGTCGTCTAGCCATCACAATTTGGCCCTTGAATATGTAACGGAGGCCAGCTAGTAGCCATGTGCGAGTAAACCTCACTCTTCTGATCTCAAGAGACACTCTGACAACTGACACTAGAGGTTGCAGAGCCTCTTTGTTAGAGCATACGACTCTCATGCCGGCGGACCAGGTTCGAGTCCTGCTTAAAGCAGGCGGTTCGAACAGAGGGGTTATATTGGTGCCGTGACCCAGATGGGATTGAGGTTTCGCTAAACTTCAACATACGTCTTTGTGTGTGACTCCAAATGTCAATAATGAATCTACCTTTCACTGAGCTCACAAATTCAATCGCTTCGCAAAAGTTGGGCTCCAACAGCTGACTGATTGGTCTTTTTCCTGCAATGTAAGCAGGGTTGACTCTGAGAGAATACTTCTCGAGATCTCCACTCCTCTATCACTGTCTGTCTATCTACAGTGCTACCGTTGGGTTATTGACTGTTAATGGTGCATTCAGAATAATTTGCATCTCCTTTTCACGCTCTGAATAGCCACTAGTTTATGGCTTCCCTGCTCTCTGTGCATAAATTGATGCCTATCTTGAAAAAGCACCACCCCAGCCATCAGCCAAGTCTGATTTTTAATTTGCAGTTAAATGGTGCCGACATACAGAGCTTGTTTGATAATTGACTTGACTCTGTTGAAGAGAGAGATGATTAGATCTGCATAAAACCACTCGTTTCCCCCTTTTTTTTCTTTGGTTGTACTTGATGAGGCAGATCAGAAAGAGGTGCTGATCATGCATGAAATTAAATGCAGGGTTTCTAAGCCAGCGGCAGTCTTCATTAAGGGGCATCAGGGTTTCAGAGAGGTCAGCAGGTTAGAAAATTACTTGCGTGAACATTAGTAGCCTGAAACCTGATGGCTTTCACTAAAATGTTTATAATGATCATTCACTGTACTTCTCTCTAGCTGGACTGTGCGGCACTAGGGGAGAGCTAATAGTGCTTAAAGGCTTTCGTTACCTAAAAATTATCATTCTGTCATTTACTCACCCTCATGTCATTTCAAATCTGTATGACTTCCTTTCTTCTTTAGAATAGGTATTTTGAAAACTTTTTTGTCCGTACAATGGAATTCAATAGATCAGCATTCTTCAAAATATCATCTTTTGTGTCTTCAGAAAAAAGAAATGCATACAGGTTTGAAAAGATGATGATGGCGAGTAAAGGAGTTTTCATTTTGAGTGAATCATCCCTTTTGAATGTTTTTAGTAAAGCCCAGAATATCCGTTATCTTGTCTTTCATGTCCAGTAATTACTGTCACAATTAAAATCATTCAGAGCTGCAATTGGTTTGTAATGGTGCACAACAAATACTCAAGTAGCAAAAAAAAAAGCTTTTTTTGTCTTTAAAACATTCAATACTGTTATTATTTTGATAAATATGACTTGATGAATAAGGAAATCTCTAGAACTAGTACATACACCAATCAGGCATAACATTATGACCTGTACTTTAATGTACTTTAGACCATGGTGGAAATGCAGACAGCAACAGGTCATTATATCAGGCATAACATTATGAACATCCTACAGATGCTCGATTGGATTGAGATCTGGGGAGTTTGGAGGCCAAGTTAACACCTCAAACTTCTTGTTGTGCTCCTCAAACCATTCCTGAACCATTTTTGTTGCATTATCCTGCTGTAAGAGGATCCTGTCCACATGCATCAATGAGCCATGACCCTGTCTCCGGTTCACCACTGTTCCTTCCTTGGAGCACTTTTGATAGATACTGACCACTGCAGACTGGGAACACCCCACAAAAGCTGCAGTTTTGGAGATGCTCTGACCCAGTCGTCTAGCCATCACAATTTGGCCCTTGTCAAACTCGCTCAAATCCTTACGCTTGCCCATTTTTCCTGCTTCTAACACATCAAATTTGAGGACAAAATGTTCACTTGCTGCCTAATATATCCCACCCACTAACAGGTGCCGTGATGAAAAGAGATATTCACGTCACCTATACACATCATAATGTTATGCCTGATGTGGTGTATGTAGACAATTTATAAAATAACTTACAACATGACTTGGCCATAGACCGTAAAAAAAAAAAAAGGATGAAGCGTCTTCATTGGCTTCCGGAGGCCCGCACATGACACCGACATCTTATCATCAGTAGTGATCTCGGGACCGGAGTTGCACAGTAGAGAGCAGGAAGTAGAGGCGCGATTATCAAAAGCCCGCCCACACTCTCACAGATGCAGAACAATTAATTATGTTGGTGTGAAATAAACAGTTATGGAAATGTAGAAATTAAAGCTAAAGTTCTAATCTCCTCCCAAAAATCCAGAAAAAAAGTCTGTTAGTGCCTCAGTGACAACTTCACTCAGAGAAGCCATCAATCTCAGCTGTCAATCATGACGTCACACCCCCTGTTTTTATAGCATCAAATAACAAACTAAAACTAAACTTATTTAACCCTCAGAGACCTAAGGGTATTTTTACAATAAATTTTCCGCCTGGTGTTATTTACTAAAAAAGCTTGTAAAACATCAACCCTGTTGTGCACAGACAATTGACACACCTCTTTTTTTTCAAGACAAGTTGCACTGTCAGTATATTTGTGTTGCATTGATGTCACCTGAATGTAAAATAAGTTATGGGACCATAAAGACAAATGAAAACATAAAACGGAAATTGAATCCCTCAAATATTTATTGAAAACACACACAAATAAATAAAAGCTAAGCATATTTCCTCTGGAAAACTGTTTGTTCAAGTCTTTGCAGTCCTGGAACTCAGGAATAAACATTATAACTTATACAGAACCAAAACTATTTACATTTTTCCCAAAAAAGTCCAGGCGCTTTTGGCCTCTTTGGATTTTGGATATTTACTGGTGCCAAGCCTCAAAACAGTTCCTATCAGGAACTTCTCCTCAAACTTTCTCCTCAAACTTTTTCCTCAAACTTTGTCCACAAAACTACTCAAAACTGCAGCACGTCTCTCTCTCTATCTCCTCAATACTAGCGTGCATCTCTATCTCTCCACAATAACAGAGCTGTGGTTCATGCGTAATGACGCACACCAACGTGGATGACGGATCAGCCTGTCATTGGTCAAACCCTCATCCAAAATGGCAGCTAGCATCGCGCTAGCGGCAAAAATGACGGAAAATGTATAAATTATGGACATCAAGTGGATATATCTTGGATGTAAGCGTTTTGATTTATTGCTGAACAACTCCAAAAAGATGCACATGTTCCAGGCTGGATAGAAAACCTTCTGTAAAGGCTACAAAGACACCAAAGATACCCCCGTGATGGCTAGCTCGTTAGCTTTCTGCTGGAAAAAACGGTAAGAAAATCGATAAAAGTTTCATGAAATAATATAGATATTTATCGGAGGTGCCGTGTGACGTCGTGGGCGATGCCGTCGGGCTCTGAGGGTTAAAAAACAAACGCTTGAAATGGAATCATTGTGATAAAACTGCCTAAAATGACAGAAACCATCTTTAGGAAACAATTATTTGAAGTGTAATTTGATTGTTTAGTTTGTCTCACGTCCATTGTAATACATGGAGGGGTGGGGTTTAGGAGCTATACTGGGACCAACCACCGGGGGCGATCGAGGCGCGGAGGCTTCAGTTTCTGAGAAGAGTGCTGCAGGCTCGGACTTGGCAAAAGACTAAATCTTGAGACTTAATTTAGCTTTAACCTTGAAAGACTTGACTTGGATGTTTCATATTTCAGTATGTACTCTCTGTACTTTTACAAACACTATTATGATATTATTTGCTATTGTTTGGACAATACATGTAGTCCCATCCACCATCTGCGGAACACAATTAGCGTGTTAGCCAGGGTTCAAAGAGCCAAATGCGAGTAAAAAGTGGCGTTGAAACTGTTACTTGCCAGTTGCCAGGTAACTTTTATGGATTTTGACAATGTATACGATTATCAAATCACAACGGTTATGATAAATATACAGTCTGATGTTGTGTTTCAGAGTAAAGCACAGCACATTTCAGTACAGTTCATTTTCAGTTTCGATTCACAGGAAATGCTGCTCTGCAGGTGTTGTGTGTTCGAGTCGCTTATAATTTGCATTTGGGAACCACCTTCCCAAATTTGTAATGAGAATATATTTTTGCCATATGTTGTTGAAGAAGCTTTAAGGTCTTCCAGCAAAGAAATTAAGACAACCATAAGGTTTTCCTTCTTTTTTGTCTTTAGATGATCACATCCCTGAAAAATCAGATAGTATAAGCTCTGTTTGAAAACTTTTAAAAACCTGTTTAAACACTTTCCACGGACTTTCTCAGAAAATCAGTACAGAAAGTCTGTAGATTCTTTTTGGACCTGCTTATTGTTGACTCTAAACATTAAAGTGAGAGAGAAGAAAGTGTTTTAAAGGTGTCCTAGAATGAAAAATTTAATTAACCTTGCCATAGTTAAATAACAGTACATGTAAATCACATACAATGAGTCTCAAACACCATTGCCTTCTCCTTCATATGCTAATCTCATTTGTGAAAAACACCACGGAAAAATAGACAAATCTCAACGTAACATCGAGAATGATGCAATCGTTGGGATCATTAATATGTACGCCCCCAACATTTGCATATGCCAGCACATGTTCACTATCTGGCGAAACTGCGCAGCCGTATCATCTCTGCAGGTAAACAAGTGTCACACGAGGATAGCGAACATGGCAGATCATGGACACCAATGTTATGTTCCAGGCTGTGCAGGGGATGTGAAGACGTTTCATACTCTTCCTACAGATAAAACATGTCAACAGGCATGGTTGATGTTTATTTATAATCAGATACCGCAACAATTTAATTCAAAGTTGTTAGTTTGCTCAGCCCATTTCACCACGGACAGTTTTTCAAACCTGGGACAATATCAATCAGGCTTTGCTCAGTGTCCGACACTGAAGAAAGAGGCAATTCCAACCATATACCTGCAAGCAGTAAGTGATTTTATCCACTTCTTGACTGTCTAAACAATTTCTGATTAAATTGAAAGTTTCTTAGAGAGACAACATTAACGATAATATCCCCGTTGTTGTCTAGATCCAAAGCAAAATGCTAGTACAGTAACAATCGGATAATCCAAGTAGCTTACATAAATAAATAGTATGTCTAATGACAAAGGTTAATATTACTTCATGCCAGTGTTGTCATAAATTACAAAATACAACCGTAGATACGTAACGTACTACGTTAGTTTAGTTGCTTACACATAGCTCGTCACCTTCTCCACCATTGTTGCATAATAGCGCTTTTCTGAGTATTCATTTTTACATATGAAAGGGTGGCTTGTATACATTCATTTGTTTGGCTAAATAAATCGACTTTTAAATCAGTACTCTACTGTCAAACTCAAACGTTACTGTACAAACAACATATTTAAGCGCTACCCAGTTCAGTTTGTGATTCAAAGCGAAGAAGCTATCATTGTAAAATCATACAGGGACACATTACAATAATTAAAATGTTTTTACAATGCTAAAAAAGTTGTGACTGCTGCTGTGTATATTTAATGCTATATGCTAGTTATCGTTTAGGCTGAAGTTCTGGTATGGACGTAATGATTTTGCAGGTCCCTAATTAAAATAAAGACTTAACTTACCATTCAGAAGCGTTCATGTCCAATCTCAAAACATGTTTTTGTTCAGAAACAGGCTCAAACATATAAGGTTGAATGCCTAATCTCTCCATCGTCATGACGTCACATCAGTATAGATGTGCCTGCTATCATTGAGCCGCGCAGTGAAACAGTCAATCACAGTAGAACTCTGTATTAATATTCATGCCCCTTCCAAATAATGCAAAAACAGACCATTTCATCCTGGGGAAGATTTCTAGAGTTGTAAATGGACCAGTAAATCCGTATCTGGGTTTAAATCCTTAAATTAGCCATAAGCCATTATATTCATTCATTACACACAGACTGATATATTTTAAATGTTTATTTCTTTTCATTTTGATGATTATAACAAACAACTAAGGAAAATCCCAAATTCAGTATCTCATAAAATTAGAATATTACTTAAGACCAATACAAAGAAAGGATTTTTAGAAATCTTGGCCAACTGAAAAGTATGAACATGAAAAGTATGAGCATGTACAGCACCCAGTTGGGGCTCCTTTTGCCTAAATTACTGCCGCAATGCGGCGAGTCGATCAGTCTGTACCTCGCCAGAGCCACAGGACCACTGGCTGATAGACTTTTGGAGCAAACCTATCGCTCCAGTCCTCCACAAGCCTGCTCCAGTTCTCCATGAGCCAACTCCAGTTCTCCAAGAGTCCGCTCCAAGTCTACTAGATTCCGCTCCAAGTCTCCTAGACTCTGCTCCAAGTCTTAACGAGCCCGCTCTAGCTCACAAGCCCACTCCAGCCCACGAACTCGCCCCATTCCACGAGCCCTTCCTGCCACCCCTGAAGCTCCCCAAAGAAGTTTTGGGAGTGCCATGTATATGTGGGTGGGGAACATGTGGGTTGAGCACATGTGGGTGGGGCTCCTGATCCGCCATGGAGACCGCCATACCTGTCTGCACCTTCCCCTCACTCGCGTGTAGGTCTTCAGGGCATATGTAATAACCCCATCTTTTATTGAAGTCCGATTCTGCCTCATCCCTGCAGCAACCCACAACTGTAACAAAAATGTATTAAAATACTTGTTTTGAAGAATTGTTTCTAGCTTAAACCAGACATTCTAACTAAAATCTACTCTGACAGCTTCTGCATGCACACAGTGTGTTATAAGTATCAACTCTGCAACTGCTTTTCAGAAAAGATAATGAACTTTGCTTTTCAGTGCCTTGGGGTTTAGTATGCAAGGTACAAGTGTTGCTTTGGTGTGCTCTTATGGCTGTGTTAATCTTGTTACTGAGCTGTGCTTTGAAGAATTGAAGAGAAGGCAACAACTGTTGGCGCAATTATTAGAAAATGGAAGAAGTTCAAGATGACGGTCAATCTCCCTCAGTCTGGGGCACCATGCAAGATCTCACCTCGTGGGGCATCAATGATCATTAGGAAGGTGAGGGATCATCCCAGAACTACACGGCAGGACCTGGTCAATGACCTGAAGCAGGAGCGGACTAGCCATCAGGAGCACCGGGCGTTTTCCCAGTGGGCCGCCCCATTGCTACATAAATATATATGAAGAATGAATAATAGTACATTTACGTAGCCTAGTCTATATCCTTCCGTCAGCCCAGACAAATGGCCCACTAGGGGGGAAAAACTCGAATCTATTTAGCCTGATCAGTCTCAGTGGCGTAAAAGCGCTCATCAATGTCAAAATGTTTGAGATATTCAATCAAATCAATGGAGGCGGGATTTATTGTTCAAAGAAACTGAGCAGCCAACTGAATGCGAGCCGAGGTAATAAACAGCTGAACTTGAGGAGTCAATACAGCAATATTTCCAGACTGTTTACGATTTTAAAAAAAGTTAGACGATACACATTAATTTCCAGAGATGCAAACTACTGCTGACCTTTTCGAATTTCTCAGATTGTAATGCCGTTTACGTTATTCGACACACAAGGCACAAAGAAACATTAACATTGCAGTTTTCAGCGTATCAGAGTGAATGTGTCTTTTCCAGGCTACAGTAATATCACAGGCATTTGAAAATGATTCATAAAACTTAAAATATTTTTTTCACTTAAACATGGTAAAACTGGCAACTTTCATATTCAAGTATGTCCCGTGAAGGAACTTATCATATACTAAAATAAATATACCGCTAGGCTATAATTTGCTAGTTAGTTCACATGAATTATTTTACACACTAGCAATAACAGTTTTAAATAATTAAGACTTTTAATAATTAAGACTCATGTTTTTGAAAGAAGGCTGAATTTATTTTATTAAAAAACACAGTAAAAACACAATAGTAAGAAATATGAATAACATTTCTAATAGCTGTTGTGAATATATAGTAAAATGTTTTTTTTTATTCCTGTGATCAAAGCTGAATTGATCATACTCCAGTCTTCAGTGTCACATGACCATGCAGAAATCATTCTAATAAATGATTTCTAAATCATTAAATAATAAATAATTATTTTTCATTAAAAAAAACCTTCAGGACCAATATAATTTTTAAACTTGAATTTTTAAACAATTGGAGCTCTATTCCATAAAATGACAGATGTCAAGTTCCTGAAAGGACAAATAACCACTAGAAAGGCACCATAAAATAGTCCACATTCTGCTCTACATACTAAGTCTTAGACCATAGCATTGCTTTATATGGACTGATTTTATGGTAGGTATTGAACTTTAGTAATATTAAACTTCACTGTATGGAAAATTTCAAAATGTGTAAAAAAAAAAAATCTAAATTATTTATTAATTGCCATGTGCACCAGGATAGACCAATTATAACCTAAAGAAGTATGCTTGGCATTCATTAATGTTAATGATAAGCATTTCAATAAAAAATTGCATTTTATATTTCTGTATAAATAGCATCTATATTTTTATGTTAAGTGGTGTTTAAAATTGCTCTGTGCATAATGAGCTAGTGAGTTTATGGTGAGATTAAAAACTTTTCTTCAAAAGCAAAATGAATTTCCTATTATCACTGTAAAGCTGCTTTGAAGCAATCTATGTTGTAAAAAGCACTATATAAATGAAGGTGACTTGACTTGACGTGTTGCGGACCGGTTGTTATGGGCTGCTTTGTGCCAGAAAGTCCAGGGCTACTTTTTTGCCCCAGTCTGCCTGAAGAGACCTGAAGAGAGCTGGGACCACAGTCTCAAAGAAAATCATTAGACGTCACACTACGCCGTCATGGCTTAAAATCCTGCAGCACACACAAGGTCCCCCTGCTCAAGCCAGCGCATGTCCAGGCCCGTCTGAAGTTTGCCAATGACCATCTGGATGATCCAAAAGAGGAATGGGAGAAGGTCATGTGGTCTGATGAGACAAGCTTTTTGGTCTAAACTTCACTCGCCATGTTTGGAGGAAGAAGAAGGATGAGTACAACCCCAAGCATGAAGCATGGAGGTGGAAAGGGATGCAAAGGGGACAGGACGACTGCACCGTATTGAGGGGAGGATGGATGGGGCCATGTATCGCAAGATCTTGGCCAACAACCTTCTTCCCTCAGTAAGAGCATTGAAGATGGGTCGTGGCTGAGTCTTCCAGCATGACAATGACCCGAAACACACAGTCAAGGCAACTAAGGAGTGGCTCCGTAAGAAGCATCTCAAGGTCCTGGAGTGGCCTAGCCAGTCTCCAGACCTGAACCCAATAGAAAATATTTGGAGGGAGCTGAAAGTCTGTATTGCCCGGCAACAGCCCGCGAAACCTGAAGGATCTGGAGAAGGTCTGTATGAAGGAGTGGGCCAAAATCCCTGCTGCAGCATGTGCAAACCTGGTCAAGAACTACAGGAAACGTATGATCTCTGTAATTGCAAACAAAGGTTTCTGTACCAAATATTAAGTTCTGCTTTTCTGATGTATCAAATACTTATGTCATGCAATAAAATGCAAATTAATGACTTAAAATCATACAATGTGATTTTCTGGATTTGTGTTTTAGATTCCGTCACTCACAAGGGAAGAAGGTGTCCCATACTTTCAATATTTTAATTATTATATTCCACCTTCTTCCCTTGTAGTCAACCATATTTTTTAATAAACAGATATAATTCATGCATTTCCATGTAATTAGATTTCACAAACTTAATTCCTATCGACCAGCTCACTTAGCACAGTGTTCGTGGCTCGACTCGTCAAGACTGTTTTCCAAGATGGCTCCTGTCTGTATACGCGTAATGAACTGTTTTTATAAAGTATCTTCTTATTAAACTGTTTGTACACTTACAAAGTTCTCAATGCTTCGGTTTGCATGTAGGGACCCTCATTATGCTACAGCGTTAGTGTGAGGCTATTTTGAGCCTTATTAGTGGTATTAACTAGCGATTTAATTTTACTTATTCTGTGCCCCATTTACTAGCGTTATAAGCTAATCTGTTTTTGGAGATAAAACTCTTTACATTCGATTTTCATGAAAACGCATCCCAGAGAACGATCTACTCGGTAACCATGTGTTAATTACCCCTAGGTTCATTTTTCACCGGAGTTGTCCTTTAAAAAAAGTCTTAGAGCAGAAAGTCTTCAATTCTTGAAGGTAGGGCATTAAGTCTTCTTGAGTATTTTGTCCTGTTTTCCAATACAAATATCTAAACCTGCTTTAAATCAAGATATGTTACTTGATATGCTAAATTAAATCTTGAAAATTGATCAAACTGAAGCAAGTTTATGCTCAAAACAAGAGCATATCTGTCAATAAGTTATCAAAACTTCCCTTTGAATTAAGTAGATTTTTCTGAGTCCATTGGCAGATATACACTATATTGCCAAAAGTTTTGGGATGCCTGCCTTTACATGCACATGAACTTTAATGACATCCCATTTTTAATCCGTAGGGTTTAATATGGAGTTGGCACACCCTTTGCAGCTATAACAGCTTCAACTCTTCTGGGAAGGCTTACCACAAGGTTTAGGAGTGTGTTTATGGGAATGTTTGACCATTCCAGTGCATTTGTGCGGTCAGGCACTGATGTTGGACGAGAAGGCCTGGCTCGCAGTCTCCGCTCTAATTCATCCCAAAAGTGTTCTATCGAGTTGAGGTCAGGACTCTGCAGGCCAGTCAAGTTCCTCCACACCAAACTCGCTCATCCATGTCTTTATGGACCTTGTTTTGTGCACTGGTGCACAGTCATGTTGGAAGACAAAGGCGCCATCCCCAAACTGTTCCCACGAAGTTGGGAGCATGAAATCATCCAAAATGTCTTGGTATGCTGAGGCATTGAGTTCCTTTCACTGGAACTGACAAGCTCAACCCCTGAAAAACAACCCCACACCATAATCCCCCCTCCACCAAACTTTACACTCACCCATGGGATTGCCAGACAGAGAAGCGTGATGGTCACTCCAGAGAACACGTCTCCACTGCTCTAGAGTCCAGTGGCGGCGTGCTCTACACCACTGCATCCCACGCTTTGCATTGCACTTGGTGTTGTAAGGCTTGGATGAGCTGCTCGGCCATGGAAACCCATTCCATGAAGCTCTCTAAACACTGTTCTTGAGCTAATCTGAAGGCCACATGAAGTTTGGAGGTCTGTAGCTATTGACTCTGCAGAAAGTTGGCGACTTCTGTGCACTGTGACCCTCAGCATGTGCTGACCCCGCTCTGTGATTTTACGTGACCTACCACTTCGTGGCTGAGTTGCTGTTGTTCTCAATTGCTTTCACTTTGTTATAATACCACTAACAGTTGAGCGTGGAATATTTAGTGAGGAAATTTCACGAATGGACTTATTGCACAGGTGGCAACCAATAATCAAATCAAAATCAAATCACTTTATTTGTCACTCTACATATGCACAAGTGCAACAGTAGGTGAAATTCTTAGGTGCAGTTCCAACCAACATAGTAGTCATGACATGACATGTACAACATTTAAAGCAGCATCAGATTACACATCTGATGCGCACACAATTACTCACAGCACAGTATACACTACAATGAACAATAAATAATTTACACAATGTGAGTGTAGTTCTCACAGCTCTAAACAATATACACATACTTACAATATACATATACTTTAAACAATATACACTAAACATACACTAAACAATATACATTACGCTATAATAGTAATAATAATATACAATGTATAGTATAAAATATTATTCACAGATTGAAAAATTGAAATCCAAAGTGCAATAGATGCTGTATGATAAATAAATGTGTATATAATGTGTGTGTATCTACAGTGGGTTGTGCTGAGTGATATTCTGTCCAGTGTGTGTTATGATACTGATGGATCAGGAGTTAAGTAGTCTAATTGCTTGTGGGAAGAAGCTGTTCTGGAGTCGGCTGGTGCGTGTTCTGATGCTGCGGTACCGTCTGCCTGATGGCAGCAGTGAGAGCAGCCCATGGTTCGGGTGGCTAGAGTCTCTGATGATCCTCTGAGCTCTCCTCACACACCGCCTGGCGTAAATGTCCTGGAGGGAGGGAAGCTCACCTCCGATGATGCAGCTGGCCGTGCGCACTACCCTTTGCAGGGCCTTGCGGCTGCGGGCGGTACTGTTGCCGTACCAGGTGGTGATGCAGCCAGTCAGCAGACTCTCTATGGTGCAGGTGTAGAAGCGTGTGAGGATGTGGCGGTTCATTCCAAACCTCCTCAGCCGTCGCAGGAAGAAAAGGCGCTGATGAGCCTTCTTCACAACGGCCTCGGAGTGGACGGACCATGAGAGTTCCTCTGTGATGTGGACACCGAGGAACTTGAAGCTGCTGACTCTCTCCACCGGTGCTCCATCGATGGTGATGGGGCGGTGTTCTCTCTCATTCCTCCTGAAGTCGACCACCAGCTCCTTGGTCTTGCTGACGTTGAGGGAGAGGTTGTGCTCCTGACACCACCGTTGTGCTCCTGACACCACCACAATAATGGTACCACGCTTGAATTCACTGAGCTTCTGAGAGCGACCCATTCTTTCACAAATGTTTGTAGAAGCGTCATCATGCCTAGTGCTTGATTTTATACACCTGTGGCCATGGAAGTGATTGGAACACCTGAATTCAATGATTTGGAGGGGTGTCCCAATACTTTTGGCAATATAGCGTATGATCTTGTTTTAATCATAAACTCGCTTCGTTTTGAGAGAAAACAAGACTTCATATTTTATATTATTTTGCAAGTAAATGTCTTGATTTATGAGTCTTTTTTTGTAAAACGAATTAAAAAGTAATGGATATCTGTTGAAAGTTGTATTTTCAAACTTTGAAGTGTTGCTAGTGCAACTCATTGTGTATCTCCCTAGAAATGTACATTTCTGGAACATATTGATGTATTGCGTTCCCTTCAGTTTATTTCTTACATTTTCTTTACTTTGTTTTAAAAATGTATTTTAAGAAGTCTTAAATTTACCCTCATAAAACCTGCAAAAACCCTGGTGGTACTTCACAAACAATCACACACTTATTCCAGAGAGCTGTGTAGTATCTTCAGGAGCAGTGAAATTAGTTTGTTTTATTTTATTGGTGGGTCACATTGTGCTGTAGAGGACAGGTAAATGGGGCAGGTCAGTGTTTCTTTAGCATAGCACGGACCAATGGCATCCATCTGTGGACTAGTCCCTGAGGCCTCGGTAAAGGAAGGCAATCATTAACACATGACACAGGGACACAAGGCCACAGCGCTTTTGTTGGCTCAGCATTTATCATATGTATGTATACTGTAATTTATGTATCATTGCATCATTGCACCCTCCACATTTATGAATGCTGCCAGGGTTTGAAGGTTGGAAATGATTGTTCTAGTCATTTAAGTTCAGCTACACAACTTCCTAATTGGTGCCTTGGTTGGGGTCCTTGCTGAGATCAGGGGTTTTTACCCTTCGTTTTGCAAGCTAGCCCATATGTGCTGAGAATGCATTTTTCACAAGGCTGTTTCCTTCAACCCCCTCATGTTCCCTGGCTCTAGTTGTTCTTTATTTCTCCTCTCTGTCTCTGTTCATTTCTTCACCTGGTCTCTTGTTAGTGCTTTCACTCAGTGTTTTTCTGTTCAAGCATTCTTTTCCCAAACTAAACTAAAAAAAAATCCTAACCTTTATCTTCATTGCAAAATCTTATGAATTGTTAAAGGTGCAGTGTGTAGTATTTATGAGGATCTATTGACAGAAATGCAATATAATATGCATAACTGTGTTTTCAGTGGAAAGACCTTACATAATGTACCATTATGTTTTATTACATTAGAATGAGCCATTTCTATTTCTATCTACATACAGTGCAGGTCCCCTTACAGTCGCCATTTTGCGCCACCATGTTTCTATGGTCTACAGAGTGCAAGCTACTCTGTAGAGGGGCGGCAGTGGCTCAGTGGTTCATGTAGGTTGGCTACAAACCGGATCGGTGGGCTACAAACCGTCGTTGTGTGTGAATGGGTGAATGTGAAGCAATGTGTAAAGGCCAATGGTCTGTTAAAAGCGCTATATAAATGCAGTCCATTTACCATTACTCTCTGCTGTCTCAGATGACAACATCTTTGTCCTGTGTCAGCCACCATAGCTTCTCTATGTGCTTTGAAAGGGTGAGGGGTGAGTGGTGGACAGTTGCAATTCACAACCTCACCGCTAGATGGTGCAAAAATTTGCACAGTGCACCTTTAAAATATTACGTAATAAAATATTACAAATACGTGAGAAAATTATTGAAATGTTTAAAAACAATGTTCCTCAAAGAAAGATAGGAAGAGATTTGGATATTTCACATTCAACAGTGCATAACATAATTAAAAGATTCAAGGAATCTGGAGGAATTTCAGTGCGTAAAGGACAAGGGCGCAAGCCTAAGCTGAACAACCGTGATCTCCGATCCCTCAGGCAGCACTGCATCAAGAATCGTCATTCATCTATAAGCGATATCACCACATGGGTTCAGGACTACTTTGGCAAACCTTTGTCAAGTACCACAATACGTAGTTACATCCACAAATGCCAGTTAAAACTGTACTGTGCCAAAAGGAAGCCCTATGTTAACAGTGTCCAGAAGCGCCATCGACTTCTCTGGGCTCGGAGGCATCTGGGATGGACCATCACACAGTGGAAACGTGTACTGTGGTCAGAGGAATCAGTATTTCAGGTATTTTTTGGGAGGAATGGACGCCGTGTGATCCGGACCAAAGAAGAAAAGGAACATCCAGACTGTTACCAGCAATAAGTCCAAAAGCCAGGGTCTGTCATGGTATGGGGTTGTGTCAGTGCTCTTGGCAAAGGTAAATTGCACTTCTGTGAAGGCACCATTAATGCTGAAAAGTACATAGAGATTTTGGAGCATAATATGCTGCCTTCAAGAAGACATCTTTTCCAGGGACGTCCATGCATATTTCAACAAGACAATGCAAAACCACATTCTGCACACATTACAAAGTCCTGGCTGCGGAGGAAGAGGGTACGGGTACTTGACTGGCCTGCCTGCAGTCCCGACCTGTCTCCAATAGAGAATGTGTGGCAACGAAGACCCCGTACTGTTGCCCACCTTAAGGCTTGTTTGCAGGAAGAATGGGACAAAATTACACCTGAAACACTTCATCACTTGGTGTCTTCAGTCCCTAAATGTCTTTTAAGTGTTGTGAAAAGGAATGGCAACATTACAAAGTGGTAAATGCTTTACTGTCCCAACTTTTTTTTAAATGTGTTGCAGGTCTGAATGACAGGAAAGGATGCATATTTACAAATGACATGAAGTTGACCAGACAAAACATGAAATATTTTGTGTTCATATTGTCTGCAATGAAATACAAGTCAAAGTAAATTTAGAAATCAGTTCTTTTTTTATTTTATTTGCGTTTTCCATACTGTCCCAACTTTTTCTGATTTGGGGTTGTAGGTGGAAATGCACACAGTTATGATATACTGTGCAGTAGTTGAAGAAGAGAGTGGAAATAGATACAAAAACGCCACGACAAGCGTTCACCATTGTAACGTGTTTTTATCTGTATACAAACTATAGCATCTTCCAATACAACACCGTATCCACCGCAGCTTCTGTGTCCTAATGTCCCAACATGCAACATTTGCTTTGCTGATGCTTTGCTGATGCCACGTTCCCATTCTCAATAAAAAAAAAGCAAAAAAAAATGTTGTTGTTTTTTCCTAAGTAAAAAAATGGCATTTGGGGGGTAAAATATGTCAAACATGCTGCCTGGTACCCGCATTCCTGGGTCTGTATATCACATAATTAGGGTCGCTTCAACACGCGGACATGGAAAACAACCCGCGGACTTGGCAACACAGTGCAGTTGAGTTCTGTTGACATTTGAGTTCTGTTCACACCCTTGCAGAACTCCGGAAAAACAAACTGCATCCACTATTTCCTTAATGCTGGGTTATTTGGGAAGCTGAAAGGTTATCTTTCCCTCACAACCGGAAACACACTTCTTTAGTTACATTGTTGAAAACAATGGTCTAAAAACAAAATGTCAGCGCTGCCGACGGCTCCCGTAAGCCGAACGAAGCTCATTGATGGATGGCTCTTGCTCTCGCTCTGGTTGGTGTGTGTGTGCGTCACCCTTTATGATGTCATACAGGGCCTGAAGGAGTGTATTTGGCTCCGTCATACGTCCCACTCGTTTTTTTTTTTACTTTGGCCATGTTTAGCATGAGAATAAACTCTTTAACAGTGTAAATAAGTCAGAATGCATGAAATGGCATTAGACATCTGTGATATGGTTCGTGGGGTGTGGAAGGAAGAAGGCAAGGGGTCGGCTTGCTGGGACACGGAACTCAAGTTTATTTGTCGTATAACTCAGTTCACCAAACAGTCGTGCACATCGCACAAATCAAAAACTCAAAACCCTCTCTCGCCTCTGTCATCGGTTTGTTCAGGCAGTTCCTCTCTGCTGCTCTCTTTCCTCGTGTCCCAGCGTCTGTGTGCACGTTCAGCTTTCTCTCTCCCCTTCCCTGTTTGGGGAGCGGCTTTATCCGGTCTCCCCGCGCCAATCACTGCAATCAGACACAGGTGTTTATCGTTATGCACTTGACCTACTTTCTTACCGCTCGTCTCCTCACTCTCTCCGTCTTTGCAGACCCCGCGAAACCACGCCCTCCTCGCCACATACCCCCACCGCCTGCTCCAGGCTGGGGAGCCATCCGGCCTGCCTCATTCCATTTTTTAAGGAGATTGAGATGGTATACCTGATGTGCTCCGTTCCTATCCGTTCGCACCACCTCATAATTGAGATCCCCCACTCGTCGTGTGACGAGTCGGCAGAAGTGACGTGAAGCTCAGTCTCTGGGTCGGCAGATGTGACGTGAAGCTCAGTCTCTGGGTCGGCAGAAGTGACGTGAAGCTCAGTCTCTGGGTCGGCAGAAGTGACGTGAAGCTCAGTCTCTGGGTCGGCAGAAGTGACGTGAAGCTCAGTCTCTGGGTCGGCAGAAGTGACGTGAAGCTCAGTCTCTGGGTCGGCAGAAGTGACGTGAAGCTCAGTCTCTGGATCGGCAGAAGTGACGTGAAGCTCAGTCTCTGGATCGGCAGAAGTGACGTGAAGCTCAGTCTCTGGATCGGCAGAAGTGACGTGAAGCTCAGTCTCTGGGTCGGCAGAAGTGACGTGAAGCTCAGTCTCTGGGTCGGCAGAAGTGACGTGAAGCTCAGTCTCTGGGTCGGCAGAAGTGACGTGAAGCTCAGTCTCTGGATCGGCAGAAGTGACGTGAAGCTCAGTCTCTGGATCGGCAGAAGTGACGTGAAGCTCAGTCTCTGGATCGGCAGAAGTGACGTGAAGCTCAGTCTCTGGATCGGCAGAAGTAACGTGAAGCTCAGTCTCTGGACCGGCAGAAGTGACGTGAAGCTCTGTCTCTGGATCGGCAGACATGATGTGAAGTGCGGGCTCGGCTGGACTGGCGTGAATTGCAGGCTCGACTGGGCTGGCGGCCATGTCGTCCGAAGACACATGCATAGCAGATGCAGTGAGTATATCACAATCCTCCTCCATTATACCTACTGTAAAAGCAGAGCCGCTCAGTTGCAATGCAATGTCAATATACTTTTTTAGAGAGCAATTAGAGGCTCAGATAGTCCTCCTCTGAAAAATATCATGAGGCATACCTCGTCCATTGAAGTCAAATTTGCCAGCTCAATGAAGTCCTCTACATAGTCCTCGATGGGGCGATCTCCCTGACGGAGACGCATTAACTGTGCTGCTGGATTCATAGTGGCTAAGTCTTCTGTTACGAACTGCTCTGAGACTCGAAGGTGGATCCAAATGCAGCTTTATTTGAGGGCAATCCAGAAGCGTAATCCAAGGTACAGGCAAGGGTCATACACAGACAGGCAGTCCAAACAAACAAACAAACAAAACAGGCAGGGACCAGAGGCAAGAGAGTAATCCAGGGAACAGGGCAAGATATCCAAAAACAAGAAACAAGAAAACCAGGAGAGTGCTCAAAAATGCAGGGTAACATATAGACAAGACTTCCCGGTGAGTGAATGAATGACCATGGTATAAATAGACAGAGACTAACAGGATGGTGAGACACAGGTGAATGCAATCAGTGAATGAGGTACAGGTGAATGTGATCAGTGATAAGTGATGATGAGTCCGGGCAGTGAGTTATGGGAAATGTAGTTTGTGAGTGATCATAGTCTTATGTGTGGAGTGCCCTCTGGTGGCTCTCAAGGGCACTCCAGCTAGTAACCGTTACACACAGATTGTACCCGCTGTGTTGATTGTATCCTAAAATGTTTACATCATTCGAATCACGAGAATCTCAGCTTTCCAGAGATATGTAACATGTTTATTTTTATTTTTTTAATTTTCTCGGTCAAAAAGTTTAACCTCTGAAACACTCCAATGTCCCGTGGACGGGACGTCGGAACACAAACAGGTTGAAGTTGTGAGTGGTTCTGTAAAAATAAAGATTAATACTGTAAATATGCAAACATTTGTTTTTGAATTTATGTGCTTACTGCCTTTTTATACATTTATATCTTAGTTATTGTACATGGAAAACCTATATTTTAAAAGTAAATTACTGTAGATGGGCAGAGCAGGTTTATAAAATAACTCGTAAAAACCTTAAATTTGCAGAGATTAACTTGAAAATTAGTTGATTTGTATTTTACATAATGTATCAGTTTTTCCACAGTTTAATAAATGAATATTAACAGCAATATATTGTAATTTGATTAATTTTGACTAAAATATTGTCTGTATTTTTGCGGTTTATTGCATGTAATTTTGTGAAAAGGTTTTTTACTGTAATTTGACGGAATCCATCTGGAAACTCTGCTGCCAGAGATTTACGTTTTTTTTTACAGGATTTTTTTACAGTGTATGCTACGCAATACTGTTGGACGAGAAGGCCTGGCTCACAGTCTCCGCTCTAATTCATCCCAAAGGTGTTCTGTCGCGTCTCGGTCAGGACTGCAGAAAAGTCAAGTTCCTCCACACCAAACTCGCTCATCCATGTCTTTATGGACCTTGCTTTGTGCACTGGTGCACAAACCATCCCCAAACTGTTCCCACAAAGTTGGGAGCATGCAATTGTCCAAAAGGTCTTGGTATACTGAAGCATTAAGAGTTCCTTTCACTGGAACTAAGGGGCCAAGCGTGATTGGTCACTCCAGAGAACACGTCTCGCTCTAGAGTCCAGTGGTGGCGTGCTTTACACCACTGCATCCCACACTTTGCATTGCACTTGGTGATGTAAGGTCTGTAGTTCTTGACTCTGCAGAAAGTTGGTGACTTCTGTGCACTATGCGCCTCAGCATGCACTAACCCCGCTCTGTGATTTTTTTTTTTTTATGTGGCCTACCACTTCGTGGCTGAGTTGCTGTTGTTCCCAATTTCTTCTATTAACAGTTGAGCGTGGAATATTTAGTATTGAGGAAATTTCATGAATGGACTTATTGCACAGGTGGCAACTTATCACGGTACCATGCATGAATTCACCGAGCTCCTGAGAGCGTCCCATTCTTTCACAAATGTCCTAGTGCTTGATTTTATACACCTGTGGTCATGGAAGTGATTGAACACCTGAACTCAATGATTTGGAGGGGTCCCAATACTTTTGGCAATATAGTATTTCCGTTTGTTATTTTGGTTTGGTCATCTCTTGAAGTTGAACTCCCACTTTTCAATAAAAGCACCATTGTTTCTCAATCTCGCTGCCTACAACTAGTAGCCTACCTTTCATTCTGCATCATCCTTTATCCCTAGATTGGGCGTAACAGTACCACATAAAACAGAACGGCAAAAAATAATGTGGCTGAATTGTGAAAATATGAACCATTTCTGTTGCTTGCCTTGGAAAGCGTTACTAAAGAGAAGAATCACTAATACTGTTGCTTGAGGTGGATGATATACCTGTAGACACGATAAACCGGTAGAACAAGTGATTTTAAACCTTTCACGTGCAATAAGCAGTGAAAGAGAACTAATTTGGGTGTATGCGCTCTGTCTGAGAGACGGTTTCTGAGCGCACACACCTGAAACCCGTGCACATAAAGCTAGAACTGAAATGAGTTCTGGTTGGTGCCTTATTGGGCTTGAACTGTCAAATACACAAACTTCTGTGTCAAAATGCCCATGTTTGCGAGTATCCTTGTAAACACAGTAATTTATGTCTTATGTGAATGTAAACAGTTGAGAAAGAAAACATATGTATCAGTATATTAGATCAGTGCATTGTTCTTAAAGTGACAGCAGCCTAATATACTGTACTTCCTGCTGTTTGTGTCATTAATGTTCATCAACAACGAGAGAGAAACTCTCACTGCTTTTGACTGAATTACTTTTATAACTTTAATGAGAATAAATGTATATTTAATTTATTCAGTGAAGACTATGCAGTGTTTTTGTACATTCGATTGCTTTATACAATTTATTTCTTATTTCTAGTGCTCGAATTTGGGTCTATTTCATTTGTCTTTGTTCTGTTGTAGTTTCTTTGTTTTTATTTGATCACCCAATGTTTATGTCTTCAGTAAGCTTGAGGGTTTTTTTGTGTTGGAAGAAGACAAAAAAAAATACAATGGAACAAAGCAATTTACTAATGTAATGTGTCTAATGTACAAAAACACTGCATAGTCTTCACTGAATTGTGTTTACGAGGATACTCGCAAACATGGGTATTTTGACAAAGAAGTTTGTGTATTTGACAGTTTAAGCCGAATAACACACCAAACTGAAATAAAGCTCATACAGCGGGCGAGTACTGAAATTATGTGCGCCGGTTTCAGGTGTGTGCACTCAAGTCAAGTCAAGTCAACTTTATTTATATAGTGCTTTTTACAATGCAGATAGTTTCAAAGCAACTTCACAGTGTTAAAAAGGAAAATAATGCAACAGAATTTTATTCGGCCGTACAGCCGCTCCGGAGAAAACGGTGATGTCATCTAGCTCATTTCAACTATCATACAGTGACAATATGGGCAGATCAGTAATTTAGTTTATATGGTTAATTTAGTTGACTTAATTCGATTTATTTGAATATTTAGTTGAAAATGTAGTGTTCCCAACTGAGCAAGCCAAGCCAAAGGCGAACAAAAGGAAAACAAAACTCCATCAGGTGGCCTAATGGAGAAAAATAAACCTTGGGAGAAACCAGGCTCAGTCGGGGTAACATTTCTCCTCTGGCCAATTAACAAACAGCATGATTATTATTCTGGCAACTTTACAGGTCAGGGGTCATATTAGATTAGATATTAAGATACATATTAGATATTAGATTGGATGATCGATTCATATTAGATTCATCATCATATTAGATTGGAATATTCAAAAGATTGGAGGCAACATGCCGGAGACGGGTTTATTTAGGATGACATATTGATTAAACAATTATTAAAAAGGAATATTCGAACGATTGGAGTCATCACGCCGGAGACAGGTTTATTGTGGATGCCATGTCGATGAGGTAATTTCAGGGGGAGTCTAATTAACACGGTCTCTGCACTGCAGACACTTCAGGGTCATGCATTGGTCATGTCTGGGGGCAGGTCCACCATCTGATCTGGATACAGCCCGGATCCGGCAGACTGCAGTTAACCTTGGGATAAAACAGAGAGACTAACATTAGAGTAGATGCCATTCTTCTGATGATGCAGGGCTTAAAGTATTCCGGCACCGTGCCGGATCTCCAAAGTTTGGCTACGGAGAAAAATTCTATAAATAAAAAACTGTGTTGATATCACGTTCGAGTTCATGAGTTCGCCTACCAATGGTTTGAGAGTAACATGCAGAGTCATCTGGCATTGGCGTTGACGTCGCCGACGAGCACACACTTCCAGCCAATCAGCGATCAGCAGGCAGACGCTCATTCATGACTGAAGGGATTTTAGCGTGATATCTTGTAGCTGTATATTCAAGTGATCGCAATGCTAAAGTGGCATAAATATACAGTTGTATCTGCATAAAGAAGTTGTATCTGTATTAGAGTAAAGAGTGGGAGAGTGATCCAGCGTGGATTACACCTCTTTATAAACATAACCAACTCTGAGAGCACAGTTGAATGGCTTTAATTGAATGACGAATAAGTGACTATGACTCCTGTCCATCATTGTGTGCACACTGACCAGGAAATCTGCAAGTTTTAAACCGTAGACTGCGCTGTACTCATCCCCCACAGCTGCTGAAAGAGGTTTGAATCAACGATTATTCAGTTTTGACTGATCAATGCATGACGCATTTTGGCAGTGGTGTGTGAATTAACGTGTGTGAAACAGTGGCTTAGCCATAATTTTATTTTTGAAGGGTCCCATCTAAAAAATAGGGGGCCGCTATATATATATATATATATATATATATATATATATATATATATATATATATATATATATATATATATATATATATAATATATATATATATATATATATTCAATAATTTAGCCTATTTTGTTATAACGGGAAATGATGCGCTCAAAATGTGAATCATTGTCTGTCCATTATTTTGCGTGACTTTCAATATTGAAAATGTTTGCATCTTAAACCATGAGGGCAGGCAGGCCAGTGGATATCATATCACAATGTGCAAACTTTGCGCGAGAGTTATGCCGGTGAGGGTCTTAAATGCCAGTCAATTATTCAAAGTGAAAGTAAAAAACTAACCGTTTATCTGACGCTGCATCATGCGCGCATATTCTATTAGAGATGACGAGATATTAATCAAATTTATTTTTTTATATTTCACTAGTGGCCTATTGTAGGGGAAAAAAATCTATTTTCGTGAATCGAGAAGGGATGTGTGTTTGACAAGCGCATCTCTGTTTGCCGCTGTGCGCCCAATCCATTATTTTATTTTAAGCAATCAATAATCTGGGGGGCTGGACATGTAAATGAAGGGGCCTTGTGGCTATATCCCTTGTGTGAAATGCCTGCGAATTACATTGTTTTTTCCGATCTCTTATATTTGTACTTTTTGCAAATAAATTGGCGTTTTCTAACTGTTGACATTTAAAATTATGTTTTTCTGAGGGTTTAGTCAATTCATTTCTTGATTGCCATTTTGACAGTTTCCACCTGGGCATTTTAGTCATATTTGCTAATTCTCTTTAATGTATTTGCCCTGTTTTGATCCAATTTCCTTAGATTTTTTTGTTTGTTTTTCATCAACATTTTTTGGCGCTCTCCAACACACAACGGGCTTCCCCCGAACCCCCATAGAGGGACAGATGTCCACCCAACATAGCTTTGCAAAATGATCATGATCATTATGAACTTTACTCCAGTCTAGTACAACAATGTTCCTCAAAGTCAGTAAAGTTGATAAAGCCAAATTAAAATGTCATTGAACAAACTAGATTTGGGCTACGCCCCAAATCATTAAAATGTCTGGCTCCGCCCCTGGAAGATACATTATTAGGGCCCAAGCCCAAAGAGCGCAGAGCCCTATTGTTCTTCCTCAGATTATTAGGGCCCAAAGGGCGCAGAGCCCTATTGTTCTTCCTCAGATTATTATTTTTAGGGCCCAAGCCCAAAGGGCGCAGAGCCCTATTGTTCTTCCTCAGATTATTATTATTTTATTTATTTATTTATTTTTTTTCAACTTCTCGGGTACTTTTGGGGCACTTAACATGCTCGAAAACTCTTGAAACTTCGCACAGGCGTTGGAATGCGCGGCCATCAGAGCCCGGCTGAAGCTGTTACCCGGGCGTGGCAGGGGGGCTCGACAGCTCCCCCTTAAGTGGGGTCTGAAAACTTGGTCCATATATCAAACACACTTGCACGTACATGTATGAAACTCGGTACACATATAGACCTCATCGGGCCAAACAACTTTCGTGCTCATAGTTATGCGTCAGCCCAACAGGAAGTGAGCTATAATGGGTTGTTCGGAAGTTTGGAGTTTAATATACTCCTCAGAGGCCATTGTTTCGATCATCGCCAAACTCGGTCAGCATGAAGAGAACATATTCAGGATGCTAAATTGCGAGCGGATTTTTGATATCTCAAATGGTTTGGCCGTGGCGAAGCAACGAATTTATGGCGAGAAAAGGGAAACAGGAAGTGTGTTATAACGTCAGCAAACATTGACTGATTTGGATGAAACTTCAGCTGTGTGTTCGTTGTAAGAGGCCGATCACATGAATATGATTTTTGTGAGTCAAAGTTATAGCGCCACCAACTGGCAGCAGGAAGTGTGTCACTTTCAAAAATGCTTTGAATCACCATCTTATTTTCACCCGATTTACTTCAAACTGCATCAGTATAATGTGAAAACATGACAGATAGAGACGTATGAAATGGATTCCTAAAATTTCAAATACTGTTGCCATGGCAACATGTCAAAGTTTAATAATGTTTTTGGCTGTTTGTGTGCCCTCCCCTCTATCACCACAAGGTGGCAGTGTTGTATTATTTTTGAAACTCCCTTTCTCTGTATGTGTGCTTGTTTATTATTGTTCACATTATTTTCTACAAGTGTCTTTTTATAAGTGTCTTTTTTCACAGAAAGTAAACTGCACAGTCTCCTGTGATGGGTAGGTTTAGGGGCAGGGGCAGTGTGTGTGTGTGTGTGTGTGTGTGTGTGTGTGTGTGTGTGTGTGTGTGTGTGTGTGTGTGTGTGTGTGTGTGTGTGTGTGTGTTTGTGTGTGTGTATTGTTCTCTTCGAGCCGGACAACTTTCTAATTTCCAGTCATTAGCTCCGACCAACAGGAAGTCAGATATTTTGGTTTTAACGTGAATATTTGTATAATTCAGGGTCTGAGTTTTTACGTTCTCCTCGTAGGTGATTTATTCAATCTCCACCAAACTCTGTCAACATGAAACAGAATGACTATACTATTTTTCAGATGAATATATATATATATATATATATATATATATATATATATATATATATATATATATATATATATATATATATATATATATATATATATATATATATATATATCTGGCCCAGGCAGAGAGCGCAAATCACGTGGCGGTCTCCGGAACTGAGCGGCACGTGACACGAGCCGCAGAGGGAACGAGACATTTTGAAACAAACGATCGGCTCTTTTTGGGAAAGTGTGACGCAGCGGCGACAACACTTGAGCAATAAAAGGATATAATGCTGCCGGATAGTAGAGCAGGCACGGAAGGCTGAAGGTGGCGAAAATGCAGCCGGCTTCTTCAGGCGCTGTCCTAAGCTTGCTGTGCGGTCAATGGCGGCGGGTCCCAGATCCAGCGATGCGAAGAGCTTCGCTGAAGAACAGAAAATCGAATATGCAGCCCGTGAGCCCCGCTTATATACACGTGGCCACGCCCCACCTGTAGGCAAATGAAGCCAGGTGGGCGCGAAGCGAAGCGAAGCTTAGAACCGGTTAGAACCATAGACATAATAAAAACATAGACGCCCTATTGGCCGATGGACCGCACGTCAACGACGCCGCCATATTGCGGAGGGCAACTTTCCAATAACTCTAATAACTGGAATTGAGAAAAATGCCTGCTTCGTGTGCTGCTGGCGGCTGTACAAATCACCGCATTTACCACACGGAATTACCTTTCACAAGTAAGACTGAACATTTGTTTCTGGTTATATTTGGTCGTTATATTATTATATAATTAGTATTAGTGACGTTAGTTGGTCACCAGAGTCAGACTAAAATAGCTAGCGATGTCGCTACTAGCTGTGATAGTTGAGACATGAGTTGACATGATTTATATTATAGTTTTAGTTTATATAATATTTTATATTATAAATTACATTTCCTGAAATCGAAATATTCATCTATATATTTTTGAAAGACTTTTATGACAGGCGACTGACATATTGTGACTCTTAACTACGATTTCAGAGCTCGAATTCGAGCATCAGGTACGGATTTCAGATATCAAAATATAATCTGAAAAGATGCAATATCTGTATTAAAGGAAGAGCTGCATGATTAATTTAAAAAATAATATTAATTCAAACACCTACATCATCTTCTTAAATTACAATTATTCTGCTATTTCTGTTAAAACCTTTGACAAGTAGGATTACAGCAAAAAATCGTGATTCCTTATTTCTATTAAAACCTTTGACAAGTAGGATTACAGCAAAAAATCGTGATTCATCCAGAATTGTGCAGTTCTAGTTCACCCAAATATGAAACTCTGCTGGCCAAGATATGACATATATATCTATGTTTATATGACATATACATATTGGATGGTCTTAGGGTGAATACATTATCAGCTCATTTTAATTTTTGTGTGAACTATTTCTTAAGTAAGTGTGTGTGTGTGTGTGTGTGTGTGTGTGTGTGTGTGTGTGTGTGTGTGTGTGTGTGTGTGTGTGTGTGTGTGTGTGTGTGTGAATGGAATGTGAATGTGAACGTATGAAATGGATTCTTAAAATTTCAAATACTGTTGCCATGGCAACGTGTCAAAGTTTAATAATCTTTTGGCTGTTTTGAGACTCTTAGCATGCTTGAAATTGCTTGAAACTCAACACACACATCAGACATGTCAGTCAGTACACATTGGCAAAGCCTCAGAAACGGGCGGGGATGAGGGGCTCTCTAGCGCCACCTTTTGACAAAAGTGGGGGGTTTAGTTTTATCTTCAGTCCCCAAACTCGGTACATATATTGTTCTCTTCGAGCCGGACAACTTTCTAATTTACAGTAATTAGCTCCGACCAACAGGAAGTCAGATATTTTGGTTTGAAGGTGAATTTTTGGTTAAATCGGGGTCTGAGTTTTTACGTTCTCCTCGTAGGCAATTTGTTCAATCTCCACCAAACTCGGTCAACATGAAACAAAGATACGGAAGATGCTAAAATGCGAACGGATATTGGATATCTCAAACGGTGTTGCCATAGCGAGGGATTAAATAAGGACAAAAAAGGGGAACAGAAATTCTCTTATATCTTGTAAAATCATATTTTGATTTAAATTAAATTAAGATTGTATGTTCAGTAATTGAACTTGGATTAATTTAAAATGACTATACTATTTTTCAGATCAATATATTTATTTAAAATATTTCTTTGAATAATCTATTTTGTCTGTGTGCTGCCCTCCCCTCAATAAACACAAGATGGCAGCATTGTGTTAGTTTTGAAACAGGATAAAAAAAACATTGCATCTCTCTTTCTCCCTGCTACTCTCTCTTTGTGTGTTTGTGTGCTTGTTTATGTGATTTATGAGGACACACATTTAATTTAATTTACTTAAATTAAATTAAATTAAGTTTGTATGTTGGTTAATTGAACTGGATGGATGAATTTAAAATAATCATACTATTTTTCAGATCAATATATTTATTTTATTTAATATATTTCTTCTGAATCTTCTGAATATTTATTCCCTGTCTGCCCTCCCCTCACCAAAAAGTGGCAGTGTTGTGTTATTTTTGAAACTCTCTTTCTCTGTGTGTATGTGTGTGTGTGTGTGCGCGCGCTTGTTTATGTGATATATGAGGACACAAATTTGTATAATGACATGGGTATTACAATGGTATTACAACGTAAAAGTTATTTATGAGGACATTTCTTGTGTCCCCGTAAACCAACTACCTTTAAAAACATACTAAACAATGTTTTATTAAAATGTAAAAAAATTATGATTTGAAAATGTATGGACATTTTTTTGTGATTTATGAGGACATAAACTTAATTTAATTTATTTAAATTAAATTAAGATTGTATGTTGGGTAATTGAACCTGGATGAAATTAAAATGATCATACTATTTTTCAGAATATATTTATTTAATTTAATATATTTCTTCTGAATTTTCTGAATATTTATTCTCTGTCTGCCCTCCCCTCAACAAAAGGTGGCAGTGTTGTGTTAGTTTTGAAACTCTCTTTCTCTGTGTGTGTGTGTGTGTGTGCGTGCGTGCGTGCGTGCGTGCGTGCGTGTGTCCTGGTATTCCCTACTTTGTGGGGAAATGTCTCCACACGGATACTAATATTATTATTAGTAAATGATTTTTAAAAACAATGATAACACCTTTGAGCCTGTCAATATTATGCGAACATGAAATCTCAAACACACAGTAGCACAGTAGCACTTGGTACTATAGTTGTTGTTGCACCTGCGTCTCTCGTTCAACGTGCGTCTCATTACCTTGTGTCATTTCCCGTTTCACTGCCATGAACGCATTCTTTGTGAACAGCCGTTTCTAGCGATGTGTTCACTGCAAGCGTCGCGTCACAGGACAGCGGTTCATCTCCTCAGATCACTTCACGCGCAGTAGCGCCAAATATAGACACTCAACCGCCACAGATCAGATTTTCCGCCACAGTAAAGAGAGTTTGTTAAATACGAAAACGAATATTTATTTTTGCTAATTATTCTTTTATTTCAGTTAGTTTTTCAGTAAGAGTTGTTAGTTTTGTTTAGTTTTAGTTTTACCTGAGATCATTGTGGGGACATTTGGCTGGTCCCCATGAGGAAAACATCTTATAAATCAGACTAAATTATGTTTTTGAAAATGTAAAAATGCAGAATGTCTCCTGTGATGGGTAGGTTTATGGGTAGGGGCAGTGTAGGGGGATAGAATGTACAGTTTGTACAGTATAAAAACCATTAAGTCCATTAAACCATTAACCATTAAGGGGGGGGGGGGGGGGGGGGGTCTCTCTCACTCTGTGTGCGTGTGTATATGAGTTTCTCTCTTGATGATGATAATTTAACCCTTTCATATAGGCTATCCCAAATAACTATCACTTATAAACGTCATGTGATGTGTTTGCCAAGATCACGTATGATGCATATGTCTTTAAATTAATTATTTACTGATATAATATACATTTATTAAACATAAATTTCACATGATTTTATAAAAGTGGCTGTTTATAATAAACTTCCGTAAAATGTAGACACGCATCTTACTCTTACCTGACACTGATATCAAAATCAGTGTTGCAGTTTCTGTGATTTGGCTCCATTTATTACTTTTTAAATTAACTTTTTTTTATTGGATACCACCCATATTGAAATGAAAGCACACTTTTTGGTGCATGAGATAGAATGTTCATAAGAACAAACAGTAGCTAAGGTAGGTCAAAAACACGAAGAGAAGTGTTAAGGCAAGGCAAGGCAAGTTTATTTGTATAGCACATTTCATACACAGTGGCAATTCAAAGTGCTTTACACAGAAATGAAGTTAAAATATTCATAAGTGAATAAAATAAAAATAAAAATAAATATAGTATAACAGTTATAATAGGAATTAATAGAAAATAAAAAATATATAAATAAAAAGTATAATTCACACTAAAAATAAAAACCGGGTTAAATTGAAACACATAATTAAAGTGCAAGCAGATTTAAGATAAAACATCAGCATTAGTACGATATTCTGCACTATTTTGAAATTGACCATTAACATCATCTGACATTAAATTAATTAATTTCATTTTACTTGATCTCATAAATATGACCTTTGTGGTTCACGGCCATAGCGGCACCAACTGCTGCAGTTAATGTGGTGAATTCAGATGACATTGACATAGTCCTTATATGTTTTCCCATTTCAAATGCCTGTTGCCTGCCATGCACAGTTAAGCTGATGCCACCGGGGTGGCGGTGCCACCGGCTTGGGCCCGTCATCGCTGCTCGCAGCTTTAATTATACTGTTGTTTTTTCTTTTGTTTTTTGCCAAATAACGTATTTGTCCACTCACCCAGCCCCCAACCCCACAGAAAAAAAAGTTCAGGCGCAGGATTTTATTTTGCTTTAACCCCTGGTAACGGGTACATTAGGTGTTATGGGAAGTGTTCCCGGTTCTGGCTGACCTAGTTAATGCAGCCTAACAATCATTTAATTGGTTTTATGTGTATGCCATAGTAAAGAGATGTGTTTTTAGTCTAGATTTAAACTGACAGAGTGTGTCTGCTGTTCCAGAGTTTAGGTGCTCAATAGGAAAAGGATCGACCGCCTGCAGTTGATTTTGAAATTCTCTGTATTATCAGCTGGCCAGAGTTTTGAGATCGCAATAGACGTGATGCAGTATAATATGTTAAGAGCTCACTCAAATACTGGGGAGCTAAACCATTTAGTGCTTTGTAAGTAATAAGCAAGATTTTAAAATGTATGCGATGTTATAGGGAGCCAGTGCAGTGTTGACAGAACTCTCTCACTCTGTGTGCGTGTGTATATGAGTTTCTCTCTTGATGATGATAATTTAACCCTTTCATATAGGCTATCCCAAATAACTATCACTTATAAACGTCATGTGATGTGTTTGCCAAGATCACGTATGATGCATATGTCTTTAAATTAATTATTTACTGATATAATATACATTTATTAAACATAAATTTCACATGATTTTATAAAAGTGGCTGTTTATAATAAACTTCCGTAAAATGTAGACACGCATCTTACTCTTACCTGACACTGATATTAAAATCAGTGTTGCAGTTTCTGTGATTTGGCTCCATTTATTACTTTTTAAATTAACTTTTTTTTATTGGATACCACCCATATTGAAATGAAAGCACACTTTTTGGTGCATGAGATAGAATGTTCATAAGAACAAACAGTAGCTAAGGTAGGTCAAAAACACGAAGAGAAGTGTTAAGGCAAGGCAAGGCAAGTTTATTTGTATAGCACATTTCATACACAGTGGCAATTCAAAGTGCTTTACACAGAAATGAAGTTAAAATATTCATAAGTGAATAAAATAAAAATAAATATAGTATAACAGTTATAATAGGAATTAATAGAAAATAAAAAATATATAAATAAAAAGTATAATTCACACTAAAAATAAAAACCGGGTTAAATTGAAACACATAATTAAAGTGCAAGCAGATTTAAGATAAAACATCAGCATTAGTACGATATTCTGCACTATTTTGAAATTGACCATTAACATCATCTGACATTAAATTAATTAATTTCATTTTACTTGATCTCATAAATATGACCTTTGTGGTTCACGGCCATAGCGGCACCAACTGCTGCAGTTAATGTGGTGAATTCAGATGACATTGACATAGTCCTTATATGTTTTCCCATTTCAAATGCCTGTTGCCTGCCATGCACAGTTAAGCTGATGCCACCGGGGTGGCGGTGCCACCGGCTTGGGCCCGTCATCGCTGCTCGCAGCTTTAATTATACTGTTGTTTTTTCTTTTGTTTTTTGCCAAATAACGTATTTGTCCACTCACCCAGCCCCCAACCCCACAGAAAAAAAAGTTCAGGCGCAGGATTTTATTTTGCTTTAACCCCTGGTAACGGGTACATTAGGTGTTATGGGAAGTGTTCCCGGTTCTGGCTGACCTAGTTAATGCAGCCTAACAATCATTTAATTGGTTTTATGTGTATGCCATAGTAAAGAGATGTGTTTTTAGTCTAGATTTAAACTGACAGAGTGTGTCTGCTGTTCCAGAGTTTAGGTGCTCAATAGGAAAAGGATCGACCGCCTGCAGTTGATTTTGAAATTCTCTGTATTATCAGCTGGCCAGAGTTTTGAGATCGCAATAGACGTGATGCAGTATAATATGTTAAGAGCTCACTCAAATACTGGGGAGCTAAACCATTTAGTGCTTTGTAAGTAATAAGCAAGATTTTAAAATGTATGCGATGTTATAGGGAGCCAGTGCAGTGTTGACAGAACCGGGATAATGTGGTCATAATTCTAGAGTTCTAGTAAGAACTCGAGCTGCTAACTGTTCAGCATTTTGCAGCGAGAGCATGTGCTGTAATTTAGATATATTTTTAAGATGGTAGAATGCACTCAGAAACCGTCTCTCAGACAGAGCACTTGTTTTTAAACCGCAAGGCTTGTAAATAATATATTTTCAGGATGGCACAGTACAACATCATGTGAGCGTAACCGCAATGGAGACTATAATCAAAAATGTCTTCCATTTTACAAATGTTTGTATTTGTGATTCTTCTCTTTAGTAACGCTTTCCAAGGCAAGCAACAGAAATGGTTCATATTATCACAGTTCAGCCACATTATTTCTTACTGTTCTGTTTTATGTGGTACTGTTATGCCATAGCTAGGCAAATATTCTTCTTCTTTTTTTTTTGATATTAAAATTGATTACGAGAATCAAAAATATTTTTAAAATCATATAATAACTAGACTGGGTAAACCCAGCCTGATCTGCCTGCGATTTGATTTCGCCTTGCAGCTCAGGCTGGAAACCTGTACATTTTTCTATCCTGCTTCTGTTACAAATCTGCAGGGACCAATCACAAACCGACTTATCCACCTGTCGAGCTATTGGGGGGGTTTAACAGTATGACGGATAGAGAAGCGATGGAACGATGGTCTGATTGGTTGAAGGACTATCCAATTGCATACATAGTCTTTTGAACTATGCCCGTTGATCACACCTCTTGGAGTAGAAAATACAGAGCAGACTCCCAGACCAATGTTCAATCTTAAAAGATTGAGGTTGGCCTGGTGATAGCCAGACAATATAATAACCTTATTTAAAGCAACAACAACAAAAAAAAACTATATTGTGATATATATCGTTATCGTAAAATAAAATTACTCGTATCATGCTATAAGATTTTGGTCATATCACCCACCGCTTGCTTACACTTAGGGTTAGTGATTTGACATGAATGATACCTTAAATTGTATGGCTTGTCGAGAAGAGAAAAAGATTCTCTTTTTTTTTCACTTAGCGAATGATGAAATAGAACACCATAGCAACTGCATAGTAAAACCGCTTATTTTTTTGTTATAAATTTGTTAACATATTCTAGCTTAACAGAGCAATTCATTGCATGGGTTTAAATTAACTTTGACCTTGATGATCAAATCCTGTGTGTCTGAGAAGCATCTGTCTGACTGATGGTGAACTCTCTGTTGTATTCACAGACCTGTCAAGCAGGGCAGTGGAGAGCGGCTCTCGTGGTATGACTACTACAAACAAGGGAAACAAAGCACTCAAGGTATGTTCGGATGAGGTTTCAAATGAAAGTGTCTCCAAATCGGAATTCAAAGATTTAGACAAAAGTATTAAATCACATTTTCTTTAGGGAACAGGAAATGTAGCTACCATGAACTAGCAATGAGCGATATTTTTTTTTACAGCATTTATTATATACAATCAAACCAAAAATAGAATTTCAGACAGCAGATTTGTTTTACTTGTAGGTGCAGGACATATAGTTCACTTATGTAAGTGAGGATAGCAAAATTAAGTATACTGTTACATATTATACCCCAAAATTATTCATACAGTGATGATTCAAAATGATTCAGACACTTTGACCTGAGCATTTTTTGCTGAAGTGTCTTTTCTTTCATTGCTAATGTGACCTTTGACACCACAGACTGAACAAAGGGAAGCATTGCTTGGTCATTGGTTGAGCTAAATTGGTATTATCTAATTGTGTACTTAAATTTAACAGCTTTAAATTTATTTTTTTCAGGTTGATTGTTATCCATTACATCCCTTTCTATCAAAGTTGACATTATCAAGATGAATTTGTTCTGACACAGTTTAACTCGTCATAGTTTAACTCGTTAAGTTCTTGTCATATTTTATTACCATTTTCTAAACTATAGCGAATAAACTGTAATAATTTGAGAAAGTGTTGAAGGTGTCTGAATACATTTTGGTTTGACTTTATCTTTGTTAACAAATTCAAATGCAAATTTCATTTCAAAATGTATTAGGTTTGTTACACAGGTTTGTTGAATTCAACATTAATTCATGCTGTACAACAAACAATTGTTCATTGTTAGTTCATGTATGGGTGTTATCTAATGGGAGCTTGTTGTAAAATGTTACCTTTCCTTTTCTCTGAGAGAGAAATTTCCTGAGCATGTACTGAATAAGGCTTATCACTCAATTTCCCCCAGTCTCCCCTTCCCTCTCTTCTCTCTTGATCTTGTCCCTTGCGGTTCTCCTCAGGTGAAGCGAGAGCCAGGTGAGAATGGCACGAGTCTTACGGATGATGAACTGGTGTCCATGTCTGTGCGAGAGCTGAACCAGCACTTGCGCGGTCTGACCAAAGATGAAATCCTGCAGTTGAAACAGCGGCGGCGCACGCTCAAAAACCGCGGCTATGCCGCCAGCTGCCGCGTCAAGCGTGTCACGCAGAAGGAGGAGCTGGAGAAACAGAAGGCAGAGCTTCAGCAGGAGGTGGAGAAGCTCGCCTCAGAGAACGCCAGCATGAAAGTGGAGCTTGATGTGCTGCGCTCCAAATACGAGGCTCTCCAGAGTTTCGCCAGAACTGTGGCCCGCAGCCCTGTGGCCTCTGCCAGGGGCCCAATCACATCTGTCATAGGGCCCCTCATACCAGGCAAAGTGGCCACCACCAGCGTCATCACCATTGTCAAATCCAAAACAGCAGCACGGTCTTAATGCACAAATGGGGAGCAAGTATATTGGTTGGTGTATCCATCAGGCACAGGTTTACTCATGCTAAACAAGATCTACTCTGTGAGCATAAAAATATACACAGACAATACTAAAATCTCTCATAAAAAAAAAAAACATAAAGGACGTATTTCTTTTTAGAGATTAATCTGTCAATTACAACCCGTGTTGTACAACCCTGTGTTGAGCTTAACCCAAAAATTATTAAAAAAATTTGTCATTTAGTCACCGTCATTTCGTACTAAACCCGTATTCCATAGAACACAAAATGAGAAGTGTGCAGTTGTGCAGTTTTTTTTTTTTCTATACAGAGAAAGCATACAGTGACCAGGTAAGGTCAAGCTGAAAAGTCACACTTCATCACATAAACAACCTCTGATTGAAGACACAAGAACTGATGCCATCGGTCATGACATCAAATCTGATGAGGCAAACCAAATTCAAATTTGTGCATTAGAGATCTTCCAGGTCCTATGATCTGTACCCAGCACGGATCGACCCGATTCACTTCCTACCCAAACTTGACATGCATAAATACATTTGTTTAAAAAGAAAAACCTAACCAGAGCCAGTCCTGATAAGATTTTTTCAAACCTGAATGTAACCGAGGCAGCGACATCTTCACATGCTTGCATCCCTGCACACCAGTCATCTTTGATTTTGGTCTGTCATACCAGGTTGAAAATGAAGAAACACGTGTAGCTTTTAAAGTATGCCCGTCTTCTTACCTTTATATATATTATATTAAAATAATTTTAGTCTTCTCGGGTCTATTAGGTAAAAGCACATTTATTTCCGAGGCTACTAAAATCAGACCTGACCGAGGCACTCGTCAAAGTTTTGGACCCAAACCCCCTCGAGTCTCGGGTCGGACCTCTGGTTTCCAAATCAAAGTGGACACGTGAAGACCTCTAATGTGCATGCACTGATGAAGGCGAGATCGTCAGTGAATAACGACGTGAATTTGGGTGTGTTCCTGATAGAAAACTATCATGTGGTTTCAGAAGACTGGGAATATAATGCAGAAGTCATATCCTTTTAACCCTTTCAGGGCTGTGTGAGACATGGTAACTATATGCTTTCATCGTATGGAAAAGAGCCTGGGCATTCTGCTAAATCTCTCTTTTTTTGTGTGTTCCAACAGAAAAAAGTTTGACTAACCTATATGACTAACTTTAAATGAGTCACAAGTTTTTGGGCTAACTTTAGCTCCAACTTGAGTCGCCTGTGCTCGATATTGTCCACTGACTGATATACTGATAGGAAAAAACTTAATATATTCACTGTTCTATCAGAAATGGTATAAGAAATGAGGATCTTGTAATCACAAAGCAAGCTAAATTATTTTATTTTTTCCTGTTGAGTTCAATTCCATTAGTGGAATGATGTTTACAAGTTATATTCTGAGGAATATGACCAGGAGAGGCAATAAACTACAGTATTTATGCATGGGAGAGCAGAGGCGCTGTTAAAATGTCTGGCAGGTGATGTTCATCTTTTGCAGACATGAGATATGAGAAAGCCTTTCCTTACAAACATCACAAAGAGGAGGCATTTATTTGCTTTTAGTTGGTAAACCGTGTTGGTAAAAGTGTTGATCATAGCTTTGTTCAGAGTCGTAGAGCTGTAGTTTTGTTGTTCTGTGCTCTTTGTATGGATGGGCTGGTCGCATTTAATTTCCTGAAGCAACTTAACACAGGCTTTATTGTTGAATCGTTAGCAAATGGTCTCTGATGTCTTACTTCAACTGAAAAAAAAAAGTTTTCTTTCCGGAAAACAAAAACAGAAGAAGAAAAAAAAACTTATTTATAAGAACAAACAAAAAAAATGTTTGATATCAATTTTGCAGTTGTACCAAAAGTGGCTTATTATTGAAGTCTGATTGCTTTTCTAGTAAATAGACTGGTGCAATGGGGTAGCGTGTGGCGTGCTGTGTATGTGGTCAGGTGACAGTGTTGTTCACTGTGTAAGTGTCCTGCTGTATTCTTTAAATTAATATTATAACGTAATATAGACCGTGTACAGAAGCCAGTCATTCATATTGGCTCCTTCCATATCTCTGTAATGAAGATGTCTTGGGTCAGCTGACTATAACAAACCCAATGTGACGCTTCATAACGGTGCATAGTCAGTTTGGTGGTTCTCTTCCAGAACAGGTGGTTTGGCAAAAACACAATTTATCCATGTTTTGGGACAACATTTGAACTAGAACTGAATTATCTGCAAAGAGATGAAGTTGTGGATCTGTTCCAAAACCTAGTGAATTGACCAGCATTTTAACATCGGACACTTGATGTACATGAGGAATATAACGGGGCATGCGTTTATTGTTCAGTCTTGCCACGCCATGGCGTATCCAGTGTAGACAGAATCACTGATTATAATGAGTTCTATCTGCTTCTTCCCAACATGAAAACAACAAATAAGGAAGCATCGCATGTGTCCTTCACAAACAGCTAACAATCTCACTGAAAATTAAAAGAAATCTATCCACCCATTCTCCAAAGCGCTCGTCCCATGTAGGGGCGCAGAAATGCCGGAGCCTTTCCCAGCAAATCAGGCTGTATAGGCAGAGAAACAAACATCCTAAATGTCAGTTATAAATAGCCAATACTCTATTGTTTTTGCTTATTAGAAGCAGGTCTAGTCTAGTCTGCCTCAGCGGTCTAACAGTGCTCGTCAATATCAAAATGATTGAAATGGCTAATCAAATCAAAGTAGGCAGAGTTTACCGGTCCCAGAAGTGAAGCACAAATTCCAGTGTGAAGCGTCAGTTTAACGTTGAAAGAAAGTGAGGTAAGCAAAACATTTAATACATGTGAAAATACAATTGAAAATATGCATTTATGTGATTCATTACATTCCTAACTGAGTGTGAAAAGACAAGAAACGTTTCACGTTTTTGACATTTTAGGCATACAAATAAAAGTACATTTGTGCATATTTTAATGCAAATTAATACAAATATTATTTGCAAATAGTTCAAAATGATTATTCCCCAACTAGAATTAGACCTAGAATTTCCTTCACTGTTCTGTTTCTATACAAATGTCTATAAAAAATTGGTCCCCCACAATGTTCAAAACATGGTTACGGCCTTGATTAGAAGTATTGTTGTGTTAGCTTAGCAACATGATAATGCTAACGGTTAGTCACTTACCAGTTCAAGATAGAAAACTGACTGTATGTCAGATCTATCATGTATAATGTTTAAAAAGTGAATTGATTGTCAACCCTGTCTTGCTCGTGTTCTGGATCTGATGGACAGATGTTGACTGGATTCAGAGCAGAACTACGTAGCCTACAGGGGTTTTGAAATGAGTTTCATGAGATTTCTCTGTAAGAGATGATCAGGGTAAGTGAAATGCACTAATGAAATGGGCTTATTAGTGGTGCTTGCGTAGCAAGGCATCACTATTACTATCTCACCCCAGAACGGTTTATTATTATTTTTCTTCCACACACTTTTTCGGCGCGCTTCTCCTCCCACATTTTTTGTCACAGACCCACGAATGAGGCGTCAAAACGTGTGGCTTAATCGGGAATGGTGTGCTATATCTTTTCTAAGGGGTCGGGGGTAAGATGTTTGCCCCAGGGGCAAAAAAGTAGGAAAAAAATCCCATAGACTTAACATTGCCCAAAAATTTAACGACTCATAACTCTGAGAGAGGATTTCGTAGAAACTCGTGTGTCACCACATCTGAAGAGGCTGATTGGCCCTGTCAGATGACACATCGCAATGGGGTATAAGTTGTACCCCTGGGGTATTAGAGCTGCCCAAATTTCCTCAAATTTGCCCCATTGACTTATTATGGGGAGGGACAGCCCGTAAACTCATGCGTTTATCCTACTATGGGAACTTGCATAGGGATTTTGTATTGACCACAGCTCTGGCTCACAGTGTCTCAGAGACAAGGGGGTGGGCTCAATTTACTCAGCCAACCAATCACTATCTCAGGATCACTGTAAACCCATCAAGCCACGCCCTAGCAACCATTTAGAGCTCCCTAGCAACTGATCCCATAGACTTCCATTGAAAGAGATCAAAGGGATATCTTTGGATAGAAGTGTCATAGAAACACGAGGGTGGGTTTGTTTGACTCGGGGCATCAACAGCCAATCACAAATCACCGTCAACACTTCCTAGCCACGCCCTAGCTACCATTATCAAGCAGCCTAGCAACCGTTTACCAAGACCTATATCTCTGCCTCAGAACATCCTAGAGACATGGGGGTTGGTTTATATCATTCATACAGACAAGCACTATCACCATTGGATGCTGCCAAGCCACTCCATAGCAACCAAACAGAGTACCCTAGCAACCATTTACCAAGACCTATATCTCTGCCTCAGAACATCATAGAGGCATGGCGGTTGGGTCTTTTGGCTCATGCTAGCAAACTGGACTTTCAACATGCTACACATGCTAGCAGTGAATATCTACATGCTAATAGGTATTAGCTACATGCTAATAGTGATTAGCTACATGCTAATAGTGATTAGCTAAGGATTAGACCATTCCAGCAACATGCTAATCATGTTAGCATTATGTTAACCGCATGCTAATAATGTTAGCATTATGCTAATAACATGCTAATCATGTTAGCATTGTCATGCTAATCATGTTAGCATCATGTTAACATCATGCTAATCGTGTTAGCATCATGCTAACATCATGTTAATCATGTTAGCATCATGCTAACATCATGCTAATCATGTTAACATCATGTTAACATCATGCTAATTATGTTAGCATAATGCTAACATCATGCTAATCATGTTAGCATCACGCTAACATCAAGCTAATAATGTTAGCATCATGCTAACAACATGCTAATCATGTTATCATTGTCATGCTAATCATGTTAGCATAATGCTAACATAATGCTAATCATGTTAGCATTGTTATAATAATCATGTTAGCATAATGCTAACATCATGCTAATCATGATAACATCAGCTAATCATGTTACCATCATGCTAACAACATGCTAATCATGTTAGCATCATGGTAACAACATGCTAATCGTGTTAGCATCATGCTAACATCATGCTAATCGTGTTAGCATCATGCTAACAAAATGCTAATCATGTTAGCATCATGCTAACAACATGCTAATCATGTTAGCATTGTCATGCTAATCATGTTAGCATCATGCTAACATCATGCTAATCATGTTAACATAATGCTAACATCATGCTAATCATGCTAACAACATGTTAACAACATGCTAGCTAATTGTGTTAGCATGAGGTTTGTGTGTTCATATCTTTGCATCAGAACATCACAGAGACTTGGGGCTGGTCTCATTTGAATCAACCTATCAAGCAGCTAATAAGTAGTAACATTCAAACTTCATTGCCACGCCCTAGCAACCAGTTACAGCACCCTAGCAACCATATATAAACATTAATGAGCCATATCTCAGTACCAGAGCATTGCAGAAATACAGAGTTGGGCTCTATTGACTCAGACTGGCCAATAGTCTTTTAATATCACCCCATTAACTCTATAGCCACACCCTAGCAACCATTCAGAGCACCCTAGCAACCGTATTGCAACATAAAGAAGCCATATCTCAGCCCCAGAACATTGTACAGTCATGAGGGTGGGCTCTTTTGACTCAGACTGGCCAATAGTCTTTCAATATCACCCCATAAACTGTATAGACACATCCTAGCAACCATGTACAGTACCCTAGCAACAGTACAAACACATTAATAAGCCATATCTCAGCCCCAGAACATCCTACAGACATGTTGCTTGGCTTTTTTGCATCCCAGTAGCATCCGGGTGGCGAGTTTTGCCACGGCAAGCACCACTCACATTTTCTTCAGGAAATGTACATTCTAGTTTTGATATGCTCTTCCCTATTGTTTTCTCAGGACAAATGTTCAGTTTAATATAAAACTGATAGTGAATCTCAACTGAATTGATAAATGGAGGGAAATGGAGTAAACTCTCTGGCATGGCAAAGTGTTAAATTCCCTGAGAACTCTCAGATCATTGACTGCAGTTGATTTCAAGTGATAGTTTACCCATAAATGAAAACCCTGTTGTTTCAAACCACTATGACTGTGATTTTTACTACCAAGCTCAAGTCTTAAAATGCCTATGGGTCTCAGTCAGCTCCCTAGTTCAGTAGTCAGAATCCTTCCAGTGCACTGAAACATTTGCTCCCTAAAAAGTCCCACAATGCACCAGGAAACCCAGGATGCATCGATGCTCACTATGCTCCCTTAAAGGAAGTTCTGAAGCGAGAAAATTAAATCATGTAAGCCAACTCACTACACATAATGACATATAACAACACGCAATATGTGTTTTTAAAAACAAAGTATTATTTTATTATATATAAATGTAGACAGGTAATAAACACAATATAGTTAACATTTATAATTTATGTCGGAAATATTATACATGCACATATACACTCACCTAAAGGATTATTAGGAACTCAAATCAAATCAAATCAAATCAAATCACTTTATTGTCACTCTACCATATGCACAAGTGCAACAGTAGGTGAAATTCTTAGGTGCAGTTCCGAGCAACATAACAGTCATGACATGACATGTACAACATTTAAGCAACAACAGATTACACATCTGATGCGCACACAATTACTCACAGCACAGTATACACTACAATAAACAATAAATAATTTACACAATGTGAGTGTAGTTCTCACAGCTTTAAACAATATACACATACTTACAATATACATATACTTTAAACAATATACACTAAACATACATTAAACAATAACAGTATACATTAAGCTATAGTAATAATATACAATGTACAGTATACAATATGTTCACAAATTGAAATCCAAAGTGCAATAGATGCTGTATGATAAATAAATGTGTATATAATGTGTGTGTATACAGTGGGTTGTGCTGAGTGATATTCTGTCCAGTGTGTGTTATGATACTGATGGATCAAGAGTTAAGTAGTCTGATTGCTTGTGGGAAGAAGCTGTTCTGGAGTCGGCTGGTGCGTGTTCTAATGCTGCGGTACCGTCTGCCTGATGGCAGCAGTGAGAGCAGCCCATGGTTCGGGTGGCTAGAGTCTCTGATGATCCTCTGAACTCTCTTCACACACCTCCTGGCGTAAATGTCCTGTAGGGAGGGAAGCTCACCTCCGATGATGCAGCTGGCCGTGCGCACTACCCTTTGCAGGGCTTTGCGGCTGCGGGCGGTACTGTTGCCGTACCAGGTGGTGATGCAGCCAGTCAGCAGGCTCTCGATGGTGCTGCTGTAGAAGCGTGTGAGGATGTGGCGGTTCATTCCAAACCTCCTCAGCCGTCGCAGGAAGAAAAGGCGCTGATGAGTCTTCTTCACAACGGCCTCAGTGTGGACGGACCATGAGAGTTCCTCTGTGATGTGGACACCGAGGAACTTGAAGCTGCTGACTCTCTCCACCGGTGCTCCATCGATGGTGATGGGGCGGTGTTCTCTCTCATTCCTCCTGAAGTCGACCACCAGCTCCTTGGTCTTGCTGACGTTGAGGGAGAGGTTGTGCTCCTGACACCACCGTGTCAGGGTGTGCACCTCCTCTCTGTAGGCCGTTTCATCATTGTCAGTGATAAGACCTACCACTGTCGTATCGTCAGCAAACTTGATGATGGTGTTGGAGCTGTGGGTTGCCACACAGTCATGTGTGTACAAGGAGTACAGGAGTGGGCTGAGAACACAGCCCTGAGGGGCTCCAGTGTTGAGAGTCAGTGATGATGAGATGTTACTGCCCATTCTGACCACCTGGCGTCTGTTTGACAGGAAGTCCAGGATCCAGCTGCATAACAAGCTGTTTAAGCCTAGAGCCCGGAGTTTCATGTCAAGTATGGAGGGCACAATGGTGTTGAATGCTGAGCTGTAGTCTACAAACAGCATTCTCACATACGTGTTCCTCTTTTCCAGGTGGGTGAGAGCAGTGTGTATTGTTGATGAAATGGCATCATCAGTGGAGCGGTTTGTGCGGTATGCAAACTGCAGTGGGTCCAGTGAGGGAGGGAGAACAGAGCAGATGTGGTTCCTGACTAGTCTCTCAAAGCATTTACTGAAGATGGGGGTCAGAGCAACAGGACGCCAGTCATTTAAGCAGGTGGTTTTTGATTGCTTAGGTACAGGAACAATGGTGGACGTTTTGAAGCATGTGGGGACCACAGACAGGGAGAGGGACAGGTTAAAAATGTCCGTGAAGACTCCAGCCAGTTGGTGCGCACACGCTCTGATCACACGGCCCGGAATGCCGTCTGGACCCGCTGCTTTACGGACAATCACCCGCTGGAAGGATCGGGTTACATCCGCTACAGATACGGAGAGTGAACCAACCTCTGTATCGTCAGCCACGAGCTCTCTCTCCGCGAGGGCGGTGTTAGTTCCCTCAAAGCGAGCATAAAAGGTGTTGAGCTCGTCCGGGAGAGAGGCAGCGGTGTTCACGGTGGAGTTTGTGTTCCCTTTGTAGTCCGTGATGGTGTTAATTCCCCTCCACATGCTTCTGGAGTCGGTGGTGTTGAACTGTCCTTCAATCTTGTCCCTGTACTGGCGTTTTGCTGCTCTGATGGTTTTCCAGAGGGCATAACTTGCTTGTTTATGCTCCTCCGCATTACCGGAGTTAAAAGTGGAGGTCCGCGCATTGAGTGCCGCGCGAACATCCCCATTTAGCCACGGCTTCTGGTTTGGGTACAGCCGTATTGTTCTGGTCGGAACAACGTCTTCTACGCACTTCCTGATGAAACACGTTACGCTATCAGCGTAGACCTCGATGTCATCATCAGAGGCCGACCGGAACATCTCCCAGTCCGCGTGATCAAAACAGTCCTGTAGCATAGAGTCTGATTGGTCCGACCAGCACTGGATGGTTCTGAGGGCGGGTGCTTCCTGTTTCAGTCTCTGCCTATAAGCGGGCAAGAGAAGAATGGAAGCGTGATCTGATTTGCCGAATGGTGGGCGTGGGAGGGACTTGTAACCATCCTTGAAGGGGGAGTAGCAGTGGTCTAAGACGCGGTTCCCTCGCGTGTTGAAGCTAACATGTTGGTGGTATTTGGGTGCGATGCGTTTGAAGTTGGCTTTGTTAAAGTCCCCGGTCACAATAAACGCAGCCTCAGGATGCGCGGTTTCCTGCTCACTCACTGTCCTATACAGTTCCTTTAGTGCCCGGTCTGTGTCGGCTTGTGGGGGAATATACACAGCTGTGATGACGACCGCGGTGAATTCCCTCGGTAGCCAGAATGGTCGGCACAGAACCATGAGAAGTTCCAGATCAGGAGAACAGAAAGACTTGATAGAATGTACGTTCCTCTGATCACACCAGGATTGGTTGATCATAAAACACACACCCCCGCCTTTGCTTTTCCCTGAGAGATCTTTTTCTCTGTCCATTCGATGCACGGAGAACCCCGTGGTTTCGATGGCCGAATCTGGAATCTCAGCAGACATCCAAGTTTCTGTAAGGCAGATAATGCAGCAGTCCCTCGCCTCTCGTTGGAAAGAGATCCGCGCTCTCAGCTCGCAGAGTTTATTGTCCAGAGACTGAACATTAGCCAGTAAAATACTGGGAAGCGGAGGTCGGTTTGCGCGGCGTCTTACTCTGATGAGTACGCTGGCTCTGCTTCCCCGTCTCCGGCTGCGTTTGCGTGGTCGGGCCGCCCAGACAAAAGGTTCCCCTGCCGTGTTTGTAAACAGCGTGTCGTCGTTGATGAATTTAAAGTCCGGTTTTCGGTGTGCGATTGCCGAACCAATGTCCAAAAGTGTCTGTCTGTCGTACGTAGTAAGGCAGACAACATCCAAGACAAAAAACACAAAAACTGTAAACAGAACAAACAAAAAACTACAATGTTTCAGCGGAGCTCGCAACGTAGCAGCCATCCTCGGCGCCATCTTGAGCATTCGTGCGCCATCTTGAGCATTCATGCTCCATACTCCATACTAATACTGTGTTTGACCCCCTTTCGCCTTCAGAACTGCCTTAATTCTACGTGGCATTGATTCAACAAGGTGCTAAAAGCATTCTTTAGAAATGTTGGCCCATATTGATAGGATAGCATCTTGCAGTTGATGGAGATTTGTGGGATGCACATCCAGGGCACGAAGCTCCCGTTCCACCACATCCCAAAGATGCTCTATTGGGTTGAGGTCTGGTGATTGTGGGGGCCATTTTAGTACAGTGAACTCATTGTCATGTTCAAGAAACCAATTTGAAATGATTCGAGCTTTGTGACATGGTGCATTATCCTGCTGGAAGTAGCCATCAGAGGATGGGTACATGGTGGTCATAAAGGGATGGACATTGTCAGAAACAATGTTCAGGTAGGCCGTGGCATTTAAAGAATGCCCAATTGGCACTAAGGGGCCTAAAGTGTGCCAAGAAAACATCCCCCACACCATTACTTCACCACCACCAGCCTGCATATTGGTAACAAGGCATGATGGATCCATGTTCTCATTCTGTTTACGCCAAATTCTGACTCTACCATCTGAATGTCTCAACAGAAATCGAGACTCATCAGACCAGGCAACATTTTTCCAGTCTTCAACTGTCCAATTTTGGCGAGCTTGTGCAAATTGTAGCCTCTTTTCCTATTTGTAGTGGAGATGAGTGGTACCCGGTGGGGTCTTCTGCTGTTGTAGCCCATCCGCCTCAAGGTTGTGCGTGTTGTGACTTCACAAATGCTTTGCTGCGTACCTCGGTTGTAACGAGTGGTTATTTCAGTCAAATTTACTCTTCTATCAGCTTGAATCAGTCAGCCCATTATCCTCTGACCTCTAGCATCAACAAGGCATTTTCACCCACAGGACTGCCGCATACTGGATGTTTTTCCCTTTTCACACCATTCTTTGTAAACCCTAGAAATGGTTGTGCGTGAAAATCCCAGTAACTGAGCAGATTGTGAAATACTCAGACCGGCCCGTCTGGCACCAACAACCATGCCACGCTCAAAATTGCTTAAATCACCTTTCTTTCCCATTCTGACATTCAGTTTGGAGTTCAGGAGATTGTCTTGACCAGGACAACACCCCTAAATGCATTGAAGCAACTGCCATGTGATTGGTTGATTAGATAATTGCATTAATGAGAAATTGAACAGGTGTTCCTAATAATCCTTTAGGTGAGCGTATGTACAGTGCATCCGGAAAGTATTCACAGCGCTTTACTTTTCCCACATTTTGTTATGTTACAGCCTTGTTCCAAATGTATTCAATTCTAAATATTCTACAAACAATACCATATAATAACAATGTAATAAAGTTTGTTTGAAATCTTTGCAAATTCATAAAAATAAAAAAAACGTAGGAATCACATGTACGTAAGTATTCACAGCCTTTGCCATGACACTCAAAATTGAGTTCCGGTGCTGCTGTTTCCACTGATCATCCTTGAGATGTTTCTACAACTTGATTGGAGTCCACCTGTGGTAAATTCAGTTGATTGGACATGATTTGGAAAGGCACACACCTGTCTATATAAGGTCTCACAGTTAACAGTGCATGGCAGGGCACAAACCAAGCCATGAAGTCCAAGGAATTGTCTGTAGACCTCTGAGACAGGATTGTATCGAGGCACAGATCTGGGGAAGTGTACAGAAATATTTCTGCAGCACTGAAGGTCCCAAAGAGCACAGTGGCCTCCATCATCCGTAAATGGAAGAAGTTTGGAAGCTTCAGGACTCTTCCTAGAGCTGGTAGCCCGGCCAAACTGAGCCATCGGGGGAGAAGGGCCTTAGTCAGGGAGGTGAGCAAGAACCCGATGGTCACTCTTACAGAGCTCCAGCGTTTCTCTGTGGAGAGAGGAGAACCTTGCAGAAGAACAACCATCTCTGCAGCACTCCACCAATCAGGCCTGTATGGTAGAGTGGCCTAGACGTAAGCCACTCAAGTCAAGTCAAGTCAACTTTATTTATATAGCGCTTTTAACAATGTAGATTGTTTCAAAGCAGCTTTACAGTGTTAAACAGCAAAATAATGCAGCCTAATTTTATTCAGCTGTATAGCCAGTACTCCTCAGTAAAAGGCACACGACAGCCCGTCTGGAGGACTCTCAGACCATGAGAAACAAAATTCTCTAGTCTGATGAAACAAAAATTGAACTCTTTGTCTGAATGACAAGCATGTCTGGAGGAAACCAGACACCGCTCATCACCTGGCCAATACCATTCCTACAGTGAAGCATGGTGGTGGCAGCATCATGCTGTGGGGATGTTTTTCAGTGGCAGGAATTGGGAGACTAGTCAGGATCAAGGGAAAGATGAATGCAGCAATGTACTTTCACATTGTCAATATGGGGTATTGTTTATAGAATGTTGAGGAAAATAATACATTTTAATTCATTTTGGAATAAGGCTGTAACATAACAAAATGTAGAAAAAGTGAAGTGTTGTGAATATTTTCCAGATGCACTGTAACAAGCAAAGTATTTATCATAATGTACTTTAAATAACATTACAAGTAATGTCAGAAAGATTCATAAATACCAGTAATGATGTTGTACAATGAAGATGTCCCCGGAAATAGTCATCAGTGTCCCAATGTTTAGTGAGCAGCTTCATTTACCGTCCTTACAAGTGCCGAATTCATGTACACGATATACTGATTCACAAGCTCGGGAGCTAGGGAACTGATTGAGACGCACTCTATGTTTATTAAACTGTCGCCTGATCTTGTTCACCCTGGTGGGGCTTATTTTGCAATCATGACCAGCAAGGATGGCTTTCATTTATGGATAAACTATTGCTTTAAGATGAAAATAAACAGACTGAAACTGATTCACTGTGACATGAATGCACTGCCCTCTTACTTCACCTCAACTCCGCCTCACATCACAAATTCAAGGCCAGTCAGTGTTTCAGTGTTTCCTGCAGTGCACGTTTTCAGCATATATGGGGCGTATTCCAGCAGTTTGATGACTGTTGTTAGAGTTCATTGCTCACATAAGGCACTCTTTACTCATCTGAAAAGCAGATTTATTAGCATACTTGTTTCACACAGCACTACTCTGTTGGTGTTTAATGTAGTTCTTGGATAAGTGCCACACTGTACCCTTATGTGCACATAAAGTATTAGTTTGTTTTGACCAATGATGTTTGTGGTAGTTTGTATTTTAGCACTACTGTAAAATGACATTTCAGTGAGATACAGTCACCATTGCGAAGGTAAATGTTCTGTCAGTATGTTTATTAGCTCTGTTTCAAACCCTAGCTAGTATCCTAATGCATTAAAGGCAGATCCCTGACTCTGTTTCAAGAGGTAGGCAGCAATGTTATGCCTTCAAAGACAAACTTATGACCCAATTCAATGGCAGTATACAGTATATCTAGTCCCAGAATACAAAAAAATAATAATAATTAAAGATGGTAATGCTTCATAATTAATCATTAATAATGCATACTTTTGATTCTTTCAGTATTGAAAAGTATAGATAAACATAAACTTAAAAATCTAAAATATAATTTTTTCCATTCTACTGCGCAATTTTTCCATTGTTTTTCTATGTAAACGTACTAGACAGACGTGTTTGATTGTTGCACTCGCATCTTTTTCAGCGTCTGACACGCTAAAAACGCTGTACTTGAGTTGAAAGAAGTGAACCGACCCTAACACCGTGTCTACAGTAGATGCGAGTGGCACGACAAAAGCAGAACCCATTACAATCAGTGATGCTGTCTACACTGGATGCGGCACGATAAATCCCAGACAAACAAACCGTATGCCACGCTACTTATGACATGAGATCAAATGGATTTGCAATGGTTCCTTTGTCACATCCAGGGCCCTATCAAACACCCGGCGCAATGCGGCGCCAGGCAAGTGTTTTTTGCTAGTTTCAGACTACAATTATCATTTTCACATCCAGCGATATGTTGTTTAAATAGAGTGGTGCAGATGTGACGTCACGCTGTAGGCCAAACAGCAGTTCGCATCGCACTGGTTCCCTCAAGAAAAACCCAATAGGATTTTCCCATAGGCTCTTGGATTATCGCAAAAAACAAGCTCTCTGATCAACAAAAGTTTATGCTAGCTACACATTTTGTCCATCAAGATAATTAGCACAGATGAACACAACTTTTATTAATTTTGAAGCCTAAATGCAGTAGCCAGCAAGCTAAAGGTAGGCTATAAACGGACTACAGCACGGTCAAATGGCTTCAACTAACCTTCCCACAACTCTTTCAGTTTTTATCTCAAAACATTTTCCCAGAGTGTTTGAGTTATAATAGTTAATAAAAGCACTATAATGAGCATAATGATGCTGTAAAAGTGGACTGAGCTTACCTTTTCAGCGTGATGATGTTTAATCTCCTCGACAGCCTCTGTAGTCCCATTAGCCACTTGTTAGCAACCACCTTTTTCAAGACACTGAAAAAACTGTAGGGTAATACTGATGTGTTTTGTCGTAGATAAAAAATAAAACATGGTGTCTTGAGCTTATGTTCACCACAGACCTTATTTCAGCCATTTAACCAAAACCCCATTCAAAAAACCTATTGACTTCGGGACGAGGGAACCGGAAGTGCTAAAATGCTAACTTGCTTCCACGTTTTGGCCTGCAAACTGATGTCATACCACTCTATAGCAAATGCAAATCACCACTCTATAGCAAATGCACTGGCGCATCTGTTCGCCCATTGGCGTCTGGTCTGGGTTCAGGAGCATTGTTGGAGCGTTGCTATTTTAAGGAACTGAAAACGACTGCGCCATTTGACCAACACAAACCAAAACTTGCTATAAAGTCAATAGTGCAGTATTTGTTGTGTTATTTAAAGGATGTGTTAGTAATATGAGCCTATAGGCGTGCACAACGTGTGTAGACTCTGAATATTACACACAGGGATGCGCGGCAGCACACACACATTTTTAAATATTACAAGGACTCCTCTCTGGAGAAGCGTTCAGTCTTTTCCAAAAGACGGATGGTCAAACTCATCCGTCTAACATGTTTTAATAGAAAAAGAGTGGAAAAGTGGGAATGGCCTAATGTCAGAATCAGTTGTAACAAGAGACTCTTGCGCACCTACTGTGAGGAGCACTATTTGTGTCAAATCAATAACATGAGGATCCATTTCGGTTAAGATGTTTGTGTAAGCAGGTGACATGGAAGCTCACTAAGTTTTGGGACAGAGCTATTGTCATTGCTACTATATTATTGTTTTGTGACTATATTAATTTAATGTTAGGCTATGCAACAGGCCCTACCATTGTTTTAATGGGTCTTGGCTCATCAATGAATCCTATTAAAAAGCTACTTTTTTTCAGTCAGCACATTAATGGCAATGTTATCAAGCTTATAGTTCATCACATTCTTTGTTTGGTGAGCAAGTGACTGTACAGGTTTTTATATTTGGCACTCAGAGTAGATTTGTGGGTCAAGCTATGAAATGTGAATTTATAAATGGTGAACATTGATAGAATATGTTTTGGTTATTTTATCAATGGGTTGTAATAAGATATTGCAGTGCTTTGTATGAAACACAGTAACACATTGGGTGAATTGTAACTATTTATTGATTAAATTGTTGTACTTTTTTGCAATCTAGATACAACATTGTATTCCTATTTAATGACTGTGGATTTATGCAGTTAACCATTTATCAGATGTGGCAAATTTATTGATGTACTGTTGTAAATAATGTATGTTTGTTGAATTACAGCTTCTTTTATTTTGTATATGACCAATAAAAATGTTTTGAGAAAGATTCAGAACTTCAGGGACCCAAATAATTTTGAAAAGGATAATCATAATTTCTCTTAAATTTAAGAACAATTATGATTATATTTCACCCATAGCAAAATATATTATTGGTTATTTTCCATGGAATTGTCAGTGACCCAAATAAACCAGTGAGAAAGGCTTATTTCTGTTCATCTTGGTTTAAGGAGACTGCTATCATTTAGATGGCACAATTTCTCTCTCTGTGATCCAAAAAAAGATGTCAGTTGACCTAGTTCAAGCAACCTCTGAAAACATATATTTGGCATGACGTGAGTAAAACATTGGAGTCATGAGCGATGTTGAGGTGTGTCTGTCCTAAATTTGGGTCGGTAGCATACGAGGCAATTTTTCCATCTATCTTTAGAAGCCGTTCACTGGCCCAAAGCTTCTTTCAAATAGAGAAAATGAAACATCCTTTGCATTAGAGGCATCAACATTTTTCTCCCAGCTTTTAATGTAAAATAGGCTCAGAAAAAAGAAAGAAAAAAAAAATAATTTGATGTTTTTCCATTGATGGTACCACGGTCATCTGAGTGAAGAAAATATATATATATTTTTTTTAACAAAAATGTATATGACCATACCACTACCATCCTCCTGGGTGTCACTGTCCTTGTACAAGGACATTATATTTCAGTGAATTTATCTGACACCATACACAGTTTTAAGTCTGTACGTCCTGTAAAGCAGGGCTTTAGATGCCACGGACCCCCAGATTTGAACATCCTCGTGTGAGGGACCACCATCCTGAAATTTTTAAGACATCTGTCTTTTATAAACACCCAATTAATACACACAAAAAAATATATATATTATATATCTAATTTTATACCTACTTTTCTCTACACTTTTAAGCAAATTTATAAATTAGAAATTAATTAAATGTGTAAATAATAAATTAAGCACATTTATTTAGTTATTTATTTACTTATTTAATTTATCTTTGTGCATGTTTTACAGGGAGTGCAGAATTATTAGGCAAATGAGTATTTTGACCACATCATCCTCGTTATGCATGTTGTCTTACTCCAAGCTGTATAGGCTGGAAAGCCTACTACCAATTAAGCATATTAGGTGATGTGCATCTCTGTAATGAGAAGGGGTGTGGTCTAATGACATCAACACCCTATATCAGGTGTGCATAATTATTAGGCAACTTCCTTTCCTTTGGCAAAATGGGTCAAAAGAAGGACTTGACAGGCTCAGAAAAGTCAAAAATAGTGAGATATATTGCAGAGGGATGCAGCAGTCTTAAAATAGCCAAGCTTCTGAAGCGTGATCATCGAACAATCAAGCGTTTCATTCAAAATAGTCAACAGGGTCGCAAGAAGCGTGTGGAAAAACCAAGGCGCAAAATAACTGCCCGTGAACTGAGAAAAGTCAAGCGTGCAGCTGCCAAGATGCCACTTGCCACCAGTTTGGCCATATTTCAGAGCTGCAACATCACTGGAGTGCCCAAAAGCACAAGGTGTGCAATACTCAGAGACATGGCCAAGGTAAGAAAGGCAGAAAGTCGACCACCACTGAACAAGACACACAAGCTGAAACGTCAAGACTGGGCCAAGAAATATCTCAAGACTGATTTTTCTAAGGTTTTATGGACTGATGAAATGAGAGTGAGTCTTGATGGGCCAGATGGATGGGCCCGTGGCTGGATTGGTAAAGGGCAGAGAGCTCCAGTCCGACTCAGACGCCAGCAAGGTGGAGGTGGAGTACTGGTTTGGGCTGGTATCATCAAAGATGAGCTTGTGGGGCCTTTTCGGGTTGAGGATGGAGTCAAGCTCAACTCCCAGTCCTACTGCCAGTAACTGGAAGACATCTTCTTCAAGCAGTGGTACAGGAAGAAGTCTGCATCCTTCAAGAAAAACATGATTTTCATGCAGGACAATGCTCCATCACACGCGTCCAAGTACTCCACAGCGTGGCTGGCAAGAAAGGGTATAAAAGAAGAAAATCTAATGATATGGCCTCCTTGTTCACCTGATCTGAACCCCATTGAGAACCTGTGGTCCATCATCAAATGTGTGATTTACAAGGAGGGAAAACAGTACACCTCTCTGAACAGTGTCTGGGAGGCTGTGGTTGCTGCTGCACGCAATGTTGATGGTGAACAGATCAAAACACTGACAGAATCCATGGATGGCAGGCTTTTGAGTGTCCTTGCAAAGAAAGGTGGCTATATTGGTCACTGATTTGTTTTTGTTTGGTTTTTGAATGTCAGAAATGTATATTTGTGAATGTTGAGATGTTATATTGGTTTCACTGGTAAAAATAAATAATTGAAATGGGTATAAATTTGTTTTTTGTTAAGTTGCCTAATAATTATGCACAGTAATAGTCACCTGCACACACAGATATCCCCCTAAAATAGCTAAAACTAAAAACCACTTCCAAAAATATTCAGCTTTGATATTAATGAGTTTTTTGTGTTCATTGACAACATGGTTGTTGTTTAATTATTAATGTTGTAAAATTAATCCTCAAAAATACAACTTGCCTAATAATTCTGCACTCCCTGTATATGTTAATTTAACATTTAATAGCTTATTTATGTTAATCTTATTGATTTATTTATTTTATTTTTTATTTAAAAATGACTGAATGTTACAATTTTGCAGTCTTATAGAAATATGATATTTAGTAATTATCATTTAAATCTGACTAATTTTCAAATTGTTTGTTATAAATCAACATCTCAGGAAAATGTTGTGGGGTTTCAAGCATGTTTATCAGGCATTTTGTGAGACACAACAAGTGGAAATAAATTACATATCAATGTTCCTATAAAATATTTGATATTATTATGAAAATGTTGCCAACTATTTCTCCCATTATAACACTTATTTTTTCATCACATGTTGCTCCAAGAACACATTAGATCCAGTGTATAGAGACATTGCATTGAATGGGAAACCCTATGTATGGTCAAAGTAAAATGGTGTTGTGAATTTCCTTTTCCTCGTTTGAAGAAGAGACCAGGAGACGTTGGGATATCTTTAAAGCAGACGTTACTCGTTTATTGAGAACCATGCTGTTCTTCGGCTGAGGTTCCAACAAGTCTAATTTAACAGTACCAAACACTGTAATTTATATACATTTCAGGGGGAGGGATTATACAGCAGGAGAGGTGACACTCTGAACAATACAATGCAAATGTTGTATAGGAAATAGGGACACACCCAAAACGTTCCTGCCACCAGTCCTGATTCAATCAGTAACAGTGTCATTCAAATGGATAGATGCTAATCCAATCACTCAGGGGCTCCAAGAGCCATTAAAGACAAATGGTGCTCATTTTACTTACAATGAAGAGAAACAGGAACTGGCCTGGAAGATTTGCATAGCAGACTAATTCATCTGATATCATAATTTTTACCTTAAATGCTAAATACAATGTACTTTCTTAAATTTGTAATCTTACAATGGCATATCAATTAATTCAGTTATATCTTTCATAACATAGCTGATAATCATCTTTAAACAAAGTTTGGTTAAAAAAATCATGAAACATGAAAATTGATTGGTGAATTAAAAAAATAATCCCATTGTTTTTGCCTGTACATTCTATTTTTTGTCCTGATCTCCACTTACATAGCATAACATATTAATATTTTTATTTGTTTCTTATGCTCTAAGCAATGTAAAATACTGAAGTCTAAAGACTTTGTTTTCCTGGGTCTTGGTATTGGTATTGAGGGGCAACTTGTCACTCCCAGTATTCAGATTAGTGATTAATCAATAGGGACTCATTGAGTACTCACTTAGATAAGACTCTCTTCATTGGATTGTCAATTATTGTTTTACCAGTTTAGTCTACATCTCACACATTGGCTGACCGATCCACATGGCATCAAATGCTCCTGAGAGAAATGCTCTCCTCCAGAGGAGGGCCCAGTCTACTCTCTGTCCCCATATGAGTAATTTGGCTCATGCAGAGAAGAGGTGAGCGGGTGGGTGATGTAGGACAGCATTCGTCATTCTCACCCACTTCTGCAGCAGGTGCTTGCCCCAGATCTCTCAGCCTGGAGCCAGTGGCACAATTAATGGGGCTTATGCACCATCATCACCTAGACATTCACTCTTCCACATGACCACATCTCTTATATCTATCAACTTAGCAGCTGACCCTTGAGGGAGTCATATAGCATGTCTTTTGCTGTGTTTGGGAATAGAATATAGCTTACTGTGTATTGAAGATTCATATGCAACAATAATTGATGCTCAGTCTGGCCAAATAAAAAAGTGGTTTTAAAAGTAGATGAGTGAAGTTTGATGATGTTGACTTGACAAAGCCTTGTCTGAAATTTTAACATACCTTTTAAAAGCCTTGAAGGGTTAGTTCACCCAAAAATAAAAATTCTGTCATTAATTCCTCGTTCAAAACCCGGTAAGACCTTCGTTCATCAATGGTTTGAATGGTTTGATCTCTGAAGAACCGCTGAAGAACCACTGAAGCACCAAAATTGGTGCTATATAGCACTAAAAAAGGTTCCCCTATGATTACGAGCCAAGAACCATTTTTGATGCCTTATAGAACCTTTTTTTTTAGAGTGTAGACAGCAATTTACTTAACACTTTCAGGCCCAGAAAGGTAGTAAAGACATAGTTAAACATCCTTGGTCAGCTCCTGCGTCAGCATCGCACGCATGTGTAATGGTTTTCATGTGAACAGCTTCGGCCAATAGTAAACCCGGCTACACACTGGCTGCGTAGCGTGTCTGTTTTTATTTTGGCTCCCATGTAAACAGGTTAGAGCTCATGCGCGGCTCGAGCCATGCCGAAAATGTGTGTATTCAAGAAATAGACCCGACGCCTATTTTTCATGCGACACGCAAACGTGTTGGAAGCGTTTCCAGGCAAAATAGAATAGGATGATGTTTATGCTTATAAAAGATGTTTATATGTCATTTTGACACAAATACATATTAATAAATGACATTTTGATGTTTGAAAGTCTCTAGGTTTTTACATAAATGCAGATATAATTGTAATTTAAAAAAATAATAATAATTATCGATTTTCAAATATTGCACCTGTCAATACAGAACTAAATATTCTGTAGCCTATTTTGCCGTCAATACTGCTGACGTTGTCTTTGCTGTATCAGTACTGTACAATAGCCCTCCCTGTACGTCACCTAGCAGCAGCAGCGCCAACGTCAGACACGTTTCCGGAGTGCAAAGACATAGAAAATGCCACGCAGCTGACACGCAACAGAAACAGTTATTTTTGTTTGTTTTTTACACACAAAATGTATTCTCGTCATTTCGTAACATTAAGGTTGAACCACTGGAGTCACATCACTATTTTAACAATGTCTTTACTACCTTTCTGGACCTTGAAAGTGGTAAAAAAATTGCTGTCTGAGGGGTCAGAGAGCTCTCAGATTACATCAAAAATATATTAATTTGTGTTCCGAAGATGAACGAAGGTTTTATGGGTTTTGAACGACACGAGGGTGAGGAATTAATGACAGAATTAAAATTTTTGAGTGAACTAACCCTTTAAGTTTGAAGGTTTTTACTTGAGAGAAGTTGGAAAAAGTCAGACAGACCAATACAATTCAATAAATCAATTGCAATTGCATATATTCCTAATTTAAGTAAATAAATTAAAAATGAATCCCATTCAGAAACAGCTTCAGAAATGTCTAAAAAGTGATAAATGGTTCCGGACAGAATGACTGCTTAAAGGCCCTTTCACACTGGACACGTAACGAAAAAGCGAATCGGAAAAGCGAATATATTCGTACGCGAACTATTCACACACAAAATATTCACTTTTTCGCTTAGCTTTTTTGTTACGCGTCCGGTGTGAAAGGGCCTTTAAGCAGTCATTCTGTCCGGAACCAGTGTCAAAACCATTCACATCAGCCGCAGCGCAAATTTGCGACATCTGTGACGTTTCAGAGCGCCAAAATTCCAAAACTTTCGCGGCGACAGCTGAGAAAACATCATCCAGTGAAGACAAGCTTTTCATTTTCTTTAAAAGACCGAAAATAAGGTTTTGGGTGCACCCAGTCTTAAAGAACAGAGAGTCTGAAGGGGAGTATGCTAATCTTGTACAGGAGCTAAAACTTTATCATGGCCGGTTCCCCACTTACTTTAGAATTTCCGTGGGACAATTTGAGAAGCTCCTACAGAGAGTGGCAAACTTCAGGGAACCAATTGATCCGGAGCAGCGTCTAGAAGTCTACTTGAGGTGAGCGGCCCTCTTAAAATCAAGTCACTGATTGTCATGTTCAAGTGTTGATATTACGATGTTTCCAGTTGAGTCACAAAACATTTATTGTGATTGTTTGAAGCCTTTTTTTAAATTAAAAAATCGACATTGAAGCGAAAAAAATAAACACTGTTTTTTTCACCACAGCACATTTGTGATTGGTGTGGAAGCACTCATTACACAAACAGCTGATCAAAAAATAAAATTGCGCATTGCGCAAATTATTTGCGGGTCAAAATCATGCCCAGTGTGAAAGAACCTTAAGGCACAGACATATCCTGATAGAGTTCTTTAAAAAAAAAAAAAAAAAAAAAAAAAATATATATATATATATATATATATATATATATATATATATATATATATATATATATATACATCAAATGTGTTCTTTTGCAAGTTAACATAGGCCTACTTGTTCCCATGTTTTATCGTTGAGCTGTCAAGTTTTCGTGTTGAAATGATTAGTTTGTGTCTCATTCTTGGGTGTCCCCTAATTTGCCACACAGAAGGTGGCTACCCTGCCCCCACAGAAGTCAAGTCACCTTTATTTATATAGCGCTTTTTACAATACAGATTGTTTCAAAGCAGCTTCAGAGTGGTAACAGGAAAATGCAACAAAATTTGTTTCGGCTGTACAGAAAACAATGTCTTCGTCCAGCTCAGCTAAATTCTCATACAATGGTGTCAATGATCAAGTTATATAGTTGAATATTTAGTGTCCCCGACTAAGCAAGCCAAAAGTCAAAGGTGACAGAAGAATGAAAGCATTCTATTTCATTCCTGCTTGCTGCACGTCATAAATCATTGCTAGCATGATTTACCATGCTCTTGTTTAAACTTGTTTAGTAGCATGTTTTATTAAGTTACTAACATACACCGATCAGGCACAACATTATTCCCAAAATTGTGTTGCTCCCCATTTTGCTGCTGAAACAGCCTGGACCCGTTGAGGCATGGACTCCACTAGACCACTGAAGGTGTGCTGTGGTATCTGACACCAAGATGTTAGCAGCAGATCCTTTAAGTCCTGTAAGTTGCGAGGTGGGGCCTCCATGGATCGGACTTGTTTGTTCAGCACATCCCACAGATGCTTGATTGGATTGAGATCTGGGGAATTTGGAGGCCAAGTCAATGCCTCAAACTTCTTGTTGTGCTCCTCAAACCATTCCTGAACCATTTTTGCTTTGTGGCAGGGCGTATTATCCTGCTGAAAGAGCCACAGCCACCAGGGAATACCGTTTCCATGAAAGGCTGTACATGGTCTGCAACAATGCTTAGGTAGGTGGTACGTGTCAAAGTAACATCCACATGGATGGCAGGACCCAAGGTTTCTCAGCAGAACATTACTCAAAGCATCACACTGCCTCCGCCGCCTTGCCTTCTTCCCATTGTGCATCCTGGTGCCATGTGTTCCCCAGGTAAGCAATGCACACGCACCCGGCCATCCACGTGATGTAAAAGAAAACGTGATTCATCAGACCAGGCCACCTTCCTCTATTGCTCCGTGGTCCAGTTCTGATGCTCATGTGCGCACTGTTGGTGCTTTTGGCGGTGGACAGGGGTCAGCATGGGCACCCTGACTGGTCTGCTGCTATGCAGCCCCATCACAATTTGGCCCTTGTCAAACTCGCTCAAATCCTTACGCTTGCCCATTTTTCCTGCTTTTAACACATAAACTTTGAGGACAAAATGTTAACTTGCTGCCTAATATATCCCACCCACTAACAGGTGAATGAAGAGTTATCAGTTTTATTCACTTCACCTGTCAGTGGTCGTTGTTAGCATGTTTTAACACATTGTTTGCAAGATTTGGCATGTTGCTAGCATGTTAGTTAGCAACTTTTTTTTGCATATCAGCAAAGTGGATAATTCCATGTTATAACACTCCATCCTCATCCATCTTTTTTACAGTATATGGCCAAATCAGTATGGCCTCAAAAGAAGCAGAAGCAGCAGCAGCAGCAGCTTAAATAGATCAGTATGGCTTTGTCAAGCCACCATAAGTACAAGTAGTCTATACATACTGAAAATTGGGATACACCGTATAGACACTATATAGCCTACTACAGGAATAGAGATAAAAGCAGATTAATAATAATTTAAACACAGCCTGTGAGTTCTGTCCTGCATCCTGCTTGCTAGTATTATCATCTGCTTTTCATTTAGGGTTGATTTGGGGGTGAATTATCCACTTTCTTAACCCTCTTACGGACCATGGTTATCATCTTTAGTTTAGAAACTAAGATATTTGCTTAAAGCAAATTTTAAAAAAAAACTATTTTAAGAAAGGAGAGAAATCGTTGACAGTGTTTTCCAGGTGCAGTAGTGGAGTGCCCTCTGCTGGATAAATCATACATCTTCAGAGACTTCAAAAGCTTCTGATAAACCCATCTTTATCAGAGGCAGGGCCCAGCTGTGCAAATGTCATCTGATCTGATTTCGGATATTGGATTGGATCAAATACTGATCCCAGCAGAAGGATGGATTTCAATAATAATAAAACTTTATTAAAACTTTAAAACTGGTCAAAAAATACAATATTTATATCACGTAATAGGCTGCACAAATACTTTTTATTTTGCTCTTGAATAGTTTAACTGTTAAAGTAATCATTTAGAAGTAGACATTAGCCTATCTAAGCTTCTTGGTAGCCTATAGTGAAGTAATAAAATAATCCCCAAACAGCTTTAAATATCAAACAAAAAAATATATATTATATTTAAAGTGTTTTTATCACTGTTTGTTAAATACATTGGCACAATCATAAGAGATTAAACAGTCAAAAGTTTCTCGGGTAAACGCTGCACAAAACTTTTCTGAGAGAAGCATTGAAATATTTTTTTCCCCTCATCTCATATTTTTTTTCATCACCATGTCCCTTTAAATTTAGGGTCTCTGTAGAGCATGGTTAATCTAGATTTGGTAATCTGAGAAAGTGTGTATCTGGATCAAGGTGATCCAATTCAATTTTGCTTTGAAAAACCGGCACAAAAGTAAGATGGATTACCTGATCCTGGATAGCAAAACATTCTGTCATTATATACAGTGATGTGAATACTGTTTATCTTCTTGTGTTCCAGAGCAGTAAATCATACAGGTTGGACACAACATGAGGATGAGTAAATTACATAATATTATATTTGGATGAACTTTGCATTTAAGGTGAGAAACATTAACCCCAAATTGTGATGGCTAGACGACTGGGTTAGAGCATCTCCAAAACGGCAGCTCTTGTGTGGTGTTCCCAGTCTGCAGTGGTCAGTAGTGATCAAAAGTGCTCCAAGTCACAACTCAACAAACACTGATTCAACTCTGGAGAGCATCAAAGGTTTTATTTAAAAGCACCGAAGCACCGAACAACTTAACCCAATCACAGACATGTCTGTTGTTCTCTTGAACTCAATGACCAATCAGAGGTTTAAGTTTTTGTTCACTGTTGACAAATAGCAAATCACCGTATAACAAAGTGTATAATAGGATATAAATAAGAGTTTGTTGTAGTGTATATAGCTTTATTGATTACAATAGAAATTTGTGATTTGTGAAATTTGTCATGATGAACTGAGATGAGCTTCTTAGTGATTATAAAAGGGATTACAGTATATACAGTCAGGTCCATAAATATTGGGACATCGACACAATTCTAATCTTTTTGGCTCTATACACCACCATAATGGATTTGAAATTAAACGAACAAGATGTGCTTTAACTGCAGACTTTTCAGAATCAAAATCAGAATCAGAAAGAGCTTTATTGCCAAGTGTGCTTGCACACATAAGGAATTTTTCTTGGTGCTGAAGCTTCCAGTGCACATATACAATACAAACACAACAAGAACATAGTAATACAAATTCTAAGAATAAAAATATGAAAAATAGTATAAAAAATATAAGGTCACAGTTACGTTTAGTCAGAATAAACATTTACAGATTATGAACATATTTACAGTATTTGAGTAGTATGAATATATAAACATAAATAATCTCCTGAGTTTAAAAGATTGCACTAAATAGTCAGTGATCGGAGTCGCCGTCCTGATGGTAACATTTCAAACAGGTGGTGTCCAGGGTGAGTGGAGTCTGTGATGATTTTCCCTGCTCTCTTCCTCACTCTGGAGGGTTGGCAGGGGAGCACTAATAATCCTCTCCGCAGTCCGGATTGTGCGATGTAGTCTTTTGATGTCAGATTTGGTAGCTGAACCAAACCAGACAGTGATGGAAGTGCATAAGACAGACTCAATGACAGCCGAGTAGAACTGAATCAGCAGCTCCTGTGGGAGGTTGAACTTCCTCAGCTGACGAAGGAAGTACAGTCTCTGCTGGGCCTTTTTCACAATGGAGTCAATGTGATTGTCCCACTTCAGGTCCTGAGAGATGGTAGTGCCCAGGAACCTGAATGACTCCACTGCTTCCACAGTGAGTGGGGGGAGAGGTGGGCTGTTCCTCCTGAAGTCCACTATCATCTCCACCGTTTTGAGCGTGTTGAGCTCAAGGTTGTTATAACTGCACCAGACGGCCTGCTGTTCAACCTCCAGTCTGTAAGCAGACTCGTCACCGTTTTGGATGAGGCCGATGACAGTGGTGCCGTCTGCAAATTTCAGGAGCTTCACAGAGGGGTCTTTAGAAGTGCAGTCATTGGTGTACAGGGAGAAGAGCAGTGGGGAGAGAACACACCCCTGGGGGGCGCCAGTGCTGGTAGTGAGTCCTGGATGTGAGTTTCCCCAGTCTCACGAGCTGTTGCCGGTCTGTCAGGAAGCTGGAGATCCACTGACAGATTGAGGATGGCATGGAGAGCTGGGTCAGTTTAGCTGAGAGAAGATCAGGCATGATGGTATTGAAGGCCGAACTGAAGTCCACGAATAAGATCCTTGCATTAGTCCCAGGTCTGTCGAAATGTTGCAGGATATAATGCAGTCCCATGTTGACTGCATCATCCACAGACCTGTTTGCTCTGTAGGCAAATTGAAGAGGATCCAGCAAGGGTCCAGTGACTTTAGCTTTAATTTGAGGGTATTTACATCCAAATCAGGTGAACGGTGTAGGAATTACAACAGTTGGTATATGTGCCTCCCACTTTTTAAGGGACCAAAAGTAATGGGACAGATTAACAATCATAAATCAAACTTTCAGTTTTTAATACTTGGTTAATAAATTATGTTTTATTAACAAGGTTCGGGAGAAGCACCTTCAGATAATTGACACAGGTGGAGAGCACTCAACTAATCAATAATAGAGGTATATAAACACACAGCAGTCCTACCTCCATTTGTTGACAGTTATCAGCAACCCTTCCACCACACCTTTTAACTCTAAAACCACTTACATATACAGGGGGTACTCTGGGTTCGGGCCTAATTCCGAGCTCGAAGCCCTCCCCTCGGACACCATGCCAAATACGCATTGAATTACTCTCTATAAAATATATGTAAGTGCGAACTCGTGAAATACAAGAGAACCAGTTCCATTGGCAGCCATACATGCCCACGCCATGACACTACCACCACCATGCTTCACTGATGAGGTGGTATACTTTGGATCATGAGCAGTTCCTTTCCTTCTCCATACTCTTCTCTTCCCATCACTCTGGTACAAGTTGATCTTGGTCTCATCGGTCCATGGGATGTTGTTCCAGAACTGTGAAGGCTTTTTTAGATGTTGTTTGGCAAACTCTAACAACAGGGTTGACATTTTATCACATTACTTTATTAAGTAAATTCCAACACAGGATATTTGGTGAAAATACCTTATTTTCAATAAGGAAAAACTCTGAATACATTCAATAAGTCTTCTGCATAACAGGATGTCTTGATGTGGTGAAGAAAACGTGGCACTATAGGCTAAAAACCTGCAAATAAAAATAAAAACTAACATTAATGACAAAGTTCCCCTGCATCACATCTGGCAAATGACAGAACAGAAATTACTTCATTATATAATGAGGATGAGACGAATGAATGGATGAATAAGAAAATCACGAGCTTGACTTGTTTAATATTAAAAGGCAATAACTCAAGCCCTGAAAGAGGCCGACTCCAAATTCGCATGGCACACATATCACACAAATAACTTAATTTACTTATTACCTATTGTTTTAGACATATAAGACATTAGGAAAATAAAACTATTGGCTACCATTAGAGTAAACGAGGTAAACGAGAACACATGCATGAAACTAATGAATGCATGAACTTGTGATTCTACAAAATGTCTTTTAAACTTCATACCAGGTCATAAAGCAAAACTCTGGATAATAATTTCAGTGCTAAATACTCACTAACGTCTTTGTAAGATGAATATCTCTATTCTCTTGGGAATGTCTGTTTCAGTCTTCAGCACCTGCTGGTTTGGCTCTGCTCGCGCTGCCGCTCCCGCGCTCTGCATTTGAAATCTCCACACGAACGGTTTTCTTCAAGCGCATTTTGCGCATTCTTATACAGTTTTTCAGATGTAGGACTTGTTCAGCCGACATGGATTTTTCACTTCGACTTCATAGATTGACTGAGCACAATTAAACATGTTCTGTGAATATACAATTTTAATTTTGAGTGAAGACCTTAAGCTATCATTAGTACAATGCATCTTTTTGCATGGGAATAATTATTTGGAAGTCATTTATTGGGCCAATATGTAATTGTCAATTTGCACAATTTTTCCCCCAATTTTTTTTTTACAGTGTTGGATCTCAAATTGTTGAGATGACATCAACAGTTTCCAAATGCAAATAGCACACTTGAAATGAACTCTGAACCTTTTATCTGCTCCTTGTAAATGGGATAATGAGGGAATGAGGGAATAACACACCTGGCCATGGAACAGCTGAGCAGCCAATTGTCCCATTACTTTTGGTCCCTTAAAAAGTGTGAGGCACATATACAAACTATATTGTAGGCTAATTCCTACACCGTTCACCTGATTTGGATGTAAATACCCTCAAATTAAAGCTAAAAGTCTGCAGTTAAAGTACATCTTGTCAAATCCATTGTGGTGGTGTAGAGCCAAAACGATTAGAATTGTGTCGATGTCCCAATATTTATGGACCTGACTGTATATATAATCCATTCAGAATTTTATTTTTTCATGCTGCTAAGAGCATCAACGGTTAAGTACACACTGCAAAGTTTTGGAAGTGACATCCACATATAAATGTGCGATTCACTACTAAAATCCTCCTGTGATGAGAGATGACACTGCACATTTAAATTATGATCATGGTTCCAGTGGCCTTAATCCACAAATCCGGCTTTTCAAAATATCACAAAGCACAATAGTCACATAATAGCCAATTCCAACACGAGCTAGCCAATTTAAAGAAAAGTGGAAATGATTCAGAGCAGCATGTCATCGTATTTTACAGGACCCTCACAAAAATCTGACCTTATTCATGAGATAACGTATTGGTTCAACTCGTCTATTGCTCCTTGGTGCAGATTGGAGGCAAAGTCATGGTTGTCCAATTCTTTACAGGCCCTACTCACTGCCCCTTTGCCTATTAACCTCTCCAGCATTACAGATATTTTAGTAGTGATTTCTACTGTTAAGATATGGTCTAAATTTAGACGATATTTCAAGTTTTTTTCTGCCTCCTCTCTAATGCCATTATTTATGAATCACTCATTTCCCCCATCAGTCACTGACCCTGTTTTTTTATTGTGGCGTGACAAAGGATAAGATATTTCAGAGACTTATACAAGGATTGTACTTTTTGCAGTTATGCAGGGTTGTCCTCTGAATTTGAACTGCCATCGTCCCAACTCTTCCGCTATATTCAGGCTAGGCACTGCTGTGCTTCTCTACTTCCAAACTTCACTTGCTTACCACCTAAGCTGGTCATTACGTCTCAAAAGGCACTTATTTCCAGGATCTATTGTCAGCTTATTGACTTAGAGGATTGTACTACTGCTAAAACTAAAAGTGCTTGGGAACATGAGTTAGGTTAAGAGTTTGCGGATGACTGGTGGGTGAACGCTCTTAATAGAATTCACACAAGCTCAATATGTGCTCGGCTTGCGCTCATGCAGTTTAAAATACTGCATACTGTCCATTACTCAAAAGCTTGGTTCGCTGCAATTTACTCCAATGTTGACGACAGGTGTGATAGATGTCACATGTCACCCTGCAATCTGAGTCATATGTTTTTTCTCTGTCCAATGCTTCATAACTATTGGAAGAATTACTTTGAGACTATGTCCAAAATATTTAAAACCAAGGTTGATCTCTGCGCTTCTACTGCAATCTTTGGGGTTCCCAAAGTTTGGACTCGGTTTTCATCTAAACAGTTAGATGTACTTGCTTTCACTTCGATTTGGTCAGCCAGCCGCTAGTGTCGCTGTAGAGCAAGTTACCCATACTACTAACTTTACACAGACGCCGACTTCTACAGGCCAATTTATACTTCTGCATCGAGTGTACGCCGTAGGCTACGCACGTAGCCGATGCCGTGGTGAGCATTTATACTTCTGCGTTGTTTCTGCGTTGATCTGCAATTACACCACCGAAACGCTAGTGGGTGGTGGGGTTTCTATGCTCCACTGTGTTGAGTCTCTTTCGGGCAAAAAAAATGGCAAATGAAACTGAGCGGATCGTGTTGGAGTTAGAGCTGATCGATATTGAAAAAAAGTAACTTTTACTGAAATTACTCAAATTAAAAAGCAGAAACGAGAGAAGGCGTCGGAGGAGATCCACGCCGGAAATTCAGACCAATCACAGATCTTGCGCTCTGCGTCAACGCGACGCGTAGTTACATGTTTGGGGAGGTGTGCGTCGTGGTACGGGCGAAGGGTACGGCGTAGGGTGTGGCGTATGGATCGCGTCTATGCATATGCGTGCACTCGACGCAGAAGTATAAATTGGCCTTACCTCTTCTTGTTTACGGAGTGTGACAAGTCTCCTGAGCTCTCGTCAGCGTCGCCCTGGAAACAAACGAGGATCACCTGCAAGCACTCACCACGGACCGGACCGTCACAGCTGCAGGCGATCAACTCACACCATAAGACACAGCACCAGGGGACACCAGTTGAAGCACGAACACTCCATGAAGCAACACGCTAACCTTTCTCTCTCTCTCTCCCGCCCAGACAGCAGCCTGTGACACTCCGGCCACACCGTCTCACTGACGTCACCGCGAGTCACCTCTGCACCACGGGAAGAAGGAAGCACAGCGCACCAACACTTCACCGTCTCAACGTTTGTTCACCTGTTCACCATTAAAACCCACCCTCCGGGGGCTTTTCACTTTACCCTGTGTTGTGTGATTCTTCACCCTGCCACAGGAGTCAGAGCAAGGAGATTCAAGAAAATGGCGGCGAATATAAATCCAGCACCTTCATGCTTAAAAGCAGATGTGTAGGAGCACTTTGGGTTTAAAAAGATGAGTCGCCCGCAAGGACCACATGAGTTGCCCATGGGTCTGTTCTAAAAATAGCTCACCATAGCAGCAGTGTTCAGTCGCTTCAGTGATAATTTAAGCGCAGGGCTCCAGACTGAAGCCGAATATATACTAGTGTCTGTAACTAATAAACTGCAAAATACTATTTAAATATTACTCCTGCATGTTCTGCGTCTGTGTGGATGACAGGCGCAGCGCGCGCGCACTTGCTCTTGTAGTCTCTGCCGTGTGTAGTCTCTGCCGACATGAATGCATAAACCGTCACTTCATGAGAATTTACCGTTTCATTTGAGAAAACTTGGTGCGTCTCAATCAGCTCCCTGGTTCAGTAGTCAGGGCACTGATCAGGACATAAGTCAATGGGCTGACTCCCTGATCAGTGCCCTGACTGAACTAGGAAGCTGAATGAGACACGCACCCACTGTCATATCATGAATACAGACACTGGTATTCACGGCAACCCGTCAAAATTAAAGTTTGGTTTAACGTGAAGAAATTTAATACAGATTGTAGCCTACAGTAAATTTAGCTACGTCTCTATGTAATAATAATACGTCTCTACTAATAATAATAATTATGAAATAAATAATACTAATTATATAATTATTATAATAATAATAATAATAATTAATTACATTTATATAGCGCTTTTCTAGGCACTCACTCAAAGCACTTTTACATAGAAGGGGGAATCTCCTCAACCACCACCAATGTGCAGCATCCACCTGGATGATGCGACGGCAGCCATATTGCGCCAGTACGCCCACCACACACCAGCTGATTGGTGGAGAGGAGACTGAGGGATGATACCAATCGTATATATATATATATATATGGGGATGATTAGGAGGCCATGATGGACAGGGGCCAATGGGCACATTTTTTTTGGCCAGGATGCCGGGGTTACACCCCTACTCTTTATCGAAAGACATCCTGGGATTTTTAATGACCACAGAGAGTCAGGACCTCGGTTTAACGTCTCATCCGAAGGACGGATTAATTATTAATGGTTGCTTATTTTTCACTTGATCTTTCATTTATAAACAATGTTTACTTTTAAACAGCATACAGCCTTTACATGTTTATGCATTATTTACTTATAATCATCATCATCATATATAATAAAACATTGATTTAAAAAAAAATAGTGGTATTGTACCGACTACTGGAACTACTACTATACTCTTTCATGTGTCTTGCCTGGTCTGATGAGTCTCGATTTCGGTTGTGACATTCAGATGGTAGAGTAAGAATTTGGCGTAAACAGAATGAGAACATGGATCCATCATGCCTTGTTACCACTGTGCAGGCTGGTGGTGGTGGTGTAATGGTGTGGGTGATGTTTTCTTGGCACATTTTAGGCCCCTTAGTGCCAATTGGGCATCGTTTAAATGCCACGGCCTACCTGAGCATTGTTTCTGACCATGTCCATCCCTTTATGACCACCATGTACCCATTCTGGCTACTTCCAGCAGGATAATGCACCATGTCACAAAGCTTGAATAATTTCAAATTGGTTTCTTGAACATGACAATGAGTTCACTGTACTAAAATGGTCCCCACAGTCACCAGATCTCAACCCAATAGAGCATCTTTGGGATGTGGTGGAACGGGAGCTTCGTGCCCTGGATGTGCATCCCACAAATCTCCATCAACTGCAAGATGCTATCCTATCAATATGGGCCAACATTTCTAAAGAATGCTTTCAGCACCTTGTTGAATCAATCCCTATGTAGGTCGGTTTAAGATTAGGTGTGGGGTTAGAATTAGGCAATTAGGTAGCGTCTTATAATTTGATAGGGAGTTAAAGCTGGGCACAACACCAGCGCTCCAGTCTCTGGATTCACACCAATCTTCCTTTTACACTTAGATTACTGCAGGGATAGAAATGCGCCTTTATCTGAATTAAATAAATAATATAAATATAGCTGCTTCAGAATTCACACTTTTAGTATGGGTGTGTGTAATTTACACTGTATAAAAAAATGTCAAAGTATCATCAAGTTATGTTTACCACAGGCTTTATTTTTGTAACAGTGGCTGTTTCAGAGGAACAAGAGTAGGATCCAGATGCAGCAAACATTTATTCAAACAAACAATATTAAGGTAAATATTAAGGGAACACTTCCCATAACACCTGATGTACCCGTTACATCATCAGAAGAATGGCATCTACGCTAATGATATTCTCTCTGTTTTATCCCGAGGTTTACTGCAGTCAGCCAGATCCGGGCCGTATCCTAATCAGATGGTGGACCAGAGAAGACCAACACAGGACCCCGAAGTGTCTGCAGAGACCGTGTCAATTATCCTCCCCCTGCAACTGCCTCATCGACACGGCATCTTAATAAACCTGTCTCCAGTGTGATGACTCCGATTGTTCGAATATTACCATTAAATAATACTTAAATCGATATGTCATCCGCAATAAACCCGTCTCCAGCGTGTTGCCTCCGATCATTCGAATATTGCACTTTAATAATTATTTAATCAACATCATCCTCAATAAACCCGTCTCCAGCGTGTTGCCTTCGGTCCTTTGAATATTCCGATCTATTATGACCTCTGACCTGTAAAGCAGCCAGAATAATAATTAAAGCTGCGAGCAGCGATGACGGGCTCAAGCCGGTGGCACCGCCACGCCGGTGGCATCAGCTTAACTGTGCATGGCAGGCAATATGCATTTAAACAGGAGAGCATTTTAAAAATCACTCGAATATGCCACATTTACTGCAGCAGCTGGTGCCATTATGACCATAAGCCACACCCATGATGTAATTTAAATATAGATGAATTGTAATGTCATAGGATCACATATAGGACCACATCTATGAGATCAATTACATTTAAATTAATTTCATGTCAGATGATGTCAAAGGTCAAATCATAATGAGTTCAGAATACCATACAATCTTAATTTAATTGAAATCAAAATATGATTTTACAAGATATGAGAGAATTTCTGTTCCCCTTTTTTGTCCTTATTTAATCCCTCGCCATGGCAACACCGTTTGAGATATCCAATATTCGTTCGCATTTTAGCATCTTCCATATCTTTGTTTCATTTTGACAGAGTTTGGTGGAGATTGAATAAATCGCCTACGAGGAGAACGTAAAAACAGAGAGAGAGAGACAGAGAGATAGACAGAGAGAGACAGACAAAGAGAGAGAGAGAGAGAGAGAGAGAGAGAGAGAGAGAGACAGACAAAGAGAGAGAGAGAGAGAGAGAGAGAGAGAGAGAGAGAGAGAGAGAGAGAGAGACAGACAAAGAGAGAGAGAGAGAGAGAGAGAGAGAGAGAGAGAGAGAGAGAGAGAGAGAGAGAGAGAGAGAGAGAGAGAGAGAGAGAGAGAGAGAGAGAGAGGGTATCTGCAGGTTTCACCAAGTCAAATTTAAGACTTTTTAAGACCTTTTCAATACCATTATGAATTAAATTTAAGACCTATATCACGCAATTTAAAAAAAAAAACGTACAAAAGGAAATGCAGAATCACAAAATTACTTGCAAAGCAAATTAATTTATTCAAATTGAACAAAGTATTAGTAATCTTGCACTTCCTCATAGCTCAATCCCACCAGGATTAATATACAAACACACTACCGGTCTAAAGTCTGAGAACGGTAAGATTTTTAAATGTTTTTACATTCTGCTCACCAATGCTGCATTTATGTTATTAAAAATACAAAAAGCTGTAATATTGTGACAGTTCTGTTGTGACTGTTTTCTATGTGAATATATAGTAAAGTGTCATTTATTCCTGTGATCAAAGCTGAATTTAACATCATTACTCCAGTCTTCAGTGTCACATGATCCTTCACTAAATCACTAATCATTCTCATATGAGGATCTGATGATCAACAAACATTTATGTGTATTATCAGTGTTGAACACAGTTGTGTAAAACAATTTTTTTTTGGATTCTTTGATGGATAAAAAAAAGTAAAAAAAAAAAAAAAAGATTTCTGAAGGATTATGTGACTCTAAAGTCTGGAGCAATGATGCTGAAAATTCAGCTTTGAATCACAGAAATAAATTCTATTTAAGATATATATTGAAATATAGTTATTTTAAATAAAAAAATAAAAAAACATATTCACAATAATACTGTCTTTGCTGTATTTTGGATCAAATAAATGCAGCCTCGGTGAGCAGGAGAGACTTCTTTAAAAAACATTTTAAAAATCGAACCGTTCTCAAACTTTTGACCGGTAGTGTGTGTGTATGTATATACATTTTTTGTGAGATCAAAATTACTGATTTTGTGAAGTTATTTTCAGAAATGTGCATGTTTCTTTTTTTTTCATAATTAGGATGCCACATTTACCATATCATTATATTAGATGCACAATAGTCACACATGGCAATAAAACAAACAAAATGCATGAATCTTGTTTGACAATAGGACAAATAAATACAACTTAAATATACAGATACAAACAGTGCTTTAAGTTTAGGGCTACTGTTTGTTTTTCCCCGTTGTTGTTGTTTGATTAATACTAACGACACAGGCAGGAGGGGGTATAGGCTCGGCTATATTGGGTTGCTTTCACTTTAAGACCTACAGTAATGATGAGCCCATAGATATGGATATGTATGAATATGCCTAGATTCGGTTCACTCGCGCGAGCGCTGACCGGCGGCAAACGCCTGCAGAATCCGCGGCCAGTCTGACATCAGTCCGTGTGTCAGTAGCGAATGAGTTCGGGGTTTTCACCGCTTTTTAAACTCTTTGTTTAGTGCTATCGGGCATATCAAACTTTTATTTGGTCATTATACGAGATGGCAGGTGAGAAAGATTCGCCTTTGCTATCACGATCGCGTGAACTGGAAGAACTGGAGAACTGAAGCTGAAGAGGGGGATTGACGGAAGTGGGCGTGTGTGTACTTTTATTTACTTTTGTTTTATACAAAATATTCAATCAACTATCACAAACTATACATCATTTGAAAGCTAAAACACTCAAGATTCATGTTCTGAACTTGTTTTTGCAATAAATAAACCAGAGAGGAAAGGGTTAAATGAAACGCTAAAGGACCGGCCATGTAAACATTAGCATAATATTAGCGATACTCATCTTTCATCTCCTGTCGTTCAGATCAGATCGGACGAATCCAATAAACACCCGCATACATCTCTGTGTAAGAGTCCACTCTTCAAAATGCATCCCACTTTTTAATCCAAAACAACGAAAAAATAGGGAAAAAACAAAAAATCCTTCGTTGTTTGCAAGGGAGTTTTGAGTTAGCGTAATCAATCATGTCCATTTTCAATGAAATATCGATTCTAATCCTTTTCTGGCAAACTCCCCCTGCTAGAATAGTCTCTCCCACGTATTATAAACCATCCCTCGTTTCTCTCCTCCAATCAGAGACTCTACTGGGATGCATCATAAAGAGGAAGCGCCTTACAGGCTTGGTGAGCTGTCAATCATTGCGCCCATGGTTTTCGTTGGATAAAGGCACTCGGTGCCCAGCCAATGCCTTTCCAACAAAGGTTTGATTGATGGACTTAGTAACCAATCAAAAGGCATTATCTTGCGCAGTTTACGTAAGTGGGCTTTGGTGAATACTGTTTGTGCGCAGTCTGCGCGTTCTCAATGGCGCAACTGCAGTGGAGCGCGCAGACTCTTACTGACGCTTCCCATCAGCTAAATGAGTTTTGTAGTCTCTGTAAATAGTTGCTTTAGTTTTTCAGTAACTGTTTATCCATTATAATTAGCAGTTTATTGCAGATTTATTTGAATGAAAAACTACTCTTTACAATTACACATTTTTCTGAAATAAATGGCCTTTTTGAAATTCGCCTAGACTTTTCTTGACATAAAAGCTCACAGAAGCTACATTACTGACAGAATCATCCTCATATTTGAATCATGACATGATTAGACATTCAGTTTTATATTTAAGTTATTTTCAGGCTCTTAACATTAAATTATAATATTTTTTTTCCCTAAGTAAAAAAAAAAAAACTCACTTACATGTATATACATGTACATGTATATTACTCTGTTCCCATATTACTTTGAGTTATTATGACTCTTGGGTAGCAACATTTCAAGTGTCTAGTTTAAAATAAGACCAGATTTATGAATATAGACCATAGGGTTTAAGAGCTGCAGACATTTTCATTTGGGTATGTCGTTTTCAAAGAATTCTCAAAAAATGGGGCACATGTTAAGAGGTTAAAGACAATTAAGACTTTTTAATATCCCGCGGGGACCCTGGAGAGAGAGAGAGAGAGAGAGAGAGAAACAAGGTTTTTTCTATCCTGCTTCAAAACTAACACAATGCTGCCATCTTCTGTTCATTGAGGGGAGGGCACACTGGCACATTAGATTATTTAAAGAAATATTTATAAAAAATATATATATTCATCTGAAAAATAGTATAGTAATTTTAAATAATCTAAGTTCAATTACCAAACATACAATCTTAATTTAATTGAAATCAAAATATGATTTTACAAGATATTAGACAATTTCTGTTCCCCTTTTTTGTCCTTATTTAATCCCTCGCCATGGCAACACCGTTTGAGATATCCAATATTCGTTTGCATTTTAGCATCTTCCGTATCTTTGTTTCATGTTGACCGAGTTTGGTGGAGATTGAATAAATCGCCTACGAGGAGAACGTAAAAACTCAGACCCTGAATTACACAAAAATTCACCTTCAAACCAAAATATCTGACTTCCTGTTGGTTGGAGCTAATGACTGTAAATTAGACAGTTGTCCGGCTCGATGAGGTCTATATATATACTGAGTTTGGTGATTGTAGATGAAACGAAGCCCTTCACTTTTGTCAAAAGGTGGCGCTATAGAGCCCCTCATCCCCACTCGTTTCTGAGGCTTTGCCAATGTGTACTGACTGACATGTCTGATGTGTGTGTTGAGTTTCAAGCAGTTTCAAGCAATTTCAAGGATGCTAAGAGCCTCAGAACAGCCAAAAGATTATTAAACTTTGACACATTGCCATGGCAACATTATTTAAAATTTTAGGAATCCATTCATATGTGTATATCTGCCATGTTTTCACATTATACTGATGAAGTTTGAAGTCACTCAGGTGAAAATAAGACCGTGATTTAAAGCATTTTTGAAAGTGACACACTTCCTGCTGCCAGTTGGTGGCGCTATCACTTTGACTCACAAAAGTCATATCCATGCGATCGGCTTCTTACAACGAACACACAGCTGAAGTTTCATCCAAATCAGTCAATGTTTGCACAAGTTATAACACACTTCCTGTTTCCCTTTTCTCGCCATAAATTCGTTGCTTCGCCACGGCCAAACCATTTGAGATATCAAAAATCCGCTCGCAATTTAGCATCCTGAATATGTTCACTTCATGCTGACCGAGTTTGGCGATGATCGAAACAATGGCCTCGGAGGAGTATATTAAATTCCAGAGCATGGGTTTTCCGAACAACCCATTATAGCTCACTTCCTGTTGGGCTGACACGTAACTTAGAGCACGAAAGTTGTTCGGCCCGATGAGGTCTATATGTGTACCGAGTTTCATACATGTACGTGCAAGTGTGTTTCATATATGGACCAAGTTTTCAGACCCCACCTTAGGGGGCGCTGTCGAGCCCCCCTGCCACGCCCGGGTACCAGCTTCAGCCTGGCTCTGATGGCCGCGCATTCCGACGTGTGTGCAAAGTTTCAAGAGTTTTCGAGCATGTTAAGTGCCCCAAAAGTACCCGAGAAGTCAAAAAAGAAAAAAAAAAAAAAAAAAAAAAATTATAATTAAAGCTGCGAGCAGCGATGACGGGCTCAAGCCGGTGGCACCGCCACGCCGGTGGCATCAGCTTAACTGTGCACTGCAGGTAATAGGCATTTAAAATGGGAAAACATAAAAGGACTATGTCAAAGTCATCTGAATTCACCACATTAACTGCAGTAGTTGGTGCTGCTATGACCACAAACCACATCTATGAGATCAATTAAATTTATATGAATTTCATGTCAGACTATGTCAAAGGTCAAATTGGAATGAGTTCAGAATACCATTCGAATGCTGATGTTGTTTTATTCTAACACTTCTCTTCATGTGTTTTTGAGCTACCTTAGCTACCGTTTGTGCACCAATCTTATGCACCATAAAGCGTGCTTTCATTTTAATATGGGTGGTCCAATAAAAAAAATTTAATAAAAAAATGTATAAATGGAGCCAAATCACAGAAACTGCAAAGATGATTTTAATATCAGTGTCAGGTAAGAGTAAGATGCGTGTCTACATTTTATGGAAGTTTATTATAAATAGCCACTTTTATAAAATCATGTGAAATTTATGTTTTAATACATTTATATTATATCAGTAAATAATTCATTTAAAGACATGTGCATCATACGTGATCTTAGCAAACACATCACATGATGTTTTTATTTCAAGTGATAGTTATTTGTGATAGCCTATATGAAAGGGTTAAATTATCATCATCAAGAGAGAAAGTCTCACACACACACACACACACACACACACACACACAATGATAGAGTGAGAGTGAGGGGGGAGGGGAAGGACTGAGAGAAAGGCACACACACATAAACTCACAGGGTGAGAGAGAGACCCCCCCCCCCCCCCACACACACACACACACACACACACACAGAGAGAGTGATAGAGAGGGGGAAGGGGAAAGGCAGGCAGAGGGCATTCCATAGTCTTAATGGTTTTTATACTGTACAAACTGTACATTCTATCCCCCTACACTACCCCTAAGCCTACATATCGCACACACACACACACACACACACACACACACACACACACACACACACACACACACTACCCCTAAACCTACCATCACAGAAAACATTCTGCATTTTTACATTTTTATTAAAACATTGTTAAAACATCCCCGCCCGTTTCTGATGCTTTGCCCATGTGTACTGACTGACATCTCTGATGTGTGTGTTGAGTTTCAAACTGCGCGTCGCGTTTGGTTACAGTCAGTCAGCTGCTCGGTAAAGCTCACTCCAAGATGATATATTCCCGTTATAATACTTGATATGTAGATAAAATAATTTATCTTCCTGGAGTTTATCTAGCGGTTTCTGAACGATGTTGTGCTCCCTACCCGGGTGACAACACAAGGCATCACACGCACAATAACCGGAATTTAAAACTGTGAAGAAACCGACCGATATACATAGTAGACTAGGATTTGTGCGCTCAACGCTCATCGTCTCTTTATGCCGTGAACTTTTTAATGTGCACTCGCGGTGCACTGCGCCCTCTGACTCCATGTTGCTTTAAGCGCATCATTCTGCACCCGGGATGCGCATAAGCGCATTGTGCCACGCTTTCATATATTTTCATAGTTTTGTGCACTTAAAGATGATTAAAAAAAATCTTGTTCTCACGTATCTATCATATATTTGTTGCCCCTTTACAGAGCTGCACATTACGTTTACAATAAACTATAAATCTTGAAATGTTATATTATTTGTGTAGGCCCATATAATTATTTACATTCATATATAAATTAAATATAAATTGTTTTTTTTATCAATGTATTTAATAAGAACACAAAGTAATTTGTACCTTTTCATTAACATTTTTAGATTTTATAAAATTAGTCCAGAGATGTTTTTTAAAGAATTACTTTTTGTAATTGCAATTTTTTTTAACTATCCACTCACCTAATTTAATATATATTTTTGTCATAGCTTATGATTATATATTTTTATTTTATTGCTCAACAGTAGTTCTCATCGCCGATGAGGTCTTTAAATATTTTGAGAAGGTCTTAAAAAAGTCTTAAAAAGGTATTAAAATTTACTTCAGGATTCCTGCATATACCCTGCAATATGCATCATACGTGATCTTGGCAAACACAGCACATGACGTTTTTATTTAAAATTAGAAAGTTTTAAATTAGTTAAATTAGATTAGTTAAATTAGAAATTTGTCCGGCTCGAGGAGAACAATATATGAGAGAGAGAGAGAGAGAGAGAGAGAGAGAGAGAAACCAGTTTTTTTTATATCCTGCTTCAAAACTAATACAATGCTGCCATCTTGTGTTCATTGAGGGGCACACACACAGAGACAGAATAGGTTATTGATAGAAATATTTTAAATAAATAAATATATTGATCTGAAAAATAGTACAGTCATTTTAAATTAATCTAAGTTCAATTACCAAACATACAATCTTAATTTAATTGAAATCAAAATATGATTTTACAAGATATGAGAGAATTTCTGTTCCCCTTTTTTGTCCTTATTTAATCCCTTGGCATGGGAACACCGTTTGAGATATCCAATATCCGTTCGCATTTTAGCATCTTCCGTATCTTTGTTTCATGTTGACCGAGTTTGGTGGAGATTGAATAAATCGCCTACGAGGAGAACGTGAAAACTCAGACCCTGAATTACACAAATATTCACCTTCAAACCAAAATATCTGACTTCCTGTTGGTCGAAGCTAATAACTGTAAATTAGAAAGTTGTCCGGCTCGAAGAGAACAATATATGTACCGAGTTTGGGGACTGAAGATAAAACTAACCCCCCCACTTTTGTCAAAAGGTGGCGCTATAGAGCCCCTCATCCCCGCCCGTTTCTGAGGCTTTGCCCATGTGTACTGACTGACATCTCTGATGTGTGTGTTAAGTTTCAAGCAGTTTCAAGCATGCTAAGAGTCTCAAAAACAGCCAAAAACATTATTAAACTTTGACACGTTGCCATGGCAACAGTACTTCAAATTTCAGGAATCCATTTCATATGTCTCTATCTGTCATGTTTTCACATTATACTGATGAAGTTTGAAGTCAATCGGGTGTAAATAAGACTGTGATTTAAAGCATTTTTGAAAGTGACACACTTCCTGCTGCCAGTTGGTGGCGCTATAACTTTGACTCACAAAAGTCATATCCATGTGATCGGCCTCTTACAACGAACACACAGCTGAAGTTTCATCCAAATCATTCAATGTTTGCACAAGTTATAACACACTTCCTGTTTCCCTTTTCTCGCCATAAATTCGTTGCTTCGCCACGGCCAAACCGTTTGAGATATCAAAAATCCGCTCGCAATTTAGCATCCTGAATATGTTCACTTCATGCTGACCGAGTTTGGCGATGATCGAAACAATGGCCTCGGAGGAGTATATTAAATTCCAGAGCATGGGTTTTTCGAACAACCCATTATAGCTCACTTCCTGTTGGGCTGACACGTAACTTAGAGCACGAAAGTTGTTCGGCCCGATGAGGTCTATATGTGTACCGAGTTTCATACATGTACGTGCAAGTGTGTTTGATATATAGACCAAATTTTAATAGGGGGCGCTGTTGAGCCCCCCTGCCACGCCCGGGTATCAGCTTCAGCCCGGCCCTGATGGCCGCAGATTCTGACGTATCTGCAAAGTTTCAAGAGTTTTTGAGCATGGTAAGGGCCCCAAAAGTGCCCATTTAGTCGCTAAAAAAAAAAAAAATAATAATAATAATAATTAAAGCTGCGAGCAGCGATGACGGGCTCAAGCCGGTGGCACCGCCACGCCGGTGGCATCAGCTTAACTGTGCACTGCAGGTAATAGGCATTTAAAATGGGAAAACATAAAAGGACTATGTCAAAGTAATCTGAATTCACCACATTAACTGCAGTAGTTGGTGCTGCTATGACCACAAACCACATCTATGAGATCAATTAAATTTATATGAATTTCATGTCAGACTATGTCAAAGGTCAAATTGGAATGAGTTCAGAATACCATTCGAATGCTGATGTTGTTTTATTCTAACACTTCTCTTCATGTGTTTTTGAGCTACCTTAGCTACCGTTTGTGCACCAATCTTATGCACCATAAAGCGTGCTTTCATTTTAATATGGGTGGTCCAATAAAAAAAATGTAATAAAAAAATGTATAAATGGAGCCAAATCACAGAAACTGCAAAGATGATTTTAATATCAGTGTCAGGTAAGAGTAAGATGCGTGTCTACATTTTATGGAAGTTTATTATAAATAGCCACTTTTATAAAATCATGTGAAATTTATGTTTTAATACATTTATATTATATCAGTAAATAATTCATTTAAAGACATGTGCATCATACGTGATCTTGGCAAACACATCACATGACGTTTTTATTTCAAGTGATAGTTATTTGTGATAGCCTATATGAAAAGGTTAAATTATCATCATCAAGAGAGAAAGTCTCACACACACACACACACACACACACACACACACACAATGATAGAGTGAGAGTGAGGGGGGAGGGGAAGGACTGAGAGAAAGGCACACACACATAAACTTACAGGGTGAGAGAGAGACCCCCCCCACACACACACACACACACACACAGAGAGAGAGAGTGATAGAGAGGGGGAAGGGAAGAGGCAGGCAGAGGGCATTCCATAGACTTAATGGTTTTTATACTGTACAAACTGTACATTCTATCCCCCTACACTACCCCTAAGCCTACATATCGCACACACAGACACACACACACACACACACACACACACACACACACACACACACACACACACACACACACACACTACCCCTAAACCTACCATCACAGAAAACATTCTGCATTTTTACATTTTTATTAAAACATTGTTAAAACATCCCCGCCCGTTTCTGATGCTTTGCCCATGTGTACTGACTGACATCTCTGATGTGTGTGTTGATTTTCAAACTGCGCGTCGCGTTTGGTTACAGTCAGTCAGCTGCTCGGTAAAGCTCACTCCAAGATGATATATTCCCGTTATAATACTTGATATGTAGATAAAATAATTTATCTTCCTGGAGTTTATCTAGCGGTTTCTGAACGATGTCGTGCTCCCTACCCGGGTGACAACTAGGGTTGCCACCTTCAGTGTGGCAAAATAAGGGACACCCATTCATGACACCCACTCGCCCCAAAAAAACAAAACAATTGCATAACGGACAGACATAAAGAATACGTCATGAAATGATTATTTCAACATTTACAATTTGAAAGCTCAATATAAAAAATCAATATATTGAAAACCATATAAGAAAACATGAGATCAAGTATGTGAACTTGCAACAGAACACATTTTATATTATTTTACATTTGATTTTATTTATTTCAAAATAACTCTTTAGTAGCCTATTTGGTGCACTTTAAAGGGATAGTTCATCATTTACTCGCCCTCATGATGTTCCAAACCTGTACGAGTTCTGCTGAACACAAAAGAAGATATTTTGAAGTTCAGCCTGTACGCAGGCTGCTTTGAGGGCACCATTGACTTCCACAGTTATCTTCCTATGTGTTCAACATAACAAAGAAATGTATACATGTTTGGAACAACTTGAGGGTGAGCAAATGATGACAGAATTTTTATTTTTGGGTGAACTGTCCCTTTAAGCAGTCATTCTGAACCAGTAATCACTTTTTTGAATTTCAAAAATAAAATGTTTTTATTTTATTAATTTACTTAAATGATGACTATATTATCATGTAATTATTTGTCCCATTTTTATCTAAATATTTTTTTAAATGTCAAATATTAATTATGTCAAATATAAAACAAATTATTTATTATGTATGATGAATAAAATTAATATAAATTAATAATAAAATTTATAAGGCTATAATCTATTAATTAACCTGTCTAAAAAATGATAATTCTGTCTGCCAAGCTCTGATAATGTATGGAATATTATATTAATATATTATCCATTTAAAAAAACTATAGGCCTATACCTTTAGAAGCACGGATGTGTCTGTCAGCGCTGCTGCTTAAATCAGACAGTCTGAGACACTGAAATGCTTCTCATAAAGTGTGCAGTTGGCCTGAGGTTCATCATGAGTTACTGGACAGACCCATTGATACCTTTTTGATATTCAGCTCTATATCTGGAGATCCTCTTGCGTTCAAACGGTGGACGCGGCGCAAGCTCGACATGTTTTTAAAACACCTCGCAAGTTTGCAGGCACACTGGCACAGCGCATGTTCTCGAGACTCCGACAACTAAAACACAATCACGCACAAATGAGCTCCTGTACTACTTATTGTGAAATTGATTTCTTTATATTTGCTATCAGTATTCTCCACACTGCAAAATCCGTATGTGTTTATTGAACTATGTGTGGACCTGTGTAAAAATACGGGACAAATCGCGTCCCGTATTGGTTTGATACGGGACACGTCATTTTGCTTGTAAATACGGGACGATTCCGTATTTTACGGGACGGGTGGCAACCCTAGTGACAACACAAGGCATCACACGCACAATAACCGGAATTTAAAACTGTGAAGAAACCGACCGATATACATAGTAGACTAGGATTTGTGCGCTCAACGCTCATCGTCTCTTTATGCCGTGAACTTTTTAATGTGCACTCGCGGTGCACTGCGCCCTCTGACTCCATGTTGCTTTAAGCGCATCATTCTGCACCCGGGATGCGCATAAGCGCATTGTGCCACGCTTTCATATATTTTCATAGTTTTGTGCACTTAAAGATGATTAAAAAAAATCTTGTTCTCACGTATCTATCATATATTTGTTGCCCCTTTACAGAGCTGCACATTACGTTTACAATAAACTATAAATCTTTAAATGTTATATTATTTGTGTAGGCCCATATAATTATTTACATTCATATATAAATTAAATATAAATTGTTTTTTTATAAATGTATTTAATAAGAACACAAAGTAATTTGTACCTTTTCATTAACATTTTTAGATTTTATAAAATTAGTCCAGAGATGTTTTTTAAAGAATTACTTTTTGTAATTGCAATTTTTTTTAACTATCCACTCACCTAATTTAATATATATTTTTGTCATAGCTTATGATTATATATTTTTATTTTATTGCTCAACAGTAGTTCTCATCGCCGATGAGGTCTTTAAATATTTTGAGAAGGTCTTAAAAAAGTCTTAAAAAGGTATTAAAATTTACTTCAGGATTCCTGCATATACCCTGCAATATGCATCATACGTGATCTTGGCAAACACAGCACATGACGTTTTTATTTAAAATTAGAAAGTTTTAAATTAGTTAAATTAGATTAGTTAAATTAGAAATTTGTCCGGCTCGAGGAGAACAATATATGAGAGAGAGAGAGAGAGAGAGAGAGAGAGAGAGAGAGAGAGAGAGAGAAACCAGTTTTTTTATATCCTGCTTCAAAACTAATACAATGCTGCCATCTTGTGTTCATTGAGGGGCACACACACAGAGACAGAATAGGTTATTGATAGAAATATTTTAAATAAATAAATATATTGATCTGAAAAATAGTACAGTCATTTTAAATTAATCTAAGTTCAATTACCAAACATACAATCTTAATTTAATTGAAATAAAAATATGATTTTACAAGATATGAGAGAATTTCTGTTCCCCTTTTTTGTCCTTATTTAATCCCTTGGCATGGGAACACCGTTTGAGATATCCAATATCCGTTCGCATTTTAGCATCTTCCGTATCTTTGTTTCACTTTGAAAGAGTTTGGTGGAGATTGAATAAATCGCCTACGAGGAGAACGTGAAAACTCAGACCCTGAATTACACAAATATTCACCTTCAAACCAAAATATCTGACTTCCTGTTGGTCGAAGCTAATAACTGTAAATTAGAAAGTTGTCCGGCTCGAAGAGAACAATATATGTACCGAGTTTGGGGACTGAAGATAAAACTAACCCCCCCACTTTTGTCAAAAGGTGGCGCTATAGAGCCCCTCATCCCCGCCCGTTTCTGAGGCTTTGCCCATGTGTACTGACTGACATCTCTGATGTGTGTGTTAAGTTTCAAGCAGTTTCAAGCATGCTAAGAGTCTCAAAAACAGCCAAAAACATTATTAAACTTTGACACGTTGCCATGGCAACAGTACTTCAAATTTCAGGAATCCATTTCATATGTCTCTATCTGTCATGTTTTCACATTATACTGATGAAGTTTGAAGTCAATCGGGTGTAAATAAGACTGTGATTTAAAGCATTTTTGAAAGTGACACACTTCCTGCTGCCAGTTGGTGGCGCTATAACTTTGACTCACAAAAGTCATATCCATGTGATCGGCCTCTTACAACGAACACACAGCTGAAGTTTCATCCAAATCATTCAATGTTTGCACAAGTTATAACACACTTCCTGTTTCCCTTTTCTCGCCATAAATTCGTTGCTTCGCCACGGCCAAACCGTTTGAGATATCAAAAATCCGCTCGCAATTTAGCATCCTGAATATGTTCACTTCATGCTGACCGAGTTTGGCGATGATCGAAACAATGGCCTCGGAGGAGTATATTAAATTCCAGAGCATGGGTTTTCCGAACAACCCATTATAGCTCACTTCCTGTTGGGCTGACGCGTAACTTAGAGCACGAAAGTTGTTCGGCCCGATGAGATCTATATGTGTACCGAGTTTCATACATATACGTGCAAGTGTGTTTGATATATAGACCAAATTTTAATAGGGGGCGCTGTTGAGCCCCCCTGCCACGCCCGGGTATCAGCTTCAGCCCGGCCCTGATGGCCGCAGATTCTGACGTATCTGCAAAGTTTCAAGAGTTTTTGAGTATGGTAAGGGCCCCAAAAGTGCCCATTTAGTCGATAAAATAATAATAATAATAATAATTAAAGCTGCGAGCAGCGATGACGGGCTCAAGCCAGTGGCACCGCCACGCCGGTGGCATCAGCTTAACTGTGCACGGCAGGCAATAGGCATTTAAAATGGGAAAACATAAAAGGACTATGTCAATGTCATCTGAATTCACCACATTAACTGCAGCAGTTGGTGCTGCTATGACCACAAACCACAACAGCCACATCTATGAGATCAATTTAATTTAAATGAATTTCATGTCAGATGATGTCAAAGGTCAAATCGTAATGAGTTCAGAATACCATTCAAATGCTGATGTTGTATTATCCTAACACTTCTATTCATGTGTTTTTTGAGCTACCTTAGCTACCATTTGTGCAACAATCTTATACACCATAAAGCGTGCTTTCATTTCAATATGGGTGGTCCAATAAAAAATGTTAATAAAAAAATGAATAAATGGAGCCAAATCACAGAAACTGCAAAGACGAATTTAATATCAGTGTCAGGTAAGAGTAAGATGCGTGTCTACATTTTATGGAAGTTTATTATAAATAGCCACTTTTATAAAATCATGTGAAATTTATGTTTTAATACATTTATATTATATCAGTAAATAATTAATTTAAAGACATGTGCATCATACGTGATCTTGGCAAACACATCACATGACGTTTTTATTTCAAGTGATAGTTATTTGTGATAGCCTATATGAAAAGGTTAAATTATCTTCATCAAGAGAGAAAGTCACACACACATACACACACACACAAACACACACACACACACACACACAGAGTGATAGAGTGAGGGGGGAGGGGAAGGACAGGCAGAGGGCATTCCATAGACTTAATGGTTTTTATACTAATCCCTCACCATGGCAACACCGTTTGAGATATCCAATATCCGTTCACATTTTAGCATCTTCCGTATCTTTGTTTCATTTTGACAGAGTTTGGTGGAGATTGAATAAATCGCCTACGAGGAGAACGTGAAAACTCAGACCCTGAATTACACAAATATTCCCCTTCAAATCAAAATATCTGACTTCCTGTTGGTCGGAGCTAATGACTGTAAATTAGAAAGTTGTCCGGCTCGAAGAGAACAATATATGTATGGGGACACATGAAATGTCTACAAATGTATGTCCTCAGAAACACACACACACACACACACACACGCACACGCACACACACACACACACACACACACACACACACACACAGAGAGAGAGAGAGACAGAGAGATACAGAGAGAGAGAGAGAGAGAGAGAGAGAGAGAGAGAGAGAGAGAGAGAGAGAGAGAGAGAGAGAGAGAGAGAGAGAGAGAGAGAGAGAGAGAGAGAGAGAGAGACTTTTGACTTTTAGAATGTCTTTTAATTATACATTACTACAATTTTTTAAAAGAGAACATTCCAAAAAATGTATAAATGTCCAAACCCAAAACAAATATAACGCTCACTTACAAAAACTTCTCACAATATATTCACTTTAAAACCCCCAAAGACATCCGGTTCACATAAAAAACCATCCACTCCCCAAAAATGATAAAAATACATCACATTATTTGTAAGATTATAAAAAGCATATTCCAAAGTTAGTCTTTTTTTAACAAAACAATTAACCATAATAACAGGATCTGTTTCACCCCCCTTTGCTTCCACTTTATTTTTCCTGGTACACCAGATTGCTAATTTGGCAATACCATACAAAAAATTTAAAATAATCACTTTATGCCTTTTTTCAACCGAATATTTTGGACCATAAATGAACAAATCAAGACCAAAATAACCCAACATCCTCAAACTCCAACATTTCACATACTCCAAAATATTTTTTAGGCGAGAACATTGCATAAACACATGGAAAATAGTCTCAGATTCACCACAAAAAGGGCATCCCTCCCCTATCAATGGATCTAACCGTGCTATGTGTCTGTTCGTAGCTAATATCCCATGTACAATTCGCCACTGAAGATCTCCTACTCGCTTTTCAGTGGGTCTTTTGTACAGGGACCGCCAGCATCCTTTCGGGGAAGAGCCTGTCTCCAACACTGAAGTCCACTTACTTTCTTTCAAGTCTTTAAAACTTTTATAGTTGCACTTTTTCACACATATTCTGTACATGGTCTTTCTTGTTAGTGTTCTGAAATAGCCCACCTCTGGAATTTTTAAAGACAATATATTTCCAGGGACTTCCTCCCAATCTTCATCTTTGAAATCAATTTTGAAGTCAGGGAATCCATATGGCTCTTTACATGTCTTAACGGTGGTAGCATTTATAAAGTCTCTCACTGATCTTGGGAGTACCGATTCTAGATCGTCAATCAACCGTTGAGTGGTACGTACAGATCTGAACCCCACTTCGTCAGCCAGTTCTCTTGCCTCTATCCATCCACATCCTCTTCTGAGATCACTTAACTTGGATATTCCAGCCGAAGTCAGTGCAACTCTGATAGCATCAGATGACAAAAAAACAGTAGATAAAAGATCATTAAAAAATAAGGGTTCTTCAAATATCCATACATCAGGACTCTCCCATTCTCTAGAGAGTGTAAATGTCTGCCATAGTTCCAAAACACCAATATAAAAAGGTGTAAGTCCTCCAAGCAAAGTTCCTTTTAATTTCATTGAAAAAAGTTGTTTATCCAGGCCCATTCTCCCAGTCTTACGTAAAAGGGCACATGCAACATCCATCCAAACATGAGGCTGATGATAAAGAAGACGATGAACAGCCATTAAGCGAAAAGTTGCCAATCTGGCCTTTATATCAATGAGTCCCTGTCCACCTTCATGCACTGGCAAAAAAAGGATAGCTGGCTTTAGCCAATGTTGTCCTGACCAAAAAAAGTCCACCAGCATTTTCTGTATTTCTCTGATCAAATTGAAAGGTGGATCAAGAACCATAAACTTATGCCAGAGTGTTGAAGCAATTAAATTGTTGGAAATCAGTACTCTTCCCCTATACGACAACTGGGGTAGCAACCATTTCCATTTAGACAACTTAGCACTGAGTTTTTCCACTAATCCCTCCCAATTTTTCTTTTCAAAGTCATCAGTGCCCATATATACCCCTAAATATTTCAAGCCTGTTTTATTCCATTTAACATTTTTTGGGAGTATAGGCAAGGAAAGATTATTATTAGATCCAAACCATAAGGCTTCTGTTTTTCCCCAGTTAAGTTTAGCTGAAGAAAGGTTTCCATACACTTCTAAACTTTCTTCTAAATGTCTTACATCTTCTGTATTTTGGATTATCACAGTAACATCATCTGCATACGCAGAGAGTACAATTGATTCATTCCTTAAGGCTCCAGTTATAACTATACCCTTTAACTTTTTCCTCATCAAACAAAGTAATGGTTCAATTGCCAAAACATAAAGTTGTCCTGACATTGGACACCCTTGTCTAATGCCTTTTTCCATTTTTACTGGAACACTCAATCCACCTCCCACTTTTATCAAACATGTAGCATCATGATACAACACTTTTACCCAAGACAGAAAAATTTCTCCAAAACCATAACACTTAAGAACATGGTACAAGTATTGGTGATCTACACGATCAAAGGCCTTCTCTTGGTCAAGTGAAACAATACCAAAATCCTCATTGTACACCTTAGTATATTTTAAAATATCCCTCATTAAAAATAAATTGTCATAAATAGATCTTTTCGGTATACAATAAGATTGATCCTCAAAAATTAACTTCTCCAACACATTTTTAAGTCTATTACCAATACACTTAGAGAATATCTTATAATCAGTGGTAAGAACAGACACAGGCCTCCAATTTTTTAGCATACACAGATCTCCTTTTTTTGGAATTAAAGAGAGAACAGCCCGCTGACAACTTTTAGGGAGTATCTTCAAATTATAACTTTCCTTAAAAACACAAAAAAAATCTTGTCCAATTTCATTCCAAAAAAATTTATAAAACTCTGCCGGTAGTCCATCAATACCTGGTGCTTTTCCTGTACCAAGCTTATGAACTGCATCAGACACTTCTCCAAAGGAAAAGTCACTTTCTAAGATTTTTACATCTTGTTTGTCCAATACTGGCAGATCTGCAAAAAGTTCACTTGAAGGGCAAAGAACAGTCTCTTCTTTTGCATATAAATTAGTATAAAAGTCCACTGCAAGTCTTCTCATCTCTTTAGGATCCGAAGTTATTGTCCCATTTGGTTTAACAAGGCCATGCATAAAGTTTGGCTTAATATGTTTTTTCTCCAAATTAAAGAAAAAAGTTGTTGGAGCATCCATATCTTGCACTGATACAAAACGTGATCTAACTAAAGCTGCTTTTACTCTCTCTTGTAACATTTCCCTTAATTCTTGTCTTTTAACATTTAATCGTTCTTTCAAAGAGGAAAACTTTTGATTTTGATTCATCATGCTATTTTGAATTTCACAAATGTCTTGTTCTAAAACCCCTAATCAGTGTTTGAAGGTATTTTTTGTTTGCAACAAAAAATTCTGACATAGAAGTTTAATCTGAACTTTTCCCACTTCCCACCACTGAAGTAGATTTTCAAAATCACTTTTCTGAGCAGCCCAAGAGTTCCAAAAGAATCTAAAATTTTCACAAAAATCATGATCTAACAGGAGTTTGGTGTTAAATCTCCAATAATAAAACTGAGGAGTTGTTTTTGACAGAGATATATGTAAAGTAACAAGATGATGGTCCGAAATAACATTTGGAATTATTTGTGTGTTCACAGCTCTATTACACATCGCTTTCTTCATATAAAATCTGTCTAAACGAGCAGCACTAATCCTATTCTCTGTTACTCTAACCCAAGTATACTGCTTCACTCCTTCATTCTTCTCTCTCCAAATATCAACAAGTTCTGATTGTTTCACAACACTTTTTAAAGAACAGGCAGATAAAGGGTGAGGCTCTTCTCCGTTCCTGTCACTAATAAAATCTATAGTGCAGTTCCAATCTCCTCCCACAATTAAAAAATCATCTTTATCACAATCACAAATAACATTCTTAAGCTTCTGAAATAAATTAATTCTATTACTTCCTATTAGGGATGCACCGAATCCAGGGTTCGGGTTCGGATTCGGCCGAATATTGGGCTTTTTGACTGGGTTCGGTTTCTGCCGAATCTCAGAATTTATTTCCACCGAACCCGAACCCTAGGCTTGCACTATGCGCGCCCCGCTGGTCGAACGTAATGACGCCGCTGTTGAAAGTGAAAATGGAACTCATGAACAGAAAACGTGGCAGTATACTTTAAGTCAAAAGAAGGCGATTCAAGTTGAGCTACGCGTTCAATTTGCGATTTGTCTCGTGATGACAAGGACCCTAAACAACAGCCGCTGTTAAAACATTTGCATATGAAACATCCGAGAGAATAGGAGTTGTACATGAATGAATCTACAGACAGCCAAAATGTATTTTATTTTACCGTGCAAACAGCCTATAGATCTATAGATCAGATAAAATATAAATAAAATATATAGGCCTACACTAAATATTTTTCACTTAAATAATTACCAAATTAAGATGACAAAACGAAAATACACTGAATCCGTTAGCTTTGAAGAACCGGAATTAGGTAAATAGATAGATAATATACTATATATCTTTTCTTTACATAAATACTATTCTCTTAAAACCATCATTTCGTTATTTTTACTAACCCAAATAATGATTCATCCGCTAGGTTGCACGTGAGGGGAAAAAATAGGTTCCTTCCACTTAAGAGTTGAGCTCTTTTTATTTCAATATAGCCTATCTCTTTACATAAATACTATTTTCTACTTTTTAAAAAATAACTTCGTTATTTTACTAACCCAGTGTTTTGTATGTGAATGCTGTTTCACGTGAATATTACCACAGGAGTGAAGCACAAAGCTTTGTTTAGCCTAGAAAGGAAATAATGGTCAGAGAGCACTTTTTCATTCTGTTTTGCAATCTGGATATGTTCACTCGATTTTTCCGTGAATTTGAACAATAGGCCTAGTCCATTTTATCCCAATGGACATGGACATCTCGTTTCTTTTCCCAACTCTTCACTCACGTCTCACCCATGTTCGCAGGGGATTATAAACGTTTCTTCCTTTCGTTTGCTTATAATTAAGTCTATTATAACTATTCACATCCTTTACTATGGGAAAGTATAAAAAACACTGTAAGACGAATAGCCTACCTTTTTACTTTCTACAAACACAGTTTGTTCTTGTTATTAAACTTGGTAATGCGCGTCAAGTTTGGTTTATTTGAATAGCGCATTTCACACACGCCGGTGATTTTAGTTTTGTTTTCTCTGGCAGTGAATAATCAAACAATGCCTAAATGTCTTGACCCTGTGAAAAATAAAACCCGCTCTTCAGACCTTTTACAACAAGTGTTGCTTTGCAACATCAGCAGAACATATGAAGACGAAGATATTCAAGAAGGTGTCTATTCAGTGTCCCATTCCTCTCAAAGCGCAGAGCGGTAGACCTATGATGCATCTTTGCGGGGGAATAGTATATGAATCAAATATTTTTCTAACTAATATTTAATTTTCATATATTCTTGAGGTTACCATTATTTACTGAAAATCGTTTTTGTTTTATAGGCTGTGTTGTTTCACTGACAGAAGTGCTAAAATAAACACGCATGCTTATGGATGTTTCAGCCTCAAATGATTTCGAAATGTAGGCTATACCTGGCATAGACTACAGTATTTAAAATAGCATATATGCATTAGTTACATTCTCAATTTAATTTACAGAGCAATCCCTGCTAAGTTTTTAGTTTAACTAATACTATAGAAGAGGATTAGTGTGTCGCACACAACAGACTCGCAACGGGGGCGTGGCATCACGATGGTGGCACAACCCTAGCGCGCGCCTCCTGCGCTCTCCGTTGGGTTGTTCTTTGAAACGACAGAGGAGGACTCGGGGTAATTTTTCTATAAACCATCATGAAATAGCGACAATGTTTACTTTAGTAAACTTGACCAAAACAGTTAATGGTCAATAGCATCCCTACACTGCTGTGGACGTTGTTAACTTCATCAATGTGTTTACTGTGATAATGGACTGCGGATGGGAGTAGGATTCGGTATTCGGTTTCGGATTCGGCCGAATCTTAACCAGTGGATTCGGTATTCGGCCGAACCCCAAAAATCTGGATTCGGTGCATCCCTACTTCCTATTGTAGAAGCATAAATGTTAATAAAAACAAAAACTGTATTTTTAATCTCTACTTTTAAAACAAGGAGACGTCCTTTTTCTACTTCATGTTTAGATAAAATTTTAATCTTTATCTTTGATGAGAAAAGTATTGCCACCCCTGCACTTACATTGGTACCATGACTTAAAATATATTCTCCATCCCACCACAAACCCCAGTCAGTTTCATTTCTGTCATCACTATGTGTTTCTTGTAAAAACATAACATTTATTTCTTTAGGTTCAATATGTTCCTTTAACAATGCTAGCTTAGTTCCATCTCTAGCCCCATTTATATTCAAGGACCCTACTCTTAGGAGATCCATAAAAAGAAAAAAGGGTAAGATATTAAACAAAACCAGAGATGAAAAAAGAAGCTCAAAAAAGATACAGACACCCATGTGGCTCCTATTCTAATTTACCTCTTTTATTCCGACCTCTAGTCCGAACATTCCTTGAGCTTTTCCTAATTGCTGTTAAATATTTCTTTAACCTAAATCTCTTCTGTTGTGATAATACTTCGATACTACACTCTCTACGTACTTTTTTCACTGATTCTACAAATTTATTAAGATCAGGAAAAAACTCAGCAAGTTCAACACTTTTTCCTTTTGTTTCATCTAGGAACATATTAATCTGTTCAACAGTATACAAGTCTCCATCATAGTCCTTATCCGTGTCTCCATCAATGCACGATTCATCATCTCTAATGCTACCCTCAGAGACTTCAGACATTCCATCTATTTCGTCATCGCTACTCACAACATTCCTCTTATTCAAAAGCCCTTCACAAACCGGACCATCACTATTCTGTTGAGCACTTCCAGCACTAATACCACTGCCACTTGGCTTTCCTTCATCATTTACAACATGAACCGCTTGTCTTACCTCAGTGTTGATTTCTTTCTGGATGTTCACCACATCAGACTATATCTGCAGGCAAAACGTCCTCCGTCGCGGCATTATTTTCCACAACTGTCTGTAGGCCTTGATTTTCGTCAACGCGTTGTTTATGCGGACAGTTAAAACGTTTGTGTCCCATGTCTCCACATTCAAAACAACGTAAATTGTCCGTGCTTGCATACACCATGTAAGAGCTCTCTCCATGAGACACACGGAAAGATACATCAAGCGTTTTATCAGATGATGTTAAAAACATATAAACTTGCCTTCTAAAAGACAACACATGTTTTAACGCTGTGTTCTTACATCCGAGTGGAATCATTTTTACTCCACCTGCAATTTTTCCGAACCTAGATAGCTCTTTTACGATTACATCATTGCCAATAAACGGCGGTACATTTGAGACGGTAACTTTCGTAGCCGGGGCCGATAAAGGAGTTACAGGCACGTAAGTTTCCTTAACCCAAATTCCGTTTTCAATCATCGTCTTCACTAAATTTTCATTTTTCAAGAACACTACAACCGCCTTATTCATTCTCGAGGCAGAGTTTATATTTTCGTGACCAATTTTTTCAGCAACTGCTAGTAGCACATCTTCGATTGTTGCGCCTAATTCTGGCACACACCTGAAACCATTCCGGAGAGAGAGAGGCGACGCTCCCCTCTCCGGGGTAGACGTCATTGCAACCTCAAAACTCTCTAATCAAAGAAACCTAACACTTTCCTCTTTTTTTTTTTTAAGTGCCCAAATAAAGATGGGAAAAAAAAGATAAAAACAAAAAAAGGGGAAGAAAACCAAACGGTTAAACCAGAAAAAAAATCCGAAAAACCGTGCACTCTCCCACATGCAACCCACCGCTCTACTCACTCCCAGCATGCACCAGAGAGAGAGAGAGAGAGAGAGAGAGAGAGAGAGAGAGAGAGAGAGAGAGAGAGAGAGAGAGAGAGAGAGAGAGAGAGAGAGAGAGAGAGAGAGAGAGAGAGAGAGAGGGTATCTGCAGGTTTCACCAAGTCAAATTTAAGACTTTTTAAGACCTTTTCAAGACCATTATGAATTAAATTTAAGACCTATATCACGCAATTTAACAAAAAAAAAAAACGTACAAAAGGAAATGCAGAATCACAAAATTACTTGCAAAGCAAATTAATTTATTCAAATTGAACAAAGTATTAGTAATCTTGCACTTCCTCATAGCTCAATCCCACCAGGATTAATATACAAACACACTACCGGTCTAAAGTCTGAGAACGGTAAGATTTTTAAATGTTTTTACATTCTGCTCACCAATGCTGCATTTATGTTATTAAAAATACAAAAAGCTGTAATATTGTGACAGTTCTGTTGTGACTGTTTTCTATGTGAATATATAGTAAAGTGTCATTTATTCCTGTGATCAAAGCTGAATTTAACATCATTACTCCAGTCTTCAGTGTCACATGATCCTTCACTAAATCACTAATCATTCTCATATGAGGATCTGATGATCAACAAACATTTATGTTTATTATCAGTGTTGAACACAGTTGTGTAAAACATTTTTTTTGGATTCTTTGATGGATAAAAAAAAGTAAAAAAAAAAAAAAAAAGATTTCTGAAGGATTATGTGACTCTAAAGTCTGGAGCAATGATGCTGAAAATTCAGCTTTGAATCACAGAAATAAATTCTATTTAAGATATATATTGAAATATAGTTATTTTAAATAAAAAAATAAAAAATAAAAAAACATATTCACAATAATACTGTCTTTGCTGTATTTTGGATCAAATAAATGCAGCCTGGGTGAGTAGGAGAGACTTCTTTAAAAAACATTTTAAAAATCGAACCGTTCTCAAACTTTTGATCGGTAGTGTGTGTGTATGTATATACATTTTTTGTGAGATCAAAATGACTGATTTTGTGATGGTCATTTTCAGAAATGTGCATGTTTCTTTTTTTTTTCATAATTAGGATGCCACATTTACCATATCATTATATTAGATGCACAATAGTCACACATGGCAATAAAACAAACAAAATGCATGAATCTTGTTTGACAATAGGACAAATAAATACAACTTAAATATACAGATACAAACAGTGCTTTAAGTTTAGGGCTACTGTTTGTTTTTCCCCGTTGTTGTTGTTTGATTAATACTAACGACACAGGCAGGAGGGGGTATAGGCTCGGCTATATTGGGTTGCTTTCACTTTAAGACCTACAGTAACGATGAGCCCATAGATATGGATATGTATGAATATGCCTAGATTCGGTTCACTCGCGCGAGCGCTGACCGGCGGCAAACGCCTGCAGAATCCGCGGCCAGTCTGACATCAGTCCGTGTGTCAGTAGCGAATGAGTTCGGGGTTTTCACCGCTTTTTAAACTCTTTGTTTAGTGCTATCGGGCATATCAAACTTTTATTTGGTCATTATACGAGATGGCAGGTGAGAAAGATTCGCCTTTGCTATCACGATCGCGTGAACTGGAAGAACTGGAGAACTGGAGAACTGAAGCTGAAGAATAAAATCCGTTTGATGCGTCTGTGGTACAATCAGAAAGAGCCTCGCGCCAATAACATGAAAGCTGATTGGCTGCTATATAAGATGCATGTTGGTCTCTCACTAGCGAAAAAACGAACTAACAACACACACACACACACACACACACACACACACACACACACACACACACACACACACACACACACACACACACACACACACACACACACACACACACACACACACACACACACACACACACACTCTCTCTCTCTCTCTCTCTCTCTCTCTCTCTCTCTCTCTCTCTCTCTCTCTAAAACATTGCGGGAGCTTTTTTTATCCTGCTTCAAAACTAACACAATGCTGCCATCTTGTGTTCATTGAGGGAAGGGCATCAAGGAATCAAGGAATTATTCAAAGAAATATTTATAAAAAATATATATATTCATCTGAAAAATAGTATAGTAATTTTAAATTAATCTAAGTTCAATTACCAAACATACAATCTTAATTTAATTGAAATCAAAATATGATTTTACAAGATATTAGACAATTTCTGTTCCCCTTTTTTGTCCTCATTTAATCCCTCGCCATGGCAACACCGTTTGAGATATCCAATATTCGTTCGCATTTTAGCATCTTCCGTATCTTTGTTTCATGTTGACCAAGTTTGGTGGAGATTGAATAAATCGCCTACGAGGAGAACGTAAAAACTCAGACCCTGAATTACACAAATATTCACCTTCAAACCAAAATATCTGACTTCCTGTTGGTCGGAGCTAATGACTGTAAATTAGAAAGTTGTCCGGCTCGAAGAGAACAATATAAGTACCGAGTTTGGTGACTGAAGATAAAACTAACCCCCCCACTTTTGTCAAAAGGTGGCGCTATAGAGCCCCTCATCCGCGCCCGTTTCTGAGGCTTTGCCCATGTGTACTGACTGACATCTCTGATGTGTGTGTTAAGTTTCAAGCAGTTTCAAGCATGCTAAGAGTCTCAAAAACAGCCAAAAACATTATTAAACTTTGACACGTTGCCAAGGCAACAGTATTTGAAATTTTAGGAATCCATTAATATGTCTATATCTGCCATGTTTTCACATTATACTGATGAAGTTTGAAGTCAATCGGGTGTAAATAAGACAGTGATTTAAAGCATTTTTGAAAGTGACACACTTTCTGCTGCCAGTTGGTGGCGCTATAACTTTGACTCACAAAAGTCATATCCATGTGATCGGCTTCTTACAACAAACACACAGCTGAAGTTTCATCCAAATCATTCAATGTTTGCACAAGTTATAACACACTTCCTGTTTCCCTTTTCTCGCCATAAATTCGTTGCTTCGCCACGGCCAAACCATTTGAGATATCACAAATCCGCTCGCAATTTAGCATCCTGAATATGTTCACTTCATGCTGACCGAGTTTGGCGATGATCGAAACAATGGCCTCGGAGGAGTATATTAAATTCCAGAGCATGGGTTTTCCGAACAACCCATTATAGCTCACTTCCTGTTGGGCTGACACGTAACTTAGAGCACGAAAGTTGTTCGGCCCGATGAGGTCTATATGTGTACCGAGTTTCATACATGTACGTGCAAGTGTGTTTGATATATAGACCAAGTTTTCAGACCCCACCTTAGGGGGCGCTGTCGAGCCCCCCTGCCACGCCCGGGTACCAGCTTCAGCCCGGCTCTGATGGCCGCGCATTCCGACGTGTGTGCAAAGTTTCAAGAGTTTTCGAGCATGTTAAGTGCCCCAAAAGTACCCGAGAAGTCAAAAAAAAAAAAAAAAAAAAAAGAATAATCCTAAGGAAAACAATAGGGCTCTGCGCCCTTTCAGGCTTGAGCCCTAATAATCCTAAGGAAAACAATAGGGCTCTGCGCCCTTTCAGGCTTGAGCCCTAATAAGAAACCGAGGAAGAACAATAGGGCTCTGCGCCCTTTCAGGCTTGAGCCCTAATAATCCTAAGGAAAACAATAGGGCTCTGCGCCCTTTCAGGCTTGAGCCCTAATAATCCTAAGGAAAACAATAGGGCTCTGCGCCCTTTCAGGCTTGAGCCCTAATAATAAGAAACCGAGGAAGAACAATAGGGCTCTGCGCCCTTTCAGGCTTGAGCCCTAATAATAATTAAAGCTGCGAGCAGCGATGACGGGCTCAAGCCGGTGGCACCGCCACGCCGGTGGCATCAGCTTAACTGTGCATGGCAGGCAATATGCATTTAAACAGGAGAGCATTTTAAAAATCACTCGAATATGCCACATTTACTGCAGCAGCTGGTGCCATTATGACCATAAGCCACACCCATGATGTAATTTAAATATAGATGAATTGTAATGTCATAGGATCACATATAGGACCACATCTATGAGATCAATTACATTTAAATTAATTTCATGTCAGATGATGTCAAAGGCCAAATCATAATAGGCATTTAAAATGGGAAAACATAAAAGGACTACGTCAATGTCATCTGAATTCACCACATTAACTGCAGCAGTTGGTGCTGCTATGACCATGAACCACAACAGCCACATATATGAGATCAATTGAATTTAAATGAATTTCATGTCAGATGATGTCAAAGGTCAAATCGTAATGAGTTCAGAATACCATTCAAATGCTGATGTTGAATTATCATCATCAAGAGAGAAAGGCACACACACAAACTCACAGGGTGAGAGAGGGACCCCACACACACACACACCCAGGCTGAGCCTGAGAGGACTGAGAGAGAGGCACTCTGCACATTGAACAAGATTCACAAGATTTTAACAACAAAAATAAATAAAATCTAAATGGTGGGAGAAAGTTTTTTTCATTTCACTCTCTGAAAAAATTATTTTGAATATATTTGAAATCAATATGTGTGGTCCAATATAAAAAATAAATTACAAAATTAATAAATTAATAAATGGAGTCAAATCACAGAAACAGCAAAGATGATTTTAATATCAGTGTCAGGTAAGAGTAAGATGCGTGTCTACATTTTATGGAAGTTTATTATAAATAGCCACTTTTATAAAATCATGTGAAATTTATGTTTTAATACATTTATATTATATCAGTGTGCTGTGTAGTGTGCATAGTTTATCCTATGACATTAATGTGCATCATACGTTATCTTGGCAAACACATCACATGACGTTTTTATTTCAAGTGATAGTTATTTGTGATAGCCTGTATGAAAGGGTTAAATTATCATCATCAAGAGAGAAAGTCACACACACACACACACACACACACACACACACACACACACACACACACACACACACACACACACACACACACACACACACACACACACACACACACACACACACACACACACACACACTCAGTGAGAAAGTGAGAGTGAGGGGGGGAGGGGAAGGAAAGGCAGAGGACATTGCATAGACTTAATGGTTTTTATACTGTACAAACTGTACATTCTATCCCCCTACACTACCCCTACTCCTAAACCTAGCATCACAGAAAACATTCTGCATTTTTACATTTTGAATAAAACATTGTTTAGAATGTTTTTAAAGCTAGACAGTGAATTAAAGCATTTTTGAAAGTGACACACTTCCTGCTGCCAGTTGGTGGCCTGGCCACACACACACACACACACACACACACACACACACACACACACACACACACACACACACACACACACACACACACACACACACACACACACACACACACACACACACACACACACAAACACTCCCACACACACACGCACACACACACACACACACACACACACACACACACACACACACACACACACACACACACACACACACACACACACACACACACACACACACACACACAAACACATTAGTTTCAAAACTAATACAATGCTGCCATCTTCTGTTCATTGAGGGGAGGGCACACAGACACAGATTACTAGACACATAGATTATTCAAAGAAATATTTTAAATCAATATATTGATCTGAAAAATAGTATAGTCATTTTAAATTAATCCAAGTTCAATTACTGAACATACAATCTTAATTTAATTGAACACACACACACACACACACACACACACACACACACACACACACACACACACACACACACACACACACACACACACACACACAAACACATTAGTTTCAAAACTAATACAATGCTGCCATCTTCTGTTCATTGAGGGGAGGGCACACAGACACAGATTACTAGACACATAGATTATTCAAAGAAATATTTTAAATCAATATATTGATCTGAAAAATAGTATAGTCATTTTAAATTAATCCAAGTTCAATTACTGAACATACAATCTTAATTTAATTGAAATCAAAATATGATTTTACAAGATATTAGACAATTTCTGTTCCCCTTTTTTGTCCTTATTTAATCCCTCGCCATGGCAACACCGTTTGAGATATCCAATATTCGTTCGCATTTTAGCATCTTCCGTATCTTTGTTTCATTTTGACCGAGTTTGGTGGAGATTGAATAAATCGCCTACGAGAAGAACGTAAAAACTCAGACCCTGAATTACACAAATATTCACCTTCAAACCAAAATATCTGACTTCCTGTTGGTCGGAGCTAATGACTGTAAATTCGAAAGTTGTCCGGCTCGAAGAGAACAATATATGTACCAAGTTTGGTGACTGAAGATAAAACTAACCCCCCCACTTTTGCCAAAAGGTGGCGCTATAGAGCCCCTCATCCCCGCCCGTTTCTGAGGCTTTGCCCTTGTGTACTGACTGACATCTCTGATGTGTGTGTTAAGTTTCAAGCAGTTTCAAGCATGCTAAGAGTCTCAAAAACAGCCAAAAACATTATTAAACTTTGACACGTTGCCATGGCAACAGTACTTCAAATTTCAGGAATCCATTTCATATGTCTCTATCTGTCATGTTTTCACATTATACTGATGAAGTTTGAAGTCAATCGGGAGAAAATAAGACAGTGATTTAAAGTATTTTTGAAAGTGACACACTTCCTGCTGCCAGTTGGTGGCGCTATAACTTTGACTCACAAAAGTCATATCCATGTGATCGGCCTCTTACAACGAACACACAGCTGAAGTTTCATCCAAATCATTCAATGTTTGCACAAGTTATAACACACTTCCTGTTTCCCTTTTCTCGCCATAAATTCGTTGCTTCGCCACGGCCAAACCGTTTGAGATATCACAAATCCGCTCGCAATTTAGCATCCTGAATATGTTCACTTCATGCTGACCGAGTTTGGCACTGATCGAAACAATGGCCTCGGAGGAGTATATTAAATTCCAGAGCATGGGTTTTCCGAACAACCCATTATAGCTCACTTCCTGTTGGGCTGACGCGTAACTTAGAGCACGAAAGTTGTTCGGCCCGATGAGGTCTATATGTGTACCGAGTTTCATACATGTACGTGCAAGTGTGTTTGATATATAGACCAAATATTAATAGGGGGCGCTGTTGAGCCCCCCTGCCACGCCCGGGTATCAGCTTCAGCCCGGCCCTGATGGCCGCAGATTCTGACGTATCTGCAAAGTTTCAAGAGTTTTTGAGCATGGTAAGGGCCCCAAAAGTGCCCATTTAGTCGATAAAAAAAATAATAATAATAATAATAATAATAATAATTAAAGCTGCGAGCAGCGATGACGGGCTCAAGCCGGTGGCACCGCCACGCCGGTGGCATCAGCTTAACTGTGCATGGCAGGCAATATGCATTTAAACAGGAGAGCATTTTAAAAATCACTCGAATATGCCACATTTACTGCAGCAGCTGGTGCCATTATGACCATAAGCCACACCCATGATGTAATTTAAGATAATTCAAGATATGAGAGAATTTCTGTTCCCCTTTTTTGTCCTTATTTAATCCCTCGCCATGGCAACACCGTTTGAGATATCCAATATTCGTTCGCATTTTAGCATCTTCCATATCTTTGTTTCATGTTGAACGAGTTTGGTGGAGATTGAATAAATCGCCTACGAGGAGAACGAGAGAGAGAGAGAGAGAGAGAGAGAGAGAGAGAGAGAGAGAGAGAGAGAGAGAGAGAGAGAGAGAGAGAGAGAGAGGGTATCTGCAGGTTTCACCAAGTCAAATTTAAGACTTTTTAAGACCTTTTCAAGACCATTATGAATTACATTTAAGACCTATATCACGCAATTTAAAAAAAAAACGTACAAAAGGAAATGCAGAATCACAAAATTACTTGCAAAGCAAATTAATTTATTCAAATTGAACAAAGTATAAGTAATCTTGCACTTCCTCATAGCTCAATCCCACCAGGATTAATATACAAACACACTACCGGTCTAAAGTCTGAGAAAGGTAAGATTTTTAAATGTTTTTACATTCTGCTCACCAATGCTGCATTTATGTTATTAAAAATACAAAAAGCTGTAATATTGTGACAGTTCTGTTGTGACTGTTTTCTATGTGAATATATAGTAAAGTGTCATTTATTCCTGTGATCAAAGCTGAATTTAACATCATTACTCCAGTCTTCAGTGTCACATGATCCTTCACTAAATCACTAATCATTCTCATATGAGGATCTGATGATCAACAAACATTTATGTTTATTATCAGTGTTGAACACAGGTGTGTAAAACATTTTTTTTTGGATTCTTTGATGGATAAAAAAAAGTAAAAAAAAAATATTTCTGAAGGATTATGTGACTCTAAAGTCTGGAGCAATGATGCTGAAAATTCAGCTTTGAATCACAGAAATAAATTCTATTTAAGATATATATTGAAATATAGTTATTTTAAATAAAAAAATAAAAAAATAAAAAAAACATATTCACAATAATACTGTCTTTGCTGTATTTTGGATCAAATAAATGCAGCCTCGGTGAGCAGGAGAGACTTCTTTAAAAAACATTTTAAAAATCGAACCGTTCTCAAACTTTTGACCGGTAGTGTGTGTGTATGTATATACATTTTTTGTGAGATCAAAATTACTGATTTTGTGATGGTCATTTTCAGAAATGTGCATGTTTCTTTTTTTTTTCATAATTAGGATGCCACATTTACCATATCATTATATTAGATGCACAATAGTCACACATGGCAATAAAACAAACAAAATGCATGAATCTTGTTTGACAATAGGACAAATAAATACAACTTAAATATACAGATACAAACAGTGCTTTAAGTTTAGGGCTACTGTTTGTTTTTCCCCGTTGTTGTTGTTTGATTAATACTAACGACACAGGCAGGAGGGGGTATAGGCTCGGCTATATTGGGTTGCTTTCACTTTAAGACCTACAGTAATGATGAGCCCATAGATATGGATATGTATGAATATGCCTAGATTCGGTTCACTCGCGCGAGCGCTGACCGGCGGCAAACGCCTGCAGAATCCGCGGCCAGTCTGACATCAGTCCGTGTGAATGAGTTCGGGGTTTTCACCGCTTTTTAAACTCTTTGTTTAGTGCTATCGGGCATATCAAACTTTTATTTGGTCATTATACGAGATGGCAGGTGAGAAAGATTCGCCTTTGCTATCACGATCGCGTGAACTGGAAGAACTGAAGCTGAAGAGGGGGATTGACGGAAGTGGGCGTGTGTGTACTTTTATTTACTTTTGTTTTATACAAAATATTCAATCAACTATCACAAACTATACATCATTTGAAAGCTAAAACACTCAAGATTCATGTTCTGAACTTGTTTTTGCAATAAATAAACCAGAGAGGAAAGGGTTAAATGAAACGCTAAAGGACCGGCCATGTAAACATTAGCATAATATTAGCGGTACTCATCTTTCATCTCCTGTAGTTCGGATCAGATCGGACGAATCCAATAAACACCCGCATACATCTCTGTGTAAGAGTCCACTCTTCAAAATGCATCCCACTTTTTAATCCAAAACAACGAAAAAATAGGGAAAAAACAAAAAATCCTTCGTTGTTTGCAAGGGAGTTTTGAGTTAGCGTAATCAATCATGTCCATTTTCAATGAAATATCGATTCTAATCCTTTTCTGGCAAACTCCCCCTGCTAGAATAGTCTCTCCCACGTATTATAAACCCTCCCTCGTCTCTCTCCTCCAATCAGAGACTCTACTGGGATGCATCATAGAGGAAGCGCCTTACAGGCTTGGTGAGCTGTCAATCATTGCGCCCATGGTTTTCGTTGGATAAAGGCACTCGGTGCCCAGCCAATGCCTTTCCAACAAAGGTTTGATTGATGGACTTAGTAACCAATCAAAAGGCATTATCTTGCGCAGTTTACGTAAGTGGGCTTTGGTGAATACTGTTTGTGCGCAGTCTGCGCGTTCTCAATGGCGCAACTGCAGTGGAGCGCGCAGACTCTTACTGACGCTTCCCATCAGCTAAATGAGTTTTTTACACGTTGTAATCTCTGTAAATAGTTGCTTTAGTTTTTCAGTAACTGTTTATCCATTATAATTAGCAGTTTCTTGCAGATTTATTTGAATGAAAAACTACTCTTTACAATTACACATTTTTCTGAAATAAATGGCCTTTTTGAAATTCGCCTAGACTTTTCTTGACATAAAAGCTCACAGAAGCTCCATTACTGAGAGAATCATTCTCATATTTGAATCATGACATGATTAGACATTCAGTTTTATATTTAAGTTATTTTCAGGCTCTTAACATTAAATTATAATATTTTTTTCCCTAAGTAAAAAAAAAAAAAAAAAAAAACGTGAGTCACTTACATGTATATTTACATGTATATTACTCTGTTCCCATATTACTTTGAGTTATTATGACTCTTGGGTAGCAACATTTCAAGTGTCTAGTTTAAAATAAGACCAGATTTATGAATATAGACCATAGGGTTTAAGAGCTGCAGACATTTTCATTTGGGTATGTCGTTTTCAAAGAATTCTCAAAAAATGGGGCACATGTTAAGAGGTTAAAGACAATTAAGACTTTTTAATATCCCGCGGGGACCCTGGAGAGAGAGAGAGAGAGAAACAAGGTTTTTTCTATCCTGCTTCAAAACTAACACAATGCTGCCATCTTCTGTTCATTGAGGGGAGGGCACACTGGCACATTAGATTATTTAAATAAATATTTATAAAAAATATATATATTCATCTGAAAAATAGTATAGTAATTTTAAATAATCTAAGTTCAATTACCAAACATACAATCTTAATTTAATTGAAATCAAAATATGATTTTACAAGATATTAGACAATTTCTGTTCCCCTTTTTTGTCCTTATTTAATCCCTCGCCATGGCAACACCGTTTGAGATATCCAATATTCGTTTGCATTTTAGCATCTTCCGTATCTTTGTTTCATGTTGACCGAGTTTGGTGGAGATTAAATAAATCGCCTACGAGGAGAACGTAAAAACTCAGACCCTGAATTACACAAAAATTCACCTTCAAACCAAAATATCTGACTTCCTGTTGGTTGGAGCGAATGACTGTAAATTAGAAAGTTGTCCGGCTCGATGAGGTCTATATATATACTGAGTTTGGTGATTGTAGATGAAACGAAGCCCTTCACTTTTGTCAAAAGGTGGCGCTAGAGAGCCCCTCATTCCCACTCGTTTCTGAGGCTTTGCCAATGTGTACTGACTGACATGTCTGATGTGTGTGTTGAGTTTCAAGCAGTTTGAAGCAATTTCAAGGATGCTAAGAGCCTCAGAACAGCCAAAAGATTATTAAACTTTGACACGTTGCCATGGCAACATTATTTAAAATTTTAGGAATCCATTCATATGTGTATATCTGCCATGTTTTCACATTATACTGATGAAGTTTGAAGTCACTCAGGTGAAAATAAGACCGTGATTTAAAGCATTTTTGAAAGTGACACACTTCCTGCTGCCAGTTGGTGGCGCTATCACTTTGACTCACAAAAGTCATATCCATGTGATCGGCTTCTTACAACGAACACACAGCTGAAGTTTCATCCAAATCAGTCAATGTTTGCACAAGTTATAACACACTTCCTGTTTCCCTTTTCTCGCCATAAATTCGTTGCTTCGCCACGGCCAAACCGTTTGAGATATCACAAATCCGCTCGCAATTTAGCATCCTGAATATGTTCTCTTCATGCTGACCGAGTTTGGCGATGATCGAAACAATGGCCTCGGAGGAGTATGTTAAATTCCAGAGCATGGGTTTTCCGAACAACCCATTATAGCTCACTTCCTGTTGGGCTGACACGTAACTTAGAGCACGAAAGTTGTTCGGCCCGATGAGATCTATATGTGTACCGAGTTTCATACATGTACGTGCAAGTGTGTTTGATATATAGACCAAGTTTTCAGACCCCACCTTAGGGGGCGCTGTCGAGCCCCCCTGCCACGCCCGGGTACCAGCTTCAGCCCGGCTCTGATGGCCGCTCATTCCGACGTGTGTGCAAAGTTTCAAGAGTTTTCGAGCATGTTAAGTGCCCCAAAAGTACCCGAGAAGTCGAAAAAAAAAAAAAAATAAAAAAAAAAAAAAAGAATAATCCTTAGGGGAACAATAGGGCTCTGCGCCCTTTCAGGCTTGAGCCCTAATAATAATAATCCTAAGGAAAACAATAGGGCTCTGCGCCCTTTCAGGCTTGAGCCCTAATAAGAAACCGAGGAAGAACAATAGGGCTCTGCGCCCTTTCAGGCTTGAGCCCTAATAATAATAATAATAAGAAACCGAGGAAGAACAATAGGGCTCTGCGCCCTTTCAGGCTTGAGCCCTAATAATAATACGTTTGTAAATTGGCCAGAGGAGAACTGGCACCCCGACTGAGTCTGGTTTCTCCCAAGGTTTATTTTTCTCCATTAGGTCACCTAATGGGGTTTTGGTTTCCTTGCCACTGTTGCCTCTGGCTTGGCGTGCTCAGTTGGGGACACTATATTTTTCAACTAAACATCGAAATAAATCTAATTAATAAACTAATTTAACCATGTAAACTAAATGACTGATCTAATTATTGATCTAAAGCCCACACTGTCACCGTATGGAAATTGAAATGAACTGATGACATCAAATGGCTATACAGCTGAATAAAATTAGGCTGCATTATTTTGCTGTTTAACACTGTAAAGCTGCTTTGAAACAATCTACATTGTTAAAAGCGCTATATAAATAAAGTTGACTTGACTTGACTTGACTAAATCCAGGCAAAACTGATACACTATAGCCTATTGCCAAAAGTATTGGGACACCCCTCCAAATCATTGAATGCAGTTGTTCAATCACTTCCATGGCCACAGGTGTACAAAATCAAGCACTAGGCATGCAGACGCTTCTACAAACATTTGTGAAAGAATGGGATGCTCTCGGGAGCTCAGTGAATTCAAGTGTGGAACTGTGATAGGTTGCCACCTGTGCAATAAGTCCATTTGTGAAATTTCCTCACTAATAAATATTCCACGCTCAACTGTTAGTGGTATTATAACAAAGTGGAAGCAACTGGGAACAACAGTTCATCGTGGCTCCCGCCGGAATCTGCGTGCAAGCAGAGCAGATATAAACACAGTTTGGTCTCAGAGGCGTTTGGATCGTCGCCATTTATCTTCGCGTCATGTCTGCCCTGCTAACTTCGCCTACCTTCAGAAGTCTACTTCATCCCGCTGTGGTGTCCGCCTTGACACAATAAGATTTGCACATCTGAACACTCGCTCTATTAACAACAAAGCGGCTTCACTTTGTGACATTGTTTTGGACAAAAAACTGGACTTTTTCTGTCTTTGTGAAACATGGCATCAGCCTAATGACTATCTTAATCTAAATATGTGTGCTCTGCCTGGCTACACTTATCTTGACCGGCAGGTCTTGCTGTCATTTATAGATCGGATGTTGCAGTAACTGAGGTTTCACTGCCATGTTTTTCATCATTTGAATGCCTGGCCTTCAAGCTGACTGGTCTCTCATCAGTTCTTGTGTTGAATTTCTATCGTCCTCCCAAACCTAACTCTGAATTTACTGAGTATTTGACACTTGCCAGTGCACTCTGTCCAGTTATTCTTTTAACTGGTGATCTAAATATTCATGTTGACAATTTGGCCTGCAATAATGCTATGTGCCTCATGGATGCACTGGAATGCTTTAACTTCACTCAACATGTTGACTTTCCGACACACAAACACGGACATATATTAGATCTGGTTTGCACTTCAGGAATAATTATTGAACAACTTCAGTGTACTGATGTATGTATAAGTGATCACAAGCTCCTCACGTTTAATCTGACACCTTCTTCTTTGCACACTGTGTATCTGTTTTAGGAAAATCAGTGACATTGATCTTAATCTGCTTAATCATACTGTGGGTGACCTACCAGTTGCAGCCTCTGTCGACCAGTATAATGCTGCTTTTACATCTATTCTGGATGAATTCGCCCCTCTGAAAAAGCGTGTTGTGTCTTTTAAGAGATCATGTCTTGGTACACATCTGAGTTGCGTAACTTGAAGGCGTTAGGCAGGCAGTTGGAGCGGAAATATAAAAAATCTGGTCTAACAGTTCACAGATTAATGTTTGATCAGCATCTGATTGAGTATCAAAATGCTCTCAAAGCTGCAAAAGGGGCATATTATTCTACTATTATCTTTAATCCCAGTGTTCTGTTTAGAACAGTCAATAATCTAATTAAACTTCCTAGTGACTTTAACTGTTCCACCACTGAGCAGTGTAATGCATTTCTCAATAATTTTTCAACTAAAATCGAGAAGATCTATAATGCTATTGCCTGTGAGGACGCTTCTGAGCTTGTTGAGGTGCATCCTCCTAATCTCTCTGATATTGTTTTTTCAAGTTTCAGTTCTGTTGACTCTGATTTACTTTCTAAACTTGTAGTGGCGAGCAGCGAGGCAGAGGGACCGTGAGGGGATGATGAGCGCCAGCTGCGAGCCGCAGTGATCTCGGCCCTCGCGGAGGAGTGAGGGAATATAAAGGAGGAGCGACGACAGTGAGGGACGAGAGAGGACCAGGCCTGGATTTTATGTTGTTTTATTTATGTTTTGTTATATGTTCGCTGCAGTCGTCCGTGAGGGGCTGCAGATTTTTATTTTCATTTTGTGTTTGTTTGTGTATAGGCGGCAGTCGTCCGCGAGGGGCTGTTGCCGACATTTTATTTTGTGTTTGTTTAATTAAAACTTTGTTTGAACGTCCGCCGGTTCCCGCCTCCTTCTTCCCACACGAAGCTTTACTACAGTGGTGCTGAGACCCGGGAGGAAGGAGGGACACGCTGTCGAAGAGCCCTCGCAGCTGAGGGGGATCGCGGTGCCGCGGAGTTCGGGCAGTGCGGAGGAGAGAAGTCCGCGAGCGGCTGCCCGAAGCGGTGGTGCTGGAGCGGATGAAGGTCGGTGGGACGGAGAGCTCGCTGCCGTGCCTCTGGGTCGAGGTGGGGTGGCTGCCATCCGCGAGGGGGCGAAGGAGTCCCCAGCGCTTGCCCGGAGCCGAAGCCTGCTGCCGTCCGCCATCTTGGGGAGGAGCCGGAGTCTGCTGCCGTCCGCCAGGTTGGGGAGGAGCAGGGAGCGCGGGACGGGGACTCGCTTCCGGCCGCCCTCAGAAGGAGGAGCCACCGCCGGCCGCCAGGGGGCGGAGGAGGCTCGAGCCGTCCACCGAGCGTCCAGTACCACCGCATGGCACCGCGAAGAAGAGCCTCTCGGCTGGCTGAGGACCGAGCGGCAGTATGTCTGGGAACCAGACCAGAATTTTTCTTTTTTTTCTTTTCTCCTCTCTCCACTCTCTCGTCTCTGTCGCTCCTCATGCTCCCCGCTCCGTTCTCTCACCTCGCTGTTCTTACCCCCAGGTCCCGCGGCCGCCGTGATCGGCCCCCCCGGGGAGGGGGGGGGAGTAGAGTGCAGTCTTGGGAGTACCCCCCGGCCTGCGAAGGGCGTTGGGGGTATGTGGCGAGCAGCGAGGCAGAGGGACCGTGAGGGCGGGACGAGGCGGCGCTCATCAGGGATGATGAGCGCCAGCTGCGAGCCGCAATGATCTCGGCCCTCACGGAGGAGTGAGGGAGTATAAAGGAGGAGCGACGACAGTGAGGGACGAGAGAGGACCAGGCCTGGATTTTATGTTGTTTTATTTATGTTTTGTTATATGTTCGCTGCAGTCGTCAGTGAGGGGCTGCAGCTTTTTATTTTCATTTTGTGTTTATTTGTGTATAGGCGGCAGTCGTCCGTGAGGGGCTGTCGCCGACATTTTATTTTTTGTTTGTTTAATTAAAACTTTGTTTGAACGTCCGCCGGTTCCCGCCTCCTTCTTCCCACACGAAGCTTTACTACACTTGTCTTGTCAATTAATTCTACTACTTGCATACTTGATCCATTCCCTACAACTGTTTTAAAAAATTGTCTGCCTGCCATTTTACCCCACATCATTACTATTGTAAATGCTTCACTCAATTCAGGGAATGTCTCTTCTGCTTTAAAAATAGCCGCAGTTAAGCCTGTTCTCAAAAAAGCTGGGAGCGATATCACCGTTTTGTCAAACTATCGACCCATTTCTAATCTACCTTTCCTGGCAAAAGTGCTTGAGCGTGTGGGTGTTGGCCAACTCCATACTCATCTCTGTTCGAATAGCCTATTAGAACTATTTCAATCTGGGTTTAGATCTGGACACAGTACAGAGACTGCTCTTGTCAGGGTTCTCAATGATCTCCTTGTTATAGCTGACTCTGGGGTTTGTGGCATTCTGGTTATGTTAGACCTTACTGCTGCCTTCGATACAATTTGTCATAGAATATTAATGGACAGATTACATAAGTGGACCGGTCTGTCTGGAACTGTGTTAAACTGGTTTAAATCTTACCTCTCAGATCGTTTCCAATTTGTCTACCTGGGTTCGAACAGATCTCAGACTGTTCCTCTGTGTCAGGGTGTCCCTCGGGGGTCAGTGTTGGGTCCTGTTTTATTTAGTGTTTATATGTTGCCTCTCGGGCAGATAATTCGGAAGTATGGCCTGAGCTTTCACTGCTATGCAGACGACACCCAGATTTATATCAGCTCTCAGCCTGATCTTAATTCTTCCTCCTCAAAACTTTCTGACTGTTTGCTGGAAATTAAAGGGTGGATGAAACTCAACTTTCTAAAACTAAATTGCTCCAAAACTGAAGTCTTATTAATTGGCACTCCTTTGAATGTCAGTAAATGTAATGATTTTAAAATCTCAGTAGAAAATCCTCAATTGGCTTTATGCACAGCTGCATTACTTCCTGAACTTCAGCCAGCTCCTTTGTTTCCTGTCTGCCATTATTGGACAAACTGATTAATCCAGGGGCCCGTTCTTCGTACCTCGCTAACTCAGTTAGCTGGATTTGATTGTTGACGATTTGGCATCATCTTGGATTGTTTGGTTCTTCGACGCTCATCCTGGACTTGTTGTCATAGCAACAGGCCCGTAAGCTTAAACCTGCTCGCGAGCAGGCTTATTTCATGTAAACAGGATTAGATTGCATCTTGAGGTGATACTTAAAATCTGTCCCAGCCACTGCTACTTTATTACAAGAGTTCATTACTGAACCAGGGGTAATAATAATCATTTTAAATAATAATAATATACACATTTTAAATTGTATATGTATATGAGAATGTATATAATATTATAATGTTGTGTATAATACTATAGACACAGCCACTTGATTGAGCGATTTATTTGTGATGGAATAATTACTTTATAATTTTATTGGAGGTTTGCACACATGTTGTACAGTTAATCTGAGCCGTGCATTCATTTAAGTAATGACGGATATTATGGGATGGCTTGATGCAGCGCAGGAGATGCAGAGAATTTGATCTTGACCCTTAAGAAACTTTAATACTGTCACGTTACAAATCTGCTTCGAATTGAATTAAAAATTGAATTACAACATTGAAATAAAAATGTAAAGGGTGTACAAATACTGTATAAAATCGTGAATATAAATAATTGGTAATCATGTAAAAAAAAAAAAAAAAAAAAACATTTATCATTGATCTATTATAACTTTTATGTTGGTTTGGTCGTTTAGCTGTTTCCTTATAAAGGTCCAGATATTCGTGGGGTTTTTTTTTGTGTAATTTGCCAAGTTTTTTGCCAGGTGGCTTTTTTAATTATCTGATGTCATTACGTTGCTGTCTTGACGCCAGCCAATCGCTGCACTGCTGATCATGGTTTCGAGTATCGATGCATCTGCCCTCTTCAGGGAAAACAAGAACGCGCAGTGATCTTAGATCATTTAATCCAGATATTTAAATCCAATCCGCAAATTCGTTTGAAGAACCAAATTAGCCAGACATCAGTTATCACGATTAGAAGATCTGGGATCTGTCAAATCATCTCAGATGTATTAAGCGAGGTACGAAGAACGATTAAGATTATTGTTGTGGTGACTACAGAGGTCAGGCACACCTGGAGTAATCAGTTTGTCCAATAATGGCAGACAGGAAACAAAGGAGCTGGCTGAAGTTCAGGAAGTAATGCAGCTGTGCATAAAGCCAATTGTCCTCTTCTGGTCAGGCTCGCAATTTGGGCGTGATTTTTGATGCCCAGCTAACTTTTAATTCCCATTTTAAAAATATAATGAAGGTTGCTTTTTTCCATCTGAGGAACATTGCGCGTATTAGACCGTTTCTCTCTAGGCCTGATGAAGAGAGGCTTATCCATGCCTTTATCACGTCAAGGCTCTATTAAGAGGTTGCAGTATATACAGAATTCTGCCGCACTTGTTTTGACTCATATATCCTCACGCCATCACATTACACCTGTGCTCCAGCAACTTCATTGGCTTCCAGTTCAGTCCCGTATTGATTTTTAAATTCTGATTTTAACCTATAAAGCAGTACATGGGTTGGCTCCAGATTACATCTCAGATTTGGTTACTCCATCCATTCCTGTTTGCTCTCTCCGCTCTGCTGGCTCTCTCGCTCTGTTGCAGCCTCGTTGTAAATTAAAAACTATGGGGGGAAGGGCCTTTTCCTACAAGGCGCCGAAGCTATGGAATACATTACCCGCGTTTATCAGGGATGCTGCTTCTGTGGATTGTTTTAAGAAACTTCTTAAGACACATCTTTTTAGTCAAGCTTTAAATGTATAATGTATAAATCGTGCTCATTATTGCAAGGTTTGATTGTTTGTATGCTGTAGCGCTTTGAGTCTGAGAAAGGCGCATTATAAATACAATTTATTATTATTATTATTAACAGCAATTCAGCCACAAAGTGGTATAGGCCACATAAAATCACAAAGCGGGGTCAGCGCACGCAGAAGTCGCCAACTTTCTCAATAGCTACAGACCTCCAAACTTCATGTGGCCTTCAGATTAGCTCAAGAACAGTACGTAGAGAGCTTCATGGAATGGGTTTCCATGGCCGAGCAGCTCATCCAAGCCTTACATCACCAAGTGCAATGCAAAGCGTGGAATGCAGTGGTGTAAAGCACGCTGCCACTGGATTCTAGAGCAGTGGAGACGTGTTCTCCGGAGTGACAAATCACACTTCTCTGTCTGGCAATCAGATGGATGAGTCTGGGTTTGGTGGTTGCCAGGAGATTACTGGCCAGATTACTTGCCTGACTGCATTGTGCCAAGTGCAAAGTTTGGTGGAGGAGGGATTATGGTGTGGGGTTGTTTTTCAGGGGTTGGGCTTGGTCCCTTAGTTCCAATGAAAGGAACTCTTCATGCTTCAGCATACCAAGACATTTTGGACAATTTCATTCTCCCAACTTTGTGGGAACAGTTTGGGGATGACCCCTTGCTGTTCCAACATGCTGCGAACCAGTGCACAAAGCAAGGTCCATAAAGACATGGATGAGGGAGTTTGGTGTGGAGGATTTTGACTGGCCTGTACAGAGTCCTGACCTCAACCCGATAGAACACCTTTGGGATGAATTTGAGCGGAGACTGCGAGCCAGGCCTTCTCGTCCAACATCAGTGCCTGACCTCACAAATGCACTTCTAGAAGAATGGTCAGAAATTCCCATAAACACACTCCTAAACCTTGTGAAAAGCCTTCCCAGAAGAGTTAAAGCTGTTATAGCTGCAAAGGGTGGGCCAACTCCATATTAACCCCTACGGATTAAGAATGGGATGTCATTAAAGTTCATATGCTTGTAAAGGCAGACATCCCAAAACTTTTGGCAATATAGTGCATATCAGTAGGATTTCAGTACAATAAACATTCAGATTTTAGTTTTTTTTAGATTTTAGAATCGCTCAAGTTGAAAAATCTGAACTTTGGCTGATATTTCGTGCCGCGTTAACCAATCACAAGCTTGCTCTAGTAGTGACGCATTTACAAGCGGCGGCAGAAATCCGAACAACAATGGAGGATAAGATAATCGTGGCTGCTTGTGGATACCCGGAGCTGTATGATACATCATCCTATCACTACAGGAAGAGGAATAAAAGGAATAAAGGAATAAAAATGATCTTGCTTGGAAGAAAGTGAGTTATTGTGAGCCATTGTGAGCCAAGTGAGCATATTTCACAACGAGACAGGAGCAGAAAAAAAGAGCCAGAGCCAGCGGCAAATGTGAGAAGGACTAGTCGTGGAAAGGCGGGTCTAGCCGGGTAAACGAGCGCGGAATGTCACTGATCCCCTGGATCTCACAACTCCGAAAAACGCCAGATAAAATGCTCAAATAGGCACTCTTTTTACAAATTAACCACAGATTTGAGCTTTAAACAACTATATTATCGCCTGAAAAGTCTTTAATCTACGTTTTGTCACACATTAATAGTAGTATTTTTTACAAAAAAGACGTCAAGTGACCGAGACGAGCTGGCTCATCTAGGCTCATATGGGGCAGAATCCCCTCCCATGACGCGAATTCGCGTCTGTTGTGTAGTTGTCACACGCTAATTTCACGCGCGAATGAAGCGAGTAAACTCAAAATGTTCAAGCGTCCACCTTCGCGCGAATCGCGTCCGGTGTGAACGCCACATAAGGGTCCACTCTTCAAAATGCATCCCACTTTTTAATCCAAAACAACGAAAAAATATGGAAAAAACAAAAAATCCTCTGTTGTTTGCGAGAGTTTTGAGTTAGCGTAATCAATCATGGGTCCGTTCTTCGTACCTCGCTTAATACATCTGAGATAATTTGACAGATCCCAGATCTTTTAATCATGATAACTGATGTCTGGCTAATTTGGTTCTTCAAACGAATTTGCGGATTGGATTTAAATATCTGGATTAAATGATCTAAGATCATTAGGGCAGATGCATCGATACTCGAAACCATGATCAGCAATGCAGCAATTGGCTGGCGTCAAGACAGCAACGTAATGACATCATTTAATTAAAAAAGCCACCTGGCAAAAAACTTGGCAAATTACACCAAAAAAAACCCCACGAATATCTGGACCTTTATAAGGAAACAGCTAAACGACCAAACCAACATAAAAGTTATAATAGATCAATGATAAATGTTTTTTTTTTTTTTTTACATGATTACCAATTATTTATATTCACGATTTTATACATTATTTGTACACCCTTTACATTTTTATTTCAATGTTGTAATTCAATTTGAAGCAGATTGTAACGTGACAGTATTAAAGTTTCTTAAGGGTCAAGATCAAATTCTCTGCATCTCCTGCGCTGCATCAAGCCACTCCCATATCCGTCATCACTTAAATAAATGCACGGCTCAGATTTACTGTACAACATGTGTGCAAACTTCCAATAAAATTATAATGTAGTTATTCCATCACAAATAAATCTCTCAATCAAGTGGCTGTGTCTATATTATTATACACAACATTATAATATTATATACATTCTCATATACACATACAATTTAAAATTTGTATATTATTATTATTTAAAATTATTATTATTGCCCCTGGTTCAGTAATGAACTCTTGTAATAAAGTAGCAGTGGCTGGGACAGATTTTAAGTATCACCTCAAGATGCAATCTAATCCTGTTTACATGAAATAAGCCTGCTCGCGAGCAGGTTTAAGCTTACGGACCTGTTGCTATGACAGCAAGTCCAGGATGAGCGTCGAAGAACCAAACAATCCAAGATCATGCCAAATCGTCAACAATCAAATCCAGCTAACTGAGTTAGCGAGGTACGAAGAATGGGCCCCAGGTCCATTTTCAATTAAATATCGATTCTAATCCTGGCAAACTCTAGCCTGGCTCCGCCCTCCTACGTACTTCCGTTCAATTTAAATTTTCCTTCAGTACTCCGTCTGGGACTGCTGTATGTGCTTAGGTTTTCTCCCGAACAATTTTTTACCGGTCCAATCAGCGAACAGAGGGTGTGGCTGAGAGCAATGACGTTGATGTCATGCAATAGTTTGAGTTGTAGTTCAGTAATGGCGGCGGTGAAAGATGCGAGTGTGTGGCACCGCTGACGAATGTCCAGAAGTTAAAGCCGGAGTGCGGCAAGGTGGATGAGCGAGCGAGATCGGTGTGTGTGATTGAGAATGAGACACACCGCGAGTCCTCGCATGAGGGAACACGGAGGCATATAAGGACGAGTGACACCGGTGAAGGACGAGAGAGGACCTGGCCTGGATTTTAAGTAGTTTTGTTTACGTTTTGTTATGTATGTGCGCGGCAGTCGTCCGTGAGGGGCTGCCGATTTTACTTTCATTTTGTGTTTATTATTTGATTAAAAGTTGTTAAACGTTTGCCGGTTCCCACCTTCTTCTTCCCTGAACAAACAAACTCAGTTACACGGCGCAAGAACAATCACTGCTGAGTTTTGTCGGTGGCCATGATGTTGTGGTCCGGGAAAAGTATTTTTCTGAAGCCGTCCGTCTCCCACCACCCATGAGAAAAACCCAGGCTGAATTACTGACTGCTTTTGAGAAACACCAAGGTCGTGTGGTAATGTAATTGCTGTCCGAATCCACATCTCTGAGTTTTCAAGAATATATCACATTAAAATTCACTGTTTATATCCTTTTTAGTCAAGTCAAGTCAAGTCAACTTTATTTATATAGCGCTTTTAACAATGTAGATTGTTTCAAAGCAGCTTTACAGTGTTAAACAGCAAAATAATGCAGCCTAATTTTATTCAGCTGTATAGCCATTTGATGTCATCAGTTCATTTCAATTTCCATACGGTGACAGTGTGGGCTTTAGATCAATAATTAGATCAGTAATTTAGTTTACATGGTTAAATTAGTTTATTAATTAGATTTATTTCGATGTTTAGTTGAAAAATATAGTGTCCCCAACTGAGCACGCCAAGCCAGAGGCAACAGTGGCAAGGAAACCAAAACCCCATTAGGTGACCTAATGGAGAAAAATAAACCTTGGGAGAAACCAGGCTCAGTCGGGGTGCCAGTTCTCCTCTGGCCAATTTACAAACAACGTATTATTATTATTATTCTGGCTGCTTTACAGGTCAGAGGTCATAATAGATCGGAATATTCAAAGGACCGGAGGCAACACGCTGGAGACGGGTTTATTGAGGATGATGTTGATTAAATAATTATTAAAGTGCAATATTCGAATGACCGGAGGCAACACGCTGGAGACGGGTTTATTGAGGATGATGTTGATTAAATAATTATTAAAGTGCAATATTCGAATGATCGGCGGCAACACGCTGGAGACGGGTTTATTGCGGATGACATATCGATTTAAGTATTATTTAATGTTAATATTCGAACAATCGGAGTCATCACACTGGTGACGGGTTTATTTAGATGCCGTGTCGATGAGGCAGTTGCAGGGGGAGGATAATTGACACGGTCTCTGCAGACACTTCGGGGTCCTGTGTTGGTCTTCTCTGGTCCACCATCTGATTAGGATACGGCCCGGATCTGGCTGACTGCAGTAAACCTCGGGATAAAACAGAGAGAATATCATTAGCGTAGATGCCATTCTTCTGATGATGTAACGAGTACATCAGGTGTTATGGGAAGTGTTCCCGGTTCCGGCTGACCTAGTTAATGCAGCCTAACAATCAATTAATTGATAAAGTGTTTTATGTGTATGCCACAGTAAAGAGATGTGTTTTTAGTCTAGATTTAAACTGACAGAGTGTGTCTGCTTCCCGAACAATGCTAGGAAGACTGTTCCAGAGTTTAGGAGCTAAATAGGAAAAGGATCGACCGCCTGCAGTTGATTTGGATATTCTCGGTATTAACAACTGGCCAGAATTTAGAGATCGCAGTAGACGTGATGGAGTATAATATGTTAAGAGCTCGCTCAAGTATTGGGGAGCTAAACCATTTAGTGCTTTGTAAGTAATAAGCAAGATTTTAAAATGTATGCGATGTTTAATAGGTAGCCAGTGCAATGTTGACAGAACTGGGCTAATATGGTCATACTTCCTGGTTCTAGTAAGTACTCGAGCTGCTGCGTTTTGGACCAGCTGGAGTTTATTTATTAAGCGAGCAGGGCAACCACCCAATAGAGCATTACAATAATCTAGCCTTGAGGTCATGAACGCATGAACTAACTGTTCAGCATTTTGCATTGAGAGCATGTGCCGTAATTTTGATATATTTTTAAGATGGTAGAAAGCAGTTTTACAGATACTAGAAACGTGGCTTTCAAACGAAAGATTGGTATCAAAGAGCACACCCAGGTTCCTCACTGACGACGAAGACTTGACAGAGCAGCCATCAAGTGTTAGACAGTATTCTAGGTTACTACTTGTGGAGCTTTTTTGTCCAATAATTAAAAATTCAGTTTTTTCTGAATTGAGTTGCAGGAAATTACCAGTCATCCAATGTTTTATGGCGGCTATGCATTCCGTTAATCTTGTGAATTGGTAAATTTCTTCAGGGCGTGAAGAAATATAGAGCTGAGTATCGTCAGCATAACAATGAAAACTAATGCCATGCTTCCTAATAATATCTCCCAGTGGTAGCATGTACAGGGTGAAGAGTAGCGGTCCTAGCACTGAGCCTTGTGGTACTCCATACTGAACTTGCGATCGGTGTGACATCTCTTCATTTACTGCTACAAACTGAAAACGGTCGCATAGGTATGATTTAAACCATGATAAAGCAATTCCACTAATACCTACATAATTTTCGAGTCTATTCAAAAGAATGTTGTGGTCGATGGTATCAAATGCAGCGCTAAGATCGAGTAACACTAATAGAGAGATACAGCCACGATCGGATGATAAGAGTAAATCATTTGTAACTCTGATGAGAGCAGTCTCAGTACTATGATACGGTCTAAATCCTGACTGGAAATCCTCACAGATACCATTTCTTTCTAAAAAGGAACATAATTGTGAAGACACTGCCTTTTCAAGTATTTTTGACAGAAAGGGTAGATTTGAGATTGGTCTATAATTGACTAATTCTGTAGGATCAAGTTGCGGTTTTTTAATAAGTGGTTTAATAATAGCCAACTTAAAAGTTTTCGGTACATATCCTAATGACAAAGATGAATTAATGATATTAAGAAGAGGATCTATGACCTCTGGTAGCATCTCTTTTAATAGCCTAGTCGGTACAGGGTCAAGCATACATGTTGTTGATTTTGATGATTTAACGAGTTTAGCCAATTCTTCTTCTCCTATAGCAGTGAATGATTGTAATTTTTCCTCAGTGACACTACAATGCTCTGTCTGATGTGATACTGTAGTAGACGGCTGCATGGTTAAAATTTTCTTCCTAATATTATCAATTTTACATGTGAAGAAGTTCATAAAGTCATTACTGCTGTGCTGTTTACAATCATCAGAAGTTGAAGCTTTATTTTTGGTTAATTTAGCCACTGTATCGAATAAATACCTTGGGTTGTGTTTGTTTTCTTCCAAGAGAGTTGAGAAATAAGCGGATCTAGCAGTTTTTACGGCCTTTCTGTATGCGATCATGTGCTCTTTCCACGAATTTCGAAAGACCTCTAGTTTTGTTTTCTTCCAGCTGCGCTCCATTTTTCTGGCTGCTGTTTTAAGGGCCCGGGTGTGCTCGTTGTACCACGGCGTTGGACTATTTTCTTTAATCTTCTTTAAGCGCAGAGGAGCAACTGTGTCTAAAGTACTGGAAAAGAGAGAGTCAATAGTTTCTGTTGCAACATCGAGTTCTTCTATGCTATCTGGGTTGCTGAGGAGATGATACTGATGAGGAAGAGTATTTAAAAAGCAATCTTTAGTAGCGGCAGTGATTGTCCTGCCATTTTTGAAACGAGGGGGCGGCTTTGCAACTTTAGCTAAATTAAGTATACAAGATACTAAGTAATGATCTGAGATGTCATCACTCTGCTGCAGAATTTCAACGGTATCAACATTAATTCCATGTGACAATATTAGGTCTAAAGTATGATTATGGCGATGAGTGGGTCCTGACACGTGTTGCCTAACTCCAATAGAGTTTAGTGTATCTTTAAATGCTAATCCTAATACGTCTTTTTCGTTGTCTACATGGATATTAAAATCACCAACCCCTGCAGAGCACCGTGCAGTTGCGTGCGCTATAATTTGGATGCATTTCTAGACTTGTATTAATTTAAATGCTGGCAAGTGTTTACAAGAGCAAAATATTTCATCACCGCTCAAAAAATAAAAGAAGAAAAGCACGTAAACATTTGAATTGGGCTGTTATTTACGCCATCATTTTTTCTTATCATACCAAGCATATAACATTTGATTTACAGCATTTACAGCATATACATGTTATGATTGCACGAGATATGCACCACGAGAGCAGTTCCGATCACAAAACTCTCCTCTCCACCGTAAATAAATAACAATCCGAATGCACAAGGTTTTATCACTGACACTGTGAGAATCAAAGGCGAACGGCGCATGACATACAGTGAGGAAAATAAGTATTTGAACAACCTGCTATTTTGCAAGTTCTCCCACTTGGAAATCATGGAGGGGTCTGAAATTGTCATCGTAGGTGCATGTCCACTGTGAGAGACATAATCTAAAAAAAAAATCCAGAAATCACAATATATGATTTTTTAACTATTTATTTGTATGATACAGCTGCAAATAAATATGTGAACACCTGTCTATCAGCTAGAATTCTGACCCTCAAAGACCTGTTAGTCTGCCTTTAAAATGTCCACATCCACTCCATTTATTATCCTAAATTAGATGCACCTGTTTGAGGTCGTTAGCTGCATAAAGACCACCCCATACATTCAGTAAGAATCCAACTACTAACATGGCCAAGACCAAAGAGCTGTCCAAAGACACTAGAGACAAAATTGTACACCTCAACAAGGCTGGAAAGGGCTACGGGGAAATTACCAAGCAGCTTGGTGAAAAAAGGTCCACTGTTGGAGCAATCATTAGAAAATGGAAGAAGCTAAACATGACTGTCAATCTCCCTCGGACTGGGGCTCCATGCAAGATCTCACCTCGTGGGGTCTCAATGATCCTAAGAAAGGTGAGACATCAGCCCAGAACTACACGGGAGGAGCTGGTCAATGACCTGAAAAGAGCTGGGACCATCGTTTCCAAGGTTAATGTTAGTAATACACTAAAACGTCATGGTTTGAAATCATGCATGGCACGCAAGGTTCCCCTGCTTAAACCAGCACATGTCAAGGTCCGTCTAAGTTTGCCAATGACCATTTGGATGATCCAGAGGAGTAATGAGAGAAAGTCATGTGGTCAGATGAGACCAAAATAGAACTTTTTGGTCATAATTCCACTAAACGTGTTTGGAGGAAGAAGAATGATGAGTACCATCCCAAGAACACCATCCCTACTGTGAAGCATGGGGGTGGTAGCATCATGCTTTGGGGGTGTTTTTCTGCACATGGGACAGGGCGACTGCACTGTATTAAGGAGAGGATGACCGGGGCCATGTATTGCGAGATTTTGGAGAACAACTTCCTTCCCTCAGTTAGAGCATTGAAGATGGGTCGAGGCTGGGTCTTCCAACATGCAATGACCCGAAGCACACAGCCAGGATAACCAAGGAGTGGCTCTGTAAGAAGCATATCAAGGTTCTGGTGTGGCCTAGCCAGTCTCCAGACCTAAACCCAATAGAGAATCTTTGGAGGGAGCTCAAACTCAGTGTTTCTCAGCGACAGGCCAGAAACCTGACTGATCTAGAGAAGATCTGTGTGGAGGAGTGGGCCAAAATCCCTCCTGCAGTGTGTGCCAACCTGGTGAAAAACTACAGGAAACGTTTGACCTCTGTAATTGCAAACAAAGGCTACTGTACCAAATATTAACATTGATTTTCTCAGGTTTTCAAATACTTATTTGCAGCTGTATCATACAAATAAATAGTTTAAAAAAATCATACATTGTGATTTCTGGATTTTTTTTTTTTGATTATGTCTCTCACAGTGGACATGCACCTACGATGACAATTTCAGACCCTTCCATGATTTCTAAGTGGGAGAACTTGCAAAATAGCAGGGTGTTCAAATACTTATTTTCCTCACTGTACGTCACGACCAAATGTTAGCGATTGGTTAGGCAGATCCAGAGTGACTCTTGGCAGATCCAATAGTTTTAAACTTCAACAGAGTTCCGCCTTCAAGGAAGTAAACGCTTGTCAATGGAGAGTGGCCAGACTCTATGTACAAATGAAATGTACGAGAGTCTGGTAAGACCAGGCTAGGCAAACTCCCCCTGCAAGAATAGTCTCTTCTCCGTAACATAAACCCTCCCTCGTCTCTCTCCTTCAATCAGAGTCTCTCCTGTGATGCATCAAATAGAGGAAGCACCTTACAGGCTTGGTGAGCTGTCAATCATTGCGCCCATGGTTTTCGTTGGATAAAGGCACTCGGTGCCTAGCCAATGCCTTTCCAACAAAGGTTTGATTGGTGGACTTAGTAACCAATCAAAAGGCATTATCTTGTGCAGTTTATGTAAGTAGGATTTGGTGAATACTACAGCTGTGTCCCAATTCGGGGGCTGCATCCTTCAAAGGCCGCATTTGAAGGCCGGTTGCGTCACTGCAGCGCGACGAAGGCTGTCCCAATTCGAAGGGGCCTTCAAATGCAGCCTGCCGTCTGTGTTGCCAAGTCCGCGTTTTTTCAGCCGAATTAGGCTACTTTTAAGTTGTTGCCGCGGGTTAAAAATTATTTCCGCGGGTTTTGTTTCTACCCCATAAGTACGGTTTCGCCGCTCCAACACCCCCAAACGTTCAACTCCAGTGGAGAATTCGGCCGCTCGATGGAGAAAATCGCATTGGGAGTTTTGGACTACTTTTGTTGCAAAGACCTGGCAACCCTTCCCACCGTCCTCTTCTCCCCGGCCGCGAAGGATAGAACCAACCAGGACAAGTGGATCCTTCGCAATGTATTCCTCTGCCCATCCCGCGGCCGAGGAATACACTTATAAATGTAAGTATTGTGTTTTAATTGACTCAAATAACCAACGAAACGTTTTAAAAGCCGGTGGTCTTTATTTCTGTGTTACCACTGCACGGCTTTATTCGTCAGGTGATCTGATGTAATATTTCGTTTTGTTTTACGGATAGCAGATAGCTTTATTAAAATGAGGGCAGCAAATTAGTATTTATTTACCGGGCCGAAAAACTCGGCCAGTGTGGATTGGAGTAGACTACGACCCATTTGTAGTATTTCAATAGGTTCTCGTGTAGGTATAGGGGGGCCTTATCCTATACAAAGCCCACAACAAAAAGAATATAGAATTTGAGTGTCTACAAATATGATTTCTGGAGTATTTTGTATGTTTGTAAGCTACTGATGCATCATATTTTTTAAATTTTCTTAAGATTGCACCCTTACCTTGCAGGTTAAAAAAAACTTATTACAACTTTAAAAAAAAAAAAATGTATGCAAGTTAATTATTGACAGAAATGTTTATTTCCTCTGCCTTAGGATTGAAAGTGTCCTGGGACAGGTGAGGGAGTGGGAAACTTGGCCATGGTTTGTCTTCATGAATGAGGTGTTGGGATAACCCCACTGTCCTCATTGCCACCATCCCTGAGGACACACCAGGGCCAAGTTCAGCAGTGGATGAGCAAGATGAGGAGGAGCAACTCCAGCCAAGAGGAAACGAGACAGAGAGGATGAGCTGATGGAGATACTGAGGGAGGACATGAAGAGAGAGACAGAGGAGAGCAGGGAGAGAATGGACTGATTGTTTTCTCTTCTTGAGAGATAGTTGAGAACTAAAATTTTGGTTTTGTAAATTAAAATGTATAAATTAAATATTATCGTTCTACACATTTTTGTTAAGCAAGTTATAATTTGTAAATGAAATAAATAATTCTGTACATTTATTTTTGTCATGTCAATTAATTTGTAAATGAAACAAATTGTTCTATACATTATTTACAGTAATTTTTAGAACTATTTACATAAGTTACGTTTAAGATTAGAAAAACAAAATAAATTTTAAAATTAACAGTACATAAAACAGATGGAAGAAAATGTTTTTTATGTAGACTTTTATTGAGCTGGGCTGGGAGAGCCTGGTGAAGCCTCTGTCAGCGGGACATCATCTGGGATCAGTGCATATTCCACTGTCTGCCAACAGGTTTGCAGTGCTGACTTATTCGACGGCTGCAATGTAGCTAAGATGTTTTCAGAAAGAGGGAAGAATAAATTAAATTAACTCATCCTCAAATCAAACCATAAAATATTTTAACATGCATAACTGTTCTATGAGCTGAACTCTGCAGGACAGCGGCCCTCCAAGACCAACTCCTATCCCTAATCAAGAAGACATGTTTAAGACAGTGTATTTTATTTTTAGATTCTTTTTTAAACGATAACTAATATCAAAATCTAATATCCATGTGTAAAAAGTCAGTTTTCCATAAAACCACAATATTTGCCTCTGAGATGAATTTGAATAAAAATCTGAGGTACTTCACAATTATACTCAAATACAGAGTAAATGCATTTCGTTACATTATTAGTAATATTTAGCAGCTGTTGACAGCTGCCGTGGAAGAGAACTGAAATAAACATTTATACTGGACTTTAAAGTTATATTCAACTGCCTAAAAACAAAACCACTAAATATGTAGTAAGTAGTTAATATACTACACCAAATGTCAAAATTTGATTGATTGACAGGTGGGCGGGGCTTCCGGTATAGGGGGGCGGGACTTCCGGTGTAGGCGGGACTTCCGGTGTAGGCGGGACATCCGGTGTAGGCGGGACTTCCTGTATAGGCGGGACATCCGGTGTAGGCGGGACTTCCTGTATAGGCGGGACTTCCTGTATAGGCGGGACTTCCTGTATAGGTGGGACTTCCTGTAAAGGCGGGACTTCCTGTATAGGCGGGACTTCCTGTAAAGGCGGGACTTCCTGTTTAATAAATCATGTGATTGACATTAGGTTTTGATGTTTTTGACAGTTGGTTTTTGACCTATTGTCATAATAAATCATATGATTGACATTAGGTTTTGATGTTTTTTGACAGTTGGTTTTTGACCTATTGTCATAATAAATCATATGATTGACAGTTGGTTTTGATGTCTTTGATGACTTTGACAGTTGGTTTTGATGTCTTTGATGACTTTGACAGTTGGTTTTGATGTCTTTGATGACTTTGACAGTTGGTTTTGATGTCTTTGATGACTTTGACAGTTGGTTTTGATGGTTTATGACATTAGGTTTTTTTGTTTTGATGAATTTGACAGTTGGTTTTTTTGTTTTGAATGCGGTATAATAAATCATGTTATTGACAGAAGGTTTTATCTTTTGAAGTCGCTGTTATCAGAAAATTCCCCTCCCACCCTGCCACATCCCAGAGCAGCGTATATATATATAAATGGGGCCAGTGTGTTCTACAGCTATCAGCAAAAAGAGAAACATGAGCTACATGAGCATGGACGGATTATCAGCTCCTGAAACCCCAGATGCGGGGTTGCGCAGCAGGACGTTCGACAGTCTGATGACCAGTCTACCTATGGCGCCGAGAAAACCTTATGGGCACGTCCGTTTGACAAGCTTTCTCCATGAACTTTCGGAATGGACTAAAGGAGAATTTATGATGAACAGCAAGCGTGTAATCGGGTACAGATTTCATAAAACAACTCAAGTTGTTATACTCTACACCACCGACAGCGCGGGCGAGTTTCACCCCGGGGAAGACGCATGTCTTGTATTTCCTAAAAAAGACTGGGCATTATTTTACAATTTTGTGTGGAAGGATCTGAAGAGCGGCGGTCAAGAACCTCTGTACGTTGGAGAGTGGGACGGGGTCACCCCGAATGTCCGGTACCGCGTGGTAGGTGACCACACTAAAAAGAACCCGGATGATTCTGTCTACATATTCTGCTGTGATGACAAGACAAAGCTCACCGAAGATCGGTCAGGGGTCGTCCTGCCTAACGAGCATAACAATCTGTATGAAATGCAATTTTTGTTCAAGTGGCAAGATCTGAGTCAGCTGGATATTATGTTTTCAATCATAAACAAGCTGTTCAAATGGTGCGAGCTGCACGACGGCTACAACAAAATTAAAGTGCAGCTGTTCCACCCTGAGAGATGTCCGCGCAGCAGTACATACGCGGGGTATTCACCCCCCATTCACTACAGACATCCGGGACCTCGACGGTCAGCCCCTCCCAGACGTCGTTTATAAACCACAGCTGAAGCGCCACAACGTCCCCGCCCCTTTACTGCATCTGACATAAAGTCAGCGGCATTCAGTAGGCCCCAAAAGGCCATGGTCGGTCATGAGATAAGCCCCCAAAATGCGTAGTGCAATGGCGCCATCTATTGGACAGGCGTGTTTTTCTCCATTTTTTACCCATCACATATATGTGTGAGGCGAGGGGAAATGCATTATAAAAGTGAACTTTTAGACCACAGCATCTCATCATCTCTCTCCCTCATCAAAATGCAGAACGGTGAGTATTTTTTCTCTATATTTGATGCTATAATGTTATACAATGATGCTTTAAACATGCAATGTGCTATTGATGTGATTTATCAACTATAACTAACATTAGCATTGAGTTAATGATGTTTTAAACATTCATGCATGGGTACAGTGTTTTAATCATTGAGTCATCTTTGGTCTATCAGCTATAACTAAAATCGGTGTCTTAAACACAGCATGTTACTGTTACTGTTACGGGTACTCTCCGGCACCACCCGGTGTCCCGGAGTTAAAACTACATCCAGTTATGACACAATTGTATGCTCTCCGGCGACACCCGGTGTCCCGGAGTTAAAACTACATCCAGTTATGGTGTAATTGCGCCCCTAGAGCACCGGGGTGAAATAACATTTAGAAAATTAATGATTTTTTTTTCAGCATCTGTCATCAGACATGCATATAAAGCGACTCACAAATGTTTCCATTCATAACAGGATTTTTTGCCTCACAGGTTCGAATGTTGAAAGTGACGCTCACGATAGCAATGATGCATGTGAGGACTGCTCTTTTATAAATTAAAAATTAAATAATAATAAATAAATAAAAATTAATAATAAAAAATTAATAAATAATAAAAAAAAAAAAATTGTCTCTCTTTTTTCATTCACAGTGACCCCTCAGCTGGTTGAAGCAGACAGCGCGTCTGATGGTAAGACAAGACCCATCGCCGACATCATGTTTTTTTTTTTCTTAACATTTATGAAAAATTTATTTATTTATTTATTTTAGATTTCATTCAGTTTATCACGCAACCCGGCTTCCCACTGACTGACACCGCTCAACAGAATAATGATGACGTGCCTGACCCCACGCCGACGCACGCTGTGGATCAAATAGTTCCTGCCGGCTCTGCTTTAGACCAGGTCGCTGGACCCAGCGGTGAACCTTTGAGAAAGAAGGGTAGAAAAACCGATCGTCCTACCTCACCGACCTGTCCTGAGAGAAAAACGTTTTGTTTTATCCCGTCAATCAGTCCTGAAAACAGTCCTGACAGGAAAACTTTCTGTCCGACGCCGCCGAGCGGTCCTGCGCCGAGTCTTGACAGCGTATTTCTTTATGGTGAGACTATCTACATTATTATTTTCATTTAAACACAAATTGAATCATACCATAACAATTTTTGTGTTATATTTCTACACAGCAGGGTCGGGCTATAGCCCCGACCACATGACTAGCTGGCATACACCTCGACGCATCACTTGGACAAGTACGAAAGCGATCCAAACTCCGTTGGAAGAAGAAGACATCGAAGTTGAAGAAGTGTCAGCAGAGCATCGCCCGGCTGACGAGCCACTCGCCGATACTAATTTAATAGAGGCATTATGTCAAGAGTTTCGCGACACCCAGGTTTATTATTCTCATCATCATAGATGGAACGTTGCAGTTAATTCAATATAGATTTATTCCATTAAACTTTTGTATTGCATGTATTGATTTTTATATTCCAGATACTCTGTAATTTTGTTGTATGCATGCATGCATGTTTTTTACATCTATCATGTATTGATTTATTCCATATACTTTTTGTGATTTTGTAATATTTCATGTTTTGGTCTGAAATCTAAAATGGATGGGTCAAAAAGCTTTTGCTCAGACGACGACGCAGAACTGTCACCGGACGAAATTGAAATGCTAAGTTGGCTTCCGGATTCTTTAGAACAGTATTTGTTTAATCTAGAATCTTCGCAATCCCCCTCTAATTTGGATATTTTTGAATTAGCCGTAAATTCAAATATTAATTTGTACGATCACGTGCTAACCGTAGACAACAATCATGTTGTACAATACGGTGGTGTTTTAAATAATCAACTCCCTGCATGTACCGACAGCGATCCTGACGCTGATGATACTCCACAGCCATCTACCAGCAGCAGCACGAGGCCCACATCAGGTAATATTGACGCTTTACGCGAGACTGACCCTAACAGACAGAGTCGATTAAGCCGTACGGAAATTGATACGCTGATCCGAGAAGGCGGGTTCGTTAACGGATATCACGTTTTACCGCGACCACGCTTCAACAGTGTGTCGTTGAGAAGGAGCATGAATCTGAGAGAGATTAACTCTACAGATTTGGCCTCTTATCACACTTCATTACATCGCATGCTGAGCGAGATCGTCACCTTCGCTAGAGAAATCGGCCACGATGCACCCGTAATCAATATGACCATGTCGGCACCCACTCTACAAACACCCATCAGCTGTGTTCTCGCCCCCGGTAATGATTATGATGTGAATTCGCTTATGGATCAATTTGAAAGAGTTTTACAGAGCAACCAGCTGTTATTATCGGACGACGCCGTCGAGATCGACGCTACCGTAGCCATGAACAGACAAGGAGGCGGTCGACGACGTAAACTTACAGATCTGGCCGTTGATCAGGTAATCAAAAGAAAAAAGACGAATTTGTTCTGCCCCATAAATTTGTCAAATCAATTGTGCTTCTCTATTTGTCTCGCTCGTTTTCTCAACCCCCAGCTACCCGGGAGCGAGTTAGAAAAACTGGCTGCCGTCATCCAAAACAGCGTCGGCTTCTCAATTCAAGACCGAATCGCTCTTAGCGACATAGCTTCGTTTGAACGAGCGCTAGGCATTAAAATCGTTGTATTTCACAGATCGAATGCCATGGTCTTAGAAACGTACAAAAATTCTGACGAACCCCATCCCAAAACGGTGTTCCTCTATCTACATGATAATCACTATTATATGATCATGAATCTGACAGGCTTCTTAGGTTCGCCATACGTCTGTCAATTTTGTTACAAAAGTTACAGCAACCGCAGAGACCATCAATGCAAGCACGTCTGCAATGTCTGTTTTGACGCCGAATGTCACAGGTCCCCTAAAAGAACCATACATTGTCCCGATTGTTTGCGCTACTGTAAATCGAGCTATTGCTTCGAAATGCATAAAAAGAACCCTCCTCCTGGTCAAGAATCCCCCTCCTGTGATATTATCAAATACTGCAAACTATGCGGGCTGCGTTACTACGTTAAAGCGGGTGACAAGAAAGCAAAACACATATGCCCGACGGACAAATGCGTCCACTGTCGAGAACATCTGACGGAACACGGGACGCACCAATGTTTCATACAGCCCCTAGAGCCTAAGGAGCCATGCGAGAAATATATTTTCTACGATTTTGAAACGTGTTACGAAAACGGGCGACACGTGGCTAATTTTGTTTGCGCAATCACTTTCAAAGGGGAGAAATTTACGGCGGAGGGTACCGACTGCATCGCTAAGCTAATCAACCGCTTCAGAAAACCCCGATATATTGGCTACTGCTTCATAGCTCATTACGCCTCCAGATTCGACTCCTTTCTGATTCTCGAGTATTTTTGCAAAGCCGGGATTGCGATTGAGGTCATAATGCAAGGCTGTAAATTAATTTACATGTACGACGAATCGTTTGGCCAACGATACATCGATAGCTACTCATTTTTTCCAATGGCCCTTGCCAAAATGCCCGCGGCGTTAGACTTGACGACGACTGAAAAAGGCTACTTCCCCCATCTTTTCAACAGGGTGGAAAACGAGAACTATGTTGGACCATACCCCGACAAAAAGTTCTACAACTACGATAACATGTCGGATAAAGACCGTGAAAAGTTTGATGCATGGTACAGCACGGTTGAGGGGGAGCAGTTTGACTTCAGGCAGGAACTGTACGCGTACGGGGTTAACGACGTCGTCTTATTACGCGAAGGCTGTATGAAATACCGTCAGGCGTTCCTAGAATGCACCGAAATTGACCCTTTTGGGTTCACGACGCTCCCCAGCTGTTCGATGGGGGTCTTCAAAACCCATTATCTCGGCAGAAACACCCTCGCTCTCACGCACAACAAAGCGTACATCCATCAGAATAAGTCCTACTCAAGTGGCTCGATCGAATGGCTCGAGTATGTCAAAAAGACTCGAAACGTGGATGTTCACCACGCCGTAAACCACGGCGAAGTATCGATCGGTAAGTACTTTTTAGATGGCGTCTACCAGCAAGACGGTGTGCAGCACGGCTTAGAATACGCGGGGTGCATCTTCCACGGTCACTGCTGCCGCTTTGCACCCCATGAGTCACACCCCTTGTCGGGAGTACCCTATGGGGTTCTCAGGAGACAGTTTGACGATAAGATCGAAATTCTGCAGAACGCGTACGGTTTACAAGTCGAGGTTCTTTGGGAATGTGAATGGATCAAAATGAAAAAGACCGACCCCTCTGTGATAGAATTTATGGCCGGTTATTCAGCCCCGGAGAGACTGAACCCAAGAGAAACCTTGTATGGCGGCCGCACGAACGCTTATAAACTCTATCACAAAGTGAGCGGAGATGAGAAAATAAGGTATCTCGATTTCACCAGCCTCTACCCCTTCTGCCAGGCTAGGAAAAGCTACCCGATCGAACACCCCCAAATCATTTTCAAAGATTTTGAACCGATTGAAAATTATTACGGACTCATCAAAGCGACCGTGTACCCTCCCCGCAAATTACTGCATCCGGTTCTCCCTTACAGATGTCATGGAAAACTCATGTTTCCGTTATGCAGAACCTGCGCTCACAATCAAAACCAGACCACGAGCTGTACCCACACGGATGAGGAAAGATCACTCTCCGGGTCCTGGGTATCCATCGAGCTTTTAAAAGCCATCGAGAAGGGTTATGTGGTAGCCAAGATTGACGAGGTTTGGCATTTTCCACAACGGTCAGACACGTTGTTTGTCGAATACGTCAAAACATTTTTGCGTTTGAAACAACAAGCGTCGGGGTACCCGTCGAATGTCGTCACGGACGCTGAGAAAGAAACTTACATTCGCGAGTATTTTGAAAAAGAGGGGGTTCAACTCGACCCCGAAAAGATCAAGCACAACCCCGCGCAGAGAGCTATCTCAAAGCTATGTCTGAATTCGCTTTGGGGGCGGTTCTCTTTAAAACCAAATTTACCTCAAACGACTCTGGTGAACGACCCCGAAGATTTCACCAGAATCGTCTTCGGTAATACCGACACCTTGTCGTATTTCTCATTCGTCTCAGACAACGTGGCTCTCGTCCAGCATAAACCCAACAAAGAGGATGTTTGTAAGGCTCGCGACGTCAACGTGTTTATAGGGGCGTTCACTACGGCCCACGCCCGACTGGAATTGTACGAGTTGATGGACAGACTCAGCAGTCGTATACTTTACTCTGATACAGACTCCGTCGTGTTCGTGTCTAGGGACGGTGACTGGGAGCCGCCTCTGGGTGATTATTTGGGCGAGCTGACGAACGAAATAGACGATGGGGATTTTATCACGGAGTTTTGCTCTAGTGGCCCTAAATCGTATGGCTTTCGCACCGCTAAAGGCAAAGTATGCATGAAAGCTAAGGGGATAACGCTGAATGCTAAAAATTCCCAAGCCATCCGCCTGGATACCCTGATTGGTCTGGTTGATAGTTATGTGACGTCGTATGATAGTACCGAATACATCCTGGCTCACACGGAAAACATTGTGAGGGATAAAAAGACTCTCACATTGCACAACAAATCAGTCGTTAAAAGGTTTAAGGTGGTGTATAATAAACGCAGACTTTTGCCCGATTTCACCACGCTTCCTTATGGCTACTGATCAGATGATGCACAGAGGATCAATGGATGCTTCCGATTTTGATTTCAGACTTCAACATCCATTTAGTTGTGTTATCTCCGGGCCTTCCAATTCTGGAAAGTCTTATTTTGTGAAACTTTTGTTGGAAAAAGGTTTGAATTTAATTTCCAAGAAAATTGAAAACATTGTCTGGTTGTATGATTGTTGGCAGCCTTTGTACGACGATGTACTTAAATTGTATGACATTAAATTTGTGCAAGGAATACCAGAGAGTCTGAATGATGATGATTTGTTACCTGTCACTAAAACAAATCTTCTCATCGTGGATGATTTGATGCAGCAAGCTAGCGCCAATTTGGAGCTTCAAAGGGTTTTTACGCAGTACGTACACCACCGTAATCTCAGCGCTATTTATATAGTGCAAAATTTATTTGTACAGGGTAAATCCAGCCGAACCATCAGCTTAAACGCCAATTATATGATCCTGTTTAAAAATCCTCGGGACGTCAATCAAGTAGCGATGCTGGGACGCCAAATGTACCCCGGAAACACAAAATACTTTATGGAGTGCTACCACGATGCGGTCAACCAGCCTTTCGGCTACATAATGATAGACTATAAAGCAAAAACCCCCGAGCAGTACCGTCTCAGAACAGGATTGCTTTCCGACCGTCAAGTGGTTTACATCCCGAAAAAAAGAAGAAGAACGTGATCAAATCACCATGTCCGCCAGACTTTGTAAACATCTGCCGGTGTTAAAAATGCTACATAAAGCATCTCCTAAACAAAGGCGTCTTATTCTACAATCGGCATCCGACGAATTCATTTTATCGTTGTGTGAAGTAGCGCTCAACATCCTCTACGGGACGATTCCGGTCAATCCACAACAGTACCGAAAACTGAGAAAGAGAAAAGCCGAAATTAAATTTGTAGCCAATAAAAAAATCGGCATAGCGGCAAAGAAACGAGTCTTCAACCAGAAGGGTGGATTCCTTTTACCGCTCCTGAGCGTCGCTGTACCCTTTCTTTCGAGCTTAATAGCAAACAGATAGGATGGAGTACGCCGAGAAGATGTATTTAGTCCCGCAACATCAACTGGATAAGGTGAGAACCGAAAATGTTCGCGAGAATATTCGACAGAGCGTGGAAAACGATTTGGACGGCGCCATGAGAAATATCTTACTCCGCACTGATTTGAACCCGTACGAAAAAGCAAAACTTTACACAAATACCCTGAGCAGGTTTTTGACCATCGTTAAACAAAGCGATCGGGAGAGCGGAGTTTTAACGCAGTCGTTCCCCGATCCCGCGCCTAAAGATGAAGTACCGACCGCGGCTAGCGTCGAAGATGACAACGGTGCTGAGGAGCATGTGGTGGATGAAGTTCTGAAGAATGTACCTTCGAGAAGTGTGAAAAACAGCAGATACATATTAGACAAGATGTCTAAAGCTAAAGGACTAAGCGCGTGGAACGAATCGGGGGAGTTTGTGTTCAGGGGTAAAGCCGTACAAGGCTCACACATGGTCGATTTGTTAAAAAATGTCACGGCACCGCAAATGGTTCGGGATAACCGGAGACCTGTAGGATGGTCAGAGTTTCTACACGCCTTTGCCGAATTAAACATCCCTTTTTCTACAGTGCCGAATCAACAGGTCAGGAGCACCATTAAATCTCTAAAGAGTAAACCCGACACCCCCAGCCCACCCCGTGTCAGACCTTCCAAAAGGGCACGAAGACAATCACGCTCGGTGTTTCCAGAGTCCGAAGACTCTGTGTTTAAATCCCCGACTATCGATCGAAGACAATGGTTGGAATTTTAACGAATCCTTTCATTTTGTATGTACATTTATATGTATCTTATGATTAAATAAAAGACGATTAAAAATATAATGGTTTCAAGATTTTTATTTATATGTCAGACATGTCTGCACGCAGTGAACGCAGGACAACATTGTATCAATACAAACATACGGTCTTAATCTCTTCACAAATAGGGACACCATTTTATCATTTTTAATATAATCATCGGTGTATAGTTTCATCACATGATCATAGCCGTATCCTCTAGCTAGATGATATAGAAAAAACAGACAGTGCTGACCGCAGGTGTCCGATGAATAATCCTGGACTCGTCTGCCGGAATATAATACGTCGGCATCGTTGGCTGCTAGAAAGTCATTGATGCTGGTTGGAAAGCGATGGCTGGTGGGGGGATTGCCGAAGCTGTCGAAAAAACACGCGGGCCCGTCTTGAGTTAAATAAACGGCGACCCAGTGCTCCCCCGGCATGCTAGCAGGGTCGGTGTTCACGATACAGGCCGACGGTAAGATCCTTATGGGTTTTTCGGGTAGTTGATCGCTCGGTAGAACGCCGAGAAAATGAGTCCTGCAGGTAATTTTATCCATGATGGCGGTGAGTTGCAGCGTGTTCATCTCAATAGTAGTCTATGAGTACCTGTCGGCGGTTAGACAATTCAATGATGCTGTCAAATACCGCATAAACAATTAAATTAATGGTATTCGGCAGCGGTTTTCTGAAACGAGCTTCGACTCTGATATTCCCGGACTTGATGAGGGAAATGTGCTGACCGCACTCTTCGTCGGGCGTGAGGTTAAATGCGTAAAGCGTGTATCCGTTCAGGAAATCATTCCTGCCGAAACAGAGCGGTTGGTCTTTAAGATGTCTCCCGGTCGTCATCACCAACTGATAATATTCGCGTACTGCCAAACCAGCTTCGAAATTGGGCTGTAGAGGCTTGGCCGGGTACTGTTGTCCGTCAACGTAGACGGCTAAGAATTCAAGGTCGTAGTGTTTGAACGCGAATGGATTTTTTGCGTAGGAACCGGTGAATGCGTCGTTGTCGACCATGGCAATGACGATAGACTTTGGCAGTGTTCCTAAAAACAGATTTTCCTGATTCGAAACACGAGAGCCGGCCGGTATGGAGAACGATTTTAGACTGACCCTATCGACAGGGTACTTGGCCGTTGTCGAGAGCAACGTCTGGGCGTGAGCCAGTCTCACCGGCGGTGATACAGTAACTTTCTTGACAAATAGGGATGCGGCCACTATATTTAATTTGTAAGCCACATCGTCGGCCCTCATCAGACAGAATTCATCTTTTGCTTGAATTAGGCGTATCTTGATATCCACCCCATTTATCATAAGTTTCTCTTGGAAGAATATATCGCTGTGTATGGGGGCTAGTAGTTCCACCTCCTTGCTTTCGCTGGTGTAGCCTGATCTCTTTGTCAACCCCGCGTTATGGCCTGCCGGGTCTTGAACGTCCATATGACCCGCCGTGTCTTTATGGAACAATCCGGCGCTGAAGACAGATTCCAACGTATCTTTACCGTAGTTGATCAGACTCTCGATGATACAGCGATAAGGGTAAGTGCTCGAACTCTGAGATATCAGACGATCGCCAAGGGTCACGTCGACTTGTGAAAACATAGTGGCTCCGGGGTAGTTGATTAGACCCACCTTGGCAGGGTGTGCAATCTCTTCCCCGTTAGGTTTCGTGATTTTCACCCGCAGGTAGAGCATCGTGTTATTGAGATCCACATAATCATCGCCGTTGCCTGCGATAAAAAATTCCAATGGTGCAGAGCCCGATATGGCCGATAACGGTGCTACTTCTAAATAGCCATTTTTATCAATAACTGTCTGTGTCAGCGGGACCGAAAATAAGTCCAGCTCAGACTTGATGCATTCACCCGACATGCGATGGAGTAGTGCCATGTTAGAATATGGATTTTGCGGCTCTCTTGATCGATACGTTTCGACTAACAGACCTCTTACGCTTTCTGCGTACGAGTGAGCGCTTGTTTGATCCGCGCACTGTTTTCTTCTTCTTCTTCTGTACCACCCGTTGGCCACGCCTCCTCACACCCGGCGGCTTAGACATTCTCTTACGAGCCATGACCATGAGACCGGATCCGTCTTGAGCTTTATCGTTATGCGAACGCGTCAATACGTTTGAGACGACGTCGGATACTATATTTTTAGCAGCCGATTTTAGGTGAGGTTTCGCGATGCTAAATCCTCTTTTTAACAACGGTACGGCCATCCTGAACAGACCTCTGAATAGGCCTCCTAACCCCGCACCGTACATAACTCCCGATCCCGAATACCCCGGCAAACCGGAACCGGCCTGATTTTGGTAATAGCTCACATAGTCCGCGGTATTGGACTCTCCGGGTCTATAATAAACCATTTTTTAAAGAATAGAAATATTTTTTGGTTTAAAGTGTAGTTTTACGATGACTTTCCCGTAAGAAAATGGTACTTCGTGGTTTTGATCGTCCTTCAACTCTATGACGATGCTGCTGATGTGATCCTTGTTGATCGATGCGTAATGGGGGTTGTCGTATCTAGCAATGACCGCGTCGTTGCCTTTACCCGTTATATGTACACATCTCAAGAGGGGCACGTGCGAATCACCGACCGCTTGATATTGGATGATGTCCGTGTAAACGTACATTGTATAGAACCCAGCATTGATGTCGGATTGATGAGGAGCGTATGTGATGACGTCCGTAGTAAAATCGGGTTCTTTATGATCGTTTAAACCTCCGAGAGGTTTTTTAGTCATTCCTAAAATAGTGGCTAGTCTTCCTCGGAAACTCACTGAAATGTTTGGTTTCGCGACCAGAAAGACTTTGTTTTTTAATTCGTCGTGATTCAATACGGCCGCTGGTGTGATGAGTTGATTTATAGCCCGGAGGATCGCACGAATGTTTGCGTAGTAACCCCCGCTTATGTGTAATTTCGTAATGATAGAAAAACCAATATTTGAGGGATTGCTATCCGGGGGTTCCGGGGTCGTATGTAGGATGAAATGACCATCTTCGTCATTAAAGTTGTACCAACTTCTAGGATATTCGATTTCGGCGAGTCCGACTTCCCATTGTCCTTTCAAGTCTATAGCTTTAGCCAACCTGGTTGTATAGCTGGCTATACGATTTTCAGGATAAACCGACGACGACGCATTGCATGGCAACGTGACGTAGAACCCGTGATCCTCCATGATGCTCCTTCGCTCGTATGGTCTCATCCGTTAACGACTGTGCGTTTTAAGGAGATTGCAAGTCCAGCAGAGTTTTTTTATCTATATAACTATTAAATTTTGAAGGCCATCCTAGCCATTTCACTAGAACAAGCGTAGATTTCCCCTGTTTTTTCTGACCTAAAATCTTTTCCACCTTAAAAGATTTGTTTTTACTCACAATTATTTTTTGCAACTCTTCTTCATAAAAAACCCCATCTATGACATCGCCATCATAATCCTTGAGTCTGTAGACCGGGGGGTGACGCGGAATACATGAGGATACTGTGAAAAATTCTTCCGTGTAGTTCTGCTCATAACCTTTGGCGAACGGTCCTCTCACTTTAGAAATCCTGACAACGTCGCCGACTTTGAAATTAAATACGGTCTTCTTCTTCTTCTTTATATCGCCGTACAAATTTTCAAACACTTGACCCTCATTTGCTTTGTCGACGTCCACGGGTCTCATTCTGATACTTCGGTGATAACTGCTGTTGTACCCTTGAATAATGTCTTGTAAAACATCAATGTATCGGCGGGAATTTGTAGCCGTTAAAAATCTCCACATGCGGCTTTTTAATGTTCTATTAAATCGTTCTACAACGCTGGCTTTCAAATCGGTAGCGGTGGCGAAGTGGTTGATGTCGTGCTTTTTCATCACATCTTGAAAATGTTTGTTAAAAAATTCCTTTCCCTTATCCGTCTGCAATTTCTGAGGTACACGACCCTCTTCGAGTATAGACTGGAACGCTTTAGTGACCTCAATGCCACTCTTATTCTTCAAAACTCTGACCCATGAGAACTTGCTAAATACATCTATGCATGTCAGTAGGTATTTATGACCGTCATTATCCTTGGCGTAGGCAGTCATGTCGACAAGATCAGCCTGGAACTGTGTATCGATCCCATACACAACCACTCTATTTCGTTTGTATTTTATAGGTGCTGTTTTGTGTAATGTGTAAGCATCCTCACCCGCCAACCAATCTGAAACCTCTTTATCGCTTAGACGGACGCCGGTATCTTTTAAGACGGCGTCTTTTAATCGTTTTTTACCCCCTAGAGAGCCGGGGTTGGACGGTGTATAATAAGCCTTTTTCATGAGCTCCGACATGCTGTCGTTTCAACCGCCGCAAAAGAATAACGCGTACAAGTATTTTGAATCAATCTTTTATTTAAAAAAATCCGTTACAGGATACATGCAAGATCTAAGTAAAAATGGAAATAATACAGGTAGAGTAAAAAAAAAAAAAATGGATATAACGACATTACAGGATACACAGTAAGTACAAAAAGGATATAATGATGTTAATATAACACAATCTAACTAAAAATGGATATAATAAGTAGCAGTAAGTAAAAAACAAAATGGAAAATAACATTACAGGATACATAGTAGCTAAAATGGATATAATACAACATTACAGGATAGACAGTGGCTAAAATGGATATAATACAACAGAGTAAGCTAAAAAATGGTTAGTAAAAAAAATAATAATGTAGTAAATGGTTAGTGATAATGACATTACTGACTGTCTAACCAGAAAAGAAAGTCGCGACAGGCCTTCATGTTTTTGTCTAGGATGAAATCGATATACATTTCGGTAATTTTGGCAGAGTCGTCATCATCACCCTTTTTCTTTATCAACTCGGTACATACATCTGCCACGTAGGTACAAGTACACAACACGTCTGAGATTGTGATCTCAGCGCGTGATTCACACATCATTTCTAGAATAGCTTCTATCATTACATCGGGTGGATCGAGACCATCAACACATTTTTCAATCAAATCGTCCCATGCATTAGCCATCCCTCTCATTATCGGCATATTCTTCTTGAGATTTGCCTGACGCGTAGTGTCATGACCAACTGGGATATCAGGGTGGGCAGCGTCCGCAATAATCTTATCCAGTAGCTCGGTCATCTGATGTTTGAAATGGTCTTTAAACACGAGTTCCAAACAGCTCCTTAGACTACAGACTACACCCATCGCGGAGGGGGGTTGGTCACTCTCCATTCACAATTGAGAGACCTTGCCAGAGATCAACGACGTCGTAGACTATTTCCTTGCAGGGTTTGTCCAGAAGTTTCAACCTGATTTCTTCTAGCTTGGCAATGATGAATGGTTCGTCTTTTAATTCGTGCAGAATACCCCCGACTGTCCCTTGAATACGCTGGGGGTGAGATTTTAGCCCGCAGCGGTTTAGGAGAATGCCGATGATGGAATGGAAAAAGGGCTTAAACAGCTTGCCTGACAGCTCGTCAAAGTGTGTGTCGAAGTAGAAGTTGGGAGGGTCAAACAGGCAGGAATGTTGCAGCTGGCTGGGGTGGTCAATCGCACACCCCTCGCAGTCGGCCTTCAGCTTATCACCGATGAGATGTTCCAGCAGCACCACGGTTGCTGCTTTTACGATTTTGAATCCGACGTCGCTGAAACATCCGTCTGTAGCGTCGTGACCGGCTTTAGCACTGGGGAGGTAAGTCAGGTTGTGTGATCCGAGGTCCGAGCCTAATTTGTCCAGCCAGTCTTTGGAGCGTTTGATAGTTTTAGCAGGACCGTGGCCGCAGTCGCATTCGATTAACGGGTCCCAGTCGATTTGGAGGGGCGATTGCCAGTCTTTGTGAAGGTCCGATGATCCAAGGGGGTAAGTCAGACAATAGTCGCTTGCGTTGTCGTCAGGAGGGTCGAGAATGCTGCCGAAAGAGATGCCGCAGCTGCACACATGAGCGGGTTCTGAAGCGCCGTCTTCAGCCATGGTTTATAAATGTTGCTTGAGAGGGTTTGGCCGCTGACTTTATGTCAGATGCAGTAAAGGGGCGGGGACGTTGTGGCGCTTCAGCTGTGGTTTATAAACGACGTCTGGGAGGGGCTGACCGTCGAGGTCCCGGATGTCTGTAGTGAATGGGGGGTGAATACCCCGCGTATGTACTGCTGCGCGGACATCTCTCAGGGTGGAACAGCTGCACTTTAATTTTGTTGTAGCCGTCGTGCAGCTCGCACCATTTGAACAGCTTGTTTATGATTGAAAACATAATATCCAGCTGACTCAGATCTTGCCACTTGAACAAAAATTGCATTTCATACAGATTGTTATGCTCGTTAGGCAGGACGACCCCTGACCGATCTTCGGTGAGCTTTGTCTTGTCATCACAGCAGAATATGTAGACAGAATCATCCGGGTTCTTTTTAGTGTGGTCACCTACCACGCGGTACCGGACATTCGGGGTGACCCCGTCCCACTCTCCAACGTACAGAGGTTCTTGACCGCCGCTCTTCAGATCCTTCCACACAAAATTGTAAAATAATGCCCAGTCTTTTTTAGGAAATACAAGACATGCGTCTTCCCCGGGGTGAAACTCGCCCGCGCTGTCGGTGGTGTAGAGTATAACAACTTGAGTTGTTTTATGAAATCTGTACCCGATTACACGCTTGCTGTTCATCATAAATTCTCCTTTAGTCCATTCCGAAAGTTCATGGAGAAAGCTTGTCAAACGGACGTGCCCATAAGGTTTTCTCGGCGCCATAGGTAGACTGGTCATCAGACTGTCGAACGTCCTGCTGCGCAACCCCGCATCTGGGGTTTCAGGAGCTGATAATCCGTCCATGCTCATGTAGCTCATGTTTCTCTTTTTGCTGATAGCTGTAGAACACACTGGCCCCATTTATATATATATACGCTGCTCTGGGATGTGGCAGGGTGGGAGGGGAATTTTCTGATAACAGCGACTTCAAAAGATAAAACCTTCTGTCAATAACATGATTTATTATACCGCATTCAAAACAAAAAAACCAACTGTCAAATTCATCAAAACAAAAAAACCTAATGTCATAAACCATCAAAACCAACTGTCAAAGTCATCAAAGACATCAAAACCAACTGTCAAAGTCATCAAAGACATCAAAACCAACTGTCAAAGTCATCAAAGACATCAAAACCAACTGTCAAAGTCATCAAAGACATCAAAACCAACTGTCAATCATATGATTTATTATGACAATAGGTCAAAAACCAACTGTCAAAAAACATCAAAACCTAATGTCAATCATATGATTTATTATGACAATAGGTCAAAAACCAACTGTCAAAAACATCAAAACCTAATGTCAATCACATGATTTATTAAACAGGAAGTCCCGCCTTTACAGGAAGTCCCGCCTATACAGGAAGTCCCGCCTTTACAGGAAGTCCCACCTATACAGGAAGTCCCGCCTATACAGGAAGTCCCGCCTATACAGGAAGTCCCGCCTACACCGGATGTCCCGCCTATACAGGAAGTCCCGCCTACACCGGATGTCCCGCCTACACCGGAAGTCCCGCCTACACCGGAAGTCCCGCCCCCCTATACCGGAAGCCCCGCCCACCTGTCAATCAATCAAATTTTGACATTTGGTGTAGTATATTAACTACTGTAGTATAAACTATATAAAATCGTATGTTGGTAACATATTTAGTCAACATTTTATTTGTATCAGTAGATACATTAGATTACTGGAGTAAATTGAAACCCAATACTTGCATTTAAAAATGTAATCTGGCAATTTCTCTTCAAAAATCTGACGTCGCGGCGCGCAATGAATTCTGGGGTAGGCAAGGCTGCGAAGCATCCATCCAACTATCCTTCATTTCATGGGAAAAGAAGGACGCATTGGTGGATGCAGGGAGCTCCTAAGGCTGGAGGGTCGAGCGGAAGTGAAACGCGGTAGGATCGCTGGTTGAGCAAGTGTTTTGGCGGATTTGCATAAACTGTACTGTGACTGTATATCATGTCAACTAGTTCAGATGGAGATGAAATGGATTGGACGATTCCCAAAACAGCAAGATTGAAAAGGGCTTTAAAAGCAAGAAATAGAGGGAAAAGTTGGTCGGAGTATAGCGAGACTGGCGAGGGAAGTACAAGCAAGAAACTGAGATCTAATCAGTCTGAGAAACAGAAAACTGATAACATGGAGAGTGGTCAAGGAAACATGTGGAAAGTTATTATAGAGTTTAATCAGGATGGTGGACATTATCACCCGATCAAACTTACTAAGGCAATTGAAAAAGAGATTGGTAAAATTACATTTGCTAGGTTTATGAGCAATAAAAGAATACTGATACATGCAACTAGCAAACAACAACAAGAAAAGATACTGAAAATGTCCTCACTGCAGGGGGAAAGAATGAAAGCACATATACCAGGGGCAATGACAAAAGTGAGAGGAGTTATCTCAGGTGTACCATTGAGTATGTCAATGGAAGATGTAAAAAATGAGATTCAGGGAGGTAAAGTGATTGAAGCCACACGGCTTAAAAGTAAACGAGATGGATCATTAAAGGAAACACTATCGGTTGTAGTGCAATTTGAGAAAACTCTACCTAAATCAGTGCAAATAGGGTACATGAATTACAGTGTGAGAGAGTATATTCCCAAACCTATTTGATGCTATAAATGTCAAAGAATGGGACATACAGCACAGCAATGCAAAGGAAAGTTGAGGTGTGCTAGATGTGGTGGTCAGCATGAGTACGGTAAATGTGAAAAGGATACGAAGATTAAATGCTGTAACTGTGGTGGTGAGCATAGTGCTGCGTTTGGAGGATGTGAAGTACAAAGAGAAGCCAGAGAAGCCCAGAGGGTGAAGATAATAAGTAAAGTGTCTTATGCAGAAGCACTAAAAACAGTGAGAGAAACGGCATCAAATAAAAGCCCCAGTGGAATGGTTCAAAGAAACATAGTAGCAGTTAACCAAACACAAAGGCAGACTCTTGTTCATACTCCGGCTACATGTGATCACAAGTGTGAAGTTGATAAGGAAACATTGGCAGTTAAGAAGATAAACTTTGTGGTTTTCATTTGTCACACTATAAATGTTGCATCACAGTTGAAAAAGAAAAGTGATAGAATCAAGGCTATTGTGGAGGCAGCAGAAAGATTTCTTGATATAGATGTTAAGGCAGATCAGATACATGAATTGTTAACAGTACTTGGAAATGGGGAAAATGCACAAACTGAGGGTTAGAACACTAATTATGGTAATGCACATACTACAGTGGAACGCCAGAAGCCTCATAGCTAATGGTCAAGAATTTAAAAAATATATTTATGAATTAGATGTAGTTCCAGATGTAGCATGTGTACAAGAAACTTGGTTACAACCACATTTGGACTTTGTTATACCAGGGTTTACTTCTATAAGAAATGATAGGCCTAACAATCAAAATGGTGGAGGGTGTGCTACCTTTCTCAAGGATGGGCTGGCATTTAGAGAGCTCCCTTGTCCAGAGGATATGGAATGTATTATGGTCGAGATATGTAGTCCAAGGAAAGAGGGTCATATTAAGTTAATCAATTTCTATAACCCATGCAAAAAATTAATTATTGACAAATTAAAAGAGATGGCAGGGAGTGTATACAGGAAAGAAATATGGTGTGGAGATTTTAATGCGCATAACAGCCTTTGGGGTAGTAAGCATACAGATAGTAATGGGAACATAATGGAAGAAATTATGGAAGAAAGAGTATTGGTATGCCTTAATAATGGACAGGGTACAAGAATAGATGTGAATAGGGGTATTCTATCATGCTTGGATATTACACTGGTGTCAGAAAGCTTAGTTAAAGCATGTGATTGGCATGTTAAGAGGGAAACTACCATAGGAAGTGATCATTTCCCAGTTCTCACTGTAATTAATACACACATTTGTATCCAAGAAGGGATGTCCATAACCAGATGGTGTTTTGAGAAAGCAGAATGGGGAAAATTTAGGGCATGTTGTGAAGAGTCAGTTAATCTGGTTACATTTGATGGAAATATAGAAAAATGCACAAAGCAAATTACAGAGCACATTATAAATGCAGCAATATGGAGTATCCCACAAAGAACAACAAAGGGAAGGAAGAAAGTGGTACCTTGGTGGAATGAGGAATGTAGCAGAGCTGTTAAAGAACGAAACAAGGCATTTAGAACATTAAAGAAAAATCTTTCATGCGAGAATGTTATAGATTATCAAAGGAAAAGGGCTGTGGCACGTAGGACAATAAAGTATAACAAAAGGAGAAACTGGAGAGAATTCTGTTCCACCATAGGCAGAGGAGTAGAGTTAGGGGATATATGGTCTATGTTCAAGAGAATGAGTGGGAAAAGGACGTCGGTTAAAATTCCAGCTTTGATTGATAGAGAGAAGATGATAGTATCAGATAAAGGAAAGGCAGAAGTGCTAGGGAGGACTTTTGTGGCAGTACACAGTTGTGAACACCTTAGTGATATACATAAACAGCAGAAAGAATTTGCACTGAGAGAGAATAAGGAAGTGAAGTTAAAAAAGGAGGATGGCATGTCAATACTAGATGTGGATTTTACAATGTCAGAACTCAATATAGCTCTGATGGGCACTGGATATACAGCACCTGGGCAAGATCAATTATGTTATGCCATGTTCAAACAGTTACCAGTTGAATCATTTAAGTTAATATTAAGACTTTTTAATCAAATTTGGAGGGATGGAATAATTCCACATAGTTGGAAAAGTGCAGTCATATTACCTTTCAACAAGCCTGGTAAGGACCCAGCTAATCCTGATAACTATAGACCCATAGCATTGACATCCCACTTGTGTAAATGGATGGAGAGGATAATAGTTCGCAGATTATCACATATATTGGAACAGAGAGGTTTACTGACCAATATACAAAGTGGATTTAGAAAAGGGCGCTCCACAACAGATGCTTTAGTTAGGGTAAGTAATGATGTGGAAAAGGCATTGAAAATGAAAGAACTAATGACAATTGTATATTTCGACATAGAAAAGGCATATGATACCATGTGGAGGGAAGGTTTGCTTATTAAACTAAGTAGTATGGGTATTGGAGGAAGGTTGTATAATTGGGTTATGGATTTTTTAACAGGGAGGAAAATTAAAGTTAAAGTTGGATCAGAGGTATCTACAGAATTGAATGTAGACAATGGTATTCCCCAGGGTAGTGCAATTAGTCCGATACTGTTTAACATAATGATTAATGATATTTTTTCAAAAATGGATGGATGCATAAAAACAGCACTATATGCGGATGATGGGGCCATTTGGATGAGAGGAAAGAATGTGTCATATGTATTAGGTAACATAAGGAAAGCAATTAGGGAAGTAGAGATGTGGTCATATAAATGGGGATTCAAGATGTCGACAAGTAAATCTTGTTATATGATGTTTACAAAGAAGCGAAAGTGTCATGTTGAAAGTTTGACATTATATGAGCAGACAATGGTGAAAGTAAATGAATTTAAGTATTTGGGACTATGGTTTGATAGTAGGTGTACATGGAAAACGCATATTAAGCATCTAGAAACTAAATGTAAAAAAGTTATTAACCTGATGAGAGCTGTGGCTGGATGTGACTGGGGTGCAGAAAGGCAGTCGTTAATTAACATCTATAGGGCTTGCCTGAGGTCAGCAATAGATTATGGTTGCATAGTTTATGGTGCAGCGGCAAAAACAATATTGGGAAAAATTAATATATTACAGTATAGAGCATTACGTATATGCACGGGAGCGGTTAAGACAACCCCCATTAATGCTATTCTTATAGAAGCAGGAGAGATACCTTTGGAGTTGAGAAGAGAGAAACTGGCGATGGCGTATTGGATTAGATTGAAAGGAAGTGGGAAAGAAAACCCAGCAAAAGAAACAATACAGGAATGTTGGGAGTATTCCAAGTTTCAGGGGCTTGGTTTTGGATGGACAAGAGAAATGAGAGTGAGGGAATATGAAATGGAAGCTTTAAATTTCACCACGGCCAATCCAGTTAGTAGAATTCCACCATGGCTCTTTCCAGAAGTAAAGGTTGATATTAATATATTGGAAAAGAAAAGAGAATGGAGAATGGAGGAAATAGGAGTTAAAACAAACCTTTACATAAGAAACAGTTACTATAATTATTTAAAGATTTATACAGATGGATCCAAGAATAAACAGGAATGTGTGGGAGTTGGAGTATATATACCAGAATTTAAAATCCATTTCTCCAAAAGACTATCTGACCGGTTATCAGTGTACACAGCAGAAATAGTAGCAGTCATTATTGCACTACAGTGGGTTGAAGAGGTCAGACCTGATAGGGTGGTACTGTGCACAGACTCTTTGGCTGTAATTAAAAGTATTCAGGCAGTAACATCAATAAGAGAGGATCTACTAATAGAGCTTTTTAACAGTTTATTTAGATTATATCGGGGTGGTATAGATATTCAGTTTTGTTGGGTACCAGCACATGAGGGGGTTAAAGGGAATGAGATGGCAGATAAACTGGCCAAAGAGGCACTGCTAAAAGTAATTATAATTACAATTCCACTAGGAAAAGGCGAAGGCAAAGCAGTGGTTAAAAGGAAAGGTCTTGAAATATGGCAGAAACGATGGGAGGAAGACAGGAAAGGTAGGAGATTTTATAAAATACAAAAAAGTGTCAGTATAAAGAATTTCATGGAAAAGACCAGGCGTGAGGAAATTGTAATGACAAGACTAAGAGTGGATCACACAGGGCTGAATGGTACATTATTTTTAATGGGGAAAAGGAATAGTGAGAACTGTGAAAACTGTGGGGTTAAAGAAAATGTTGAACATATAATATTGTACTGTACATTGAATGAAGTGGAAAGACAGGTGCTTAAAGATAAGGTTCAGGAGGCAGGGAGGGAGTGGAATCTGGTAGGGATACTGGGATCAGAAGGAGATGGAGAAGGAATACGAATCACTAGGATGGCTCTATTTACTTTTTTAAAAGACTCAGGGTTATGGAGTAGAATTTAAAATTACATGATTATACACACTCCAGTACAGTAGGTGGCGGCATGCACCTAAACGTTGTTTGCAGTCCGCCATTAAATAAGAGAAGAAGAAGAAGAAGAAGGACGCATTTGCAGGCTGTATTTTGAAGGATCCTTCGAAGGACCTACGAATTGGGACAGCCGTCGTCGCGCCGCGGTGACGCAATCCGCTATACCTTCCACTGTAAACGAGTCTCGGTGCGTCCTTTGGAGGCCGCGTCGGCCGCGCACTTCAAAGGACACGGCCTTCAAAGGATGCAGCCCTTGAATTGGGACACAGCTAGCTAGTGCTTAGGCTTTCATAACACCAGCGTGCGCCTGCCAGTGATTAGGGCAGAAACTGCAGTGGAGCGTGCAGACTCTGACTGACACTTCTTATCAGCTAAATGAGTTTTTTACACTTTACAATTTCTGTAAATAGTTGCTTTAGTTTTTCAGTAACTGTTTATCTATTATAATTAGCAGTTTATTGCAGTTTATTGCAGATTTATTTTAATGAAAAACTATTCTTTACAATTGCAAATGTTCTGAAATAAATTGCCTTTTTGAAAGGATGCCTAGTCTTTTCCTGACATAAAAGCTTACAGAAGCTACATTACTGAGATAATCATCCTCATATTTGAATCATGACATGATTAGACATTCAGTTTTATATTTAAGTTATTTTCAGGCTCTTAACATTAAATTCTCATATTTTTTTGTGAGTCGTGAAATGTGAGTCACTTACATGTATATTTACATGTATATTACTCCATATTACTTTGAGTTAGTATGACTCTTGGGTAGCAACATATCAGTCTAGTTTAAAATAAGACCAGATTTATGAATATAGACCATAGGGTTTAAGAGCTGCAGACATTTTCATTTGGGTATATCATTTTCAAAACATTCTCAAAAATAGGGGCGCTGGTTAAGAGGTTAAATTAAGATACATTTCATATTATAGGATGTCATAGCTCATAGTGTCACAATCACCAGTGAGAGTGCCCCTGATCACCACCTGAGGGCACTCCACCCCGGACTGTCACTCCAGCACAAACTTCATTACCCATAATCCTTTGCCCCGACTCATCATTACTCATTGTTTGCACCTGTGTCTCATCACCTCATTACCCCATTTACCCGGACTATAATAGACTGCCACTCACCCCAGTTCACCGCAAAGTATTATATTGCCTAGGTGGACATTTCTGAGCGTTACTTTTTCCTGTTTGACTACTTGTTGCCAACTTCTGTTATTCCTGTCTCTCATACCTGCTGCCTGCCTTTTGATCCTTGCCTGGTTACTCGTCTGTGAACGTTATCTGCCTATCCTGACCAATTGCCTGTTTTCTGATTACGTTTCTGCCTGCCTCTGTCATTGCCTGTTTGTCCCTGCCTGTACCACCTCGCTCTCTTAATAAAGCTGCATTTGGATCTTCTATTACCCTCTGTCTCAGAGCAGTGCGTTACAAATTTTGTGAGTCCAGAAGTCTTTCTCTTAAGGTCTTTTTATATTTGGATTACCTTATTATTAAACTAATATGTTGTCAGTCAGTGAACTACAAATGTAAATGTGTAAGCGAGACGCCTGTCCCAGACGCAGATACAGCCAGGTATGGATTTCAGCTCATGACACGAGAGCTGAGATTATGTAACGGGTCTAATGTCCGCTGTCTGTCACCGCTCGTACGAGTCCGTGCCATATGACGCCACTTCCCGGGAAGCAAACTTACAAACCGTACTATTGATAAGGCGAAGGACATGAATATACATTTAATCGTGTTGACGTTGCTTGAACGCAAATTAATTTAACACGCGCAGCACACAAATTAATATTCACGAGCCGCGCTATGACTAGGACGCGTTCATTCGCTTAGCCTTTCACCACATTAATGACCTCCCATCGCTAATATTCATGAGGAAGCCTTCACAGTAGTGGGATTCGTAATTTGGCTGGCCGGCCGAGGAGGCGTTGTCCCATTAGAACGTCATCATTTTATGCAGAAGCCGGCTATCCTGGAAACGCACAGAGGTTTCCCGGTCCTGTAACACACGCTGAATACCAATATAGTGGATTATCAGTGTTTCTACTTTGTGCTGCAGTGCTTTTAAACAGGGCTTTATGAAATGATGAAGAACGGGCATCATGTGATTAGCGCCCCGTCCGCCGCAGTCTGCAGTCCGGAGAAGAGGAGGCGCACTATCCGCGTCTGGTGCGATGGATGGTGAGTGCCATATCCCACCACTGACTGGAGCTCTGTTTGCATTTCCTAAATAATATGACGAGACTATAGACTTGACAGCCACAGCATGTCTTAAAACATTAAATGCTCAAGAAGTTTTTACTGTTTCCATTAATATTACTACCAACATTTATTCTGCGAATGCAAAATAATTATGAATATTTAATCATAGCTTAATTTTGGCCGATAATTCTTTATTTGAAGTCCAATAACCGAAATATTGATGAATCTAAATCCATATTTCTATCAGGACCACTATCGTCAAAGATGATTGATTTAGAATAGTTTGGATTGGCAGTAGCCTATGGATCTGTCCAGGGGCGCGGGGGATGCCCCCCCCCCCCCCCCAATCTGAGGGCTATCCCCCCCTAAAAACCATGCTGAGTATTGTAAATAATATAACAATATATACTTAAAATAAATGTGTAAGTAGTAAAACAATACAAACGCAAACGGGACAAAAAAATGCGTTTTAAGTTTAGAAACATTTTGAGTCCCCCCTCCCCCCTTGCCTCACAGTGGTTTGATCCACCGTGCACCTCAACTAACGTTATATAGAACGTAGAAAAACTACCACACAAGTTTGGGGAGAGAACAAGGCTCTTCAGACTGCAGTTGTGAAACACCAGTAAGTAGCTGTCAAGGCTATTTTATTCACTTTAAACGTCAGATGAAGTGATTCTTTTCTCTTTAATACAGATTAGGCAAAACACTGTTAACATCCCTTGCCCACCGCCGCACCGCCCCGCTGTATAGTAATAAAATCATTTAGTTCAGTCAGAGAACTGACTAAATTAAAAACTGAACGTGTCTGCTCAATACAGCACGAGCCGAACAAGCAAACAGCTGACAGACAAGATTATGGAAGATTTGGTTTCAAAGCGTAAAAGCGCCTATTTAAGGGAGTGTGGACTGTTTTGTTGTTGTGTTTTTCATTACGAATAATCGGCTAATGAACCCAAAATTCAAGCAACCCGCCCCCAAATTCTAAAAATTGGCTAATTCTAAACCGTAAGTTCAGTCAGATCTGTGTAGTGTTTTGCTCAATATGATAATAAGTGGCAGATCAGAGGGCTTGCTGTAGTTGAATATCTAAATATCTGAATATCATAGTATAAAATACTATGTGGAGGACGCAAGATAATTTAATAATTTTTTTTGTGGTTTTCTCAAAATGCTAAATATTTCTCAGCCAAAAAGTAGTAGCAATAAATAAATAACACCAGTAATATGCTATTATTAACAGCAAAAGCTTTGTAAAAACAGAAAATAACAGCACCTTTCAGCCTGTCACCATCATGCAAACATGAAATATCAAACATGCTGTAGTAGTTATTTACAGGTTTTTCCATTGAGCTATTTTTCCTGCTGTTTTTATGTTTGGCGAATGTGTTTGCACACGTCTGTTCCACTTGTGCCTCGAGTCGCGTCTTTAGCAGTGCTATAACCATGAAACAGCATTATAAAAAGTTATAAGAAAGTTCAGCTGGCGTAAAATATATTTTGCTTTTTTTCCCTTTCCACTGTCCGCATCTTTTGTCAACATGCATATAACATTTGCTAACATTTTTATTCACAACTACGATTTCTAGATGTAATAAATTATTAAATCGTGGCAAAACATTACATTCAAATTAATCAGAAAAATTGCCCAGCCCTACTACCGCCTTCCGTATTCAATTTACGCAGAAAGTGTTATGCCTCTCTCAGTTCAAAACGCTTACGTTACGTCCGACGTCATCGTCTGACCAGTTACACTTTTTCCATAAATTGAATACGGAAGGCGGTCTGCCGGGAGCTATATATTTTAACTTTATATTGTGTTAAATAAGGATATTTTTCTTACACAAACCCATCGATTCATTTCAGAAGGCCTTTATTAACCCCTGAGCCTTTTATAACAGATGAATGCACTTTTATAATATAAAAATCAACTGCAAGTTGTCTATCCTTTTCCTATTTAGCACAAACTCTGGAACAGTCTTCCTAGCATTGTTCGGGAAGCAGACACACTCTGTCAGTTTAAATCTAGACTAAAAACACATCTCTTTACTATGGCATACACATGAAACACTTTTTCAATTAAATGATTGTTAGGCTGCATTAACTAGGTCAGCCGGAACCGGGAACACTTCCCATAACACCTGATGTACCCGCTACATCATCAGAAGAACGGCATCTACGCTAATTTTAGTCTCTCTGTTTTAGCCCGAGGTTTACTGCACTCAGCCGGATCCGGGCCATATCCAGATCAGATGCTGGACCTGTGCCCAGACATGACCATCGCATGACCCTGAAGTGTCTGCGGAGGCCGTGTCAATTAGACTCCCCCTGAAATTACCTCATGACATCCTCAATCAACCCGTCTCCGGTGTGATGACTCCGATTGTTTGAATATTCCTTTTTAATAATTATTTAATCAATACGTCATCCTCAATAAACCCGTCTCCGGCGTGATGCCTCCGATCTTTTGAATATTCCTGTTTAATAATTGTTTAATCGATACGTATCCCTCAACAAACCCGTCTCCGGCGTGTTGCCACCGATCTTTTGAATATTTCGATCTAATATGACCCCTGACCTGTAAAGTTGCCAGAATAATAATCATACACTGTTTGTTAATTGGGCAGAGGAGAACTGGCATCCCGACTGAGCCTGGTTTCATCCAAGGTTTATTTTTCTCCATTATGCCCTGATGGAGTTTTGGTTCCTTGCCACTGTCGCCTCTGGCTTGGCTTGCTAAGTTGGGGATACAAATTTTGAACTAAATATCCAAATAAATCAAATTAGTAAACTATATTAACTATCTGAACTAAATTACTGATCTGCCACATTGTCATTGTATGATAATTGAAATGAGTTGATGACGTCGCCGTTTTCTCCAGGACAGCTGTACGGCCAATTCAAATTCTGTTGCATTACTTTCCAGTTTAACACTGTGAAGCTGTTTTGAAACAATCTGCATTGTAAAAAGCGCTATATAAATAAAGTTGACTTGACTTGACTTTTATGAGCTTCAAATTTTGGGCTGCCATTCACTGCCATTTTTTAATATAACTCCGATTGTGTTATATATACACCTAGGATGTCTTGAGGGGGTGTAAATCATGGGCTAATTAAAATTTTTGGCTGAATTATCCATTTAATAAGGGAACAACAAAAGCTGATTTCCAGTATCTAATGAAAGATTAAAAAGATAAGTTAAAGGGGATGAAATATTAGTAGTTGAGTTGAGACATTAGTAGTAGGCATTAGTATCATTTCTTTCTAAAAGCAGGCTGAATCTGAGTGAACATCACAGTTTGTGAGTGCATGCAGCTGATTGGATTCATGTGCAATGCATGATGAACAGGATTATTGAGCCATTCTCTTTCAGAATTCCAGACGTTTCTGTCTGCCTGTGTGATGGTGTTTTTTTTTCAAATGTTGCAGAATGCTTGGGATGCCAGAATATTAGACAGCGGAATGAAGGCAGTGTAAACACAGAGGGCTCAGTGACCCGCCAGCTCACACCTGACTGTTTTTCCCATAAAACCCTCTCCTGCGGAACAGGAGAGTGTCACAGTCAGACAGAGCTTCAACTCATGATGCTGCTTTACTACTTTGCTTTGGCGCTGCGTCAGTAACTGACTCAATGGAAGCCCGTATAGAATCACAACAATTCATTGGCGTCTCAAAAGGATGCACCCGTGCCATTACTCATCAGATTTCTCCTCTTCAGGGAGACATTTTTCTGCCCATGCTTTATTTAGCTTATTCATTTTATCTTGTTTCATGGCAGGTGCAATTACATCTCCTCAGGGTGGAAAACAAAGGCTACATTCACACTGTCAGTCCAAATCTGTGCATCTGATTAGAATCTGATCTAAATTATTGACTGTCCATACTGTGTACCATGTGTGTGTGTCCAGTGGCACTCTTTTATTTTACAGAATATTTGCATTGGTTTCTATGGCAATGACGTTGTGTTGGTGTAAGCCAAAAACAACAACAACCACAACAGGGGTTTGCAATACAGATGTTGTCTTGTCTACAACATGACAATGTGTAGCCGTTGCGCTGGACCACTGTGTCTTCCGAGGCAGCGGCAGAACCGTATACTGTTGTTTCTGCTGGTCTCAAAACATGTCTTCATTATATTGTAATTTTCTGCTCGACTGGCACTTTACAACAACACAACCTTGTTTCTGCTGTGACTTAAATCCTGTTTCCATATGACAACGTCTGACATGTTTACATTTTACATCTTGGCCCCCTTTTGGACATCCCTGTGCCCCCCTCCAGAACGAGGGAGACAAACTTGATTATAGTGTTTAATTTTCTCACTCAAACCACTGCATTAACATATTGTTTCCAAAATTAAATTTTCTATACGTAATGTTGGAAGTTTAAACCTGAAGAAGAACATTTTCAATTAAAAATTAGTTGTATGAGCAAATTTCACAATAATTGTAAGCAAACATCTTACGTACTGCGTTAAGAAAACTACCTTATAACCCCAGTGAGTGAGACAAAGGGGACTAACCCACCAGAAAGATACAATTCTGGAAAGTATGTATACGGCAAGAAAAGTGAGAAATATTTAGAACTGAAACAGTTAGAATGTTCGGTAGACTTTATCCATTTTTGCTTTGTCTTTTTATTTTTTTATTTTCTGGGGACCCCTTAACTCCTGGAGGACCCCAGTTTGAAAACCCCTGACATAGACCATATATGCATTTACATCTCAAAATTGTGATGAGTGACAGTGATAAATATTTACGTCTCATATAAATGTCAGGAAAACACAATTCCTGGCTGCATCTCAATATCCATGGATAGTGTCAATATCCACTATATTGAGTCCAACCTTTAGTTCACAAGTTTACACTTACAAATAATCAGATAGTAAATAGTATGCGTAATAGTATGCGTAGTAGTATGCGTATTTGGCGTGCTGTCCGAGGAGAGGACTCTGAGCTTGGTATTTGGCCCGAACCCAGAGTACTCCCCCCGTATCTCTGGTTATGAAAGTAACCAGGTGAGTGTGAGGAAGACGGGGTGGTGGAGGGATGCTGAAAAACTGTCAATGAACATTGGTGAGTTGACTGGGTATTTATATAGTCCTTTACTTGTGCTGATTTGAGACATGTTGATTGCTGATTGCTGACAGCTGGTTAGAATGACAACGTGTTTCTCCCGAACTGATAAAGTTTGTTTTACTTGCATTTTCCCCTATTAAAGGAGAACTAAGTTAATCTTCATCGTTATACCTTTGTGAGTACTGTCTATAGAAAAAAAAAACGAACCGGATTGGTGCTTGCAACATGGAGCTGTTACAGTTAATGCCCAGAGCTCCCATTCAGCTAACACGGCAGCTATGGGGGCATATACATAAAGAGAGTCTTTGTGCCTCTTAACAGACACAAAATGCAATTAAAATGTCTGTCCAACATGAACAGGGCCCTTACATGACAACGAGATGCGTTTAGCAACTTAGCCATTGTTTAAACTCACCGAAATAGTCTCGTGCTGAAGTCCCGTGGGAACTCAGTTGTAGCCGGTAAAATGTAAATAGTCCAGGGGGGAGGTGTTGCAAGCACCAATTCGGTTAGTTTTTTTTTTCTTCTATAGACAGTACTTACAAAGGTATAACGATCAAGATTAACTTAAAAATTCACTGGAGTTCTCCTTTAACTCCAGCCATGCAGCAGCTCTTCTGCCACTCAGGGGGAGTGTTCTGGCGGGAAAGTGAGGTTGATACAGACCCTCTATAAGTTCTGCTTATTGGGAAGCTGCTTTTCAGCAAGTGATTTCCAGGCTGAGAACATGCTCAAAAAGGACTGAGGTTTGTGGCCTATCCACGACACGCATGCACCCCTGTAGTGCATAGACATTTTCAGGACACTCCAGTTTTATGGCATTCTTTCCTTGTTAGAGTCGTAGAAGAAGTGCCTCCTTCACAGAGGGAATCCGTTTTTAACAGCGGGTATTTTCTGGTGCCAAATATGTAACGCCAAGTATGGCGGTTTACACCTGATCCTGGAATGTTACTCAGATTCAACCAGGGGGACTTGTTTGTTATGATAGATCTGAAAGATATATTTTCATATTCAGATCGTCCGGAAATGTCAAGACAGACAACAAGCCTTCTTCTTGGCATAGAACAAGCTTCTGTCACTGAAGGTAGTGCATATACCAGGTTGGTTAAATCTGGGAACAGATCTTCCCTCAAGGTATGGATTGAGGCTCGGGAATAGAGATTGTATCTTCAGACAGACCTCAGAGAAAGCTGAGAGCCAGAACCCGAGACAAAGCCAGGGGTCAACACAGAGATCTTGATGTCCGTGGTGTTCTGGCAAGGAAGGAATCTGATGAAGTAAATGAGCATAAAGCACACTGTAAAAAATAATTTAGTAAAATAATTGAAAGGTTCTGGCAGCTTATTACCCAAACATTATCCAGTAATTTTACGGACATTTCCACTAACCCTAACATGGAACGCAAGTTAAAAAGTCTAAATACAGGTAAAACACCTGTAAAAAATAAATACGTAAAATTCCTTAAAATTAATACAGTTGTGCCCAATTTTTACAGATTTTTTTTAGGGTGCAGGAGTAACACAGAGTAACCGAATAACAAAACCGACCGACTGAGAAGACAGGAGATGAGAGCACGAGTAAATGCAAGAAACCATGGCAAAGCGTACTGTGTATGGCAAATCACGTTTTTTTTCTTTCATGAAAACCATTAAAAAAAAATCTAACCATTTAGGTAAAACTCTAGATAAATGTGTAAGGGTTGAATTGTCAGGATGTCTATGCTAAATCCCATCATAATGTAATTTAACCCCTCCCTGCCATGTCGTGACCAAGGCAAAGGGCAAGAACACGTAATGTTTGACGCTCAAGGACACATTTGAGCAATGGTCAGCACTTAGTCAGCACAAAGAGTGGATTCCACTTTGAGATGGGCAGTGAAAGCCTTTAGGAAGACAAATATAAATAGCATTATATGTGATTAAGGTCAAATGAAGGCCAGTCGTGTGTGTCTAACAGCTGTGTTAATGCAGCCGTGCAGAGCAGCGAATGGGTTTGGTTGACCAAACATGTCATGTGCAGTAACCACATGACATGGTAGGAAGGCAGGTCTGGTCAGCTGTCCCTGGGTCAGTCAATCAATGAATCTTTCACGAAAACTGCTTTGCTGAGAATCTCAAAATGAAGCAAATACATTAAAAGATCTCCAAAGTAAAAGAACAAACAAATGTATTTTAAGACCTTTAAGATTTATTGTTTGTATTTTTTATGGTATTTGCACCCCTTTTCACACTTTGTTGAACATTATCATCCTCATTAGACTCCCAATACTGTAAAAATAGATCAAATTCATAGGGCTTTCACGCTCTGCTGGCTTCTGCTGCATGTGATAGCACAGTTGCAGTTTGGGTGCCGGTGATTGTCAAACCAGTTTCAGTAGTAAATATTTCATGCTCATGGCCAGTGTTGGTGCTGCTGTGATCCTGTCTTAAGATAGAGTACTGCCTGTCAGATCAGGACACGGACTCCGTCTGTAGGCACCAAACAACGGTTTATTGAAAACACAAAAATGCAACCCCAAAAGGTTGTCAATAGTCCAGACAGGACCAAACACGACAATGTATAGAAGGCTCCATTACCTTGTATCTTACACTATCGCCCCGTAGAAGATGTTTTTGTAAAAATAGGCTAACAATTGCATCATAACCACGCGACAACCGGCGCATAGTAGAGAAATTACCGTATAGACAGGAGGAGAAGCTTGCAGGCAATCTTTTACTGTCTATGAGGCAATCGGGGGGACGTGGAGGCATTAAGTCTGATAAAGTTAAGGGAGAAGCATGTGGAGAAGCCCATAGAGAGCCAAAAGCAACGGGACAAAATATTTCAACAACATGATTCAGATTTCACTTTGCACAACTACTAGAAGACTTGCCACTGTCAGACAGGTTGCTCACGTCACATCTACGTCGTCAAGCTCAGTCTGAGGCTGCGCAGTACGCTCAGCCATCAGGAAGTGAGTGCTTCTACGTGACTTAATTTTTTCTCCGTGTCTATGGGGTCGCTGTGTCCATTTCTTTTACTGTCTATGCACGTGAAGCAGGGCTGAGAAGGAGATCCGTGATCTGCGATCAACGATAGAGGGTGAGGCCAGGGCTGAACGCAGTGGGAAACTGCCTGGAGAAAACAGGTAGGGAAAAGGAGAAAAAAAACTATCAGGCAGAAATCCGACACAACACGACACAACACGACACGGCTAGAGCAATTGCTTGCACAGACAACAAACAACGAACTGGCTCAGGACAGCACACTGTGATGATTAAATAGGGTGATATAGAGATGAGAGATGATTAAATAGGGTGATATAAATAGATATCACAAACACAAACACACAACAGAGACAGGAAGAGAACAGACAGATGAGCCCAGGGTCATGACACCGCCAGGACACCATTGGCTATGCGTTGGCATCACCATATTAATGTCTCATCTTAATCTTATTTTACTTCACTTTCAATGCACATAATATGATATAAATGTATAAGTATAAATAAGTCAACAACTGATGTCCATTCAAAGGCATGTATAAATCGAGAACACAACAACCAGTGGAAGTGTTATCTAATTTCATGTATCTTTTACTCATTGTCCAGGTGATATCCTATAGCAACAAACAAAAAACAACGTTTCTTTATGCTGTATGTTGATAACTATTTTAAAAATTAAAACATTACATTTAACATTACAGATAATATTTAATTCATCTCAAGAATCATGTCTAGCTCATGTTCAGGTCATATTTCACTCCAAAATCATATTATGGGGAAATTACAGAAATTGTTTGTTATGTTTGTACACCTACATTACAGTAAGAAAGACACTCAGATCGGAGCTGGCTTGAACATATCTTTTACTGTGCCATTGCAATTACTGCACTCTCCACTAGAGCGCACCAATACAGAGTAATTTTGGATTAATAACTCAATACACAACAATTCCTCCCCTCCAGCCTTGATGTACTCACTTCAAGGTGCACAGAATTACATTGAACAAAAATAACACCGGTATAAAGAACAGTTTCTTTCTTTTCTTACAAGACAGCAAAACTGCTTATGGAAATATGTCAACAATTATGACCATTATTTTCACATAACTTATCTTGCTTTCTGTTCATGGCATCTACTAACATGTATACAACTACAAGCTGTTTGGCGGTCTACGAACACGCTCAGGATAACGTCTCGCCTGAGACTCCACATTTTGTGGAAGAGATGGTGAACTGGACGGATCCAAAATTTCTGGTCTAGTCACCTCACTGGCTGTTGAGTGAGCCTCTGGTGTCATTAGAGCATATTAATCCGATGGTGAGGTTTCCGCACTCTCTGAATTGTTTTAAGAAGAGTTAACCTGTGTTGCGGTTGGTCCAAAAGCTGGTCAATGTGTCTACGCCAAACCATGTTAGTGCCCACTTGTACAGTGTACGTGAGAGGTCCAGTCTTTGACAATATTACACCGGTTTGCCACTTTGGGTGATTGTCTATAATCTCTAGCAAGCACATTTTGACCAACTTGTAGAGTCCTAAGCACAGATCGTTTCGGATTTTGCACATGTCAGCGTAATTCAGGTTTAAGTAAGTCTAGACATGAGCGAAGACTTCTTCCCATAAAGAGTGTGGCTGGAGATTGAACTGTAGTGGAGTGAGCTGAGTTCCTGTAGGCCAAGAGAAAGTTTGCAATCTTTTCTTGCAGTGGTACTCCTCCCATGGCTTTCAGAGATTGTTTCAGGGTCTGAATAAAGTAAGGAACAGATGTAGTGTGCTTTATTCCATTGCCCTTAACAAATGACTGGAATTCCTCTGAGGTAAACTGAGTACCATTATCGCTGACCAACTGCTCTGGTAAGCCAGAGCGGGAGAACAATGTACGAAGCAGTTCAACAGTCTTTGTAGACGTAGCATTTTTGACAAGAAATACCTCTGGCCATTTTGAATATGCGTCCACTAACACCAGGAACATTTTGTCAAGGAAAGTTCCTGCATAGTCAATGTGGACTCGCTGCCAGGGACTGGTAGGAAATTCCATAACATGCAAAGGTGCCACTTGTGGCTGTCGTTGAACCTGTTGACACCCAGAACATGTTTTAGCTAGATCTTCAATTTGGTGGTCCAGTCCAGGCTACCAAACATAGCTTCTGGCCAGGCTCTTCATTTTAACGACACCTAAATGTCCTTCATGAAGGGAAGAAAGTACCCTGGCACGTAGCTTGGGTGGCACGATCACTCTAGTACCCCACATGACACATCCTTGTGTTACAGAAAGCTGCTCACGACGGTTTGAGTAGTCAGGAAGCTGCGTATCACCTCTAGTTGGCCATCCTTTCATGGTCAGATCAAACACTTTGGCCAATACAGGATCTCATGTGTCTCCCTTTTAATTTGAGCGCTCGTGACAGGCAGGACTCCATTTGAGTGATGTGAAACATATCACTGTCATCCTCGACCTCCTCTGGTTTCTCCTGAGGAAGGCGTGACAATCCATCTGCATTGCCATGGTGCTTTGTGCCCTTGAATTCAATTGAATAGTCATGACCACCAAGGAATAATGCCCAACGCTGTAGTCGTGCTGCAGCCATCACCGGAACACTTTTACTTGGGCTGAAGATAGCTACTAAAGGCTGATGATCAGTAATGAGAGTGAAGTGTTTCCCGTAGAGGTACTGATTAAACTTCTTCACTCCCCATATCAAGCTTAAAGCCTCTCGATCGATCTGGGCATATCTGCTTTCCGCAGAAGTCAAGGACTTGGATACAAATGCAATCGGTCTCTCAGATCCGTCAGTCATTTTGTGAGACAATACTGCAGCTATTCTGTATGGCGAAGCATCGCACACTAGACGCAAGGGAAGACTAGGGTCATAGTGCGTTAACACAGTCTCTGAAGTAATCAATTGTTTAGCTGTTTTGAAAGCTGTGTCACACTCTTTGGACCACATCCAGTTGTTTTCCTGTTGTAGCAACGTGTTCAATGGATATAGCACTGTGGACAGATTTGGAATTTATGATAATAATTTACAAGTCCAAGAAATTAACGAAGCTGGCTCACGTTCTCTGGTCTTGGTGCCCTCAAAACAGCATTGATTTTATCTGGAGATTTGTGAAGTCCTTGTCAATTTGGTGTCCACAATACTCCACTGAGTCTTTGAAAAATTCACATTTGCTTTTGTTTGCTCTTAGTCCATAGTCTGCAAGCCTTTCAAGAACAGCTTTCAAATTTTCCAGGTGAGAACCATCGTCATGGCCAGTGACTATAATATAATCTAAATAGCACTGTGTGCCTGAAATCCCTTGCAAAACTTGATCCATGGCTCTTTGCCACAGTGCTGATGACACCCCAAAAACGAGTCTGTTGTAGCGAAAGAGACCCTTATGCGTATTTATTGTCGAAGATTCTTCTACCTGCATTTGTACTACGCCTGGTCCAGATCAATTTTTGAAAAACGCTGTCCACCAGAAAGTGACGCAAAGATGTCCTCAATGTGAGGCAATGGGTACTGGTCCACATGCAACACTGGGTTAATTGTGACCTTAAAGTCACCACAAATTCGTACCTCACCACTTTTCTTGACAATTGGAACAATAGGTGTGGCTCAGTCAGTCCAGCTTACTTTAGACAGGATTCCTTGGTCTTCTAGTTGTTTTAACTCCGCCTCCACTTTTGGGCGTAGCGCATGTGGCACAGGGAGTGCCTTGTGAAATTTTGGTTGTGTATCACTCTCAATGGTAAGCCTTGCCTTTATGTGCTTCAATGTTCCAATGCCATCTTGAAAGACTTGTGCAGATTGCTCTAGCACATGCTCTAATTTGTCTTGTATAGAGCACGTGGTTACCTTGGGGGTAACTTGCATGGCTTTTATGGACTGCCAATTGAGCCAAATGCTTCTAAGCCATTCACGTCCAAATAAGGGTACTCTTCTCTTTTCCAGCAAATAAAGGTCCAAAATGCACCTTTTATGTTCACATTTTACTCTAACCTTAAAGGGGTGGTAAAGCACATTCTTTCGAAGGCTTGATTGTGTTTGTGGGGTGCACTATAACATGTGTTCATGCTTCGTTTTTAAAAAAATGCATTATTTTTCATATATTTGACCTTTATTCTACACTGCTCTGTCCCTCCTTGTAAAAACGGTCTGAGGGTTTCCGGATTCTATGAAGCCAGTCCCTCAAAAATACGCAATGAGCTCTGATTGGTTAGCTGGCCCAGTGTGTTGTGATTCGCTAACCGCCTAGTGCACGTTTCTCGGAAGAGTCACGCCCCTTACCTTTACCGGTAGCCTCAGGCTACTAGACTGTGCTTTGTCTACAATGGCGTCAATAAAACCATACCAAGAGCCCGAATCAGTGAAGATGATCGAGCAGAACCTGTTCAGTCCTCAAGAGTAAAGACTGCGGATCTATAGTGATTGCTACTGAATGGCACTGTTACTTTTGTATTTTTAGAACGATTACAGCCAAATATCTGTCACAAGAACGAACACTAAACATTGGCTTTACTATAGTATCCAAATCAAACACAGAACCATGTTTAGCATGCCTGTAGATAAACAATACATAAAAGCTCTAATCAAAGAATCATTTACACTAATGCCAAGTTCGCTGTTGAGATTTTAAAAGTTTGTAACATTACGTGTTTGTCAGATAACGTTAAGTATGAATGAGCATTTAGCAAACTGGTTTGCAGAGCCAAACAGCGTTGTCATCTGTGTACTTCCTTGCTACAACGTAGGCTACAATTAACAACACGAACTATTACAGAAAACACATCGACGAAAAATAAATCACACTTACAGGTTGTAGCCCGTACTCGCGAAGATTGTGGAAGCTTTCCTCCGCGAGATGTGCCGCGGTAGCCGCGCGTGCCCGCCTGTCTCGTGCAGCTGAACACAAGCGCGGCTCATGTATTTCAAATACAGATGAATATTGTCCATTATGTCACATTTTCCGATCTTCTCCTCCGACCCCTGTCTGTCTCGTGCTTTGATTTATGATGGGCAGCATATATCCGATGCAAATGCGATCGTGTTCCCCTCATGTCTCATACACACACATGCATATAACATGTTGTATGTTAAACGCACTGCAACGCTGCCCTGTCCCTAGGAAGGCTGAAGAAAGTGGACCTGCACTCCAGATGAAAATAACAGCATTTCGTAGGCATTGGCAACAGCACTCCAGTCTACTAACCACAACAACGCTTCTCTGCTGCGATACAAAATGGCCTCGCCCCCACTTATTTAATATTCTCAGAGGAGGGGTTTATGTAAATATTGGGGCTGGTGATGTCAGCAACCCTGGAGGAATGTGTAGTAGTCCCTAGCGGCTGTTTGCTGTAGTCCTTAGAAATCGATTTCTGTAAAAGCAAATATCTCCCTTTGCTTTAAACTTTGAACGTTGTAACTTTGAAGATGTTGTTTATGCTCAAACAGCAACATTACACACTAGCTAAAGTTAGAAAAGTGAAATCGTGGTTTACCACCCCTTTAAGTTTTCCCATTGGAGCAATTTTCTCTCCAGTGTAGGTCTTCAGCCTTGCGGAAGTGCGCCTCAATTTCAGTTTATGGACTTTGTAATCTTTGTATGAAATTATTGACAGTGCTGATCCTGTGTCAAGTTCCATCTTCAATTTTAGTCATTCAACGATAGGAGTCACCCAGATAATTTTTCTATCTGTCTCTTTAAGAGAATGCAGTTCAATGTAAGTCTGCCATGTCAGAGTTGTCAGAGTCATCCAGTTCATTTATCTTTGCATTTCTTTTTGCAAATGTCATTCTCTTCTTTTCAGTTGGCTTTGTTTTACACATTTTTGTTACATTTTTGTTACATTTTCTGTACTCCTTTTCTTTAAACCAGCATTCAGCAGGGTCATGTGACTTTTTACCACATCTAAAACATCCCAAAATGTTGTCACTTCGCTTTGTTACAAATTTGTTTACGTGACATTCCATTGAGGGCTTTCTTTGCAATTCCAGCGTGTCTTTCACGGCTATCTCCATAGAGACAGCGATCGCTAGTGCTCGCATAAGAGTGAGTTCTCTCCATAGACAGTTAAAGAAATGGACACAGCGACCCCATAGGCTGAGCATACTGCGCAGCCTCAGACTGAGCTTGACGACATAGATGTGACGTGAGCAACCTGTCTGACAGTGGCAAGTCTTCTAGTAGTTGTGCAACGTAAAATCTGAATCACCGAATCTTGTAGAGACAGACAGAGAGAGTCAGCAGGAGCAACTTTTGATGAATGAAGCAGGATTTGCGACATCTCTATCGGCGTTTATGTCTCCACGTCCCCCTGATTGCCTCATAGACAGTAAAAGATTGCCTACAAGCTTCTCCTCAGGTCTATACGGTACAGCGCGACGGAGTCGAGTGGTTATGACGCAATCATTAGCCTACTTTTTACAAAAACGTCTTCTACGGGGTGATAGTGTAAGATACAAGGTAATTGAGCATTTTATACATTGTCGTGTTTGTTTAGAAATAAACAATGGACAAATGGAGTCTTTAAACACCTCAGATGTAAAGATATTCGCTGTCAAAGTGAGGCCAAAATGAATGGGAGTCAATGGGATTAGGGATGCACCGATACCGATACCAGTACTCGGGTGTCGGTCCGATACTGTTGTGAAGTACTCGTACTCGTAAAACTACCCCGATACAACCGCACCCGATACCACTTTATGGCAACGCATCTTCGGATGCGGAGCCGCGCGGAAAGTTACATGATTCGCCATGCACACCCGCACACCGCTGCGCCAAGTGCAAAGTGGGTCTCGCGCTCACAAAGCACACGACAGCCATAATTTGGCTTCTTTTTTGCCGCGCGCATCCGAACGCTGAAAGTGAAGGGCTGTTTAGTAGGGATGTGCGCAATGACTAGTCTAACCCCGGTAGTACTATAACAAGCCTAAGCAAGCTTAATTGTTATACTAGTTTGACATGACATGGAAGAAAATGGAAAAGCACCAGAGAAAACCAACGCATGAAAAACCTGAGGTAAAATTAAATGATTTTGTTTTGCTGCAAATATACAGTTTTCAAAATAATATATTAATTTCAAGATATAACATTAACACAACAGTAATTTAAACATAGCCTTAAAAAAAAAAAAAAAAAAAAAAAAAATATATATATATATATTATATATATATATATATATATATATATATATATATATATATATATATATATATATATATATATATATATTTAAAGCAAAACCTTAAATGTGCACAAAAAACGACTAGTATTTTCCAAGTCGTCTTGCAGCACTAACGTTTAATCGACTAGTCTCGCACATCCCTAAGTTAGCTCAGTGACACACATTGTAGATGAAAACAGAAACCGGCTCATAGCTAATAATGCAGAGAAGCTTCTTTTCATCAAAAAGAACCAGCCTCTCACTTTTCCGAAAAGGGCTGTATGGCTATGATAACGTATAATAATTTAATTCAGTTGTTCTGCTACTATGTTGTGTGGTACTGGAATCCACAAGAATGTTACAGGTTACATTTATGTGAAATGGGCAGCAGTGCCATGTTTGTTTAGGAAAACACCAAGTTGAATATTAAAATGTCAGCAACAGCATCAATTTGTGTATTTACTTTGTTACAGTCAGAAAGTGAAAAACATCCAATGAAAATAAAACATCCGATGAAAATAAAACATTGTTAGAAGAACTGTAATGGGTATTATTAAGTACTCGTATCAGTACCTGGTATCGGCAAGTACCCAAATGTAAGTACTTGTACTTGTACTTGTACTTGGTCTGAAAAAAAGTGGTATCGGTGCATCCCTAAATGGGATGCTAACAGCAGGTGATGGCTTGGTTAGCAATGGCTGCCCCTATGAAAGGTACGCTTTCCAGGGACTGGATTACCCCCTTGGTTCTCTCTCATAAAGGAGCCTCTTTTGCGTGCTCTCACTGTGCAGACCGCAAACAAGTCTATCTCTGAGTGCGTCAGACAAGCCATCGCAAGTCATAGTCTCTGTAGTTTGCTGCACGACAGGTTCTTTTAAAATCTCGTCGCCAGTTCTGTTATGTTTGTACACTTACATTACAGTAAAAAAGACACTCAGATCAGAGCTGGCTTGAACATATCTTTTACTGCGCCATTGCAATTACTCCACTAGAGCGCACCAATACAGAGTAATTTTGGATTAATAACTCAATACACAACATTGTTAATTACTGTATTTCAGTAGTGATGAGAATCATCATTGAGAAAATCAGGAAATTACACAAAAAACCCTCATGTTCCTTAAATAGGCTTTTTTTGAGCCTATTTAAGGGAGGGATGGGTGGATGGATAGATAGAGCATGGAGGGATGGATTGATTGATTAATGGATGGATGGGTGGATGGATGATGGATAAAGGAGGGGAGGGATGGATGGATAGAGGGAGGATAGAGGGAGGGAGGGAAGGATGGGGGGATGGATGGATGGATAGAAGGAGGGAGGGAGGGAGGGATGGGTGGATGGATAGATGGAGGATAGAGGGAGGGATGGGTGGATGGATAGATGGAGGATAGAGGGAGGGATGAATGGATGGATGGATGGATGGATGGATAGAGGATAGATGGAGGGAGGGATGGATGGATGGATGGAAGGAGGGAGTGAGGGATGGATAGATGGAGGGAGGGATGGATGGATAGATGTATTTGGTAGAGCATAGAGGGAGGGATGGATAGATAAAGGAGCGAGGGAGGGAGGGATAGATAGATAGAGGAGTGAGGGAAGGATAGATAGAGGATAGATGGAGAATAGATATCTTGCTCATGGTCAGGTCATATTTCACTCCAAAATCATATTATGGTGAAATTACGCTTCTTTATGGTTGCAATGTTTTTTAATTACTGTATTTCAGTAGTGATGAGAATCATCAATGAGAAACTTAGGAAATTACACAAAAAACCCTCATGTTCCCTAAATAGGCTTTTTTTTGTCTTTTTAGATTGATAGATGGATGGATGGATGGATGGATGGAGGGATGGATGGATAGAGGAGGGAGGGAAGGATGGGGGATGGATGGATGGATGAATAAATAGAGGATAGAGGGAGGGAGCGAGGGAAGGATGGGGGATGGATGGATGAATGTATAGATAGAGGAGGGAGGGAGGGATAGAGGATAGAAGGAGGGAGGGAGGGATGGGTGGATGGATAGATAGAGCATGGAGGGAGGGATGGATTGATTGATTAATGGATGGATGGATAGAAGGAGGGAGGGATGGATGGATAGAGGATAGATGGAGGGAGGGATGGATGGATGGATGGAAGGAGGGAGTGAGGGATGGATAGAGGATAGATGGAGGGAGGGATGGATGGATAAAGGAGGGAGGGAGGGAGGGAGGGAGGGATAGATAGAGGAGGGAGGGAAGGATAGATAGAGGATAGATGGTGGATAGATGTCTAGCTCATGGTCAGGTCCATACCATACCATACCAACTTTATTTGTTAAGCACTTTATAACAACCACAGTTGACCAAAGTGCTGTACAGAAAACGATACTCGGTTACTTGACGTAACCTCGGTTCTCTCTAGAAGAGGGAACGAGTATTGCGTAAGTTCCTTACGCTACGGGAAAGTATTCTTTCTTCGAGATTTCTGAAAACCCCAAAATTATCCTTAATTTTGTAACATTGTCAACGCAGTGCGGCAGCCTGGCAGACCATAGCAGGCTATTCCAGCGTGCCATTGGCTGCTCTGCTGGCAACTGCAGCAGCCTATCGGTGAGCCCGCGTGACGTGGCGACCAATGAGGGCGCTTCGCGCCCACCTGGCTTCATTTGCCTACAGGTGGGGCGTGGCCACGTGTATATAAGCAGGGCTCACGGGCTGCATATTCGGTTTTCGTAGTTCTGAAGCGTAAAAGCCCGCGGGGCGCACGGCAAGGAACGCAATACTCGTTCCCTCTTCTAGAGAGAACCGAGGTTACGTCAAGTAACCGAGTATCGTTCTCTTACGAGAGGTTCTCTCGTATTGCGTAAGTTCCTTACGCTACGGGAACATATTGTCAACGCCGTGCGCGCCTCGCATACAGCATATGTATCCCAGGGAACCGGGGACCATAACACTGCTCGGGCAGGGTGGCCGGTAAAGGAAACGGGCCACCACATATACGGACACTTCGTCTGAACTGACGGGTGGTTACAACGGGTGGTTACAACACCCTGCCTTAAGAATGAGGGAACGGCACCTGCCGGTCGCCTTCAAATTCACCACACCTAGTCTCATGAATGAGGGAACGGCAACGCCGGTCGCCTTCAAATTCACAATATCTTGTCATATGAGTGAGGTAACGGCACCGCCGGTCACCTTCAAACTCACAATAGCTCTTTTCGTAAATGAGGGAACGGTACCGCCGGTCTCCTTCAAATTTACATAAGCCTTGTACCGAACTTACTACCAGTATGTGAGCTATGTCTGCGCAGAATCACCGGGCAGAACCAACAGCCTTATTGAACTGATAACACTTTCGCCTGTAAGGCAGGAACTTCCAGATTGTAAAATCTCACGAACGTAGACGGGGAGGCCCAGCCTGCCGCCACGCAAATATCGTGGATGGAAATCCCTCTGGCCCAAGCCCACGAAGAGGCCATGCCTCTGGTGGAGTGTGCTCTGACACCTAGCGGGCACTGCAGGTGTTTGGAAGCGTATGCAGTTGCAATCGCGTCCACTATCCACCTGGACAGGGTCTGTTTCGAGGAGGCGAGACCTTTAGTGCGCCCTCCAAACGAAACAAATAGCTGCTCAGAACGCCTGAAGGCGGCGGAGCGTGTGACATAAACCCTCAATGCCCTGACAGGGCAGAGGATATTGCCACCGTCCCCCTCGTCGGATGCTGGCAGAGCCGAGAGGGAGATAATCTGCGCCCTGAAAGGAGTGCCGATCGCTTTGGGGACATAACCATGCCTCGGTCTGAGAATGACCTTAGAGTCATTAGGACCGAACTCCATACACGTCGGGCTCACTGAGAGCGCGTGTAGATCCCCCACGCGTTTCACTGAAGCCAGAGCTATCAGGAACGCGGTTTTTAGCGAAAGGAACCTTGGTTCCACAGTCTCGAGCGGTTCAAAGGGATGAGCCTTCATGGCCTCTAGGACCAAGGCCAGATCCCAAATAGGAACCGATGGGAGCCGCGGGGGATTCATCCGTCTAGCTCCTCTGAGGAAACGGATGATGAGCTCGTTCCTTCCTAGCGTGCTGCCTAGCGTCGTCTGGGCGAACGCTGCTATAGCCGCTACATACACTTTGAGCGTGGAAGGGGACCTGCCCAGTTCCAAAAGCTCTTGGAGGAAGGAGAGCACCCGCTGGACCCCACATTGCTGCGGTTCCAATCCCTTGGAAGCACACCACTCAGTGAACACCGACCACTTAGAACTATATAACCGCCTCGTCGAGGGGGCTCTAGAGTGTGAGATCGTGTTCATAACCCCTTCGGGCAGGTCAACGGGTATCCGTTGGTCACCCATACATGCAGAGACCATCGCTCTGGATGGGGATGCCAAACTGACCCTCCTGCTTGAGAGAGGAGGTCTGCTCTCAGCGGAACTGGCCAGGGGGGTGAGTGCGACAGCTTCACCAGCTCTGGGTACCAAATCTGGTTCTCCCAGCGCGGCGCTATAAGGAGCACCGGGCGGCGCGTTTCCCTGATTTTCGCTATAACCTGGGTCAATAGGGAAATCGGCGGGAAAGCATACAGCGGGAGGCTGGGCCAAAGTTGGGACAGCGCATCCTCGCTTTTGGACAAGAACGTCGAGCAGCGGGCGTTCTCTTTTGTTGCAAAGAGGTCGAGCTCCGCTCTGCCGAATAGGCGCCATACCAGCTGGACTGTCTGGGGGTGCAGGGACCATTCTCCTGGGAGAATGAGGCCCCTGGACAGCTTGTCCGGGCCCACGTTGAGGTGGCCCGGAACGTGCGCCGCTCTCAGCGAGCGCAGCGAGCTGTGTGCCCACACGAGCAGGCGTTCCGTCAGATTGCCCAGACACCTGGACCTGACACCGCCCTGCCGGTTCACGTAGGACACCACCGTGGTATTGTCCGACCGGACCAACACATGGTGTCCCCGTATAAACGGGAGAAACTGCTTGAGCGCGTTCTCTACCGCTATCATCTCCAAACAGTTTATGTGTAGGAGTTTTTCTCCGCTCGACCAGAGGCCCGAGGCCGGTCTGCCCTCGAAAACGGCGCCCCAACCCGAGGTGGAGGCGTCCGTCGAGATGACTTTGCGGTGTGAGATGGCTCCCATTGTCACTCCCCGCTGGTACCAGTCGGCTACTAACCAGGGCTCTAGGGCTGCAACACAGCCCTGAGTCACTCTGATCCTGAAACCTCCGGCAGCCCAGGCTCTGTGAGGCACTCGGGCGTTTAACCAGCGTTGCAGCGGGCGCATGCGCATTAAGCCCAGCTGGAGCACAGCTGCAGCTGAGGCCATACGTCCCAGCATCCTCTGAAAAAGCTTGAGAGGTGCGATTTTGCCCGGCCGGAAGTACGCAGCCATGCGCCGAACTTGGCGCGTGCGTTGTGGTGACAGGCGGGCAGACATAGCCACAGTGTCCAGATTCAAACCCAGAAATGAGGTTGATTGCGTGGGCACTAATGAGCTCTTGGTCCAGTTGACCGTGAGCCCCAGGCTGTCCAAATGGCTGAGCAGCATTGCCCTGTGGGCGAGGAGCTCGGCCTCTGACTGCGCCAGGATGAGCCAGTCGTCCAAGTAGTTCAATATTCGCATCCCCCGGTTTCTCAGGGGAGCGAGGGCCGCGTCCATGCACTTCGTAAATGTACGGGGTGCTAGTGACAGGCCGAACGGAAGGACGGTGTATTGATAAGCCTGGCCGTCGAAGGCGAATCGTAAGAATGGCCTGTGACGCGGCGTTATCTTGATTTGAAAATATGCGTCTTTCAAATCTAGGGAAATTAGCCAGTCTCTCGGGCGAATATGCGCGAGGATCTGCTTGGTCGTAAGCATCTTGAACGATCTCCTCAAAAGAGCTTTGTTCAGACGCCTCAGATCCAGAATCGGTCTGAGCGACCCGTCCCTTTTTGGCACGAGAAAATATCGGCTGTAAAAGCCTGACTCGCTCATAGAATGGGGAACCGGTTCTATAGCCCCTTTGCACAGCAGCGTGGCTATCTCCGCTCGAAGTAGATGTGCTACTTCTTCGCTCACTCTCGTCTCTATACGCGCACAGAAGCGCGGAGGGCGGCGAGCGAACTGCAGAGTGTAGCCGTGCTTCACTGTTCTCAGCACCCATTCTGATACACCTGGAATGGCTTCCCACGCTTTCGCGTGTGCCAAACGGGACAGAACGGCCTCTGGGCTCGAAACGCCGCGTTTCGCGGGTTTGACGGCCCGTATAAGAGGGGCGGGCGCGGTGCGCGCGCTCTCTGTGCTGTGGGCCAGCCGCTCGCTTTCGGTGGCTGGCCGCCTTACACACTGTGTCTCTACCGCTTTGAGCGGGGAATGTCTTGTGTGTGGCCCTACACTCATCGCTTCGGCCACCTTGGGCGGAAAACAAATGGTGTGTGGCGCGGCGCGTAGCGCCTGGGGCATAATGTTCGCGAAAATGTGTGAGCGCGTTTGAGCGGGCACAACTCTTACGCGTGGAACATGACCGGTTAAGAGTGGCTGTGTGACAGCGCGTGTGGTGGCTAGGCGTGGACGCAGACAAGCGGACACGTGACCTAACTCTAGCACTCGAGCGGCCGGAGGCCGCTTTATGTGAGTGGGGGACACGGGGTTTATTGTGCTTATGTGCAGGGGTGAACACAGAAAAGTGGGCACATTTACTGCATTTGAAACACATACGGCGTGAGCCGTGCAACCAGAAATAATGCAACTTTTGTGATTTCTCTGGTTCGCCGTAAAAACGGCGGTGGTTGACAGGCGAGAGGGCGTTTTTGCCGGCTCGTTGGCTGCGTGAAATTCCTCTGCAGCAGCCACAGTGGTGGGGGCTGACAGGAAAAAGAGTTTTGACGGTGGTCCGGCCGCAGCGGGACTTAACCGTCGTTTCTTGCCTCTGGCTAGGAGGGCTTTGGAGGCTCGGACTTCAGCACGATCCTAGGCCGGGGGCCCCGAGGGGGAGGCGGCTTACTGTGGCTGGAAGAGCGCGATCTGGGGCGGCCGCTCGGTCTTCGCTGAGACGAAGGGGGCCGCGCTGGGCGCTGCGTGGAGCTCGGTGCTGGCTGGTCGCGAGGACGGCGAGCAACGGAGCTACCGCTGGCGCCTGGGCGTCGAGGCAGGAAGAGGTTCATGGCCTGCGTCGTCTTCTGTACTTCGGAGAAACGGTCGACGATCCCCTTGACCGCTGGTCCGAAGAGCCCAGATGGAGAGAGCGGGGCGTTTAAGAAGGCCGCGCGCTCTGTTTCTCGCATGTCCGCGAGCGTGAGCCAGAGGTGGCGCTCAGCTACCGTGAGGGAGGCCATGGAGCGTCCGAGGGCCTGTGCTGCGGTCTTGGTAGCGCGGAGGGAGAGATCCGTCGCGCTTCGCAAATCCGTGATCAGCTCCGCGTCACAGCTCCTCTCGTCCAGATCACGGAGAAGATTGGCTTGGAGGATTTGCAGCACGGCCATAGAGTGCAGAGCAGACGCAGCTTGACCGGAGGCAGCGAAAGCGCGGCCGATCAGCGATGACGTCACTCTGCAGGCCTTAGACGGGAGGGCAGCCTTTGAGCGCCAACCAGAAGGCGGGCAAAGGTGCGCTGCGACCGCCTCTTCCACCGGAGGGATAGCGTTGTAGCCTTTCTCAGCCGCGCCGTCAACTTGTGAGAGCGTCGAAGAAGCCTGAGACGAGACCCTCGCGGAGAATGGCGCGTTCCAGGACTTCGCGAGCTCCTCGTGAAGCTCTGGCAGAAAGGGTGCAGTCCTGGCGGTGGGCGCACGGCGGCGACTGTTCAGGAAGCATCCGTCGAGCCGATTCGGCGCTGCCACCTTAGGCGGGGCCCATTCGAGGCCTAGCTGCTCGACGGCCCGGGTGAGAAGGCGCAACAGTTCGGCGTCCTCACCCGCTCGAGAGCGTCCGGAGGCTCGGACTGAAGAGGTCGCGGAAGACCATTCCTCGCTGTCGGAAGCCATGATGGAGCAGCTGTCGGCGCGTTCCGCGGCCGCATCCGCCTCATCCCCAGAGGCGGCAACAGAAAAGGCGGCCTGGGGTGGGGGCGGGGAAGGCGAGAGTGAAGCGGGCGGGAAGGGTTCCGGCGAGCTTCTCTCGGCCAACTCCGGAGTCCGCTGCGAGCGGCGCTTTTTCCTGCGCGGCTTAGCAGAGACTGGAGGGATGTCATCTTCGAACTGATCGAGTCGAGCCCGCAGGGTCGACATCGTTAGTTCTTCGCACTCCGGGCATCCGCCGGCGAGAAGTGCGGCGGCGGCGTGATCACGGCCCAGGCAGAGAGCGCAGATCACATGGCGGTCCCCGGAACTGAGCTGCGCGTGACACGAGCCGCAGGTGGAACGAGACATTTTTAGAAAAACGCTCGGCTCTTTTTGTGAAAGTGTGACGCAGCGGCGACAACACTGAGCAATAAAAGGATATAATGCTGCCGGATAGCAGAGCAGGCACGGATGGCTGAAGGTGGCGCGATGCTGCCGGCTTCTTCAGGCGCTGTCCTCTGCTTGCTCGTCTGCACGTTCAACGGCGGCGGGTTCCAGATCCAGCGATGCGAAGGGCTTCGCTGAAGAAAAGAAAATCGAATATGCAGCCCGTGAGCCCTGCTTATATACACGTGGCCACGCCCCACCTGTAGGCAAATGAAGCCAGGTGGGCGCGAAGCGCCCTCATTGGTCGCCACGTCACGCGGGCTCACCGATAGGCTGCTGCAGTTGCCAGCAGAGCAGCCAATGGCACGCTGGAATAGCCTGCTATGGTCTGCCAGGCTGCCGCACTGCGTTGACAATGTTACAAAATTAAGGATAATTTTGGGTTTTTCAGAAATCTCGAAGAAAGAATACTTTCCCGTAGCGTAAGGAACTTACGCAATACGAGAGAACCTCTCGTAAGAGAACACATATGTACAATTAATAACCACACAATAAAAGCAATCAAAATAACAAATTATATCATTTAAATAAAATAAAGTCAACCTCTTACTAAGTGTCAAAAGCCAAAGAGAAAAGATGGGTTTTAAGAAGGGTTTTAAAAACAGATAGAGAAGAGGCCTGCTTAACATGCAAAGGCAGATCATTCCATAGTTTTGGGGCTGACATAGCAAAGGCAAGGTCCCCTCTGAGCTTACGCTTAGTTTTAGGCACAGTCAAGAGCAGCTGTTCATCTGATCTGAGAGAGCGGTCGGGTTTATAAGAGTGTAGAAGCTCAGAGAGGTATGGCGGGGCAAGACCATTTAGTGATTTAAAAGCAAATAACAGAATTTTAAAACGGATCCTAAATAGGCAGCCAGTGTAAAGAAGCTAAAATAGGGGAAATGTGCTCATGTTTACGTGTGCCCGTTAAAAGACATGCTGCTGCATTTTGTATCATCTGGAGACGGGTGATGGAGGACCCACTAACCCCCACATATAATGAATTACAGTAGTCAGCCGTGTAGTTACAAAGGCGTGGATTACAGTTTCAAAATGTTGTCTTGACAGATTTGGCTTTATTTTGGCCAGCTGCCTCAAATGAAAGAAGCTTGTCATATTTCACTCCAAAATCATATTATGGTGAAATTACGCTTCTTTATGGTTGCAATGTTTTTTAATTACTGTATTTCAGTAGTGATGAGAATCATCAATGAGAAACTTAGGAAATTACACAAAAAACCCTCATGTTCCTTAAATAGGCTTTTTTTGTCTTTTTAGATTGATGGATGGATGGATGGATGGATAGAGGAGAGATGGATGGATAGAGGAGGGATGGATGGATGGATGGCTGGATGGAGGGAGTGAGTGAGTGAGGGATGGATGGATAGAGGATAGATGGAGGGAGGGATGGATGGATGGAGGGAGGGAGGGATGGATAGAGGATAGATGGAGGGATGGATGGATGGATGGAGGGAGGGAGGGAGGGAGGGAGGGATGGATAGAGGATAGATGGAGGGAGGGATGGATGGATAGATGTATAGATATAGCATAGAGGGAGGGATTGATGGATAAAGGAGGGAGGGAGGAGGGATAGATGGAGGATAGATTTCTAGCTCATGGTCAGGTCATATTTCACTCCAAAATCATATTGTGGTGAAATTACGCTTCTTTATGGTTGCAATGTTTTTTAATTACTGTTGAGAAACTTAGGAAATTACACAAAAAAACCCTCATGTTCCTTAAATAGGGAGGGATGGATGGAAGGAGAAATGGATGGATGGAGGATAAAGGGAAGGAAGGAGGGAAGGAGGGAGGGAGTGAGTGAGGGATGGATGGATAGAGGAGAGATGGAGGGGAGAAGGGATAGATAGATAGATAGATAGATAGATAGATAGATAGATAGATAGATAGATAGATAGATAGATAGATGATAGATAGATAGATAGATAGATAGATAGATAGATAGATAGATAGATAGATAGATAGATAGATAGATAGATAGATAGATAGATAGATAGATAGATAGATAGATTCTTCCTGTTTTAACAGCTGTCTTCATCTATCTTTCTTCTTAGCTATGACATGGTCCATTATGGTCATTCCAACCAACTTCGACAAGCCAAGGCTATGGGGGACTACCTCATTGTTGGAGTGCACACTGACGGTGAGGATACACACACAAACACACAAACAGCGCCACACAGTGCCAGCTTTGTCATTGCAGTCATTCCAGCAGTTCAGTTCACTGGGATGAGATAAGCACGCTTAAGACCAGTCAGACATACTTCTGTTTTAATACACCAACTGCCACTGAGCAACAAGTGTGAAGACTGATCTCAGTGTCACGTCATGTCAGGTGGTGTTTGAACTGAGGGGAAGAACTAATGGATTATTTCTGTGTATACTTTTACTAGCACATTTTAACTAGTTCTTGATGTTTTCATATTACTTAAGTTTTAATTTTACAATGCACACTATAGTGCGCATCTACATTAGCATTGTCTTTTATTGTGCTTCTTTTTTTCCGTTTGCATGTTAGAATGTGAGTGTGACATGGATTCCCCTTTGATTATAACAAAACAACAGGCTTTCAATCAATGGCACCCTTCAAATATGTATTTAGCTTGCACAGATCAGATCAGTACTTGGGATGAAGGCATGATTGAAATATGATTTTGAATGTTCATATTAGGATATATAGGTGGGTCTTGCAGATCAGGATTTCTCAACAGGGGCATTCAGAAAACATTAGGGGGTATCAAAACTGATATTGTTGAACAAACCAAGAGTTTAAGATAAATTCTTAGACTGATGCTAATGTCTCTCTCTTTGTGCAGATGAGATCTCTAAGCACAAAGGTCCTCCAGTGTTCACTCAGGCTGAGAGATATAAGATGGTGCGAGCCATCAAGTGGGTGGATGAGATCGTGGAAGGCGCTCCATACGTCACCACGCTTGAGACTCTGGACAAATATTGCTGTGATTTCTGTGTTCACGGAGGTCAGCGCTTAAGCATAATAACCATGTCTAACCTGTGCAAAAATGTTGATACTGAAGTCTTTCAGTGTGTAGTGTGTAGTGTGTAGTATTTATGAGGTTATATTGACTGAAATGCAATATAATATACATAACTGTTTTCAGTGGTGTATAAAGACCTTACATAATGAACCATTATGTTTTTATTACCTTAGAATAAGCCATTTCTATCAACACTCTAAACTGCGCAATTGTGATGCTGCGGCCGTGTAGAAAGAATAAATGCCACGCAGATGACAGACACAGACATGAAATGTGGGGAGAAATCCATTTGATTGTAGTTTAAATGAGAAATAATTGCAGTGCTCAGTTCAAACGCTATAGAGTTAGTATCGCTATAGTGTTAGTATCGCTATAGTGTTAGTGTCACTATAGTGTTAGTATCGTTATAGTGTTTGTGTCGCTATAGTGTCGCTATAGTGTTAGTGTCGCTATAGTGTTTGTATCACTATATTGTTAGTATCGCTATAGTGTTAGTGTTAGTTAGTTAGTGTTAACGCTATAGTGTTAGTATCGCTATAGTGTTAGTGTAGCTATAGTGTTAGTATCGCTATAGTGTTAGTGTCGCTATAGTGTTAGTGTCGCTATAGTGTTAGTATCGAGTATCGCTATAGTGTTAGTGTCGCTATAGTGTTAGTGTCGCTATAGTGTTAGTGTCGCTATAGTGTTAGTATTGCTATTGTCGCTATAGTGTTGTGTTGCTACAGTGTTAGTATCACTATAGTGTTAGTGTCGCTATAGTGTTAGATTTGGCTTGCTGTCTGCTATAGAGGGGCTCGGAGAGGATATTATACCCAAGCTCCGATTGCCCCACTATAACAGGCAAAATTTTACAAAAAGGAGGAGCAGGGGGGGGAGGAGGGATGCTGCAAGAACTAGCAACGGGAAGAGGTAAGCTGCTGGTTTTATACCTTGGTATTAATTGCAAGATTAGATGGGCGTACTCCTCCCGAAATTACATTTAATAACTTCACTAGTACAGCTATAGTGTTAGTGTCGCTATAGTGTTAGTATCGCCATAGTGTTAGTGTTAGTGTCGCTATAGTGTTAGTATCGCTATAGAGTTAGTGACGCTATAGTGTTAGTATCGCTATAGTGCTAGTATCGCTATAGTGTTAGTATCGTTATAGTGTTAGTGTCGCTATAGTGTTAGTAACGCTATAGTGTTAGTATCGCCATAGTGTTAGTGTCGCTATAGTGTTAGTATCACTATATTGTTAGTATCGCTATAGAGTTAGTGTCGCTATAGTGTTAGTATCGCTATAGTGTTAGTGTCGCTATAGTGTTAGTATCGCCATAGTGTTAGTATCGCCATAGTGTTAGTGTTGCTATAGTGTTAGTATCGCCATAGTGTTAGTATCGCTATTGTGTTAGTGTCGCCATAGTGTTAGTATCGCCATAGTGTTAGTGTCGCTATAGTGTTAGTATCGCTATAGTGTTAGTGTCGCTATAGTGTTAGTATCACTATATTGTTAGTATCGCTGTAGTGTTAGAACCGGTGAATGCGGTTCACAGAAAGAGAAAGAAGAGGTAGTGAATCATGCTTGCAGTCCAAATAACTCAATAAGAGAGGCAACGTGAAACGTAAAGATGTGAAATAAAACGTCATCATGTTTTAAAGAAGAGTGGCTTGATTAAGTGGTGGAAATAGTGAAGTTATTAAACGTTATTTCGGGAGGAGTACACCCATCTAATCTTCCAATTAATACCAAGGTATAAAACCAGCAGCTTACCTCTTCCCATTTTTAGTTCCTGCAGCATTTGGCCCGTCCAAATCTGCATGACTGACTTCGCTGCTCACTTCACCTGTTGATCGCCCAGGTCGCCGGTCCTCCACCACAGCCCAGCACAAAAACACCTCGCTCAAGAAGACCTCTCTCCTTCTCCATCTAGATCATCCCAGGGCTCGGTCGATCCTCGTAGTGATGCATCGAGGCCTTCAACATCATCAATGTCATTGTCATCCTCTTCAGCAGCAAGCCCTTACGTACCTCCTGTTGAGAAATGGTCCGTCAACGTGCTCAGGCAAGCGTTATCCAACGCGGGTGTAACGTCTTAGGGTTACATATATTTTTAAATTAAATTTAGCTCAATAGGGAAATATGGGTATTAATATTTAGGGAGTTATTATTAATCACAACAGGTTATAATCGAATCATAAATCTCTAAACTCGCCCAAAAAGGGGGAATACCTAACATAGGTATTTATGCAATATATAGATATAGATATAGTAAACAACAATTTATTGCAATTAACTATGGATATATATATATATATATATATATATATATATATATATATATATATATATATATATATATATATTAAAGTTCCCGTTCTTCGTGATCCCACTGTTCAAACTTTAGTTAGTGTGTAATGTTGCTGTTAATACCTGTAAAATTATAAAGCTCAAAGTTCAATGCCAAGCAAGATATTTTATTTAACAGAAGTGCCCTTTCAAAGCCTACAGCGAACGGCTGGCTTGGACTACATCCTGGTACTTCCTACATAAATGACGTCGGTAGAACAGTAGAACAGACTAACCTCCGCCCACAAGACTACGTGAAAAAAGGGGGCGTGGTCTTGTTGCTGTCCCACGTGGAGAAGAGGACTTGTCGCGTGGAGAAAAGGAAGTGCTGCGTTTCAGTGTGTTTGTCGCCATGTCGTCGAGACGCTGTTATTTCCATCCCGGAGTCAAATCACCTTTGTTTGGCTTTCCCAGGGACGCTGTAGAGATCATTAAGTGCATATATATCTCCCGTTAAGAGGCGTGACCTTTCCACGTTCGCTAAGCTGCTGTCCAATCACAGTAAGGGCTTGCTGCTGAAGAGGATGACAATGACATTGATGATGATGAAGGCCTCGATGCATCCAATCTGGCACAATCAGAACTCGTTACGTATTTCTGAAGGAGGGACTTCATAGAATAAAGGAAGTCATCAGCCGTTTTCAGGACAGTGAAAACAGCGGTATACAGATAAGTAAATTGTGTTAAAAATACTGTTTTTTTTACACGCGAAACATGAACACATGTTATATTACACACTGTAAACACAATCAAAGCTTCAAAAACACACAAAGAACGGGACCTTTAAATAATCACAGAAAAACCACTCAGGAGTTGATTCAGAATTCCTCTAATCCGTTCTGTTTAACGAACGAGCCGTTCAATCCTTATCAACTTTCACCAGGTCTTCTAACCAATTTTCGGGAAGTTTATCCCTCTGGCCACAAAGGACAAACTTTCCGGGTTATGGTATTAATTAAAGCAATCAATGATACTTATAAGAGCTCGTAGCTTAGATCTGACATTAAAGGGACTCATGTTTTGTGAGCAACAACAATGACAATCAAAGCGTGGATACAATGGTTTTAATAGTGATGGCTACTACGATTACATACAACTAAATAAAGGATACATGTATATACAGAATAAAGAAAAGTAAAGAAGGAGGATGAGGATGAGGATGAGGATGAGGAGAAAGAAAAGGAAAGTAAGAAGGGAATGGTCCGGTCAGACATTTCCCAACCAGAACCGCTAGAGCCAGCAGGGAGCAATTATCTTCAAACGCATCTAAATTTCAATAGAATTGATACTTGCATGGTTTCTTTGTGTTGTGTAAAGCAAGATGCGTGCGTTGCGTTTCTCCGAGCGTTCGTGCGCTGAAGCTCTCTCTCCGTTTGGTCCGCGGGAGATTTATAGGGTTTTCGAAGCGATTGTCTTGGAAGGGTTCATCTCGTCCACGCTGGGAAGGTTTGCGCAGTGATGCGCTCTGATGCCGCTGGCCATGTCGCGGAGTGCGTCATCTTCAAAGGGAACGACCAGCTTGGCTGAGCCGCGCGTCTCATCTGTGTCTTTTCAAGTTGACTGAACGCAGAGGTGCTTGTGTTACTGTCCTTTAGAGTCCATTAAGCTACGCCCATCTTCTCTCAGATGACCAATCGTTGTTGTGAATTTGAGGCGGGAAACTTTCTTTGTTCTGACTTATATTACTCACTGGAATGTTTTCGCTGGCAGCCAAAATGAGTAAGGTTTCGCTCCAAAAGGGCTAAACATACTAAAGGTACATCTCATAATCATCTACTTTGCACCACTGACTAAGACAAAGAAAGAGGAACCTTTAGACATCAAATATGTCCTGGTTTAAATGCAAAAAAAGCAGTGTATCTCTTTTACAGAGCCATTTTGAGCATTTAAGATTAACATCACACAAATACATAAATATATACTTTGTGGTCAACATATATACAACAAAAGGGTCATCATATATATTTCTGGGATGGTTTAATTAAAGGCAGCATAAATTAATGCTTGTGTGCGTGTGTGTTGAGGTCATTCCAGGTCATCCTGGACAGAGCGGTGAGTTAGGGGTCTGGCTGATTAGAACCTGTTTGAAGTCCTCACAGGGTGATAACGGTGCGGCCTACGTTGTGTCTGCGGGTCGTAAAGGGTGATTTTTGGCCATTTGGCCAGCCTCGATGGCACCACTACAACTCATTTATCAAATCAATCAAATCAAATCAAATCACTTTATTGTCACACAGCCATGTACACAAGTGCAACAGCAGGTGAAATTCTTGGTGCAGTTCCGAGCAACATAGTAGTCGCGACATGACATGTACAACATTTAAAGCAGCATCAGATTACACATCTGATGCGCCCACAATTACTCACAGCACAGTAAACTCTACAATAAACAATAAATAATTTACACAATGTGAGTGTAGTTCTCACAGCTTTAACCAATATACACATACTTACAATATACATATACTTTAAACAATATACACTAAACATACATTAAACAGTATACATTAAGCTATAGTAATAATAATATACAATGTACAGTATACATTATTATTCACAGTAGAGATCCAATGTACAATAGGTGCTATATGATAAATAATAAATGATAAATAAATGTGTATATAATGTGTGTGTATCTACAGTGGGTTGTGCTGAGTGATATTCTGTCCAGTGTGTGTTATGATCCTGATGGATCAGGAGTTAAGTAGTCTGATTGCTTGTGGGAAGAAGCTGTTCTGGAGTCGGCTGGTGCGTGTTCTAATGCTGCGGTACCGTCTGCCTGATGGCAGCAGTGAGAGCAGCCCATGGTTCGGGTGGCTAGAGTCTCTGATGATCCTCTGAGCTCTCTTCACACACCGCCTGGCGTAAATGTCCTGGACGGAGGGAAGCTCACCTCCGATGATGCAGCTGGCCGTGCGCACTACCCTTTGCAGGGCTTTGCGGCTGCGGGCGGTACTGTTGCCGTGCCAGGTGGTGATGCAGCCAGTCAGCAGGCTCTCTATAGTGCTGGTGTAGAAGCGTGTGAGGATGTGGCGGTTCATTCCAAACCTCCTCAGCCGTCGCAGGAAGAAAAGGCGCTGATGAGCCTTCTTCACAACGGCCTCGGAGTGGACGGACCATGAGAGTTCCTCTGTGATGTGGACACCAAGGAACTTGAAGCTGCTGACTCTCTCCACTGGTGCTCCATCGATGGTGATGGGGTGGTGTTCTCTCTCATTCCTCCTGAAGTCGACCACCAGCTCCTTGGTCTTGCTGACGTTGAGGAAGAGGTTGTGCTCCTGACACCACCGTGTCAGAGTGTGCACCTCCTCTCTGTAGGCCGTTTCATCATTGTCAGTGATGAGACCTACCACCGTCGTATCGTCAGCAAACTTGATGATGGTGTTGGAGCTGTGGGTTGCCACACAGTCATGTGTGTACAAGGAGTACAGGAGTGGGCTGAGAACACAGCCCTGAGGGGCTCCAGTGTTGAGAGTCAGTGGTGAGGAGATGTTACTGCCCATTCTGACCACCTGGCGTCTGTTTGACAGGAAGTCCAGGATCCAGCTGCATAACAAGCTGTTTAAGCCTAGAGCCCGGAGTTTAATGTCAAGTATGGAGGGCACAATGGTGTTGAATGCTGAGCTGTAGTCTACAAACAGCATTCTCACATATGTGTTCCTCTTTTCCAGGTGGGAGAGAGCAGTGTGAATTGTTGATGAAATGGCATCATCAGTGGAGCGGTTTGTGCGGTATGCAAACTGCAGTGGGTCCAGTGAGGGGGGGAGAACAGAGCAGATGTGGTTTCTGACTAGTCTCTCAAAGCATTTGCTGATGATGGGGGTCAGAGCAACAGGACGCCAGTCGTTTAAACAGAGTGTTTTTGATTGCTTCGGTATAAGCAATCAAATTAGCAAATTAGCATATTTATATGCTAATACTAATTCATAGGCAGAGCTGTGGAAAAGATCTGCATCTCCGGTGTTTCTCGAACGACCCACCACTTTGATCTCACGTCAAGAGCGACTCCAGACGCTACACGGGTAACGTTATCCATTTCTCCCAGAGGAATTCAAAAGCGCAACTTCACGATCTGCTTGTGCGCTCTCAACAAAACTCTCACACCGCATTCAGCGTCCTCCCAGCACCACGCAAACATCAATGCAAGCAACTGCACGATCCATATGTTCCGCCTCAGTTTCAGCCGGCAGCCGCCGCCGTAGCTTTTCTCGTCCACCGCTCATTCTGGCCGGCAGTCTATCACGGCCGCAGACATTAGTTCCGCAGCTGCTCGCAATAGTTCCACAGCCTCTCCGACAGTAACTGTTACCTTTCCTCCTCCCACAGGTGAGTATAGCTTCTTCTGTCCATGCTTCCAATATTTCTGTTCCTTTTATTCTCAGTTAAATCCATCTATCCATGGAATACATTTCTCCTCCGCTTTTGGAGCAGGCCCAAAGCGTGAGGATGCCTCCGCAAACGGTCCTGCCCCCCCTCCCATTAATTTCTCCTCTGCTAATTTCTGTTACTCCTGGTTTTTATTCTCAGTTAAATCCATCTAGCAATGGAATACATTTCTCCTCCGCTATTGGAGCAGGCCCAAAGCGTGAGGCTGCCTCCGCAAACGGTCATGCCCCCCCTCCTTTCCCCCGCTCATTAATTTCTCTTCCGAAACGGCGCCTGGCCCAAGCGTGAGGCTGCCTCCGCAAGCGGTCATGCCCCCCCTCCCTTCCCCCGCTCATTCATTTCTCTTCTGCTAACGGCGCAGGCCCAAGCGTGAGGCTGCCTCAACAAACGGTCATGTCCCCCCTCCCTTCCCCCGCTCATTGATTTATATTCCGCTAACGTCGCAGGCCTAAGCGTGAGGCTGCCTCCGCAAACGGTCATGCCCCCCCTCCCCTCCCTCCCTTCCCCCGCTCATTAATTTCTCTTCTGCTAATGGCACAGGCCCAAGCGTGAGGCTGCCTCCGCAAATGGTCATGCCCCCCCTCCCTTCCCCCACTCATTGATTTATATTCCGCTAACGGCGCAGGCCTAAGCGTGAGGCTGCCTCCGCAAACGGTCATGCCCCCCCCCCTCCCTTCCCCCGCTCATTAATTTCTCTTCTGCTAACGGCGCAGGCCCAAGCGTGAGGCTGCCTCCGCAAACGGTCATGCCCCCCTCCCCCCCTCCCTTCCCCCTCCCATTCATTTCTCTTCCGCTATCAGAGCAGACCCGCTTTTAAACAATTCCATTCCTTCTACAACCAGTTTTCCCAACTTTTTCATTCTTTCAGTTTCTTCATTCATCTCATATCTCTACCAGATTAAGTCCATCCAACCTAGTTCCATCTCAGCGGCATTACATTTTTCTAATCTTTCCTCATTTGATCTGTAGTTCAGCTGCTATTTAGAACGTTGTCTGTGTGGTGTAGCTGGCAGTTTGTTTGTATTGTCGTTTGTTAACACGTGCGACCTAACGCGTTTCACTGGGCGTGGCCATAAGCCAGCACTATAAAGAGCGTTCATTGTTTACATTGAGTTAGAGAGAAGCGATCGAACATCAGGGAGAACTACTAGTGTGTGAGTACTGTTTTCATTTTCCTCATTTGATCTGTAGTTCAGCTGCTATTTAGAACGTTGTCTGTGTGGTGTAGCTGGCAGTTTGTTTGTATTGTCGTTTGTTAACACGTGCGACCTAACGCGTTTCACTGGGCGTGGCCATAAGCCAGCACTATAAAGAGCATTCATTGTTTACATTGAGTTAGAGAGAAGCGATCGAACATCAGGGAGAACTACTAGTGTGTGAGTACTGTTTTCATTTTCCTCATTTGATCTGTAGTTCAGCTGCTATTTAGAACGTTGTCTGTGTGGTGTAGCTGGCAGTTTGTTTGTATTGTCGTTTGTTAACACGTGCAACCTAACGCGTTTCACTGGGCGTGGCCATAAGCCAGCCATATAAAGAGCGTTCATTGTTTACATTGAGTTAGAGAGAAGCGATCGAACATCAGGGAGAACTACTAGTGTGTGAGTACTGTTTTCATTTTCCTCATTTGATCTGTAGTTCAGCTGCTATTTAGAACGTTGTCTGTGTAGTGTAGCTGGCAGTTTGTTTGTATTGTCGTTTGTTAACAAGTGCGACCTAACACGTTTCACTGGGCGTGGCCATAAGCCAGCACTATAAAGAGCGTTCATTGTTTACATTGAGTTAGAGAGAAGCGATCGAACATCAGGGAGAACTACTAGTGTGTGAGTACTGTTTTCATTTTCCTCATTTGATCTGTAGTTCAGCTGCTATTTAGAACGTTGTCTGTGTGGTGTAGCTGGCAGTTTGTTTGTATTGTCGTTTGTTAACAAGTGCGACCTAACACGTTTCACTGGGCGTGGCCATAAGCCAGCACTATAAAGAGCGTTCATTGTTTACATTGAGTTAGAGAGAAGCGATCGAACATCAGGGAGAACTACTAGTGTGTGAGTACTGTTTTCATTTTCCTCATTTGATCTGTAGTTCAGCTGCTATTTAGTTCCACAGCGCTCAGTGCTTGGACCTCTTCTCTTCTCCATCTACATGTCATCACTGGGATCTGTCATTCAGAAACATGGCTTTTCCTATCACTGCTATGCCGACGACACTCAACTCTACTTCTCATTTCAACCAGATGATCCCACGGTTGGTGTTCATACCGCTGCCTGCCTAACAGACATTTCTGCCTGGATGAAGGAGCATCACCTGTAACTCAACCTTGCAAAGACAGAACTGCTTGTGGTCTCAGCCAACCCAGCACTTCATCATAATCTCTCCATTCAGCTAGGATCATCAACCATAACTCGACAGCCAGGAACCTTGGAGTTGTGATTGATGATCAGCTAAAATTCACTGACCACATTACTGCAACAACCCGGTCCTGCAGATTTGCATTATATAACATCAGGAAGATTAGACCCTTCATATCAGAGCAGGCCACACAACTCTTGGTCCAAGCTCTTGTTCTCTCCAGACTGGACTACTGTAATGCTCTTCTAGCGGGCCTTCCGGCATGCACTATCAAACCCTTCCAGAATGATCCATAATGCAGTGGCGAGGGTGATCTTTAACGAGCCGAAGAGAGCGCACGTCACGCCTCTCTTCATCAATCTCCACTGGCTGCCAATAGCCGCTCGCATCAAATTCAAGACACTGGTACTCGCCTACAAAGCAACCATTGGCTCTGCACCAATATACCTAAACTCGCTTGTTCAGACTTACACACCCTCCAGGAACTTGCGTTCTGCCAGTGAACGACGCCTTGTGGTGCCATACCAAAGAGGCATGAAATCAATTTCACGGACCTTTTCCTGGACTGCCCCCACCTGGTGGAATGACCTGCCTATCTCAATTCGAGCAGCCGAGTCTGTAGCCATTTTCAAAAAACAGCTAAAGACACGTCTTTTCCAGCAGCACCTGACCAATCAAGAATAGCACTTAACATTCTATTCATTTTTTGTCTGTCTAATTTATTTATTTAAAAAAAAAAAATTTGTTCTGTGTGTTCTGTGTTAGATTAACTGAGACTTGTTACAGCACTTGCATACTGTAGCCTTTGACTGTTCTAGTTGATTCTATTGCTCTCATTTGTAAGTCGCTTTGGATAAAAGCGTCTGCTAAATGACTAAATGTAAATGTAATCTACGGCCATCCATCCAACCATCTCCGATCTCCAAGTTTTAAACAAGGACACCATCCGTTTTCCTCATCAAACGCAGCAAAACTGATAATTTTAAAAACGTCCATTTCATCCATATCTTCAATCTCCCGACACCCATCCAGCCATATCAATATCTTTCCTTCTCCACTCTGGTATCCAAGCTCACTTGTATTCATCTCACTCCTTCCGCATTGGAGCAGCCACCACCGCAGCCCAAAATGGACTGCCAGAACATCAAATTAAACTTCTGGGTTGGTGGTCCTCAGATGCCTTTTAAACGTACATTTGTTTCGACCCCAGCCTCATCAAACAAGCCATCTAACTCACTTCTCTTTAAGATGGCTGCCCCACAAAACTCAATCCAACCGATGCATGCAAACCTCGCTTGATTCGATACTGCTGCCGCAGTGCCTCGCAGTTCTCCACCAATTTGATACCGCTGCTGCAGTGCTCCGCCAATTTGATACCGCTGCTGCAGTGTTGTGCTTCGCTCGATGCTGCAGTACTTTACTTGATGCTGCAGGGCTCCGCCAATTTGATACCGCCACTGCAGGGTTTTGCTTGATGCTGCCGTGCTTTGCTTGATGCTGCAGTGCTCTGCTTGATGCTGCAGTGCTCCGCTTGATGCTGCAGTGCTCCGCTTGATGCTGCCGTGCTCCACTTGATGCTGCAGTGCTCCGCTTGATGCTGCAGTGCTCCGCTTGATGCTGCCACTGCAGTGCTCTGCCAATTTGATACTGCCGCTGCAGTGCTTTGCTTCATTGATATTGCGGCTGCAGTGCCCCGCCAATTTGATACCGCCGCTGCAGGGTTTCACTTGATGCTGCCGTGCTCCGCTTGATGCTGCAGTGCTCCGCTTGATGCTGCCGCTGCAGTGCTCTGCCAATTTGATACTGCCGCTGCAGTGCTTTTGCTTCATTGATACCGCGGTTGCAGTGCCCCACCAATTTGAGACTGCTGCTGCAGTGCTTTACTTGATACTGCCGCTGCAGTGTATGGCTTTACTTGATACTGCCGCTGCAGTGCTTTGCTTACTTGATACTGCCGCTGCAGTGCCTGCCAATTTGAGACTGCCGCTGCAGTGTTTGGCTTTACTTGATACTGCCGCTGCAGTGCCCGCCAATTTGAGACTGCCGCTGCAGTGTTTGGCTTTACTTGATACTGCCGCTGCAGTGCCCGCCAATTTGAGACTGCTGCTGCAGTGCTTTGCTTTGCTTGATACTGCCGCTGCAGTGCCCCGCCAAATTTGAGACTGCCGCTGCAGTGCCCGCCAATTTGAGACTGCTAATGCAGTGTTTGGCTTTACTTGATACTGCCGCTGCAGTGCCCCGCAAATTTGAGACTGCTGCTGCAGTGCTTTGCTTGATACTGCCGCTGCAGTGCCCGCCAATTTGAAACTGCCGCTGCAGTGCCCCGCCAATTTGAAACTGCTGCTGCAGTGCTTTGCTTGATACTGCCGCTGCAGTCCCCCGCCAATTTGAGACTGCTGCTGCAGTGCTTTGCTTGATACTGCCGCTGCAGTGCCCACCAATTTGAGACTGCCGCTGCAGTGTTTGGATTTACTTGATACTGCCGCTGCAGTCCTCCGCTTGATGCTGCAATGCTTCGCTTGATGCTGCAATGCTTTGCTTGATGCTTTGGGACTTCCCCATATTGGCAGTCAATCTCTGTGACTCTTCGTGCACATGCTAATAATCTGTCGGACGTCACCGTTCAGATCTGACCAACTTACCCAAGGCAAGCCGGGCGGAAGCTCACAATAGCGCCCTGTAATTACCCTTGATATCCAACCAAAGGCGGACACCTCAAGTGCCCTATTTTTGGACTCCCGGTCCTTAGACTCCCAGGTCTAATTTATTCGCTAATGAATCTGTCGGACGTCTCCGTACAGATCTGATCTCTTCACCCAAGACCAGACGTGATATCTCAAATTTCTCAAAATTTTAATCACGTTGCATTTACCACAGAATCAGTCACCCACCTATGGTTTATCCACCCCACTTATTTATCGCTCCCCGTCTCTCAACCTCTTCCACCCAGACAGCCTTAACAAAATAAAAAATATTGAAATATAAAAATAAAGAGTATAATTAAAAATAAAAATAAAAACTTAAGACTGCTGAAATAGTTAAATTGAAACATATAAATTAAAAGGCAAGCAGTTCGGACAAAGCACGTACAGTGGCACAGTGCTCATTCAGTAAATGCATAAAATGTTATGGGTGTAGGTTTAATGACTGGGGTGTAGGTTTAACATTTGACATATTAAATAAATATCATTCAGTGTCCAGTGTGCTGCAGCTTTTCCCACATAGACCCTTTTCACAGACTGTGATGACGTGTTTTAATGGTCATCAATATCGTAAATCCTGCAACGTGTTTTTTTTATGTATGTATAACACTAATACTTTGTATTATATTACTTTTGCATCAAATTACAAAAAAACAAGTTACCGCTGCTGTGAGAGTGTTTCTAATACAGTGTCTATGGGAGTGATGGTGAAAATTTAACACCTTTCTCTCTTCACTTCCGTTATCAAACTCACTCTATTTTTTCCCTCTTTTTGAAAGTAGTGAAGTTTTTCTTTTGCTATTTGAGCAAATGGGGACACAAAAATATATATTTAATATATTCTTTCATTCACCGCTATAAAAGTTAACCCAACTATGATGACTTCAGCTTCGGAAACCCAGAAATGTGAAAAGGGTCTATGCTCTTTACACATAATTAAATGTTCTCTAATCCCACCTGTAACATTTATTAATTAGGGTAATGACATTTAACATTTAACTTCTACTCAGGCCAGCCAAACACCAGCACCACTGACAGATGAAGAGGAGATGGATGAAGAATATTAACATCCAACAGGAAAAAGAATAAAGTATTTGTAGGAAATAAAGATGACCATAAAATTTGTAAATAAGTGTATTTAACAGCTGTGGGGCATATATCTCATACTACCATCTGGCAGCATCCTTCCATTCCATACAGCAATCCGTTTTCAGAAAGTGTGATGATGGGAATACAAGTGTCATCAATGCGTCCAAGCACTGGAAATTCTAAAGAAATTATTAGGTTACTTCTAGAGGTTTATCAAGTGAATGTCAGGATCCTGTATAAAATGACATGCCATTTTTGTCACTTTGACTGTGTCCTCGTGATGAAAAATATAAGCAATGAATGAATGTACCTCCACTGCAAAAAATGCTTTTCTTACTATGTCTTTTTGTCAAGTGGCCGATAATTTAATTTGTTTTAAGTAAACTTTGCTTAATTTAGGTATAGATTAAATTAATAATTTTTTGATATTTGTACTTGAAATATAACCAAAATACTCAGTAAGAAAAGCATTTGTGGCATTTGAATGAATGAATTAAGTATTTAAACACCACTGGCGCTTTAAAAAGGGGGAGGAGACCGAAAGAAACTCTGGGTTTACCAAAGAAAACCTGCTCCTGACCAGGTTAGGTTCACAGAGTAAGTTACCCTCTTTCAGAAACGGGCTTGACTTAACCTGCTTTCTCGGGTTTGACATACCTCCCATTCTGAAACAGAAAAACCCAGAGTTCCCTTTCGAGGGAACTCTCACTGCGTCTGGTTAGACATTTGGGGGATACTCCCTAAGCACTAGCGAATCTGAAGTCCGTATAGCCACTAAACCAATCTGATTGGCGTGCGTGATGACGTCATCGTGACGGCGTACCCGGAAGTATAAAGCGGGAGCCGGCGCACAGAAACGGCAGTTATTGCTCTTCAGCATAGCGCTCTCTGTTGAAATTGTCTGTCTATTTACTGTTGTTTGTCACAGTTGCAAAAGTGTGTGAATGAAAAGAAAGAATGGAAAAGAATGTGAGAGAGTTTAAGCAGTGTGTGCATCTGTGTCCCTGCTTTATTCGGGCTCAGATGCACACCTGCTTTGTGTGCAGTGTCTGGGTGTTGAGCATGCTCGGGCAGTTCTCGAGGGAACTGCCTGTCAGTGGAAAAGCTGCTCACACTCAGACTGCTCCACTCTCGGCTGGCCGTGTTCGATGAGGCCGGCCAGCTTTGTGAGCCCCAGGGTTCTGGACCCGCGATCGCTGAGGCGTCTCAGTGTCACAGACCATGGGGTTCACAGAAGGACTTGTCAGCGGGATCTGGGACTGCTGCCGCGCCACTTTCCCAATCCTTGTCTGACAGTTCTAAAGATCTTCCTCCCCGTGTGGAAGCCCGCGCTGCGGCTTCTTCCCCCGGGGTTGAGGATCTGATGCTTATTCTCTCCGGTTCCGAGGAGCCGGATGAGTGGGCTAGGGGACGATGCCTCGGGTGGAAGAGGCTCTCACGAGTTATCTTTTCCCCGATTCTGTGTCGTCCCTTAAAACCCCGGAGCTGCCCACCAAACCCTGTCGGGACACTTCATCGTTGGTGGGCGAAGCTTATATGGCGGCTGGGCGGGCTGGTAGTTCCCTGCACACATTATCTGTCTTGCAGGCCTACCAGGCTGACCTCCTGAAAGAGCTCAATGAGGGCGACGGTCCCTCTTCGGAGGATGTGCTGGAGCTACGGGGGGCTGCAGATTTGTCTCTCCGCATCACCAGGGAGATGGCCCGTGCTATCGGCCGGGCCATGGCCTCCGTGGTGATGGTGGAGAGGCATCTCTGGCTGAATCTATCGGGGATGAGGGAGAAGGATAAGTCCTTCCTCCTAGACTCCCCGATTTCGCCTTCTGGTCTATTTGGTGACGCGGTTGAGACCGTTGTCGCCGGGTACCAGGAGGCGAAGATGCAGTCAGCAGCCTTCCGTCAGTGCCTCCCTCGCCACTCAGAGCCTGGGAAAGTGGCCCCTAGGGGGCAGCCTCAGCCATCTACCAGCTCCTCGCACCGGCAGGTGCAGAAGGAGAGCGTCGCCTCTAGAGCCCCTCCTCCAGGAGCCTGGCAACAGAGGCGGCGTTCTCACCAGCAGTCCCAGCAGCGGTCTTTCACTCCTGGAGGCGATCTGAGGAACGTACTCCAGGGAGGGAGGCTGCTGGGAAGAAGTCCTAGCTTCGGCTGGACTTCCAAGAGCGGTCCCCCCCGCGGGGGAGCAACCGAGGTTGCTTCCTCTGTGGCGCTCCGGGGAAATCGAGGTAATCCCGCCGTCTATGACGCTTCGGGCCCCATCGATTTCCCGCGAACGCATGCTGCTCCCGCCACCTCCAGAGGGACTTGCGGCTGGGCGGCTAACGCGTCCGCTCATAGAGAATCGTTCCCAACCACTTCCTGCCGGTCATCCGCTTCAGGGGGTTGGGGACGACGCTCGTGTAACACCCGAAGCCAGCCTCGAGAGGCTGGTTCCCTGAGTAGAGTATCTCGGCGCATGAAAATGCCTTCCGAATATTTCTACATGGGTCCTGCGTACTGTAGACAAAGAGCAGGGTCGGGTAAGGGAACTGGTAAAATCCTTGCTGGCGAAGGAAGCCTTAGGGTGCGTTCCTCCGCCAGAGAGGGAGTCCGGGTTCTACAGCCGGTACTTTATAGTTCTCGGAAGGGAAGGAGAGTGGCGTCCTGTAGACCTGAGGTATTTGAATCGGTCTCTGAGGAGGCTCGGTTTCAAAATGCTCATGGTCTCCATCATCGTGAGTTAGATCCAGTTCGAGGACTGGTTCGTCACGATAGATCTGAGGGACGCATACTTCCATATCTTCATCCTTCCATGTCACAGGAAGTTCTTGAGGTTCGCTTTCGGGGGGCGAGGCGTACCAATATCGAATGCTTCCCTTCGGTCTAGCTCTTCACTCACGCACATTCACAAGGTGCATGGATGCAGCTCTGGCTCTATTGAGACTCCAGGGCATCCGTGTGCTGAATTATCTCGACGACTGGCTCATATTGGCCCAGTCGTACGGGATGGAAGTTCGGCATTGAGGTGTCGCTCTGGCCCGTATAAAGTGCTTGGGGCTGAGACTGACACAGCAGGTGTGTTGACGCCGTCCCGGAGGACTACGGTTCTAGGGATCGTATGGGACTCGACGACGATGCGGGCACAATTGTCTCCCGCGCGAGTCGAGACCATACTGGCGATGGTCTCAGAAATTAGGCTAGGCCACAGCATCACTGTAGAGCACTTTCAGGAAGGGCAGCAGCGTCCAACGGGATACCCTTTGGCCTGCTGTACATGAGACCTCTACAGTGGTGGCTGGAAACCAAGGGGTTTCCCCCAGAGGGAATCTTTTCCGTATGATCAGGGTAATGCGCAGATGCCTTCGTTCCCTAGTCACATGGAAGAAACCTTGGTTTCTGTCCCAGGGGCCAGTGTTTGAGCGTCCTGTTGCCGGGAATCCGCTTCAACAGACGCCTTCCTCACTGGCTGGGGCGCGGTCATGGACGGCCGCTTTGGGGGGAAGTCCTAGCTTTGACTGGACTTCCGAGAGCGGTTCCCCCCGTAGAGGGGCAACCGAGGTTGCTTCCTCTGCGGCGCTCCTGGGAAATCGAGGTAAAGCCGTCTATGACGCTTCGGGCCCCATCGATTTCCCGCGAACGCATGCTGCTCCAGCCGCCTCCGGAGGGACTTGCGGCTGGGCGGCTAACGCGTCCGCAAATAGAGAATCGTTCCCAACCACTCCTGCCGGTCATCCGCTTCAGGGGGTTGGGGAGGAGGCTCGTGTAACACCCGAGGCCAGCCTTGAGAGGCTGGTTCCCTCAGTAGATTATCTCGGCGCATGGAATGCTTTCCGAATATTTCTACATGGGTCCTGCATACTGTAGAAGAGCAGACATCCTGTCGAGGCAGGGGCTGAGGCCCGGGGAGTAGCGACTCCACCCAGGGGGGGTGGCGTCTCGAGGGACGTCCCACTGTCCACTGTGGTGTTCCATCACGCATCCAGCCCCGCTGGGGTTGGATGCCATGGTTCAGACGTGGCCGAGGCTGCGTCTGTATGCTTTTCCCCCGATTGCTCTGCTCCCGGGAGTCCTGGACAGAGTCCACCAACAGGGGGTCAGCCTACTTTTAGTAGCACCCTGTTGGCCGACGCGAGTTTGGTTCTCGGATATCATAGCTTTGCTGGCAGGTCCTCCATGGCAGATTCCTCTGAGGAGGGATCTCCTATCTCAGGCAGGGGGCACTATATTTCACCCCCGGCCGGAGGTGTGGAACCGTTGGGTCTGGCCCTTGAGGAGGTCAGGTACCTAGATATTGGCCTGTCGACAGAGGTGATAGAGACCTTACTCAGTTCTAGGGCTCCATCTTTCAGGAGACTGTACAGCCCCAAGTGGTGAGCCACTTGGTGCAGGGAGCGTGAGGTGGTCCCAGTTAACTGGCCGGTGGCTTCAGTGCTGGAGTTCCTCCGAGATCGCTTCTCTGCGGGGCCAACCCCGTCCACACTCAGGGTGTCCGTGGCTGCCATAAGGCTTTCCACACTCCTTTGGGTGATGGGCTTGGGTAGACACCATCTGGTTGTACAGTTCCCCTGTGGGGTTCGGTGGATGCGGTCCCAGGGGTCAGTGTTGGGAGGGTCCTGTTGCCGGGAAACCGTTTCAACAGACGTCTCCCTCATTGGCTGGGGCGCCGAAGGCGCTTAGGTTTCCCTAGTCCTAGTTGTGCCCGGTCTCCGGCTTCACACTAGGGCAGGCACGACCCTCGGTAGGTCCCAAGGGTCAGTGTTGGAGCGTCCTGTTGCCGGGAAACCGTTTCAACAGACGTCTCCCTCATTGGCTGGGGCGCCGAAGGCGCTTGGGTTTCCCTAGTCCTAGTTGTGCCGGTCTCCGGCTTCACACTAGGGCAGGCACTACCATCGGTAAGGTCCCAAGGGCCAGTGTTGGGAGCGTCTTGTTGCCGGGAAACCGTTTCAACAGACGCCTCCCTTCATCGGCTGGGGCACGGAAGGAAAAGGAGTGGAGAAGTATCTCCCTACGGTGCTGGCGCTAGGGTACTCAAGTCCTAGTTGTGCCCGGTCTCCGGTTTCACACTAGGGCAGACGCTACCCTCGGTGTGGGCTAGTGGGTACTCGTTCCCCAAGTGTCTAACCAGACGCAGTGAGAGTTCCCTCGAAAGGGAACTGCTCGGGTTACGACTGTAACCCTTGTTCCCTGAGTAGGGAACGAGCACTGCGTCTCGTCACCACACCTCGGCACGTCTGGAGCGCATGCTTCAGAGCAATAGCTGCCGTTTCTGTGCGCTGGCTCCCGCTTTATACTTCCGGGTACGCCGTCACGATGACGTCATCACGCACGCCAATCAGATTGGTTTAGTGGCTATACGGACTTCAGATTCGCTAGTGCTTAGGGAGTATCCCCCAAGTGTCTAACCAGACGCAGTGCTCGTTCCCTACTCAGGGAACAAGGGTTACAGTCGTAACCCGAGCAGTTTCCCTTATGTCATGGTTAACATACTCAGAGTTTTCACTTAACCTCCTTTCTGGACCGGCCTCTGGTCTGGTGTAAAGATTGTTTTTCCTCAGGTGACCAAAATGACCACCCAATAGAGAAAAGTTTTGCTCAGTGAGAAAAGAAATTAGAGGGACCATTGCACCGCGGGTCCCCTATAGTGAAGTCGCGTTTTTTTTTTTTTTGCACCGCCATGTTTCTAGGGTAGCCCTAAATGGACAAACTTCTCTACAGAGCGCTAGCTACTCTCTGTTGTCCCAGACGACCACATCATTGTCCTGTGTTGGCCACCGTAGCTTCTCTATGTGCTTCGAAAGGGAGGGGTGAGCGGTTGAAATTCACAAACTCACCACTAAATTTACACACTGCACCTTTAATAGTTTTTGTGTTTAATATTTTGAAACTGTTAGGGACAGATTTACTAACAGTGTATTTTGCCGTTAAAAATACTGCTGTCAAGACGCAGTGAATAATGAGCACTGAAAAGGTGTGGACAGGGTTATTTTTGCGGCTGATCTTATTACATATTTATTTGTAGGAATTTCTCGTTTAGGCGCAAAATTTATGGGAAGAGAGTGTTTAAATTAATCATGCAAGGTGATTTACTACGGTTTGTGCTCATCAGTTTATTGGTGTTTGTGCTGTTATTTAATACAAAAAAAAGCATGTTTTAAACCACATGTGAGATGGTGGTCCAGTGGGTTAAACCATGGAACTGATATGCAGAAGGTTGCTGGTTCGATCCCAGTGGTCACCACCAGTGTGTCCTTGAGCAAGGCATTTTACTCCATGTTGCTCCAGGGGGATCGTCCCTGTAATAAGGGCACTGTAAGTCGCTTTGGATAAAAGTGTCTGCCAAATGCATAAATGTAAATGTTAAACCAGATGACTTGATTGATGTCATTATGGAAATTATCCAGCTGCATCTGTGTGCTTTAATTTGCATGTTGTCAGTAGACGCACAGAACTGTCCACTCCCATCTGCCCTTTTTTGGAATTGTGTTCTCACGATAATTTGTCCTGTAAATCTGGTCTCAACATCTCCTGCATCTGAGTAAAAACTAAGCTGAAGGGATCCATAGCATCATTATTGTCCTCTGGAAATATAGCATTCAATAACTTGCCCATGGCTTTGGTCTTGGTTCTCCATGCACAATATTTTGGGCACAGTTTACTACACACCACTAGCTAGGACCAATCTTTTTGGCACTGCATGTAGGTTTAACCTACAATAAGAAGCACTGGAGTAAAATTGCATTGATTTTCACTAAAGACGCATCCTCAGGAATCTTCACTGTAGTTCACTCTTGAATAAGCTTGACTGTGGTTCTGTCTCCATAGATGACATAACTCTTACTGTGGATGGAAAAGACACATATGAAGAAGTGAAAGAGTCGGGTAGGTACAGGTAAGCCCATTACACACCACACTTTAATGCTGCTAATGTTGTGCATGTGTAGTATGGCTCTCACTCAGAGTTGATCTTTGCAGAGAGTGCAAGAGAACCCAGGGTGTGTCCACAACTGACCTGGTTGGCCGCATGCTGCTTATGACCAAAGCTCATCACACCAACATGGTGAGGCCCGAAACTTACAAAAATAATGAAAGTGTATGAGCGGCAGAGACCATAAATCAAGTGGCAGTATGGTCCCAATTGTGCACAAACAGATCCAAAACTAAAACTATGGGACTATAATATCGCTGATTTAGTTTCTGTCTTTTTAAAAATTCCAACAGTTTTAATTTTCTGCAAAACTGTGGCTGTATTCGAAACCATCCATTATACCCTTAAGGTGGGACACACCAATTCGACACCAAAAAATGAGTGCTGATGAAAGCCGACTGTGTATAACCTGATAGCATCTCAGAATGGTTTGATGTATTTAACTTTTCTTACATGCTGATTAAGTAATATGATCTCTGTACAGGCCCGTCGCAAAGGGGTGTGAGGCTCTGTGCGAACGTGAAGGGGGTGGGGTAGGGTGGGGTTTACAGTTGCTGTTGCTATAGTAACGAAACTATTTGTTGTTTATGTGGATATTTAAGAAAAAAGATGTGTATATTGAGTTTAACAGCATTAGGTTCAAGAAGTTAAACTGTGTAACTGAACTGCGCAGTGCGCACATTTTGACGCTTAAATTATGTTCTAAATTATGAATGGGTCAAATGGGGCATTTGCAAATGGCCTGAATCCACTTGAATTAGTTTGGACTGCTCTCTCACTGAATCATCAGAAGCGATTACTCAGTTAGTAAAACAAACAGACACAGTATTAAGAGAACAAACTGTTTTTCAGTAGTTTTCCCTCTGTGAACATGTGCTAAATTGATGCCTGACAATTTTGTTGCTTTTTTCAGTTTTCAAATGTAAAAACGTTTAAAATGTGTAGAGAATAATTAATACACCCGCTCTGTGTGGCACTGCTACTCTCACTGATACCCCGAAAGGTGCATAATAGTTAGCCTATATATAGGCTATGCTTATTTAACTTTATAGTGTTAAATAAAAAACCTTTTTGTCGTACAGTCAGATGAAATCCATGCTTTCTCCGTCCATGAAATAAATGCACATCTTTGAATGAGCACAGATTTCTAGCGTATTTACTTGAATTTCTTAGCTAATATCTATGGTTTTAACCATTTCAGAGGTGGCTAAAATCAGAATTTGAATGGACTGTGAATATAGCCTGGCTCCGCCCTCCTACATACTTCCGCTCAATTTTCATTTTCCTTCAGTACTCCGTCTGGGACTGCGGTATATTCTTTGGTTTTCTCAGAACAAATTTTTACCGGTCCAATCAGCGAACAGAGGGAGTGGCTGAGAACGTTAACGTTGATGTTGTGCGCTAGTTTGAGTTGTAGTTCAGTAATGGGGGCAGAGAAAGATGCAAGCAAAGCCATTCATTCCGTTGTGGCACCGCTGCTGAATATCCAGAAGTTAAAGCAGGAGCAAGAACAAACTTTGCTGAGTTTTGTTGGTGGCCATGATGTTGTGTCCCGGGAAAAGTTTGATTTTCCAGCTCGCTCTGTTAGTGGTGAAGGAGTTGGCTGAAGCCCCGGTAATTGTTTCTCGTGCGGTCAGAAGGTATTGTCATCATTTACAGGCAGGGGCGTAGCACCAAATTTTGGGCCCTGGGTACAAACCATCTTGCTGGGCCCCCGTACCAAATACCATATACCAATGGGGTATTGCATTTTTATCATAAAAACACTTAAAATGTAAACAAAATAAGCCACATTCTGATTAATATATTTTTGTTTTATTGTCAAAAGTACTACTACTTACTAGGGGTGTAACGGTACACAAAACTGACGGTTCGGTACGTGCCTCGGTTTTGAAGTCACGGTTCGGTATGAGTTCGGTTCAGCAGTTTTAAAAAAATGGCTTTTTATTTATTTTTTATTAAACAGTGGTTTACTGAAAAAAATGTGTCTGTCCTTAAAATAATTAAATTATAACTAAAAGTTTCTTAAAGATAATGCTGTAAACTATATAGGGAGCCCTTACTTGCACATTAATACTATAATATTAAAGGTTAACTACAGAGCCCAAACTATGAGCCTATATTCAGCTGATATTCATGTTTAGATAATAAGCAACACTCAAATAACACATTGTGTGCGAACAACTTCACATAAGGCTAGTTTTTGCATTAATTCCTAAATCTAATTATAAAATTATGTTTTTTTTTCTCCAATTCGTTGTTGAAATATAATCTTAGTGACTGTCATTTTCATGACAGATTTATCTAAAATAGCATTAAATAATCAAGACATCACTAACAGGTTAAGTAGAATTAATATATATATAGGCCTATATGCTAATATGGTGCATATATTTAGTGAAAGAGTTGATTGTTGATTTCTCTAGTGAATTAACAGCTGTGGACACTGAAGGACTACAGACTCAGAGGTAAATGATACTGCGTGACATTGTTTACAAGCTGTTTGTACCTTAAGATAGTAATTGATGTGTATTCTTCTGGAAGAGATGATCGCGTTCACGCGCGCGCCGCGGCCGCTTGAATTGACGCGCCTATACAGTGATCAGTCACGTCACATTAAAGAGCGTCAAAACGGCATTTATCGTTTGAATTTCGTGATAAAATGGACTGAATACTTAATATGTTCGAGTGGGAACTAGGATTGAAGTGTGTTCCGTAAAATAAAATAAGTAATTTTCAATCATTAAGATGTGCATTAAACTGAGAACAATCCTGTACTTAATGTAAGAGCGTGCGCAAGCTAATTTGCATAATGCGGTAACGATCTGTGTTTTCGTGGATGTTAGATTTTGACAATGGAGGGAAATATAGTGTTTTCATGTAAACTTCTGACTCTGGGGAGAACTGCAGCAGAAGAGGAGACAACGGAGAAACGGAGACAAGGCAAACGGAGCCAAATATTGCATTTATTTCACTTCAACTGATAAAGTATGCAAACACAGCGCGAGCGTCACTGTGGGAAGAAGAAAGTGTCCGACTTCACGTCTCCGTTTGCCGCTCCTCTCCGCCTGCACGCGGCTACTCTCGCCGATCAGTTGCATCCAGCCACAGCCGATGTCCAATACACCTATTAACTGATTCACCGCAGGTGCACCTGACCTGCGGGTCGTACCATTTACATTGATTCGAGAGGGGTGGTGGGGCCCTGCACAGCTTGAAAATGACTTTTTTTTTTAAACCAAACCAGTGCCTAACTACAAGTTTAGTTTTGCACAGGAACTTTTTTATATGTACATAAATGCTATACAAATGTTAGTGCATGTATATGTATGTATAGAAAACGGACTTCTAAGGGCCCCCCCTCTGCCTCGGGCCCTGGGTACTCGGTACCCTTTATCCCCCCAGTCCGACGCCCCTGCCCCTGTATATTGTGTTAGTCTCGATAGACTGACGAATGTTGGTGTTTACAATGCGAGCGTAGCCAATCACAGACACATCTTTCCTGAAGCTCAAACAGTAGAGCGTAGCGCCAGCAACACCAAGCCATGGGTTCGATTCCCAGGGAAAGCAAGATCCGACAAAATACCAAATGTGCACCCTGAATATGATGCAAGGCACCCTGAACAAAAGCGTCTGCCAAATGCGTAAATGTAAATGTCTGTGGAGCGCTTGAATGCAATGGCCAATTGGAGGAGCCAACACAACACGGAACATACACAATCAGAATTGAATGGCTCAGCGCTTGTTCACTGACCAATTCTGCCTTCTAGTGCATAGGTTTGACCAACGAAGAATAGAACATGCTATAGATTCATGATTTGGTGTAGTCAGATTGACCGAAACGGTTTCCACTAGTGTCAGAGTTTAGTTGAACGGAAGCATTTGACGGTTTCATGCGTTTATAAAGGGAACGCACTCTGCTCACTTACTATATTCATAAAAGATTTGAATAATTGTACTCCCATGCTGCGATTTAGTTGCTGTACAGGATGCAATCTTTATGTAAAATGGGTCGGATTGAGTACGGAATTAAATTATTGCTGCTATCAAATATCCAGTTAAACCTTGTTTTTTATGCAAACCTTACTTGACATATGGTGCTTTTGAGTACTAGCGAGATACACTTTGTTTAATTCATAATTGTAGCCATGGCGTTGTAGTACAGAAGGACCAAATGAGACGTAACACCAAATTCTAAAGTTCCTAAAAATAGACAGAGGCATCCAGATATCAGTAGCGGAATAAAACACGAATAGAGTAAAATTAACTGGAGTAACGCAAAGACAAAAGCACAATTACTATACATGTTTGCTTTAATTAACCAATTTATTAATATGTAGCGCATTTATAAAGCAATAAGCAACGGCACCTTTATATGAGAACAGAACGCGGTTCTTCCTCATAGTAAAGGAAGCCATGTCGAATCACACAAGGAAGCCATTTCAACACTGGGTGCCCCGTATGTTTGAGCAAAATATGTACTCTGCTGGATGACAGGCCCAACACACTTCTAAGCTTGAAACTATTGTGTCAGTTTCAATTGCATTTTGTAAGTGACAACTCACAGCGCTTGCAAGATGAATAGCACGAATGAATGAGAACGGATCAAGCACTGATGTCAGTGCTGTACTGTAAAATCTATGCTGAGCAAATTAGCATAGTTAATTCAACTTTAGTGATCTGATAACACTGAACCCATTCGCGATTTCAGCTTAACTTCTGTTAATCATGAAGCCCCGATTAACTGGGTGCATGTTGCTTTAAAACCTGTGTTGGTTTCGTTGCATTCGTGGGGAAAATGATAGAGGCTAATATGCTGTGCCAGCTGTTCTGTTTCAGCTTTTCTAAACAAAATACAATAGTTAACGGTAACCGGTGTCATGCGAATCCTTTACGAGGCACTGTGAATAGTTTACAACACGAGCAAGCGATAACGAGCAAAGCACAAGCAGGTGCGCGTCTCGTGCATGCATGCTTGCGACAATTTGAGAGAGTAAAATACTACACCAGATCGATATCGGAAATGCATAATCATATACATATCACTGCGATGAATGCTGATGAAGTGATGACGCCAGAATGGTGATGATTCACAGCCGTGTCTTTGATAACATGCCCAGATAGTCCTCCATTGAAAGTGATTGTTTCGGATCTAAACGCGTGTCTGTTGCTGCGACAGCCCAATGAACAGAATGATAGGCTGACATGGACTTTGAACGCCACTGTATTGCACATGATTAATTGTATAATAGGACCAGCGATCGACTGCTACGGAACGTCCGGATCGTCAACTGTAATGCTGGCGTCAGCATCTGTGAACTCAGACATGTGTTAATTACCGATCTTTTATACTCCGAGAATTATGACTTGATTGGATAGGTCTGAATGTGATAAGTGACGTAACATTGAATCTTCCTGCCAGAACTTGCGCATAAGCTTCATATCTGCAATGTATTGAGGTCCTAGGACTTATATACAAGTAATAGTATTTTAAAATCGATCCTAAATGTAACTGGAAGCCAGTGTAAAGACCTGAGAACTGGTGTGATATGGTCATATTTTCTGGTTCTGCTCAGGATCCTGGCAGCAGCATTCTGTATGAGCTGCAGCTGTCTAATGGTCTTTTTGGGAAGGCCGGTGAGAAGACCATTACAATAGTCCACCCTGCTGGTGATAAAAGCATGAACGAGTTTCTCTAAGTCTTGCAATATTTTTGAGATGATAGTAGGCTGATTTAGTTATTGCTTTGACATGACCTCTGAAACTCAGGTCTGACTCCAAAATTACACCAAGATTCCTGACTTGATTTTTTTATTTTAGACCTTTAGCCTCAAGATATGCGTTCACCTTGAGAATTTCATCTTTGTTTCCAAATGTAGTGATTTCAGTTTTGTCTTTGTTTAACTGAAGAAAGTTTTGGCACATCCAACTGTTAACTTCTTCAATGCATTTACACAGAGAGTCAATGGGGCTGTAGTCATTAGGTGATAGAGCTAAGTAGATCTGGGTGTCGTCAGCATAGCTGTGGTAAGCCATTTTGTTATTTTTCATTATTTGGCTCAGTGGGAGCATGTACAGGTTGAATAGGAGTGGTGCAAGAATTGACCCTTGTGGGACTCCGCATGTCATGGATGTCCACTCAGACTTATGGTCAACTATACTCACATAATAACCTCTTTCTTCTTAGTATGACCTGAACCATTTGAGGACCATTCCGGAAAGCCCAACCCAATTTTCTAGCCTGTCAAGAAGTATGTTGTGGTCAACAGTGTCGAATGCAGCACTGAGGTCGAGTAGTACCAGAATTGATGTTTTGCCTGTATCTGTATTGAGGCGAATATCATTTATTATCGTTATGAGCGCTGTCTCTGTGCTGTGATGCGGTCGGAAACCAGATTGAAAATTGTCAAAGTATCCGTTTGAGTTCAAGAATTTGTTCAGCTGACTGAAAACAACTTTTTCAATGATCTTGCCTATGAAGGGGAGATTTGAGATTGGTCTGTAGTTGCTCAGTATGGAGTTATCCAGATTTCTCTTTTTCAGGAGAGGCTTAACTACTGCGGTTTTAAGGGAGTTTTGGAAAGTCCCAGAAAGAAGTGAGGCGTTTACCACTTCTAGGAGATCTGCTTCTAAACAGTTAAACACACTTTTGAAAAAAGAAGTGGGGAGTGTGTCAAGGGCGCAGGTTGATGTTTTTAGGTGCTGTACCGTTTCTTCTAAAATTTTACCATCAATTGCTTCGAAATCAGTCATAGTAACTTTCTGAGGTTGTGGTCTGATCTGACTCACCCCAGAGCAACTCAAGGATGTGCTGATCGCATTTCTGATATTATTGATTTTCTCGGAGAAGAAAAAAGCAAACTCACTACATTTGCTGTCTGAGAGCATTTCATTGGGAATGTGACTCGGAGGGTTTGTTAGTCTCTCTACAGTAGCAAAAAGAGTGCGCGTGTTGTTTATGTTTCTGTTAATAATATTTGAAAAGAAGGTCTGTCTAGCTTTGCCTAGTTCCACATTGAAAGCACGAAGACTGTCTTTATTGATGTTGTAATGGACTACAAGTTTTGTCTTTCGCCACATGCGCTCATCTTTCCTGCATTGTCTTTTCATTAATTGCACTGCTGTTGAGTTTCTCCAAGGTGCTTTTTATTTGCCACTCTTTTTTCTGACTTTCACAGGAGCAATATCATCAATTACACTCTTAACTTTTGAGTTAAAAGAGTCAAGGAGAAAATCTACAGAGTCTGCAGATATGCTTGGTGTTAGAGATATAGCCTTCATAAACAGCACACTAGTGTTCTCATTTAAGCATCTCTTTTTGACAGAGACAGATCTAGTTTCAATGGCAGGAGAGATTGATATATCAAAGAAAATACAGAAATGATCAGACAGTGCCACATCCTTAATAACTATCGATGAAATGTTTAGACCCTTACTGATAAGTAAATCTAGAGTGTGTCCACCATCATATGTGGGTCCGTGTACATGTTGTGTCAAATCAAAAGTGTTAAGAACAGTCATGAGATCTTTAGTTGCACTGGATTCAGCATTATCAGTGTGAATGTTAAAATCCCCAGCAATAGCAAAACAGTCATATTCAGATGAGATTGCTGATAACAGCTCTGTAAAGTCATCAATAAAAGCTGGGCAATATTTTGGAGGCCTGTAAATAATGATAAGCAGGATGCGTGGAGCACCTTTTAGCACAATGGCCAGATATTCTAGAGACAAATAGTCACCAAATGATACTTGCTTACATTGATAGACATCTTTAAAAAGAGCAGCGGCTCGACGCTCTTTATTTGATATCTGGGGGCTCGCAGTGATCGAGTATGATTGTCTGGTTCCGGTATAAACAAAATCCATTTTCTCTGTGAAGCTCAGAAGCGGGGATGCTGAAGAGAGGAATAACATGTCTGGTGAGGGGGGCTGTTGGTCTGGTGTTACTGGAGGCTGCAATATGTTATCGTCCAGTTCATGGAGTGACTTAGACATTTCTTCCAGCTTATTGCTCAGACCACACATAAGGTGTAAAAGTTCACCAGTCTCACCCCCGATGGTCCCCATTTTTACCAGTGCCTCCACAGTCTCCACAGTCTGGGCTGGGATGTTACTGTTTAGTGCCTCGATCTGTGTCACTTGGAGCAGTTCTAATCCGTCACATTGTGAGCTCTGAGGGCGGGGCTCAGCTGGGAGTGTGTCCATGAGAAGTGGTTGTTGTGGCTGCGTGGTGTTATCATTGTCCTTGTGTGGTGTATCACCGCATGTCCATTCAGATGCTGAAATGAAGTCCTGTGATCGTCTATACTCTGTACTGGTGTGTGTGTGCCATCCAGGTTGAGTGGGGTAGCACACACAGCTGAAGGATGATGAAGGGAAAAATAAATATTGTCCTTTAGCACTCTTGCACCGAGTTTGTTTGGGTGGAGGCCATTTGATGTAAACAGTTGTCTCTGACTCCAGAAGAGATTAAAGTTGTCGATAAAGTTCACTCCCTTCATGTTGCAGGTTTTTTGCAGCCATGTATTAAGCCCAAGTAGTCGTGAGAACCTATTTGTTCCTCTTGCTGGAAGTGGTCCACTGATGAACGGCTGAACTTTCAGTTTTTTAAGTGTTTCAAAAAGTTAATTGAAATCCCTCTTAAGGAGTTCTGACTGCTCTCTCTGAATATCGTTCTTCCCCACATGAAGGATAAGTTGATTTGCAGTCTTATGTTTCATCAGAATGTTCTTAAGTTCCCTGTTGACATCAGAAACTGTTGCTTGTGGAAGGCAGCATGTAGTTGTATCCCTGCTAATGTTTCTGACTGTGGAGTCCCCCACTCTCAGAGTCCAGGCCTCGGCTGCCCTCTGAGCTGACGGCCGCTGTCTGCTCGACCTTGAGCGCCTGTTAGCATCAGTGTTAGCAACGGCTGATTCTGTCTGTGTTCGGTCACATTCATCACGTTTGGGGATTCCTCACCCACATTCATTAACACTTCAAATCTGTTTTCAAGATGTATATTTGGTGGTAGGAAACGAGTGTTTGCAATCCTTGTGTCTGGGGTAGAGCATGCTACTGCGGCAATATGTGATGCTCGTGACAATCTGATGTCTCGAGTGCCTTTGGGTCTTGCTCCCTGTTTGTGCCATCGATTAGTGTGTTGATCAGTTACTTGTTTCTCTACCTGTTGAGTAGCACTACATTTATGGGACTCACCAGCAGTGTGCAGACGGCGTTCATGATGAAGCTCTGCTGTGTGATTCGTCTGGTTAGATGGTTCCGCAAATAGCTTTGTTTCAAGAACTGCAATCCTTTGTAAAAGTCTGTGGCAGTTTTTGCAGCAAGTAGATTCTAGAAGAGGCATTTTCTTATCCTTCTGAATGTGGGTAGCTGTGTTTTCCCTTCTCCGGAATGTAAGCTGAAGGCAGTGGGAGGCTGGTCGGTTGAAATATTCCGCTTTTTGTTTAGTAATTCAGTCGCCAGAGTTTCTAATTTTATCATTGGAGTCAAGCTTTGTCTTGAGCACTGTGCTGATTTGTTGAAGTTGAAATTATGAGATAAAATATAGAAGCGAAAGAGCAAAGCGCGGAGCAGTAAGCAAGAGCGTCCGAACAGTAGCGAAGCAGGAAGCAGGAACTTTACACAGACGCCGACGTCTACCTCTTCTTGTTTACGGAGTCAGAGCGAGGAGATTCAAGAAAATGGCGGCGAATATAAATCCAGCACCTTCATGCTTAAAAGCAGATGTGTGGGTGCACTTTGGGTTTAAAAAGAAGAAGGAAAGCGACGACTTAGACTCAGGGGTCAACAACATGAGTCGCCCGCAAGGACCACATGAGTTGCCCGCGGGTCTGTTCTATGGATGACGTGCGTTGCGCGCGTGCACTCGCTCTTGTAGTCTCTGCCGTGTGTAGTCTCTGCCGACATGAACGCATAAACCGTCACTTCATGAGAATTTACCGTTTCATTTGAGAAAACTGGTGCGGCTCAATCAGCTCCCTGGTTCAGTAGTCAGGGCACTGATCAGGACATAAGTCAATGGGCTGACTCCCTGATCAGTGCCCTGACTGAACTAGGGAGCTGAATGAGACGCGCACCCACTGTCATATCATGAATACAGACACTGGTATTCACGGCAACCCGTCAAAATAAAAGTTTGGTTTAACGTGAAGAAATTGACTACAGATTGTAGCCTACAGTAAATTTAGCTACGTCTCTATGTAATAATAATACTTCTCTACTAATAATAATAATTATGAAATAAATAATACTAATTATATAATTATTAATGGTTGCTTATTTTTCACTTGATCTTTCATTTATAAACAATGTTTACTTTTAAACAGCATACAGCCTTTACATGTTTTTGCATTATTTACTTATGATTATCATCATATATAATAAAACATTGATTTAAAAAAAATTGTGGTAGTCCAGTACCGACTACTGGAACTACTACTATACTCTTTCAGGTGTAAAACAGTTTGGATAGTTGTTAATATGAGAATTATGATGCATTATTTAAGAGTTTTAAGTATTATATAACATGAGTAGCTCTCTGTGACTTTCATTTTTAAAAAGTAGCTCTCAAATGAAAAAAGGTTGGAGACCCTTGACTTAGACAAAAGCATCGCGGTTTGCAAGCTGTGTGACACAAACGTGAAATACTCTAGAAATACTACCAAGTGTCAGTGTCAAGCTAAAAAACCTGTCAAAGAAACTGTTCAGAACATGCCACTTGCTGCAATTTTTAAAACTCCATTGTTAATTGCAATACTGCACTTTATTTACTTTTCAAAGGCTTGTAAGCTAAAGTTTGCAATGTTTCAATAAATGGAACTAATTTTCTCAACACATCTTTGATTAATTTTGTCCAGCATTTGGAAGCTGCAGACTCTCTGTCCAGTCAGAGATATATATTGTGTAATTGATGATTTTAGTTTTCAGTTCAGTTAATTCAATCCAAGTAAATGAAACACTCACAAGATATCACCAAAATCACTTTGTCCCCTTTAAATCTTTCAGAAAATGATGTAAGTGTATCGAATTACAACGAATCGAATCGTATTGTGTGCTGAATATTGTGATAAATATCGTATCGTGAGCTGAATATCGTGTATCGTATCGTATCGTGAGATTAGTGTATCGCTACAGCCCTAATAACACTGGTTACATCACTTGCCCACCGCGGCACCTCCCCCACCGTCGTTTTGATATTTTATAGTAGTAAATAATTTTTTTTTGTTCAGTTAGAGAACAGATTAACTACAATTAAAAACTGAAATGAACTGAAAACAACAGTTCGAACAAGAGTCGCAGCACAAACTAGCAGCAGGAGTCAGATTTCATTCATCAGAGAGCGAGGAGCTGAATGACAAGATGATTGCGGAAGATTTGAGCGCCTATTTAAGGGAGTTACTGTTTTGTTGTTGTGTTTTTCATCAAGAATAATAGGCTAATGAACCCACCATTCAAGCAACCTGCCCACGAATTGGCAAACCGAAAGTAAAATGCGCACGGCCACACTGTCATTTGTTCATGCCCACATAGTGCACAAGCACTGTAATGTCCCTAATGGGTAAAAAGGCTAATACATTTTGATTCTATTATTCTATTTTCCACAATGTCAAACGAGTGCAGTTGTGCACTCTAGACAGAGAATACTCAGTTGCAGAGAGTTGTTGAGAGAGACGGCTCTGGGCTGTTTCCCAAAAGCATTGTAATACAATAGCCACCAACGGTCTTGTGATTTTTTTCGTTTTTTATTTTTTAATACATTTGCAAAGATGAATTTAATCAATTTTGGAATAAGGCTGTAACATAACAAAATGTGGGAAAAGTGAAGCACTGTGAATACTTTCCAGATGCACAGTACTTTGACCAAGCATTCATGTCTGCTTTTGCATATTTGTGATGAGTATTTTTCTGATATGTCTCTGATAGTGTCAAACTTGACGTTTATTTCTTTATCATTCTTTCTTCTTTAGGGTAGTTCAGACTATCAACAACACACAGACAACTTTGGAAGAGTGAGTGTTTTATTCTCCGTTGACTGTTCTTGTAGTAACAGAGATGTTTTTTTTTTAATAACCATTTCTTATGTATTTTTGTTATAAACCAACTATTATTCTGCCAATACTTTAAAAAAAATCTGTGTACAAAATTGTGCTTTAGTCAGTATGGTAAGTCTGCAATAATGATTTCACTTGTTTTTCTGCTTTGCCTTTTTGTTCCTCCTTCTGCTAGCATTGCCTTCACAAGTTTCTGCACATAAAAAGCTTTATTGTCATCTCAGTTCATAATCAGAGCTTCTGTTTGCTGAGCTGAACTCAAACTCGGGTCTCCTCAGGCGCTGATGTGCTGTTTATCAGGAGGGCTCCCTGTGGGCACAAGGCTGTTGCTCCAACATTATTGTGTACTCTTGGCTTACTGTTTGGCTGCTGGTTTAAAATTAATTCTGGGTATTGCAGCTACTACTGTCTAAAAGGTCTGGCTGCAGACTGGCAGTTGCACTCTCCGACTCACACTTTCTCTCACCTGCGCTTCCTCTGCCAGTGATGTCACTTACACTTGACACAAATATCACAGAGAATAAGTTTCAGCCATTAGTGTGCATTGCCAACAGTGTCAAGAAGCTGGAATGGTTAATTGATTAAATATACTTTACTATAATGAGACCAAAGCATTTTTTCTGGAAAGAAGGTATTTTTGCTGTTGCTTGTACAGTATATTTATCACACAATTTAAGTTTTAAAAGTTTTATGCACTATATTGCCAAAAGTTTTGGGACGCCTGCCTTTACATGCACATGAACTTTAATGACATCTCATTCTTAATCCATAGGGTTTAATATGGAGTTGACCCACCCTTTGCAGCTATAACAGCTTCAACTCTTCTGGGAAGGCTTTCCACAAGCTAGTGTGTTTATGGGAATTTTTGACCATTCTTCTAGAAGCGCATTTGTGAGGTCAGGTCTCCGCTCTAATTCATCCCAAAGGTTCTCGCTGATCCATGTCTTTGTGGACCTTGCTTTGTGCACTGGTGCACAGTCAGGGTGGAACAGGAAGGGGTCATCCCCAAACTGTTCCCACAAAGTTGGGAGCATGAAATTGTCCAAAATGTCTTGGTATGCTGAAGCATTAAGAGTTCCTTTCACTGGAACTAAGGGGCCAAGCCCAACCCCTGTAAAACAACCCCATACCATAATCCCCCCTCTGACAAACTTTACACTTGGCACAATGCAGTCAGGCAAGTACATAGTCCTGGCAACTGCCAAACCCAGACTCGTCCATGGGATTGCCAGACAGAGAAGTGTAATTGGTCACTCCAGAGAACATGTCTTCGCTGCTCTAGAGTCCAGTGGCGCCCTGCTTTACACTACTGCATCCAACGCTTTGCATTGCACTTGGTGATGTAAGGCTTGGATGAGCTGCTCAGCCATGGAAACCCATTCCATGAAACTCTCTTCGCACTGTTCTTGAGCTAATCTGAAGGCCACACAAAGTTTGGAGGTCTGTAGCTATTGACTCTGCAGAAAGTTGGCGACTTCTGCGCACTCTGCATCTCAGCATGTGCTGAGCCTGCTCTGTGATTTTACATGGCCTATCACTTCGTGGCTGAGTTGCTGTTGTTCCCAATTGCGTCCACTTTGTTATAATACCACTAACAGTTGAGCATGGAATATTTAGTTGTGAGAATTTCATGAATGGACTTATTGCACAGGTGGCAACCTATCACGGCCATGAAGTGATTGGAACACCTAAATTCAATGATTTGGAGGGGCGTCCCAGTACTTTTTGGCAATAAAGTGTACTTCAGCATTCAAGTAGCATAACTATAGCTAATATTTATCAAGGATACAAAGAAAATTGTCAGCTCTAACCAGCATTTTACATTTTTTTCCCCCAATTTTAAAGCACATATTTTTATTCTAGTTTTTTACTATTTCACAAGACTATTTACATTACAACTATTAACTTGTTTTACTGAACAAATAAAAATAATGATATAAGACATACAAATAAAACAATATAAAAAAACTAAACTTTATAACACTTCCATAACAGTTACAACTGTCCAAATATCACTGAGTTACAAATTTCCAAAAGCAAAATTGCAATAAATTGCAAGGGAAGATTGACAGATGGCTGAAAGCGATGGTTTATAGTTTCAAAAGTTTTTCTTGACACATGGCTGCCATTTTGCTTCAGAAGACATTGCTGCGTCACCTCGGGTCGTATGGATTACTGTCATGTTTATTTTGTGTGGTTTTTGAAGTGTCTACTTTAGAGGTCCTTGCTTTATGTGGACTCACAAAGATGGATTATTTTTCTAAAAATCTTTGTTTGTGTTCATCTGAAGAAAGAAAGCCATGTACATCTGGAACGAGGGCATGAGGGTGAGTAAAATCATGAGAGAATTTATATTTTTGGCTGGAGTATCACAAACAGGGATGGTAAAATACAGTGGTTTCAACGTGTAAGTGATATAATAAACCAAAGACAGTAGATACCATTCCATTGTACCATTGTAATAATTTACTTTATGTGCTTTATGTATTCAAGATAGTAAGAGAGTTGGTGTTTAAACATTAGGCTATTTATAATGATTGTGACATTAATCTAACTATGCCACACAATCATGATTAATAGCCTAATGTTTAAACGCAAAGAGCCGCAATAGTAAACCAATATAATTGCATTTAATTATTGCAGATCAGAGATTCAATTCTAAACACAAAATTGACATTAAAAAATATATACATACGCCAACGATGACTCCGTTGGAAACACTTCTAAATCTGACGTGTAGGTATGCGTAGATTTGTAAGTGATGTTTCCGACAGCTGAAACTGCAAGTGACGTCACTGAAAGAGGAAGTGCAGGTGAGTGAGAGCACACGTCCCTATCAGGCCTGTCATAGCCACTGACCTCACACTAAGCTCTCTCCTCATGCGCCAAAAATTGTGTTGAAGTGTAATAAATGTATACTATATAAATATGCATGTATAGAAATTGACATGTATGGCTGTAATTGCTGTTTGTTATCATTTCTGTACTGTTGGCCACAGGGTCCTAAGGGCCACAGTCCCTGGACAGGAGTGTCACAGTTCCTGCAGACATCTCAAAAAATCATCCAGTTTGCCTCGGGGCAGGAACCGCAGCCAGGAGACACCATCATCTATGTGGCTGGAGCTTTTGACCTGTTCCGTATCCTTTCATGCTTAGACAATACAATATCCAGAGTGCTATAATGAAGACTGGGGCTGTCAAAATAAATATACTGATTTAAAAATCTGGTGGAAGGGAAGATTGTCAGTAAATAACAAAGAACACTATATTGCCAAAAGTTTTGGGAAACAACAGCTTCAACTCTTCTGGGAAGGCTTTCCACAAGGTTTAGGACCATTCTTCTTGAAGTGCTTTTGTGAGGTCAGGCACTGATGTTGGACAAGAAGGCCTGGCTCGCAGTCTCCACTCTAATTCATCCCAAATGTGTTCAATCGGGTTGAGGTCAGGACTCTGTGCAGGCCAGTCAAGTTCCTCCACACCAAACGCGTTCATCCATGTCTTTATGGACCTTGCTTTGTGCACTGGTGCACTGTAAACCCAAATAAGTTACCAGAACTAAAAAAAAATTGAGGCAATCGATTGCCTCAAATTTTTTAAGTTGAATAACTTAAGTCACAATTTTGTCCAGAACTTAAAAGGTTGGATTACCTGCTACGTGTACCTTTTGATAACAGTTAAAGTGCTCATTTAGCTCAACTCAAATATTTGTAGTTAATATGACTTACAGGCAACTGTTAAGGCAACTCAATTATTTTCAGTTATTATAACAAAGTTTTGAGTTTTCACAGAACTTTAAAAAATTTGTACACAACCACACCATTTTATGTTCAATTTGTATTGCTTTGTGTTGTCATTGTTTTAAGTACACATTAGTCAAATATGTTGAGTTTGTTAACTTAAAAACATGACTCAAAACTTAAAATTTTGAGGCAATTGAGATCGAGCGATGTTATTGTGTGATGTGTTAAACCGGAGAACAAAACTTATGTACACGTTTTAAAAATCGTTTAGTTTATCTGAACACTGCTGGATCTCCTGCTGTAGAGTAACAAGGCTACTATAATCAATGACTCTCAGGAGATCAGCAGATAAGGCCACTATATGATGATAACAACTGTATCATCATCAACAACAAGCCAACATCATCTGTCAATAACTTCATCATCAATTTTCTGTTGCTGTTCTCATCGTAACAAACAGTTACAGCAGCCAGAAGAAAAAATAATGTTGAAAAGTCAAGAGCCCAACTAAAGCAAACACTAATCACCATAATGGAATCACCAAACGAATCTATTATTTTCAATAAAATATCAACATCTAAACCCTCTGTTAATCTCAATAAGAGCTTATGTAGACGTCTGACAGAAATAAAGTCAGTCTGGTTAGTAATGTGTGAAGCGTCAAAGGCTGTTTATGGAGTTGTGAAGTTTATAATTGACCGTTCGCAAAGACTTTAGTTACTGTTGCTATGTCCGATACACTGAAATATACATCGCAGAGCAGAGAGGACACTGACAACGTGCTGACAGAAAGGACAGAGCAGGTTACTTTTAATATGAAACAAAGTCTCAACTTTCATATTTGGTCATTTTATTTAAAAAAAAATAACAATAAAAAACGTTTTGTGGCTCTTTAATGTGTCTGACAGATCGCTGTAGAGCCTCAGTTAAAGCTGCTCGTGAACCGATCATCTCAATCTTAATTTATAGCATCAAATAAACATGAAAGAACATAAGAAGGAGTGTCATTTTATCTGTGGAAAGACGTCAGTACACGCTAATCTAATAGATCAGGGGTTCTCAACCCTGGTCCTCGAGGGCCACTGTCCTGCAGAGTTTAGCTCCAACCTTGATCAAACTCATCTGCCTGTAAACCTGAAGTACTTAATTAGCAGGTTCAGGTGTGTTTGCAGGATAGTGGCCCTCGAGGACCAGGGAGAATGCCTGTAATAGATTAATCTGTTACAGGCATTAACACTGTAAAACCCAACAAGTTCAGCTAACTCATTTCATTTGAGGAAACCGATTACGTCAAACCTTTTAGGTTTATAAAAAACAATAGTTATGAGTACACTGCATTTATTTTAATCAAGTCCACTCAAAAAGAATATACAATCTTAATATACATTATCTTAACATACAATTCAACTTTACACTGCATTCAAATACTTTATATAGATGAACCTTCCCTATATTGAGTAAAACAGCTGAAATTACAAACTTTAAATGAACTCAGAGTACTGCAGTTACTGCTAGCTCACAATAGCACACACAAAGTCAAATCTAGTAAGTTAGGTTAACTCATTAAATTTGAGGACACTGATTACCTTAATTCTTTTAATTTTAGAAAACAATAGTTATGAGTACTTTGAACTTATTTCAATTGAGTTCACTAAAATAAGACACTCGTTGCAATCAATAAATTAAGTGATTAATTAAGTGATGATTGAGCATTAGTGATGAGCACCTGATGATAATGAGCAGAATCACAGAAGGAAAGAGAAACACAAGAACTACAACTGATTTAAGCCACAGCTTTAGATGAAATAACAGCAGATAAAATAAGACATTAAATCTCTGAAGAGCTCAACAGAGGAGGATTAAACAACTCCACAAACAGCACTACCAGCTTCACACATTACTAACCAGACTTACTTTATTTCTGTTTTAATGAAAATAATAGTTTAATTGAAGTCACCATGATAGAGATGAGTGCTTGCTTTAGTTGCGCTCTTGACACTTAATCTTTAACATAATTTTTTTCTCTGGCTGCTTTAACTGTGTGTTTAGAAAGCACATTTGTTATGGTAAGGAATGCCTAGTGAAAATGTGATTAGTTGATGTTGGTTATACAGTGATGGTATAATAATCATGTAGTGGCTTAAGTCACTGATCTCATTCAGAGTCTTATGCTCTGGTTATAGCGGTATTGTGTTCTTAATATTTGTATTATTCATAATGGCGTCTACGTGATTCAGCAGCACGAGATCCAGCACTATTGTGGTAATTGAATATGCAATATCTTAAAATCATGTAGTGCTCAAAAGGTTTTAGTCTATGGCATTACTTAGACACACACAGACATCAAGAATCTGCGTATGAATCTCAACAATGGTGACAATCAATGAAAAGCTTAAAAACTCCCTCATGGGTCCCAGCATGCATTGTGGCATGAATAAATTATACATCTGAATTGTGACTAATTTTCTTTGATTCTTACGATTTGCTTTTACTTTTGTTGTGTTTGTTGTGATGTTTTTGTAGCTTGTTTTATGTTCAAAGTTGATCTGTTTATCTGAATATTTTTTTGATTGTCACCATTGTTGTGATTCATACTCTGATTCTTGATGTCTATGTGTGTTCGAGTACTGTTGTAGATTAAACCTTTTGTGCTTTAATTTTATTCATTTAAATCCTGCATATTGTTTCGTTACCACAACCATCCTGGATCGTGTGCTGTACCATCACATAGTTTCTATTATGAATAATACAAAAAAATAATAACAAAAAAAACTCTATAACCAGCGCATTAGACTCTGAATGATGTCAGGGATTCAGTCACTGCATGACAATAATATCATCAGCAAAAAACAACCAACACCAGCTGATCACATTTTCGCTTGGCTTTTCTTACCATAACAAATGTGTTTTGTAAACACAGTTAAAGCAGCCAGGGGCCCGTTTCAGAAAGGAGGTTAAGTGAAAACTCTGAGTAGGTTAACCCTGAAATAAGGGAAACTTGTGTTTTCTGTTTCAGAATGGGAGGTATGTCAAACCTGAGAAAGCTGGGTAAGTCAAGCCCGTTTCTGAAAGAGAGGTAATTTATACTCAGAGTCAGTTACCAGGGTAACTTACTCTGTGAACCTAACCTGGTCAGGAGCAGGTTTTCTTTGGTAAACACAGAGTTTCTTTCAGTCTCCTCCCCTTTTTTAAAGCACCAGCAGTGTTTAAATACTTTATTCATTCATTCAAACGCCACAAATGCTTTTCTTACTGAGTATTTTGGTCGTATTTCAAGTATAAATATAAAAAAAAATATGAATTTAATCTAAATCTAAAGTAAACGAAGTTTACTTAAAAAAAATTAAATTATCTGCCACTTGACAAAAATGCAAAGTAAGAAAAGCATTCTTTGCAGGAACATTCATTCATTGCTCATATTTTCATCATGAGGACACTGCAAAGTGACAAAAATGGCATGTCCTTTTATACAGGATCCTGACGTTCACTTGATAATCCTCTAGAAGTATCCTAATAATTAGAATTTCCTTTAGGATTTCCAGTGGTTGGATGCATTGACACTCATATTCCCATCATCACACTTTCTAAAAACGGATTATTGTATGGAATGGAAGGATGCTGCCAGATGGTAGTACAAGATATATGCCATAACCACCACCACAGCTGTTAAATACATTTATTTAAAAAATTGTATAGTCATCTTTATTTCCTACAAATACTTTATTCTTTTTTCTGTTGGATGTTAATATTCGTCCTCCATCTCCTCTTCAGCTGTCAGTGGTGCTGGAGTTTGGCTGACCTGAGTAGAAGTCAAATGTTAATTTCATTACCCTGATTAATAAATGTAACAGGTGGGATTAGAGAACATTTTATTATGTAAAAAGAGCATAGACCCTTTTCACATTTCTGGGTTTCCGAAGCTGAAGTCGTCATAGTTGGGTTAACTCTTATAGCGGTGAATGAGAGAATACATTAAATATATATTTTTGTGTCTCCATTTGCTCAAATAGAAAAAGAAAAACTCCACAATAGTGATTTCACAACTTTCAAAAAGATGGAAAAATTAGAGTGAGATTGATAAAGGAAGTGAAAAGAGAGAAAGATGTTAATTTTAACTATCACTCCCATAGACGCTGTATTAGAAACACTCGTAATTTGTAATTTGATGCAAAAGTAATATAATACAAAGTATTAGTGTTATAAATGTACATACATCAAAAAAAATAATACAAAAAAACGTTGCAGGATTTACGATATTGATGACCATTAAAGCACGTCATCACAGTCTGTGAAAAGGGTCTAGTGGGAAAAGCTGCTGCACATTGGACACTGAATGATATTTATTTAATTTGTCAAATGTTTGTAAAGTCATTAAACCTACACCCATGAACATTTTATGCTTAAAGCTTTTCCTGATTGAATTATGTTTTTATTTTGTTTTTTGTTTTCATTTTTAGCTGCTGCCACATTCTTTGTTTGTCTTTTGGATACCATGAAAATTAAACTTAATTAAAATAATTAAGAATTAAACTTGTGTATTGACCCGGAAGTATGCAAACGTCTTTTTGTTGGGTGCTGTTGCCATGGTGAATCTTACTTTCGGAGCTCCATTGATCGTGGCTTTTCATAGTTGGAGTGCATGTGCTTAACTCAGAGTCAGTCTACTCAGAGTTGATTGAACTACCTCAATTCAGCTGTTCTGAAACCCAAAACTCAGAGTTTCCCATCTCAGAGTTAGTCAACTCAGAGTTCAGGTTTAAACTCAGAATTGGTTGAACCTCCTTTCTGAAACAGGCCCCAGACCAATACATGTTTTGTCAAGGGTCAAGATCCCAACAAAAGCAAACACTGAACACCATCATGGTGAATTCAAACAAAACTATTATTTTCAATATAACAGAAATTACAGAAATAAAGTCAGTCTGGTTAGTAATTTGTGAAGCTGTTAATGCTGTTTGTGTTTAATCCTCCTCTGCTGAGATCTTCAGAGATTTAATGTCTTATTTTATCCTTCAGTTGATTTCATCTAAAGCTGTGGCTGAAGTCAGTTGTAGCTCTTGTGTTTCTCTTTCCTTCAGTGATTCTGCTCATTACTATCATCAGGTGTCACCACCAATACGCAATTATCACTTATTTAATCACTTAACAATACATTTATTAACCAATTATCATGCTGGGAACTAGAAATGTTCTAGAACAACATTTGGTAATATTTGAGTGCAGTGAACTCATATTTTTTTAGTACATACAACTGTTAGGTTTTACAGTGTACTAAACTCTCCTGACTGCTTTGTCGGACAGAAATGGCGGATTGGGCGGATTATGATTGGTCAGACCGCCTGTCAATCAAACTTCCTGTGAAGGGTAAATTGACTGCTGTCAAGATGATTTGCATTCCTCACTTAACGTTAGCGGATGTCTTTTCAGATGAGTGTACATTGCACTTGTACTTTTGTTGTAACAGAATTACTTTCCATGTAACATTTTTACAAGCTTCATCTTTAGGGAAGTATTTCCACACACTTGATGGTGACAATTATAGTATAACATAACAGTTTTTTTTTTTTTTTTTTTTGCACAGAGCGTTTAGGATAGCAATAAGCTTAGCATATGCATTGCACATACTTAGTATGTGCAATGCATTAGCTACATTAGCTACAATAGGCTACATTAAAATGATGACAATAAAAATACAATAAATAAATAAATAAAATAAATACATTTTGTCTTCCACTAATGTCTAACGCATTTCAGTTTGCCCCAATTAAATTGTTTTAATAGGCTATGGTTGTAATTTATTTGTTATGATGGATTTTACTTATTTGGTTAAGCACTTTGAGATTTTATTGTATTTTAGCATGTGCTATATAAATAATTAAGTTTATTTTTTAAATCATCTCTATTTGAAACAACAGAAATAACAGGATCATTCTTAGCATGTAATTACTTAATTCTATTAAGTTGTACTTAAGTTGGTTTTTAAGTTATGCTTACTTATTCACAAAAAAGTTCCATTTAATCAAAAAATATTAGTTGAAATTACTCAAAAGGAAGACTGTTACACCAACTTGAAATAATTAAGTTAGTAGAACTTTTTCTAAAACTTTGAGTATACACTACTTAATCTATTTAATTAATTTGAACGTTCGGGTTTACAGTGTGTGCAGTCATGTTGGAACAGGAAGGGGCCATCCCCAAACTGTTCCCACAAAGTTGGGAGCATGAAATTGTCCAAAATGTCTTGGTATGCTGAAGCATTAAGAGTTCCTTTCACTGGAACTAAGGGGCCATGCCCAACCCCTGAAAAACAACCTCACACCTCAATTCCCCCTCAACTTGGCACAATGCAGTCAGGCAAGTACTGTTCTCCTGGCAACCGCCAAACCCAGACTCATCCATGGGATTGACAGACAGAGAAGTGTGATTGGTCACTCCAGAGAACACGTCTCCGCTGCTCTAAAGTCCAGTGGCAGCGTGCTTTACACCATTGCATCCCACGCTTTGCATTGCACTTGGTTATGTAAGGCTTGAATGAGCTGCTCGGCCATGGAAACCCATTCCATGAAGCTCTCTATGCACTGTTCTTGAGCTAATCTGAAGGCCACACGAAGTTTGGAGGTCTGTAGCTATTGAAAGTTGGCGACTTCTGTGCACTGTGTATGCACTGACCCCGCTCTGTGATTTTACGTGGCCTACCACTTTGTGGCTGAGTTGCTGTTGTTCACAATTGCTTCCACTTTGTTATAATACCACTAAGTTGACCGTGGAATATTTAGTAGTGAGACAATTTCATGAATGGACTTATTGCACAGGTTGCAACCCATCACAGTACCACACTTGAATTCACTGAGCTCCTGAGAGCAACCCATTCTTTCACAAATGTTTGTAGAAGCATCTACATGCCTAGCTGCTTGATTTTATAAACCTGTGGCCATGGAAGTGATTGGAACACCTGAATTCAATGATTTGGAGGAGTGTCCCAATACTTTTGGCAATATAGTGTATATGTTCTGATGGCTCACACATAGCCATTAGAAGACTGAACAGAAACAATCAAAATGACTGAATTATGCTGTAGATTATTAATTCAAGGTATGCCAGCAGAAGATCTGGTGAACACCGGCTACTCACAACATTGTCAAGAAACTATTACAGCCTGTGTTGAAAAAATTGCTTGGAAAGTTGTGTAGTTAACAGCCATCACTACTTCATGAATAACCGGTAAAAAGCATGCACATTAAAAACACTTCTTGAGACCCTTGCATTCTTTTCCACTTTGCTTTTCCTGAGTATACACGTGCGTATCCCTCCTAAGACGATGTTAATGTTGTACTTTTTGACCCGATGCACATCAGACATCGGCCATGTGGATTTCCTGGATACAGTGTCCCAGCTTTCAGAGAAGCCATATGTCATCGTGGGGTTGCACTTTGATCAGGTAAGCTGGATACAGGAAAATCTTTGAAATATTATTATTGAAAGAAATCTGTAAGAGATGTGCGAGAAGGAGGAACTGCATTTTTGTTTACTTTTTACTATCACTCTAGGAGGTGAATCGTTACAAAGGAAAAAACTATCCCATCATGAACATCCATGAGAGGACTCTGAGTGTGCTGGCCTGTCGAGTGAGTGTTTGATCTGATCACAGTTGTTTATGTCTTGATATGTTTGATATGAATTTCTTCCTTTTGTTTCCAAATCTCTCAGTATGTCTCTGAGGTTGTTATAGGAGCACCATATGCTGTAACAAAAGACTTACTGGACCATTTCAAGGTATACACTCTTTTATTGTGTTGACCTGTAGCCAGATGTTTGACCATCACCATAAAAACTGAAGTAAAAACACCATAAAAACACCATAAAAAGTCTGAGAGTGAGACTACCTTTTGCCTGTGTAAACATGGCCATAGAGTAATACACTGTCCTCATGGTGTAGGTAGACCTGGTGTGTCATGGCAAAACTGAAGTGTTTCTAGACAGGGATGGATCCGACCCATATGCTGTAAGTGTCACATCGAGATTTACTCAAAATTCCAGCACAAAACACTTCTATTTGATCATCTGTGCATGTTTTTCACACACAGGTACCCAGGAAAATGGGAATATTGCAGACAGTGGATAGTGGAAACAGTCTCACCACTGACAACATTGTGCAGAGGATCATCAAAAACAGGTGTTGCAATTAATAATAATACGTTTAATTAAGTTTAAATCTTGACAAAACACACATAAATCGAAAGATCTAAAACGTACACATATAAGCATAAGCAAGTGACCACTGTTTTGCCATTTATATCTATTGGCGACCTTACACACAGATTAGGCATACCATTATGACGTGACGTGAATAACACTGATTATCTCTTCATCACAGCACCTGTTAGTGGGTGGGATATATTAGGCTGCAAGTTAACATTTTGTCCTAGAAGTTGATGTGTTAGAAGCATGAAAAATGGGCAAGTGGAAGGATTTGAGCGAGTTTGACCAGGGCCAAATTGTGATGGCTAAACGATTGGGTCAGAGCATCTCCAAAACTGTAGCTCTTGTGGGGTGTACCCGCTTCCCGGTCTGCAGTGGTCCGTATCTATCAAAAGTGGTTTAAGGAAGGAACAGTCGTGAACCGGTGATAGGGTCATGGGCGGCCAAGGCTCATTGATGCATGTGGGGAGCGAAGGCTGGCCCGTGTGGTCCGATCAAACAGACAAGCTACTGTAGCTCAAATTACTCAAGTTAATGCTGGCTCTGATAGAAAGGTGTCAGAATACACAGTGCATCGCAGTTTGTTGCGTATCGGGCTGCATAGCCGCAAACCAGTCAGGGTGCCCATGCTGACCCCTGTCCACCGCCGAAAGCACCGACAGTGGGTATGCGAGCATCAAAACCTTGGGTCCTGCCATCCATGTGGAGGTTACTTTGACACGTACCACCTACCTAAGCATTGTTGCAGACCATGTACACCCTTTCATGGAAACGGTATTCTGTGTTGGCTGTGGCTCTTTAAGCAGGATAATGCGCCCTGCCAAAAAACAAAAATGGTTTAGGAATGGTTTGAGGAGCACAACAATGAGTTTGTAGTGTTCACTTGGCCTCCAAATTCCCCAGATCTCAGTCCAATCGAGCATCTGTGGGATGTGCTGAAAAAACAAGTCCCATCCATGTAGGTCACACCTCGCAACTTAAAGGGTCTGCTGCTAAAATCTTGGTGCCAGATACCACAGCACACCTTCAGGGGTCCATTCCTCGACGGGGTAGAGCTGTTTTGGCAGCAAAAGGGGGACCAACACAAGTCAATGTTATGCCTAATCGGTGTAATTTGTATGTTGTTTCCTGGTCTGGGCTCCAAATTGTGGATGCAGGTTAACAGGAATGTTTCAGCTTCAAAACGAGAAGCTCTTTTGACTGCATCTGTAACAAAATTATTTCAACTCATCCCTCAGTGTCCATATATCGATGGAAACATTTTTAATGCACTTACATTAAAAGTTTTTACAAGCAGACATTTGCAGCCTGTATTTTGTTACAGCGCCTATATGTTTGAATGATTATTCTCCCCCAAAAAACAAAACAATTTTAGACATGTTTTGTATGTATGAATGTACTGTATAGCAGCTCATGACAGGAGTAGTCTCATGTTATGTTTACTTTACTTTATGCATTTGGCAGACGCTTTTATCCAAAGCGACTTACAGTGCACTTATTACAGGGACAATCCTGAATTCATACGAAATGGAGCAACAAAGTGCCTTGCTCAAGGACACACTGGTGGCGGCGACTGCTGGGTTCAAACCAGCAACCTTCTGCATATCAGTTCAGTGGTTTAACCCACTAGACCACCATCTCCACATGTTAAAATGTTGTGGCTATACTTCCAAAACGTTTAAATTATAAATTAAGTTGTACTATAGAAATGCACTATTCATGGTCAGGTTTGAGTAAAATAACAATAGAAAGCAAGTTATATTTGTCTGGTCATGTGAGATGTTGAAATGGACAAGCACTGTCAGCAATTGCCAATGAAATGCTAGTGTTATTACTGTACCTCTTGTGCCTGCCAGGTTGCTGTTTGAGGCAAGAAACCAGAAAAAAGAGGCCAAAGAGATGGCAGTGATCCAGGCCATGAAGCGACAAGAAGAGGAGAGAACACAGGCTGTGCTGTAGGGAAAAATACACCATCAAAGACTAACAAAACCCAGTACATGCTCTGACTCTTGACTCTTTTATAATGTTTCTTCTACATACTGGACTTACATACTATCACAACACCAGCAGATGGAAGCACCTTTTATTGCTGAATTAGCATGTGTTGTTTTGGGGAGCTGTGTGTTCAACCTGATCTCACGGGAAGACGCAACTATTTTATGAGGTGGCGATTTCGTATGAATTCATGCAATCGTGAGGAAACATACAATATTGAGGAAAAAACGCATGAAGGTACCACACCTCTAAACATAACCGTCACTGGGGCATAGATTGTATGAAAACAAATGAATGAGATTGCACACATTCTTACCAATTTGCCAAATCGTAAAATAATTACGAACTGCCATGAGATTGTGTCAGTGTGTCGATTTAGCTGACGTGTGCTTTTGTGAACCCCTCCCACTCTTCATCATTTCCTCCTGATGGAAGCTCTGATCAGATCTACTCACTAAGGAAGAAAGAAGGCTGGTATGTGTGCACTTTGATGACCAAGATGACTTACATGACCTTTACCTCTACATGTAAGTCCAGAGATTTAAGTTTCATTTGGAATTAAACCAACACTCCTGAATCCACTGGAAGAGTATTACAATCTACTGTCCTAATATGGTTTATTCATGATAAATAATTTATTTATATATATATATATATATATATATATATATATATATATATATATATATATATATAATGTGTAATAATCAATAATCATATATGTCATAATCAATGGCTAATCCTCATATAAAGTTTTTTTTTTCATTGTAAAGCACTCCAGCAAAGTGAATTGTTCTATAAAAAAGGATAAGCTGTTCAATAAACATGCATTTTTACATGTTCTTAAAAACCTTTTTTATTGTTATTATTTTTAACTGAATCATTGTTTCAGTTAAAAGGATAAAGGAACATGTTTCACGATGGCTCTTTTGTTAGAATGTCACATTCTTGAAGTTAAGGGGATAGTTCACGCAAAAAGGAAAATTATATCATCCCAGCTAACAAAGTTTTGTTCCAAGAATGATTTCCAAAAATTCTGTTTTGGTTATGGAAACATTAAAATGTCCAGTTTTCTTTATGTTAGTGAAAAATGTTTTAAGGTTAGTGTAATGTTCAACTTAATTTTTAATTAACAACTCAACATACTTCACAGCAAAATCCTCAGTGTTAAATGAACAATTCTGTACTATACTCTACTGTTCTAATGTCTGTGTGGATCCAATCTATAACTGAATTAACAGCAGTTAATTAAGTGAATAAAGTTTGACTTTATTTCTGTCATACGTCTACAGAAGTTTTTATTGAGAATTAACAGACATGTACTCTCTTGATGCAGTCTCTTTAGATGTCGGTGTTTTATTAAATGTTTTAATTTGAAGTCACCATTATGGTGATCTGTGTTTGCTTTTGCTGGGCTCTAAATTACTATATGGCTGGCTTAAAATGAACCCAAAATAGGTTGGAAATTAAAAATCAGACATAATTACTAGAGGCGACAATAATAATCAAATGGTGGAGATTTATTCATAAGCAATTTATTACTGTTTAATTATTAGCCTATTCCTTATGTCACACTACGGTCTGTCCAGCAGAGGGAAACCAAGAGCACGAGATCTTCATAATTCACTGCTCATTATTGGTTCAATGATATCACCTGTACCTAGCTTGTTAGAGCGTTAACAGGTGTATATTTAAAGACTTGCATTTGCTTGTACCTTTGCTCAGTCTTGAAGTTTTCTTGCCTAGCCTATGCTTTTGTTTATACCCATTTGATTCAATCTAAAAGACGTTTGCTCAGACCCTTTTGACCAGCTTCTCTGGTAAACCTTTTTATGTTTTTGGACACTTTTGCTTGCATCATCCAGTGTGGATTTGTATCTTGCCCTACCTAGCTCTGATGCTAGTTCTTTTGTGTTAGCTCAAGAAGAATAGTAAAGACTTTCAGTTTGTTCCCTTCTAAACCTGCCTCTTGTGATTATCTGCCAATTGGGTCCACACTGCCCCAATAGAACAGTGGTTAGAACCTTGGGTTATCCAGCAACACACTCTGGGTTCAAATCCGGACCTGACAGTAAGACTGAGCCAAACAAGATATGGACCTGGCAGATACTGAACAGATGCATGTAGCCATTAGCAAACAGGGGGTGTTGCTTGGAACACATGAGACCCAGCTCCAGAGCTTGACCGATGCTGTGAACCAGATTGGGGAGTCGCTGCAACAACTACAAGTATGCTTGCCTCGAGAACCTGTGGTATTACCAGCACCAGAGACCTCACCATTAACTGCACCAATACCCCTAGAACCAAAGATTCCACCCCCTCAGCGCTACGGTGGGAAGCCTGGTACCTGCAAGGGCTTCCTTACTCAAGTGTCACTCATCTTTGAACTCCAACCAGCCACCTTTGCTACTGAGAGGGCTAAGATTGCATACATTATCTCCTTGTTGTGTGATCGTGCACTGGATTGGGCCTCAACCCTCTGGAGACAACAGTCCCCCATATGCTCTGATCTAAGAGTGTTCACAGAGACTATTCAACAAGTATTTGACCATCCAGTCAGTGGCCGTGAGGCAGCAAGGAGACTATTAGATCTACACCAGGGGCATCAATCTGTGGCCGACTACGCCATAGAGTTCCGTACTTTGGCTTCTGAGAGTAAGTGGGATTTAGAGGCGCTCATTTCAACCTTCTATCGTGGCCTTTCTGAGGGGGTTAAGGATGAATTGGCCAGTAGAGATTGGGGTAGAGATTTAGAGGAACTCATAACTTTGGCTGTCCGTATTGATAACCGTATTCGTGAGAGAAGAAGAGAACGCTGCACTACCCGAGACATGTCCATGTTTTCATCCCCTAACGCCCCAGAAGTTTCCCATTTAACTCAACAGACAGAGGAAGAGCCTATGCAGCTGGGTAGGGCCCGCCTTTCACCAAAGGAGAGGGAAAGACGCATGAGAGAAGGTCGGTGTTTCTATTGTGGTGGCTCTAACCACTTGCGCTCTTCTTGCCCTGAGTTAGCAGTAAAAGCCAAAGCTCGCTAAGGGGAGTGGGGTCCTTAGCGAGTGGTACTGCTCAGTTTGACACTCCTCACTCCCGTTTACTGCTGCCAGCTACTCTTACCTGGGGGGACATCAATGAGAAGACAGTGACTTTGAAAGCATTTATTGATTCCGGTGCAGCGGATAACTTTATGGACATTAGTTTCGCTAAGGAAATGTGTATCCCCTATGAGACTTGCTCTTCATTCTGGAAGGTTGAAGCCCTAGATGGCAGACCGATAGGGTCTGGAATAATCAAGTTCAGAACAGTTCCTTTATGCTTGACCATTGAGACTAACCATCATGAAACTATCTCTTTTTATCTGATCAAGTCTTCCAGAGAACCCCTTATTCTAGGTTACCCTTGGCTGCGGCTTCACAACCCTCAATTCTCCTGGACCTCTGGAACTCTCCTCCATTGGGGCACTGCGTGTGATGAATCCTGTATCTCTCCTGCTTACACTGTGGTTGGGAGTAAAGAAATTCTGGCAGCTGTTGAAGAGGTGAGTGCCAGTCCCTTGAATAAGCCACAAGATCTAACACTCATGCCCCCTGAATATTATAACTTGCGAGAAGTGTTTAGCAAACAATGTGCTACTAAGCTACCCCCTCATAGACCATACGATTGCGCTATTGACCTTCTTCCTGGCGCACTCCCTCCAAGAGGTCACCTATATTCCCTCTCTGCACCAGAGACTAAGGCCATGAATGAATATATCCAGGATGCTATGAGTACTGGTTTCATTCGCCCATCATCTTCACCAGCTAGTGCTGGTTTCTTTTTTGTCCCTAAGAAGGACGGTAGTCTTAGGCCCTGTATAGATTATCGTGGGCTTAATAAAGTGACTGTTAAGAATCGCTACCCTCTCCCGCTAATGTCATCCGCCTTTGAACTGCTCCAGAGAGCTAAGATCTTTTCAAAATTAGATCTGCGAAGTGCATACAACTTGGTACGAATAAAGGAGGGAGATGAATGGAAAACAGCCTTCAGTACCCCAACTGGCCACTGGGAATATCAAGTCATGCCTTTTGGGTTAGCTAATGCCCCAGCAGTGTTTCAGGCCTTCATCAATGACGTCTTGAGGGAGATGTTGAATCGCTTTGTGTTCGTCTATTTAGATGACATACTGATTTTCTCAGACTCTCTACAGGAACACATTCACCATGTCCAACAGGTCCTGAGGAGGCTCCTTGACAATCACCTTTTCGTAAAGCTCGAAAAATGTGAGTTCCATGTGCTCCAAGTCTCATTCTTAGGCTATGTTGTCTCACAAGAAGGCATCCAGATGGAACCAACGAAGGTATCTGCCATCACCAACTGGCCACAGCCCAAATCACTAAAACAGGTACAAAGATTTCTTGGGTTTGCCAACTTTTACAGGAAGTTTATTCGCAATTTCAGCGCTATTGCAGCACCCATCTCCGCACTTACTAGGGGATCACCTGCTCGTATCCACTGGACTGCTGAGGCTCAGCAGGCGTTCGACAGGTTAAAGGGACTGTTCTCGTCTGCCCCTATCCTGGAACACCCAGACCCTGAATTACCATTTATCGTGGAGGTGGATGCATCAGAGGAGGGAGTTGGAGCAGTGCTCTCCCAAAGGTCTATCACCGATGACAAGGTCCATCCATGTTCTTTCTTTTCCAGACGCCTGTTGCCAGCAGAAAGAAACTACGATGTGGGTAACCGAGAGCTCCTTGCTGTGAAACTTGCACTGGAAGAGTGGCGCCACTGGCTGGAGGGGGCTAAGCATCCTTTTATTGTGTGGACAGACCACAAAAACTTGACCTACCTACAGCAGGCAAAGCGCCTTAACCCCCGGCAGGCCAGGTGGGCTCTCTTTTTTACCCGTTTTAATTTTGTGATCTCTTACAGACCTGGATCCAAAAATGTTAAGGCTGATGCCTTGTCACGCCAGTATGATTGTTCACAGAAGGACCGTTCCCCAGAATTCATTGTCCCCAGAGACTGCATTCTTGCACCGGTTTGCCGGTCCATTGAGGATACTGTGCGTGAGGCTCTACGGGGCGTACACATTCCTGATAAAGTCCCAGCAGGATGCTTGTTTGTGCCCAAGGAAGCAAGATCCGAGGTCCTCCAGTGGGGGCATGCTTCTGCCCTTGCTGGACATTCAGGTACTGAGAGGACATTGGATTTTATTCAGAGACGCTTCTGGTGGCCAGAGATGACAAGAGCAGTCCAATCTTTTGTACAAGCCTGCCCAGTCTGCGCTCAACAGAAAACCTCTAATCAGCGTCCTGCTGGCCTTCTACATCCCTTGCCTATCCCACAACGCCCCTGGTCTCACATCTCCATGGATTTTATCACAGGTTTACCAACTTCTGAAGGTAATACTGTTGTACTGGTGGTAGTGGATCGTTTCTCTAAGTCTGCACACTTCATTCCATTACCTAAACTCCCTTCTGCCAAGGAAACTGCTGATCTTATTCTTCAGAATGTTGTAAGACTCCATGGAATACCAGTAGACATTGTTTCTGATCGAGGTCCCCAGTTTATGTCTCGTTACTGGAAAGCTTTCTGGTCCCTGTTTGGCTCTTCTGTCAGTCTCTCCTCAGGTTTCCACCCTCAGTCGAATGGCCAAACAGAACGGATAAATCAGGAGCTCGAGAAGTACCTTCGCTGCTTCACATCTCATCAGCCATCCTCCTGGAGTCGTTTCTTACTATGGGCAGAGCTGGCACACAACACCTTACGAAGCTCCTCCACAGGTCTGTCTCCATTTAAGTGTCAATTTGGATTTGAGCCACCATTGTTTTTCAGCCAAGAGATAGAGGTTGGAGTCCCTAATGCTGAGAGATTCGTTGAGCGCTGCAGAAGGACATGGAAAAGGGCTCATGCAGCCTTGAAGAGTGCTTCCACCCGCTACAAGAGGTATGCAGACAAGAGAAGGAGGGCAACTCCACACTTCAGAATCGGACAAAGAGTCTGGCTCTCAGCTAAGGACTTGCCGCTAAAGGTTGAATCCAAGAAACTTGCCCCAAGATTTGTTGGCCCATTCAAAATCACCAGACGGATTAACCCGGTTACATACCAGCTTGCCCTACCAAGATCTTTAAGAGTAAGACCTACTTTTCATGTGTCCCATTTGAAACCTGTATTAACCTCTCCTTTGTCTCCCCCAGTCCCCACCCCTCCTGCCCCTCGCATTATAGAAGGTGGTCCCACGTACACCGTGAAAAGGTTGCTTGATTCAAGACGCCGCGGCCGTGGCTTTCACTACCTGGTTGACTGGCAAGGTTATGGGCCTGAGGAACGTACCTGGGTGCCAGCACGACACATCTTAGACCCAAACCTGATCAAGACGTTCCATCACTTACATCCTGACCGTCCTGGGCCGTCGGGAGTCGGCCGTAAAGGGGGAGGCCCTGTCACACTACGGTCTGTCCAGCAGAGGGAAACCAAGAGCATGAGATCTTCATAATTCACTGCTCATTATTGGTTCAATGATATCACCTGTACCTAGCTTGTTAGAGCGTTAACAGGTGTATATTTAAAGACTTGCATTTGCTTGTACCTTTGCTCAGTCTTGAAGTTTTCTTGCCTAGCCTATGCTTTTGTTTATACCCATTTGATTCAATCTAAAAGACGTTTGCTCAGACCCTTTTGACCAGCTTCTCTGGTAAACCTTTTTATGTTTTTGGACACTTTTGCTTGCATCATCCAGTGTGGATTTGTATCTTGCCCTACCTAGCTCTGATGCTAGTTCTTTTGTGTTAGCTCAAGAAGAATAGTAAAGACTTTCAGTTTGTTCCCTTCTAAACCTGCCTCTTGTGATTATCTGCCAATTGGGTCCACACTGCCCCAATAGAACAGTGGTTAGAACCTTGGGTTATCCAGCAACACACTCTGGGTTCAAATCCGGACCTGACACCTTAAACATATTAATAATGTTCATTTACTAAACATAGGCTATTTATAATTTTTTTTCCATATTATAAACAATTTCCAACATATTTTGGGTTCATTTTAAGCGAGCAATGTAATTTTTAAACAGTAGTTGAGTTAAATAAAACTGCCGTTGGGCAGTTTTATTTAACTGCCCAACGTAGGAAGACGTTGGGCAAACATTTCACCCAACCGCTGGATTAAAACAACCCAATCACTGGGTTAGTCCATTTTCAACCCAATTTAGGCTGTTTTTAACCCAGCATTTTTTTGAGTGTATTCTCTTTATGTTTCTCCTCAGCTAATTAAAAAGGTTAACTCCCATATAAATATTTATTTAAAAAAACAATTAAACTATTAAAGCCACTGAATTTGAATCAATGATTGGAGTAGGCCTACTCACACTGAATTGGATAAATCATATATAACACAGCCTACTTCGTTTCATAAAGTGTGCATTCAAGAGAATGGGAGGATTCGAATTTTAGCTGATATGTGATTTTGAGACCTCTAAACTACCTATTAAGCATTCACATTTCCACAGGCACTGCTGGGAAACAATATTCACCCACAACTTCACACCTCACAGCTTCACCTTGTGGAAAAATTGGACCATTACAATAAATAGGAAGACATTCAAACATGAGTACTTTGAAAAAAAAGTTATTTACTTTGTTGATTTAATAGATGAAGATGGTCAGTTTATTCAATATAATTCATTTGCGAAGAAATGTGCAATAAAATGTCCCTTTAGAGAGTTTAATAAGGTGTGTAGAGCGATCCCTCTTTCATTAAAACAACTTATACACTGTTAAATTGCCCAAGTTTAAGATTGGAGAATTGGGGATAAAAGGTGCAGAAACAAAGTAATAGGTAATAAATGCAAATTATTCTACGATTTCAACACACCATCAAAAGTTAAAATATGTGAAAAAGAAACATTTATAAATAAGTCTGTTATTAAATGGCCAATTGTACTTAAAATTAAGGACATTCAGTTTAGAATCATCAATAATGTTTATCTTACGGAAAAGATTCTGATTTGAAGGGGATTTTTGTGGATTCTGAAGAGCCTGAAACCATTGAACATTTATTTTTTTCTTGCCCGACCAGCAGTTCTGGCAGGATATTTACAGCTGGATACATATTGGGACTGAATTCACTAAATTTATTTCAGTTCGGTTTTGGACGGTCTCTCAAAAAAGATGTAAATTATGTTCAATGTTATTATTAGCATGGGTAAATATCATATACATAAAAGCAAGTGGAATAATGACTCGGTTACTAACGTAACCTCGGTTCCCTGAGAGAAGGGAACGAGTATGTCAGTGAATGGAGAGAGGATCCAAATGCAAAGGTGCAGAACAGAAATGTTTATTCAGTCACAAAAGGAACTTAGGCAGATTGTCGATCACAGGAAATGGTGATGCAGATCTGGAGCATAACACAGGCATCAAACAATAGAGACAGTCCTTAGAAACAGGCCGATGTCTGTGCTCGCAGCGGGTAGGCAGTGGCGAGCGAAACAGCCCCAGTCAAAGCACTCGGCACCACAGACAGTGTCCAGATGATTACTCACATGCAGCAGGAGACTGGACAGAGAAACAGGTGAGACCAACACAATTTGTTGCTCCATTTCGTACTTTGTTGCTCCATTTCGTATGAATTCAGGATTGTCCCTGTAATAAGTGCACTGTAAGTCGCTTTGGATAAAAGCGTCTGCCAAATGCATAAAGTAAAGTAAACATAACATGAGACTACTCCTGTCATGAGCTGCTATACAGTACATTCATACATACAAAACATGTCTAAAATTGTTTTGTTTTTTGGGGGAGAATAATCATTCAAACATATAGGCGCTGTAACAAAATACAGGCTGCAAATGTCTGCTTGTAAAAACTTTTAATGTAAGTGCATTAAAAATGTTTCCATCGATATATGGACACTGAGGGATGAGTTGAAATAATTTTGTTACAGATGCAGTCAAAAGAGCTTCTCGTTTTGAAGCTGAAACATTCCTGTTAACCTGCATCCACAATTTGGAGCCCAGACCAGGAAACAACATACAAATTACACCGATTAGGCATAACATTGACTTGTGTTGGTCCCCCTTTTGCTGCCAAAACAGCTCTACCCCGTCGAGGAATGGACCCCTGAAGGTGTGCTGTGGTATCTGGCACCAAGATTTTAGCAGCAGACCCTTTAAGTTGCGAGGTGTGACCTACATGGATGGGACTTGTTTTTTCAGCACATCCCACAGATGCTCGATTGGACTGAGATCTGGGGAAATCATTGCATAGCATACGCTAGGGGAAATTCCTTTTCCTCGAGAATATGAAGCAAAAATGATATCCTTACTAATTTTTATCCATGTAAAATGCATTGCAGCTGCACAGCAGATACAGCAGAGCATGTCTACGCGCTGATTGGCTGTGCTGAGGCAAATGCAGGGAGCCTATGGCAAGGCAGCTGAGCAGGAGGACCAATAAGGTGCTCCCACCTAAAAGCCCACCTGAATTTGCATAACAAGTCTATAAAAGACTGTGTCGAGCCATAGGAATCAGGGTTAAAATCGACTGAAGCAATACCCTGAGCAAAAGCACAAGCAGGGAACCGAGGTTACGTTAGTGACCGAGTCGTTCCCTTTCGAGAGAATCACTCATATTGCGTAGCATACGCTAGGGGACGCAATGAAAAACGGCGTACATGCTAGATCTCCAGCACTAAAGTCTGTAGACAACTACATGCCCTTAGTATAACAAGATAGGGAAACTCTTGGAAGCCAACCATGGTGGGCCTCAAAAAGGGGTAACAAGGAAAACAACCCTCAAAATTAAGCCAGATATAATTGGGCCTTATAGGAGGGTTTATCATATAATATTATTTATATGTTATGTTAATGTAACCGATGGCAAGAAATGATTACACTAGGTCCGACTACGCCACCGGGGCACGGACATAACTAAACAGCAACACAAGTTCTCTCTCTCGCTAATAAATGAAGAACATAGACGTGACCCTCAAGTACAACACTTTTATTAACAATTAGTACTAAAATTTATGAACAGGCGGAATATTCAAATCGCAAGTTGAGATGTCTAATCGTTAAATAAAATATTAAAATCAGGACCCTCAATCTGCATATATATGGTCAACCAAGCCTGCGGGAAGAACAGAGGAGAAAGCACTAGGCCAAAGACCCACAGTTTAAACAGCACTCACCACACGTGTACATAAACCAACACATTTAAAAAAAGGTGTAGTGAATACTGCAAATACTTTACACGCTCAATACCCATGCAGTGTTTGTAAACCTCATGCAGTGGAGAAAAGACTCAGGAGACCCCAAGAGGAAACTCCCACACAGGCTGGTTCCTAAAAACAATAGAAAGATGGGTTAAATTCCCCTCTAGCACATACAAATAGACCCTTAGCGGTTGGTACAAACAAAACTTAAGTAACAAAACAAATAATAACAAAAATAAATAATTTCAAAACACACAATTCATAATAATCAAATTAAAACTTATGAAAAACAAGTAAATAAGGCATAAGCAAAACAGCAGGGCCTAGACATCAAATGTCCATATGTACAGAACTCCACCGAGTAAGATCTGTCAACAGAAAACAAAAACATAACTTATTCTTCAACAAAATAAATAAAATAAGCAAAACATCAACACATAAAACACCAGTCATGGCCCACTCAACACAATCCTCTAAATCACTCAATTACACAAGAATTATAATAAACCTAATCTAATACAGACATACCTCTGCCGTAATCCAAGAGTGAACGAGAAATGTGGCACAATAGCTCAAACTAACGACGCTGCGTGATACGGTTTGTTGATGACACTGCAAACACGGCATGCCCGACTTGCATGCGATCATATAACACCCACGCGCTCACAGTCTTGCGTCGGGAGGGGTTCTCTCTACAATATAAGATAGATCATAAAAACAACGTCCTTATGCAAACTCCTATAACACCTAAAATATAATGCTCCTACCTCGCTATGGCGCTTCAGGGTCACAACACCGGAAGAGGACAGGAAGAAATCAAACTTCAGGCAGTCGCGCCACCTGCTGCCCTCCGCGGCATTTATAGGACAAAATAAACATATGCCCCACCCCGTACACCATCCTAATCATCCACTTGGTTAAATTAATATAACCAGACGAAGTCGGGCTTATAGTGTATAAAGTGACCACATATGCTTATGAGTACATAGGCTTTTTACAATATATTATATGGAAAGATACCAGCTTGTAAAGCAGGAACTTCCATATTGTAAAATCTGATAAAAGTGAACGGTGAGGCCCAGCCTGCCGCTGCACAGATATCTTCATGCCTCGCGTAGAGTCCTGATGCCTATAGTGCAGTTAAGGCCTTTAGACTGGTAAGCCAACGAGATATCATCTACTATCCATCTGCTTCGTGGCCGAACTCCCTTTAGTGCCACAAACAAAGCTGTTCCGACTGCCTGAATGTGGCAAACGCTTTATATACAGTCTCATAGTCCTAACTGGGCAGAGTAAGTTTGCATATTTCTCGTCGTCTGACGAGGGCAAAGCTGATAGAGAAATTACCTGTGCTTTAAATGGAGTGGAAAGCACCTTTGGTACATAACCATGTCTTGGCTTGAGGATGACTCTGGAGTCGCTAGGCTCAAACTCTAAGCATGATGCGTTCACTGAAAGCGCATGCAGGTGTAGCGAATTAGCTCTGAGGGGAAATATTAATAATTACTCATAACTCATTATGATTATTCCTTATGATTAATTATGAATATTCAAATCAGTTAAATATATTAACTTGACATGGCTACGTTAACATTGCAATCAATCAGTTAGTCCTATGGACGTTCAGTATTGATTATTAATTCATTCTTAGAAAAGGATGTTTTCCATGGCTACAGAAAAATAATTATTTCTCTTAATTTATGTACGCGCCTATAGAGCACGTAGCAAGATCGATCATTTAAGGGACAATTTGTTTGCAGGCAGGGAGTCAGGACCAAACATATGTTGTGCACAAACTTTAATAACTAAATCACGGAACAAGACTACAACTAACATGAAACATACAAACATACACATACACAAACATACATGGCAAGAGTTAAGGTTAAAGTGGTTGGAAGGGAAAGGGTCAGAATGGATGGATGCATCTATGCAGAGAGTCTAAACCTTGTAAAGAACCATCCTCAATAAACTCCTTTGTTGTAACAAAGGGGTTTACAGTTTTACTAACTACACCGCGATTTCTGTTTCGTACTTTACTTGCATTTAGCTTTAGCTGTAGAAGGCCGTCCGAGGTGAAATCGCAGGAGAAAGTTTGTGGGTTCCGTCCGATGGCTTTGACGTGGCGATCAAGTTCTTCTGCATTGGATGAGATGATGAGCTTGCGTGGTTGCTTCGAATCCGAATCCATAGAGGAAGTTGCACATGGCATGCAGAGTTTGGGCCTTCTGGTCCATGGCCTTGTGAGGCCTTTGGCTCTGTGTTTGTGAAGGCCTGCCATGTGGGCACCCTGCTGGGTTAGAGCCCCCCAGACACAGCGTGTTGTGTCTGTGTTAGCAGGAGAAGAAGAGGGCGAGGATCTCTGAGAGCTCTCTTTTTAAGGTCGAAAATAGTCCCACCCTCTGGAGGCAGGCTTGACCAATGAGATTGTTGGGATTTCCAAGCGGGAAATTCCTCTGGAGAGTTTAATTGCTCTTTGTCTTTAGTTGGGATCTTTCCAGGTGACAGGAGGGCAGCAGGTGGTTGTTAGCCTCTTAGTCACAAGAAGTCTGAAGGATTGGAGTTCTGCTCTGCTCTGCTCTTGTGGCAGTGCTGATGTGAGCTTGCCTGAGCTGTGTGGGGCAAGGAGTTGGAAGCGTGTCCTTTGCAGTACTCCTCTGGTGAGTCCTGTTCAGGGGCTATTTTGCTGGTGTCAGCAGCTCCTGTAACTCTGAAATAGTCGTTTCCAGCTGTCCTTACGCAGCCTCCGCTTGACACCGGTGTGAAGGGTTTGGCAGAGGATGTTTTCGTCGACAGCTGTGGGACGTCCTGTGGTGTGCACAGGTTGGGTGCGCTGTCTTCCATGGCTTGTCTGGTGCCTGGGCGGTTGCCCTAGCGAGGTCAGCACAGGTCCTGTGCTTGCTCTGTCCAACTGCTCTCATGGTTCAGCAGCCGCCTGAGCCATTTCAAGTCTTTGTTTCTGGTTTGAGCCTCAGTCTCTAGCTGGTTGGTGAGGCTTTGAGCATGTGTCTCCTTGCTGGTCTCTGTGATCTGCTGTGTGAGGTTGTTTTTACCTTCTGTTTCAGATCCATGAGGCGGAAGATAAGAAGGTGATACCCTTAATCACCTGTCTCGCTGCAACTCTGGCTCGGGTCATGTATTGTTAGTTCTCTTCTCTCATTGTCCCGTTGCGTTGGCTCTGGTGCTGTAGGCTTTCCGCAGCCCTGGATGGAACCATGTTCGTCGCAATTGCCAGTCAGTCCTTTAAGTCCCCCGTCTGCGAGGATGGGCTGAGCATCTGCAACATTTTGGCACACTTGTTGTTGAGAGTGGGGTGAGGGACCAATGCATGACTCTAAAGAGTTCAAAGCTAAAGGTTCAATGGGTCAACTAGTGATAAAGTATACAGCTTGATGTTTCTGTGATAGTTTGCTATGGAAATGTGTCTGCTATAATTACTATCTTAGCTGTGGGTGTTAGGATGCTAAGAATTGAGTGGTTCTGAGGGTGTAAGCCGAGATTTAATAAATGACTTAAGATGGTTCTTATGGTCAAATTATTTCTCAGAATCTCCTAATGGCTCGCACAGGCTAGGTCTCTTAAGAGGTGGAAAAGGAAGAAGAACGGCTTTCCCATTTAGATTATGTTTATTACCGGTGCTCAGAACTATAGTTATGCTCTAGTAGTCTTTGAGATTACTGTGTAGCAGGGTCACAGAATTTAGTGCACTCGTTGAGAGTAAACAGAATCACCAATAAAAAATGTCTCTGGTTCCTTTTGGACTCTATGGGGAGATGAAACCACACTACATAGCGTTAAAAGGTGGTGCCTATACCTTCAGATATTCAAAAACATAGCGTTGTATTCAGTAAAGCGCAAATATTGTTTGGCATTTGCGAATTTTACTCATGCAAGTGCTTCTCTCTATTTTGGACGGTAGGCTTCTTGCACTCGAGTAAATAAACAGTTTTGAGTTAAACTGTTCACCATAAATTGGATCACCATAAATTGTTTAAAAATTGCCTATCACGTTAAATTTGACATCGCTAGCTTTTAATCTAAATCACCATCACACGTTAGCATTTCGCTAGCCTGTTAGCTTGTCATCTCTGCACCCGGGTCTCCTGCTCTCTGAGTTCATTAGTTGGATTAGTAAATAGTGTCCAGCATACGATTGTGGTAAGTGGTAAATTGGATTAATCAACAAACACGGTAAGTCATGTCTTCTCCTGTCATTATCACTTGCACTTCATGCTGCATGTTCAGTATAGGCTTCTCCGCTGGCGAACAGGGCTTCACATGTGATAAATGTAAGGTGATAGTTAGGCTGACGGAGAAGATTTCAGAATTAGAAACACGCATCCATACTTTATCTGAGAGTAGTGAGGATGTAACAGCTTTAGACACTGATTTGGATGCGAATAGCTTAGTGAACTCTGTACATTCTTCGGTAGGGCCCTCGCAGCAGGGCAACTGGGTGACAGTGAGGCAGCATAGTCGCAGACCAAAGAACCGCTTTTCCGTTCCGGTTAGAACATCAAACAGGTTCTCCCCTCTCAGTGAAGCACCCACTGAGTATCCTGTTGAAAGTGCCCTAGTCATTGGCGATTCTATTACACGGAACGTTAAAATAGAGACACCGGCCACCATAGTCACTTGTTTACCTGGAGCCAGAGCGCCTGACATCAAAGCAAATTTAAAAGTGCTGGCTAAAGATAATCGTAAATTCTCTAAGATTATTATTCACGTCGGCACTAATGATGTTCGACTTCGCCAGTCGGAGATCACCAAAATTAACATTAAAGAGGTGTGTGAACTCGCTAGTACGATGTCAGAGGCTGTTTATTGTTCTGGTCCGCTCCCCGTTAGAAGGAGTGATGAGATAGTTAGCAGGCTTCTTCATCAGAAGAATGGCATCTACGCTAATGATATTCTCTCTGTTTTATCCCGAGGTTTACTGCAGTCAGCCAGATCCGGGCCGTATCCAGATCAGATGGTGGACCTGCGCCCAGAGAAGACCAACACAGGACCCCGAAGTGTCTGCAGAGACGTGTCAATTATCCTCCCCCTGCAACTGCCTCATCGACACGGCATCTTAATAAACCCGTCTCCAGCATGATGACTCAGATTGTTCGAATATTACAATTAAATAATACTTAAATCGATATGTCATCCACAATAAACCCGTCTCCAGCGTGTTGCCTCCGATCATTCGAATATTGCACTTTAATAATTATTTAATCAACATCATCCTCAATAAACCCGTCTCCAGCGTGTTGCCTCCGGTTCTTCGAATATTCCGATCTATTATGACCTCTGACCTGTAAAGCAGCCAGAATAATAATAATAATAATAATACACTGTTTGTTAATTGGCCAGAGGAGAACTGGCACCCCGACTAAGCCTGGTTTCTCCCAAGGTTTATTTTTCTCCATTAGGTCACCTAATGGGGTTTTGGTTTCCTTGCCACTGTTGCCTCTGGCTTGGCGTGCTCAGTTGGGGACACTATATTTTTCAACTAAACATCGTATTAAATCTAATTAATAAACGAATTTAACCATATAAACTAAATTACTGATCTAATTATTGATCTAAAGCCCACACTGGAAATTGAAATGAACTGATGACATCAAATGGCTATACAGCTGAATAAAATTAGGCTGCATTATTTTGCTGTTTAACACTGTAAAGCTGCTTTGAAACAATCTACATTGTTAAAAGCGCTATATAAATAAAGTTGACTTGACTTGACTTGACTTAAAACTTGTTTAAGCACACCGAATTACATTCGTCTCATGAATGAATACTGATGTTTCTTTCAGTGAATGAAACACAGTGTTGATCAACAGGTAGCTATGCTTGTAAATGCAGCTAAAGTTTAGATGAATGACATCAATCTGACTATAATTTCTAAGGCCTTTACACTGTCGGCAGGAGAGCATCACCCAAATCTATGTCTACATAACACTGCACTGAGATTCCTTCATCAGAAACAGGTTAAACAGTTTATATGCTGCTGAGCTGAGATTCTTTTGTCAAAACAGACTTACGCTTTAATACTGAAATTAGAGTCTCTTTTCTAAAGTCAGAGTAGCCTTATGCTAATACCATTTGACATATGTTAAGGTGTGTTAAGACTCTTTCTGTTACAGTAGAGATGTCAATTCAAGCTATCATTTTATCTGCATCTAACAAGCCAGCACTCGCGATCTGCATGTATATAGAATGTAATGTCATGTGTCATAATTATCAAAATCAAACCTTTAGGTGGACAGTGGTTTAAGCGAATGGCGCTCAGCCATGCTAGCTCGCAGTCTGGGTTTAGCGTTTCCTTTGACAAGCCATTGTCGTGAAAACCAATGTGCAGCAGTGCCAAATCAAATAGTGTATATCAATGGTCTGTAAGTTTCAATGCTGTGTCTAGGTTGTTGGCTATGTGAGGCTTACACAGTCATTGAAGATTTCTCTTTCACACAGTACAATTCAAATTTCACTGCAGGCTTTTGTGTTTCTGTGAACACGTTTGCATCTACTTGGAAATTGTTATGCCCTACGCTGATTAGGAACTTTGCTAGAGGGTGTCTTGCATTATGGCCATGCTGGGTGCCTTCTGGTGCCCACTTTGGCCTCTGTGTTTCAAAGTTCAAAGTCATTGGGGTTTGAGAACCCCTTCGGAGGGGGCCCTTGTGTTCGTACAGGCCTTCTTTGTCAAGTCACCTGCATGGTAATGTGTGGGGCAGGCTGTGTCGCCTATACGGTGACTAACTGGTGTCATAGGAGAAGGTTCTTGAAGCTGATCCTCCTTTCATTCCAGGTTTGTCTGAGTCTGTAGTAGAAACATAGGAAATTTCATGTCTGACCTGGTCACGTTGCTGGTAGTCGAGTGGAGGTTTCCTGGCTGCCGAGCCAGAAAGCATTGCAACTCTGGGCTGGATGTGATCCAGAGCAGATAGAGTCTATCCTGGTGGTTCACCCTATCAGAAGACTGCAGGTGAAGGTCAATGTCTTGTAGGTAGGCATGGACGTTGTGGTCTCCTGCAAGCTTTGGGGTCAATGCAGGGATGTGTCTGTCCATTTGTTTGAGGTCTTTAAGTGTCACGTCACGTGCCATTTCAGAGTTTGTCTGAATTACTCCTTTTCCTTCTGCGGCTGCAGAGGCTTTCAGGAAACTGGCGGGTGAGAGGTTAAGCAGAGGGCTTTGGCTCCTCCCCCCTTTGTGTCTGTGTGCAGGGCTGGAGGAGCTAGCGCTGCTGATGTGAAGTTCAGCAGGGTACCTCTTTCTTGTGGGGGTTCATTTGCAGTTGGTTGGGCCGTTTAGTTTTTTTCTTCGGACCACACCACATTAAGCTTGTCTCTAATGCTGCAGGATTGCTGAGTCTGTGTTTCGACTTCGGCTTTTGGCTGCATGCAGATGGCCTCTAAGGGCCTTAGTGTATTTTCTCTTTAAGTTCCCCATTGGCTGTTTTAACAGGGTCTTTGTGTGAAACAGTTCTCTTTCAAGGTCTTGTACAGTGACGTTATCCAGCTGCTCTGTGTGCCCAGCAGCTGTCAGAGCCTCCTGAAGACCAGTGATCTCCTCTGGTAGCTCCCTCCTGTCAGCATCCTTGCATGTGCGCTGTGCATTCTCATGATGAGCGGGAGATGGTTCCCGGTGGAACTCTGTGACTTACAGCATCAGTCCGTTTACCTTCCTTTTGAGGCCGGTGGGAGTGTGGCCGAGGAGACGATGATGCTGGTCAAGTCTTTGTAGCTCAGTCTGGGTGTCTGGTGTCCACTCGTGTTGTAGTTTTGCCGTTCTTTTCTCTGCCGTTGCAGGTTGAAGGATGCCCATTGCATGCTCTGCTGGGTCTACAGGGGTTCCTGGTGGTGGCAGGGCTGGATGTGTGAGGCATACTGGCACACTTTGTGGGACACAAGAGAGAGATGACAAAGGCAAATGCAAGTTTGTACAGAGCTGGTAAGCTAACTGTGTAGGAGAACAGCTATGAGGGCCGCGTGAATGGTTATGTGAGCCACTTAAGGCGTTGAATAGCTGATGGATGCCGCTAGTAGGCAGGGTGTTAAGATTCTGTGTTGGTAAACACAAATTATGAATTTGAGTGTCCTTTTGACGGGTTACAAGCAGTCAGCTAATGACCGGGCTGTACGTGTGGTCAAACTATTACTCAAAATACAGATGGTTCTTCGGGCAGATTTTCACTACGTGAGTGACAGAAAATAAACAAACTGAAATAAAACAATAAGGTGAGATCAGAAAGGGAAAGAAAAAGAAGAAAGGAGTGTTTTACCTATTTAGTTTTAACTAGGAGATACGGCTAAACAGGGGTCACTTGTTAGTGATGCTGCATTAGATCATAATCCTAGGGTTAGGCTGGTAGCAAAGCTAGCAGAGACACACCAAACACATCAGGGTCAAAAGAAAAGAAACAATGGAAAGCGTTTCTAGTTCTATCTGGGGTGCCTTTGGCAAATGCCTTTGCACGGTAACCGTTCTTCATGGACTAGGCCAGGCACTGAGGAGTGAAGATTGAACCTGTGTAACTCATTAAAGAAACGATAGTTGCTAGAACTATTGTAATCTTATGCAGAGCAGGAAGATGGTGATGGTAAGGTAACTGAAATAAGGTAAAAGTAAAGAAGACATTCCTTATAGCTTCTAGAGACTAAAAGGAAAGTCATGTAAACAAGTGAACATAATTAAATTTGGAAATTTAATCAAATTCAACTTAGCTGAATGGGAGTATCCAGCTTAAACAACGTAAGTAAATTAAATAAAATAAATGTAGAAGAGGGATAAAGGTGAAATTAGAATTTCCTTATAGTTTTAGAAACTAAAAGGAAATATAGAAAAGTTGACTTAATTAAATTTGAAATTTAATCAAATTCAATTTAGCTAAATGGGGACATTCAGACTAAACAAAGTGAGTAAATTAAGTCAACTAAAATAAAACATAAAGGAGGAATAAGGTCGGAGTAGGACAAACACACACAAAACAAGAGCACGGTGCCTTTGAGGCCTCGGGGTCTTGTGAAGCTTCGAGACTCTTACGAATCATTTGTCTTGAATCAGTGATTCGAAGCGCGCATCAAATTGTTAAAGTCACGTAATTTCAGTAAACAAGACCGTTTAAGCATCATAGTATCTTCAAGATTATTTCAAATTTCCATTTGTCATTAAGTCTCGTGAACCGATGTCTATAATTTATATATGAGTTTGTATCAATTATAAATCTAGACACATTTGATGATGCCTTTGGTTGTGGGAAAACATTCTCCTACTCGTCTACTTAGCCCAGCTTTCACAAAATGAGTCCTACAGTTTACTGAAATATCACGCCTTATAAGAAACCTCATGTTTAGATGGTTCATTTATTGTCTTTAATTGATTGCACCTTCAACAAAGCATTTGTGAATGGTTTGTTGAGGAAGCTGATCTTCCTGTTCTGACCAACAGGGGTCAGCAGATTGTGGGCGCTTTGAGTGGTTCAGAGTTACTTAGTCTAAAGGGTCTCAAAGTATGTAGTGTCTTTGGTTCGAATGTTACACTATACGCTCAAACGTGTCTAGGTGTTAGCAGGGTGCTAACAGCTTTAGTTGAGGTACAGGGCTTTAGCTTATACATATAGGTTTGCTTAAGGGCTAGCTTTGGCTACACGCAGGTCTTTGTTTACACAAAGGTCTGTGAAGTGTTGCACTGTTATCAGATTGAACCGGAAAGGTCACGTCTTCCGGGTCATGCATTTCCAAGGAAACCAATGCACGCTCACAGCCAGCACAAATAGAGCAGTATTTGGGTAGCTGTGAGCCAGCATGGCAACTCGTGTTGCATGCCACTCTTTAACCAATCAAAACAGTACATTCACTCACAGACAATGGCAATGACAAAAGGCTTACGCTCGTTTAATGACTGAAATTACGATTTCTTATATAATTTCAGGTTAGTTTCTTATCGTACGATTCAAACATGCGTTCTAGCATTGGTAGACTTTCTGCTGTTCGCAGGAAGGCGCATTTAAGCTATAGTTTTGCTGATTTTATCAGACACTTGTACGTGCATTAATGGTGTTAGTAAAATTTTGCCGCGCTCTCCACCATTCTGTAGCGAATTAGCTCTGAGGGGAAATATTAATAATTACTCATAACTCATTATGATTATCCCTTATGATTAATTATGAATATTCAAATCAGTTAAATATATTAACTTGACGTGGCTACGTTAACATTACAATCAATCAGTTAGTCCTATGGACGTTCAGTATTGATTATTAATTCATTCTTAGAAAAGGATGTTTTCCATGGCTACAGAAAAATTATTATTTCTCTTAATTTATGTACGCGCCTATAGAGCATGTAGCAAGATCGATCATTTAAGGGACAATTTGTTTGCAGGCAGGGAGTCAGAACCAAACATATGTTGTGCACAAACTTTAATAACTAAATCACGGAACAAGACTACAACTAACATGAAACATACAAACATACACATACACAAACATACACGGCAAGAGTTAAGGTTAAAGTGGTTGGAAGGAAAAGGGTCAGAATGGATGGATGCATCTATGCAGAGAGTCTAAACCTTGTAAAGAACCATCCTCAATAAACTCCTTTGTTGTAACAAAGTGTCAGGATTGTTGTTGTAACAGAGTATCGGTGGGCGTTTCTCAGATCAGTTCTTCTCTCGGATCTCGTAGCTTACTGGCTGTCTCCATCTACGTTGATAATCATGTATTTTACTCACAGGCTCTGCTGGATTCCGGTGCCGAGGCGAGTTTTATGGACGTGTCTTTAGCCGAGTCTTGGGGCATTCCTGCTGTGCCCCTTACAGATAAATTATCTGCTTTTACATTAAGAGGTCAACACATGGCAGAGATCAGTCACCGCACTCCCTCTGTAAGTCTTTTTGTTTCTGGCAATCATCGTGAGGATGTTACGTTTTTCTTGTTACATTCTTCCCAGTCACCCATCATTTTAGGGCATGACTGGTTGACTAGACATAATCCTCATGTTGATTGGCAGAATGGTGTTGTCTTGTCATGTTTCTTGTCTGGGTCCCGCTCCTCCTGGTCCTGTTTGTCCTGTTTTACAGGTTCCTGAGGTTGATATCTCAGGGGTTCCGGCGGAGTATTCTGATCTACATCGGGTGTTCAGTAAGGCTCGAGCTACGTCCCTGCCTCCTCACCGATCGTATGATTGTGCTATCGATCTCCTCTCAGGTACTTCTCCGCCTAAGGGTCGCGTTTTTTCCCTTTCTGGTCCTGAAAGAGAGGCTATGGATAAATACATTAACGAAGCTCTTGCCGCCGGTCTCATTCGCCGCTCCACCTCCCCCGCTGGGGCAGGTTTTTTCTTTGTTAAGAAGAAAGACGGCTCCCTCCGTCCATGTATTGATTACAGAGGGTTAAACGACATTACTGTGAAGAATAAGTACCCCTTACCATTAATGTCGACCGCCTTCGAATTATTACAGGGAGCTTGTGTCTTCACCAAGTTAGATCTGCGCAACGCTTATCACTTGGTTCGCATAAGAGAGGGCGATGAGTGGAAGACAGCGTTTAATACCCCATCGGGACACTGGGAATACTCCGTTTTACCGTTCGGTCTCGCGAACGCACCAGCTGTCTTCCAGACTATGGTAAATGAAGTGTTGGGAGACATGATTAACAAGTTTGTCTTTGTGTATCTAGATGACATTCTCATCTTCTCCTCCTCTATGCAGATACACACTCAGCGCGTTTGCCTAGTCTTACAACGGTTATTGGAGAATCAGTTATTTGTCAAGGCGGAGAAGTGCGAGTTCCACAAGGAGTCGGTTTCGTTCTCGCCGCTGGGGAGATTGGTCCCGATACCGCTAAGATCAAAGCAGTCGCTGATTGGCCAGTACCCGACACACGTAAGGATTTACAGCGATTTCTGGGTTTCGCCAATTTTTACCAGCGTTTTATCAGAAACTTCGGTCAGATCGCTAGACCCCTTACTACTCTTACTTCCACTAAAGTAGGGTTCCGTTGGAATAACGAAGCTCAGAAAGCCTTTGATGAATTAAAGTCCCGTTTCATCTCTGCTCCTGCTCTTTCTTTTCCTGATCCGTGGTTGGAGCTCTCGTCTGGGGCATCGAACAGCGGGTGAGAGAGGCCGGTCGAGGGGTGGAAGTTCCTGAGGGATGCCGATTGGGTCGTCTGTGGGTTACCGAGGTGGTGCACTCCGATGTCGTCCGGTGGTGTCATGAGTCCAGATTTTTCGGCCATCCCGGTGTTCGGAGAACGTTGGCAGCCGTCCGTCAACGTTTTTGGTGGCCTTCTATGGGTCCGGACGTCAGACAGTTTGTGTTAGCCTGTCAGGTTTGTGCTCGTAATAAAGCCTCTCATCAACCATCCGTTGGTCTGCTTAAACCTTTGCCCGTACCCTCCCGCCCCTGGTCTCACATAGCCCTTGATTTTGTCACCGGCTTACCGGCATCTGATGGTAACACTGTTATATTGACGGTGGTGGATCGCTTCTCTAAAGCAGTTCATTTCATTCCCCTGCCCAAACTTCCTTCTGCTAAAGAGATGGCTCAGGTTCTGATTAACCATGTTTTTCGTTTACACGGTCTTCCGACTGACGTGGTTTCGGATAGGGGTCCTCAGTTCATCTCGCGTTTCTGGCAGGAGTTTTGTAGACAGATCGGCGCTACTGCCAGCTTGTCTTCTGGGTATCACCCGCAGACCAATGGACAATGTGAACGGGCTAATCAGGATCTCGGTCGTACGCTCCGCTGTCTGTCGTCCCGTTATCCTAACTCCTGGTGCCAAGAGCTACCCTGGGTCGAGTATTCTCACAACTCACTTCCCGTTTCCTCGACCAATCTGTCCCCGTTTGAATCATCTATTGGTTTTCAACCTCCCCTGTTCCCATCACAAGAACCCGATGCAGCGGTTCCATCTGCTCTAGCTTTTGTCCGTAGGTGCAAACGCACCTGGAGGAGAGCTAGAACACTCTTATTACAATGTTCCAGACGAACCAAAGCTGCGGCTGACCGCCACTGGCGACCCACTCCCCGTTACATTTGTGGACAAAAGGTTTGGCTTTCTTCCAAGGATCTGCCTCTCCGCGAGTCATCTCGTAAGCTGGCTCCGCGATTCATTGGGCCATTCAGTATTGTCAAGGTCGTCAGTCCAGTGGCAGTTAAGCTTAACTTATCTTCTTCTCTTGGTCGGGTTCACCCTGTTTTTCATGTATCCAGGGTCAAACCAGTGATATTTGCCCGCATTAATTCCCCCGTCTCTGCCCCTAAGCCCCCTGCCCCGCAACTAGTGGATGGTGCTCCTGCCTACTCGGTTAGGAGGTTACTAGATGTTCGCCGCAGGGGCAGAGGTTATCAGTATCTCGTGGACTGGGAGGGATACGGTCCGGAGGAGAGGTGGTGGGTACCGGCTCAGGACATTCTGGAACCCCGGTTTGATTGAGGATCTCCGTCGTCGACAAGGTGAGCTCCTTCCAGGTCCGTCCAGTGCCGGCCCTGGGGGAGAGGTACTGTCAGGATTCCGGTGTGATCGACTGCACTATTTGTTTGTTTACCTTTTGTTTTCCACATGTGCACTCTCTGTCTCCTCCCTCCTCGTTATCCCTGATTGTTTTCCACTGTTGTCTCGTGTTCGTCTCTCTATTTAATGTCCTGAAGTTCTGTTCTCGTTGCGCGTTCTTTGTTTTCTTCTGAGTGATCGCCGCCATGTGTTGTCCGGCTCTTGTTGGTCTTGATCGTGTTTTGTTTATTTACTTTCTGTTTTGCCTCCAGGACTCTGCTGAGACTGTGTTTAGCCTTTGTCCAATTTTTCCTCTCACCTGTTTTGCTTGGATCTCTGTGGGCCTCTCTCTCTCCAGTGGATTTCCTCCATGGATCTGTGGACTTCTGCTGTCAGCGTGTCTCTCCATTAGACTGGAGCTGGCATCTTCGTTCTCTCTCGGTACTGTTAATCCTGTGAACTTTTGTCACTTTTTCTACGTTGCTCATCTGTGTGTCTTGCCTTTAGACTGGATCCGGTTGAGCGTTCATTGTATTCCAGAGATCACAGCATATCTGAGTTTTCTACTGCTGTCCTGAGAACCGAGGAGGACTGTACCGTGTCACTGTTTAACCTGAGAACCTGAGAACTTGAGAATTATTGCATCATCTCTCTGCTGTCTGCTCTCTTCTTCAATAAACTTGTTAACTTGCATCAGATTCCCCCATCTCGTTCCTCACACAAAGGGGTTTACAGTTTTACTAACTACACCGCGATTTCTGTTTCGTACTTTACTTGCATTTAGCTTGAGCTGTAGAAGGCCGTCTGAGCTGAAATCCCGGAGAAAGTTTGTGGGTTCTGTCCGATGGCTTTGACGTGGCGATCAAGTTCTTCTGCATTGGATGAAGAAGAGATGATGAGCTTGCGTGGTTGCTTCGAATCCATAGAGGAAGTTGCACATGGCATGCAGAGTTTGGGCCTTCTGGTCCATGGCCTTGTGAGGCCTTTGGCTCTGTGTTTGTGGAGGCCTGCCATGTGGGCACCCTGCTGGGTGAGAGCCCCCCAGACACAGCGTGTTGTGTCTGTGTTAGCAGGAGAAGAAGAGGGCGAGGATCTCTGAGAGCTCTCTTTTTAAGGTCGAAAATAGTCCCACCCTCTGCAGGCAGGCTTGACCAATGAGATTGTTGGGATTTCCAAGCGGGAAATTCCTCTGGAGAGTTTTATTGCTCTTTGTTCCAAAGCCTGAAATCGATGAGTCTGTGCTCAGGTATACTCTAATTAATGCAACAAACACATATTGCTTCGTACAAGGACATGACAAACGTAGAAGTGTAAGTTATGAAGTGCATTAATTTGATAGGAGACATGACATATATGAGGTTACATGAAATAGTAAGTCGTTCATAGGACATGGATACATAGGGAATGCAATGATAGGGAACACATTACAAGAAAATTATATGTGTACATACAATGTCCTGGGGTGCATGTTCATTTATAGACGATTTGTCTATAACTTGAGGCCACAATGTGTATTTTACAGGCTTTGTGTCTTTAGTTGGGAACTTTCCATGTGGCCACATTCCTTTGGGGCCGTAAAACACCTTATCAGCTGGTTTCCCTGGTAACGGAGGGTCCTTCTCTGTTGTGTTGGGGGAAGGTCTGTTATTCAGCCCAAAGTATTTAACACTAGAAGTCCCAGAGATTTTTACCCCTCCTTTAGCCAAGTGGATGCTAACTGGCTAGTCTTTTGGCTATCATTAGCATCAATTCATGTGTAAATGTGGTCATTACCTGAGCCATCTGCAGGGGGTTGGGGGTGTGTGTGTGAATGGTTGCTGGTGGCTTGTTTGTATGTGTGGGGGAGGGAGGGCTGCTAAAAGCAGAGAACTTGATAATGTCTCACATTGGCCTTGTGACTCAGATGGAGAAGACATAGAACTTCAGCCGGATTCGGACTCAGAGCTGTCTTCAGGTTAAGTTTCATTTAATATTATTTCCTATTTCATTTCAAACCAGTAAGAGAAAAACACAAAAAAAGCAGAGTGGAGTGACATAAATATTTACTCTGCCTTTTTTGTATTGTCCACTTTTTTGTTTGTACTACTTAGCAGACATTCACTGCCATCTGAAGTGCAAAACATTATTAGTTGTTTCTTTGCTTTAGTTGTATCTTTTTATTTAGGAAGATATTTCAGACATTATTCCGATACAGAGAAGGAGATACTGGAATTATTATTAGTATCTTTTTTAATGAAGCGTATCATGAGGAAAAACCAGCGTTATGGATGTGACAAAATCCTGTTATGGATGTGACGAGTCTGAAATACACATAGAATCTGTTTGGAAAATCAACAAACAAACTATCATGGAACTTTTGTCGACACATAAAATTACTCTAAATGCCAGTTTTGATATTAAGAAATATGATTGCAATATGATATATAAAATAATTGACAATGAGAGAAGATGAGGGTGAAGGAATTTATTTATTTATTTAATTTGTTCATGCTTAACACTTTCTTCTGTCATTAATATTATAATTATTATAATTCATGAACTATATATATATATATATATATATATATATATATATATATATATATATATATATATATATATATATATATATATATATATATATATATATATATATAAAAATATGTCTTTAGCCTACATGTTTATTTTTTAAAACCCATCTTAGGTAATGAAAGAATGGGCAATCTCAACTGAACTATCAGGTCAAGCTACTTGATATAAGACTTGATATAACTAGATTTCTATTCAAATTATTTTCCCGAATTGCATGCTGTTAGTATCTTACCATTTTATCAATCTGTTGTGGTAGGCGTTCAGCTTTAAGAAAACGCTATCTTCGAGCTGTCAAAACCTCCTGAAGGACAGGAAAGGGAGCGAATTAGAGGCGCCTGTTTCGCGCCTAAACCAATCAGGTTCCTCATGCACTTTCAATACGCCTCTCTACTAGGAAGTGAATACTATGAACACACGGAACATTACAGCAGAGTCGATTACGGAACATAGTCAGATATTGTTTGAGATGTCGATCGCAATCTAATTTATTTATCACATCATAAATATGTCCAGAAAGCGACCATTTGTTTTGCTAAAGTTTACTTATGATTGTACTTATAGCCTAATGACCTAAGGCAATGTTACGTTTCACTGAAACACAGAAGAGAAATGTGTTTATCACTGCCATGCCGCCAGCAACAGGAACACACGTTATGTCACGTGGGTTTGATTTTAGAATTTTCTTTAAATGTAACGTCCATAACGTCACGTCCATAACGCAAAATTAAAATGTTTACAAGAAACAAAAGGGCACGAAATGTTCATCACATTATACATTCATATAAGTTAACATTGCACAGAAACGTTGGACATTTTTGCATCAACACTGTATCTGTAGCATGAACTTATCCTCTAAAACGTTATGGATGTTACTTGGCCCTGGAACTCACTGACACATTTAACAAGAGGCTTATAAATTTCTAGAGCTTTACTGTTAAAGCAAGCTAAGTGTACACAATGCATAATCATCCCCTTGTTCAACAGGAAATCGACAAATAATAACATTTTGTTGAACCATTGAGTCTATCTATTCCCTTTCTTGAAAACGGTAAAACACAGACATTTTAAAAACTCTGCTTGCATTGGCACACACCTTGTATATGATGTAATAAAACAGTAAATATCTAAACAATTCAATGAGAATGGTTACATACAATAAAGTATGGACCCAAATAAACATTTTAAGAATAAGTCTATTTGTGTGTGGCCAACTTTTTTTTTTCATGGTAAAGATGACCTTTGCATGGAATTGCCCCAAAGAGAAACACAAGTTTCCTTGAAGTGGCTCAGCATGGCCCCACATCGTTTACATAACAAAAGCAACTGTTCACAGCTGATTAAGGATATTAGCCGAAAGCCTTCCAGCCCATCGGCTGTCCTGCGGGTTTTATAGGTAGAAAAGCTAAATGGCTGCTCTCTGGGACTTCTAGTGTTAAAACATATTTGTTAAATGTAACAGGCATTAAGTGTCTGAATCGCCTCAATCACTACACAGGTCACCCACTCGTTTGACTGAGGCTAAAGCCAGCAACAAAGCAACTTTAAGTGAAAGGTGCTTTAAGCTCACCTACTGTAGGGGCTCAAATGGGGCTCCTTTCATGGCCTGTAAGACTGTAGAAAGGACCCATATAGGTACTGAAGGGGGGCGAGGAGGGTTCAGTTAGTGCTGGGCGGTATATCGGTTCATACCGAATACCGGTATTTATTTTTGTTATGATATGAATTTTGATGATTCCGCAATACCGGTATGTGTCGCTTAACCAATGTTCGGAAGTTTACATTTGCCCAGGGACTTCCCAGCCACTTGGATATGATATGCTGCTATGGCAGCCACATATACTTTAAGCGTGGAGGGAGAACGACCCGCGTCATCAGCTCCTGATGGAAATTAAGCATCTTTGTTTCGCCACATGACTGCAGATTCAGGTTTCGTGCATTACACCAGTCTGAGAAGACTGACCATTTCATAGCATAGAGCCGCCTGAAATAGTATTCAATACTTTTTCGGGAAGGTTCCCTGTTACCCATTGATGGGCCATATATGATGGCCCATAGATCGGGTCTGGGATGCCAGATCTTCCCTTTCACCTGCGTGAGGAGATCTTTCTTCAGCGGTATTGGCCATGGGGCTGTGTCTAGCATCTGAGTCAGTTCTGAGAACCATGTCTGATCCTTCCATAGCAGGGGTACTTAAAGCACTGCACATTTGTCCTCCTTAATCCTCTTTATAACCTGAAGTATCATTGTGATCGGAGGAAACGCATACAGTGGATGTTTTGGCCAGTCGTGGGCCATTGCATTCTTGTGCTTAGAAAAATATATTGGGCAATGAGTATTGTCTTCTGAGTTGAACAGGTCTATCGTCCCCTCGCCAAAGACCCTCCATATAAGCTGAATCGTTCGTGGGTGAAGCGACCACTTCCCTGGGGGAATATTGCCTCTGGATAGCATATCCGGGCCCAGATTCCGAATTCCTGGCACATGAGCTGCTCTCAGCGAGCTCAGGTTGCGCCTTGCCCATAAAAGGAGATGTTTCGCCATGGAATGCAGGCTGTTTGATCTCAGGCCGCCTTGGCGATTTATGTAAGACACTACTGACATGTTGTCCGTTCGGACCAGAATGTGGTGTCCCTTTAAATACGGGAGGAAAGCTCTCAGCACCAAAATGACCGCTTTCATCTCTAGACAGTTTATGTGCAGCTCTTTCTCCGATAATGACCAGAGGCCGGAGAGACTTAGGCCCCAACCTAAGTTGGATGCATCTGTCGAGACTACTTTCCAGGATCTGTGAGCTATCAACTGTGTCTCTGATTGAGCTATAACCAGCCAATTGTCGAGGTAGTTGAGAATACGCATCCCCTTCAGTCTCAGGGGAGCTAGAGCTGCGTCCATACACTTTGTAAAAGTGCAGGGCGCCAGAGATTGACCGAATGGCAGGACTGTGTACTGATAAGCTTGCCCCTCGAAGGCGAATCTCAAGAATGGCCTGTGATGGGGAGCTATCTGTATGTGAAGGTATGCATCTTTCAGATCCACTGTAAAAAAAAACAATCCCCCGGGCGAATGTGCGAGAGGATTTGTTTCATTGTCAGCATTCTGAACGAGCGCTTCATCAGCGCTTTGTTCCGATGTCTGAGATCTAGGATAGGTCTGAGACCGCCATCCTTTTTCGGAATGAGGAAATAGCGGCTGTAGAAGCCTGTTTCACTTAGAGACGGGTGCACGCCTTTTACTGCTCCCTTCTCTAACAGTTTCATAACTTCGGTGTGAAGCACGGGACTAACGCTGCTTCTCACAGAGGTCTCGACCACGGCGCAAAAGTGCGGGGGTCTGAGAGTGAATTGTAGCGAGTAGCCTCGCTTTATAATGTTTAACACCTATGTTTATATGCCCAGGATGGCTTGCCATGCTTGGGCGCTGTAGCCAGGGGCTGAATTAGGTTTGGGGGCAGGCCGCTTTGAGATTGGGTCCCGGTAGCCCGGTTGCTTTGTGCTTGTAACACAGTGGGAATAGTTAGTGTGTTTAGCGCCACGCACTCTCACCGAATCCTTCATTTTGGTGAGAATCAGCCAGAGATGATGCTCGAGCACAGTCAGACTGGCCATGGATTTCCCGATCGCCTGGCTTTATTCGCTCGAAACGCTAAGTCTGTGGCACTGCGGAGATTTTTAAAAGCTTCCGGGTCAGGGACAGACTCGTCCAGTGAGCGGAGAAGTCTTGCCTGGAACACCTGAAGTACAGCCATGGTGTGTAGTCGACCCGTGAGGGCTGACGTGGTGCGGCAGGGCTTAGAGTGGTGTGACGCCTTTGCTTGCCATCCTCTGGCAGAGGGCGGGCAAAGATGAGCAGCAACAGCCTCTTTGAGCAGGAGGAGGTTCTCGTAGCCCTTTTCCTTCGCGCTGTCAACCGTGGAGAGCACTGAGGGAAAGGAGGATTTGAGTTCATCGTGGACCTCCGGAAAGAAGGGGGCGGGCTTTTGAGGCGAGGAATGGTGAAGGCCTTACAGGAGCCATTTGTCCAACCTGCTTCGTGTGGGTCTCCCATGGCCCTCGTGAGCACGCGGTTCAGTTCCGCGTTGACACTGGCCCTGACGTTTGTGGTGGCTTTCGTCGAAGCGTGCGTAAATGTGACCGGTGAGGGCAAGACACGTGGGGATAAGTCCGGTGTGTAATCGCTGGTGTGCTCTGGCAGCCTCTAGTCGCGGCGCTTCTTCTTGCATGGTCCAAGAGGGAGAGCGGATGGGGTGGGATCATAATTGAAGATGGCAAGCCGAGCCCTCAGGGTCTGCAGTGCCATCTCGTCGCACTCCGGACAGCCGCCCTGGGAGTGTGCAGCAAGGGCATGGTCTCATCCGAGACACAATGCACATATGATGTGACGATTACAGCTCTTTATGGGGCCTCTGCACGAGGCGCAGGGGGGACGAGGCATTTGAAACAACGCACTCATTACAGAATAATACTGTGATGAAGGTTTGTGTATGCAGGGAAGGAAGAAGACAGGGGTCGGCATGACTGGGACTTGCAACTTTTATTTACTCAGACCAAAATAAACAAGCGCTCGTGGGCGCGTAGAAACAGCAGATTTCTCTTTCACTTTCACAGTGTAATCAGTCGTATTCTCATTGAAGCACCAGGCAGTCAGCGTGTGCAGTCCCAGTCCAACTCTCTCTCTCCTTGTCTCTCTCTCGCACTGGCTTTATATGGTCTCTCCACGCCAATTACTGCAATCAGAGACAGGTGTTTGTAATCTGCACTTGAGCCGCTTACTCACCGCTCGGTTCTTTTCCTTCTCTCCGCCCGCAGACCTCACGAAACCACGCCCACCTCACCACATACCCCCACCACACGACTCAGGCCGGGCTTCCCCCCCCATCTGAGCACCCGGCCTGTGGATCACCTGAAACTTAAAGGGCTGAAGAGCCAGATACCACCGGGTGATCCGCGCGTTGGTATCTTTCATGCGTTGGAGCCACTGCAAGGGGGCGTGGTCCGAACAGAGGGTGAACTCCCATCCCAGGAGGTAGTAGCGGAGGGTGAGAACGGCCCACTTGATGGCCAGACACTCCTTCTCTATGGTGCTGTACATCGTCTCCCTCTTAGAGAGCTTACGACTGATGTACAGCACCGGCCGCTCTTCACCCTCCACCTCCTGAGACAGGACAGCGCCCAGCCCTCGGTCCGATGCGTCACTCTGCAGGACAAAAGGGAGAAAAAAGTCAGGAGCCGTTAAGAGAGGTCCGCCACACAAAGCAGCCTTTATACTGGTGAAAGCCTGCTGGCACTGTTCCGTCCACTGAACCGTATCTGGCACTTCCTTTTTTGTTAGATCAGTCAGCGGGCTGGCAAGGTCCGAATAATTAGGCACAAACCTCCTATAATATCCCGCCAGCCCCAGGAACTGTCTAACTTCCTTTTTGGTCTTGGGTCTCGGACAGGTCGTAATTGCTGCTGTCTTATCAATTTGGGGACGCACCTGCCCGTGACCCAAGTGGAAGCCCAGATACCTTACTTCCACCCGCCCAATCGCACACTTCTTCGGGTTGGCCGTGAGCCCCACCCTCCTCAGCGACTTCAGGACAGCCTGCAAATGCTGCATATGACGCTGCCAATCCCCGCTGTAGATGATAATAGGCAGCGGCATATGCAGCGTGCGGCCGGAGAATTCTGTCCATCAGACGCTGGAAGGTCGCTGGAGCCCCGAACAAGCCGAAAGGAAGGGTGACAAATTGGTGTAACCCGAAAGGCGTGGTGAAAGCTGTCTTTTCTTTGGACAAAGGAGATAAGGGGATCTGCCAATAGCCCTTAGTCAAGTCCACTGTCGAATAAAATCGAGCAGCACCGAGCCGGTCAAGCAACTCGTCAACCCTAGGCATTGGATAAGCATCGAATTTAGACACCGCATTGACTTTTCTATAATCCACACAAAAACGAACCGAGCCGTCAGGTTTTGGAACCAAAACGATCGGGCTCGCCCAGTCACTGTTGGATTCTTCTATTACCCCCATGTCTAGCATTGCCTCCAATTCGCTCTGAACTATGTTTTTTTATGTTCAGGTGCGATACGGGCGGCTACGAACGACCACACCCGGTTCTGTCTCAACGTGGTGATGGATGAGGTTCGTTCGACCGGAGAACACGTCGGCAAAATCTGCCTGCAACCTTTTCAAGTCGGTGAGCTGCGAGGGTGAGAGGGAGCGGATTTGGACTTTGGGAGCACCCCTGGGCCGAGATCCTCCTCCCCACTCACTACCGTCGCCAGCAACAACGACTCCGCCTCAGACCATTTTTTAAGTAGGTTGAGGTGATAAATCTGACGTGCCCCGTCCCTATCCGTTCGAAGAACCTCATAGTTAAGATCCCCAACTCGCCGTGTGACCTCAAAGGGTCCTTGCCACTTCGCGAGCAATTTAGAACTAGACGTGGGGAGCAATACAAGTACTTTCTCTCCTGGTGCAAATTGACGCAATCTAGAGCCTCTATTGTATTGCCTACTCTGTCTGTCCTGAGCCTGCAACAAATTCTCCATTGACAGCCGCCCCAAAGTGTGGAGTTTTGTTCTCAGGTCCAGGACATACTGAATTTCATTTTTTGCTATCTGAAGGTCCGTCCTCCCAAGTCTCCCTAAGAATGTCCAAAACCCCCCGGCTGGCGTCCATAGAGGAGCTTGAAGGGGGGAAAACCCCGTGGAGGCTTGCAGGACCTCCCGTATGGCAAACAAGAGAGGCTCTAGCCATTTGTCCCAATTTTTGGCGTCTTCCCACACAAACTTCCGAATCATGGTTTTCAACGTGCAATTAAATCGTTCCACCAGACCGTCCGTTTGTGGGTGATAGACGCCCGTGCGGATCGATATAATGCCCAATAATTCGTATAGTTCGCGAATTGTCCGTGACATAAACGCCGTGCCCTGATCGGTGAGAATCTCTTTCGGGATTCCCACCCGGGAGATCAACTGAAACAGTGCCGCCGCGACGCTCTTAGCGGAAATATTACGCAAAGGCACTGCTTCAGGGTACCGCGTTGCGTAATCCACAAGGACCAATGCAAAGCGGTGACCACGTGCAGACCGTTCTAATGGCCCGATGAGGTCCATACCAATTCTTTCGAAGGGGACCTGCACTAACGGGAGTGCGCACAATGGTGCTTTTGGAGTGGCCGGTGGATTCACCAACTGACATTCACGACACGACGCACACCACCTGCGCACGTTCTCATGAATGCCCGGCCAAAAGAAGCGGGCCATTAGACGGTTTAGTGTCGCTATCTGACCTAAGTGCCCGGCCATTGGATTAGAATGAGCCGCCTGGAAAAGCATTTCCCAACGGCTCTTCGGAACTACTGAGTTGTATCCTGTTTAGATTGGGTATCTTGGGTTACCCGATACAACCTATCTTTTATGACCGAAAAATAAGGGTAGGAGAGCGGCTGGTCAGGATGGAGAAGTCGGCCGTCGATGGAGCGGACCTGGTCAAACGCGTTTTTTAGCGTCTCATCCCAGGACTGCTCCAAGGGAAAGTCATCGCGCTCCGAGAGAAGAGCTCTCTGGAGTGCGCTCGTTTTCCCTGAATCAAATTCCCGAGGTCCCGCTGGGCTTCTCCCAACTGAACCACCGCGGTCCTACCTCAGTCTCTCTTTCCCCAAGCGGCATCTGAACATAAATAGGGCGGCAGTGGCTCAGTGGTTCATGTAGGTTGTCTACAAGCCGGAAGGTTGGTGGTTCGATCCCCGGTTCCACCTGACCAAGTGTCGAGGTGTCCATGAGCAAGACACCTAACCCCAGCTGCTCCCGACGAGCTGGATGGCGCCTTGCATGGCTGACACCGCCGTCGGTGTGTGAATGGGTGAATGTGAGGCAATGTGTAAAGCGCTTTGGATGGCCATTGGTCTGTTAAAAGCGCTTTATAAATGCAGTCCATTTACCATAAATACCCCATCAATTTATTAAAGGCCGGCCAATTAGTCCCCAAAATAATAGGATGCCGGAGGTGCGGGTTAACTGCAACCTCGACGGTATGCTTTTGTCCCCTGAAATGAATTTGAACAGGCAGCAGCAGATAATTCACCACCTCCCCGTGCACACACCGTACCTTAACCACGCAGCGATTAACCAATGCCCGGGGTTGAATCAGACTCTGATGGATGGAGATCTGGTTACAACCTGAATCTACCAGAGCCTGATACGTACCCCCCTTTATACTCACTAGTATTTGGTACAGGCCGGCCTGATCGGGGGCGGCTTGCGGCTCGTCGGGGACCCGGATCAGTGTCCCGACCTCCATCACCGGACAGCGATCCACAAAGTGACCGGGGTCCCCGCAGCGCCAGCAAGCCGGCCCAGACCTCACCGCCACCCTGGTGGCAGGAAGCGGCTCAAATGATTGGCGTGGAGAGACCGGCGGGGAAGAAGCCGCTGCGAGGGAACCGGTGGGGACCCCCAGCCCTCTAGGCGGTCCTCCACCTGGGTGCCGGTTTTGGGGCGGGGCCCCCTCGCGACCTGGGTAGAGGGACAGGTTTAGAGACAGTAGAGGAAACAAAAGGGGGAGAGAGGCAGATGGTAGGGGTTCGCCGACCCCCGGGCACGCCACCATTTGGTCCTCCGCCAGCTGGATGGCCTGGTCTAGTGACGTCGGGCGGTGGCACTGGACCCACTGTGCAGTTGTCTTTGGCAGCCTGGCGACAAACTGTTCCAGTACCACGCAATTTATTATTCCCTCGACGTCACACCCATCGGCCATCAGCCATTTGCGGCAGGAGTCCCGAAGGGTCGGCCGGACTCTGCGAGGTCTATCCAGCTCCGGAACAGCTGGCGGTCTTCATACTGAGCCTGGAGGAGCAGCTCAAACTTTTTATCCTGCTTCTCCTTCACGGCCAGCAGGTGTTGGTGTTGTTCATGATGAAGACCAGCCAGCGACTGGATGATCTCCGCAAATGGCGTTCCTGACGGGGTTTCCATGGCGGCGGCGTTCTTCTCCCTTCCCGGGTTTCGGCACCAGTGTGATGAAGGTTTGTGTATGCAGGGAAGGAAGAAGACAGGGGTCGGCGTGACTGGGACTTACAACTTTTATTTACTCAGACCAAAATAAACAAGCGCTCGTGGGCGCGTAGAAACAGCAGATTTCTCTTTCACTTTCACAGTGTAATCAGTCGTATTCTCATTGAAGCACCAGGCAGTTAGCGTGTGCAGTCCCAGTCCAACTCTCTCTCTCTCCTCGTCTCTCTCTCGCACTGGCTTTATACGGTCTCTCCACGCCAATTACTGCAATCAGAGACAGGTGTTTGTAATCTGCACTTGAGCCGCTTACTCACCGCTCGATTCCTTTCCCTCTCTCCGCCCGCAGACCTCGCGAAACCACGCCCACCTCACCACAAATACACAGAAAAGCAGTAAAGGATATATAACGCTGGATAGTGCAGCTGGAATGAGAAAAAGGGTATCAAAATGGTACCTTTAGGGGTACAACAGCTTGTCACTGGGGCAGTACCCTTAAAAGGACATCTTTGTACCTTTTTTACTCCTAAAAAGTGCATATAAGTACCTTAGAGTATTAACCTTTTTGTGTTAAAAAAGGTACAAAGATGTGCTTTTAAGGGTACAAAGATGTCCTTTTAAGCCCCTGTGACAAGCTGTTGAACTCCTAAAGGTACCATTTTGACACCCTTTTTCTCTGTGTAAATTGTTTTTAAAGAAATGTATGTAAAAATCATCTAGTATTCATAACACAGGGCTCGACATTAACACTTGTCCGGGACAAGTAATTTTTTGAAGGGGCAAGGGAAACAGAATTGTACAGTTCCATAAACAATTAATTAACATTGTCACTTACATTGTAGACGCAATGTTGACCATTTTTGTTCTATTGCAGCAGTGAAAATGTTTCCAAACAATGATCACAAAAGAACCATAGCGCATCTCACAGCAACAGTGTTACTGAATGATTCAGCGTTTGAATGAATCGGTTGAATCAAAGACCTATTCATCGACTGCGGGTACGTTCCATTCGACTGTAAGTGGACTTCGAAGTGGACTTCAGAGGGTATTCCGCCATCTCAAGTGAGATTCCAATCCAAAGGGAGCGAACATATTCAGTTCTACTGCGAACGGCGTGGGAAGAAGGGAACATAGATACATCACTTCACAAGAAGTGGAGAGTGAAAAACATCCAACTGTCATTGCACGTCGCATCACCTGTCTGAACTAACGATGGAGCAGAGCCGTTGAAAGAGTTTTTAAACAGCTCTGCGATGGAGGAGTATATAGCATTTGAATATTCATAGTTACAAACTAGAGTATTTATCAATGGTTATGGCAATAACTGTTACATTTGCATATTATATTTTATGAATATGTAAACAAATTAAAAGTGTTGAGAAACAGCTGAAGGCTGTCATTTTTTTTATATTTTACTTTATTTACCTCAGGAATGTTTACTATGTAGCTCCGCTTGGGAAAGAAAGTGCACGAGATGAGACCAAAGACCATTGATTAAAAATAACCTACACTTATACATAGTTAACGAAATCAAAATTTATTTTCATATTGAATGACAGGCGCAGCTTCAAATGTGTTCATAGTCAATACAACTTAACTAATAAAACTAATGTTTTGATTATATTTTTTAGATACATACTGTGTGTTTTATAAATGTATATACTTATTATATGGTTTTAAATTTGAAAGTTAAGTCAATTACAATATTAAGGTATGTTATATCATAATCTGCGAGACCCCGTCTTTGCCTTTCTTTGATGATGTTGCAGTGCGTTCCAAATGAGTGATTATTGTAGCGAAGTCCACTTCAATTGATATACCGTGCTCAGGGAGTAGGGAGCAGTGAACAGTGCGTAGGGACCCTGTTGAATGGAATGCACCCTGCCTCATTCTTGAATGAATCTATGAAGGTAAATTGATGCCTTAAAGAATCGCAAGCGCAGGGCAAGATTTGTGAAAGTGAACATAAGATTGCGAGCGTAAATTAAATTTGCATGCGCAAGATAAGTTTTGTAAAGGTGTAAATTGCCTTTCAAGTGTAAAAAAAAATATTTGCAGCATTTTACTGTTATTCGTAAGTGTAATTCATGTATTGTGAAACTGCAACTTCATGTTAACGCAAAATAAATATGATCTGTATTCTTCTGACATCCATTTTTCCATACTAAGACTTTTGACATGTTTCTTTCGCCAAGATACGGCCAAAATCATTGCACGACTGTGAACATTGATTTGCAAGTGACAACATCAGAGTCAGGAACTGCAAAACAGATTGACCGTGTAAAACCAACCTTTGTGTAAAAAAAATAAACTGTTGCAAATGTCTAAATGACTTGTTGTGTACGTAGGGCAAAAAAGTTCTAGAAAGAAACTGATTGGTACAGTTCCGTCTTTCTTTTAGCTGCGCTTTTAAGTTTTGGCACGATTCTCTCACTGGCTGAGTTTTGCAAGGGCGAGGAGGAAGGCGGGTCCACCTTCTTTTGTAGCCAATCAAATGAGCTGCTCGCTGACTCTCGATTTACCCTTATCTGATTGGTTCAATAAACACCCAAATGCCAGAACACATCTTTATCTTCATTTGGCTCAGCATTCTGAGCTAGTGTGTTAAGAAATAAATATATTCAGTGTATCCTTATCCTTATCATCATCATCATCATCCTCATGCCATGATATTAGTTTGTTATCCTGATGCTGCTAAAAGTATAGTATCTGCACTACTGAATGCATAATTTCACCTGTTTACTGATCAGGGGCGTTTCCAGAATTATTATTTTTATTATTATTATTATTAGTATTAGTAGTAGTGTTAGAATTAAATTATTATTTTTCCTTTAACATGGATTTTAAAGGCATCTCTAAATTTTGCACCATTTATCATCTGTAATACAATCGTTTAAACTCTAGATGACTGTATATCCCTATAAACATAAACATGGCTGTGTATTCCCTGTTTGCTGGGTTAGTTTTCATTTAGTTAGTTTTTATTTGAATATATATATATATATATTATCAGTTTTGTATTAGCCTACAGTCAAATATGGACACAGAGAAAGCATTTTGTTATTCATACTAGCTACATATAATAGCTTGATCAGTCACACTATAGTAATCAGAATCACCAGGACGATATTTCAAAATATATAAATGAGTGTTAAAGGAGCTGTATGTAGGACTGTGGCCAAAACTGGTACTGCAATCACTTTCAAATTACTGTTGAGCGGGTCTCCCCTCTCCCCCTCCCCTGACTCGAGGTTGCCAGATAGGCTGCAGGATCCAGCAGGAACGTAGGCTGCTACAAGGAGCTTTCAATGGCAAGTGACAAGGTTTTTTTTCTTTCTGTTAAGTTAATTATGTTTATGCTTCAAGAGCGATGTTTTGTGAAGTAATTATGAATCGCAAAAATGTACTAATGGCGATTAGCCAAAACTAATCGTAAATATGAACGCTCGTATGTGACAGTACATTCCCACATGAAAAAATACTATAGTAAAATTACAGCAAAGCTAAATAACATTAGCAATGGTCATACAGGTCCACTTGCAGCATGTTTTGTCCACTATATATGCGAAGAACGAATGAGGAATCATTTTTACCGAGGTAACGTTAGGCTACTGTCTCAAATACGTTTTCACATTGCAATAATAAGCGTGCTAATGTTGTTTTCCTCAGCGTCCCCGCATAATGACAGAGGAACGGGCTCTGATAATGCATTACTAATGTTAGCAATGACGACTCGCCGTTTTTATTTACCAAACAATTCCTTTATACCTTTTCAATTCAATGACCCACCTCCTCCATCTGCGCTAACCTAACGTTACTTTGCAAGAACATGCATAACTTTGTTCGACTGTCATGAATATTTGAAAATGTCCATTTACATTAAGTACAAGTTAGCCAAACATGGATGAACCTTACCTGTCCAGGAGAAAATTAGCAACGTTGGCATCAGTCTTCAAATTATTTTCCGTTTTCAGCCGTCTCCATCTTTCAAAGGCATCTCTTATACAAATCCTTGTTTTATCTCGGACACTGTCACAACGTTTTTCTGATTCATAACGAGGTTGTTTAGGTTTCGTAAAGTTAGACATTGTTTATCCAAAAAGTTTGTAGCTGCAGCTGTGGTAACTAGAGCAGAGCTGGCAACCCGAATGCAGAAACACTACTGACTTCGTGATTGGTAGATAGGTGGAGGGTGGCGCTTCAGGCCAAAACACAACATGTCAACATCAACATCAGTTGAGGGCTGCAACTTCACTTTTAAAATGACAATATCTTGGCTGGACAACCGTTGTCAGTGATATAAGTATTTGAAATTAACATGATTTCTTAATGTCTAGTGACATATCAGGGCCATTTTATGATTAATTGAAATACATTTCTTACATACAGTTCCTTTAAATACCATGAAATGTTGTCTGAAAAAGTCTTAATCAGAATGGTATTATTGGATATTAAAGAATGGGTATTAAATGTTTTGATTGTAAAGTTTAACATTAGCTCAGTGGTGTAAGCAGATTATATAATATATAACATTTCAATGCAATTCCAAACCAATCCAATAACGACACACCAGCTCAAAGTTCAGGATGAACACATATAGTCAGCCTTGAACGGTGCACAGCTTATTAAGCAACTGTGCTTTATTTATTTATTAACAGCAGAAACAGTTAATAAACAGCATTTATTTATTTTATTAATGTATGTGTGCATTAAAAGTACAATTTCGGCTGCGAGAACGATTCTTAGCCAAATGAAGATAAAGATGTGTTCTGGCATCTGGGTGTTTATTGAACCAATCAGATAAGGGTAAATCGAGAGTCAGCGAGCAGCTCATTTGATTGGCTACAGAAGAAGGTGGACCCGCCTTCCTCCTCGCGCTTGCAAAACTCAGCCAGTGAGAGAATCATGCCAAAACTTAAAGCGCAGCTAAAAGAAAGACGGAACTGTACAAATCGGTTTCTTTCGGGAACTTTTTTTGCCCTACGTACACAACAAGTCATTTAGACATTTGCAACAGTTTATTTTTTTTACACAAAGGTTGGTTTTACACGGTCAATCTGTTTTGCAGTTCCTGACTCTGATGTTTTCGCTTGCAAATCGATGTTCACAGTCGTGCAATGATTTTGGCCGTATCTTGGCGAAAGAAACATGTCAAAAGTCTTAGTATGGAAAAATGGATGTCAGAAGAATACAGATCATATTTATTTTGCGTTAACATGAAGTTGCAGTTTCACAATACATGAATTACACCTACGAATAACAGTAAAATGCTGCAAATATTTTTTTTTTACACTTGAAAGATAATTTACACCTTTACAAAACTTATCTTGCGCATGCAAATTTAATTTACGCTTGCAATCTTATGTTCACTTTCACAAATCTTGCCCTGCGCTTGCGATTCTTTAAGGCATCAATTTACCTTCATATGAATCGTTTCAACGAATCGACTCAATGACTCACTCATTAAGACGGTCACTTGCCACCTACTGGCGGTTTAGTTTCATGTTTAAATGTAATTTCTTATTGTATATTGTATAACATTTCTTATTTGTATATTCAAAAAATATTTAAAACAATCTCATAACATAATTTAATGCAGTTGTAATTTTTCAGTGTAAATTATTTATTTTGATTGGTAACAGCCATATTGTCTTATTAACAGCCATATTGTCTTATTCTAATTTAATTTATTGATCAAATTTAAGAATATAAAATGAAAGCTGAAGCATAGTCTATATTTAATAAGATTAGGGGGGGGGGGGCTATATAAAAGTAAAAATATCACAGATATATAGATTTAAATATGTCAAATTTGATTGAACAATGAATATTGCTTCAGAATAAATTATATTTACAACAAAATAAAACATTTTTACTCGGACAAGTGAATGACAGACTAACTCTTTCCTTCGAAGATTTTGTACATGCTTCAATGTTTTATTTATTTTTCACTCCTTGCAATATTATGCTTTTGTTTATTGTAATAAATATGCTTTTGTTTATTTTATATAGGCCAATATGCACAGATATACGAATGGAGTTTTATTTATTTTTTCATATGCATATTATTATTCCCTACTTGAGCTTGTATATTGATATTGTTCAATTTAAAAATATATATTATTATTGACCGAGAAGCCGTTTCACACACACACACACGCACGCACGCACGCACGCACGCACGCACGCACGCACGCACGCACGCACGCACGCACGCACGCACGCACGCACGCACACACACACACACACACACACACACACACACACACGTCTATATTACTAACAGGGGACCATCACTCCACACTGACCAAGAGGGGACCTGTGTTTCTAGTCATTTTGAAGAAACAAAACTTAGATACAAAATTTTGTTTTAAGGTCTTTTTTCATAATATAACTTCAAAGAAGCATTTTTTTTATTTTTTTTTTTTAAACATGCCAAGAGGGGACCTGAACGATGTCTACCTATCCAACAGGGGACCTCCATAGCCTGCAATGGAGCTGTGTGTGTGAAAGGGAAGAGAGCTGGCAGTCAAGTCTGTCTTCATTATTTAATATATATATATAATTATATAATGTTCACACAGGCATCAGGGAACACAATGAGCACACATAAACATACACAATATACCATATTATATATATATAGTCCAAACCATAAGTTATAAAAATTGTTTACATTTGAATAGCTAGAGGAAAAAATACTTGAATCTGTTTTTCATACAACGGAGAAAAAGCCATGTTGTGGACATTACAGAAAAGAATTTAAGAAATTAAAAAATTCTTAAAATTAAGAATTATCTTTAAGAAATTAAGTATCTGTTGTGTCTTCATACTTACAGTATATGATCCGTCCACATCTCTCATTTAAGCTTATTTTCAAGAACACCAACACTGTAAAAAAAAAAAAATCAGTTCTCCAATTGAACATTTTCTAGTTACCAATCACATCTAAATTTTTCAGTTGGCCAAATTGAATTTCTTGAATTTTAATTTAATTAAAGTGCATCAATTTACAGAAATTCAATTTGGCCAACTGAAAAATGTAGATGTGATTGGTCACTAGAAAAGTTTCAATTGGAGACATGATTTTTTTTTACAGTAAAGGTATTTCAATGTGTGACTTATTTTTAATTAAAACATAGTTTCTGCTCTCTAAAATCCCCAAAAATGTCCTTTGTTTTTGAGATTTTTAGAGTGAGATTTGATTTCTTGCACCAACAAAAAAAATAAATAAATACAGGACTGGACAAGCAGAAATTGTTCTTTAAGATAATAATCACAGGTCATCTCTTTATATAGTAAATAATGATAATGTTAAACACAATGACTCGGTCCCCTGTTAGATAGTAAATCACGACACCAGTGTGTTTACTTTGCCATTTCTTGCCATAAACACACTGTGGAGATTTAGAGTTTTTATAGCAATAACTGAGTTTTAAGAGTTAAATCAAGCAGAAATAGTTCTCTAATGTATTAATTACAGATCATCATTGAATGATAATGTTAAACACAATGACTCGGTCCCCTGTTAGATAGTAAATCACGACACCAGTGTGTTTACTTTGCCATTTCTTGCCATAAACACACTGTAGAGATTTAGAGTTTTTATAGCAATAATTGAGTTTTAAGAGTTAAATCAAGCAGAAATAGTTCTCTAATGTATTAATTGCAGATCATCATTGAATGATAATGTTAAACACAATGACTCGGTCCCCTGTTAGATAGTAAATCACGACACCAGTGTGTTTACTTTGTCATTTCTTGCCATAAACACACTGTAGAGATTTAGAGTTTTTATAGCAATAACTGAGTTTTAAGAGTTAAATCAAGCAGAAATAGTTCTCTAATGTATTAATTGCAGATCATCATTGAATGATAATGTTAAACACAATGACTCGGTCCCCTGTTAGATAGTAAATCACGACACCAGTGTGTTTACTTTGTCATTTCTTGCCATAAACACACTGTAGAGATTTAGAGTTTTTATACCAATAACTGAGTTTTAAGAGTTAAATCAAGCAGAAATAGTTCTCTAATGTATTAATTGCAGATCATTATTGAATGATTATGTTAAACACAATGACTCGGTCCCCTGTTAGATAGTAAATCACGACACCAGTGTGTTTACTTTGCCATTTCTTGCCATAAACACACTGTAGAGATTTAGAGTTTTTATAGCAATAACTGAGTTTTAAGAGTTAAATCAAGCAGAAATAGTTCTCTAATGTATTAATTGCAGATCATCATTGAATGATAATGTTAAACACAATGACTCGGTCCCCTGTTAGATAGTAAATCACGACACCAGTGTGTTTACTTTGTCATTTCTTGCCATAAACACACTGTAGAGATTTAGAGTTTTTATAGCAATAACTGAGTTTTAAGAGTTAAATAAAGCAGATATAGTTCTCTAATGTATTAATTGCAGATCATCAGATCAATGATAATGTTAAACACAATGACTCGGTCCCCTGTTAGATAGTAAATCACGACACCAGTGTGTTTACTTTGCCATAAACACACTGGAGATTTAGAGTTTTTATAGCAATAATTGAGTTTTAAGAGTTAAATCAAGCAGAAATAGTTCTCTAATGTATTAATTGCAGATCATCATTGAATGATAATGTTAAACACAATGACTCGGTCCCCTGTTAGATAGTAAATCACGACACCAGTGTGTTTACTTTGTCATTTCTTGCCATAAACACACTGTAGAGATTTAGAGTTTTTATAGCAATAACTGAGTTTTAAGAGTTAAATAAAGCAGAAATAGTTATCTAATGTATTAATTGCAGATCATCATTGAATGATAATGTTAAACACAATGACTCGGTCCCCTGTTAGATAGTAAATCACGACACCAGTGTGTTTACTTTGTCATTTCTTGCCATAAACACACTGTAGATATTTAGAGTTTTTATAGCAATAACTGAGTTTTAAGAGTTAAATCAAGCAGAAATAGTTCTCTAATGTATTAATTGCAGATCATCATTGAATGATAATGTTAAACACAATGACTCGGTCCCCTGTTAGATAGTAAATCACGACACCAGTGTGTTTACTTTGTCATTTCTTGCCATAAACACACTGTAGATATTTAGAGTTTTTATAGCAATAACTGAGTTTTAAGAGTTAAATCAAGCAGAAAAAGTTCTCTAATGTATTAATTGCAGATCATCATTGAATGATAATGTTAAACACAATGACTCGGTCCCCTGTTAGATAGTAAATCACGACACCAGTGTGTTTACTTTGCCATAAACACACTGTGGAGATTTAGAGTTTTTATAGCAATAATTGAGTTTTAAGAGTTAAATCAAGCAGAAATAGTTCTCTAATGTATTAATTGCAGATCATCATTGAATGATAATGTTAAACACAATGACTCGGTCCCCTGTTAGATAGTAAATCACGACACCAGTGTGTTTACTTTGTCATTTCTTGCCATAAACACACTGTAGAGATTTAGAGTTTTTATAGCAATAACTGAGTTTTAAGAGTTAAATAAAGCAGATATAGTTCTCTAATGTATTAATTGCAGATCATCAGATCAATGATAATGTTAAACACAATGACTCGGTCCCCTGTTAGATAGTAAATCACGACACCAGTGTGTTTACTTTGTCATTTCTTGCCATCTCAAACACACTGTAGAGATTTAGAGTTTTTATAGCAATAACTGAGTTTTAAGAGTTAAATCAAGCAGAAATAGTTCTCTAATGTATTAATTGCAGATCATCATTGAATGATAATGTTAAACACAATGACTCGGTCCCCTGTTAGATAGTAAATCACGACACCAGTGTGTTTACTTTGTCATTTCTTGCCATAAACACACTGTAGAGATTTAGAGTTTTTATAGCAATAACTGAGTTTTAAGAGTTAAATCAAGCAGAAATATTTCTCTAATGTATTAATTGCAGGTCATCAGATCAATGATAATGTTAAACACAATGACTCGGTCCCCTGTTAGATAGTAAATCACGACACCAGTGTGTTTACTTTGCCATTTCTTGCCATAAACACACTGTAGAGATTTAGAGTTTTTATAGCAATAACTGAGTTTTAAGAGTTAAATCAAGCAGAAATAGTTCTCTAATGTATTAATTGCAGATCATCAGATCAATGATAATGTTAAACACAATGACTCGGTCCCCTGTTAGATAGTAAATCACGACACCAGTGTGTTTACTTTGCCATTTCTTGCCATAAACACACTGTAGAGATTTAGAGTTTTTATAGCAATAACTGAGTTTTAAGAGTTAAATCAAGCAGAAATAGTTCTCTAATGTATTAATTGCAGATCAGCATTAAATGATAATGTTAAACACAATGACTCGGTCCCCTGTTAGATAGTAAATCACGACACCAGTGTGTTTACTTTGCCATTTTTTGCCATAAACACACTGTAGATATTTAGAGTTTTTATAGCAATAACTGAGTTTTAAGAGTTAAATCAAGCAGAAATAGTTCTCTAATGTATTAATTGCAGATCATCAGATCAATGATAATGTTAAACACAATGACTCGGTCCCCTGTTAGATAGTAAATCACGACACCAGTGTGTTTACTTTGCCATTTCTTGCCATAAACACACTGTAGATATTTAGAGTTTTTATAGCAATAACTGAGTTTTAAGAGTTAAATCAAGCAGAAATAGTTCTCTAATGTATTAATTGCAGATCATCATTGAATGATAATGTTAAACACAATGACTCGGTCCCCTGTTAGATAGTAAATCACGACACCAGTGTGTTTACTTTGCCATTTCTTGCCATAAACACACTGTAGAGATTTAGAGTTTTTATAGCAATAACTGAGTTTTAAGAGTTAAATCAAGCAGAAATAGTTCTCTAATGTATTAATTGCAGATCATCATTGAATGATAATGTTAAACACAATGACTCGGTCCCCTGTTAGATAGTAAATCACGACACCAGTGTGTTTACTTTGCCATTTTTTGCCATAAACACACTGTAGATATTTAGAGTTTTTATAGCAATAACTGAGTTTTAAGAGTTAAATCAAGCAGAAATAGTTCTCTAATGTATTAATTGCAGATCATCATTGAATGATAATGTTAAACACAATGACTCGGTCCCCTGTTAGATAGTAAATCACGACACCAGTGTGTTTACTTTGTCATTTCTTGCCATCATAAACACACTGTGGAGATTTAGAGTTTTTATAGCAATAACTGAGTTTTAACTCACTTGCCTAAAGACTAAACATGTAATTTTTTGTTTTTTTTAAAGAAATTAATCAATCAAAAACTTACTTTGGCTGGGCAATAACTTAGAGCTGCTGTACAGCCAAAACAAATCTCTGTTCAATTAATTTCCTATTATTACTGTACAGCTGCTTTGAAACGATCTCTATTGTAAAAGGGGCTGTGGTTTTGGCAATGTACTTAGCTTTTTGTGTTTAAATCAACTGGACTGTTGCAGTTAAATCCAGCTTTTATTTCATCCTCATTTGCAACCACCATGAAAGAAAGTAGACAAGCTCACAATATTTTAGACCCTTATTACATCTGTATTTAGTGAATGTGTATGGGTAGATGTGTAGAAGTGTATGCAGCACTCCAAAAAACAATCCCTGGGGTGCGTTTCCCAAAACCATAGTTGCTAACTAAGTTAGCAACTTTGTTGGTTGCAATGCAATTTCCCATTGCCAACCAACTAAGTTGCTAACAGGTTAGCAACTATGGTTTTGGGAAACGCACCCCTGGTCTAGCAATTTCTTAATATCATTCCTCTTCCAGAACAACTTAAATTTAAATGCATCATCACTTTGGATTATTTAATCAATACATTAACTAACCTGCACTAACCATTGTTCATAATACATTAATTTGCTCATATGAGCTCATCAAAATACAACTGTTTAGTGTTAGTTTTTGTTAAACCTCTATAGTACACGTGATGTTCTAACCTTGAAATATATACTTTTTTTTTTTCAAATAAGTTTTTATTACATGAAATAGCCTCAAGCATACACATACTACCTCAATGGGACATAGTCAAAACATTAGTTTTTCTATAAAACTATGATTTTATTTTCTTTAAATGCACACTTATTTTAGAAATTGATAGATTTATATACGTGGAACTCGTGTAAACCAAAAATAAGTAAAACCCTATCATTTAACCTTGATGGCAAAACTCATCTCCAAACCTCAACCTCACTCTCACCAAATGGAAGAGCTCCTATTGTCCTTTCCATAAAATATTGCTGTATTCATTTTATGAAAAGAAGAAATAATTTTATTTATACATAAATACAACTATACTAGAATAAACACTTCATATAAATAAATAACTGCAATCATATTATTGATGCTATTATCTATTAAAAAAATCCCAATGAGGAAATACATTACTGCAATTCCACTGTGGTACAGTGTTGCCATATGGAAGCATTGTTATTTTCTCAATTTACTGTAAAACTATGTTACTATTTGTGAATACATTTATAAAAAAAAAAAAAAAAAAAAAAAAAAATTTCATAGTTCATAATTTTTATGGACAGAATTTCTCGGCGCAGCCAAGGGCCGGAGGGTGTCAGGTTTGGGGACCACACGGTTTCGTCTCTGCTCTTTGCGGATGACGTTGTCGTGTTGGCCCCTTCTAACCAGGACCTTCAGCATGCACTGGGACGGTTTGCAGCCGAGTGTGAAGCGGCTGGGATGGGGATCAGCACCTCCAAATCCGAGGCCATGGTCCTCAGTCGGAAAAGGGTGGCTTGCCCACTTCAGGTTGGTGGAGAGTTCCTGCCCCAAGTGGAGGAGTTCAAGTATCTAGGGGTCTTGTTCACGAGTGAGGGGAGGATGGAACGGGAGATTGACAGACGGATCGGTGCAGCTTCTGCAGTAATGCGGTCGATGTACCGGTCTGTCGTGGTGAAGAAAGAGCTAAGCCGTAAGGCGAAGCTCTCGATTTACCGGTCAATCTACGTTCCTACTCTCACCTATGGTCATGAGCTTTGGGTCATGACCGAAAGGACAAGATCCCGGATACAGGCGGCCGAAATGAGCTTTCTCCGCAGGGTGGCTGGGCGCTCCCTTAGAGATAGGGTGAGAAGCTCAGTCACTCGGGAGGAACTCGGAGTAGAGCCGCTGCTCCTCCACATCGAGAGGGGACAGCTGAGGTGGCTCGGGCATCTGTTCCGGATGCCTCCTGAACGCCTTCCCGGGAAGGTGTTTCGGGCATGTCCAACCGGGAGGAGGCCCCGGGGAAGACCAAGGACACGCTGGAGGGACTATGTCTCCCGGCTGGCCTTGGAACGCCTCGGTGTCCCCCCGGAAGAGCTGGAAGAAGTGTCTAGGGAGAGGGAAGTCTGGGCATCTCTGCTTAGACTGCTGCCCCCGCGACCCGGCCCCGGATAAGCGGAAGAAGATGGATGGATGGATGGATTTTTTTTTAAACTCCCCCTTGTGAAGAAATTAGGTTAATAGAGCAATTTCTGGAGCACTTCAATAGGTCTTCCCTGTGAGAGTGACAGTAAAGAGAGTTTTGGAGGGACATTCAAATGCCATTTGACTTAAAAACAGCACTGGCTACCTTAAGGCCTGCCTTTTTATATTCCACTATTGCATATAAAATGCACGTATATAGGATATATATTGTTTTTCCTGTGAAAAAAGTAGAAATTAATTATTGCCATATGGCAATGCTGTAACATAAAGGGTTAAATTGAACCTCATTGTAAAGTGGGTAGTAATTTATAATAAGTTTCCATTTATTAACATTAGTTATTGTCTGAATTAATGAAAATAACCCAACAATCGTTTTTTTTAACTGACATGAACAAAGATGTGGGGAGTATCATTTAAATTGGATCATATCTTTACCTCACTTAGTATTACATGCCATTATAATTACTCACTTTTGTCTGAATGTATTTTAAATAGAGCACAGATCCCAAACCTATAACAATGGCAGACAAAACATGTTAATACCCCCATGTAAAAACCCCTTGCCTGTCAGCCCCCACTAAATGCTGCATTGTTACTTGGAGCAAAAAAAACATTTAAAATGATTAAGGATTATTTATTCATTAACATGGGCATTTTTATTCAGGTTGGTTTGATTTAACCTTTATACCACATTTGAAAAAAGTTAAAATACAAGCACATACCACTTGTACCTCATAACACATAGTGTTTCATGTTAAATTACTCAAAAAGTTTAACATGTAAGTTAAGTAAATTAAGTTAAGTAGATAGGATGGCTTATAAATGTATGCAATTTTTTACAGTATAAGGTGAAAGTCTGATTATCTGTGGCTCTGAGACATCCTGTCCTAGGAAGCCGCTCTTCATTGAAATGCAAATTGCCTACGAGTGTAGTGGGGGCAGTGCAACATGGCTTAAGTCAAGCCAGGATTCTGTGAAACAGGGTCAACAATGGGTTATGAATATTTTTCATGTCATGTTTTAGAGAAGGATAAAAAAAATCATAATTTAAAATACAATGAGCTCCTGTAACCCTGTTTCACCCTGTTGTCTAATGGATGATGCTGCAAAATGAATTTTATTTAGTCATTTTCCCCTGTATTGTTGCATTACAGTGTTGGGTCCTGCTTTATATGAGGTGGCCTTAACTACTGTGTACTTTCATCAAAAAATAAGTACGATGTACTTACTGTGTTCATATTGTATTGCAAAATGCTCATGCTGATATTGAGATGCAATACGGGTAAGTTTAGGCACAGGTTTAGTGGTATGGGGGTAAATGTAAAAATATAACTAAAAACATGTTTGTGCACAATAAGTGCATTATATCAAATGATTTCAATGCAAGTACATACTAGTTTAAGACACTAAATATAAAGTGTGACCCAGTGTTGCTAAGCCACATCACATTGATCACAATATACAGTTCACCTATCTTATGTCTTTGGATAAGCCAAAATTAGCCACTATTTGTGCAAATTTCTCTGTGATTGAAAGCAAACAGACAGTTCAAAACAAGGGTAGTGGTTTGGTTTTACATTTTGGAGTTCCAGTTGTAAACATTTAAATTGGATCATATCTTTACCTTACTTAGTATTACATGACATTATAATTACTCACTTTTGTCTGAATGTATTTTAAATAGAGCACAGATCCCAAACCTATAACAATGGCAGACAAAACATGTTAATACCCCCATGTAAAAACCCCTTGCCTGTCAGCCCCCACTAAATGCTGCATTGTTACTTGGAGCAAAAAAACATTTAAAATGATTAAGGATTATTTATTCATTAACATGGGCATTTTTATTCAGGAGAAGAATCTCAGTTCTCGCGCATGCGTCGTGGCACTCCCGCGAACTCTCGTCAGAGACTCAAATTGAACAACAATACTAGTGTGATAAAGTCGTTATTTTTGTTGTTTTTCCGCTCAAAAAGTATTTTCGTCGCATGATAGACTTAATACAGAGCCACTGTAGTCATTTGGACTCCTTAAATGACGTTTTTACTTACTATTCTGGGCCATCAAGTTTCAGTCCCTCTGAAAGCCTATGGAGGAGTGAGACAGCTCTCAGATTTCATCAAAAATATACTAAATTATGTTCCTAAGATGAACGAAGGTCTTACATGGTTGGAACAACATGAGGGTGAGTAATTACTGACAGAATTTTCATTTTTGGGTGAACTAACCCTTTAAGGTCTTCACTCAAAATTAAAATTGTATATTCACCGAACATATTTAATTGTGCTCAGTCAATCTATGAAGTCGAAGTGAAAAATCCATGTTGGCTGAACAAGTCCTACGTCCGAAAAACGGTATACGCATGCGCAAAATGCACTTGAAGAAAACCGTTCGTGTGGAGGTTTCAAATGCGGAGCGCGGGAGCGGCAGCGCGAGCGGAGCCGAACCAGCAGGTGCTGAAGACCGAAACAGACATTCCCAAGAGAATAGAGATATTCATCTCACAAAGGCGTTGGTGAGTATTGAGCACTGAAATTATTCTCCAGAGTTTTGCTTTATGACCGGGTATGAAGTTTAAAAGACATTTTGTAGAATCACGAGTTCATGCATTCATTTGTTTCATGAGTGTGTTGTCGTTTACCACATAATTATCTAATGGTAGCCTGTAGCCAATAGTTTTATTTTCCTCATGTCTTATATGTCTAAAACAATAGGTAATAAGGAAATTAAGTCATTTGTGTGATATGTGCGGCATGCGACTGTTGAACACGGTGCGTTTGGCGGCGGCCTCTTTCAGGGCTGAAGTTATTGCCTTTTAATATCAAACACGTCAAGCTCATGATTTTCTTCTGTCCATTTATTCGTCTCATCCTCATTATATAATGAAGAAACTTCTGTTCTGTCATTTGCCAGATGTGATGCAGGGGAGCTTTGTCATTAATGTTAGTTTTTATTTTTATTTGCAGGTTTTTAGCTTGCAGTGCCGTGTTTTCTTCACCACTTTAAGACATCCTGTTATGCAGAAGACTTCTTGAATATTCAGAGTTTTTCCTTATTGAAAATAAGGTATTTTCACCCAAATATCCTGTGTTGGAATTTACTTGTTAATAAAGTAATGTGATACAATGTCAACCCTGTTGTCTGTTTCTGTATTTTGCTTAATATATTTATGTTTTTAGTCATTTTTGTCTTTTGGGACAGTGAGAAATAAACAATTGTTACTACAATTTAAAATATTTAATTGGACCAACCTCACAGTTTCACTGTAAAACATTTCTCCAATTCAAAATTTTCTAGTGACTGATCACATCTAAATGTTTTAGTTGGCCAAATTGAAAAATTTAGATGTGATCGGTCACTAGAAAATTTTAAATTGGAGAGGCCTGACATTTTTTACAGTGTTGGTAAATTAAATTTTTCCATTGGCTCAACATATTATTTCTAATTGAGCCCATGTTAACAGACTGTTGCCACAATGGATAAAATTCAATTCACAGAAATTCAATTTGGCCAATTGAAAATTTTAGATGTGACCAGTCACTAGAAAATTTTGAGTTAGGAAGATTATAAATTTTTTACAGTATAAGGTGAAAGTCTGATTATCTGTGGCTCTGAGACATCCTGTCCTAGGAAGCCGCTCTTCATTGAAATGCAAATTGCCTACGAGTATAGTGGGGGCAGTGCAACATGGCTTAAGTCAAGCCAGGATTCTGTGAAACAGGGTCAACAATGGGTTTTATGAATATTTTTCATGTCATGTTTTAGAGAAGGATAAAAAATCATAATTTAAAATACAATGAGCTCCTGTAACCCTGTTTCACCCTGTTGTCTAATGGATGATGCTGCAAAATGAATTTTATTTAGTCATTTTCCCCTGTATTGTTGCATTACAGTGTTGGGTCCTGCTTTATATGAGGTGGCCTTAACTACTGTGTACTTTCATCAAAAAATAAGTACGATGTACTTACTGTGTTCATATTGTATTGCACAATGCTCATGCTGATATTGAGATGCAATACGGGTAAGTTTAGGCACAGGTTTAGTGGTATGGGGGTAAATGTAAAAATATAACTACAATGTAAAAACATGTTTGTGCACAATAAGTGCATTATATCAAATGATTTCAATGCAAGTACATACTAGTTTAAGACACTAAATATAAAGTGTGACCCAGTGTTGCTAAGCCACATCACATTGATCACAATATACAGTTCACCTATCTTATGTCTTTGGATAAGCCAAAATTAGGGCCCGTCCACACGGAGACGCGTGTCACTGTATACGTATACATTTTTTATCGTATTGCCGTTTCGTCCACACGGATCCGGCGTTTTGGGAGACTGAAACCGCTATTTTTTGAAACCGGGTCCTAAAGTTGATAAATCTGAAAACGACACCCTTGCGGTTTCGTGTATACGGCCAATCCGTATATTTTGTGAAACGATGATGTCACCACACCACGTCCTGCGCGGGAAAGACTTGAAGGAATACAACTACGGGCACTGGGCATGCGCACATCAATACTGCGTTGTTTAATTACTGTATTTGCATTATTGTAAGGGTATGTTTAGGGTTGGGGTAGGTGTATGTGTTAATAAAACACATCTGGTAAGTAGCAAATTTATTTATTGTTATTTTATTGTGAGATTTTACCTCACCTCCGACTGTTGCCGTACCCCTTCTAGCCACAACTCTTCTTCTCTGTTTTTAGTGTATATCTGTGGAAGAATTACAGTGCTACATACTGGCCTGGCATGTATACTATATCGTTTTGAGCCGTTTTCATGCTCTCGTGTGTACGCAGATATTTCTTGAAACGAGGAAAAAAAAAAGGTCGGATAGGGAAAGTTCTGGCTTCGTGTGGACGGGGCCTAAGCCACTATTTGTGCAAATTTCTCTGTGATTGAAAGCAAACAGACAGTTCAAAACAAGGGTAGTGGTTTGGTTTTACATTTTGGAGTTCCAGTTGTAAACATTTAAATTGGATCATATCTTTACCTCACTTAGTATTACATGACATTATAATTACTCACTTTTGTCTGAATGTATTTTAAATAGAGCACAGATCCCAAACCTATAACAATGGCAGACAAAACATGTTAATACCCCCATGTAAAAACCCCTTGCCTGTCAGCCCCCACTAAATGCTGCATTGTTACTTGGAGCAACATTTAAAATGATTAAGGATTATTTATTCATTAACATGGGCATTTTTATTCAGGTCGGTTTGATTTAACCTTTATACCACATTTGAAAAAAGTTAAAATACAAGCACATACCACTTGTACCTCATAACACATAGTGTTTCATGTTAAATTACTCAAAAAGTTTAACATGTAAGTTAAGTAAATTAAGTTAAGTAGATAGGATGGCTTATAAATGTATGCAATTTTTTACAGTATAAGGTGAAAGTCTGATTATCTGTGGCTCTGAGACATCCTGTCCTAGGAAGACGCTCTTCATTGAAATGCAAATTGCCTACAAGTGTAGTGGGGGGCAGTGCAACATGGCTTAAGTCAAGCCAGGATTCTGTGAAACAGGGTCAACAATGGGTTTTATGAATATTTTTCATGTCATGTTTTAGAGAAGGATAAAAAAATCATAATTTAAAATACAATGAGCTCCTGTAACCCCGTTTCACCCTGTTGTCTAATGGATGATGCTGCAAAATGAATTTTATTTAGTCATTTTCCCCTGTATTGTTGCATTATAGTATTGCTGCCATTTTAGTGTCATTGTGAACATTATCATTACATGTCATTAAAGATTTTGGAGGTCAAAACTCAAACTGAACCAAATTAACATTTGAAATACGGAAAACAACATGTGAGAAATCAACTGTGAGTTTTGACCTCCTGTATTAGTGTCATAATGAACATTGTTATTACATTTAGAGATAGCTTGAATGTGAAGCAGTTAAACAGGTGTCATACATTACCATCTAACGGGACCCAAATAATTTTGATGCTCATGCTTATTGCTGCTTAAACTGCTCATAGCATGTATAGTTTAACTTTAGCATGAACTTCATTCAACAAAATGACTTTGGTCCCCGGGAATACTATCAAAACATAGATGTAGCTGAATACCAATGACAATGTACTTGTGTCCTCAGTTTGTAAATATGCAATGAATATCTGAACTGTCAGAAAACCAGACAATACAATTAAAAGCCTGCTATTTGAAGGTCAAAACTAAAGTTTTAGAAATTAAACATTTTCAATAGTTAGTTGGTTAAAAAAGTGCCATTATCAAAAAATATTCAGTTCACATAATTTACAATTTTGCATCAATGCAGCAAATCAACATAAATCGACACACTGGTGTCGTTATTTTTAATTATATTTAATCACAGCTAGGTAACATCACGATTTATAAGAATATTTGAATAAATGTTTTTTACTCAAATCCCACTTCAAACCATAATTGAGGGCATGTAAAACCTTCCAGTTGAAAATATCAATAACTTTCAAATATATTTCCCAAATATCAATAACTTTTGCACTATTTTTAAATAGGTTAAATACTCAAATATCTTAACTGTTATCTATATGTCAACTTCAATTAAGACATTTGTTGAAGAAATGCTTTACAAAGAAGTTAAATGTTAACCTAAATGGTTAAATGTGAATGTTTGAGCGGGATTAGAAAAACTGCCCTTTAAAAAGTAAAATCCTCATTTATGTATGTGGTATACATATGAACATTAGTATTTTACTTTTTAAAATCGTATTTACTTTAACTTTTTACCATCAACTACCAGTATGTAAAAATAAAATTAAGTAGTTTTATCTTAGTTTGATGTTTTCTTAACTGATATTGCCCAATGTCTCCGAGACCACAACCCATAAGATTGGTCTTTCATTGCAGAAAAGAGGGTCTCTACTTTTTTTTTTTTTTTTTTTAACTGAAAAATGTGTAATTGCTGTTAGTATGTCAAATTATTTTATTCAAATGTGTACCCTTTTAAAAAGAACTTCAACATGTTAAATACTGAAATAAAAGTATTCCCCTGACTTACTGCTGCGGTTGCATTTTATTTATTGTGCTTTGAATAAGCTGAGAATGTTAGTAGCTGGTTGGATGCTAACTGATTAAACTATACTTGTCACCATTGTTTAGTTTTGCTCCTGGACCTTTCAGTTTTTATTTTATAAAGATTTATAAAAATCTTCAGTTTCCCGCCACTAGTCTGTCTCCCTGGCTATACCATCAGCATGAGTTCAGCTTTGTCAGCTGTGTATGTTCATTATCCTCATTTGTGTTTGCCATTAAGTTCCTCTGTTCACTCTGTCTGCTCCCTGTTATACGTGTTGTGGATTCCTTAAACTTTACTTATTGGAATTTTTTCTCCCTTTGTATTTCTGCAAGCACAGTGCCACTCATATTGCTATAAAAACTCTAAATCTCTACAGTGTGTTTATGGCAAGAAATGGCAAAGTAAACACACTGGTGTCGTGATTTACTATCTAACAGGGGACCGAGTCATTGTGTTTAACATAATCATTCAATGATGATCTGCAATTAATACATTAGAGAACTATTTCTGCTTGATTTAACTCTTAAAACTCAATTATTGCTATAAAAACTCTAAATCTCCACAGTGTGTTTATGGCAAAGTAAACACACTGGTGTCGTGATTTACTATCTAACAGGGGACCGAGTCATTGTGTTTAACATAATCATTGATCTGATGATCTGCAATTAATACATTAGATAACTATTTCTGCTTGATTTAACTCTTAAAACTCAGTTATTGCTATAAAAACTCTAAATCTCTACAGTGTGTTTATGGCAAGAAATGGCAAAGTAAACACACTGGTGTCGTGATTTACTATCTAACAGGGGACCGAGTCATTGTGTTTAACATAATCATTGATCTGATGATCTGCAATTAATACATTAGATAACTATTTCTGCTTGATTTAACTCTTAAAACTCAGTTATTGCTATAAAAACTCTAAATCTCCACAGTGTGTTTATGGCAAGAAATGGCAAAGTAAACACACTGGTGTCGTGATTTACTATCTAACAGGGGACCGAGTCATTGTGTTTAACATAATCATTGATCTGATGATCTGCAATTAATACATTAGAGAACTATTTCTGCTTGATTTAACTCTTAAAACTCAGTTATTGCTATAAAAACTCTAAATCTCCACAGTGTGTTTATGGCAAGAAATGACAACGCTAACACACTGGTGTCGTGATTTACTATCTAACAGGGGACCGAGTCATTGTGTTTAACATAATCATTGATCTGATGATCTGCAATTAATACATTAGAGAAATATTTCTGCTTTATTTAACTCTTAAAACTCAGTTATTGCTATAAAAACTCTAAATCTCTACAGTGTGTTTATGGCAAGAAATGGCAAAGTAAACACACTGGTGTCGTGATTTACTATCTAACAGGGGACCGAGTCATTGTGTTTAACATAATCATTCTTCAATGATGATCTGCAATTAATACATTAGAGAACTATTTCTGCTTGATTTAACTCTTAAAACTCAGTTATTGCTATAAAAACTCTAAATCTCCACAGTGTGTTTATGGCAAGAAATGGCAACGCAAACACACTGGTGTCGTGATTTACTATCTAACAGGGGACCGAGTCATTGTGTTTAACATAATCATTCAATGATGATCTGCAATTAATACATTAGAGAACTATTTCTGCTTGATTTAACTCTTAAAACTCAATTATTGCTATAAAAACTCTAAATCTCTACAGTGTGTTTGAGATGGCAAGAAATGACAACGCAAACACACTGGTGTCGTGATTTACTATCTAACAGGGGACCGAGTCATTGTGTTTAACATAATCATTGATCTGATGATCTGCAATTAATACATTAGAGAACTATTTCTTCGTGATTTAACTCTTAAAACTCAGTTATTGCTATAAAAACTCTAAATCTCTACAGTGTGTTTATGGCAAGAAATGACAACGCAAACACACTGGTGTCGTGATTTACTATCTAACAGGGGACCGAGTCATTGTGTTTAACATAATCATTGATCTGATGATCTGCAATTAATACATTAGAGAACTATTTCTGCTTGATTTAACTCTTAAAACTCAGTTATTGCTATAAAAACTCTAAATCTCCACAGTGTGTTTATGGCAAGAAATGGCAAAGTAAACACACTGGTGTCGTGATTTACTATCTAACAGGGGACCGAGTCATTGTGTTTAACATAATCATTCAATGATGATCTGCAATTAATACATTAGAGAACTATTTCTGCTTGATTTAACTCTTAAAACTCAGTTATTGCTATAAAAACTCTAAATCTCCACAGTGTGTTTATGGCAAGAAATGACAACGCAAACACACTGGTGTCGTGATTTACTATCTAACAGGGGACCGAGTCATTGTGTTTAACATAATCATTGATCTGATGATCTGCAATTAATACATTAGAGAACTATTTCTGCTTGATTTAACTCTTAAAACTCAATTATTGCTATAAAAACTCTAAATCTCTACAGTGTGTTTATGGCAAGAAATGGCAAAGTAAACACACTGGTGTCGTGATTTACTATCTAACAGGGGACAGAGTCATTGTGTTTAACATAATCATTCTTCAAAGAGGATCTGCAATTAATACATTTGAGAAATATTTCTGCTTGATTTAACTCTTAAAACTCAGTTATTGCTATTAAAACTCTAAATCTCCACAGTGTGTTTATGGCAAGAAATGACAACGCAAACACACTGGTGTCGTGATTTACTATCTAACAGGGGACCGAGTCATTGTGTTTAACATAATCATTGATCTGATGATCTGCAATTAATACATTAGAGAACTATTTCTGCTTGATTTAACTCTTAAAACTCAATTATTGCTATAAAAACTCTAAATCTCTACAGTGTGTTTGTCATGATTCCAGCCTGTGTTTCCCTGTCTTGTGAGGACTCTTGTTATTTCCTGTTTTGTGCCATGTTTTGTAGTTCTTTGTAGTTTTTCATGTTGATTAGTCTCCCCCAGGTGTGACTTGTTAATTTGTTGAGCTTGTTTGCCCCTGTGTATTTAAACCCTTGTGTCTCCTATGTTCTTGGTCAGGTCTTGTCCTACATGGATGTACGTTTGGTGTGACTCATTTTGTTATCTGTTCCTTGGTTCTCTGATCGCTGTGGTTTTGTTATGTTTATTTTGTCATTAAACAATTTTGCATTTGGATTCAGCTCTCCCTCTTGGTTTTGAGTTGACCCGGCGTGACAGATGTTATTTCCTGTTTTGTGCCATGTTTTGTAGTTCTTTGTAGTTTTTCATGTTGATTAGTCTCCCCCAGGTGTGACTTGTTAATTTGTTGAGCTTGTTTGCCCCTGTGTATTTAAACCCTTGTGTCTCCTATGTTCTTGGTCAGGTCTTGTCCTACATGGATGTACGTTTGGTGTGACTCATTTTGTTATCTGTTCCTTGGTTCTCTGATCGCTGTGGTTTTGTTATGTTTATTTTGTCATTAAACAATTTTGCATTTGGATTCAGCTCTCCCTCTTGGTTTTGAGTTGACCCGGCGTGACAGAAGACCTGACCCACTATGGATCCAGCAATTAGTTTAATTCGGCTCCAACAAGGCAACCATTCCCTCGAGGACCACACCAAAGACTTTTTGGATTTTGCCTACCTCACAGACTTCCCAGACTTTGCCCTCATTGACTTTTATTGCTACGGACTCAATGACCACTACCAACCCATACTCACTCGTGATGGTCCTCGAGGGTCGCTGGTAGAATTCCTGGACTACGCCCTTCAAATAAGTGGCTCATCTTACACTGTGGGGATAGCAGAGGAGGAATATAATATGGCCGCCAGTCCAGAATCTCGTCCCATCATGGCTGCCGATCCAGAGACAGAGCTTCACGTCACTTCTGCCGATCCAGAGACAGAGCTTCACGTCACTTCTGCCGATCCAGAGACAGAGCTTCACGTCACTTCTGCCGATCCAGAGACAGAGCTTCACGTCACTTCTGCCGATCCAGAGACAGAGCTTCACGTCACTTCTGCCGATCCAGAGATGGCTCCCGCCACAGACCTGCGTCCAGAGATGGCTCCCGCCACAGACCTGCGTCCAGAGATGGCTCCCGCCACTGACCAGCGTCCAGAGATGGCTCCAGTCACGAGTCCAGAGAGGGCTCCGCCTCCAGTCACGAGTCCAGAGAGGGCTCCGCCTCCAGTCACGAGTCCAGAGAGGGCTCCGCCTCCAGTCACGAGTCCAGAGAGGGCTCCGCCTCCAGTCACGAGTCCAGAGAGGGCTCCGCCTCCAGTCACGAGTCCAGAGAGGGCTCCGCCTCCAGTCACGAGTCCAGAGAGGGCTCCGCCTCCAGTCACGAGTCCAGAGAGGTCTCCGCCTCCAGTCACGAGTCCAGAGAGGGCTCCGCCTCCAGTCACGAGTCCAGAGAGGGCTCCGCCTCCAGTCACGTGTCCAGAGATGGCTCCAGCCACTGACCAGCGTCCAGAGATGGCTCCAGCCACTGACCAGCGTCCAGAGATGGCTCCAGCCACTGACCAGCGTCCAGAGATGGCTCCAGCCACTGACCAGCGTCCAGAGAAGGCTCCAGCCCACGGCCCCGTCCAGGCTCCAGCCCACGGCCCCGTCCAGGCTCCAGCCCACGGCCCCGCTGTCCCGCCCAAGAAAATTTTGGGGGGGGGCAGGGGGTACATGGAGGCCATGAAGGCCACGCCTCTGTGGCCCCCTGAACCGCCATGGCCTGTTGAACTGCCGTTACCGCCATGGCCTGTTGAACTGCCGTTACCGCCATGGTCTGTTGAACTGCCGTTGCCGCCATGGCCTGGTGAACTGCCGTTGCCGCCATGGCCTGGTGAACTGCCGTTGCCGCCATGGTCGCCCACGCCTGAGGGTCCAGGTCCTCCCACGCCACAGGGTCCAGGTCCTCCCACGCCACAGGGTCCAGGTCCGCCCACGCCACAGGGTCCAGGTCCGCCCACGCCACAGGGTCCAGGTCCGCCCACGCCACAGGGTCCAGGTCCGCCCACGCCACAGGGTCCAGGTCCGCCCACGCCACAGGGTCCAGGGCCGCCCACGCCACAGGGTCCAGGTCCGCCCACGCCTGACAGTCCAGGTCCTCCCAAGCTCCACGGTCCAGGTCCGCCAATGCTAGATGGCCCAGGTCCGCCCATGCTCCCAGGCCCGTCTCTGCCATGTCTGGGTCCAAGTCCTGTCCCCCTGCACGGGCCTGGCCCACCATCCCTCCCCCTGTTCTGCCTCCATTCCACCACCCTCCTAGACTGTTTCCTTTGGAGCGTCTGGAATCCGCTCCCTAAGTGGGGGGCTCTGTCATGATTCCAGCCTGTGTTTCCCTGTCTTGTGAGGACTCTTGTTATTTCCTGTTTTGTGCCATGTTTTGTAGTTCTTTGTAGTTTTTCATGTTGATTAGTCTCCCCCAGGTGTGACTTGTTAATTTGTTGAGCTTGTTTGCCCCTGTGTATTTAAACCCTTGTGTCTCCTATGTTCTTGGTCAGGTCTTGTCCTACATGGATGTACGTTTGGTGTGACTCATTTTGTTATCTGTTCCTTGGTTCTCTGATCGCTGTGGTTTTGTTATGTTTATTTTGTCATTAAACAATTTTGCATTTGGATTCAGCTCTCCCTCTTGGTTTTGAGTTGACCCGGCGTGACAGTGTTTATGGCAAGAAATGACAACGCAAACACACTGGTGTCGTGATTTACTATCTAACAGGGGACCGAGTCATTTTGTAAATCATAAATAAATCAAAAGTGGTTTGTTTAAAAAACTCATAAATGTATAAGGTGGTAAGGTGGCCCTTTTGCACCCCATTTTACATGGGGCAAAAGTCACACATTATTTATACAAATACAACTGTACTTTTTTAATAATGTCTTAACATTTGTTTAAAAGAATAGTAAAGTTTGTACTATTTTCTGTTTATTTTGATAAATTAAATAGTGCATTAATGTTCAATGAATATAGGCTACTGTCATTAAAATATGTTAAAATAAAAAATACAAAAACAAAACTTCTAATTACATTCTGGTTGTTTAGATTTTTAAATCCTTTTCTCTTGGATTCTGTGTAGAATTTAATTGTAATGTAATGCAAAGTTTGAAACTAGTCAGGGTATCTGGTAAAGAGATGCAATGCTTGTTCCTTTAGTAAGCAGCCTGTTAAACAGCAGAGTCTCTCTGGCCAGCAGGCCATTCAAACAATAGAGGAGTGTGTGTGAACGACGTGTGTTTAAGAGCCCTTACAGTTCCTGCTCCAGCCTACAGGGGAGCTGCTGAGTATGACCTTAAACACACACACACACTTAGGTCCCCACTTGGTCATAAGTTTTAAAAAAATAACCAGAGTGTTTTTACTTAATTTTCACATGATTTAAACACACACACTTGTAGGTCCCCACTTGGTCAAAAGTAAAAAAAATCACCAGAGCGTTTTTTTTAGTGTTTTTACTCGATTTTAACATGATTTAAAGCATGACCAACAGGGGACCTGAAAAATGTCCCCTCTTTTTTTTTTGGCATGATTGCCTATTAAAATTCGCATTCCCGGGGATAAATATCATATAATTGCGGTCGCTTCAACCCGCGGACATGAAAAACAGCCCGCGGCAACAGTGTTGAAGTAGCCCAATTCCGCGGGAAAACCGCGGACTTGGCAACACTGGCTCTTGGTATGGTTTTATTGATGCTAGCGTACACAAAGCCTGGGTTACCACAAATATCGCCTGTCTGGCGTTATAAACACGATTTTAACTCTATAGCTTACAAAATGTTTCGAAGTTTTGACTTTTCAACATCCCTGCAGGTAAGTAAAATATGGAGTTATACTGTAAAAAGGCGGCGCTGATTTGAGTAGTAGTTGAAGAGTTGTGTTTGGTGTCTGTAGGCTTGTCTCGCGGCTGTGCAGAAGTGTGTGAAACCGAGGGAAACCGAGAGAAAACATCCTGCAATCCTGCAAGTGTTCGCATAGAGCGCGAGCTGCACGTGCACAGAGTCCTGATACTGGGTAACTATAATGCAAGCACAATCGAATTGATCACAATATGCAATCAGTGAACACATGACCAAAACATTTAGTAAAACATTTTAAATGAAAGGTGCTTGAATTCTGTGCACATTGCGTGTTGTTAAAGGAGAACTCTGGTGAATTTTTAAGTTAATCTTGATCGTTATACCTTTGTGTGTACTGTCTATAGAAAAAACTAACTAACCGGATTGCAGTTAATGCCCAGAGCTCCCACTCAGCTAACACGGCAGCTATGGGGGCATATACATAAAGTGTCTTTGTGCCTCTTAACAGACACAAAATGCAAATATAGCTGCTAGCAGCCATTATCGGGGCCAAGCGCAAAGAAGACAAGACATGCCACAATGGCTGGCAGTGTCAGATCAACCGCAGCAATGAGCAATTAAAGACCTATTAAGGTGAATTTAGGCAAAATAGCTGTAAAATGATAAATACAGTCAATAATAATGATTTAATGATTTATCACTTTCAACCAATAGGTGGCACAGTTACAAAATTGATGTTGTGTGGTCAGAATAAGGGAACAATGACACTTGCAAAGATTGGTGTCAATATAGTGTCAATATGTCATTGCATAGATATAGCCTCAAGAGGCCTTTTCATTATAAGTATGAACCACATGGCGGTGCTGTTTTGAAACCTTTTAAGTACCTTTTTCCAGGGCTAGGTGTGGAGGGTTGTGTCCGAAGCAATTGTTCTTTTCTTGCCTTATTCGCACACATATGAGAGTTAGCCAACTCTCTTGCAAGCTCCACCAGGAAGTCCACCCGTCTTTCCTGCCTTCCGGTGCAGCACATGTGCATTCAGTGCTGCCATGTCAATCATGTTATAGCAAACTTATCAGTCTTTGCTCGATCACTCCGGGTGGACCTGTCATCAAAGCGTAGGTGTCGCATGATGTCTTGGAAGCGGTTTTTGCGGCATTGTTCCAATGATATGTGGGTTTCCCAGGTTTGCTGACCAGCAGTCACGTAGTGATGGAACCTTGGTAAGCCCCCGGAAGATGACAATTGCAATAAATGCCATTAGTTCAGGGAGGGCCATGACCAATGAACATGCTCCGTTTCCTGTGCATGTTGAATAGTCCATTCTTGAATGCTATGAAGCATGTCAAGAGTGATGAAACACAGGAAGCTCTGAAGGCGGCTCGAGATACTTTTCCTGGCCTTAGTCGTTGGCTCTCCATCTGCAGCGTACACTTTGATTGGGGTGAAAGGGAGACGCGTCCCCACCTGTTCTTCACGCCACACTGTGCCATCTTTCGCTGTCTCTGTCAGGTCAGTCCCCAAACGGGCTCTCTTTTTTGGTTGAGGAGCAGTCTCCTCATCTGCAGTGTGAACAAATTCAAATTGTGAGCAATGGAAAAGTCAAATGATATCACAAATGCATGCATAGATACTAATAATAATTCCAGTATCTCCTTCTCTGTATCGGAATAATGTCTGAAATATCTTCCTAAATAAAAAGATACAACTAAAGCAAAGAAACAACTAATAATGTTTTGCACTTCAGATGGCAGTGAATGTCTGCTAAGTAGTACAAACAAAAAAGTGGACAATACAAAAAAGGCAGAGTAAATATTTATGTCACTCCACTCTGCTTTTTGGGTGTTTTTCACTTACTGGTTTGAAATGAAATAGGAAATAATATGAAATGAAACTTAACCTGAAGACAGATCAGACAGCTCTGAGTCCGAATCCGGCTGAAGTTCTATGTCTTCTCCAGTCACAAGGGTTTACTTCACTCAGGATAATTTCCAAGGCCTGCCGAGTGGTGAGTCTTGTCTGCATTTTCTTTTCTTGGAGAGGAGGTTCGTACACCACAGAATTCTTGAGGGCACTGAAGTAGTAGGCTATGTGCAGTGAGATTTTATCCACCTCAGCACAAAAGGAATTACCTCTCATTTGAGAGCAAGCTGCATGCAATTAGATGTGCTAATTCATACCTGTTTACACCTGGGCAAGACCCTACATGCCAATGTGAGACATGGTCAATCAAGTTCTCTGCTTTTAGCAGCCCTCCCTCCCCCACACATACAAACAAGCCACCAGCAACCATTCACACACACCCCCAACCCCCCTGCAGATTGCTCAGGTAATGACCACATTTACACATGAATTGATGCTAATGATAGCCACAAGACTAACCAGTTAGCATCCACTTGGCTAAAGGAGGGTTAAAAATCTCTGGGACTTCTAGTGTTAAAGGCATGGTGCTGATGGCACATACCAAGTTTCGTAATGATACACCAATTAATTTGTAAAGTATAGCATTTTATATCATAATACTGCATTGTAGTCAATGGGAATTTCATGTTTTGTTCTATTATAGCGCCACCAAGTGGCACAATCGTACCATTTTTTATGTGTCCTCGGAGTGAGCCCATACATGTCTGTGTAAATTTTGGTGAAAATATCTTGTTTCGTTTTGGAGTTATAGACATTTATATGAAAAAACACATGAAAAATGACTGACACCTGATTTTGATTGGATTTTACACCCCCTTACTATCAATATTTTTACATTTGGGCATTATTGTTTAACTATCAACCTATGTCCGAACTTCTGACGCTGGTTTCGTCTCGATCGAACTAGGGGTTTCGAAGATATCAGCTAATGTTTTTAAAGTGCTAAATTACAACGCTGCACAAACCATATGCTGAAACCTAGCAAGTCTGGTATCGTTGGACTCGGTGAGGATTCAGGAGACTAAAAAAGTTAGTCCCATGAAAATAAGTCAACCCCACCCAGAGTTATAAGCGTTTGGGAAAACAAATTCTCCACTAGGAGGCGCTGTTTCGAAACTTCTCAGGCTCCTTCAGGGCATCGTGCTGATGACCCATAACAAGTTTCGTAACAATCTGTTCATGCGATCATAAAATACAGCATTTTAGCACATAATTCAAAATGGCCGACAGCCAAAATGGCCGATATGGTAAAATTGAATATCAGACGACTCGGCATGCCGTCCTGAATCTAACAAGACCTTTATGATTTTTGGACAAACAGTTCAGAAGTTATAAGCAAAAATATAAATTTTTGTATCTCCGGACCAGTAGGTGGCGCTGCGTCGAAACGCTGCATGTTGCCTCAAGTCATGCTTGTGATGAATTGTACCAAGTTTGGTTTGAATACTATAAAGCGTTGTGGAGATATTGCCTTAAGTGTGTTTTTGCAACCACTACATAAAATTTGTTTGCACGTATATCAAAAACGATTTAACGATGATTTGCAAGATTTTTTGTTAGCATGGTCTAAAGATGATCTGGTTCAATTTTCGTGCAAATCGGATGAACCGTCTAGGACGAGTTCGCAAAAGTAGGTTTTTCGGAAAATTAAAAATGGCGGGAAAATTTTCATGGCGGAAAATGACGCCATATGGTGCAATCGAATCGGCTTGAGCCAAGGAATCATAGGAAAAAAGAATTTTGTTTCTAGCCCTTATGGTTCAAAAGGTATTAGCATAAACATGAGTGCAAATTTGGACAGGTGGTGGCGCTAGAGGGATTGAGTTAGAGACTCCAAATTTGCTATGTTGACACGTCAGTTTGTCCTCTATGAGTGTGCCAAATTTCATAACTTTTTACCATACGGTTCTATGGGCTGCCATAGACTTCGTTTCATATAGTGTCAATGCGGTCAGAACGGTAATATAGTTGAAATTTAGGTGTCCCCAACTGAGCAAGCCAAAAGCCAAAGGCAACGGTGGCAAGGAACCAAAACTTCTTCAGGGCCAGAAAGGAGAAAAAAAAACCTTGGGAGAAACCAGTTTGGGTGCCAGTTGTCCTCTGGCCGACGAACAAACAGTGTATAATTATAATTCTGGCAACATTACAGTTCAGAAGTCATATTAGATAAATAGATATTCGTAAGATTATTTGATAGATTGCAGTTGTCGTGCTGGAGACGGGTTTATTAAGGATGTCTTTTTGATGCGGCATTTACAGGGCAGAGTTTAGTTGACACGCTCTCTGCAGACATTTCAGGGATGCATTGGTTATGTCCTGGCGCAGGTCTACCATCTGATCTGAATACAGCCCGGTAGCAGGAAGTGTGGCAAATACAAATGATTGATGTAATTCTCCTATTTTTACATACTTAAATGCATATTGCCCACTGTGCTCTGTGTTCCTAAAGCCACAAGGTGGTGGTGGCACAGGTGCTTTCATTGCTCTTGCAGCTTTAATGTAGTTTTGTATTTTTTACTTTTTGGGGCATCATGAAGAGTAGTCACTGCCTAGGTACTGGCTAATGGGGATCAAAATAAACAAATAAACTTAGATCATAGATGGGAAAGAGCATTCACAGCAATACAGGCAATTTAACTAAGGAAAAATATGTTTTTTTTTGACAGTTATAACACATCTCTGCTTTTTTTTTAGGTGTCCTCAAAGTGTGCCCATAAATATATGTGTCAAATTTGTTGTAAATATCTCATTTTATTTTAAAGTTATAGCCAATTAATATTTATGAGAGAATGGGCTAAATTGATTGGATTTTTTTTTTTTTTTTTGCCACTTCCTTCCAAAATGTTGGCTTTTGGTCATTATTGTTTAGCTATTGACCTATGTTTCTGAATTTCCTGTTGTGGTTTTGTTTTGATCGGACTAACTGTCTTGAAGGCATTCGCAAAGGATTTTTAGGTGCTAAAGTACACCTTTCACAAACCATAAGGTGAAACCTGGCATGTTTGGTATCATTGGACTCGGCAAGGATTCAGGAGTCTAAGGAGGTGAATGCTGTGAAAAACGTGTAGCGTCTGGATCAATCAGACACACACATATTATTCATTTATATAATGAATAATCCAGCAAACTCACTCTCCCAAATAAGGCCTGTGAAACGTTCGCCAAATGAAGCTACACACTGGCAGGACGCGGTGTCTTGTTGCAGGACACACACTGAGACTGGGTTTTACGACGGAAAAGAATGCCCTGAGAGGTGTGACTCTCATTTAAATTCTTGCAGTGGAAGAGAAATAAAAACCCTCTTAATCCTAGATATAGTCTATATATAACCACTTGATAAATGTGTAAACATGTATCTAATTTTCCCATCTCATGATTTTCCCTTTTATGTGGCGTTTGTATTCTTGTAAACTCAATTGGGGTAATGTTTCAGACTTGGCATATATGGTTAACCAACATTATATGTGCGGCATGTTTGGTCTCTAAAAAAACCAATCTTCGTCACCGATTTGTTAATTTACATTACATGTTGCTAACTTTGTGATGCATTAGTATTATAAGAATCTTAAAGATTCTTTTCTTAAACACCCAATGAAAGTACATATTCAAATGCCCTGCTAGAACACAAAGGGTCGTAAAATTTCCCTCCAAAGGGAAATATTCTCATTGGCTCTTGCACCTCCAGGGGGGGTGCCATCTTCACACTTTAAAGTCACTGATCAGCTTTTAGCGGGGGCTTACTCTTTTCCTAAAATGCTGACGTGAAGATGATGCTGAACTAGAAGCCTCTAAGGACCCACCAAGTTGTGCCAGGCTGCGGCCTTGTCTTTCCATTCACCAAAGATACTCTGACTACCACTGGTTCTCTCTCATCAAGACCACATCAGCAAGGATCAACTGGAGCCTCAACAAATTGCATCAGGATGGTTTAATTCAAATGGGCGAGACATGCGAGTATCAAACTTAGTCTCATTATTTGATTCATTAAGTATCCAAACCCCTTTTAAAGAAGGGCATGTTAGAACTAAACTGATGGTTTGCTCAAGGCTGTTGATCTGCTGAATTTCAGACAATGCTGTAACTTCTTGCTTTCCTGTATTCTGCTTCAGCTCTTTTTCCCTTGGTAAACTGTATGCATGTATGTGTGTGTATGTTAGAGTAGTTTAAGTGTTTAGACTAGTTAATAAAATCTTGTTCATGTTACACATAAAGTTGTCCGTGTCTCAAGCTCATAACTGGAGTCACTAATCATTTAGATCTTGGTTACTGCTCTTAGTAGTATTGTAAATTAAGAAAGACATTTCCCATGCCCTGGACAGTGTTAATTTTGACAGCATATTTTGATGTAGTTTTAGTCATAGTCTTTTGACTAAAATGCCATTTAGTTTTAGTCATATTTTAGTCACCTGAATTGTTTTTAGTTTTAGTCTAGTTTTAGTCGACTGAATATCATAAGATTTTAGTCGACTAAATATCATAAGATTTTAGTCGACTAAATCTACAGTAGAGTTAGTCTCCTAAAATATAATGAGTTTAGTTAAATTGTAATACATTAAGCATTTAAGTATTACATAACCGACTGTCACTTGAACTGACATTTTGACATCATTTTGTTTTTAACATAAAAATTTCACAAAAGAGAGCTCAATTCACTTTTTTGTTTGTTTTTAAAAACATCTATATAGTTTGTATCTAAAACAGAAAAATTTTGTATTTCTGTTTTAGTTAGTAGCCTATATCATGTTAAGCTAAAGATTCAAATAACTTTTTTTATTTATTTTTTTAATTTCAGTTAACATTTATTTAATTTTAAGTAACAAAGATTTTTTTAATGGTTTTAGTTAACTATTATAACCCTGATACTTTATTGAATATGTGTTAAATACTGGTCTTTCCTCCTGACTATGAATTAAATGGGAATGAAACTAAATACAGTTTATTGTGTAAGCAAAAACGAATATATAATGCGTGACTTTTAATTATAAACCAGCTGGAAATACACATTGACTCTTATTTTGAAATGTCTGAGCCTCTATTGTAGTTGTAGGAGCTCATTCAAGTTTTAATGAGGAGATAAAATATGCTACAACCGTCTAAAACGTATTACTATATAAACATCGTAAAGTAAACATTGTCATTATTCATCAGCATTAGTTCATAAACAATATCCTGGCATAAATGTGTGTTATTCATTGATTGTGAGCCGCTCTGGAGCGCTGGATTGGGGATGCTTGCGTGAGCTTGTAGAAGCGCAACAGCGCCGTGTTTTCCAGCGGTTAGATCAGCACGTTCAAATCAAATGTGCGCGGACATCAAGTCTGACTGGATCTCTTCCCTAATCGACCCTCCCTAACATTTTCGTCTCGTTTTTATTTGTTGACGAAAATGACAGTTGATTTTCGTTATAGTTTTTGTCATCTAACACTAGTTTTTATTTAGTTATCGTCTCGTTTTCGTCAGTGAAAAAAGGTCGTTGACGAAAATTATGACGAAAATTATTCGTCAACGAAATTAACACTGGCCCCGGAAATGTACATTTCTTAGAGTTAATAAACAATTGATCCTGAGTGTTCCTGGGACAAATAGGTTCATTGATTGTAATATTAATTTACGACAGTAAATTAATTATATTAACTAATCCAAATATTCATAATAAATTATAACCAGTTATTATTTATTATTAATATTTCATAGAGAGCTAATTTGCTACAAACGCTAGCTTGAAATTTCTCAGGTTCTCAGGCATTGTGCCAATGACGTATACAGAGTTTTTTGAGATATGCCAGTGTTCTCATAGACTATCATGGCAACCTGGATGAAGACAATGAATGCCCATTTTCATCTGAGTAATATTTGGATGCGTATATTGCCATTTTCATGTGTTTTTCACCTGTTATAGCGCCGCTAAGTGGTCAATTGTTGCGATTTTTTTCATGTGATCTCAGATTGAGCTCACACACATGTGACCTGAATTTGGTGAAAATATCTCATTCCGTTCACAAGTTATAGCCATTTTAGTAAAAGAGGTCCCGGTCACATCGAACATTTTGGCTCCCCTTAGCGACCTAGAATCAAAATGTTTTGTTGAAGTTGTTGAAGTTCTGCGCAGAGCAGGCAATTTTTAGTAATTTCAATGTCATTTTGCATAGGATAATATAGAGCATTTTTTTCACCTTTATAACGGTTAAAGCGCCACGGCGGCCATAAAAGACTGCAAGCCTCTTTAGGGTCACGTGACACATGCACATGTGTGATTTCGTGAAGCTGTATGCAAATCAGGCAGGAAGAGGGCCGTTTTCAGGCATTTAATAGGGTTTTCCATAGAAATATATAATTTTGACACATTTTTAACCGTTATATCGCCACCATGTGGCCAGTCGCCACGTCCTTTCTCATGCGGCCACAGAATGAGCTCTTGTATGTGCTTGCTGAGTTTGGTGAAAATACCTCGTTCCGTTCACGAGTTATAGCCAATTTAGTAAAAGTGGCTCCTCCCCCTTCCAACGTTTTGGCGGCCCTCAGGGACCGTGAACCCAAATTTCCACTTTTTTTTAATAACTTTTGACAATCAGACTCCAGAGAATCTCGCTGCGCTGGTTTGGTTCGGGTCGGGCCAATAACCTAGGACTCGTTTGCAAAAGTAGGTTTTGCAAAAAAACCCAAATACCCGAATTTTTTTCCACTCTGACGATCAAATCCGTCACAAATCCGTCTTGAGCCAAGGATTCCAGCGATATAAGACACTCGAGGCTACGCCTTACGGTTGAGGAGTTATGAGCCGATTCATACTTTTGATCGCCGTTTCGTACTTTTGATCGCTGTAGCGCCCCCGTCAGGCCGATCGGGGCGGGCTTCAGTGACGTCTGTAGTAGTTGTGAGTACTACCGGCCCTGCAAGTTTCAAGTCTCTACGACTGACGGTTTGGTCTGCCCGATCAGTTTTAGCTGGAGAATGATGCATCATGGGAAAATGAACAGTTACAATAGGGTTTCAACCTGACACCTGACTTTGATTGGATTTGACTACCCCTTACTATCAATATTTTGACATTTGGGCTCGCGATCGTGCCTAACGACCTATGTTTCCGAACTTCTGACGCTAGTTTCGTCTCGATCGGACTAGCGGTTTCGAAGATATCAGCAAAAAAGTTTTAAGCGCTAAATTACAACGGTGCACAAACCATACGGCGAAACCTGGCAAGTGTGCTATCGTTGGACTCGGCAACGATTCAGGAGTCTAAGGAGATGAGTCTCATGAAAATAAGTCAACCACACCCAAAGTTCTAAGCAGTTCTAAGAGGGATTGTTCTAAGAGGGATTGAGATAGAGACACCAAAATTGCTATGGTGACAGATCAGACTGTCCTCTATTAGTGTGCCAAATTTCACAACTTTTTACCATACGGTTCTATGGGCTGCCAACGGTTTCAATAGGTGCCTTCGCACCTTCGGTGCTTGGCCCCTAATAATATTAATTATAATAATAATAATAATAAATATAGCTGCAAGCAGCCATACTGCTTGCAGCCAAGCGCAAAGAAGAAGACAAGACATGCCAAAATGGCTGGCAATGTCAGATCAACTGCAGCAATGAGCAATTAAAGACCTATTAAGGTGATTTTAGGCAAAATAGCTTTAAAATGATAAATACAGTCAATAACAAGCGCAAAGAAGAAGACAAGACGTGCCAAAATGGCTGGCAGTGTCAGATCAACCGCAGCAATAAGCAATTAAAGACCTATTTAGGTGATTTTAGGCAAAATAGCTGTAAAATTATAAATACAGTCAATAATAATGATTTAATGATTTATCACTTTCAACCGCTAAATTACAAGCACTTTTATGATTTTTGGACAAACGGTTCAAAAGTTATAAGCAAAAACAGCCATTTTTTGTATCTCCGGACCAGTAGGTGGTGTTGCGCCGAAACACTTCAGGTTGGCTCAGGTCATGCTTGTGATGACGTGTGCCAAGATTGGTTTGAATATGATAAAGCGTTGCAGAGATATTGCCTTAAGTGTGTTTTTGCAACCGCTACTTAAAATTTGTTTGCGCGTTTATCGAAAACGATTTGACGAATCAACTTGATTTGTAAGATTTTTTGTCAGCATGGTCTGAAGATGATCTGGTTCAATTTTCGTGCAAATCGGATGAACCGTCTAGGACGAGTTCGCAATAGTAGGTTTATCGGAAAATTCAAAATGGCGAGAAAATTTTAATGATGGAAAATGACATCATAGGGTGCAATCGAATCGGCTTCAGCCAAGGAATCATAAAAAGTTACTCCCATGAAAATAAGTCAAGTTCACTCAAAGTTATAAGCATTTGGGGAAAAAAATTATCCACTAGGTGGCGCTGTTTTGAAACTTCTCAGGCTACTTCAGGGCATCGTGCTGATGACCCATACCGAGTTCCGTAACAATCCGTTCATGCGATCATAAAATACAGCATTTTAGCACATAATTCAAAATGGCCGACAGCCAAAATGGCCGATATAGTAAAATTTAATATCAGATGACTCGGCATGCCGCCCTGAATCTAACGATACCACTTTTATGATTTTTGGACAAACGGTTCAAAATTATAAGCAAAAACTGCCATTTTTTGTATCTCCGGACCAGTAGGTGGTGTTGAGCCGAAACACTGCAGGTTACCTGCGGAGATATTGCCTTAAGTGTGTTTTTGCAACCGCTACATAAAATTTGTTTGCGCGTTTATCAAAAACGATTTGACGAATCAACTTGATTTGCAAGATTTTTTGTCAGCATGGTCTGATGATCTGGCTCAATTTTCGTGCAAATCGGATGGCAAAAGTAGGTTTTTCGGAAAATTCAAAATGGCGAGAACATTTTAATGACAGAAAATGATGTCATATGGTGCAATCGAATCGGCTTGAGCCAATGAATCAGAGGAAAAAGAATTTTGTTTCTAGCCCTTATGGTTAAAAAGTTATTAGCATAAACATGAGTCACATTTTGGACTGATGGTGGCGCTAGAGCGATTGAGTTAGAGACTCCAAATTTGCTATGGTGACTTTTCAGACTGTCCTCTATCTGTGTGTCAAATTTCACAACTTTTTACCATACGGTTCTATGGGCTGCCATAGACTTCGTGGCGGAAGAAGAAGAAGAAACGGAAGAAGAAGAAGAAGAAGAAGAATAAGAACGGGAACAGTTTCAATAGGTGCCTTCGCACCTTCGGTGCTTGGCCCCTAAATATAGCTGCAAGCAGCCATTATCAGGGCCAAGTGCAAAGAAGTAGACAAGACATGCCAAAATGGCTGAAAATATCAGATCAACTGCAGCAATGAACAATTAAAGACCTATTAAGGTTATTTTAGGCAACTATACGATAAATACGAACAATAATAATGATTTATTGATTTATCACTTTCAACCAATAGGTGGCACAGTTACGAAATTGATGTGGTGTGGTCAGAATAAGGGAACAATGACACTTGCAAAGATTGGTGTCAATATATCAAAGCAGGGTGTCAATATAGTGTCAATATCTCATTGCAGAGATATAGCCTCAAGAGGCCTTTTCATTATGACCACATGGCGGTGCTGTTTTGAAACTTTTTAAGTACCTTAAAGGCATGGGGCTAATGGCACATACCAAGTTTCGTAATGATACATCAATTCATTTGTAAAATATAGCATTTTATATAATAATACTGCATTGTAGTCAATGGGTATTTCATGTTTTGTTCTATTATAGCGCCACCAAGAGGCACAATGATACCAGTTTTTTTATGTGTCCTCGAAGTGAGCCCATTCATGTGTGTGTCAATTTTGGTGAAAATATCTCATTTAGTTTTAGAGTTATAGACATTTATATGAAAAAACACATGAAATATGACTGACACCTGACTTTGATTGGATTTTACACCCCCTTGCTATCAATATTTTGACATTTGGGCATTGCTAACGACCTATGTTTTCGAACTTCTGAAGCTGGTTTCCTCTCGATCGGACTAGCAGTTTCGAAGATATTAGCTAACGTTTTTTAAGCGCTAAATTGCAGCGCTTCATAGACACAATTGCGCACAAATCATAGACCGAAACCTAACAAATCTTGTATTGTTGGACTCGGCAAGGATTCAGGAGACAATAAAAGTGACTCCCATGAAAATAAGTCAAGTTCTCTCAAAGTTATAAGCATTTGAAAAAAAAAATCTCCACTAGGTGGCGCTGTTTCGAAACTTCTTGGGCTCATTCAGGGCATTGTGTTGATGACCCAAACCGAGTTTCGTAACAATCCGTTCATGTGTTCATAAAATACAGCATTTTAGCACATGATTCAAAATGGCCGACAGCCAAAATGGCCGATATGGTAAAATTGAATCTCAGACGACTCGGCATGAATCTAATGAGACCACTTTTATGATTTTTGGACAAATGGTTCAAAAGTTATAAGCAAAAAACAGCCATTTTTTGTATCTCCAGACCAGTAGGTGGTGTTGTGCCGAAACACTGCATGTTGCCTCAGGTCATGCTTGTGATGACGTGTACCAAGTTTGGTTTGAATATGATAAAGCGTTGCAGAGATATTGCCTTAAGTGTGTTTTTGCAACCGCTACTTAAAATTAGTTTGGGCGTTTATCGAAAACGATTTGACGAATCAACTTGATTTGTAAGATTTTTTGTCAGCATGGTCTGAAGATGATCTGGTTAAATTTTCGTGCAAATCGGATGAACCATCTAGGACGAGTTCGCAAAAGTAGGTTTTTCGGAAAATTCCAAATGGAGAGAAAATTTTAATGACGGAAAATGACATCATAGGGTGCAATCGAATCGGCTTCAGCCAAGGAATAATAAAAAGTTACTCCCATGAAAATAAGTCAAGCTCACCCAAAGTTATAAGCATTTGGCATCAAGAGGCCTTTTCATTATAAGTATGGACCACATGGCGGTGCTGTTTTGAAACCTTTTAAGTACCTTAAAGGCATGGTGCTGATGGAACATACCAAGTTTCGTAATGATACACCAATTCATTTGTAAAGCACAGCATTTTATATCATAATACTGCATTGTAGTCAATGGGAATTTCATGTTTTGTTCTATTATAGCGCACAATCCTACCATTTTTTTATGTGTCCTCGGAGTGAGCCCATACATGTCTGTGTCAATTTTGGTGAAAATATCTTGTTTCGTTTTGGAGTTATAGACATTTATATGAAAAAACACATGAAAAATGACTGACACCTGACTTTGATTGGATTTTACACCCCCTTACTATCAATATTTTGACATTTGGGCATTAGTGTATGGCTATCAACCTATGTTTCCGAACTTCTGACGCTGGTTTCGTCTCGATCGGACTAGCGGTTTCGAAGACATCAGCTGACGTTTTTTAAGAGCTAAATTGCAACGCTGCACAAACCATAGACCAAAACCTGGCAAATCTGGTATTGTTGGACTCGGCAAGGATTCAGGAGACTAAAAAAGTTAGTCCCATGAAAATAAGTCAAGTTCACCCAAAGTTATAAGGTGGCGCTGTTTCAAAGCTACTCAGACTACCTCAGGGCATCGTGGTGATGACCCATACCGAGTTTTGTCAACCCTATGTTAACTTAAAATGTATTACTGAGACCTCAAAATACGGCGGAAAATGAATACTTAAACAATAATACTTAAACAATAGGCTTAAACAATAATATTTTATACAGACTAAACATGCTCACACACACAAACACACACGCATTTTGTTGTAGAGACAAATATGTTAAATATATGGTGAAAACAAAAGGTTTACTGCAAGTCTTTTTCATGTTTCACATTACTCATCATGTGGCACAATTGTCAATACCAATACTTCAATAGAAAGGAAGTGATGCATTTTACTAAATGTGATTGTAAATGTTATAATAGTTATTTTATAATGTCTAAATATGAATTACAGATCAATATTAGGGAGTAGTATGAGCACAAATTGCTGACAATAACTTAGCAGAAGCTGTATCGTTAGATTTTAGCTCAGCATTTTATGGAATGGATCATAAATTATTGCTGGATAAATTGAAATGTCAGAAATGTACTTTTTACTGTGTGCATTGGTTTAAAAGTTATCTGTTTAATATGTGACAATGTTTATGTTATTATGGAAGTTATTCAGATTTTAAAGAGCAATGTGGTGTTTCCCAAGGAAGTTGTTTAAGACTATTATTTCAGATTTCATTCAGGCCATCTGCTCTTCTCTCACTTTCCTTTCTTTTACTTAAAGTTTATTTTCTTTCCGTTAAGTCTCGGGTTTCACCGCAAAGTTACTCAACGAGACTCTAACAGCGCGCTTCAACTTCAAACAACGCCCACGAGACTCCCATCCAGCCGCCAACACGCCACGTGATTAGCTTCCCAAGACGTCGAGTGGAGTGTGCCCTAACCCCAAGGGGACATGGTCGACCTTGCTGCTGGTAAGCCAAAACAATGGTGTCCACTAACCAGTGAGACAGCCTTTGCTTTGAGAGAGCTCTTCCCTTCCGCTCTCCACCATAACAGACAAGAGCTGGTCTGAGGTCCTGAAACACTGCGTGCTGTCTACGTAAGCGCGGAGGGCGCGTACTGGACAGAGCAATGCCAAGGCTGGGTCTGCCTCCTCCAAAGGCAGCGCTTGCAGGTTCACCACCTGGTCCTTGAACGGAGTGGTGGGAACCTTGGGCACATATCCAGGCCGGGGTCTCAGGAACACGTGAGAGTTGCCGGCCCGAATTCCAGGCACGCTTCGTCAACCGTAAACGCCTGCAGGTCCCCGACCCTCTTAAGAGAGGTCAATGCGGTCAGCAGAGCCGTCTACATCGACAGAACTTAATATCAACCGACCGCAAAGGCTCAAGGAAGGCCTCTGCAGAGCACTTAGAACTACTGCGAGGTCCCAAGAGGGAACGAGAGGAGGGCGAGGAGGATTCAGTCTCCTCGCTCCCCTCAGGAACCTGATGATCAGGTCGTGCTGACTTACCTTTTTGTCCCCCAAGAGATCGTGGTAGGCAGATATTGCGGCCACATAAACTTTAAGGTGGAGGGAGACAGCCTTCGCTCCAACCCCCTCTTGGAGGAACGATAGCACAGACCCGATCGGGCATTTCCAGGGGTCTTCTTGGCGGGAAGAGCACCAGGTGATGAAGAGGTTCCACCTCAACGCATAGGCTTGCCGAATGGACTCTGCCCTAGCGGAAGTGATGGTGGCGACCACCGGAGGTGGCAGGCCACACAAACCTGCCGCGTCCCATCCAGGAGCCACACGTGGAGGCTCCAAGATCGGGACGTGGGTGCCATAGGGTGCCCCGTCTCTGAGTGTCTCAGAGGAATAGGCCAGGGAGGGGCTGTCGCAAGGAGTAAGAGTTCGGGGAACCAGGTCCGGCCGTGCCAGTACGGGGCGACCAAAAGGACCTGCTCCTTGACCTTCCTGATCCTGCACAGGAGCTGTGCGAGTAGGCTCACTGGGGGGAACGGTAAGAATTAAGCGTGTTCCTTAATTTCTAGAATGCCTCGTTTATAGCCGAATTGATGTCATTGCGTGTTCCAGTGTCATTAAATAGCTATACGTATATCAGTCAGCCAGAGAACTGAACGAACTTCCATCCATCCATCTTCTTCCGCTTATCCGGGGCCGGGTCGCGGGGGCAGCAGTCTAAGCAGAGATGCCCAGACTTCCCTCTCCCTAGACACTTCCTCTAGCTCTTCCGGGGGGACACCGAGTCGTTCCAAGGCCAGCCGGGAGACATAGTCCCTCCAGCGTGTCCTCGGTCTTCCCCGGGGCCTCCTCCCGGTTGGACATGCCCGAAACACCTTCCCGGGAAGGCGTTCAGGAGGCATCCGGAACAGATGCCCGAGCCACCTCAGCTGTCCCCTCTCGATGTGGAGGAGCAGCGGCTCTACTCCGAGTTCCTCCCGAGTGACTGAGCTTCTCACCCTATCTCTAAGGGAGCGCCCAGCCACCCTGCGGAGAAAGCTCATTTCGGCCGCCTGTATCCGGGATCTTGTCCTTTCGGTCATGACCCAAAGCTCATGACCATAGGTGAGAGTAGGAACGTAGATTGACCGGTAAATCGAGAGCTTCGCCTTACGGCTTAGCTCTTTCTTCACCACGACAGACCGGTACATCGACCGCATTACTGCAGAAGCTGCACCGATCCGTCTGTCAATCTCCCGTTCCATCCTCCCCTCACTCGTGAACAAGACCCCTAGATACTTGAACTCCTCCACTTGGGGCAGGAACTCTCCACCAACCTGAAGTGGGCAAGCCACCCTTTTCCGACTGAGGACCATGGCCTCGGATTTGGAGGTGCTGATCCCCATCCCAGCCGCTTCACACTCAGCTGCAAACCGTCCCAGTGCATGCTGAAGGTCCTGGTTAGAAGGGGCCAACACGACAACGTCATCCGCAAAGAGCAGAGACGAAACCGTGTGGTCCCCAAACCTGACACCCTCCGGCCCTTGGCTGCGCCTAGAAATTCTGTCCATAAAAATTATGAACAGAACCGGCGACAAAGGGCAGCCCTGCCGGAGTCCAACATGCACCGGGAACAAGTCTGACTTACTGCCGGCAATGCGGACCAAACTCCTGCTTCGGTCATACAGGGACCGGACAGCCCTCAGCAAAGGACCCCGGACCCCATATTCCCCCAGCACCCTCCACAGGATGCCGCGAGGGACACAGTCGAATGCCTTCTCCAAATCCACAAAACAAATGTGGACTGGTTGGGCAAACTCCCATGAACCCTCCAGCACCCTGTAGAGGGTATAGAGCTGGTCCAGTGTTCCACGACCAGGACGAAAACCACACTGTTCCTCCTGAATCCGAGGTTCCACTATCGGCCGAATTCTCCTCTCCAGTACCCTGGCATAGACTTTCCCGGGGAGGCTGAGAAGTGTGATCCCCCTATAGTTGGAACACACCCTCCGGTCCCCCTTCTTAAAAAGAGGGACCACCACCCCGGTCTGCCATACCAGAGGCACTGTCCCCGACCGCCACGCGATGCTGCAGAGGCGTGTCAGCCAAGACAGCCCCACAACATCCAGAGACTTGAGGTACTCAGGGCGGATCTCATCCACCCCCGGTGCCTTGCCACCGAGGAGTTTCTTGACCACCTCGGTGACTTCAGCTTGGGTGATGGACGAGTCCTCCTCTGAGCCCCCAGCCTCTGCTTCCCCAATGGAAGACGTGACGGCGGGATTGAGGAGATCCTCGAAGTATTCCTTCCACCGTTCGACAACATCCCCAGTTGAGGTCAACAGCCGCCCATCGCCACTGTAAACAGCGTTGGTAGGGCACTGCTTCCCCCTCCTGAGGCGCCGGACGGTTTGCCAGAATCTCTTCGAGGCCAGCCGATAGTCCTTTTCCATGGCCTCACCGAACTCCTCCCAGGCCCGAGTTTTTGCCTCCACAACCACCCGGGCTGCAGTCCGTTTAGCCTGCCGGTACCTGTCAGCTGCCTCAGGAGTCCCACAAGCCAGCCAGGCCCGATAGGACTCCTTCTTCAGCTTGACGGCATCCCTTACTTCCGGTGTCCACCACCGGGTTCAGGGATTGCCGCCTCGACAGGCACCGGAGACCTTGCGTCCACAGCTCCGAGCAGCCGCTTTGACAATGGAGGTGGAGAACATGGTCCACTCGGACTCAATATCTCCAGCCTCCCTCGGGATCTGGTCGAAGCTCTGCCGGAGGCAGGAGTTGAAGATCTCTCTGACAGGAGACTCGGCCAAACGTTCCCAGCAGACCCTCACAGTACGTTTGGGTCTACCGAGTCTATCCAGCTTCCTCCCCCGCCATCGGATCCAACTCACCACCAGGTGGTGATCAGTTGACAGCTCCGCCCCTCTCTTCACCCGAGTGTCCAAGACATACGGCCGCAGGTCAGATGAAACGACCACAAAGTCGATCATTGACCTACGACCTAGGGTGTCCTGGTGCCATGTGCACTGATGGACACCCTTATGCTTGAACATGGTGTTTGTTATGGACAAACTGTAACTAGCACAGAAGTCCAATAACTGAACACCACTTGGGTTCAGATCAGGGGGGCCGTTCCTCCCAATCACGCCCCTCCAGGTTTCACTGTCATTGCCCACGTGGGCGTTGAAGTCCCCCAGTAGAACGACGGAGTCCCCAGTCGGAGCACTCTCCAGCACCCCTCCCAGGGACACCAAGAAGGTCGGGTACTCTGCACTGCTGTTTGGCCCGTAGGCACACACAACAGTGAGAGACCTATCCCCGAGCCGAAGCCGCAGGGAAACGACCCTCTCGTTCACCGGGGTAAACTCCAACACATGGCGGCAGAGCTGGGGGGCTATAAGCAAACCCACACCAGCCCGCCGCCTCTCACCATGGGCAACTCCAGAGTGGTGAAGAGTCCATCCCCTCTCGAGGAGTGTGGTTCCAGAGCCCAAGCCATGCGTGGAGGTGATTCCGACTATCTCTAGTCGGAACCTCTCAACCTCACGCACAATCTCAGGCTCTTTCCCCGCCAGCGAGGTGACATTCCATGTCCCAAGAGCCAGATTCTGTGTCCAGGGATCGGGTCGTCTAGGCCCCTGCCTTCGACTGCTGCCCGATTTTCTTTGCACCGGCCCCTTACGGTCCCTCCTGCGAGTGGTGGGCCCACGGGAAGGTGTCCCCACGTCGCTCCTTTGGGCTGAGCCCGGCCGGACCCCGTGGGGGAAGGCCCGGCCACCAGGCGCTCGCATACGAGCCCCAACCCCAGGCCTGGCTCCAGGGTGGGGCCCCGGCTGCGCCGTACCGGGCGACGTCACGGTCCTCGTTTTACTTGTCATCATAAGGGTTTTTGAAAAAAAAAACCCTGAACGAACTTAAACTGCATAAAGTGAAATACCCTGCGAGGAATAATCTCCTCACAGCGCGGTCAGATCAAGCGTGTTCCTTGATCGATTTATTAAGGCCTTATATGTATTTATAGCTATTAATTCAGTGCGTGTTCCACTGTAATTCGAAGCTATATCTTCCCTGTGCTAAACAGCTAAAAGCTTGCCGGTTTGTATATCCATCTCGTAAAATCACAGTCTGATTTAAAGGAGAATGATTTGACCCAAGTAAAGCTGACATTGAAAGAGTCAACAGTAAAAGAAACCCTATTTTTTTAAATGCACAGACAGATCAAGCGTGTTCCTTGATCGATTTATTAAGGCATTATATGTATTTATAGCTATTAATTCAGTGTGTGTTCCACTGTAATTTGAAGCTATATCTTCCCTGTGCTAAACAGCTAAAAGCTTGCCGGTTTGTATATCCATCTCGTATAACACTGCGTGTCCCAGTGTGATTTAAAGGAGAATTATTTGACCCAAGTAAAGCTGACATTGAAAGAATCAACAGTGAAAGAAACCCTGTTGTCTGATATGCACATAGATCCGCCGAGATCACTAGCGCAAAAAACTGTAACATTGAACTGTAACTGTAAAGTTTAATCTCACTCTTAACAAACTGAGTGATAAGCCCCACAGAGCGAAACCAGCTACGAGTGGTGTTCCTTATTTTGATCTTCATTGTTGAAATGTGCTGACGTTTCGCATAATACACTCGATTGCACATGCTAAACTTATGTGTAACTTGAAAGGGTGAAAAGCGCTGACTTTTCTAGTTACCCTTAACTGTATACTATCTCTAATACATTACGTTAGGGGCGTAAATTTAATCTAAAAGTTGGGGGGGACAATAAACATGAAATGTCTCAAGAGCAATTTTTGAAGGGGACACAAATAATACAGGCAAAATCGTACTTGTAAGGATATGTGTACCACAAAAAAAAAAAAAAAAACATTTCGTGCTTATTTGCCGTTTTGGTGTACTGAAAAATTATCTAATGTCCGTTTTTCTTTTCTCTGTCATTTTATCTGACCAACAACACAAAGCGATAGTAGTTTAAATACGATTAAGGTTCACCACGCAGTCATATTATAATTATTAAATTATCTTGCGTCCTCCACATAGTATTTTATACTATGATATTCCGATATTTAGATATTCAACTGCAGAAGCCCTCTGATCTGCCAATTATTATCATATTGAGCAAAACCCTACACAGATCTGACTGAACTTTCGGTTTAGAATTAGCCAATTTTTAGAATTTGGGGGCGGGTTGCTTGAATTTTGGGTTCATTAGCCTATTATTCGTAATGAAAAACACAACAACAAAACAGTACAATGACACACTCCCTTAAATAGGCGCTTTTACGCTTTGAAACAAAATCTTCGATAATCTTGTCTGTCAGCTGTTTGTTTGCTCGTTCGGCTCGTGCTGTATTGAGCAGACACGTTCAGTTTTTAATTGTTTTGTCATTTCTCTAACTGAACTAAAGGATTTTATTACTATACAGCGGAGCGGGCGGTGCGGCGGTGGGCAAGTGATGTTAACAGTGTTTTGCCTAATCTGTATTAAAGAGAAAAGAATAATTAATTTGACGTTTAAAGTGAATAAAATTGTCTTGACAGCTACTTACTGGTGTTTCACAACTGCTGTCTGAAGAGCCTTGTTCTCTCCCCAAACTTGTGTGGTAGTTTTTCTACGTTCTATGTAACGTTAGTTGAGATGCACGGTGGATCAAACCACTGTGAGGCAAGGGGGGAGGGGGGACTCAAAATGTTTCTAAACTTAAAACGCATTTTTTGTCTCGTTTGCGTTTGTATTGTTTTACTACTTACACATTTATTTTAAGTATATATTGTTATATTATTTACAATACTCAGCATGGTTTTTAGGGGGGGACAGCCCCCCGATTTACGCCCCTGCGTTATACTCTAAGGGAAAATATTGGTTCACAATTATTAATTACTTTACCTACATTTTACTTGAAAAGGAAATATACTGGTTTGCCATTATTAATTGTTAAGTTTTAATTTAATTTAAAAAAAAAAAATTCAAGAGTCATTCCTCAAAGTCATGTAAAATGATTTTAAAGTTATTCTAAATATTCTGGAATTTACTCATTTCCAGAATTTCTAAATTTCTCATTGAGATACAATTACTTTAGGTATAAAGTCTGGAACCTTAGAAGTTCAAGTGAACCACTAAATTGATATCTATTACCAAAACCTTTTGGACTCACACTTATTCATTATTTTATTGCGTTAGACCCTCCTTTATCCTCTATTCCTATTGTAGCTATTCACTTATCTTCTCCCAGCGTACCAACATGTCGCAGACGACAAACCAAACAACGCCAAACAACAATTATGGTCGCAGACATTATAGATGAATGAATCTTCCAAATGATTCGATCAAATGAACATCCCTTCCACAAAGCCCCAAGTCAGCTCCAGACCCCAGGAAATCGACCATCTATCACGAGGCCCCATTCTGCCTGGAGCCACTACCTCTATATTATAATTACTTGATTGCCTATGGACTTTTGACCAAAACTTAGACAAAGAGGATAAAAGACTTGTTGTGATCGCAAGACAAAGAAACAAACCAGATCTCTGTCTTTTCAATGACCGGTAAATGAACTCCAAGTGACACAGCTAAAACTCCAAGCAAACTCCCAGAAAATGTTACATATTGGAGTGCATAAGATCACTGATTATTGGACTTTCATTCAAATAGCCTTTGACATAGCTTGTTAGTGTGTTACAATTGATACACGTGACTATTATGCATGTATATCACTCTCAAGTCATGCAATTATGTAACTATTGAATGAGTGGATGAAAAGGCACCGTGTTTGATACCTTTGTGTTCGTATGGATATAACCCAACAGATGAGCTGAATGAAATCTTTATAGAATTGATCATGTCCTTATAGTAAGAAATTAGGTCTAAATGTACTCTCTGCTTAAGACCAGGAAACTAAATTACTATAGATAACCCAATTTTATGGGAGGGGGGGGGGGAGACACAGTCACCCCTGAACCCTAATTGGCCAGAACCCATCCAGGGGATGGGCAAATATTTGAATTTAACCTCAGAACACAGACGAAGACGTTGTGTTCACTTTCTGTTCATTGTTCAGTCAAGAGCTGTTCGCAACGCGGTTCCAGAATCTGCCAAGGCGACGATCGGACGATCGTGGCAGACCATCAAAGAAAATGGGTTAACAGATTTCATTCAGGCCATCTGCTCTTCTCTCACTTTCCTTTCTTTTACTTAAAGTTTATTTTCTTTCCATTAAGTCTAGGGTTCTGTTAAGTTTCGCTGCAAAGTTACTCAACGAGTCTCTAACAGCGCGCTTCAACTTCAAACAACGCCCACGAGACTTCCATCCAGCCGCCAACACGCCACGTGATTGGCTTCCCAAGACGTCGATCAAAGACACGACCAGACCTTCAGCGAATCAAAGACCCGAGAGAACCCCTCTCCAGCCAGGAAAAGGGAACCCCTTTTGTCAGAGACGACACCTGCGAGACACAAACGCAAGTAACACCTGTAGATTTCAAGCTGAAGTGGTGCATTAGATCAAATATAATAACCCCGCCTAAGAAACGATAGGAGGATAAATTACTGATCAATGGTTTCTTCAGGTCATGTGTCATAAATGCATATCATTCATAATTTCTCTCTCTTAAAACTTCTTCTTTCCTCACTTTCTTCCTTTCTGCAACGTGTGTGAATGTGCGAGTGCGTGTGTATATGTTAGATATTAGTTTGATGTGTTAGAGTAATCAATAAAGTTTTGTTTGTATTCAATGATAACTGTTCTTGTGTTATGTGCTTTTGAATTTAATGTCTTGAACTGCCGATCTAAGTTACCTGGCTGTTAAATAGTGTTTCACTATAGTACGGATATTAATATCCGCTGCAGAGTTGATATTTACGGCCCGTTCAAATGAACGCTGGAAGAGTCATTTGCTTGGCTGTAAATTAGACTCTCAAAATTCCTTATGAATTCATTAATTCATTCATTTGAGCTACATAGACCTGTTTCCCTTTAACAGACTCCCCTTTAAGTTCTTACATATCGGTGGACGAATAAGTTAAGGTGTAAACATTAATTCTGAATTATTTATAGAGTTATTATTTTATCTGACTCATTGTCGCTACAGGAGATTGTCTTGACCAGGACCACACCCCTAAATGCATTGAAGCAACTGCCATGTGATTGGTTGATTAGATAATTGCATTAATGAGAAATTGAACAGGTGTTCCTAATAATCCTTTAGGTGAGTGTATCCCTTGTGCATTCAAAAAAAAAACTTACGCATAGACGCAAAATGGACAAAAATGTCCATGCCCAAAAACTGTCATAGAAATATGATTTATTAACATTTTTTTCCACTTTCACTAATGTCATTTTTTTAACCAGCATCTGTTCTATCCATAGATACCAAACATTCATTAATTTTAAGAACTTTAACCCTTTAAATGCTGGTTTGTTTACATAATGCCATAGGTGTTTTTTTATGAAAAAAAATTAAAAATAGTAGTTTATTTTCATAAACTAAAAGCTAAGAAGAATTTTTTTCTTTGCTTATTAGATTCTTGGGTGGGTCAATGAAGAACAACAACATTCATTTTGAGGCATTTCTATTTTTTATGTAGTGTCAGATTTAAAAAAAAAAAAAAAAAAAACGAACACTTAGGTCCATAATGGACAAAAATGTCAATTTCCAAAAACTGTCATAGAAATATGATTTATTAACATTTTTTCCACTTTCACTGATGTCATTTTTTTAAGCAGAATCTGTTCTATCCATAGATACCAAACATTCATTCATTTTAAGAACTTTAACCTTTTAAATGCTGGTTTGTTTACATAATGCCATAGGTGTTTTTTTATGAAAACATTTAAAATAGTAGTTTATTTTCATAAACTAAATGCAAAGCAGAATTTTTTTTCTTTGCTCATTAGATTCTTGGGTGGGTCAATGAAGAACAACAACATTCATTTTGAGCCATTTTTATTTTTTATGTAATGTCAGATTTAAAAAAAAAAAACTAACACTTAGGTCCATAATGGACAAAAATGTCCATGCCAAAAAACTGTCATAGAAATATTATATATTAATATTTTTTTCCACTTTTACTGACTCTTTTTTTTTATCAGCACCTCTTCTATTCATAATTACCAAACATTCATTCATTTTCAGAATTTTAAAGCTTTACAAATTGGTTTCTTTACATAACGCCACTGTTGTTTTCTATAAAAATAATTATTACAATAATTTTCCATATACTAAATGCTAAACAATTTTTTTTATCTTTGATTAGTAGATTCTTGGATATGTCAGTGAAGAACAACAACATTAATCGTCATTAATCATCCTCTGAGCTCAACTCCTCATCCTCTGAGCTCAACTCCTCATCCTCTGAGCTCAACTCTTCATCCTCTGAGCTCAACTCCTCATCCTCTGAGCTCAACTCCTCATCCTCTGAACTCAACTCCTCATCCTCTGAGCTCAACTCCTCATCCTCTGAACTCAACTCCTCATCCTCTGAACTCAACTCCTCATCCTCTGAGCTCAACTCCTCATCCTCTGAGCTCAACTCCTCATCCTCTGAACTCAACTCCTCATCATCTGAGCTCAACTCCTCATCCTCTGAGCTCAACTCCTCATCCTTTGAACTCAACTCCTCATCCTCTGAACTCAACTCTGAGCTCAACTCCTCATCCTCTGAGCTCAACTCCTCATCCTCTGAGCTCAACTCCTCATCCCATGAACTCAACTCTTCATCCTCTGAGCTCAACTCCTCATCCTCTGAACTCAACTCTTCATCCTCTGAACTCAACTCCTCATCCTCTGAGCTCAACTCCTCATCCTCTGAACTCAACTCTTCATCCTCTGAGCTCAACTCCTCATCCTCAGCTTCAGTGGGCAACACTAGCTTCAGAGCTTCCTCTGCTGAGTACCTTCTCTTCATCTTACAAACGATGAAATGATCAACCCCCCAAGCACCACATATTTATAGGTTTGTAAGTGAGAAAACCTGTGTGAACTCAAACTTTTCTTTTATATGCCAAATTTGAAAATATGGCACAATCTAGTAAAAAAAATAAAAAAATGTAAAATTTGAAGCCTTGTCAATAGAATAAATGCCTATTTGCAAAAATTGTATCATTTTATAGTCAAATGGCCCTGGGTTAAAAAAATTCCAGTTTTAATGGGTTTCAATGTGGACATTTTTGTCCACAAGGTGCTGAGTGTGCGTATTTTTTGTATGGAGGGTAAAATTTATTTTTTTGGAGGAAATGAGGATAAAATATTAAAATTCCAATAAAAATAAACACCTGAGCTAAAATTAATGTAGTTGGCATTAACAAAGGCACACTTTTAACAAAAAACAAAACTGAAATGGACAAAAATGTCCATAAGGTTGCACAAGGGGTATATATACATACAGAGGGCATAATGGGCATAAATACATGGAAATGTATTTAAAATACAAATACAAAATACTGTGTGGAAAAATTTATTTAAATACAAATACAATATTTTGTATTTTGAAAATACACAAAATACATGGTAAATTGGCAGTTCAGTACAGGTATCCCTATTAGGCTGAAATCTATCTGGTCCTATTCTGAATGCCAAAAAGCATTTAGATGTGTGAAACTGCTTAGAAACTTTCATTTTCATTTGATATACCTCTTCCCTTCCCCTGCCCTGTAGGGAATAAAATAAAATAAAAAAATATATATATATTTTTTTACTTTTATTATGTTTTATCACCATAATTACTTGATTATTTGGTTAGGGTTTAAGAAGTGTACTAAAAAACTTTTTTACGTGTCCTCAAAATGACCCACACAACCTAATCAGTTTATATGTGAAGAAATCCATTTATTCACAAACCTTTCACGAGACGAGTGTTTGACAAATTATTCGGCAAACTATTTCCTCTCATCGCTGCTTTTTGATGGTTTGGAGAACAATTACTCAGAGTTGCCTTCTGTCGTTTCACAGAATTATATAATGGAGTGCATGCAGTGTTACCAATTTTTTGTTGCTAACTACTCTAGCAACTTTTTTTTTCTTTCCAAAAAGCACCTAGCAACAAATTTAGCATTTTTTTTTTTTTTTTTATTTAGCAACTTTTAACAACTTTTGGAAAGTGACTCTAATCCAAACAACACACAAGCTAGCTCAATACACTGAGCAGTTCATTCATAATTCCTTAAGATCTCTGTGGAAATGTGGAAATCTCTGTGAAAACCGGAAGACAAAACATAACAAGCGCAGGGGCGGGGCTACAGGTAGGGCTAAATCAAATAATATCTACATATTACATAATGGCGTAGTTTTGCGTTGCGATTACATAATGACGTCATAGCACAATGTAGACGTAGAGCTATGCGAATTGCGAAAGCATAAACAAGGCTTCAACTGCACAAAGCTAAAGAGAAAGCGTCAACTGTGTGCTGATTCCATCGCTTGCCGTGTTAAAAAGGCCTTTAAGTCAAAAGTGTAGGCCTATTTGTCAGCATTCCGCGCAAAAAAACTGCCTGCCAATGTGCAATTGTGAATTTGAATTTCCTTTTGCGGCATTTATAACACAAATCACAACACACCCAATAACTAATTCGCCCTTGCTTCTTGTTCCACTCCAACATTCCAATTATTCCTGCCCACTAAAAGCTGCACAGATATATTTGCTTACCCTGATAGGCCTGTCTATGTAAATGATTTAGAAAAAGTTCCATCGATTCACAATTTATATCATCGCTACAATATGTATTGTCATATGATATCACCCATCCCTAACATGCAGTAACGTTAATACTTCGAACACATTTGACAAGCTACTTTAATCAACAAGTAGAATTGTCCATGACATGCTCACCTTATTCCAGAAAAGTTGTGCATGAATGTTGGGGTTGGCGAGGAGCATGTCTGGTCTGAACTAGTTGATGCATGAAAACAGCACCCTGATAAAGAGGGTGACTGGCTCATAGTATTTTGAATGTATTCTTAAATGTATTTAAATACAAATTACATTAGATTTTTTCCAAAGGCTTAATTTTGTATTTCAAATACGTATTTTAAATACATGTATCTGAAATACTGCCCATCCCTGTGTGTGTGTATATATATATATGCCTACACAAGCTGAAAAGAAATGTCACATGCCTGTCCTATCTTGTGTAGCACATGTGGTGGTTTGTTATTTTCCGTCCTTGTCTAGTTCCCACCCTCCTTGTTATCTTGTTATTGGTTTAATTTGCCCCACCTGTGTTTCCTAATTACCTGCCCCATTTGTCCCCTTAAATAGTTCCCTTGTGTTCTCAGTCCTTGTCGTTACATTGTTTCTGTCTACGTCTTCCTTTCCTGTGATCCCCTGGTATGTTCAAGTTATTCAGTTATGTTATGTTTTTCCTCCTCGTGGGTTTTTGTTTGTATTTATGTTTATTTTATATTAAATTTCAACTTCCTGCAATTGAGTCCTCACCTCATTTTTCCTTAGTTTATCCGTGACAGAACGTAACGACCATTAGAGGACTCAGCAGGAGTTTTTTTTTTTTTTTTTTTTTTTCGTCTTTCCATGGAGTTTAGCAGACGGCTACAGGTGATGCGGCAGGTAAACTCGAAATACATCCATCAGCAGGGGGCGGATGTAAGAGAGTTTGCCTGCCAATTCCTCATTGAGGTGCATCACCTGTTTTCAACCTCTACCTGGACATGCCTCTCAGTCATCAGGAGATGGGGACTCCTAAATTCTGGGAGTTTGTGGACCAGCTGGACTCCAGTCCTCCTAGGACCACGGTCCCAGTTCCGGGGGTCCGTGTTCCGTGTTCTGGTGGTCCATGTTCCGGTGTGCCGGTGGTCCCTCTTCCGGTGGACCCAGTTCCGGTGAACCCAGTTCTGGGGGTCTTTAAGCGGAAGAGGAGAAGGAAGGCTCCCTCCATGACGGTTCCGGGGGATCCTGTTCCGGTGGTCCCAGTTCCGGTGGTCCGTGTTCCGGTAGATCGAGTTCCGGTGGTCCCTGTTCTGGTGGTCCCGAGTCCGGACACGGCCTGGAGGGCTGTGATGGGGTTTTTCGTGGTGGCAGTCCCGCGTGCTCTGACTGCGCCGCCCTGGCGTCCTGAACTCTGCGTGCCGCCCTGGCGTCCTGAACTCCGCGTGCCGCCCTGGCCGCCTGAACTCCGCGTGCCGCCCTGGCCGCCTGAACTCCGCGTGCCGCCCTGGCCGCCTGAACTCCGCATGCCACCCTGTCTGCCCTGGCCGCCTGAACTCACTTATCTCACAGAAGTGCTCAGGAGGCCGGACAGGCCTACGGGCTGATCTAACTGGGAGGCCCCAAGAGGGGCCTGTGTCCATCTGATCAGGGTCAAGCGTCTGTAAGCTCAGAGATGACCGTCCACGAGGGGAGCTCTTAAGCCTGCCTGGTAGGTAAACCATGCTGTAGGCTGGCAGGTCCCTGTCCTGAAGGGACCTGGTAGAAGAATCAGTGCCTCGTCGCGCTAGGGAATGAGACCGCCCTCAAGTGCTGACGGCTAAGGCCGGAACCTGGAAGCAGGTAACCACTAGCTGTCAGCGAAAAAGCCAGTTATACGTTCCCGCCTTGGGAACTCGTTCCCCAGGGAGGCCTATTGAGGCCTGTCACCTGATGACCATTCATGCTAGCTGCCCGAGCGTCCAGACAGAGGAGCTCATCTTCAGGAGGGCCTGGCGAGGCCCTGCTACCTGCTAGCAGATCATGCTAACAGTGACTGGAGCCCGGGAACTCCCCTTCAGGGAGGTTTGGCAGGGCCTACTACCTGACAGCACATTATGCCACTGCAATTTGTGCAAACCATCAGATGTGACTGAGGTCCTGGGACTCACCCTCAGGGAGGCCCAGGGAGACCTACCACCCAATAGCAAGTCTTCAGGGAGGCCTGGTGAGGCCTACTACCTGCTAACAATCCATGCTCACTGTCACAGAGACTGGAACCTGGGAACTCGCCCTCAGAGAGGCCTGGTGAGGCCTACTACCTGCTAGCAGCTTGTGCTAGCTGTCCAGTGACTGATGCCCAGGAACACGCCCTCAGGGGAGGCCAGGAGAGGCCTGCTACCTGAACTGCAATCATGCCGGCTGCCGGAGCGTGTTGGCTGAGACCCCGGGCTGACAGTAGCTTGTCTGCTGGCTGACGAAGAACTGGAAATCCAGTTACCACCTGGGGACTCATCCCCAGGGAGGCCATAAGGGGCCTACTAGTTGACAAGGTTTCTGCTGGTTTTCAGTCTCTTCCCCAGTCTCCAGCCACCAGTGCCACCCAGTTATCACCGTCTCCTAACAGTCCGACGTTACCACCACTGCCTTCTCTCAGTAGCGTGGCAACACCTTGGACCTGTCAGGAGCCATCTCCTCCTGGGCATGAGGAGCCCGAGGCTCTGCCCCAACCTCAATGCCCTACGATCTGCCTCGACCCGTCGCCCTGCCTCCTGCGCTCCCTGCACCCTGGACCTCAGAGTGGACCATGGGCCGGACAGATGCTGTGCGGAGGGTCGGTTTTGACCCGTTCCTCAAAAGTGTGGCTCACACTGGTAGGTGGACTTCAATGTGTTGATTTAAAACATTAAGATAACATTAAGTTGAAGGAATTCTGAGTGTATGTCTTTTCTGGCACTTCTGGAAAAATCACTTTAAGATAAGAGACCCGATATCGCACAGAACAGACGCGTCTGGTCCGCGTGTTCACGAACACAAAATGGTTACTTCTGATATTAGTCAGAGGATACAGAGTGGATATTTTGCCTTTACATGGTTGCACATGCTCACTCAACAAAAAGTGTAATTTTAATAATACCCACGAAAGTAACTTGCTAATCCAGCGATAGTCATAAATCAGATTATCGTGCACTCTGTGCCCTTGCTTCAGTAGTGCCGTCCTCGGTGTGATCTATCATAACACTAGATTTTGCGGTAATAAAGGAGTCTACATTAATCCATACTAGAAAATTGATTTCAGAATAATACAAGATAAATCAATATGAAAGTTTATTTTAACCAGGCAAAAAACATCAAATAAAAGGATAAAAAAGAATCCATCATACACAACTTGATTAGCATACAATCCCAATCCCAATTATAAAATAATATAAGAATAGTTGCATACCTGGCAATAGAGACACACAGCAACAGTGTGGGAAGTTCTGTTTACAGATGCTTCCTTGAGTGGTTTGCCAATTCCCTTTAAATACTCAACCAGAACAAAAGAACAATAAACATTCAGCACCCAAATATTTATGCAGCTTTTGGTTGAACTTTTCTCGTGCCCAAATGGTCAATCAAATCAAATCAAATCACTTTATTGTTATTCTTGGTGCAGTTCCGAGCAACATAGTAGTCACGACATGACATGTACAACATTTAAAGCAGCATCAGATTACACATCTGATGCGCCCACAATTACTCACAGCACAGTAAACTCTACAATAAACAATAAATAATTTACACAATGTGAGTGTAGTTCTCACAGCTTTAACCAATATACACATACTTACAATATACATATACTTTAAACAATATACACTAAACATACATTAAACAGTATACATTAAGCTATAGTAATAATAATATACAATATTATTGTACAGTATACATTATTATTCACAGTAGAGATCCGATGTACAATAGGTGCCATATGATAAATAATAAATGATAAATAAATGTGTATATAATGTGTGTGTATCTACAGTGGGTTGTGCTGAGTGATATTCTGTCCAGTGTGTGTTATGATCCTGATGGATCAGGAGTTAAGTAGTCTGATTGCTTGTGGGAAGAAGCTGTTCTGGAGTCGGCTGGTGCGTGTTCTAATGCTGCGGTACCGTCTGCCTGATGGCAGCAGTGAGAGCAGCCCATGGTTCGGGTGGCTAGAGTCTCTGATGATCCTCTGAGCTCTCTTCACACACACTGCCTGGCGTAAATGTCCTGGAGGGAGGGAAGCTCACCTCCGATGATGCAGCTGGCCGTGCGTACTACCCTTTGCAGGGCTTTTCGGCTGCGGGCGGTACTGTTGCCGTACCAGGTGGTGATGCAGCCAGTCAGCAGACTCTCTATAGTGCTGGTGTAGAAGCGTGTGAGGATGTGGCGGCTCATTCCAAACCTCCTCAGCCTTCGCAGAAAGAAAAGGCGCTGATGAGCCTTCTTCACAACGGCCTCGGAGTGGACGGACCATGAGAGTTCCTCTGTGATGTGGACACCAAGGAACTTGAAGCTGCTGACTCTCTCCACCGGTGCTCCATCGATGGTGATGGGGCGGTGTTCTTTCTCATTCCTCCTGAAGTCGACCACCAGCTCCTTGGTCTTGCTGACATTGAGGGAGAGGTTGTGCTCCTGACACCACCGTGTCAGAGTGTGCACCTCCTCTCTGTAGGCAGTTTCATCAGTGTTTCATCAGTTTTGTCAGTGATGAGACCTACCACTGTCGTATCGTCAGCAAACTTGATGATGGTGTTGGAGCTGTGGGTTGCCACACAGTCATGTGTGTACAGGGAGTACAGGAGTGGGCTGAGAACACAGCCCTGAGGGGCTCCAGTGTTGAGAGTCAGTGGTGAGGAGATGTTACTGCCCATTCTGACCACCTGGCGTCTGTTTGACAGGAAGTCCAGGATCCAGCTGCATAACAAGCTGTTTAAGCCTAGAGCCCGGAGTTTAATGTCAAGTATGGAGGGCACAATGGTGTTGAATGCTGAGCTGTAGTCTACAAACAGCATTCTCACATATGTGTTCCTCTTTTCCAGGTGGGAGAGAGCAGTGTGAATTGTTGATGAAATGGCATCATCAGTGGAGCGGTTTGTGCGGTATGCAAACTGCAGTGGGTCCAGTGAGGGGGGGAGAACAGAGCAGATGTGGTTTCTGACTAGTCTCTCAAAGCATTTGCTGATGATGGGGGTCAGAGCAACAGGACGCCAGTCGTTTAAGCAGGTGGTTTTTGATTGCTTAGGTACAGGAACAATGGTGGACATTTTGAAGCATGTGGGGACCACAGACAGGGAGAGGGACAGGTTAAAGATGTCCGTAAAAACTCTAGCCAGTTAGGGTGATGACGCGGCCCGGAATGCCGTCTGGACCCCCGGCTTTACGGACGATCACCCACCGGAAGGATCGGGTTACATCTGCTACAGATACGGAGAGTGCACTAACCTCTGTATCTTCAGCCGCGAGCTCTCTCTCCGCGTGGGTGGTGTTAGTTCCCTCAAAGCGAGCATAGAAGGTGTTCAGCTCGTCCGGGAGAGTGGCAGCGGTATTCACGGTGGAGTTTGTGTTCCCTTTGTAGTCCGTGATGGTGTTAATTCCCCTCCACATGCTTCTGGAGTCGGTGGTGTTGAACTGTCCTTCAATCTTGTCCCTGTACTGGCGTTTTGCTGCTCTGATGGTTTTCCGGAGGGCATAACTTGCTTGTTTATGCTCCTCCGCATTACCGGAGTTAAAGGTGAAAGTCCGCGCATTGAGTGCCGCGCGAACATCCCCATTTAGCCACGGCTTCTGGTTTGGGTACAGCCGTATTATTTTGGTCGGAACAACGTCTTCTACGTACTTCCTGATGAAACACGTTTCGCTATCAGCGTAGACCTCGATGTCGTCATCAGAGGCCTCTGCCTATAAGCGGGCAAAAGGAGGATGGAAGCGTGATCCGATTTGCCGAATGGTGGGCGCGGGAGTGATTTGTAACCATCCTTGAAGGGAGAGTAACAATGATCCAGAACTCGGTTCCCTCGTGTGTTGAAGCTAACATGTTGGTGGTATTTAGGTGCGATGCGCTTGAAGTTGTAACGATTATGGTCGCAGACATTGAATGAATCTTCCAAATGATTCATTAGATGAACAATCCCTTTCACAAAGCCCTAATTCAGCTCCAGACCCCAGGAAATCGATCATTTATCACGAGGCTCCATTTGGCCTCGGGCTACCACGTCTACATCACAATTACGTGATTTCCTATGGACTTTTGACCAAAACTTCACAAAGAGGACAAAAGACTCGTTGTGATCGCAAGACAAAGAAACAAACAGATCTCTGTCTTTTCAATGGCTGCTAAATGAACTCCAAGTGACACAGTTTAAAACTCAAGCAAACTTCCAGAAAATGTTACATACTAGAATGTATAAGATTATGATTATTGGACTTTCACTCAAATAGCCTTCGACATAGTTTGTTAGCGTGTTTACAACTGATACACGTGACTATTATGCATGTAGATCATTCCCAAATTCATGCAATTATGTAACTATTGAATGAGTGGATCAAAAGACACCGTGTTTGATACCCTTGTGCTTGTATGGATATGATAAAACAGATGAGCTGAATGAAATCTTTATAGAATTAACCATGTCCTTATAGTAAGAAATTAGGTCTAACTTTACTCTCTGCTTAAGAGCAGGAAATTAAAGGAACGAATCTTATGGGAAGGGGGAGACCCAGTCACCCCTGAACCCTTATTGGCCAGAATCCATCCAGGGGATGGGCAAGTTTTTGAGTTTAACCTCTCTCACAGACGAAGAGTTGTTCAGTGTTGTTCGCGAGACGTTCACCGCTGGGTGTTCACGCGTGTTCACGTTCTGTTCATTGTTCAGTCAAGAGCTGTTCACAGCGCGGTTCCAGAATCCGCCAAAGCGACGATCGTGGCAGACCATCAGAGAAAATGGGTTAACAGATTTCATTCAGGCCATCTGCTCTTCTCTCACTTTCCTTTCTTTTACTTAAAGTTTATTTTCTTTCCGTTAAGTCGCGGGTTCTGTTAAGTTTCGCCGCAAAGTTACTCAACAAGTTTCCAACAGCGCGTTTCAACTTCGGACAACGCCCACAAGACTTCCATCCAGCCGCCAAACACGCCACGTGATTGGCTTCCCAAGACGTCGATCAAAGACACGACCAGACCTTCAGCGAATCAAAGACCCGAGGGAACCCCTCTCCAGCCAGGAGGAAAAGGGAATCCCCCTTTGTCAAAGACACACGTGAGACAAACCCAAATAATACCTCTAGATTTCAAGCTGAAGTGGTGCATTAGATCAAATGTAATAACCCCGCCTAAGAAACGATAGGAGGATAAATTACTGATCAATGGTTTCTTCAGGTCATGTGTCATAAATGCATATTGCTTGGGATTTCATAATTTCTTTCTCTTAAGACTTATTCTTTCCTCACTTTCTTCCTTTCTGCAACGTATGAATGTGCGAGTGCGTGTGTTTATGTTAGATATTAGTTTGATGTGTTAGAGTAATCAATAAAGTTTTGTTTGTAGTCAAAGATAACTGTTCTTGTGTTATGTGCTGTAACAACAATAAGTTCTGGGGAATAATTAATTCAAATGGTATGAATATTCATGAGTTTATGAATATTATTAGCTTGTACAGAAAAATTTAAGTATAACGGAACCTTTAATCATTTAAAAGTAACCTTTATCCAAATTGATTTCTTCATCAATTATCAATCTTACAAACCTTAAGAAACATTGATCTGTTTGATCAAGACAATTAATATCTCTTATGTTTGCACAATTTGTATTACTAAAGTAGTAATACATGAAAATCAAGCTTAAATGGGTAGCTTAGATCTTACGCTTCAGTGACTTCGAGATTTGTGAGCAAAACAATACGGATTCAATTTAATGCAATTATTGGGTTTTAATAAAACAACTACAGAATACAAAGCTACGAATCACACGGGGGTAAATATGCATATATATATAGGAGAAACAAATGATATGGTACAAACAAGGAAAAATCAAACTTAATAGAATAAAATCAAAAGGAAAAGAATGATGGAAAGAGAGAATTCACGAGGGAGAGAGAGATGAGAGAGATGAGAGAGAGAGAGAGAGAGAGAGAGAGAGAGAGAGAGAGAGACAGTTCAATCCCTTCACCAAAACCCTTCAGACATTTATGATTTCGTGAATCAGGATTAATTAAGACAACCTCGTACAAGCAGTTAAAGGTGAAATATAATACTTGCATTAGGCTCTCTCGTGTACGTGTCTGAGTTCGAATCGTCGTGGAAGTTCGCTAAGGAGGTGAGTCCGGAGAATTTCTGTGAAGTTCAGGAAAGTCGCTCCAGAAGTTGCAGGTCTCTCTCTCTTGGCTGGGTGCCAAAGGAATCCCTCTCTCAATGGCTAGAATGCGAAGAGTTAACTGTCAGTTCCCGTTCTTATGAACACAATGACCAACGCCCTTATCCTGGAGTGATCCAATCGCGCACGAGAGACCAAAGGCGCAAGTTTTTCATTGTCCTTTGTTCCCCCCCCATCAAAAGGGGTGATCGTTTTGAAACTCTTTCTTAGCTGTCTCAGCTGGAAAGCTGGTATTTTTGTAATAATGCATCCTGTGGTAATCTGTGAACGATATTCGGTACATTCGGGTTTCTGCGATCGAGAAGATACCAAACACTATTGTTCTGTGATTTTAGAATACAGAGGCACAGGAGTTCTTACAGTTACTGGCATACAGAATTAATTTCACATACAGTAAACATCCTAGCTATTTTAATACATCGTATAAGGACATCAAATCAACACAATATATATATATTTAAACACTATGGAGGCTGTTTTGATCCACATGGTTCCTATAAGTTGGGTATGTGAGATGAGTCCGAAAGTTCAGTGTGTTCAACTATGTGTGTGTGCGCTCATTCGCACAAAAGACTATGTGTGTGTAGCGTGAAGTCACGCGCATATCTCGGGGCCATAAAGTCCAACGCTCGAATCTCTTCAAGAGACAGGGGCTTCTTGGGTTGTAAATTAACTTAAGATAGCCGCATAACACAGACCCTTTGTTCAGTGTGATCTGATTAGCAACGTCATGAGATAATGATGATGAGTCCAAGATTTGGACTTCCTGCCAGCTGCAAATACTGCTACAGTGCTTATGAATTTAATGTCTTGAACTGCCAATCTAAGTTACCTGGCTGTTAAATAGTGTTTCACTATTGTACGGATATTAATATCCGCTGCAGAATTGATATTTGCGGCCCGTTCAAATGAACGCTCATTTGCTCGGCTGTAAATTAGACTCTCGCAAAATTCCCTATGAATTCATTAATTCATTCATTTGAGCTACATAGAACTGTTTCCCTTTAACAGACTCCCCTTTAAGTTCTTACATATCGGTGGACGAATAATTTAAGGTGTAAACATTAATTCTGAATTATTTATAAATTATAGCGTAATTCGAGTCTCTTTTATTTTAATTCAAATTCCCTGTTGAGTTATTATTTTATCTGACTCATTGTCGCTACAGTATTTTGGTGGAGAATTGCGGGCAGTTTAATCTAAATTATAAGCATATATATCGAGAATTTATCTTTGAATTACATTTTGAGAGTTCAGACCAGCAGCGCTAGACACGCCTGTGTGTGTGTGCGCGCGCTCGATTGACGCAAGGGCGCGCGCCTATTTGAAAGTCCTGTTGAAATTAATGCTGTAACCCCAGTCTGTCTCTACTCTAAGACTGCATTAGAGTAATTTAAGATCTGAGATCTCACACTATACGATAAGGTAAGAATTAAGCGTGTTCCTTAATTTCTAGAATGCCTCGTTTATAGCCGAATTGATGTCATTGCGTGTTCCAGTGTCATTAAATAGCTATACGTATATCAGTCAGCCAGAGAACTGAACGAACTTAAAACTGCATAAGTGAAATACCTGCGAGGAATAATCTCCTCACAGCGCGGTCAGATCAAGCGTGTTCCTTGATCGATTTATTAAAGCCTTATGTAACGCGCGTCGCGGCACAGGTACGACCCTCCCTCCCAAACAGTGAATAACGGAAATGAGCAGAAAAGGAATACACTATCTCTAAATTTGGACCAGCGATCAGAAGAATCAGATTCGCTCAAGAGACTGTGTCAGCAACAATGGTAGAAGGAATGACGACAACACTGGCTGCATTAGAAACAGGCAAGTTGTATTAGTAAGATAACAATGCAATAATAATAATGATGATAATATCAGAGGTTCAATACATCAGAAACAATAAAGAAAAAGAAAAAGAAATAATGACCAACAAAGGGGGGGTAATGGATAATAAAATAAATATAGGAATGAATGTATTCTTATAATCCTTATATATTTAAATTTCTATTTAGTTTACTTATTATTTATATATATATTTATTTATTTTTTGACCTATTTAGGTTCAAGCTAATAAAATTAACTGAATCTTATTTTCACCTATTAATTCAATTTGTTTCTAATTAGCTTAATTAATATAAAGAACAACTTTGGATTTGAGTATGAATACAATTTACCCCAAATTACACTTGAAATACTCTTTCACTCTGGCTCTTCAGAAAACAACAACAGAAATAAAATGAAACAAAATATTAAAAAAAACAAAATATAAAACAAAAGGACAGTGAAAGTGGAAAATCAGTAGACAATAAATCACAATGGATCAATCTTAATGCTCACAATACCGTCCCAATGTGGATTAGGGTTTCACTGGAGTTTAGCTCACGTTCGATGCTGTTTACACGAGATCCTTCTTCCGCAACTTAGTTCTGAGCAACACAGTTCAGGTCAGAAAAGCGAAGGAAAAAACGTGTGCACAATCATACCACTCAGTTTCTTGGTTCTCGTAGCTCGATCCTTATATGGGCATGGCTCGCCAGTTCCTGCTTGCAAGAGTTACTCTCGGAGTGAAGCAGGGACAACACAGGTTCAAAATCCTCTTTGAGTTCGTCTAGTGTCCATCAAACGTGCAGCATCCGACTCAGGAAGTGATTAGGAAAATAGCAGAATAGCAGAGAAGAGACGGGAAAAGGAGAGCAAAGGAAAGAAAGGAAAAAAAAACCCAACCAAGAGAATTCAAATTTTCTAGTTATGAAGTTTCTAATCAGGCAAAACTCCAACCTCTGAAAGTTTCTCTCTCCTCATAAACAGTTGAACTAGCACCAGCCGTGACGATCGAATGACAACGTTCAATGCACACTCAAAATCTGTTTCTCTTGACACACTCACTAATTTATGTTTTTTTTTTAAAACTCTGTTTCTCCTTTCTTTTACAGGACCGCTTTGGAACTGCAGCTTCTCTCATGCATCGAGCATTCTCTCTCGTACATCTCTCCCGCAAAGTCCCGATCATAGGGCGGGGCTAAATCTACACTCTCCTCATTGGTCTAAACTGCACTGTTTTATTTAAACATCAACTTTTCAAATGAATTTTATTTTTATTTTTTTAATTTATTCATTTTTCTATTTCTCAATTGCTATTAAAATAAAGTACTGACTTTACATATTTGAGTGCTAGTTTTTATTCCCTTTTATATTTTATATTAACAGGGCTCTTGGTAACGTGGGTTACACCCTATTAGTGGAATTGCTTTATCATGGTTTAAATCATACCTATGCGACCGTTATCAGTTTGTAGCAGTAAATGAAGAGATGTCACACCGATCGCAAGTTCAGTATGGAGTACCACAAGGCTCAGTGCTAGGACCGCTACTCTTCACCCTGTACATGCTACCACTGGGAGATATTATTAGGAAGCATGGCATTAGTTTTCATTGTTATGCTGACGATACTCAGCTCTATATTTCTTCACGCCCTGAAGAAATTTACCAATTCACAAGATTAACGGAATGCATAGCCGCCATAAAACATTGGATGACTGGTAATTTCCTGCAACTCAATTCAGAAAAAACTGAATTTTTAATTATTGGACAAAAAAGCTCCACAAGTAGTAACCTAGAATACTGTCTAACACTTGATGGCTGCTCTGTCAAGTCTTCGTCGTCAGTGAGGAACCTGGGTGTGCTCTTTGATACCAATCAATCTTTCGTTTGAAAGCCACGTTTCTAGCATCTGTAAAACTGCTTTCTACCATCTTAAAAATATATCAAAATTACGGCACATGCTCTCAATGCAAAATGCTGAACAGTTAGTTCATGCGTTCATGACCTCAAGGCTAGATTATTGTAATGCTCTATTGGGTGGTTGCCCTGCTCGCTTAATAAATAAACTCCAGCTGGTCCAAAACGCAGCAGCTCGAGTACTTACTAGAACCAGGAAGTATGACCATGTTAGCCCAGTTCTGTCAACATTGCACTGGCTACCTATTAAACATCGCATACATTTTAAAATCTTGCTTATTACTTACAAAGCACTAAATGGTTTAGCTCCCCAATACTTGAGCGAGCTCTTAACATATTATACTCCATCACGTCTACTGCGATCTCTAAATTCTGGCCAGTTGTTAATACCGAGAATATCCAAATCAACTGCAGGCGGTCGATCCTTTTCCTATTTAGCTCCTAAACTCTGGAACAGTCTTCCTAGCACTGTTCGGGAAGCAGACACACTCTGTCAGTTTAAATCTAGACTAAAAACACATCTCTTTACTGTGGCATACACATAAAACACTTTATCAATTAATTGATTGTTAGGCTGCATTAACTAGGTCAGCCGGAACCGGGAACACTTCCCATAACACCTGATGTACTCGTTACATCATCAGAAGAATGGCATCTACGCTAATGATATTCTCTCTGTTTTATCCTGAGGTTTACTGCAGTCAGCCAGATCTGGGCCGTATCCTAATCAGATGGTGGACCAGAGAAGACCAACACAGGACCCCGAAGTGTCTGCAGAGACCGTGTCAATTATCCTCCCCCTGCAACTGCCTCATCGACACGGCATCTAAATAAACCCGTCACCAGTGTGATGACTCCGATTGTTCGAATATTATCATTAAATAATACTTAAATCGATATGTCATCCGCAATAAACCCGTCTCCAGCGTGTTGCCTCCGATCATTCGAATATTGCACTTTAATAATTATTTAATCAACATCATCCTCAATAAACCCGTCTCCAGCGTGTTGCCTCCGGTCCTTTGAATATTCCGATCTATTATGACCTCTGACCTGTAAAGCAGCCAGAATAATAATAATAATACGTTGTTTGTAAATTGGCCAGAGGAGAACTGGCACCCCGACTGAGCCTGGTTTCTCCCAAGGTTTATTTTTCTCCATTAGGTCACCTAATGGGGTTTTGGTTTCCTTGCCACTGTTGCCTCTGGCTTGGCGTGCTCAGTTGGGGACACTATATTTTTCAACTAAACATCGAAATAAATCTAATTAATAAACTAATTTAACCATGTAAACTAAATTACTGATCTAATTATTGATCTAAAGCCCACACTGTCACCGTATGGAAATTGAAATGAACTGATGACATCAAATGGCTATACAGCTGAATAAAATTAGGCTGCATTATTTTGCTGTTTAACACTGTAAAGCTGCTTTGAAACAATCTACATTGTTAAAAGCGCTATATAAATAAAGTTGACTTGACTTGACTTGACCCTCCCCTCCTGAATACATGCACGTCCCGCTGCATCTGCATATTTTTGGGGTTGAGTTACAACCACAGGCACAATATCAGCAGAAGCAACATCTGCCTCTAAAGAAGTGCTGAATGCAGCACTCAGACCTTGCAACAGAGATTGAATCACCACGGTAAGAGGGTTTCCCAATTGGGGATACTCAAGTCTTTTTGCAGGCTGTCTATCCCTTTGTGAACGCCTGGGAAATACTCCTTGCTCAAACTCAGTGTCATCCACTTGTTCACTCTGATCACCTACAGCATTCACAGTTTCGCTCAGAACTGGACTCTCTCTACTCCTGTTCTCACCCTCACAACATTCTTCTATCTCAGTCTCTTGAGCAGGTGACTCACCTACTGATTCAGAGCAGAGATCCGATCCTGTATCGACGTGACCTAGCTCTAACTCATCTGAAGACGTTCCTACTCCACCTGACTCAGGTAAGCTTTCCTCTACATGTCTGCAATCAGGTAAAATTTTCTTTACAGGTTCTTCAAGGCTCTCCTCTGAAAACCTACAGGTAGGTAAACTCTCTACAACAGGTAGGTCAATCTTGACGCTCTGGGGTCTTGGGCAGGGTAATGGCTCAGGATTCACTAAAACTCGAGTTTCAAAGTTCAGCCTATCCCTAAACAGAGGACTAAGAAACTGATCATCATCAGACCCGGAGCCCTCACACAAAGACTCTGGCTCTTGTAACTCATTATTTGTACAAGCTCTAGTCCTAGGCCTGCAAACTCTCCGCTTAGGCTGGTGCTCATGTTGATCTGACTGCAAAAATCCACAGGGCAACAACAAATCACGATGCAACGTCCTGAGAGGGCCACTCTGTCCAACTGGCCGAACCGTGTACACAGGTAGATCTCCCGCTCTCTTAACTACTACTTGGACACCTTGCTCCCACTTGTCAGCGAGCTTATGCTTCTCCCGCAACCTAACATTACGCACGAGAACTCTATCACCCTCCTCCAAGGTAGAAGCAACTACACGTTCATCAAACCTTCTTTTGTTACGCTCTGCTAACTTAGCAGCGTTCCTCTTAGCTATCTCGTAGCTCTCTCGCAACCGGTCTTTTAAATCTTTCACGTACTGAGAGTGGAATTTCGCAGGAGGTTCTATTGGCAATCCAAATCCACTGGCAAGCGAGGCAGCCGTCCAAACATAAGCTCATAAGGAGCATACCCAGTTGTATCGTTGCGCGTACAATTGTATGCGTGTACTAAGGGCTTTACAAATTCTCTCCACTTGGACTTTTTCTCATTCTCCAAAGTTCCTAACATTTGGAGAAGCGTCCGGTTGAAACGTTCTACCGGGTTGCCTCTAGGGTGGTAAGGTGTGGTACGAGTCTTTTGAATACCCGCAACATGACACAATTCCTTGATTGTGTGGGATTCGAAATCGGGCCCTTGGTCACTATGCAGCTTCTCAGGAAACCCATAATGTACCAAGAAATTTTCCCACAGACATTTTGCGACCGTACGAGCTGTTTGGTTCTGGGTCGGTATCGCAACGGCGTACTTCGTGAAATGGTCGGTGATGACTAATATATTCTTGGTATTGCTGTGGTCCGGTTCTAACGACAAAAAGTCTATACAGACCAACTCCAAAGGCCTACTGGTTTGAATGTTAACCAGAGGAGCGGCTCTGTCTGGAGGCGTTTTTCTGCGTACGCAGCGTTCACAAGTTTTGATCTTTTTTTCAACCGTTTGAGACATTTTAGGCCAGAAGAACCTGGACCTCACTAAGTCCAGGGTCCTCTCAATACCCAAGTGCCCCATATCATCGTGGAGGCTGCGCAACACTATCTCCCTTAGCCTAGCTGGTAGTACTAATTGATAATGAAGAGCCCCTTGTTCTTGTTTCCTCCTATACAGCACCCCATTCCTCAGTCAAGTCGACTCCACTCCCTCAACCACAATACCATATCGGGTGGCTGACCCCTCAGAGTACCTGGCCTAGTCCCGTTCTTCATCCATTCAATTACTACTTCAAGCTTTGGATCTTTTTCTTGCCATTCTGCTAACGTGGCCTCTGAGATGTTAGAGAGATCAGGAAGACCATGCTCAACCTCGTGTTGAAACTCATTCGGCAAAGCATCAACGCTATGAGTGAGGGATTCAACCAAGGTAACTGGAGAGTGTGCCAAGCCGGGCAAACCAATCACCTGATGCCTCTGACAAATGGCATTCACCACATCCGCCATGAGAACCTCAGACCCAGTTTCAGGCTCCGCCAGGTGGTGAAGTGTAAACAGCTTGATCCGTTCTCTTTCTTTCTGAGAAATGAGATCATCCAAAGGCTCACCATGTGGACGCCGGGAAAGCCCGTCTGCGTCTTGGTTTTGACTCCCAGCCCTATATTGGAGCTTAAAAGTATACGTTGACAAACTAGACAACCAACGGTAACTGGTGGCATCAAGCTTGGCTGAAGTTAGAATGTACGTCAAGGGATTGCTATCCATTATGACAGTAAATTCTGCACCGTAGAGGTAGTCGCTAAATTTGGAGGTGACTGCCCATTTTAGGGCCAAAAACTCTAGTTTGTGGGCAGGGTACCTACTTTCTCCTTTGGTCAATCCTCTACTGGCAAAGGCTATGACACGCATTTGCCCCTCCTGCTCCTGATATAAAGCTGCACCAAGCCCGGTGGTGCTGGCGTCAGTGTGAAGTATGTAGGGACACTCGGGGTTAGCAAAACCCAAAACAGGCGCAGATGTAAGCTTGCCAATTATAAAGTCAAAAGCACTCTGACAATCTGGAGTCCATCGATCACCAAACTCTTCTTTGGGGTTGAAGTATTCCGCACCCTTCTGTTTCCTATTACTACTCTTTCGGAGTGGAGGATATCCTGCCGTAAGGTCGGTGAGAGGTTTAGTGATCTTGGAGTAATCACGCACAAATCTCCGGTAGTACCCGGCAAAACCTAAAAAGGACCTCAACTCTTTTAGGTTTGTCGGCCTCGGCCAAGTCTTTAAGGCCTCAACTTTCGCCGGGTCAGTTTCTACCCCATATTGTGAGACTATATGGCCCAGATACCTCACTGATGTCTGGAAGAACCGACATTTTTCGGGTGACAATTTCAGCCCGTACTCCTTAAGTCGGTTAAGAACTTGCAACAACCGGGATTCATGCTCTTCTAGAGTCTTTGAAAAAACGATGAGGTCGTCAACAAAGACAAGTACCTGTTTCCGGTGAAGATCACCTATGCACCGCTCCATCAATCTTTGGAACGTACTTGGCGCATTCGTAATTCCCTGGGGCATTCTATTGAATTCCCAGAATCCAAGAGGACATACGAAAGCAGTCTTGCACTTATCAACCTCATCCATCTCAATTTGGTAGAACCCAGACTTTAAATCAAGCACCGAGAACCACTTTGAGCCTGTGAGTACAGAAAAGACGTCTTCCAGATTGGGCAGAGCGTATGCGTCTTTGATCGTCTGGGAATTCAACTTCCGAAAGTCGATACAGAGCCGTACCGAACCATCTTTCTTCCGGACTACCACTATGGGCGAAGAAAAAGGGGACTCAGACTCACGGATTACACCAGCCTCTAATAGTTCCTGAAGGTGTTTTCTCACAGCGTCAACGTCTTGGGGATGGATAGGTCAGGCTCTGTGTTTGAACGGTGTTTCATCATTCAACTTTATCTGATGTTTGATTCTCTCAGTGTGGCCGTAGTCAAGGTCGTGCAGGGAGAAGACTTCAGGCATGGAGTTCAACAATTTTGATATCCTCTCTTTCCAGTCTGATGACAAGGGAGAGTCTCCGAAATCAAAGGTAAGATCGGCATGGTTATGTGCTGGTGACTCAACTTTGCTAGAATCCTGGGCTGTTTTCTCTATAACGCTCTGTATAGCATGGATCTCAGCCAATACGGCTTTAGGAGGGATAGTCAAGTCTGTCTGAGTACTATTTTTAAGCAGAACTGACAGCTGAGAGGAGCGTTTAGAAGGCAATGTGTGCACACAGCTCGCAACCATGAGGCCGCTTGGAAATGGAGCTGAAGGTGGCTCAAGAATTACCCACTTCTCCATACAGGGTTCCCGAAGCTGAACGTATCCATTCAGAACTACTGTGCTCCCGGCAGGCACAATTTCATGAAAATTCCCTACCAGCTTCACCTGTCCCAATGTTTCACTGCTAGTTTGCCTCCACCTTGCCTCAAGGACTTTAAGCACTGCCTGATATCCGTGGAGGCTCGAACGAGGGCTACTCTCTTTTTCCTTAATGCAATGGCCGTAAAGCACGTCCAGGGAGTTGGTTCCGACAAGAACTTGCGACAGACTCTTTAGATCGGGAACTATTAAAGCTAACGTGGGGACCTCGACTTCAATGCCTACAAACTCTCTAGGAAACTTTAAAGTCAGTTCAGTGTACCCCAAGTATGGTACGGTTTGCCCATTGGCTCCCTCCACTTCCAACAAATTTTCTAACGACTTCAGCGGGTAATCAGACAAATGTGCCTCGTAGAACGATTGGGGAACTGTGGTAACCTGGGACCCTGTGTCTAGGAGGCAATCCACTTCTTTTCTATCAATAATGATCTGCGCAGTGCACTTAACTCCTACTAATCCCTTGGGCAGACTTTTTAGCGGTGCCTTGTGACAGCTGCTCGTGACAGGCTCTTGCCTATAATATTTAGGGCGGATGCTTTTACACCTCGTCTCTGTATGCCCTGCTACAGAGACTTCCCTTATTTTAAAGCCAAAGAGGAATGACCACGCAGCGAGTCCCATTGAGCCTGTTGCTCCCTCAACTTACGCCTCTTCTCCTCAACCTTTGCGGGGTTCGCAGCATTATCACAAGCAACGGCCAAATGCCCGTCCTCCCCACATCTGAAACAATATCCAGGGCGAGGCCGATTGGTCATTGGTTGGCCCCTTCTAGCACTTTTACCAGTGTCTGTCTCTAACACATTCTGAGGTGGAAAATCTCTGGGATTGGCAGTCTCACGGGAGTACTCTCTATAACTCTTTTGAGCAACACTCTGAGCCTGCAACTCAGCAACTTGTTGTCGCAGCTTAATGATTTCTGAATCATCTGAATTTTCATGTCTCACTTCTTGGGCCATTTCATATTGGCTACCTGAGTGCGCAACTCTTCCACTACTTTCCTTAAAGTGCTCAACTCTGCCTTCTCAGAGCACCCACTCAAGCGTTTCTGGCCTGGGGGTTGACCTAAAGTGGCAACTTGGGCCTGTACTTCAACAAGTTGTGCCCTAAGGCGGTCAGTTTCAAATGTGTCAGAATTTGGTATCTCATGTGAACAAGCTGAGACTTGCTGAGTGGCAATTCGTGGTCTCGGGTAGGTATTAGGAGCTTTTGACAACCCAAGGTACCTTTTCATGCGTTCTTCTTTGGAGGCATGCTTACTCTCCTCTGTTCGGATTAATACAACTAACTCAGCAAAGGTGGGTGGGTGAGCCTCCCTCCTTCCTAACTGAAGGCTGGTTATGAGACCATCTTCCCAACATCCTCTCATGAACTGTTTCAAGAGGCAACGATCGTGATCTCTCTCCGCAATGCCTCCCCTCCTAATCGTTGTACTCAAAATAACGTGCAACCGATGCAAGAAGTCTGACGACTTTTCTCCCTGATTCTGTAAAGTGCCCATGAACTTGGCTAACAGTTCATCACCATCCTCTACAGAGCCATAGACTGACTCCAGCAACTCAAGATATACCGCCGGCAAAGCTGGTGGTCGTGCGTGCTTTACTACGTCTGCAGCTGGAGGCAACAAGCTATCTAAGATCCTTCGCGCTCTATGCAAGTCTGAAACCGACGGGTCACTTAACAGGAGATCTACACTTGCTCGCCATGTATCAAAATCAGGTTCATTTGGAGGACGCGGGCTCCTCCCTGAGAAAACCCTAAGTCGAACTGAGGTTTGCTGTACCATAGTGGCATCAGCCGTCTTCACTATGTGCTCTACTACCATTCTCTGAATACCCGGTGGGTCAGCAATGCTCGCAGCAAAAGTAGGGTTAGTAGTCACGGTAACACCATCAACAACGGTTTCTGGATTTGGGAAGGCTATAGAGACCTCCCGTCTCTCGGTTGGGTCTTTTGATTCTGGGGTTCGCATTTCTAATGTTCCAGCAGAGGTCGACAAGAGCATCGGGGAACAAAACACAGGTTCTGGAACGATCGCTTCTACACTCTGAGAATCAAAGCTTGCATTTTGTGCTCTTTCTGGAGTATGGTTAGCGGAGTGGGCTCCCTGAAGTTTTTCTAACTCCCCCTGAAGCACATCTGAGAAAGGCTTCCCACTTCCCCTAGCAACGGCCTTCAATGTTTCAAGATACTCTTCAGTGACCTTACTACTAGCTGTCTGTTTACAGACGCTAGCCAGAGTTCGTACTTGGAACATAACACTCGGGTTTGAGAGGCTTCCCAGGGTTAAGGGTAGCAAGGGTGTTAAATTCAGCATTGGAGTGCCGTGAGCATATTCTACAATACCATGGTGATGGAACTCAGAAGTTTGGTCATCAATTATCAAATTGCGTCTAATTGATCCATACTTTTGCAAGAATGTCTCTAGCTCGCTATCTGTCTCAGTCAACGTGAGACCTTTGATTATAAGCGCATTATCCACGTTCACGTTTTCTCTCTCTATGATTTCCATTATTGCGATGTAAAGTCAGCACCTTGTTTTGTTTTTTTTCAAATGGTCTAATTTTCTGCCTTTCCTACCACCGTCCTTGTTACTAAGCAACAGTCTCCTGGCTGGCTCGCCAACTTTCTGTAACGCGCGTCGCGGCACAGGTACGACCCTCCCTCCCAAACAGTGAATAACGGAAATGAGCAGAAAAGGAATACACTATCTCTAAATTTGGACCAGCGATCAGAAGAATCAGATTCGCTCAAGAGACTGTGTCAGCAACAATGGTAGAAGGAATGACGACAACACTGGCTGCATTAGAAACAGGCAAGTTGTATTAGTAAGATAACAATGCAATAATAATAATGATGATAATATCAGAGGTTCAATACATCAGAAACAATAAAGAAAGAAAAAAAGAAATAATGACCAAAAAAAGGGGGGTAATGGATAATAAAATAAATATAGGAATGAATGTATTCTTATAATCCTTATATATTTAAATTTCTATTTAGTTTACTTATTATTTATATATATATATTTATTTATTTTTTGACCTATTTAGGTTCAAGCTAATAAAATTAACTGAATCTTATTTTCACCTATTAATTCAATTTGTTTCTAATTAGCTTAATTAATATAAAGAACAACTTTGGATTTGAGTATGAATACAATTTACCCCAAATTACACTTGAAATACTCTTTCACTCTGGCTCTTCAGAAAACAACAACAGAAATAAAATGAAACAAAATATTAAAAAAAACAAAATATAAAACAAAAGGACAGTGAAAGTGGAAAATCAGTAGACAATAAATCACAATGGATCAATCTTAATGCTCACAATACCGTCCCAATGTGGATTAGGGTTTCACTGGAGTTCAGCTCACGTTCGATGCTGTTTACACGAGATCCTTCTTCCGCAACTTAGTTCTGAGCAACACAGTTCAGGTCAGAAAAGCGAAGGAAAAAACGTGTGCACAATCATACCACTCAGTTTCTTGGTTCTCGTAGCTCGATCCTTATATGGGCATGGCTCGCCAGTTCCTGCTTGCAAGAGTTACTCTCGGAGTGAAGCAGGGACAACACAGGTTCAAAATCCTCTTTGAGTTCGTCTAGTGTCCATCAAACGTGCAGCATCCGACTCAGGAAGTGATTAGGAAAATAGCAGAATAGCAGAGAAGAGACGGGAAAAGGAGAGCAAAGGAAAGAAAGGAAAAAAAAACCCAACCAAGAGAATTCAAATTTTCTAGTTATGAAGTTTCTAATCAGGCAAAACTCCAACCTCTGAAAGTTTCTCTCTCCTCATAAACAGTTGAACTAGCACCAGCCGTGACGATCGAATGACGACGTTCAATGCACACTCAAAATCTGTTTCTCTTGACACACTCACTAATTTATGTTTTTTTTTTAAAACTCTGTTTCTCCTTTCTTTTACAGGACCGCTTTGGAACTGCAGCTTCTCTCATGCATCGAGCATTCTCTCTCGTACATCTCTCCCGCAAAGTCCCGATCATAGGGCGGGGCTAAATCTACACTCTCCTCATTGGTCTAAACTGCACTGTTTTATTTAAACATCAACTTTTCAAATGAATTTTATTTTTATTTTTTTAATTTATTCATTTTTCTATTTCTCAATTGCTATTAAAATAAAGTACTGACTTTACATATTTGAGTGCTAGTTTTTATTCCCTTTTATATTTTATATTAACAGGGCTCTTGGTAACGTGGGTTACACCCTCCCCTCCTGAATACATGCACGTCCCGCTGCATCTGCATATTTTTGGGGTTGAGTTACAACCACAGGCACAATATCAGCAGAAGCAACATCTGCCTCTAAAGAAGTGCTGAATGCAGCACTCAGACCTTGCAACAGAGATTGAATCACCACGGTAAGAGGGTTTCCCAATTGGGGATACTCAAGTCTTTTTGCAGGCTGTCTATCCCTTTGTGAACGCCTGGGAAATACTCCTTGCTCAAACTCAGTGTCATCCACTTGTTCACTCTGATCACCTACAGCATTCACAGTTTCGCTCAGAACTGGACTCTCTCTACTCCTGTTCTCACCCTCACAACATTCTTCTATCTCAGTCTCTTGAGCAGGTGACTCACCTACTGATTCAGAGCAGAGATCCGATCCTGTATCGACGTGACCTAGCTCTAACTCATCTGAAGACGTTCCTACTCCACCTGACTCAGGTAAGCTTTCCTCTACATGTCTGCAATCAGGTAAAATTTTCTTTACAGGTTCTTCAAGGCTCTCCTCTGAAAACCTACAGGTAGGTAAACTCTTTACAACAGGTAGGTCAATCTTGACGCTCTGGGGTCTTGGGCAGGGTAATGGCTCAGGATTCACTAAAACTCGAGTTTCAAAGTTCAGCCTATCCCTAAACAGAGGACTAAGAAACTGATCATCATCAGACCCGGAGCCCTCACACAAAGACTCTGGCTCTTGTAACTCATTATTTGTACAAGCTCTAGTCCTAGGCCTGCAAACTCTCCGCTTAGGCTGGTGCTCATGTTGATCTGACTGCAAAAATCCACAGGGCAACAACAAATCACGATGCAACGTCCTGAGAGGGCCACTCTGTCCAACTGGCCGAACCGTGTACACAGGTAGATCTCCCGCTCTCTTAACTACTACTTGGACACCTTGCTCCCACTTGTCAGCGAGCTTATGCTTCTCCCGCAACCTAACATTACGCACGAGAACTCTATCACCCTCCTCCAAGGTAGAAGCAACTACACGTTCATCAAACCTTCTTTTGTTACGCTCTGCTAACTTAGCAGCGTTCCTCTTAGCTATCTCGTAGCTCTCTCGCAACCGGTCTTTTAAATCTTTCACGTACTGAGAGTGGAATTTCGCAGGAGGTTCTATTGGCAATCCGAAAGCCAAATCCACTGGCAAGCGAGGCAGCCGTCCAAACATAAGCTCATAAGGAGCATACCCAGTTGTATCGTTGCGCGTACAATTGTATGCGTGTACTAAGGGCTTTACAAATTCTCTCCACTTGGACTTTTTCTCATTCTCCAAAGTTCCTAACATTTGGAGAAGCGTCCGGTTGAAACGTTCTACCGGGTTGCCTCTAGGGTGGTAAGGTGTGGTACGAGTCTTTTGAATACCCGCAACATGACACAATTCCTTGATTGTGTGGGATTCGAAATCGGGCCCTTGGTCACTATGCAGCTTCTCAGGAAACCCATAATGTACCAAGAAATTTTCCCACAGACATTTTGCGACCGTACGAGCTGTTTGGTTCTGGGTCGGTATCGCAACGGCGTACTTCGTGAAATGGTCGGTGATGACTAATATATTCTTGGTATTGCTGTGGTCCGGTTCTAACGACAAAAAGTCTATACAGACCAACTCCAAAGGCCTACTGGTTTGAATGTTAACCAGAGGAGCGGCTCTGTCTGGAGGCGTTTTTCTGCGTACGCAGCGTTCACAAGTTTTGATCTTTTTTTCAACCGTTTGAGACATTTTAGGCCAGAAGAACCTGGACCTCACTAAGTCCAGGGTCCTCTCAATACCCAAGTGCCCCATATCATCGTGGAGGCTGCGCAACACTATCTCCCTTAGCCTAGCTGGTAGTACTAATTGATAATGAAGAGCCCCTTGTTCTTGTTTCCTCCTATACAGCACCCCATTCCTCAGTCAAGTCGACTCCACTCCCTCAACCACAATACCATATCGGGTGGCTGACCCCTCAGAGTACCTGGCCTAGTCCCGTTCTTCATCCATTCAATTACTACTTCAAGCTTTGGATCTTTTTCTTGCCATTCTGCTAACGTGGCCTCTGAGATGTTAGAGAGATCAGGAAGACCATGCTCAACCTCGTGTTGAAACTCATTCGGCAAAGCATCAACGCTATGAGTGAGGGATTCAACCAAGGTAACTGGAGAGTGTGCCAAGCCGGGCAAACCAATCACCTGATGCCTCTGACAAATGGCATTCACCACATCCGCCATGAGAACCTCAGACCCAGTTTCAGGCTCCGCCAGGTGGTGAAGTGTAAACAGCTTGATCCGTTCTCTTTCTTTCTGAGAAATGAGATCATCCAAAGGCTCACCATGTGGACGCCGGGAAAGCCCGTCTGCGTCTTGGTTTTGACTCCCAGCCCTATATTGGAGCTTAAAAGTATACGTTGACAAACTAGACAACCAACGGTAACTGGTGGCATCAAGCTTGGCTGAAGTTAGAATGTACGTCAAGGGATTGCTATCCATTATGACAGTAAATTCTGCACCGTAGAGGTAGTCGCTAAATTTGGAGGTGACTGCCCATTTTAGGGCCAAAAACTCTAGTTTGTGGGCAGGGTACCTACTTTCTCCTTTGGTCAATCCTCTACTGGCAAAGGCTATGACACGCATTTGCCCCTCCTGCTCCTGATATAAAGCTGCACCAAGCCCGGTGGTGCTGGCGTCAGTGTGAAGTATGTAGGGACACTCGGGGTTAGCAAAACCCAAAACAGGCGCAGATGTAAGCTTGCCAATTATAAAGTCAAAAGCACTCTGACAATCTGGAGTCCATCGATCACCAAACTCTTCTTTGGGGTTGAAGTATTCCGCACCCTTCTGTTTCCTATTACTACTCTTTCGGAGTGGAGGATATCCTGCCGTAAGGTCGGTGAGAGGTTTAGTGATCTTGGAGTAATCACGCACAAATCTCCGGTAGTACCCGGCAAAACCTAAAAAGGACCTCAACTCTTTTAGGTTTGTCGGCCTCGGCCAAGTCTTTAAGGCCTCAACTTTCGCCGGGTCAGTTTCTACCCCATATTGTGAGACTATATGGCCCAGATACCTCACTGATGTCTGGAAGAACCGACATTTTTCGGGTGACAATTTCAGCCCGTACTCCTTAAGTCGGTTAAGAACTTGCAACAACCGGGATTCATGCTCTTCTAGAGTCTTTGAAAAAACGATGAGGTCGTCAACAAAGACAAGTACCTGTTTCCGGTGAAGATCACCTATGCACCGCTCCATCAATCTTTGGAACGTACTTGGCGCATTCGTAATTCCCTGGGGCATTCTATTGAATTCCCAGAATCCAAGAGGACATACGAAAGCAGTCTTGCACTTATCAACCTCATCCATCTCAATTTGGTAGAACCCAGACTTTAAATCAAGCACCGAGAACCACTTTGAGCCTGTGAGTACAGAAAAGACGTCTTCCAGATTGGGCAGAGCGTATGCGTCTTTGATCGTCTGGGAATTCAACTTCCGAAAGTCGATACAGAGCCGTACCGAACCATCTTTCTTCCGGACTACCACTATGGGCGAAGAAAAAGGGGACTCAGACTCACGGATTACACCAGCCTCTAATAGTTCCTGAAGGTGTTTTCTCACAGCGTCAACGTCTTGGGGATGGATAGGTCAGGCTCTGTGTTTGAACGGTGTTTCATCATTCAACTTTATCTGATGTTTGATTCTCTCAGTGTGGCCGTAGTCAAGGTCGTGCAGGGAGAAGACTTCAGGCATGGAGTTCAACAATTTTGATATCCTCTCTTTCCAGTCTGATGACAAGGGAGAGTCTCCGAAATCAAAGGTAAGATCGGCATGGTTATGTGCTGGTGACTCAACTTTGCTAGAATCCTGGGCTGTTTTCTCTATAACGCTCTGTATAGCATGGATCTCAGCCAATACGGCTTTAGGAGGGATAGTCAAGTCTGTCTGAGTACTATTTTTAAGCAGAACTGACAGCTGAGAGGAGCGTTTAGAAGGCAATGTGTGCACACAGCTCGCAACCATGAGGCCGCTTGGAAATGGAGCTGAAGGTGGCTCAAGAATTACCCACTTCTCCATACAGGGTTCCCGAAGCTGAACGTATCCATTCAGAACTACTGTGCTCCCGGCAGGCACAATTTCATGAAAATTCCCTACCAGCTTCACCTGTCCCAATGTTTCACTGCTAGTTTGCCTCCACCTTGCCTCAAGGACTTTAAGCACTGCCTGATATCCGTGGAGGCTCGAACGAGGGCTACTCTCTTTTTCCTTAATGCAATGGCCGTAAAGCACGTCCAGGGAGTTGGTTCCGACAAGAACTTGCGACAGACTCTTTAGATCGGGAACTATTAAAGCTAACGTGGGGACCTCGACTTCAATGCCTACAAACTCTCTAGGAAACTTTAAAGTCAGTTCAGTGTACCCCAAGTATGGTACGGTTTGCCCATTGGCTCCCTCCACTTCCAACAAATTTTCTAACGACTTCAGCGGGTAATCAGACAAATGTGCCTCGTAGAACGATTGGGGAACTGTGGTAACCTGGGACCCTGTGTCTAGGAGGCAATCCACTTCTTTTCTATCAATAATGATCTGCGCAGTGCACTTAACTCCTACTAATCCCTTGGGCAGACTTTTTAGCGGTGCCTTGTGACAGCTGCTCGTGACAGGCTCTTGCCTATAATATTTAGGGCGGATGCTTTTACACCTCGTCTCTGTATGCCCTGCTACAGAGACTTCCCTTATTTTAAAGCCAAAGAGGAATGACCACGCAGCGAGTCCCATTGAGCCTGTTGCTCCCTCAACTTACGCCTCTTCTCCTCAACCTTTGCGGGGTTCGCAGCATTATCACAAGCAACGGCCAAATGCCCGTCCTCCCCACATCTGAAACAATATCCAGGGCGAGGCCGATTGGTCATTGGTTGGCCCCTTCTAGCACTTTTACCAGTGTCTGTCTCTAACACATTCTGAGGTGGAAAATCTCTGGGATTGGCAGTCTCACGGGAGTACTCTCTATAACTCTTTTGAGCAACACTCTGAGCCTGCAACTCAGCAACTTGTTGTCGCAGCTTAATGATTTCTGAATCATCTGAATTTTCATGTCTCACTTCTTGGGCCATTTCATATTGGCTACCTGAGTGCGCAACTCTTCCACTACTTTCCTTAAAGTGCTCAACTCTGCCTTCTCAGAGCACCCACTCAAGCGTTTCTGGCCTGGGGGTTGACCTAAAGTGGCAACTTGGGCCTGTACTTCAACAAGTTGTGCCCTAAGGCGGTCAGTTTCAAATGTGTCAGAATTTGGTATCTCATGTGAACAAGCTGAGACTTGCTGAGTGGCAATTCGTGGTCTCGGGTAGGTATTAGGAGCTTTTGACAACCCAAGGTACCTTTTCATGCGTTCTTCTTTGGAGGCATGCTTACTCTCCTCTGTTCGGATTAATACAACTAACTCAGCAAAGGTGGGTGGGTGAGCCTCCCTCCTTCCTAACTGAAGGCTGGTTATGAGACCATCTTCCCAACATCCTCTCATGAACTGTTTCAAGAGGCAACGATCGTGATCTCTCTCCGCAATGCCTCCCCTCCTAATCGTTGTACTCAAAATAACGTGCAACCGATGCAAGAAGTCTGACGACTTTTCTCCCTGATTCTGTAAAGTGCCCATGAACTTGGCTAACAGTTCATCACCATCCTCTACAGAGCCATAGACTGACTCCAGCAACTCAAGATATACCGCCGGCAAAGCTGGTGGTCGTGCGTGCTTTACTACGTCTGCAGCTGGAGGCAACAAGCTATCTAAGATCCTTCGCGCTCTATGCAAGTCTGAAACCGACGGGTCACTTAACAGGAGATCTACACTTGCTCGCCATGTATCAAAATCAGGTTCATTTGGAGGACGCGGGCTCCTCCCTGAGAAAACCCTAAGTCGAACTGAGGTTTGCTGTACCATAGTGGCATCAGCCGTCTTCACTATGTGCTCTACTACCATTCTCTGAATACCCGGTGGGTCAGCAATGCTCGCAGCAAAAGTAGGGTTAGTAGTCACGGTAACACCATCAACAACGGTTTCTGGATTTGGGAAGGCTATAGAGACCTCCCGTCTCTCGGTTGGGTCTTTTGATTCTGGGGTTCGCATTTCTAATGTTCCAGCAGAGGTCGACAAGAGCATCGGGGAACAAAACACAGGTTCTGGAACGATCGCTTCTACACTCTGAGAATCAAAGCTTGCATTTTGTGCTCTTTCTGGAGTATGGTTAGCGGAGTGGGCTCCCTGAAGTTTTTCTAACTCCCCCTGAAGCACATCTGAGAAAGGCTTCCCACTTCCCCTAGCAACGGCCTTCAATGTTTCAAGATACTCTTCAGTGACCTTACTACTAGCTGTCTGTTTACAGACGCTAGCCAGAGTTCGTACTTGGAACATAACACTCGGGTTTGAGAGGCTTCCCAGGGTTAAGGGTAGCAAGGGTGTTAAATTCAGCATTGGAGTGCCGTGAGCATATTCTACAATACCATGGTGATGGAACTCAGAAGTTTGGTCATCAATTATCAAATTGCGTCTAATTGATCCATACTTTTGCAAGAATGTCTCTAGCTCGCTATCTGTCTCAGTCAACGTGAGACCTTTGATTATAAGCGCATTATCCACGTTCACGTTTTCTCTCTCTATGATTTCCATTATTGCGATGTAAAGTCAGCACCTTGTTTTGTTTTTTTTCAAATGGTCTAATTTTCTGCCTTTCCTACCACCGTCCTTGTTACTAAGCAACAGTCTCCTGGCTGGCTCGCCAACTTTCTGTAACGCGCGTCGCGGCACAGGTACGACCCTCCCTCCCAAACAGTGAATAACGGAAATGAGCAGAAAAGGAATACACTATCTCTAAATTTGGACCAGCGATCAGAAGAATCAGATTCGCTCAAGAGACTGTGTCAGCAACAATGGTAGAAGGAATGACGACAACACTGGCTGCATTAGAAACAGGCAAGTTGTATTAGTAAGATAACAATGCAATAATAATAATGATGATAATATCAGAGGTTCAATACATCAGAAACAATAAAGAAAGAAAAAAAGAAATAATGACCAAAAAAAGGGGGGTAATGGATAATAAAATAAATATAGGAATGAATGTATTCTTATAATCCTTATATATTTAAATTTCTATTTAGTTTACTTATTATTTATATATATATATTTATTTATTTTTTGACCTATTTAGGTTCAAGCTAATAAAATTAACTGAATCTTATTTTCACCTATTAATTCAATTTGTTTCTAATTAGCTTAATTAATATAAAGAACAACTTTGGATTTGAGTATGAATACAATTTACCCCAAATTACACTTGAAATACTCTTTCACTCTGGCTCTTCAGAAAACAACAACAGAAATAAAATGAAACAAAATATTAAAAAAAACAAAATATAAAACAAAAGGACAGTGAAAGTGGAAAATCAGTAGACAATAAATCACAATGGATCAATCTTAATGCTCACAATACCGTCCCAATGTGGATTAGGGTTTCACTGGAGTTCAGCTCACGTTCGATGCTGTTTACACGAGATCCTTCTTCCGCAACTTAGTTCTGAGCAACACAGTTCAGGTCAGAAAAGCGAAGGAAAAAACGTGTGCACAATCATACCACTCAGTTTCTTGGTTCTCGTAGCTCGATCCTTATATGGGCATGGCTCGCCAGTTCCTGCTTGCAAGAGTTACTCTCGGAGTGAAGCAGGGACAACACAGGTTCAAAATCCTCTTTGAGTTCGTCTAGTGTCCATCAAACGTGCAGCATCCGACTCAGGAAGTGATTAGGAAAATAGCAGAATAGCAGAGAAGAGACGGGAAAAGGAGAGCAAAGGAAAGAAAGGAAAAAAAAACCCAACCAAGAGAATTCAAATTTTCTAGTTATGAAGTTTCTAATCAGGCAAAACTCCAACCTCTGAAAGTTTCTCTCTCCTCATAAACAGTTGAACTAGCACCAGCCGTGACGATCGAATGACGACGTTCAATGCACACTCAAAATCTGTTTCTCTTGACACACTCACTAATTTATGTTTTTTTTTTAAAACTCTGTTTCTCCTTTCTTTTACAGGACCGCTTTGGAACTGCAGCTTCTCTCATGCATCGAGCATTCTCTCTCGTACATCTCTCCCGCAAAGTCCCGATCATAGGGCGGGGCTAAATCTACACTCTCCTCATTGGTCTAAACTGCACTGTTTTATTTAAACATCAACTTTTCAAATGAATTTTATTTTTATTTTTTTAATTTATTCATTTTTCTATTTCTCAATTGCTATTAAAATAAAGTACTGACTTTACATATTTGAGTGCTAGTTTTTATTCCCTTTTATATTTTATATTAACAGGGCTCTTGGTAACGTGGGTTACACCCTCCCCTCCTGAATACATGCACGTCCCGCTGCATCTGCATATTTTTGGGGTTGAGTTACAACCACAGGCACAATATCAGCAGAAGCAACATCTGCCTCTAAAGAAGTGCTGAATGCAGCACTCAGACCTTGCAACAGAGATTGAATCACCACGGTAAGAGGGTTTCCCAATTGGGGATACTCAAGTCTTTTTGCAGGCTGTCTATCCCTTTGTGAACGCCTGGGAAATACTCCTTGCTCAAACTCAGTGTCATCCACTTGTTCACTCTGATCACCTACAGCATTCACAGTTTCGCTCAGAACTGGACTCTCTCTACTCCTGTTCTCACCCTCACAACATTCTTCTATCTCAGTCTCTTGAGCAGGTGACTCACCTACTGATTCAGAGCAGAGATCCGATCCTGTATCGACGTGACCTAGCTCTAACTCATCTGAAGACGTTCCTACTCCACCTGACTCAGGTAAGCTTTCCTCTACATGTCTGCAATCAGGTAAAATTTTCTTTACAGGTTCTTCAAGGCTCTCCTCTGAAAACCTACAGGTAGGTAAACTCTTTACAACAGGTAGGTCAATCTTGACGCTCTGGGGTCTTGGGCAGGGTAATGGCTCAGGATTCACTAAAACTCGAGTTTCAAAGTTCAGCCTATCCCTAAACAGAGGACTAAGAAACTGATCATCATCAGACCCGGAGCCCTCACACAAAGACTCTGGCTCTTGTAACTCATTATTTGTACAAGCTCTAGTCCTAGGCCTGCAAACTCTCCGCTTAGGCTGGTGCTCATGTTGATCTGACTGCAAAAATCCACAGGGCAACAACAAATCACGATGCAACGTCCTGAGAGGGCCACTCTGTCCAACTGGCCGAACCGTGTACACAGGTAGATCTCCCGCTCTCTTAACTACTACTTGGACACCTTGCTCCCACTTGTCAGCGAGCTTATGCTTCTCCCGCAACCTAACATTACGCACGAGAACTCTATCACCCTCCTCCAAGGTAGAAGCAACTACACGTTCATCAAACCTTCTTTTGTTACGCTCTGCTAACTTAGCAGCGTTCCTCTTAGCTATCTCGTAGCTCTCTCGCAACCGGTCTTTTAAATCTTTCACGTACTGAGAGTGGAATTTCGCAGGAGGTTCTATTGGCAATCCGAAAGCCAAATCCACTGGCAAGCGAGGCAGCCGTCCAAACATAAGCTCATAAGGAGCATACCCAGTTGTATCGTTGCGCGTACAATTGTATGCGTGTACTAAGGGCTTTACAAATTCTCTCCACTTGGACTTTTTCTCATTCTCCAAAGTTCCTAACATTTGGAGAAGCGTCCGGTTGAAACGTTCTACCGGGTTGCCTCTAGGGTGGTAAGGTGTGGTACGAGTCTTTTGAATACCCGCAACATGACACAATTCCTTGATTGTGTGGGATTCGAAATCGGGCCCTTGGTCACTATGCAGCTTCTCAGGAAACCCATAATGTACCAAGAAATTTTCCCACAGACATTTTGCGACCGTACGAGCTGTTTGGTTCTGGGTCGGTATCGCAACGGCGTACTTCGTGAAATGGTCGGTGATGACTAATATATTCTTGGTATTGCTGTGGTCCGGTTCTAACGACAAAAAGTCTATACAGACCAACTCCAAAGGCCTACTGGTTTGAATGTTAACCAGAGGAGCGGCTCTGTCTGGAGGCGTTTTTCTGCGTACGCAGCGTTCACAAGTTTTGATCTTTTTTTCAACCGTTTGAGACATTTTAGGCCAGAAGAACCTGGACCTCACTAAGTCCAGGGTCCTCTCAATACCCAAGTGCCCCATATCATCGTGGAGGCTGCGCAACACTATCTCCCTTAGCCTAGCTGGTAGTACTAATTGATAATGAAGAGCCCCTTGTTCTTGTTTCCTCCTATACAGCACCCCATTCCTCAGTCAAGTCGACTCCACTCCCTCAACCACAATACCATATCGGGTGGCTGACCCCTCAGAGTACCTGGCCTAGTCCCGTTCTTCATCCATTCAATTACTACTTCAAGCTTTGGATCTTTTTCTTGCCATTCTGCTAACGTGGCCTCTGAGATGTTAGAGAGATCAGGAAGACCATGCTCAACCTCGTGTTGAAACTCATTCGGCAAAGCATCAACGCTATGAGTGAGGGATTCAACCAAGGTAACTGGAGAGTGTGCCAAGCCGGGCAAACCAATCACCTGATGCCTCTGACAAATGGCATTCACCACATCCGCCATGAGAACCTCAGACCCAGTTTCAGGCTCCGCCAGGTGGTGAAGTGTAAACAGCTTGATCCGTTCTCTTTCTTTCTGAGAAATGAGATCATCCAAAGGCTCACCATGTGGACGCCGGGAAAGCCCGTCTGCGTCTTGGTTTTGACTCCCAGCCCTATATTGGAGCTTAAAAGTATACGTTGACAAACTAGACAACCAACGGTAACTGGTGGCATCAAGCTTGGCTGAAGTTAGAATGTACGTCAAGGGATTGCTATCCATTATGACAGTAAATTCTGCACCGTAGAGGTAGTCGCTAAATTTGGAGGTGACTGCCCATTTTAGGGCCAAAAACTCTAGTTTGTGGGCAGGGTACCTACTTTCTCCTTTGGTCAATCCTCTACTGGCAAAGGCTATGACACGCATTTGCCCCTCCTGCTCCTGATATAAAGCTGCACCAAGCCCGGTGGTGCTGGCGTCAGTGTGAAGTATGTAGGGACACTCGGGGTTAGCAAAACCCAAAACAGGCGCAGATGTAAGCTTGCCAATTATAAAGTCAAAAGCACTCTGACAATCTGGAGTCCATCGATCACCAAACTCTTCTTTGGGGTTGAAGTATTCCGCACCCTTCTGTTTCCTATTACTACTCTTTCGGAGTGGAGGATATCCTGCCGTAAGGTCGGTGAGAGGTTTAGTGATCTTGGAGTAATCACGCACAAATCTCCGGTAGTACCCGGCAAAACCTAAAAAGGACCTCAACTCTTTTAGGTTTGTCGGCCTCGGCCAAGTCTTTAAGGCCTCAACTTTCGCCGGGTCAGTTTCTACCCCATATTGTGAGACTATATGGCCCAGATACCTCACTGATGTCTGGAAGAACCGACATTTTTCGGGTGACAATTTCAGCCCGTACTCCTTAAGTCGGTTAAGAACTTGCAACAACCGGGATTCATGCTCTTCTAGAGTCTTTGAAAAAACGATGAGGTCGTCAACAAAGACAAGTACCTGTTTCCGGTGAAGATCACCTATGCACCGCTCCATCAATCTTTGGAACGTACTTGGCGCATTCGTAATTCCCTGGGGCATTCTATTGAATTCCCAGAATCCAAGAGGACATACGAAAGCAGTCTTGCACTTATCAACCTCATCCATCTCAATTTGGTAGAACCCAGACTTTAAATCAAGCACCGAGAACCACTTTGAGCCTGTGAGTACAGAAAAGACGTCTTCCAGATTGGGCAGAGCGTATGCGTCTTTGATCGTCTGGGAATTCAACTTCCGAAAGTCGATACAGAGCCGTACCGAACCATCTTTCTTCCGGACTACCACTATGGGCGAAGAAAAAGGGGACTCAGACTCACGGATTACACCAGCCTCTAATAGTTCCTGAAGGTGTTTTCTCACAGCGTCAACGTCTTGGGGATGGATAGGTCAGGCTCTGTGTTTGAACGGTGTTTCATCATTCAACTTTATCTGATGTTTGATTCTCTCAGTGTGGCCGTAGTCAAGGTCGTGCAGGGAGAAGACTTCAGGCATGGAGTTCAACAATTTTGATATCCTCTCTTTCCAGTCTGATGACAAGGGAGAGTCTCCGAAATCAAAGGTAAGATCGGCATGGTTATGTGCTGGTGACTCAACTTTGCTAGAATCCTGGGCTGTTTTCTCTATAACGCTCTGTATAGCATGGATCTCAGCCAATACGGCTTTAGGAGGGATAGTCAAGTCTGTCTGAGTACTATTTTTAAGCAGAACTGACAGCTGAGAGGAGCGTTTAGAAGGCAATGTGTGCACACAGCTCGCAACCATGAGGCCGCTTGGAAATGGAGCTGAAGGTGGCTCAAGAATTACCCACTTCTCCATACAGGGTTCCCGAAGCTGAACGTATCCATTCAGAACTACTGTGCTCCCGGCAGGCACAATTTCATGAAAATTCCCTACCAGCTTCACCTGTCCCAATGTTTCACTGCTAGTTTGCCTCCACCTTGCCTCAAGGACTTTAAGCACTGCCTGATATCCGTGGAGGCTCGAACGAGGGCTACTCTCTTTTTCCTTAATGCAATGGCCGTAAAGCACGTCCAGGGAGTTGGTTCCGACAAGAACTTGCGACAGACTCTTTAGATCGGGAACTATTAAAGCTAACGTGGGGACCTCGACTTCAATGCCTACAAACTCTCTAGGAAACTTTAAAGTCAGTTCAGTGTACCCCAAGTATGGTACGGTTTGCCCATTGGCTCCCTCCACTTCCAACAAATTTTCTAACGACTTCAGCGGGTAATCAGACAAATGTGCCTCGTAGAACGATTGGGGAACTGTGGTAACCTGGGACCCTGTGTCTAGGAGGCAATCCACTTCTTTTCTATCAATAATGATCTGCGCAGTGCACTTAACTCCTACTAATCCCTTGGGCAGACTTTTTAGCGGTGCCTTGTGACAGCTGCTCGTGACAGGCTCTTGCCTATAATATTTAGGGCGGATGCTTTTACACCTCGTCTCTGTATGCCCTGCTACAGAGACTTCCCTTATTTTAAAGCCAAAGAGGAATGACCACGCAGCGAGTCCCATTGAGCCTGTTGCTCCCTCAACTTACGCCTCTTCTCCTCAACCTTTGCGGGGTTCGCAGCATTATCACAAGCAACGGCCAAATGCCCGTCCTCCCCACATCTGAAACAATATCCAGGGCGAGGCCGATTGGTCATTGGTTGGCCCCTTCTAGCACTTTTACCAGTGTCTGTCTCTAACACATTCTGAGGTGGAAAATCTCTGGGATTGGCAGTCTCACGGGAGTACTCTCTATAACTCTTTTGAGCAACACTCTGAGCCTGCAACTCAGCAACTTGTTGTCGCAGCTTAATGATTTCTGAATCATCTGAATTTTCATGTCTCACTTCTTGGGCCATTTCATATTGGCTACCTGAGTGCGCAACTCTTCCACTACTTTCCTTAAAGTGCTCAACTCTGCCTTCTCAGAGCACCCACTCAAGCGTTTCTGGCCTGGGGGTTGACCTAAAGTGGCAACTTGGGCCTGTACTTCAACAAGTTGTGCCCTAAGGCGGTCAGTTTCAAATGTGTCAGAATTTGGTATCTCATGTGAACAAGCTGAGACTTGCTGAGTGGCAATTCGTGGTCTCGGGTAGGTATTAGGAGCTTTTGACAACCCAAGGTACCTTTTCATGCGTTCTTCTTTGGAGGCATGCTTACTCTCCTCTGTTCGGATTAATACAACTAACTCAGCAAAGGTGGGTGGGTGAGCCTCCCTCCTTCCTAACTGAAGGCTGGTTATGAGACCATCTTCCCAACATCCTCTCATGAACTGTTTCAAGAGGCAACGATCGTGATCTCTCTCCGCAATGCCTCCCCTCCTAATCGTTGTACTCAAAATAACGTGCAACCGATGCAAGAAGTCTGACGACTTTTCTCCCTGATTCTGTAAAGTGCCCATGAACTTGGCTAACAGTTCATCACCATCCTCTACAGAGCCATAGACTGACTCCAGCAACTCAAGATATACCGCCGGCAAAGCTGGTGGTCGTGCGTGCTTTACTACGTCTGCAGCTGGAGGCAACAAGCTATCTAAGATCCTTCGCGCTCTATGCAAGTCTGAAACCGACGGGTCACTTAACAGGAGATCTACACTTGCTCGCCATGTATCAAAATCAGGTTCATTTGGAGGACGCGGGCTCCTCCCTGAGAAAACCCTAAGTCGAACTGAGGTTTGCTGTACCATAGTGGCATCAGCCGTCTTCACTATGTGCTCTACTACCATTCTCTGAATACCCGGTGGGTCAGCAATGCTCGCAGCAAAAGTAGGGTTAGTAGTCACGGTAACACCATCAACAACGGTTTCTGGATTTGGGAAGGCTATAGAGACCTCCCGTCTCTCGGTTGGGTCTTTTGATTCTGGGGTTCGCATTTCTAATGTTCCAGCAGAGGTCGACAAGAGCATCGGGGAACAAAACACAGGTTCTGGAACGATCGCTTCTACACTCTGAGAATCAAAGCTTGCATTTTGTGCTCTTTCTGGAGTATGGTTAGCGGAGTGGGCTCCCTGAAGTTTTTCTAACTCCCCCTGAAGCACATCTGAGAAAGGCTTCCCACTTCCCCTAGCAACGGCCTTCAATGTTTCAAGATACTCTTCAGTGACCTTACTACTAGCTGTCTGTTTACAGACGCTAGCCAGAGTTCGTACTTGGAACATAACACTCGGGTTTGAGAGGCTTCCCAGGGTTAAGGGTAGCAAGGGTGTTAAATTCAGCATTGGAGTGCCGTGAGCATATTCTACAATACCATGGTGATGGAACTCAGAAGTTTGGTCATCAATTATCAAATTGCGTCTAATTGATCCATACTTTTGCAAGAATGTCTCTAGCTCGCTATCTGTCTCAGTCAACGTGAGACCTTTGATTATAAGCGCATTATCCACGTTCACGTTTTCTCTCTCTATGATTTCCATTATTGCGATGTAAAGTCAGCACCTTGTTTTGTTTTTTTTCAAATGGTCTAATTTTCTGCCTTTCCTACCACCGTCCTTGTTACTAAGCAACAGTCTCCTGGCTGGCTCGCCAACTTTCTGTAACGCGCGTCGCGGCACAGGTACGACCCTCCCTCCCAAACAGTGAATAACGGAAATGAGCAGAAAAGGAATACACTATCTCTAAATTTGGACCAGCGATCAGAAGAATCAGATTCGCTCAAGAGACTGTGTCAGCAACAATGGTAGAAGGAATGACGACAACACTGGCTGCATTAGAAACAGGCAAGTTGTATTAGTAAGATAACAATGCAATAATAATAATGATGATAATATCAGAGGTTCAATACATCAGAAACAATAAAGAAAGAAAAAAAGAAATAATGACCAAAAAAAGGGGGGTAATGGATAATAAAATAAATATAGGAATGAATGTATTCTTATAATCCTTATATATTTAAATTTCTATTTAGTTTACTTATTATTTATATATATATATTTATTTATTTTTTGACCTATTTAGGTTCAAGCTAATAAAATTAACTGAATCTTATTTTCACCTATTAATTCAATTTGTTTCTAATTAGCTTAATTAATATAAAGAACAACTTTGGATTTGAGTATGAATACAATTTACCCCAAATTACACTTGAAATACTCTTTCACTCTGGCTCTTCAGAAAACAACAACAGAAATAAAATGAAACAAAATATTAAAAAAAACAAAATATAAAACAAAAGGACAGTGAAAGTGGAAAATCAGTAGACAATAAATCACAATGGATCAATCTTAATGCTCACAATACCGTCCCAATGTGGATTAGGGTTTCACTGGAGTTCAGCTCACGTTCGATGCTGTTTACACGAGATCCTTCTTCCGCAACTTAGTTCTGAGCAACACAGTTCAGGTCAGAAAAGCGAAGGAAAAAACGTGTGCACAATCATACCACTCAGTTTCTTGGTTCTCGTAGCTCGATCCTTATATGGGCATGGCTCGCCAGTTCCTGCTTGCAAGAGTTACTCTCGGAGTGAAGCAGGGACAACACAGGTTCAAAATCCTCTTTGAGTTCGTCTAGTGTCCATCAAACGTGCAGCATCCGACTCAGGAAGTGATTAGGAAAATAGCAGAATAGCAGAGAAGAGACGGGAAAAGGAGAGCAAAGGAAAGAAAGGAAAAAAAAACCCAACCAAGAGAATTCAAATTTTCTAGTTATGAAGTTTCTAATCAGGCAAAACTCCAACCTCTGCAAGTTTCTCTCTCCTCATAAACAGTTGAACTAGCACCAGCCGTGACGATCGACTGACGACGTTCAATGCACACTCAAAATCTGTTTCTCTTGACACACTCACTAATTTATGTGTTTTTTTTTTAAACTCTGTTTCTCCTTTCTTTTACAGGACCGCGTTGGAACTGCAGCTTCTCTCATGCATCGAGCATTCAAATCAAATCAAATCAAATCACTTTATTTGTCACACTCTCTTTTGTCATTCTCTCTCGTACATCTCTCCCGCAAAGTCCCGATCATAGGGCGGGGCTAAATCTACACTCTCCTCATTGGTCTAAACTGCAGTTTTATTTAAACATCAACTTTTCAAATGAATTTTATTTTTATTTTTTTAATTTATTCATTTTTCTATTTCTCAATTGCTATTAAAATAAAGTACTGACTTTACATATTTGAGTGCTAGTTTTTATTCCCTTTTATATTTTATATTAACAGGGCTCTTGGTAACGTGGGTTACACCTATATGTATTTATAGCTATTAATTCAGTGCGTGTTCCACTGTAATCCGAAGCTATATCTTCCCTGTGCTAAACAGCTAAAAACTTGCCGGTTTGTATATTCATTTCGTGAAACACTGCGTGTCCCAGTGTGATTTAAAGGAGAATGATTTGACCAAAGTAAAGCTGATATTGAAAGAATCAACAGTTGTCTGAAACCCTGTTGTTTTTATATGCACAGACAGATCAAGCGTGTTCCTTGATCGATTTATTAAGGCATTATATGTATTTATAGCTATTAATTCAGTGCGTGTTCCACTGTAACTCGAAGCTATATCTTCCCTGTGCTAAACAGTTAAAAGCTTGCCGGTTTGTATATCCATCTCCTAAAACACTGCGTGTCCCAGTGTGATTTAAAGGAGAATGATTTGACCCAGGTAAAGCTGACCCTGTTGTCTGACACAGATCCGCCGAGATCACTAGTGTTCTATTTGCAGCGCAAAACTGTAACATTGAACTGTAAATGGAAGCTTTAGCGTAAGTTCTGCCAGGAAGACTTAATTGTCATGTCACTTTAATTTTATCTATCCAATCACATGCTAAATACCTGGGTATAAAAGATCGGTACTTACACATGTCTGAGTTCGCAGATGCTGACTCTCCAATTCTCCGCCATCCTCCCCACCACCTCCAAGTCAAATCCTTCCCTACATCCACCCCACCACCACCAGGATGGTCCCTTCCATACCTCACGGGGGGGTCGGCTGCGCCTCTGCCTTCGTCTTCAGGCAGGATATGCAGAGTCCGGACCCTCAGATTGTGAGCTACGGACGGGGCCTATGCCAATATACTTTATTGCTTGCTGGGTTGTTAATAAATGGATAATTGTCACAGTATTTATTCTCCCGAGTCTTTCTGGCAGAACTAAAGTTTAATCTCACTCTTAACAAACTGAGTGATAAGCCCCACAGAGCAAAACCAGCTACGAGTGGTGTTCCTTATTTTGATTTTCATTGTTGAAATGTGCTGACGTTTCACGTAATACACTTGATTGCACGTGCTAGACTTATGTGTAACTTAAAGGGTGAAAAGCGCTGACTTTTCTAGTTTCCCCTTAACTGTATACCGTCTGCAATTCACATGTTTGCCGCTAGCGTTTGTTTGTCGCCATAGTCACGACTGCGGCACGGAAGTCAACCAGCGCTTCCGGATAGACTCAGCGCATGCGCAGTGCGTCGAAGCCATATCGTAAACAAACCTTACGGTAGCTACTGGCTAAGCTAATCGAAGCAGTTGTTTACATTGAAGCCTAAATGCTAAAGCTTTAGCATTAGTTTCAGGTATCCACCGTATTAACATACGTGTAAATACAGTGTCGGTTTGAGTCACTTTAAAGTGATTTAACCATTTAAACACCTCAACTTTATGTACACCTGTTGGTCTTTCTTACTTTTCTCTTATCTTTCTAATACATTACGTTATACTCTACTTTAAGGGAAAATATTGGTTCACAATTATTAATTACTTTAACTACATTTTACTTGAAAAGGAAAGATACTGGTTTGCAATTATTAATTGTTAAGTTTGAATTTAATAAAAAAAAAATCAAGAGTCATTCCTCAAATTCATGTAAAATGATTTTAAAGTTATTCTAAATATTCTGGAATTTACTCATTTTCAGAATTTCTAAATTTCTCATTGAGATGCAATTACTTCAGGTATAAAGTCTGGAACCTTAGAAGTTCAAGTGAACCACTAAATTGATACCTATTACCAAAACTTTTTGGACTCACACTTGTTCATTATTTTATTGCGTTAGACCCTCCTTTATCCTCTATTCCTATTGTAGCTATTCACTTAGCCACTCTATTTTATTTACTCATTTATCTCTTTATTTAACTTTTCTTTTTCTCATTGTAGCCTAGCTTGGGAGCAACACACCTGAGCCTCGATAGAAGACAGTGCCAGATTCCTACGAGTTTCAAAATAAATCAAGACAAAATCGAGACAACCATCGTTGACTAAAATTTTATTTTGTGTGATTAGTTGACCATCAACTATCATTTTTATACTCGTAGTCAGACAAAGGCTTCAGAACCATTTGCGGGGCCGGATCTCCTTCCTTTCCTCCCTTCTCCTCACGTCTGCCCTGTTCTGTCCTGCTCTATTCCATCTTATTCTTCATATTTATAGGGAACAAGCCTGGAAGAACCATTGATCATTTCTAAAAGAAAGAGAACGATAACCCTTCCCAGAGAAACAAACCAGTAGGCATTTGATTGGTAATCAAACCCTCCTTTGTTCTCCATACTTTCCCTGCATTTGTAAACGCAATTTAAAATTTTGACATATCCAAGTTCATTTAACAGAGACAACTGTTGAGCCACCGTCGCCTTCAACGCATCCCTGCGTAAGCGGTCCGCCTGTAAGGTGTGTGGTGTCAATCCTGTCAGACTAAGAAAAGAGGTATCAACATTATTATTGTATTGTTTTCATCTGTAACACAAACAATAATATTATTTCCGTTCTGAAAACAGATTTTCAGTGATAGGAAGTATTTTATTGAAAAAAAAAATATTTCTCCCAGTGAAAGTATTTTTGTTTCTTTCAATTGAAATAGGTTTTTAACCTTTTCTCTCTTTCTCCCTTACTAAGCTGAGTGACATAGTCCTCGCATCACGATTTGGAAACAGCTTTCCATTGATAGAATTTTGTTTTTAGAAAAAAAGAGAAATTCTCCAAGTGAAAAGAAAATTGTTTCAATCTATTGAGATTTGTTATAACTCTTTTCTCTCTCTTTCCCTTACCTAGTTGAGTGACAAAGCCTTCACATCACTAGCCTATCTGTCTACACTGAGACCAACACTTAGTCATCACCACACGTCACTATTGGTGTACAATCACTGAAACGACACTTAGCTGTTCCACCACACATAGGCTTATACCCCACACAGATCTGTGTCAGTCTCTTCTCCCAGCGTACCAACATGTCGCAGACGACAAACCCCACTGCTCGAGGGGATGATGTGGACGCCTGTCTCAGAGGCATTACAGACTGCCTCACACCAAAGACAATTGAACTGTTATTATTTTTAATAATAATCCTGATTCTGAGAAGGTTCCTGACACATGATTCAAGCCAGAACGACAACCACATGGAACTAGCCAAGATCACCTGTTCCCTAAGTAATGCCTTCACAGCTCAGCTGACACTACGCGACAAGCATGTCATCCACCTTCAAGAGGAGCTGACACGTGCCCAAAACCGCATAGACAAGCTGGAAGTGAAAGTCCAGGATGACTTCAAGCGTCAGACCACTGAGTTCCTGAGAGAGCTGATGCACACTCAACGCTGCACAGACCAGCTCAATGCTAAAGCTCCAGACAAACTCAAGGTGCCTGACGAAGCGGAGCAAGAAACAAAGAAATAAGTTGACAAGCTCCAAGAAGCCCTTGCAGTCGCTGAACGTGACAAACAAGAGTTAAAGACTGCACATAAACATCTGGTAAACCAGCTCCAGTCTGCTGAACGTCAGCTAGAGAAAGCCAGCGCTGATATTGAAGACCAGAACTCTAAAATCAAGGCTCTGGAAGACCACCTTGAAAGGTACAGCACTGAGATGGACCATCTGACCCGACAGTGAGACGACGCCAACGACGAGCTCTACGCGGTCAGATATGAACTCAATCATGCTGTCAAACAGAGACCAGAGCCAAGAAGGGAGAGAACTCCCTCAGCATCACTACTGCTGAGTAGAACACAGTCCCCCTTCCAAGAACTGCCACACAACAGACGAAGTGAATGGCCACAGCCCAAAACGTCACCGGCCTTCACCACAGAATTCGTCCCGGCCAACAAAAGAGAGCTCATCCAAGCAGACTCCGAACCTGCACAGAAGATGACCTGTGAAAACCTTGACAAGCTCGCTAAGAACATCACCCAGTTCAACCCAAACTTCACGGAGGGCCACGACATCCAGGCCTATCTCCGAGATATCGACTTCTACCTAGAGGCAAGACCTCATGTGACCGACCGAGACAGGTTGTACCTCCTCAGAGCCACATCCAGTCCCGAGGTACGAAGCTTTCTAGACCGGCAACCTGTTCACGTAAAGTATAACTACCAGCTACTACGTGAGACGCTGACCCAAGAATTTACAGGCCCAGAGTCCGAACACAGACCGTTAATCGCCTGGGAAACCAAACAAGGTCGGCAAGAGACTTCCCAAGCCTACTACCGCCGTTTCCGACAAGCCTACTTTGGTGCATATAACGAACCTGAACTTGAAGAGGATGTGAACTTCAAAATCCTCTTCCTGAGAAACATGCAACCTGGAGTGAGTCGTCATCTAGGCATCATGGCCTGCCCATACACGATGACAACCCAACAACTGCGTGACCTGACACAAAAGGCCTACATCAAACAAAAGATGGCCTCAAAGAAAGGTTTGAAAACATCCGCAGTGTCAAACTCCATCAGCCAAGACCCAAGCCTTGCACTGGACGACACCCAGTGGCATGACTGCACTACAGTCCATCATAAAGAGCACAGAGAACGTGACTCTCATGACAACTACCACACCAAACGCTGGGAAAAGCCATGGGACCAGCCTTGCTTCTCAAGAAACCCTAAAGATGCCAAAGGCCATCATCGTCCCACACATTCCAGAGCATCTAACGTGGGTAAGCGATGACAAAACCTACCTCGGCACCACTCAGTCAAGCACAGCACTGAGTACGCCCAAGGACAAGACTCTCATGCCAATGCCAGACCCAAACAACCAATCGACCACTGGCACACGCAAAGCAGCGATTCACAAGAAGTCATGCAGCTAGTGAGAGAATTCCTCGAACGCAATGAAGAGGACAGGAAATGGGACGAGTCAGATTCTGATTGACACACCCTCCAGAAAAGGGGGGACCAAAACAGACTAGAACAGATCTGACCATACATCCACTGTTACATACACTACATAACTTACATACTCGTTAACATACAGAAGTTAACGACATCTGCCATGGAAAACATTCAACAAACATGTTCTTCTCATAGGTAGAAACTAGCTTCAGAAACTAGCTTAGCATGGACCCGGCTACACTCATCATAGGAAACATTGCACAATCTACCCAACAAGTAGAACACCTCTCATTAAGATAGATTACACGACACCTTAGCTGCACGAGTAGTTGTAGGCAAGACCTAGAAACACGCAACCGCTTTGTTTTGTTTCACCTCTTTCTTCCCTCTCCTTCTTTTATTAGGTAAAATACCTGTCTACCCCATAAGGGTCAAGGTCACGATATAGGGATTGATGCACCAAGCCTAATATCGGCAGGCCACCTTTAAACGAATGTGAGCTAGAGAGCTCCATGATTAAGGGGTCACCTCATTTTTACCACAAATGATGTCACCACGTCATGAAGAAAGGTACAACGGTCTCAACCTAGTACGATTTAGAAGAGAAGAAAACAAACAAAACTATTTTAATCACAGAATTTGGTCAAAGAGTCACCGTACCGAACCAAATTAGAATAACAATACCAAAGTTAAACTACACTACGTCGACACGATAATCCGAGGAAAGTTAAAACATAAACTTCAAGTTAACCTTAAGTTTAAAGTTTAAACCCGTTAGTACTCAGATAATCTAATGCCCTGCACCAGTACAGTGGCCAATCATGGAGGTGTTGTCTTGTTGTTTGTTGTGTATGTGTCTGCTTCTACTCCCTGTGTCTCTACAGCGTTCGCCGATGTCTTCATCCCAACACATCGACTAACGAAGGGGGGAATGTAACGATTATGGTCGCAGACATTGAATGAATCTTCCAAATGATTCATTAGATGAACAATCCCTTTCACAAAGTCCTAATTCAGCTCCAGACCCCAGGAAATCGATCATTTATCACGAGGCTCCATTTGGCCTCGGGCTACCACGTCTACATCACAATTACGTGATTTCCTATGGACTTTTGACCAAAACTTCACAAAGAGGACAAAAGACTCGTTGTGATCGCAAGACAAAGAAACAAACAGATCTCTGTCTTTTCAATGGCTGCTAAATGAACTCCAAGTGACACAGTTTAAAACTCAAGCAAACTTCCAGAAAATGTTACATACTAGAATGTATAAGATTATGATTATTGGACTTTCACTCAAATAGCCTTCGACATAGTTTGTTAGCGTGTTTACAACTGATACACGTGACTATTATGCATGTAGATCATTCCCAAATTCATGCAATTATGTAACTATTGAATGAGTGGATCAAAAGACACCGTGTTTGATACCCTTGTGCTTGTATGGATATGATAAAACAGATGAGCTGAATGAAATCTTTATAGAATTAACCATGTCCTTATAGTAAGAAATTAGGTCTAACTTTACTCTCTGCTTAAGAGCAGGAAATTAAAGGAACGAATCTTATGGGAGGGGGGAGACCCAGTCACCCCTGAACCCTAATTGGCCAGAATCCATCCAGGGGATGGGCAAGTTTTTGAGTTTAACCTCTCTCACAGACGAAGAGTTGTTCAGTGTTGTTTGCGAGACGTTCACCGCTGGGTGTTCACGCGTGTTCGCGCGGTGTTCACGTTCTTTTCATTGTTCAGTCAAGAGCTGTTCACAGCGCGGTTCCAGAATCCGCCAAAGCGATGATCGTGGCAGACCATCAGAGAAAATGGGTTAACAGATTTCATTCAGGCCATCTGCTCTTCTCTCACTTTCCTTTCTTTTACTTAAAGTTTATTTTCTTTCCGTTAAGTCGCGGGTTCTGTTAAGTTTCGCCGCAAAGTTACTCAACAAGTTTCCAACAGCGCGTTTCAACTTCGGACAACGCCCACAAGACTTCCATCCAGCCGCCAAACATGCCACGTGATTGGCTTCCCAAGACGTCGATCAAAGACACGACCAGACCTTCAGCGAATCAAAGACCCGAGGGAACCCCTCTCCAGCCAGGAGGAAAAGGGAATCCCCCTTTGTCAAAGACACACGTGAGACAAACCCAAATAATACCTCTAGATTTCAAGCTGAAGTGGTGCATTAGATCAAATGTAATAACCCCGCCTAAGAAACGATAGGAGGATAAATTACTGATCAATGGTTTCTTCAGGTCATGTGTCATAAATGCATTTTGCTTGGGATTTCATAATTTCTTTCTCTTAAGACTTATTCTTTCCTCACTTTCTTCCTTTCTGCAACGTATGAATGTGCGAGTGCGTGTGTTTATGTTAGATATTAGTTTGATGTGTTAGAGTAATCAATAAAGTTTTGTTTGTAGTCAAAGATAACTGTTCTTGTGTTATGTGCTTATGAATTTAATGTCTTGAACTGCCGATCTAAGTTACCTGGCTGTTAAATAGTGTTTCACTATTGTACGGATATTAATATCCGCTGCAGAGTTGATATTTGCGGCCCGTTCAAATGAACGCTCATTTGCTCGGCTGTAAATTAGACTCTCGCAAAATTCCCTATGAATTCATTAATTCATTCATTTGAGCTACATAGAACTGTTTCCCTTTAACAGACTCCCCTTTAAGTTCTTACATATCGGTGGACGAATAATTTAAGGTGTAAACATTAATTCTGAATTATTTATAAATTATAGAGTAATTCGAGTCTCTTTTATTTTAATTCAAATTCCCCGTTGAGTTATTATTTTATCTGACTCATTGTCGCTACAAAGTTGGCTTTGTCAAAGTCCCCGGTCACAATAAACGCAGCCTCAGGATGCGCGGTTTCCTGCTCACTCACTGTCCTATACAGTTCCTTTAGTGCCCGGTCTGTGTCGGCTTGTGGGGGAATATACACAGCTGTGATGATGACCGTGGTGAATTCCCTCGGTAGCCAGAATGGTCGGCACAGAACCATGAGAAGTTCCAGATCAGGAGAACAGAAAGACTTGATAGAATGTACGTTCCTCTGATCACACCAGGATCTGTTGATCATAAAACACACACCCCCGCCTTTGCTTTTCCCGGAGAGATCTTTTTCTCTGTCCATTCGATGCACGGAGAACCCCGGGGTTTCGATGGCCGAATCTGGAATCTCAGCGGACATCCAAGTTTCTGTGAGGCAGATAATGCAGCAGTCCCTCGTGTCTCGTTGGAAAGAGATCCGTGCTCTCAGCTCGCAGAGTTTATTGTCCAGAGACTGAACATTTGCCAGTAAAATATTGGGAAGCGGGGGTCGGTTTGCGGTTTCAAAAGATCTTTATGAGCATCTCCCACACCTGGAGAACAAGCATTGTTTTCTTTATTTGGACCTGTTCTACTGATGTGGGACTGAAACCTCTTTACCATTTGCACCAAAAGTATTTATATTGACCATACAGAAAGAGCCTGCAGTATCTGTGAAAAAATGTGTTCCCTTTCGTTCAGTCACTACGACGTACGTTAGTGACTAACGAATGGGGGTTTCGCTTAGAAGCCAATTACCTTCGAGAATTCAACAGCGCACAATGGCAATGCCAATGCCATGGGCATGCGAAATTTGCATGCGTAACTCCGCCCCACCTCGTGGGTATATAAGGAAGTACGCTGGCAACATCGCATTATGTTTTTGCTTTGGAGCCAAGAGGATCTCTTCACTCCTTCAAGCCTGATACTGAGTCTTTGTCAGCCTTCGAGACGAGCAGCTTTCCAGAGGTGTTGGTGTTACGGCGCGTTCCAGTGATCGCATACTGCCTGCCTGCTGATCTGTGCAGTGGTCCGCTAGACAGCTGGTGTGTGGTCCCTGGGCGCTTCGGCGTTCTCTGCGAAGCTTCCTCTCACAAAAGAGCTTGCACGTGACGCTTCCTTTTCAGGATGTCTCGTCCATGTACTTCTGGGTGTGGCCGGTCGTTGTCTTCCTTTAATGGGCACAAACACTGTCTGGTATGTTTGGGCTTTCAGCATGCCCAGGCAGCGTTTGTGGATGCGTCATGTTCCCACTGTGGGAACATGACCATCGCAGTGTTGCGGTCAAGACTCGATGAACTTCGTAATGAAGTAAGAGTCCCCTCTACCACACCCCGATCTACTGAGTCCCAGAGGCCCAGTACTTCGGCTGGTGGTCAGGGTGACCTGAGGGTTACGGTGTGGAACAAAGCCCTGACGCTCATGCCTCGGGCCACACCCCCCTCTTGCACACTGCAACCCGCGAGTGCTCAGACGCAGATCGCGGGGCCTGCTTCGGCCCCCCCGCGTATCTCGTTTGGCGCTCCAGAGGAGGATGTGATGTCGGTCACCGCATCACAAGGTGGGCTCGAGTCCTCTGAGGATGATGACTCAGCTGTGCTGCCGCCCTCGGGCGTTCCAGCATTGCCCGAGTCGGACCCAGAGCTGACAGCCATGCTGTCTCGGGCAGCCGCGAGCCTCGGGATAGAGTGGAACCCTCCGCCCTGTCCCGAGCGCTCCCGGCTCGATGATTGGTTTTTGGGAGCGCGCGCTGACAACCGTCAGTCCCCGCCCCCAATACCTTTCTTTCCCGAGCTGCATGAAGAACTCGCGCGGTCCTGGAAGTCCCCGTTGTCTTCCCACGACCGTTCTGCGACTTCCTCCACCTTCTCTACCCTTGATGGGGCCGCGGCCAACGGCCAACGGGTACACTGGGGTCCCCCCAGTTGAACGGTCTGTTGCGATGCAACTGTGTCCACAGAGCGCTTCAACTTGGCGTGGTGATCCTAAGCACCCCTCCAAAGCCTGTCAATTCACATCAACCTTGGTGGCGAAATCGCACAGAGCTGCGGGGCAGGCTGCCGCCTCTTTGCATGCCATGGCGATCCTTCAGGTCTAGTCAAGTCAAGTCAACTTTATTTATATAGCGCTTTTAACAATGTAGATTGTTTCAAAGCAGCTTTACAGTGTTAAACAGCAAAATAATGCAGCCTAATTTTATTCAGCTGTATAGCCATTTGATGTCATCAGTTCATTTCAATTTCCATACGGTGACAGTGTGGGCTTTAGATCAATAATTAGATCAGTAATTTAGTTTACATGGTTAAATTAGTTTATTAATTAGATTTATTTCGATGTTTAGTTGAAAAATATAGTGTCCCCAACTGAGCACGCCAAGCCAGAGGCAACAGTGGCAAGGAAACCAAAACCCCATTAGGTGACCTAATGGAGAAAAATAAACCTTGGGAGAAACCAGGCTCAGTCGGGGTGCCAGTTCTCCTCTGGCCAATTTACAAACAACGTATTATTATTATTATTCTGGCTGCTTTACAGGTCAGAGGTCATAATAGATCGGAATATTCAAAGGACCGGAGGCAACACGCTGGAGACGGGTTTATTGAGGATGATGTTGATTAAATAATTATTAAAGTGCAATATTCGAATGATCGGAGGCAACACGCTGGAGACGGGTTTATTGCGGATGACATATCACCAGGCCAGTCTACCAGGCCAGGATCCTCAAGGACATGCACGAGGGTGGAGTTGATCCAGGGCTCCTCAACGAGCTGCGTGCCGCCACCGACCTCACTCTCCAGGCGACGAAGGTGACCGCACGCTCCCTGGGTCAAGTGATGTCCACAAATGTGGTCCAGGAGAGACACCTGTGGCTGAACCTGGCTGATATGCGGGACACCGAGCGAACCCGGTTCCTCGATGCCCCCATATCCCAGGCCGGCCTCTTCTTCGAGACTTTGCCCAACAGTTTTCAATCGCCCAGAAGCAGACTGAGGCTATCAAACATGTACTGCCCCGGCGGCCAGCTGCAAAAAGACCCCTGGAAATGCCCGATCGGGTCCGTGCTATCGTTTCTCCAGGAGGGGTTGGAGCGAAGGCTGTCTCCCTCCACCCTTAAAGTGTACGGGGCCGCAATATCTGCCCACCACGATCTCCTGGGAGACAAAAAGGTAAGTCAGCACGACCTGATCATCAGGTTCCTGAGGGGGGCGAGGAGACTGAATCCTCCTCGCTCTCCTCTCGTTCCCTCTTGGGACCTCGCAGTAGTCCTAAGTGCTCTGCAGAGGCCTCCCTTTGAGCCTTTGCGGTCGGTTGAGATTAAATTTCTATCTATGAAGATGGCTCTGCTGACCGCATTGGCCTCTCTTAAGAGGGTAGGGGACATGCAGGCATTTTCGGTTGACGAAGCGTGCCTGGAGTTCGGACCGGCTAACTCTTACGTGATCCTGAGACCCCGGCCCGGATATGTGCCCAAGGTTCCCACCACTCCATTCCGAGACCAGGTGGTGAACCTGCAAGTGCTGCCTTTGGAGGAGGCAGACCCAGCCTTGGCATTGCTCTGTCCAGTACGCGCTCTCCGCGCCTATGTAGACAGCACGCAGTGTTTCAGGACCTCAGACCGGCTCTTTGTCTGTTATGGAGAGCGGAAGGGAAGAGCTCTCTCGAAGCAAAGGCTGTCTCACTGGTTCGTCGTAGTGACTGAACGAAAGGGAACATCTCGGTTACGTATGTAACCCTCGTTCCCTGAGGAGGGAACGGAGACGTACGTTTCCTCTGCCACATCAGCTGTGCTACCTGGAACGCGGAGTTCAGTCTTGGCTCCTGCAGCAGTAACATAATGCGATGTTGCCAGCATACTTCCTTATATACCCACGAGGTGGGGCGGAGTTACGCATGCAAATTCCGCATGCCCATGGCATTGGCACTGTCATTGGGCGCTGTTGAATTCTCGAAGGTAATTGGCTTCTAAGCGAAACCCCCATTCGTTAGTCACTAACGTACGTCTCCGTTCCCTCCTCAGGGAACGAGGGTTACATACGTAACCGAGACGTTTTGTTTCACAAAGACGCGTACCATCACCACATCCCCTTCAGAAAATTTTGTTTCAGAGATTGGGTTAAATTGTGCATCATTTGACAGGTCTGACTGTTGTTGTTTCAGTACAGTCTGTGCGTGCAGCACCTTCAATCTGTCTTGCAATTTCACCAACACAGTCTGCTGAGTTGAAAGCATGAGAGGCCCCAGGTCTGCTGGGGAAATTTCTGGATCAATGGGCAACTTCATCACCCTTCCAGTCATAAGCTTATATGGGCTAATGCCTGTAGCTTTTGATGGGGTTGCTCGCAGTACAGTCAGAACTGTGGGTAAAGCATCAATCCACCTGTTTTGGTGTTGTGCTATTTGCTTTGCAATATTTTCTTTTATCGTGCGGTTAACACGTTCAACAAAGCACAAACTTTGTGGACGATAGGACACGTGGAATCGTTGCTTAATGTTTAGCATTTTTCATCACTTAAAATTAGTCCCCTGATCGGATTCAATTTGAATTGGTGCTCCCCAAAGAAGGACGATTTGGTTTGCCATCACACGTGCCACGGTATTTGCCGTGTTATTACGAGTGGGAATTGCTTCAACCCATTTTGAGAATTTATAATTTATCACGAGGCAATACCAATACCCCCCTTTGGTACTGGATAGCGGACCAATGAAATCTAATTGCAAGGACTCCCAGGGCCCTTTCGGTGGTTCTGGCCTACGCAGGTTTGTTCGGCCTTGCTTTCCTTGGTTGATTGTGGCACACACCATGCAGGGGCTGCACCATCTTTCAATGCCGGCTGTCATTCCCTGCCACCAAAACTGATTTTGTATCAACTGTGTTGTTTTTTTTTCGCCGATACATGCGCATAATCATGATATAATTTGATTATTGGTTTTTGGAGGGCTTCTGGAACAACAAATTTCCCATCTTGGATTACTATGCCTTCGATTACTTTTACCATCTGATCATGTTTCAAGTGTGGTACAAGTTCTCCATCAGAGACCCACAGATCTTGTTGATTCTGTTTGAGGTCAATTGGTGTGACTTGGACAGCACTTGCTACAGAAGCAGAGGGTGTTTCTCTTTGCCACTGATCACCTTTGACAGCGGCCAGCTTAGCAAATTGGTCAACAACATTATTGTTTTCCTCATGCACATCCGGATTTTTATTGATGTGTGCGCGCACTTTCACAATGGAAATGGGAGTTTCTCGTGTTTGTATTTCTTTCCATATTGACGTTATGGTGTTGAAATGTTTTATAGGCGTTCCGGCAGAAGTTAGGAATTTTCGCAATTGCCACTGAGCCATAAAATCAGTTACAACACCAAATGCATACCGACTGTCTGTATCTACACAAAGCGGTTCAGGGTATGCTTTAATCGCTTCTAGTAATGCAATGAGCGGATATGTTAGATGGTAATTTGAACAGCAATTGTTGCCTAGCATCTGTTTCGGGAAGATGGGGGGCCCACACTGCACATCCAGCATAAAAATGACCATTTTGACAGAATCGAGAACCATCTATGTACACAGGTGCTTGGCCTGGTAATGGCTGGTCATGTACAAAACTTTGTGCCTCTTTCAAGGGCTGGCATGTATGTGGACTTCCCTCAACATCCCCGAGCAGATGCGGCAAAATTTGTGTGTTCTTTATGGTAATTTCACACGCTTGAATGTCTGCTAGCCATCTCGCTAGTCTAGGTTTTGTTTTTCCTTTTAGAAGTGAATACAACAGTGCCGCGGTGTTTGCAAAATCAGGGATAAATTCTTGCAAATAGTTTGCGGTTCCTAACACTTTTTGCAGCGAGTTTAAAGTATGAGGTCGAGGCTGTTCGGCAATGCATTTCTTTCTATCGTCTGTTAAAGCTCTGTGGCTTTGCATCAGAATGTATCCTAAATAGTGTACCTCTTTTACGTCAAAACTGACCGACGAATTGGGATCAGTTCTCAGAGACCAACTTCGAGTATATTAGAAACAAGCCAAATAAAATTGGCATGCGGTTCACGCATTCCACGTACCGCCCCGCGTCGTGGGTATAAATACGGAAGTGGAAGTGCCGCATACCGTTTTCAACTGAGGAGCCGAGATAAGTGGCTCGGCCTTCAGCTGAAGCACAGCACCTGGCGACGGGACATACGTCTCTGTTCCCTCCTTCAGGGAACGAGGGTTACATACGTAACCGAGACGTTCCCTTTCAGTCGGTCACGTTCGACGTACGTCAGAACTGACCAACGAATTGGGATCCCTACCAAAACGCCACGGATGCTGGCCCTTCCAGCGCCCTGCCTGAGCTTGCTGGACCACTCCTATGTTGGAGTGGGAGTCAGGGCTCCCGGCAGGGAAGGACAGTCACTTGCTGTTCCTGCAAGACCCACTCAGCGTGACTATTGGATAACGCTGGGAAAGCGTGCCCGTCTCGGGAGATGGTATGCTGCGGAACCACATCCTTCATGGAAGGAGAGGTGGAAATACGCATCAGGACTAACCTAACAGGGTAGTGCAACTATGGAAGTCTATGGGCTGGACCCAACCTGGTCCCAGGGGGGGAAGAACACGCCCAGAGACGACAGAGCGGGCTCTGTCAAGGGAAAGACAGTAGGGCAGCGGGAACCGTGGAAGAATACACATATGGGGTAGCCGTTAGGGGACCGCAACATATGGAACCCAGCCTACACACGTTCCACAAGCATACGGGTGCAGGCCAAATGTTTTATAGGCGTTCCGGCAGAAGTTAGGAATTTTCGCAATTGCCACTGAGCCATAAAATCAGTTACAACACCAAATGCATACCGACTGTCTGTATCTACACAAAGCGGTTCAGGGTATGCTTTAATCGCTTCTAGTAATGCAATGAGCGGATATGTTAGATGGTAATTTGAACAGCAATTGTTGCCTAGCATCTGTTTCGGGAAGATGGGGGGCCCACACTGCACATCCAGCATAAAAATGACCATTTTGACAGAATCGAGAACCATCTATGTACACAGGTGCTTGGCCTGGTAATGGCTGGTCATGTACTGTAATTCCTCCAGGTACCAACAGACACAAGTGGCTTTCTCATACTGATGGATTTATTGAATCCAGCTTGGTCAGGATCATAAACACACCGTGAAAACTAAAAGCACAGTACAAACAATAATTAGCTTAAAGAAAGAAATTTCACAGATTACACTATTTTGACAAATACAACATACAAAACATACCTCGTTGGCTGAGTACCGAGAGAGCAATTTGTTTGTATATTTCTTCTTCTTTTTGTTTATCTTATTTCTCTTAAACTTAGCTTAGTGACCACACTTTAGTCATGCATCTTTCTTTCTCTTGAGAGATCGCTTCTTCTACGGAAAAGAACCTCTTCTCTGCATACAAAGCTCACTCTTACGCTACAGCGCCCCCTAGTGCCACTTAACGGTAATAATAATAATAAAAATACAGAAAATAAATAGAAACGAAAATGTGGCAGTAACACTCCCACCAATCTCACAACTTTTACTGTGGGATTTCTATGGCTTACATTCAGACTGACAAACTGAACATGAAAATGAACACAAACTCTTAGTCCGCTTCTAACAAAACAATAACCTTATGAATAGGCCGTTCTAATGAGACTGTTTTAGTCACAAGTTTACTGTGTTTGTCATGTGTCCTTTCACTAACCAAAAGTCGAACCTTTCTCACTTTGTTATCAGTTCCTGGATAGACATCAGTGACTTTGGCTAGCTTCCATTCATTACGTGGTGCCATGTCATCTTGTAGAAGCACTACATCATTTATCTTCAGATTCCTTCTGTGTTCATTCCACTTCTGTCTTGGTTGCAAGTTGAGCAAATATTCTTTCCTCCAACGGATCCAAAACTCATTGGCTAAATATTGTACTCTTCTCCATCTTTTCTGAAGATACAAATCTTCTTTCATAAACTCTCCAGGAGGAGGTTGAACAATGGTTGACTTCATAGTGAGAATGTGGTTGGGCGTTAATGGCTCAGGACCTGTTGGATCACTTAAATGCTCGATGGAAAGTGGCCTACTGTTGACAATCGCCATGATCTCGTACAACAAGGTTCTCAAGGATGTACTGTCGAGTCTCTTTGCTGACTGGTCAAGGATGGCTGAAAGAACACTACGGATGGTCCTGATCTGTCTTTCCCGTATGGCTTGCCGAAGGGGGATTCATGAGAAATTCACATCCAAGTGCTTTTACCTTCTCCTGATTCATTTCTTTCATGAGATCTGCGAGCTCTCTCTGGGCACCAATGAAATTGGTTCCTCTGTCACATCTCAGTTGACGCACATTTCCTCTTATTGCAATAAAGGCTCGCAGAGCATTTAGGAATGCGTCTGTACTCAGGTCGTCTACTACTTCAATATGTATAGCTCGTGAACATAGACAGGTTAGTATGAGTCCATATCTCTTGAGCTCCTTTCGTCCATCTTTGACGTATATTGGTCCAAAGCAATCCATTCCGACATAAGTGAAAGGCGGGGTAGGCTCCGTTCGATCTACTGGCAAATCTCCCATACTTTGATTCTCTGTTTTCCTTCTGTATTTGCGACATCTGACACATTTGAAGATGTATGATGAAACTGCACGGCTGCTCCCAAGAATCCACCAACCATTTGCACGCAACTCATTCATCGTCATTCCACGACCTTGATGTTGAACCTTTAAGTGAAAATGTCTGATCAGCAAAGTTGAAATATGACTGTCCTTGGGAAGTATGGCTGGATGTTTTACATGCGGGTGTAGTACAGCTTGACTCAAACATCCACCAACTCTGAGGATTCCTTCTTCGTCCAGAAACGGACTTAGTTTGTACAGTTTATGATTTGTGGTCTTGGAAACTGTTTTCTTTGATTTTAGACTCTTTATCTCTTCTGCGAAAGCTTTCTCTTGAACAATTTTGATGACAAACAGTTCTGTTTGTTTTCTCTCTTCCAAAGTTGTACTTTCTTTGGTCTTTTGTATATCACCCTTGCGTTCCTTGACCTTTCTTCTCAAGATTGCAAGTGCTCTTATCAATCTGGCCCATTCTGAGAACTTCTCAAATCTGCTGAAAATAGTTTGCTCTTCCTTTGCATTGATGGTATACACAGAGGCCTTGCGAAGTTCTGGATCATTTTCCCTGATCTCTCCCACCTTGACATCTCTATCAGGAATGTTCTTCTCCCAGAGAAATGCTGGCCCCTCAAACCATTCAGAGGACTTCAGTTGTTCTGCGGTTAAGCCTCGAGAAACGTAGTCTGCAGGGTTCTGCTCTGATGCGACATACGCCCATTGTTCTGGCCTTGTGCTTGACTTGATCCTTTGTATCCGATTTGCTACGAAGACTTGAAACCTTTTGGCATCATTATTTATGTAGCCGAGAACAACGGTGGAGTCTGTCCAGAAAAACTCTGCAATGTCTGGGATTTCAAGCTCTGCCCTGAGTAGATCACTGACTCTAACTGCAACAACTGCTGCTGAGAGTTCGAGTCGAGGGATAGTTGTGACACTAGTAGGTGTGACTCTTGACTTGGCCATTACCAAGCAACAATGGACTTGATCTGATTGGTTAATGATTCGCAGGTAAGTACAAGCACCATATCCATTGACACTGGCGTCTGCGAAGTGATGAAGCTCGTAGCTTTTAACCTGACCAAAATCTGTAGGAATGAAACATCTTTGAATCTGCATGTTGGCTAAACTTGGAAGGTCTTTAATCCAGGATTCCCACTGGGTTTTTAAGTGCTCTGGAAGCTCGTGGTCCCACTCAACCTTATCCTTGCACATTTGCTGGAGAATCTGCTTTCCCAAGAGGACGAACGGTGCAATAAACCCCAGGGGATCGTAAACGGAGGCGACAGTAGAAAGTACACCTCTTCTTGTAAGGGGGTTCGACTTGACTTGAACTCTGAATTTGAAAGTGTCTGAAGTGACGCACCATTCAACTCCAAGAGCTCTTTCAATGCGTGGTAAACTTAGAGACATGTCAAGGTCTTTCACTGTGGCACACTCTTCTTCTGGAATGGTGGACATAACTCTCTCACTATTACACACAAATTTGTGGAGTCTTAACTTTCCTTTGGAACAGAGCTCTCTCGAGTCTTTGATGAGCTGAATAGCTTCCCTTTCAGTAGGAACGCTTGCCAAACCGTCATTAACATAAAAGTTTCTCTGTATGAAGTGTATGGTGTTTTCTTTGAATTGACCTTGTCCTTGGGCCGCGAGGTGTTTTAGGCCAAAGTTGGCACAGCCTGGAGAAGACGCTGCTCCAAAAAGATGGACCTTCATACGGTAAACTGATGGTGATGCTTCCAAATCTCCCTCCTCCCACCAAAGAAACCTTAAATAATCCTGATCTTCTTTTGTGACATGGAACTGGTGAAACATCCGCTCTATATCACACATGAATGCGACAGAACTTCTGCGGAAACGACAAAGAACACCAACCAATGCGTTTGTCAGGTCAGGACCGGTTAAGAGATGGTCATTGAGAGAAGTGTCCTGGTACTTGGCTGAGGCATCAAATACTACTCTGATCCTTCCGGGTTTGTGTGGGTGATAGACCCCATGATGTGGGATATACCATGCAGGAGTGTTATTCAACTCTTCGTCAGGGACTCTTTCAGCATCTCCTCTTGAGATGATGTCATCCATGAAGTTTGTGTAATCATTGTAGTATGATTTGTCTTTCTTTAATCTCCTTTCCAGACACTTTAGGCGATGCATTGCACATATTCTATTGTCTGGTAATGTGGGTCTTCCGTCACGAAACGGTAGTGGCATCTCATAGTGGCCGCTCTCATTCTGTGTGATGTTGAAACGGCCTACAGAGAGGAGGTGCACACTCTGACACGGTAGTGTCAGGAGCACAACCTCTCCCTCAACGTCAGCAAGACCAAGGAGCTGGTGGTCGACTTCAGGAGGAATGAGAGAGAACACCGCCCCATCACCATCGATGGAGCACCGGTGGAGAGAGTCAGCAGCTTCAAGTTCCTCTGTGTCCACATCACAGAGGAACTCTCATGGTCCGTCCACACTGAGGCCGTTGTGAAGAAGGCTCATCAGCGCCTTTTCTTCCTGCGACGGCTGAGGAGGTTTGGAATGAACCGCCACATCCTCACACGCTTCTACAGCAGCACCATCGAGAGCCTGCTGACTGGCTGCATCACCACCTGGTACGGCAACAGTACCGCCCGCAGCCGCAAGGCCCTGCAAAGGGTAGTGCGCACGGCCAGCTGCATCATCGGAGGTGAGCTTCCCTCCCTCCAGGACATTTATGCCAGGCGGTGTGTGAAGAGAGCTCAGAGGATCATCAGAGACTCTAGCCACCCGAACCATGGGCTGCTCTCACTGCTGCCATCAGGCAGACGGTACCGCAGCATTAGAACACGCACCAGCCGACTCCAGAACAGCTTCTTCCCACAAGCAATCAGACTACTTAACTCTTGATCCATCAGTTCATAACACACACTGGACAGAATATCACTCAGCACAACCCACTGTAGATACACACACATTATATACACATTTATTTATCATACAGCATCTATTGCACTTTGGACTTCAATTTGTGAACATATTGTATACTGTACATTGTATATTATTACTATAGCTTAATGTATACTGTTATTGTTTAATGTATGTTTAGTGTATATTGTTTTAAGTATATGTATATTGTAAGTATGTGTATATTGTTTAAAGCTGTGAGAACTACACTCACATTGTGTAAATTATTTATTGTTTATTGTAGTGTATACTGTGCTGTGAGTAATTGTGTGTGCATCAGATGTGTAATCTGATGTTGCTTAAATGTTGTACATGTCATGTCATGACTACTATGTTGCTCGGAACTGCACCTAAGAATTTCACCTACTGTTGCACTTGTGCATATGGTAGAGTGACAAATAAAGTGATTTGATTTGATTTGATTTGATGTTTTCTTTAAGTTTTGTGAGAAACTTTAAATCTTCTTGTGACACAGGGTTGCCCTCAATGGCTCTTTCAGAGAAGTCTCCTTCAAGTGCTTTGATAATATCAGAAGGGGTGATGTCCTTTACTGTTGTCCTATTGACATAGTGGACTTTGTTCAGCTCTGGGCTTAAGCTCTGGGATGACTTTCTTGACAATAATGCGATGACTAATTCCAATCGCATCTCCATAGTTCAGGCAGGGATTGGTTTGTCCAACTATACTCCAACCAAGATCGGTGCACTGAGCGTATGGCTCGCCTTCTTTGCCTGACACAATCTCTCTCGGGAGAAGAGCTTGTGAGCAGTTGTATCTGATCAACAATCCTACCTCGCAATCTTGCAAAGGTGCGATTTCTGATTGAAGGTGTTCCAGATGTGGCCAAGCTTTAGCTGTTTCATTAGTTGGAATGTGAGCTTTGTTGGCTGGAATGAATTCTTGTGTGTATGTAGGAGGTAAAGTGATTCTTTTGCTTGAGTTAAGGCCACGAACTTGAAGATCTTGAAGTCTGTCGGACTGAACAACTGTGGTCTGGGAAGACATAGTAGACAGTTCTAGTTTAACAGGTTCTTGGTTTGTCTCTAGTAACTTTGCAACTTCACTGAGAACAAAGGTTGTATCGCTTTGCGAATCCAGTAAGGCATACACAAGAACTTCTTTGAGTGTTGTAGAAGATGAAAGCCACACAGGAATGATTGCCGCTGTCTGTGTGTTATTTTCTTGACTTGCGACTCGGTTAGTCGTAGCCATGGCTGTAACTTGTTCTTGAGCTCGGTCGCTTTGACTTGACCTTTCGTTACTTAACTTTGGATTAGCTAGTGGTTGCCTTTGTTCTTCTTTGTCCTTAACTCTATCTTCATGAAGACAAGTCGGATGCCCTTTACTGCACCTTTCACAAATATTGCGGTTGGTACAGCTCTTCGAATAATGGCCTGGTTTGAGACAACCAAAACATAGCCTCTCTGACTTAATAAAGCTGACTCTGTCTGACACAGCCTTTTCCATAAAACTTCTGCATTTGTGTAAACTGTGCTTAGGTTTCTTACAGAATACACATACCAGTTGTATCTTTTCTTGTGAAGTGGTCATCAGTGTTTTAACTCCAATTTCTTTCTGTTTTGTAAGTTTCGGTTTGTCTGATTTGTTAGGCTCACATTGTTTTAGTGACTGTAAAGATGTAACAGGATTACAGGCAATCTTGGCTTCTCTCGTTAGAAACTCAACAAACTGGCTGAAAGTGGGAAACAGATTTGTTTGTTCTTCAATTTCAATAACCTTGCGGTTCCAACTAGCAGCAAGCCAATCTGGAAGTTTGGAAAGTATCTTTCGGTTCTCATTGCAGTCGTTCAAGATCTCTAATGACTTGATGTGAGATGTTGCAGCTTCACAACTGCGCAAGAAATCTGCAAAGTCTCTTAGTTCGAAACTGTCCCTTGAGGTCATTTTGGGCCATGCATGCAGTTTGTCTCTAAAGGCTTTCGCGATTGTGAATGGATTTCCATATCTTTCTTCCAGAATCTTCCATGCAGCAGCATATGCAGATTCAGTTCCAAGCAGGAAGTATCCTTCAACCGCTCTCTTAGCTGGTCCACTCACATTTCTCCTTGTCCGGGATATTTTTTTGGTCTATCTGCATTTGAAATCACAGTTTCCAGTCACTGTAACTTAAGGGATCCCCAGAAAACACAGTAGGTTCCGGAACAGGGATACGGCTAGCACTTAGTGCACTTGCTAGCACTTTAACAAGATCTGATGTACCATCACTTATAGGAGTGGCTGCAGCTTGGGGTATGACTTGTTCAAGCATAGATGGAAAGCTTACATGTTCAACGTCTTTCATTTCTGTGTTAATCTTTGTTACATCGATCTTTTGTGCTTCTGCTGCACTCATTTGGTCATAAACCTGCATCCTTGCTTGTGCTGCCTTTAGATCTTTGACCTTTTCCAGGTGCAGTACTTTTCTTTTCCTTTCATCAAGTGTTCTCTGCAGAGCTGCATACTCTACTTCTTGTTGAGCCTTAAACTTTGCTTCATCTGCTTCTCTCTGCATTCTTAGTCTAATTTCTTCTGCCTCTCTTTCTAAGCGCTTTTGTCAAATCAATGTTTCTTGTTCTACTGCTTTTTTCCTGACTTCAGCTTCTAGTCTTTCTATCTCTTGCTGTTCCATTTCTTGCTCTTCTAATATTTTGAGAACAGCTTGACTCGCTGCTGCTTCTGCTGCGGCTTCTTGATATTTTACAGAGGATCTATGTGAACGCTCAGATGAGTTCTTTTTAGTGATGTTGAAGGAGCTTGACTTACTGCTAGCAGTTTGAAAGAGGGAGCCTGATTCCGGCCAATCTTGTTCCTCTTTTCCTTCCAATCGGCTGGTTGCTTTATTCACGAGGAAACCTGAGATCTCCACACACAGATCAACTCTGCGACGTGACTCCTGATCAGGTGGGGTAAGCTTACGTAACTCTTCATAAACTTTCGTGACATCTGCACAAAGACCTCTAACATCACCAATAATGTCTTCAAGTATGTCTTCATTCAAGGGTCCTGTTTGAGAGAGGGGTTTCTTAGATGCTTTTGCATGTGTTCTCCACTTTCCATAGTTGTAGTTAAATCTTTGCTGGAGTCCTTTAATCCTCTCATCATGCATTTCTCTTCCCTTTTCTGTAAGTGTTTTCGCTCTCTGACTTCTTCTAAGTTGTACTGATTCTTGCTGCTCACTAAGATCAGTACATTGGGTTTCTTCAGACTGCATCTGGGGGTCTGCACTAACTAGTGGTGTATTTGGATCAGTCATTTTAACGTCTTGTCACTTGTCACTAAACAGCAAAAACGTTTACGTTAACTAAAAGTCACTCCTGTACTGCAGGCAGTTCAAATATAAAGGCAGAATAAAATAAAAAATGTAACACTGAATCTTAATGCAGTAATATGAATGTAACTTAAATTACTCTCAACTTAAATATACCCAAACGTATTCAAATAAGAGTTATTCACATTTAAACTGTTCACATGAAAAACTGAATTCACATTACTGTTACAAATAGCCCAATAAACAAAAGTACTGATGCTTAAACTTAAGTGCTTTAGAACTTACACAGTGGCTTAATAAACAAAAACTAGGAATAGCAAAACGTTACTTTCACTTTTTACTGTTTGATTAATCAACCTTAAACTTGTGTTTTGTTTTCCTTGTTTAAACAAACCCTTAACTAATGAGTGTCCTTTCTTATTTATAAGACATTTCTTATGGCCTTATCTTAAAGTGTTGCTCTTCAAATCGTGTGCTTTGGTCCCGTGCGCGCTGCCCTGCTCTGCGCACGTGCCGATCACGCTGTGGCAAGACTGCTGCTCCTCTGATCATTCCGCCTCGCCTCCACTCGCGTGCAGATCAGTTCGAGTTTTCACTGTAATTCCTCCAGGTACCAACAGACACAAGTGGCTTTCTCATACTGATGGATTTATTGAATCCAGCTTGGTCAGGATCATAAACACACCGTGAAAACTAAAAGCACAGTACAAACAATAATTAGCTTAAAGAAAGAAATTTCACAAATTACACTATTTTGACAAATACAACATACAAAACATACCTCGTTGGCTGAGTACCGAGAGAGGAATTAGTTTGTATATTTCTTCTTCTTTTTGTTTATCTTATTTCTCTTAAACTTAGCTTAGTGACCACACTTTAGTCATGCATCATTCTTTCTCTTGAGAGATCGCTTCTTCTACGGAAAAGAACCTCTTCTCTGCATACAAAGCTCACTCTTACGCTACAGCGCCCCCTAGTGGCACTTAACGGTAATAATAATAATAAAAATACAGAAAATAAATAGAAACGAAAATGTGGCAGTAACATGTACAAAACTTTGTGCCTCTTTCAAGGGCTGGCATGTATGTGGACTTCCCTCAACATCCCCAAGCAGATGCGGCAAAATTTGTGTGTTCTTTATGGTAATTTCACACGCTTGAATGTCTGCTAGCCATCTCGCTAGTCTAGGTTTTGTTTTTCCTTTTAGAAGCATACAACAGTGCCGCGGTGTTTGCAAAATCAGGGATAAATTCTTGCAAATAGTTTGCGGTTCCTAACACTTTTTGCAGCGAGTTTAAAGTATGAGGTCGAGGCTGTTCGGCAATGCATTTCTTTCTATCGTCTGTTAAAGCTCTGTGGCTTTGCATCAGAATGTATCCTAAATAGTGTACCTCTTTTACGTCAAAACTGACCGACGAATTGGGATCAGTTCTCAGAGACCAATCAACTTCGAGTATATTAGAAACGAGCCAAATAAAATTGGCATGCGGTTCACGCATTCCACGTACCGCCCCGCGTCGCGGGTATAAATACGGAAGTGGAAGTACCGCATACCGTTTTCAACTGAGGAGCCGAGATAAGTGGCTCGGCCTTCAGCTGAAGCACAGCACCTGGCGACGGGACGTACGTCTCTGTTCCCTCCTTCAGGGAACGAGGGTTACATACGTAACCGAGACGTTCCCTTTCAGTCGGTCACGTTCGACGTACGTCGGAACTGACCAACGAATTGGGATCCCTACCAAAACGCCACAGATGCTGGCCCTTCCAGTGCCCTGCCTGAGCTCGCTGGACCACTCCTATGTTGGAGTGGGAGTCAGGGCTCCCGGCAGGGAAGGACAGTCACTTGTTGACTGTCCTTGCTCCTGAGAGAGCACGATTCACCCACGAAACCAATCTCACATGTTTACATGTGAGAGAGATCGTGGCCGTCAAATGAGGACAGGAAACAACCGCACCCAGAAACACACAGTTTGAATGACATCTTGAAAAAGACGCAGGGTCAAACCGTGTTGCTCTTTTAGTGATAGAGAGAAGAGAAAACCGCTCCTACAAGTGCCGAGGCACACAGGGGAATGGGCGCGGCTCACAGTGGTAAAAAGGTGCAAGCCCACTGCAACCGACAGATTTCTTCTGCTCGCGTCCACCGCTGTAAAGCGCCGTCACACCGACACAGGAACAGGTAGCAGATCAGTAAAATAAGAGGACAAAAGCAAAACTAATTCATTACATAAATGTCAAGCACGTCTGCCACAGCTCTGTGAAAAATGGCTGTGCAGTATATCCCATGCAGTATACATGGGAACGAATGCCACAGGGCCTTCACAACAGCCCGTTGTGAAGGCCCTGTGGCATTCGTTCCCATGTATACTGCATTTGATTTACAGTAAACGCCAATTTCCATTGGTCTTCTCGTTTAACTTTAAGAGACCAGAAACCATTTTTGATATCAAGCACTGTGAACCACGAAGCATTGGTTGAATCTTGTGATAAGAGTAGCTGGTTCCCTTTCGAAAGAGAACTCTCGCTGCGTCAGCTGACGCTACGGGGAACGCCTCCAGCGTGACAGGTGTCTGAACTACTATCGAATCACGGCAATCTAATTGACCGGCGACATCCTATGATGTCATCAAGGTGCGACCAGGAAGTATATAAGGGCGCCTTGCCAACATGACACCACTTCTTCGTCTTCAGGGACTGTTTTGTCTGAATGCTTCGATTTAATGTAATCCAAATTCGTATATTTCTGCCGGGGATCAAGAGCATGCTCAATCAGCTCTTATGGAGCTGTTTGTTAATGTATGTGAGCGTTTGTCAATCCGAGATCGCTCTGTTCTCGTCTGGTTCTCTTCCTGAGGGAAGAGGGTTTGGCATCCGAGACTGATGATGCGGTCCCGCTCATGCCGCGGCTGAGCGCGAACGTGTGTCACAGGTTTCTTGGATAGAGCTCGCTGAGGCGGCTTACGAGACTTATCTGCAAGTGCTCTAGGGATGGCAGAAGGGAGATTAATCTTCTCGGCCATCCCGACTGTGTATGCTGAGCCTTTGAATGTATATAAAATGCGCTGCAGCTGCCATGTTGGTGCGTTAGAGGAGAGATTGCTCGTGTTAGGTTAAGCGATTGGTTTCTCCCCGTCCATAAATCATCGGCTCAGTTGGGCTTTTTCATTCCTTCCTGATCTTCCTATTTAGATCAAGAGGGCATGGAATAACCCATATTCGGCTTGTTCGCTGACATCAGTGGTATGTCACTGATGTTAGTAGGCAGGGCCGTGCACAGACCTTTTGAGGGGCATGTGCTGAAACTGAAAAAGGGCACCCCCTCTGTTCACCCACCCCTAACACTTTATTATCAAACACACATTACATGCTTTAATTTCACTTTTTTAGTATTTTCTTTATTTTTATTGAGAAAAAAAAAAAAAGAAAGGCTTTTCGAATTTCTGTGTGATGGGAAAATGAAGTAGCAAGTTCGGCAAAACGCGGATTCGAACCGTGATCAATTTGCGTCCAAACTTCAAACTATGCGCTTTACCCCTATCAAAGATATAATTAACATAGTGTCTTCTGCAATATTGAGCGACCCAATCAGACCTTCAGTGAAAAAGACGGCCTAATGACAACATTACTGGAACCATATTTAACTACATTATACACAGTTTTGCCACAGTTACTTTGAAAAAGTAATCTCATTACTGATTACTCCTTTAAAAAGTAACTTAGTTACTTTACAGAATACTTGATTTTAAAAGTAACTAAGCTAGATTACAAGTTACTTTATTAGTTACATTCAGCAGTTGCCGACAACACCCCTGCCATCTGAAATGACAACCGTTTTTGGCAACACTCACTTTATTGGAAGTGCATTTTTAACAGTAACGTCAACAATGTATCTCCTGACATTTTATGTTGAAATTAAAAAATATTTCCTGAAAAAAAAGACATGTTTTAATAAAGACGGTCTTTCTTGACTTCACTTAATATAAATACTCTCCCCGAGATGCAAGAAGAAAGCAAAAATATATATTTTTACTAAGGAAAATTACTAAAATAGTAACTCACAGAGACTTGGATAAATTACTTTAATCTGATTACTGGTTTAGAAATAGTTAGATTACTCGTTACTGGAAAAAAGTACTCAGATTAGAGTCTGGCATCACTGGTTATACATGCGGAGACTAGCAGAGAGTATAGAATACTAGACTCAAAAATTAGCTATAGATAGCCTATACACTCTAAAAAAAAAAAGGTTCTATATGGCACCAAAAATGGTTCTTCGTCGTAATCATAGGGGAACCACTTTTGCTGCTATAGCACCAACATGTTCTGTATATGGTAGTGGTGCTATATAGCACCTTAGTCAAAGAACCGGTGAAGAACCTCTGAAGAACCGCTGAAGAACCACTGAAGCACCAAAATTGGTGCTATATAGTAGAGGGCTGCATTGGGATTGAGTCCCGCCGGGTCCCGCGGGACCCAATGCAAATCTCGCGGGAGCGGGCGGTTTGAATTTTGCTGCGGGCGGGAATGGGCGGCTAAAGAAAACACCGCGGGAATCGGTGGGATAGGGAGGTTGCCTAACGACATGATGGAGAAGATGTCAATAGATGATGTAGAAAAGAACCTCAAACGAGGTATTTACAGCACAAAAGCTAAGCAAGGAAAGTCTGACATTTGGAGAAGTTTCTCAATTGTTTTAAATTGTTTTGGTAGGCAAAATCATGCGGTATAACGTTATATGTATCCACATATTGCGCAGCTGGCAAATACATAGCTACTTGATCATACCTCACCAAAACGCTCAGCACTCCCTGCAGGTCAAGTTGACTGTTTGGTGTTTTTGACAAACAATACATAGAAGTTTAGTTAGTGGAAATGGATTGTTTTTTAAATGTCCGTTTGCTATTTTGTGTTCACATTACGTTCTGTTGAAGCATGTTTTCTCAGGTTCCCTTTCAGTCGGTCACGTTCGACATACGTCTGAACTGACCGACGAATTGGGATCTGTTTTCTGTTTCTCAATCTGTTTTTCTGTTTTCTGTTTTGCAAAGCAGTCTATTTTTATGTGCAAAGTTTTTGATAAAAACGAAATTATATTGTATTGTGTGTTTTGTCTTTTTTTTTTTTTTTTTTTACATGCAGGCCAGGGAAACGAAACAAACAACCCCATGAATCTCTTTAATAATATCAATACAAATACGTGTTTTTTTTTTCCTGCGGGACGGGAGAAGACACAAAATCAATGCATCTCTATTGTTGTGCGGGAATAAATTCTCAGAGTTTTGCGGGTGCGGGCGGGAGTGTAACACATACGTTGCGGGAGCGGGCGGTAATGGTCAGAAATTCGGCGGGTGCGGGCGGGAGCGGGATGAAGAAAACAGTCCCGCGCAGGGCTCTACTATATAGCACTTAAAAAGGTTCCCCTATGATTACGAGCCAAGAACCATTTTTGGTGCCATATAGAACCTTTTTTTTAGAGTGTAGTTAATATGTGCATATATCTACAACGTAAATTAATTAAACATGCGACCATAATATTATCAAATGTTAACAAATTAATTGTATTAGCAATCATAAATCAAAGAACACATTTGACCTAGATGACGAGGTCGCTTTGTGTAAGTTCCAGTACGAAAGAGCGCGGGCTTTGCTTATTTATTATTTTTTCGGTGGCAAAAACAAATTAAATGTGGTTGTATTACTTATATTATTAGCATTTTACAAAAGTCAAACTCAAATGCAGTTACCAAAACCATTTTATTGAAGCAGGAACAAAAAAACACTACCACCAAAAAAGGGCACTTCGGAGGCTAAGGGCAAAAAGGGCATGTGCTCTGCACAGGTTGAGCCCTACCTGTGCACGTGCCTGTTAGTAGGATAAGAGAATATGGGTATGTGTCATCGGGTGGGAGAGCTCCAACCCTACCATCTAAGTCTTCAAAATGATGTCTTGCAAACCTATTGCCACACCGACACAGGAACAGGTAAGCAGATCTTCTCGTAGAGACTCGTTTAGTTTGTGTAAACATACTCTTCGTAGGAACATGTAATGCTCGGCTCCGAAGTTGAAAGCGGTATGCGGCACTTCCACTTCCGTATTTATACCCGCGACGCATGAACCGCATGCCAATTTTCTTTGGCTCATTTCTAATACACTCGAATTAGATTGGTCACTGAGAACAGATCCCAATTCGTCGGTCAGTTCCGACGTACGTCGAACGTGACTAACTGAAAGGGAACTTAATTTCTTTTTGACTGAAGACAAAAAGACATTAACATCTTGGATGAGATGAAGGTGAGTAAATGGTCGGGAAATTTTCATTTTGAAGTGAACAAATCCATAAAGTAAATTTAAATACGAGCTGCTTGTTTGTCTAGATTCTTGCTCTGTTCATTGTAAACATTCCATCTTTCTTTTTAAAAACACTATTACAGGAGATCAGATTATCAATTTAATCGTTTTCAGTCACGAATGGCATGAAGACCTGGAGGGCAAAACATCCTCAGGCTGATCAAATTCTATCTCAAAGAAGAAAAACAAAAATTAACTAAATGTAATTCTAAAACGCTAAATGTGAAAAACACTTTAAGTGCTATGATCAATGTTCCCTCTTAGCTGCTCTATAAACCGCTAGAACCGGTGAATGAACCGGTCTTTCATAGGAAGAGAATGAAGTTGCGTGTGAGCAACAGTGAGTCATGTTTGCGCAGGGCCGTTTCTAGCCGTTCTGACGCCCTAGGCGAAATCCTTATTGGTGCCCACAGTCAAATTTAAAAAATCAACATTGGTAATTACTGGTATTATTTAACAAATGCATACATACATTTAAATCACTAAGTCAAGTCAAGTCAAGTCAACTTTATTTATACAGACACTTCAGGGTCATGCGGTGGTCTTGTCTGGGCGCAGGTCCAGCATCTGATCTGGATATGGCCTAGATCCGGCTGACTGCAGTAGACCTCGGGATAGAACAAAGAGACTACCATTTAGGTACTACAATTTACACTTTTGGACCAATAGGTACCTTTGAGGCATGCACTCTGGGTACAAAGATTTACCGTTTGAAAGGGTACCGCCACAGTGACAGCTTTTGTACCCTTTTTTTTTTAAAGTGTTGATTAAAAAAAAGGATGCATGAAACTAGAATAAAATGTTTTTTTAAAATGTAAATATTTAATGTACAGTTAAAGGTATATTTCAAGTATAAGAAATAATACCTAAATAGGGACATAGCAGTATAAGTGCAAAAATAATATAGCCTATAAATAGTAAACTATGATGTTATTTCACTTATTTCACCCTAACCCTAACCCTAACCCAAAACTTACAAGTACACTTGCAGTATAAAACTACTAAACTAGTAGCTACTGTTACACACTTAAACGTAAGCCTATACTTTTATATAGGCCAATTTAGTCCCAGGCAGTATTGAAATAGTACACTATCATGTTTACCACTAGTATATTAGCATATTAGTATGCTTACTATACATAAAATATACTTTAAAATATGTTTTTGAACATTACTTTCATAAAATGAACTTTTTTTTCCTGTAAGGAACACCAATAAAACTGCAAGGTGTTTAAGTACACACAATTTAAAGAAATACAGTAAAATAAGAGGACAAAAGCAAAACTAATTCATTACATAAATGTCAAGCACGTCTGCCACAGCTCTGTGAAAAATGGCTGGGCTGTTGTGAAGGCCCTGTGGCATTCGTTCCCATGTATACTGCATTTGATTTACAGTAAACGGCAATTTCCATTGGTCTTCTCGTTTAACTTTAAGAGACCAGAAACCATTTTTGATATCAAGCACTGTGAACCACGAAGCATTGGTTGAATCTTGTGATAAGAGTAGCTGGTTCCCTTTCGAAAGAGAACTCTCGCTGCGTCAGCTGACGCTACGGGGAACGCCTCCAGCGTGACAGGTGTCTGAACTACTATCGAATCACGGCAATCTAATTTACCGGCGACATCCTATGATGTCATCAATGTGCGACCAGGAAGTATATAAGGGCGCCTTGCCAACATGACACCACTTCTTCGTCTTCAGGGACTGTTTTGTCTGAATGCTTCGAGTTAATGTAATCCAAATTCGTATATTTCTGCCAGGGATCAAGAGCATGCTCAATCAGCTCTTATGGAGCTGTTTGTTAATGTATGTGAGCGTTTGTCAATCCGAGATCGCTCTGTTCTCGTCTGGTTCTCTTCCTGAGGGAAGAGGGTTTGGCATCCGAGACTGGTGATGCGGTCCCGCTCATGCCGAGGCTGAGCGCGAACGTGTGTCACAGGTTTCTTGGATAGAGCTCGCTGAGGCGGCTTACGAGACTTATCTGCAAGTGCTCTAGGGATGGCAGAAGGGAGATTAATCTTCTCGGCCATCCCGACTGTGTATGCTGAGCCTTTGAATGTATATAAAATGCGCTGCAGCTGCCATGTGTAGAAGATTTTATTATGTAAATTTTAGCATTTTATGGCTAATGAAAAGACACTATTATGTTCAAATGTGTAATGATGTTTCAAGGGTGGTCAAATGGCTGCTGACTGTGGTTAAAAGTGTGCTGACTTTGAGAATGCCCTTTAGAAGGACAGGAACAGAATTAGAACTTAGAATGTGGCCATATGTGAGCCAGGTGAAGTGGTTGTTACCATATTAGGAAGACAAATATGGTATTTATATGACAGAAAAGTCAAGTAGCAGGAGGGCCGATGGCTGACGGCCCTCCGGCTTCATTGCTGTGTTTGGTGTGAATAAAGCCTCTTCTGAAATCAATAATCCTGGTCAAGAAATTTCTTATAGAAAAGAGAAATTCTTCTACATTAATGGCGACCCCGGCAGGACATTTCAGGAGCTGATAAAGACACCATGGCAGGACGTTCCTGGACGAATCAGCACAAACAGTGGCCACAAATTTGAATAGGTAAGCAGTTTTGCTTAAGTTTGTGTTATTCGCCAGAAATGTACCTGTTATGGTGAGACAGCTTCTCCAAATTTAAAGAACTAAAAAGGATTTTTGATTTCAGAATAAATGCATGCAGTATAATTTCTAACAATTATGGCCTTGGGAATATTAAGAGATATGTAAAGGTCAGGTAAAATAGCTGTGTTTATTTCTCGCTAAGAGGGCCTGGATGGATAGCAGAAATATTCATGCACCTAGATGTTTAATAAAGTCAGGTAAACTATCTGTGGTACGAGCCAAGTGGGCCTAGATGGATGGCAAAGTACAGCATGAGCACAGAAGTTTAAAAAGTCAGGTAAATTAGCTGTGATTACTCGTTAAGAGGGCCTTGATGGATAACAAGTAATTATGCAAATAGTAAAGTTAAGTAACAAAAAGTTAAAAATAAAGTCAGATAAATTAGATGTGGTTACGAACGCCAAGAGGGCCTTGATGGATGGCAAAGTAACAAAAAGTTAAAAATAAAGTCAGATAAATTAGATGTGGTTACGAACGCCAAGAGGGCCTTGATGGATGGCAAAGTAACAAAAGTTTAATAAAGTCAGGTAAATTAGATAAATTAGAAGTCGCCAAGTGGGCCTTGATGGATGGCGAAGTATACCATGAACACAAGTTTAAAAATAGTCCTATTTTGTTATGTTGAGGAATAGTATTAACAGGGACAGTAATTTATTTTAATTGTATTTTGATGTGTTAAGAGTGCGGGGTTGTCTGTGGCTAAGTGTATGTGAGTGTGTCTGTGTGGACTGTGAGTTAAAAATAAGTTGTGGAACAGTGACCCCCTGAACTCTGAACTCTAGGGGAGGGGTGCTTCATTTGAGAGAGAGTATGAGAGAAGACTTGTATGAGTGATTAGAATATTGTGAATGTGAGATTGTGAATGTTACATTCAGTTAGGAAAAGTGACATTGCAGAATTAGAATAAAGTAATAAATTATATGACAAGTGATGAATAATTTTATACTATTCATGCAAAGTAAAGTTAAAAAGTAAAAGAAAAATTGGAAAGTTAAAAATCAGTTGGTGATTAAAATATTATAAAGCTTGCATATGATAAAAATAAAAGGTAAAGTTTAATAAAATAAAAATAGATAATTGATTATTCTTTTGAAAATTAAATTTAAGAACATTATAAATTAAAGAGAAAATCAAGTCTAGAAATTGGTTATTAAAATAATTATTGATTAAAAGACAATATGGCCACTCCAGTGGAAATGCTAGGATCAAAATACCAATTATGTAAAGATTTTATAGATAAAATGTCAAATAAATGGGGAAAAAAAAGAACTAAGGATATGATAACCAAATGGCCAAATGAAGGGACATTTGATGTAACATTATGAGAAGAAATGGAAACCTTGATTAAAAATTAAAAAATAAATAAATAAATGGATTAATTAATTAATTACAAAATTAAGAACAGTTTAAAGAGAAAAAAGAAGAGATAAATTAAAAGAGAAAAGGAAAAAAAACAGTGCTGGCATTGTTTAGAAAAGAAGGAGATGAATTATTGAATATATATGTGTATATGTATATATATATATATATATATATATATATATATATATATATATGTATGTATGTGTGTATGTGTATATATATATATATATATATATATAAAATAGACAAGGAAACAAAGAGAAAAGAAAACATGTTTTCAAATACTCATGTCAAATGTAACTCCAGAAGGGCAGTTCCCAATCCTAAATGCAAATGGAAGGACAGGTGGAGTTAGAAAATGAAAAACAAACAAGACAAGATGTGAGACAAAAGGAGAAAAATGAAACATTTGAGAAAAATGTACCGTTAGATTGTTATGTATTAGAGCAACTAAAAACTAAGTATGAAGATAAACAGGCAGAAAGAAAAAAAAAAAAAAAAAAAATTAAAGAAAAGAATAATAAAATAATAAATAAATAAAAAGGTGAAACAGAAACACAAATAGAAGATTTAAATAAAAGCATCAAAGAAATAGAAGAATTGATAAAATGCGCAGAAATACGGGCGAATGATAGAAAGAAAAAAAAAATGATTAGAGAGTTTAAATATAGGAAATGAAGAGGAGGTACCATTTGATGAAGAAAAGGTGGTTACAAGATAAGAACTCTAGTAAAGCAACTTCCTATTTTAATTATGGGTGACAAAAGATTTTGAGGGGCTTGTCAACTGCCTTCCTGACATCCAGGAGAGAGCTGGGAAATGGATAAGAGTGTTTGACAATGAGCAAATTGTGATCTGTTTGGGGACATTAAAGCACTTCTGGTGAAAATTCTAAGTGGATCAAAAAAAGGAAGAAATTCTTCAAGCTTCTGAACTGAACTCTTGCTATGAGACTGTTTTTGATGCATATCGTCCGGCAATATGGCAGGCATTGAGAAAAATGGAAGCAAGAGACTGGGAATCCAGAAGGAGACCCATTGAAGAGACCAAATGGCAAATGACTCCTGTGAATGCTTCTGTGAATACCTCTGTAAATAACCCACTGCAGCAATTCCTCCAAATGTAAACCAGATTCCTGCACCCACAGTCAGCAACAAGGGCCGGCAGGTTGGAAAAGAAATACACAGCATGGAGGACAGAGGGGGTTGTGGACAACTGGGACATATCAAAACCAATTGCCCCAACAATCCATGGCAACAGTCACTCAGGGGTGAAAGGTGGGGTGGTTGGCAACGACCTGCTCAAAATTTGCAAAGACAGGGGACAAATACAGTTAATTCCTCTGACAGCTCCAGTTTGCTTACAGACTAAAAATAAAAGTGTGACCTTACCAGTTATTGTATCAAATCAAACTCCTGTAAACTTGTTAGGAAGAGATGTATTATGTAAATTAGGATTTCAAATTTGGTGTTCTCCAAAAGGAATGTATATAGACTTACAAGAAATAGGAACTCAAATGATGATTTCTGAGCCAAAAGCAAATGTGATGTAAGACAAATCATTAATAAATGGGGAAAGTTTATTGAAGCGCAGATTTCAGAAGCTCAGTTACCAAAGTCAGGATTTAACTGATATATGATATATGATGAAGAGAGAGATGGAAAAATATAAAAGAAATGGCAAAAAGAAACAGATAGTAAAAAAAAAATAAAAATTAAAAAAAGTTGAGATTACCTCAAAATACATCATAATAGGTAAACAGGGAGCAGCAATGAAAAATAACTGAAAATGAATTTATAAAAAAGTTGATTCAATGTACCATATTCTGTTCCATATGTATGTTTATACAGGAAAGAATTAGGAAGCCAAAAGATTTACAGCCAATGATGAAAAAACTGAACAATGCCAATGGAATTCAACAATAAATCCATTAATTTTACTCTGTTGGGAAAAAATTCATAAAAGTCTTGTGTGAAACAAAATTAATGGGGATTACTCAAGAAATAATTATAAATCAAAAAGGACAAACATAAATGATAGCAAAATCCCAATCAATAGAGACTGTTGAGAGTGAGCTATTTAAGGATGTTTAGTGGTGATACTTACTCCAGTAGTTTTGATAGAACAACAACAACAACTGGAAGATATTGTTCGAATACAGCAGCAAGCAGGCCCTTATGAACATTCTATGTGGCATCAAAGGGGGGCCAAAAAAGATGAAAACGATATTTGGCGTTCACATGAAGGACAAATTGTTGCACCAACAGTGCTTTTGAACATTCTCATTTCAGATGCGCAGGGATTTGATCACTGCGCGAGGGGGGAAGTAATAAGAAAAATTAAACAACAAGGATATTGAAGGATATTGGTCTCCATATTAATACGCGATGGTAGAACATTTTAGACATCTGGTAATGGATTATGTAGACATGATAAAGCGAGTACAAGGTAAAAGATATATGCTTGTGATAATTGATCGATTTAGCAGATGGGTAGAAGCAGTACCATCTTCAGATGAGGGTTCAGAAACAGTAATCAAATTTCAAACAAAAGAGGTAAATTCCTAGATTTGGAATACCATCAGAAATAATTTCAGATAACGGGTCAGCGTTTATTAAAAAAAACTGTAAAACAAGTATTGCAGCAACTTAGGATAAAACAAAGACTTGGCTGCATTTATAGGCCTCAGAGCCAGGGCTTGGTTGAACGTTCTAATTTAGTACTCAAGGCCAAAATTAGCAAAATATGTGAAAGTACTAAATTAAACTGGGTTGATACGCTACCGCTTGCACTAATGAGTTGTCGCATGCAAACTAACAGAATCATACATTTAACACCGCATGGAAATGCTTAAGGGTCGACCCATGCCTGTACCATATTGCAGAGGTTGATTGATTAAAATTGATTGATACAAAGGACTGCCTATAGAACAATTACAAATGGAATTAAGATCTTATATGAGGAAACTAACTGCAATATGTTAAGCTATATATTTACAGGAAATTGACCCAGGTGACCAGGTGTATCTGAGGGTGTTCAGGACAATGGAAGCCTAATGGACAATAAAGACTGGCCTGATAAATCAAACTGGAGTTTGCAAGCATTGGAAGTTGATTCAAGTACCTCCAATGAGGACGAAGAAGAAGATGACTACAATATAAAAAGAACTTTTGATAGTATAATGTATGACTTGATGTTTGATTATTCTACATAACTTTGACAACCACAGACAAGGCTGAACAAATTGCACACTCATGCTTATAACAATGTACTGATGATAAGACATAGGAATTAGGGAAATTAGAATCTTTTACTCCATTCCTGAAAAAGAGAACAAAAACAAAAATCTGGAAGGAGATGTTTGGTTCTAATGTTCCTCCGGAGTGTGGTTGCATAATCTAGTCATTGGTAGTGAAACTGAGTGACTTATTTTAAGTCATTAGGTAGCATAACTGAAAAAAAACTGGATTCTGAAACTACACATCTGGGAAAAGGTTAGTGAAGGTGGGGCTTAGTTAAGCCCCAAAGGGGGGAATATGTAGAAGATTTTATTATGTAAATTTTAGCATTTTATGGCTAATGAAAAGACACTATTATGTTCAAATGTGTAATGATGTTTCAAGGGTGGTCAAATGGCTGCTGACTGTGGTTAAAAGTGTGCTGACTTTGAGAATGCCCTTTAGAAGGACAGGAACAGAATTAGAACTTAGAATGTGGCCATATGTGAGCCAGGTGAAGTGGTTGTTACCATATTAGGAAGACAAATATGGTATTTATATGACAGAAAAGTCAAGTAGCAGGAGGGCCGATGGCTGACGGCCCTCCGGCTTCATTGCTGTGTTTGGTGTGAATAAAGCCTCTTCTGAAATCAATAATCCTGGTCAAGAAATTTCTTATAGAAAAGAGAAATTCTTCTACACATGTTGGTGCCCTGCCTGGCTGGTCTGTGAGAGCGCCGCCTCAGGATGGTGGTCGTATACTAGCTTGATGGCTGGTTGTTTCAGGTTTGAAGCGTCGGAGGAGTGAGTGGTGAGTCCCCCTAGAGAAGGGTAAAACATTACTTACTATGTTTTTCAGGACCCTCTTTCGCTCTCCTGAGAGGGTTTGGGGGATTATGGAACATCGTTGGACATCGCAGGACCTGCAGCTCCCCGTGAGTAAGCTAAGATCTTTTTTTTGCAACATTATATATTTGTGTATAAATGCCTCACTTTAGCTAGTAGAGAATAGCCGCCTCTCCGTGTTATCTCTCCCACTAATGTGGGTAGCTGAATTTGCACTCTTGCCCGTGGGCTTGTGGTGTGCAGGGGCGAGCCATGTTTTTCCTAGCTTATAGTGTGAAGTAGTCGACGACCGGGTATGCAATTTTGCATGAGCTGTAGTGAGATCTGCGCCCAGCCTTGCGGGGCTTTGGGAATGGGTTTTTCGGGGCCTTTATTTAAGGGGTGATAATATTTCTTTCCCGAGCCCTGAGTAGATCTAGTGCAGGCTTCGCCTCGGGCCTGTCTTTTAAGTATAAGAACAGTGCTTTGTTTTCTGCATCCTTGATTCAGCCTCCTCTTATTACAGAGTCGTCCGGCCAAGGTGTTGCAGCAGGGATAGCGTCTTTGCCAGTGGTCGTGGGGCGGGGTTAAGCGTCTTTCGCTTGTGTGCGGTTAGACTTTATTTTGCTGTAACCCGCCTTCCAGAGCTTGTGTGGCCGCCACCTTCTGGCGCCCCCCGGCCTCATCCTGGAGGATGGCACGGCCGGTGGGTTGCATATTTGTATGATATTTTCACCCTTGCTCTGTCTTCTGCTCCCCCTTCTTTAGGGATCGGGTTGAGCTGAATATCGCAACCTTCTGCATGGTGGTTTTGGTCAGATGCTCCCCTGAGGCCCGAGCATTGCCAATGGCTGACGCCCTCGCATGAACGGCAGGCCGCTGTATGAAAAAGTAAGGCACCCGCCCAGAAGCAGTTGATGTAAGTTGTACTCCCCTCGCTTTAGAGGGTTTTTAAGCATTTGTTTGCTGAGTGCACTGCTGTTGGCAATGTGATTAGGTTCATGTCTGTAGGCACTGCCCGTGAGACTGCGCCGTTGTAGAAGCCCTACTTGCCTCTTGGATGGAGCCAGCCCCAGGTTAGATTAGATTAGATTCAACTTTATTGTCATTACACAAGTACAAGTACAAGGCAACGAAATGCAGTTTAGGTCTAACCAGAAGTGCAATAGCAGCAAGTGCAGGATATATACAATGGTTGCGTAAGTGCAGGGCATAAAAATGTACTGAATATATATAAATATGTATAAGTAGAGAGATGGTTATTACTATAAACAGAACTGAATTTACAGATGAATATATACAGTGAATAAATATAAATATACAGATGGCTATTGCTATAAACAGAATGTAAACAGAATGTACAGGTGAATATGTACTATGAATATAATATACAGATGGCTATTACTTTGAACAGAATTTTACAGATAGAGGTATACAATAATATGTTAGGCTAATATGAGGAAAATAGCAGTGGATTAAGGTAGTGCAATAAATTATGGACAGAGCTATCCGAAAGAAAGTGTACAAGTGCAGTGGAAAGTGGTTGCATATTGCAGTTAGAAGTACGGTGCAAAATGCAAATATAAACATGGTTACTGTAAATACAGTCGGCAGTGCAAATGAGCATATTCCAGTTAAGATATGGTGGTGCAAAATGCATAAGTAAACAGTTGTTATTGTAATCAACAGTCGGTAGTGCAAATAACAAAGTGAATGTAGGTGTGAGGTAGGAGAGTTTGCAGTTTATGAGGGAAGTGGATCAACGGTGGTTTGAGTTCAGTAAAGAGACAGCTCTGGGGAAAAAACTGTTCTTTAGTCTGCTGGTCCTGGTCCGGAGGATCCTGAAACGCCTGCCAGAGGGCAGGAGAGAAAACAGTCTGTGGGCTGGGTGAGAGGAGTCCTTGAGGATGCTGCGAGCTCGATGCAGACAGCGTTTCCTCTGGATGTGCTCGATGGCAGGTAGCGGAGTCCCTGTGATGCGCTGGGCAGTTTTCACCACCCGCTGCAGTGCCTTGCGCTCCGCAACAGAGCAGCTCCCATACCATACTGCCACACAGTTGGTCAGGATGCTTTCTATTGCGCAGCGATAGAAGTTCACCAGGATAGCCGAGGTGCGGGCGTGTGAAGGCCGGCTGGTTGTTAGAAGCCAGCTTGTGCAGTCTGGGCAGCAGACTCCTGGACAGGGAGTCTCAACGTCGCGGCCCGCAAGTGAGCCCCAGGTTTTTCTCCATCGACGTTGGCTTCAGCAAAACCTCGTCAACTAGTAGGCCCTCTTTGGCCTCCTTGGGGATGAGTCCCCAGGTGAGAACTGGATGTCACAGTTCTTCGTCAGCAGCAGACAGCTACCGTCAGCCCGGGTACAGCAGCCAGCCTTCTTCTATCCAGGGTTCATAGAACCTACAGACCTCCCATTTTGGAGGTAGGCCCTGCTAGGCCTCCCTGAGGGGTGGGCTCCTGGTTTTGGGCTACCTTGCCTCAGGTGGTAGGCCCCATCAGGCCTCCCTGATAGCCTGCCGTGAGTAGCAGGCCACACTCAGTCTCCCCTGAGGGGGCATTCCTGAGCCGTCAGTCCCTAGACGGCTGGCACAAGCTGCTTGTAGGTGGTAGGCCAGTCCTCCTTAAGGGCCTGCTGTGGGGTAAGCAGGCTCATTTGACCTCCCCTGAGTGGGTGTTCCCGGGCTCCAGGTGGTTCCCAGTCCCTGCAGGCTAGCGCGTTCTGCTATCAGGTCATAGGCACCGGGCCTCCCCGAGATCGTTCCCCGGTCCCCAGTTTCGGTGACACGCGGTAGCAGGGGTTGCTAACAGGTAGCAAGCTGCACGGGGCTTCCCTGGGGGATTCGCTATGGGGTAGTAGGCCTCACCTGGCCTCCTCTGTGGGCATGTTCCTGTTCACAGTCACTGGATGGGTCCAGTCACTGTGAAGAGCTATGATGGAGGAATGCCCAACGACTAGCAAGTGGTAGGCCTCACTAGGCCTCCCTAACGGAGCGAGTCCCTGTTCTTCCTAGCTACTTCGAGGGCTAGTGCGACTGCTATCAGGTGGTGAGCCCGCCAGGCCTCCCTGAAGGCGAGCTCCGCTGTTTGGACACGTGAGCAGTCGGCACAGGTTGCCAGGTGGAGGCCCCTTGCGGCCTTTCTGGGGAACGAGTTCCCGAGGCGGGAACACATAACTGGCTTTATGCTGACAGCTGAGGTGAGGAGACTTGAGGTGTGCATTGAAGGAGAGCCCCCCTCCTCCACAAAAGCAATACCGCATCAAGCCAGAGGCTGAGGTCGCTGTTCATGAGATAGTACAACAGCTTGAGGTGAGAGGAATAGTTAGGCGATGCAGTTCAACTACAAATTCTCCTTGCCTGCCAGTGCCAAAACCTAATGGTAAATGGCGTTTGTGCATCTAAATTTGACTGCGGGCACCAATAAGGATTTTGCCTAGGGCGTCAGAACGGCTAGAAACGGCCCTGGCGCAAACATGACTCACTGTTGCTCACACGCAACTTCATTCTCTTCCTATGAAAGACCTGTTCATTCACCGGTTCTAACACTGTAGCGATACTGTAGAGATTTATAGAGCAGCTAAGATCATCGCACAAAGTGTTTTTCACAATTAGCGTTTTAGAATGTCCCACTGTTTTTAGAGATTGAAATACTGCAGCAGGTGATTTCATTTAGTTCATTTTTGTTTTTCTTCTTTGACATAGAATTTGATCAGCCTGAGGATGTTTTGCCCTCCAGGTCTTCATGCCATTCGTGACTGAAAACAATGAAATGTATGAAATGTGATGTCCTGTAATATTGTTTTTAAAAAGAAAGTTGGAACGTTTACAATGAACAGAGCAGGAATCTAGACAAACAAGCAGCTCGTATTTAAATTTACTTTAAAGGATTTGTTCACTTCAAAATGAATGACTTTGAGGTGTGCATTTAAGGAGAGCCCCCTCCTCCACAAAAGCAATACCGCATCAAGCCAGAGGCTGAGGTTGCTGTTCATGAGATAGTACAACAACTTGAGGCGAGAGGAATAGTTAGGCGATGCAGTTTAACTACAAATTCTCCTTGCCTGCCAGTGCCAAAACCTAATGGTAAATGGTGTTTGTGCTTTGATTATCAGCATCTTAACAAAGTTTTACCTAAAGCGACACCGCATCAACACAAAAGCAATACCGCATCAAGCCAGAGGCTGAGGTCGCTGTTCATGAGATAGTACAACATCTTGAGGCGAGAGGAATAGTTAGGCGATGCAGTTTAACTACAAATTCTCCTTGCCTGCCAGTGCCAAAACCTAATGGTAAATGGCGTTTGTACTTTGATTATCAGCATCTTAACAAAGTTTTACCTAAAGCGACACCAATAGTGGCAAATCGTCTCCGGTTACGTATGTAACCTAGGAGGCTCCGGTTTCTAGCAGGTAGCACCTGAAGGCAGTGTTCATACCCTAGCATGACGAGACGATGCTGCTGCTATGCGGTCCCTACAGGAAGGGACTTTCATAGATCGCCTACAGCATGGTTACCTACCAGGCAGGCTTATGAGCTCCTCTCAAGTGGGAGTCTGCTGTGAGCTTACGGCCGCTTGGCACTGATCCGTTGGTTGTAGGCCCCTCCAGGTCTCCCAGGTAGGATCAGCCTTTAGGCCTATTCGGCCTCCTGAGCACATTTTAAAGTAAGTGCTTGGTAGATCCGTGGATCGAGCGGCTAAACTCCCCTCGCTAGCAAGGGTTAGCAAGCACTTCACTGAGCGCTGCTCTCCAGGATAACCCATCTCTGAGGTCCGGCTGGTGGAGAACACTGCCTTTTTACAGAACCCTAGCGGGATGTCTCTTCGGAGGCGAGTACCAGAGGCTCTGTACTTAACAGACAGGGTTGGCCGAACTGACGTGTCCCACATAAGGTCGCTAGGTCAGGCCTCCCTGGTGGCATTCGGTGAATTCCTCCTGAATAGTGACTGGCACGGGTTCCCTCGGGTCCCCTAGCCACGTTCCCTTAAAGGAACCCCTTCTGTTGAATGGGCTGGTTCCAGGCCTTCGAGCGGCCAGGGTAGGACTTCATATGGTATGCGAAGGTTCCTTCTCAGGTTTATAGCTTGGGTTTTGACCGTAGGGAGCGCTGTCACTGACAGCCTAATGTGACCAGAGGGGGATTGGTTCAGGCATTTCAGTTGAATTTGCTTGTCCTGACAGTTGTCACTGCCCAGTGGGCATGCACTCCCTTCAGCATGGCAGCGTGGGTATATCATTCCCCGTAGCGTCAGCTGACGCAGCGCGAGTTCCCTTTCGAAAGGGAACGTCTCCGGTTACGTATGTAACCTAGGTTCCATGAGAACAGGGAATGAGACGCTGCGTCGCTTTGCCATGCCTCAGGGCTTGCCTGCCAAACTGTCCATTCAGACGAAAAGCGGTGTCATGTTGGCAAGGCGCCCTTATATACTTCCTGGTCGCACCTTGATGACATCATAGACTGTCGGCGGTCAATAGGATTGCCATGATTCGATAGTAGTTCAGACACCTGTCACGCTGGAGGCGTTCCCCGTAGCGTCAGCTGACGCAGCGTCTCGTTCCCTGTTCTCAGGGAACCTAGGTTACATACGTAACCGGAGACGATTTGCCACTATTGGTGTCGCTTTAGGTAAAACTTTGTTAAGATGCTGATAATCAAAGTACAAACGCCATTTACCATTAGGTTTTGGCACTGGCAGGCAAGGAGAATTTGTAGTTAAACTGCATCGCCTAACTATTCCTCTCGCCTCAAGTTGTTGTACTATCTCATGAACAGCGACCTCAGCCTCTGGCTTGATGCGGTATTGCTTTTGTGGAGGAGGGGGCTCTCCTTAAATGCACACCTCAAAGTCATTCATTTTGAAGTGAACAAATCCTTTAAAGTAAATTTAAATACGAGCTGCTTGTTTGTCTAGATTCCTGCTCTGTTCATTGTAAACGTTCCAACTTTCTTTTTAAAAACAATATTACAGGACATCACATTTCATACATTTCATTGTTTTCAGTCACGAATGGCATGAAGACCTGGAGGGCAAAACATCCTCAGGCTGATCAAATTCTATGTCAAAGAAGAAAAACAAAAATTAACTAAATGAAATCACCTGCTGCAGTATTTCAATCTCTAAAAACAGTGGGACATTCTAAAACGCTAATTGTGAAAAACACTTTGTGCGATGATCTTAGCTGCTCTATAAACCTCTACAGTATCGCTACAGTGTTAGAACCGGTGAATGAACAGGTCTTTCATAGGAAGAGAATGAAGTTGCGTGTGAGCAACAGTGAGTCATGTTTGCGCCAGGGCCGTTTCTAGCCGTTCTGACGCCCTAGGCAAAATCCTTATTGGTGCCCGCAGTCAAATTTAGATGCACAAACGCCATTTACTATTAGGTTTTGGCACTGGCAGGCAAGGAGAATTTGTAGTTGAACTGCATCGCCTAACTATTCCTCTCACCTCAAGCTGTTGTACTATCTCATGAACAGCGACCTCAGCCTCTGGCTTGATGCGGTATTGCTTTTGTGGAGGAGGGGGGCTCTCCTTCAATGCACACCTCAAAGTCAACAAGGCCGCTGTCGTGTTCATGATTAGCCCAAACATTGCTGTGTTTGCTGATGAGAAGTTGAATTGGATCTGTACTGGATATGGACATAATGTTTGCATTGCCTTTAGGCAAGCATCTCTTTGTAGTTTTATTCGTTTGCAGTTCAATTTTTTTTTTCATAACAATGCATTACAAAGCCATGCTTTCTCATAATGTCCATTCCCAGCACAGTTCCTTCACTGTTATCTGGTAAATACCAGAATTGCTCTGTTAGCGTTGCCGTCATTAAAGTATCGCATATACCATTAATTTGAATTGTTCTTGTGCTTAGCGGTAACGGAAGGTTTGTGCAAGAGCAGGCGGCTCCAGAATCAATAAGAAGGTTAACTAACCGGCCTCCAAGATTAGCTCGTATTTTGATTCGATTACCACTTGTGATAACGCTTCCTGTAGCAATGGAGGCCACGCACCCCTATTGGGGTTTGCTATGTTTTGCTAACAGGGCGGTGAGCTCTGCCTGTAATTTGTTATACGGTCTTTCTTGGTTCGATGGCTGTTCTCCAGTTTGCTTTACGCTGTTTTCTGAAGTGGTCTTATCTTCAATCAATCCCCTAAACGCCTGAGAATTTCACTGTCATTTTTAGAATGCATTCTTTGATTATTTTGCACTTGTTTCAACTTAAAACAGTTCTGAATAGTGTGGTTATTTCTCTTACAGCAACAGTGAGTCATGTTTGCGCAAGGCCGTTTCTAGCCATTCTGACGCCCTAGGCGAAATCCTTATTGGTGATGGCAACACCTCTCTTTTATCTAATGGTGTTGTTGAGCACTCCAAACGCAAACAGAGACAGTACTCTCTCTGATCCAATGGCATATAGGAATCGTCAGATTGACAGTACTCTGATCCAGTGTGGGGGAACTACTGGGGGCAGCAATAACATTTTAGGGTGGCCGTGACACACTTTACACACAAAAATCTAGTGCCAGATATACACTGATGGCGCCCTAGGCGACCGCCTAGTTTGCCTATGCTTAAAAACGGTCCTGCGTTTACGGTCCAAATAGCTCAAAATGAGAGGCAACGTGAAATGCAAATACATGTGAATTTAAATCATCATTGTTTAAAGAAGAGTGGCTTGATTAGGTTGTGGAAATATTGGAGGATGGGCAAACACGGTAACAAAACAGACATTTACACTTACACACCCACCACAAATGAAGCGTGCAAACTCAGAACACCTCAGTAACACACGTCATTTTAAATGAGTGTGTTTTGGGTTTCAGGGATGTTTAGGTAACTATAAAAGAGTTCACACGTTCCCTTGAACATATTAGCTATTAGATCTATTTATTTATTTATTTTTAACAAATTGAAGCATTTAAAATGATATAATATAGTTTCTCACCAGGGGATTGTTTAGGGATCCTTTCCATTAAATTTTGAAAAAAAACCCTGATATAGAAATTCATAAACAATAAACAAACATTTAAGTTTGATGGTTTAATGCTGCCTCTCGCCAATAATTGACTACAAAAACATTAAAAACCATCTCAGTGTAACTGCTTAATTTTTTTTCATATTATATTATTATAATGAATTGAACTGTCCTGGGGGAGATTTTTAATAGTATTTCTTGGTAAAGAAGACTTGTTAACAGCACTGTAAAAAAAAAAAAAAAACTAAAATATGCTTAATTTAGTGACTTCTGAATTAACTGCTTTAAAAAAAAGATTTAATAAATCACTAAGTTAAGTCAACTTTATTTATATAGCGCTTTTAACCATGTAGATTGTTTCAAAGCAGCTTCACAGTGTTAAACAGGAAAATAATGCAACAGAATTTTATTCAGCCGTATAGCCGTTCTGGAGAAAACGGTGATGTCATCAGCTCATTTCAATTATCATACAGTGACAGTGTGGGCTTTAGAACAGTAATTAGATCAGTAATTTAGTTTATATGGTTAATTTAGTTTAATAATTAGATTTATTTGGATATTTAGTTGAAAAATGTATTTATTTATTGTCCCCAACTGAGCAAGCCAAGCCAGTGGCAAGGAAACCAAAACCCCATTAGGTGACCTAATGGAGAAAAATAAACCTTGGGAGAAACCAGGCTCAGTCGGGGTGCCAGTTCTCCTCTGGCCAATTAACAAACAGCGTATGATTATTATTCTGGCAACTTTACAGGTCAGAGGTCATAATAGATTGAAATATTCAAAAGATCGGAGGCAACACGCCGGAGACGGGTTTATTGAGGATGATGTGTCGATTAAACAATTGTTAAATAGGGATATTCAAACAATCGGAGTCAGGTTTATTGAGGATGCCGTGTCGAGGGGGAGTCTAATTGACACGGTCTCTGCAGACACTTCAGGGTCATGCGGTGGTCTTGTCTGGGCGCAGGTCCACCATCTGATCTGGATATGGCCTGGATCCGGCTGACTGCAGTAGACCTCAGGATAGAACAGAGAGACTACCATTTAGGTACTAAAATTTACACTTTTGGACCAATAGGTACCTTTGAGGTATGCACTCTGGGTACAAAGATTTACCTTTTGAAAGGGTACCGCCACAGTGACAGCTTTTGTACCCTTTGTTTGTTTGTTTTTTAGAGTGAAGTGTTGATTAAAAAAAAGGATGCATGAAACTAGAATAAAATGTTTTTTAAAATGTAAATAGTTAAAGTACAGTTAAAGGTATATTTCAAGTATAAGAAATAATACCTAAATAGGGACATAGCAGTATAAGTGCAAAAATAATATAGCCTATAAATAGTAAACTATGATGTTATTTCACTTACAGAAAACTTACAAGTACACTTGCAGTATAAAACTACTAAACTAGTAGTTTACTGAGAGTATACTTCAAAGTGTACTTTCATAAACTAAACAATGTACAAGTATTAAAATAGTCAAGTCAAGTCAACTTTATTTATATAGCGCTTTTAACAATGTAGATTGTTCCAAAGCAGCTTTACAGTGTTAAACAGGACATTAATGCAGCATAATTTTATTAAGCTGTATAGTCATTTGATGTCATCAGTTTAAATATCCATAAGGTGACAGTGTGGGCTTTAGATCAATAATTAGATCAGTAATATATGGTTCATTATTATATGGTTCATTTAGTTTATTAATTAGATATATTTCAAAATTTTAGTGTCCCCAACTGAGCACGCCAAGCCAGAGGCAACAGTGGCAAGGAAACCAAAACCCCATTAGGTGACTTAATGGAGAAAAATAAACCTTGGGAGAAACCAGGCTCAGTCGGGGTGCCAGTTCTCCTCTGGCCAATTAACAAACAGCGTATTATTATTATTATTATTATTATTCTGGCAGCTTTACAGGTCAGAGGTCATAATAGATCGGAATATTCGAAGGACCGGAGGCAACACGCTGGAGACGGGTTTATTGTGGATGACATATCGATTTAAGTATTATTTAATTGTAATATTTGAACAAACGGAGTCAACATGCTGAAGACGGGTTTATTGCGGATGACATATCGATTTAAGTATTATTTAATTGTAATATTCGAACAATCGGACTCATCACACTGGAAACAGGTTTATTAAGATGCCGTGTCGATGAGGCAGTTGCAGGGGGAGACTAATTGACACGGTCTCTGTGGACACTTCGGGGTCCTGTGTTGGTCTTCTCTGGGCGCAGGTCCATCATCTGATCTGGATATGGCCCGGATCCGGCTGACTGCAGTAAACCTCGGGATACAACAGAGAGACTATCATTAGCGTAGATGCCATTCTTCTGATGATGTAACGAGTACATCAGGTGTTATGGGAAGTGTTCCCGGTTCCGGCTGACCTAGTTAATGCAGCCTAACAATAATTTCAAAGAAAAAGTGTTTTATGTGTATGCCACAGAAAAGAGATGTGTTTTTAGTCTAGATTTAAACTGACAGAGTGTGTCTGCTTCCCGAACAATGTTAGGAAGACTGTTCCAGTTTTTTTCCAGAGTTTAGGAGCTAAATAGGAAAAGGATCGACCGCCTGCAGTTGATTTGGATATTCTCGGTATGATCAACTGGCCAGAATTTTGAGACCGCAGTAGACATGATGGAGTATAATATGTTAAGAGCTCGCTCAAATATTGGGGAGCTAAACCATTTAGTGCTTTGTAAGTAATAAGCAAGATTTTAAAATGTATGCGACGTTTAATAGGTAGCCAGTGCAATGTTGACAGAACTGGGCTAATATGGTCATACTTCCTGGTTCTAGTAATAACTCGAGCTGCTGCGTTTTGGACCAGCTGGAGTTTATTTATTAAGCGAGCAGGGCAACCACCCAGTAGAGCATTACAATAATCTAGCCTTGAGGTCATGAACGCATGAACTAACTGTTCAGCATTTTGCATTGAGAGCATGTGCCGTAATTTAGATATATTTTTAAGATGGTAGAATGAAGTTTTACAGATGCTCGAAACGTGGCTTTCAAACGAAAGATTGGTATCAAAGAGCACACCCAGGTTCCTCACTGACGACGAAGACTTGACAGAACAGCCATCAAATGTTAGACAGTATTCTAGGTTACTACTTGTGGAGCTTTTTTGTCCAATAATTAAAAATTCAGTTTTTTCTGAATTGAGTTGCAGGAAATTACAGGTCATCCAATGTTTTATATCAGCTATGCATTCCGTTAATCTTGTGAATTGGTAAGTTTCTTCAGGGCGTGAAGAAATATAGAGCTGAGTATCGTCAGCATAACAATGAAAACTAACGCCATGCTTCCTAATAATATCTCCCAGTGGTAGCATGTACAGTGTGAAGAGCAGCGGTCCTAGCACTGAGCCTTGCGGTACTCCATACTGAACTTTTGATCGGTGTGACATCTCTTCATTTACTGCTACAAACTGATAACGGTCGCATAGGTATGATTTAAACCACGATAAAGCAATTCCACTAATACCTACATAATTTTCGAGTCTATTCAAAAGAATGTTGTGGTCGATAGTATCGAATGCAGCGCTAAGATCGAGTAACACTAATAGAGAGATACAGCCACGATCGGATGATAAGAGTAAATCATTTGTAACTCTGTTGAGAGCAGTCTCAGTACTATGATGCGGTCTAAATCCTGACTGGAAATCCTCACAGATACCATTTCTTTCTAAAAAGGAACATAATTGTGAGGACACTACCTTTTCAAGTATTTTTGACAGAAAGGGTAGATTTGAGATTGGTCTATAATTGACTAATTCTGTAGGATCAAGTTGCGGTTTTTTAATAAGTGGTTTAATAATAGCCAACTTAAAAGTTTTCGGTACATATCCTAATGACAAAGATGAATTAATGATATTAAGAAGAGGATCTATGACCTCGGGTAGCATCTCTTTTAATAGCCTAGTTGGTACAGGGTCAAGCATACATGTTGTTGATTTTGATGATTTAACGAGTTTAGCCAATTCTTCTTCTCCTATAGCAGTGAATGAGTGTAATTTTTCCTCAGTGACACTACAATGCTCTGTCTGATGTGATACTGTAGTAGACGGCTGCATGGTTAAAATTTTCTTCCTAATATTATCAATCTTACATGTGAAGAAGTTCATAAAGTCATTACAGCTGTGCTGTTTACAATCATCAGAAGTTGAAGCTTTATTTTTGGTTAATTTAGCCACTGTATTGAATAAATACCTCGGGTTGTGTTTGTTTTCTTCCAAGAGAGTTGAGAAATAAGCAGATCTAGCAGTTCTTACGGCCTTTCTGTATGTGATCATGTGCTCTTTCCACGAATTACGAAAGACCTCTAGTTTTGTTTTCTTCCAGCAGCGCTCCATTTTTCTGGCTGCTGTTTTAAGGGCCCGGGTGTGCTCGTTGTACCATGGCGTTGGACTATTTTCTTTAATCTTCTTTAAGCGCAGAGGAGCAACTGTGTCTAAAGTACTGGAAAAGAGAGAGTCAATAGTTTCTGTTGCAACATCGAGTTCTTCTATGCTATCTGGGATGCTGAGGAGATGATACTGATGAGGAAGATTATTCAAAAAGCAATCTTTAGTAGCGGCAGTGATTGTTCTGCCATTTTTGAAGCGAGGGGGCGGCTTTGCAACCTTAGCTAAATTGAGATTACAAGATACTAGGTAATGATCTGAGACGTCATCGCTCTGCTGCAGAATTTCAACAGTATCAACATTTATTCCATGTGACAATATTAGGTCTAAAGTATGATTATGGCGATGAGTGGGTCCTGACACGTGTTGCCTAACTCCAATAGAGTTTAGTGTATCTTTAAATGCTAATTCCAATACATCTTTTTCGTTGTCTACATGGATATTAAAATCACCAACAATTAGTACTTTATCTATGGCCAGTACTAATTCTGATAGAAAGTCAGCAAATTCTTTGATAAAGTCTGTATTATGCCCTGGTGGCCTGTATACAGTAGCTAACACCAATGTTGAACGGGTTTTGTCATGTACACTACATAGAGTTGCACATAAAGCACCAAAACTTCGAAGGAATTATATTTGAAACTAGACTTCTGAGTAATACTGAAGATATTATTATAAATTACAGCAACCCCTCCCCCTTTACCTTTCAGGCTCATGTTTATAACAAAAATCTTGGGGGGGTGGACTCATTTAAGGTAATGTAGTCATCAGGTTTTAGCCAGGTTTCTGTCAAACAGAGCACATTTAGATTATTATCTTTAATAATATCATTAACAATAAGCGCTTTTGGGGAAAGGGATCTAATATTCAGCAACCCAAGCTTTATCAATTGTTCATCTGTATTATATCTTTTGTTTATTTGTTGGACATCAATTAAATTTTGACTGTTGAATGGTTTTGATGTTTTTTTTGTATTTACTAATTCGGGGAACAGACACAGTTTCTATATGATAATATTTAGGTGAAAGAGTCTCTATGTGCTGGGATTTATCTGACTCCGGTGGCGTGAGACAGCTAGCAGACGGTCGGTTTAGCCAGTTTGTCTGCTTACTGACCCGGGCCCTAGTGAGTCAAGGTTTAGCTCTAAGACTATGTGCCAAATTACTAGAGAGAAGAGCGGCACCACCCCAGGAGGGATGGATGCCATCCTTCTTCAACAGGTCAGGTCTGCCCCAAAAACTTTTCCAATTGTCTATGAACCCTATGTTATTTTGCAGACACCACTTAGACAACCAGCCATTGAGTGATGATAGTCTGCTAACTATCTCATCACTCCTTCTAACGGGGAGTGGACCAGAACAATAAACAGTCTCTGACATCGTACTAGCAAGTTCACACACCTCTTTAATGTTAATTTTGGTGATCTCCGACTGGCGAAGTCGAACATCATTAGTGCCGACGTGAATAATAATCTTAGAGAATTTACGATTAGCTTTAGCCAGCACTTTTAAATTTGCTTTGATGTCAGGTGCTCTGGCTCCCGGTAAACAAGTGACTATCGTGGCCGGTATCTTCACGTTCCGTGTAATAGAATCGCCAATGACTAGGGCACTTTCAACAGGATACTCATTGGGTGCTTCACTGAGAGGGGAGAACCTATTTGATGTTCTAACCGGAACGGAAAAGTGGTTCTTTGGTCTGCGACTATGCTGCCTCACTGTCACCTAGTTGCCCTGCTGTGAGGGCCCTGCAGCCGGAACTGAAGAATGTACAGAGTTCACTAAGCTATTCGCATCCAAATCAGTGTCTTAAGCTGTTACATCCTCACTACTCTCAGATAAAGTATGGATGCGTGTTTCTAATTCTGACATCTTCTCCGTCAGCCTAACAATCTCCTTACATTTATCATTTATCATTTAGATATACATTTATCACATGTGAAGCCCTGTTCGCCAGCGGAGAAGCCTGACATGCAGCATGAAGTGCAAGTGATAATGACAGGAGAAGACATGACTTACCGTGTTTTTGATTAATCCAACTTACCACTTACCACAATCGTTTTTTTAGCAGTAGAATAAAGAGGAAATATCAAAATAAAGATTCAAACGTAAGCAAGGCTGTACAGAGCTACAGACTTGAGCTACAGAGCTACAAACACAGCAGGAGGCAGACAGGAGCAATCGTACTAAAAATAGTACTAGTATACTCATTAGTTCACTTGTAGTACAGATGCAGTACAAATGAGAAATGTATTTGTGGACTGTATTTGTACACATACTACTGTTACACTCTTAAACGTAAGCCTAAATACTTTTATATAGGCCAATTTAGTCCCAGGCAGTATTGAAATAGTACACTTACATGTTTACCACTAGTATATTAGCATATTAGTATGCTTACTATACATAAAATATACTTCAAAATATGTTTTTGAACATTACTTTCATAAAATGAACTTTTTTTTCCCGTAAGGACCACCAAAAAACTGCAGGGTGTTTAAGTAAAAATTTAAATCCTACACACAATTTAAAGAAATACAGTAAAATAAGAGGACAAAAGCAAAGTTAATTCATTACATAAATGTTTTATATCAAGCACATAAACACTCGTGTGGGGACTGAGTGAAATATAAGTTAGTGAAATATGATTGTATTACTTTGATCGTAAACATATAGCATCATCTCACTAAAATTATAGATATAGATTGGCAACTGATATTTCTATGCATTTTATGTACGTACATTAGCTAGTTGCAGCTTGTAACTGTTTACTAAGGACTGTATTGCACTGGTTTAGACTAGCTGTGCTCGAACTGGTGTGTCGGTCAGAACACAGTAGGCTGGAATCGAAAATAACAGTCTTTAATGAAGTCCAGCATTAATAATCAGCACAATAAACGCACAGTCAAACCACAGGGCATTGAGTGGAATTATCTTATCAGACATGCTATCTGAGGTAGTATGTTGTGTGGTCTGAAACACTAAATAATAAACAACAATTAGCTCATATCAAACATTTCCATCATTATTAACAATAACTGACATTTATCCTAACGTTGTTCTATTATAAACATTTACAGTAATACCACTAGGTGGCGCAAAACTCAAACGGAACTAGAGGAGTACATTTTGTTAAAGGGGCACTTCAGCGGTGGAAAGATGAATGTGTATTTAAACTGTGTCTTTTATGCAGTAGAAATGTGAAATTATTTTTGAATTTGGTGCCTTCTAGACTGAGAAAAGACATAAAATGTATGTTTGTCTCATTTGGATGAAAGACAACAACTCCCAGAATGCACTTGCAGCCACGGCAACTGGTTACATCTCTTGCGGCTCCGCCCCAACGTCTTTTTGATATTCATGGTAATCAGTGGTGGAAAGAGAACTGAAAAAGCATACTCAAGTAAAAGTACTGTTACTTGTCAAAAAATTTAGTGCAAGTAGAGTAAAAGTACCTGTCCTATAGGAGGATCTTTGTTGACATATTTGTGCGCATGCGCGAGTGGTTGTGTGGCAACAAAACAAACAGTATGGCGGGCTGTAAAGACGCGACGAGCACTTTCAAGAGAGTTAGCGGGCGAAACTCACAATATATAAGCACTTTAACATCTGAAGACCGGAGGAGGTTTGGAGAGAAGCTCAAAATTTGTATTGGTGACAAAATTGAAGTTATTCAAAGCCCATATGAGATCTGGGATGACAAAAAACGTTGGTCCGACTCACCCGTGTCTTGGCCACCAATCTGCTGGGGAGACATTTATTCTTATTTAATAGAAACCCCTGGACCCTTCACTCATGAAAGATTAAAGGCTTTCAAAAGTCTGGAGGCCTATGATTATTTTGTTTCGCGCAAAGTTGGGCCGATCTTTTCTGCCAAACAGAAAGCAGTGATCGTGCTAAAAGCAGAGGTTAGACCTGGCCAAGCAGAGTCACAGCGTGATTCGCATCTCCCGTGGGTGATCGCCAAAGAGAACGGCGAAATAATCACTGCTCACTGCGACTGCAAAGCCGGGTAAGTCTTCATTGATCAGTGTTCTTATTTACTTATTTATTGAAAATGTAGTGACTGTTGTACCAATTCAATTGTGTTCAGTGTGAGACTTTCAATGGCGTCTGTACTAATTAGTACTAATGTACTAATACTATCAGCTTACACATTTCTCCTTCTTTCAAATCCAGTCTTGGAGAAACATGCAGTCATGTAGCAGCTTTAATGTTTAAAGTAGAAGCAGCTGTCAGGATAGGACTTACAAATGCTGCATGTACTAGTGAGGCTTGCAGGTATCAAAGCACAGCTACAGAATGTAATATTTTGTTATTCTGATAAGATTAACTAGATATGGACACTCTTGTCAATATGAATTAGGTAAAAAAAAAAAAACACAATAATAATTATTTTGTACAAATTGTGTCTAATATTATATGAATCCAGAAATAAACAGCCTATTCTGCTTTTCAATGTTTCAGATGGAATCAAGTTTTTGGAAACAACTCCCTGACAGCACCTGCAGATGAAATCAACTTCCACCCCAGTAAGAAAAAAGAGACTGCTCCACGGCCAGCATGTGCGAAGAAGGGTAGAATTCCGCTGGCTTGTACCAGAGGGGATGAGGGATACATGGAGACATATAGGGGTTTTCTCAGCGAGTTGAAAGAAATTTGTCCCACTGCTTGCGTATTTAAGTCCTTGCCAAGATTGGACCCAGAAGAGACTGACACAGCAAACAGCGAGACAAATGACACTGAAGATGAAGGTAAAAATTGGTGCTTGACATTTACCAATTAGTTTCAATAATGAGAAAAATGACAATCTGAGGCATATCTGGATTTAATAGAGGCCTATGCATTTTGACGAGCATCTTCATCAGGGCAGTATGACATGCATGTGTAAAGCATGGCAGTTAAATACAGGTCATTGTGTGATCAGTCATATGACAGCTATGCATGCAGTAGAACTAACAATGCAAAACAGCACTAATATTTATATATATATACACGATATATTCAGGAGGATAAGAATGCAGCAAGAACATGGCATCAGATATTGGCTGTATACAAAATAGGGTTGCACTACTACAGAATAGCATAATACATATGGGAGACAGTCTTCCATGTTCCAGCTGTATTGCATTGTAAACTATATTGCATGCATAGCTGATTGTGACTGATCACACCTGTGTCATACTGCCCTCATGAAGACTAATGTCGAAGTGCATTGGTATCTGTTAAATCCAGATGTGATTTTATTTTTGGTATATGTTGCGCCTAGCATGTCCTGCCTTTCCTCTTTTCATAAATATTCATTATTCTGTTTTACAGATATGGATGTTCCAGCACACAAGGAGAATGCTGGTGAACCCTACCTGGTGTCCGTAACACCACATCAGGAACCACTGCTCGACCATCTACTTGCCAAGGAGTCTCCTGGTCCACCACCTTTCCCATTTAGTGGCACTAGGCTCCAAAGGTGGGGAGAGACTCCACAAGAGATATCAGCTCAGCATAAAGTTTACATTGGTTCACTCTCTGTGACATATGATCAGGCAAATAAACTTCAGAATGAAACAAAACAACAGGCTGATTGTCCCAAATGGTTTCTTCTGAAGTACTCAAGACTCACTGCTTCAAATTTTGGAAAAATTTGCAAGAAAATGAGCAGTAAAAAAGCCAAACCAGAACTTGTTGCACGTGACATGCTTCATCCAAAGCCCCCCACTGATTTCCAAAAAAAAATGCTCTCTTGGGGAAAAGAAAATGAAAGCGTCGCCATTCAAGTTTACAAAGGACTAGCACAGAGAAGACATGTCATAGTACATGAATGTGGCTTGTACATCAGCCCAGAAGAACCCATTCTAGCCGCCACTCCTGACAGAGTTTGTTATGACAGCACAGAGGTCAGCAAGTGGGGAATCATTGAGGTGAAATGTCCATACAGTGTGCGAGACAAACCCCCAAGTGAGGCAGCAAAATCTGACAACTTCATGAGCAAATTGCATGATGGGGCCCTAGAACTCAAACACGACCATGAGTACTACTACCAAGTACAAGGACAAATGGCCATTACTGGCGCTCAGTGGTGCGATTTTGTCATTTACACAAAAGCTGGCATTTCTATTCAGAGAATTCCATTTAACCCCCAGTTTTGGATGTCAGCTGCTTGCAGATTACATAGCTTCTTCTATTCCTACTTTGTACCCATGTTCATTGTATCACAAGAGTCTGCGAAGTAATGTAAACAAAACAGTGATATGCAAGGATACTGGAGGAAAAGCTTTATTTCACTAGTGGAGGTAGCAGATTAACAAGTGCAGCGATTATTGTTACTATGTTGTCTGCACTCTTGACCAGTCCGAGTTCCCATGTTGTGCTCAGAATCCGGAATTTTTTCATCCGACCAATGGCCCGTTCTACCTGTTAAAAGAAAGGAATATAGTAGAATATATATTTTAATCAGCTGATGTGTACATTTGAAGTACTTTGCATTTTATTTGTGTTAGCTATTTTCAACCGAGCACTTTGGCAAAAGCAATGCACTTTATTTTATTTAAGAATGTCTATTTTTCGAGGCAAGACTGAATGTTCTTAAATTATTAATGGATTTCTGCCTTAAAATGTTATTAAAATAATTGCTGGTTATAATTGCAAGCGTATGTTTGAAGCCTAGTCTGTATTCTTCAGATCATAGGTTTATGAATCTAGACTGAATATTACAAAAGTTAATAGAAGACATCTTAAATACATTTTAGTTATTCTTTCTTTATCCCCCTCAAGTCAAATGTTTTGGAAATAAGTATTCATAAAACAGGAAACTTGACTATAAATTGAATGTAGAGTAACACAGTTTCAACTTACGTGAATTCTGACATTGGCAGTTTTCCTTGAGTCGATGACTTCCTTGTGGCTAAGCTGATTTTTGCCCTTTGTGAATGCAGGGATGACGAGGCTTGCTCCTCTGCAGAGAAGTTCTTCTCGAATGAGGAATCCTCGATCTGCCATAACCTTCAACACAATCATAAAATATATATATATGTGTTACAACTATTTTATTTATTTGAGAGGGAGGGTTTGGAGTGGGATAGATTTACATGTTATAAAAAGAAGCAATTTACCTGGTCCCCATGCTCCAGCTGTTCCAGGAATCCACTGTTGATTGTCAGCTCCTTGTCTGATACCCGGCCACCCCAGCACTTGGACAGAAAGCAAACTGCTCCTGTTGGAGTAATTCCCACCAACAGCTTCAACGTGTTGTGATGTTTGTAATTGGAGTATGTAACATTTCGAGCTAGTAAATTAGATGGCCGCTGTATGAAGATCTCACTGCAGTCAATTATGACACAAGTCTTTTTGTATCTTCTAGTTTTCTTAAAAGCTTTAGGCAGGTTTCTTATTATCGCCCCTTTTTCTGGCCACACTATCAGGAACTTCAGGGCATCAGCCATTACAGAGCTTCCGATGTTCACTATCTTTGTTACTTGGTCAGCACTTATCTTGAACCTGAAGAAAGATAAGAAACCATTAATGAATAGAAATCATGATTAATTATTTTTCCAATATTACAAAAACTTCTAATGGTTTATTTTTGTGATGACAATCAGAAACCACAGTTACAGGCACTGAATCTCACCTGTATGCTAGGTCCTTGTTCTGCAGTCCCAGCCTCAGCTTCATTAAAAGAAGAAGGACCTTGTCTGTGATGCTTAATTTCTCACAGAAGTAGGGCAGTTGACGAGCAGACACCACTTTAACTATCCAATCAAATAGTTTCCGACTTCTGAGGCCTTAAACAAAAAGTGGTAGTAATTTGGATTGTCACCTACATCGGGTGTAGATTGGATGCTGATAGACATATTTATTAAGCAGTCCAAGTGAATGTGCCGCAAAAAGTGATGAAAACATGTACAATTTTAATAATATATATAATTGCATTACAAATCTCAATTTCATTCATTTGCATTTATTTTATCTGCTCAAATCAAGGTCAAATAAACTTAAAAATAAAATTTTACTTATTTTTACATCATATATTGCAGTGTTCAGTCATATTGAACTAAAAAGCACATACCTGTGTAATACTTGAGTTGTTTTTCGCTCAGATTGTTTACAGTGAATTCTTTTTTATTTAGAGCTTCTTGGAGTTTCGTGCTCTTCTCATTGTAGTACACAGCTGCTCGCTGTGCCAGAAGTTCTTCTGCCAGTCTCTTTGTCTCTGCCTCGAGCTGCTGTATTTTCGCTGCCTGGTCAGAGCAACTGGCGCTTGTTTCTGTGGTCATTTCGTTGTCAGCAGAAGTGGGATCGGGGTCAACACTGACGGTCACTTCACAGTCCATGCTAACATCATCATGACCACCCAGACCCGGAACCGTAGCGGAAGTAGAAGTGGAAGGCATTGCGGATGGAAGGCGTTGCCTATTGATCCTCCGTTCATATCGCTGAATAGCCTTTTCTTTTGCTTTTAAGTTTTGCGATCCATAATAGCCCATTTTTATGTGAGGAACATAGTCTGGGTGCTGTGGATCGCGGTTTGGGACACCTGAATCAGAACGCGAAAACATATGACTCGGTTGATTTGACTCAGTTTTATTTATTTTTTATTCAATCTTCTATAAATACATAGTCACTAAGACTTACCATGAACAAAATGTGCCTCACAAACTCGATCAGAAGCTGCAGGAATCCAGGCTTTCTTCGGAGCGTCCAGGCTCAATCGCCTAATTGCACGCAACCATTTCTTTCTTTTTTCGCTATCCTTTTCGGAGGGAATTCGAAAAAACTTTTTATCAGGCCCCCAACGAGCCGTACAATCGACCACACAGCAAGAGTGAACCATCTTCTTCTCTAAATCCTCCTCCAAACGTGCAAAACAATCGAATTACAGGTATCTACCGGTGTTTCTTGCCACACGACTCCCATGATGCAACGCGACAAACATAAACAATGACGTCACAAAAGATCCGCCTATATAGCCTACTACTACTCAAAGTAGGAGTAAAAAGTAGCCCTTTTAAAAGTAGTAGTCAGTATTATGCTATGAATTTTATTCCACCTTACACCCTGCAAATTAAAAATGCAGCTTACTCTTTTATGGATGATTCTCAGTAAGAACAAAAGACATGAAATCAACAGTAGCCTATTTCAGTATTTAAATATTTCTCCAAGTTTTATTTTTGACCTTTAGCACTAAAAATACAGCCATGCAATATCTGAGAAAGCAACCAATAATAACATTTATGACAACCATCCTGTGTAGAGGTTTTCTTGCAGGTTAATTAAAAAAGGTTGCAAAGCGTTGTAGGCTACATTAACAATTTTACGTTAAAAAAAAAGCAGAGTTATTTCTTTTCAAGACGCATTCGTTGCTACTGCTTTAATTTCAGTGGATGTTTTCTCAGTAAAAAGAATAGGCCTACACTTCAGAAATCAGAAGAGTATAGCTAACTCACAATTTTCACCTCTTATTAGGGCCCGAGCACCGATGGTGTGAGGACCCTATTGGATTTCGAAAGTTTATTATTAGGGCCCGAGCACCGATGGTGTGAGGACCCTATTGGATTTCGAAAGTTTATTATTATTATTATTATTAGGGCTCAAGCCTGAAAGGGCGCAGAGCCCTATTGTTTTCCTTAGGATTATTAGGGCTCAAGCCTGAAAGGGCGCAGAGCCCTATTGTTTTCCTTAGGATTATTATTATTAGGGCTCAAGCCTGAAAGGGCGCAGAGCCCTATTGTTCCCCTAAGGATTATTATTAGGGCTCAAGCCTGAAAGGGCGCAGAGCCCTATTGTTCCCCTAAGGATTATTAGGGCTCAAGCCTGAAAGGGCGCAGAGCCCTATTGTTTTCCTTAGGATTATTAGGGCTCAAGCCTGAAAGGGCGCAGAGCCCTATTGTTTTCCTTAGGATTATTATTAGGGCTCAAGCCTGAAAGGGCGCAGAGCCCTATTGTTCCCCTAAGGATTATTCTTTTCTTTTTTTTTTTTTATTCTTTTTTTCGACTTCTCGGGTACTTTTGGGGCACTTAACATGCTCGAAAACTCTTGAAACTTCGCACAGGCGTTGGAATGCGCGGCCATCAGAGCCGGGCTGAAGCTGGTACCCGGGCGTGGCAGGGGGGCTCGACAGCGCCCCCTTAAGTGGGGTCTGAAAACTTGGTCCATATATCAAACACACTTGCACGTACATGTATGAAACTCGGTACACATATAGACCTCATCGGGCCAAACAACTTTCGCGCTCTAAGTTACGCGTCAGCCCAACAGGAAGTGAGCTATAATGGGTTGTTCGGAAAACCCATGCTCTGGAATTTAATATACTCCTCCGAGGCCATTGTTTCGATCATCGCCAAACTCGGTCAGCATGAAGTGAACATATTCAGGATGCTAAATTGCGAGCGGATTTGTGATATCTCAAACGGTTTGGCCGTGGCGAAGCAACGAATTTATGGCGGGAAAAGGTAAACAGGAAGTGTATAATAACTTGTGCAAACATTGAATGATTTGGATGAAACTTCAGCTGTGTGTTCGTTGTAAGAGGCCGATCAGATGGATATGACTTTTGTGAGTCAAAGTTAAAGCGCCACCAACTGGCAGCAGGAAGTGTGTCACTTTCAAAAATGCTTTAAATTACTGTCTTATTTTCTCCCGATTGACTTCAAACTTCATCAGTATAATGTGAAAACATGACAGATAGAGACATATGAAATGGATTCCTGAAATTTGAAGTACTGTTGCCATGGCAACGTGTCAAAATTTAATAATCTTTTGGCTGTTCTGAGGCTCTTAGCATCCTTGAAATTGGTTGAAACTGCTTGAAACTCAACACACACATCAGAGATGTCAGTCAGTACAAATGGGCAAAGCCTCAGAAACGGGTGGGGATGAGGGGCTCTCTAGCGCCACCTTTTGACAAAAGTGAAGTGCTTCGTTTCATCTACAATCACCAAACTCAGTATATATATTGACCTCATCGAGCCGGACAACTTTCTAATTTACAGTCATTAGGTCCGACCAACAGGAAGTCAGATATTTTGGTTTGAAGGTGAATATTTGTGTAATTCAGGGTCTGAGTTTTTACGTTCTCCTCGTAGGCGATTTATTCAATCTCCACCAAACTCGGTCAACATGAAACAAAGATACGGAAGATGCTAAAATGCGAACGAATATTGGATATCTCAAACGGTGTTGCCATGGCGAGGGATTAAATGAGGACAAAAAAGGGGAACAGAAATTGTCTAATATCTTGTAAAATCATATTTTGATTTCAATTAAATTAAGATTGTATGTTTGGTAATTGAACTTAGATTAATTTAAAATTACTATACTATTTTTCAGATGAATATATATATTTTTTATAAATATTTATTTGAATAATTCCTTGATTCCTTGATGCCCTTCCCTCAATGAACACAAGATGGCAGCATTGTGTTAGTTTTGAAGCAGGAAAAAAAAAACCTTGTTTCTCTCTCTCTCTCTCTCTCTCTCTCTCTCTCTCTCTCTCTCTCTCTCTGTCTGTCTCTCTCTGTCTATCTCTCTCTCTCTCTCTCTCTCTCTCTCTCTCTCTCTCTCTCTCTCTCTCTCTCTCTCTCTCTCTCTCTGTCTCTCTCTCTCTCTGTGTGTGTGTGTGTGTGTGTGTGTGTGTGTGTGTGTGTTAGGGTTGTGCCGATGGACGATATCATCGTCCATCGTGATGGCTGACCGACATCACGATGGAGCGCCACCATCGTGATGCCACGCCCCCGTTGCGAGCGCGACACGCACTAATCCTCTTCTATAGTATTAGTAAAACTAAAAACTTAGCATGGATTGCTCTGTAAATTAAATTGAAAATGTAACTAATGCATATATGCTATTTTAAATACTGTAGTCTATGCCAGATATATATATGTATATATATATATATATATATATATATATATATATATATATATATATATATATATATATATAGCCTACATTTCGAAATCATTTGAGGCTAAAACATCCATAAGCATGCGTGTTTATTTTAGCACTTCTGTCAGTGAAACAACACACTACAACCTATAAAACAGTTAAACGATTTTCAGTAAATAATGGTAACCTCAAGAATATAAGAATTAAATATTTGTTAGAAAAATATTTGATTCATACTATTTCTCCGCAAAGATGCGTCATATAGCCTACCGCTCTGCGCTTTGAGAGGAATGTGTGACACGAGATACCTTCATCTTTATGTTTTCTCCTGATGTAGCAAAGCAACACTTGTTGTAAAAGGTCTGAAGAGCGGATTTTATCTTCCACAGGGTCAAGACATTTAGGCAATGCTTGATTATTCACTGCCAGAGAAAACGAAACTAAAATCACCGATGTGTGTGTGTGTGTGTGTGTGTGTGTGTGTGTGTGTGTGTGTGTGTGTGTGTGTGTGTGTGTGTGTGAAATGCGCTATTCAAATAAACCAAACTTGACGCGCCTTACCAAGTTTAATAACAAGAACAAACTGTGTTAAATAAAATTTGAAGTAAAAAGGTATTCGTCCTACAGTGTTTTTATATTTTACCACAGTAAAGGATGTGAATAGTTTATAATCCCCTGCGAACATGAGTGCGGCGCGAGTGAAGATTTGGGAAAAGAAACGAGATGTCATGTCCATTGGGATAAAATGGACTAGACCTATTGTTAAAATTCACGGAAAATCGAGCGACCCGATCGCAAAACAGAATGAAAAAGTGCTCTCTGACCATTATTTCCTTTCTAGGCTAAACAAAGCTTTGTGCTTCACTCCTGTGGTAATATTCTCGTGAAACAGCATTCACATACAAAACACTGGACTAGTAAAATAACAAAATTATTTTTTTAAAGGTAGAAAATAGTATTTATGTAAAGAGATATATTAAAATAAAAAGAGCTCAACTCTTAACTGGAAGGAAGCTATTTTTCCCCCTCATGTGCAACCTAGCGGATGAGTCATTATTTGGGTTAGTAAAAATAACGGAATGATAGTTTTAAGTAGAAAATAGTATTTATGTAAACAGATATAGTATATTATCATGTGTCCCCGTAAATCAAAATAGCTTTAACAGCATACTAAACAATTTTTTAATAAAAATGTAAAAATGCAGAATGTTTTCTGTGATGGTAGGTTTAGGGGTAGTGTGTGTGTGTGTGTGTGTGTGTGTGTGTGTGTGTGCGATATGTAGGCTTAGGGGTAGTGTAGGGGGATAGAATGTACAGTTTGTACAGTATACAAACCATTAAGTCTATGGAATGCCATCTGCCTGTCTTTCCCCTTCCCCCTCTCTATCTGTGTGTGTGTGTGGGGGGGGTCTCTCTCTCACCCTGTGAGTTTGTGTGTGTGCCTTTCTCTCAGTCCTTCCCCTCCCCCTCACTCTCACTCTATCATTGTGTGTGTGTGTGTGTGTGTGTGTGTGTGTGTGTGTGTGTGTGTGTGTGTGTGTGTGTGTGTGTGTGTGTGTGTGTGTGTGTGTGTGTGTGTGTGTGTGTGTGTGTGTGTGTGTGTGTGTGTGTGTGACTTTCTCTCTTGATCATAATTTAACCCTTTCATATAGGCTATCACAAATAACTATCACTTGAAATAAAAACATCATGTGATGTGTTTGCTAAGATCACGTATGATGCATATGTCTTTAAATGAATTATTTACTGATATGATATACATTTATGAAACATAAATTTCACATGATTTTATGAAAGTGGCTGTTTATAATAAACTTCCATAAAATGTAGACACGCATCTTACTCTTACCTGACACTGATATTAAAATCGTCTTTGCAGTTTCTGTGATTTGGCTCCATTTATTCATTTTTTTATTAACATTTTTTATTGGACCACCCATATTGAAATGAAAGCACGCTTTATGGTGTATAAGATTGTTGCACAAATGGTAGCTAAGGTAGCTCAAAAAACACATGAATAGAAGTGTTAGGATAATACAACATCAGCATTTGAATGGTATTCTGAACTCATTACGATTTGACCTTTGACATCATCTGACATGAAATTCATTTAAATTAAATTGATCTCATAGATGTGGCTGTTGTGGTTTGTGGTCATAGCAGCACCAACTGCTGCAGTTAATGTGGTGAATTCAGATGACATTGACATAGTCCTTTTATGTTTTCCCATTTTAAATGCCTATTGCCTGCCGTGCACAGTTAAGCTGATGCCACCGGCGTGGCGGTGCCACCGGCTTGAGCCCGTCATCGCTGCTCGCATTTTATTTTATTTTTTTTTTATTTTTTTTACTTCTCGGGTACTTTTGGGGCACTTAACATGCTCGAAAACTCTTGAAACTTTGCACACACGTCGGAATGCGCGGCCATCAGAGCCGGGCTGAAGCTGGTACCCGAGTGTGGCAGGGGGGCTCGACAGCGCCCCCTAAGGTGGGGTCTGAAAACTTGGTCTATATATCAAACACACTTGCACGTACATGTATGAAACTCGGTACACATATAGACCTCATCGGGCCGAACAACTTTCGTGCTCTAAGTTACGTGTCAGCCCAACAGGAAGTGAGCTATAATGGGTTGTTCGGAAAACCCATGCTCTGGAATTTAACATACTCCTCCGAGGCCATTGTTTCGATCATCGCCAAACTCGGTCAGCATGAAGAGAACATATTCAGGATGCTAAATTGCCAGCGGATTTGTGATATCTCAAATGGTTTGGCCGTGGCGAAGCAACGAATTTATGGCGAGAAAAGGGAAACAGGAAGTGTGTTATAACTTGTGCAAACATTGAATGATTTGGATGAAACTTCAGCTGTGTGTTCGTTGTAAGAAGCCGATCGCATGGATAGGACTTTTGTGAGTCAAAGTTATAGCGCCACCAACTGGCAGCAGGAAGTGTGTCACTTTCAAAAATGCTTTAAATCACTGTCTTATTTACACCCGATTGACTTCAAACTTCATTAGTATAATGTGAAAACATGGCAGATATAGACATATTAATGGATTCCTAAAATTTCAAATACTGTTGCCATGGTAACATGTCAAAGTTTAATAATGTTTTGGCTGTTTTGAGACTCTTAGCATGCTTGAAATAGCTTGAAACTGCTTGAAACTCAACACACACATCAGAGATGTCAGTCAGTACAAATGGGCAAAGCCTCAGAAACGGGTGGGGATGAGGGGCTCTCTAGCGCCACCTTTTGACAAAAGTGAAGGGCTTCGTTTCATCTACAATCACCAAACTCAGTATATATATTGACCTCATCGAGCCGGACAACTTTCTAATTTACAGTAATTAGCTCCGTCCAACAGGAAGTCAGATATTTTGGTTTGAAGGTGAATTTCTGGTTAAATCGGGGTCTGAGTTTTTACTTTCTCCTCATAGGCGATTTATTCAATCTCCACCAAACTCGGTCAACATGAAACAAAGATATGGAAGATGCTAAAATGCAAACGAATATTGGATATCTCAAACGGTGTTGCCATGGCGAGGGATTAAATAAGGACAAAAAAGGGGAACAGAATTTGTCTAATATCTTGTAAAATCATATTTTGATTTCAATTAAATTAAGATTGTATGTTTGGTAATTGAACTTAGATTAATTTAAAATTACTATACTATTTTTCAGATGAATATATATATATTTTTTATAAATATTTATTTGAATAATGTAGTGTGAGCTGCCCTTCCCTCAATGAACACAAGATGGCAGCATTGTGTTAGTTTTGAAGCAGGATAAAAAAACCTTGTTTCTCTCTCTCTCTCTCTCTCTCTCTCTCTCTCTCTGTCTGTCTCTCTCTGTCTATCTCTCTCTCTCTCTCTCTCTCTCTGTCTCTCTCTCTCTGTGTGTGTGTGTGTGTGTGTGTGTGTGTGTGTGTGTTAGGGTTGTGCCGATGGACGATATCATCGTCCATCGTGATGGCTGACCGACATCACGATGGAGCGCCACCATCGTGATGCCACGCCCCCGTTGTGAGCGCGACACGCACTAATCCTCTTCTATAGTATTAGTAAAACTAAAAACTTAGCATGGATTGCTCTGTAAATTAAATTGAAAATGTAACTAATGCATATATGCTATTTTAAATACTGTAGTCTATGCCAGATTTATATATATATATATATATATAGCCTACATTTCGAAATCATTTGAGGCTAAAACATCCATAAGCATGCGTGTTTATTTTAGCACTTCTGTCAGTGAAACAACACACTACAACCTATAAAACAGTTAAACGATTTTCAGTAAATAATGGTAACCTCAAGAATATAAGAATTAAATATTTGTTAGAAAAATATTTGATTCATACTATTTCTCCGCAAAGATGCGTCATATAGCCTACCGCTCTGCGCTTTGAGAGGAATGTGTGACACGAGATACCTTCATCTTTATGTTTTCTCCTGATGTAGCAAAGCAACACTTGTTGTAAAAGGTCTGAAGAGCGGATTTTATCTTCCACAGGGTCAAGACATTTAGGCAATGCTTGATTATTCACTGCCAGAGAAAACGAAACTAAAATCACCGATGTGTGTGTGTGTGTGTGTGTGTGTGTGTGTGTGTGTGTGTGTGTGTGTGTGTGTGTGTGTGTGTGTGTGTGTGTGTGTGTGTGTGTGTGTGTGTGTGTGTGTGTGTGTGTGTGTGTGTGTGAAATGCGCTATTCAAATAAACCAAACTTGACGTGCCTTACCAAGTTTAATAACAAGAACAAACTGTGTTAAATAAAATTTGAAGTAAAAAGGTATTCGTCCTACAGTGTTTTTATATTTTACCACAGTAAAGGGTGTGAATAGTTTATAATCCCCTGCGAACATGAGTGCGGCGCGAGTGAAGATTTGGGAAAAGAAACGAGATGTCATGTCCATTGGGATAAAATGGACTAGACCTATTGTTAAAATTCACGGAAAATCGAGCGACCCGATCGCAAAACAGAATGAAAAAGTGCTCTCTGACCATTATTTCCTTTCTAGGCTAAACAAAGCTTTGTGCTTCACTCCTGTGGTAATATTCTCGTGAAACAGCATTCACATACAAAACACTGGACTAGTAAAATAACAAAATTATTTTTTTAAAGGTAGAAAATAGTATTTATGTAAAGAGATATATTAAAATAAAAAGAGCTCAACTCTTAACTGGAAGGAAGCTATTTTTCCCCCTCATGTGCAACCTAGCGGATGAGTCATTATTTGGGTTAGTAAAAATAACGAAATGATAGTTTTAAGTAGAAAATAGTATTTATGTAAACAGATATAGTATATTATCATGTGTCCCCGTAAATCAAAATAGCTTTAACAGCATACTAAACAATTTTTTAATAAAAATGTAAAAATGCAGAATGTTTTCTGTGATGGTAGGTTTAGGGGTAGTGTGTGTGTGTGTGTGTGTGTGTGTGTGTGTGTGTGTGTGTGTGTGTGTGTGTGTGTGTGTGTGTGTGTGTGTGTGTGTGTGTGTGTGTGTGTGTGTGCGTGCGATATGTAGGCTTAGGGGTAGTGTAGGGGGATAGAATGTACAGTTTGTACAGTATACAAACCATTAAGTCTATGGAATGCCATCTGCCTGTCTTTCCCCTTCCCCCTCTCTATCTGTGTGTGTGTGTGTGTGTGTGTGTGTGTGTGGGGGGGGGTCTCTCTCTCACCCTGTGAGTTTGTGTGTGTGCCTTTCTCTCAGTCCTTCCCCTCCCCCTCACTCTCACTCTATCATTGTGTGTGTGTGTGTGTGTGTGTGTGTGTGTGTGTGTGTGTGTGTGTGTGTGTGTGTGTGTGTGTGTGTGTGTGTGTGTGTGTGTGTGTGTGTGTGTGTGTGTGTGTGTGTGTGTGTGTGTGTGACTTTCTCTCTTGATCATAATTTAACCCTTTCATATAGGCTATCACAAATAACTATCACTTGAAATAAAAACATCATGTGATGTGTTTGCTAAGATCACGTATGATGCATATGTCTTTAAATGAATTATTTACTGATATGATATACATTTATGAAACATAAATTTCACATGATTTTATGAAAGTGGCTGTTTATAATAAACTTCCATAAAATGTAGACACGCATCTTACTCTTACCTGACACTGATATTAAAATCGTCTTTGCAGTTTCTGTGATTTGGCTCCATTTATTCATTTTTTTATTAACATTTTTTATTGGACCACCCATATTGAAATGAAAGCACGCTTTATGGTGTATAAGATTGTTGCCACGTAACTTAGAGCACGAAAGTTGTTCGGCCCGATCAATCAACATGAAACAAAGATATGGAAGATGCTAAAATGCAAACAAATATTGGATATCTCAAACGGTGTTGCCATGGCGAGGGATTAAATAAGGACAAAAAAGGGGAACAGAATTTGTCTAATATCTTGTAAAATCATATTTTGATTTCAATTAAATTAAGATTGTATGTTTGGTAATTGAACTTAGATTAATTTAAAATTACTATACTATTTTTCAGATGAATATATATATTTTTTATAAATATTTATTTGAATAATGTAGTGTGAGCTGCCCTTCCCTCAATGAACACAAGATGGCAGCATTGTGTTAGTTTTGAAGCAGGATAAAAAAACCTTGTTTCTCTCTCTCTCTCTCTCTCTCTCTCTCTCTCTCTCTCTCTCTCTCTCTCTGTCTGTCTCTCTCTGTCTATCTCTCTCTCTCTCTCTCTCTCTCTCTCTCTCTCTCTCTCTCTGTCTCTATATGCTATTTTAAATACTGTAGTCTATGCCAGATATATATATATATATAGCCTACATTTCGAAATCATTTGAGGCTAAAACATCCATAAGCATGCGTGTTTATTTTAGCACTTCTGTCAGTGAAACAACACACTACAACCTATAAAACAGTTAAACGATTTTCAGTAAATAATGGTAACCTCAAGAATATAAGAATTAAATATTTGTTAGAAAAATATTTGATTCATACTATTTCTCCGCAAAGATGTGTCATATAGCCTACCGCTCTGCGCTTTGAGAGGAATGTGTGACACGAGATACCTTCATCTTTATGTTTTCTCCTGATGTAGCAAAGCAACACTTGTTGTAAAAGGTCTGAAGAGCGGATTTTATCTTCCACAGGGTCAAGACATTTAGGCAATGCTTGATTATTCACTGCCAGAGAAAACGAAACTAAAATCACCGATGTGTGTGTGTGTGTGTGTGTGTGTGTGTGTGTGTGTGTGTGTGAAATGCGCTATTCAAATAAACCAAACTTGACGCGCCTTACCAAGTTTAATAACAAGAACAAACTGTGTTAAATAAAATTTGAAGTAAAAAGGTATTCGTCCTACAGTGTTTTTATATTTTACCACAGTAAAGGATGTGAATAGTTTATAATCCCCTGCGAACATGAGTGCGGCGCGAGTGAAGATGTGGGAAAAGAAACGAGATGTCATGTCCATTGGGATAAAATGGACTAGACCTATTGTTAAAATTCACGGAAAATCGAGCGACCCGATCGCAAAACAGAATGAAAAAGTGCTCTCTGACCATTATTTCCTTTCTAGGCTAAACAAAGCTTTGTGCTTCACTCCTGTGGTAATATTCTCGTGAAACAGCATTCACATACAAAACACTGGACTAGTAAAATAACAAAATTATTTTTTTAAAGGTAGAAAATAGTATTTATGTAAAGAGATATATTAAAATAAAAAGAGCTCAACTCTTAACTGGAAGGAAGCTATTTTTCCCCCTCATGTGCAACCTAGCGGATGAGTCATTATTTGGGTTAGTAAAAATAACGAAATGATAGTTTTAAGTAGAAAATAGTATTTATGTAAACAGATATAGTATATTATCATGTGTCCCCGTAAATCAAAATAGCTTTAACAGCATACTAAACAATTTTTTAATAAAAATGTAAAAATGCAGAATGTTTTCTGTGATGGTAGGTTTAGGGGTAGTGTGTGTGTGTGTGTGTGTGTGTGTGTGTGTGTGTGTGTGTGTGTGTGTGTGTGTGTGTGTGTGTGTGTGTGTGTGTGTGTGTGTGTGTGTGTGTGTGCGATATGTAGGCTTAGGGGTAGTGTAGGGGGATAGAATGTACAGTTTGTACAGTATACAAACCATTAAGTCTATGGAATGCCATCTGCCTGTCTTTCCCCTTCCCCCTCTCTATCTGTGTGTGTGTGTGTGGGGGGGTCTCTCTCTCACCCTGTGAGTTTGTGTGTGTGCCTTTCTCTCAGTCCTTCCCCTCCCCCTCACTCTCACTCTATCATTGTGTGTGTGTGTGTGTGTGTGTGTGTGTGTGTGTGTGTGTGTGTGTGTGTGTGTGTGTGTGTGTGTGTGTGTGTGTGTGTGTGTGTGTGTGTGTGTGTGTGTGTGTGTGTGTGTGTGTGTGTGTGTGTGTGACTTTCTCTCTTGATCATAATTTAACCCTTTCATATAGGCTATCACAAATAACTATCACTTGAAATAAAAACATCATGTGCTGTGTTTGCCAAGATCACGTATGATGCACATGTCTTTAAATTAATTATTTACTGATATAATATAAATGTATTAAAACATAAATTTCACATGATTTTATAAAAGTGACTATTTATAATAAACTTCCATAAAATGTAGACACGCATCTTACTCTTACCTGACACTGATATTAAAATCATCTTTGCAGTTTCTGTGATTTGGCTCCATTTATAAATTTTTTTATTAACATTTTTTTATTGGACCACCCATATTCAAATGAAAGCACGCTTTGTGGTGCATAAGATTGGTGCACAAACGGTAGAGCCCTATTGTTCCCCTAAGGATTATTCTTTTTCTTTTTCTTTTTTTTCAAGATGGCAGCATTGTGTTAGTTTTGAAGCAGGATAAAAAAAAAAAAAACTTGTTTCTCTCTCTCTCTCTCTCTCTCTCTCTCTCTCTCTCTCTCTCTCTCTCTGTCTATCTCTCTCTCTCTCTCTCTCTCTCTCTCTCTGTCTCTCTCTCTCTCTGTGTGTGTGTGTGTGTGTGTGTGTGTGTGTGTGTGTGTGTGTGTGTGTGTGTGTGTGTGTGTGTGTGTGTGTGTGTGTGTGTGTGTGTGTGTGTGTGTGTGTGTGTGTGTGTGTGTGTGTGTGTGTGTGTGTGTGTGTGTGTGTGTGTGTGTGTGTGTGTGTGTGTGTGTGTGTGTGTGCGTGTGTGTGTGTGTGTGTGTTTCTGAGGACATACATTTGTAGACATTTCATGTGTCCCCATACATATATTGTTCTCTTCGAGCCGGACAACTTTCTAATTTACAGTCATTAGCTCCAACCAACAGGAAGTCAGATATTTTGATTTGAAGGGGAATATTTGTATAATTCAGGGTCTGAGTTTTTACGTTCTCCTCGTAGGCGATTTATTCAATCTCCACCAAACTTGATGAGATTAACAGCGTTCTCCACATGGATCATATAGCACTGATATAGACCGGAGCGATCGTGTTTACATTTTTTATGGACATATTTCATATACTATAGTGCTCTAGACCAGCCTTTCTCAAACTTTTTTCAGTCAGGGCACCTTTCAAAAGTGCATAAAATTTCAAGGCACCCCAGTTTAAAATATAATTTAAAAACACTGCATAACCCAAATTTAAATGCAAATGTCCTGTTTATTTAGACAGGACAGTAATGAACAGAGCATAATACGAACTGTAAATAACAATAATAATAATAACAACTTTATAGCAACTTTATAGCACCTTTAAAAACACAGGTTTGCAAAGTAATTCACAAAATAATTAATCAGAGACACAAATGCCATAAAACCGTAAGAGGTGGACCGCACAATACAAGAACCCAACAACAAAACCTGACCAGAAGAACTAAACTGAAGTGCAGGATGCAGTTAAAATAAAATAAAAAGTGGCAGACATAACAAAAATAAATAAAATCAGATACAATACGATAAGAAAAAGATCCATGTTCCATGCACCAGAGATGAGCAGGAATGTTTTTCCATATAGTGCTTGCTTTCATCCGTGACATATGTGCATGCACACACACCCACATACACCCACACACACACAAAAATAATCTGCAACGAGAAATGGAGAAAGATCTACATGCGCGCATGCAGCGCACATACGCGCTCACACAAGCCGGGGGTGGGGGTGACCACAATTAATGAGAGACTTTTATGTCATTTTTCCTTTTTTATTCAAAATATTCACAAATTTGTTAGATATGGCCTGAAATATCTGATATTCCGATTGTCAAATATATACAAGAGGAAGTGTTTTGTCGTTTAAACACCTTTAAAACGATCGCGTTAGTTGAGCTGTATGCGCGATGGGCGCCGCCATCGCCGCCGCAGGCGCAGTTCAGAAAATCGGATCTGTTGGATTTACAAGACGTGAATTCATCCACTTCTCCCAAAATACATAAAAGTAAGTGGCAGGTGAACTGGGAGAAAAATAGAGTAAACTTTAAAGTTACTTACACAATGTGTATCTGACATGAATAAAACTAATTATAATGGAAAGGATTATTATTGCCTCTTAATTTTTCATCATTGTGTATTTTACAAACTCTAAATGTATAGTTTTTTTAGTACGTATATGTATGAAACCTAAAATAAACATTATGTGGCTGAAAACACTGAAAAGTTGTGATATATGACAAGTCTGAGCGCGCCTGTCTCTGGCTCAGTGCAAGCCAATGCGAAAGCACATTTGAATTTACATTTGAATGAACGTGATGCACTGCCGGTCTAATCACATGTGTGAATGTGTGATCGTACGTGCGAAAGGGTTAAAAAGAAGAAGAATGTATTTATGTAAATTCAAATATATTTTATATATGAAATTTCAGATTTTTTTTTTTTTTTTTTGCCTACGTAATTTTTTGGCGGCACCCCTGACACAGTCAGGCGGCACCCCAGTGTGCCGCGGCACCCACTTTGAGAAAGGCTGCTCTAGACATGAACCAGAAGCGTGTATGCGCACATTTCATCACGTCTTATTAAAATGAAATGTATATGCACTGATTACACTGATACAACCGCCTATGTCTGATCACGAACGCGCTGACACGATGGATTATTCTGCTACACAAAAGACAATGATGTAAATTAATAAATAAACTGACAATTCAAAGAAGAATTGGCCAAAAAGTATCTGCTTTATTCTTTCTGTGTTAAACTGATGTGTGTCATTCGTTCAGAGAGTGCTCTTAAATGTATTACAAATATCCGCCTTTCTCCTCGTTTGGGCAGTTTGTGTTGCAGGTCTGTGTTTTATTGGTTGTTGTCTCTCCATTAGCTCCGACCAACAGGAAGTCAGATATTTTGGTTTGAAGGTGAATATTTGTGTAATTCAGGGTCTGAGTTATCTGTTATTTTGTACCAACTACATAGACTGTAATAGTTTAATTACATTTAAACTAACTACAAATTATATATACAAGTGTTCCCACAAATAAAGTATAAATCATGTAAATTACTACATGTAATATATGGTATTCTGAACTCATTATGATTTGACCTTTGACATCATCTGACATGAAATTAATTTAAATGTAATTGATCTCATAGATGTGGTCCTATATGTGATCCTATGACATTACAATTAATCTATATTTAAATTACATCATGGGTGTGGCTTATGGTCATAATGGCACCAGCTGCTGCAGTAAATGTGGCATATTCGAGTGATTTTTAAAATGCTCTCCTGTTTAAATGCATATTGCCTGCCATGCACAGTTAAGCTGATGCCACCGGCGTGGCGGTGCCACCGGCTTGAGCCCGTCATCGCTGCTCGCAGCTTTAATTATTATTATTATTATTTTTTTTTTTAGCGACTAAATGGGCACTTTTGGGGCCCTTACCATGCTCAAAAACTCTTGAAACTTTGCAGATACGTCAGAATCTGCGGCCATCAGGGCCGGGCTGAAGCTGATACCCGGGCGTGGCAGGGGGGCTCAACAGCGCCCCCTATTAAAATTTGGTCTATATATCAAACACACTTGCACGTACATGTATGAAACTCGGTACACATATAGACCTCATCGGGCCGAACAACTTTCGTGCTCTAAGTTACGTGGCAGCCCAACAGGAAGTGAGTTATAATGGGTTGTTCGGAAAACCCATGCTCTGGAATTTAATATACTCCTCCGAGGCCATTGTTTCGATCATCGCCAAACTCGGTCAGCATGAAGTGAACATATTCAGGATGCTAAATTGCGAGCGGATTTGTGATATCTCAAATGGTTTGGCCGTGGCGAAGCAACGAATTTATGGCGAGAAAAGGGAAACAGGAAGTGTGTTATAACTTGTGCAAACATTGAATGATTTGGATGAAACTTCAGCTGTGTGTTCGTTGTAAGAAGCCGATCGCATGGATAGGACTTTTGTGAGTCAAAGTTATAGCGCCACCAACTGGCAGCAGGAAGTGTGTCACTTTCAAAAATGCTTTAAATCACAGTCTTATTTACACCCGATTGACTTCAAACTTCATCAGTATAATGTGAAAACATGGCAGATATAGACATATGAATGGATTCCTAAAATTTTAAATAATGTTGCCATGACAACGTGTCAAAGTTTAATAATGTTTTGGCTGTTTTGAGACTTCTTAGCATGCTTGAAATTGCTTGAAACTGCTTGAAACTCAACACACACATCAGAGATGTCAGTCAGTACAAATGGGCAAAGCCTCAGAAACGGGTGGGGATGAGGGGCTCTCTAGCGCCACCTTTTGACAAAAGTGAAGTGCTTCGTTTCATCTACAATCACCAAACTCAGTATATATATTGACCTCATCGAGCCGGACAACTTTCTAATTTACAGTCATTAGCTCCGACCAACAGGAAGTCAGATATTTTGGTTTGAAGGTGAATATTTGTGTAATTCAGGGTCTGAGTTTTTACGTTCTCCTCGTAGGCGATTTATTCAATCTCCACCAAACTCGGTCAACATGAAACAAAGATATGGAAGATGCTAAAATGCAAACAAATATTGGATATCTCAAACGGTGTTGCCATGGCGAGGGATTAAATAAGGACAAAAAAGGGGAACAGAATTTGTCTAATATCTTGTAAAATCATATTTTGATTTCAATTAAATTAAGATTGTATGTTTGGTAATTGAACTTAGATTAATTTAAAATTACTATACTATTTTTCAGATGAATATATATATTTTTTATAAATATTTATTTGAATAATGTAGTGTGAGCTGCCCTTCCCTCAATGAACACAAGATGGCAGCATTGTGTTAGTTTTGAAGCAGGATAAAAAAACCTTGTTTCTCTCTCTCTCTCTCTCTCTCTCTCTCTCTCTCTCTATCGAGTGCATGCTGGGAGTGAGTGTGGAAGGAGCAGGTTGTGGGAGTGAAAGTTTCTTAGTGAGATTTCTTTACTTTTCTTTTCCATATTTATATATTTTCTTTAGTTATAGAGTAGGCTATCTGGTTTAGTGAGGGTTTTCCTGACTCCGGTCAGTGAGCGGGGATAATGGGGTCTGAAGCAGGAGATTTCTCTCAGTTAACACTCAAGCATGGGTGTAAGTGTATGCCTGAGGCCGCGGTGTCGGTGGAGGATTGTCTGATAGCCGTGAGCGAGGCGATCGGTGGTGCTAACATTAGATCTGCCTCCCGTATGAACAAAGCCATTGTGTTCTTCCTCAGTGAACGGCAGATGGTAGACGAACTGATTGAAACTGGGTTGGTAATCAAAAACATTTTTGTGCCGGTATTGCCTTTGTCAAGCCCAGCCAAGAAAGTGATTTTATCAAACATACCGCCGTTCGTTACAAATGAAAAACTTGAGCAAATTCTCCAGAGGTACGGTAAAATAGTGAGTACGATCAAAATGATTCCTCTGGGATGCAAAAATCCAGAGATTAAACATGTGATGTCCTTTCGTCGTCAGGTTTTTATGATTTTAAACTCTCAGAGTGATCCATTAAATCTGTCAGCGAAACTAAGCATCGATGGCAAAGATTACACAGTTTTTATTAGTTCTGAGTCAATGCGATGCTTTATTTGTGGTGATTTTGGACACGTCAGGCACACCTGCCCGAGGCGAGACAGGCCGGCTCCAGCTGCAGATGCGGAGGACAGCGAGAGGGCGGCCGGCGCGGAGATCGCTGCGCCTGCTGTGGGGTCAGAACCCCAGCCGCGCGGAGCGCTGTCGGCGTCAGGTGACATGCCCGGAGAGAGACCGGTGCTGGAGGCCTCTGGAGGCGGCCTGGTGGAGGCTGCTGAGGAAGCGGCCAGCCCGAGTCAGATCCCCGCTGCGCCGCAGGCAGAGACGAGTGCGGGGCAGGTGTGCTTGCGGTCCGGGGCTGAAACGGAATTGATTTTGCAGCCTGATAACGTTGAAAATGAAACGATTACTGATGACTCGTTTAATCGGAGTCAAGATGCTATGCTATCTCAAGAACCTGTGGATCTACTGGATGACTCTGACATTGAACATGAAGATGCGGAGATAATGGGGAATGACGCGGGGGATTCAGAGCTTGTCTCTGGAGGTAAGACCAAACTTTACTCTGTTCAGCAGATTAATGATTTCCTTGATACAACGAAGGGACATCGTAAACCTAAAATTGAGTCATATTTTCCGGATGTAAGATTGTTTCTGCTGTCTGGTTCGATGGCAATGAGAAAGGCTTCCTTGGAAGAGCTTGACAAACCCAAACGCTACCGTCTGAAGAAACTTCTTAGCAATGTTAGAAGTTCGTTGAATTTACAAGTTAAAAAATGAACATGGCTGGGTTAACATCTTCTGGATTAGTTTTATTGTGCGTTAATCTTATATATATTTTTCTTCTCATGGCACCTTTGAGGCTTAGTTCACTGAACGTTAACGGGTGTCGTGATGCTGTGAAAAGGGCTAGTGTTTTTGACTATATCATGATGAAGAGTGCTGGTGTGGTGTTTCTACAGGAGACGCACACAGATGAGAATAATCAGATACAGTGGTTGAGTGAATGGAAGGGCCAGGCTATATTGAGTCATGGCTCTAATGTCAGTGCAGGTGTGGCTATACTTCTGACATCTGAATATAAAGAGAAGCCTGTCAGTGTCCTTGAAGTGATTTCTGGTCGTTTGCTGAGAGTTGATGTAACTATTCAGGGCAATTATTTTTCTTTTTTCAATGTGTATGCACCCAATATTGGGTTGGATCGTGTTTTTTTTTTTGAGAAACTCAAAATTGCTCTAAATGATGTTTCTCCTGAGAGGACCATTGTTTTGGCTGGGGATTTTAACTGCACTTTATGTCATACGTTAGACAGGAATCATGAAGAGCCACATGCTCAATCTGCAGATGTGCTCAGGTCTTTAATTGTTTACCACAATCTTGTAGATGTTTGGAGAGAATCATTCCCACAGGTCCGACAATATACCTGGGTGAAAATAAACTCCAATATGATATCTGGGGCTAGGCTGGACAGGATTTATGTACAAAAAAGCAAAAGGACTCATTTCTATAATAGCTGTATTTTTCCTACTGCTCTTTCTGATCACCATTTTCTATCTATTGATGTCACTACTGCAGAGAGCACGTTCAATAAATCTTTTTGGAAATTTAATAATAGATTATTACTAGATCAAAATTTTGTACACTCTTTCACTTATTTCTGGGAGATCTGGAGAGAGAGGAAAACTCAGTACAAGTCCCTGAGCCAGTGGTGGGACATCGGAAAAACTCAAATTAAATTGTTTTGCCAGAGTTACTCTGCTTACAATAAAAGCTGTTTGGACAAAAAGATGGCACAGCTTGAACAGGAAATACTTCTGCTTGACATTGAAGGGGATGTTGTCGATACCACTGAGTCTTTGAAACGCAATAAATTTATTTTGCGTAATCTACTGGAGGAAAGAGCCCAGGAGACGCTGATTCGTGCAAGATTTTCCTCTTTCAATAGCATGGATGCTCCTACAACTTTCTTTTTTAACCTGGAGAAGAAGACTGTGGATAAGATGTTAGGCTGTTTGAGGCTTCCAGAGGGGAGGAAAGTTACCGATGGTCCTGGGATTATTTCTTACGCTCTGTCTTTTTATGAGGATCTTTACAAAGCTGAAACTTGCGATGAAGAGATGGCTGAACATCTCTTCCAGGATTTACCTCAGCTTTCGGATGGGGAGAAATCTAAGCTTGATGAACCATTGACTTTTGATGAACTATCTGTTGCTGTTAAAGAGCTGTCTTCTGGTAAAGCTCCGGGTCTGGATGGACTTAGTGCAGAGTTTTATAAACAATTATGGCCAGTCATTGGAAAGGATTTGTTTGCGGTTTTCATGGAGAGTTTAGAAAGAGGTACACTTCCTCTGAGTTTAAGAAGAGCTGTGGTCACCCTTTTACCTAAAAAGGGTAATCTTGAAGACATTAGATGCTGGCGTCCTGTCTCTTTACTCGGAGTTGACTATAAGATACTTTCAAAATCTTTAACCAACAGAGTTAAACTCTACATCTCATCGGTGATTCATCCAGATCAGTCATACTGCATTCCAGGAAGGACCATTTTTGATAACCTTTCTCTGATTCGGGACTTAATTTCTTTTTCTAAGATGCATAATTTGAATGTTGGGTTTGTTTCTTTGGATCAGGAGAAAGCTTTTGATCGGGTTGATCATGTTTTCCTGGTTAAGTGTCTGGAGGCTTTTGGTTTTGGTCCATCTATTATTGCTTATATTAAACTGCTGTATAATGACATATACAGCATGCTGAAAATTAATGGTACCCTAACAAGACCTTTCAGTGTAAGCAGAGGTATAAGGCAGGGGTGTGGGCTCTCAGGAATCCTGTATGCCATTGCAATTGAACCACTTTTGGCCGCACTGAGGAACAAGCTGGGTGGCATATCAACAGTGTGTCCATCCATCTCAGAACTAATAACTGCTAGGCTTAGTGCCTATGCTGATGATGTCACTGTTTTTATTAGATCTGCTCAGGATATCATGAATTTGAGAGAAACTTTGGACATCTATCAGAAAGCATCCTCGTCTCGAATTAATTGGCAAAAGTGTGCTTCTTTTCTACTGGGTGAATGGGAGAATGTGGGCCCTCCAGCACTTCCGCAGAACTGCTCCTGGAGTCGAGAGGGGTTCAAAGTGCTGGGGGTTTTTCTTGGGACTGACCAGTATATTCTGAAAAACTGGGATGGCATTTTTGAAAAAGTTTCTGGACGCTTACAAAAATGGCAATGGATACTGCCTCAACTGTCCTATAGGGGAAGAGTGCTAATTATTAACAACCTGGCAGCTTCCATGATGTGGCATCGTCTGAGTGTGCTTGATCCCCCTAAAGATCTGTTGCAACGTGTGCAGAAGACTTTCATTGAGTTTTTCTGGGGTGGTTATCATTGGCTTCCCCCAGCATTTCTTTATTTGCCAGTTAATGAAGGGGGCCAAGGTTTGATTAGTTTGGTAGCTAAGGTTAAGGCTATGAGGCTAAAGACGGTTCAGAACCTACTCTACCCTGAGGTTTTTAAGCCGTGGGTGTCGTTTGGTCTGGCGTTGCTCAGAACTTTTGGGGGGTTCTCTCTTGATCGGCATTTATTTTTAATGTCGTCTAATGATGTAAAGTTTTCATCTGAGGTAAAGTTTTATTCTTCTGTGTTAAGCTCCTGGACAGGTTTTAAATTCATTAGACATGATGATGATCATTTTGGCCTTGAAGAACCATTGTTTTTCAACTCCTTTTCAAGTGGGAATAGTGTTAATTCTAATACATCGGTTAAAGAATTTTTGAAAAAAGGAGTGGTAAAAGTTTCAGATTTAATTGATACCTCGTCTAGAAAATGGAGGTCAATGACAGACATTAGTGATCAGGCTGGTGTTAGATCAGTAAGGACAGTAGAGCGGCTTATAGGTGGGCTGAAAGCAGCTTTTCCCTCCACACTCCTCCTGTTTGTTAACTCTTTTCTGTCTGGAGGTCCTTCTAGAGTTGAATTTCCTAAATTATTTGTGTCTCCCAAGGTTGAGTTTGAAGACGATCAAGTAAAGCTGCTGAAAGTTGATAAATTACAAGAACTTGATTTTCAGGTGGTCGGAAAAAAAGTTTTGTATCAGTTGTGTGTCAAAGTAGATCATTTTGAGCAAATTAAGGACAGAAGGGATACAAAATGGAGAGAATTTTTAAGCGTGCCTGTTGATCTTTCTCCTTCGTGGAGGCTTTTTTATAAGAGTCCTCTACCTAAACGGTCTGGAGACCTACAGTGGAGGCTATTACACTGCGCATTGCCTACTAATTCTCATGTGTCAAAATTCAATTTTAATGTTTTATCATCTTGTTTTTTCTGTTCTTTACCAGAATCTGTTTTTCATGTTTTTACTGAGTGTTCTCGATTGGTTCCTTTATATACGTGTCTAGAAAGATTACTTGGGAATTTGGGTTTTGTTTTTAACAAAGCACTGTTTATTTTTGGTTGCAAGTACTCTAGAGCACGCAGACAGCAGTGTACTGTAGCAAACTTTGTCATTGGACAAGCCAAATTAGCCATTTGGAAGTCTTGTAGACTGGCTGCTGAAGGGAGAAATGTAGATGTGTTTCTGTTATTTACTGCTCTGGTGGAATCCAGGATAAGAGTGGAACACAGATTCTTTCAAATGACAAAAAACATGATTGAATTTGAGTTTAAATGGTGCGCAAATAGAGCCTTACTGTCACTTTGTGAGGATGGAGAAATTATGTTTAATTGGTGATGATGGTACAGTTATAGTGGGCATTTTGAATGATTTTTATTTTCATTTATATTTTATTTTTTTTATTTTTTTTTTTGGTTTTATCATCTTTTGAACATCTTGTAATGATTATGTGTGAAGTATAATGAAGTGTTAGTTTTTAGACTGTTTTAATAAAGTGTGTTAAAAGTCAAAAAGTCTCTCTGTCTCTCTCTCTCTCTCTCTCTCTCTCTCTCTCTCTCTCTCTCTCTCTCTCTCTCTCTCTCTCTGTCTCTCTCTCTCTGTGTGTGTGTGTGTGTGTGTTAGGGTTGTGCCGTTGGACGATATCATCGTCCATCGTGATGGCTGACCGACATCACGATGGAGCGCCACCATCGTGATGCCACGCCCCCGTTGCGAGCGCGACACGCACTAATCCTCTTCTATAGTATTAGTAAAACTAAAAACTTAGCATGGATTGCTCTGTAAATTAAATTGAAAATGTAACTAATGCATATATGCTATTTTAAATACTGTAGTCTATGCCAGATATATATATATATATAGCCTACATTTCGAAATCATTTGAGGCTAAAACATCCATAAGCATGCGTGTTTATTTTAGCACTTCTGTCAGTGAAACAACACACTACAACCTATAAAACAGTTAAACGATTTTCAGTAAATAATGGTAACCTCAAGAATATAAGAATTAAATATTTGTTAGAAAAATATTTGATTCATACTATTTCTCCGCAAAGATGTGTCATACTACCGCTCTGCGCTTTGAGAGGAATGTGTGACACGAGATACCTTCATCTTTATGTTTTCTCCTGATGTAGCAAAGCAACACTTGTTGTAAAAGGTCTGAAGAGCGGATTTTATCTTCCACAGGGTCAAGACATTTAGGCAATGCTTGATTATTCACTGCCAGAGAAAACGAAACTAAAATCACCGATGTGTGTGTGTGTGTGTGTGTGTGTGTGTGTGTGTGTGTGTGTGTGTGTGTGTGTGTGTGTGTGTGTGTGTGTGTGTGTGTGTGTGTGTGTGAAATGCGCTATTCAAATAAACCAAACTTGACGCCTTACCAAGTTTAATAACAAGAACAAACTGTGTTAAATAAAATTTGAAGTAAAAAGGTATTCGTCCTACAGTGTTTTTATATTTTACCACAGTAAAGGATGTGAATAGTTTATAATCCCCTGCGAACATGAGTGCGGCGCGAGTGAAGATTTGGGAAAAGAAACGAGATGTCATGTCCATTGGGATAAAATGGACTAGACCTATTGTTAAAATTCACGGAAAATCGAGCGACCCGATCGCAAAACAGAATGAAAAAGTGCTCTCTGACCATTATTTCCTTTCTAGGCTAAACAAAGCTTTGTGCTTCACTCCTGTGGTAATATTCTCGTGAAACAGCATTCACATACAAAACACTGGACTAGTAAAATAACAAAATTATTTTTTTAAAGGTAGAAAATAGTATTTATGTAAAGAGATATATTAAAATAAAAAGAGCTCAACTCTTAACTGGAAGGAAGCTATTTTTCCCCCTCATGTGCAACCTAGCGGATGAGTCATTATTTGGGTTAGTAAAAATAACGAAATGATAGTTTTAAGTAGAAAATAGTATTTATGTAAACAGATATAGTATATTATCATGTGTCCCCGTAAATCAAAATAGCTTTAACAGCATACTAAACAATTTTTTAATAAAAATGTAAAAATGCAGAATGTTTTCTGTGATGGTAGGTTTAGGGGTAGTGTGTGTGTGTGTGTGTGTGTGTGTGTGTGTGTGTGTGTGTGTGTGTGTGTGTGTGTGTGTGTGTGTGTGTGTGTGTGTGTGTGTGTGCGATATGTAGGCTTAGGGGTAGTGTAGGGGGATAGAATGTACAGTTTGTACAGTATACAAACCATTAAGTCTTTGGAATGCCATCTGCCTGTCTTTCCCCTTCCCCCTCTCTATCTGTGTGTGTGTGTGTGGGGGGGTCTCTCTCTCACCCTGTGAGTTTGTGTTTGTGCCTTTCTCTCAGTCCTTCCCCTCCCCCTCACTCTCACTCTATCATTGTGTGTGTGTGTGTGTGTGTGTGTGTGTGTGTGTGTGTGTGTGTGTGTGTGTGTGTGTGTGTGTGTGTGTGTGTGTGTGTGTGTGTGTGTGTGTGTGTGTGTGTGTGTGACTTTCTCTCTTGATCATAATTTAACCCTTTCATATAGGCTATCACAAATAACTATCACTTGAAATAAAAACATCATGTGATGTGTTTGCTAAGATCACGTATGATGCATATGTCTTTAAATGAATTATTTACTGATATGATATACATTTATGAAACATAAATTTCACATGATTTTATGAAAGTGGCTGTTTATAATAAACTTCCATAAAATGTAGACACGCATCTTACTCTTACCTGACACTGATATTAAAATCGTCTTTGCAGTTTCTGTGATTTGGCTCCATTTATTCATTTTTTTATTAACATTTTTTATTGGACCACCCATATTGAAATGAAAGCACGCTTTATGGTGTATAAGATTGTTGCACAAATGGTAGCTAAGGTAGCTCAAAAAACACATGAATAGAAGTGTTAGGATAATACAACATCAGCATTTGAATGGTATTCTGAACTCATTACGATTTGACCTTTGACATCATCTGACATGAAATTCATTTAAATTAAATTGATCTCATAGATGTGGCTGTTGTGGTTTGTGGTCATAGCAGCACCAACTGCTGCAGTTAATGTGGTGAATTCAGATGACATTGACATAGTCCTTTTATGTTTTCCCATTTTAAATGCCTATTGCCTGCCGTGCACAGTTAAGCTGATGCCACCGGCGTGGCGGTGCCACCGGCTTGAGCCCGTCATCGCTGCTCGCAGCTTTAATTAGGGCTCAAGCCTGAAAGGGCGCAGAGCCCTATTGTTTTCCTTAGGATTATTATTATTATTATTAGGGCTCAAGCCTGAAAGGGCGCAGAGCCCTATTGTTTTCCTTAGGATTATTATTATTATTAGGGCTCAAGCCTGAAAGGGCGCAGAGCCCTATTGTTTTCCTTAGGATTATTATTATTAGGGCTCAAGCCTGAAAGGGCGCAGAGCCCTATTGTTCTTCCTCGGTTTCTTATTAGGGCTCAAGCCTGAAAGGGCGCAGAGCCCTATTGTTCCCCTAAGGATTATTTATTTATTTATTTTTTTTTATTTTTTTTTTCGACTTCTCGGGTACTTTTGGGGCACTTAACATGCTCGAAAACTCTTGAAACTTTGCACACACGTCGGAATGCGCGGCCATCAGAGCCGGGCTGAAGCTGGTACCCGGGCGTGGCAGGGGGGCTCGACAGCGCCCCCTAAGGTGGGGTCTGAAAACTTGGTCCATATATGAAACACACTTGCACGTACATATATGAAACTCGGTACACATATAGACCTCATCGGGCCGAACAACTTTCGTGCTCTAAGTTACGTGTCAGCCCAACAGGAAGTGAGCTATAATGGGTTGTTCGGAAAACCCATGCTCTGGAATTTAATATACTCCTCCGAGGCCATTGTTTCGATCATCGCCAAACTCGGTCAGCATGAAGTGAACATATTCAGGATGCTAAATTGCGAGCGGATTTTTGATATCTCAAACGGTTTGGCCGTGGCGAAGCAACGAATTTATGGCGAGAAAAGGGAAACAGGAAGTGTGTTATAACTTGTGCAAACATTGACTGATTTGGATGAAACTTCAGCTGTGTGTTCGTTGTAAGAAGCCGATCGCATGGATATGACTTTTGTGAGTCAAAGTGATAGCGCCACCAACTGGCAGCAGGAAGTGTGTCACTTTCAAAAATGCTTTAAATCACGGTCTTATTTTCACCTGAGTGACTTCAAACTTCATCAGTATAATGTGAAAACATGGCAGATATACACATATGAATGGATTCCTAAAATTTTAAATAATGTTGCCATGGCAACGTGTCAAAGTTTAATAATCTTTTGGCTGTTCTGAGGCTCTTAGCATCCTTGAAATTGCTTGAAACTGCTTGAAACTCAACACACACATCAGACATGTCAGTCAGTACACATTGGCAAAGCCTCAGAAACGAGTGGGGATGAGGGGCTCTATAGCGCCACCTTTTGACAAAAGTGAAGGGCTTCGTTTCATCTACAATCACCAAACTCAGTATATATATAGACCTCATCGAGCCGGACAACTTTCTAATTTACAGTCATTAGCTCCAACCAACAGGAAGTCAGATATTTTGGTTTGAAGGTGAATTTTTGTGTAATTCAGGGTCTGAGTTTTTACGTTCTCCTCGTAGGCGATTTATTCAATCTCCACCAAACTCGGTCAACATGAAACAAAGATACGGAAGATGCTAAAATGCAAACGAATATTGGATATCTCAAACGGTGTTGCCATGGCGAGGGATTAAATAAGGACAAAAAAGGGGAACAGAAATTGTCTAATATCTTGTAAAATCATATTTTGATTTCAATTAAATTAAGATTGTATGTTTGGTAATTGAACTTAGATTATTTAAAATTACTATACTATTTTTCAGATGAATATATATATTTTTTATAAACAATTTCTTTAAATAATCTAATGTGCCAGTGTGCCCTCCCCTCAATGAACAGAAGATGGCAGCATTGTGTTAGTTTTGAAGCAGGATAGAAAAAACCTTGTTTCTCTCTCTCTCTCTCTCTCTCTCTCTCCAGGGTCCCCGCGGGATATTAAAAAGTCTTAATTGTCTTTAACCTCTTAACATGTGCCCCATTTTTTGAGAATTCTTTGAAAACGACATACCCAAATGAAAATGTCTGCAGCTCTTAAACCCTATGGTCTATATTCATAAATCTGGTCTTATTTTAAACTAGACACTTGAAATGTTGCTACCCAAGAGTCATAATAACTCAAAGTAATATGGGAACAGAGTAATATACATGTAAATATACATGTAAGTGACTCACGTTTTTTTTTTTTTTTTTTTTACTTAGGGAAAAAAATATTATAATTTAATGTTAAGAGCCTGAAAATAACTTAAATATAAAACTGAATGTCTAATCATGTCATGATTCAAATATGAGGATGATTCTCCCAGTAATGTAGCTTCTGTGAGCTTTTATGTCAAGAAAAGTCTAGGCGAATTTCAAAAAGGCCATTTATTTCATAAAAATGTGTAATTGTAAAGAGTAGTTTTTCATTCAAATAAATCTGCAATAAACTGCTAATTATAATGGATAAACAGTTACTGAAAAACTAAAGCAACTATTTACAGAGATTACAAAGTGTAAAAAAACTCATTTAGCTGATGGGAAGCGTCAGTAAGAGTCTGCGCGCTCCACTGCAGTTGCGCCATTGAGAACGCGCAGACTGCGCACAAACAGTATTCACCAAAGCCCACTTACGTAAACTGCGCAAGATAATGCCTTTTGATTGGTTACTAAGTCCATCAATCAAACCTTTGTTGGAAAGGCATTGGCTGGGCACCGAGTGCCTTTATCCAACGAAAACCATGGGCGCAATGATTGACAGCTCACCAAGCCTGTAAGGCGCTTCCTCTTTATGATGCATCCCAGTAGAGTCTCTGATTGGAGGAGAGAAACGAGGGATGGTTTATAATACGTGGGAGAGACTATTCTAGCAGGGGGAGTTTGCCAGAAAAGGATTAGAATCGATATTTCATTGAAAATGGACATGATTGATTACGCTAACTCAAAACTCCCTTGCAAACAACGAAGGATTTTTTGTTTTTTCCCTATTTTTTCGTTGTTTTGGATTAAAAAGTGGGATGCATTTTGAAGAGTGGACTCTTACACAGAGATGTATGCGGGTGTTTATTGGATTCGTCCGATCTGATCTGAACGACAGGAGATGAAAGATGAGTATCGCTAATATTATGCTAATGTTTACATGGCCGGTCCTTTAGCGTTTCATTTAACCCTTTCCTCTCTGGTTTATTTATTGCAAAAACAAGTTCAGAACATGAATCTTGAGTGTTTTAGCTTTCAAATGATGTATAGTTTGTGATAGTTGATTGAATATTTTGTATAAAACAAAAGTAAATAAAAGTACACACACGCCCACTTCCGTCAATCCCCCTCTTCAGCTTCAGTTCTCCAGTTCTTCCAGTTCACGCGATCGTGATCGCAAAGGCGAATCTTTCTCACCTGCCATCTCGTATAATGACCAAATAAAAGTTTGATATGCCCGATAGCACTAAACAAAGAGTTTAAAAAGCGGTGAAAACCCCGAACTCATTCGCTACTGACACACGGACTGATGTCAGACTGGCCGCGGATTCTGCAGGCGTTTGCCGCCGGTCAGCGCTCGCGCGAGTGAACCGAATCTAGGCATATTCATACATATCCATATCTATGGGCTCATCATTACTGTAGGTCTTAAAGTGAAAGCAACCCAATATAGCCGAGCCTATACCCCCTCCTGCCTGTGTCGTTAGTATTAATCAAACAACAACAACGGGGAAAAACAAACAGTAGCCCTAAACTTAAAGCACTGTTTGTATCTGTATATTTAAGTTGTATTTATTTGTCCTATTGTCAAACAAGATTCATGCATTTTGTTTGTTTTATTGCCATGTGTGACTATTGTGCATCTAATATAATGATATGGTAAATGTGGCATCCTAATTATGAAAAAAAAAGAAACATGCACATTTCTGAAAATAACTTCACAAAATCAGTAATTTTGATCTCACAAAAAATGTATATACATACACACACACTACCGGTCAAAAGTTTGAGAACGGTTCGATTTTTAAAATGTTTTTTAAAGAAGTCTCTCCTGCTCACCGAGGCTGCATTTATTTGATCCAAAATACAGCAAAGACAGTATTATTGTGAATATGTTTTTTTTATTTTTTTATTTAAAATAACTATATTTCAATATATATCTTAAATAGAATTTATTTCTGTGATTCAAAGCTGAATTTTCAGCATCATTGCTCCAGACTTTAGAGTCACATAATCCTTCAGAAATCTTTTTTTTTTTTTTTTTACTTTTTTTTATCCATCAAAGAATCCAAAAAAAAATGTTTTACACAACTGTGTTCAACACTGATAATAAACATAAATGTTTGTTGATCATCAGATCCTCATATGAGAATGATTAGTGATTTAGTGAAGGATCATGTGACACTGAAGACTGGAGTAATGATGATAAATTCAGCTTTGATCACAGGAATAAATGACACTTTACTATATATTCACATAGAAAACAGTCACAACAGAACTGTCACAATATTACAGCTTTTTGTATTTTTAATAACATAAATGCAGCATTGGTGAGCAGAATGTAAAAACATTTAAAAATCTTACCGTTCTCAGACTTTAGACCGGTAGTGTGTTTGTATATTAATCCTGGTGGGATTGAGCTATGAGGAAGTGCAAGATTACTAATACTTTGTTCAATTTGAATAAATTAATTTGCTTTGCAAGTAATTTTGTGATTCTGCATTTCCTTTTGTACGTTTTTTTTTTTAAATTGCGTGATATAGGTCTTAAATTTAATTCATAATGGTATTGAAAAGGTCTTAAAAAGTCTTAAATTTGACTTGGTGAAACCTGCAGATACCCTGTGTCTCTCTCTCTCTCTCTCTCTCTCTCTCTCTCTCTCTCTCTCTCTCTCTCTCTCTCTCTCTCTCTCTCTCTCTCTCTCTCTCTCTCTCTCTCTGTCTGTCTCTCTCTCTCTCTCTCTTTGTCTGTCTCTCTCTGTCTATCTCTCTGTCTCTCTCTCTCTGTTTTTACGTTCTCCTCGTAGGCGATTTATTCAATCTCCACCAAACTCGGTCAACATGAAACAAAGATATGGAAGATGCTAAAATTCGAACGAATATTGGATATCGAGCCGGACAACTTTCTAATTTACAGTAATTAGCTCTGACCAACAGGAAGTCAGATATTTTGGTTTGAAGGTGAATATTTGTGTAATTCAGGGTCTGAGTTTTTACGTTCTCCTCGTAGGCGATTTATTCAATCTCCACCAAACTCGGTCAACATGAAACAAAGATATGGAAGATGCTAAAATTCGAACGAATATTGGATATCGAGCCGGACAACTTTCTAATTTACAGTCATTAGCTCCGACCAACAGGAAGTCAGATATTTTGATTTGATGGGGAATATTTGTATAATTCAGGGTCTGAGTTTTTACGTTCTCCTCGTAGGCGATTTATTCAATCTCCACCAAACTCGGTCAACATGAAACAAAGATATGGAAGATGCTAAAATGCGAACGAATATTGGATATCTCAAACGGTGTTGCCATGGCGAGGGATTAAATAAGGACAAAAAAGGGGAACAGAAATTCTCTCATATCTTGTAAAATCATATTTTGATTTCAATTAAATTAAGATTGTATGGTATTCTGAACTCATTATGATTTGACCTTTGACATCATCTGACATGAAATTAATTTAAATGTAATTGATCTCATAGATGTGGTCCTATATGTGATCCTATGACATTACAATTCATCTATATTTAAATTACATCATGGGTGTGGCTTATGGTCATAATGGCACCAGCTGCTGCAGTAAATGTGGCATATTCGAGTGATTTTTAAAATGCTCTCCTGTTTAAATGCATATTGCCTGCCATGCACAGTTAAGCTGATGCCACCGGCGTGGCGGTGCCACCGGCTTGAGCCCGTCATCGCTGCTCGCAGCTTTAATTATTATTATTATTATTATTTTATCGACTTCTCGGGCACTTTTGGGGCCCTTACCATGCTCAAAAACTCTTGAAAATTTGCACACACGTCGGAATGCGCGGCCATCAGAGCCGGGCTGAAGCTGGTACCTGGGCGTGGCAGGGGGGCTCGACAGCGCCCCCTAGAATGCGTTCTGAAACTTGGTCCATATATCAAACACACTTGCACGTACATGTATGAAACTCGGTACACATATAGACCTCATCGGGCCGAACAACTTTCGTGCTCATAGTTATGCGTCAGCCCAACAGGAAGTGAGCTATAATGGGTTGTTCGGAAAACCCATGCTCTGGAATTTAATATACTCCTCCGAGGCCATTGTTTCGATCATTGCCAAACTCGGTCAGCATGAAGTGAACATATTCAGGATGCTAAATTGCGAGCGGATTTTTGATATCTCAAACGGTTTGGCCGTGGCGAAGCAACAAATTTATGTCGAGAAAAGGGAAACAGGAAGTGTGTTATAACTTGTGCAAACACTGAATGATTTGGATGAAACTTCAGATGTGTATTCGTTGTAAGAGGCCGATCACATGGATATGACTTTTGTGAGTCAAAGTTATAGCGCCACCAACTGGCAGCAGGAAGTGTGTCACTTTCAAAAATGCTTTAAATCACAGTCTTATTTACACCCGATTGACTTCAAACTTCATCAGTATAATGTGAAAACATGACAGATAGAGACATATGAAATGGATTCCTGAAATTTGAAGTACTGTTGCCATGGCAACGTGTCAAAGTTTAATAATGTTTTTGGCTGTTTTTGAGACTTTTAGCATGCTTGAAACTGCTTGAAACTCAACACACACATCAGAGATGTCAGTCAGTACACATGGGCAAAGCCTCAGAAACGGGCGGGGATGAGGGGCTCTATAGCGCCACCTTTTGACAAAAGTGGGGGGGTTAGTTTTATCTTCAGTCCCCAAACTCGGTACATATATTGTTCTCTTCGAGCCGGACAACTTTCTAATTTACAGTTATTAGCTTCGACTAACAGGAAGTCAGATATTTTGGTTTGAAGGTGAATATTTGTGTAATTCAGGGTCTGAGTTTTCACGTTCTCCTCGTAGGCGATTTATTTAATCTCCACCAAACTCTGTCAAAATGAAACAAAGATACGGAAGATGCTAAAATGCGAACGGATATTGGATATCTCAAACGGTGTTCCCATGCCAAGGGATTAAATAAGGACAAAAAAGGGGAACAGAAATTCTCTCATATCTTGTAAAATCATATTTTTATTTAAATTAAATTAAGATTGTATGTTTGGTAATTGAACTTAGATTAATTTAAAATGACTGTACTATTTTTCAGATCAATATATTTATTTATTTAAAATATTTCTATCAATAACCTATTCTGTCTCTGTGTGTGTGCCCCTCAATGAACACAAGATGGCAGCATTGTATTAGTTTTGAAGCAGGATATAAAAAAAACTGGTTTCTCTCTCTCTCTCTCTCTCTCTCTCTCGCTCTCTCTCTCTCTCTCTCTTTCTCATATATTGTTCTCCTCGAGCCGGACAAATTTCTAATTTAACTAATCTAATTTAACTAATTTAAAACTTTCTTATTTTTAATAAAAACGTCATGTGCTGTGTTTGCCAAGATCACGTATGATGCATATTGCAGGGTATATGCAGGAATCCTGAAGCAAATTTTAATACCTTTTTAAGACTTTTTTAAGACCTTCTCAAAATATTTAAAGACCTCATCGGCGATGAGAACTACTGTTGAGCAATAAAATAAAAATATATAATCATAAGCTATGACAAAAATATATATTAAATTAGGTGAGTGGATAGTTTAAAAAAATTGCAATTACAAAAAGTAATTCTTTAAAAAACATCTCTGGACTAATTTTATAAAATCTAAAAATGTTAATGAAAAGGTACAAATTACTTTGTGTTCTTATTAAATACATTGATAAAAAAAACAATTTATATTTAATTTATATATGAATGTTAATAATTATATGGGCCTACACAAATAATATAACATTTCAAGATTTATAGTTTATTGTAAACGTAATGTGCAGCTCTGTAAAGGGGCAACAAATATATGATAGATACGTGAGAACAAGATTTTTTTTAATCATCTTTAAGTGCACAAAACTATGAAAATATATGAAAGCGTGGCACAATGCGCTTATGCGCATCCCGGGTGCAGAATGATGCGCTTAAAGCAACATGGAGTCAGAGGGCGCAGTGCACCGCGAGTGCACATTAAAAAGTTCACGGCATAAAGAGACGATGAGCGTTGAGCGCACAAATCCTAGTCTACTATGTATATCGGTCGGTTTCTTCACAGTTTTAAATTCCGGTTATTGTGCGTGTGATGCCTTGTGTTGTCACCCGGGTAGGGAGCACAACATCGTTCAGAAACCGCTAGATAAACTCCAGGAAGATAAATTATTTTATCTACATATCAAGTATTATAACGGGAATATATCATCTTGGAGTGAGCTTTACCGAGCAGCTGACTGACTGTAACCAAACGCGACACGCAGTTTGAATCTCAACACACACATCAGAGATGTCAGTCAGTACACATGGGCAAAGCATCAGAAACGGGCGGGGATGTTTTAACAATGTTTTAATAAAAATGTAAAAATGCAGAATGTTTTCTGTGATGGTAGGTTTAGGGGTAGTGTGTGTGTGTGTGTGTGTGTGTGTGTGTGTGTGTGTGTGTGTGTGTGTGTGTGTGTGTGTGTGTCTGTGTGTGCGATATGTAGGCTTAGGGGTAGTGTAGGGGGATAGAATGTACAGTTTGTACAGTATAAAAACCATTAAGTCTATGGAATGCCCTCTGCCTGCCTTTCCCCTTCCCCCTCTCTATCACTCTCTCTCTGTGTGTGTGTGTGTGTGTGTGTGTGTGTGTGTGTGTGTGGGGGGGGGGGGGGGGTCTCTCTCTCACCCTGTGAGTTTATGTGTGTGTGCCTTTCTCTCAGTCCTTCCCCTCCCCCCTCACTCTCACTCTATCATTGTGTGTGTGTGTGTGTGTGTGTGTGTGTGAGACTTTCTCTCTTGATGATGATAATTTAACCCTTTCATATAGGCTATCACAAATAACTATCACTTGAAATAAAAACATCATGTGATGTGTTTGCTAAGATCACGTATGATGCACATGTCTTTAAATGAATTATTTACTGATATAATATAAATGTATTAAAACATAAATTTCACATGATTTTATAAAAGTGGCTATTTATAATAAACTTCCATAAAATGTAGACACGCATCTTACTCTTACCTGACACTGATATTAAAATCATCTTTGCAGTTTCTGTGATTTGGCTCCATTTATACATTTTTTTATTAAATTTTTTTTATTGGACCACCCATATTAAAATGAAAGCACGCTTTATGGTGCATAAGATTGGTGCACAAACGGTAGCTAAGGTAGCTCAAAAACACATGAAGAGAAGTGTTAGAATAAAACAACATCAGCATTCGAATGGTATTCTGAACTCATTCCAATTTGACCTTTGACATAGTCTGACATGAAATTCATATAAATTTAATTGATCTCATAGATGTGGTTTGTGGTCATAGCAGCACCAACTACTGCAGTTAATGTGGTGAATTCAGATGACTTTGACATAGTCCTTTTATGTTTTCCCATTTTAAATGCCTATTACCTGCAGTGCACAGTTAAGCTGATGCCACCGGCGTGGCGGTGCCACCGGCTTGGGCCCGTCATCGCTGCTCGCAGCTTTAATTATTATTATTATTATTATTTTATCGACTAAATGGGCACTTTTGGGGCCCTTACCATACTCAAAAACTCTTGAAACTTTGCAGATACGTCAGAATCTGCGGCCATCAGGGCCGGGCTGAAGCTGATACCCGGGCGTGGCAGGGGGGCTCAACAGCGCCCCCTATTAAAATTTGGTCTATATATCAAACACACTTGCACGTATATGTATGAAACTCGGTACACATATAGATCTCATCGGGGCGAACAACTTCCGCACTCATAGTCATAAACTTCGCCCAACAGGAAGTGAGCTATTTTGGGTTGTTCGGAAAACGCATGCTCTGGAATTTAATATACTCCTCCGAGGCCATTGTTTCGATCAGTGCCAAACTCGGTCAGCATGAAGTGAACATATTCAGGATGCTAAATTGCGAGCGGATTTTTGATATCTCAAACGGTTTGGCCGTGGCGAAGCAACGAATTTATGGCGAGAAAAGGGAAACAGGAAGTGTGGTTTAACTTGTGCAAACATTGACTGATTTAGATGAAACTTCAGCTGTGTGTTCGTTGTAAGAAGCCGATCACATGGATCTGACTTTTGTGAGTCAAAGTTATAGCGCCACCAACTGGCTGCAGGAAGTGTGTCACTTTCAAAAATGCTTTGAATCACCATCTTATTTTCACACGATTTATTTCAAACTTCATCAGTATAATGTGAAAACATGACAGATAGAGACGTATGAAATTGATTTCTGAAATTTCAAATACTGTTGCCATGGCAACGTGTCAAAGTTTAATAATGTTTTTGGCTGTTTTTGAGACTCTTAGCATGCTTGAAACTGCTTGAAACTTAACACACACATCAGAGATGTCAGTCAGTACACAAGGGCAAAGCCTCAGAAACGGGCGGGGATGAGGGGCTCTATAGCGCCACCTTTTGGCAAAAGTGGGGGGGTTAGTTTTATCTTCAGTCACCAAACTTGGTACATATATTGTTCTCTTCGAGCCGGACAACTTTCGAATTTACAGTCATTAGCTCCGACCAACAGGAAGTCAGATATTTTGGTTTGAAGGTGAATATTTGTGTAATTCAGGGTCTGAGTTTTTACGTTCTCCTCGTAGGCGATTTATTCAATCTCCACCAAACTCGGTCAACATGAAACAAAGATACGGAAGATGCTAAAATGCGAACGAATATTGGATATCTCAAACGGTGTTGCCATGGCGAGGGATTAAATAAGGACAAAAAAGGGGAACAGAAATTGTCTAATATCTTGTAAAATCATATTTTGATTTCAATTAAATTAAGATTGTATGTTTGGTAATTGAACTTAGATTAATTTAAAATTACTATACTATTTTTCAGATGAATATATATATTTTTTATAAATATTTATTTGAATAATGTGCCTGTGATGCCCTTCCCTCAATGAACACAAGATGGCAGCATTGTGTTAGTTTTGAAGCAGGATATAAAAAAATCCCATCTCTCTTTCTCTCTAAGGGGTTTGTCTGTGTGTGTGTGTGTGTGTGTGTGTGTGTGTGTGTGTGTGTGTGTGTGTGTGTGTGTGTGTGTGTGTGACTTTCTCTCTTGATGGTGATAATTTAACCCTTTCATATAGGCTATCACAAATAACTATCACTTGAAATAAAAACGTCATGTGCTGTGTTTGCCAAGATCACGTATGATGCACATGTCTTTAAATTAATTATTTACTGATATAATATAAATGTATTAAAACATAAATTTCACATGATTTTATAAAAGTGACTATTTATAATAAACTTCCATAAAATGTAGACACGAATCTTACTCTTACCTGACACTGATATTAAAATCATCTTTGCAGTTTCTGTGATTTGGCTCCATTTATACATTTTTTTATTAACATTTTTTTATTGGACCACCCATATTCAAATGAAAGCACGCTTTGTGGTGCATAAGATTGGTGCACAAACGGTAGAGCCCTATTGTTCCCCTAAGGATTATTCTTTTTCTTTTTATTTTTTTTCAAGATGGCAGCATTGTGTTAGTTTTGAAGCAGGATAAAAAAAACAAACCTTGTTTCTCTCTCTCTCTCTCTCTCTCTCTCTCTCTGTCTCTCTCTCTCTGTGTGTGTGTGTGTGTGTGTGTGTGTGTGTGTGTGTGTGTGTGTGTGTGTGTGTGTGTGTGTGCTCGTGCGTGTGTGTGTGTGTTTCTGAGGACATACATTTGTAGACATTTCATGTGTCCCCATACATATATTGTTCTCTTCGAGTTCATTTCTGCAAATGGTCATAATGGCACCAGCTGCTGCAGTAAATGTGGCATATTCGAGTGATTTTTAAAATGCTCTCCTGTTTAAATGCATATTGCCTGCCATGCACAGTTAAGCTGATGCCACCGGCGTGGCGGTGCCACCGGCTTGAGCCCGTCATCGCTGCTCGCAGCTTTAATTATTATTATTATTATTATTATTTTTTTTTTT